>OZ022510.1:24121748-26887798 GCA_963989385.1 Ctena decussata
TACACCCCGCTGAAAGCATATCATAATGGTAATCACTTGCTTTATATCTATTCTTCTGCGATGCATTTTTTCGTTTAGGTTTGATCCATTATTCCTCATTTTTACTCTCTCTCTCTCTCTTTGCTCTCTCTCTCTCTCTTTGCTCTCTCTCTCTCTCTCTCTGACCAGCCAAAAAGGATTACAGATCGTTTATCTTCATTCTGATGTGTTTTATCAATTTATTATATTTTATTTTATATATATTTTGCATGGCTAGATCATTTATCCTCTCTCTCTCTCTCTCTCTCTCTCTCTCTCTCTCTCTCTCTCTTCACCCCGCTGTAAGCGCGTCATAATGGTAATCATTTGCTTTATCTCTATTATTCTGCGATGCAGTTTTTCGTTCAGGGTTGATCCGCTATTCCTCAGTTTTACTCTCTCTCTCTCTCTCTCTCTCTGACCAGAAAAATGGTTATAGCTCGCTATCTTCATTCTGCTGTGTTTCATCAATTTATAATATTTTATTTCATATCTATATTTTGCATGGCTTGATCATTTATCCTCTCTCTCTCTCTCTCTCTCTCTCTCTCTCCACTTTAGTGCAGAAGCTAGTCCGGAAATGTATAACACTGTGCAGATAACACGTGTGACATCTGACATGGCGTGAGAATACGCGTCTTTGGCATCTGGAAATATACACAGTCTGGCTCAGGGGGAATAATCCAGATCAGAATGTTGCTGAGAAACCAGCCTGAATGAGAAATGAGAAGGCAAAGTATACTTTTCATGCGAATGAAAAGAGATGAGGTTGGTACTATCCTCTAATTTTTAGAGTCAATGGCCCAATATTAAGAGCAAATATTTGTCAACGGTAAAACAGAGGCCCCAAATGGGGAAACTGCATTCCATATTGGACGTTGTGTCACATTTACTGATAAAGTGTACACGCTATCCCTTCGCTGGAAAATGTGTGTGTGTGTGTGTGTGTGTGTGTGTGTGTGTGTGTGTGTGTAGCATCGGCCAGTGAGGGGGGGAGGGGGCTGGCTAGCTTGAAAAGCATATATGAAGACGGAAGCAGGAAGGGGCTGGGGTTTGAGGTGTTTTCAGGGTCGTTGTGTGTCAAGCGTATTGAAAGTCAGTTCTTTATCCTACAATATACAAAACTATGCTCAGCATCCCGTCGCGTCTGTTCTTGTTTTACATTACAGAATCTTTTCTTCTCTATAATTTTTTATAAAGATGTCCCCCAGAAGGCTCAATGAAACAAATCCGTAGCAAAAATCCCCTGGCACCCAGTCTGTCCGTGTCGTGGTTTTAGTTTGCTGGTGCTCACACATTTAGCAGTCTGAGCAGTGTCATTTATGTTCACTGTACATTTCTTATGACCCGATTGAATGATGTTTCGAACTTGTCAAACAGTATAGAGGCGCGGACTGATTACGGTCTTTACTGTTGGCCCATATGCAAGAAGACCACTTAATTGTGCAGTCAGAGAACCATTGCTTCTCATTTTTTTTTAAATAGCCATTTAGATTTAAACTAATCCCTTTTGGGCACTTACATTCTGCGTTTATTTTTGTTTGTTTGTTTAATGCAGCAAGGCTGGATTAAGGTAAATGGGTACATTTTCACGGGCAGATAACTCTACTATTTTAACTCTCAAAGCAAAGAATTTGCACCCATAGTAGCAAATTCTGTCCAGGAATAGACACCCTTTGGAAGGGACTCCTCCCGGAAAAAGGAAGGAAGACTGGATGTTGCTCCCTAGTATGAAAATGATGGAAAATATGAAGCTGTACCCATATACCTATTAATGTGTTTATACCTCACTTTTGTGTCACGTAAATGTCTACCCCAAGGCCTGACGCTGCATTTATCAAAATAGTTATTCTTAGTTTCAAATCTCTGCATTCCCTGAGACAGTTTCCTTAGAAACTGCAAGGAAACTACCGTAGTAAACTGGCCAAAGCTAAGACTTCATCGCGCTATTGAACGGCCTACGCAGGTTGCCTAGGTATTGAAAATTGAACATGACCTGATCAGACAGTGCACCCTGATAAACAGTTAAACCTGATGGAAAGCAGGCATTTTCTACAACCGATTTAAGTCATGGCCAGAACATATGCGCTGACCAGACTGCATGTGCGAGTCGATTTTTCCATATACTGAATGCGCATGCGCTGGCCAGACTGTATGTTATTTGTCGACAACCAAAGACTGCGCATGCGTTGACCGTATAGCGCTTTTTAAGTCATGGCCTGAACAAACTATTATACGCTGGCCAGGATGCGTGCAATGTCTAACAGAAAAGTTATTAAACATTTTCTACAGTCGATTTCAGTCATGACCTAGACAGATTCCGCATGTGCTGACCAGACTGCATGTGCAGTCCGAACTGCGCATACGCTAAATAGACTGCGCATGCACTGGCTAGATTCATGCCGCTTATCTACAGCTACAGACTGCGCATGCGTTGACCATTCTACGCCTGCGCGGCCTGCATGGTACATTTTCATTAGTATATTCATTCGCTCATGCAGACTTACTGACGCACGCAGCGTTGAAGCGCTTTAACGTTGTATCTACGTTAGTTTAACCACATGAGGGCGAATCAAAATTGATTCAAAATTGATTCAAGAAAACCAACGATGGATTAAAGTTGTTTCAGCATTGTTTCAAGACTGAATCTCCTACTACACATACCCCCCCCCCCTGTGTGCAGTGGAACCCCGTTAACGGTAGGAAAGATCCTCGCCTCGAGCCAGGCTCGAACCCAGTCCGCTAGTTCAGTAGGCCAGCGCTTAACCCACTGAGCTGCCGGGGCTCCTAACAGTCTTTGTGAAGGAATCACAGTTCCCTGAGTTGTGGTTCAAATGGTGTCAATTTTCGATTTCTTGGCAGCTCTAGTGAAAGTTCGTAACTCCGGCAGTTGTCATGGCAACAAATGGATATTCATTTATTATGACACACAGTATATTAACACATACGGGGGTGTTTCAAGCAGTGACCTATCTAGGTCACTGTAGTTGATAGGGTTGAGTTAAATGTTGGGACACCAAATATCGATTTTACGTATTTATTTCAAAAGTTTACCATCCGCCGTTTATCGCTACAGCGCAAACCCTGATAAGACCGCTTCCACAAACTGGGTACAAACTGATGTTTTAGTGTGCCGTACACACTACGAACATGCAGGTTAGCTGGTGCATCTTCGCAGTGTGTCCGTATTTTCTCGTAAACTTCCAATGCCGTTCTGGCCCATTTCTGGCCCGAATTAAAACAGCCGTTGTTGAAAAGGACCGTCAATGCATTTTATAGTAAAACAAATTGGCTACATTGTAGGTAGCCCCGCCCCTCTCTCTCCCCCCCCCCACCCCACCCCACGCATCCCCGAAAAAAGTTAAGCAAGACCATTATTGAAAATTCTATTGCAATGCAGTCTCGTGTTGGCCGTTGGCAATAAGGGAATAAAGCTCTCCGCATGATTCATAAGTCACGGGTTCGATTCACGTGGTTCGATTTCGGTCGAGTTCAGCATCTGGGTTTTTCTTAATTTATCACCATCTCACTCATTCCCGCATCGGCCCGAAGCGTGCGGGCGGAGCCTCAGTAGCTCAGTGGGTTAAGCGTTGGCCTACTGATCTCGCGGACCGGGTTCGAGTCCCGACTGGAGCGAAACTCTTTCCTACCGTAAACGGGGTTCCATTGAACACGGCCTTTCATTATCATCCTCACATCGTCCTGATATGACTGAAATACTGTTGAAAAGGACGTAAAATCGCAAGTAATCCATCCATCCGAAGCGTGCGCATGACCGAGTCATTCGTGCCTTCGAATTCGGATAACAGGGCCACACGTTCGAATCTAAATGTTGCTTCTTCATAGCACTCTGCCTTCGTCTTGAAATGACTGAAAAACTGATACAAAGGGTGTCAAACCCGCCTGCGCAGTACTGAAAAAAAAACATTATGAAGTGCTGGAAAGATTCGATTTGTACAAACCCAGACCGACCTGTACATATGTGCAGTCAGGATCAGAGCTTTACGATATTTGCCAGTCACCAATCATATTTTTCTAGAAGCATCTTTAAATTTGCTCGACCCGGTATCACACTCGACTTGGTCATCTAGCGGTCCCGGGTTCGAATCTGGCTGGAAGCGGGATTCTGTCCAACCGTAAACGGATTCCTTTGCAAACAGCTTTTCGTGGCCATCCTCTCATCGTTCTGATACGAGTCGAATAAGTTAAAAAAAAGGGTTAAATCATGTCATTCATCCAGCATTGGATTTCAGGGTAAATATGTCCTAGTAGTAGTATTTCAATTCTCATATCGACGTCCCCTCCCCCCCCCCCCCCCGCGCCCCCTCGGCACCTCAGTGGAACGAATCCACAGCCGCAGTAACGGGGCGCCGATCTTCCATCCATAAAAATATGTCCCAGTATTTAGAGTAAGGATTGATAATAGATAATCCCGTAAATTTGACAAAATTGAGCCGCGCCATCACACAAACTGAGTAGAAAATGCGCCAAGCGAAGATTCAGATCAGCCGCGGAATCCGTCCAGTCTGATCAGAGTCTTCACTGTCGGCATTGAGATAGCTTTGACCCTTAGCTACCGTTAAAGTTCACAGCGAAATCTCTGATCAGACTGGACTGTTGCTTAGGCTGATCTGAGTCTTCCCTTGGCTAACATGCCTTTTTCTCGTGTCGCGGCTGACTGACAATTATTGTCCGTTACACAATGGGGCTCCATTCGGGGAAATGTGTCCGTTATGAATTGGGGTTCTCTTCGGGGAACTGTGAATATGTCCTGGATAAACTTGTTGTTTGTTTTGGGTTTAATTGCTCTTTGAGATAGTATTTCAGTCTATATCAAGCCGTCTCGATAAAGAAGAAAGGAGGCAGGAGAAAGACTATGAAAAGAGATGTGGTAGATGACAGAAAAACTATCGAAACAGCCCCACCCGCACCTACTGCAAGCACAGTAGGCCCTTGTCCTACTATTTATCCAAATCAGTAGGACGCTCCAGCACTGAGAGTTATCTAGCACCATCGCCCAACCACATCACCTCTCAGTGGCAGCAGGTTGATGGTAGGTGATTGCCACGGTGATTGCAGTTACCCAACGTCGTCGGCGGTGCCAGCTTCACCAAACCGGCAAAGCTGTACATGTTCAAGTTTTACACAACATACGTGAAGAAGCGTACCTGATATGCTTTCAGGAACTGCCCAGCGGGCACATGACGTTGATATGACGTCATACTGACGTCAATACGACGTCATGACGTCGCATCCACGTCAGTACGACGTCATTTCAACGTCATGTGCCTGCTGGGTGTTGTCTCCTTAAACAAGCACGATTTAACAAACAACGGTTTGGGGTTACGTGTTTATTTATTTGAGTGGTTGTTGTTGATGTTTTGTTGCTTTACGTCCACGGTAAACAGCTATGGTCATATCGGGACGGTCAGTTAACCTTACCACACTATTTCTGGGCAGGCTTAGACCTCCTAATATAAGCGGTTAACCAGTACTAAGTGCACATACTTTCGCCAGTAACTGGCAATTGTTCTTCTTGAATCAGCGGAAGAAGGAACGAAAGTATGTGGCAAGACCGGGTATCGAACCCGGGACCTCTGACTCTTGAGTCAGACGCGCTACCGAATGCGCTACACGGCTTGCCCTTTGCACCATTGGCCAAATAAATATAAATGCAAGGACTGTGATCAGTCAGCCATCCAGCATGCACACCACATTGAATCAGCGTTGATTCAACGTCGTGACGTCGAAGTATGTTGCCCGACCGGGTATCGAACCCGGGACCTCTGGCCTTTGAGTCAGACGCGCTATCGACTGCGCTACGCGACCTGCCCCTTGCCCCCATTGGCCAGATAAATACAAATGAAAGGACTGTGATCAGTCAGCCATCCAGCATGCACACCACGTTGAATCAACATTGAATCAACGTTGAATCAACGTCGTAACGTAGAATAAACGTCATGACGTTGAATCAATGTTGATTCAATGTTGTGTGCCTAGTTGGATGCAGGATCTAATTTCTATTTATATGATGCGGATAATGAGTATGCAATGCCTGAAGGCAACTTTTTTTTTCGTGACTCGACAATAATGTAACACAGTTGAAACACGTTTGCACCTGCGCACTGGGAGTCATTTGATGGTAAATATAAATTGATTGATTGGTTGATTTGGGTTTGAGACAGTATTTCAGTCTTTCCGAGAGAGAGAGAAAGGGGAGAAATGGTAAATGAGAGAAAATGTCCAAACAACCCCCACCCGCACCTACTGCAAGCACAGTAGGTCCTTGCCCTACAATGTTCCAAACCAGCAGGACGCCCCGTCACTGGAAGTTACACGCAGCATCATCGCATCGAAGGGCTCTGTGCACTAAAACGCCTTGTAGGCTCGGACAAAATCTTGCCTCCGGCGAGACTCGAACACTCAACCCCGTGGTCTGGAGAGCTAACCACTCGGTCGCTGCATCACAAGTATGCGAACTACGCAATTCTAGGCCAGCATGTGGACAAAACCATGTGTATTCAGGATCAGTTTAGGGGAATCAATGGAGACACCACACTTTAGCAGACTGATCTTGGTGTGCACATTTTACAGTGAAGAACCTGGTCCTAACGGCATGGTCTGATCCAGGCCTGCAAAGTTTGTTATTTTCCTAACAAAGTTTCATCCCGTTTCTTTGCTCTAAGAGGTTATAGTGTGCCAATATTTAGAGTTGCTATTGATCACAGCACCCGTTATTATTGTTGAATGCTGTATGAAACGAGGAAAAAATAAAAATAACAAAAATATATTTTATCGCAACTTCTGGAAATACCGCACCCAAGGTCCCAAAAGGAAATATCCTCACCCCCGCTTCCCCCATCCAAGAAAGACAAATAAGACCTTTTTTTTTTCATTTTATTTGCAAAACACTTTAAAACAACACCATCTGTGTGCTCCATTTAAGGTCCCAATATTTAGAGTAAAATTGACCGGGTAACACAAGAGGCCAATAAACAATAATTATTGCATTGCTTTCAGGTATCTGTGCACCAATATCGATAGTGTAAGATATTGGAACACCTTAACGACTTCACCCTAAAAATTAGAGCAAATGGGGTGGGAGCGGGGGCAAAGACGCAGTTGTCAGTTTAGTGACATAAACGTACAGTTTTTTAAGTTTATCGATGGACGGTTCGATTGTGAGACTCTTAATTTGGATAGTGATAGTGTTTTGGAAATTTGGATGTAAATACAATGCAGGAGTCTATTCCATATACATCTTCACTACCTTCCCAACTTTCTGATTTAAAATTTAACTCGTTGATGCCTAGCGTCCCATAACACATAAAAGAGCGCAAGCAATGAAGACGCCTCACAGCAGATGTCTCTGATCTTAGCGTCGTATCAGGGCGAACACATTTTGCATTCAACATAGAAAATTCGAGAGAGTAAACGTCAAATTAAGCACTCCTGATGTTGGAAATGGACCCGCCCGTCTGTAAGGTAGAGGGGTACCCTGGTGCTCGGACATTTCGGCCACAGACATTTCGGCCTAGGACGTTTCGGCCTAGGACAGTTGGGCCACGGACATTTCGGCCACAGAAATTGTCAAGGGTGGACATTTCGGCCTTTATCCAAAAATTACTTTTTATAATTAAATTAAGTACTCATATGAGTAACTGAAAGCTAGTCTTAATGAAGTCCAATGATTTGTTGTTGTTCTCTTGATGTTTTACGGACCTTCAACAGCTTTAAGGTCATTTTGAGCATTTCAAGGCCAAAAACACTGTGAACAACTATTTCAGCTACTTGAACTAAGGCCTTATATGATATTCGGTTAAGTGTTTTGTTAGGTTTATAGCCCTTAAATACTTTTAAAGTCATTTTGAGCATAATCTGGCACATATGCCATCCCCACTCATGGGCCAGTGTGGCCTTTATCATTCATGTGATGCCTATAATAACTTTATATGCAAACATATGGCTGATGTATTTGCGGTGCACCCATTTCTGACTTTAAGAGATATGATTGGAGTTGTCATGAGCCCAATCACATATTTTGTGCCATGTGTGCAGAAAACCATCCATGTAACTTTAAATAGTTTACAGTAGCATAGTTTCATTTCTCCATTTTTTTTTTTTCAGATTTGGCCGAAACGTCCATGGCCGAAATGTCCGTGGATGAAATGTCCGTGGCCGAACTGTCCTAGGCCGAAATGTCCTAGGCCGAAACGTCCGTGGCCGAAATGTCCTACATTCGGGTACCCTAGGCACTAACGAGTCCACTCCGTAGCCTCTCATCTTTCTGTAAAACAAAGCCATTTTTTGTTTTTATTACCGATTTTGTCTGCAAACATAAAGTCTCTGAACGGACTGCGCATATGCAGACCTAGACTTAACATGCCGTGTTCGTGTATACCATTAGACCGACTTTCCTCGACACGGCGCAGATTTAAACTCTGATTGCGCGCTTCCGCACTGGGAACACTCGGCGCCAGGTGTGTGTAACTATGGTTACGTACCTCTGGGCCACTTTGGTAACGTCGTTACGAGAATTGAAACAGAACAGAAAAGAAATTTTCCCCAGGGCGGATATGATGCTCTCGTGGCTGTTAGCCCTGATGGACTATCCGTGACGATAAATCGAAGAAACAACAACACAGGGCGGATATGATGCTCTCGTGGCTGTTAGCCCCGATTGACTGTCCGTGACGATAAATCGAGGAAACAACAACACTGGGAAATTAATATGACATACATACTCACAGACCAGCCTGTGCCCCCACCCAATCCTCATTCCCCGCCCCACGCCCCCTCCCTCCTCCAAAAAAAAAAAAAAATAAAAATGGGCATAGATGCAGTCTGCCAATCTAGTGTCAAATGAATGTCATAAACCAAAAGAATTGTCTCTGGGTACGGTACCGTATCCCTAGACCTTGGGTCTCCAGGTACGGAACCGTACCTGGAGACAGTCCTATGAGGATTGGCTCCGGGTACGGCAGTAAGTTTTCAATACTGTGTATTAAGTAATTTTACCCATTTAATATATAGTCAATCCGTTAATAAAATTACTCCTTGTAAAAATTTCATTAAGGCGCCATCTTGCTAGGAAAAATAATTAATGAATAATGTGGTCAAAACGATGTGTTTTTTTTTTTTTTTTTTTCGGTATAAGAAATAACACGACGGCTTCGCGCTAACACCAATAATTGTTGTTTTTCACACCTGTTTTGTCCAAATTATTAATAAAATTCAACAATGAGTAAGTTTTTATTCAATGGACGGACGAACGGCGCCCCGGTATTGCGGCTATGGTACGTTCCGCTGAGGTGAAATTCAATCAATTATATGGCTTTCTGTAATGTTAGTGATTATTTTTTTGAAGGGGTGAGGGGAAGGCGGGGGCAGCTAAAACCAAATTTACAAAGACGCTCGTAATTACCGTAAATCCCTTCAAGTCGTGTGTCAGGGATTGTTAATTTGTCAGTGCATATACATGAAGTCATACGGTCAATTTTCAGTGGCATTTAAAAATACTCATGATACATCTGGGCTGAGTATTTATAATTTGATGCGAGTTGACGTTTGGCAAGCTTATGATATGGGACGCGTTGACTGGTGGTAAGTTTTAAAAAAATTGGGGCGAATTGTCCTGGTCCGAGATTTTGTGGGGCGAGTTGACTTTGGTCCGAGCTGTCCTGATTCCTACAATGCGATATCTGTTAAAAAAGCGATAATACCTTCATAAGCACACAAATAAATACATATAATAATGAATACTCAATGTTATTTCGATTAAGTTGTGCAACAACACTTGGAGAACTTCACTTGGCACACATGACTTGTTTGACGAAAGGCATATTTAAGAACGCTGCATGCGTTTTTTAGGCGTCTGTTTTTGGTCTACATTGCTTATCGCAGAAATATTAAAAGATGGATACTTTTTTTAAATAAGTGTAATTGTCTATTTGTGCAGATTATAACAAGATAATAGTTGTTTGCACTCTTCAGAAGTCATTTTCTGCGTACAATTAGCGGGCGATCAAATAATACACATCGGCCATGTTTTTCGCAGTTTATGTACATCAGTCAAAATAACGCAAATGACGGACTTAAAGGTTATAATTTTCCTTAGCAAGATGACGACTCAATGAATTTTTTACAAGGAGTAATTTTATCAGTAGTAGTATTTCAATTCTCATATCGACGTTTCCCCCGCACCTCAGCGGAACGATTGGTTGGTTGGTTGATTTGATGCTTAACGTCCACGGTAAACAACTAAGGTCATGTCGGGACGGTCAGTTAACCTAACCACACTATTCCTGGGCAGGCTTAGACCTCCTAAGCGGTTAACCAGTACTAAGTGCACATACTTTCGCCAGTAACTGACAACTGCCCTTCTTGAATCAGCGGAAGGAGAAACGAAAGTATGTGGCCAGACCGGGATTCGAATCCAGGACCTCTGACTTACGAGTCAGGTGCCCTACCGATTGCGCTACCCGGCCCGGCTCCTCAGCGGAACGAATCCATAGCCGCAGTAACGGGGCGCCGAGCGTCCGTCTGAGTAATTTTATTGATGGATTAACTATATTAAATAGGTAAAACTACTTAATACATATACAGAGTATTGAAAACTTACTGCCGTACCTGGAGACCCAGAGTCTCGGGGTACGGTTCCGTACCTGGAGACCCAGGGTCTAGGGATACGGTACCGTACCCGGAGACACTTCCTAAACCAAATGCAGTATCTATTTTATTGTACCTTTGAAGCCTATAGCTCTTCGTGGTTTATATTTCTTGATCAGACGTGTCCGTCCCAGGATTTATGGTATTTTTTTTTAACACCACGATTACACAGCTCGGTCGAATCTCTTCTGTCTGTCGCAGTATGTAGAACTTTACGGTACAAAAATTGTCAAAGTTTTGCCCGATGTCTGTCCTGTTGTCACAATACTTTTTTACGGAGCTTTAGATCCATCAAATTAGACTGCTTCTTTCATTCTATACATTTAAGGCTAACGTTTCGGAAGCTTTATATCATTTTGAACCACCATAATCAAACTGTTCCTGTACGTCTGTTCTCTTCAAGAAGGCATGCCAGTCCCAATGCTCGGGATTTACCGGTCAAATAAACCCTATGCGCCCATACAGCTCAGCTCTAAATAGTTTAATCTATATGGTTTGGTCCGATATATCTTAATCGTTTCAGCTTAACGGTACTTTTGAAGCCATAATCAGACCGCTTGTTTAGGTCTATTATGTTACAGCAAGCATAATTTTACACTTGAAAAACACATAGTCTATGTCCATTAAACATGCCCTTTCCCAAATCTTACACCTGATCACATGATTCTCTCATCGCAGTAATTATGATTACGCTATGTCGAAAAATGTGTTCAGTGTCGCCTTTACCTGTATGAAAGATGTGAATTCTCATCTCAAATCTGAAAATTCCAATAATTTGTCTTTAGGGTGTTGTGTAATCAAAATTAAAAGATGTGTGGTAATATTGAAATACCTTGTCAGACTGTTCCTCGAGTCTATACAGTTTATTCGTGCATGTCTTTCCCATGTTTTTGCATTTTACGGTAATTTGAAGACCCTGACGAGACTGCTAACAGGGCGAGGCTTTACTCCACAACCGGATTCTCTTTTGGACGAAACGAAAAATGGAATTAACCGGAATGGCGTTCCCAGAACAATATGGAATGATGGAATGGAATGGTATGGAATGGTGGAATGGCGTGGAATGGTAATGCCGCGGTAATGGCGTGGGAACGATGGCTGATTGGGACCGCCCCTACCGGTGAATGGCATTATGGGAAGCTTTAATGTTGTCTGTACTGTAACATGATTTCAGACATGCCAGTTTTGTTTCAGTAGTTAACAAAACAAAAAAAACGGCAAGAAAAATAAATTAAAAAGGGCTTCCTTTAATGAAATAAGGCAGTTAATACACCTTTGGAGAGTACTGGATAATATATTTTAGCAGTACACTAATGAGTGGTGTACCCGAACGAAAATTCTGACATGATTACAGCAGGAGTCCTGCTGGACATTGACAGGAATTTCATTTTCAGGCTGAATTATAACAGTATGTGGAAAATGATAAAAAAATCCACTCAAGATTCCAGCAGGAAAATTTGAAAAATTCATGCCAGGAATCCTAGCAGGAAAACAGAGCTGAAAATTTTGCAAAATTAATTGAATCTAGCATAAAGATTTTGGCGGTACACTTCAACTACACAGTGAATCATAAGTAATAAATTCAACTTGAAGACTGGTCATGCTGTTTGTTTGTACTAAACATATTACAAGGTTTTCTGTGTTATTTGAAGGATGAATTAATAACAGCTAGTATGAAGAGAATGTAAGTTTAATTATTTTTGTATCATTAATGCATACATTTCTAAAGGCAGATTTAAGTTAAGGGGTAAAATATTCAATTTATACACAATTTCATGTACCCCACCCACATCCCTGGACATAAAAATGAAACTGAGTTCAATATATGTGTGGTGGTAACAGAATTACTTTCTGTCATAAAATTGTGTTAAAGAGCAATGGCAGTACTGATCCATGTCTATAATATAATCATAATACCCAAGAAATTGACAAGATATGTGTTCTGTTGTGTTTTATAAAGCCACTGTGTGAAAGTTTTGAATAGCATGTTGAAAGAGTATGTCAAGGTCTTTGTGTAATATATGCAACACAACTAAATTCATGCTAACAATCCTGTCCATATTCCTGGCAGGAGTCCTGCCAGGAATTTCAAATTTTACAGTGAGAATACTGCTCCTTTGAATATTCCTGGTGGGAATCCTGCCTGAATTCCTGCTAATTTAAATATTTCACTTAATAATCAACACTGAGTCCTGCTGGAATCCTGTAGGGAATTTTATATTATAGTGAAAAGTTCACGTGGAAAACCCATTGGGAAACTTTTTCATGCCCAGATTCCTGCCAAGAATCTTGTTACAATTACTGCAGGAATACTGCTACTGTCCTGCTGGACAATTCCGTACAGGAAACTGTGTAATTTTCAAGGCCTGTCCAGGAAACCCATCCACTCAAGTCAGCAAGCCAATAAGCGCTAACCAAAACATTTCAACGGATCAAAATAAAATGTGTACCAAATGAACTTAGAAAATGAAAGCCCACAACATATGTTTATTTTGTCTATTAGCGGAAATATGGGCATTTTTATGTTGAGATCACTGGTAAAATGTCCAAGAAACGGCAAAGTTTTTTAAAAAAGTAAAGAATTAAAGTGTCAGCACAGTCGAGGGCAGAGCTGAATTTTTTACATAGTGTTGACATTATTAAAATGCATCATTATGCAAAAAATTAGCTGAGCACTTGACTGTGCTGACATATTTTATAGCCTAAATATAGGCGAAAAATGGTTGCTTATCACTTGTAATTTATTGTTTGTTGGAATGTCTTTGTCAATCTTTCCCTTTGATGTTGGGGGTAGGGTTTGGGATCTAATTCAGTCAGTTCCTGAAGTGTATTTACTCTTTAAATTCTGCTGAGTAGGGTAATTTAGACGCGCAGAAGAAAAAACCCCATAAAAATCGCAAGAATATAGAAATTGGAATAATAATAGATAGCTGGAGGTTTCAACATTCATATATCATTAGCAGAAGTTGAAAGATTCAATTCTGAAAATTCATAAATTTGGGGGCCAAATATAGCCCAGATTATACCAGGCCCTTTGCAAGGAAACAAACGTCAATAAACGTAATATCTCTACAGGTTGCTTTTTCGGGTATAGCGAAGGTACAAACGAGCGTGAAAAATATGTTTAAATATATTCAGTTATTTAGTTTTCTTTCAATGGTAAAGTGAAGTCTCTAGGTCTGTAACAAGAGGTGAATCCTATTTTTGAAATTTTCTAACATTTTGTAATCATTTGTAAAAGCATAGTTAAGTTTGCTATCGCCATAAAATTGTTCACAACAGCTGAAAACTGCACTGAAAAATGAATATAGTCTTTATAAAAATTGGTGTTTTTCGCTTGGCAGTAAATATTTACGTCCAGAAAGAAATTCTAGACAGTTGATTGTGTACCTAAATGCTCTTGTTTTGATAACGATACATGTAACTTGTTAAAGTTCATAGGCCTGGTGAAATTTATATCCAGTTTTAGCTGAATTATTGCATTCTTGGAACTAAAAGCATAAATTCTAAATTTGGATTAAACGTTTCAGACATTGCACCATTTAATGAAACAGAATGCAGAGAAGTACAGTGTAACTGAATGTTTTTGCACGCTGTAAAATGTATGGTTAGAGAGACGTGACTCGCTTTGGACACGTCGCTGTTGATCTGTGCAAACTCACCCTAGGCAATAATGGACTAGGAATAAATAGACAGAAAGACTGTCAGACATTGGGCAACTTTGCTCTATATCCGCATGCACAGATATACAAATGTAGTGAAACACGACAGTTAAAAAAAAGAAAGAAAGAAAAAGAAAACTTGAAAAAAAAAAGATTGAATTAAAATGGTTACAAAAAATAATAAATAAACAGTTTCTTACCTTGGGCCACCCCAATGGTGAGTACAAATAACAGAGCAATTAACCGACAGTCCATTTCGGCAGTTGAACTGTAACGGTGCTAAGTGTCTCGATCGTCTGATGATGCGGGAGTTCTCCTGGCCCTTATAAAGGGTCTGCAACCTCTTTCAAGTTTGCTAATGGGTCATTTGTATAACCGATTGTCTTGATGAACCTGCTTGCTTGCATAAAAGGGCCGATCAATCAAAATAACAAAATTAGGCAGTGTTTGAATCGCACATACATTTAAAATGTAAATTCTAAAGAACCATTTTCCATTTTCTGTAATGATGCGTAATATTTCAACAGAAAACCTGAATAATAGAAAATAGTGCAGACTCTGATCAGCTTTCTTCTGAGTCCTTCTGAGAAATATGATCAGCGTCAGCACTGGTCGTCGTTCGGCAAACAACGTTGACCTACCATCAAACACATTTACTGTTAAATTGTCATATTTTGAGATAGTTATAGCTATTAGTTCAGGTGTTGTAATATTTTGAGAATGTTTGGTAATATCATTTGTCAAAAGCACACGCTGGGGCACCAAATTATAGGCAAATGGCTCTCGATTCATTTTATGAAATAAAGTTCAATCGTTAAAATTAGTGCATGGAAACCTAGAGGTCACGTTGTTATTTAAAACGTGCACCTTGAAAATTTAAAAATCCAATTTATGTTAATTTCTATTTGGTAAAAATGTTACAAAATTTAACTTGGAGCGTGGACTAACAGCTCTGTGACTCAGTTGGGAAATAATAATAGTGATAGTATAAACTCAAAGTAATATTGAGGATTATATACAGATATATCAGTTTAAACTTATTTAAAATAAGAGATGTTCAGCAAGAACTAGAAATTTAAAGTGAAAATGAATACAACATTTTCTCAAAGGCAATGTAACAGTTCCTGCGTGGTTAAGCACAAGATGCAAGCAAATGTGCCATCGTGGGCTATGGTGTACTAAAGGGGCAGAAAGTGCCGATACGGGTCGATCCGTATTCCAGAGATACGGGTGGAGCCGTATCGTTGCTTTTGCCCCTCTTGCCACGGTTTGCACCTAAGGAGAAACTATGTTCTCAGCGTAGATCTGCCAATCATCTGTTTATTTAGTTTTGTTTTTGTTTGTTTTTGTTTTTATTTAATACTTTTTGCACATAGTTGCACTAAAGACGTCAAATATCGAACGGCGCTTCAGTCGCAAGGAAATGCGGTAAACTATATTTTGCTCTTGAATTAAAAGTGAAAAGTGATTGGTAAAATAAAGCAGTCTAGGATAGAAAAACTTGTGAGGAAAGACCATGTTAAAATCCGACCAGGATGTAGAGTGGATTGCGACAAATTTCTTTCACCCATGGGATTAATAAAATTTCATCTGCGATTTTCCTGTTCCGCGCTGTTTCTCATATCTTACACTATGGTTTAAATGACCATTATTACATGTATTTGAGTCGCGACACGACAAAACTAACAAAGTGGCATGTGCGCCCAGTGAAGACTTAGATCAGCCTGGGTATTCACCCATCCTGACCAGAGTCTTCATTGTGCGCTTAACGGGTAGCTAATGGTCTAAGCTACCTCCGTGCCGATAACGAAGACTCGGATCAGACTGTGCAAATGCTCAGGCTGATCTGCGTCTTTGTTGGACGCAAGTGCCACTTTGACTGTTTTGTTGTGGTGTGGCTTATAGCTCTAGGTGCATCGGTACACCTTCATGCTTTCTTACCATTTTCACAAAGGGGAACAATGTTAGCGTTTTCCATGGAGGAGAAGAAAGCAACTCTTAATGGCAAGAACTTTTCTCCTATCAGAGCACATACTTTCCTGTAAAAGTTACAGCCATTTAAAAGGGAAGCAGAAGCAAAACAGAAATACAGGGTTGCTTCCCCTTAAAAATGTACCCATCTACCTTAAGATAGGGTCAAGTCGGGTAAATTCGGACATTCACAAAAATGTTTCCTTTATATGTCAGTTGTTTGTAATTAAAACAAAAATAACTGGGCAAATAGTGAAAATCCTGATGAGCCGTCTCATCTGGATTTTTACTGTTTGCAATTGTATGACCGAATTTACTAGCTGCCCGAAGTTACCCGACTCGACCCTACACAAATCATGATTCTTCAAATAATGATGAAATGAAAGTGCGGAATCATTGGCAATCTGAAGAAACCGCAATTTGAAATCTGTCGACCCCATAGTAAAAAAACAAAAAAAAATATTTTCCATAAGTATTGGCATGGGACACATCTACTGTATCTCACGCAAGAACCGGAAAACAAACCTCCTCAGAAACGAGGCTTCGTTTTTGACAAAATGTTCTGATCCGAATACGGGGTTGCCTTGTCCACCCATGTTCTATGCGAAGAGAGCTGTAATTCGCGCCACGTCAAAACCATCAAAGCAGCATATGCGCTCAGCAAAGACTCGGATAAGCATGGGCACGCGCCAAACCTGATTAGAATCTGTGCTATCCGCAAGGAGCTACCTTACTTCCTAAGCTACCTTTTTGAGCGCTGAGCAAAGAATCGGATCAGACTGGGCGGATGCCCAGACTGATCTGATACTTCGCTGGGCACACATGCCATTTTGTTGGTTTTGTCCTGTCGCGGATCATATGTGTTGTATATGCCTCCTTTTCCATTGGAATGCCTTTGATAGTTCGCGGACATTTTATTGGTATTTGCGTTTTCGACACATCCCTTTTATGGTAACTAGGTCATATGACAAAAGTGGATGACTTCAATTTTCCCATAGTTAACATTCATGTTTGAGAAGCAGTACTCCTTTTGCATTCCGTATATGAGCCGCGACATGAGAAAACCAACAATGTGGTTGTGCGCCCTGCACAGACTCAGATCAGCCTGGGCATCCACCAAGTCGGATCAGAATCTTGTCTAAGCGCTTAGAGGGTAGCTAAGGGTCCAAGGTACCTCCATGCGGACAGCGAAGACTCTGATCAGGCTGGGCGGATGGCCAGGCTGATCTGAGTCTGCGCTGGGCGCACAACCACATTGTTGGTTTTCTCGTGTCGCAGCTCATATGGAGTTTATATTTCTCAGTTTTTTTCTGTTATGCTAGAGACTGTTTCCAATATCAAGACATTGTTCTTAGGGAAAGTTATTCATCAGTAAATTATTGATACAGGGTTATTACAGGGCAAAGCTTGTAATTTATACCATGCTTTGGGAGGCATAATGACCGTGTTGATCCCTACAACATTCAAACTTCTAAACATTTTACCGATTTTTGATCATCCGCTTCGCCAACCGCCCGAAAAGCACACAATACTTTTGTAAGAGTGCGTTTTCACATATTATCTATCCATTAAGATGGTCTAAATCAGTGCATACACAGATCAAATAGCTTCTAATCTGGATTTGCAGTCTTTGCAAGGGTTTCCTGCTAATATTATGCTTCTATTGCGGTTTATGATTTTTTTTCTTTGTTGGGCTTCTATCACGTCTATTAGTCTTTGACTGTTTACTGTTTACTCGTTAACAAGAATTGCCTCATGTTAACTGTTCTGAAACAGCTGAATTAGATGTTGATTTTTG
Source organism: Ctena decussata (assembly GCA_963989385.1). Lineage (NCBI taxonomy): Eukaryota > Metazoa > Mollusca > Bivalvia > Lucinida > Lucinidae > Ctena > Ctena decussata. The sequence continues at coordinate 24,139,866 of OZ022510.1, forward strand.
CACGTTTGGTGTTTTACCCATTTACGTCGGATGGAATGTTCTATCCTTATCATATGGGTGAGTCCATTTGCCAATTAAGGGGTGTCTGGTTTAGTTTATTATTATCATTTCTATTTTTACATGAGAAATACCTATTTACATATATCTTTTGAAAATAGGGTAAACCCTGATCAGATGTCGCTTCCCGCGGCGTCTTATCTGGGTCTGCACTGTTTGCCTTTGCCCCATTTATGGGACGCAAGGCATTAATGTGTTAAGACAGGATACGGAAATCAATTGTGTTGGTTCCCCTGGTCATTGCCTTCTCATCCAGTTAACAAAGAAAACTGTACTTCGTAAGTCGGGACACACCAGAACCAACAAAGAAGCATGTGCGCCCAACGAAGACGCAGATCAGCCTACGTATACGCCTGTACGCTCAAAGGGTAGCTAAGCTGGGTCTTACCTAGCTCCATGCGGTTAGCACAGACTCTGATCAGACTGGGCGGATGCCCAGGCTGATCTGAATTTTTGCTGGGCGCACATGCCGCTTTGTTGGTTTTGTCATGTCGTAGCTACATGTAAACTCACGTGCAAAATATCATAAACCGTGACACACCAAAACCAACAAGGTGGCATGTGCGCCCAGTAAAGTCTCTGATAAGGCTGGGCATCCGCCAAATCTGATCAGAGTCTTCGTTGTCCGCATAGACATAGCTAAGACCCTTAGCTACCCTTTCAAGCGCGGGGGGCAAAGAATCTGATCAGACTAGACGGAGAGTCTTTGTAGAGCGCATATGCCATTCGGTTGGTTCTGTCGTGTCGCGGATCATATGTATTGCATTAGTCTACTTTTAAAACTGGGCTGAAAAATACGTCATTGTAATTTATTACAATTTATCAGTTGTCTAGACATTTGACGAAATTTGATTCATTGTTACATGTAAGGCCACTGAGGCTGATTGAACACATACTATCCTCATTTGCACATTTTCTTTTGACAAAAACATTACGTCAACACTCATGAATAATTAATGTTAACTACAGACTGATGTTTTAGAAAATGTGAAATTTCATTTTATTTCTGCGAAAATTACAGAATATGTGAGAAAGTTCCAAACAAGCGCTCACAATCTGTATTTCGAGCTGAAATCAAAAGAAGAGATAGTTTGTTAAAAGCTTCAGAGTTTTAACAAACTATCGACCATTGATGAATATTAATAGTAGTGCTTATTATAGTAAGAATAATAATCACGATAATGATAAAAAAATTTATTATGATTAATAGTCGTAGTAATAGTAGTAGAGAGAGTAGATTTGCGCATAATAAAGAATTGAATACATTCTGAATATTCTGTCATTTATTTAAAACTCGTTATAGTGTAGCGGGATATGACCAAAATAGTTCACTTAGTGATACAAGCACCAAATTTGGTATGCAGGCTTCCTAGGAGGTATGTTTTACAAAAAAAAACAACGTTGGCGACCAATTTTTTTTTTTGTCAAGATGGCCGCCATGAAGAAAAATAGACTTTATTTTACGTGTTTATAATACACAAAGTCAAGGAATACGCCACATTAAATTGGGAATAATACTCTTCCAATTGATAATTTTAATTCTTATAATTAAGTTATCATACGTTTTAGCAAAGCCTCTACAATAAAACAAAAGTGGATTCATTAGATTATGTAGCTCACGATACAGAAATTTCTTACAGTCTTTAATCAAACTGTGGTCATAATAATGATACGAAGTGGTACATGTATTTACACATATACATGTACATTCAAAATTTCAATAGCATAAGAAGTAAAACATACACATAATGAAATGCAGATTAAGAAATCTAGTGTAGCTTACGTTTCCAAAGTAATATGATGAGAACAGATTTTGGTAATCATAGATTCTGGTTGTACATGTAGCTTACACACGTATTGCGTTAACCCTTATTCATTTGTGTTGTTTTAATTAATTCTTATACTTCTGTTTAGATTTTCAAATTCACTTCAGACAAAAGATATATTTATTAGCATATTGTGAATCATTTTGCTTTTACGAAAGATTAAATTTATACATTTAAACTTAGATGTGAGTGTTTGACAGATACCCCAAAGATCATTAATGTATGTATTTGATTCCAACAATATATTTATGTCATACAAAGTTCACATATGGACAAATAATGTAACATATCATTAATGCCGAAGTACTTCTAATGCTTATCAACAACTTGTGATTTCTGCAGAAAAATAATAAAAAAATATATCACGTATTTTGTCAATAGATTCTAGTTTGGAAGCCTTTACGTCTGCATGGAGCTGTCTATCTTAGTGTTTTTCGTGAATAGACTCAAAGTCTGCTCGTACAAAATTCTGATCTTTTTCAAAAGGACTGTCTTTTGATTAATTCATTTGAAGATGACAAAATTCGTCCTTATCACTGAGTGAGTATTATATCACTTGCACAGTCTTTACACAGAATACAAATCAGCATCATAAGCTTGTGTTGTTTACAATACAGAAATTCTTGGTGTAAAAATAAAGTGCAATTTTTATGCTGTCTTAGTAATGATGTGAAATGGTATCTACGCCAGGTTATAGAAATGGTAAAAAGTATATGATATAAACTATAATTTTATTATATGAAATATATTTAGTGGAGATGCAATCTCACACAACTAAAATACCTCCAAAATCAATGTCTTTTTACACTCTAGATATCACATATAGGGATACTTGATTTAAACTATAGACCTCTTAACTGTTTTCATACTTACTGCAGCTTCAGCTACTATACTACCTCTATGGAAGTTATACAACAGTCAACGCGCTAATGCGATTTGGATAGCCAAAACGTATCTTCAGTCACTGGTCACTGTTTTGCAAGTTCCAGTTGTTACAGAAGAGATCTATACAGAATAAAATAACATCTCAGCCTACTACAGGACCGCTATGAGTCAGAACAGTTGCAGCTAATATTATGCTACTTGTAATACTGTGGTGTCAGCTCAGGGTACTATTAAATAGTGGAAACACTGTTGCTGTCTTAGGCTACCTCAAACCATTCGATACCGGCTTTCACTTTTAGAAGATGGTAGCATGTCAGGTTGCTAAAAGGCCTACTTATATCAGCTTATAGTTCACACACTACAGCCTTAATAACCATTACAGTAATCTTAAGAATCAGAAGCTGTCATGTATATAACCCTGCAGCTGAGGCTATAACAAACTTCCGTAGATAACGGGTTATCAGCTAAATCTTCAAGAAGACCTTTTTGAAACACTGTGATGCCAGCTCAGGCTATTTAATGTCCACAGCAATGGACACTACGCTACCATCTAAGGATGTTACAAGACCTTCAGAGAGAATACGCTATCAGATTTTATAAATAATAGGACTGATATACCTTGATCTCATCACAAGCTACCTATCACAAGAACACCCGAAAGACTATGGGGCGTAAGTGCCACACTGTTTGAACAGGATGTCATGGGAGATTGTAATGTTAGCTCCGAATACTAAAATGCACATACTAAAATACTTGTACCAGAATAGTGAACAACAAGACTTTTAAAATATGTTACATGACCAAGCCGTTTATGAAGCTTCCAATAAAGTATTTCCTCTTAAGTCACAACCGTCTTCCTACTCTGCATATACTATATAGAGGATCTTACATGAGTGCTCATGTATTATTGAATTTATTAAACGAGTTGGGAAAAAAGATAAGATGCGAGGCTCTGCCGAGCATCTTATCGTTTTCGCCAACGAGTTTGATGAATTCAATAATACAGGAGCACGAATGCAAGATTCTATTTATAATATGACACTAAAATCGCATTTTATTAGGAAATTTTGCACTAAAACGTCACGATTTCGCCATTAGAAAACGCGACGTTTTATGGACGTCAACGCGTAACGTTACGACGTAATTTGCATATTTAATCCACTAGTGGATTATCGTTTTTAATGCATGGCTTTATTACACTCTCATATGCGACGTCATATGATAAATAACCTCTCTTAGCCAGATATCTAATTAGGGCAGCATAAATGCTTTTTCGTGTCGAAGACCATTTAGAGTTCGAACTCAATACCTCTCCATTTCTTTATATCGACTTGTTTTGTTCTGTCTGCAGTACTGTGGTGCCAGCCCATGTTGCTGGAAGACCTCTGGGGTAACAACCTCCTAGGTGTATTACAAAATCAGTTGGCAGGCTAAGGTAAAGTTCAAGCCACAGAATATCTCTGTTTAAAATTTATATAATACCAAAATGACTTTGCTTAAATACCACAATAATGTTTTCTCCGTATATGCATTCTGTAATGCAAATATTTATGTTTCATAAGTTATTTACGTAGCATATACTCTGTAACGTATATAACAGCTGAACATTATGTACCTTTTGATACGATTGTATTAATTTTATCTTTTTGCATACAATTATGATTTCTTTCATTGACATCAGGAAGATGCTTTTGTTCATCAAAATAAAGCATTTTGTACATTTTTGTCCTATAAAAACCTGCCAACGTAAGTACCATTAATTGTATTCACTCTGAGGAAACAAGCTGTTTTCTGTAGAGAATAATATGAGCCGCGACACGAGAAAACCAACAATGTGGCTGTGCGCCCAGCACTGACTCAGATCAGACTTGGCATCCGCCCAAATTTATCAGTCCCTTCTTTAAGGGCTCAAAGGGTAGTTAAGGGTCTAAGCTACCTCCCTGCGGACAGCTAAGACTCTGATCAGGCTGGGCGGATGCCCAGGCTGATCTGAGTCCGCGCTGGGCGCACAACCACAACGTTGGTTTTGTCGTGTCGCGGCTTATATATTACCGTTATCACAATGGTAAGCTTAATATCAGTTTCAATTTCAAGTTAGATGATAATCTGTCAATAATAGACATAATTCATAATAATGATGCGGTAACGTAAATTACTGCCAAAAAAAAGTAGTCTGAAGGCCAAAATTGTCCGATTATAACAGCCTCACAAATATACTACAGTATTAAAAGATATCAGAAAAAAACATACCGAAGCAAAGTTGGGGACTATGTGCAAACCAATTGCAGAGCAAAAAGCAATCCACTACAGGACCTTGAATCCGAATTAAGAAATCGGTGTTCGGAAATAATTTGACCTGAGTCTCTGGCGTGGTGGGCTAAGGTAAACTTGTTTCATGATGTAGATCAATCAGTTTAAACGAATTTTTGATAGGCCGGTCGCACTTCATTTGCAGGCAAACTCTTTTACGTTGCTGACACTCGTACTGTATAGATACATTGTCAAGCTTCAGATGAGCCGCGACGCGAGAAAACCAACAATGTGGTTGTGCGCTCAGCGCAGACTCAGATCAGCCTGGACATCCGCTTAGTTTGACAAGACTCTTCGTTAAGTTCTCAAAGGGTAGCTAAGGGTCTAAGCTACCTCCTTGCGGACAGCGAAGACTCTGATCAGACTGGGCGGATGCCCAGGCTGATCTGAGTCTGCGCTGGGCGCACAACCACATTGTTGGTTTTGTCGTGTCGCGGCTCAGATTTTGGTAAATGGTTGAGGTTAATGCAGTTCGTATACATCATTGCCAGTTTTATGGAATGCTTCCTCATACATGTAGCCCCGCTGATACTTTGATAAAGGAGAATAAAATATAACATTAGTCGAGCTTTATTTTGCTTTTAATGGTATAAAATATTGTATACAAAAATCATAATCGATTTAAGCCATTCCGGTTCCATCCAGGTTAAATTCCAGTCGTACTGTTCCTTCTCTAAAAATAAAAGGAAACACATGGCATGAAAAGTGATACAATCCCCCCCTCCCCCCCCCCCCCCCCCCCCCCCCCCTCACCGCTGTCTCTCATACTTAACTGCTTACACAGAGCGTCAGATAAGATGGGGTTTAGAGATAATTTTGAGATATTTTGTTCCTTTTTCTCAATAGAAACATATATTGTTACCCCTCATTAGATCCGTCTCAGCGAGACAATTCTAGTGAGGGGTCACCACATATGTTGTAATGGAGGACTATCGAATTATCCCTGTTACCCCTTCTTATCCGGAGCTTTTCTACCCAATCATTTCATATTCGTATTGATACTTATTTGTTACTGTATATATCTCGATAAATACTTGTTAGTTTTTGCCTCAAATCTTGTTCCACAAATCACCACAAAACTTGTTTATAGTTTCATTGATATCCGTCCATAAGTTTTTTAATTAAAATAGCAAGAGTCACCCCGACGTTGATAACAAGCACTGAGAGACAACAAAAACATGACTGTTCAAGAAATCATCGTATAAAGTTAAATTAACCACTTAGGAGCCCCGGTAGCTCATAAGCTGAAAAAATACTGTTCCTCCAGAGAAAATCTCCTTTATAGAAATTAAGCCTTAGCAACAGCATAGCAACCACTTAAGTCATTTTATAAATACGGCCCCTGGGTTTCATCACCTCCCATTGTGCTACATCAGAAAACATGCCTGATCACTATTATTGCACACAGTTACTCTGTCATGCAAGAATACTGAAAAAAATGGAGAAAACGCAAATACACATGCTAGCTGTGATGTCATGCTATATGTGGAAGTTAAGTACATGGCGCTTCCGTGGAAACTGATTAAGTCATTATTGACGACGCGAAACTATGTTTGTCTGATGCGGAAGCCAGGCCCTGAGGTTATAAAACTAGAGTACATTCTCAAACTCAAAATAAAGCACATGCTCGGAAGCAGCCAATCAGTGTACTTTATTTTGAGTTTGAAATTATTCTCAAGTTTTATAACCTCAAACCCTGATTTACCGAATGTAAAACTAGAAATATTACCTTCATCCTCTATACTTCTTATATGGATACTTCTTGTAAGGACAGCAAATAATGCATTTGAAATATTTACTATAGCATCGACCAACTGGTCGCATTCCACGTGGACAAAAGTAACCTCGATACCTGAAACACCGGCCTCTATAACCTACAAAATTGAAAAATACATTCTATAATCTAAATTATTAAGAAACAGTACATGTAGTATTGTAAGAAATCACTATTTGGAGATCAGTTGTAAAGTACACAGCAAATTGCTGTTAATCTAAATTCACACAATAAAATATAAAAGCTATTAAAATGCTGTCATATTTCTTAGCTTTAAGAAAGCATGGTACCGAGTGAAATAGGCATCGGATTGCTGGTCTGAGTCCTTAAGCACGTACATGTAATTGTAGCGCATGTACAATGCAGTTCTCGCTTCTTTGGTAACATGTGCAATGCGCTGCTGCTTGTAATATCAAAAAAATATCTCTTCAACAAAACCGCACACAAAAATAAAATTGAGTTTAATTCCTAGGCCCTGCATGCAAGCCTAGCAGAAGAGATTGTGTTATAATTTCAAGGTCTGTAACAGTTACTATTATCCTAAGGCTGATTTTCCACTACAGGCCCCGGAGTTATAAAACGTTTTTCGTGCTCAACTCAGCTGAGCATGATATTTTCTCTGCTGATAAATATGAAAATGCCAACAAATGTTGGCATTTTCATATTCATAAGCACAGAAAATTTGTTGGCATTTTCATAATTATCACCAGAGAAAATTTCATGATCAGCTAAACTGAGCAAGAAAACAACTGTACCTATCATCATATTCATACATTGATCCACAGGATTTGTAAGGGGGGGGGGGGGGCATATATGCGCTCTCAGTTACTGACAAATTCGATCAGTCCACTGGAACATTCAGTAGAATAACTTTTTCACCCTTTTCCCAAGTTCGCTAAGCATAACGCATTATCATCTTACCTCCTGTCACCCCATATACTGACGTTTATTAAACAGTATCTAATATGTTGATCAAGTCAGGTGAAATTTATTTAACGTCGAGGTTATTACATGTCAACACAAACTCCTCCCATAAAACACCCATGATACAAGCAATGTAAAAAAGTTATTTTCATTATGACGATACTGAGATTTTGCGCGCAATTTAGCGCCGTGTAGATTGAGGAATTACACTGCCGTCGGAATTTGAGCTCTGTAAGCCATATCTTCGCCGACAGCGCTGTCAAGGCCCATCAAACATACCTAAGTACATGTATACTGTACTGTTATAACATTATCCATGTTCGCCACGACACGAGAAAACCAACAAAGTGGCATGTGCGCTCAGCGAAGACTCAGATCAATCTGATCAATCTTTACATCTACCCAGTCTGATCCGAGTCTTCGCTGTGCTCTTGAAGGGTAGCTAAGGGCCTAAGCTAGCGCCTTGCGGACAGAGAAGACTCTGATCGGTCTGGGCGGAAGTCCAGGCTGATCTAAGTCTTAGCTGGGTGCACATGCCACTTTGTTGGTTTCCTCGTGTCGCAGCTCTTGTATGGAAAACCTTACAAGAAGTCAGCATAGAGCAAAATTCGGGCACATGCTACAAGTAGATATTCGCGAATCTCGGTTGGCTTGCAAAATGTGGTGTTATTATTCGGTTAAAATTTGGAGACGTCATCATTGACGTCAATGTAAAAATTGTTTTGCGAAAATTTAATCATCTTTCAACAGCAGCATTTTTATAAGGTTCTATTTTATCGAGTTTGATAAAGTATATTTCAATGTAGAATTTATATTGCTATTTTCAAGTAAGTTTCATAGTGTAACAATAACTTAAATTTTCAACCCATAATAAATTAGGGAATAAACTTGGAAGTACATGCAAGTCATTGGAAATTTGTAATTTGATGAAATATTTATGGCCACTGACTGTACGTTGACAGTTGCATCAGGCTACTGTAATTTTAAAGCACTTGATACATTGTGTATGCACTTTATGCATCTGATTGGATGACAAAACTTTGCTCAGTAAATCCTGTGATATACTGTTGGAAACCCGACGACATTATGAAACGTCCTACTCATTTACTGTCATTGGCTTTATGGCGTTCGAAGTGCTTGCAGTGAGTGCATGGCAGTAAACTTTGAAATGTGAAAAGGTGCAATAGATACTGAAAATTATCATTTAGGGGAGGTTAATTGTCGATTTCATGGTCGCAGATCGCGTTTTACGTCCCCGCCGACGCGTTGCCGCAAAACAAACTTTCTCGTAATAAAGCGACAATTTACACTCCCCAACCCCAACCACACACACACACACACGTGCGCGTACGTGTGCGTACGCACGCACGCATGCACGCACGCACAAATTACACTTTTGAGTACAGTTATCCCTATATATTGTATCTGGATATGCTGATTTTCAAGTTCCTTGGGGATTTTGTTCAGATAGGGTTAAGTCGGGTAACTTCGGACAGCTGGTAAATTCGGACATACCATTGCAAACAGTGAAAATCCAGATGAGACGGCTCATGATGAGCCGTCTCATCTGGATTTTTACTGATTGCCCGGGTAATTTTGTTTTAATTCCAAACAACTGACATTTAAAGAAAACAATGTCACTGTCCGAATTTACCCGCTGTCCGAATTAACCCGACTTTACCCTACTTAAATAAACACAAATTTGAATGGGTACACTCTCAGGAGTAGCAAAAGTGTCCTTTTAAATTTTCCTAAAATAGGGTTTAATCTTAACCGTGAAAGGAATTAGCATGCCTAAAGGTAAACTATTTTCGTTATTTGGAAGGTTTTTTTTTTTTTTTGTCGTCCAGGAAGGCAAACAGGAAAACATGAAATTTGTTTCCAATTAAGAAAATGGTTGAAAATCAAGCCGCTGAAACAAAGCCAGAAACTTCCCGTAATAATTACCTATACTACCCATACCAAGACTTCCTAATCCGGCACTACCGACACCAAGACTTGCATATCCGATACTACCCATACCAAGACTTCCTACAGCGCCAAGGTAGCTCGCTCCAGCTCCAGCAGCACCTACGTATTCACCACCGTATGCGCCAGCGCCACCAGCCATATAACTGCCGGCCCCCAAGGCAGCTCCACTTCCGTAATAGGTTCCGCCAGCAAGATAACCTGGTGCTCCAAAACCGCCGGCACCTAGTGCTCCCGCTCCCATAAAACTGCCGGCACCTGCTCCTCCAAAGTAACTGCCTGCACCTGCTGCTCCCATATAACTGCCGGCACCTCCATATCCAAAAATGCCACGACGACAATGTTTGCCAAAACAGGGCTTCTTCCTCCAACCTGTTAAAATGGGAGGCAATGACATTTAATTTAGAAACGTTCTAAGAACATACATAATAATGGAAATTCCTGTCAGCAGTAGGCCTATAAAAGCTATAAATATATAACTTAAAGTACAATAACCTTTGAAATAACGTTAAAGCAGAAAATTCCTAGAATGTTCAACAGTCTAACACAGCGCGTCTGTAGAAGCAATAGGAAGTTTCCGTGTTTTATTCTTCAACAATTCATTTTTTCGGAGTGCGTGCATCTAATTGCTGACATCACTGGCAATTACTTGACGTATTTTTGACGTTTGAATGATTTTCGTTAACGGTAACATATCTTTCTAGACACATGTGTCTGCCGCAGATCCACGAGGTGGGCTTTGGGGCCCAAGCCCCGCCACCTGGGACTCAGTGTCCAATTAATGCAGGAATGAAGGTAATAAGGAGCACCTGATGATAATTTGAGATGATATTCAATACGGTTAGATTAAAATATATAATGTGACATCTCACTGGAATCGCCTCGACGAGGCGATTCTAATGAGATGTCATAGCATATATTTAAAGGTAAGCATGATATTATATATCTTGAATTTTCATCGAATACTCTATTCTATCTGGATCCCTGATTATGGCTTCTTTCTTTGATACATAAACCCCACCAGTTGTCCAGAGACAGCCCCGCCAGCTAGCTGTGATCTAGATCCGGGACTGTGTTTCATGCAACCAGTCTGGTCACAGTCGAAAGTAACATTCAGACAATTACACATGCCGCATGCAATAGATTTCAGATTGTGTGATGTAACGTACGTTTCGAGGAACTTAAATGTAGACACATGTTGCATGACATGACACATGTGTCATTGTTGCATGATCCGTGTCATGCAAGTTGTGTTGCCTTTTTTACCCATTTCAAATAGTTTTTCGCATTCATTCTTAGATCAATGAAGGATCCGAACTAGAAAATCATAGAAACATTGGCCAATGCAAAAAACAAAGATAGAGCTCTACAAAGAGGTGTGATCAGTTAATCATCATACATCCCTAAATGTATGCACCTTTAGAAAGAGTCAGATAGTTGAATGACTTTAAAATATGATATGTGCACCATCTTTTATTCTAATGCAACGGGCATTCAGCATTGTACATAGCTTGATTTCTTTTTTTTCTTTTTTAAAGCTCAAACGTTTGTAACTTTTAATCTTTTATTTCTGTTTCTTATTTTCAAGAGCACAAACATATGAGCCGCGACACGAGAAAACTAACAATGTGGCTGTGCGCCCAACACAGACCCAGACCAGCCTGGGATTCCGCCAAGTCTGCACAGACTCTTCGCTAAGCGCTTATAGGGTAGCTATGGGTCTTAGCTACCTCCATGCGAACTGCGAAGCCTCTGATCAGACTGGGCGGATGCCCAGGCTGATCTGAGTCTGCGCTGGGCGCACAACCACATTGTTGGTTTTGTCATGTCGCGGCTCGTATAGCTAAGACAGTGATATGAACTTTGCCAGAATTGTAAATCTTAACAAATAATCGCTATCAAAACAACAGCATTCGGGTAAACAAACAGCTGTAGGGATGTAAATAATTACCACCAAACAAAAAACACCTGTTTTCATGAAGATTATTCATGTTTCTGTTCAGTTTCTCTGAACAGGTTTATATTGGTAGCATAATTTTATGCTACCTTTACAAGGGATTTAAAGACAGAATAAAAAAATGCAAAAAATGGTCTGAATAGCAGATTCAGTCACTTTAAAAAAAAAAGACCTTTATATCATAACAATCCAATGAATATTTATTTAGATGGGTATAACGAAACGAACATACAAACACAGCAAGAAACCGCAAGCATTTAGCAAAGTACATGGAGTAACTTAATAATCTTTCAATACAAATTTTTCCCTTTGTAAATAATACCGGTATATATCTTTGCTCATATGAGGATAATTCTAAGATGAAAAATATATGTTGTGAAATTTACTCTCATAAAACAATCATCTCACCTTGCAGTGTTTTGTTTTGTTTACATGTAGCAATAAATAAATAAAATATTAAATTAATTGATGAATAAATGAAGGGAGGGGCGGGGGGGCGCTGGGAAACAAAAATATCAAGCCATTAACACCAATATGGAAATCGTAGAAAAAAAAATGACATAAATAAATAAAAAAAAGATAAATAAAATAAAGACTATATACAAGCAAAACAAGGCAAGCAAACTGCCAAGCGGCAAGGTCATTCCTGGCCGCGAGGCTATTCTAAACAAGAAATATCTTTAAAAAAAGATATAAGACGAAATGAAAGAAGACATATTTGAAACAAATAATATTTTTTTTTATTTCTGTTGAGATAAGAAATTGGCTGCAAGCAAGGTTTCAGAATACGTCCCGCAAAATTATCTGCAATCAATGTACGCCTTTAATAATTAAAATGTAATAAAGGACCAAAACCTAATGGGGTATCTATGAGAAATTTTTACTGTGATTGAAAAAATTCCAAGTTTCAAAACCCTGTCGCTATGTCATAATATCAAAATAAAAATTGGCTAAGTTCAAAATGCTGTAAATATGTCTGATATTATTATTGAATAGCAGTATCCTTATGTTGGGGTTATCCACTATGGCAAGAAACCAGACTGGTATGTAAATTATTGACATTCGTCGGTACATTCCGATATGCTTCCGATGATACGGTACTTTATTTTACCCAGTTCTGTACAGCCGGGTGCGTAAATTTACCGGAACGGACCGGAATGGACTGAATTACCGGAACGGACACCGGAACGGGCCCGTTTTCCCCTATCTTCCGTAGATATTTGTAATATTTTTATTAAATAACTCTTATTTAATGTTAATACATATTCTGTATGCCATCTAGCGCAAATCAATTAGAGATATTAGTCAAAATACTCTTTGAGTATTTTGCGCCATGGGTAGGCCTCTTAATACCCCACGCATATGCGTTACATCTTAAAATCATATAATCTTATACAAAAATCTGGTTATCTTTCTTCCAAGACTTGGAGCGAATGAAAAACACAAAAATTCCCGAATTTTTGTTCCATAGTATCATGACCAACATTTCAGCCATAGAAAATATGTAGAGCTATTGTGTTTCAGCTTTAAATTGAAACATTACAGTGGTCTAAATGTATAAAGGGAAACTTTGTATATCGATTGTACAGTTAGCACCATTATCATGTTTCAATAAGTCGTCAATTTATCTGACAGACAGACATTTGTTTCTAGCCTGGCCCCAGTCGAATCTGTATATTATTCTGGTGGTCAGATTCGCCTGGTTACTTTCAGAAGAGGCTCTGCAATTTGATACTCTTCTCACAAATTCTTGACTTAATAATAGCACCATTACAAGTGCCATAAAGTGCCCATTAGACTCAAAGATCTCAATCTCCATCACTCTAAGAAATCAATTAGTTTTGGTTTCTCCAAATAACCTCTCAACCTGTATATGGATTTTAGAGCATAGTTTAAAACCTGGAATGGAACGGATGTCATAATCTACGGTGAATTTGTTACAAGTTTCTCCAAGAGCGTGGGACTGTGGTTTTCTTACGAGACTAAGAGTGCCAGTCCAAATCAAGGGAAAAGGCAGACAAGACCATTCCATTCCACTCCTGTCCAGTCCACAATTAAAACCATGCCAAATTATATTGTTTAACAGTCGGCACATCAGGACAAACTGTCTTGAACCAATAACAGGCAATCAGCTGTATTGCATTGCTCATTCCAATTTAAACAAATTTTATCCTCACTAGTCATGATATGATTCATGGCAGACTATTTTTGAACAATCCGCTACATAGTAAATCTGATTAGTGCCAGTCCAATCATTGCACTGGCATCAAGTGTATCAAGGACATTTCTTAAAACATACTTGTATGCATTGAATCTTGACTGGTGCTGATCAGATCAAATATGTTTTTATACATTTGAATGTAAATGTATTACATGTAAAAAGCCAGTGTGTCTAATAATTCTTTAAAGACTTATTTTGCATTCTCTAGAGGTCTTTGCTGATTTAAATTATTTTAAATTCTTTGACCAACAGTTATCTAAGTGCAATGGAATCTTCCTCAAAACACATTCTAATTTGAACAAATCAATTATATATATTGAATATTAAGAGACGCGGTTTCGTTAACATGCTAACACTCTTAAATCGGACAAAGCTGTTTCTGTGAACAGTGGAGACCCAGATCAGACTGCTCTGGAAAAGTGTGACCACCCTTTTGCTTTTACTTATTTTTTCTGTATTACTTATTAAATACCCCCTCAGCTATAAAATGGACCAGTCCAAAATCAAAAGGTAGAACTATCCATTACAGAAAATCAGTAGGTTCAGGGTTTATTGTATTTAGTTTCCTGTTCGCAAAACCTACAGAGTTATAAAAACAAATTGCCACAGAACATTTGTTTTATCAGATTGACCAGCTGTGTTTACGTCTTCAAATTGCTTCTTACATAAAATTCTGCCACTGCAGCATCATAAAGGGCTGGACAAAAGGTCAGTAAAGTTTGCTAACCAAGATTTAGGAAAATCTCAAATGTAAGTGACCAGACCCTATGTTCCTTTGCAAGAGATATATTGAACATAGGGTCTGTAGCCAGACTAATTTGTTTCGCCAATAGTCCTAATAGTCCTTATCAGATATTGTCAAATCAAAACCAGGTTAAGTTAATACAGGTTAATGCAAGTTAAGATAATACATGTTAGTCATTGAATTAATCTGCGCGTGTAGATTGTATCAAAATATCTCAAAAATCGGCTGGAAATATGAATAATAAGGGTCCGACCCGGTAATTAGGTCTGTTCCGGTAAATTTACGCACCGAGTACAGCCAACTACTTTTTTACTACGAAAGACTTTTCGCACCATAGAATCTTTTTTTTCTCAAGCCATTCGGCATTTGCGTTTCTCGCGTTCTGCTTCACTCTATCAATCATTACAGCGTTAAAGTGAAAAACATATTTAAAACTAAATGCAAAGTGCAAATAATGTAACTAAATCTTCTGACAGATGAATAACAATTCCATGACATATGCGCTCTTCCATACACATACAGAGATCAAGTCAAGTAGACTTCGTCTAACAATATGAGCCGCGACAGGAGAAAACTATCAAAGTGGCTTTGCACCCAGCGCAGACTCAGATCAGCGTGTGCATCCACCTAGTCTCATCAGGCTCTTCGATAAGCGCTTAAAGGGTAGCCAAGGGACTAAGCTACCTTTATGCGGACAGCGAAGACTCCGATCAGACTGAGTGGATGCCCAGGCTGATCCGAGTCTGCGCTGGACGCACAACCATTTTGTCTGTTTTCTCGTGTCGCGGCCCATATACGAAAATTCAAAGACTAAGAAACAGCTGATAAACAATGACGATATAATAATAAACCACAATCTCGATTTTGCGTAAAAAAATATCTATTATTTTCTATTCTTTACATTATATACTGAACAAAATAAATTTTAGAATTTATTGTTTACTTCTGGTGAACCTATCTAATACTTATTGTAAATATGGATTATTTCGGGTTGAACAGAATTCTGATTATTTAAATCATGCAAATATATCAGTTCATGTCTGTCCTGTTCGGAGTTATCTATTTTATTCATATCTTCATTCATCAGACCGTAGCTTTAATTAACGGAAGTGCAGGAACAAATGTTCTTGTCCACAATAAGTACCAGTGCTTACAGATTACACTTAAAACGCTTAATATGTTTATTGTAATATTAACCTGAATATAACAAACCTTCACAGGGGCGTAGCTAGGGGCAATTTCATAATACGCACAACCATGTTTTATTCTCTACTTCTTGAAGGGAAAGCTAGTATTTCAGCCACGTTGGTAATTGGTATTGAAATCTTGTCTAATTTATAAGTATTCAGCATGCAAATATGCAGGTGCGTTTTGAAATTTTGTCAATTTTGACAAAATTTCAATACGCACTTGCGTATTTGCCGTATAGGTAGCTACGCCCTTGCTTCAGATGATTTCTCTGAATGAAATATATAGGACATTTGAAATACCATAGTTTCTATACCAGTTCGTTTTTTAAATGAGAGATTCTATCTGTCATTCAATCCTATCACAAGCGTAATTTGGAAAGTGGCTTTCACAGTTGTATGGTTACGGTCTGAAATGAAGTGATAATAATACCATTTCGCTAAGAACGTCTTGATTACAAGCCAGCTTTATACGAAGTTGAATAAAAGCTATTATAACGCGTTCTCGTATAATTATGATATGTTATGTACAAAACTTATAAGTATCCGAATTATGACATTAGCATCCAGAAAATGTAAAGAAAAAAGTACATAAGAAATAGCAAATCTCAGACTGTGGTTTTTACCGTATTTGCCCCTTTTTGTCCCTCTGTCCTTAAGCGCACATAATAGTTTTTTTTTTAAGAAAAATAAATTAACTGTCCCCACACCCCTAAAATTAAAAAAAAACTGTAAAGGTATCTAAAATAGTATTCCTAGTTCGTCAATAATTGCAGACAATGTAGACTAGTGTTAAAGATATGCTTAATGTTTCTACAGACCTCCCTCGAGTTTTTTTTTCTGACGTAATATTTCGATGGCAATTTATAGCGCAATACGCATGGCATATTGCAAATATGGACTGGACACAGTCTTCTCGATAGAATCAGTCTGTAATACGAAATACCGCAAACACCGCATATCAGTACGAGGAGATATCTAAACGTTTTGAAAGAGCAAGCTATTTGGAATTCTGCTGCTTGAATTTCTTACATAGCCCCTTGAAAATCCGCACACTCGTTCCATCTAGTTTGACAGGCATTACGTAATCCGATCGATAAAACTCAACATCTGGGTCCCCTTACCAGCCCTCTACAGCTGCAGTCAGCTCATCAGCCTCCTCAAACCTCTGGCCCCGAAGATGTTTTTCAGTCTGGGAAAGAGGTGGAAGTCGCTGGGAGCTGGGTCTGGAGAACAGGGTGTATGAGGGAGAGTTCTTCGCTACCCTCGTCCCCAGTTCCCATTGTAACTCGGCTTGTTGTCCTAGTGAAGCCAAATCTCACTGAGGTATCCAAGATGGTCCAGGATTGTGTTTTGACCCAGAGTTCGGCGTAAAGATTCGGAGTTCGGAATAAAGAAACGGGGCTTTCATGAGTTCGGCAGGTTCGGAGTTCGGACTAAGAATGGGCTGTTTGTTGGTTCGGTAGGTTCGGAGTTCGGAATAAAGATTCGGAGTTCGGAGTAAAGGTTCGGGGTTCGGAATAAAGAAACGGGGCTTTCATGAGTTCGGCAGGTTCGGAGTTCGGACTAAAATGGGTTGTCTGTAGGTTCTGTAGGTTCGGAGTTCGGAATAAAGTTTCTGAGTTTGGCGAAAAGATTCGGAGTTCGGAATAAAGAAACGGGGCTTTCATGAGTTCGGCAGGTTCGGAGTTCGGACTAAGAATGGGTTGTTTGTCGGTTCGGTAGGTTCGGAGTTCGGACTAACTGTGGGTCCATGTTGGGTCGGCCGGTTCAGACTTCGGACTTACAATGATTTCAGCATGGGGCACTTTTCATACTTTGGATGGGTCGCAGTCCCGAGTTGACCTATATTGTTCCCAGTCTTTAGTCCCAACTCTGGGTTTGCCGATCCCAGGTTGGACTCAGTCCTTCGTGCGAACTCCGAGTCTGCCGAACTCATGTTGGACCCAATCTAAGTCCAAACTCCCGGTGGGCCGAACTCAAGTTGGACCCAATCTTAAGTCCAAACTCCAGGTTTGCCAAACCCAGGTTTGACTCGATCTTTAGTCCAAACTCCTATAGAGATGATTTCACGGTTTTTTTGATCCCAACCCTGATCTCAGCCCGAGTTGACCATATCGACCTGAGCCCAAAGGGCAAGGGCTGATATGGTCCGAGGGCTGACATCAGGGCTGGGATCAAAACAACCATGTTATGATCTTTTTATCATATACTCATGTGTATAAAAATGAATGCTAAGTTCTAGTTCCGAGGGAAACTCTTCGGTATTCCGCTGGACCTGTAATGTGAGAGTTGCAGTTGCAGTTATACCAGTCTGATACAGCAAGAGTTGTCTTTAACTTCCCAGCGTCTTTATTTCACAACATTCACAAGAAAGTAATAGAAATTAGAGAAACGAGGATGTTTTCATGGCAGATGTTTACTGAAAACTGTTTCGACACGAGTGACTAGGACAAAACACCACAGAAATCTTTTCTGGATGGAGAAACATTAAAGTTTTTTGTGTAATGGGCAAGGCACTGTCAGGCTAGCTATCCTGTCACTCTGATAGGTCTTGTTTTTCAACTATACTAGCTTTTATCTACTGCATTTAGGGTCAAGAATGATGGTTTTTAAACCTTTCCATATATGTGATTTTAGGGGAACAATGCTGTCAATACGCATTTGTTGTGATAAAGTAGTGACAGATGCAATTTACCCCTTTATTTTGCCAATTTTCAAATGCAGATTCAAGAGGGCCGACAGGTTGTATCAAAGGCGAGACGAATATCAGTCTCAGCCCTCTACCAAGGGCGAGACGGATATCCGTTTCGGCTTTTGGCATAGAACTTTGGAGCGTAGGGCCGGATCATACCTCACAGTGTGGAAAATACAGTGGGCGAAATTAGATGTATCAAGGGCAATACTAGTCTAAGTATATGATTGATATTGTTCCCAGTCTTTAGTCCGAACTACGGGTCAGCTGAACATAGGTTTGACGCGGTCCTTAGTCCGAACTACGAGTCTGCTGAACCTAGGTTGGACTCTGTCCTTAGTCCGAACTCCGAGTCTGCCGAACCTAGGTTGGATTCGGTCC
Source organism: Ctena decussata (assembly GCA_963989385.1). Classification (NCBI taxonomy): domain Eukaryota; kingdom Metazoa; phylum Mollusca; class Bivalvia; order Lucinida; family Lucinidae; genus Ctena; species Ctena decussata. Next base: position 24,158,796 of record OZ022510.1, read on the forward strand.
TTAGTCTGAACTCTGAGTCTGCCCAACTCATGTTGGACCCAATCTTAAGTCCGAACTCCGAGTCTGCCGAACCTAGGTTGGATTCGGTCTTTAGTCCGAACTCCGAGTCTGCTGAACTCATGTTGGACCCAATCTTAAGTCCGAACTCCGAGTCTGCCGAACCTCAGTTGGACTCGGTCCTTAGTCCGAACTCCGAGTCTGCCGAACCTAGGTTGGACTCGGTCCTTAGTCCGAACTCTGAGTCTGCCGAACTCATGTTGGACCCAATCTTAAGTCTGAACTCCGAGTCTGCCGAACCTGGATTGGACTCGGTCCTTAGTCCAAACTCCGAGTCTGCCGAACTCATGTAGGACCCAATCTTTAGTCCGAACTCCGAGCCTGCCGAACCTAGATTGGACTCGGTCTTTAGTCCGAACTCCGAGTCTTCATGCCGAACTTCGGGTCAAAACACAATCCTGGACCAACATTCAAAAAGTGTTGTGAGTAAACAATTGCAGCCAGCAATATGTTCCTACATGACATCAGTAGCTAAGACATTTATGAACATTAGGTGTGGCTCATGTACATGTACTATGCAAATTTGAAAAAAGGGTATGGGGCTCAAAACTTAAAAGCTCAAAAACAAAACGAAAATGAATAGATAAAATATAAAGTCAATGAAAACTATTATCGCTGTCAAACATTGCGTGTATACATGTACATAAGAAAGCATTTTGGTAGCTGTATGAATTGGCTTGCGCTAAATGACTAAATTCCATCAATAAACTTTATGTATTTGAATCATACATAGAATAGGGCTGTAGTTTTAATGTTTTTAACAACCGACGTACCATGACTTTATTTTGATGTAATTTATCGTTTCAGGGCTATCAGTCTTTTGATTTTACAATGCAGCTACTATCTAATGCAACGTACAATCTTCCAAAGGCGATAAAAATTTGTTGCAATCTACCGTCAGATCACATCTGCAAGTGAAAATCTGATTTCTTTTGATTCGATCATACCTTTTTTAAAAATATTTCTCAGTTAAAGTCGCGGCAACTAAGTATCTTGACATCGAATGGTTTTGGAAGTTAACCAACAGATGGAACTGCAGCCCAATATTTATAACCGTGTAATGCAAAATAATACATTTGGACCAAGACATACGTTATGCATCACCCGAAAAAAGTTGTCAGAAAAGTCTGATCTTTCGAAAGACGTTGCTAAAGAGATAGCAATAATTATTTTACAAAACAAACTGCCCAACTTACATTTGAATATTCATAGAAGTGAATCATTTGCTGTAAAAAGCCTCAGGTTTGTCAAAATTTATATTTATCTTTTAATGCAATGCTTTACTTATGTCTGACTGTATAGGCTATATTGAAATAAAAAAAGAAGCGGGGGTAGTGTAGTGGATAACACGCTGGACTACCAATCCAGTGATCGCAAGATCCATCTTTCGCTTCTCCGGTCTTTCGGATGAGACTTTAAACGGAGGTCCGGTCTCCGTATGACTAGTTGTTGGCGGGACGTTAAACCCGAGTTCACTCACTCACTCACTCACTCACTATTAAAGTAGAATAGACAATGTTTTAGACTCATAAGTCAAAACGTGGAAATCATACAACCTTGACAAAGCCGAATTCTTAAGATAAACAGAACATAGACTCTTGTACAGAGATGGGAACAGGAGAGTAAAAGTTGCCAAATTCCTAATTACTCAACTTTAGAAACATTGATATAGCCTCCTATACAGAGGTGTTCTAGGTTTTCGCCAGAATAAGCTTCACCTGCCTATTATAGTTCACTGTGATGTCAGTAAGATATATACAAAGTCCCACACTGGTAACAACAATGATCATGATAATAATAATAATAATAATAATAAACATTCTTATCATGAATTTGAAATAGTCTTACCTTGCGCCAGTCCGATGGCACAGACAAGAAGGAGAGCAAAGAGTCTGCGGTCCATTTCAACGGTGTACAGAAAGAGTGAGTGAAGGAGACAGTGCTAGACAGACTGTTTTTGCTGAGCGGGGCTGATTTTTATAGGGGCTGAATTTGTCGTAAAAATGCAAACTGGTTCCTAGATCAAAAGGAAGTCTAGTTTTATATGTATTAATCATTATCAATCAATGAATGCAAACTGCATTTGTTAAATATGCATAATTAGAACAACGGGGTTATGCATTTGTAATTAATGTAAACAATAAACATCAATAACACGCTGTGTTAGTGGTTGCCCCACATTACGTTTGACATGTAACAGTACAAAGAAAGAAAACATATAAACCCAGTTACCACAAAATTAAAGAAGTAATTGTGATCTGTGTAAAATTTATAATGTGGAATAGGTAAAGTCAAAGAAGTGTCATATTCTTTGCATAAGCATCAAACACGTCCAAATGTATAATGATTAACAGATTAATATGTAGCTGGTGCCCAAATTATGGAGCATGCATGGACAACAAACTACATGAACAATACTCTCTACATCGACTTCAATTGGGGGTGAACGCAGCCATACTTTTACAAATGAAGAATTCTAAAATTCGAATCTTAATGAGTCAAGATTCATGCTTACCATTCGGCAATAATTAATTAATTAATGCACTAAAACAGAAAAACAAAATAGCACGGAGGTAAACAGCATACTACTTCACCAATAGTTACAGAAAGAAGTCAAGTTTTAACAGATCTTTAACATTTTTCAATGGGACAGACTTTACTATTAACAGCTTCAGATCCGACCAGAATATTATCTAAATGTTTCATGGGTGTAAGGTGCCGATGCAAAGATCCGTCCAGAAGGTATCTGTTCGGTACCAAGGGGCTAGTCAATTGATAATGAACGGTAATCAGTAATCATTAAAGATTTTTTTGTTCTTTTCACACCTTATGCCTAGTACTCTTTCCTTTCATTAACAACATTTAACTTTAAATGTAAACCTCGTTTAAATGAAATGTGGCTTTTAGAGGTTTCTAGATGGTTGACTGTATATTACCTCATAAGTATTAGCTCTTTTGCCATATCGAACAGGCTGATGACAGCGTTGATTTTGATGGGTTGACGTCATGAAACGCCCCATCTGGATCTCCGCTATTATCAGCTTGTCATGTATATTACATATTGGGAGGTGAAAGAACTAAACGGTCTCCCGGGATAGATAACCAGCTTAAAAATAAGGTCTCCGCAATGGGCGCACGGCATGGAGTCAGCTCAGAGTCAATATTGTGCACCTGTTCTTTAACAATTCAACTGGCTTGTTTGTATTTAATCACTGTAATATTTCATTTCACAACGCCAACGCCAACGCCATAACCATTATTGTATGAATGTTATTGTTGATTCTCTTGCTGTTTACATGTAAACCAGAGATGATCAAATAAACTTGGAAACTTGGAAACTTGTAATAGAGCGTTTAATAACAGTTTCTAATCAATGTGATATAGTTGCCGTTGATACTGTTATCATTGTTAGTGGATAAATTGTTCACAAGGATATCATCATCGCAGTTAGTGTTTTAGTGTTGATTCTAGTATGGTTTAAACATTTTCAAGTCATTTACACACATATCATATACATTAAATATACTGGAAAACAGGATCTGATAACAAGGCTTAGCGTTAACCACTTATACAATCATCTCTTTTGATTCTAGTTTAACAGTTGGGTCATTTAAATACTGTTTAAAAGTAACCTAAAGCTATTGACTTGTAGCTGGTAAAATTTCTATGCTAATCTAAAACAATGACTGAATAAGCATAGCCACAAGACTCTGTGTGCAGCTTGGCTTCCGCTCTTTTCTATTACAGTCAACTCCCGATATCTCAAACACTGATTTGTCAAAGTATCTTCTTTCTTCGTAGAATATATTTCTAATTTTTATTTTAATTTCAACACCTATAATCTCAAACTACTGATATCTCAAAGTAAATTTTCTGGAACCAGAAAATTTACTTTGAAATATCAGTATTTTGAGCTGAAGATCAACTTCGAGATATCGAGAGTTGACTGTACTTTGGCTTCTGGCAGGTCCTCGCTGCATCGGACATCCTCCTAATGCCTTTGTCTGATGCCCTGCTCGAGACGCAGGGGTTGAGGTTGCTCGGTGGGGAGAGGGGGTCTGTCCTCAAATTGACACAGGCGTAGATGTCTCTTACCGGATGTCTGCAATTCATGTGTCTCGCGGACGGCGTCAGTGAGTGTGGCTTGCACAGGGATGCTCTTTGTCTGCCTAGGCTTGTAATGCACCTTATAATCAAGATGTATTAGGTCTAACGCTGTTTCAGTGCCATCATCCAACAAGTGAAGTATTCGAAACTCTTTGCGTTTACCCGCTCCGCAGCCACTGTCCTGACGCATATGGCGCCACCGGAATAGCAGTGTGGAATAATACTATACAGCGTTCGATTTATGATATATATACTATGTCAAAAAAGTTCCTATACATTAAATTTCTTCTGTTGCTATAGCAACTGTAGAAATTAAGAACATTTATAGTTTACTAATTTCAAAAGAGTATCCATTTGCCTATTGAACAAACTTATTTGTTTTGGTTTCCTACGACTACACATGCTACAAGGATCGTTTGAATATGCCAGGGGTAATTTTTCATTTTCACAGAGTAACATCATTAAAATTGCTCAAGTTCAAAGTTTTTAAAATTGGTTTGTGAATAATGATTTCCAAGATTCTGCGCTCCATACACAAGAGCAAGGCCTTAGGTAAGGCTACTTGCCAAAGAAATAAAAATTTGACCGCTTCTGATGCGAGAATTTTAACCACAAGTCAGGGTACTGTGATTCCTTTAAAGACTGTTTACATGCCACGTTCAGTGGGATTTCCATAGGAAATCGCAATCGTAATGGCTAGCGGGCGTGTAACAATTCTTCCAATTTTGTCGCCATGAAAACAATGACATAACAAAAATGTTTACGAAGAAACTTTGAAAAAAGACCGACAGGTACAGTAATAATGACGCCTTGAAAATCGCTATATTTTTAATTAAAAGGGAGATAATCTGAGAATTTGAAGAATATAAACCTCGCCTGTAAAGCCTGAGTATAAGACATTAAACATTTTAAGTGTTTTTCGAACTTCCTGCATTATGGACTTTTCTGCGCAATACAAACTTTATTCCTGCGCATGCGCAGAAATCAGATGCATTCAAATTGACTCCTATCGAATAATGCCAGATAACTCTAATGTGGAAAAGTATGGGTTGACAATTTTCTAAGCATTTTGTTCTTTGGCGTCTCCCCAAACATACATGAGCCACAATTAATTCCAATATGCACTTGCTTCCTTGAAAATATGGCTGATAGTTGGTATCGTTACTTTTTTGACCGAGTAATATAATATTTGACGCATGCATAAACATGACGTTAAAATGTTTTGAAAGTGAGTTTCTTTGGAAGCAAGGAATACACCAAATGAATAAAACCAAAATGTGAAAATTGTGGTTTTGTCGGTCTAGTAGAATCGGTTGGGCTAGTTGTTTTTTTTTACTCGCCCTTATCGTTTTGTCTTTAGACGGCGTATTGCCCAATTAGTGCAGTATGGTACCAAGCACTTTTACCAGCAAAAGTAGGTAACTATGATGATTATCTTTGTCTGAGAACATTATATGCAATTATAATCAATTTCAATTTGTCAGATGTCGATGGTGGGCGTAGTTTAGTAAAGTATTTCAGAGAAAAGCAGCTATATTAATATAACTGAGCCGCGACACGAGAAAACCAACAATGTGGTTGTGCGCCCAGCGCAGACTCAGATCAGCCTTGGCATCCGCCCAGTCTGATCAGAGTCTTCGCTGTCCGCATTGAGGTAGCTTAGACCCTTAGCTTCCCTTTGAGCACTTAACGAAGAGTCTGATCAAATTTGGCAAATGTCCAGGCTGATCTGAGTCTAGGCTGGGCGCTTGACCACTTTGTTCGTTTTCTCGTGTCGCGGCTCAACTAAGGTGCACATTTAAATGAAAGCCCGTAATAAGAGATATAGTGCATCGACAAATCTCGCAGTCGCCAGTGCCAGCTGCTTTTAAAGTAAATGTGAACACTTTCAGTGAATACGACTCTGCCATGTTTATTTTCACCCCCCCCCCCCTGTTCCCCCGCACCCTTAACCGTCTCAGTAGGCGACAGGATTTAAATACTACTTCTCTATATGAGAAGATTTCTTTTTTGAAAGGCTTCGTCCTTCATGGAAGTAATAAAAAATAAAAAATAATTATTCGCCTTTGCCAAATTGCTGGGAAAACATGGAAAAGTAAGGAGAAAAATTCTCAGGAACTGACACGATTCAATTCCAGATCAATCCCCAGAAGAGACAACACAAAATTAGTCACCATTAAAGACAACACCAGCGGCAGCTATGTGTACATCCATTTCTCAACGGGATAGCCTGAACATCACAAACACTATATCAATAACAGACATACCAACTAACAACACATAAACAACCGAGAAGAACCAAAACAGAACTGCCGCCTTGGGACGGCCATAATGAAATTACTTGGGTTAGGGGGAAGCTTAAGGTGGTGATTTGTGGTATATACAAAAATCTAAATAAAATTGTAAAAGATTATCGTATCTCCCTGAAAGTTAGCAGATTTCTTATTTTTGTGGTTCTCTACAGTCTGAAATACAAAATATAGGGACATGTTGTTTAAAAAAGTGTTTTATATGGAAAGATAAAAGAGTAATTTTGTGCGACTAAATCTAAAAAATGACCATCATTATTGAAAATGTAACTAGGTCTGAAAATAAATTAATGCATAAAAAAGAGCGTCCTAGCAATTATTTGTTCCAACTCTTTCTCAAATTGTAAGGTAGACCAGATAAAAACAGTAGCTTTTTCTCAAATGTCTGACCATGATATAGTGCATGTATACTTATTGCATTCATGAAATACAGGTAGGTCAGTTACAGTATACCTATATTATACTCACAGTATAATAATACATTACAATGACCATTACAGGTGTGTTATGAAATTATTCAACCTTGAAAATAGACTCTACTGTGTATTTTAGACAAATATTTGGATACAGGCCACACCCTTTTTTTTATCTGCGCAGCCTGATAGCGTGCAAACAAAACAGAAAAAATAATTGCTAGGACGCTCTTTATAATTCATTAATTTATGTTCAGGCCTGGTTACATTTTCAATAATGATGGTCATTTTTTAGATTTATTCGCACAACATTACCCTCTGATCTTTTCTTATATAAATCCTTTTAAACATTTTTACCTACTTTCCATTTTTTTAATATCAAGGCTAGCCTCAGCATGACAAACCAATATATCAAAACAGTCAAGGCGACAAACAGCACATGGAACAACTAAGAAGAACCAAAACATTAACCGGTTTGCGGTTGAGCCCCTAGTCCTGCTTTGATTCAGTTGTTCGGTTTGCGTGGAAGATTACCGACTTATATGTGTAATATCTCAGGAACATAGAAATAAAAATTAAAACTAAGATAAAACAAACACATGAACTGACAGAAATAGCAACACTGAAATTCTGGTGCAGAAGAAACTTACCAGTAAACCAAGGTAAGACGTCCCGGAACGGGTGTCAGGCGCCAGCCATCTGTATAACTATTAAATAAGGCTTAGGTTGGCGTCCTCATAAAGTCTGAGGCTCGACTCACCGTCAGGCACTCGAACAGGTAAGCAAAGCTGTTAACCTTAATTGGGTTAACCACCAAGCAAGCAGTTTGTCGCAAAACATCCATATTATAACCAATCGTTTTAAATCGAATTATTACATGTACATGTATCTTCTTAAAATGACAAAGAAAGTCATTTTTACCAATTATTTTTCTGAATTTATACACCTAGTCGCCATAAGATTCAAGTTCCGAAAGGCCTCAGTTGCTGAAGAAGTGTTTTCAATCCAACATTATATTTAGACATAAAGTCGAAAGGCTGTCGATTAAATTTTGAAAACGATTTACGAAGTTTAAATTTTCTTAAATCTTCTTTGAGAAGTACTGCAGTCTAAACTTTATTACGAATATTAAAGTAATTCGGCATGACGCGACTCTCGAGCAAAACGAATAAGCTGAGAAATATAATCACCACAGGATGTAGAACGAGGAACATCACCATCTAAAAAATGGAAAATTGAAAATATCAAAATCAAAATCATCTCGTTTATTGGAAATTTCAGTTTTAACAAAACCATCCGATAAAGATAAATGTAAATCCAATAATGAAGCATCGGTATCTGAGATGCTGGCCTTGCTTAAATAAAGTTCGGAAGGTAAAATTGGATTGACCATGCATTCAAAGAAGTTATTTTCAGTATTCAATAGGTCATTCAGATACCAAGAAGTAGAATTGAAAGCTTCAATAACTTCAGATTGTGTGTTCTCTGAAAGAGGCAGAATGAGGTCTCGCTCATAATAGAACATAAACATATAAGTCACAAAAGGGGCACAACTAGTGCCAATAAGAATACCTACAATTTGTCTAATAATTTTAAACCAAATCTAATATAAATATTCTCATAGAGAAAGGCGAGAGCTTCACACACTTTCTGACAAGACCATAAATTATAATTACTGGCTGCTTCAGAGGCAAAGAAAGCAAGCCTTTCATTACGTGCAACATACAGAGAGCCTTTCTTATGGTAAACTATTTCAGTCAAATCCACAATCTCTTATCAGGCGAGACCAAAAACAGCGTAGGAATGGCGAGGCTTGCTGAGCCAGTCCGACGTGTTTCTGGTCGAGCCTGATATACTTGATATCAAAAGACACTTACATGGTTTTCTATTTATCATGCATCATTAGAATATTATCAGGTGAAAAGAGGGTCAAACAAGACAAAAGTAAACGCAAAACGTTTGAAGTTGTTGACATCGCGAATGCATTCTGACGTAAGTCGGTGACGTCATTTAACCAATCGAACGTGGTTATCATCGCCCTCGTCAGTATGTAGCCAATCGTCTTCAGAGATCGCTTCTGTAGGCATCGCCGCCAGATAACATTCGCGCAGGCGCATTTCAAAAGTGACATGATATCACATCATGTTATCATACACCTGTTATCAGGTGAATTGTGCAGCACATGCATGATAAAACTTCTTAGCGACACTTTTGAAAATTTATTTTGGAAAGAAACCTATATTTAGGACCTTTTGCTATTATCCCATAGACCGTTAACTTGGCAACCGTAGCTCACGATGGATGTCAGCGATTTTTCCCCCTTTCTACTCCGATTCGATCATATCTGATCATTGTATCTGAGGACTGTTCTGTGGTGGAAAAAAGCCAGAAGTAATTTGCAGCTGTGTGGTTAATGGGAAATACTATGTAAAACTACCTAAACCCCGAAGGTAACAGCCAACTATTCATTCTTGCCAGCACCGTGTGTAAGCCTACGCAGCAGAGGTATGCAGCCAGTCTAGAGATAAACTTCGCTACCAACTGAGCTATAGGTGCGCCGATTGGCGATTATTAACGGCATTTATCGACCTGCTTATACATAATATTCACCCCTGACACCCTACGTCATTAACAAGTGACGTGTTCTCAAAATTACTCCTCCTCTGAAATTCTACTCTGAATCTTGTGCAATTCAATGTATCTAAAAAAAGTCACTAAGTGCATCAAATAATTTATTAAAAGGACAATTTTACCACATTAAAATGTCTTCCGACAGTTTGCTGTTTTGGCAAGCAATTCGTCCTATTTTCCATATAAAAGTAATTATAATGAAGTTAGCTCGACAGAAGCGCGTTTCTGTATTTAACTTCTTCAGTGTCGCTTAAGGTGGCGATAATCACTGATTTGGGACAAAGACAAAAATCTTCATAAAATACTCAAAATAACACTGATCTTTCAAAATATTAGCAGATGCCTTCTTTATGTTGTTTCTCATAATTTAGAATCCCAAAATGCAGCATTTGTTAATGTTAAAAAGTGTTTTTATAAGAGAAGATCAAAGGGTAATTTTCTGCGAATAAATCTGAAAAAATAACATCATTATTGAAAATATACTTAGTGCTTAGAGTACCTTCTTGAATAATGGAGAGCGTCCTAGCAATTATTTTTTCAAACTCTTTCACACATTATCAGGCTGAGCAGATTAAAAAAGATGCAGTCTGTGTCCAAATTTTTTTTGTCAAAACACACAGGTGAGACAGGTTGATACTATTTTAACAAGGTTAAACAATTTCATCTACACACCACTGATCATGTCAGTAATGTATTATTTATATTGTAGGTGTTAACATAGGTATGCTTGCCTACCCTATATTTAATAAATGCGTCCAGTGTACATTTACTTTGTACATGGTTGAACATTTGAGAAAAAGCTACCGTTTTCATCTGGTCTACATTACAATTTGAGAAAGAGTTGGAATAAATAATTGCTAGGACGCTCTTCAGTATGCAATAATGCACATTCAGCACTACGTAAATTTTCAATAACGATTATTATTTTTTCAGATTTATTCGCAGAAAATTTCCCTTCGATCTTTCCTTATAAAAACACTTTCTTAAGCAGCATGGACGTCTATTTTGAACTCTAAACTGTAGAGAACAACAAAAATAAGAAGTCTGCTAACTTTCAGGGAGATACGTTACTTTAGTATGGTTTTATGCAGATTTTTACATTTACCATAAATCACCACCTTAACCCCAAAAGTTTGAAAGAAAAAAAAGGGTAATCATATGTTGCAATGTATTTAGTCAGATTCAGATTCAGATTCACTTTATTCAGAAAGCCATACAATTACATTATAGCGTATTCCAATATAACAGACAAAAACAAGCAAAAAGACGATTACATAAAACAATCGAAACAAAATTAAGTTTGAATCAGTATTCAACTAATTCAACAACAAGAATTTAATTCTTTCTAATAGTAAGAGGGTTATCAATATAATTTGATACATCTCTTGCTAAAGAAAATTTTTCTGGGTTAAGCAAATTTATTATAGTGATCAGGTCATTCTGGGAAGGATGCTTGCTTCTCATTAAATTTACATGTTTATTAATATAAGATTCTCTTATATTAGCATATTTATCACAGTGAAGTAAAAAGTGTGTTTCTGATTCGACAAAGTCCGGACAAAATGGACAAAATCTTTCATTTCTTGGAGTTTTGGGTCTTTTGTATCTGCCAGTTACTATCATTAAATTGTGGGAACTGAAACGAAATTTGGTGAACAAAGATCTTTTATACTTAGGAATGTTTATTACTGTGTATTAAGTCTGACAGAAATTATTAAATCCCGCAAAGAATATTTGCAGTTTACTGTCTGTGTTATCTTTTTGCTTTCTTATTAACTTATTATTAAAGTCAAACTGTTTGCGAATTCTGCAACTTTGGAGAAACGTTCGGTTTCTGAACACATTTGGTTGTATGCAATCCTTTCTTGAAGAGAAATTTGTTGGTATTCCGAGTAGCTGATTGTCCGAATAGTATTTTTGGGTAAATGACGAAGGTTGTTGCCCTTGATATTATGGGTCTATGGCATAAAACGTCATTTAAGAATTAGAATTTAATTTGTCAGCGTTCATCGTGTGAAGCCAGTGGGCGTCGCTAAAATTCTACAAGAAGTGCGAAGCGCTACGCTCCTTGTAGCTTCGCGATTCTTGTAGAATTTAAGCAACGACCACCCACTGGCTTCTTCAGCGCTTTTTGTAGAATATTAGCGACGACCACTGGATTTTTCACACGATGAACGCTGAAAAATCAATTTTTTATTCTTAATTTAGACCCTTCACATGTTCAACTTTCGTGCATCAGTTATGAAGCCAGTTTACCTATTGGAAGTCAGTGGCAAGTGTAAATATTTATCAATATAGGAATCAAACATGGTTTTTCATGCATTAACGTGTGCCAGGCCCCGATGAGAAGTTGAAAAGCGAGCGCAAAACCATGCACGCTAGAATCTGCAAATTTAAAGAGTAACTACACTTCAGGAACTGACTGAATCAGATACCAAACCCTATCCCCAACATCAAAGGGAAAGATTGACAAAGACATCCCAACAAACAAAAAATTACAAGTGATAAGCCGAGTCAGTAGCTCTTTCCCAAATAGGTGGCAACTCAGCTATCTTTACTGAACTAAATAATTTAGACCAACAGAAGGGTTACAACAGACTAAGCAAATTATACGATAAACATTTAACAACTATTTTTACCTATTTTCTAATTTGATACTTCGTGCAACCGGAAAAATGTGTATTATGCAAGTGATAAAATGAACTACCGGCTAATTCATTCATTTAGTATTTTTGTTTCTCTCCATATAGACTAATGCTAAATTCCTATTAAAGATTTCGTGTTAACTAGACAAGCTAGGTCCCTCAAACCCAGGACATCTCAAATATTGTTATGTGGCAGGAAATAACAAAATCTTGCTTATTTTGTTTGATACTATAGTATAATTTTGCTTGACAAAGTAAGAACAACTAAGCAACTAAGATACCTAAAACGTGTTATAGTACACAACTATGACTAGTTATTCGGACAATAACTTAGTTTCCTTTATACGTGTGTCAGCTGTTTGGAATTAAAAAAATAACTGGTCTTACAGTGAAAATACTGATGCGACGGCTCTTCATGAGCCGTCTCAACTGGATTTTCACTGTTTGCCACGGTATGTCAAAATTTACCCACTATTCGAAGTTTCCAGACTCGACCCTAATTCTATTTGACTCGTATGTACGGAAACAACGATTGTTCACAAAATTTTCGTTTGAGTGAAGAAACGGGTGAAATTATCACAAAACTTCTGAAAGTGGCAAAACCGAAATTTCTATTTGGTATCTTTTGATTGTTTTGTGGAGACGCCACCATTTTATCCTTTAATAAAAGGTAAGCGTTTGTAATAAATTGTGCTTTGCACACATACAAGAATAGCATTGTTACATTTCAGCAATCTATTCGCAGCAGTTTGAATTTTTAATTTCTCAGCGGGAGTGGAGTTGCGCGTTTACCGGACTAAAAGTGGTAGCTCTTTTCGAAAGTTCACAAGTTTTATCCATGTACATGTTGTACATGAACTTTGTTGGAAATGGTTTTCGCCGTGAGGACGGAAAGGTACAAAATGCTATTAAAATGCTATTAGAATTAAATTTTAATGACAGACTGTATTGCATATGAACAGACATCGATTTACCGAGAAAAGTGCGATGTAGGAAGACGATGCACTTTTATACAAAAAGTAGTCAGTGTAAAAATGTCACTGAACTTTTAGGTAGTCAGATGATGCGCCTACACCTACCTATGTAGGGCAGTCGTATGTGTATTCTCCGCAATTCCGCCTTGACAAACAATATACTCTTACGATTTCATAAGATAGAAGAGAAAAGTCATTACAGCATAAATCGTGTCATATTCGGAACTGATGGAACTGCCAGGACAAGCAAAATGAAACAGGAGCACCGGATACGGGGAAATGTACACCCGTTTCAGCCCCAGTTAGTATCATCGGGCAGATCTATACCCGATAAACTTCCATACACGGATACTAATATGCTATACGACTGAAGGTACGAATATAATCCAACAGAGAAATAGCCTCAAGACAGATGCACTTTAAAACTAAAATGTCAGACGACAAGTGCAAATATCCACCCCGTCAACTTCCCCTACTACATTACACACACACATACACAGAGCAGGGCAACTATTGTTATACGCGGTACGCCTCATACATATAGCTATAAATTTTCATCGAGATATCACAAACGATTATCCAGTTATTGCGCGATACCGAAACAGTTACATGTAACATCGAATAGCCGGACGGATGGACAGGAAGGAAGACAACGCCAAAACATGGTACATTATTTTTTTCTCAAAACAGTCGTACATGTATCAAAACGCAAGTACTTTAAGCTTGCATTATAATTGTTATCTGAGCTAGATTGTGTGCGGTTCATGACGAAGTTCAGGACTTGAAAACCGTCATCTAGCGCGAATCATCGAAAATTTTCATATTCGTGATCAGCCATTTGCAGCTTTGTTCAATATCGGTTCTCCTTGATGTTAAAACGGAATGCGACATTTTCGGGAGGCAGCCATTTTCAAACCAGAGGACCAATGGTCCTGTAGCTCACCTGACACCTTCTGTCAACAGACACAATTTGTCATTTCGCTCTTATGTTACGAATTTGAAAACAGTGAATTCTAAGGAGTGCATATTTAATTTTAAGATCTAAGTGATCCTGAGCATAGTTCAAATAACCTTGATCTTTGATGACATTATGTCTTTATGTATCCATTTTTTCCAATTATTATATCTAGGCTTAAGAATTTCCATGAAAGCATTTTCCCATATAGAAGCATAACATACCAAAGTTGACCTTGCCATAAATTAGGTCAGTGTCAATGCACGGTCATAATTTGTAAAAACTACAATGGGCCCGAGTCCCAAATGCTACGTACCATGCCACAAGGTCATTGGGCCTTTGGTTCTGGAGAGAAGATTTTTGAAAGGTTTTACCATATATGAGCATTGCTGCCATCTTGGTCATGTGACCAAGACCATCTGACAAACTTGGTTCCTTTGCCCAAGTAAAGCTTCATATGAAATATGGTTTCAAACAGCCCAGTGGCTTCAGAGGAAAAGATGCTTGAAAATGATGACGGGCAACAGAATCTCAGTGACCTTGAACAAAAGTCAAAGAATGAGCTTGACCTTTAGCAACACAATAGCTTCATTTGCTTATTAGTTAACCATATAGCAAATATTATACCTAAGACTTAAATCAGTCCTGAGAAATACATGATTAAGCATTTTACCATACAAAAGCACAACGTACCAAAGTTTACCATGTCGTATATTAAGACAAGGTCAACCTACGGTCATCATTTGTGCAAACTATGATGGGCGCGAATACCCAATGCTACATACCAGGTTTCAAGGTCATACGAAGGTTGTTGAGAAAGTTCTGTTCCTGACGTCTTATTTTGGTAACCATCATAAAAACAGGACTTCTGATAGCTTTTAATATATGCATAGTATTTGTCCCCAGCATGCCGCTAAACAAAGTTATGCGGCTAGAATCAGAATTTTCTGAACAAGCCTCGTAGACCTTTCGGTTCTGGAGAAGAAGGTTTTTGAAGGGTTTAACCACATATAGGCGTGGCGGCCATCTTCGTCATATGACCCAGATACTCCGAAAAAAAATTCGTTCCCCCGACCTAGGTAGACTCTCTATGCAATATGGCTTTAATCGGCCCAGTGGCTTCAGAGGAGAAGATGTATGAAAATGTTGACAGGCAACAGAACCTCAGTGTCCTTGAACAAAGGTCAAAGAATGACCTTGACCTTAATGACATAATGTCTTCATCTGATTATTCAGTTAATCATATATACCAAATTTTATACCTAAGACTTAAATAGTTTTGAGAAATCCACTGTGTAAGCATTTACCCATACAAAAGCATAACGTACCGAAGTTGACCGCGTCATAAATTAAGTCGAAGTTAACCTATGGTCATCATTTTACAAACTATGATGGGCTCGAATGCCCAATGCTACATACCAGGTTTCAAGGTCATATGCCTTTCGGTTCCGAAGAAGAAGAATTTTGTAGGTTTTTCACCAAATATGGGCGTGGCGGCCATCTTGGTCATGTGACCTAGATACCCCGAAGAAACTTTCGTTCCCCAAACCTAGGTAGGCTCCATATGCAATGCGGCTTCAATCGGCCCAGAGGCGGCTGTAGCGTAGTGGATAACACTCCAGACTACCAATCCAGGGGTCGCAAGATCGATCCCCCGCTTCTCCGGTCCTTCGGAGGAGACTTTAAACCGAAGTCCCGTCTCCATATGACCTCGTTGTTGGTGGGACGTTAAATCCGAGTTCACTCACTCACTCACTCAATCGGCCCAGCGGCATCAGAGGAGAAGATGTGTGAAAATGTTGACAGACAACAGAATCTCAGTGTTTTTGAACAAAGGTCAAAAAATGACCTTGACCTTAAGCGATATAATGTCTTCATCTGGTCATTCAGTTAACCATAGATACCAAATATGTTATACCTAAGACTTAAATAGTTTCTGAGAAATTCACTGTTTAAGCATTTTCCCATACAAAAGCACAACGCACCAAAGTTGACCGTGTCCTAAATTAGGTCGATGTCAACCTATGGTCATCATTTGTACAAGCTATGATGGGCTAGAATACCCGATATTATATATCAGGTTTAAAGGTCAAAGGCCTATCGGTTCTAGAGAAGAAGATTTTTGAAGCTTTTTATACCATCACTGGGCGTGGCGGCCATAGTGGTCACGTGACCCAGATACCCCGAACAAACTGTCGTTCCCTCAACCTAGGTAGGCTCCATATGAAATATGGCTTTAATCGGCCCAGTGGTTTCAGAGGAGATGTTTGAAAATGTTGACGACGGACGAACGACGGATGCCTATAATGGGCTATACTATAAGCTCACCTATGAACCTAAAGGCTCAGGTGAGCTAAAAAAAAACTGGCAATATATGTCAATATTAACCGGTATTAACTCATTTGTCGATGTATTTTGAATCAGAAATAAAAGGCAAAATTTACAGCTGTAATGCAACTGAATTAACAGTATCGAATATGTGCCTGAATGCATGCTATTAAGTTTTCTATACGCAATCCTACATGCTCTATAGAAAAACAATCCACGCGGTGGACCTAAACGTGTGTATGTTTCATATTCAACAACTACTAATCAGTGCTCCAGATAAGAAGGGGTAACAAAGATAATTTAGGGATAATTATTCATATTTCTCGATTAGATCATATTTTGTGACTCATCATTAGAACCGTCTCGTCCAGACGGTTCTAATGAGGGGTCACAACATATGTTTTCGTTGAGAAATAAGAAAAATTATCTTTGAATTATCCTCAATACCCACTCTTATCTGGAGCTCTGTACTTAGCTTCATGTTAATGCTCGGTAAAGTGCAGAATTTTACGGATATTGAACAACAACGCATCATTTACCCGTCATCAATCTAATACTAAAATATACATCTGTCATTACAAAGAGCAAGAACTATTCATTCTCCCATAACTAGACCTGTTATTGTGTTCGTCAAGAAAGCTGAAAAAGACAACAAATATGCTAGGGAAAAATGTAAACAAAATCAATTCTTGGTATCTCAAAGTCGAAGTTCATGTCAAACCTCTTTCTCAAAGTAAACTTTCTGGTCTCAGAAAATTAGCTTTGAGATACAGGTAGTTTGAGATAACAGGAGTTGAAATGTAAATAAAAATATGAAATGTGCCCATACTACAGTCTTTGGTATAAGAGGGTACTTTGAGATATCAAAGTTTGAGATAAGGAGACTCAACTGTAGTTTCAATTTAAGATTCTCATTACTTACACTGATAAGGATGAAGTTTAAGTTCAGGATTCTCTGTATAAGTTTAACTTAGCAAACAACAAGAAATGTTACAGAGTGTTACAGAGTGTAACAAATGCCCCCTCCCCCTCCTCGAAGGCCAATTAAACTGATCTTTGAGCCCTAGTTGTGACCTTGGCCTTGGGTATAGAAACTGATCCTTGCACATGATATACATTCTCATTTCGTTTTACTTTCCGTAACGTTTAAATGCACTTTGGAAGTTTAAGAGGATTCAAGCGGACTTAATTCAAGCACTAACCAAACTGTGTTGTGTCCTTGACATTGAGTGTTGGAACCTAAATGTCGCACCTTACATAACTTATCATTATACTTTACTTTCTTTACTTTACCATTTATCATGCTTTACCTTTCTGTGAAACTTGATGAAATTCGCTTCAGCAGTCTTGAGTCTGTTCACAAACATGATTTGACCTCTGGGCCCTGACTGTGATCCTGACTTTAGGCAACAGTACCATAATTTGTTTGTGACACATTCGCTTATTGTTTTATACCTTTTCATGAAGTTTAATGAAGTTTACTCCAGTAGTATTTAGTTCACTGAGGATAAATGACTTGACCTTTGACCTCTGACTATGGCCTTGACCTTAGGTGTGGGAACCTATGTCTTGTGCATAGCCAATCTTCTCATTAGGCGTTATCTTTCTTTAAAGTTTGCTTTGGTACTTCCCTGAGTAATTGCCGAGACATGATTTCACCTATGACCCCAGATTGTGACATTGACCTTGGATTTGGAATCATTAATATTGTAAACGCAGGTTTAAAAATTGAAACCACAGTTAAAGAAACTGTTTTTTTTTTTTCAAAACTAGGTTTCAAAAGGAAAACCTTTTGATTGAAGTTTTGAAACTTACATTCGAAACTCAGTTATAGGCCTTAGTTGAATATTTATTATTCATATGGCTTGCCTTTGACTGGCTTAACTGCTGGAAATTTCTGTTTCTGCCGACTTGTAGCAATGATTGAGGCATACAATCTGCAGCTTACAACTTTGTGTGATTAATCATAGAGACAACCTACCGTTGGAGAAAGCAGATTTTTAAGCTCGACTCGGGTTCCTCTCTCGATGATATTTCTTGGGTCTGTAATATATACAAGAAAGCGTAAAAAATATACAATAATCAGTTATTCTAATTCTTACGTATGTAACGCGACGTCTGATTGGATAACTTCAGAAATTTGCGACAGTATATCCCGCGATATACTGTCGGAAACCCGACGTTATTACGCAACGCTGATGTCTAGTTTTATCTCGCTAATGTGTTTGCTGTGGGTGCAAAGTAGCACTCTTTTAAATGTGCAAATGTGATAAGTCAATGGAATGGGAATAACTATATTGAAAATTGTCCTTTGGGCAGGCTAATTGTCGGTTTTATGGTCGCAAATTGCGTTTTACGGCTCCGCTAGCGCGTCGCCGTAAAACGAAATTTCCGACCATAAAACCGTCGATTTATCTCCCCAAAGGACAATTTTGAGTACAGTTATCCCCTAATTATACAGATTTGAAGAGCCTCTAACTTCCTTAACAGTCGCTGAATGGATTTCCGCTAACGTAATGCTTTCGTCAAAGGTGGACTTAAAAAAGAAGAGAAGTATTATATATAAAACTAACATCCTTTACAGTTTACAAGTCGGCCCATTTATTTATTAATATTATATACTTAACTAATTGGGGTTAGTCTACAACAGCCACACATTTTTTATATGCCTGACCATAAAGTGCGAGACCCATCCCTATGCAAATAACTCTAAGCCATTCCCAATTCTTCTATGCTCTTTTTGATGTCCCTTAGGATTCACAAATGATTAATGAGCAAGGTGCTAGCAAATTAAAGCCAGCACCACGCTAGATGCTCACTTTTGACTGGGGAGTTCAAAATTCAAACTTAAAGTTGCACTCATCACTTGGCAAAATTACTTTTTTGTAATAACTGACGTGCAACTACCCCAAAGGTACCTGAAAAGGTCCCTACTTGCAACGGCGTCCATCCCCACCTAAGGGTAAGGTCAGAATAAGGGACCTCCACCCGGAACCAAATTACTTGGACACGGGAGAGGGAAAATATAAGGGCTGCAAGTAATATGGTACCCCAACAGGTCCCATCCATGAAACTAGGGAACGCCTGCATGTTCTCTCGTTGGGACCTGGGTTTCGTTGTGCTCCTCCTCTGCGGGCGGGGATGGCCTGTGTTTCCCTGGATCTTCCGCTGGGGTGGCTTTCATGTGGCGCGCGCCTCTCCGGACCATGCCTGACTTGGAGCCGCAGCAGGCAAACATCTATGCATAAATTCTGGTTGGGCAGCACTGACCGACGGCACAATTACAAACTGAATGACATTGGACGGACACACGGCGCATAGTGTGTGCAACTATGGTTACGTACCGTTGAGTCACTTGGGTAACGTCGATAAGAGAATTGAACTGAACTGAACTGAACAGTTTACAAGTTGATGACCAGATAAAACTGTTTTCTTTTTATGAAATGAATGTAGCATTGTCGATAAGATATATGTAGCTACTATGAGCTGTTTTGACTTAGTTACTTTGCTATTTCTATTTCTTTCGATAGTACTTTCTGTTTACATTATTTTGCATATTCCTTACTGGTTAACGGCTTTTCGCATCCGCAATGGACCGTGTCCTCATGTTCTTGTATGGACATCTACTTCTAGTCAGCCTCCAAATGACAGTCCCTGCAGATATGATATTGATTTTGAGAACAAAATAAATTGTTTGATAAAAAATTCGCTTTGCATAATATTTCTGTTTCTTTTTTTTTTTTTTTTTTTTTTTCTTTTTTTTTTTTTTACTAAGCACTTCACTTCGAATTACAGTGTGCAAGAGAGTTTTTGTGGTCTCGTAGCCAAAAGGTTAAACTAGCTTGCCAGTGTGTTTTCTGTTTTGTTTTGTAATTTAGAATAGAACACAGGTAAAATAGATATTGTTACTGGGTCGGTGCTTTTGTTAATCTGTTGTGTGATCAATGTTTTCGTCTTATTTGAGAAAGAGTTGTTCATTTGGTTATCGTGCGTTCGTGAAACTATTGTCAATCTATGAATATACTTCTTACTCTGCGGGATATGGAAACTATTAGTATTATTGCCTGATCATAGCCTATCATTTTACTTTGTACATTTAGCAAATCTGAATTCTAGAATTCTGAATTCTAGATTTTATCGGAATAGAGCAGATGCCATTTTATTATCAGTTCTGGTTTGCCAAGGTTTTAACTCAACAACTTCACTATCAACTCTGGTCTGCAACATGCACTGTATGTTCATTCGTACCAGAAATGATACAATGACTCGGAGCGCCGGATAAGGATGGGTATTGTGGATAATTTTTATTTTTTTCTTATTTCCCATCTAATACATAGGTTGTGATCCCTTATTAGAACCTTCTCGGCGAGACGGTTCAAATGAAGGACGACAACTTATGTTTTGGTAGAGAAATATGGATTATTACCCCTTACTTGCTCCTATTTCTCCTTCTTATCTTGAGCACTGGAATGCACCCTGACCATCCGGATAAAACAGTTAAATGAGAAGTTGGGGGCATCAAAAAGATAGTACACATTACATTTTTCTAAAACAAATAATTCTTTTTTTCTAAAAAATAATTAAATTCAGTGTTATTTAAGAATATCAGAACACAACCCATTGCGGCTGCATGCTGTAATTCATTTGTAGTTCAACAGCTCGAAAGCTTATGAAGAAAAAAGCTACTAAGAAGAATGCAAACAGATATGTTAAAACAAACTATCCAAAGCAAAGACACATTGAAAGATGAAATATATATGTATAAAGTTCAAAACAAGCAGCAAGAAAAGAAAAAACATTTTGAATGTTTTGCAAATTATGAGAAAGTATGTAATGTAATTAAATTACATGGTATAAGACTTCTGTCGGGAGACAACCTGGGTGGTTTTACTAGAACTAAAACAAAAGGTTCAGGTCTAAAACAAATGAAATAAATTGATACATAGAAGACATATCATAGCCTCGACAATACATACCATATCCTCGCCTATATCCTCCGTTATAACCTTCTGGACTTCCTATTCTTCTATTCACACCACTGTCGTGTGTTGCGTAAGGCCGTATATTATTGGGATTGTCGTTATTACTGTTGTTTCCAATATAGTGTTTATAACTGGCAATATCTCCTGTTCCGCTGTATTCCGGTAGAGCTACTGCTCCTCTTGTATTGTCATTATTTCGTCCAATAGCACCTGCTCTGCTAAATCCTGCAATCGCCCCGCTTCTACTTTGTCCTCTTATAGCTCCAATGCCTCTGTACCGGCCAACAGCTGCGTTACTATTATAGGCACCAACAGCTGCAACATTTCCGGTATATCCTGCAATAACTCTGCTGCCGACATTTACACCATTTCTGCTATAATAGTCACCAGTACCACCATTAGCTCTTGTTCCGCTATATCCTGGCGTAGCTTCTATTGTGCCATATCCGCTGTTATCTTCGTTTTGGTTATTTTTGTTATAATTAGCTCCGTTTCCATTGTATTCACCAATAACTCTTGTTCGGCTGTATGTTGTAGCAGCCCCTATTGTGCCACCCCTTCCAACAGCTCCTGCCATGCTATATCCTCCAATAATTCCCCTTCCTCTAAATCGTCCAGAACCCAAGTCGCTGTAACTACGATAAGAACCTAGGTTGCGACCTGCTCCATATAAATTGCTCGACCTATCCATGTATCCCAAGCTTCTATAGTCTCCCAAGCCGCCGTAACTTCTACGGCGTCCAAAAATATTAACATAGCGCGATTTACACGGCCAGCCATTACATATACCTCCTGAAAAATTTAAAGATATATGTTTTTAGAGATTCAAACATTGTACTATGATTTAATTGGTGTGCGATGACTACAACTACCTTGAAGTTACGCAACCAACGGTCGAGATTTATCGAGTTCTTAACATTCAGCATGCGATTTCACATCCATTAAAAGAAGACAATAGTTCAGTTCGCCATATTTACACATTGCGCAATTCATAGCGTAGCTGTTCAAATTCCGACACATCGAAAAGAATTTATATTTCATGATGCATGTCTCTTTCAAGAAAATTATCGATATCAGGTTGACACAACAAGCCAGAAAGGAAGTTAATAATAGTAGAACATACTATATCGGCCATTCAGACCTCCATCAAACGCGCCTTCGAATGCCGTATTCAGTCCAGCAAAGTAGTCGCGACCTCCATACGCGCTGTCTCCGTAATTCATAGTGTCATATCCCATTCCTCGCCTTCCAAATGGGTTTATACGGCTGTGTCCACCATAATCCGTTCTGTAGCTACCGCCATTTCTCCCATTATGACCATGGTAACAGTATTTCCCTTTACAAGGCCACTTCCACCCAACTCCTGCTTAATAGAGTAAAGAAAGCGATAGTATGGCGGGGGTAAAGAATTGCTATTTGTCCAGTGAACTGCGATTGTTAACACAAGTGTCACCAGCCTTTAAATGTATTGTCAATTCCTTTCAGTAGACATACCCTTATGGTCTAAAACCTCTTCCATGTGCTGCCATCGTTTATGGTCCTTGAACTTTATTTGAGTTTGTTCGAAAATAATGCGATGTTTTGGTAAAAAAAGGTACCACTTTGGTTTATTAAACAACCATGGTAAACGTTGAACCGCTAAAACTTTAGTGATGGTCTTTTTTGTTGTTGTTGTTTCTTCATGATAAAATTCCATTATCTGTTTGTTTGTTTTTTTTTTTTTTTGTTTTTTTTGTTTTTTATATATATGTTTTTATCCTATTTTAGTCGTGTGTCAATTAATCACTTGCATATTAAACAATGAACCGATTGAATTCCCTTACACATGATAATTGTAGACTTTGTATTTCTCTACAACCCTGAAAACATTTCTTACAGAAGGGCTTTAAAGAGGTACCATATCTCTCAGTTTATGTACGAATATACAGGGAGGTTCGAAAATGGAACAAAGCCTTCTTAGTTGTTCTTTTTATGGTTGAGACAGTTTGTGTATCCATTGGTAACGAAATCGATGCTAGTGGGTTTCATTGTGTTTGATTGAATATTTCAGCCATGTTCTTAGTAAACTAAATTGAAATTCGAAGGTTTGAAATTGCAATAAATTGTAATGTTAATCTGATATGAAACAGCTTAAACATTTATGACAAATAGATACGATACATATATGTTGCTGCATGTTTTAGATACCAGATTTCATTTTTCAGAATTAAAAGAAATAAAATGAGCCGCGACACGACAAAACCAACAATGTGGTTGTGCGCCCTGCGCAAACTCAGATCAGCCTGGGCATCCGCCCAGTCTGATTAGAGTCTTCGCTGTCCGCATGAAGGTAGCTTAGACCCTTGACTACCCTTTAAGCGCTTAGCAAAGAGTCTGATCAGACTGGGCGAATGCCCAGGCTGATCTCAGTCTGTGCTGGGTGCACGACCACATTGTTGGTTTTTTCGTGTCGCGGCTCAAATGCTGTTACGCAGTCACACCAAACAAATCATATACGGGCTAAAAAAGTTACCCTGAATTAAAACGGATTTTTACCTTGTGCGAATCCGACAACGCACACGAGTTGCAAAACAAAGAAAGCCTGAGGATATTCCATTTTTAAGCGCTTTCTTTAATCATCAAAAGAATCTGATTTCAGGAACGATTTTTTGGTGTTTTTATAATGAGAGTGAGCAACAATAACCACAAAGTCAGTTGCGATGATTATTTGTAAACAACTGTTCGATTTGGTATGAATACATAATATATTTAAATATTAACTCGGATATTTCGGTTTCATGAGCTTGAAACAACAAACTGTCATCAATATTTTTTTCAAGTATTGTGGTATATTTTGGCATGCTGTTGAAGTACCAAAATCCTTAACTGTTACTAAACAATGGTATTTGGCATAATAAAACTGTCATGACGAATCATAATATAGTAGTTTTCCTTTTAAAAGTTTTAACATGATATGAGCCGCGACGAAAGAAATCCAACAATGTGGTTGTGCGCCCTGCACAGACTCAGATCAGCCTGGGCATCCACCAAGTCGGATCAGAATCTTCGCTAAGCGCTTAGATGGTAGCTAAGGGTCTAAGCTACCTCCATGCGGACAACGAAGACTCTGATCAGGCTGGGCGGATGCCCAGGCTGATCTGAGTCTGCGCTGGGCGCACAACCACATTGTTGGTTTTCTCGTGTCGCGGCTCATTTGTACAATAAACAATTGCAAAAATTCGTAAATAGTAAACAAGGCTACCGAAAGGTCGTTAAGTCAACAGCGTGATTGTGATATTAAATGCCAAATCGTCAGGATTTTTATTGCATCCATATTTTCAGTCATTAAATTGTTAAACTTTCACTCAGAACTTTGGAAACTTTCCAGACTCTTGGGCGGAAGGAAAAGACGACAACCTCAACTGGTCAAGTGTTATGCTATTCACAAATTTTACAGTATGGATGTATAAAGATTATTGTAAGAACAAAGAAAGGTGAATCGCTGATGTCAACATGTCAAAATTATTGAGAACTTTTGCTAACTGACCATTTAGCAATATGAGCTGACAGACCAGGCATAGACTTAAGTGCTTTGTTTCAAAAGTAAGGAACATCCTGCTGTGAAGTTTTAAGCACACTTGCATTATTCATGACTTTGATCCACTGATGTTATCTCAACTTGACTTATGCAATCCAGAGATATATTGTATGGCTATTATGAGCCCCCACCAAATGAAATTATTATTTGTGCAAAACCAACTGTCTTTTAAAACTATTGTCCAATATAATGATTAAAGGCTGGTGGTTTGAAAATATTTTTATACGACTGAGTCAGCTGTAAATGCCTTTGACTATCCAACATAAAACTTCATTTCGAATACCTGTATAAAACTGTGGAAAAAACGCAAACTTGACTGTGGGTATGCTCTTATGCATTCTTATTTTTTATATCTTGATGGAAACTGCAAACAACTTTTCATTTTGTAATGACTAATAAATGTGCTTTTCACGGACAAAAGTTTTGATTTGACTGTTTATGCACTGACACAAATATTTTAAACATTATTAGCATGTCAGAGTTTTTACTATTTTTCATGCCTTCGATTTTCTTTTTATGTTACGATTGGCAGCCCCTGTCTCAGAAGTTGAAGTTAATAAGCCATGCAGAATATTTAAGACACCGTTAATAATGAAGATAATGGTGAACAATAGAGAAAATGAAATATTTCCAAAAAGAAAGTCATTAAATCAAGTACGGCCATAACTAGTCAAAATCAAGGGACATAATTCTACAGGCGCCTAGACTTATTCATATTCGCCTAAATAGATGCAAGAAATTGCTTTCCTTGCCATGCCTTCATAATAAATTTGAAAATGAAATCTCTTTCTTTAGTTGCACTGATTTAAATGTTGTTGAAAATGTACGGCTAGCAACTCAGAGCCAAAATGCCATTCTAAATACTTTTGGAAATGTAGAAGCGCCTGTTCTTTGGAGTTAAAAGAATAACACGGGTCAGGGTCAATTGTGTAAGATCGGTTTAAATCCCCAGTAGTCATATTAGTCCTACCAAGGGCAGTTCGGGTATTGTGGCTACTTTGTTTTTAGTGTGTATGTATATATTTGTATATATTTTTAACGGAAATTTGTTGTTTGAATTTCTTACGCACATGTTTTTCGGCTCTTCTTCCGTCGGTGTCTTTACCGGGTTGTAATTGGGCTTTTCCTGTAATAATGTCTAAATATTTTTAATGTTTGAACTGCTGTTTTCGTCCGACAGTCGCAAATTATGAAAGACAATTGGTTACTCGCAAAGTCGGATGGCTACCTTTTTACTGTGCAATACTTTGATCCCAGTTTAACATTTGACCTTCATTATAAAACTTGATATCTTTCAAGGAAGAGCGTAAGTGTGTATTGTTTTAAGATAAATTGTAATTATAATACGTTGAATGAGTGTCAGTGACCTCTGAGGATAATTCTGAAGCAGATCTGAAGTTTGTCGTAGCCCAGATATCTATTTATAAAATATGAATGTAATTTTTATCATATAATGCCCTAGTTTCGCACCTTTAATGTAATCGGTCACTGATCTTGTTATAACATTGTGGAAATTAAGGGCAATGTGATGTGAATAATGAGCTACAACATGACAAAAGTCGCTTACGGCATGTGCGATAGTTGGATCAAATGTGACTCTGATCAGCGATCTACATGTATATTAAGGATCTGGTATGATAAGGAACGTTTTTTGCTCCCATTCAAATTTTCAAAACTATAATGATTTATAGTGCTTATCATCTGTGCATATAGATAGAAAAATAAATATAAAAGTTTCTTCTTTGTGAGTTCTCTGAATAACATCTTTTCTGGCATTCCTATTTGGTTTCAATAATATCAAGGCAAGCTGCAAAAAGATATGTGTATTAGCTGGTCTTCTCAAGAAATAGCTTTTACACGCTCTTCATATTGGCTTCTGGTGAAATTAAAATGAATAGAACAACACTGCTAACTAGCTGCGCTCTGCACAAGGAATCTCAAACTACTCCACCCACTTAAATTGTATGTTCAAATGTGCTTACTCTAAAATTGCGAGGGATAAAAATAGGCGTGTACCAAACTATTCATTGTACTCGAACAAAGAAATGAATAACTTAGTGAAAATCCTGATGAGACGGCTCAGTCAATGATTTTCACTGTTTGCAATGGTATGACCGAAATTACCTGCTGTCCGAAGTTACACGACTCTACCCTATAATTTACGACTCTATCCTATAATGTACGCGTCTGGTGTCGATATGTCCAATTTTCTGTTTGATTTACATGTATGTTACATTGTATTTGTATTCTCCATGATTTATACGACTAAAACATGTACTTTAGATGTAAGTATGTATGTTTATAAAAAATGACGTGCTAATCTGAGATGCACGATGGAAAGAAACAAAAAAAGAAAAAAAAAAGAAAAAGAATAACGCGAAATACGTTTGCAAGTGTCAGATGCGCATACTAAACATACGCAGTCTGGTTTGTTCTTTCACAATATTCCCACATACATAAGGTTGAAAGAAAAAAGAATACAGGGTATAAACCTGTCCGCCAATTTTCGCTTCCTACAGAGACTGTCCGTCATATTTGGCTTCCGCCGAGACTTTCCGCCATCTCTTGCTTCCTACCGAAAATTCTGTACAGGATAAATGGCTTCCTGCAGAGACTGTCCGCGTGATTCTGCTTCCTGCCGAGACACTCGGCAGGAAGCATAGTCACGCGGACAGTCTCGGCAGGAAGGTATTTTTTGAGGACAGTAGTCCCAGCAGGAAGCAAAAGATCGCAGACAGTCTCGGCGGAAGCTAAATATGATGGACAGTCTCTGCAGGAAGCGAAAATTGGCGGACTGATTTATACCCTGTGAAAAACTGTGCATGCCTAAACAGACTGATACAGAGTTTTCCGACTTAAGAAAGGATTTCTCGAACTTGTCTTTGTTCTTGATTCATCGAAAGCGCGCATGATTGAAAACCTATGACATTAAAGCCTATGAAATATAACACATTCTGTGTTAAATAAACAACTTAACTTTGAAGGTGACATATTTGCGTCATTAAAATTATTAATTGCTTCATCATTTCAGTGGATGTACCTGAAACTGATTTATTGGATGCTGATGAAGATTCAAATTGTTTCCGTGTATATTTATCAGCAATAAGGGAATATTATGTATATCATGATATTTCAAAATGTTCATGAATATGACAATACACTTGACATTTAAATTAAACACTGGCTGCAGAATTGAACTTTTTAATTATTATATTCCACATGCATGCAATATGTATAGCCTGCTCCCATGCTGCAGCTTAATAAATACAATATAAAGTTGATGAGGATATGCGGCGAACAAGCATTTCTTATTACCTTGTATTAATATATAGAATAAACTGTTCTGTAAACTAGTGGGCTAGAAATTCGACTTATCATTAGTTCCGCAAACTTGTTCAAATTTGGACTTGTGAAATATCTCAGCAAATATTTGTTTTATATGATAAATGCAAGTTCTCGTTGCTTTTGCATTGCAATTTTTCAGTGTCAAAGCTGATAATAATCTAGCATGTATCTCAACTATTAGACTGACGTTTTTGTTGGCTTTGAGTTTCTGTAGCACGCATCTTACCGTTTTGATTATTCTCAAATTAAAGTTTAAGTCTTCATAGTAGCCAATTAAGAGTTTGTTTTTAAAAGTGGCTCAAAATTCACATATAGAGGTAGCTTTTTGATCGTTGTCCATATATTGAGGTATATAAATGGCAAAACGTACAGCTTTTTTACATTTTTAAATTGACAAATTGCACCGCAAGATACAGTCCCGTCGAGCGCTTCAATATAAACAAAAGCGGATATCGCACTGGATTTCATTCCTGTACATATTATTTTTACTAGTGTTGGGAATCGGTCAAAGTTTTGTAGTCGATCATTGCCTCTGTTAAAGTGACCGATCATCGACTAATATTTGACTATAAATTAAGTAACAAAACTGTATTATTTCACCTTACCAACATCTTAAAGTGGTCTGTTTTTGGAGTATACTATAGCTCAAAAGTTTTGTAAGCAAATCTATAAAAGTTTTCAGGGCATTAAAATAATTTAGTATTATATTGTCTATTCATCAGTCTACAAAACTGAACTTCTGATCAAGCATGTTACTAGAATTAGTATCTAATGTTAGTCGACTATAGAAAAGTGTAGTTGATCATCAGTCATGACAGTAAAACCGATCTATTATCGACTATAGTCGATCATCGGCACAACAATAATTTTTACCATTTTTATTCTTTTAGTTGACATCTAAAATGGCCTAAGGCGTTTTATTAAACATTTTAGTGTGATGATCAAGGATGTTTTATTTAGTAAACGTTGTCCAAACACGGTCATTTACAATGACGACCATGTAGTGAGAAATATTTGATGAATTTATTCTATTTTATTCTATTAATACAGCAGTAGACCCTTTATATTTTTCTGGTCTTTTGAGATCACTAGATTCATTTTAACTCATTTTGAAGTAAAAGTTCTACTCAAGCGGACTCTAGGTCGTGACCAGCACTGCACATTACTCGTCTTGGTCTAACTAACGAGCATAGTCGATTCAACTGAGTGTATCCATTGGATACATTGGATACACTCAGTCGAACCGAATGTGCTTGTTACTTTCGTTCCTCTGATGCGTTTACTTGATTGCGAAGGATCTTAAATTGTAAGATTTAACCATAAGACTCACGGGCCTTAAACATTACAAAAGCTTGTATGGGACCTTTGATTACGCGTTGTATCAGCAGTGATGCACGTTTTAGTCAACAGTAGATAGAGAATACCATGTTAGTGCCTTTTGATATCAAATCTATTAGGCGAGACCAGAAACAGCGTAGGAATGGCGAGGCTTGCCGAGCCAGTCAGATGTGTTTCTGGTCGAGCCAGATAAACTTTATATAAAAAGACACTTACATGGTTTTCTATTTATCTTGCACCGTAAGAATATTTCAAGGTGTAAAGGCAGTCAAAAAATGAAAAGCAAACGCATTTGCTGGCATCGCGTACCCGTTATGACGTAAGTCGGTGACGTCATTTAACCAATCGAACGTTTGTGTCAGGGCAAACGTCGGTATATAGCCAATCGTCTTCAGGGATTGCTTCTATAGGCATCGCCTGATAACATTCGCGCATGCGCAGATCTACATTGACATGAAATCACATCATGTTATCATACCCCTGTCATCAGGTGAGTTTTGCAGCAGATGCATGTTAAAATTTGCTGAATGGATCAATATACATGGGACCTTTCAGAAATAGTGTAAAATGATCACTGTGCATCTTATTGTTTGATACCTAACAATGGTGCTGTATACCATTGTAAAGGTGACTGCAAGAGCTTTAGAATGTTTAGAACTCGCTCCCGACAGAACTTGCCATTACGTCATAAAGATCATTGAAAGTCTATGGCCATAAAAACAAAGTTGTTTTCTCTGGAAGTTTGCTCATTCATTTTAAGTTGTATTGATACTTTCTGAACATTTCGCTGCGACACGAAAAAGCCAACAAAGTGGCACGTGCGTCCAGCGAAGCCTCGGATCAGCCCGGCCTCCATATATCAGATCAGAGTATTCACTGTCGGCATGCAGGTAGCTTATACCCTTAGCGCTCCTTAAAGCGTAAAGCGAAGCCTCTTATCTGACTGGGCGAATGCCCAAGCTGATTTTAGTTTTCGCTGGGCGCACATGCCACTTAGCTGGTTTTGTCATGTCGCGATTAATTCGTAAAACAAGACTGACAACGTTTGTTCCCTAAGGAATTACAATTATCCATCAAGTGTCAGTTAAGGTGCGATATTTTATGTATCCAATAAGCAGGTCATTACGAAAAAAAAAATAACCGATAAAACATTAAAACATTAAGGTGTTGCGGTTAACCGAATGTCTAAATATGTCGACGCTGTGGTTCACAAACTGCTATTAAAACAAACTGTCAAGGAGGCAACAAAAAAGTGTACACCTGACACCCGTTCCAGGATGTCTTGGGTCGGACTCATCGTGGTTTATCTGCTCCAGAATGTCAGTGTTGCTATTTCTGTGAGTCCTCGTGTTTGTTCTATCTTAGTTTTAATATTGATATCTATGTTCTTGAGATATTACACTTATGAGTTAGGAGTCTTCCACGCAAACCGAGCAACTATATGTCTGTTGAACCAAAGCCGGACCAAAGGCTCAATCGCAAACCGGTGACGCCCCCTCCCCCGCCCAGGAATTTCATTGCTGGCCGTCCCAAGGTGGTACTTCTGTTTTGTTTCTTCTTAGTTGTTTCGTGTGTTGTTTGTCGCTTCGACTGTTTTGATGTATGTTTGTAATGTTAATGCTAGCCCTGACATTAAATAAATTGAAAATAGGATAAAGTAGATGTTTAATGTTTTACGTATAATTTGTTCTTATTGTCTAGGTTTATGCTTTTTGTACGACTGTTATGTGGGCGGTTGTTTTTGTTGGGCTGAGCAACCAAGTATCTGATGCACCAAGGCAGAACAAAGGGCGAGGGCTGGTCGACCATTAACCGGTTAAGCCTCCCAATAATTTCATTACTGGCCGTCCCAAGGCAGCAGTTCTGCTTTGTTTTATGTGTTTTTAGTTGCTATGTCTGTTATTGATATATTGTTTGTATGTTCAGGCTAGCCCGTTGAACACCTACATGGGAAATGACTGTTCACACGGCTGCGGCTGGTGTTGTCTTTGGTGATGACTAGTTTTGCGTTGTCTTTTCCCACATTGTG
Source organism: Ctena decussata (assembly GCA_963989385.1). Classification (NCBI taxonomy): domain Eukaryota; kingdom Metazoa; phylum Mollusca; class Bivalvia; order Lucinida; family Lucinidae; genus Ctena; species Ctena decussata. The sequence goes on from OZ022510.1 coordinate 24,190,486, forward strand.
TCTTGGGTTGGATCTGGAATTGAATTGTGTCAGTTCCTGAGATTTTCCTCCTTACTTTCACACATGTTAACTGCCATGTTTCTTATTTTGCACTGTTCGGGTCTGAAACTTTGCAAGATATGCTATTACTCCGGGTACAATAACGTGGTACAGAGTAATTACCGAATAAAACCCTTGACCATCGAAACTGTATGTGCATGTAAATAATGCAGTGTTTTTTTTTTTTTGTTGTTTTTTTTTTTTTTGGGGGGGGGGGGTTTTTTTTTTTTTTTTTTTTTGCCTTTTCGTCTTTACCACTTCGGACTTGATGATTGTTCGGATAATCAGGCCTGTTTTTTTTTTAAATCGCATAACTATTTTCTATTCAAACACAGTTCTCTGTTCAGTTTTATGATAACAAGGCTCTCAGTAGTAGGAGACAGAAATCAATTGCAACAGCTTTGCGAACCCGTCTTTGTCATGGAATTGCAGGTTCCTATCAATTTAATTTAAATCAGTCCGATAGTCACTAATGATGTTGATTGGATATTAGTAGAAACTAGACAAACGTGTATACTTTCAGAAGATTGAACGCTACCAGTATCATTTTTGCCTTCCGTCTCAAGGCGGTCCAACTACATGTATTTAGAAAGGGAATGTTCTCCTTGACGATTAAATTCTTTCCGTTCAGCGCAGATAGGATTTCGGTAGAACTTTGCAATTCTAAGAAGCAAAACAAAGTCACAAAATCGTTCTTATTTGAAAGTCTGACGAGAAACGCATCCACTTATGCACTTTTGATTTGATATTTTGATTTTTTCCAAACAGAACAGAAATCTGCGGCCAAACCGTTTTTATACAGTTGTAGTTAAAATGCATAATATTTTCATGGTATTCATTTTATGCCAATGCACAACCTGACACTAAATTTAACTGGTTTTAACTATACACATTTTTGCGTTCCACGCCCCATTTAATCTGACCTTACTTGGTGCAGGGCATTAAAACAGACCAATTGAGACTGATCACCTAATAACCATTAAAAGACATAAATTATCTGCGGTTACTATAAAAACAATGTGTCTTATTGGAAAGTAACAAATTATGTGTCAGATGTAAACACCTTAAGCGTTAGATGAAAGTGTTTTGAATTAAAGACAATTCATTTTATTTTGAACAAACGTGAATAATTGCTTATATTCATACAAAAAAACTGGGCCACTTGGCAGTTGAACTTCTTCATAGAGTTGTGACGTATAGAACGCTTTTAGCTTGTTAAAATGATAATTCGAACTTTGCAACAAAAACCGCATAAAAAAGTGCATATCCATATGAACCTACAAAATTATGACTTGAGAAAAAAATAAATTTCCGGTCTGTCTGACATTTTCTGCTATTTCTGGATTGTCTCACCTTTGCTGGTCTCTGTTTTCCATGTAATTGGATCATTGACGTAATCGATTGTTTTTCAGTGTATCTGCAAGTGCATGTAACTGTCAGCGCGCTTGCATTGTCCAGTTTGAATAATCATAAAGATAAAAAGATAAAAAAAAAAAAAAAAAATAGGAAGAAGACACATTGATAGTAATCTGAAATAAGAAATTTATATTCCTTCCTTCTCTTATTTGTATTGTTTTATGATCGCCTAATAATGATGCCATTGATGATTATCAATATTTTAATTACAGTTTTAAAAATACACCCTTTATTGTAAAAACCAGTTGTATAGTTGCATTTCCAGAGTAACCATGGGGTTGCGAATCCTGATCATGTGCGCCACGCAACGAATCAGATCAACCTGGACACCCGTCCAGTCTTATCAGCGTCTTCGCTATAAGCATTGAAGTAGCATAAACCCTTAGCTACCATTTAAGTGCACAGTGAAGACTCTGGTTAGACTGGGTGGATGTACAGGCTGATCAGAGCCTTCGCTGGGTGCACATGCAACTTTGTCGTTTCGCAGCTAATATAATCTTGCACACTAGAATTGACCAGGGATTCGGAAAACCAATATTATTGCATGAAATCCAACAGCACTTGCTAGTTACAGCTACATGTTTACTTAAACAAGTGCATCCATGTGTTGTTTGGCTTTAGTTATACTCAGTCCAGGGTGCTGCAATATGCGACATCAGCAAGTCAGACGTGAAGAGAATGTGTTCGAAACCGACTTTAGAAAGGATTTTGTTTCTCACCCTAGAAATGCTCTTTCAAAATTTCGCAGCTGATGTTGTTTTATTTATCTATTTATTTATTTATTTATTTATTTATTTGTTATTGATTTATATGCAGAATCTTTGGTTTGGCTACTAAAAATGCTCAAAATATGATAAACTTTGTTACTGTCTTATCTCGTATTATGACTTTCTTTGTAACCGTGTAAGTTTCCATGCCATTATAGTGATCAAGCATGCTGTCTCCATGCATTAAGATTTGCTGGATATCTCTGAAGTATATAGTTAAATCCTCGCCTGTATTTAAACTCCTTCCGATTTGCGCAAAACCATGTTTCCTTTCTGTACTTAAGATTTACCGTAGAAATCTAAATATTGGGACATTTTGGTCTGAGCAAACAGTGCAGATCCTGATTAGTCTGCCTCTAAAGGATAGACAGAGCAGGTTCCACACTGTTTTCCATTCCATCTGCATAATTTGGTCACATTACTGCATTTTACAATGCAGTAATGTGACCAAATGATGCAGATGGTATAGTAACTATACTTTTCCCGAACTGCCAACTAATTGTGTGCACCGCAGCGGAGGGTGAGGGTGAAGGTTTGGGCCCAGTGAAACCGGTTTAAACCCCCCAGTAGTTATTACTGACCGTCCCAAGGCGGTACTCTTGTTGCGGTTGCATTTGTTTTATATTCGGTGCTGTTTAATTTATTGTGTTCTCAGTTTAATCCTTCTATCATAAAAATAGAAAATAGGTAAAACTAATTGTTAAATGTTTTCATATAATTTGCTTAGTCCGTTGTAACCCGTCTGTTGGTCTGGATTGTTTGGTTCAGTGAGGATGGCTGGGTTGCCATCTGTTTGGGAGGGGGCTGCTGACTCGGCTTGTCGCTTGTGATTTGTTGTTTGTTGGGATGTCTTTGTCAATCTTTCCCTTTGATGTTGGGGATGGGGTTTGGGGTCTGGTTCGGTCAGTTCCTGAAGTGTAGTTATTCTTTAAATTTTCAAAATTTAGACAATTACGGTAATTATCTAGGTGTCCGAAGTTTCGTTTTTTGACGGTATAAGACACGTATCAGACACGTAAAATTTCCTCAGAATCACTTATTTGCTTTGAAGTCAGAAAAACAAACGACGGCAAATTTTGCTAGATTTATTTACAAGACTTAACACAATACTTAACTCAGCTGATTCTCTTTCAGCTGCAACACAATTAGCATCGTCGCTGGAACCACCATCTGTGAAAAAAAAAAGTTTTTTGTTATTGATCACTTGCTCTTTTTCAAGAAACCGATTTAAATAGCTAAAACAACCAAGCAAATTATCAGGAAACTACTCGGGATATCTTTAAAACCTATATAAAGTTTCAGTCTAAATTGAATTTGTCAAAATTTATATCGGTAGTATTTCAATTCTCCTATCGACGTTCCCCCCGCACCCCATTTATATCATACTACATATAATCGTCAATATATTATAAACTGAAATTTCATTTGTTCTTGGTCGTTCACCAATACATGTAATTTTCAAAGTCACCAGATATCCTCCTAGTGGTGTAAATGTCTCAATGTTATTCAATATAAACTTTGTTTAATAACGTAAGTATAGTGATATCATGCTATATGCTAATATTAAACAACAAACATTCGTTTTATCGATTTCTTTTTTTTTCTTTTTCAATTTGCTGATGCTAGGTTACGACATTGAGATGCGAAAAAAAACCTTATCATATACTACGTACATGTATGTAGCAACACGATCCCTACATTATTTTTCATTCGCATATACTACTTCGAAGATTGTGCGGAGACTCTTTATGTGGTAAAGCAGTTTAATATTTAAATTTCAAGTGTAGAACGAAACATTACCTTTAATATTTCCACGGACAACAGAGAATGCATTTCTTGCATTTGAAACATCGGCCGGCTGGGCGTGTTCCTCTTGGACACCAGCCTCTTCGTGTACAGAAGCATCGCCTGAACCCACCGTAGCCGTAACCACCACCGTAACCACCACCAGCTGGAAAGAGATATATTCGCGACTAATAACTGCTTGTGAGTTATTAACCTTATCAAGGTAAATGATTTCTATAATTGAGACGCGACAAGACAAAACCAACAAAGTGACATGTTCGCCCAGCGCAGACTCAGATCAGCTGGACATTCGCCCTGCCTGATCAGAGTCTTCGCAGTGCCCTTAAAGGGAAGCTTAGAGTTTAAGCTAGCTCCTTGCGGACAGCGAAAACTCTGATCAGATTGGGCGGATGCCCATGCTGATCTGAGCCTTCGATGAACGCACATGCCACTTTGTCTTGTCGTGACTGTTCGTAACTAATCACTGTGAGTTATCTCCCTCAGCATAGTAAATGATTTCTTCATTAATTTATCAGTAGCCAAAGAAATAATACACTATTCAAATGCACACATTTTTCTTATTTTGTTTCTGTGTATGTCTGAAATTCTGTGTGATATATGGCACAGTGCATACATGTCGATTTCGCATTTTTTCCAATGTAGGATGATGAAAAATAGGAATTTTACTGCAAATCGACATTAATTTTTTGACTTATAAACAAACCACACAGCTTGTATTTCATTTGAATGATGGCAACCCAGCGGGCACATAACGTCGAAATGACGTCGTACTGACGTCGATGCGACGTCATTACGTCTCATCGACGTCGGTTCGACGTCATTTCAACGTCATGTGTCTCCTGGGAAGGCACGCAGTGGCAGATAGCAATTGTGCCGTTGTTATGCAACAGACTGACCACTTTAAGCGGTTTGCAATACACCAAATTTATGACTGATTGGCTATGAAATGATACACTATTCAAAATGCTATGAGAAATTTTCTTTCGCCTCTCAGAATATATTTCACTGGGAATGGGAGGAAACTAGTACGATGAAACTAGTACGACGAAAGAAAGAACATGTTAGAAAAATAGGAGAAACTAGTATAATTACGATAAGTAAATAGTTGAAAATGACAGGATAGAAGTATAGGTAAGAGGAATAAATACCTGTTAGGTACCCTCCGTCTCCCATATAGCCACCTCCGAAGTCACCACCATAGCCACCTGAAATATAAAATATATCGAGCTTACTTCAGGCCCGGATCCAGACCACCACGCACTGGTGGGGCTCAGAATACCTGGTGGGGCTGGGAGGTGCCGAGAAGTATGTGTGTGTGTGGAGGGGAGGGGGGGGGGGCTTGAAAATATATGACATAATTAGGGATCAGTTTGATGAGAATTTTTTAAAATGTCTTTGTTTTTCCTTGAAATATATGTTGTGGCATCTCATTAGAATCGCCTCAACGAGGCGATTCTAATATGATGTCACAACATATATTTGTATCAAACCACATGGATAAACTGTCTCAAACTTTCATGAGATACTCCTTATTATCTGGAAGCGTACATATTATACATCACACAGAGGCCCAGATGGCGGGGCTGAAGCCCCAAAGCCCACCCCCTGGATCCGGGGCTGTACTTTGTCCGTTCAGTCGCGTCGCATACCAGTCTGATTTTTTCTCGTACATGTTACTAGTGTAATGTATATAATCTATATAACTTCACACATGCCATTTCATCAGCTCATCGTGGTCACCTATGCCATTTCATCAGAGTTTCTAATAATTTGTCAAAAGTATAAAAAATAAAAAATATATATGAGCCGCGACACGAGAAAACCAACAAAGCGCCATGTGCGCCCAGCGAAGACTCAGATCAGGCTGGGCATCCGCCCAGTCTGATCAGGGTCTTCGCTGTCCGCATGGAGCTAGCTTAGACCCTTAGCTACCTTTCAAGAGTACAGCAAGAACTCTGGTCAGACTGCACGGATGCCCAGGCTGATCTGAGTCTACCCTGGGCGCACATACCACTTTGTTGGTTTTGTCGTGTCCAGGCTCATGTATATATTACGTACCTCCATTACCTCCATCATATCCTCCTCCACCCACTGCTCCTCCGCCACCGTAAAATCCCATATCACCCCCATAGCCACCTCCAAAATCTCCTCCGTAGCCACCGTACCCTCCTCGGTACCCACAATGTTTACCAAAACATCCTTAACAAAAATAATACACAGTTCTTTAAGTCATTAAATGAATACACATTAATAGAACTAAAGTAACTCCCCAAATTTATACCCCGCCTCATATTAGTGGTGGGGTATTATGTTTTCCTGCTGGCTGTCCGTGTGTTCCCACGAGAGGGTACTTAAAATCAGCATGTTTAATACTTTGATGGCAAATCAGTTTTGTGGGACTAGCAACGTATGCAACTATATTTGGATATATATGTTCTGCGCAATATAGGAATCGGTACAATTCCGGAATTGTCCTGCGCAAAGTAGGAATTCTCACTTTGTTGCGCAAAGTGGGAATTCTTACCTTGCGCAGGACAATTCCGGAATTGTCTCTGCGCAAAGTACGAATCGGGACAAAGTGAAAATAGTTAGATCTTAGAGAGTTTTAAAACAATATGTTTGCATTTATTTCTTTGATATGGTCATTTTGGTAAAATTGTAACTCATACAGACTAGACTATATGAGCCTCTGTTATTAATAATAATTTCAAGACTGTTTATGGGACTGCTTTGTTTTCGAAAAATGGCCGCCCCTTGTGGTGTACGCATTGCGAATGCGCGGAAATCGTACCATTACGGTGTTTTAAACGCGCGGAGGGGTAATAAATGTAATAAAAATTCAGACGTCCGCAACTCTCTACGCCACCTGGAGTAATGTGTGATTCTGTTGGATATTTGCGGGCAGCATAAAAAATAAGGGTGCTGATCGAAAATGTAAAAATGACCGCACTGTTTTACTTCCTATTTCAATAAAAATTGTATCAGTGAAAGGCTGAATAATTGTACTTTTCGGAATGAACACGGAAAAATTATCATTTTATGAAAAAAAGAGACATATGCGGGTAAAAACTTTGATCAACGCAGTAAAAAAGTCATGATTTACTATATATTCTATACATTTTGAGGGTAGTCAACTTAAACTAAAAAATGACCGCGGTATTTCCTATGCCATCTTTTCAAAAATTATATCAGGCTGTTCGCAAATTAATGCGGTTTTCGAAACGAACACGGAAAAATGGATTTGAATATAAGGAAAAATAAAATGAGAAGGAAAAGATGATTTGCCCATATTTCGTAGTGTATTTCATTACCTGCTCGATTCGCGAATATTGATTATCGATTTTTAAACAGTGGCGTGGAAAGTTATCCATGTTTCTTATAATTTCAAAGTCAATTTCCTGTTACTCGTATCAAATGAATATTCGATTCTCACTTTGTCCCAAAGATTCTCACTTTGCGCAGAGACATTTACCTGTTGGATAAACCATCAAATCCCTTGCGCAATTCTAGAATTGTACCGGTACATTTCCGGAATTGCAACACAAAGTGAGAATTCCCACTTTGCGCAGGACAATTCCGGAATTGTACCGATTCCCACTTTGCGCAGGACAATTCCGGAATTGTACCGATTCCCACTTTGCGCAGAACAATTCCGGAATTGTACCGATTCCCACTTTGCGCAGGACAATTCCGGAATTGTACCGATTCCCACTTTGCGCAGGACAATTCCGGAATTGTACCGATTCCCACTTTGCGCAGAACAATTCCGGAATTGTACCGATTCCCACTTTGCGCAGGACAATTCCGGAATTGTACCGATTCCCACTTTGCGCAGGACAATTCCGGAATTGTACCGATTCCCACTTTGCGCAGGACAATTCCGGAATTGTACCGATTCCCACTTTGCGCAGAACAATTCCGGAATTGTACCGATTCCCACTTTGCGCAGGACAATTCCGGAATTGTACCGATTCCCACTTTGCGCAGGACAATTCCGGAATTGTACCGATTCCCACTTTGCGCAGAACAATTCCGGAATTGTACCGATTCCCACTTTGCGCAGGACAATTCCGGAATTGTACCGATTCCCACTTTGCGCAGGACAATTCCGGAATTGTACCGATTCCCACTTTGCGCAGGACAATTCCGGAATTGTACCGATTCCCACTTTGCGCAGAACAATTCCGGAATTGTACCGATTCCCACTTTGCGCAGGACAATTCCGGAATTGTACCGATTCCCACTTTGCGCAGAACAATTCCGGAATTGTACCGATTCCCACTTTGCGCAGGACAATTCCGGAATTGTACCGATTCCCACTTTGCGCAGAACATATTGATGATATAAGGGGGGTAACCCAAACAAGTTTAAAATGTCACTTATTATTGGAACTATTTAGGTCCATCAGTATAATACTTCCACATACTAAGGTGGCTAGGCCCATCACTCATGGAACATGTCCATACAGCTTGTGGCTTGTTCTTAAGCGGCTACTCCAATATAAAAGTGTCATGCCTCTTAATACTGCCCAAAAGCTACTGTAAGGGGGATAATCCTGTTGCAATAACAAACAAATTCTCTTACATTTGGATCATTTGATGTGAAGTATACAGTTAGCTACTTAAAATATAGCCACATTAATTCATGGAAAGCATTTTTGCCACTTAAAATTAGTAGCCGCATAATGTTTTTGCCATATAACGTTTAGCCACCTAAATGGTCATTTGTGGGTTTTGTCCGTCCGTGAGCACTTCGTTTCCGTTCGATAACTTAAGTATTTGTTGACGGATTTTCTTCAAACTTAAAATATGCATTTGTCTTAGGAATATCTCGGTTGGGATTGTAAAGAGCAAATTCCGTTATTTCATAACAGAGTTATTGCCCTTGTCATTGTCTTAAAAATGGTTTTTGCCTGTATTTCCTCTACATTTGAAACATTTTGATGCAATTTCACAGAAATGATTGCAATAATACAATCTTTCTATTAGAAGCAAAAATTTGTCCACTTGGGTTGTCTGCCCCTGTCTTGGGGCTACATATATGTATTAAATCAGGAAAAAATCTGTAAAAATATCAGGGTTGAAAGGGATTTTTCTGAAACTTGCAACGAACTATCAAAATAATACAAGCTTCGTTTATGTATCACGATCTTTATTATCATTATTATTATTATTATAATCACCATCATTATCAGCATCATTATTATTATTTTATTACCTCTATTATTATAATCTTATGTTATCTTACGTATATCTAATCAATAATTGACTAAAATGGGAATATACTCATGCTGCCGACCTTAATAACTTATCCCATAATATAATTAGCAGCCATTATAGTAGACAGCAGGAGTTATATACATTAAGAATTTGTATACTACACTTGATTACTATACTTTCACAAATTGTCACTTATTGAAAAATATTCATATTCATGTCATTCACGAATGTTCCATTGCTATATTTTGCATTTATCAGTAGCATAAGTACACGTATTTATGACACAGTGCATATGTATGTATCCGCATTGCGTCCCCAACTGGAGAGGACAAATATAGGCAATGCCTACGTACAGTCCATTGGCACATGTATATGCTTGTGTGTATATGTATATGTTGTCTTGGAATTGTGAATAAATAAAAACACACAATTAAATACACTTCAGGGAAGAAAGGAAAATGGAATATCAGCTTTTAATTTCACATACAAGGCAGACACTTTTTTCTGTCAAAGGTTGTTGTACATGTACATGTATTGGTCTTAAAATTGTTAATAACTCAATCACTTCCGCAAATCACAATGTCCGCATTTATTTTATTACTTATTAATTTTCATGTATGAGGGTGGGGAGGGGATGAGAGATTTGAGATTAGGCAACATTAAGCATCGTTAAAGCATGTCAACAAGTTTTTGAATTATATGTCTCATACAGAAAGAAGTCTTCCTAGTGTGTTTTATTCTCGCAAGAGTCTATTCTTAAACCGAGCAATTAAATGTGCTGTATGTTTATGGTCCATTATTCCAGGTGGGCTCATATGCTAAGACTTCAAAGAAAGAGGATCACGGGCCTCGATTATATGTAAGAAACATTACATACCGAGTTCTGATTCATAGACCGACAATTTTATCCAAAACACTAACGACTTCATTTGCTATTTTGCTACCTTTGGTGCACATCTGGGGCCGTATTCATAAAGCCACTTAAGTCGTTGCTATGCGGTTGCTAAGGCTAAATATCTATGAAGGAGATTCCCTACAACTATGAAATTTGGTCTGGAGGAACAGTCTTACAAAGACTGTTCCTCCAGAGCAAATTTCATAGTTGTAGGGAATCTCCTTCAAAGACATTTAGCGTTAGCAACAGCATAGCAACAGCATAGCAACAGCATAGCAACCACTTAAGTCGTTTTATGAATACGGCCCCAGAAGGTCATGACGAGCAAGATGAGATGATACAGACATGCCCCGTTTTTTTAGCACTTACCATGAACATACACACAAGAACAGAAGAGATTAGAGAACAAGACCTAGTTACAGTACCCTCAAAAATAGTCAAAATGCTCAAAAAATGACCTCTAAGTTGTACCATCCCAGCAGGCACATGACGCTGTAATGACGTCGTACTGACGTAATGACGTCGCCTCGACGTCAGTGCGTCCTAATTTTGGCGTCATGTGCCCGCTGGGATCATGAACTCATGAACTGAAATACTTACCGGCACCCTGTGCAATTCCCACAGCACATGCAAGCACCAGTACAACAACGATTCTATACTCCATTTTGGTTATGGTTGAGATCCGAAGGTATCTGACCAACAAGTGCATCCCACATCAATTTATATAGGCATCGTGGCTTTAAAATGTCTGGGGTTCAGGTTGAGAATTTTTTATTTTAATGTATGCAACTTTGTGTGGTCAACACTAAATTGCATAAATTAAATTTGAAATAATTAAAATGCATATTTAAAAAAAACTAACAAACAAACAAACAGTAAAACAGACACCTAATCCATCAATTTTATCAATAACATTTTACAACAATGTAGTGACTTTATTTCAAAAGCAAAGTCATTATGTTTTTATTACCAAATATCAGGAACTTGTCAATTTGATTCACCTCCCCACGAAGCAGAGCCTTAAATGCAATGTAGTAAATATTGCAACATGTCACCTGCCCCTTGCACCCTTAGGCGTGTTCTTAATGTTGATGGTTGATAACAAAATAACTTTTTTTTGAAACGCGGCACTTGCGATGATAAATCCCTTGAACACAAAAGTCAGGTTCCATATTTTTCAGATACTGACGATGTGTTTACCGTTACCAAAGCACTTTCCAAGGATTGGACTTTAGGTCAGGGCTATTTCCAGCTTTTACCATTAGTAGTATCAGTTTAAAATTTCCGCTCCCTCCTTTAGTTATTAAATAAAGGGCAATGGGGACTATTATCTATAGACAAATATTCTTAGGTGTCATAGTCCTAATATGCAACAGTCCAGTGACCGTCTCACATAGAAAAACTGGCATTTCAGGGCTGCAAAACAGCTGTTCACGTACTGTACATGTATGTCCAATACGTCTTTAAGTGTATACCCGACTTTTCCACTAATTTTAACATTGCCGGTGGGTTACGTCGGGCTTAAAATTCATAGAAAGTAAATGCTATGATGCGGGCTAGAACTAATGGTTTGAATTAGCATCTAAGAAAATCTGGGTGAATAGATGCCATACCAAGACTTCGACCCCGGTTTAGAGTCTTGAAAAAGGGAGGTAGGGCGGGGACTCGAATCTACGACCAGTGAATTAAATGCTTAGTTTACAGTATATGGTACTCGAATCGAATCCGGAATGCTAGCTTTAGCAGGCCAGCGCTTAACACACTGAGATTGACGCATTAGTATAGGTCGTTTGCAAAAAGCGGAGGGCGAAAAAATGATTTAATTTCATTACTACGGAATACTTTTTTTATGAAACTTTGCCTACCTAAATCTGTTACCTATACGAACTCATGCAAGGAAATTCAGAATTTTTTACCTTTACATAAAAAGTTTCTATATCAGTTATTACCATTTTTCTTCTCTATTTTATGCCATTCTTACATAGGAGGTATCCATATGGTTGAACAGCCATTGTTGCTTCTATAGTTACTCTACTAATACTTTTATTCATTCACAGATTATCATGTGATCTGAAATGTGCTCACTCACTACTTGGTAAACAAGGGGCTTTAGTAAAATGGGCAAATCTTTTAGAAAAAAACGTCTTAATATGTTTCTCTTTTATAGGGAGTGAATGCCCATATAAGGGATGAACATAAACAGTCTATACACCACCGGCTGTTCCAAACACTGCACAAATCAAGCGTACATGTAAGCCTTCAAAAATTAGAGACATTTTGACATGTCGTTGATCTGACAAGATTTTATGTAGTAATCAAAAAAATCTGAATTTCCTCGCGTGAGTTCGTATAAGGTATGTAAAGTTTCATGAAACTTTATTGAGTAGTAATGAAATAAAATTGATGTTTTGCCCTCCACCTTTTCGGAAACGACATATAACTGAAATATTAATTCAAAATAAAGTCGCTCAGTGGACCGCTATATTATTACTTCCGCTTAAAGTAGTGTCTGTCTGAAGCTGGAGTTGATAATTTAATTCCCGACATTAAGTGCTGTTGTTTATTTCATTAAAACCAGGAACAAGAGTAATATTATTTCCTGAGTAACAGTCGGTGCACATGCCATTATCTACTCACTACTATTTCCATCTATTTATGATGTAACCATAATCTCCTAGGCAGCAAATGATATTGACGTTATACGTAGACTCTAAATTAAAACAAGACTCTGATTTTTGTTGAAGTACACTCAACTCTCTATATCTCGAAATCGAAGTTAATCTCAAACTATTGATATCTCAAAGTAAATTGTCTGTTCCCGGAAAACTTACATTGAAATACAAGTAGCTTGAGATATCTGGTGTTGAAGTTTAAAGAAAAACAAGAAAAGCACCCAAACAATATTCTTCGATATTATGAGGTAACTTTGAGATCTTAGTATTTTGTGATAATGAGAGTCTGTTGTGTGTGTTCCTTATTTCCTATGGCGCGTTTTATAGATTTATATTTGATTTAGTGCACTTGCGGTTGCAAAATGTCTTCCCGTTCATTATCATAGTGCAAACTTTATTATTGTTCCCTCTAGGCTCAGTGAGCCTATGCTCAATAATATGAAGATTGAGCACTGGTACTCGGGACCGTATGGCCTTGTGAATGACATTTCCACTATATACAGGGTTTGAAGAAAGCCGAGTCTTTGATTTGTTTCATGAGAATGTTCTTTGTTACCAAGCGCGACCTTTATATAGAGGATCCTACACGAGTGGTCATTTCATATGAAATTTATGAAACGAGCCTACAGCGAGTTTCTTAAATTTCATATGTATGACCACTTGTGTAAGATTCTGTTTATCATATGATCCTTTAAATTGGAATTTTATCGCCTTCAAACTGAATATTATTTCTATAATAAAACTCATTGTTGACACGCACGTTGTCAATGACGTTACGTGTACGCACATGACGTGTGGTCATACGACTTATATTACAGGACGTTATTCACGCTATATGATAAATATTTTTTGTTACCAAGTGCAGCCTTTATAAATTTTTATTTGCCCTTTTTTGCGCGTTTTATAGATTTATATTTGATTTAGTGCACTTACGGTTGTAAAATGTCTTCCCGTTCTTTATCACAGTGCAAACTTTATTATTCTTCCCTTTAGGCTCAGTGAGCCTATGCTCAATAATATGCAGATTGAGCACTGGTGCTCGGGACCGTATGGCCTTGTGAACGACATTTCCGCTATAAACAGAGTTTGAAGACAGCTGAGTCTTTGATTTGTTTCAGGAGAATGTTCTTTGTTACCAAGCGCGACCTTTATATAGAGGATCCTACACGAGTGGTCATTTCATATGAAATTAATGAAACGAGCCTTTGGCGAGTTTCTTAAATTTCATATGAAATGACCACTTGAGTGAGATTCTGTTTATCATATGACCCTTTAAATTGGGTTGTTTCCGCCTTCAAACTGAATATTATTTCTATAATAAAACTCATTGTTGACACGGACGTTGTCAATGACGTTACGTGTACGCACATGACGTGTGGTCATACGACTTATATTACAGGACGTTATTCACGCTATATGATAAATATTCTCTGTTACCAAGTGCAGCCTTTATAATTTTTTATTTGCCTATTACATGTATGTGCTAGAATGCGAATGCAGTGTCGCAAATGACATTGGTTGGTTCGTTGTTTTAGGATAAACGGCCCTTTGAGAAGTAGTTCGGTCTATATCGGGCTGCCTCCCAAAGAGAGTGAGAAAGTAAATACAGATAGGCCAGACAAGAGAAAAACTAGTCAAACAGTACCCACTCGTACCTTCTGCAAGCACAGTGTGGTACAACTATCTAAATAAGCAGGACGCCTCAGCACTGAAAGTTACCCAGCACCATCGCCTGACCACGACAACCCCTTGCAATTGAAATTGCCGATATTCCACGAGGAACTTTGATGTCATTTTTTAATGCGTTCATTGTTTTCGAGGGTGTTCATTGGTCATATTTATTTTTTGTGCTATGACTTCTGAAGAAAGTTTAACAAAGTTAAATAACTTTCGCCACAACCTGTTTGCATCCCTTGGTGAATACGTCTCCCGCACTGAGTCAGTTCTTAAAGGAAACAATAACAATAATATCCCCTACCGAAGCATGTTCTTGGCCCTATATAACATTGGTCGCTACGACCCCTCGAGCTTGCTGGTATGATCGTGCAATTTTTTTTTTCATGTAAACACCGTCGGAATAAGTTAAAACAAGAAAAATATTTTAAAAAAAAAGATAATCGGTGCAGATTAAATGGAAGTGTGTCTAGGTGAAGAGTTGACAGAAACTTTCATGACAATGACTAAAGTGGGCTATGCCGGTAGGCACATTCAACCGTAATTTTGACACTGCACCAAGATTGAGCTGTCCAATTTGGAATTGCAAAATGAACCACGGTCAATCTCGAGATTGACCTTATTGCAAAACAATTACCAACATGATGCAATGGTTGTTTGTGTGTATTAAACCGAAAGTAGAAATCGAAAGTAGATCTGTATTGAACAAAAATTAATAATTACATTGTAAACTTACAAACAAAAGAAACAATTTTGAATTAATATCTGACAGATTGCTAGTATTCACGTAGTGCTGTACAGCGGGAAGAAACGAAGATAAAATATTCATTGACCTTTGATATTATTAACTAAATTTTGGCATACGCATTATTTGACCAATGAAATCTTGTGAAATGTGGAACAAAAGTGAAATTATACTCGGCTGCGCCGAGAGAAGAACCCGCCGAACACACAACGTCGAATTGTCATAGCGATGTTTTGACATTCCATCAGCGCTGACATAACATCGTTGCGACTTTGTAGGTCCACTGATCTACTAAAAGGCCTTTTTTGGCCACATTCCTGCAAAACAGTCAAATTTCCATGTCATCGACATACTGTAGACATTGAAATGAAGAACATTTTATTTTATAAAATCATTTGTCATCGCTGATGTTGCAGTTACTTTTTTCCAAATTCATATTTTCTGACTCTTTCAAAGTGGTTGACTCTTGCAACTGCGCGTGCAAAGGTTAATTCTAAGACCTGTGCATATTCAAATTAGTCCGCAATTGGGCGAAACTGATCAGCGTCTTCACTTATCACTTTCTAAATGCCACATGGTCAAGGATGCTAAGTGTTACATGTAAAAGTGACACTTCTTATCAGACTGTGCGGATACGAAAGCTAAATATCACCTCTAGTATTTCGACATAAACAACATTATTCATATAGTAAGCGGTGAGTTACAGTGGGGGTATTCATCTGGGTGTTCTGTGCTTCACGATTCTTAGCGTGAAGCACTTTTATCTATAGGGTGTATTCGACTTTGTATATTCTGTGCTTCACGTTTATAAGCGAGGATGCGCTTTTTTGTTCTAAAAATGCTTTACGTTAATAATCGAGAAGAACAAAACACCCAGTCGAACATGTCGAGTGTAAAAAAACATATATATATGGATACCGTATTTTTCGGAAAGCTAATTATCAGCTGGTGTTTATCTTAAGTTGCAACCATTTGAGAATTTTGTTCTTAAAATAAAAATGTTGCATACCGGAACTGTTGATATATGTCACAGAGGAACATCTATTCCAAACTCAGAAACATTTTTTTTTCAATACAGGCGTCTAGTTTCAAAATGAACTTTCCTCGCAAAGTATTGAAAGAGTGAATCGTCTTTTGTGTACTGACCTGAGGCGGAAGTATGCCATGTTTAAACACTGGCAAAAAGAATGAGAAAACAAATCTTACTGTATAACTTCTATTGTTTATGAAATAATTTGTCTATTCAAATTTCAATTATTCGGTAATTCTATTTGTTCTTAACTTTCTACGTACGTTTTTAAGGGAACTCTTTCATTACTCACACAATACATGTGCTACATGTAGTTTTCTCACACAATTTTGGTCATGCCCCGAGGTTATAAAACTTTTTTCATGCTCAACTCAGCTGAGCATGAAATTTTCTCTGCTGATAAATATGAAAATGCCAACTAATGTTGGCATTTTCATATTCATAAGCAGAGAAAATTACATACTCAGCAAATCTGAGCAAGAAAACATTTGTACTTATCAGTAATTTGCTATTTATTAGCAGGTAAAATTTCATGCTCAGCTGAGTTGAGCATGAAAAAAGTTTTATAACCTCGGGCTCTGGTCTTTGTTCCAATTCTTGTTTTTGACCATGTTAATAGTAAGCAAAGATATGGTCTAAATAGATATTTGCGAGCATTTTTCTTCTTAGCAAACGGACAACGCACAACAAATTTATTTCATATAAATATCGGTTAAGTGTAATCAATTAATTTGCAAATCCTAACTCACCTTTCTTCAATTACCATATCATATACAAAACCTGTTTATGACGGAAAAAATCAGGTATCTGTGTGTTTGGGGCAAGTAAGAAAAATGATATTTAAACTATCCTCATTACTCCTCTTATCTAAAGCTCTGACTGGACTTGATTTAGTGTCCTTTATTTTGACATCTAGATTATTGAACAGCAGGTCAGACGGGCCATGTAATATTTTTATCATAGATTTGTGTAGGTTTATTTGTATAGGGTCATCATTATGCATAAACGATTATGAAACATGTACCCGAGTTTTACCTTCTTAGTTACAGTAGAATGCTAGCTACATGTCCTTGTAGTGTATGTTTAAATAGAATATCAGCGGCATGGTGTATAAGTAGTGTGCAGGTGTCCTAATAAGTTATACGATGAATATTGACTTGTAATGTTTTTATTTTAACCAAGTTTTCAGAAAACAAAATGGGGAATACAGGCAGTGGAGAAACATTCAGTCTGAGTTATTCGAAATGCGAAATAAATTCCGCATGCACGGAGAGTGACAAAGATTTAAACACTATTCCTGATTTGCTAAGATTCCATTCTGAGTACAGACCAGACCGTGAGGCAATAATATTTGCCCACACTAATGGATCGCGAGAAGTTGTGACATTTAGAGATGTGTACGAAAATTCATACAGCATGGCAAAAAGCTTTATTAAGCTTGGAGTGAAACAGTATGAAGTAGTGGCAGTTAACCTGCGAAGCTGTCCTGAGTGGTTGTACGCTGTCTTTGGTGCAATGATGGCAGGTGCTCGACCAATTAGCTTGTCGTTTACATATACGGACGGAAGTGACATCATTGCTATGATGAAGAAACTGCAGAACTGTTCTACTATGGTCCTTGACCCAGGAATAGATGAAGCAAACTGGAAGGTTTTCAACAGCCTTGTTTCATACTATGATGATAAAGGCAATATCAAAAGCGAAATGATGCCGTCTATACGATACCTCATCTGTCATGACACACCAACTAGCAACGAAGGAGTTCTTACATTGAGAGAAATGTTAGCCTGGGAGAATGTTGAGGCCATTTTGCCTAAGTTGGATCCAAGAGACATAGCAATGCTCCTTCAAACTTCTGGGAGTACCGGAATTCCAAAAGCAGTGGCACATACTCATGTATCATTTCTTTCTGCAATGGGATGCTCCTCTGGCAAGCCCTCTTACATGTTTGCCGCAGCAGGGAAGCAATTTAACGACCGACCATTTGCCTGGCTAGGAGGCTTTCCAGGAACGATAATTACTGGGCAAACGAGAGTGACGCGTTTAGGTCTCTGTGAGGCGCCGAGAGATTATGTAGGCTTCATCATTGACGTCATTAAAAGGGAAAATTGCACCGTCATGTCTGCTATGCCACCTTTGCTTAGTAGCCTCATGGACAGACTGGTACATGTATACACATATTTTTTCTCTACTCTTTCCGTATGTAAGTTGCTCTCATGAACGTATATTCCATATGAGGTTTTTTCTCACGAGTGAATGGCTAATTAATCGTCCCTGATAAATGTAGGATAGGGACGGAGGGGAAACATTTCTCTCTTTTTAATATTCGCTTCTCCCTTCTCAGAGGAGTGGGGATGGGGGAGGAGGGCAAACTGTTAGAGGGGAGAATTTGCTAAAAAATTTCTTTAAGAAAAAAACCTTTTTAGAACGATTTCCTCATCCAAGGAAGCAAACTGGAAGTCACGAAAGTTATTCCCCTGTTATAAAATGGCTGAAAATAAAGGTTGTGTACCCACGCGCCAAATTCATCAATTGTTTGAAACATTTCATTTCCTTTTGCATGATTCTCCAAATTTAAAAGGTACTGGCATAACAGCATTTGAATTTTGTCCATAAACGTTTCATTCAACAGATTAAGCATTTTCTGTGAAGGTTACATGTTAACAAATGTCCAAGAGTCCGAGCATGATCATTAGGCGTCAGCTTCTAATGATGATCAACATGATTGAGCCTCGACACCAGAAAACCAACAAAGTGCTTGTGCGCCCAGCAAAGACTCAGATCAGCCTAGGCATCCGCCAGGTCCGATTAAAATCATCGCTTAGCGCTTAAAAGGTAGCATAGGGTCTAAGCTAACTCCATGCGGACAGCGAAGACTCTGATAAGACTGGGCAGATGCCCAGGCTGATCTCAGTCTGCGCTGGGTGCACAACAACTTTGTTGGTTTTCTCTTGTCGCGGTCCAATAAGTTTATTATCATTTAAAATATATTGTGTGGTGTATTGCAGGATGAACTTGGTGATGACTGGCCTGTAGAAACAATAGGATCTGGTGGTCAGCCAATGTCAAAGCAATTTGCACAATGTGCCGGCAAACTTTGCAAAAGAGCGGTCTTCTCTTATGGCTCAACAGAATTTATCATCAGCAGTATTTGTTTGGTTGACAACCCAGATGAATACTTGGAGCATTCTATCGGCAAACCTATTCCAGGCTTCGAAATGAAAATTGTTGATAAAAGCGAGGAAATAGTTCCGGTAAATACTAGCGGAGAGATATATGTCAAGTCAAAATCTCTTTTCAAGGAATACTTTAACGATCCTGACGCAACAAAAGCTTGTCTTACAGAAGATGGCTGGTTTAGAACAGACGATATAGGTTTCATGGATGAAAATGGAACGTTCTTTTGTGAGGCAAGAAAATCTGAGATGATATTATGCGGAGGAATGAATGTGGCACCATCAATCTTGGAGACAACAATAGAAAAATGCCCCGGTGTTGCGCATGCTATCTGCGTTCCAGTGCCGCATGACACCCTCTATCAAGTAGTTTGCGCATGCGTAATTTTAGCAACCGAAAGTGATGTAACTGAAGATTATCTACGTAACTATTGCGAAGAGATTCACAATGATAGGCCAAGACTGTTCACCGTTCTACCAACCTACTATATATTCATGGAAAAATTCCCAGAGACATACACAGGGAAAATTTCTAGGAAAGGGTTGACAAAATATGCCAAAGAACGGTTCTGTACAAACTAATGTGTTGTAACTGAAATGTGTTACTGTAACTGTGGCCCACTTCAAATCGAACTATAGTAGCCACTATATTTACTAAAGTTCAAATCAAAGTGCGATTGTAGCTACTAAAATGACGTCATGAACTTATGGCGGAGGGTGAGGGTGAAGGTTTGGGCAAAGTAAAACCGGTTTAAACCCCCCAGTAGTTATTATGACCGTCCAAAGGCGGTACTTTTCTTGTGGTTGCATTTGTGTTATTTTCGGTGCTGTTTACTTTATTGTGTTCTTATCTTAACCCTTCTATAATAAAAATAGAAAATAGGTAAAAATAGTTGTTAAATGTTTTTTTGTATAATTTGCTTAATCTGCTGTAACCCTTCTGTTGGTATAAACTATTTAGTTCAGTAAAGATAGCTGAGTTGCAACCTATTTGGGAAAGAGCTGCTGACTCGGCTTATCATTTGTAATTTATTGTTTGTTAGGATGTCTTTGTCAATCTTTCCCTTAGATGTTTGGGATAGGGTTTGGGATCGGATTTAGTCAGTTCCTGAAGTGTAGTTACTCTTTAAATTATCAAAGATCCACCAAGGTCTTGACCGCCGTTACTCTAAAAGCAAGATGACGGCCGTTGAAGACCTTCGCGATTTGTGGGTATATAATAGTTCATACAATTATTTTAGGACATATATTATCATTTAATTTATAAGTTATCAGTTTTAAAAGTAAAAAGTATGCAAAGACCAGGAACTGAAACAATCAAAATCAAAATCCAGCCCTCAAACCATAGTTGCAAACAACTAAGATTACAAATAATCAAGATACAGAGAACATATGGCCAACCGAGTGAGCAGCTTGTTCCCAAAAGGTGGCCACTCAGCAACCCAAACCGAACCAAAAATAATAATAACATACATAAGGTAAAACATCACAGAAACTCTGACACCAAAAACAGGCAACAAAGACCCACAACAGAACTACCGCCTTGGAACGGTCAGTAATGAATTACTGGGGGGCTTAAATCGATTTTACAGGCCCAACCTCACCCTCAGTTTCTGAAGTGGTACAAAACATTTAGTTCGTTGTTCGGTTCGCATGATAACCCTCTAACTCGTCAATGAATCATCACGGTAAACACATAAATCAAATTTCAACACCATGAAGAAGCAAAGACGAGGACTCAACAGATACAACGGGCCGTCTGACAGGTGGAGATCCCTGTCCTGCCAAACAACCCCACTGGAAATCTGAAGCAAAAGAAGGTCACCAGTTGAGCCCCGGTGGACCAAGCAACAGACAAAAAGGCTCCGGTCCCAACCAACTAAAATATATAGCTTTAGGTCGGGGCCATCATAGAGTTTAAAGACTACATGCACGGACAAGGCATGGTTATATACCTAATGAGACTTTACCATAGAAAACAGCCGTGTTGATATAGACAGCATTTTACGTTGGTTTCCTTCTATTTTTAATTGTAGCAATGCGACAGAATCGCTGACACAGGGTTTTAACACTGTTAAAACACGGGTGCACGAGGATTTTTAAAAACACCTTTTAACCCCGCTTTCATGTCATCTGCAGAGCTCTGAAATCAAGATGGCAACCGTAAGTAGGTATATAACAATGACGATAAAACATTCTTTTCCTATAGGTGTTTTAACGTTTGCCCAACGGCCCTCGTGTATTAACAAGTTGCAGCTCGGCTCGGGCTGCAACACATTAATACACTCGGGCTTGGCAAACGTTAAAACACGAAAATGAATGTTTTATCCTGGTATTAAAGCCCGCTTTCATGTCGTCTGCAGAGCACTGGAATCAGAATCAAGATGGCGTCTGTAAGAAGGTAAATAACAATGACGATAAATCATTCTTTTTCTGTGTTTTAACGTTTGCACAAGCCCGAGTGTTTTAACATGTTGCAGTTCTCGACGCTGCGAGGTTCGGGCTGCAACGCGTTAATACCTTCGGGCTTGGCAGACGTTAAAACATGGAAAAGAATGTCTTATCCTGCTATTGTTATATACCTAATGAGACTGTACTATAGAAAACAGCCGTGTTGTAATCGAAAACATTTACGTTGGTTTCCTTCTATTTTTAATTATCGCAGTGCGACAGAATCGCTGACACAGGGTTTCAACACTTTTAAAACATGGGTGCGCTAGGGCTTAACATGTAACACCATTAAAGCCCGCTTTCGTGTCGCCTGCATGGCTCTCGAATCAAGATGGTGTCGGTAAGAAGGTGTATAATAATGACGATATTTCACTGTGTTTTTACGTTTGCCAAGCCCGAGTGTATTGACGTGTTGCGCGGTTCGGGCTGTAACATGTAAATACATGAGGGCTTAGGCAAACGTTAAAACACGGAAAAGAATGTTTTGTCCTCTTAATGAATTGCACAGTATTAATTTTTGTTTCCATGACAATCTACTATCATACAACTTTTAGCGTTCGCTTGGTAATGCGGGTGGGCATGGCCAAATATACTACTATGGTAGGTACACTAGTTCGATTCGAAGTGGGCCAATGTTGTTGAACAAGGTTTGAACAGAATTTTGCCCAAAGGACTTTTCTACCCTTATCAAATTGATTAGTCCATTTGTCAGTTAAGGGGTGCCTGGTTTTATTATTTTGCATCATTTCTATTTCATATTAAGGAGACATACCCATTTATCTTATGCGAATAGTGTAAACTCTGATCAGACGCCGTCGTGTATGTCATATCAATAAGACACTAGGTATTAATAAGTTAAAGTCTTTATTATTTTTATGTAGACGCCTCAAAATCCGTATGTTATTCATGCGAATGGGGAAGCTGGCTGATAGGCAGAAGAAAAAATATCCAAACAATCCCATCCATATTACGGCAAGCACAGTAGGTCCTAGGCCAAATATTATAAGCACGCCTTTGCGAATGCAAATGAATACTAAGGCAATACTCATGGCGTCGTACTCCGAGTGAGCGTTAGCGTCCGCCTCAGCAACCTCATGGGCGTCCGTGAACAGGTTAATCATTGTTAACAACTGCGCTTAACGCGATGTGTTACTCTGTATCTTACAAACTACAGCAGCTACAATCATCGTACTTGGTAAATAATATATACATCTACATGACTCCAGAAGCTGCATTGCACAATTGCGTGTCCTTGACCTATATGTTACGGTTGACTGACTTTGTTGCTTGGCACAATTTTTAGTTTTGCTAATACCTTTGAGGCAACAGTGTTTATAATCGGTGACATAGCATATCCCTTAGTAGGCCACAGTCTCACTGTCAGGTATTGAGGGCTAGGTTTTACTACGTGTTTGAAACGTGGCAAAACAGCAATATACGCTG
The DNA here is from genome assembly GCA_963989385.1 of Ctena decussata. Classification (NCBI taxonomy): domain Eukaryota; kingdom Metazoa; phylum Mollusca; class Bivalvia; order Lucinida; family Lucinidae; genus Ctena; species Ctena decussata. The sequence continues at coordinate 24,213,819 of OZ022510.1, forward strand.
TAAAACTAAGTGAACACGTATATAGCTATAGCTAAATACGTGAACTAGTTACGTTTGATTTAGAACATTAATCTCAAACATGGCACTTTGATATGCGTAGCGTATACCTTGTAAAACGTAGGATCACGTAGTAAAACGTGGTCTAAACGTACTAAAACGAAGCTGAAACGCATTAAATACGTACAAAAACGTGCCAGACGTAGGGCGGGAAACGTAGGACAACCTAGCCCTAAAAACGCAACAGTGAGACTAGGCCCTAAATCCCTATAATTTCAGCAGCTGCAAGCATCAATTCTGGCTTCTCTGTCCTTGATCTTTATTCATGGTCCAGCAATTTTGTTTTATATTTCCAGCACCGCATGATGGATTAACATCATACCTGGTACAGTCAATCAGTCTGACACTGCGAATGACCTCACATTATCTATAGATCACTGTGACCTACATTTCATGATTCAATTATTTTGAAATATCTTAAGCACTATTTTAGAAGACATCTATCAAACCTAAGTTAATGGTTCAGTTTGACTCTGAAAAAGACTCCACAGTATTTGTAGTTCGCTGTGACCTATATTTAAAGGTTCAGTGATTTTGCCTTGTATCTCCAACAATATTTGTAGGTATTTGTAAATGTGAGAATCAAACATCCATGAGGCGCGCTTTAATGTCTTCTGGCAGCTCTTGTTATCAGCAGGACGCCCGGATACTGAAAGTTACCCAGCTCCATAGCCCGACCGCGACCGCCCATTTCAGAATTAGGTTATTATAGTATTTGACCGGACCAGGAACTGCTCAAGCAGCGCTCGCTCTCAGTATTACCATTTAAAGCCCCGTTGTTTGAATGAATGCAACGTGGACAAAATATTTATTAAATTCCCTGGAAGGTTAATTCCTTCCTTTTAATATTAATGTGAACTCAGCTTAAACGTGTTCGCATAATACAGTTTCAACTCCCGGCTTGAAAAATAAGATCAAAACAATATGAGCCGCGACGTGTGAAAACCAACAAAGTGGTTGTGCGCCCAGCGCAGACTCAGATCAGCTTGGGCATCCGCCCAGTCTGATCAGATTCTTCGCTGTCCGCATGAAGGTAGCTTAGACCCTTAGTTACCCTTTCAGCGCAAAGCGAAGACTCTTGTCAGAATGGGCGGATTCCCAGGCTGATCTGAGTCTTCGCTGGGCGCACAACCACATTGTTGGTTTTCTCGTGTCGCGGCTCAATTATAAAACAACAAGAAAGCATTGATGCACAGCATCAATACGCCAGAAAACTAAGCCGCATTTAATTCTTGCGACCTGAGACTGTGGACATACTAAAGAATATTGAGACCGGCAAAGACAAGAGCAAATAATTTTAGAGAAATTATAAGCTCCTGTCAAAGGTCATCTAGATTCATATACTGACACAAAAAAAGAAACGTCCGTGTTATTTGGTTCTGTATCTTTTGAACCAGTAAAGTTGTAGCCATACAAAATAAAACAAAATGTGTCCTGCGCATCTGGCACACATAAAGTTGTACCAGTTTTCATTTTTCTCCGTAGCAACAAGATTTATCGAACTTAATGTCAAAACACCATTTTTATTCCTCAGCAGCAATTTATTCATCAAAACCGGAAATGTTTTGCGTTAAACGAGCGTTTGAAACGTCGAAAAACGAAAAATCAACTTTTAAAAGCAAAAACTATTTATTAAATGAACGAGAAAGCAGCCCAAAGTCTTCGATTTATGAAATTATCTCCCTTTTAATTAGATCAATAGCGATTTTAGAACTTCATTATCTCCATAACCGTTTATCAATTTGGCACTGTTTTTGTTTTATTGGACTATACTTGTGTACGATAATGACAACATGCATCAGAAAATAAAAATTCAACCTGAAATCTGAAATCCCTGTTCAATAAAGCCCGATTTTATTTCCCCACCCCTTACAGAAAAGTATTCAGGTTATTTTGTAACTAACTTTTTGCGATGCTGAATGATGCTGATTTCAATGGTATTGATGGCTAGAAATGAATTCTGAAGTGTCCTATGCCACTGATTTCCAAACTGATGGACCAACAAAGTAATGTCTGCGATATCTACGCACGGTCGAGATCGACGTCTTGTAACGTCACTTTAAGTGACAGATGTATGCCATTGGTGGCGACAGTTAAGAAGGCATCCAGCACTCATAAAATCTCAGCAGCGTGTCTGATCAGTGATGTTGGGATGTGCTGCAATGGTCAAAACACGAGATACTGATTTTGTGACTTTCGAAATTTGGGTACTGGCGCTTGCGGCATTGTCATTGGCGTCGATGTTCATTGAATGGATTTCCGTTCAGCGCACATGACTGCTAGATAATTGAAGTTATTGAAACAATACATTTAAATGAAATGTCTATGTTCATTTGAAATTCTCAGACACAATTGGAAAGCGGACGTTTTTTGTTTGTGTCAGTATACTGTGATCTCGAGATGATAAGTATTTGATGGCTTTTGTCTGCTGTTATCGTATACACTGGCAAGATGTAATACAAACAAGCATCATTAAAATGCGTTTAAGAGCTGCTCTGGTTTTTGTCTTCTTTTCGCTGACGTCCCTGCTATAACCAATGAGGCAGTTACCTTTACTTACATGATGTGTACATCCTCTTAGAGAAAAATAACCTAAAATTTATGCCTAACTGATAATCAGACCAGATGTTTTCGCCATCCCCTAATTATCTGGACACTGCAGGTATCAGCTAAACATGCTCTGTGAACTACTTTTGCCATTTCTCTGGTTCCCGGTTTATAAAACAGGTAATTCAAGCATATAGTATTTTATCAGCGGTGCTACTGAAACCTGATTCACGGTATTAGTGCGCCGATTAAAGAACGCTCTCATAAAATACTCTAGAAAATCGGATATTAAATGATAAAGTTTTGTCTACTTTTATTCTAAATACAGTCAGTGTGTTTGAAGACATATTTTTGAAGTATCACACGAAAATGAGTTTGCAATACAACTGGAACTATTTTTTATAAATGCTGTAAAACAGGGAATACTGTTTCGCTGGTTCCCGTGCCATTACAAAATTGTTATATTACAAAACGCTTAAATGTTAACGTAGAAATCCGTTCAAAACGCCTAAACAACATAACTTTTGACGAGGATTTCGATTTTCTAGTTTATATCAAGATTAGGATGCGGGATATTTATGTTTTACTTTTAACTAAAGAAAATCGGTTAACAGTGTTATCTTCACCACCTGGGGCACTGCTGCGAAGTTGCATAATTCTGTATCATTTATTGGTATACCGGAGGATTATACGACCAGTTTCATTAGAAACACATGTGAAATCGATACCCCAAGTAACCCGAGTTTATATAGCAGTAAATCGGGTCGGTCGGGGTCAATTCTCTAAGAGCATGTACACGGCATGGATACGCAGATGCGTATTGAAATTTTGTCAAATTGACAAATTATGATTGTTTAACAAGCGTGACTGTTATTTTTAAATAGTTTTTAATATTTGTTTCTTTTCTTTTCTTTTTTTCTTTTGCATTAGTGTTAACATTTTTTTCAATTTATTAAAAGTTACAAATAGTGCACAATAGCAAAAGGATCTGAAAGGAATCCAGAGGCTTATTTAGTTCATATCCTGTGGAATAAATCAAATTATACATGTACCACAAAATTAGGCAGGTATGATTAGGATTGTAAAATTAAAATCTTAAACGGTATGTAAAGCATACCATTTAAATATGTGTATAGAATACAATGCAAAAAATAAGGAGTAAAGTAACATGTAAATAGTCAGGACCAGATATACCCAAGTAACTAATTTAGCTACCAGTAAGCCAAGATTGCAGTTTGGTAAAACTGACAGGCAGTTTCCAGGTCACAATTTCCTTTAAACAATACAAGCTAGTGCATAAGCAAACTTAGCAGATAAAGTTATCGATATCAATTTACTTGTAAGACTGCAACATTTTTTTTTAGAATTTAAATATTTTACTGTCCTCGATGAAAGTTTGCACTCATATGAAAATAGTGTTATTTAATGGCACAGTCAATGACCTATTTCCATACAGTAGAGTATCGAGTGAAACAGTGCATATTTGAGGCAAAGAATTCATTAGGTTTTAACGTATATCAGTGTAAAATGGACACTAAAAAAACATTTTGTTATGTATTTTCAATACTACCGCAATTACATAGTGGTTAATCTATAATAGTTTTCAGGAAAAGGTCATAATTCAGACAGCTACATTTCCTTCTCAGACGAATATGGGGTACTTGTAATTTTCTGTCTCTTTTATAATAACAATTCGGTATTAATGTCCTATTCTGATTCAGGCGATTTTGAAACCAATTAGCTGATGTAGCATTTCTTTGTTTTCTAGACTGTTCCAGTTTCTACTACAGAGGCAAGAAAAGATTAGTAATTAAGACTGGTTCTGGCTTCGACCGTTCTTATGTCATTTCTGAAGTTGTACGCAGAAAAACTTATCAACTATTGGGGGAACCAAAGGGGAAAGGTATAAGGGAAATAAGAGTGATTGAATTTTACAAACAAACACTAATTTTTGTTATATCTACGTGTTTCCAAAGTTTCCCAACCTGTTTCATCATAAAACACCTGGACTGATGCTAATTTTATCGTGTTAGTGGCAATCCGTGCAGCTTCCACTTGATCTTTTACGAGTACACGTTTTTCCTGTTGATTACAGTTACTCCATACTACGTCTCCATATTCAAGGACAGGCCAAATGAAGGAGATGTAAATTATTTCTAATAACTTACGATCAATTTTATATTTTAATTTCCTCATTATATTTAGGCTTATCCGAGCATTTCCTTTAATGAATACAATTTGATTATGCCAGATGCAGTCATTAGATAAGAGAGAGTGGGAGGCAGCAGAGCCGGAAGACTCCTTTTTTATTGTTGCTGTTTTTTACCTAGTTAATGGGATTTAACTAGATACTTTATAAAGTTTAGACCAGATATAAATGTTAAAGACACAAATTTAAAGCATTGTAAATCCCAAACAGTTCAAAGGCAATTACACGCCGAATATTCAAAGGTAAATGAATGTTATCATAAAGTAAACTCCACCATATCACCATTTTTGTACTTGTGACAGAATGAATTTAGCACCAAAGCAAGACTTAGAGGAAACAGTTATAGTGATGAAAAAATAAAGATTTTTGGCAAATCCGTCAAATACACAAATCGTTTCTCAGTCTATTTATAAATGCGCACCACCAAATCTCATACAGCGCCTCCAGGGGCTAAGGGAACAAAAATTGTTCAAACGGTCCAGTCCACATGCCCAACATGGCCGCAGTGCCCATATATGGTAAAATCTTTTTAAAGGCCCCTTACTCTATCAGCATGAAAAAAAATATGATGAGGAATCGCTGCAAGCTTCTCACTCTAGTTTTGTAATTGTAAATGCCCGTGATTAGCCAGCTTTAAAGATAAAACATCACTGAGTTTCAAATAAAAAGGGTTTGAAAACTTATTTGGGTCATTTTATTTGGCAACTAAAATTACCTGCTTTCGACTTCATACAATGGTAAAAATGGCGTGAAGTCCCAATCACTATCCCGCCTATGTTTATATAGCATTGCCAGACGGGAAACAATAACAGGAAATTGTATTTTGTGTAGCGATTTGTTATTTTTCAAAAACTTGTTTTTGTACTTTTTGCAAGTTATATGACCCAATATATGCACACCAAACCACATTTTATCAGCAAACGTGAAGGTTGAACACGTTTTACAATGATTTGAGTTTAGGTGTTTTTACCGCTGATAGGACCATAGATACTATAAAGTTTTCCTGAACCAATTGACCAATGACCTTGAAGCTTGGTATGTAGCATAGAGTACTCAAGTACTACCAATTTTGTTCAAATAATGACCTTGGGTTGACCTTGACCTTTTATTACGGCAAGATAAAATATGGGGTAATGCTGGAACGTAATATTTCATGGAATGTTTTGAAGATTTTTGGCCTTCTAGTAAAAACCGGTAGGACATTCAGCCATCTTAATAAGTACATGAAAATTTATGAGTATAAGAGGTCAAGGTCATTCTCTGACCTAGGACTCACATATTTTGACAATTTCAAAGAACTCTTCAAAAACCAGGTGAGCGGTTCAGAGCCGCATAGCCCACTTGTTTTAAATTGCCATTTCTGTGACGACCATTGATTTTATGGCTTGCTAAAATACTGCAGCTTTCAACTTCCTGAGAGCAGAAGTAATTTTTTCTTCAATAAATTCATTTCTGTCATAGATTCAAACAATTATCAGATCACTGAGTGCAAAGTTTGTGTTGGTGTTGGAGGCTTCTTAAGGATACAACGACAAGCTTTAGTGAACTCATATACAAATGTGAAATGATCGATGCATTCTGACAAAATGATGCCGATGGTAGCATTTTGTCATATTGCATTACTCCCTTGTCTGTTGAGTTGACGTAATATCTGTTAAAGGCCCCATTGCTCTATCAGCATGAAGAAAAATATCATAAGGTATCGCTGCAAGCTCCTCACTAAAGTTTCTTCATTGTAAATGACCGTGATTCGCCAGCTTTAAACAAATAAAACATCCCTGAGTTTTGCATAAAAACGTTTTGAAATCTTATTTAGGTCATTTTAGTTGGCAACTAAAATGACCTACTTCCGATTTCATTAAGTTGAATAAAACGGTAAAAATACAACGTACAGGAATGGCGTCCCAATCACTATCCCGCCTATGTTTATATCGCATTGCTAGACGGGAAACCAGAGCAGGAAATGCTTTTTTGTGGAGCGATTTGTTATTTTTCAAAAACTTGTTTTCTCTACTTTTTGACAGTTATATGACTCAATTTATGCACATCAACCCACATTTTATTACCAAAAGTGAATGTTGAATCGCTTTTTACAACAATTTAAATTTAGACGTTTTTACCACCTATAGGAATATGGAGACTTTAAGTGTAATTAGCTAATTTGAAATGCCAAAATTAGTAAAACACACACAAAGCCTGTTTCAGACGGAAAAATCTTGTCAGACATGTGTGTCTTTTGAGCAACTGTTAGAAATCTGCACTGATGCACATAGAGAACTGAAGCCCCTGTAAGTCAGTGGGCTAAGCGCTGACCTGCTGATCTAGCGGTCCCTGGTTCGATTCCCATCGGCATAATTTTTTTCCAACTGTACATGGGTTGCCATTTTATACAACCTTTCATTGTCACCCTCCCATTGGCCAGTTTGTCATGACTGAAATAGTGTTGAAAATGACGTAAAATTGCAAGTCAAACATGATTTAAAGATTTCTTGCTTATTTCTCGATAAGAAATATGACTGCTCCTCAATAGATTAGCTGTACATTAAGCCACCATACCTTATCATGACTTGTAGAAATGAACAAAATTTCATGGAATCTTCTTTTATTAAGTTTTGCTGTGCGATTTTCTACTTTATCGGGGAGATTGTACTTATGGTTTAATATTTCGTGGGAGGAAAACTGGCGGAGAAAGAAATTACACCTTCATTTTTCAATTGATTTAAAACCAGTCTGAAGTTCATGCTTTGTTTTGATTATACATGTACTATTATATATGAGCCGCGACGCGAGAAAACCAACAATGTGGTTGTGCGCCCAGCGCAGACTCAGATCAGCCTGGGCATCCGCCCAGTCTGATCAGAGTCTTCGTTGTCCGCATGAAGGTAGCTGAGATCCTTAGCTACCCTTTGAACACTAAATGAAACGTCTGATTAAACTGGGTGGATGCCCAGGCTGCTCTGAGTCATCACTGGGCGCACAACAACATTGTTGGTTTTCTTGCGTCGCGGCTCATATGATCATTCTGGTGTCTCTAGTGGGATGTGGTTCATGATTTTGATCTGTCCTGGGCAAAGTCATCTATATTTTTGCTCGACTTTCCTTTTTTAAGCTATTCATGTGATTACAGTAGCTTTGTTTCAGGACTTGGTTTTGACAGCGTTATTTTGAAATCTAGATCATTGACCTGCATAAGACGTGACAGGGAATACTTAAAATATAGATTCATACAAAGTCACCATAATGCATAAAAGAGTAAGAAACACGTATTCATGTTTCATCTTCCAAGAGACAGAACCGTGAATGCTCGCTCCTTGTAAAGTATGTTTAAATAAGATGAGCCGCGACGTGACAAAACCAACAATGTGGTCGTGCGTCCAGCGCAGACTCAGATCAGCCTGGGCATCCGCCCAGTCTGATCAGAGTCTTCGCTTTCCGCATGAAGGTAGCTTAGTCCCTTGGCTACCCTTTAAGCGCTGAGCAAAGTGTCTGATCAGACTGGGTGAATGCCCAGGCTGATCTGAGCCTGCGCTGGGCGGACGACCACATTGTTGGTTTTCTCGTGTCGCGGCTCAGATATAAACTGTGTGGTGCATAAGTAGTAACCAGCTGGTGGCATAACATTACATACGATGAGTATAAGCTTCTAATATTTTATTATTTGAACCAAGTCTTCTGAAAATAAAATGGGAAATACAGGCAGTGGAGAAACATTCAGTCTGAGTTATTCGAAATGCGATATAAAATCCACATGTATGGAGAGTAACAAAGATTTAAACACTATTCCTGATTTACTAAAATTCCATTCTGAGACCAGACCGGATGGCGAGGCAATAATATTTGCCCACACTAATGGATCGCGAGAAGTTGTGACATTTAGAGATGTGTACGAAAATTCATACAACATGGCCAAAAGCTTTGTTAAGCTTGGAGTGAAACAATATGAAGTAGTAGCAGTAAACCTTCGAAGTTGTCCTGAGTGGCTGTACGCTGTCTTTGGCGCAATGATGGCAGGTGCTCAACCAATCAGCATGTCATTTACATATACAGACGGAAGTGACGTCATCGCTATGATGAAGAAACTACAAACCTGTTCTATTATGGTCTTGGACCCAGGTTTTGACGAAGCAAACTGGAATGTTTTCAACAAGCTTGTTTCATACTTTGATGATAAAGGCAATATCAAAAGCGAAAAAATGCCGTCTCTACGATACCTCGTCTGTCATGACACACCAACTAGCAACGAAGGAGTTCTTACATTGAGAGAAATGTTAGCCTGGGAGAATGTTGAGGCAATTTTGCCTAAGTTGGATCCAAACGACATAGCAATGCTTCTTCAAACTTCTGGGAGTACCGGATTACCAAAGGCAGTGGCACATACTCATGTATCATTTCTTTCTGCATCAGGCTGTTTATCGGGCGATCCAACTGGCATACTTGCCCCAGCAGGAAAACACTTCAATGACCGACCTTTCGCGTGGGTAGGGGGCTTTCCAGGAACGATAATTACTGGCCAATCGAGAGTGACTCGGTCAGGTCTCTGTAAGGCGCCGAAAGATGAAACAGGCTTCATAATTGATGTCGTTAAAAGAGAAAAATGCACCGTTATGTCTGCTCTGCCGCCTTTGCTTAGTCGCCTCATGGACAGACAGGTACACAAATATAGTTTCTCAATTTCTCCGTATAAAAAATACGACTTTCAGAAATATTTTCCCCACTTGACCTTGTTAAGTTTTCTTCCATGAGCAAATGACCAATTAGTCGTCACTTATACATGTAGGATAGTTCAGTTTCAAGACAAAGATCAACAAGTCTCCTGAAAATCGGGTTTAATTACATATAATTAATAAGTGAATAAGCTGCATCCTTGGTAATAATGAGATTTAAATTCTGGCCTTATAAGCGATTCTTAATTTTGTTTGAAAGCCACCATTATTTATTATAAAGATATGAGCTTTAAAATCATACGTCTACTGCATTTTTGTCTAAAAGGTAATTGACGCCATGCAACTTCTTGGGATGTAGACACTACAAATTCTCTTATGCGTTCAGGCAAACAGCATACGCCGTATCTATAAAGTCATATATTAACTGGATTTCTCCTTAATTCAAGGGTGCTCTGATATCGTTTTGATTGATTCATTGATTTTGGGTTTAACGGCCCTTTGAAACAGTATTTCAGTCTATATCAGGCCGTCTCCAAGTGAAAGGGAGAAAAAAAAAAGAAATGACAGACAAGAGAAAACATGTCTAAACAACAGAACCCGCACCTACTGCAAACACAGTAGGCCCTTTTCCTAGAATATTCCACATCAGTACGACAACCCGGCACTGGCAGTATTACACAGCACCATCGCACAATATTTGTGGTATTTGACAAAGAGTGCCGACATCCTTACAATGATAAATGAACTTATATAAATTGTAAGTATGATAGAGTCCACTTAGCATAAATGGTTTAAACATTTTGAGCCACGACACGACAAACCCAACAAAGTGGCATGTGCGCCCAGCAAAGACTCAGATCAGCCTCGGCATCCACGCAGTCTGATCAGTCTTCGTTGTCCGCATGGAGATAGCTTAGACCCTTAGCTACCCTTTCAGCACACAGCACGGACACCCAGGCTTATTTGAGTCTTCGCTGGGCGCACATACCACTTTGTTGGTTTTGTCGTACCGTGGCTCATATCATTAAAACTGCATTGTGCGTTGTATTGCAGGATGAACTTGGTGACGACTGGCCTGTAGAAACAATAGGATCTGGTGGCCAGCCCATGTCAAAGCAATTTGCACAATGTGTCGGCAAACTTTGCAAACGAGCGGTCTTTGCTTATGGTTCAACAGAATTTCTCCTCAGCAATATGTGTGTGGTTGTTAATCCAGATGAATACGTGGAGCACTCTGTTGGCAAACCCACTCCAGGCATCGAAATGAAAATTGTTGATGAAAACGAGGACACAGTTCCGGTAAATACAAGTGGAGAGATATATGTAAAGTCAAAATTTCTTTTCAAGGAATACTTCAACGACCCCGATACAACGAAAGCTTGTTTTACAGGAGACGGTTGGTTCCGAACGGATGATATAGGTTTCATGGATGAAAATGGAACGTTCTTTTGTGAGGCAAGAAAATCTGAGATGATATTATGCGGAGGAATGAATGTGGCACCATCAATCTTGGAGACAACAATAGAAAAATGCCCCGGTGTTACGCATGCTATCTGCGTTCCAGTGCCGCATGACACCCTCTATCAAGTAGTGTGCGCATGCATAATTGTAGAAAACGGAAGTGACGTAAGTGAAGAGTATCTACGTAACTATTGCGAAGAGGTCCACAATGATAGGCCAAGACTGTTCACAGTTCTACCAACTTACTATATATTCATGGACAAATTCCCAGAGACATATACAGGGAAGATTTCTAGGAAAGATTTGACAAAGTATGCCAAAGAACGGTTCTATACAAACTAATGTTTTACAACTAAAATGTGTTTAAAGTGTTGTTGAATCACATTTGAACAGATTTATGCCCGAACTTATCAAATGGATTAGTCTGTGTGTCAATTAAGGGGTGTCTGGTTTAATTATTTTGCATCATTCTTATTTCATATTAAGGAGACATACCCATTTATCTTATGCGAATAGTGTAGACTCTGATCAGACGCCGCGTTCTGCGGTGTCTGATCTGGATATGCACTATGGGACACTCTGTATTTATGAGTTAAAGTCTTTATGTGGCGGGGTATTATGTTTTCGCGTTGGCCGTCCGTGTGTCGGTCCGTCCGTCCGTCGTACGTACGTCCGTCCGTCTGTCCGTCCGCACTTCGTTTCCGTTTGATAAATTGAGTATTTATCAACGGATTTCCTTCAAATTTTGCATATGCATTTGTACCGAGAATGTCTCGCTTGAGATTGTTAATGTGCAAATTTCGTTTATTTTTGGCAGAGTTATTGTACTTGTCAATGTACTAAAAACGGTTTCTGGCCTGTAGTTCCTTTACTACTTGGAGTATCATGATGAAACTCCACAAACAAGATCGAAGTAACAAAAGCTTTTTATCAGCACAGAAATTTTATCATCGGGGGTTTTCTGCCCCTGCCCTGGGACTATATACATGTATAAAATTATGAAAAATTCCATATACATGTAAAATCAGAGTTTGAAGCAATTTTTCTTAAACTTTCAGCAAATGATCAAAGTGATGAAAGCCTCCAGTGATCCTCAAATTTACCCCATGGGAGTTATCTCCCCCTGCCCCCGGCTATATACAAGCATAAATCTGGAAAAATCAGTGTAAGAAAAAGGTTTGCAGTGGCGATCACGCAGTCGTCTGCGATGCTTTTATTATTCTCTATGTAGAAGCCTCGAAATCCGTATGTTATACATGCAAATGGGGAAGTTGTCTGAAAATACCAAAAGAACCCCACCCACACCTACAACAAGCACAGTTGGCCCTAGTCCTACTGTTATAAGCGCGCCTTTGCGAATGCAAGGGAGAGCTTCTGCTATAACCCGGCGTCGTAGTCCGAGTATGCGTCAGCCTCCTCGTCGGCGTCCGTGATCAGGTTAACCATTGGGAATCAGCCCACAATTATTTCCCTTGATTGGTTGAACACTTTCAGGATATACTTTCGCACAAATAGTTCCCTGGTTCATTGGTTTCTAAGAAGGCCAGTTTGACTGAATATCTTGCTTGCTATAGCAAACTGAAAAGAGCCTTGGATATGCTTCTTGAAAATGTATAATTAGCTCAGAATCCCCAGCACTGGAGGTAACTAGAGGAACCGAATCACACCCTTCATAAGTGCCCCTACAACGGCAGTTTGTCTCATAAGTTGATGGGGCAATGTTTACCGTGGAAACAGCGGAAAGACAAGCTGGTGTTTTCCTGTTTAAACTGTTTGAAAATTGTTTGTCATGCCTCAGAGACCTGGGGAAAAGAGAGTTAAAAGTGCCTGAAGTGTTGTGAAAAAAGTTTCATGGAAGGATGGATAATTAAACTGTATAGTAAAACTAATTGTGGTCTCGTGCCTGATATAGGGTGGGGTAATTATTTTTACTTTCAGTTTGCGAAGTCGTTTTCGCTGATACAGTCCTAGGATTTGACACAGAGATAGCATTTCTCCTACATTTAAAGGTGTTCTACAGGCAGTGAGTATATCATTTTATTTTTCTTAATAAATTGGACTTTAAAGTGAGAACCCTTAAAACTGGCCAATATTGACATGGGTTCCCTAATGGAACTTGAATGCAGTCTGGATCTAGAGGCCATAAGGTATTCCTACACTTGTCTGTGTTGGTAACCTCATTCTGAGAAGTCAGTATGGAGGGCTTTTATGAAAAATACCAGAATCTGTTTATGGAACATAGCGCTCGGGCGGAGAATGGAGAATGCTTGCTATGGGCGCGGAAAGTGCAGAAAAATGGTTATGGCGCCGTGAAATACAAGTGCCCAAGAACTGGACAGTGGAGATGTACCACAGCTCACAGATTGTGTTTCATGGTTTTCACAAGGCATTTGGATATTGGTGACAGAGATATAAGCCACCTCTGTCACAATGCCTTGTGTATACGGTCAGACCATTTGTCGGCCGAGCCCCATGAACTCAACTGTGAGCGAATCAAGTGTGTCAACCGTGGCAAATGTCAGAGTCATGGGGAATATCCGCTTTGTTTATTGCACCTTAAATTATAAACAGGTATATGGTAATTTGACACTCATGTGTAAACCTTTGCAAACAGTGTAGATCCAGATCAGCATTTACCGTACACAAGTTGTCGTCTTGGAATTTGTGTGGCATATAGTGCCACTGTCTTGTCTGGGAAGAGGAAGCCACCTTGTGGTGTGGGATCCATATCTGAACCTAGGGCCCATAACCTGGGATCTGTATCTTGACCATTTACAGTAATTGTCCTAAAAGTGGTTGGAAGCTGGTCTTTCTTAAAGCTATAAAATGGCTTAGTAAAATGGCAGATCCTGATCAGATTGCTCGTAAAGAAGCAGGCTAATCTGGGTCTGCACTGTTGGTTTGTGCTATTTCCAGCTCAGAATTTTGGGTCTAATTACTGTACTTGGTTTGAAATATTTTGGAAACATAATTAAATCTGGATTCTAAGTAACAACAATACCAAAGGTCTCGATTAATTTTTATTACTTATCTGCTAACGTTTGATATCTAACAACAAACCGGAAACTAAGGGAGAAACAGGCAAGCACGTAAATCGATTTATATCCTTTCATTCACAAAAAAATTCAGAAAAGAATTTGGTAAAAGAATTTGGTGAATGTTCAGAAAGAATTTAGAAAAAGAATTTGGTGCCAAATTGAGTACCAAATTCTTTTACTAAATTCATCAGTATCTCCAAATTCTCATCAAACATAACAAAACAGAAGAATAGGAAAGCAAATAACACTATAAGCTGTTGCTAAAGTCACTTCTGATCAGTTCCATGAGCATGGTTGAATGGAATATGATCCAGCTGTCCTTTTCTGTAGTCTGATTTAACTTTGGTACTTTGCTTATACTCAGAATGAGCCTGAATTCTCTTACTGTTCACCACAAGCTTATGTTTAACAACTTCCGATCTCTTCGAATAGTTTCTGTGGTAGTCCGCATCCCGGTCTGCTGCGCTCAGAGCACGCTTTGTACGAGATGAAAGTTCAATTCCAGAAAATTCACATTTCTTAATAGCAGAAGTTCCTGGATCATTATTGACCCTGTGAATTGCTGAAGAACCCCGTCCTTCCATTGTGGCAGAGAAATTGACATTCTTTGGGAGTGAAACACTTAGAGCACGGTTAACTGCTTCACATTTCTGAGTATCAGTGTATAGTTTCATTTGTTCTACAGAAGCAACACTTAACTTCATTTTCAATATTTCTAATAGTAAAACCTTGTCATTTTCATTCATGTTTAGGTTATGGATCCTGTTAGATGACAGAAACATGGAGCGATTCCACCAGTTATTCGTAACACCACCATGACACACAACAGAATTGTTCGCACATTTGGAACAGTCCCCATCATAACATGACAGTGTCGATTCCAGAACTTTAGGTAAGATCCGCTTAAAGGCAGCCATGTTACCGGCATGATCTTTCATGAGTTCCTTAAGAATTAAGCTGCATCTTGCTTTTACATCCTGACTCAGAACTTTCTGAGCCTCTTTTTTCTGTTCACGTGTTCGTCCGGGAAACATTCCGTCACTAAAATTGGCCTGATAACACTTTCGAAACTGTGACTGGCCCAAATGTGTTGGGTCCGCTAAGCGCTGCACACTCCACATAGGGTGAAGGATCTTCATAGCATTATCTAAGCCTTGTGCTGAATATCTAGAGTCTCCATCTGTTGTGGCATACTTGACTAATATGCCCTGAAGAGAAAGCTGGCTGCCTATTTCATGACCCATATCATATTCTGAAAAAGGTGCAAATTGTGACATGTTGGCTGTGCACTCAGTGTGTCCCCCGGGGCACTGCACATCAATGCCCTTTCCTTTTAACCAGGCACCAGTCCAACAAAGTTTATTTTTAAAGCAGGCTTGAACCACAAATTTCTTGTCTGTCATAGTTTCACATGCAACACCAACAGCTTGTGATGCATTCTGGCCTGGCTTTTTACGGCTTGCTATTGTCACTGAGTTGTACCTTCCGTCCATGGCGATGTTAATTTCTGACGGGTCATGACCACGCTTTGTATTGATCTCCTTGAGCATCTCTACCTTCTTAGCCATATCTGTCTCATTTAGCTCTGTTACTTGCTTTGCTACTTTCTTTGATGTCCTCTGCATGCAACTTCTGGCTGGTGGGGGTACATCCATAGTCGCCATAAGAAGCCTGGCACCTTTATTTCCCAATGGTGTGTCTTGAAGCCCAATGCTGAGGCCTATATTAGGTGCTCCTGGGTTAGGCCCTGGTTTTCTGGTACTGACTTCTTTGTAGAGCTTGAATTCAGGTGTTTGGAAGCAACATTTAACACACCTTAGAGTTATTTTCCAGCACAGGCCCCATTTTTTCTCATTCGCTACCTCCATCTGCGGAACGTCACACTGCGGCGCATCTCGTCTGTGCAGTTCATAGGCTGTGTTCCATGCTTCAACCATGTTTGTGTTGTCTACCAGTCGCATTCCCTCAGTGTCTTTTGAAACCTGTTCCTTTTTCAGGTCTGATGTAGACAGCATAGTAGGACGGAGAAGCCTGACTGAGCCCAATTTACCTTCACAGTCCGGCATGCCTCTGGAAGTACCATCTCTAGATGTTTGTGTCACCAGGTAATACTCTTCTTTATTCATTCTGATTGTTCTGCTGGATTCTGGTGGACCTGATTCATCAGTTGGCTGTGCTGAGGGCAGAGAGACACCTTTGTTCCATGGTGTATGTCCCTTCTTAAACTGTGTTGGTGCTTTCTTTCGATCGCCTTTCATAGTCGTTGATAATATTGCATATAACCAGAAGAATGGGGAAAAATTGGACTTCTGAATTATTTATACCTTTCTTGAGTGCTGTCAACTTCTTAGAGATATGTAATTCTACATCTGACAATATATAAGTAGTCATGGCACTTTATCCTGCCACAGATGACATTCTTGTGTATACCTATATGCAGGTGCGTTCGTGTATTCTGTTGACACTTCAGTGACACTTTACTGGCACTAGTGACAGTTGTTTGCTTCTGAATCTCAAGGCTGATAAACACAGGACTTTAAGTGCCTCTCATCTTCTTTAGCATTGGTATGGAAGCTATGAGGGCTAAAATTCAGTAGTTTTAGGATTCATTTTCATTTTCAAATTTTAATTATAGAATTTTTTTTTTTTTTTAAATTCTTTAAAATTTGAATAAATTTTACTATAGACATTCAAGAATTACTTTTTCTCATTTATTTTGGTACATATAGATAGAAATGTTCCTGATGACTTAGGAAAAGTTTACTTCATGAAAAAATATCAACAAATAAGGAAGTTATGGCCAAAAAACTACCAAACTTTTAGTCAAAATGTGGTGTTCGACAAGGTTCGAAAATCGGACTTTTAGTATATCTGTTTAAATGTCTGTCAGATTTCTACAGTTTAAGTAACTGATCTCATACTACCAGAACAAGCTCTAGAAAGGTGTAGAAATAGATTAAAAGGCAAAGTTTTGAATTTTAATGCCAAATGAGGGTCTGATAGGAATCAGCCCACAATTATTTCCCTTGATTGGTTGAACACTTTCAGGATATACATTCGCACAAATAGTTCCCTGGTTCATTGGTTTCTAAGAAGGCCAGTTTGACTGAATATCTTGCTTGCTATAGCAAACTGAAAAGAGCCTTGGATATGCTTCTTGAAAATGTATAATTAGCTCAGAATCCCCAGCACTGGAGGTAACTAGAGGAACCGAATCACACCCTTCATAAGTGCCCCTACAACGGCAGTTTGTCTCATAAGTTGATGGGGCAATGTTTACCGTGGAAACAGCGGAAAGACAAGCTGGTGTTTTCCTGTTTAAACTGTTTGAAAATTGTTTGTCATGCCTCAGAGACTTGAGGAAAAGAGAGTTAAAAGTGCCTGAAGTGTTGTGAAAAAAGTTTCATGGAAGGATGGATAATTAAACTGTATAGTAAAACTAATTGTGGTCTCGTGCCATTGTTAACAATTACGTTTAACTCGATGTTTATCTCTGTTGCTTACAAACTACAGCAGCTACAATCATCACACTTGGTATACATGTATATACATCCATATGACTCCAGCAGCTGCAGTACACAATTGTGTGTCCTTGACCTATATGTTATGGTTGACTGACGTTGCTGTCTGGCACTATTTAAGGCAGAATTTTTAGCTTTGATGATACCTTTGAGACAACATAGTTGATATTTGGTAACACGGCATATCCCTTGAGACCCTATAATTGCAGCAGCTGCAATCGTCAATGCTAACTTCTGTGCCCTTGACCTTTATTCATGGTCCAGTGATTTTGCCTTACATTTCCAACCCTGTATCATGAATTAACATCATACCTGGTATAGTCAATCAGCCAGACATTGCGAATAACCTCAAATTATATATAGAGTACTGTGACCTATATTTCATAATTCATCGATTTTGACATATCTGGAGCACTTTTTTAGTAAAAATCAATGAGACCTAGGTTAGTGGTTCAGTTTGTACGTCACTGTGACTATATTTCATGGTTCAGTGACTTTGCCTTGTATCTCCAGTACCATTTGTAGGTATTTGATACGGTGAGAATCATGCACCCATGAGGCGCTTTTTGTTATCTTCTGACAACTCTTGTTATTAGGAGGACGCCCCGACTCTGGAGGTTATTACCCAGCGCAATCGCCCCACCTCGACTGCCCTTTTCAAAATTACGTAATAGTATATAAACGGGACAGGAACTGCTCAAGCAGAGATTGCTCTCAGTCTTACCTTTTATGACCGCTTTTTGAAGGGATGCAACGTGGACAAAATAATCAACTGATTCCCCGGAAAGAAAATTGAATTACCTTCCTTGGTATAAGAGTGACTCCTTTCAGAATAATGAAATGCCTCTGGGTCAAAGTTATCTTTCTTTTAAAGTTATAGAGGATTTTACATGAGTGCTCATGTATTATTGAATTTATTTAACGAGTTGGGGAAAACGATAAGATGCGAGGCTATGCCGAGCATCTTATCGTTTTCCCCAACGAGTTTAATAAATTTAATAATACAGGAGCACAAATGCCAGATTCTATTTATCATATGACACTAAAATCGCATTTTATGAGCAAATTTTGCACTAAAACGTCACGATTTCGCCACTAGAAAATGCGATGTTTGCATGGACGTCAACGCGTAACGTTACGACGTAATTTGCATATTTAATCCACTAGTGGATTATCGTTTTTAATGCATGGCTTTATTACACTCTCAGATGCAACGTCATATGATAAAAATGTCTATCGGTATGCCCGCTCTTACTTATTGTATGACAAGGTATGCGGAATCTGTTAGGACACTTGTACTTGCGTTCATTAGTGGCAAGTCGGGTAGCTTCGGACAGCGGGTAAATTCGCACATACCATTACAAATACTGAAAATCCAAATGAGACGGCTCATAATAGGCAGTCTCATCAGGATTTTTACTGTTTGCCAAATTAATTTTGTTGTAATTCCAAACGACTGACATATAAAGGAAACAAAGTCACTGTTCGAATTTATCCGTCCGAATTTACCCAACTTTACCCTAACCGACAAAATACGTATCAAAAAAGGCAAAGACAAGGGTGATAAAAAACAGATCTTGTCCGATAATCAGTTTTTGTACGTACATGTATGTGTGTCTATTAATATTTATGTAAACTCAGCAGACACGAGTTCGCATAATGCAGTTTCAACTCCCGGCCTGAAAAGTAAGATCAAAACAAGATAAAATAATAACAACATTATAGTACTGTACCCCATAGAAACCCGTTACGTTGTTCAATCAGCTACCCACTCCCGTAATGTATATACACAATTCTTGGCCTCATAGTAGCAGCATGGTAAGGCACGCTTTGTTAAGGCATACGTCTAATGAGTATGCTAAACACATTTGCAGCCTGTTCAGAGCATATTATATATTTCGCCCGGAAAATAATCATTAAAAGCAAACATTAAATACCCTAATCAGGTTGCTCATGGTTGGTAGGGGTGCGCTGCTCACGTATGCCGAAAAACAAGATTTTCGTCTACATTTACGAAAACAAAATGAATTGATTAGAGTATAAATTCACGGGGGTAATACCAATTTAGCTACCAGTGCTTTCGACCGAGTCTGTACTATACAAAATGGCTTTCGACCGAGAATACGATCGTAAGCAGTACCAATAATGGTAAATGATGCTATTGTAAATGGCTGTCGACCGAGATGAAACTGCTGTCGATTGTCTCAGTCGACAGCCACTTTTGCATGTATGGTGATTGACTGACTCGGTCGAAAGCACAGGTAAATAAATTGGTATTACCCCCGTGAAATTATTATGTTCAGAGCCCAGTTGTTCAAAGCATCGTAAGCTTACCGAAGTTGTTATTCAAGGATTCGTTAAGTCTTCTTGTACCCATAAATTCGAGTGTCTTAATATATACTCCTCGCCAAAAGTTTAGCATATTTCAGCTCTACGGTACCTTTGTTACAAATTCTGCAGAAAACTAACGAACTTTGAAACAAGGATATAATTTATGGATTTGGAAAGATAGAACACTTAAGCATATGTCCCATGAGATTTTTGTCAAAAATTATCAGGTAAAAGAATTTTGGCGGGTCGACATTTTTGTGTAAAGTAATAGTTTTTTTATTTCTTATTTTCTTCATATGAAATGTCGTGCCAAGAAAAAAATGTCGCACGTCAGACAGGAGACCACGGAACAAGTAAGTTACACATAAAATTTGAAGTGCCAGTATCAAAGACCGATAGTTTTCTGTAAGACAAAAATGATAAGAATTCATAGGAAAATTGCATTCTTAATGATTAAGAATACAAGTATTGACAAAAGTTTCTTTTATGTCTGATTTAGAAATGACTGATACACAATCAATGTAGCAAATTAAGATTTAACATGTCGTCTACAGACTATGGTAATTTGGTGAGTGAAAAAATAAAACTGATGACGTTTTGGACACACTTTTTAAAAGTGTCAAAAATTGCACTTTAATTACAGTGGTCTTATTTTTTGTCGTTGTGTATCCAAACAGCTGTAGGGTTTCAAAAATCCAGTGTGTGGGTGTTTTCATTGTACATTACTGCTTCGGTTAGGATCCATAACCACACATTTTTTTACTTATAACAAGTCTCCTTAATAAGTTATTTCTGCTGCTAACTTCACAAATAATTATGCTAAGGAGTATATATAGAGGATCTTACACGAGTTGTCATTTCGTAAGAAATTCATGAAACGAGCCTTCGGCGAGTATCATATATTTCATATGAAATGACCACGAGTGTAAGATTCTGTATTTCATATTACTCTTTAAAATGGGATTTCAATGCTTTCAAACTAAACATTATTTCAATAAGAAAACGCATTGTTGACATGGACGCTGTAAATAACGTTACGTGTACGCGCCAAAGTGTCATTACACGTGTGGTCATACGATTTTTATGTCGCGGCGTTATCCACAAAATAACAGCGACGTCATATGATAAATATATTATATCTTATTCGTTGGGGGAAACAAATTGAAGAGTTTTTACAGTGCAGCTCCTCACATTGTTTTTTCTCCTTTTTTTCTGAAAAAACATGGCAACGTTTTTGCGCACAGTAAGTTTGAAATTTTAATGTCTCGTTAAGTAACGATGTTGTTAGTAGTAAACAACTGGGCCCAGATAGTAAAACTTTTGATTATATAATAATGCATTTCACTTTCCATTGCACTATAAATTCCAGTCTGCTTTGGTATACATATTATGACGACAAAAATATAACAGAATATACATATTGCGCCTTTGCTATTTTATTTAATTATAGGTGACAGTATCTGACATTTTGAGCCCTATGGAGCGAAAATCGGATATTTTGTTTTTAACATTTGCATATTCATTAGACGTGCTTTCAAAATAGATTTCGAGAAGCACAAAGCAATAGTGCCAAGTTTACTTCAAAAGCAAACAAAATTAACACAAACCCGATTTTTTTTTTTTTTCGTTTCTCTGATTGAATACAATTTGCACGCTAGCTGGAGAAACTTTTATAACTCGTGACATCGCTTTTCAAAGATCTATAATGTGAACATTCTTAAAGAGTGTAGATGAAGAAAATTAAAGACGCCGATAGAAATGTTGAATTCCTCATTTCAGGTGACGCTTTGAAATTTAATAGTCATTGTCCGGAAATCAAATTAACTTTGCGTTCAAATTGTATGACGTCACTTTCATTTCACGTTTCGTGAAGTCAACGTCGCACCTCCACAAGGCTCAAAATGCCAGGCTCTGTCACATATAAAGAGAGATCAAAGGGTAATATGCGGCGCAAAACAAAAAAAAAATACCATATTGATCCTTATTGAAAATGCGTCTAGGCAAATAAACTATTCCAACACTTTCTCAAACTGTCAGGTTGTGCAGATGAAAAAAAAGTAGCTTAATTATTCAAGAATTGAAATTTGATTTTTCAGCGGTCTTCATGTAATGAAGCCCGTGGGCGGAGCTAAAATTCCGTCAAGCGCGAAGCGTTTCTTGTAGAATTTTAGCGACGACCACTGCCTTCTTCACACGATGAACGCTGAAAAATCAAATTTTTATTCTTATATTTACACTTCATTTTTAGACCCTTCCTGTGGTGTTTTCATTGTAATTCAATGTAGACGGGGGTGGTCGGGTGTAGCGATGGTTTTGTGTATAACTTCCAGTGCCGGGGCGTCCTACTGACTTGGAACATAGTAGGGCAAGGGCCTACTGTGCTTGCAGTAGGTGCGGATGGGGATTGTTTGGTCATTATTTCTCCCGTCTATCATTTCTCTTCTTTCTCCTTCTCTCTGGGAGACGGCCCGATATATACTGAAATACTGTCTCAAAGGATCGTTAAACCCAAATCAATCAATCAATCAATCAATCAATGTAGAATATGCAAGATATGTGTCGTAGAAAATGTAGCTACAACGTATTCGGCAATTAACTTGAACAGCCGTCGCCATAACGAGGCGTCAATCGAACGTTACGCGGACCAATCAAGACGTTTGTTTACTCCAGACGTCGCTTGACGACAACGTGAAATGATCAATTGTCGTTCATCGGAGTATGAAGCCAGTTGCTCTTATAGGTTCACCTATGGAAAGTCAGTGGGAAGTGTAAATATTATCAAATATTGGCCCATGTGCATGTATAAGGTGCATGCATATTGTTGATAAATGAATGCATTAATTAAAGGTAGGTTCCTGTACTTTGGAATGCATCATAATTTTGATGATCTTTCATCCAAGTTGTTGGAAAGCACTAATAAAAGGGAATGAATAAGTTTCACTAAAAAGTGTAAATCAAAAAAATATTAAAAAAGTTGTTTTGCAAGGGATTTCCTAACTCTGCTTCGCACACCAGTTAGCGCTATTTTTAGTTCGCGCCAAAAATAGATAACGCAGCTGAGGTCATGCTGCATTGCCTTTTGGGATAGTTTTAACCCATCCACCAAGCCAGGACCTCTAGGAGAGCTCACGACACGGGAAAATTGACCTTTGGAGAATGGCATCATAAATCGCCCACTTATAGACATAATAAACATAGTTATTTTCAGAACTGGAATTCCAACGAAAGAAAATAAACCAAAAGGGAAAACGACTATTTTCTTCAACATCTGACGAGTTTCTCAGTAGCAACAAATTCAGAAAAATAAGAGAATTCAATACTGCTGAGAAAAAGCCGAAATTATTTTGTGGATATAATTGTTATCGCTAGTACAGGAACCTACCTTTAAGCTATACTTGTTTCATACACACATTATAAAAAAACTAAAATAGGTGTATGGGTGAAATCATTCAACCTTGAAAAAATAGACCCCCTTGTGTCCGTAATAGTGTCTAAAATTTGGACACAAGTCTACATGTATCTCTTTTGTTATCTGTTCAAACTGATCGTTTGTGACAGTAAGAAAATATTAATAACATTTCTCTCCTGGCATTGAAGTATCTTCAGATCTCAATGCATTTTCAAAAAATATGGTTACTTTTTAGATGATTTCGCCAAAAATTATTCTATGATCTTTTCATATATAAACCTTTCTTAACATCAACCAGTCGGGAACCAGTGCAACTATAGCTACGTACCGCTGAGCCACTTGGGGAACGTCGTTAGGAGAATTGAACAGAACAAAACAGAACAAAACGTAATCAGTGATTACATGTATTATTAACCCATTAATGCCATTGCAAGCGTCCCATAAATGGGACATAGGCAAACAATACAACCCTAGATCAGACGCTGCAAAATGCGGCGTCTGATCTGGGTCTCCGCTATTTGTTTAAGGCTAATGGGTAATTCTCCTAAGAATAAAATAAAAATGATAAAAATAGACCAAACCAGACACCCCTTAATCGACAGATGGACTAATCCATTTGATAATGAAAGAACGACATGCACTTTTGTCGTGATACATGTTCATGTGAGCCGAGACACGAGAAAACCAACAGAGTGGCAATGCGCCCAGCGAAGACTTCGATTAGCCTGGGTCCAGTCTGATTAGAGTCTTTGCTGTCCGCATGCAGGTAGCTTGACCCTTTAGCTACCCTTTAAGCGCTAAGCGAAGAGTCTGAACAAACTGGGCGGATGTCCATGCTGATCTGAGTCTTCACTGGGCGCACAACCACTTTGTTGGTTATGTCGTTTCACGGCTCGCGTAACTATTATCAAAACATTTGTAGCAGGCTTAACTGAAGTGCTGAAATAGTTCCCAATAAACATAAATTTTAAAGTACTTCTGTAAGAACACGCCAGTGAATTTGTAAAACTCTATTGGACAAATCTTACTATGAGAAATGGTAGGAAATTGAACCAGGTACATGTAATTGAAATTTGCTGATTTTATATCTTTTAGATATAAACTTTGAAAACCCACTTGCTGGAGTGTGTCATCAAGAGAGATGTAACAGTATAAAAATCAAACACAAAGCCAAAATTTGTAGTTTTCATTTAATGCAACATATATTTACATTACAGTTAAACTGTAGGACAATGACAAATACACAGAGATTTTGTCGTCACCATATAATGCCACACGTCACAATACTGTCTTTGGAAGAGCACCTACAGATCCTGGAAAAAGAGAGAAAATGTGGGTCATGACTGACTTACGTGTCATAAGGTGTTTAACTACATAGTCAGGGGAAGCAACTACAGTTAATGCTCGATATCTCGAACACTGATATCTCAAAGTCATGTACTTTCAAAGAAAATAAAATTGACACATTCCCTATTTTTATTCACATGTCAACTCCTCTTACCTAAAACTACTGATATCTCAAAGTAAATTTTCTGGGACCAGAAAATTTAATTTGAAATATCAGTAGTTTGGGAAGAACTTTGACTTTGAGATATCGAGATTTGACTGTATACCCGTTTTCAGTTTGCTTCCCCTCACATTGGGAGTCAAGTCTTAAGGAGAAGAATTTGCTCCTATAGGAGCTAAATCTTTCCTTAAAGATGAGACTCAAATTAAAAGGGCTTCTTTGTCAAGGTAAGTAAACACAAAATTTAACGTTATTCCCCTTTGTAAAATGGCAAGGAAACATATCAATTTATCTGACCTCAACTGCTTAAAGGAAAAGAAGTGAATAATTGCTTGCAAAGGAAAATATTTGCAAAAAAATGCAACTGCGAATAGGGGCAATGTAAGGCGAATAAATACAGTTGATTCTGATTACATGTATCTCAACCACTTCTATCTCAAAGTATTCTTTAATATAAAAAAAATGGACATTTTCCTGTTTTGGATTTTTTTTTTTTTTTTTTTTTTGTTACATTCCAATTCCTGTTGTCTCACACTACTGGTATCTGAAAGTAAGTTTTCTTGGACAACAAGGGAAGTTTCCCCGAGCCAAGACAACCAAACTAGCATACACTTACCTGCAGATTTTGTGCTTCAGTATGGATACCTCCTTTTCTTATGATATTTCTTAGGATATTTTTTATGTCCGAAACCTGCATAAAATAAACAAGAACATGTTTTAAATAAGGCTTAATCAAGTTTAAACGAAAGAATAAAATATTTATTTTTATTTATCTATCTATTTATTTAATCATTCATATTTTTTTTATATT
The DNA here is from genome assembly GCA_963989385.1 of Ctena decussata. NCBI lineage: Eukaryota > Metazoa > Mollusca > Bivalvia > Lucinida > Lucinidae > Ctena > Ctena decussata. Next base: position 24,239,374 of record OZ022510.1, read on the forward strand.
TTTTATTTTCTTTTTTTTCCATTTCATATTACTATAATTATTATTACCTATTACTTTTTCACCTATTTTTACATATTCATTAACGTACTCATAATGCACTGGGAAACGTTTTAATTCACCATTACTTGTTGGTATCGGAAATAATAAAATTTAGTTGAATTTGTTAAAATCGAGAACTGCGAACACAACTGGCCGACTGCCCAACATCAAACCACCCCATCTATCAGGAAAAAAACAGTGGCCGGTCGAACACATAACTGAGCCGCGAAAGACAAACCAACAAAATATTATATGCGCCCAGTGAAGACTCAGATCAGCCTGGGCTGCTCAGACGGATCTAGAATTTTGGGGATTGTTTTGGAAGGCAAAACCCGACATTGTAGCATAATTTTATGACTGATTTAGATATTTGACGTCTTTCTAGAGAGGAGAAACCCCGTTTTATAGCTGAATGTATCTTACATTATTGCTGATGGACGGCCTCAGCAAAACCGAGTCAGCTAAAGACATCTGACAGTTGTAATGCAAAATTTGCCTGTAAAAATGGTCAAAAATGAACTTTCGGTATATCTTTCACAGGATGCATACACAAATTGAACATACCAAATCTACGTCCTCCATAGTAGCCACCTCCGTAACCACCTAAACCATAACCGCCGCCGCCGCTAAAACCGCCATATCCGCCGTATCCGGTCCCACCATAACCACCAGCGCCAACTCCGCCGTATCCTCCATAAGCCCCTCCTCCGTAACCTCCATAACTGCCTCCGTAACCGCCTCCATAACCGCCTCCAAATCCTCCCCCGAATCCCCCTCCAAATCCTCCTCCATAACCTCCATAGCGACAGTGTTTACCAATGCATGGCTTTTTAGGACATGGATACTTGCCGCATCTTCTGCGGTACCCTGAAAAAATCGAAGAGTCACTGTTTATTACATTTACTATTACAAGGGCGAATCAATAAGAAACCAGTCTATCTTACTTCTGGTCCAGATGACTTTCTATTATCCTCCAGCATGATGCACTTTGCCTAACAGTGTTCCAGTGGCATCATCCCAGAACTGGTGAACTCTGGCCCCGAGGTTATAAAACTTTTTTGGTGCTCAACTCAGCTGAGCATGAAATTTCCTCTGCTGATAAATACGAAAATGCCAATTCATAAGCAGAGAAAATTGGCATTTTCGTATTTATCAGCAGAGAAAATTTCATACGCTGCTCAACTGAGCATGGAAACAACAGATACTGTACTTATCAGTAATTTGCTATTTATTAGCAGGTACATGTAAAATATCATGCTCAGCTAAGTTGAGCATGGAAAACTTTTTATAACCTCGGGCCCTGGATTTTTTTTGCGTTTACCCAGGCACACTACAACCGCCGCCGGACATGATTATATACATACAATATGTCGCACTTTATTGCGCATGTCTTCATCGGTGGCAGACCTGTTTTCAGTTTCTAAGGGAGCTCCTCCCTGTATGAACTAGCCAACATAGAATTATACTTGATCGTATGATAGTGGAGAAGGCTATAAAATTCCTTGCCTGCTTTCGCTTTCAAAAACAGGTAAGACTTATAGAACAGTACTCCATTTTAGACGGAAAACGATTCTTTGTTGCACTGGTCATACCCTATCAGAGATTCTAACACAGTGCGCCTATAGAAGCAATGAAAAGTTAACGTGTTATATTCTGCAACAATTCACTGTTTCTGAGCGCGTGAGTCTAACTGCTGACGTCATTGGCAATACTGACGTAATTTTAAGACGCGTTGGGACGTTAGACGGTGTAACGTCTCTTTTTCTTTCTAAAATCGCCATAAAACGTACTTTTACCTTAGATACAGTTAAGAATATTGGCGGGAGCATGAACGCGCTGGCAGGAAGGTTGGGAGAGTTTGAATACAAAAGAATACTGTTTCAGCGTATTTGAGTGGTAGAATCGAAATCGTTCAGCTCTAGCATTGAATTGTTGAGTAATAAGTCAGTCAGTTGTAAGTAGATATATCACTCGCGCTCCGCGCTCGTGATATGATCTACTTTACAACTGGCCTCCAAACAGTGAATTATTACTCAACAATTTACTGCTAGAGCTGATCTATTTCTTAAATAAATCGATACTGATACAATTTTGATATTGCCCTCGTGAAGTGACCTGGCAGGGCGGAGCTAGCGTTATGGATCAGTGCATTGTGAAACAGGTAATTCCTATTTTCGGCAACAATCGGAAAAACATCCGTACGACTTCGTTAATCCTCGCCTTTCTTGTTATTAGTAATAACAGTATTTTAACCAAATCGTGTACAGAGCGTTGTGGTGTAGTGTATCTGTAGTCGCATTACAAAGGCACTTGGTGCGACGATCTAGGGTTCAAATCTAGGATGAGAATAAACTTTTTTTTTTCTCTCATTTTTTTTTTCAAACTTTATTTTCTTTACATATTTATTTGTTTTTATCATTTTATTTTAGGAGAAAAGACATTTCCAGTAATTCCTTTCGCTCGAGATAATTTAAAGGATTATAGTTCGACATGTATGCTTTGGTAGACACCCTGAAACTGAAAAGTGAATACCAAATCAGAAATTATTTTTTTCACTCATCGTTTGCTCGTGCATGCATATCACTTTTCTCGAGCATAGAATACCATAATCTACTAAATGTCCTCGTGCATATTTCTGGGCATAATCAGACAAACAAAACCTCTGAAGATTTTCCTTTTTTATTATAAGCACAAAGTATATGGAGTAATCAAAACAAACGGAAATTTCTGTCATGCAAAATAATCATTTGTTACCTAAAAACTTAAAAAGAAAGAATAAAAAAAACTTTTTTAATTTTAGGTATATTCGAACCTTGGACCCTTATAAGATACAAAAAAAAGGTTAGTACGTCTAGGGGAGGTCCACTACACCAACGAGTCTATAGTTAACAGTTATAATTCATGCATGATACACGATGATTAACAAATACTTACGAATAGCTTTCCGATTGGTTACGAAAATGCTGCTTTACCTATTTCATAATGCATTGAACCAAATCGATAGCCCCGCCCTGCCAGGTCACTTCACGTGGCAATACATGCCTGAGTATTGCCTTAGAACAAAATGTCAAAAGTAAAAATTGCATTTAGACGTCACAGAGCAATGTTTCAAGAGCATGCTATAAAAATAAAGTTCCAAGAACTATTCAGGACATAAGGTATAAAGTCTGAAAATTGGGACACAAAAACAAATCGTAACTGTCCTTAAAATTGAACAATTTGGGTTTTCAATGCAGTGATATATCTTAATGTCAAACAGTGTAGGCCTCCATCAGACTGTTCCTTCATGGGCAGTCTCATCTGGGACCGCACGTTTTGTCAGACATGTATATGTCCCAATATTTTGATGTTATACGGTATTTTTTAAAAAAAGTTATTATCTGAATGTGTGAGTAAATATATAAAGGCAATAAAATACATTTAATCTAAGTATATACAGTAATATACGAACCACCAAAGTATCCTCCGTATCCGCCTAGTCCACCGTATCCGCCTCCTCCACCGTATCCTCCGTATCCGCCTAGTCCACCGTATCCGCCTCCTCCACCGTATCCTCCTAATGCCATCCCTCCTCCGTATCCCCCTCCGTATCCCCCTCCGTATCCTCCTCCATATCCTCCTCCGTATCCTCCTCCAAGACCGCCCCCGCCATACCCTCCGTATCCGCCATAACCTCCGTACACGCCTCCCCTTCTACAATATTTACCCTTACAGTGCTTCTTAGGAAAATAACGACCTGTAAAAGTAAAAATAAAGGAGTCAGGCATAAAAATGTACCTAACGGGAAATGCAAACAGGAAAACTCAGATGAGCCTGCACTTTTCCGCATTCCTTTTTTTCATAATACAATCTACGAACCCTGGTATCCAAAGAGTGAAAAAATAGACTCTGGTTAGTTAGCAAAGATGCACAAGTCATTTTGATTATTTACTGTACGCAAATGGTTTAATGCCCCTTTTCTCGCGAATACACGTGACTACCCTCATTTTTACAATAGGAAAAGATAAAAAAAAAAATAAAAAAAAAATAAAATAAATAAATATATTGGTGAAGATATAAGATTCATGGTGCTTTAAGTATATGAACCGTGAGAAAACTAACAAAGTGGTTGTGCGCCTAGCGCATCCGTCCAGTCTGATCAGAGCCTTTACGTTGATGCGACGTTGTATAAAAGTCATGTGCTTGCTGTGATAAGTCCTGGGGCCCGTATTTATAAAACAACTTAAGTCGTTGCTATGCTGTTGCTAAGGCGAAATTTCTATGAAAGAGATTCCCTACAACTATAAAATTTGCTCTGGAGGAAAGTCTGAAAAAAGCCTGTTCCTCCAGAGCAAATTTCATAGTTATAGGGAATCTCCTTCATAGAAATTCAATCTTAGCAACAGCATAGCAACACCTTAAGTTATTTTATAAATACGAGCCCTGCCTTTTGATCCTATCCTGCTTTGTCAGGGCTGGATAAGTCTTCCCAGCACCAGAAGCACAGCGTTTTCGTTTTGACTGCTGTTGTAGTTATAAGAGGGTCATCCAAGAAGTCCCGCAAACGACTGAGATTGAGGCAAATGAAAATCAATAGTGAATCAGACGGTCTGTATTTCTCTAATGAATGTTTCTTCCCTTTTTCAGATAACTATTTCCAGGAACGCCATTGTCCTTTTTTATTGTATGTCTTGAAAACGGAAGAATACTACAGTGTAACATTAGGACAGATGCGGTGCCTTCTAATTGGCTGTTTAGGATCTCTTAGCTTTTACTTACGAAAAGTAAGTCATGGCAACCCACTGGTATGTTACTGACAACACTATGGCAACACACTGGTCTTAGAAGTTGACATCTTGCAATAAAACGACATTAATATGGTTTCCTAATGGCGAAAAATAGACATCAGGCAATAGTAGAACAATATTGCTAGAGAAGTGCAAAACCATCTTCTAGGAATCAGCTGGTAATACAATGAATTCACACTGACACTGTTAAATAATAACACAACAGGTTTCTGGTAACAGTAGGGTTTTATTGTCAGTGCATTGCCCTTATCTGGCATGGTCATCACTATGACATCACATCCTGTTTATAGCATTGGGTGATCAAAGTTGACCAATAGAATATCTTATTACTCCAGAGGCCACCAATAGAAAATCCTGTTATAATTTTTGAATTTAGGTGGAACGTGGCTAAAGGAATGCTTCTTCTGTCGAATTTTGGCCTGTTTAATAGTCACTTGGGAGGTTACCATCTATCTGAAGAGGGTATTGATGGCTGTAGATGTAGTATAATTCCAGGTTTGAGACTGATAATACATGTAACTGATAAGAATCTTGGAAGAGTCTGCTTTCGGACTGACATTTAACGATATTATAACTGACAAAAACCTAAGAAGAGGCTGACTTCTTATTGATACAAATAAAAAAAGCACATGTATTGCTCGGTTGTTGTAAGTTATTTGTCATTATATTGCCAGCTCATCATACTGTCAAATGTTGCCAGATCATTAGAAGCTTATTGCCATTTTGACAACAAACTGGCTTTTAACTGCCAATATGCTGAAAAGTCCGAATTCCCACCTACTGTCATACTCTTACCAATGTCTTGTCAGATTTATTTTCCTTGCCAGATATTGCCATTCTGTTGGCAAATCTATTGTCAGATTCTGTTGGAAGCTATTAATTCTCTTGTAAAACATTTAGAATAATAAAGAGCCTCTAGCTTCACAAATATGTGATTATTATTGAAACATTAAAGATGGCAATACACTAATATCTGACTTGTAACAGTCTGACTTTAGCAGACCAAACAGCTTTAAAAGTGAAATTTCTCTATGACACTGCACTGGTGCTAAACTGAAAAACATCGAACGCTAATCTGAAAATTCAATGACATTTTAAGCCAGTGTGTTGTCAGATAGACCAACAGAACGGTAATATTGTGAATTTTCATTCATATTTATATGACAATAATAAGACTTGACTATGACTTGATGATGAAATACAAACATGAAAGAAAATATAAAAGACAAGCCTCGTATTATATCATTTGCAGCCTTTGAAAACCAGAAGCAAGCGCCATTTGCTAAAATTCTGTAAAATTCCTTTGTTGTGTAGCAGCCACATTTGTGTGGTAATATGAAGTGATAAAGGTCTCTTATTTGAGTTTTTAAATATAAGACAATCACATTAAAATACAAATTCTTATAATTCGAAAGAATCATAAACAAATATATAGGGATTTGTTTCCCCCCACCATTTGTAGAAGATGTCGTGTTTATGGATATCGCCTACACCTTTGCATTCATAACCCTCTCATTTCTAAGAATAGTAAGTCACACAATGATACTTCTTGCTACACGTATGCATGCTATGCATGACCTTTTAATGAGCAAATGTTATAACCGTAGCTCCGTTAATAAGCAAGTTATGAGGCGTTTGCAGGATTACTTGGATGACCCTCATACTTATAATCGTAAAGCAATGGTTGTTCACGGTAATTTTGTTATGTATTTGACAGATAAGAGAACGTTTCTCCCACGTATAACATGCAGTATTACATCTTTTCTCAATTTCAAATTGGTCTTTCCTAACTTTTATCCAATACATAAACAAATCATAATTATACAGAAATATGAGGTGTGCGTAAAAACACTTCCGGGCAAAAAAGGCCTAACTAGGTGTTGGAACACGTGTTGTTGCGTAATAGCATGTGATCAATACATGCTCTTTTAAGAGTGAAATTTGTATGGTTGAAATTCTTATGGTTAATTTCCATTTTATTTCTGTTCAAATCCTTTTTTTCCCTGCGAATTCCCTTTTATTTCAAATTTTTCCCCTCCAATTTTCACCATTTACTAGTGTCTGAAATGTGAAAAAAATAACACTGTGCTTATAGTACAACACTCGACCACCTGATCAGTATGTTTTTGAGGGTGAAAATCTGTGATAAAATACGTTTCATAAAATCATCTAACGACCGGAAATTTCAACGAAATCTCATTAGAATCAAATGGCATGCACATGTATATGCAGCTCTGAATAAACGTCTTTGCGGAATGTTAAAAAAAATGTTAGGGTCGAGTCGGGTAACTTCGGACAGCGGGTAAATTCGGACATACCATCGCAAACAGTGGAAATCCAGATGAGACGGCCCGTAATGAGCCTTCCCATCAAGATTTTCACTGTTTGCCCAGTTAATTTTGTTTTAAGTCCAAATAACTGACATATAAGGCAAAACAATGTCACAGTCCGAATTTACCTGCTGTCCGAATTTACCCGAATTGACCCTAAGGTACCGGTGCCAAAACTTGATGTTAGACTGATGACTGAATCATTCTCTTTTATTTCTTTTTTCTTTTCTTCTTTTTTTTCTTTTGGCTGATCGCAGATATTTCTCAATGCGGACATGCTATAAAACTTATTTTCATTCAAATCAGCTTAAATTCCCACAACAGAAAACGTTTCAACTAGTGTAAAATAAACTTATTGTAGTTTAGAATAAAATTACTCTAATTAAATAATGTGTTCGAATACATAAGATGTTGGTAGAATTGTGTTCAGAAGATCCATTACGCACTTTCATTAATTAATTAATCAATTTGTTAATAAATTAATTAATTAATTGCATAAATCACAGCGCAGACTCAGATAATTTTGAGCATCCGCCCAGTCCGATAACACTCTTCGCTAAGCGCTTAAAGAGTACATGTAGCTAAGGGTCTAAGTTAACTCCATGCGGACAGAGAAGACTCTGATCAGACTAGGCGGATGCCCAGGCTCATTTGAGCCTTTACTGGGCGCACACGCCACTTTGTTGATTTTATCGTAAAGCAACAAAACAACTACAGAGTTATCTTCCTTGGCGATGCTGCCAGTCAAATCAACATCTAGGCATTCTAAAAATTGTACACCTATTTTGCAATGCAGAAATGCGTCTTAAGATGAAGCTGGAATAGCAAACACTGCAGAGCCTGATCAGACTGCTCCTTTAGGAGGAGTCTGATCTGGGTCTGCACTGTTTGCTTGGACCTATTTGTCCCAACATTCAGAATTTCAATGGTATTCAAGATCACGATCTTACCTTGTGTGAGCCCAATAATACAGAGGCCCAATATTAAGAAGAGTTTGTAATCCATGGTGGCTGTCTGGGAGTCAGAGGCTTCTGATCAGCATGGGATCTTCGGCATTGTTTTATAGGTTCGAAACCGCAACTGTAGATTTTTTTTTTCTTTTTATTTTCTTTATTTACTTTTATTATGATCATTTGTAATCACTGTCATTTACAAAACAAACAAAGACAAGCCACGTCTCAAGAAAATTGCCTTTTTACATGTGCGAACAACGCAGACTCAGATCAGGCTGCGCATCCGCGCAGTCTCATCAGACCATTCTCTTTGTGCACTGCAAAGTATTGGTAGCATATAGCAAACAGTGATTATTCTGCGCGGAGACGTAGACTGATGTCAGTTGTTGCTGTTTGCGAACGCCCGGCGGTTCACCTTTTCATGATGGTGCTTCTTTGTTGCAATTCATAAAGGAAACAGTCACCGTTACCGAATACGTATATAAAAAAAACTAACTTGTCTGTCCATACACACAGTTTTATGAAGCTAGCATTTCGGCGAAGCAATATTCGATCTAAACGGAAGCAATATTCGATCTAAATCTATTACACTACAAAATGGTCTTGACCAGATTGCAATGCCCCGGCAGTCATTCGCCTTCTCCGTCCATCTTTTGCCAGCTGGTACTTTTTTGTGCATCCGGTGCCAATTAATTTGATTCTAATGCATCTAACTAATTAATGCATTAAATTTGAGCCCCGACACGAGAAAACCAACAAAGTGGTTGTGCGCCCATCGCAGACTCAGATCAGCCAGGGCACCTGCCTAGTCTGATCAGACTCTTCGCTAAGCGTTTAAAGGGTAGCTAAGGATCTAAGCTACCTCTATGCGGACTGCGAAGACTCCGATCAGACTGGGCGGATGCACAGGCTGATCTGAGTCTGCGCTGAGCGCACAACCACTTTCTCGTGTCGCGCCTCATTTTGTTTATTTACATACAGATCTGATTTGTTTATTGCATGCTTGCAATCAATCATGTGAAGTTTGGCAAATTAGTGGTTTTGGCGATATGGTAAACAAAAAGATCAGTCACCTTTTGCAACAGTGAAGCGTTTCTATACATATATATATATTTTTTTCCTTTACGTTTAATATCCTACTGAGTTATCGTTATGTTAACCCGAAGGGCGGTTGATATAGTAGTAAGTCAAAGGCATAACTGCCCATCATTTTTATAACCTGAGTTAGCAGTTCCAAACTTCTAAGAATTATTATAATCTTTGTAATTTCTTCATAAAAGCATACTATTAAACTCTTCATACGACAGTCTTATCGGGGTTGTCCGCTTTTAATCGCAAACTTCTGAATATGCGGTTCTTTTTGGTTGCATTTCTTGTATTGTTGTCATCTGAATAGCTGCCCGCTTTGCTTCCTGTTTTGTTATTTTCTAGTTTAAAATAGAAAATATGTAAAGTGCATGTGGATGTATTACATGTTCTACAAGTACATGTATGTATTTATTTGAGCCGCGATAAAATCAACAAAGTGGCATGTATCCCCATTGAAGACTTAGATCAGCCTAGGCAGCCGTCCAGTCTGACCAGAGTATTCTCTGTGCGCTTAAAGGGTTGCTAAGGGTCTAATTTAGATGCATGCGGACAGCCAAGACTGCCATCAGACTGGGCGGATGCCCAGGCTGATCGGAGTGTTCGCCGGACGCATATGCCACTTTGTTGGTTTTACCGTGTCATGGTTCATATTTCTACAGATTTTGATGTTTGTCGTATTATACAGAGTTCCTTTGTACTCAAATAGGTGTGTCTTTAATCGAAGATGTGCTGTCTCGTGATGTGGTATGCGTTTTCCCATCTATCTCTTTCGGTGTCTTGTGGTTTGTGCTTGTGGCTTTGCTTGAGTATATTCATTTATATTTTTCTTCGGAGAGTCCATAGTATCTTTTTATTCAGTTACATAATGGACTTAGCCGACTTTGCAAGAGTACACGTTTCATTTTGGTGTAAGCATAATGATTACTCTTATTGCGCGATGAGGAAAGGACTCTAAGGCTTATAAAGAGCGAACAAGTTTGCAAATCTAAGCATACAGACAAGGGCCAAAGCTTTCCTTAAACTGTGTATGCAAACAGTTTGAGACTGCGCGGTTACACATGTTGGTTAGCTTTCCTTATTCGTTACCTCAGTATTGGTTTATACATGTTTTCACTAGTTCAGTAATACGAACATTTGGGTTAGACAGATCTCCCGTTCGTCTCCATTATTAACGAAGCCACACTTCTTCTCACCTGGCACACTTGTTAAAATTCTGTAAAAGTGATGGCTGATCTGCAACATTAGTGATAACTCATGACCTTAGTCGCCATCAGCGTCCGCCCAGCGTGATCAGGGTCTTCGCTGTCCGTTAAATCTACGAAATATTTTTACTGTGAAGGCAGTTCAACAGAAATAATGCAGAGCAGTTGTATGCGAGTGAGCAATGATTTGAAATGTATACATGTGTATGTGAAAATGCCCTTTTCGGGCACATGCGCATATATGCTAAAATGGCGTCGATATAGAACTATTTCATAGACTACTTAAATGGTGTTTCTGTGATTAACACAACGCAAAAGAAGAGACAAATAACATCGATTCTTTGGCTTTCTGTGAGCATGTGAGGACAGCAATACGTGTAGTGCTTAATGAAGCTAGGTATTTCGACGGACACCCTGAATCAGTAGGGCGTACCAATGCCGAAAGTTTCAAGGAATCTTCTCAACACCCTAACAATGCACAGTATTCCGCTCTATGACAGACATTTTCCCAGTGAGAGGGAGAAAAGTTGGCCGATAGTCAGAAAATCCAAACTTTCACATCCCGTTTCTACTGCGAAAGTAGCCTTTAAGATCGAGTTGTTGTTTGTTTGTGTTTGATCAATGGATAGTACATATCGAGCCCATTTTCCTGGAGGACATTTAAAAGCAGAGAGAGGCAAAGTCAATCAGCCCTGATCCCGCGACAATGACTGCAAGCACAGCAGGTCCTTACCTTCCTAAAGCCAACATCAATAGGACCCCATCTCCGAAAGTTTCAAGGCATCTCAGCCCCACCCCGCCATCGCACAGCAAAGAGAAGTGACAGATGAAGAAAATGGAGTCAAAACAGAAGGCTCTGTCAGGATGTTGCCTAACCTCTGTGACCGTGTGGATTGATCCATATGGTTCTATCCGCAATTCCTTTTTGTGATACAATGGGACTTCAGAGTGATCAAACGACGGATCCAGTAACTCTCACGAGTCCCTCTTGTCTTGTTCTACCACTCTGTGTTCTGGTCTATGCAATAAACGTAAGCTTCGTGCCTGTCACATGATTCAGGTCCCTTTTTGCGCGACGCGAATCAGTTTTGCTCATGCAGTGCTCAGGCAAGTGCTCCAGGTTGATACCGGTGTTGCACTCTAAGGTTACTTTGAACGTTTTTCTTAGTTGCATGTATATGTATAATCTCAATATAATTATAGGGTGCTGTAATACTTTCGTCATTTGGGCGTTTTACTAACATTGACTTAAATACGTTCTGAGAAATTAGGTCCTTAGGAAAAAAAAGTAATACATCGAACAAACGAAAATATAAGATTTAATTGACTGAGTTTGTTATATGTGCATCACTGGGCATGCCCTTTTCGCACCGGTCAGGTAGGGACCACTCCTGCTACTGTGACCATGTAATCAGTACAACCTGTTCCATGCAGGCGGATGAGGCTCGATAGCCTTGGATGTCCACTTATATAGGAGCTGCTGCTAGATCTCTACGCATACATGTATCTAGTTGGGCAGGAGGTACTCATAGTCTTGGCTGACAGTGTTCCTAGGAGTTTTTTGTAGGTCTCTAAACAAAACCTTAAAAGGGTGGATGCAGTTCTTAGCCTTGGCCAGCAATCCGTCTCGGAGAAGGAAACTCCAAACTGAAACATGTGTGTCTCGATATGCCTAGTCCAGATATGCAAATACTGTTTTGGCAGATGGGGCGGAAGAAATCATAAATTTGATTCAACGGTCCAAACGGCGATACAGCAACATGGTGAGGAACAGGAAGAGCATAGCAAGGCACAAAAGAAGTTATGGTTGTCCACTGCATCCGGATCTTACTCCAGACGTCTTGACATGTGTCGTGCCTCTAGGCACAGTCGGATCAGGAAGAGAGAGTGAGGTTGACTCTGCAAACCTCTCCCTCACTTTAATCCAATTTCACAGCGCATGTCATCTTATTTTTCTCATTCGCTCTATTTGCAACCGACAGTTTAGAGCTAAAATTGGCTTAAACAGTCATCAACGAACACACAATCACACATGAACACATAATACTCAGGACTTAAGATGGTCTTTCTCATTACTGAGAGACGAACATTCATTTTCAAAATGACTATGTGACGTCAATGGCCCTAACATACAAACAATATATAATCTGCATTATGATAGATGCCAGGACAGAGATTTTACTGCCGCCACACGGCGTTTAAAGTCTTCAAATTCCTCCTTGTAAGGTGTCTGAAACAAATATACTGGCCAAAAGAAGATTTGCCACTCCTGTTGTTTTCCCACAGACTTAAAACCATCTGCTTTATTTTACTATAACTATTTACAGGATTATAATTTCGAATACAATGCTCTACGAAGAAGCAACAATACCTCTTCTCTACAAGCGCTGTGATTCACGTTTTTACTGATTTTACTGATTTTCTGTTGTGATCCACAGATGTAAGTGAAGGTTCTGGTTAATTCCCCCATCAGATCTATAATAAAATTGGCTTGAAATGAGTACTTCTGGGAACTTCAGCCCTTGTCGAAAGACACTAGATGGTTTCAACTGAAACTGTTTGAAATTGCATCCAAGATGCTGCCGTGCAACTTCAGTTGAGTTTTGAATTTCAGTAACTAGTTTCTTTTTGGTGATGAGCGGTTTAGATTCGACAATTTTAACATTGCTCCTATATGAAATGGCACGGAGTTTAACTTAATTTGACCAGTGTATCAGTAAGTGTTTGTATATTCATGTTTGATGACAAGGTATCAGTTGATGTGTAATCATTGTGACGTATACGTAACTCGCATAGAATAAAGGGAAGAAGTTTTTGTTTAATAAATATATAAAAAGTAAATGAATATAAAAGACAAATAAGTAGACAAAATCTTTCGTTTGCTTTTGTTTCTGCAAAACAATGAATTGGATCCCTGTATGTTCTACTTTACCAAATTTGAACATTCATGATACCGAAAATAGGTATAAAAAGAGTTGTCACGAAACAGCATAGCTCTCCTTGTGCTTGCCCATCATGAACAAAAAATTCTAAGAATGCGATCTTCACTTTCAAGGTCAATTGGCGCGGTCATGCCGCAAACATGTAAAGCTCCGGAGCAGTATCTGTCATCAGTCTGGGTATAAGTTTCCATTCATGCACTGCGACACTATAAAGCTTCATAATAAATGCTCGTAATAAATGCTTAACTGCTAAACTTCTTCAACAGGGCTATCGGTATCAGAAGCTTAGAAAGGCTTTTTCTAAATTCTATCGCAGACACCATGAATTGGTTTCAAAATTTGATGTCGGATTAATGTAAAGAAATACAAGAAATCCAGGGTAGCGTTTATGATGTCATTACTGACCGTTCCAAGGCGGTAGTTCTGTTGTGGTTCTCTGTTGCCTGTTTTTGGTGTCAGAGTTTCTGTGATGTTTTACCTTATGTATGTTCTTATAATTTTTGGTTCGGTTTGGGTTGCTGAGTGGCCACCTTTTGAGAACAAGCTGCTCACTCAGTTGGCCATATGTTCTCTGTATCTTGATTATTTGTAATCTTAGTTGTTTCCAACTATGGTTTGAGGGCTGGATTATGATTTTGATTGTTTCAGTTCCTGGTCTTTGCATACTTTTTACTTTCATTCTGTGACCTTGGCCTAAAGAGGTGGGACTGATAGTGTGTAAAACTCTGGACTGGCATGTTACAGAATTCTTAGTATCAACCGTATCCTTCCACACACTTAGAAAACACCATTCCTTTAAGAATCGTTAACCAAAAATAAAAAGAAATAAAAATATAAAAAATATAAGATCATGACCTTGACCTCAGTCATCAATCAAGGGTGGGGTTGTTTTTGCATAAGAATTTTGTCAATTACCTAACATTTATGGATCTATGGAAATATAAAGTAGATCTATATCCAAGGGTTAAGGAGGATTATGTCTTTTTACCATTTGGCCATGAACATCCAATATTTCAATTTAAAATTTCTAAAACTAAGATTTCATTCGACCAAACAGAAACTGTGTTTTCAGGAAAAAGGAATATCTGTTAAGCTTGAAAGACAATCAACAAGCTAGAAACCTCATAAACGCTACCCTGGATTTCTTTTATTTCTTAACATTCAGCAAAATCATAATATGGTCAGGGGAGCAAACTAAACACAGCGAGTCCTCGTGCCATTTGTTGGCTCCAAATAAAATACAATAAAGAAACAATAAAATTGTAAAAAGGAAATATGATAAATTTTAAGCAAAAAAAAAAAAAAAAAAAAAAAAAAAAAAACAGCAATAGATATCAGACAATAAATCAATAAATGTTTAAAATATACAGGTTAAGTTCAGGGTAATGATTCATCTCTATAAATATGTTTGCAATGAATTGTATTAATTTTTAATTGGTATGCGAGTGAAATTTCACACTGATTCTTTAGAAAATTTATCATATTTTGTCACAATAAAATTCATATGTTGAATATTTAAAACTGATCACGTGTCAGCAAAAGTGAATCATGAAAAGCATCCAAAGCATGAATAAGTGTTTGAAGCAAGATTCTTTTTCTTACTAGACTAGTTTTTGGAATATGATATTCAATTAATTAATTAATTAAAAATTAATTAATTAATTAATTAATTTAATAGTTATACATAATTATGTTTCCTTTTGTCTCTAAAATTGAGTTTCATTACGCAGCCAATTTTTATCATTTCATGATTATGAAGATAGCCAGTCCATGAAAATCAGAGGGGGTTTTAGTAGAAAGAGAAACGTAGGGTTTGAAGAACGGAACATTGAAAACTGGTCAAAGTACCCAAATCCTAAGTCAAAACTCGTAAGTCATATCAACATTGATAAATCCGGAATAATTTTATTTACATGTACATCTACACAGACCCCAAAATAGAGGTATGAGTAAGTTTTCGCGAGTAGTAATCAACATCTGCCTATTTTTGCCCGTCATATCTATATATATAGGTGGTATAAGTCAATGAAATTGAAAGTCAGGTATTTGAAAACATTACATGTACTGGTCTTTGGCTAACACGGCCATCAAATCAGAAATAAATTTTAAAAGGCCACATTATAGGGATCAACGAGGTCATGGTGTCTCTCATTAACTTTTGAACTGTTGACTAAAGCTTTCCCTGTGATAACCTACGGGTGGCCAGCTATCCTCTATCAACAAAGTCTTGATGTTTGAAGAGGCTGGTTGCGTACCACCATTAAAATGCCCCATAGACTTCAGTGTTAATTCCAATAACTTAAGATACTTACAAAATGGAGCATATCCCAAATCCATCGTCGCCTTCTGTCTCAGTCTGTAGGGCAAGCAAACTCGAACTGATCCTGGGTGCTTTGACCATGTCTTCACCACCATCTTTCTGCATGACATGTAAACATTTGAGGTCAGGGGTCATTTGGTGTACTTTCAAGGCTGCCAGTCTTGGGAAACCCCTAGGTTGTTGCCTCGTTCTGGCATACAAAATAGGTCCACTTTTATTAGGTTCAAACATCATGGATTGTAGTCCCTGAGCTCCAGCTCCACCTGAAACAGACAGAACATTCATATATCTTATAACTCTCACATGCCATACACTCAAATCAGGCTCTTTCATGTTTCTTAGGAACTATTTTACACCGTACCAAAACACTCTGACGTCAATGGTAGTGCGCCACCTAGGCTCTAAGATAGCGGACTAGCTGATCATGAGAGACATTAGCTCCATATGCATATTGCTACTCAAAAATGAAAAGTTAACTATTGGGAATTTTGATGCTGTCCCTCTTGTCATAAAGCTTAGTTACAAGCTTCCCATTGTCAATATTGAGATAAGAATCTAATTACATGTACGAGGCAGATGAACTGCACTCTGTGGTGTCTTTAACTTCAAGGTCTCATGGATAGATGAGGTCAGTAAACTGGGAAATACATGGATCTGATTTATTCAGAAATAGAGCATCATCTATGTACATGTACCTGTAGGAGAAGTTGAATTTCTGTGTGAGGTGTTTATTACCCGCTTCTAAGAGTCCTTGTTTAAACTCTGCCACATACCCGCAAAGGAACAAGTTAGCAAGTAAGGGACTGCTGTTAGTGCCCATTGAAATGTCAATCATGTGTTGACAGATCTGTCCGCTAGAGTCCACGCAAATATTGTCTATAAGAAATTCCAGCAATTTAATATCATTAACTTCAGAATATTTTATATTTTGGATGGACACGGCGTCAGGCGTGCGATTCTATGGTTACGTACCGCTGAGCTACTTGGGGAACGTCGTTAGGAGAATTGAAACAGAACAGATCAGCTCATTTTTGTCACTCGTAGAAGCTGGCGATGCCGGCCAGAATATCGGGGACATTGGTCGGACTATGGGGGACGGTTTGCCGACTGGGGACATCTCCGAGATCAGGCAAGCCGTGGAATCGACCAATGTCCCCAAAAATTAGAAAACTCTGGTCGGCTGTCAGTTTTTTATAGAAAAATAAAAATAAATAAAAAAAATCACTAATTCAAATGATGGCTAGCTGAAACAAAATTGATATTCAAGAATTATTGAAAATAAAAGGCCAAGGTTCATGCGGCCTTGTCTGTAGACGATTATAGTATACACAGGTGAGCACCGCAGACAATCGCAGGTATCTTGCATATGTTTTAATTTTGATTTTGATGCATTACGCTCACTATCTGAATTCAAAGCAAATGATTGAATTTTTAAGACAGAGAAGCAAAGATCAAGGTTGCGTTCAATCATTAGTGGGATGTAAGTCTTAAATAAGCGCAAATATCTGAATACACGTATCTAATGTGCCATTGGAGTAGACGTAGGTCCGAATGCCCCGGAAGTGCAGTATGCTTCAGGATATTCACTGTTTTCTCTATATACATCATTGAATATCAAAAGCAACAATCCAGATCATTTACAATTACAGTGTACGTTAACGCAAATGAGTCCCACTCATTTTTGTATTTGTAATAGCAGCACGTCTGTATTTAAGGTGAATGTGCACATATTCAGGGGAAGGAACTGTGTGGTGTTTATTTGAGCTTCCCTCTTCAGTAGGAGTCAACCCTTAAAATAAAGAATTAGCCCCTCTATGAGCATATTCAGACCCCTTCTTGTATGGGTTTCGTCGTCCAGAGAGCATTCAGGAAGTTTTAAAAACATTTATCACATGACGTGCGATCTTAGAGTGTAATAAAGCCATGCATTAAAACGATAATCCACTAGTGGATTAAATATGCAAATTGCGTCGTAGCGTTATGCGTTGACGTCAATAGAACGTCGCGTTTTCAAATGGCGAAATCATGACGTTTTAGTGCAAAATTTGCTAATAAAATGCGATTTTAGTGTCATATGAAATATAGAATCTTGCATTCGTGCTCCTGTATTATTGAATTTATTAAACTCGTTGGAGAAAACGATAAGATGCTCGGCATAGCCTCGCATCTTATCCTTTTCCCCAACTCGTTTAATAAATTCAATAATACATGAGCGCTCATGTAAGATCCTCTATGTATGTATACACATACACCTTAAGCGTACGAGCACCCACCTCGCTAATTGATCTTATAATTCGTCATATTTTATCAATGATATGAGCTGGTGTTAAATATTAATAATGACATTATTAGCATTGAAACAGTTATTGAACTGTATTCATAATGATAAACGTTATGCCATGATCACAAGACATTTGTTCATGAGTAAACTCACTTGCAGGCTCTGGAATGTTCGTGACTTGATTAAAAAATGTAAAAAAAAATCACATGCATAATGAACATGCATGTACCTAGAGGACATTCACTTTCATTACTACATAGTATTTTGCTTGTGTACCTAGAGGGCATTCACTTTCTTTACTACATTGTGGTTTGCTTGTACTTTGCACACTATAGCTAATGTAGATAGAGGTATTTAAAAATTATTTTATAGACACTTGTAGCTAGTTTTCGGACGTGTTTTAAAAATTCAAGGCGTTCAGAAGCAAAGTTATTCTGTTACTGTAAGAAAGTGAAGAGTAGAATGAAAAATAAACAAATTAATTATTTAATTAAAAGGGTCACAGAATCAGTTTAACATCGGACCTAGCTCTGGCAGATTTCCAATCGGAAAGCCAAGGAGTCAAGGAGGTACATGTTAAGGAGCCTCTTAGGGGACATATTACAACAAAGAAGCCGTCGTTTATTTACTGCAGTGTGAATTATTTGTACATAAAGTAGGAATTAGGAATTCGGTTCCTTTGACAAATATACATGTACAGAACCAATTTAGACTAACTCTTTTTTTTTTTTTTTTTTTTTTTTTTTTTTTGTCAGTGAACATGACCCTTTTCGTTTTGGAAATAGCATGATGTTTCAGTTTCAACTGCAAAATAATGAATAAATTTATGATCAATTAGTTTGACAATTATGAATGACAACTGATATGTTATGATCTTTACCGTACTTCACACGTTGGTTGTTGACATTAAGAAGAATGATTGAGCGGGTGAGATATAAGATATTTCTTAGAGCGTATGCGTTCTATTATACTTGAAAAAGTATATGCAAAATGGTGATACCAGATTTGTATGTTGAAAGTCTGTATGCATTTTCCTTCATCTGTATGCTTTATGTTTTGTTTTGTAATTCAAAATATAAAATAGGTTAAAAATAGATGGTTTGTGTGTTTCAATTATTTGTATGCTTAACAAACCAAGCCTGACTCCATGTCCGACTGGAGCGAAATTCGCCCTCTTAGAACTTGCATATGTGTCCTAAATGTGCCATATGTTTATATGTATTTTTCTTAGATCGGTGTAAAAAGGCCAGTGATATATTTCATGCTGATAATACCTCATAATTTTGTATTTAGCTGCATGAGGAATATCTCGGGTATTCTGTACAGCTCAGATGGTCCAGAATGAAAAGGATACCATAAACGACTGTTTCATCACGAATGAAGGCAGTCGTTTAATCCGTCTTCAAGTAGTACATGTAATACTGGTGATTTGACTTATTTGTAAGCATTTTCAGATATCACAATCAGCGCGTGGACGATCAAGACATTTTTAGATCATTTTATTGCTATCAAAGTTAATATGAAGCCGTAATAATATAACTTGGTCGACATGTAAAATTTTCCCACAGCAATTTGCTAGCTGTGAAATAAGTCGCTTGTTATAGTACGAGTGGGTAATAAATTTCGAAGGCGATGCTTTATTTAAACAACAAAGAGCATTCAGTGATTACTTGTTTGTAACATCTTAGCTATCTTAGAGATAGATTTAAATTACACCAACTATCTAAGAGATGGTTTTCAATTACACCGATGTGTCCCTTCGCTACAAACATATTAAGACTGATTTGACATTTCACATCATTAACATGATTAAGAACGTCACAAAACGTCAACGGTTATACATGTAGCACCAGCGTCTTCATTAAAGTGCAGTTCATCCAAACATATATTTCTGGTGAGCTAATGCAGACTTAAGCTTTGATGTACTTGAATTCTCACCGCAAATATGCACACAAATGCGTCAAATTATAAGGAAAGTGTAATGACTTCTCTTTTTATTTGATGATGAATAATGATTTTCTTAAAAAGACATAGTAAATGCGAGATTTGTTTATGGTAGTTTTGAATTGTACGATCGTTTGGTTTTATATAATAAGTCTAAACATTTTTTGGATGAATGCTTGAATTTCTCCTTTGTACTTTGCAAACCAAGGGTCATATGAGTCTAAATCAGCCTTTCCGAGAACCACCAGTGCTTAACTGTCAGAAGTGTTTGTTGTTGAGTCAAGAGATGCAGTAGTAGTATTTTAATTCTCCTATCGACGTTCTCCCCGGAGCTCAGCGAAACGAACCCATAGCCGCAGTAACGGGGCGCCGAGCGTCCATCCAAGTCCAGCGATGCAAACCGATCCAGACATTTTATAGTGAGAGTCTCCATGGCCCTACCAGTAATAAAACGTCTATACACAGATCATTTTTAAACGCTGTTCAACCTTCACATTTGGTGATACATGTATGAGCATACAGTGAGTTATGTAACTAGCAAAAATTAGAGCAACATGTTTTTCAAAACTGACAAATCTCTTCACATAATACAATTTCCTTTTCTGGTTGCGAAGGGTAGATTATAAACAAAACCGGGATAGTGAATGGTGTCCCGTGCCTGTTATTGTATTTTTACCACTTTATTCAAGTTTGTGATCAGAAAGTAGGCCATTTTAACTTGGTAAATATAATAACCCAAATCTTTTTCAAAAAATCTTTATATGTAAAAATCAAGGATGTTTTACATGTATTTGTTTAAAGGTGGCTAATCACGGTCATTCACAATGACAAAATCTATACACAAGCTTGTAGCGACACATCACGATAAAATATTTCGTGATTTTTAACACCGTAATAGAGCAATAAGTCGTTGATTTTATTTTTTTATTTATTTATTTTGTTTTGTTTTGCATGTTCCAGGCAAGTGCTGCAAATGAATAGAGTACACGTAACAGGGACAATTTAGGGGTAATGTTTCCTTTTCTCCATAAAACATATGTTGTGTCAAATGTCAAAGTACTTTTCTCCATAAAAAATATGTTGTCATTTGGACCGTTCAACCGAGTATTCTTAGCCCAACTTATCTGGAGATGTCTGCACTAAAGATGATGATGATTCAGATACTCTAAAAATCCTGTGATTACAACACTGATAATGCTATCGTTACAACTGACCATAGTTCAATCATGATTCCAGATAATTGCCATGTCATTACAAAAGATCATAGCCCTATCATCAACAGATCATAATCCTGGCATTACAACAAAACATAATCCTGTCATATTAACAGATCAGAGTCATGTCATATTATAGCAGATCAGAATCTGTCACGATATCAGAACATTAAACTGTCATATAAACTGTCATATAAACATCACAGTCATGCCATAACACCGGTTACAGATCATAGCCAATAATTAATAGATCAAAGCTCTGTTAAAGTAACAGGTCATAGCTCTGTCACAATGACAGATTATAACCCTGCCAAAATACATGTAACAGATCATAAACCTGTCACAATATCAGATCAAAACACTGTCATAATAACAGATCATAGGCATGTCATAAAAAGATCAAAGCAATGTAACAATAACAGACCATTGCACTGTCATTACAACAGATCATAGCACTGTCACAAAACAGATCGTAGCTATGTCCCAATAACATATCTTAAAGATCATAGCAATGTTGTGATAAAATACAATTATGTTACAATAACGGAACGTAGTCCTGTCAAAATAACCAGTCAACGCCCTTTTACAAAAACAGACAAAGCAATTCCACAATAGATCATAGCTCAGTCATTACAACAGATCACGGCACTATCATCAAAACAGATCATAGCCATAATAACAGATCACCGCCCTTTCACAATAATAGATCATAGTACTGTCACAATAACAGATCAAAGTACTGTCATAATATCAGCTCATAGTCCCTGTCACCATAACAGATCATAGCCGTGCCACAATAACAGATCATAACCACTTCCCAATACGAGACCAGAGCCCTGTCTAATTAAAGATCATAGCCCTGACATAATAATATATCATAATTCTGCTAGAATAACAAATTAAAGAGCTGTCAAAATAACTGGTCACAGCCCTTTCACAATAACAGTTCCTTGCCTTGTCACAACAGTTCAGAGCACTGTCATAATAATAGATTATACATGTAGCTCTGTTTTAATATCATAGCATAGACCTGTCACAATAACAGATCATGGCCCTTTCATTAGAGATCATAAACCTATAGCAATAACACATCATAGCCCTATCACAATAACAGATCAACCCTGTCACAATAACAGACCACAGCTCTGTCACAATAACAGATAGATTTAAGCCTTGTCAAAGTAACATACATTGCAGATCATAGCCCTCTCACAATAAGAGATATTAGCCCTGTCACAACAAATTATAATAGGCCTGTCACAATAACAGATCATTCCTCTGTCACAAATATCTAGATGAGGAACAAGCTATCTCAGAGCCACGCATGCAAACGGGTAGTAGTGGAAAAAAAATGAGTATGTGTGGCGTGTTGTTGGGGTAGGGTTAGGTCGGGAGTCGTGAATTAAATCGATTGAAACGAAATCTCCAAAAGTGTCCTCGTGGATAGAACAGGTTTAAAAGTGAACCTCGCATTTGTCGATGAAGTACATGCACGAAGAGTGGTGTATACAGGTGCGTTGCATTAATTCTATACCTATGCAAATTTTTCATAAGTCTTATCATACCCCAATTTGCATTCTAGCTTCAGCTGGAAGACTTTGTTATCAAAATCTCACACTTACTATGGGAATCAATTTACATTTTTACAAGCTCATTTCTGTGCTTTGCTTATACATTTACAGGAAAAAAAATGATAGATTCAAGAAAGAATCAGAGCCAGTACCTTAGTTTCAAAGCCTGTAATACAACAAAGAGGGATGTAATAAGATGTATGAAACACGTACATAGGTATACTGTGCCCATCCTCTCTTCTGTCCTATTTTCCAGTTGTCAGTTTCAAAATGCCGTGAAAAGTATTTTCTCAATAGCTAGCAAATAAGATAAAACAGAAATTCTATTAATTCAATGTCTAAAGCCAGGCTGACTGATTTAACGACAGGGCCAACACTAATTGGCCCCAAAGCAGGTCTCCTCTGGCTCTTTTAAAGGGTAAATATTTTCTTGCAGAAAAGAAACTTATCCTGATTTTCTTTGAAAATAACATGTCTGAATATCTGTTATTGAATTGTCGATCCCGATTTTTTATTACCATATTCCTGTACAACGTGAAAAAGACTTAAACTACATTGAAGCGTTTCAGCACTTATCAATATAGTTAAGATAACTCTGAGATGTTACAAAGCCGCTTCTCCGCAATTTTCTATACTGTCAACTTTTCTGGAATTCTTAGCAATGTCTGTTGATTTATTTCCATGGAAAGTGTGAGATTTCTTGACAACAAAGACTTCAAGCTGAAGCTAGAATGCAAGTGGGGGTATGCTAATACTTTTGAAAAAAATGCATAGTTAGAAAATTAATGCAAAGCACCTGTACATTTGTAATTCAAATATGGAAACCTATGTACGATTCTATGAATCTACAAACTTTAAAAACTTATCAAACCGGATCATATTGCATATTGTCACTATGGTCAACATCATAAATGTTGCATACTCAGACATAATAAATCATAAATTTAAAGACAAATGATGAGTTGTTGATGATGGTAGATCATAGTTTATCAATGTCGAATTGATGCACATTTAATTATGTACTTTTTCGTGCTTTTACTTTTAAGTTATGCTTTGTCATTCGGCATTTTCTGACCAAGTATAATCCCGTATTATTTGATGTGCAACATAGCAACATACGTGCATGGACCATCATGATGTAGTGCGGTTCATGTGTTAATATTATATGTGGTAAAATTGAATTTTTGGACTCGTACATCTATTATCTGAGCTTTATTTTTTATTCGTCTTAGATTGATCATTTACTCCCTCTGTTTGCTCTGACTGTGGAATTGGCTGGTTATTTTAGTAGTATTTTACAGTAATTCATTAATACGAAATAATAATAATAATAATATAATAATAAAAATAATAATAATTAAATAATAATTATAAATGATAATACAAATTAATACCATACGTCTCGTAAGCAGACTCTGAACCGAATAGATACTACTATATATGTTCTGCGCAAAGTAGGAATCGGTGCAATTCCGGAATTGTCCCGCGAAAAGTAGGAATTCTAACTTTGTTGCGCAAAGTGGGAATTCTTACCTTGCGCAAAACGATTCCGGAATTGTCTCTGCGCAAAGTGAGAATCGGGACAAAGTGAGAATATTTAAGATGTTAGTGCGAATAACAAATATATTTTTGCATTTATTTGTTTGATATGGTCATTTTTCCTTTGTTATCATAATTCCGACAGAATAGAGCCTCTGAAATTAAAACCAACTTACAATATGTCCTTTCAAAACTTGTCATCCAGTATAAGGCATAACCTACAAATTTTTAGGTTTCAAAAGGCCATAATGTTGTCAAACCAATATTTAATTTTCAGAAGTCACATACTCATCTACATATGTTTATAGCATGTGCACAAAGTTTCAAATCAACTGCTCAAAAGTCAATTCCCTGCTACTCGTATCAAATGAATATTCAATTCTCATTTTGTCCTAAAGATTCCCACTTTGCGCAGACACATTTACCTATTTATAAACCATCAAATCCCTTGCGCAATTCTAGAATTGAACCGGTACAATTCCGGAATTGTAACACAAAGTGAGAATTCCTACTTTGCGCACGACAATTCCGGAATTGTACCGATTCCTACTTTGCGCAGAACATATATACTCGTATCCGAGTAGATCTCGTCAGCTAGTAGTTCTCGTCATTCTGCTTAAAACGAGTTTTTCGCGTATTTTTCATCACTTAAACTGCCTTAATCCTGAGTTTATGATACATTTGGTCAAACTAGTGAAAAAAAATCACGATATCGAGCTGTGTATATATAAATGCCGTTTTTTTTTCTCTTTTGGATTCGCAAAGTCGCGTGATTACGTCAGGGGTATTCACGTGAGCACGTTCAAGCCACATGCTGACCTCTCTTAATTGGGTTAGGTTTTCCAATATTGTGTCTACTTTGCAAACAAATTCTGAATGTAAGTCAACATTGCAGGAAAAACACAAAAAATATTAAAATAGCAAACCTGACCCAGTTATCATTTATCGTTTTCAGCAGCCTTGTGAACAAGACAAACTCTTCGTCTCAGTTTTGTGTTTGATTTCGTCTGCTGTGACCTCATTAAAAAACTGAGCGCATTCGGCATACGAACGGACTTTGTGACATGAATAAGATGTCAAAAATCATTATATAGGAACAACAGCAAAATGGGTTTATATTTATTTTAAAATCGAGATCAAAAGCAACATGACGAGAACTGCTTCTGGACGTGACGTTGTCTGTGCGTGATAGCATATCAAATAATGATTGCTCCCTGAAGTTCGTTTCTATAAATAAATTCATAACGTGTGTGTCGAAACCAGAGTTATTAAGGTCTCAGGGGATAGTTTCGTATTGGCAGTGGTCAGGAAAATGATACTTTTTGGTAGAGGGTTAGACAAAGCATGGTTGCTCCAATAAATTGAGGTTTTTGAATATTTCTTTAATTTGTAAGGTTGTAGGTAGGGTAGTTATGTCAGCTGGAACTGGTTATGAAAATTTGCTGTTAGCTTTACTTGTCAGGGGAAACCCCTAAGTAATGGCGGATATGTCAAATCACAGCAGACAACTTCGTGGCGAGAAATAGGCCTGTTATTCATACTGAAATACTGAAAAACTTCTATGGTTGTTACCCCATTTGGGATTTGTTTTTCTGACGGTATGTTGCTGAGGATAAAAAACAGCTATGTGCCAACTGTCAGGTGTTTGCAGGTATTTCTCCAGAATGTGATTTCCTAATGGTAAGTGTACCACTTTTTAGCACTAGAAATAGGGTGGGTGGGGTTATGTAAACATTGCCCTGACAGCTTCTGCAGATGTTGGTGCTCATGTGTTCTGCTTCAATCAGTTTTTGTTCACAATGACAACACTTTGAAATAGTGAAAACCTGCATTGAAAGGCAATTTACTTGTTTTAGAATCATTCAAAAATTGTTCGTGGCCTCGGACTGAAAAAGCCAGATTTGACTATCCCCTGAGACCTTAGGTACACAATACACAACTACCGCAAACTGAAAGAAAACAGGAAACTGTTAGAAAAAATGACGAGAACTACTCGGATACGAGTAGTAAGTTCGTATAAAATCCGATTATTATTCTGTTGTTGTAATATCAGCGGCCAGGAAGAGTTTTACATCAAATATCCAACAGAGTACCAAATTTCATAAGACAGTGTCAATTATGATTATACTCCGAGTTCTGCGGAGTCTTCTGATCTGGGTGTCACCCTTTGCTTTCAAAATGAAAATGGCATAAAAAGCAAATAGATAAGCAATGCAATCAATCCCATATCCTGGCCTCAAATGGAAAGAAAATAATGGACTTCTATGATTAAGGCAAGGATTTTCCCCATTAGACCAGCGCGACAGGTGCGAATTTTCAAAAGTATAGAGTGCAATTTTTTCTTAGCAGAGCTTCCACAAGTATGTAAACCGTATGAAATCAGATCATTTGTGATTCAGACCCAAAGACATGGGGAGATAATCCATTCTGACCCTACCTACCCTAAATTCAAGGTTTTCGCATACCTCATCTTTTGAGGTAATAAAAGTATTGAAACCAGTCATTCATTCCATACATTTTTGTCATAAATGCATGCTAAATACACGCATATCACAATACAAAGCAATGGTTTTCTTCTTGTTACGCCTGACTGGCATTTAAACATGCAAAACCATAGTTACACTTCCGGTCAAAACGGCCAAAATAGAACGCTACACTCAAATTAAAGTACAAGTACTCCCCCCCCCCCCCCCCCCCCCCGTGTCCCAGCATTTCCTTCATGCAGCAGACTTATGCGATGCAAGTACGCAATATATATGAGTGGGAAGCTGGGTCACGTGGGGAACGAGATACTCAGTAAGCCAAAAAAGAAGAATGGTCAACAGTAGCACTGTGATCTTCAAGGATTATATTGTGTACCATGACCTTGAGATGAGGTCAAGGTCACATAAATATAGTCAAAACTATCCAGTGTTGTCTGTTATGTAAGTAATGCAAGTCAAAAAAGGGTGAAATGTATACAATAAATCATTATTTCAACGATCAATTTGAGGATAATTTACAATTTATCTCAACAATGACGTCAACGTCAACGTATGTTTAACGTACTTTACATAGACACAAACAGTTGAAAATTCATTTGTCATGCAAGTTACACGTCATAGTCATAAATGCAAAGCAGAAGTCAGTGATCCGTATAATTTTTTAATCATGGGGAAAATTCGCGCCTTAAGCGCAGAAGTCCTTTATATGCATAACTGGACATCAGTTTACGGAAGGGTCGCGCGGTAAATAAAAAAGAACAGCTCTATCCCAGACAGATGGTCATTCAGGTAGCAAACAAAAGCCCATATGTCTATACATGTGTATGTTGTAATGTGAATTCATTATGATGAAATAGATATGTTTAAACTAGATCGAGAGTATGATATGGACAACAAGAACAAGGCCTTCTAATCCTTATAATTAAGAAGTATTTCTTGCTTACAGTGATGTGTTACCAAGTATGTCACAGGTTGGCGGCCAATCGTGAAGTGGATATATCACAAGCGCAGAGCGAGAGCGATATATTCACTGACGACTGACCGACAACCAGTGATACATGTATATTGGACAATAAATCAGTAGTACGCAAGAATCTATTTCGATTCTAACATGCAAGGAACGACGAAAACGCATTCACACAAGTGTTTCCTTCAGATTTTTCCGTTTCTCCGCCATGATTACATGAAGAAATCCCGCCAACAACTTTGACTATAACAAAGGCGTTTACATGTATTTCTTTAGTTTTTTGATGCGAAAAAAAGGCGTTACATTGTTATCCTCGTGGAAATGATAATTGACGTCACCATACAAATCAAAATGATGTCCGAAACGCTAAAAGTAACATCAAGCTAGTCCGCCCATATATCACTAGATCTTACCATTGGCTATATAGTCGACCGGTGTTAGAACTGAATACATTTCTTTTAAATGTTGAGTAAGACAGGTACCATTTTGCTTGGATGCATTGCAAGAAGAAACAACCAACGCAAATATTAATGTGTATAACCTCCTGCTGCTACTGGGGAGTCTAAACTGTTTGCATAAGTAGATGAAGTAGACGAAAGGCTGATCAGTATATCTTGATAGGTTGATAGGTCACTACGGGTACAAGGCTGCATTTAAATTTATCACATTTGAGCCGCGACGCGAGAAAACAAACAAAGTGGTTGTGCGCCCAGCGCAGACTCAGATCAGCCTGGGCATCCGCCCAGTCAGATCAGAGTCTTTGCTGTCCGCAAAGAGGTAGCGTAGACCCTTAGCTACCCTTTGAGCACTTAATGAAGAGTCTGGTCAAACTGGACGGATGTCCAGGCTGATCTGAGTCTGCGCTGGGCGCACAACCACATTGTTGGTTTTGTCGTGTCGCGGCTCATTTACAAACAGTATACCATAAAGGGACCCATAAATAGTGTATCTTACAGCCTGGTTAAAGAAAACAGTATCGTTGTAACATGCTCTTAG
Source organism: Ctena decussata (assembly GCA_963989385.1). Classification (NCBI taxonomy): domain Eukaryota; kingdom Metazoa; phylum Mollusca; class Bivalvia; order Lucinida; family Lucinidae; genus Ctena; species Ctena decussata. The sequence goes on from OZ022510.1 coordinate 24,268,031, forward strand.
AACTGGTAGAAAGTATGCTGATATTAAAAATACTTACAAATAATAAATGTACTGCATGATAAAGATTGCTCACGTAGCGCCAGGTGCAGTCTGCAAACCTCCGTGTGTTTCAGAGAGCCCCGATTCAGGCTAACGGAAAACATAGGAAATTTGACGATCATGAGCCTTGCATATAAGCACTACATGACCCGGCGTTCATGGGTATGCATGGCTGTCACCTGGTTAACGTAAGCCCCCGCTCCTATAAAATACTCAAATAAAGTTTGTTCAACTTTTGCACCAAAGACATTTAATAGTGCGAAAAGTTCAGCATTCGAATGAAAGGTTTTGTGGTGTATTAAACAATCGATTGTTGTTTATTGCATTGACAGAAAAAATACAACATTTGCCGATCTAACGCCCAGATAAAGTAATGACAATCTATTTGATATATGATGATTGCCGAAAACACATCCAAAACCATCTATAAATGAGCAGTTAATGGTTACTGATGGGAGCGGTAATTGTTGAAAGATCTATAAATAAATAAAATCTGCTAAATCTTTTTTTTTGTGTGTAAGTGTATCAAATATATCAGTTCAACGCAACATGGCGCTAAGCAGTCGAAATTATCGAAGTGTATCAAAGTTTCCAAGCGCAGCGCAATAATTAATCATGCAGTATGCCGTCCGAGCTTGTTTCACAGCATGGCTTACGATGCGTTTTACACTCTTTGGTACTAGTAAGTGGATGGTAAGTAAGCATAACAGTAATTAAAGCAGAATAATATGATTATTTCTAGCGCGCATTGCTCTGTGTGCCCGGGTTCGAAGCTCTGAAGGAAGCTTTGAAAGAGCTTCGAAAGTGCGCAAGCTCTGTGGTAGCGTCTTATACAAGTGAGTAGTTCAAATTTCAAGCAGATACTTACTTTTAAATCTTATTACACTAACAGATTTATTTCTATTTTTTTAGCTTTCGTTGGTGTCCTTCTACCAAGACGATGATGTAACGTCTATTTTGCGGAATTCTCTACACTTTTGCACCCTTCATGCCAACACGTTAGACAATGTGACGCGAAATGGCCGAGAAAAAAATCTGATGCGAGAACAAAGTTGCGAGAACAAAGTATTTTATAATTGAAAGTATATACATGTGAAAAACACTAGGAATTTTTTGTAAGAATTTCCATCAGTAACTTAATCAAAATATATCACGGGGAAAGGGAGAATTATTTATTTATTTTATTTTTATTTATTTATTTATTTATTTTTGTTTATTTATTTATTTATTTATTTTTTTGGGGGGGTGGAGGGGGGCAGGAAACAGGTGTGGATTAAGCGTACACAATCCGCTTAAACCCTCAGCGCCATTAAAAAGTTAAACATCATAAAAAAGCGAGATTGCTTATAAAACATATGAAGCATTTTTAGGTGGAAAAGGACAAAATGAAAAAATCAGTTTTCTGATTAAATAAGACAGAATAAGATATTAATTCGATGTTTTCGTTCTTCATGCAGTTAAATGCATTAGAACAGATCATAATTGTTTTTTCTAGAAACTAAATATTTGTCGGAAAACATTCAAAGGAATCATCACCCTTTGACATTGAAAGCAACATCGCTATCGGAACATGGGGTGTACTTTGAGAAAAAATACTCAGTGAATCTTTGATAGTATTTCAAAATTAACCTGCAAATATATTATATTAAAACATAAAAAAAATTTCATATGTATTTTTCGGAGACATTTTTTCTCTTTCTAGTATTCTGTATCAGAACAAGCAACAATCAGTAGCAAACGAAACTTCATATTTGCATAAATCGACACAGAATGAGAAGAGATTCAGAAAAGTGATAGCAAATCTTCTTTATCTCATTACGGCACGTAACTTGGTATAAAATTTATTTGAACGCCTAAATGGAGAATAGAAAATAAAGTTTCCTTTTAAAAGGAAAGGCTTGCCAAGTTAGCATTTTGTTTCCGAAATACATGTAGTTCAATGTTTATGGTATTTTGTGGTTTATAGTTTGTGGTTAGTTTGTGTGTTAGTTTTTGGGAGATGGTATCTTACTTGGAGACACTTTCTTCATTTTAAAACGTCCACAAATTAAGTAAACAATGAGGTTACGCTACATTCTGGCTGTTCTGACAATCATATGATAACCTTCAGTGAAAAGGTCAATTTTAGCATTACTGCTAATGGAAAATATTTCATAAAAGTATTTAAAAATGAGGATTTTTCGTATTCTGTCATGTTGTTATAAGAAATCAGACATCAGAAGGTTTACTGGGCATTTTTTTTTTTTTTTTTTTTTTTGTGAAACTAAGAAGAATTGTGTTTGCACTTTGAAGTAAACACTTGTGGACTACACATAACTGGTGAAGTGTAATGTAAATGGTCCAAAGGGTATTCAAGTTACACAGTGGACAAAAAATATAAACGGACGTACTAACATACGTACTGAGACAGGCGGACGGAAATATGATTGCTATATTCCCCGGACTGTTCGGTCAGGGACAAAGTTATGTTTACTATCAGATCGTCATGTCTTGATGTTGAAAAAATACATCTTACATTGGAACAGTAATTTTACAAGTTCCTTACATGTAAGATGATATGTGATTCTTGACTCCTGAAGGAAACAGTGGCAGTAGTTCGTCCTACTTGCCTCATGTGTGACAGATTGGTATGGAAAAAAATCTTAATGTAACAATGGTTATTATGACAAGGGGAAAAAACTTTTGTCAACTGTTACAAGTTCCTAACATGTCAGATGATATGTGTATGGTAATGTCAGGACAGTCAGTTAACCTAACCACACTATTCCTGGGCAGGCCTAGCCATCCTAAGCGGATACCCAGTACTAATTGCATTTACTTTCGCCAGTAACTGACAACTGCCCTTCTTGAATCAGCAGAAGGAAAAACGAAAGTAAGCAGCCGGACCATGTATCTAACCCGGGACCTCAGGTTTTTAAGTCATACGCGCTACCGACTGCACTATGCGGCCCGGCCCGGCAAAACTGTGGTATAGAGTATAACAATTAATTGGTAATGATTACAAGTCAATGAAGAAATTAGTGTATTTTTGTTGCTCCCAAAGGATGTTTGTTTTCAGAATCACTTGTGTATTGTGCTTGGTCATCATATATTTGGTCATTATATATAGAGATTTAATGCAAAAGAAAAAAGAAGTCTTCTATGATTTAGTAAGTCTTATTCAAAAAGGAAGGTAAATGTTGACATTGCACAGCCCTAGAAAATGATGGTTTGATGGCAATTGTAAGATACTGATATTTTTCCGTATAACACATGTTGTGTTTCCCTGAATTGAATTTTTTCATTAAGACACATTCATGAAACTGAATTTCAATGCACGTTTATAAAAAAAAGAAATAGTATCTAGTAAATACCATCAAACACCTTGTCTTTAAAACAAGTAAATGCTTTTAAATAAAAGTGATGGCACAGCAGGGGCGGATCCAGGAATTTTGGATAGGGGGTTCAAATTAGCTGAGGGGGTTCGATTTGCGCAGTTCAACAAATTTTTGCTTCAATTCCCCATGAAAATGAAATAATTTAGGCTGTAGAGAGGGTTCGTTTGAACCCCCGAACCCCCTCTGGATCCACCACTGCACAGACCCTGATCAGACTGTTCCAACCAGCAGTCTAATTTGGATCTACACTCTACACTGATTGTACAGCCGGGCCGCATAGTGCAGTCGGTAGGGCATCTGACTAGTAAGCCAGAGGTCCTGGGTTCTATACCCGGTCCGGCCACTTAATTTCATTTCCCCTTCCGCTGATTCAAGAAGGGTAGTTGTCAGTTGCTGGTAAAAGTAAGTGCACTCAGTACTAGTTAACCGCTTAGGAGGTCTTAAGCCTGCCCAGAAATAGTGTTGTTTTGATAACTGACCGTCCCGACATGACCATAAAAGTAAAAAGTATGCAAAGACCAGGAACTGAAACAATCAAAATCCAAATCCAGCCCTCAAACCATACCGTGGACATTAAACATTTACCGTGACATTAGACATTTACCGTGGACATTAAACAATAACACAACAACTGTTTGTGCAGGCATAGCAACTATTGTTGGAATATTTAAGTCTAGGTCTTACAAAGACCAGACTCCAAGGTCCAGGTCTTACATAGTCCAAAATCCAGAGTCCAGATTTTACACAGTCCAAAGTCCAAAGTCCAGACTCCAAGTCCAGTCCACGTTTTACATAATGCCCGCGAATTGCGCATGTCGTTATTTGGCAGTTTGACAGTAGACAATTAAGATACATTCAAATACACCCGATAAATAATGATAATAAAAAAAATGAGTTTTTAGCATGGCAAAGAAAGCTAGACATGGTCGATTATTTTGGTGTGCCAGATTGTGGCGTGTCGTTATTTTACGGTGCTTAGGTACAATAGTGCTACCGAAACAGTCAAACGAAGTTGCGCCCCGTAGACGCTCTCCATATATTGGTTCTCCACTTGCAATTATGGACCTTTCTCGAAGCTGGGAACAAACCAGCGTCTTCCGCTTGAGTGCGCATGACAGGTAGTCGTATTCGGTCTGAATACATAGGCTCGCCCGCCGAAGCGGGCAAGCCAAAAAAAAAGCAAATTTGATAGTACATTCGAGCGTTATTTTGTTTTTGTCTAAAAACGTCAAACCATCACATTTCCACGGGGAAGTTTAATAAGGTCTACTCTCAAAATGTCTACTCTCAAAATGTCTACCCTCATAACGTCTACTCCCATAATGTCTACTCTTCTCAACTCTTCTCTTTGTGGTTGCTTCTAAACCGAGCCATCAAATTACTTAAAGTAAGCCATCAGGATATATTTTTAGTTTAAATGTCAATATTATAGGTTACTTTACCATGAAGACGTTAATATTTTGGCACAGTAGACCAAATAGGAGTAGACGGTTTGACACAGTAGACAAATGGGAGTATACGTTTTGGAATTAGACGTTATGGGAGTACATGTAGATGTTTCGGGAGAAGGCGCTATGACCCTAGAAAAAGAAGCCTATCGGAACCAGAATTTTATGGTGACTTAGTATACAAATTCAAAAAGATGATGGGTAAGACTGATTTTTCTGATCAATTCCGAAAAATAATAATACGTCACAAACGTATTGGCTATAATTTAAATGTTATGCGACAGTCTGCATGCTTAGTGATTAACCCAATCACGGTTGGAAACTTTGCTACACTCTTTAATTGCACACCGGGGGATCGGGCGTCAGACTCTATGATGGCCCCGACCTAAAGCTATATATTTTAGTTGGTTGGGACCGGAGCCTTTTTGTCTGTTGCTTGGTCCACCGGGGCTCAACTGGTGACCTTCTTTTGCTTCAGATTTCCAGTGGGGTTGTTTGGCAGGCCAGGGAACTCCACCTGTCAGACGGCCCGTTGTATCTGTTGAGTCCTCGTCTTTGCTTCTTCATGGTGTTGAAATTTGATTTATGTGTTAACCGTGATGATTCATTGACGAGTTAGAGGGTTATAATGCGAACCGAACTACCAACTAAATGTTTTGTACCACTTCAGAAACTAAGGGTGAGGTTGGGCCTGTAAAATCGATTTAAGCCCCCCCCGCCCCCCCCCCCAGTAATTCATTACTGACCGTTCCAAGGCGGTAGTTCTGTTGTGGTTCTCTGTTGCCTGTTTTTGGTGTCAGAGTTTCTGTGATGTTTTACCTTATGTATGTTCTTATTCTTTTTGGTTCGGTTTGGGTTGCTGAGTGGCCACCTTTCGGGAACAAGCTGCTCACTCGGTTGGCCATATGTTCTCTGTATCTTGATTATTTGTAATCTTAGTTGTTTCCAACTATGGTTTGAGGGCTGGATTTGGATTTTGATTATTTCAGTTCCTGGTCTTTGCATACTTTTTACTTTGATTCACACTTAATTTTTTATTTATTTTATTCTTTATTTATTTTATTAATTATTATTATTATTATTATTATTATTTTTTATTTTTTTATTTTTTTTTGGGGGGGGGGGGGGGGGGGGGGTTGATTGATTTCTTGATAACTTTTCTTTTGATACGAAAACTGCATTTTTTTTCCTAATCCAGCTGAAATTTGAACAGAGGAATACTATTGCAAAATTATAAATGTACACATGAGCCGCGACACGAGAAAACAAACAATGTGGACGTGCGCCCAGCGCAGCCTCAGATCAGCCTGGGCCTCTGTCCAGTTTGAGCAGACTCTTTGTTAGGTGCTCAAAGGGTAGCTAAGGGTCTAACCTCCCTCCATGCGGACAGCGAATACTCTGATCAGACTGGGCGGATGTCCAGGCTGATCTGAGTCTGCACTGGCCGCACAACCACATTGTTGGTTTTCTCGTGTCGCGGCTCACATGTACTTTTTATTCATAGGCGCTACTGATTTCACGACGCTTCTGATGGCATCTATTTCATTGTAAAACATAGAGGCTGCATAAAACAAGGCGGCCAGGGGTCAGGGCGCATGGAATTAGGCAACTCTGCGGACACTAGCTTAAGTCAAGGCCAACCATATAATACTTTTGGCTATTGTCCATAGTCTGCGAGGGGGATGGCAGAATGATACAATTACCATTTCACTACCGGGATTCCCAACAGACTTCAGCAGATAACATCACTTGTGGTAACTTCCTTCATTGACATGACCCTATCACATCCCATAATATATAAGCCCTGGCAAGTTATATCGATACTGTAGGAGATAATAATTTGCTGCTTTTTGTATTTCGACTTGATTTTTGTGATCATGTTGCACGGGGGTCACGGTAAAAAAAGTACATGTATACAAACCTGGACACGCCTCGTCATATGGTCAACAACATTTAGTTCTAAGATACTGTACATGTACAACTAAACAGAGATACAACAATTAGCACACAGTACAATGAATGGGATACAGAAGAAAGTCATTGACTTTTTTTAAAATCTGTTTCCCAGATACAGGAACATGTATGTCAATTATTTTACATACAGTTAGCTTTGAAATATAGACCTCAAGCGCAATGCTAAGCTCATATATGTATAACTTATCAATTGAGACTAATTTTTGTAGTTCCAGTAACTATTCTTGCAGCTTCTAATTGTATTTTTTCTAGCTCTTCTACTTCATATTTCGAACAATTGTCCCAAACAACATCTGCATATTCTAAGACTGGTCTTATGAATGCGAAATAAATAGACTGCAATGATTTTCTATCTAGAACAAATTTTAATTTTCGCATAATATTGATACGCTGCCATGCCTTAGAGGTTATCATATCTAGATGTTCGTGCCATGAGCAATTACTTTGAAATACTACTCCAAGATGTTTATGATTTTCAACTTCCGTTATAATTTGATTATTGATGTAGATCGATGGATGATTTTGTCTGTTTATTTTATGAGTTAATAAAGATTGTCAAAGTGAATGTTTATGTTCTGTGTATCGTCGCTTTCAATCATTTATGCAGTGTGACGACTATTTCTGGATAGCCCCCCCCCCCCCCCCCAGCCCTGAGCTCAGTCTCCTTAGTTAAGTTTTGTCCAACTGCAAAACCGTATCCTGGTCTCATAGTCATGATATTACATCAAGTCGAATCATAGTGGCATTTGACTTCACAGAATCTTTTGCTAGTCGGCAGCCAAAGAACAGATAACAGTTAACTGTCACTTTTAAAGCCAGTAAGTATAACTTGGCTACTTTTTCTGCTGCATCCATTCGTGCTTGAATATCGTTGCTGGGCAGTTATATGCTGGCATCTTCGCTTTCGAACGCAAACAGAGATCGACTTACAGAAGATGCGTCCTGTGACTGTAAGGTGCTGTCAATAGCGCATTTTGGGGGAGGACAAGAAACGGGAGATAAGAGATTTTTTATTTAAAGATCATTAACCACTCTGCTTACCTTTCCCGTTTCATCGAGTCATTCAGTAAACGATAAAATGGTAATAAATGTCATTCCCATGGCCTTAAGTGATAGATAAAGTAAAGTTTTGAATGCAATTACACTGTGTTTCCTGACATTCTCTCATATGAAGCAATAGTGCTGATGTACCTGTTTCCATTTGAAACCCATGGCGATTTCGATGTGATGCAGCAAAAGAATCTGAATATTACATCATACGCGTCATGGTGGTGTATATTGATCTGAAATGCCAGTTGTTCGTCAGTATCGTTGCAGGGGCGTAACTAGGGGCAATTTCATAATACGCACAACCATGTTTTATTCTCTGCTTCTTGAAGGGAAAGCTAGTATTTCAGCCTCTTTTGTAATTGGTATTGAAATCTTGTCTAATTTATAAATATTCAGCATGCAAATATGCAGGTGCGTTTTGAAATTTTGTCAATTTTGACAAAATTTCAATACGCACTTGCGTATTTGCCGTATAGGTACATGTAGCTACGCCCTTGCGTTGCACATGTTCATGATACCTGTTTGTAGAATTTGGTCGTTTCCGAGGGAGGTATGCACCTGTTGACAAATACATGCAACGTTTAAAAGGATCTTAATATTAATTCTTCAATATGAGCATCTTTACCATTCATGTTTGCGGAGAACAATTTGGACTACTTGTCATTTAACACTGAATGTTTCTTAATCATTAGACGGCCAATAAAAAGGACTTCTAAGCTTAAGGCGAGGATTTTCACCATTAGACCGGCACGACAGGTTCGAAATTTCAAAAGTATAAAGTCTACATATTTTCTTAGTAGAGCTTCCACAAATAATTAAACGTATGAAATCAGATCATTTGTGATTCAAACTCGAACACATGGGGAGATTATCCAGGTTGAATTTATCTGCCCTAAGTTTAGGGTTTCGCATACCTCATTTTTGGCGGAAAAAATATTGAACTCCGTCTTTCATTCCATAAAGTTTTGTCATAAATGCATGCTAAATGCATGCATATCACAATGCAAAGCAATGTTTTTCTTCTTGTTACGCCTGATTAGCATTTTAACTTGGAAAACCATAGTTATATTCCCGGATATACCGGCGAAAAGGGAACGCTTTACTACAATTAAAATACAAGTACACCCCCACCCCGCGTGACCAAGCATTTCCTTTATGCGCCCCTCCCCCCCCCCCCTCCCCCCTCCCCCTCCGCGTGACCCAGCATTTCCTCTATGCGGCAGACTTATATATGACAAGTACGATATATATATGAGTGGGAAGCTGGGTCACGGGGGAAAATATACTCAGTAAGCCGAAGAAGAAGAGCGGTCAAGAGTAGCACTGTGGTCTTTAAGGATTAAATTGTGTACAATGACCTTGAAATACGGTCAAGGTCACATACATGTAGTCACAACTATCCAGTGGTGTCTGTTATGTAAGTAATGTAAGTAAAAAAAAGTGCGAAATGTATACATTAAATCATTATTTCAACCATCAGAGTGAGGGTACATGTAATTTAGAATTAATCTCAACAATGACGTCACCACCAACGTATGTTTAACGTACTAACCGAGACACAAACACTTGAAAATTCATTCGTAATGCAAGTTACATGTCATAGCCATAGAATTAAAGCAAAAGTCAGTGATCCGCATAAACTTTTAACTATGGAGACAATTCACACGTTACGCACAGAAGTCCTTTGATACCAAGGCTGTGGACGTCGTTCCTTCGACAGCAAATCCCGGAACTTGAAAATGAAAGAGCACCATTATGTGACACATGCCAGTCACTAAAGCTCAAACTAATTTGTATATATGCACAGTGTAATCAGAGGCTGGGCTTTCTAATGCCATATCATAGGGTTCTTTGTCATAAGGCGTCAAATGTCAGTTTTACTACAATACATCCTGTACATCCAAACGTAAACATCTTTCATGATACGGCCGATACCAGTCGGTTATTACATGAATAACAAAGTTTATTCTAGTCATGGAACATAAAATTGGTGATGGATGGATGGCTGATGCAATGTTACGTCCTTTGCAACAATTGTTCAAGTCATATCAGGATGATGCAGGGTGGTAAAGAAAGGTTGTGTGCAACGGAACCCTGTTTACGGTTGTAAAAATCCTCACCTCTAGCGGGGCTCAAACCCTCAACCGCTAGATCAGTAGGCTAGCGCTCAACCTATAAACAGCTGTGCATTAAATGGTGAAAAGCCGTGTATTAACAAGGAAATCCACGCGCTGTTTGTGAACGACTTTGTGGCTTTACAAATGCAAGATTCAGGGCAATCCTCTATAACTACAGAGCAAGCGACAAGTTTGCAGTTGCAGGTATCGATAAAACACTTGTATGCAAGAGTTATACTGATTCGGATATTGTAAAAATGAAAGAGCAGACGGCACCGAGTAAAACATTAGTGAACATAATTTTGACTAGTGGATTGCTGATAAAGGTTGGTCAAAAATTCTTAATTGCTGACCATGGCTTGAAACGAGGGTTTTTATAGAAATGCATACTGCGTCTAGGTACATGTATCATTAAGGTTATGAGGATGAGGCCGAAAAAATGCCCAAATATCTGCTTTATTTTTGTAGCATTCTGTTGATTTTATTAAATATTAATGATCAAATATGATCAAATATGCATTAACATTTGCCAGGTCCCGAGGGAGCTGTTAAAACACCAAGGCCGACGGCCGACATCTACTCACAGTAAGGTATCAACATAGTATAAAGATCGAAACGTTCGTTTCAATAATGTGGCTTTACAACGAAGAACTGACTGAAAGTTAAACAAACCGCTGATTTGACTTTTAATGTACGATAAGGAAATGCTGAAGACCGCAATTTTGTTTGTTTATTTGTAAATAGATCTGTTCAAAATATTAGTGGTCGGTTTAAATTGACATTTATTGACAGATAAATAAAAATAAAATCAACTTCCCCGTCAAAGCCTTTGTGTGAGGTGTCTTACCGCTGTTTCCTTGAGTATTTAGACACCTGGCATAAAGTCTTGTGGTTATCTTAAGGTGTTTGAATACATTTCCAGGGGAAGCTCATCAAACATTAATGAGCCGCGACACGAGAAAACCAACAATGTAGTTGTGCGCCCAGCGCAAACTCAGATCAGCCTGGGCATCCGCCCAGTCTAATCAGAGTCTTCGCTGTCCGCATGGAGGTAGCTTAGATCCTTTTCTACCCTCTGAGCACTTAACGAAGGGTCTGATCAAACTTGGCGGATGCCTAGGCTGATCTGAGTCTGCGCAGTGCGCACAGCCAGATTGTTGGTTTTGTCGTGTCGTGGCTCATTTTCACTTTGCCTCCCTTCTCAATTGCGGCTATTCTTAAAGGAAAAAAAATGGCTCCTCTGGGCGAAATTCTTTCCTTTAAGAATAGATCCTTTTTTCGAAAGGTTTTCGTCAATGGAAGCAACAAGGAATTCATAGAAGTTATTCCCCTTTGAAATAATGGCGGAAGAACATGGAAGTGTGCCCTTACACCTTAATATCTGAACAAGTTGATTTTTCTCATCGAGGGCTAATGGCAAATAGAGCAGACCCTAATCAGTCGTCTGATTTGGGTCTCGGCTACATTATATTCCCTGGTTTTATCCAATACGGTATGCTAACATAGCAATCTAAGAGGAATTCTCAATCAGCTGTTTTAGTAAACATTCCTTTGTTTTGTTTCATGTAACGGGACAAACACATATATTAAAATGTGTGCTATAGAACAGCTGAATTTTCCGAATATTTAGTGTTAGTATGGTAAACAGTACGCAAGAAATTAACAAATGCTACTTTGAAACAATGACTTAATTTTTGTGTATGGTGATGCGTATTTTACATAAAACCTGCTTCCATTTTAGGATTTTTCTCACCACCACCTCTGACGTGTATATGATGTCACTTATTGCGTCATTTTAAAATGAGGTAGTGAACATATTATCCCTGTAAAACTGAATTCCTAGTAAAACTGAATTCCCCGAATGATTTCTACTCCGAACATTACTAGATTTCGTTCCATTGTTGAATGTACAAAGTCATGTATTGTGCTGAAGACAAATCATTTTATCTTCGCCTTATAACTGATCATTTCATTTTGTTTCAGAAAAACCTACATTTGCCATCTACGTACTGCAGATGTCGCTTATCAAAAATGTAAACTAACACTAATTGTTTCATTTAAAGACACAGAGACGCGAAGAATAATCTAAGTTGATGTCAGTTGAGACTGTCGATATCTTTAAGGCAGCAAGTCCTTGTTTATGGATTATTTTTCCAGACACTGGCTCAATCGAGTCTTGCCTGAAGGCTCATTGTCTATATTCGACATATGTACTATAAACTGACCATTGAAAAAGTGTGACTTTTCTTTTTTCGCATAGTATGTATGAAAATAACACAAAGAAATTTATTGTTGAACAAGAATGTTAAAAGATATGAAACAAACAGGAAATAGGAAAATGTACACTGTGAAGAATTCTTTATGAACCCATTTTAACAAACAAACAATTATAATAAAACGTCAAAATGTCAATTTTATGTCACTGGGACCACATTCTGCTGTGGGTTCTCTTACTTATAAAAAACAAAAATCACTGTTTTTATATTCAGTCGATTTAAGAAAAAACAAAATGAAGTGTTATCTATTTTTTCTTGTGTTCGTGGTGATAATAAGCTTTGTAAACGGTATGACATTATTTTTACTTTTTTTGACCTTTTGATATTATGTGTAATGCACAGCAATAAATGTTGTTGACTCTGGGAAAACTAACACAAAGCGCGTTACAAAATGTCATAAATATCAGTTAACTGACAAAACATTCAAAAGTTCAATTCAAGTTTCCTTGCTTAAACATTAGATTAAAGAAACGGTTTACATTTAGCGTCAGAGATCATTACACGTCAACTTCATGTAAAGTTGGCCGCGAGTTTTTCGCATTTATCAACTAGGATGAAAACCCTAGTACACTTCTGATTTCTTTAGCACCAGAAAAAAGAAGAAGAAAAAAACGAACTCAGATGTTTTCATTATTTGCGGAGACAGAAGATTTGTTTTACTTTTTCGAAACATAAAACAGTACCACGGTTAACAAAATTCAGTTTCTCATTGACGCCAATTATGCATTTATATGCAGCTAATTTATATGTAACTCTATTTTTGCTTTTATTTGCATTGTTGAGCAGCCTCCATCGTGTCTCTGTGTTTTTTTTTCTGCCAGTTTTACAGAAGGGAACAATTTTTGTTCCTTCATGCTTGATTCCCTGGCAATAAAAGCCCTTTCCAAAGAGTATACTCATAAAGGAAAGATTTCACGTGCTCCAGGAGCAAATACATGTTACAGATGGAGAAGGGAGGCAAAAAGTGTAAAATGAGAAAGCTGGTTCATCGGAAAGTTAGAACTTTAATAAAACTGCATTACAGTCTGCTAAAGTTGCAGCTCTTTCAAAGAGAATAAATGCTGTCTTCTTTATACAGTCAACTATCGATACTCAAAGTCGAAGTTCATCTCTAACTACTGATATCTCAAAGTTAATTTTCTGGAACCAGAAAACTTATTGAGAGATATCAGGAGTTTGAGGTAACTGGTGAAATGTTAAGAAAACAGGAAATTAGTTCGAACTATATTCTTTGATACAAGATGATTCTTTGAGATATCTGAGTTCGGGATATCGAGAGTTGCCTATATGTAAAAGGTGACAAAAAGTTGTAGATCAGACTGATCGCTCTTGTACAGGTGTCAGTAGATTTCTGAACTTTTCTGTCAATCCATTTCAGGCTTTATGAAGCTGCAGAAAAGGAAATTCCGCCCCTTAAAATGGTCAAAAAAGTCTATGAAATGGCCTGTCTATGGGATCCGTTTTAGAGGCGGAAATCCATATGGCCCCAACTTCGGCGGATTTCCAACTGGAGGATATAGACAAAGTGTTTATAGAGATTACAACAACGACGACGACGACGATGATGATAGCTCTAGAATTTATGGTTACCGTCGTGTCTACAACAGGAGAGGTGAGTTAATATAGATGGATTAATTACGGAATAACTGTACTCAAAATTGTTATTTGGGGAGGTAAATCGTCGGTTTTATGGTCAGACATTTCGTTTTACGGCGACGCGCCAGCGGAGCCGTAACTTGAATGCAATTTGCGACCATAAAACCGACGATTTACCTCCCCAAATGACAATTTTCAATACATTTATCTGAATTCTAATGCACGTTTCATATTTTCATCTTTAAAATGTGCTACAATGTACTTAGCACCCATAGCAAACGCTTTCAGCAGCGTAAAACCAGACGTTAACCAATGAGAAGTGACGTTATGTAATGACCTCGGATTTGCGACTGTATATCGTTGGACATTTTTGACGTTATCCAATAAGACGTCGCGTAACATACGTAAGTGCATTAGAATGGATGATTTGTGATTTTACGTCCTTTACAACAGTACTTCAGTCATATCAGGACGATGAAAGGGTGATAATGAAATGCTGTGTGCAATGGAGTCCGTTTACGGTCGTGCATACTCCGCCTCGAGCGGCGCTCACACCCGGACTGACTGCTTAGCAGGCCAGCGCTTAAACTGCTGAACTATAGGGGCTCCTATACTTAAAACAGAAAAGAATCATGTGAAGCCTATGGGTACATATTCATGTTTTGCTACCATTTCTCTTTTACAAAGAAAACAACTTTTAGTACTTCAGTACTTCTCGTTTGCTTCCCTTAACGACAAAGCACTTCAAAAATGGGACTACACTTGAAGGAGAAAATATGTTAAGAAAAGCAAGTTCCCTTCTTTAAAACCCCTATCGAGATTGGGAGGAATAGCAATTGTTTGACTTGAAAGTGTACATGTATCCATTTACACGACAAAACCAACAAAGTGGCATGTGCGCCCGGCGAAGACACACATCAGCCTGGGCAGCCACCCTATCTGATCACAACCTTTCCTATCCGCATGGAGCTAGCTTAAACCTTTACCTACCCTTAAAGTGCACCGCGAAGACCTTGTTCAGACTGGATGGATGTCCAGGCTGATCTGAGTCTATACTTAACTTTTACACAATTCGTGTTTACACTATCTAAGCCTTTTGTCCAGGAGTGCTTTACGAAAACACCATCAAGAGCGTCATGGTTTATCTTGCTGAGCAACACCGTGTTCAAGTTAGAATCACTAGAAGGGCTGGGTCTATCTGGTATGCTGTTTCATACATGTATGTTTGAAATAATCGGCTGTATGAATAATACTTGGAACTTTATCTTGCACATTTCCTACAACTTAACCAAAATCTTTTCTTTTATTGCAGTCAGTTATGGCTTTCCTCAAACTTACGGGAGAACAGGCATTAGCTACAGTAAAGGCCTCCGCTACAAGAAACCAAAGAACCCATATCTCGGGAAATACAATTTTCCAAGTTACGGACTAAAATTTGGGACTAAGCATGGCTTAGGATATGGTTACAAGAGGGGACATGGGCAGAAATTTGGTCAATACAGACAGTCATTGTTTAGATTTAGACAACGATGTTTCTGCCATAAAATATGTCCGCTGGGATCTCATGCTGTCAGAAGATGTTCAAAATACAAACTTTCTTATTTATGTTGCCCTGTAAAGAATTTGGGTCATTGGTACATGTAATAGCAGATGTCTCCTTTGAGCCGCGACACGACAAAACCAACAAAATGGCATGTGCGCCCAGCGAAGACTCAGGTCAGCCTTGGCATTCGCCCAGTCTGATGAAAGCCTTTGTTGTGCGCTTAAAGGATAGCTAAGGGTCTAAAATAAGAGGCGGATATTCAGTCTGATTTGAGTCATCACTGGGCGAACATGCCACTTTGTTGGTTTTGTCGTGTCGCGGCTCTTTTGTGTAAAAGTTCTTTTTCTTAGTAAGGAAAGTTGGAGCATTCTTTTGACTTAAGACCGAAAATCAGTTTAAGGTGCATGTATATACATGTACCATGTTTTCCGCCATTTATTTTTTCTTAAGAAAAGATACCCCTTGTGACTTTTTGTGTGTTCCCGGGTCCACAACAGTCTTCCATAACATGGCTCGCCCTTTCACGTGCTGAGACAGGGAGGCAAACTAATTATAGAGTTTTTTTCCGTGTAAGTGCAACCAGTCTGACAACTAAGGACATTTATTATGGTCATATTGTAACAATATTCGAACAACAGGCGACTTATATTCGCCCTTTTCATATCGATAAATACGTAAAGCGTACTAAATGATTATACAAATAGAAAAGAGCCCGCGATACGACCAATAAAAAAGGAGGCATATGCGCCCAGCGTAGACTCATATCAGCCTTGGCATTCGCCCAGTCTAATCAGAGTCTTTGCTTTATGCTGGGAACTAGCTAAGACCTTTAGCTGCTATTTAGGCGCACAAAAAACTCTGAGACTAGGTTGCTGCCCAGGCTAATCTGAATCTTTGCTGGGCGCCCATGCCACTTTCAAATTGTTGGTTTTGTCATGAAGACTTGTTTTGTTAATGAAAGGACAAAATAACATGTTCACATGGAACCTCAGAAGAAACATGCATTTTTCCTATCTCAGCATCCTGAGTGAAAAATAACATGTATCCCCAAGAAAATTATCTTGTGGTAATATGCATCTTTTTTTCTTTATTTATTATTTCTTTATTTTATTCATTTATTCTTTTTAAATTCAAGATATGTTGACACCATAAAGTGATGCTTTTTTTCCTCAAGATGATAATATTGAGCCGCGACACGACAAAACAAACAAAGTGGCATGTTCGCCTATCAAAAACTCAGATCAGCCTGGGCTGATGTGCCAAGCAAAGACTTTGATCAAAACGTTTGCTTGTAACCAATGGCACTTTGTGGTTAATCACATGGTGGCTTAAATATGGCTCAAATGCGAGTATATTTACTGTGCTTGAATAATTCGAAATCGTTTAATAAAATGTTTGCGGGTAGACCTCAGTCTCAGGGATACGGTAGATACCTCATGTATATTGTTTATAATTATCACAGGGTATAATCGATTCCGCTAATTTTCGCTTCCTGCAGAGACTGTACATCATATTTGGCTTCCGCCGAGACTGTCCGCGAACTTTTGCTTCCTACCGAGACTTCTGTACATGATAAATGGCTTCCTGCAGAGACTGTCCGCGTGATTCTGCTTCCTGCCGAGGCTCTCGGCAGGAAGCAGAATCACACGGACAGTCTCGGCAGGAAGCCATTTTTCGAGGACAGTAGTCCCTGCAGGAAGCAAGAGTTCGCGGACAGTCTCGGCGGAAGCCAAATATGATGTACAGTCTCTGCAGGAAGCGAAAATTAGCGGAATCGATTATACCCTGTGATTATAGTCTGTCTTTTCTTAATTTGTCTCCAATAGTTTTATCTCTTTTTTCCCGCCTCGTCCGTTCCCATGGCTGACAGTTGAACGCATCGACAGGAAAATCAGCCTATTTGTTAGCCTATTTAAAGATAAAATAGACATATAGTTTTGGAGGACATGGATAGATGACTTGCGGTTTTACGTCCATTTCAACAGTATTTCAGTCATATCAGGACGATAGGACGGTGATAATGAAAGGCTGTCTGCAACGGAACCCCGTTTACGATAGTCAAGATTCTCGCCTCAAGCGGGACTCGATCCCGGCCCGCTATATCAGTAGGCCAGCGCTTAGCCCAGTGAGCTGCCGGAGCTCTTTTTTGGGGGGACAATACGATATTATTGACAAACGCACCAACACAAACTAAGAACAGTGTAAAGACTGATTAGCCTGCTGTCATACTTGTACAGGCTAATAAATGTTCTTACTACATGTATCTGCATAGGAAAATTACTAACATTCCCACGACTACCCAGCAGGCAAAACATGCTGAAGCAACACTGAATCAAGGTTGATTCAACGTCATGACGTTGACTCAACGTTTTTCGCTCTCTGTTGAATCAACGTTGTGTCTACATTGGGTAAGTTAATAATAATGTTACAGAAGCTGAAGAATGTTCAAGGAATTCCTTGTTTTTATTTTAATTTATCCAGAATAACGTTTGTCTAACCTACCTACACGTATATAATTGAGCCGCAACACGAGAAAACCAACAATGTGGTTGTGCGCCCAGCGCAGACTCAGATCAGCCTGGGCATCCGAAAAAATTGGTAAGACTCTTCGCTAAAGGCCAAAAGGGTAGCTAAAGGACTAAGCTACCTCCATGCGGACAGGGAAGAGTCCGATCAGACTGGGCGAATTCCCAGGCTGATCTGAGTCTGCGCTGGGCGCACAACCACATTGTTGGTTTTGTCGTGTCGTGGCTCAATTTTTGTTGTCCCACATGTAAATTTAAGCACAATACGTATGAGATGCCTGTGTCGTAGAAAAGTTTAAACCCCTGAGCATTTATATAAAATTGCTCTAAGACTTATCTATGCCTAATAAATAGATGTTTACCAAACAAAATATTTATATCAACAATTTTGACAAATATACTAATTAAGTTATACACTTAATCATTCACAAGTACCACCTCGTTCCATTCTGTTCTACAGTTAGCCATTTTCTTGTTACGACTACCTGCTAGGGTCGAGTCGGATAACTTCGGACACGAGTAAATTCGGGCATACCATTGAAAACAGTGAAAATCCAGATCAGACGGCTCATGATGAGCCGTCTCATCAGGATTTTCACTATTTGCCCAGTTAATTTTGTTTGAATTCCAAACAACTGAAATATAAAGGAAACAATGTCACTGTCCGAATTTACCTGACTTGATCCTAACCTCGTTGATTTCTTCCACGTCCTCTTTGCCTCTCATTGCCGCCCTGTCTGGACGAATTGCCCTGTCTGGGTGGAGGCCCCTGCCTGCTTCCTCCTGGCCGTCCACCTGTTCCATTACCTTGTCTTCCGCCATTCCGACCTTGCCCTTTACCCTTTCGATTTCCTCCTTTTCCATTTTGTCTACCGTTTCCCCTGCCGCCATTTCTGTCGCTACCAGATTGATTGGAATTTCCTCCGGATGGTCTGCCTCCGCCAAAAGTGTTGTCTGGTCCGTTATATTCCCCAACACCTGATGGCCGACCTTGACCGGAATTATCTCCCGATCCTGGGCCTTCTCCTGACCCAGATGCCTGACCTTGTCCCGATCCTGGACCTTCACCTGAACCAGATGGTCGACCTTCACCCTCGCCTGATCCAGATGGCCGACCCTGACCCGATCCTGACCCATCATCTGACCCAGCTGGCCGACCTTCACCCGATGCGTCTCCCTCACCTGATGGCCGACCTTGACCTGATTCTGAGCCATTACCTGCCCCAGATGGCTGACCTGGATCCGAACCTTCGCCTGATCCCGATGGCTGACCTTGGCCCGATGCTGAGCCTTCACCTGACCCAGACGGACGACCTTGGCCGGAATTTATTGCTGATCCAGAGAGATCATCTGTCCCAGAAGGTCCACCAAGTCCAGGAGCTTGACGTTTCTGCCTATTTGCTGCTTCATCTGTAGATAACGAAGCACATATATCACATGTAATGTCGACGAATATGGCAATTTGCAATAAAGGTTCCTGTATATATACTCATAGAAACGGTGTTATGGCGGGGTATAGTTTACATCGGTGCATTACTACATGATATGAGCCGCAATGCGAGAAAACTAACAAAGAGGTTGTGCGCCCAGCACAGACTCATATTAGCCTGGGCATTCGCCCAGTCTAATCAGAGTCCTCGCTTTCCGCATGGGGGTACCATGGACCCTTACTACCCTTTAAGCGTTGAGCGAACAGTCGGATCAGACTGGGCGAACACCCAGGCTGATCGGAGTCTGCGCTGGATGCACAACCACTTTGTTGGTTTTCTCGTGTCACGGGTCAATTATGTTTAGTGGCACACGCCACTTTTATCATCCCAACTGTCTGACCAAGGTTTTTGTTGTTCTTCATAAGGATGGGGGGAATAAGGTAAATTGTTAGGGTTGCTTTCTTTTAAAGAACATTAGCAATTAACAAATCCTATTATTCTAGGGTCAAGTCGGGTAAACTCGGACAGCTGGTAAATTCGGACAGTGACATCATTTCATTTAAATGTCAGTTGTTTGGAATTAAAACAAAATTTACTTGACAAACAGTGAAAATCCTGATGAGACGGCTCATTATGAAACAGTGAAAATCCTGATGAGACGCTCATTATGAGCCGTCTCATCTGGATTTTCACTGTTTGCAACGGTATGTCCGAATTTACCGGCTGCCTGAAGTTACCAGACTCGACCCTACAGGTATTGGATTTTTTAATTATTATATATGTTATATGTATCGCATTTCACTGGTTTTCCTATCAGCCTTAAATAAATGAATAATGTTGACGAGGCACTAAAATGTCTATGTTTTACCGCTGGATTTACCTTGTATCTCGATGGATGGCGCACACAGGACAGACACCAAACAGCAGCAAGCTACGGCTGTGACACAGATCCGTCTCATCCTCACTGTAAGCAAAATAGGGTCATGTCGGCTAAATGCGGACAGCAGGTAAATTCGGACAGTGACGTTGTTTCCTTTATATGTAAGTTGTTTTGAATTAAAACAAAATTATCTTGACAAACAGTGAAAATCCTTATGAGACGGCTCATTATCTGATGATGAGCTGTCTCATGTGGATTTTCACTGTTTGCAATGGTATGTCCGAATTTACCCGCTGTCAGATGTTACCAGACTCGACCCTACGGTGTCTATTCAACTATAAAACGGCGTTTTACCACCTCTCGAATGACCACGGTATCTAAATCAGTCTTATGAAATTCAGGTATGAGAGGGGTTTTCCCTTCTAAAACGATCCCAAAAATCTAGATCCGTCTTATGAGACGGATCTAAATTTTTTTAGATTGTTCAAGAAGGTAACATCCTGCCTTATAACCGAAGAAAAAGGTAAAAATAATTGTAAATATTTACATTCTTGGTGTATTTACTGAAAAGCTCTATAGTAAACTATTGGAACCTAATGTAGTTTACATTCCAATAATTACATTGAGTCACGCGACGTCAATGACGTCAAAATAAACAATGACTCTCTACAATCTGATTGGACATCGGCGACGTCATGACGTCATTCACGCTATTCCGCTGCTAGCAGAAAAACTGCGTGTACATGTTTTACTGTTTCAATTTTAGCACTTATATATGATTTTTCATCGAGGTTTTGATTGATATAAGCAATGAACTTAATTTTTCTGAGATTTATAGAAGTGAACCTACATTGGGTCACTAGCAAAGTTTACATGAACCCCTTCGGGGTTCATTCACTTTGCACGTGATCCAATGTAGTTTACACTTGCATAAGCCTCAGAAAAATGAAATTCATTCCTTAATAAAGATCTTTCTGGTAACTGTACATGCGTGTACATGTATGTACAAAAATGTACGTAGTCATGACATTTGCGGAAACCCACTCAAAACCCGACACAAAGGCACATTCTGGTCAGAGTCTTCCGCATTCATATAAAGCATGAACCCTTTGGGACTATGTACAGCGAAATAGAAAATTGCCGAGTAGAATCACAATGAGGTCAAACCATAGCCGAGGCCTAAAATGGTATCGTCTTCGGTCGCTGTTATACACTTCTTGTACGGTTGTTACATGTATGAGACGTTCTTAGTTAAGCTGGACCATTCGCGGACAAAAATGACCATATATACAACCATGCCAGAATTCAAGAAAAAATCACGACCATAATGCTCATTATATCTGCTTCAAAGCTTTGAAATATTTTCAGATAATAGTTTTTGATTATGGAATACCAACCATGCTTAGAGACATACCCTAACAATTAGAAATGGCGTATTTTATGACGTTATTTAGATACGTTGAAGGACGATGCCGCAAACGATTTCTTTGACATGCGAAGCATTGCACATTTACTAATCTACTGACATTTGATTATTTTGGCTGGTCTCAATTTAAAATGTTTTTCTTTGCTTTTTTGGAAGAAAGGGGTTTTCTGTGGAGCGCTGCTGAATCAAATGACGTCAACGCTTTCAAAACGCAGTCTTAATGACGTTGTGACGTAGGTTACGTGTGACGTAGGTTACAGTACACGCTTTTAACGTTTTTATACCATTTAATGTTTCAGTGCATGAAATCTAAGCACACCATCTTGTAGCTGTTACTAGGCAGGATTTTGCACATGAGTTTCAGAGCGATTGCTTTGCTCAGTTTTAAAAAAAAAGCCCGTGACGTAAGGTTACATTCTTAAAGAAAAATTCTGGAGTAATGTATTTTGAAGTCGAGTCAAATATACAAAATGGAGCAAATTTGCACAAATGATATAAAACATTGAGGAACACATATTTCCTCGTGTGATCTTGTAAGTTTTATGATGCCGGGCCATTTTAGTTAATATACATGTATGTATCATGAATTTACCGTTGTGACGTAAGTTACATAAAATTTGCGAAATTAGTTCTCAGTCTCATTTTGTAGCAAAATCTACCCTTTAGAAATTGTTTAGCGGGGAAATATGTAAGAAATCATCTGAATTCAATAATGGAACTCGATTTTAAGGTGGTGATTTATGGTAAATGTAAAAATCTGCATAAAACCATAAAAAAGGAACGTATCTCCCTGAAAGTTAGCAGACTTCTTATTTTCGTTGTTCTTTACAGTTTAGAATACAAAATAGACGTACATGCTGCTTAAAAAAGTGTTTTTATAAGGAAAGATCAAAGGGTAATTTTCTGCGAATAAATCTGAAAAAATAATATTGTTATTGAAAATTTACATAGTGCTGAAGGTGCGTTATTGCATAATGAAGAGCGTCCTAGCAATTATTTATTCCAACTCTTTCTCAAATTGTAATGTAGACCAGATGAAAACAGTAGCTTTTTCTCAATGTTCAGCCATGTACAAAGTCAATGTACACTGGACGCATTTATTAAATATAGGGTAGGCAAGCATACCTATGTTAACACCTACAATATAAATAATACATTACTGACATGATCAGTGGTGTGTAGATGAAATTGTTCAACCTTGTTAAAATAGTATCACCTGTCTCACCTGTGTGTTTTGACAAAAAAATTTGGACACAGACTGCATCTTTTTTCAACTGCTCAGCCTGATAATGTGTGAAAGAGATGGAAAAAATAATTGCTAGGACGCTCTCCATTTTGCAACAAGGTACTCTAAGCACTAAGTATATTTTATATAATGATATTATTTTTTCAGATTTATTCGCAGCAAATTACCCTTTGATCTTCTCTTATAAAAACACTTTTTAACATTAACAAATGCTGCATTTTGGGATTCTAAATTGTGAGAAACAACATAAAGAAGGCATCTGCTAAGTTTTGGAAAGATCAGTGTTATTTTGAGTATTTTATGCAGATTTTTGTCTTTGTCCCAAATCAGTGATTATCACCACCTTAAGCAGTGATATATTTTTTTAGTCGTGCGGCGTTCATATCTATGCAACGGCAATATTGCGACATTTAAAAACGTCGCTTTTTAAACCAGGGTATCATTATTCGAACCAGTGTTAAAATGTCTAACAAAACGCATGCATTTCTTGGTACTTTTATCTGCTTCTTTAGACAGTAGACAACTTGTCAGAGGGTAAACAGGACCGTTATTTTGTAATTTAAAGAAAGGAAATACGAAGGACAAAATAAATAGCTACATGTAATGGCCAAGCTTAACAGAGAACGTCTCGTACACGTCATACTCTTCTTAGTGATCTAATGTTGAATGAAGTTGAATATTGTTTCTAACAGCATATACTGATATATACAAATTATAACTGTGTGTGTGCAATAAATACATAAATTAAAAAGAAGTAACGTTCCGGCACAAAAACGCGAATTTGGTCATACTCGACTTGCTCAAGGATCATAGATCGGGTTGCCATTGTTTCTAAATAAATATTTGTTATCCTTATTTGTACAAATAACGTCTCTTTGGTATCGCTAGGTCCATTAAATTAAGAAACAATATCATAATTACCTTTCTGAATGTCACCGTTCAAGCCTAAGATGCTCTATCCCGTCTGCCCACAGAAGAAATCCTATTGAAGAAGTCCCAGAGAACTCTTTTATATGGATTCCTTGGATGTTGGCACGACCCATTGTGAAAATAAATCAAGGGCAGATCACATATTTTCACCTATGAAACTAGAAAATCTGTAAGCAAATTGTCACGTTTTCATTGTATGAAAAATATTAGCATTGTATTGGTTTTAATACAATGAAATCCCCTCCTTGAAGATATTAGGACAGGAATACGCAAGAAAACAGTGAAGACCTTGATCAGACTGCTCCCAAAGGAGCAGTCTGATAAGGGTCTGCATTGTTTATCTTACATCCATTATTTTATGACGCATTACCTGATAACACAAATGGGTCTGTCCTATTTTGATAACGGACAAATCCATTACACAAATTAGTAGCGGTCAGATGAATGCGTCCAAATACATTGGGCTATCATAGTAATGCATAGGGCTATCATGGTAAGGTTTTAAGATCTCCATTAGAAGCTGTGTCATGGAAAAAAAACTAATGCCGTGAGTACATCCAGCTAGTCCCTAGCGTAGGAGCTTAAGGGATATGGATATACCTCTGTGCTGTTCTATCATTTAAAAAATGAGGAACAACTTTTGTGGATGTCTGTCTGCTTCCCTGGATGATGCAGCTCTACAGAAGCAAATTTTATCTTTGAAAAACTTTAAAATGACGAGTTGCTTTTCCATATTCTTATCAAGACGAAATTATCTCCCATTCTATCTGAGGCTTCACTTACGCCAAACAATTTGCTCCTCTTGATTAATGTGACACAATAACATGGATGGCGATTCTAACACTGATCGACTATATACATGTAGCCAATGGTGAAATTCTAGTGACAAATTGCACGACAAATCACTCGGCGAACTACTGTGACGTTATTTAGCGCCATTCGGACACCATTTTCATTCGTTTGGTGACGTCAGTTTTCATTTTCTTGAGGATAAACAGTGAAATTGCCAACTATATCATTGGTTGTCGGTCAGTCGTCAGTGACTGTATCACTCGCACTTCGCGCTCGTGATATATCCACTTCACGACTGCCCTCTATCCAGTGATATATTGGGCAACCATTCACTGTGATTGTCCTGTTCAAGTCTCCTAACGACGTTCCTCAAGTGGCTCAGCGGTTCGTAACCATAGTTGCAGGCACTTGGCGCCGAGTGTCCGGCCAACACTCACTGTGAGCAAGAATATAATCACTGATCCTTTTGTGCTTAGTTGACTCTTCTATCCTTGTAAATTGGATGGGTCCATTTATCATTTGAGGGGTGTCTATTGTAGTTTATTCTTATGTTTGTTGATTTATTTCAATGCAAAATGCCCATTGCCGTATGTAAACAGTCTAGACTAGGGTCCGAGGTTAAAAAAACTTGAGTATAATCTCAAACTCAAAATAAAGCACCTTGATTGGCTGCTTCCGGGCATGCAAAATAAAGCACACTGTTTGGCTGCTTCGGAGCATGTGCTCGGAAGTAGCCAATCAAGGTGCTTTATTTTGAGTTTGAGAATGTACCCAAGTTTTATAACCTCGGGACCTGGTCACAAGCAGCGTTATGCGGCGTCTAATCAGGGTTTGCACTGTTTGCCTATGTCGCATTTGTGGGAAGCTATGCAGGAATAGGTAAGCAATGTTTAGTAATTTAAATATGGGTCGTTGTTCCTAAACCAGGCTCAGATTTAGGCCTAAAACTAATTTTAACACACTTTTATACCAAATGTTTGCATTAAGTCTTTGTGTTTTTAATCTTTTTAAACCTATACAGGTCAGAAACTGGACAAGTAAACATTGGCACGAGACAATTTTCCGATAATGTCTTTGGGGTGATCGGGTCGGGTACGTCGGCGGAGCGGGGGGAGGGGGGGGGGGGTTGGGGAGACTGTGCTGTGTAACTTTCAGTCTCTAATTTAGGGCTAGGGAAGGTAGTGCTTGCACCAGGTGCGGAATGCGGGTTGTTTGGATTTTTTGTCTCATCTATCCTGGCTATTTCTATCCTTTCTCCCTTTGATAGAATAAAGACCTTTTGAAGTTAGTGATTTGGGGTTTCGTTTCGCATAAAGCCGCTCTCAGGAGTTCAAGCTTTGAAGTGTGTTATTGAGCTTGATAATGTCTGAGGCAATATCTACCCAACGCGGGCGTTTGTGAACGGATCTCCGTACCTATGAATAAGAGCGCTGACCTTTGAACTTTTCTCATGCTCAGCTCAGCTAATTTATCTGCTAAAAATGGTAAATTACTGATTAGTACAGTTGATTCTTGCTCAGTTTAGCTGAGCATGAAATTTTCTCTGCTTATGAATATGAAAATGCCAACATTAGTTGGCATTTTCGTATTTACCACCAGAGAAAGTTTCATGCTCAGCTGAGTTGAGTACGAAAATAATTTTATAACCTCGGGGGCAGGTCTGGATATGAGCCTCGGTCAGCACACAAGCCTATTTCTGCTTGCGAAATATCAGGTGTTTCTTTGTTTCTTTCTTTCATTCTGGCCACATACTTTCGTTTCTCCTTCCGCTGATTCAAGAAGGGCAGTTGTCAGTTACTGGCGAAAGTATGTGCACTTAGTACTGGTTAACCGCTTAGGAGGTCTAAGCCTGCCCAGGAATAGTGTGGTTAGGTTAACTGACCGTCCCGACATGACCTTAGTTGTTTACCGTGGACGTTAAGCATCAAATCAACCAACCAAAAAAATCATTTCACGGGAGCTACAACTTTCGCCCATCTCTGCTTAACTATTAATAAAAACTTCTGGAAAGGACCGTAAAACAGACATAAATAATACATACAATAATAGTAATGATAATGAAAAAACTCGTGTATAAATTTTGAGCCATTTAAAACGGCTGATGACCGGCGGCCTACTCACTTTTTGGCTTGTACTCTGAATAAAATTTCTTATACCACCCTAACCAGAAAATGCCAACTTTAGTACGAAATATTTCGGAATGAGAAAGGTCAACACTGGTAAGGGTGGTATAATATAGTTATACCATGGTTTGTCCGCCTATGCGGGAGATAATCCACTCGCTTAAGCTCATGGACTATCTCCTTGTCCAGGCGGACAAACCATGGTATACATGTAACTATTACTAATTGGTAACTTTCTCCTTCAGAATTTTCCTCCCGTTGACCGTTTACTGGCGAAAGTATGTGCACTTAGTACTGGTTAACCGCTTAGGAGGTCTAAGCCTGCCCAGGAATAGTGTGGTTAGGTTAACTGGCCTTGGCTGGGAACCATGCTCGAGAAACTTGTTTGTGTTTTACTGGACGTTTTATCTGTGATTTTTACAAAACTAAAGTGATTTTAGCGTTTTTATTTCGTACAGGAGTTGATATATATGTATAGGATAGATACTGAAAATAACAGGTCGGAAGGTTCTATAATTTTATCATTTTGAAACATTTTATCAATAATAACTTTTAACAATAGAAGAGAACAATAGAGCGGTCATATTGTATTGGCCATACTAACATTGCCCTGAGGCCTCGCTTAAGTTACATAGGTGAACAATCTTTATAGTGACACTATGGCAGAAAATTCGTCACGCTTGATCAGCGCGCAGGAGGTCCAAGAAACTCATTTGAGTATGAGCAGCTCACCTGGGTCAGATGAGAATACCAAAGAGCAAGAGTCGGTAAAGGAGTGTCGCTCACCTGGCCTGGGAAAAGAAAACGTTAAGACCATCGTTCACTCTATAAAGGATTCTGGCTTCGATAACATAAATGTTGATGACAGTTTTCATGAAGCGGAGGATTATGTCGCATCAGTTATGGGCTCTCAGGCTATTGTGGCAGTACTAAACACCCTGTCATCTACCTTGGCTAGTGGTCGCAAAAGGCATTTGTCTATGCCAACGGTGAGCGGCACTGACCTTAAAAAGCTCAGGAGTGATATTAACTGTATTGATTTGGATCAAAGTGGCAATAAAACAGATAGTGATAGTGATAATGAAAACGATAATACGCAGAGCAAGTCAGAGACTGTAGGAAAGCGTACTATCATCCGAGCAAGGAGAAATCTCATGTGTGAGAAAAAACCTGATGGAAAGGCCCAGAATAAAATGAACTCTGAAACGATCTCTAAGTCGGGTAAAGAAACTGAAGATGAAAGCAAGATGAAAAATAGCAGAACTTTGGCAAAGAAGAGTGGAAATGGTAGTAGAAGCAAGAAAAGCGAGAAAAAGTCAACAAGTGGTGATTCAGAAATTATTTCAGTGGTTGCTGATGTTCATAGAGATGGAAATGAGAATAGCGATGTCGGCGATGTTCTGAACATTATGCTCACAGAATCAAATGAAAATGTGGGCGGAAAAGATTTACTTAATGTTATGAATAGATTTGCTGATGAAATGTCGACAATGAATAGAAATATGCAGAAGATGTGGAATGATGTGAATAGCAGGGTGGATAAAATGGCTATTGACATTGAGAACAGACCAACGAATAAACTGAGCAATACTGTAGATAAGAGGGTAAACACAGAGGCTGCAAAGTTAAAGAGAGAAATTAACCAAAGGATAGACGATGTAAGGGATGATCTCTGTGAAGATGTAAAATGTCTACAACAACAAATAGATGAAATGCCATCAAAAGAACAAACGGAAAGATCTTTGAACTTTTGTATACGAAACCACCCACAAACAGAAAGAGAGAATGTTAATACAGTAGTCTTGGACCTGTTAAGGGATGGGCTAAAACTGCGGGACATCAGTTTTAAGAAAGCAGTTCGTAAGGACAGAGATGACCATAAACCTGGAGTTATAATTGTCACGTGCGAAAAAGTTGAAGACAAGACACTTATCATGCAGAGAAAAAAGCAACTTAAGAATAGTAGAAGATATCAAAAAGTATATATTCATGCTGACCAGTCTATGGAAGCGCGTGTTAACAACAGTAATTTGAAGATGCTTATTTCAGCTCTTGGTGTCACAGGTCTAAGGCTGAAAGGTTCACGCTTAGTCGCAGACAATAGTAACAGTCAGGAAGAGAAGAATGATTATCGAAGAGATAGAACTGAAAATACGAGTGATAATTCGAATAATAGAAGCACCAGATATAGACAGAATACTCATAATAGAAATACTGATAGTACAGGATATCATTCCAGAAGCAATATCAGCGATAGGAGAAGAGGTGATAGAAGAGATGGCGATAGCAACAGAGAGAATAATCAGAGACAGCAGTACGATAACAGGTCACGCGGTGACATTCATAGATACAGCTCAAACAATAGTGTTCACGGTAGGCAAAACGATCAGTTTCGTGAGCGTACAAGTAGATATACAAATGGCAGTAGAGATAATCGGAGAGACAGATACTTTAATTAGGTCAAACTTGGGTTTTGGAATGTAAACGGTTGGTCTCCGGACAATGAATCTGATAATTCAGCATTCCGTGAATCTTGTGTCAATATTTTAGAGTTAGACATTATTGGAGTTGCTGAAACTCATCTTGTATACGATCAGTCACTTGATTTGCAACAGTTTTATTGTTTTGGGCATAATAGGACACAATTACACACAAATGCTAGAGCAGGATCAGGTGGAGTCTGTTTGGTAGTGCGAAAAGATTTAATGAAATTATTTGAGGTTAGCATACTCGATAAATCATACGAGGGTATACTATGGGTTTCCTTTAAAAGTAAGGTTTCAGACACATATTTTAATATATGTACCTGCTATTTACCCCCGCATGGTTCATCACGGTATGTTAGCGCTCAGGAGTTCTATGATCAGCTCTTGACAAACATATATGAATACCAGCATTTGGGGAAGTTTATCTTATGCGGAGATTTTAATAGCCGAATTGGTGACATGGCTGACTTCATAGAGGGTGTAGATGTAATTCAGGATCGAAATGTAATTGATTACTCAAAAAATATGTATGGTGAATTTCTGTGTAATTTTCTGATTGATAGTAACTGCTGCATTTTGAATGGTAGACAGTGTGAAAGTACTGATGATAATGACTTTACATTTGTGTCTACTCGAGGAAGCTCTGTCGTTGACTATCTTATTGTTCCGTATGAGCATATTGAACAGTTTGAGGGTTTTAAAGTAATTAGGCCAGCGCAAGTGTATGGGCATTACTTAAACGGAGTAGAGTCTAGAATTGTACCAGACCATTCTGTCATAACATGTTGCTGGAATTTAAAATCTCCTGGGTTAGAATTTAGGTCTAATACCGCAAGCAGTACTATTGAGAAAAGATATAATAGGTATAATTTAACTGACATTCCACCAACTTTTTGTAATGATGAACATTCAAATTCACTTTTTCAAACTCTTGATAATTTGGTAACTAATATTCAAAGCCAACGAGATGTAGACGAAATATACGGTGATTTTTGCTCTGTTGTTCAAAATGAAATGTCATTAAAATTGCCAAAGCGAGAAATTATCGTCAAATACGGTGTTAGTAATAAACGCAGGCGTATTCGAAAACCTTGGTGGAACGACAATTTACAGGTGTTATGGAATGATATGTGTCATGCAGAAAAAGCATATTTAAAATGTAGAAACAGCCAAAAGCATAATTTAAAGCATATCTTTGTTCAAAGGCGTAAAATGTTTGATCAGCAGGTACAGAAGAGAAAGAGAAATTACTGGTTTGAAATGCAGAATGAAATGATAAGTAATGCGGAAAATAATCCAAACGATTTTTGGAAGACAATAGGTAGAGCAGGGGTAAGGGATAATAGAAAGAGAGAAATTCCGATGGAAATTGTAAATGATAATGGTGAAATTAACACAGACAGTAATGCTGTTCTTAATAAATGGAAAACTAAATTTTCTGCACTACTAAACCCAACGCATAATCAGCAAATCAATTTGCAGAATGTTGATGTCATGCTAAATGTTGATAACACTGTTGATGAGTCGGGTTTATTTGCGAATAATTTTACCGTTTCCGAAGTTCGTAAAGCTGTTTATAGTATTAAACATAATCGTGCAATTGGTGTTGACGATATACCAGGCGAGGTATTAAAAAACGACAGCATTATTTCTTTCTTACATAAACTGTTCAATACGTGTTATCGTTCTGGCAAAGTTCCAAATATCTTGGGGAAGTCTCTCATTTGTCCTATACCGAAATGTACTACAAGTGAAGCCCGCGATCCGCTTTCTTATAGGGGCATTGCAATTTCACCTGTAGTCTACAAAGTGTATTGTACCTTGTTAAATAATCGAGTTAGTATGTGGTCAAATTACAATAATATAATATTTGAAGGCCAGAATGGATTCAGAAAAGGCCGAAGCACAATTGACCATATAAGTTCTTTGACAAATATAGTTGAAACAAGGGAAAAAATTAAAAAGTCCACCTTCTGCGCCTTCATAGACTTTAAAAAGGCATATGACTCAGTTAACAGAGATATTCTTTGGACGAAACTTGAAAAACTCGGTTTTAACGGGCTATTATTAGATGCAATTAAGGCTTTGTATAACAATGTTCAGTCTTCGGTTAAACTAAACGGACTGGTTTAATGTAAACTGTGGACTAAAGCAAGGATGTTGCTTGTCGCCATTACTTTTTGTTTTATATATAAATGATTTGGCATTAAAAATTGACGCACTGGGTAAAGGTGTTAAAATTGGTGACGATACAGTCTCTGTTTTACTGTATGCTGATGATGTAGTTCTTATTGCTGAAACAGAAGCAAATCTGCAGTCGATGCTGGATATATTAGGAAGTTGGTGCAAAAGTAATTTAATCTCAGTCAACTCAGCTAAATCCAATGTTGTGCATTTTCGTAATCCCTCAATGCCGCAATCAGATGCCATATTTACGGTAAACGATGAGAACATTTCGTATACAGTGCAGTATAAATATTTGGGGATAGTCTTATCAGAACATCTAGATTTCGCAATAACTGCTAAACACGTCGCACAGTCTGCAAATCGCGCACTTGGACTTTTGGTAGCTTTACACTAAATATTCATGAGGTGCGGGTCCGCCCCTTTGGGGGAGAAGTTTAGGTCCAGAGGAAAATTCATATGGAGCTTGTCACTGGTCAGATGGATTAAATTTATACTAAGATTAGAAAAGAGGTGTCCAAATAAAATATTTTGAAGGGGTTTAGAATTTTTTTCATTCACCCAGGAAATATTTGTAGTTATTTTAGTTTGGGACCCCCTCCACAGAAAATATCATATTTTTTTACTGCGAATCTGTTGGTAAACAAACGCTTGACAGAATCATGGCTTCCGGAGCAGGGAAGCATGTCTTTTTTTCCACTGAAATTTGAAGTACTAGAGTGGACTATTAAAACAAGAGAGGTTTGGAAAGAATTGTATGTGTAGTTTATCAAGCAGGCCTTGAACTGTTACTATTGTCTTCTATGTAAAATATTTAGTGGTAAGCCACCTATAGCCAAAAATAGGGGATTTCCCAAACAGCTGATTTCTTCCTAAAATGAGGCTTTTCTGCACGTGCTTGGTATTCTGTTGATATTTTTGACAAAATGGATTCCTTCTGGGGCATTTTGATGCAGAGAATGACAAAAAAAACTAGTTTAAACATTGGCCAGTTTGGTTGTGATGAGTGGGTGGGGGGTCTGGAACATGGCACCTATGGCAAAATCACTGTTACATGGCCAGATGGCCAAAAATATAGGGAGAGGACTCACCGTATAGCGTACATGGCTGCTCATAGGTGTCTTAAAAGTGATATGCCTAGAATGGATGACAACGGCAGGAAACTTGAGGTGTCGCACCTCTGTCACAACGGCCGATGCGTTAAAGCGGCACACTTGGTTTTAGAGGCACATGAGATCAATTTAGAACGGCTGAGTTGTAAAAGCCAGCAACAGTGCACAAAATTGCATCAACCATATTGTTTGATATGAGCGAAGGTTCATTTCTTTACTTTAACTCTTTTCGGCTTGTCATTTTTCGTATAATTGTGATCGCGGCGGAACTTTTCAGCTTGTACGGGCAGTAACATATTTTTAACGTACTTTACTTCTTCTTGTTGCTGCTCGTACAACCTGTACAAAGCTCGTCGCTTTTTACTTCTGGCCTCCTTGTACTGTTTTGACTTTTTACGCTGCTTATGCCTCTGATTAACTTTTTGTTGTTGATATAGGGCTCGGCAAACTCTGGTGCCTGCTGAGATTGGAGACCCAACAGCCCGACAAAGTTTGTAAATCGATTCGCCTGGGCCATGATTGATGTTATGTGCAGCACTATGTGACCGACCGGGAAAGTTTCTTGAAAAGGTAACATTTTTAGGCAGGGATCTTCTCATACTTCTATTTGAGCCTTCACATTTCTGTGTATTTGTATTCATTTTGGTCTTTTCAAGCATATCTTGACCCAGGCGATAGTCTATGCACTTTCGTATGAGGAGACGGCTTTCGTCACACGGCTTGACACGGAAGTCATCATCTAAGAAAGGACTTCGTTGCAGCCAAGTAACATTGCTTTTCCCCAAGCATACGAAAGAGTATAGGTTGCATAGGTCATGGTTGCCATGGTAACAGCTTTCTATAGCATCACAAGTGTATGATAAGGCTGATTTAAGTTTAGATGAATCAGTAGGAAATTTATCAAAAGCTTGGGTGAATTCAGCCTGACACCGCTCGGCCAGATCAATTGAAAATTTATTCTGCATTTTCTGTCTGTCACTTTTATTTTTTCCAGGCATGTGATTAGTGAGCTCACTCAAATTTTTGATAAATTTTCTCTGATTCTGAGAGACATGTCGAGTATCGAGCAAGTGTTTTGGTTCGGTCGAAGTTACACCATCATTGTATAACTGAAATGCAGCCCTGTATGCAGAAGAGTCTGGATCAGTTGTTAAGTACCCCACTTCAAGCCCAGCATCAGCCAGGTCCAGAAAGCTCTGTCTAGCCCACTCTTCTTCATTACCAATATTGGTGGCCATGTCAATGTTGGCAAAACATTTGCCCTCATGCTGGCATTGTATGCCTTGACCATGTCTGCGCCTTGAGCAGAGCTTTGTTTTGTTCTGGACATTGATTATTTGATGGTTTGGGGTCTCATTTTCAGCAACCAAGTATGTAGCTTGAGTACTGGGCTGAAATGGGGTCTTACCAACACCAGAATAAAGAGCATTATTATAGCATCCATCTGATTGGATGTTAACAGTGGCTGGATTTTTACCCCTTAAAATGTTGATGGACCGTAAATCCTGACATCGCAACCTCATGTCCTGTTTATTTTCCTGCTCCACCACCTCCATAATGGTATTGGCAGATTTTTGCATGCCAGTAGCAGATGGAGGTGGTGTATTTATACTACAAAGCAGCTTTGAAAAGCTAGAAGGGCCAATAGAAGTTTGGCTAAGGCCTACATGAATAGACTGGTTAATGTTTGCTGGACGACGGCCTGGTGAATCTCTGGTTACCTCTTCATACAGATTGAACATTTGAGATTTGAAGGGGCAGTTGTTGCATGTTGCCCGCTCCCTCCACCCCAAACCAAATTTTTGTTCAGCTGCCATATCCCAGCTTAGAAACCCATTCTTGCAGTTAGGATAGGCTTTTTGATGGGCTTGAAAGACTTCATTCCACATTGTTGCGTTTTTCTCAACATGGATCAGTCTGTAGCTGTCCATTTCTGACCTGAAGTTGACAAAATTTGCATACTGCTTATACCTGCACCAGATTTACTCATTGTTTACATGTGGTATGATTTAGCATAGAAATAAGAAAAAGAAGAACCTATTAGAGTCTGAAACTTCAAAACTGCAGTTGCAGCTGTTCAATATGTTCTTTCTTTAAAATACTATATTCTCATGATATATTATTAACCAAAAAAAAAAAAATCACTACACTCCCCCCCACCCCACCCAAAAGAAAACAAAGCACCCACACAAACACATTCACCCCCCCCCCCACCCCCCCCCCCCCATCAACCCTTTAAAGCTCATTTAGCCCTTACTTAGATAGTAAGAATAAAATAATTAATGAAAAAATAATTAATGAAGAATAAATGCAAACATAAAATATGTATGCTTTGTAATGGTTTATGTTGCTGAAAATATCATTAAAAAAATGTTTGCTGAAACTGAAAGTTGAAACTTTTGCCTATAGTTTGTTCATTGGTCATGTGACTATAAGGCTTGATAAGTTCAGATTTAAAGAAAGATATTAACTAAGCAGCATACCTTGCATCGGGCTTACAAGTTGCGCCTCTTTCAATTTCTGTTATCTCGGCAAGCTTTGGCCGCAAAAGTCTAACATTGCTGTTTGTATTTTTCTCTTTTACCAGTTCATGTTTTCCAATGGGCAGCCTTACAAATGGCTTTGGCTTTTCCCCTGACCTATCATTTGGCAATGTTTTTCCCTTGTTTGAAGGGGGAATTCCTTTTCTAAACCTGCTTTTCACATCTGCCTTTGGATTTTTCTTGGTAAACACCATAATGTTGCAATGTCAGAATAACAGATATATAATAAACAATTACAGAATGTTGGAATTTTATTCCAAAAGTCAGGAAAACACTGTCACTATTTATTTATAGACAACATGTACACAATTAATGCCACATATTTGAGGCCACAACATATGTTAATACAAGTAGTTTAAGTGAATCTAAGTAGTACATTCAAAATAAAATCATACACAGAAATATTGGCACTATTCAGCATAAAAATACATACACAACTGATTCTATTTGCTTAAAAAGACCAAAATGAATATTTTCTCAGTGTCTCTGAGATAAGAAAGTGGCTGGTAATTGCTGTTTCTGATAAAAATGAACAGCTGTAGGTATCTTTTTACAAAATTTATTGTCCTGCTCCATTGTCTGT
The DNA here is from genome assembly GCA_963989385.1 of Ctena decussata. Taxonomy (NCBI): domain Eukaryota; kingdom Metazoa; phylum Mollusca; class Bivalvia; order Lucinida; family Lucinidae; genus Ctena; species Ctena decussata. The sequence goes on from OZ022510.1 coordinate 24,303,711, forward strand.
GTTGATATGAGCCAATTTGATGGGAAGCAGTCTCTCCAGGCCAATTAATACCTTTTTGCTAACTTATTACAGCATAATACAACATATTAGTCATTTAGAGCCAATGCATGAATGCTTATGGCAATGGTGAACATGATTGAAGCAAAGTTTTAGCTGTAAACAGAGGCATAAGACTCAGTGAGGAAGTATGAGAACTTAACTCCAAGTATGCCGCGTTATGTGCTCTGGCCGCTTAGCCCCGTGCCAAAACGCAAACTTATTTTTTTTGTAATATTTCTTAAGCAAGTCCAGTGTTATTTATATTGATGGACAGAAGAAGGATTGAATTTGAGTTTAGCAAAGAGAAGTAACTCTTACTGGTTTGTTGTGGGAAATATAACAGATTATATTGCCCTTAGCTAAATTGTGTAGTGAAATTAAGGGGTATGTTTCTTTAATTGTTCTTTAACCCCTAATGATGGGTTTGTAAACCTGTATTGTTTGCTTTTCAGAACATAGACCCCTCCAACAAACTAACAGAACAGGTGGAAGTTCAGCTGTGATTTGTATGGGTAGTGTCTGGCAAGGTAACAACTTGCTTTCTGTCATTTCTTACATTTTCGCTACACTTGGCCGCAGAATGCCTATGTTGCAAATAAAACCTACATTTATGCACATTCCTTGTTGGCCACATATTTCATGCTTTGTAATTTACTTAGCTTTGTATTGAAATGCAAATATGCTGCACATCAATGAGGAAAGTTTTTGGTATAGGTAGCTTTACACTAAATATTCATGAAATGCGGGTCCGCCCCTTTGGGGGAGAAGTTTAGGTCCAGAGGAAAATTCATATGGAGCTTGTCACTGGTCAGATGGATTAAATTTATACTAAGATTAGAAAAGAGGTGTCCAAATAAAATATTTTGAAGGGGTTTAGAATTTTTTTCATTCACCCAGGAAATATTTGTAGTTATTTTAGTTTGGGACCCCCTCCACAGAAAATATCATATTTTTTTACTGCGAATCTGTTGGTAAACAAACGCTTGACAGAATCATGGCTTCCGGAGCAGGGAAGCATGTCTTTTTTTCCACTGAAATTTGAAGTACTAGAGTGGACTATTAAAACAAGAGAGGTTTGGAAGGAATTGTATGTGTAGTTTATCAAGCAGGCCTTGAACTGTTACTATTGTCTTCTATGTAAAATATTTAGTGGTAAGCCACCTATAAATAGCTAAAGCTAGTATCTCACTGAGATGCGACAACTGGCGACTAGTTTGAGACAAAGATTTGCGATAAAGTCCGCGACTTTGCGACATTTTTCATATTTGGGTCTCACCGAAATGGTGGTTACGACATATTTGCGAGTGTCGCACGATTATCTCACGAATCTTGCCCAAATTCGCCTGGAGTTCGCACACACGTCGCGCGACGTTCGTGAGACACTCGTGCGACGTTCGCACAATAAAATTGCGATTATTTCTCTCGTGCGACTGTGTCACGATACTCTCGCGAACGTCGCACGACTGTCGTGCGAAGGTCGTGCAACAGTCGTACGATGATTTTGCGAGAAAATTAGAACCTATTGACATTCCAGCAATTTTTTAATCATCAGACGTCAGAAAGATGGATATTGTGTTTTATCATAAAATATGGGGTGGTTCAGCCAGAACTCAGCCAGTACATTCTGGTGGGCATCATTCCATGGGTACTGTTTCTCACTCTCAATGCCCAGTTTCTTTTTCTTCCTTGTTTCACCCGTCAGAGAAACCGTGGGAGCTCCCGAGCTCTCGTCGTCGGAGGGAACAGGAGCTGGGACTGTTTCGGCTTCCTGTGTTGTGGTTTGATGGCCGGGTGCAGTGGCAGCCCTACCCCTACCTCGCCCTTTTCTGGCATGATGCCCATGTTGGAACTGAATGAGTGCAAACTGTTTTCAAGAAACATAATTGTCCGAGTCTCGTGGGACGAAAATACGAACCATTCACGCCACTTTTGCGACATTGCGAGTAATTTAAGACACTCGCAAGATAGTCGTAAGATATTCGTACGAATGTCTCACGACGTTCGCGCGAAAGTTACTCAGTCTTATTTGCTCGCAATTTAGTCGCGGAAGTGTCTTATTTATGTCGCAATTTGTTCGCAATATAGTCTTATTTATTTCGCAAATTTTTCGTGTTCACGGTCGTTGCGACTCGCCGGAAACTAAATTGCGATGGGTCCGCGACGTGTTCGCGACACCCGCGATGACTTTGCGACTATGTTGCGACTATATTGCGAGAAATTTTGTCGCATAAAAAAGTTTTACATGTAAAACTTTTTTTGTGCGACAATGCGAACTGTTTGCGCCAGTTTGCGACTCACGCGAGGATATTGCGAATCCCCGCGAACGTTTCAAGACAGTTTTGAGACTCATCCGCGAATGCAATTCGCAATCAGTCGCAAACTGTCGCATCCCAGTGAGATAGGGGCTTAAATCAAAAGCATTTGGTGGTATTCAGTATGGTCCTTTTACAAAGCTTTATGAGTCAGTTGTTTTCCCGGTTATATCGTATGGTGCTGCGATCTGGGGCACCCAGTCCTATAGCTGCATTAATGCTGTACAACATAGAGCTGCGAGATATTTTCTAAATGTAGGAAGGTATACACCTAACGCAGCAGTAAATGGAGATATAGGATGGACGCCCATGATCACAAAGTGTTGGAAGTCTGTGTTATCATTCTGGTGTCGCTGTATAAATATGGACGCAACAAGGCTGAACAGGAAAATATTCTGCTGGTCAAATTCAAAAGTAAGTACCAGATGTAAAAACTGGAATTTCAGGGTAGGTCAGAAATTGACAGAGTCCAATTTTCACATTTATAATAACATAAATCAAACCATTAATAAGACCAATATTTTAAATAACGTTTTGCCTTTCATTACGCAAGAATACTAGTATATCAATCAGTGGGCAGTTGATGTAAATCGCAATAGTTCACGTTCGGGAGTTGGATGGAATAAACTTCGATTATACAGAACCTTTAAGCAGGATTTTGTAGTTGAAGAATATTGTACAAGGATATTTAATAGGTCTCATAGAGGGGCTTTGGCTAATACTCCAGGCTGAGTCTGGAAGCGTAGACTTGCTGGTTGGATAACCGTCTTCCTTGGCTCAGTGTGGGGTATTTAGGGGATGTAGTGCTGGTGCAGGACACAAGAACAGACACATTTTAGAGCGATCGTCTCTCATAGCTCAATATTGAGTCGCAATTTTACATCTTATATCGATTTTTTAACTGTGTTTATGTACATGTAAAATTGGTGAGACGTTAATAAAATTATCTTATCTTATCTTATCTTATCTAACTGACCGTCCCGACATGACCTTAGTTGTTTACCGAGGACGTTAAGCATCAAATCAACCAACCAAATCTAATGGTTTACCATAGGGCTTTTCAATAAATGCACTGAGAATGTAAATATATGCATATACATGTACGTCTGCGTATCAAAAGACTGCTGTGTGATGAAGCATTGTTTTCTTAAAACGTAAGATGTTTGAAATAGATACAATGTGCATCGAGAAGAAGTACATAAAGTTTTCTATTCAAACAAGCGCGTTGATACAAAATTTTCATGGGACAATTTGAGTGGTGAGTGAGTGACCTCGGGTTTAACGACCACCCAAGATCGAGGTCATATGCAAACGAGACCTCGGTTTAAAATCTCATCCAAAAGACCGGAGAAGCGGGGGATCGATCTTGCGACCCATGGATTGGTAGTCCGGAGTGTTATCCACTACACTAAAGCCGCTCCTTCAATGGGACAAACGAAGCAGCCAACTCAGCAATGTTTGATGGGTTATGTTTTCGTCAGAAGAATGTTCCTGTAATTGCCAAAACGGGACAATTTATGGACATGTGTAATGAAGTATAAGCCATAATTTAATAAGACGTTATCCTATCCATAGAATTTTACTAAGCGTTATTATTATCATGTATTTATTTGTTTGTTTTCTTTTTATTTATGCATTAATTTTCCATCTTTTTGGCCACTATCCATATATAGTTTAAGTAATTTCCGGCTGTCTTTATATTCGAATTTTTCATCTCACCAAACAGGTAGTGTCACCAACCGTATTAATAAGGGTTACCCGTATTTACACAATTTTTATGTTGCTACTTCATTGACGCATACCCATTGGATCGTGAAAATGTATACTGATCAAAATAAGAATTTCCAATATAACTGTGTCAGTTTTAAATTGTATTTATGAACATATAAAATCTTATCTGGAGAACTTAAAGCAATTATCATTTAATTTATAAAATTGTCAAATCGGATAGATATTTTTTCTGACCCATATTGAAGATTTAACCATGGTCACCGTGGAACGCTTAAAATTCAAACTAATAAGTGGACGGATACGTCCTTATTTGTTAAGTATATATATCCGCATTCTACCAAATCGTCCTAGTTACTACGTGAACAAGCAAACTAATTTTAAGTATTTATTGTACCAATTCGGACATCCCAACTACCTTAAAATCCCTTGTATTTCTACATTTTGAGGCTTCCATTTTTTCCTGCAAGTTTTTTTAACGTTGGCAAACAGTGGAGACCCTGACCAGACTGCAAGGTCTTAGGAGCAGTTTGATCTGGGCCTCCACTGTTTGCTCCAAGCATCAATTATTTTTGTCTGAATTTTAAGGACAATGACATAAAGGGAATAGTTGCTGTGACTTAAAATACAATCTGGGATAATTTCAAATAGTTGACTCATGAGGAAGAATATACGGACAGGCATAATGTTTCTGACCAGTCCCTCGGTGAGTTGTCAATATCTTCTTTGAATATTTATTATTTTTATTACCATTGTTATCATTATTATTATTATTACTATTATTATTATTATTATGTTATTATCATTATTATTCATTATTTTCTGCCCACCTTTAGCGCATCTGAGCCAAGGCTCACAAGGTGAGATGCTTGTATAACAATGGTCGGTTGTCCGTCCATTCTTTCAAACACAATAATATTTTCAAGGTCAGTAGGCCAATCTTAATCAAATTTTATTTCTATTACCATTGGGGTCAAGGATGGGGGACAAAAGGTTTTGGCGCAGATCTGTTTAAAACTGTGGTCGTTATGGTAACCAGAATGTTCGACAGGTTGAGCCACGACACGAGAAAACCAACAATGTGGTTGTGCGCCCAGCGCAGACTCAGATCAGCCTGGGCATCCGCCCAGTCTGATCAGAGTCTTCGCTGTCCGCATGGAGGTAGCTCAGTCCCTTAGCTACTTTTTAAGCACTTAGCGAAGAGTCTTAACAGACGTAGCGGATGCCCAGGCTGATCTGAGTCTGCGCAGGGCGCACAACCACATTGTTGGTTTTCTCGTGTCGCGGGTCAGGTTAATTTTTGACTGGGCCTTCTTCGAACTTGAACCAGGTTAGGCATATAATTTCGGATACGTTCGAATTCTGGACATATTTGGACAGATTTGGACTTCTCTCTCTCTCTCTCTCTCTCTCTCTCTCTCTCTCTCTCTCTCTCTCTCATTCTCTAGAGGAGGAAATTCTAAGACTTTGAAGAATTGATCTCAATTGAAAAGGACGACAAACTGAAAATGACAGAGTTGCATCTTCTCAAATTTTACCCACCCCTTAAGCCCCTCCTATGTACTTTGTAAAGGGTGCCTCAAGGAAGCCTTAATAATTCTCGTGACCGAAACATTTACATGTACTTATACTCAGATTTAGGAATTATGGCCGCCATACTTTCTAGCTGCACTTCTTGACTCCACATTTGTTTGTACTTTTAACTGGATGTCAATTAGTATAAAGCGATTGAAAATTAGTGTAAAACTGATAAAATGTTCGATTAAATATTGGTTCAGTCAAGAAAACTTTTCTCTTAATATATAAATGCATTCCATAAACCGTTCTGCAAACGCCTGTAGCCTTTTCGCCATTAAACTTAAACTTAAAAAAAAAAACAATAAATAAACGGTGCCAAATCTTGTGTAGGCAGACTGCACTCGATCGTGCCATACTGAACAAGCGCATGTACAGAATGGTCTGAACTTTCTCAGTTTTCATATACTGTAAGGAATGTCTTCGCGCGCGACCACTCAATAATTAATATGATACGGAAGAGCCTCTTAAAATTACAGTAATTAACGTAGATGAGTATACTTGCAAGAGAGGAAACTCTATCATTTTATCTTCTTTACCTCCCTTTTCGATGAGGTCAACTCTTAACGGAAAGAATTTGCTCCCCTTGGAGCAAATTCTTTTCGTTAACAGTAGTCCCTGTTTTGGAAAGGTTTCGTAGTCCAAGGAAGCAAACAGGAAGTCACTTAAGTTATTTCCCTTCGTAGAAATGATGGGCAACAAGGGAATATACCCATAAACATTACAATCGCAGTTTGATCGCTATTTTCGTAAATATTGGGACATTTTAGCCAGTTATTAAAACTAGAATTATAATACAATTTCAACACGCCGAATTGATTTATCCGCTAATATTAAAATTAAATACATACAATGTACATCCTGATTTGATTGCTCTACAAGACTGCTTTTCTTTTGGTGTTTGTTTACCCTGTTTGTTTATTTGTTCCAATATTTAAGGTTTTTACGGTAAGTTCCAAACAGGATGACCAGCTCATCATCCTACGCTTTTGAGCGTCACACCAAAACACTTTTGCTATAAAAACAAACTAACATTTCTGGCAGTATCTCTAGAACCATAGAAATCTTCAAATTGTAAAAAGGAGATAATTTGTTGAAAACGGTTATTTATACATGTACATGTAAGTATTATTAGACATTTTGAAACTACATGTAATCTAATTTTTATCATCATCATTACTACTATTATTTTTTACATAATTTAATTCATATATGTATTTTCATGCAGCTGTGTATCTTCTTTTGTTATTATTCTATTTATGCTTAATAAAGAAACAGTCATTTATTACTTGAAGTAAATGCGTATTACATCGACATAACACGGGAGGTTTCCTGATTTTTAGCGTAAGTTTATTTATTGAAAACAACACTGATTTTTGGCATGTTTATTATATAAGTGGTATGTGCGTCCAGGGAAGACTCAGATCAGCCTTGGCATCCGCTCAGTCTGATCAAAGACTTCGTTGTAGAAAGTAGCTTAGATCATTAGCTACCCGTAAGCGCACAGCCAAGACTCTGTTCAGACCAGACGGCTGCCCAGCTTGATTACAGGTTTTGCGCGATGTACCCACGACTTCGTTGGTTTCGTCCTGCTACGGTTCAGTTATTATCGTTTTGTTGTAACCTTTTTTTCAGAAAGAAGCCTTCTGAAATTGTAACGTAACCATCATGCTTCAACGAATAGCACCTGTGCTATATGTACTGGTGGCAGCCATTTTCAAAATGGCGGAATGTCACGGACGACTGGTTGAGCCTCCATCTCGTTCAAGTATGTGGAGATTTGGTTTTAAAAATCCCACCAACTATAACGATAACCAATTGTTCTGCGGTGGAAGATCGGTAAGTTGTAATGATGAGCCGAGACACGACAAAACCAAGTTAGTGACATTTGCGCCCAGCACAGACTCAGATCAGCCTTGGCATACGCCCAGTCTGATCAGAGTCTATGCTGTCCGCTTGGAGCTAGCTAAGACCCTTAGCTACCCTTTAAGCGCAAAGTAAAGACTCTGATGAGACTGGGCGGATGCCCAGGTTGATCTGAGTCTTCGCTGGGCGCAAATGCCACTTTGTTGGTCTTCTCGCCTCGCGGCTCAAATGGTAAAGAGCGGATGGCATTTACTAACGAGACCATCAACGGTGTCTACTCGTGGTCGTTTCTAGTAGCTTTTTTTTCTGTATGCAGGTAAATAACGATGGCCACGATCGTGTTCAGAAACAGAATCAGAGTACCTTACTGGTGATACGTTCATGAACAATCATTCACCAAAGGGTAGTCTGTACTGCGTGTATGGTCTTGTTACGTGCATTATGGTGAGAGTTTTCTAGTGTTTGGCCTGTTTCTAGAGTTAGCATTTGACGGAACAAAATGAGTTAAAGACGAACGAGTACAAAGGGATTCAGATACATGTAGCTGAACAAATTACTCTCGTCTTTTCAAAGAAAGGTTAATGTAGCCAAACAGTTTTTCATCTTGTTCACTATTTCAAGTCCCCACTGGCAATCATCAGATCATATAATTCTGTTGCAAGTCTACAATACCTGGCCGTTGAAAATATACGTTTACTAGTTAACTTCGGTAATCCTATATTAATTAGAAATATCATTTAATAAACTTCTGAAAGGTCTATTTTAAAGTAAAGATCAAAATGAATTTATTTGGAATTCTGATTCGTTCATACAAATAATGCCAATTAAAAATACATGTAGATAAATAAATAAATACAGACGATCACATTATTTTCTTTGTTTGCAGCATTTATTTGCATTCATCTGTTTTGCCAGTCTTAGCAAACTTCCTGTACAACAGGTTTTTATGCAACTACGGTAAAAAACAAGAGACTGATAACAGCGGCCGGATACACTTTGAGGATAATACAGATATCATCTACAATGCGCTTGCGCAAATATTGTTATGCAATACATTTTGCATTTCTGTAAATGCCCAACTGGCTACACTGTAAAACAATCCAGAGTTTACAGTAGAATAACTGGCAACCAGCTGCTAATTCATTTCCCGTTATGTTTACGGGCGCACGCAAACATTTGCAGGAATCATCATACAGAGTAGGATAGAATAGCATAGGTATTGTTTTAGCCATAAATTCAGGTAGTTTTGGGTGCGGCCAATTAATAGAACCCTAGCATATCGCGACTTCCACAAATGTTCTACAGACAGCCGCCCGTAAAAATAGCGGTAAACAGCCAGATTCCAAGCGTTTTACCGTATAATCTACGGTAAAATCAAAACAGATTTTGTTTGAAGGAACTAAATGTTCGAATAGCTGCATGACATCACCTAACTTCATGTATGCCACAGCGTAAGGAGACGTCATGAAAAAATAAATTCCGAAAGAGTTCCTTCAAGAGCAGAGCACACATTCATAAGAAGAAACATCGGCCATACTTCGAAGTTTCGGCTATTCAGTGATCCCGACAATATCTGGTCAGAACGAAAGCCAAAGAAAAGTATACTGTAATTTCTTAATTTTTATAATTAAAAGCAGTCTATTCAAAAACTGCTTAGTATCGAAAAGGGTCTAAAAGGTTAAAAAGCGATGATTTAGAATAAACGTCTAAACCAATCAAAAATTCCTTGATTTCTCAGAATATATCCTCTCATCTCAAAGAACAAAAATAAAATAGAATCTGCACTATAAATGATGTTCGGGGAGACGTTTCACGACCACCGCACGGCACATCACCAGCTGCAGTGAAGTCCGACCAAAGACTTTTGTATTTCCAAATCAGCTGACTAAAATGGTTTATGATAAATAAATGTAATATTGCATTGTGTATGAGGCTCTGGAATGGCTCGGAATGCCTCGTCATTCGTACGCGTTCTCTGAGTGCGCCTGATATACATGGTACGTCAAGGAATATGCATGATATACTCCATTATCGCTAACGTCCTGATGATACTATCATATGAAGATGTATTTTATTGTCATTTCAGATTCAATGGGATACAAACAATGGAAAATGTGGTGTTTGTGGAGACCGGTACGATGGGAAACGTGAGAACGAGGTGGGTGGGAAATATGCAAATGGTATAATTGTAAGGAAATACAGTCCCGGGGATACAATACCTGTCACAGTCCACATAACAGCCAATCACAAGGGCTGGTTCGAATTTCGAATTTGTGAAAATAATAACCCGTCGGATAGGGTCACTCAAGAATGCATGAATCAAAATATCTTATACATTAAGGAAGCAGCTTCTACAAGATGGAGTTTCGATTTCACAGGAGCCTTTAAAAAGACATTTCAAGTGGTTTTGCCGAAGACTCTCAGATGCAGCGCATGCGTACTGCAGTGGAAGTATAATACGGGTAACAGCTGGGGAGTAGATGAAAACGGGAAGGGATGTGTAGGCTGTGGGCCACAGGAGCAGTTCTACGGCTGCGCAGATGTTGCCATAGGACATGATGACGTTGTGCTTGGAAAGGCTAACGTAGTTCCGGTAGTCGTACCGGATGGTGACGTAGATGAAAGAACATATACGGGAGGCGATACAGAGGAACAGAAAGGAACTTGTCATTGCCCATGTGCTAATGCGGCAGGAAACACTGAGCAATATTTACTTACAGCCCTATTGTCTACCATATGTGCCAAAGGTGTGTGGTGAAACTTGACTTTGGAAAGCTGATTTAGCAATTCTATGTTACTTTTAGCTTAATTGGAACACCGCTCGGCCAATTCCGTGAATCAGCCTCGGACGTATAACTTGTGTCTACTTTAATCACATGACTGTTTTCGGGAACAACGGTATAAAGATGGCCGCGACCGCCGTACCGAGTAAATGATAATAAAAAAGAAGAAAAAAATGTATTTTTCTGTCTCGGCATCAATGACTGACCATTTTGTTTTGCCAACAGCAAAGCAACAAATGCATGTCTGGGCAATAGCTGAATAGGTCGCGGGCCGAAAATTAATTATCTTTCGGAGACATACAGAGCCACGTCTTCGGCATACTCTTGTTCAGGCGAACAAAATGTTGCATTTTGCGACAAACGTCTACGCCGCACAAATATCCGAGGACTGATTCACGGAATATTGGCCGAGCGGTCTTCCGAATGACTCTTTGTTAGATACAAATGTACGTTTAATACCTCGCTGTACCATATTGTGCTTAAAGCACGGACCATTTGAGCTGCGATACGACGAAACCAATAATATGGTTGTGCGCCCAGCGCAGACTCAGATCAGCCTGGGCATCCGCCTGGATGCCCAGGCTGATCTGAGTATGCGCTGGGCACACAACCACATTGTTGGTTTTCTCGTGTCGCGGCCCATTTGTGCTTTCGTCTGTTTTTCCATGTGTGCCAAAGTTGGATGGGAAATCCGGACTGCAGTTAAATTTACATCAGTTATGTACTAGGCGGTTAGGGTACACATTAAACAGCCATTTTCGAAATGTGAGCAGGGATTTTATACAAAATAATACAGCTAGACTACATAACAGACTAAGTACCCATACAGTCAAACCAAATCTTAAGGCAAATGGGTACACCTACATGTTTTTTCTGCTGTTTTAAAACGGAAACAACTTTCATGACTTCCTATTTGCTCCCGTCAAAGAATGCAGCCTTTTCAATATAGGATTTATTCTGAATCACCATTCAAAATTCAAGATTCAAGAATTTTTATTTACCGTCGGATTTAGAATAACAAATAATATTAGCTACATGAGCTATTTTCCGACAAACATATGTATAAAAATAACAAGTAAAAAAACAGAAACAGAAAGAATTTGCTCCAAGGTATAATCCCAATAAAGTGGGAGGCAAAGAAGATAATTAAATGGTAGAGTTACCTCGCCTGAACATGTACCTATTTACCTGATTTTTTTAAGGATTCATACATTGTGTGGAAAAGTACCAGACTCTGTCCAGGTGTCGCAGAACGTTTGACGTTTTCTTAAAATTTCGAGACCAGGGGCCGTATTCATAAAACAACTTATTAAGTCGTTGCTATGCTGTTGCTAAGGCTAAATTTCTTAGAAGGAGATTCCCTACAACTATGAAATTTGCTCTGGAGGAACAGTCTTACAAAGACTGTTCCTCCAGACCAAATTTCATAGTTGTAGGGAATCTCCTTTCTAGATATTTAGCCTTAGCAACCGCATAGCAACGACTTAAGTTGCTTTATGAATACGGCCCCAGGTCGTACAGAAAGCAATTTGGCAATCACACTGCATACATGTAAATACATTTGCATACATGACGAGATTTTACGTGAGATTTTATTAAATCACGAAAAAACTGTAAATAGTGTTAATAAAATGATAATAATAATAATCATAATAATACGTCTAGTTATTATTATTAATATTTTTTTTATTATTGATATTACCATTATCATCACCGTTCCGAATAGACGCACATAATACAAATGAAAGTAATATAAAAGTGAAAACTTTTGTAAGGAGTAAAATTGTTAACACACAGCAGGAAGACGACGATAAAACGATCCACCTGCGATAGGGACTGAACTAATAAATGAGCCGCGACACGACAAAACAGCAATGTGGTTGTGCGCCCAGCGCGGACTCAGATCAGCCTGGGCATCCGCCCAGTCTGATCAGAGTCTTCGCTGTCCGCATAGAGGTAGTTTAGACCCTTAGCTACCCTTTAAGCACTTAATGAAGAGTCTGATTAAACTGGGCTGATGCCCAGGCTGATCTGAGTCTGCCTTGGGCGCACAACCACATTGTTGTTCTTTGTCGTGTCGCGGCTCAAATGTTAACTTTTGGTTAACTATTGTTAATTATAGGGAAGAATAAGTTGGGAATGTAAGCATTTGTTTAGTAATACACAGGTTTATAAGTTCCTTCCCTATGGAGGAATTTACATTAACTCCTAACATCTTTCTCTGTACTGTATTTAAATAATAACAGTACAGGAATAACAGTACAGGAATTTAAATAATAAATTTTTTATTTACCTTAGCAGATTAAACAAATATTTTGAAATATTTCAAGAACATCAAGTGGGCCGTATGGTCTCAGATCGCTCACCGGCGTGGACCATATGGTTCTGCCGGATAGGAAGATTTTTAATTTTCTGTATATGGGCATGGTGGTTAACACGGTCATGTGATCACAAATTTAAGCAGCCAAACTTTTATTTCGCCAACACATGGAGTATCCATATGTTATTTTGCATCCATCTGCTAAGTCGCCTTGGACAAGATGTCTGAAGCTGTTGAAATATGATTGACCTTGGTCAAAGGTAAAATTATTACATTGACCTTTGGTACTCTATAAACTTCATGTACTCATTTAGTTTGCTGCATAAACCACTTTTTACTCAAACTTTTATATCAAAATCTATTATAATTTCCATGAAATCTTATGTGAAAGCAGTTTCCCCATATAAAAACACTGGAAACAAATTTGACATGTCCATAAAAAGGTAAAGGTCAACCAAGGTCATTATTTGAATAGAGTTGGGAGTTATCGAGTACCCGATGCTACATATCACGCTTCACGATCATCGGTCTGTTGGTTCTGGAGAAGAAGAGTTTAAAGGTGTTTACTATATATGGACACGGCGGCCATGCCGGCCAAAAGCATTTTGACATACATGTATTTTCATTCCCCCAAACCTTTGAAAATTCGATTCAAATTGGCCCAGTGGCTTTTGATGCTCACTACTGTTGAAATATAAAAGACCTTCGTCAAAGAATTACCGTGACCTCATTTACTAAAAGCACTGCATGTGACTCACTCTGTCGACTGTATATCCAAACTTTTGTACCAAAATATTCTACAAGTTCCATGGAAATAATGTTATAGCATTTTGCCATATAAAAACACAGGAAAGCAAATTTGACATTACCGTGGCAAAGTCATAGGCAACCAAAATTGAACATACTTGGTAGCACTTGCGTACGATGTACCTAATGCTACGTTCCGCGTGCCAAGGCCATCTGTCTATTGATTCTGGAAAGGAAGATTTTTAAAATGTCTTTGCCATATATGGGCAGGTCGGGGCACATTTGTCATGTGAGTTGAACCGTTTTGGAATATGTTCGTTTTCCTCAATTTCTGAATAATCCATAATGAAAATTGATTCCAACTGGCCCAGTTGCTTTTGAGGCGCTTTTGATATGTGAGTGACCTTGCTCAAAGGTCAAATAATGACCTTGAACTCTATAGTTCTAAAATCTTCATTTCTCCGTTTAGTTGATATAAACTAACTTCTATGCCAAATCTTCTACAGTTTCCATGAAATCCAACGCTCTAGCATTGTCCCATACAAAAGCACCTGTATGCAAAGGGGGGGGGGGGTCCAATAAGGTGGGTTTTCTGCATCCTACCAAAGTTTTCTTTTTTAACTGATGGTATACTCCAATGTGTCTAGTTTATTGGACCATATGTGACTTTGGTCGGAAAGCCCTACTTATTGAGCTATGGGTCCACAGAAGTGGGTGGGGTAATCCAACATGGTTTTAGCCTGTCTTGTAAAAACATTCTCATTTGGTAGAAGAGTACAGCAGACAGACAGGATTTAATAAAATGATTAACAGAACATCTAAACTATATTTCCATATCATTTTGTTTGGTTTAATTTGAACATATGTTGTCAAAAAAGACTTCCTTTGACATTCAGCATTTTTTAATATTTTTGACCTCAATTTTCAATATTTCTTGGCCTTATTGTTAAATAAACAGACCAGTTATCATCAAACTCATGTCGAGGAAGCACCTTGACAAGGACATTCAGATGATGTGACCAGAATTTCACAATGGCATAGTTTTCATGGTCGACTGAACACATAAACTTGCTTGGAAGATGTTTTTCTTTCCGTTTTGACCTAGAATTACGAACCTTTGGTCAAATTACTATTTTAACTGCTATATTATGCCCCACGCCCCAGCCACTAAAGGTGAGGGAATACATATTGGCTTCAGTGCGGATCTCGTTGGCATCTGAATTTGTGTATGTGTCACATATTAAGTCCTTCTGTGACCTTGGAAACAAGGTCAAGGTCATCAAAATCTGACCTTGACCTTGTTTCCAAGGTCAAAGTATGTGACACAGACACAGATGCAGACGCCAAGGAGATCCGATCTGAAGCCAATATGTATTCTCTCATCTTTAGTGGGGGGTGTAGGGCATAATATAGCAGTTTAAATAGTAATTGGGCCAAGGGTTCGTTATTCTAGGTCAAAAAGCAAGTTTATGTGTTCAGTCGACCATGAAAACTAGGTCATTGTGAAATTCTGGTCACATCAGCCGAATGTCCTGGTCAGGGTGCTTCCTTGACATGAGTTTGATGACAACTGGTCTGTTTATTTAACAATAAGGCCAAGAAATATTGAAAATTGGTGACAAAAATATCAAAAAATGCTGAATGTCAAAGGAAGTCTTTTTTGACAACATATGTTCAAATTAAACCAAATAAAATGATATGGAAATATAGTTTAGATGTTCTGTTAATCATTTTATCAAATCCTGGCAGTCTGCTGTACTCTTCTACCAAATGAGAATGTTTTTACAAGACAGGCTAAAACAATGTTGGATTACCCCACCCACTTCTGTGGACCCATAGCTCAATAAGTAGGGCTTTCCGACCAAAGTCACATATGGTCCGATAAACTAGACACATTGGAGTATACCATCAGTTAAAAAAAGAAAACTTTGGTAGGATGCAGAAAACCCACCATATTGATACCCCCCCCCCCCCTTTATGTTCTTAGTAAACAAAAAAAAAACTTTGTCAAGGCCAACCCAAGGTCATTATTTGAACAATTTTGGTAATACTCGACTATCAGATGCTACGAGGGTCATCCTATAAAGAGTGGGACTTGTTTGATATTTTACCAACCCTATCCCGCTACTTGAAAATTTTACATTTATTTGCAAGACCAGTATCTCACCTCCCTATAGTAAATGTTTCATCAAATTTTACCAACGACCTAGCCAGCTATGGTTCGAAATGTAAGGTACCAGATAAGTCTTTGGCCGGGATTTGCTTCAGAATTCAACCAAAAAGACCGGAAATATAAGATCTGGCATTTATCCAAATAGTGGTATCCGAAGATATTTTGACATTTTCTATATTTGGTTGCATTACGTTTGAATTTTGCTTACATCATTTGGTCTATAGATTAGCCCATTGACGGATGGTTGCCTAGCAACCAGTCTATTCCAGGAAATATGACCTTAAGTAGTATGCACGATTTTCTGTTGCTAAGCACATCAACCCTGTGTTTCTTCAATATGTGTTTTGCAATTTATATGGTAAGACTTAAGTGCTTGCCATTATATAAATCTATTTTCAATTTATGACACCTGCCTCACGCCCACTCCCAATTACACTGCTCAAGTTTTGCATTTTTTTTCAATTTTAGACTAAAATTTCTAGCTTTTTTTGACAAAGTATGATCCAAACATAGTATGGTAGAAAACAAAATATTTTTGGACTTAATAGGAGGGTTCCGGTTACCATGGCAACCTTTTTGCAAACATGGCCAGGAGCTTTTCCCTTACCTTCTGTCGTTACTAGGCAACATGAAATCAACGGGCAGATAAAAATTTGGGCTACTTTGTTGTATGCACTATAAGATTTGCCTAGCAGTGGTCATATTTTCGATATGAAAAACATATGGAGTCACAAATTATAAATGAAGTCCCACTCTTTATTGGATAGCCCTCGTACAAAGTTTCTAGGCTATCGGTCTGTTGGTTCTGGAGGTTTTTACCATATGTGGGTATGGCGGAAAGGTTGGTCATGTTCCCAAATCATTTGGAAATATTTCGTTCCTGCAAGCCCTGAAGGCTCTATATGAAATTTGGTACAAACCGACCCAGTGTTTCGTTTGAAAATATGAACAGTCGACAGAAGACGACGACGAAACCTACCTATCCTATAAGCTCACCAGCAGCCTTCAGCGCAGGTGAGCCAAAATGCAGAAATTATCTGACATTTGGTTTGATACAGTTTAAGATATACCGTCACCTTGGCGCGAAAAGTCAATAACTCCAAAATTTCCAAAAATCATCTTCTTGCATAATTTGATACTAAATAATGATATACATATCATATTAAAATTTCACAATCTAATTCTGGGTGTAAAAGGTGTTTTTGGCATAAAATGCAAAATGGGCTATTTACAACTGTATTTTAGCCTGGCGCAATAACTCAATAAGAGCACTTACTGGGTTTTCGCTCCAAATCATTTTGAAATATATATGAAATTGATTAGTGCAAAAACTGTATAAGAGCAGTTATTGAGTTTTTGCACCAACAGAGTTTATTGTGAATTTAAATTATTTTGGTGCAAAAATACCATAAAAGCCATTGTTTTGTTGTTAACATTATGAAACACAGATAAATTTGTAAATTGTTACTGTTTTTAATAAATAATAGTAGTAAGCAATGAGTACGTCTCACAATTAGCACACAAAACGAAACAGTAGGACTCATTTTTTGTCATCAGTATGGCATTACTTATTGACACCACTGTCATGATATAATATCAACACTGATACCAAAATTAGGTACGTAAGGGATATAGATATCTGGTTTTATGACACCACCATAATGTGGTAAAATGTGAGCGAATGTGATGGTGATGACAGCTTGTGTGTGATAAGCATTTAACCATGTGGTTTAATAAGCCATGACAATGAAGTTTTCAATGAATCTGTCTCTTTTAAGCAAAATATTAACCTTGTGATTTGCTCTAGATTTTGTTAGTCAACATCTTAGGTCATTACAGAAGGTAATGCAGTATAAGGTTACTCCCTTATGTTTAGAGAATGGAATAAATTAGGTTTCATTGTTCGGTCCACAGACGAGAGATACACTAACATTGAGCAAAACGAGCATCTGTGTCCTCAGTGCAACATTTAAGTATGTTAGTTTGCTCCCGCCCTACACAGAACTATTACAGATGAGATTTTACCACACTTTAATTTTATTTTGGCCAAACCATCAAACATGTTAGTAGAATACTTGATTCAACCCAAAGAAGTGTAACTGAAGGGGGTGTATGAAGCTGGTAGATCCAGTGAAGTTCTCTGGAGTTTTTTTCCGAGTTACTGTGCTTTGTTTATTTTATATATCTGATGGTCAGATTTCAATGACCTCATGTTAAATGGAATGGTTACAGAATAATGCTCACTCATTCAGTGATTTTTCTCTGAATAAATCCAGCTGAGGTAATTGGAAGAAACTTAAGTCAGGAATATGCAAATATGAACTACTCAAATGAGCAAGACCTAGGGGTAGAGGGTTCGAGTTTGCAGCTACACTCCTCTATATTTGCTGTCGAAACCAAAGAGTACATATTCTTTTCTGAGTATTTTGTTCATGTTGATGTTGTCATAAACAATAATGATAAACTGTATAATTAAGAGCTGGATATAATAAATAAACACAATGATCAAGTGAAGATATAAAATAGTAATATTTTTTTCTCTTGGTCGCATAAAAAGTGCATCTCATCTGACAGCAAGGAGAAGGACCTGTTGTTTTCAAAAAGCACCTGATTAA
Source organism: Ctena decussata (assembly GCA_963989385.1). Classification (NCBI taxonomy): domain Eukaryota; kingdom Metazoa; phylum Mollusca; class Bivalvia; order Lucinida; family Lucinidae; genus Ctena; species Ctena decussata. The sequence goes on from OZ022510.1 coordinate 24,321,869, forward strand.
CAAAATAGCACTTAGGAATTTGTTTGTCTCGTTAATACATAATTTAAGTGCCATAGTAAATAGTTGTTCTGCAGCACATACTACTAGTACACAGTTAGAGTCAAATGTTTGTAATAATCCTTTTTTGGAAGTGAACTTTCAGCAACATTGATGAAAGTTGACAAAGTGATTCACCTCACAACTCAAGTTGTAGGGCAAATAGTAGAAAGTTCTAAATATATTTTTTTTTGTAGTTCAAAACAGAAAACATAAGTTGTTTCAACAAACCCTGAATTTTCTTTCATTTTCAAGTATGTGTTAATTGTTTTAATGAAAGTATCATTAATATTTAGCTGGTCAATAATACCCTTACCATTTACCGACAATCTCATATTAGACAGATTAAAGCGCCCATAGTACTCTCATTGTTGTAAGCATCTGAAAACATATCTTTATATACAGTGGTTGTACCTTCACTTTTGATGACAGAAATATTATGTTGGTTGATAAACATACATTGCACCTTATATAACGTATAAAAAGGTAGGAGAACGTACGTACATGTTTTTGAATACTGAAAAATCTCTCCACAAAATGTCGACTTTTTATTATCATGGTTTTCCTATGAGCTATGAAATACAAACCCCAGCAGTGATTCCCCTACCTTTCTAAACTTGCGTCCAGGGGCCAATGAATTTGGGGAAAACAGTGCGAGAATCATCCAAATTCGGAAAATTTAACTGGATGATGTTAACCAATATTAAAACAAAGATTTTGTTTTAAAAAACAAAATCTTTGTTTTAATATTGGTTAAAATCATAATAAAGTAAAGCTTTAACATGTTGAACTATTTTGAATTTGCTTTTAGTTATAATTATGGGTGAGGATGAATAATTGCTACAAATGTGAATGTTAACTTCTTTAACTTTGCTAATTTAAGTTGGTCCAATTTTCGAGAAATTTTCACCCAAATGTAGAACTAAATGAGAAATTGGGAAATATTCTCTTACTTTGGGAAATTTGAACTCTAAATTGGGGAGAAAGGGAGCCGATATTAGGCCCCAAATTTGTCCTAGGAAAATCCCTGACAAGGCACTGAATAGGAGCCTTCACTTGTACATTGTAGTTTTGCCATAATATAAATGCTGACAATATTAAAAGATGGTCATTGTGGTTGCATACTTAAATGACCGAAGTAATGTTTTAACGCTTTTCACGACACTTTTCAAGGACATTTTATTCATGTAAAGCTGGGCAATCACAGTTACTTACAATGACTAAGGTATAGTGGAAAGCTTGCAGTGATACCTTATAATGAAATAATACACCAGGGGCAGAGCAATGGGCGTGCAAGTTTACGCCCCCCTCCAAATCTTTTTGTAGAAATTGTAACCTTATATTCATATAAAACTCACACCTGAACGGGTAAATTCTAGATATTAGATCAGCTACTTGGGGCAAGTGGTAATGTTAGAAACTACTGGAATGATTCCGGCTTTACTAGGTCTTGTCTGTGACATAAAACCTATAGCTTATCGCTCGGATTATGACTTTTGAGTTGTTGAGAACAGCCTGTCTCTTCCATTATTTAAACCCCACAACACAATAGAATTCAACATCCACATGTCCACCCATCTATCCCGATCTTGATTCTGATCAATAAATGAAGATATTCTTCAAACTAATGATACAATGTGTACTGTATTGCTTCTAATTAACATATCCTCATAACTATCCTCTCTCTAAAAATGCTTCCACTCACCTTTTCTGTATAAAAGTTGACGAATTCCAGCAAGACTGGCTTCTAAGACCTCCAACATTTGTTATATATTGCCCCAATTTTGTTGCATAAATGCCATCTAAAGAACTTCAGTATTGCAATGTCTCCGGGCATTAATTAGACGAAATATGTTATGTACATTGGTCTCATACATCTAACATCTAACAAGTCTCATACATCTGACAAGAACCAAAATGTCACTTAAACAAGACTTGCCGGACCCAAGATAGCTCGCCTTAACCTGCACTTGCCCATCATATGAAAACATGTTTAACTAAACATACAAAAAAGTGGGAAGACACCAGGTTGGCTACTATAGGTCTAGAGCTTCTTTGCATGTGAAAAGATGTGGTCTTGGTATGTAGCATATGCCTGTGCTTGCCCAGTTCTACACTTGAGTGAACGGAGATATGCCTTTAGTTCTTAGCAACGTAGCAATGAATTGTTCTTTCTAATCATGTCATCCACAATGTAGTTCTGATTATTTCCCCTTATTTATGTAATAAAAGTCATTTAATGCATAAAGAGACTTTGCCTTTAAAGTAAAGCCAACTTATTTCTCTCAGCTGGTGTTACCAAATATTTTCTAATCTTTCTTTATTGTCATTTCCTTCAGTCTAGTACCATTAGACAAAAATACTTCCAATTATTTTCAAGTTGTAGCATGTCTTTCCAAAATTTTCTTCTGGACTAAATCTATATCTTAATATAAAACTTGGTGCAAAAACTCAATAAGTGCACTAAAGTCTTATAGAGTTTTTACACCACCTTATTTTAGCGCAAAAACAGTATAAGTGCACTTATTGCGTTTTTGCACCAAACTTTCTGGTTGTAAGTTTGTGATAAGTACAGTTTTTCCTAAATCATTTTTATATGTTAAAAAATAAATTTTGGATTTGTTACTGCTTAAACCATAAGAGGAAACTACAGCAAACTTAAAACTGCTGATGGTCATTTAGTTTGTCTCAAAAGAGATAAAAAATTTTTTGCTACTCCTGAAAAGTTAAAAAAAATGGAGTTATTGACTTTTACGCCAAGTCGACGATACTAAGATTTGAATTATATTTATACGGTTCACAAAAAGTAGGGGATATTCAGGTTTGAAAAATTGTAGCATATACAACAAATGTGATATCCATATGAAACGCATAGTATCGATAAGATAAACATCCGTTAAGACACTTTTCATGAAAGTTTGGACGATATTTCCTGTCACGTGATCTGCATACAGTTAGTTTCAGACAGGGGGTCAGGACAAAAATGTGGTAAATTCGAACAAAAATTTATTCAAATTTTTCAACTAGGCTAACTTTTCAATGCACTTTTAAGTTTTGTATGCTAAAAGATTTTTTTTCTTTTTCAAAACGGTTATTTTGGGAAGAAAACCAGAAAACAAAAATCGTACAGGTACATCGAGTCACCGAAAAATTAACACGTTGATGGCTTGCACTCTTTATTTTTATGAAACAGCGCGTAAAAGCAATTTTCAGCTTGTTAAATGAATCAAAACGAGTGTTTTTGTGTAAATTTTGTAATCTGAAAAGGATCTGTTTTTGTAGCAGATTCGTGTGAAAATTGGGTGTTGACCCCCTGTCTAAAACGAATTACACGCAGATCACATGACAGGATATATCATCAAAATTGTAATGCAAAATGTTTAATCGAATATTTTTCTGATTGACACTTGCCGTTTCAGATGGATTTGATATGTTTTCTAATTTATACAATTTTTAATATCTTAATATCCCCTACTTTTTGTGAACCGTATATTTTGACTCTATCTCAGTGTCATTTTAAAACGAGCACAGTTCTAAACTCAGAATCCACAAGTACAATTTTAAGAATTCAATGTATAAGACAGTAACTGCATTTCTTTTACATTTTATTATCATTACGTTTATTTACAGGTAATACAGAGTGTAAGAAAATATCAAACCAAAACGTAAAAAATGTGAAAAGAGCTTGAGACAAAACATGATGTAAAAATACAGTAAATTTCCTTTCAAATTGGTAGTCGTGACAAAAGAAATACAAGGAGGATGTCAAAACGTAATATTGCTGTACGATGATTGTAATGAAGCAACGAAGAAAATCAGATTTAATAGCGTTAATGAATCCAGTATGCCAGTGTCCATTTGAATAAGTCGTGATAAAGGGTGTTTCAAATACGCGAGAAAAAGCATTCCAACATAAGGTAAAGTGCCTACATGATAGAAGATATAGCGATACTTACTGCTACATAACGCAACGTGCCGGAGTCATAATTACGAAGTTGAAATTAAAGTTTCCATTTATCGCTATCTTCTGTATAAAAGAAGAACGCTTTTTCAGAAATGTTTATGTTTGCGACTTTGACCATAGCAGACACCCAGAATATTGGTATCATTTATAAAACAATATCGCCGAGAAAGGTTATTTGAAGATCATTCCCAAATCAAGAAAACACTTCAAAGTATTGCAGTTACCTCAGATTGGTTCAGAAACTGACGTCACACTTAGTCAAGTAGTAATGCAGCGACTGATTCTTTTTAAATTTTAGGCCGTGAATTGCTTCTAAAGAGATTGATGCTCATGTGTTCACCTGCAGCCACACTGAGAGCCGGAGATTGAGTACACTGTACCTTCTGTTCCGTTAGTTGGTCAGTTTAGGTCAACGGCTCTTTGAGACAGTATTTCAGTCAATATCGAACCGCCTCCCAAAGAAAGTAAAAAGAAAGGAAATCGATGGGATTGATGAGACTAAACAAATGCAAACAATCTCGCATCACGCACCTGCTGCAAGTGCAGCCGAACTAACCAAATTAGTAGGACGACCCGGCACTGAATGCTACACAGCACCATTGCCAAGCCCAAGTATTGCTAAAGTTATTTTGTATAGCATTTATAGTTTAGATAAAAAAAACAGCCAAAAGTTATTCAAGGCGACTTTTAGATCGTAGGCAGACTGAGGAATCTATCAAATGGAAAACACACATTCGGATTAGTAAGCATAATGCACATGCCATTTTGTGCGTTACATGAAACAGTTTGCATTTGGCATTAAGCATTTTGCGCATGACACAAATTGTTAAGAGTACGCTGGCTAACACTTAAAACGCCAAAACTGAACAGTAGTTGAACTTGCAAGCAGCGTACACCCATTGAAGGCGCCCCATCCACATCTATATTTTCTGCCCTCTGGTTTTTTAATGCTCAATTTAATATAGCTTCGACGAAATAATTTTTTGAAATTTTGCAGACGTTACTTTTGTCGACTGCCTATTTGGCGCTTTCCGGTTTAAATTCTTGACAAATCTGTTCATTTCTAGCAATATCTGAACTAAGATGTCGGTTACGAAAATTATGCTACATACGTGTACTACAATGCTTTTATCAGAAATATTAATCTATGGCTAATACAAGCTCACACAGTGAAGGCTAAGAACAGCCAGTGTTAATTTGCATCCTGGTCAAAGACTTAGCTCAGCTAGATAGATTTCACGGTACCCCTTAACTGGTGAGCTACTCGGGAAATCTCCGAACAAACTGAGAGTATGAGACGTCGCTCCTGTAGTCATCTTATTTCAAATACTCGTATATGAGACATTGGTAGGCAGAAAGTAAATAAGGAAACTAAATTAGATACTAATACTCTACAGGGATTACATTTGTGAGATTTTCTACCATTTAATGAAAGGGAGACAATTTTTGTGACATTTTCTTTGCTTTGCTGGACAACAAAACCCTTCCAAACCATTGGGTCTACTCGTAAAGGAAAGAGAAGCATATTTTTCTTTAAAGAGTTGACTCGAATGAGATGAAAAAAATGAAAATGACCGAGTTGCTTCCCCTGAAAGTATTCCCATACACATTAAGTCAGAGTATAGTCATTTCTAGTCCAAAAAGTTCTAAAATCGCATATATAACATGTATGATTCTTAATTTAAAGACAGAGTATGGAACAGTTGTTACTTGTACATAAAAACAATTCGGTCTTCGAAATAAAATATACAGTGTATGTCGAAGAACCAGTTGATCAAAAGAACTTAAAGTTTAAACTTAAGCAGGATTATCTAATTCAAAATCAGGAACTATTTCATCATGTTTAACTACTTTTGGCTTTGCTGCCAAGAAATTAACTTTCACGTAAAATTAGTCCAACTTCTATTTGCTTTTGCTCTTCCAAACCAATCATGAGCTATTTGAATGTGTGAACTCGTAATCTTTATTCTGTTGGCGAAATAATAAAAAATACACATAAAATGATCCAGAGTGACATCTGATAAGCGTTTACATTATTTGCCATGTTTGGTTTTCTAAATTTCGTGTGTGGGTTTTTTTTTTTTTTTTTTTTTTTTTTTTTCCGTTTTTTTTTTTTTTTTTTTTTTTTTTTTTGTAAAACGACAACCATTTGAATTATGCACAGCCTAGTCCAAATTCATGGGCACAGAATTCCATTCACAGAAACTCAGCATGTAAAGAGCGGTGATCAACATATTCTCCGTCTTCTACTGTACTTTACACGGATCACCAATTAAAGTCAGACGCTGCCCATCTGAAAATAACAACATAGAAAAAGAGTCATAGTTAAGAGGACTACATGTATCTGCACCTCCATGTTTTCCACATTTTTTTTGCATAGGGAACATCTTGAAATTGTATCCTTTTACCTTAATCTGCTCAGGGTGCACAAAGTTTGTTAAGGCAAAATACATGTAACTGACAGAGGTCAAGCATGCGAACCCTAGCCAAATTGTGCATGTTCACATGACACTGGCATGACGCTATGAGATCAGGGCCCGTATTTATAAACGACTTGAGTGGTTGCTATGCTGTTGCTTAGGCTGAATTTCTATGAAGGAGATTCCCTACAACCATGAAATTTGCTCTGGAGGAACAGTCTGAGAAAGACTGTTCCTCCAGAGCTAATTTCATAGTTGTAGAGAATCTCCTTCATAGAAATTTAGCCTTAGCAACAGCATAGCAACCACTTAAGTTTTTTTATAAATACGACCCCCTGATAAAATATCACAAGCTAAATGAAAATACATCGAATGACGTTGGGCCAATAACTATTCGACCACACTGTATGAATTAAATTATGTACATGCTGCCTTTAATAAAGATATAATGATTACTTACAAAAGTGTTATTATTATACTGTTAAATTGTATTTCTAAATGACAGTCGGTCTCTAAATTTATATAGGTCTTTTGGGGGATTTAGACATTTTTCCTTCATAATGCCATTTATTTAAAAATGTTTCTTTAAAACTAGTCGACAATTTCTTACAAATGTTACACAAAAGCAAAAGAAAATCCAGTAAAAGGATACAAGATTAATAAAATGTTTATAAAATGAAATAAATTGCAAAAAAAACAATTATACAAATTCTTAACACCAAGAATAAATTTGAAAAGACATCTCACTGACTGATGTATTTCTGAAACTGTATTTCGGCTAGCTACACACAAACATTAAGTTAACATTAAGTCAACATACATTGTAACAGTTGCAAAACTGCAATTACGTTTAATACCTGCATTAAATCTCTCCAGAACTATTCGGTCGCAGAGCGGACACTCTCTGACTCTGAAACAACATCTCTCACATGTAACCTTATGCTTGCAGGGCAGAAAAGTAACATCTGATTGTCGCTGTCCACAAACAGAACATATGTTAGTTAGCGCCGCAAACAGTTCTCCAAAGAGACCACCTACGGTGGCTTGGGTTGCTCGTGGGGATCTGAAATAAGTAAAATTATGTGTCGAAGAATGGCCAACGTCCCTTCTTTGAATGTGTTCTGTGCTCTTGAAGGAGCTTTAATGAGATTCTAATTTGACTGCACTGCAGCTGGTGTGGTGCCGTGTTGTGGCCGTAAAACGTCTCCCCGTACACCATCAATTTTAGTGCATTTTTTTTTTTGTTATTTTTGTCTTTTGAGTTCAGAGGATATTTTGTGAGGAAACTGAAAGTTTTGATTGGTTTACAATTGCATGCTAAACCATCCCTTCTTTGTCATTTGGACTCTTTCTTGATACAAATCAGTCTATAAATCGACTGCTGTATTTAATTTAGGAAATATCAGTATGCTTTGCTCTGGCTTTCGTCACCAGATACTGTCAGGATCACTGATCAGGGTTGAAATTCCCTCTTTCGAATATTTTCTCTGCTCTTGAATTTAATGTTATTACATAAATGACAGACTGAACAAAGAAATCTGAGAGCTTTTTTTTTCGAATTGTCAGTATATACTGAGCCACCTCAGCCGTCACGTTTAAAGATAATAGAGATAAATTATTATGCAACAGAAACAATACACTATTCTGGGAAAAAGAAGCATCCTTTGACACTGTCTGCTAGTTTATGTTCGTCTCTTTGCACAAATTCACATAACAAAATACAATTTAACTGACATTTGCAAGTAAGCAAAATTAAAAATACAGAATAAAAACTTGAATATTTTGAACATCACGAATTCGCTAGACGTTCATTGTAACTTTTATGCCTTTTATTTAAGGAATGAATTTCATTTTTCTGAGGTTTACCGAAGTGTAAACTACATTGGGTCACGTGCAAAGTGAATGAACCCCGAAGGGGTTCATGTAAACTTTGCTAGTGACCCAATGTAGTTTACATTTCGATAAATCCCAGAAAAATTAAGTTCATTGCTTATATTTACATTCATTTCAATTAAATCTTTCATGGGAAATCTTATATAAGCGCTAAAATTGAAGCAGTAAAACATGTAAATGCAGTTTTTCTGCTAACAGCAGAACGGCATGCATGACGTCATGACGTTGCTGACGTCCAATCAGGTTGTACAGAGCCATTGTTTATCTTAACGTCACTGACGTCGCGTGTCTCAGTGTAATTATTGGAATGTAAACTACATTACGTTCCAATGGTTTACTATAGGGCTTTTCAATAAATACACCAAGAATGTAAATTTAGAGAAATGTTCATTTTTATAAAACAGGGTAGACCCTATTCAGACGCCGCGTTCTGCGGCGTCTGTACTCGGTCTGTACTGTTTGCCTATGTCCTTTCTATGGTGGTTGGGTGGTGTGGTGGTGCTGCGTATAATTTCCAGTGCCGGGGCGTCCTACTGATTTGGATAACAGTAGGGCAAGGGCCTACTGTGCTTGTAGTAGGTGTGGTTCGGGGTTGTTTGGACATTTTTTTCTCGACTACCATTTCTCTGTTCTTTCTCCCTCTCTCTGGCAGGCGGCCCGATATAGACTGAATTACTGTCTCAGAGGGCAATTAAACCCCAAACCACCAACCAACCAACCAAAAGCTAAGAATTCATGGATTAGTATCAGCATACTGTTTTGCTGCAAACTGCCTCACGGCGTTACGTAAGCTCTGATTGGATCCACATTGATACGGCGTCGCTCCACGATTATTTCTGGCGTTGACGTTTGCCCCGTTCTTAATCAGTAGGCATGCCACTTGGAAACGTTCTTTTACTTCGTCCTCATCCCTAATTTTGACCCCTAGCATCAGACAAAATAGCTAAAACAGACAGAAATTTAGACAATTGAGAGAAACTATTGTATACCACAACGGGCTTTAAGTAAGTTATATTTAGTCAACTCCATGTATAGACCAGTTTTGAAAACACGTATGGGTCTAAAAAGAATACCCTGATCTAAATTGCACAGGTTTCGCTAAACTGCGCATTTGCAATATGAAAAACGTCGATTCATTTTCGTCAATTTCTACGAGATATTTATTTTTGTTGGAAATGCGTGTCGAAACAAGTTATTTGCCAAAATTTTATCAGTGTATAAATCAGCAAAAAGGGAGAAAATAGATATATAAATAAACTAAAAGTTAAAAGAAATTTGGAGAAAAATGTAATTCGTCTGATTGTAAAAAATAAAGTATTAATCTTAATAAAGGCTCTCATTTAATTTTCTTTTTATCTGAAAAATTGCAAAACTCTATCCATAGAATCCTCAAAAATGGCAGCTTTCATATGGTCATATAAGAATTTCATATCAGGTCCATGAAGCAAAGGTCAGCATTTAAGTAAAGAAAAAGTATTATCATGGTAAATATCATTTGTTGACAAATAGGTTAAATGTTCCGGCTCAAAATGACGCCCAATCCCCTCCCAGTTCGTAAAATGCAACGCCTTGAGTTTTTAAAAAGTTTAAGCCGGTATGTAATTTTATTACTAGACATTGAATGTTTTGATCTGGCAGATACCAAGCCAGGTCAGGATCTAGGATATTTAAATGCGCTATGACCTCTCGTGTGACTGCCTTTTGTGGTTTGAATCTTTATAGTCCCTACCAGTACGTAGCATGCGACGCACATTTGATTTAAAAAGGTCGGGCTTCCGTCGGGCTCTTGTTATAACATCTAAGGCTCATGTCGAAAAGTACACGTAAATCGTTTAATGAGCCGGGAAACGACAATACCACCAAAGTGGCATGTGCGCCCTGCGAAGACTCGTATCAGCTTGAGCATCCGCCCTATCTGATGAGTTTTCGCTGGGCGGTTTAAGGATAACTAACTAAAAGGGTATATGCTATTTCAATATGGACAGCGGAGACTCCAATAAGACTGGATCAATTCCAAGGCTGCTAAGACTCTTACCTGGGTGCACATGCTACTCTGCCGGTTTTGTCATGTCACGGCTTAAAAAGAGTCAAACATCCTCAGTTACCGACAAATGAGCCGCGTCTTGAATAAACCAGCAAAGTAGCATGTGCGCCCAGCGAAGACTCAGATCAGCCTGGGCATCCGCCTAGTCTGATCAGATCCTCGCTTTGCGCATGGAGCTAGCTTAGGCCCTAAGCTAATCTTTAAGCGCAAAGCGAAGACTCTGATCAGAGTGGTCTGGTCTGCGTCTATGCGTGGCGCAAAGCCACATTGTTTGTTTTGTCGTGCCGTGGCTCGAATATAAAACAAGATTGTTTTCTGACTTAGCCAACCATCGTTTGACACTGCCGAGAAGAGGAGAACGGCAGAATAAGTTTATCATTGTTGTCCGAAGTTGGGAAATATGATATTCGTTAGTGTATATGCGATATTTGTTGTGTTTTTTGTCCCGATTTGGCCTTATTGACTTTAAAACTTTACGGGTATGGTTATGCCTGCATCTTTTGTCTTTTCTTTACAATGCTAAACATCTTAAAACTTGTAACTTCGGGTATGCTTCCCTAGGCAGAGAAGCTTTCAAAACGGGATCTTCTCTTATAGAAAAGAATTTGCTCCAAGAGAAGCAAGCTCTTTCCTTTATGAGTAAAAGATCGGCTATAAAGGAAGCAAAATTAAAATAAAATAGTTGCTTCCGACAATAGTGCAGCCTACATGTACCTGATCTCCAGCGCTAGCTGAATCTCGCTCTCCCATCATACACACATGTAACGGCGTTTCACCGTCATTATCTGTCACTGTTACTGAGGCAGCTGAAACAGTATATAACACGGAACTAAATGACTTGAGAATAATCATTTATTTGAGAAACTCTGAAGTTTATGTTGAAAGAATTTCAGTTTGTTAATTTCATTGAAAAATTGATAGAGCATGACAAATAATAAGAAGCATAGCAAACATTGTTTGTTTGCTACGCTTCTATACCAATGACGTCAAATAACTGTTACCATAGCAACTATGGAATTGCCAGCTAGTGTTCTAAGTACCAAGGCAGAATGATGTCTCGATGATGTCACTTTGACATCAATATGACGTCTTAGTTTTTATGGTAACAGATTCATGACGTCATCGGTATAGGAGCATGACAAACAATGTATGCCATGTTCCGTCAATTTTTCAATGACATTACAAACTGAAATTCTTCCAACAGAAGCTTCAGATTATCTCTAACAAATAATTATTCTCAAAGTATTCAATTCCATGTTATATGTGATTTGATATCCCCATTAGTAAACACTGTAAAACCAACATTGTATCAACGTTTATTCGATGTTTGACGTTGACACAACATTTATTAAACGACGTTTGCCTGCGTTTGTTTCTAAAAAAACTAATTGATATTAAGTAATTTTTTTGCAAATTACATAATATCAATTAGTTATCAAGCTATAATGATCGTGGTTTCAATAAAGTTATAGTTTCAAACCCGAATTGATCAGCTAGAGTTGGTACTTAGCAGTACATTTTATTCTCTAAAACGCAGTAAGCAACGGACTACCTGTGTGCCATAGGTTTTGTTTGCCTAGGATTTCTTTTTATTTTGATTTTGTTTTTTACTTTGTATTAATTAATTAACTCTGGTTATCTTGTTTATATTATATACTCTCCTGTCCGTTATCTGTAGCAACTGTAACATGTACGTACACTGTTCAAGTAGCAGTTGAGTCATTTGTAGGTGAGCCTGATGGCAAGCCAGGTGAAGTGGAGTCAGGCCTTGAGCATTCTTCATGTCTATCGGGGCTTTTAGCTGAATATAAAAAAAATAGAGATAATGACCGAGACAAGACATTACCGGTATTTACTTGAGCAAATAATTTCATGTAAAAAATGAGAATCAAAAATGGAGTCTGGGCTTCATAAAACGTTAAACCTCAAGTTTTATAAACGGTGTCGTAAAGATTTTTTGAACGGGTCTCTGACCTATTGGTTTAAAACTCTGACTATTACGTATTAGGTATCTCGTCGCTATGAGCTCACTACCAAGTTTTGTTCACAGAAGGTTTGGTGGATTTTTTTTCAAAGCAACATCGGCTTTCAAACAGCTTTGCTGAATGATCAGCTTGACACAAGTGAAATATTGATACAAAAAGCGGTAAATATAATCTGAAACAAGTATCATTGCTTTTCAAAGACACTCCTTGAAGATTTTATTCACCGCTTTTTCTAAGACCTTCTCCATAAATGTATATAGACGAAAATTTCAAAAGACCAATCACAAAATATAATCTGTAATCATGATGGTAAAGCCTATTGCATGTAAAACACATTATAGAGTTTTTCCATACTATTTAACATAATATAAAACCACTTAAACATTATTCATCATTTAACTTGACTCAATTCTGTGATAGGGAATATACATGCAACGCAGAATAATGGTTTTCTCATAATTTATCTACATGTATTTTAAGTGATTTCAACAATGGCTCTTTTATCCAGAAGGTAAGGGTACAAAACTAAAATGACGCTGCATCAGTGCCGATGAAGCACTAAGCGTTGAATTATTTTTCTATGCCGTTGCTGTGTGTCTGCTGCATAGAAAACCCACATAAGGAAAATATTTGTAGATCTACCTTAATAAGCAACTTTGCAACATCCATGTTTTCATTTATAGCCGCGATGTGTAACGCTGTATGTCCGTCTCGTCTCGATTTACTGATCAAATCTGGCTGTCTTGCTAGGATTTTGGAAGCAGATCTACAAGGCAGTACAATAAAATTTTAAACATTTAAAGGATTTGACAGGTCTAATAATGCACCTTCCATCAAATGTATGTGGACTTTACCGGGCGAAATGATCTCGTTATAAATTCGCTAAGTAGTCCCCTTATTGATTCTGAATCATTCTGGACAAGGAACATACGTGAGTTGTCATAAAACATTTATTGAAAATTAATAGCTATTTAAGCTGCATCATGCAAAAAAGAGAGAGATTACCGTACCTTTGCATAGGAAAGACACAAACCATTCTATGAATTCTTGCAGTCTACATACAGTTTTCATTTCGTTCGTGAAGATTTTTCGGGGCGGTACTTTAAGACTTTAAGTGTGCGAAAGTCAAAGATCCTTGTCAGACTTCGCAAGTGCTCAGGTTAATCGGAATCTTTTAAGATTTATTTATTCATTTATACTAGCCATTTGATGCTTACTATTCGCGCGACCAACTTATCACACTGACCATCCATTTAGAGGGGGGGGGGCATATCTGTGTATCTATTGAGTAAGTAGTTTGGTTTTGTCGGTGTTCCAATGGGTCATGAGCTCGGACTTTATGACTTTTAGGTACTTTTTTCCACTGCCCAAAACAATTAAGAAATTTAAGCATGCTTTTCTCTGGTTTCGTTACCAGATATTGTCAGGGTCACTGATGAGGCTTTATTAGCCGAAACTACGTAGTCTGGCCCATGTTCCTTCTTCTAAAATGTATCCTCTGCTCTTTAGGGACATTTTTAAGATTTATTTTGACCACTTTTACTGTACCATGCTAAACACACTCGCTTAGAAAAGTGTACATGACATCGGGTTTGATGGTTTATGGCACCTCCAGCCGTGACATCGGTTGTTTCTTGCGATAACCTTGGAGAAGGCTAGGAAATCTTACGTAAGATGATATGATAACAAGATGTGGTCTTCTAGTGCCATTAATTAAAAAAGAAAAAAAAAACGAAATAAGTGTCAAAAGTAATTTCAGAGCTAAGAATATTATCAAGCCGGAAAGACAATAATGATAATAGGATTTAGTCTTTGAACCACTGTTGTACGTTGAGGATTAGGATTGTTACTAATTGATATATGCTATTCAAAAAAAGTAGGGGATATTAAAATATGAAAAATTTGAGCATCTACAACAAATTTGATATCCATATGAAACGGTAAGGTCGATAAGATAAATATCCGTTGAGACACTTTTTATGAAAATTTGGATGATATATCATATCACGTGATCGGCATACAATTAGTGTTAGACAAGGGGTCGGGACTAAAATGTGGCAAATTCGAACAAAAATACTTTCAAATTCTTCACCTAAGCTAATCTTTACATGCATTTTTAAGTTTTGTACGCTAAAAGATGTTTTTTTCTTATTCAAAACTGTCATTTTGAGAAGAAAACCTGAAAACAAAAATCGTACGGGTGAATCGAGTCACCGATAAATTTAGACATTTATGGCATGCACTCTTTATTGTGACGAATCAGTGTGTCAAACCAATTTTCAGCTTGTTAAATGAATCATGGCGAGTGTTTCTGTGTAAATTTTGTAATCTGAAAAGGATCTGGTGCCAGATTCGTGTGAAATTTGGGTGTCGACCTCCTGTCTAAAACGAATTGTATGCAGATCACGGGACAGGATATACCATCCAAATTGTAATGCAAAATGTCTTATTGAATATTTGTCTGATGGATACTTGCAGTTTCAGATGGATTCGATACTTTTTCTAATTTATAAAGTTTTTATTAGCTGGATATCCCCTACTTTTTGTAAACAGTATATCAAGTGAAAATAACTAAAATTAGTTCGGCACATCTAATTAAGTCAGAACCTAGCTGCTAGTGGACATAGGTGTAAATTTATGTTACATAACTACCCATATGCGAAATATTTGCTGATAAGAAAGTCAGTATTTAGTTAGAAGATAAGAGAAATATTTCCTCATGTTTCATCTATTTGGGACCTCATCTATTTGGGACAAACTATCAAGTCCCTCACCCGTGTTTTTCATGTTTCATCTACTTAGGACAAACTATCAAGTCCCTCAGCCGTGTTTTTCATTTTTCATCTATTTGGGACAAACTATCCAGTCCCTCGGCCATTCACTGGCCGTGCCTCCAAAATACATATTACATAACGATCAGTAAAACTGTATTCGTACAGCAATGTCAGATGAACCAGTCGTGTTTACCAGCCTTAGTTACTGGTATGAATCACATTAATATGTACATGTGAAATAGATAATTATGAACTTACAATTCATCGTCTTTCATTGCCGCAAGGTGCAGTGGACTCAGTCCCTTTCCGTTACAAATCTTCAGGTTGATGTTAGGTGCACCACAAAGGAAAGCAACACCTGAATTGTTCTTACCGACGATAGCGTCGTGTATTGCCGTATCTCCTTGGACGTCCTGAAAAAAGATACATTTGATTTCAATTAGTACACTACCCGGGGAAGCATCTCCGCTTTTTTCAATTTTGCCTCCCGCTTCTCTAGTGGTCATGCCTTTATGGAACAAATTTGCTTGTCTAAGAACAAAATCTTTTCTTTAGAAGTAGATTCCTATTGGAAGAGTTTTGTCACCAAGGGCAGCAAACAGGGTTGCAAAAAAAGTGAACTCCTTTGTAAAATTGGCTATATAAGTATATATTACCACTTGGTTAGGATCACAGCCCTTTTCTATGAGCAGTCTGAGACATGTATTGGCTCCATTGAGAGCTGCTGCGTGAAGAGCACTTCTGTTGTGTATGTTTAGAAGATGGATGTTAGCCCCTTTCTCAATCAGGAACAACGCAACTGTTTCTCGCTTCCTGTGAATTTTAGAATAACAATTCAGTTAACAAAAGTAAGGAGGGTTACCAATAAGGTGGGTTTTCTGCATCTCACCAAAGTTTTCTTTTTTCAACCGATGGTATACTACAGTGTGTCTAGTTTATTGAACCATATGTGAGTTTGGTCGGATAGCCCTAGTTAATGAGCTATGGGGTCGACAGAAGTGGCTGGAGTAATTCAACATGGTTTCAGCCTGTCCTGTAAAATTATTCTCATTTGGTAGAGGAGTACGACAGACAGACAGCAAATGATAAACTGATTAACAGAACATCTAAAATCTAGTTCCGTGTCATTTTATTTGGTTTAATTTGAACATATGTGGTAAAAAAAGCCTTTCGTTGACATTTATCATTTTTTGTTTACTTTTTGTCCTCTATTTTCAATATTTCTTGGCATCAGTGCTAAATAAACTGACCAGTAATTATCAAACTCATGTCAAGGAAGCACCTTGTCAAGGAAGCACCTTGACCAAGACAATTGGATGATGTGACCAGAATTTCACAATGACCTAGTTTCCGTGGTTAAATGATCACATAAACGTGCTTGGAAAATGGTTTTCATTCAATTTTATGACCTAGAATTACGACACTTTGGTTAAAAAAATCAGTATCTTAACTGCTATGTTATGCCCCACACCTCCGTCATTTAAGGTAAGGAAATACATATTGGCTTCAGTGCGGATCTCGTTGGCGTCTGCGTCTGTATCTGCGTCACATATTGCGTCCTTCTGTGACCTTGAAAATAAGGTCAAGGGCACCGAAATCTGATTATCTCTAAAGCATGTCCTCATGATATATCCATGCAAGTATTGTGGAATTGTGTTTATTGCTTCAAAAGATATCGTAGGTATAAGAAAATGTCACGCCTACGCCGACGCAGAAAATTTAATAGTTTAAGACCTCCTGTGACCTTGAAAATGTGGTCTGTTTAAACAAAACCGAATCATAGACCAAACATCCAAGAAGGACATTCTGGTTGTACAAGGGGATTGGAATGCTAAGGTTGGAAAGGATGCACAGGCAGACAGGGAAAACGTTTGTGGACCCTACTGCAATGACGAGACAAATGAGAGAGGTCTCAGACTTCTAGAGTTTGCAACCTGTAACAGCCTAGTATTGACAAACACCCTCGGCCCTCACAAACCATCAAGAAGATGGACATGGCACAGCCCAGATGGGAAACACCACAATCAGATTGATTACATCTTGGTGAGGAAGCGCTTCCGATCAGGAGTCAACATCCATAGGACAAGGAGTTTTCCTGGAGCAGACATAGGAAGTGACCATGACCTGGTCATGATGACCTTCCGAGTTCGTCTGAAGAAGGCTAGATAGCCAACCCAGCCAAGACTGAAGTTTGATCTTGAGAAGCTAAGGGACCCAGAGGTGGCATGCACTTTTCAAGCAACAATAGGTGGAAAATTTGCTCCACTCAGTGGTCTGAGGGATGATGACATGGACATAGATACCATGATTACCACCTACAACACAGTAGTGACTGATGCAGCCAGTGAGATACCTGGGAAGGAACTTCGCAGGAAAAAGCCATGGGTCACTAGAAATGTTCTCGACCTCTGTGATGAGAGGAGAAATTTAAAGAAGAAGAGGTATTGAAGCAGGAGGAGCAGAAGAATACAGGAAAGCAAACAAGAGGATTCAGAAGGCAGTGAAGAAAGCGAAGGAGGACTGGATAGCTAGTCAGTGCGAGGAGATCGAAACTTACCTGAACAAAAACAACAGCAAGAAAGCATACCAGCTGGTGAAGGATCTAACTTCAGAGAAACAGGGTAGATCCACAACTATCCAGGACAAGTCTGGGAAATGCCTTACAGAAGAACAAGAGATTCTCAGCAGATGGACAGCATATTGCTCAGAATTATACAACCATGAGACTGATGGTGACAATACGGTTCTGGACTGCAGTCAGACCCCAGAAGAAGATCAACAACCGATCCTTCGTGAGGAAGTTGAGATTGCAGTAGCAGCACTGAAGAAGGGAAAATCTGTCGGAGTTGATAATATACCAGCAGAACTTGTTCAAGCTGGAGGGGAGACCATGATTGATGTTTTAACAGATATCTGTAACAGGATCTGGAGAACAGGAGAATGGCCTACCCCATGGACTCAGTCGCTGATTATTACTCTCCCTAAAAAGGGCAACCTACAGCTCTGCCAGAATATCAAAACCATCAGCCTCATCAGTCATTCAAGCAAAGTCATGCTGAAAGTTATCTTGAACAGGCTTAAGCCAAAAGCCGAAGAGATAATCGCTGAGGAATAGGCTGGGTTCCGAGCAGGAAGGAGCACCACAGAACAGATCTTCAACCTTAGAATCCTGTGTGAAAAGTATCTCCAACATCAGCAGAATCTGTACCATGTCTTCATTGATTTCAAAAAGCCTTTGACAGGGTATTGCACGCAGCCTTATGGGCCACCATGAGGAAGTACAATATCAATGCAAACCTAGTTCGCACCATTGAGCAGCTATACGACAAGGCTACAAATGCAGTCCTGATAAATGGCAGCACAGGAGAATGGTTCAGAACAACAGTTGGAGTAAGACAAGGATGTCTTCTGTCACCCACCCTCTTCAACATTTTTCTCGAACGGATCATATCTGATGCTCTGGAAGAACATGATGGAAAGGTTAGCATAGGCGGCAGAAATATTACCAACCTGCGGTTTGCCGATGACATAGACGCTCTTGCTGAGGAAGAGCAGGAACTAGAAGCTCTAGTTGAGAGTCTCGACCAGACCTGCACAAGGTATAAGATGGAGATCAGTGCTGAGAAGGCCAAACTGATGACAAACAGCGCATATGGCATCCAGAGGGAGATCAAGGTAAAGGGGCAGAAGCTGGGTATTGTAAGTAGCTTCAAATACCTAGGAGCAGTTGTCTCAGATGATGGCTCAAAACAGGAGGTTCTCTCAAGGATAGCACAATCCACTTCAGCTCTTGCAAAGCTGAAACTAATTTGGAGAGATATCAACATATCTCTTGGATCAAAGGTGACACTTATGCGCTCCCTTGTCATTTCCATATTTCTGTATGCCCGTGAATCATGGACCTTGACAGCAGAGTTAGAGAAAAGAACGCAGGCCTTTGAGATGACATGCTACCGAAGGTTACTGAACATTTCGTACAAGGACCATATAACCAATAAGGAGGTTCGCAGGAAGATCCAAGCAGCCATTGGAGAATATGATAAACTCCTGACGCTGGTCAAGAAACGGAAACTTAGGTGGTTTGGCCACGTCTCAAGGTCTTCTGGTTTAGCAAAGACAATCCTTCAGGGCAGAGTGAAAGGAAAAAGAAGAAGAGGTAGACAGAAGAAGATATGGGAAGATAATATCAAGGAGTGGACTGGAATGGATTTTGCCAGCTCAACTAGGGCAGCTGAAGACAGGACAAGGTGGAAAGGGATTGTTTTGAAGTCATCTGTGGTGCCCCAACGACCTAGAAAGGTTATGGGATAGAATAGAATAGATATGTATGTCAAATCATATGATTTCATCGAAATACAACCAGGCAGACTTTAAAGGCAACATCAAATCGGATCTATGGCTGTTTCATTCGTATTACTTCCCCAGTCTGCAAACCTCTTAGGATTTCTGTTCGCATACAGACAAGGTTTCGAGGTTATAAAACTTTAGAATAATCTCAAACTCAAAATAAAGAAAACTGATTGGCGGCCTCCGAGCACATGCTCGGAAGCAGCCAATCAGTGTGCTTTATTTTGAGTTTGAGAATGTACTCAAGTTTTATAACCTCTGGGAAAGGTTTCCTGCTGTATTTACGGGTGCTGGAAAACTTAATTATTTGACAATCCTTATTCAGCCCTAGGAATAAACGACAAATATAAACATATCATGTGTAGTCAATATCTTCGTCGTATACAAGTAGCAGGTCACATACGGGCGTCGTCCAGACAATAATTGTACATTAAATGACGTTAGAAAACGGGTAAAATGAACCAGCTTAAGCTACTCCAGATGGCATTGTAAAATCACGAAGTGATGAAATATAACGGAATAATACGATATTTGCAGATAAACTGTTGAAGAAAAGAAAACAAGAGGACTTGTAACGAGTTTGAAGATTGTTTACTTCATAAGAGCAGCCATCAGAGCTGTGTTTCCTTTTTCCTCTCTCTGGTTAAGATCTGCTCTGCCATCAACTAGTACTTTCACAACGTCAAGGTGCCCTTCGTGGCTCGCAATGATTAGGGCAGTCAATCCCTTGAACTTAGTATTTACCTAAAATAACATGAATTATACATGTATTATCATTATTGGAATTCGATTCTATCTACATGTATCAATGTTTATTTATAGGGATCAAACAGCCAGCATTTCCTGCTTGTAGCGCAGTGACCATTTCACATACTTGTTTACACCCTAAGTTACATGTACAGGATGCTGTTCCCGACGTTTGGAAAAAGGGTTTAGGTGTTTTAGATTTTAATTTGTGCTTAAATACGGATTCTGGATTCAAACATTTATTTGATATTCCGTCAAAAGCATTTTGGAGATCATTTTCAAATTAAAAGGTAAAATTAAAATCCTAAAAATGTTCCTTCAAGAGCAGAGATTACATACAGAAGTAGAAACAAAAGACTATCTTTTTTAAAAACAGTTTGCAAATTTATAGGTAGGGACGATGAAACGCCTGCCGTACGCTTTAATATCCCGCAAACTAAAACTCACAAATCTCCATTATCTAACATACGCACTGTCGATATGATAACAAGCTTGAAAACTATTTTGCCTTTTATTATTTAACGTTAATGCAGATGACTTACAAGATCAGGTTTTGAATTCAATATACTCTTCACTCTCCCGGCGTTTCCCTCTGCTGCTGCTGAGAGAAGTTGTTGCGGCCCGACAGATGCACTTGCGGCACCTCTAAGTACAAACATTTGGGCCATTAACTGAGCTAGGGCTTCTGCGGCCTCGTCAGTTACTCGTTCCTCTTCTTGTCGTTTTCTCTCAGGTCTGCCGAACGCACCAGCTCCGCCTGAGGCCCCATCACCTTCTGAAGCTTAAACGATCAGTTAGTCTATTTGAATAAACAAATAAGAGAAATCAAAATAAAGTAAAACGTCATGTAATATACGCTTAATTCATCTGAATGCACTTGTGAGTAAAAGTTTATTGGCAACCTATTTATTAGTGAAACGGAATAACACAAAATTTAAATTTTACTTTTTATTATCTCCTTATATTTTCTAGTCGGAAACTTTAATCGCAGTCAAAATAAAGATAGAAAGCCTGAATTAACACGCAACTATAGCTAATGCATGTAAAACAAACACATAGCATACAGTTGTATTGATAGCGACATACTTAAAAGACATGCATTATTCTAATAAATTAAAATCTTAAAAAGTTCCTTCAAGAGCAGAGAATACATACAGAAGTAGGAACATGTGCCAGACTTCATGGTTTCGGCTAATAAAGCCTCGTCAGTGACCCTGACAATATCTGGGGTGACGAAACCAGAAAAAAGCATACCGTAATTTCTTAATTTTAATTGGGCAGTCGATTCAAAGACTGATTCGTTTCAAAAGGATCCAAATAATATAAAAGACGAAGATCTAGAATAATAGTCTAAATCGATCTCAAAGTTTAGATTTTCCAGAATCTACATGTATCCTCTGATCTCAAAGGATGTAAATAATAAAAACTCTGCACTATGGATGATGTACGGGGAGACGTTTTATGGCCGCCACACGGCAGAACACCTGCTGCAGTGAGTAAACCTCGTTTACATTTTCAAAAAGCCCTTCACATCCTATAAGCCTTTTCATGTAGGCGGCCGGATTTAATACAGCTAGAAATGCAGACTTTTCATATATACAAACTTAACTTAATAATACTGATGTCTGACAAGAATACACTTTTACTATATCACAAATGAGCCCAACACAACAAAACTAACAAAGTGGAATTTGCATCCAGCGAAGACTCAGAGCAGCCTGGGCATCCGCTCAGTCTGATCAGAGTCTTCGCTGCCCGCATGGAGGTAGCTTAGACCCATAGCCACCCTTTAAGCCAACACCACAGACTCTTTTCAGACTCTCGTCAGACTGAGCGGATGTCCAGGCTGATCTGCGTCTTCGCTGGCAGCACATGCCACTTTGTTGGTTTTGTCGCGTCGCGGCTCAAATAAGCAATGCATCGATTAAACCCACTAAACATACCATCCGTAGATCCCTTGCCACCATCGACCTCAAGCTGCACAGGCTTACTGCCCGGAGCCGGAATACAGCAAGCCGGGTTTAGAACGACAGCTTTCTGACCAAATACTACAGCCACATCACCATCAGAGTCTATTTTCACAATCTTTCCAACTTTACCAAGTACCTTTACCAATGAAAGGTTAGATTTATGTCCTTTCGTTCAAACTTTTTCTTATTATTTTTTGTATTGCATATATTCTGGACCTACCGGGCTCCCATTATGCCTGTCAGCAAATGTACATGAAAAAAAAAAAACAACTAGGAAACCAACTTGAATGCTTCTGTACAATATGCTTTACTTCATTGCTCTTTAAAGGGAGGAGATCCGGTAGCTCAGTGGGTTAAGCGCTGGCCTACTGATCTAGCCGACCGGGTCCGAGCCCCGCTTGTGGCGAGAATATTTGCTAACGTAAACGGGATTCTATTGCACACAGCCTTTCATTATCACCCTCCCGTCGTCCTGATATGACTGAAATACTGTTGAAAAGGACGTATAATCGCAAGCCATCCATCCATCCATCTTTAAATGACTGTAACTCAAATGCCATTATACAAGTAGTATATGTTGAATGAACTCCTGTAGTATGCTGCACATATGCAAACTGGCTAAGGCGCCCAAGCAACGTCTGGCACAACAGCTAAAGTCATTGCACTAGCGTTGAGTTCACCTGTCAATCAATTAAGACATGAGCCGCACGGTTTACGCAAGGATGTCAACAGCACCATCACTGGTGCAAAGGGAACGACAAAATGTAAGCCGAGTTACCAATCGATTTGACTGGACTACCGCTGTCGAATACAAAATCAGTCATAAAAGACAATGCCACCCAAGACATGGAAGAAAATGTGAAACCTATTTCACAGAAATAAACAGCGCCGTTACAATAACAGGCAATTGAGTCTACGAATAAAAGAACTGCATTCTGACGCAAATCCGGAGGCAAACTAATGTTACTGAAGATCGTATAACAAAGACTGCTCTGAATCCCCATCATTTGCTACTGCACCTTCAATATTCCCAAATCGTGAGATAGTTGATCGATTTGTTCAGAGTTGATGTTAATTATAGTAAAAAAATAATTGTCAAAATACTGAATGTGTTCATGGAATCTTTTAAACATAATGTATAAAGTACATTTACAATTTAAGGAAAAAAGACAATGATGCTTGCTGCATGTTATTGATGCCTACCTCCACCATGTCAGAGGACCAGCCTCCATGCCTCTTCTGCAATGCTTGTACTTTGTCAGCGTCATCCAGGACACGAACAACTTCACCAACTTTCAATGTAGGCACCTGTAAGGTAAAAAACACCGTTTTGCATTTACCTCGTTTGACATGTTTGTTGCCTTTCCACAAAGAGAGACGAACACTTAGGGTGGAGAATACATATCAATGTTTCGTTAGCATAATAAAAATAAAATCATTTGAAATAAATCATTAAAATACAATTTTTATTTATTATTGCCATTCTGTCCTACCTGTGCATGTAGGCGCATAAGCTTAAAAAATATAACAATATGATTGTGCTACTTGCCTTTTAATTAACCGTTAAAATCAAATAGATAATAAAGACAAATTGCGTTAAGTGCTCTTCATTTACCTGACAATGTACCATGACATGATGATTTATGTTATGGTAAATGCCTGTATAAGACTCAGTTACATAAGAACATGACAAGTTGGCCTGTTTCTGAAACAAAAATTTAAGGTAAAACGTTATAACAAAAACTAATACGATACCTAAAATTACATGAGATGTCTCATGAATAGCATTGTTTCATAAAAATGAACTAACACATGGCATACTATCGTCTTCTCAAAGCATACGAAACTCGTTATGAAAGCTTAAGCTCTGTGCAAGCATATCTTAGCGGGCACATGGCGTCAAAATGACGTCGTTTTGAGTTCGATGCGAGGACATAACGTTGCATCGGCATCAGGCTGACGTCTTTGAGACATCATGTGCCTGCTTGGATGGATTTGAATATATCTTTTGACGCGGTTTCTCAAGACGTTATCCATGATACCTACCTTTCTGAGCGCTGAAGCATTGAAGCTCCATTCCTTGTCTTCATACCGTACCAGAACATCACCATTTTCTTCGAGTTTCTTCACAACGCCATGCTGACCAATATACTGCAGTGATAAATTGCTTTACGGGATTACATACAGTAAAGGAAGTATAATATACACTGTACTAGCTTTCACCATATGCAAAATATGTTAATGCCCTCCTTTACTTTTGTCGGTGAAGAAATATTTCTTGTGCTTTCCAGGCTCGTTTTCTCAATAAGCACCGCCCAGGGTCGAATGCAGTTGCTTAATTTAACTGGATTTGTTTCTCTCACATTTTTTATTTTTATTTTATAAATCAAATCACTCGAAATCAAACATTTTGTAAACACGGTAAAACCAACACATCCGCATGTAACATAGAATAACAAGCTGAGATTTCAGAAACTTTTCTTTAATCAGTACATGAATGTATACTTTTTACAACCTTCCTCTAAAATACTGAAGTTTAAACTGTTTAAGGAATTACATAAAAGCAAGGACAGAGAACGCTGTACTGATCGATTAAATTCTCACAGGGGGGCTATCAGTTAAAGGAAGGAAAGTTTTTATATTATTTGTCTCATCGAAGTCGAAATTTATATGATATTACACCACAAACCAGTACATACATGTATACATTACTTATACAGCTACGACTTGTAAGCATCTAACCCGCAAACTTGCAGATGGCCAATCTCTCAAACCAGTACTTACATCAGCCATTCGCATGCTCCATCCACCATGACCTCTTTGTGCATTTTTCAATGCTATTTCCATTAACTGTACACAAACCCTGTCACCAGGCTTAAACGAGCCTCCGGTTTCACTTGGCTGAGGTTTAGGTGGAGCTTGTGGTTTCGGGGCTGGTCAGGGTGGGACGACTGGCGGTGGCATCATTACAGAGCTGTCTTCACGGATGAATGACTGTCTCTTGGGTACATTTGTGGTGCCTATGGTGAAATGTTCCATTATTTGAGCCGCGACACACGACAAATGGTTGTGCGCCCAGCGCAGGCTCAGATCAGCCTGTACATCCGCTGAGTCTGATCAGACTCTATTCTAAGCACTTAAAGGGTTGCAAAGGGTCTAAGCTACCTCCATGTCGACAGTGAAGACTCTGATCAGACTGGGCGGATGCCCAGGCTGATCTGAGTCTGCGCTTGGCGCACAACCACTTTGTTGATTTCCTCGTGTCGCGGCTCATTTCATGAAGTCAAGGAAAGAAAACATGCAAAATGTACGGTCTAAATGTCCTGCTTGATGTTTTGACATGTTTCAAATCATAATGTAATTTGGCTGCTGTCTTTCACAAGAGTTTATTTCTTGTTTTTATTTATTTATAAGTCATTTATTAGTCCCATTTGTTTCTCTTTAGATGAATTTAAAGGTCTACATGTAGCATTACATGTTACAAAGTCTGAAAGTATTCAGTGTAACAACACATACACACACTCATATTTTAAGTTAGACCTTATGTGGCCATTCATCTAGATAAAATGAGATGGACTGTTACTGTGTGTGCACATAAACCAAAGTCTGAAAACATGTCGTGGTAATTCTTTGCATCAGCTCTTTACTCTGTTGCTATAAAGGCGAAAAACTGGTATCTTCAAAATTTCAATAAAAAATCGTTCAATTCAAGCTATATCATACTGAAAATTGAAAGACTACAGACGAACAATGTACTTGTAGAAGGACATGTAATCGCAAACCATCCATCCATCAATTCTGAACCTACTAAGTGCAAACAGGTGGTCTTTATAATAATCCATCCCCGGAGTCTCCTCTACACAGATAAGATCCACTTTCCCTCTGTATCCAAGTTTGTACATATTACCCTCTTTATTTGGCCACGTGACCTTTACTGCGTTCCTTTCCTTCCCGTCTGATCGGTAGTTTTGCGTGGATTCGACATTACCTTCTTTGCCCTTACCACCTTCGGTAGAGAAAGAGAGGAAGACGTTTAACAGTTTTTCTATGATTGCTGCCTATATCTAATCTCCATTCTTTTTTCGTTTTGTCCGCAGACTTCACACACTTATCAAGTGACCAAAAACAGAGGCCTGACAAACACTACAATGCAGCAATGCCTTTGGACAAGTGTCACTTTAAAAGGCATGATACTTAACACACTTACATCTTATACTAAATTTATAACGACTGCAGTTGTTATCATTGCGGATTAAGGTGGCGATTTGTGATATATATATAAAAATCTGAATAAAACTATAAAAAATTATCGTATCTCCCTGAAAGTTAGCAGATTTCCTAGTTTTTTGGTCTCTACAGTTTGAAATACAAGATAAAGGGACATACTGTTTAAAAAAGTGTTTTAAATATGGAAAGATCAAAGGGTAAATTTCTGCGCAGAAATCTGAAAAAATAAAATCAGTTCTTGAAAATGTACTTAGCTCTGAAGATACTTTGATGAGTTAAAAAGAGCGTCCTAGCAATTATTTGTTCCAACTCTTTCTCAAATTGTAAGGTAGACTAGATAAAAACAGTAGCTTTTTATCCAATGTCTGACCATGATATAGTGCATGTATACTTATTGCATTCATGGAATACAGGTAGGTCAGTTATACCTATATCATTATCACATTATAATTAATACATTACCATGACCATTACATGTGTGTTATTGAAATTATTCAACCTTGAAAATAGACTCTACTGTGTGTTTAGACAAATATTTGGACACAGGCCACACCCTTTTTATCTGCGCAGCCTGATAGCGTGCAAAAATAGAAAAATTAATTGCTAGGACGCTCTTTATAATGCATTAATTTATGTTCAGACCTAGTTACATTTTCAATAATGATGGTCATATTTTAGATTTATTCGCACAAAATTACCCTTTGATCTTTTCTTATATAAATCCTTTCAAACATCAACAAGTCCTGCATTTTGGGATTCTGAATTGTGAGAAACAACATAAAGAAGGCATCTGCTAAGTTTCGGGAAGATCTGTTGTATTTTTAGCATTTTATGCAGATTTTTGTTTTTGCCCCAAATCAGTGATAATCACCACCTTAAGAGCGACATAATTTATTCAAAACAACGGCCGTTAAAGTAAGAATGCCTTCAGAGTTTATCAAGCTGAGGACAAACTTTGTTTTCTCATGATGGTCAGCAAATAAAAATATATACATACATTGTTATTTTGCTACCAAAGAACATTTGCATTTAAATGAAAAAAGAGCATAAGGCGGACGAGATACTAAAGCAAATACGTACAGTAAGCACCGCAGCAGACGTCTTTGTGATTTTTTAGAGCCAGTAGTGTCGTTTTCTTCACATCAGTGAGTTTCAGAGCGTCGGCTCATGAGAAAACTCGACTGGGGTAAGAACACGAGAAAAATTCTCTTGTAACATAGTTTTGACTCCAGAGCGATGGCTGATGCACTGAAAAATATCTAAATTTAAATTCAATGCGAAATAAAACGTAACAATTACATGTAATCACTCACCGTCTTGGTTGCCATATTCCCAGTCTGGTCCCCGTTTCACAGTAGCACCTGTGAAAATACCTAGCGATCTCATCTTGTTACTGATTGATCTCTTGGGGACTGTCTCACTGGAAGAAACAAGAATAAGTTCATGTGTTATTTCTGCTGATTGTCACAAAATAGATTTCAATCACATTTACAGTGAAATGATACACTTTCAAAAGATGCAGCTCTGCAAGTTTCATTTTGGTTGCGTTCTATGTCGGGTAGCCAACTCTTAAAGGAAAGAATTTGCTTCTCCAGGAGCAAACTTTTTTCCTTGTAGAGTAGGCTCCATTTTGAAATGGCAATGCTGTGCATTGAAGCAAACAAGAAGTCAAATATGTTGATTCCCTAGGTAAAATTGCGAAAACAGGGATGTGTCTTGGTTGCCATAGTCCCAGTCTGGGCCCCATTACACAGTAGCCCCCGTGAAAATACCGAGCGATCTCATGTTGTTGCTAACTGACCTCTTGGGCACTGTCTCAATGTAACAAAGAGGAATAGATTCATTCGTTACTTTCGTAGTCTTAGCTCACAAGGGTGAGATAAGGAGATACGATAAAGAAACAAAACAGATACAATTATGAACAATTTACATAAGAATCTCTGCATTCAACATGTTATAAAATTAAAAGTGCCATAAGACGCGATTTTAGGGCAGATAGAGTATTGTCTTGGGATATCTTGAGTATACCAAACAGACCTTAAAAAGTAGAAATCAAGCTAAGTGCCTACTAACACGAGACATCAATAAAGAAAGAACAAAAACAGAATACTATAGTTCAATCATGTCTCTGTCGCCATAACATGATCCGCTCTAATAACGCTGAGACATTCAGTTGACCAGAATTTGAACGCTTATTCTAAGCCGTGTTCAGCACGTTAACTAACTCACGGACATATTGTTGGACAGTTAACATGTGTAATATTTAAGTTGGACTATGTCACATGCTAAGTCGTCGATGCAGTGGTCAGTTATACACTATCAGGCGACTTTTGAGTGACATTTTAGGCGTCTCTTACCTGATGTCTGCAGCTAATGTGTCCCGCGGAATGCGACAGTAAGTGTGGCTCGGAGAGGGATGCTCGTTGCCTGCCGAGACCTGCCATCATATTTTTTCTTTCAAACTTTTGGGCTTTAGCGACACTGAAGAAGTTAAATACAGAAACGCGC
The DNA here is from genome assembly GCA_963989385.1 of Ctena decussata. NCBI lineage: Eukaryota > Metazoa > Mollusca > Bivalvia > Lucinida > Lucinidae > Ctena > Ctena decussata. Next base: position 24,350,784 of record OZ022510.1, read on the forward strand.
GTCTGTCGCACTAAATTAGGTATGAACACGTTTATATTAGAACCATTGGGCCGATATCACTGCTGGTGGACAATTTGTCCCCTAGGATATCATCAACCCAGTTAGTCAGTGTTTCAGTGTTGATTCTGGTTCTCAGGCCTTGGGATCACCACTTAAATACCGATTTAAATACTTAATTCATTTTATATACATCTGGTAAAATTTCTAAATTATTCAAAAACTAAGACTGACTTGTCATAGCGACATGAATCTTAGCGGAGTTTGGATTCCATTCTTTTCAGTTGTTTTGGCTTTTTGCAGTTTCTTGCTGCATCGAACATCTCTTTCCTGATGCCCTTGTCTGTCGCCTTTCTCGAGACGCAGGGGTTGAGGTGAATCGATGGGGGACGCATCTGGAGCTTAAGCCTTCAAGGCGCGCCAAGTAGGATAATCGGTTACCTGTAACCTGGAGCGAGTATTTATGCGAATGCAGTTATTTCCCTTAGACCCGCGGAGCGTTAGGCATTAATCGATATTAGAAAGGTAATATCGATTCTATATCTCAGGTGTTGTACAGGTTTATCAGCATAATAACAATACGAAGGAGCGGGACGGAGACGTGTTTAATTTCAATAACTTTCTTTTTCTCCGATAAAGTCAATTTTGTTTCCGATTGCTGATTTTCGGTGTAATAAGTCGAGTGAGTTTCATCGGATTGTGGGAAAGGTGGGAAGGGGCGCGGGGGAGTGGGGCTTGAAAGTATGTGACATATAGGGATCAATTTTGTGAAAACTTTTGATATTGTCTTTTTTTTGCCTTAAAATATACGTTGTGATATCTCATAAGAATCGCCTCGGCGAAACTCATTAGAATCGCCACGCGTAGGCAATTCTAATGAGATGTCACAACATATATTTTATTCTAAGCAGGTCCAGGTGGTGGGGCTGAAGCCCCAAAACCCACCCCCTGGATCCGGGGCTGAATTTATACGGTTTTTTTTTTGCGAAACGAAATACAATAATAATTACTGATTATACACTTAAATCACCAGAAGGTGTTCTTTCATTCATACCTATATAAATATCGATTTCTGATCTTCATTGTCGTTGGCAGGTGTTTTAAAATTGCAATGTTTTGACAATACGTGAGACCAAATTTGTTTTTCACACCTTTCGACAGGCGGCGTGTGCTCTTGCTTGGCTGGTTGTTTAACACTAGAAATGAGCTCAAATAAATAATTGATAAAATATATTTTTATCAGCTTGCTATAGTCTGATCAGAGTCTTCACAACTTATACAAGCTAGCACAACAAAACGTCTATTATAGCTATAACTCTGATCAGTCTGCGCAACAATGTGAGTGTAGTGTTGTAGTTTGATCAGAATCTTCACTTCTTACACAAGCAAGCGCAAGCGCAAGAAAACATCTACAAACAAAATAAAATACTCTGATCAGCCTACGCAACCATATGTATATTAGTGCTGTAGTCTGATCAGAGTCTTTACTACTAACAACAGCTAGAGCAACAAAACATGTGTAAATAGCAAAAACTCTGATCAGCCTACGCAACCATGTGTATGTAAGTGCTGTAGTCTGATCAGAGTCTTCACTACTTACAAAAGCTAGCGCAACAAAACATGTATAATAGCAAAATCTCTGAGCATTCTACGCAACCATGTGTATGTAAGTGCTGTAGTCTGATCAGAGTCTTCACTATTTACATAAGTTAGCGCAACAAAACATGTATAATAGCAAAAACTCCGATCAGTCTACGCAACCATGTGTATGTAAGTGCTGTGGTCTGATCAGAGTCTTCACTAAATACATAAGCTACCGCATCAAAACATGTATAAATAGCAAAACTGTTGTCCTACATGTATAACATTGGGAGACTTGTGTATTATATTTATAAAATGAATTTTATTATAAACACTTACGCTTTAAACACCCAAGTTAAGTTGAATCTGGGTAAGAACTGCTAGGTAAACGTTTTTAGACAAAATGTCTTATGGTATCGTTAAAGGCGTTACCGCACAGACCTACAGTATTCCGATTTTCTCATACTTTTGTTTAAATATTTCATGCAATATTAATTTGGAATCCTGGGTCATATTTGTGTATGTCTTTTTATTAGTAGCAAAAATTTTCTTTTTACAATACAATGTCAATACCATATCTCTGAAAAGTTAGTGTCAGTTTATACAAAACTACTGGACAAACATACTAACAAATAAAAGCTTAATTAAGCGCCAACACTTTCTGTAACCATATAATGATAGGATTTACATGTATAGATAAACACACGGATTATGATTCAGCTTTAACAACCTTTGACACCTGTGAATATTCCCGGCGCGGCACCTTTAACGTAATGGACCAACAAACGACAGCAATTATCAACAAGTCAAAGTTTCAAAAATCTGAAATCGGAAAAATAAGTTTAAAAAAAAGAAAGAAATAAGTAGATAGATCAGATGATTATGCGATATTTAAAGACCATGTTTTAATAGCTTTATCCTTCAACATTTACCATACAAGCATCTGATATTGTTAATATCTTTAATAAAGTTATGTTTACTTTTTACATAATGCTTAACTTTTGGCAAGAAGAAGTATGGAAAAATATAAATCTGACAAAAAATGATACTTTAGTTTCATTCTGTATTTTCGATGACATTTTCCTTACTTAAATGCCTCCTTGCTGGTAAAATTCTGGAAATATTGTATCATGGGGTATCGCTGAAAGCTTCTCATTACAAATTCATCTCTGTGAATGATCGTGATGAGCCAGCTAAATTAAAATAATATATCCTTGAGTTTCTCATAAAAAGGTTTTGAAAGTTGATTTTGGTCATCTTAGCTAGCACCTAAAATGTTCTATTTCGATATCATAAACCTGAGTAAAATGGTAAAAATACAACGTACAGTCATGAGTCTCCAATGTTTGTCCTGGTTTTGTTTTTATTGTATGTTTCAACGGGGAACCAAACACTGAAACTTTTTATGCAGCAATTCCTCATTTTTTATCTAAAAAATCCCTATTTTTGCCAATTATATGACTCAATTTATGCAAATGAACACAATTTTTATTACACAACGAAAAGGCTGAACCGCTCTCACAATGATTTCCGTTTTAATCACAGATAGGAGTATGGAGATTTTAAGCGGATTTAAGCAGAAACAAAACCAAAAAAAAATCTGAGATAAACCACATGAAGTGCAATTACAGCATAATAATCGTCGAAATTTAGATTATGTAATTACTTGTTTACAAAGTTTTATTGATTACCTTATAAAGGGATGATATGAACTACAATTAGTCGAATAACGGCCTTTTGATGTTTGATTGTTGCGTATAAGACAAGTGACTTTCTTTCTTTTCCTTCTTTCTTTATTTTCCTTCTTTCTTTCTTTTAATTCTTTCTTTCTTTTCATTCTTTTTAGCTTTCTTTCTTAATCTGATTCCGATTATGAATCTTAATCCGATTATGAAAGCATACTTCAAATATATAAAACAAAACACGAAAATTAAGAAATAATGTTCAGTTCACAACATAGCCGGATTTGGACTTAAACTGTTTGGTAGACATACGAGCGAGGTTTGTCGAAACGCGAATTTCTTTATGTTTGGAGACAAATGGAGTATACTTATATTTTACTTATTTCTTAATGAATTACATCAATTTAAACCTTATCAAAATCTCTCTATGATGATAACTTATAAAAAAAATTTACAGACAATCCGATTATTTCCAAATTCCAGGCTAAATGTAGCTTGTCGTGCATTTTCTACAATATGTATATGTATATGTAATTCCATTTGATTAGCTTCGAAATTCAAAAGCCGATGGAAGATACAAAACATGAAGTTATTTTAATTATTTTGATATCATATTAACAAGGAAAAAATATACTTTATGATTATAACTTATAAAAAAATGTCGTAATATCAAATATGTATTTAATATTACGTTTTACATTAAATTCCTATTAAACTGTGTACAGAAGTCGGCATTTTTAGAACAGGTAAGCGTTCGGATTAACCAGTAAGTCGTTATCGGTAATTTCCGCCGTATTGAAGCATCAAGTGCTCTATGCCTGCGCCCGCGGATAAATACGTAGGCGTCTCTTACCTGATGTCTGCAGCTAATGTGTCCCGCGGAATACGACAGTAAGTGTGGCTCGGAGAGGAATGCTCGTTGCCTGCCGAGACCTGCCATCATATCTTTTCTTTCAAACTTTTGGGCCTTAGCGACACTGAAGAAGTTAAATACAGAAACGCGCGTCTGTCGCACTAAATTAGGTATAAATACGTTTATATTTAGGTGTGGCTCTGAAAGGTGTATTGTTTATCAAACATTGATTTTGTCATGAGTTCATTTTAATCACAGAATGAAACAGACCCTTTTAAGCCAGGGGCATCAATTCTTGAGAAAGGGTGTTGAATCTTGTGTTTATCACCGAAGTAGCAGGGCGTACAAAGATCGTAGTCTTCGCACATGTTACACTTCCATCTTGTGCCACTGAAGTTCTCTCGGCGACACTCATCGCATGTTACACCAGCGTGCTTTAGACCTATGGCAATATAAAGATATAATTTCAATTTATAATAAGAAAAGCATCAATTAGCTGGAAAACGCGGTCACAACTAGAGCAAGTGAGCAGGGGCTCACGTATACCCCCTACTAGCACCACCGCCTAATGAAACCATCGCCTAATGAAACCAATCTAATACATGGTATATTCCTAGAAGTCAACTGACTCACCTATCAAATGGTCCCATCAAAGTAATTACAAACATCAGAAAAGAGTATCCACTCAACAAAGTCTGTTTTCATGACCTTGGTGAGCAGCACCATTCAGATGATGTCAACTAATCTGCATGAACACACAGAAGTAAACCTAGTCATATATCAAAAGGTTTCATCAAAGGATATTTGAAATAAAGAATGTTAACTTAACGTAAAACTATAACACAACTTTAAACAGTAGCATCAAGATGATGTAAATTACTTTATGACCTTAAAGTAACCTTAATCAAATATCAAACGGTTCCATAAAAGGATGTTGGAAAGATAAAAGAAGAATATAATCTTAAGCAAAACTTTGACGCAAATGTTTAAGACTGTGACCTTAACCTTATTTTCCTTCCTGGATCATTTTGAAATTGGATAGCTCTGAGCAGCTCTTGCTCTTGTTTATGGAACTGGATTTCAGGAACATTAAACATAATTCACAGATCCCTAAGAAATTTGATAAAATACACTGCATTTTAAAGTCGGCTGGTTCGAATATCCTAAACCATATTTCTAGAGATTTTACATGACATTACATAACCCTATCGCATATGCAAAATCTGGGTATTTTCTAAGGGTGTATGCTCTTCATGATACGAAAAAATACAAATATGGTAATTATTATAACAACGTTCACTTATACTCAATGTTCATACATACATTTAAGCATTCCAACCTTTACGCACATGTAATCTACAGCCATTTTATAACGTCATCTATTATAAATCTAAAATAGAAAAGAATGTTGTCTCAAACACTGGTATGATCTCAAAGTTCCCTCTTATATCAAAGGATATAGTTTGGCCACATTTCCTACTTTTCTTAACATTTCATATCCTGTTGTCTCAAACTGTGTATCTCAAGTAAAGTTTCTGGGACCAGAAAAATTATTTTAAGATATCAGTAGTTTGAATTTTGACCTTGAGTTATAGAGGGTTGACTGGACATGTAACAGTAGTGCACGTAAGTCATGCTTCGTTAAGACTTATATCCCAAATAAAATAAGACAACCCTGCCCCATATGAATGCTCAATAGCCTCATATATACAGTAGAACTTCAATGGCTCGAACCCTGATGGCTCGTTAACCCTGCCTGACTAGAACTCTTTCTTGGGTCCCCAGAGGTCACTTTAAATAGAAACTAACTACCTTTGGCTGGAACTTATTTCCATAGTCCCAAGCCTGTTCGAGCAAATGAAGTTCTACTGCATATATATTCACTTGTAAAGATATGCCAGTTTTATGGACCCTCAATATTTCCTAAGGTGAATGGGAACACTTTCAAGGGAAATAACTCTTCCGTTTATATTTTGTCTCCCTTCTCAATGGGGATTAACTCTTAAAGAAATTCTTTCCTTTAAGAGTTGACCCCTTTTTGGAAGAGTCTCTTCGTCTAGGGAAGCTACAGGAATTTACGAAATGTGCACCCAACAAGTGAAAAACAAGGATGTGCACTCAATATGGATTATAGATTATATTGCCTAATAAAGGGACAGTACATTACGCGGTTGTATATCTTTATTTCTAGCATTGTGTTACCTGAGGGACCACTGTCTAGAATACGTAGATCACATTTTCCACCATGCCCAGTCCTACAGGTGTGGCTCTCACCCATGTCCCATTGTACCTGGAAAGAAACAGGGACCAAAAAAATATGTATAAGATAGATTTCTGAGATACATGTAATCATTTGTAAGGAGTTTAAGTTCTGGCTCTTTAAGGGACCACAACATAAATGATTCTTGATTCGCATTTTAACAAGTTAAAACTCATTAACAGCCATTTGAATTTCGTTAAGTCATGGGTGACGAATAAATCTAATTTTTTCCTTGTTCATATCGATTTTGACTAAGCTTTAATGTGTGTTTTGTTCACTCGGTTAAAAATAATAATACAATCTAATGTACACGCATCATAAATATTTATCACTGATCCATCAATTTTTTTTCTCAACAATTTAGCGACGTTTCAAGTTGCTAGTAGAAGTATAAATATCAAAGGTTCAATATTATATAAAGTCAAGCTCGAAACTGTTTAACAAATGAGCCACGACACGACAAAACCAACTATGTGGTTGTGCACCCAGTGCAGACTCATATCAGCCTGGGCATCCGCCCAGTCTGATGAGAGACTTCCCTGTCCGCGCTGAGGTAGCTTAGACCCTTAGCTACCCTTTGAGCGCTGAACGAAGTCTGATCAGACAAGGCGCATACCCAGGCTGATCTGAGTCTGCGCTGGGCGCATAACCACATCGTTGGTTTTCTCGTGTCGCGGCTCAAATACACAAGCTTTCAAACCCTGAATGCAGCTTCATTTTCTCCTAATGTATTAGTAGCACAAATTACGAGTATGATGACATGATCATGGCCTTAGTTGATAAAGGGTCATTACGGTATATTTGATAATCTGCTGGACACATAACTTAACTAAATAAAAACTTTTATGTGCCTGTTATAGGTACCTCAACCGTGTCATCCTCGTTGTCTTGCGTCACCGTGCCCACGTGCCCTTCACCGCCATCTTTGTTCCCATAATTCCAGTCCGGTCCTCTAACAACTCGAATACCCTCTACAGACATGATTACGGCATTTTACAGTCAGTTCCTGAAACAGACAATTCAAGAATATCTTTGAAGCCGGTAGATAAATACTTTCAAAATCATGATATAGAGGCAAAAGCCCATTCACAGAAAAAAAGCTTTCCTGGGCGCTACATTACAGCGTACAATACTTACTGATAGGTTGAATAGGAGTAAAGCCACTGAAAACATTTAAGCCACGACACGACAAAACCAACAATGTGATTGTGCGGACAGCGCAGACTCAGATCAGCCTGGGCATCCGCCCAGTCTGATCAGAGTCTTCGCTGTCCGCATGGAGGTAGCTTAGACCCTTAGCTACCCTTTGAGCACTAAACGGAGAGTCTGATTAGCCTGGGTGGATGCCCAGGCTGATCTGAGTCTGCACCGGGCGCACAACCACATTGTTGGTTTTCTCGTGTCGCGGCTCATTTTGTTTATAGATAGATATACCTCAATGTTTTCCGCCCTTTTTGCAAAAGGAGGAGAACTTAAAAAACTGTGACGTCCAGTTTGCTTGTCTGCATGATATGGCCTTTCCAAAAAAAAAAAGACTGCTCTTAAAGAAAGAAAATTGGCGATAATTGAATTAAACAGTAGTCTCGGAAGCAATAAAGAGATATGCAGGAAATGACAGAATCAAAGACCACAATCCTCCAGTGGCACCAAGCCTGCTTAAGAAGCTAGACTAGTAAATGTGAAACCACAAAAAGTTGGGAGAATATATGATATATACATGTATAAGAAGATGAAGACTTGCCGTAGCATTATGGTCGTAAGGGCAAGGGGCGTCAGAGTATCATTGGTTTACTAGCATATGAAAGACGGAGACCAACCCTCTCCCCTAAGCAGCCTTAAATCATATCATTAAATTAGATAATGTAGACAATCAGGGGGTGAATCTCATTTTTCTGGCGTTTGTCGAGGTATGGACTACGTTGGGCCGTGTGCAAAGTAAGTGAACCCCGATGGAGTTCACGAGAGCTTTGCAGGCGGCCCAGTGTGGTTTGTGCATCGACGGGCACCGGAGAGGTTAGGTTGACTGCTAATACTTACATTCTATCTAATCAATGTTTTATTTGACCTCAAATTTGTGTTAGAGGTAAATCGAAAAAAAAAAAAAAAACAATAAAAACATTTATACGCAGCTTTTCAATAATGTAAATATTTACAAAATAATGTATAATGAATTACACGATATGTAAAAATATGGTGTCGGTGTAGGGGAGGAGGAGCCGACAAAAAAAATGTAGACAATCAGGCTCGAAGATACGTACATGTGTATCGCTAACCCATGGGTATATTAACCTATATATTAATCTATATTGATCCTTGCCAAAAGATAGTTCCCATAAACTGAACGAAGTACTTTGCATATTTAATTTGGCTCTGCCCCAACGATCCTTTATTTGAATGAATGTGTTTATAAAGTAATCAACATTTTTCTCTGAAAATTGGTTATAAATCGATATATGAGAGAGGAAGTGAATTACGGCTTTAAGCATATTAGACCTTAAACATAGTGAAGAAACTGCGTACTTGTACTTCTACAGGTGTGAACCAATTTGGTATACACGGGTTATATGGGGAAATTTCATTATCCCTTAATAGCTTTTATTATTCTAAATATATTTTTACATCACAAACGGTATCAGAAAGTAAAATTCTTCATCTTTAATATCGTGTTTTAATTTTGATTCTAGCACTAGTACAAAATGGTCTTTTTTGGGTGATTATCTAGAGGTATATAATTTAATTAAACAAATAACAAAATCTCCGTAAAACAACTAGGGCACACAAATTCGACCGCTTATTTAGAATCAAATTGATACAAAATGTTATGCATCACAAATGGACCAGAAGAGAAGAAAGAATATATTTTTATCTGATGTAATTTTTATTAGTCTAGCTAAATGATAAAATGGTCTTTTTTCATTATTTGTTCAAATTTTAATTAATGATTTTTGTATGCCGATCGTTTCCGTGCGTTTCCGTCAAAACTTCGGCGAAAGACGACGCGGCTTTAGGTAATAGCCTTGGGCGCAGATTAAATGTATGAAGAGTATGATACACAATTTATGACTGGATATTGTAGTAATGAATTTTCAAGTAGCTAAATTATGCAAATGTAGGTTCATTCAGCCTGCTTGAAACTAAAAGGTGAAAGAATATTTTTTTTTCTGGTCCAGAGCTGCCCTATAATGTAGACAAAAGTTTTCTGATGTAAGAACGAAATTGAAGCCGTGCGTCCGAAAAATAATTGATGCAAACATATTCAAATTTCAGTCTTCGATCCGGTCTAATTAGCTTTACATGAAGACGAAAAGTCGATCGGCAAAGTTCTTTTAAGTTGTGAAATAATTTATATCACTGGTGCCGAATTGAAAGACAATTATCTTATGATTGTCTAATGCCAATTAGTAAACTAATGTCGGTGTGTTTCGAAATCGAGCTTTTGCTCAGTAGTTGCTCATTAACGATTGTTTTTGCGAGACAAAGAGACACACTAAGTATCTCTCTCTCTCTCTCTCTCTGTATCTCTGTCTCATTCCATGTCTCTCTCTCTCTCCACGTATCTGTAATCATTTGTCTGAATTCGCCTTAAAATCAGTAGTATGTTAGCAAAACAGTGTTACTACTTCTGTTTATTATGAACTTTATGAAATTGTATTATCTGGTTGTCTTTACATTAACAAGCTAATAATTAATTTATTGTCATTTTTATCTTTTTTTTATTTCTTATTTTTTATTTTTGTAATGTTATTTTTCAGTATCTTTTTTTTTTAATTTATTTTTATTTCTCAGTTTCTTTGCAAGGGATGCCTGCTTTGGTACATAAGAAGAACTTTATTTTTGCTTATTTATTGTTTGTGTTTGAAAATAAACATTCGGCGGACTTTAGATGAAGTAGAGTTTTCTTCGTAAGAACCAGAAAACTGCATACTTTTGTAGCGTAAAGTTATTTTTGTTTGTTGGTGTTTTTTTTTTTTTTTTTCACAGACGGTCTTCATGTTAACACTTTTTTGTTTTCTCATATGTTTAAAGTGAAAATACTTCAACAAGGCTCAAATCTTTTTCGATTTATGTAACTGGGGTATTCATCGTTAAATAAACAATACAAATGACACGGCACGCGTCCACAGTACCGTGTCGCAATAAATGAGCCATGACATGACAAAACAAACAAAGTGACATGTGCGACCAGCGAAGACTCAGATCCGCCTGGACCTTCGCCCATTCTGATTAGAGTCTCCGCTATGCACTTAAAAGGTAGCTTAGGGTCTAAGCTACCTACATGCCGACAACGAGGACTCATTATACTTGGCGGATGCCCAGACTGATCTGAGTCTTCGCTTAGCGCACATGCCACTTTGTATAAATGTGTTTTGTCGCGGTCAAATATATATTGTCTAAAGACGACGAAGGCTATATGGGAAAAGACCTTTTTCACATTGTTTCCGCCCATGCGCCTAACGCTCAAGTAACGCGTCTTATCTCGATAAATGGCGAGATTTGATTATTACATTGAAATTAATAGTGTGAATGGCTCGAGATTAATATATAATACTCAAAACTATATGTCAGAGAACGTAGAAAAAAAAATCATGAAATAACTGATGATGGTTGGATGATTTGTGATTTTACGTCCTGTTCTTCAGTATTTCAGTCATATCAAGACGACGGCAGAGTGATTATGAAAGGCTGTGTGCAATGGAACCTCTTTTACGGTAGAAAAGATTCTCGCCTCATGCGGGGCTCAAACCCGGATCCGCTTGATCAGTAAGCAAGCGCCTAACCCACAACCCGCAACCAGGACTACTCTGAAATAGCTGTTTTAAGTTGAAATGAAGGAATTAAAATACAGAATTTTTATCTATTTACTTTGAAATTAAGACATCAAATATAGAACATTTCTTTGTTTCATTGATTAACCCATTTTTGCCCAGTGGAATGTTCTATCCCTATCAGATGAATGTGTCCATTTGTCAATTAAGGGGTGTCTGGCTTAGTTTATTCTGATCATTTTTATAAGAGTAATACCCATTTGTGTAATGCAAACAGTGTAGAGCCTGTTAAGACCCCGTGTTTTCCTGCGTCTGATCTTGGTCTACACTGTTTGCCTATGCTCTTTATATAAGACGCCAGGCATTAATAGGTTAATTCGTTTATCACCTGGTTACTTTCATATACTCTTCGACTTATTTCTTTATTTTTTTCACCGAAGTACAAACTTAAAGAAATCATATTGTTTGTTTGTTTGTTCGGTCGGTTTGAAGTTTCACCTACTATACGAAATAGAGACTCAAATAATGAACTAATCCTTTAAGTTGTCTTCTATCGTATAGTTTTAGAATTATCTCCCCCCTCCCCCCCCCCCCTCCCCCCCCGAAAAAAAAAAAGAAGTTGAGTTGTAAGACTGACTCATGTATTATACCTATACCGATTCTACCTAAATTAGAAAATTAGATTTAGATTTTTCATCAACTGACTCGGGAATGAAATTCAGTTAAAGCCATAAAGTTCAAATTTTTATCATGACGGAGATAAGAGATTTAGCCTTAAGGATTAATTTGACACCTGCGATTATCGCCTGTTGTCGTCTAGTTTCGGAGAACTGCCGAAGGATATCCGGAGATTCTACCTGTATAGCTGTAAGAAATCAATGGTCAGTATCAAATACGAATATTCTGCCAGATGACACCCAAACAGTAGACGCTAATTCTTAGGTCTGCAGAATTTCAAAAACAAAATATGTCTCATCAAAGCTATATCATATTGCGGATTCAAATAAAAGAGGACAAACAACAGTGTAGATTATGATTGTCGAAAGAAAGGAAGAAAAAGAGAAACGTTGAAGACTAAATGGGCCGCGACACGAGAAACCCAACAAAGTGGTTGTGCGCCCAGCGCAGACTCAGATCAGCCTGGGCATCTGCCCAGTCTGATCAGAGTCTTCGTTGTCCGCATGGAGGTAGCTTAGACCCTTAGCTACCCTTTAAGCACTTAGCGAAGACTCTGATCAGCCTGGGTGGATGCCTAGGCTGATCTGAATCTGCGTCGGGCGCATAACCACTTTGTTGGTTTTCACGTGTCGCGGCTCAAATGCACTCTGAAGTCCGAGCAAAGTTAGACCACAAATGGCCCGACAAAAACATTTTTGATCAGGTGCCACCTGCGGGGTAACAGAATTAGGAGGGTGCCGTCATCCAGTCTGAGACATGACGCATCGATTACATGTAACTCTAACAGAAAGTTTACTCACCGTAAGATACATTTTCACAAGACGTCACTCAATCTCGTTTTTTCTTGTTTATTCTGTTTTATTTTCATATATTGCATTAACAACAGCAAAGCCTTTTGATAGACTATTAATCTTCTTGAATATACCTAAATATTTCTGAATAAAATGTTACCTACATAAAAAAAATCATTGACTATGACGATTTTTAAGCCGAATTTCGTTTTGCATTGTCCGAGAAAGCTGTCACTTTAACTTTGAGCATACTTATAAAACTGATGACCTTATAACAAGTAAGGAAGTGTTAGTATAAAGTGCAAGGAAAATATACTTTACCGCATATGTTTATGCATCTTGGTTCTGTTACTTTTTAAGTGTTTAACTTTCGTTTTCGCTGTATGTTTTGCGTTATATATTGTTTAACACCCCAGTATCAAAGTTACTTCCTGGTGTACAATTCAAGCTAGAATTGATTATTTCGTTGTAAACAACAGAATATGCTACGACCACGATTAGAATATTTACTACACATGCGATTAACCATAGCAAACAGAAGGGCGATTTATTTAAGGTCACATCAACATACATGTATCAGATTATTATTTCTTTATTTACTTCTTTGGTTCAGTAGTTTAAAAAATTCCCAATGTTTCAACTTTTATTTATTCAAGTTATACCAAAAGTATTTACATGTGCATACCTTTAATTCTGGTCCAGATTTTTAATGAACAAGTTGATAATTTTGGCATATTCTACATGGTACATGCATATATTGTATTCAACAAATCTCTTTGAAACTAGTTTGGTTAAGCCATATTATTAGTAAGTGACTTTTCTGCTTTTACCTGAATTTTTATTGATAGTCATTTTTAGCCAAAAGTAGAAATTAATGACAGAAGTATTCAATGCAGCGAAATTCTTTTTTTTTGTTTTGGCAAATACTTTCAAAAAGAGAAGAATGTCTTTATGCAAGTCTTGCTTTATGACACCTTTTTGCCTCTATTAAACGAAGCTAACGTTTGCTTTGGAACATAACCGCAAATATATGTCCATCCTCTTTTAATAAAGTTCGGGTTTTAACAATTATATCAAGAAATATATGCACAGCTTTAGTTCATAGCGGGAACCATAGTTACGTTAGCAGAATATAATAAAGTACTACATCATATGATAAAATTACTGTAGCATATAATAAAAATATACTGCATGTGATAACTACAGCATTTATAACAAAAAACCTACCGCATATGATAAAATACTACAGCATATATGAGATTACTACAGCATAAAATAAAAAAAATCTACTGTATATGATAAAAATACTACAACATATTATAAAAATACAACAACATATAACGAAGCTACTACAGCATATAAAGCTTTCATCACCGAATACAATAAAGTTTCTACTCTATATAATGAATTAACCATCGCATTTAATAGGAAATCACCTCATATAATGAATTTTATACTCGTAAGACAGTATTCGGTTCACGGCCGTATCACACAGTTGATGAGAAAGACAACTTGCGCTTGCACCTAATGCAAAAGATATGATATTATCAGCGTGCAAAATATGGTGATAAATCCCGGAACATATATCGTGCTCCAATTCTTTGGGGTTTTTTTTCTATCTGCTTACTAATTCACACTTAGATAATGTGCGTTATCTGTGCTATTAAACGGGTATCCTTCTGCAACAGTCCCACACCCGGTTAACTATGTTTTCAAGGATGTTGCGAAACGAAAAAGAGCTGTAACAAAACGAAAAAGAGTCATAGTTACCAAACGATCTGGTTATCAGGTCGTTTGGTAACTGGCTAGTTTTTATTTCGTAAAGCTTTTTTTTGTTTCGTCACAACCCTTGTATAACAGTTAACACGTACATAAAACAATGGACACTCGTATCGATATTTTCATTGTGGTATCAATGAATTAAATTATTTGAGGAAAAATATTTATTTGGGTAAACCAGGGCCCAAGTTCACAATCATTCTTTAAGTTAAGGACAACCTTAAAGTTAAGGAAGAAAATTTCACCCTCAGAAAATCCATATTTAAACCATATTAAAATTTGCAGTTTTTGCGTGAATCTACTGACAATTGTCATAGAAATGTAATACTAAAGAAAATTTAAATACTCCTGGTTTTTGTAAGCTTTTATTTATACATGAAATTTCACACCTTAACTTTAAGGTCGTCCTTAAGTTTAAGGAATGATTGTGAACCTGGACCCAGGTCTGGATACAAACTCTGCTGGCACACAGTTGAAACAACAATATATGGGGACGTTGATTTAACGTTCTGACTGTATCAAGGTTGAATCAATGTCATTTAAACGTTTTGTGCCAAATGGGAACATTTCATTTCACAATGTCACTATTTTATGCCCTTGTAGAGCAGACGTGCTAGTAAAGTGGTCCTAACTCCGTTGCTATAGCTCACAGGGTATAATCGATTCCGCTAATTTTCGCTTCCTGCAGAGACTGTACATCATATTTGGCTTCCGCCGAGACTGTCCGCGATCTCTTGCTTCCTGCCGAGAGTTCTGTACATGATAAATGGCTTCCTGCTGAGACTGTCCGCGTGATTTTGTTTCCTGCCGAGGCTCTCGGCAGGAAGCAGAGTCACGCGGACGGCCTCGGCAGGAAGCCATTTTTCGAGGACAGTAGTCCCTGCAGGAAGCAAGAGTTCGCGGACAGTCTCAGTGGAAGCCATATATGACGGACAGTCTCTGCAGGAAGCGAAAATTTGCAGACTGGTTTATACCCTGTGTAGCTTCCAGTACAATATGAGCGCTTGGCTGATGTTCGACGTTCTGGCACCCGGTTGTACACAAACTGTTTCCAACCTGATGCCATAACATGGAGCGTCCGCCAAGCGTTCACATTGCTGAAAACACTTCAGGCTTGCCTATTGGACGCCCCTCCAAAGTCACAAAAGCCCGTTTTTTACGGGCATTGTACCCACGTATGTCAATGCAGACTAGATTTGACAGTAAAACGCTAACTTGAAACTCAGTTTTGCATCATTATTATTGTTTATTTATTGATTTTTTTTTTCAAAGAAATAGTGTTTTTTAAAATACCTATTTCCATCTTCTAACTAGATGTTATACTCAACACGCTCTCCGTCCACTAATTGATTCTGAAATCAATCATAAAAGAAATTTCCTTAAAATCCCTTTCATTAACAAAGGTATTGACTTTATAGATTTACCTAGTATATTTCAGGATAAATCTGTTACATCTTCCATACCTGATTATTTCCAAAATTCTGAACCGCCTATTATTTGTTATAAGTATAACAAACCGATTAGAAGTATCATATTTAATTTCAATAAACTTGTGTCTGATCTTGACATCGATGCTAATACTCCTGATTCATGAGATTGTAAAGATTCCAAATTTATTTACCCATCAGCAGGTCATGTTGTGACTGGAAATTTGAAGATCATCCCGGATTCTAGAATTCGTAACATTGTTTCTAAGGGTCCTAAGTATAGATTCCCTTCCCATATCGATTTCAACAGATGTAGGGAAGAAATT
This sequence comes from Ctena decussata, assembly GCA_963989385.1. Taxonomy (NCBI): domain Eukaryota; kingdom Metazoa; phylum Mollusca; class Bivalvia; order Lucinida; family Lucinidae; genus Ctena; species Ctena decussata. Next base: position 24,366,924 of record OZ022510.1, read on the forward strand.
GCATCTGCATTAAATGATTTTGGTAATCGTTGGTGTAAACGAGAGGGTGTTGAAAGTAACGCTTTAAAGAAATGGAAACTAAGTATCCTTAATATTGTGGATAAACGTATAAAGTTTTATTCACACAATACTAATCTTTTACCTCCTAAGCCTAAATCTTCCTTTAGATATTTGAAGCAGGGTATCCAGGATTTTCATAGGAAGTATGTTTTGGTTCCTGCTGACAAGGCCGCAAACAACATTGTTGTTGTTTGTCGGATGCACTATATTAACACTTTGAAGCAGGAACTTAACGGCACCACGGCTTACGAAGAGACTTTTACAGATGAGAAGACTGTCGTTAATAGCCACTCAAATAATTTGCCTTTAAAGTTTGCTGTAAACGTTAAGGAACGCCAAGACAAACTTCCTACGATGTATTGGTTACCTAAGCTTCACAAAAAACCGTATAAAGCTAGATTCATTGCCAACTCTAGCTCTTGTACTACTACAGAATTATCTAAATTATTAACTTCTTGCCTCACTGCTGTGAAATCTCGTGTCATTTGGTACTATGAGACAGTGTATGAGAGGTCAGGGAAAAATATGTTTTGGTCTATAAAAAATTCTGGTGAGGTACTTAGTAAACTGAAGTCAAGAGGGTTCCGTGCGACTAGTTTGTCCACTTATGATTTTTCTACTCTTTATACCACATTACCCCATAATTTAATAAAGGAAAAACTTGTTGATTTGATTGAGAGGGCCTTCAAAAAGTTCTCCAAAAATGAAGATACCCTTTATATTGCCTGTAACGATAAGAAAGCGTTTTTCACTTCTACTGACCGTAAAATATATAGAGGATATAGTCTTTGGTCATGTCAGAATGTATGTGACGCCTTATCATATCTCTTAGATAATATTTACATCAGATTTGGTAATAAGTTATACAGACAAATTGTTGGTATTCCGATGGGTACAAATTGTGCTCCTCTTGTGGCCGATTTGTTTTTATTTTGTTATGAAAGAGATTTCATGACTTCTCTTTCTGTTGATAATCAAGCTGATATCATTGAGGCATTTAACTCAACCTCTAGATATTTAGACGATCTTCTGAATATTGATAATCCTTATTTTGAAAGCATGGTTAACCAAATTTACCCACCTGAACTTAAATTGAATAAAGCTAATACTTCAGATACCGAGGCCCCCTTTTTGGATTTACATCTATCTATTTCTAACGGTTTTGTATCTTCTAAAATTTATGATAAACGTGATGACTTTGACTTTGATATAGTTAATTTTCCATTTTTGGATGGTGACGTTCCACGTCGTCCCTCTTATGGAGTGTATATTTCTCAACTTATAAGATTTGCTAGAGTGTGTAGTCATGTAGATGACTTTAATGCTCGTAATAAATGTTTAACTGCTAAACTTCTTCAACAGGGCTATAGGTATCATAAGCTTAGAAAGGCTTTTTCTAAATTCTATCGCAGACACCATGAATTGGCTTCAAAATTTGATGTCGGATTAAAATTTCTTTTACACCAAGGCCTATCGGAACCAGAATTTTATGGTGACTTAGTATACAAATTCAAAAAGATTAAGGGTAGGACTGATTTTTCTGATCAATTCCGAAAAATAATAATACGTCATAAACGTATTGGCTATAATTTAAATGTTATGCGACAGTCTGCATGCTTAGTGATTAACCCAATCACGGTTGATAGCTTTGCTGCACTCTTTAATTGCACACCGGGGGATCGGTCGTCAGACTCTATGATGGCCCCGACCTAAAGCTATATATTTTAGTTGGTTGGGACCGGAGCCTTTTTGTCTGTTGCTTGGTCCACCGGGGCTCAACTGGTGACCTTCTTTTGCTTCAGATTTCCAGTGGGGTTGTTTGGCAGGACAGGGATCTCCACCTGTCAGACGGCCCGTTGTATCTGTTGAGTCCTCGTCTTTGCTTCTTCATGGTGTTGAAATTTGATTTATGTGTTTACCGTGATGATTCATTGACGAGTTAGAGGGTTATCATGCGAACCGAACAACTAAATGTTTTGTACCACTTCAGAAACTGAGGGTGAGGTTGGGCCTGTAAAATCGATATAAGCCCCCCAGTAATTCATTACTGACCGTTCCAAGGCGGTAGTTCTGTTGTGGTTCTCTGTTGCCTGTTTTTGGTGTCAGAGTTTCTCTGATGTTTTACCTTATGTATGTTCTTATTATTTTTGGTTCGGTTTGGGTTGCTGAGTGGCCACCTTTTGGGAACAAGCTGCTCACTCGGTTGGCCATATGTTCTCTGTATCTTGATTATTTGTAATCTTAGTTGTTTCCAACTATGGTTTGAGGGCTGGATTTGGATTTTGATTGTTTCAGTTCCTGGTCTTTGCATACTTTTTACTTTTTTTTTTATATATTTAGTCTATATATTAAGGTAAAGGTCACATTGCTCTCCCAGTGGTATAAATTTATGTAAATTAAAAAAAAAACTTTTATTGTCAAGTATGGTTGCAAGCTTATCACTTCTATTTCGTCATTGTAAATTACCTAGCTGGTCCCATTTATGTATAAGTGGAGAAAATCATGTCATATTTCATCGTGAAGCATCGCAGCAAGCTTTTAACTACAACCAATTTTAAACGAATAAAATATTCTTGAGTTTAACATTAAACAAAAAAGAAACAGAGACTTTAGACAAACAAAACATCCTCAAGTTTCTTTTTTATATGAAAGCGTTGAAAACTATTTGGGTAATTTGAGTTGAAATCACGGTAAATATTCAATGTACAGTGCGGGCCTACAGGCGAGTCTCCATAAGACATAACCCTTCCTGCAGTAAAAACATCTAAACACAAAATCGTAAATAAAGCAATTCTACCGTCATCACGCCTGGTAAACTATCACAGGTACCTCCGCGGAGGTACCGATAAAAAGTTGTGACAGGCATCCGGAGCTACCTGTGACGGTCCAAAAACAGACAAAAAAGGGTAGGTATTCGTCTTTTTTGATGAAATACATAATAACCAGGGAGTTTATTGAAAATCAAAGAATGCTATTCGACCCTTATATACATTAAGGTAATGTCACACAATATTTCCCCGGGAACTTTACATATAAACGGAAGATATGACTTTTGAAGTGGCTTTAAGGTCAGTCACAAGTACTCAAAACAAGAACAAAATCGGTTGTTTTAGGTCCTAAATGCACTTTTCTTGCATAAGAATCTGTTTATTTGGACACGCTGACGTATAGTAATTCTCCTTGCCCAAATACAAATGCCGATAAACTCCAAATAAGCCTGGATTCTGTAAAAAAGCAACTGGAGGTGCCTGTGACGGCATGGAGGTGCCTGTGATGTAAGAAAATATAGCGAAAATCTGAAGATTTATATTGATATTCTTCATCTCCATACCACTGCCTTGAAAGAATCGTTCATTCAACGTCGCAATAATCTATCAAAATGCGTATATCAAGCATATTTTTGTTAAAACGACAGACAATGATCATGAGCTTATACAATCAGATGCTACATCCTGCTCTCAAAACCAAGAAGGAAGTAAGTATACATTGACAACAGTTCATAAAAGACACGCATGGTAAACCGAATAAACAGCTTTTTCCCAGACAGGTGGTCATTCACCTACCTCGAATGAAAACAACGCTAACTTCTGTTTTTACCCATTTTATATTTTAAATAACAAAACAAACCAGAAAGCAAAGTGCCCGTTTTGTTTCCATATCTGTTACGAGTTGTACGTAGGTGTTGAAAATTTACTGCCTAATTCAGTGTTAGAATAGTTATAAAATGCACTAAAATAAGAGACAACGATTTTGTGAATAATGATCACTTCAACATACTAAAAAGTGTAATGTTGAGAATATGTCACCTGCCGATGATGTAATCTGTAGGCCTTACGGATGTATTTGGATTATAGCGCCAGCAATTCAAGAAAAGCCAGACTGAATCATTTGTACCACCTATCACTCCAGTTACCACAAAGTTAACACGTAAAGCGAGCGTCATACGACACATGCGAGCGACACACATATGAGGTACCAAAAGGATCAACACTATAGATACCTGTGTACGTGTATGCCTGTTGACTGGTATCGGTAATTTTGACCCATTTGACACACCATACGTGTAGCTGGCATGACGTGTGACCTTGACAATTTCTAACGAGTTTGAATGACTCCCAAGCAGCACCTTCCGATCACAGTCATCACCATTCACAAAAAAGTTGACTATTATTTAAGCGCGCATCTTATAACGATTCTAACACTGAATTAATCAGACAGTTAATTTTCAGCAACTATGTGACATTTGTCAATGTTTGACTAACAGAAGCGGAAACAAAATGGGCAATAACTCTTTGAGATGGTTTTAGGAATTGTAACATGGAATTTCATGATATACGCATTTTGATAGCTTATTGGGACGTTGAATGAATGATTCTTTCCAGGCATTGGTGTAGAGAAGAAGTATGTCAATATTTCCAGCTGCAATAACTACCGTAATCGCCCCATTTACCGCACGGTGCGCTTAACTTTTTCAAAATTGCAACAAAAAGGTGTGGTTAAAAACGTTTCTAATAACCGCACGCTCAGAACGAAAAAACAACATTGTCTACTTTAAAGAAGTTAAGGAAAATCGATACGGTAAATTCTCATTTAGTTCGAACAGTTAATCGGGGTGTTCGAAGTGTCATGAAAATATTTAGTGTTCGAACTATTTGAATTGCCAATTTTCGGGAGAAAAACAATGTCAAGTCGCAAATTATATCTCATACCTCTCAGTAATTATGCATGTATTTCATTCTCTTCACCCTTCTTCAATATTCAAAATAAATATTCCGAAAGAAAGTTAAGTATTTCAACACATTTACGATGACCTAATATGTGATTGTTTAAACAGGTCAGGTAAGTTTGTCAGTGCTCTGGCTATTCATTCACCACAAGGGGTCGGGCTTCTATTAATAACACACACATTCTAATTCTGGAAGATGCGGTCCTTTTGATCTTCCCTATTTCTGTCTGTACTATATTACGTCCAAGGGTTCAGAAATATTGGCAACGTGTCAGGTGAAAGGTACCGTAATACATGTGCAAGCAGCAAAGTCTTAGACCAGTCTGCGCATCTTCAAACAATTATTTTGCAAACTATCGGCGAATCCTGGAGACTTGTTAGACTGGTCAATGTTCTCAAATAGACTGTATGATGCGGGTGTTTGCTGATCGGATGTGTCCTGAGGCCCTTTTGAGGCCCATGGGCCAGCTATGCCAATGATAAACCTATCTTATGGCTACCGCGAACTTTGTTTAAATGCACAGACCATGCATATGCGCAGACTGGTCGCTTCGTTCAGTTTGCGCATGTATTCAGACTGATTTTGTCAGGAAACAAGAGTTTGTCGTTATGGCAATTATTTCTTTTGCACCAGGGTTTCTCATCTGTCGTTCATGTATCTTTCCCAAACGCACTTTGGCGCATGTGCACATTATTGCTTTATATGACAAGCATTGCTCTGAGAAATGGCGCCTTTTCGCATGTACGAAAGGCAAAGACTCATTTCAGCCTGTGCACCCCGCAACCTCACAACTTTGTAAGCTCGATCCTTCTCGGATCAACATGTACATTCCCATTGTTGATGCAGATAGAGAATATGCTAATCAGACGGCGCAGATGTGTAAGCTGATCCGAGTCCGCTGTTCACACTCGTACAGATCATAACACTTCAGCCAACTCCGTAAATATTGGCAAGGATGCCCGATTGACACTTGGACCGAAAGAGTTGCTCTCTTCGCACATTGCGTCGGTAAAACAAAACTGAAAACACTGTCGCTGTTGAAACGGTAGTGGTAAGTTGAACTTGATGCATTTTGTGAGTTTCAAAAGGAAAAAGCAGTGTGCGCTTGTGAATTTTTTCCGGAAATGGCCTTAGTGTGCGGTAATAGGGGCATGTGCGGTAAATGGGGCGATTACGGTATTCAGATTTTCACTATGTTTTCTTAATCACAGGCACCTCCACGCTATTACAGGCACCTCCAGCTGTTGTTTTGCAAAATCAAGCCTTATTTGTAGTCAATCGACATTTATATTTGGGCAAGGGGGTTACCTTAATATCAGGTTGCCGAGAAATACAGATTCGTATGGAAGATCACTGCACTTGAAACCAAAAACGACCGATTTCTTTATGTTTTGAGTACGGTGGGCTGACGTCAAAGCCACTTCAAAAGTCGTATTTTTGGTTATTATGGAAAGTTCTGGGGGATATGATGTCTGACAAAACTTTATATCTATAAGGGTCGAATAGCACTTTTTGATTTTTAATAAACTCACAGGTTATCATATTTTGTCAAAAAAGAGGAACACCTACCGTTTGTTGTCATTTTTTTGACAGTCACAGGCAGCTCCAGATGCCTGTCACAACTTTTTATCGGTACCTCCACCGGAGGTACTTGTGATAGTTTACCAGGCGTGGTCATGTGATAAAATAAACTCGCATATATTGAGTGAGTCAGAGTCATATAACTGGCAAAAAGTAGGCTGGGGGAGGGAGACTGATTTTGAAAAATGATAAACCGATCCACAACATACAATACTCATTTCGGGTCCCCTTTTGATCAATGTAACATAAAGAAAAGCAGGTTAGAGAATGGAGCAAGTCCATATACATTGTCTTTTTTACCATTTGTTCAAGTTTATGATACCTTAGTTGCCAACTGACCAAAATCGTTTTTCAAACCGTTTTTATGTGAAACCCAAGAATGTTTTGTTTACGTTAGCTAACCACGGTCTTTAACAATGTCGGAACTGTTGTAGAAGCAGCGACACCTCACGATGAATTTAATTTAAACGAATTTCACCATTGATAGAGCAATAGGGGCGGAACGTCCTCAGGTTTCTCAAAAAAAAAAAAAAAAAAAAAAAAAAAAAAACGTCGAAAACCATTTGGGTGATTTTAGTTCAAGTATCCATAGTTCCCCCAGATAACACAAATCATGAAACGCGTTTCAACCTTCACCTTTATAGTACTATTAGTGATAACATTTGAGTTTAACTGGCAAAACGACAGGAGTAGCGTGTTTTTGAAAACTGACAGTACAATTTCCTTTCCTGGTTCCCCGTCATGAAATGGAATACAAACAAAAGCGGTATAATGAATAGGGCCATTTCATGTTTACCATTTTATTCAAGTTCTTTTGTTTTGTTTCCTTCATACTCCGATTCGATCATATCTGATCATTACATCAGAGGACTGATCTGTGGTGGAAGCCAGAAGGCACGAGATCACAACTAGATTTACTATACAGTCTAATTATCCATCCTTCCATGAATTTTTTTTCACAACACCAGGCACTTTGAACTCTCTTTTCCTCAAGTCTCTGAGGCATGACAAACCATTTTCAAACAGTTTCAACAGGGAAAACCTGCTACTGTATTCGCTGTCTCTCCGGTAAACAATGCCCCGTCAACTTATGAGACAATCTGTCGTTGTAGGGGCACCTATGAAGGGTGTGATTCGGTTCCTCTAGTTGCCTCCAGTGCTGGGGATTCTGAACTAATTATACATTTTCAAGAAGCATATCCAAGGCTCTGTTCAGTTTGCTATAGCAAGCAGGATATTCTGTCAAACTGGCCTTCTCAGAAACAAATGAACCAGGGAACTATTTGTGCGAAAGTATATCCTGAAAGTTCAACCAATCAAGGGAAATAATTGTGGACTGATTCCAGAAGTAGCTCTCAGCTGTATAGGGGCTGGGAAATACTCTGTGTAGAGGTATGTAGCCAGTCTACGGTTTATAGGTAAACCTCGCTTCCGACTGAGCTATCGGGGCGCCTATTTGTTCGTTCGAAAGTAGGTAATTTTAGTTGCCAACTTAGATGAGCAAGATACTATTTTACACTTCTAACCTTCATTACGTGAAACGCGGGGATGGTCGCGGTCAGGCGATGGTGCTGGGCAACTTTCAGTGCCCGGGTGTACTACTAATTTGGATAATAGTACATCAAGGGCCTACTGTGCTTGCAGTAGGTGCGGGTGGGTTCGTTGGGATATTCTTCCTCTCGTCTATCATTTGTCTTTTCTTTCTCCCTCTCTCTGGGAGACGGCTCGATATAGACTGACACAGTGGCGTAGGAAGGTTCTCAATATTGATGGGGCAGGGGGGGGGGGGGGGGGGGGGGGGTTCCTAGGCAACATAAAAGTTGGGGGTGGGGACATGAGGGGAGCCACCATGCACTTTAAAATTATTAGGGGAAACTGCGAGTGAGTGAACTCGGAATTTATCATTTTAATGTTATCCCACCAACAACTAGGTCATACGAAGACGGGATCTCGGCTTAGAGACTGATACAAAAGATCGGAGAAGCGAGGGATCGATCTTGCGATCCCTGTTTGGTAGTCCAGCGTGTCATCGTCGTTCCCCTTATATTACATGTACCATTAAGATCTGGCTGACAGAACTTGTTTGCACAGTTGATTTCTTCTTATGAGAAACCCAAGAAATTTAACAAGAAATAAACAAATGACGATCAGCAAAATGGAGATTCTCTCCCTTAGACTAACATCATAAATATGTCTAGGGTTGACTCTGATTGAGCCGCGACACAACAAAACCAACAAAGTTGCATGTGCGCCTAGCCAAGATTTCGTTCAGCCTGGGCATCCACCCATTCTGATCTGAGTCTTCGCTGTACGCTTCAAGGGTATCTTAAGGTATTAGGTACCTCTATGCCGACAGCGAAAACGCTGATCAGACTGGGCAGATGTTCAGGCTGATCTGAGTCTTCGCTTGGCGCACATGCCACTTTGTTGGTTTTGTCGTGTCGCGGCCCTTATACCGAAAACGCTGAGGGAAAATCCCCCCTCTGGAAGTAAGCACAAACACATCAGAGAAACGAAAGTAGCAGTGTCGATTTAATTGAATTTGATTGTGTGCAGTAGGGGAGAGTCGGGTAACTTCGGACAGCGGGTAAATTCGGACACTGACATTTTTTCCTTTAAATGCCAGTTGTTTGGAACTAAAACAAAAATTAACTGGCCAGACAGAGAAAATCCTGACGAGACGGCGCATTATGAGCCGTCTCATCTGAATTTTCACTGTTTGCAATTGTATGTCCGAATGTACCCGCCTGTCCGAAGCTACCCGACTCTCCCCTAATGAAATGTTGCAACACTGTCCACACACCCTTGCGCCGGCTTCAACAGAATTCTATGTTTTAGTCCCAATGATCCCAAAGAGTAAGAAATATGTACTTAAAAGTCAAAAGTTACTTTGCATTAAAGGCTCCATAGTCCTATCAAAGGGAAAAATCGTCAAAAGAAACCTGTGCAGCCTTCAGGATTGATGAAAATATGTCGGTTGATGTACTTTTTGTAGCATATAAATGGCAAAAAAGAAGGAATAAGGTATATTTTAAAAATGATGTCTCTCCATAAAAATACCGGTTTCGTCTCTGGTTCCCCGTTAAGGAATGCAATAATGCAACAGCGGCACAATCAATGGGATCCTTGCCTACATGTAATTGTTTTGTACATTGTATTTTTATCACCGGTTAAACGCCTGTACCTTATATTTTTACCGCCTGTACGTTGTATTTTTATCGTGAAATAAAGCTTTGAAATCGAAAGTAGGTCATTTTGGTTGGCAACTAAAATGACCTACTTATTTTTTTCTAATCTATTTTATGGTAAACTCAAGGACGTTTTGATTTTTCAAAGCCGGCCAATCACGATAGTAATCAATGGCAAAACTGTAGTGAGAAGTTTGCAGCGATACCTCACGATAAAGTATTTTATGCTGATAGAGCAATGGGGCCTTTAAATTGGAAAGCATTTTTTTCTTTTACCACAGGGACAAAGCAGATAGAGAATCTGTATTTTAAATCATCCCCTGATCAAGCGAAATAAAAAAGCAAAATATATCAAGAATAGTCCAATTTTATTTGATTCACTTGACCGTGCGTAAGGGAGTTTCAGAGTCGCACGAACTTTCTCAAAGTCCTTAAGGAGGTTATCGTCACAGACTTACTTGGCTTGCAGAGGGTTCAGTATCTCGTACATTGTACGACCACCTTTTGCTCGTATAACATCTTCACAACTCCTTCGCATCGAGAAGACGTACATGTGGCGCTGTGGAATGGCTTGTCACTGTTTGAGCAATGCATGTTCCAGCTGTTGAAGGTTTACTAGCTTCACAGCCCTCGAAACTTATAGGTCTCCCAAGTCCCCCTGCCCAACAAGTGCTGTTTAGGCTTAACCCAGGGCTCAGTGACTGCCAAGGTACCACACTGACTTGCTACTCGCGTAGTCAGTGGTGAGTCTAGCAACGTGCGGCCTTGCATTGTCCTGATGAAACAATCGCAGACCATGTTGTACTGTGTGGGTGTAAGATGGTATCGTGGTAGGATGCAGCATTCATGCGCCCAAGAACAACGTGCAACAGTCCTCTGGTCAGCACTGACTGAATCTTTTACCCCGACGTTTGTAGATACACTTGTTACCATCAGCAAAACGCAGGTTGCTTTCATCGGTAAACAGAACCTGGCACCACTGTGCCTACCCCCATCCTCTGTATGGATGACGATTCCAATTATGGCGCCCTAAGCTTTCAGAATGGGTCTTTTGTAAGATCTTCTGGTTCAAATCTGGTGGTAGTAAGTCGTTGGCAAATTGTCTGTGGGCTGATGCGACGATCGCGTGTGTCCATGTGTTTTTTGCAGTTTTCGTCGCTGTCGTAAACCGACGTCGGGCGTGCTGCAGCCGGGTGTAGCGGTCCTAGTTTGGAATTTTTACCGGCGAACGTCCTGATCTGAGAATGTTTGTTGGTTGTTTTTGGTTTAACGGCCATTTGAGACAAGTTGAGCTGCCTCCCAGAGAGAGAGAGATAGAGGTAGGCGAGAGAAAAATATCCAAACACCCTACCCGCACTTACCGCAAGCACAGTAGGCCCTTGTCCTAATCCTTACTAGTAGGACGTCCCGGCAATAAAAGCTACCTAGCATCATCACCCGACCCGACCACCCACATCTGGAAAGGTCTTCCAAGATTGAATGATCTCTGAAGAGTTTGAATTGTCCGCCGAGAACAGTGCACGAGAGTCTCACACAACGTGACGTTTTAAAGACCCGCATTGCAGAATTCCTATTTTTTTCTGTCCGAAGTAGATAGCATTCCCATGACGCTTTCTTCCGTATTATGGCAGGCGCTTTGAAGGCCCTATTTCCAATAATGTATTCCTGAAAATTCATTAAAATATCCACCCGTATAAGAGCACGTGCAGCATTAAGCTTTTTACACGTACAATGTACGCATTAAACACTGATTCTCAAGAAAGTTGGACTTTTGGATGGAGTAAAATATCGAAAAAGTAAACAAGTCATATACATGTAGAGATCTCTCACTGCTATTTCACAACTTTGGTATCTAACGTAGCTAGTTCTAGAGTTTTGCACAGTAAATATCAGGTAAATTTAGATAACGAGAGACAATGTGAAGGGACTGTTTTTTCAGTATTCTACGAGTCGTATATACCAATAGATTTGAACCAATGCTAGAAGTATAAGGGTATAATCCACCGTAGAGGCAAGTGATTTTGTTTAGGACGAAGTTAAGCTATAGAAATCGTCACTCTATAATTTCTGGAAAAGAAAATGCCCTTCTTCTACCAAAAAGAGGCAATACGATCTCATTGTACTCTACTAATATGAAAGAAAACTATTCCTGCAAAACACATAACGTTATAGATATGGAAACAGCAAGGATAACTCCTGTTTCAAACTTTAAAACTTCAACCTGTCTGTGTAAAACATATTTGTTTAATAAAGCATCGAGAACGCTTACTCTGCAATGCTTGTCTTCTGTACTGTCCCGTAAAATACAGGATCTTAAAATGTGAAAGTGACTGTTTTGTTTTTAGATACCTGTATTAACATAAATGACTAAATGCGCTATTGGTAGATGAACAAGTTCTGTGTATAACCACATAGAAATGTTGTTTTTTTTATATCAGCGGTACTTACTTTACAAATCCTTTTTTCTAAATAAATAGAAAAAATGAAATCTCACCAGTTTTAATATTAAAGACTCTCTGAGAAGAGTATTTTAAAATACATATATCTATAAGTCAAAGACCTTTGACTTGTGTATTTTATGTTGTTATATGACCAAAAATACCATACAGTCCAGTGAAACTTGTTTTAAATTTGTATTTTACGGGACATTAATATTTTATTTAAATGTACGATTTCTTCAGTCTCTTCTTACATGTCCTATAGTTTTGTCATTGTAAATGATCGTGATAGCCAGCTTTAAACAAATAAAAAAAAATCCTTGAGTTTCAAATAAAAAGGGTTTGAAAACTTATTTGGGTCATTTTAGCTAGCAACTAAAATGACCTACTTTCGCTCTCATTCAGTTGAATAAAATGGTAAAAATACAATGTACAGGCCTGGAGCCCAGTCACTATCAGGCCTGTGTTCACATAGCATTGCTAGACGGGAAACCAGACCAGGAAATTGTATTTTGTGCAGCGATTTGTTATTTTTCAAAGACTTATTTTCTCTACTTTTTGCCAGTTAAGTGACTAAATATATGCGCATCAACCCACATTTTATTACCCAACATGAAAGTTGAACCGCATTTTACAATGATTTGAGTTTAGACGTTTTTACCATTGATAGGATTTTGGAGGCATTAAATTTGTCGATAGACAACAATATTGTAAAGTACGGGTGAAATTTGGAATTTTCTCATGTATGAATTATGAAGATATTTGCATTTGAAAAGTGAAAAATGGCATTAGCGTTTCTTATATTATTTGCGCTGCTACCAGTCAACTGTGATTTTACGTTAAAAATCGCTATTACCAGTCGACCGGCGATAGCGATTTCAACGTATTATTGTTATTACCAGTCAATTGTCAATAGCGATTTTAACGTAAAATCGCTATTGACAGTCAATAGCCATTCTGAAAAATTATTTTAGGTTTTAAGTAATAATCTGCACAATGATGAATTACGGAGAGAAGATTTACAGCCGCAGAGCGACTCTTAACACAAGCCACAGTTGAGTTAAATATAAGTGTAAAGTAAACCCAAAGAACAGACATGTTTATGCAGTCTAGACGCACATTAGACTGCTCTAGGATTTGTCTTATAAGGATCAACACATTGTTTGCTGTAAGATTTTGCCTTTGAAAACCCGTCATTCTTCTTACTTTTTACTTTGCCCTCCGCTGCTCTTCTGTACGTTTCTCTTCTTCTCGGTTTTATTTTATAGTTTGCCGTTGTTCTTTTCATCCCCGCAACCCATCTCCTCCAAATCTGACTATATTAATCCAAATTTATTCGGGTCGGGGGGATGTGGGTTGGAGGTTGTAGAATGGCGCGATGGTGCTTGGGGTGTCCTACTAATTGAAGTAAAAGTAGGGCAAGGGTCTACTGTGCTTGCAGTAGGTGCAGGTGAGGTTGTTTGGACATTTTTCTCATACATATCATTTCTTTCTTATTCCCGCTCTCGGAGATAGTCTCGATATATACTGAACAAAAAAAGAAACGTTACATAGATAAGTCATGAGTTTTAAGCTAAAGAACAATATATTCAAATATTGCTACGTTATTTTCTAACAGGCAATATGTCAGACAACCTCATGAACTAATCGCTTTTCGATTTGCATAATTTGTTACAAAATTATTCCAATTTGACTGGAAACACCACAGAAAATGTGAAACGCTTAATGCGCATGCGCAAGGGCTAAAGTTTTTACACTTATGGATCTGCCGTGTAACCGCCAATAAGAAACCCTGTGAACCTTATGAAATTTAACTTGCAATTAAAAGAAATAATGTGTTAAAGATTTTGTGTCATTGAAATTGTCTCCCTTGCAATTAAAAGTATAGCAAATCATTTACTTCGATTAAACAGTACATTTCAATAAATTTTCCGAGTTTAAATCCAGGATCTTATTCCAGCTTCTCCAGACAATGGTTCATGATGAAAAAGTTTGATCAAACTGGTTAATTGTCCGTGGTATACCACATTGCTTTGTCTATTGGATTTTAAGTGCAAAGCATGAAAGTCAAAGTCAAGTGTCCTGAAATCTGGTATTCCACGCATTTTGCTTCACTGATCAGCCCTTTGGAAGCGGCGATTGGAGCATTTTCGTAACAATTAGTGCCTGTTGAACATCCCAGAAGTGACCTGCTTACATGGACTGACAACCTTAGTGAAATACGGGTCTCCAAAAATTGTGATATTCATTTTCTGGACTTCAAAAACTGTTTGTCAGTTAGACATAAAATAGCATTGGCAAAATCTTAATTCAGTTCAAAGAAAACATGCATTGAAAGTACATGTAACGTTTCTTTTTTTGTTCAGTATAGATTGAAATACTGTCTCAAAGAGCCGTTAAACCCAAACAACCAACCAACCAAATTCATCGGCAGAAGCAACCATTACAAAGAAATAGAAGATGAAATGTTTTCAAAGCACTCTCAACTATGATCTATTTTATTACCCCAGCTGAATCATTTAGAAACATAAGCAAACAAAAATCGCTGGTATAACGTTTTTTTTTGTATTTGTTTTGTTTTGTTTTTTGCCTTTTTGTTTTGACATATTTTTATTAAACAGGCTTTTTCAGTATTAGTAAATTCACAATTAATACTGCCAGTTTGCCGCAAATAATGCTGACATTTGATAAAAATTGTTCCGGAATTATTTAACCCTGGCAATAGTTTTGAATTCAAGTATCCTACCGATACTGAATCAACGATTCTGCATTACGAGTAAGTTCTATAGATTAATGTATGTCTTGATATAAACTAGTCAAGTCAGTCGATTCAGAAATATGTTCCCTTGAAATAATCACACTACATTGCCACAAGCAAACAGTTTCCATTTACAAAAGACCGGTTTCTGTCAAGATGTGTTTGCAGTTTATAGGAATTAGTCTGAATAATGAACTATGTACTCTTATTGGAATTCTTTGGCCGGCGTACAATATTATAGTATTAGATTTTGATCTCGCTAAAAACTGACTTCGCGGGTCCCTTTAAAAAAATGACCCGTTGAGTCATTATTCAGCGGGATCGCTGCAATATCAGATAACACAATAGTCGTCGAACACTTATCAAAGTTAAGATTATGGTCTACTGTTGTTTGCTCAGTCATGCTTGTGGTGGTGCAATGGTGTTGTGCATAACTTCCAGTGCCGGGCGTCCTACTGATTTGGAACATAGTAGGGCAAAGAATTACTGTGTTTGCAGTATGTGCGTTACTGTGTTTGCAGTAGGCGCGGATGTCCATTTCTTTCCTTCGTCTATCATTTCTCTTTTCTTTCTCCCTCTCTCTGAGAGACTGAAAAACTGTCTCAAGGGGCCGTTACACCCAAATCAATCGATCATTCAGTCTTACAAGGCCGCGATCGCTGGCTACGAAACCTACACAGGAACATTACCTAAGTGTGTTGTGTTTTGCGTGCCCAGTGACATTGCATTCCTGATACCATTTTTTCCAGCTCAGGGCAAACTGAGTGCGGATTTCCTGGTTTATTGGAATGAAAATATTCATCGGGCATGTGCCACCCGCAGGAGTCAAACCCGCGACGCCTTACTGAAAGCCGAACACTGAATCCACTTGGCCAAGCGCTCCGCTTGAGGGATCGAGTCGGGTAACATCGGACAGCAAGTAACTGCAAACAGTGAAATTCCAGATGAGACGGCTCAAAATGAGCCGTTTCATCAGGATTTTCAATGTTTCTCCAGTTATTTTTGTTTCAATTCCAAACAAGTGACAAATAAAGGAAAAAAAGTCACTGTTCGAATTTACCTGCTGTCCGGATTTACCAGACGTGACCCTATAAGGTGCTTTTTATCGGTGAGTTGAATGTATGTAAAACATCACATGATTGTGATGAGATGAATTTTAAGTTGTATGCTACAGCAATTAAGCATCAACCATGAAGAGGAACAGCCCTTATAAGTGATATCTTAAAATAAAATTAATATATGAAAGCGACGGTTGTTAGGTTAAATATGGCGCTTCATCCCCATATTTTCAAACATCATATCTTATTTGCGAAGGCATCAATAGCCATACTATCCATATACTCTTGACAGGTCATTAGAGCACCAAATATGATTTTCCACTTGGTCCTGTTTTTTCAGCAGTTAAAGGTTCAACGCCGGTTCTCTGTGTAATATTGTCTGTCATCGCTTTATCTGCTTGCCTCTGCTTCTTTTTCATTTCACTCTGCCCTCTTTTGATATGGCCATGCAACCTCAGTTTCCACTTTTTGACCATTTCCGTCATGTTCTTCAAAGGCTGTTAAGATTATCCATCCTGATGAGTTGCGCGATTCTTCAGTGATATGTTCACTAAATTTCGATAGCATCTCATCTCAAAGACCTGCTTTCTTTTCTCTAACACTGTTACCAACGCCAACAGTCCAAGAAATGCAAACACGATTTTCCAAGATTCATGCTATGCTGATTAAAATCCAAACACTCATTTTTTTCTCCGTCCCATGGGAAGACAGTTTCGGAGAAATTATTTATCATATGACGTCGCTGTTATTCAGTGGATAACGTCGGGTCATAAAAGTCGTATGACCGTACATGTAATAACACGTAACGTCATTGATAACGTCCATGTCAACAATGCGTTTTCTTATTGAAATAATATTCATTTTGAAGGCGATTAAATCCCATTTCAAAGGGTCATATGTGACAGTGCCTGCGATTTTGAGCCTTGTGGAGGTGCGACGTTGACGTCACGAAACGTGAAATGAAGTGACGTCATAAAATTTTCACGTAAAGTTAATTGTATTTCCGCGCACAGACTAATAAATTTCAAAGCGTCTCCAGAAAAGAGTGATTCAACATTTCTATGGGCGAGTTTAATTTTCTTCATCTACACTCTTTTAAGAATGTTCGCATTATAAATCTTTGAAAAAGAGATGTCGCTAACCAGAGTTATAAAGGTTTATCCAGCTAGTATGTAAATTATATCCAATCAGTGGAACGAAAACAAAAAATCGGGTGGGTGTGAATTTCGTTTGCTTTTGCAGTAAACCTTAGCGCTATTTCTTTGTGCTTCTCAAAATCTATTCTGGAAGCACTAATAAATACGAAAATGTTAAAAACAAAATTTCCGAGTTTCGCCCCATAAGGCTCAAAATGCCAGACACTGTCACATATGATAAACAGTTCTTACACTTGTGGTCATTTCAAACGAAATTTATTAAACTCGCCGAAGGCTCATTTCATAAATTTCATATGCAATGACCACTCGTGTAAGATCCTCTATTTCTCCTACAGTTGCAGATATTTGATTGTAGAGTTAATGTTTGAAACATGTTGGATTGGAAACGAGAACATTGGAAGAATAACTACTGGGTGCCTCAGCTTAAATCATTACCTAGGCGTAAATGGTATAATTCTGCTGTCAGATTTGTCCGAATAAAATGAATTACAAGGATACTATTCTGGCTTCCCAATCGATCAATAGAACAAAACTGAACTCACTCTGATATAACGGAGAATATGTCACATGATTTTTCCTTATCTTTATTTTGTTTTTAACAGTTATGCTTTAGTTTGCAATCATTGGTATATGGCATTCCAGATTCGTTGGGGGTGCAAATATGTAATTGCACACAGCTTCAGGTTGTGTGTACAGATGTTATTTTGCAATTTTAAAATGTAGAGTATGTTTCAATGTTTTTCATGGCATAGGTCTGCGTTTTGGAGAAAGTCGACTAAGCTGTAAATCGTGATTCTTTGCTCTCAAGTTTGACGCTGTGCAAAGGGCACTGTTTCGTCAATAATTGTACAGGCGGAAAAGGATGTCTTGGAATTATTTTAACAGAACTGAAAACTATTTGGAGTAAGTAGTACCTCTTCAAGCACGGCCAAAGTCTTATATCCTTTTATTTTTACATGTATCCTTATCCCTTTTGCTGGGATTTGATTTTAAGGTGTAGTTCATCTGAGGCTGCAATCAATTTGGTTGCATTTCTATATTCGTTTAAAAAATTACACTGATCCTTAATGGGCTTGTTGATATTAAGGTATACTATGTTTTAAATATTCCTCTGTACAATGGTTCTGTTACTGGCTCTTATCCGTCATATTTTTTGAGTATTATTTCATAGTATCTACAGACTGTCGTCACAATGAAGTCTTAGAAAGGTCTTGACATCGTGGCGCTTCATACAGCAGTCACTCTCAGTTTCAGGAAACGATTCAGTATGTTGAAATACTTTTGCTTTCTGTTCTTATGCTGGCGTCACACTGTCCCGAAATTGACACCCGATGGCCATACGAATTTGAAATTTTGAATTTCGCGCTAAGTTGTCCCCGAACTTGGTCAACAGCCAATCAACAACCGAAAACAGTTCGATGCCTACAGAAGGTCCAGCGATGGCCCTCGAACCACACATGAAGGCTATACGAAGATGTGTATTTTTATTAAGAAGTTTAACCGAAGTACAAACGATGGTCAAATGATGGATACACGACGTCGGATTGAGAGTACGATGCATACGAACTTGGTTACGAAAGCGTTACGTGACCTCCCGATGGTATGAGCAAAACATATTGCAAGCCCTTTTACTATGCATTCTATCATATATGTATCTAATATGCTTTAAAAGATATCTTATTTCCTAATTTAGATATTTCATAAACAATACAAACTATCTAATATAACTTATAAGATATCTAATCAAGTATATAAGGCATTTAATATTGATCATCAGATATTTAATATATCATACAGGATATCTTATTTAATTTGATATATTAGATACCGTAACTGTTGAATTAGATATCTAATATATCATATTAGATATCTAAACTTCAATATCATATGCTTATCTGCTATAAAAATATCTGATAAAATATTTAAGTTATCGTATTTCCTATGTAAATGAAATATCTTTAGTTATTAAACTTATATACTAAAAATGATATCTGAAATGTTAAATAATATTATCGTATATAGTAAATTAGATAGCTTATACAGTATATCAGATATCTTATATAGTATTTCAGATATCTACATTAAATAAGATATCTTATATATTGTAATGGGTGCCTTATTCAACACATCAGATAACTTCTACATTAAATATGATGTCTTATATACTATATCAGATATCTGCCTTTTTTGAGAAATAAGATATCTTATTTGCTATATAAAATATCTTATATGTTTATAAGATATCTAATATATCACATGAAATATAATATATTTAATATCTGATACATAAAATAAGATTTGTATATATACACGTGCTCTGAATTAATTTTATACCTATGCAATTTTTTCATAAGTCTTAGCATACCCAAAGTGCATTCTAGATTCGGCTGAAAGTCTTTGATGTCAAAAAATCTTACACTTACCGTGGGAATAAATTAAGGGACACTGCTTAGGATTCCATAAAAGTTCGCTATATGGAATATTGCTGAGAAGCTATTTTGCAACCTATTAAAGTTATCAAGTGCTGAAACGCTTCCGCGTAGTTATTGTCGTTTTCGTGGTGTACAGGAATATTGTAATGGAAAACTGAGATCGACATTTCAATAACAGGTATTTAAACATGTTGCATATAATGAATATTCGCATAACTTTCTATTCTGCAAGCAAATATTTAACCTTAAAAAGAGCAAGGCGGGACCGTCTTTCAGAAAATTAGCATAGGTCCTGTGCTAGAAACAGCTAAGCTTGCTTTAGAAATTTAATAAACAGAATACCTCTATTTTCCCATCTGCAACCTATTTCGCAAAGATACTTTTCATAGCATTTCGCTTGCGGTTAGTCACTGATAATTGGAAATTTAACGTGACGGAAGAGAGGGGTGGGGTAATTTACTCAAGTTTTGCTTTAAAAAAGTTTAAATTTCGATTTGTTTTTTTTTTTCATCTCCCGTCTGAATCATTTAACAAGGTTGAACATGTGATTTCATTCATCCTTTTTAGTTACTGCGAAAAGGTGTGAACAATTCTAGTAGGTACAGATAGGAAAAACTGTCTAAAAACTCATTGTTTTTGCTTTGCGAAAATATTAACAGGAAGACCAATGATAAATTTAAGCCAGCACCTCGGTTTCAAAGCATGTAATACAACAAAAAGGGATGTAGTAAGACGTATGAAACACTGGCATATGTATACTGTGTTCATCCCTCTCTTCTGTTCTACCTTCTATTTGTCAGTGTTAAAATACCGTAAAAAGCATTCTTTCAACAGCTCACAAATTGGATAAAACAGGCATTCTATTAATTAAATGTCTAAAGCAAGCCTAGCGGTTTTAACATCAGGAACTTTACTATTTGGCTCCGAAGAAGGTCTCCTCTGGCTCTTTTTAAGAGTAAACATTTTCATGCAGAAAGGATTTTTTTCCGGGGTCTCATTTAATATACATGTAACATGTTTAAATATCTGTTATTGAAATGTAGATCTCAATTTTTCATTATCATATTCATATACACCGCAAAATCGACTTTAACTACGTGGAAGCATAACAGCACTTGTCAATATGGTTAAGATAACCTTGATAGGTTGCAAAATCGCTTCTCCGCAATATATTTATACAACGAACTATTCTGGAATCCTAAGCAGTGTCCCTTTATTTATTCTCACGATAAGTGTAAGATTTTTTGACAACAAAGACTTTCAGTCGAATCTTGAATGCACTTTGGGGTATGCTAAGACTTATGAAAAAATTGCATAGGTATAAAATTAATGCAAAGCACCTGTAAAATATCATATTTAACATATTAAATGTCAAATTTAACATATCAAATATCTCCTCTCGTAAATAAAATTTCTTAATTCCCATATAAGATATATTCGTTTATAAAAAAAAAATTATTCGAATGTAAAATAAGATATCTTCAAGCAGATATCTTATCCCATATGAGATACCTTATGTACGGTATATCTTATTTCTCAAAACAGATATCCTATTTAACTTATAAGATCTTATATGTTAAGTAAGATATCTAATGCAGTACATTAGATATCTCATTTAATATAGATATCTGATACATGAGTTTAGATACTTTATTGTATTAGATATCTTGTTTATTTTATCATATGTCGCATTAACAACATAGTTGATTGTCTTGCCATAAAGACAGGATTAGTACATTGTTACTGTTATTACAGCTTTTGGAGTTACACATTACTGAGGACATCTCTGAGGCTGCCCTTATCGCCGACACCGTGGTCCCATCTACATGCCATCGTACCATAACTCGATGGCCACACGGCATTACGAGGGCTTTACAAAGTCGTGATGCCTTACGAAGACAATCGGATTACTTCTTATCTTCTCCGTAATGTCTTTGTGAGGCGAAAATGCACGATGGCACCGATGATCACACGAAGTAAAGACGAAGATGGTACGATGCCCTCACGCCGGCCTTACGAAGGCAAAATGGACACACGAACTCAACACGATAAGGAGCCTTCTCAATGTCCTTTGGCAATTTTTTGGCATGCCAAAGATTTTGTCACCGCTCACGAAGTTGCTGCCGAAGCATGAGAAAATCCTCCGGCGGTCATACGATGGTTTTAGATGCTCCCACGAATGACCCGATGTTATAACGATCAGAGCCGAATTTGAACAATTCCATTATCGTATGGCCATCGGGTGTCAATATCGGGACAGTGTGACGCCTGCATTATGCCATCTCATTTGGACGGTTGTCATGCTACCCTCTATGTCCGTATCACAGACTCCAAAGGCAGATTGCTTCCTGAGGGCAGTAGAGGTCATTATGCAGAAATGCCAAACGTGGTTAGAAACATTGTTTTACACAATATGTTTACAGATTCGTCTAAATCCGTAACCATAGGAAATGACGATGTAATTGATCTACGCTAATCATTCTACCTTTTTATTTTGTGCTGCATATTTAGACAGAAACATGGCCTGCCTGTTTTATCACCTACCCTCCGAAACGCACGGGACACACTTCCTTTTTGCTATTCTTACGATTGCATTTGTACCTTCAATTGTAGCCGCAGCCCTCCTTCAATTTTCTTTCTGACCTGACCTAACCACCTCTTGTTCATAGCTTTTTCTCCTGACCTGACCTGACCTAACCACCTCTTGTTACACAACTATTCCCTTCATTTCGTCGACGCCTAGCTACAATCCTTGTCCAGCCTTTCCAATTTCTCTTTCGCCCAGGTTCGGCTTTAGGCTGGTGGTCAGATGTACTGTTATTTTTGCTCAGCTGATTAGCAGACTTATTGTCATTACTGACGGACTGAGTAGCGGCCAGAGTTCAGTCAATACATACATACATACATACATACATACATACATACATACATACATACATACATAAGAATATCGCTTCAATTATCTCGAAGCATTTCATGTCGCCCAAGTAGGCACACAACAATGAAGCAACATTGCATGAACGGTGATTCAGCATATTGATGTTAAATAAACGTTCATAAATGATTTATGTTGTTTCAACTTTGTGTACTCAATGAGGGATGACATTACGGCAGTCTGTTTTGTGCAGTCGCTGCCCTTTGAGATGCGCCTAACTCCATCTTCGACATTGCCCTCCCATGTTTGTAGTGGCTTGCGGTGGTTCGCGGTATTTCAATGGACCGCTCCTACGCAATCTGAAATATAAATAGAATGTTTTAATAAATCTAAAGTTTGGTTTGTTATATGTATTTAAAAGAAACCGGGCTGTTCTTTGAAACTTACATACGTATGTTCAACTTTTGAAAGTTGAAAACGCCAAATTGAATGTAATTGCCAATGCCTGCTTTTACAGGTATCCTATATGAGCGGCGACACGAGAAAACCAACAAAGTGGTTGTGCGCCCAGCCTGATCAGAGTTTTCGCTTTGCGTTTAAAGGATAGCTAATGGTCTAAGCTAGCTCCATGCGGACAGTGAAGACTCTGATCAGTTATGAAGTTTAAACAATGACGCGTTTGTGAACAGTGTTGCAATTTACATGACTGCACCATAACAGACCAATTTAACCGAGCATGCTTTTTTGGCTTGCGATGACGATCGCAAGCCAGTATTCAAGTGGTTTAGTGATACCGAGATATTTTCGGAAGAGACGATACGTCACGCTTAGTCGGAAAATACCAAGAGAGTCTATTTTTATCCATACCCGATTTACCTCATCTGCTAAAAATAACAGACGGAAAATCTATTTTTGATAGTGCATGTACTTTGTTTTTGATATTTCCGTTAAAAAGCACGTTTTTCTTTCACAAGTGCCTTGAACTTGGCCACATATCTTTTGCTTTTTATAAACTGATTGCTTAAAAATGAAACTCTAATGCAAAATATTTGGCTTTGCATTCTTAGAAATATACCAAAACCTGTGTAAGGAACAGTGTATATTTATAGCTCAGTTTAAAAGCATTAGCTTTTCCAAAAATCATGCAGCGGCGTCGCGAAAAATAGGCCTTAGGGCATCGCATAATCTGACTAGTCAGAGCAGCCAGCACACTGTCCAGAGCCGGTGCATTCTTGGGGTCTGGTCAGTCTTTATCGGCATATATATTCTTCATGATGCAGACATCTTTCATGCTGAGGATAGACTGATCAGACTGCGCTTATGCCGGAATGGGCTGATCTGTGTATCTGTAAAAAATAGCGAAGTTCAAATTCATGGTTTTAATTTAGAAACATGCGCTTTTGACGATTTTTTTTCCTCTTATCACTCATCACATTTACTAAAATGTATCCCATCTCTCCGTGTGTGTGGCTTTTATGTACAACTGACCGTGTTATGTATGTAAAAGCTGGTAATGTAGGTGAGTAATATTAACGCATACGCATTGCAACAGGCATAAGCGATATAATGTACGCATTTTTAGCTTCTGATAAACTTCCTATTAACCATCAACATGTTCATGAATAGCCTGAACTGGAAACCTCTTACAATGATACAGGTACAGAAAAAGGGGACAATTCAGAACCGTTAAAATTTGAATCTCGTTGAGGCCGACTGTTAGGGAATCATTGACAGCTTTATGACAATGGAGTGGTTGGTTGGATGATGCGATAATGCTGGGTATAACTTCCAGTGCCGGGACGTACTACTGATTTGGATTATAGTTGGGCAAGGGCCTACTGTGCTTGCAGTAGGTGCGGGTGGGGGTTGTTTGGACATTTTCCTTGCTTTTATAACACTCTCTTAGGTTGCCTTTTTACTTCACCTATACAAATGTATAGAGAAATATTTACACTCATCGACGGTTTCGTAAGAGAACCTATACTGGGCTGACGATGTTCATACATCCATGAACAACACTCACTCATACAATCTTACGCGTAAGCGACGTCACGGATAATTCAAATAGATGATTGGCCGGTGAAACATTTGATTGACGTCATGTCATAGTGGCGGCTGTTGTACATCATTATAAAACACGTTGGTTTATAACTATTCTTCGTCCTTTCCTCGGTGTTAAATTAGTCAGAACTTCACGAATAAGTAACAAAATTGATGTGAAAACACAGCATAAATATAAAAGATAAATTTCATTTCTCGGAAGTTCATGGAAGTATGAACGCAATGGGTTCCATGCTTTGTTGCTCCCGAATGGTGTAAAGCAAGTTATTGTCTCGAACAATAGCAGCATGCATTTTCTTCTCAGAGTGTCAAAATTGCCACTGATGCCACTAAAACCAAAAATAAAATTCAGTAAATATAAATTTATTGTCTTCTTTGATGCCAAGTTCAGATATGCCAAAATTCCCTCAACATGGGTTTGAAACAGCGTTCCTAAAATTTGATTCAAACTAAGTGACTCAGCAGCCATAAAGAAAAGACTTGAAATAGGTTCATATGGTAATTTTCCTTGAGACATGCCTAACGGCCAAAACGTTGGAACACACTGTGTGTGTGTGTGTGTTTAAATATTTCCTCAGTTTGTTTTTCAAATACACTTGTTTTTACCTCACACCTATGGATAATGCCACGATTCAAAAAGTTAAGAAATTAAATACTTTGCTAATTAAAAGATAGCAACAGAATGCACCAACAATTGGGTTCACTTCAATAACAACTCATAGTTAGCTGGGCAAGCCTTCCTTTTAAAAGGAAATTTTATTATTATTTTAGTGATATCCATGATTCAAGGGGATCTTCATTCATAATTTAATTTCATTCTAAATCTAGAGAAGTTCAAAGTATCTAGACAAGATTTAAGCAATTATCCACTCTTAGGCATCTGACACTTTTGCAGAGCTAATTTATCAAGTGGTTAGCAGCTGTCGCAGCCTTAAAGACATGGTGCTCTTTAAACGAAATGAATGCCCTTTCTGTGGCGTAATAATGTCAATACATCCCACATGCTCCCGAACTGACTTCATGCCATTTAGATCTTAGGTGCTGTGCAAATAATAACTATACCTTCGTTTGTCCACCTGTATGAGGAGATAGTCCACGAGCTTCAGCAAGTGGATTATCTCCCGTACAGGTGGATAAACTATTGTATTTGTACCATCCTCATCAGTGTAAAGATTGCACATTTCGAAATATTCCGTTTTAAAGTTCGAGTTCTCCGGCAAGGGTGGTATACAACGGTTTGTCCTAATGTCATATCAAATCGTTTTTTTTTTCTGGTTTTCCTTGGCCTTTGTCTTGGTGGTCGAAAAATGAGCGGAGGTTGATCGAGTGGTGAGATCGAGTGATAAGAGGCGCTCGGCGATGACGCAGAAAGTTTCGAATTAGAATCCCCGTTGGGTTAAACGGCGACTAAAAACCGCCAGCCCAGCAGTGAATGGATGCCTTTTTCTAATCAGGGAATGATAAAGTAGGCGTACGGAGGGAAAGGCTCTGAGCTGTGCTCAATATGCGGTGGACCTTTAATGTCAACTGCCTCTACCTACTTCCACTTCGCTCATTCCATGCCTACATACATGTAGACTCTCTCTCTTCATCTTAACAAGGGTTCGACAAAAGTCTCAGCTAGAAATTATTTACTTGTTGTACAATGATATGTCAAGCAATTCTGATGCATTTAATATAACTTTTGTTAAGAACAAAAGCGAGTTCATATATGTAGGTTGTGCTAAGCGCTATCAAGATAATAAGTTCTGTGTTTCACGTAGTCAAGATGTATGTAAGTTATCGCCGCTTTATCGAGCGTAAGTGGGGCATTAGAATGCACTATCTGTCTGCAAATTTCGAATGCAAAGTCCTAACGGAAAGTTAGAACTCAAAACACCAAAACAAAATACTGTGGCAAGCTATGTATTTCTGTAAGCATACGGTTTGGCTTCTGGCTGTGTTTTATTCAGGAATTATTGACACGGAGACAACAGGGACAGATAGAAAGACTTGCGATAGCGAGTTTGCGTCCGAATTGCAAAGGATGCAAATGGAAATTGACAATTTGAAAGGCAGCAACCAAAGACTGGAGAAAGAAATGAGCAAGCTTAAAACTGAACTGAAGGAATCTCGAGAAATGGTTGAGAGGAGCAACACATTTGGTATGTACATCATGCTGTTGAGTAACAACTGAATATAGGACAACGTTTGCTATTTTGCGTTTCGTTTATTTTTGTCGACGTTCACAATCACGAAGTACTACCTCCAGTACGGTAGGACTCGGGCAAAAATAATTTGCGCCAAAAAAGCCAACTTGTCCATTTAATAAGCCAGAGCAGCTAGGTCAAGGGCATAATAGATATGAGGGAAGGCTTTGTGAAACATTCGGCACTGGGGTGCGGGATGTGGCTTTTTAAACGCTTAACATCATATTTTTCTTCTATCTTCCCCTGTGTCTGAGAGACGGTTTGATATAGACTGAATACAGTTCAAAATACCAAAAATCTAAAACACAAGAAATGAGATGATATCTGAGGTGATGCCCAATATCTGAGGTGATGATTTTTTTAGTTGTGGTTTAACGTCCCGATAATCAATTATTTTGTCATGTCGAGACTTTGCCTCAAGCTTATAGGACTTTTACCCAACCTTAGAAAATTGCCACTCAGGTCCTGCTACAGCTACGCAGATGCACCAGGCAGCCCAGCTCGATCGCGGGCACCAACTGGCGGGGGCCATAATGATTTTTGGATTTTTGTATAACATTTAAAGTATCATTTCTTTGCTCCATCTTACACAGCTACAGAATGGTGACTGTAATATACAAAATGGGAAAGACATGTTTCTCTAAAGCACAAGCTCTCGTTATATATTCTTTCGAGTTTCAGTCAGAATAATTTCAGAGCAATGACTTTGGTATATGTTAAGCACAAGCGCATACGAACTTGGTACAGTACATATAAAACAATTTTGCTCAAAGATGAAACGATTTTATTTTACTAAAATATTAATAAAGTTATGCGCCTTGGCTCATCTGAAATGACAGGTTGACTGCAATCTCAAATGAGCTCAGTCACATGATTTATTTTATTTTTATTCAACAGAGCAAAATCGGCGAATGTTAGCCCACGAGGCAGATCAGCACCATGTTGCATTTACAGCGTCAACGTCTGTTCTTCTTAACGCAAGCGCCAACGCCACCGTAGTATTTGACCAGGTTGAAACTAACGTTGGGCAGGCCTATAATCCTGGAACTGGCATATTCACCTGCCCATACTCTGGGAACTACCACTTCTCACACTCTGCACTGTCATCTTACGTCGGAGGATTCTTAGAAACTGAGATCATGTTAGAAGGAGCAAGTAAGGCGTTGATTTATTGTGGCGACAGGTTGGGTATTACGAATGAGACGGACTACGATCAGGGATCGAACTCCGTCGTCTTATCCTGTGATCAAGGACAGCGTGTTTGGGTGCAGGTTTATAATTACAACGGGTCAACCATTTACAACGAAAAGTTCACTCAGTTTTCTGGATTTCTGTTGTGGAGCCAATAGACAGAGCACCATGTAGTATTATGAACTTGAGAATTAAAGGTATCTGAGAAATGTGGGGAATAGAACATCTTGTCACTGAGGATAAAAAGCGCCTTGCCACGTGTAATTTCAGCTATAAATGATCATTTGTTTCAGTTTCTGTTGAAAGAATTTAAAGATTGAAACGACTTCGAAAAATTGGTGGAGCATGACATACACTGTTTGCCACGCTCCGATAGCAATGACGTCATGTATTTGTTACCATAGAAAACAAGGTGATGTCAAAGTCATATCATTGAGACATCATTCTGCCAAGGTACAAGGCAGTTGACAATTCTATAGTTGCTATGGTATTATCTATGGTGTCATCTCACTTATAATTCGAGAAAAGCATGGCATTCAGTGTAGGCCATGCTCACCTCGATTTATAAGAGAGATGCTACCTGAAATTCTTAAAATAGAAAACTGCGATTTTCTAAAACCTATAATTCATTTTCAAATAATTAAATTGATAATCTGTTTTACCTGTCTGGGACTTTCAAAATGCTTGATTAAACATGAACTGTCGCCTGACAGCATAGCTCGCCTGAATTGGCGCTTGCCCATCGCACAGTCGCTGTGGTGGTGTGGACTGCTATGCATAATACTGCAGGCAAGCATGTCCATAATGACAACACATTTATAAAGAAAAGCTATCTCAGAAATAAGTCTTAAACTAAAAATCAAATAACAAAAATCAACATGAAATTTCAAAGTCCATGAGCTTGAGGTCAAAGAACTAAGGGGTGGGGGGAGGGGGGCATGATTTATCAAAACCCTAAACCATTATCTAACATCAGAGTAAGTATTAGTATCAACTGTGTCCAGTGTGACACTGAAATTATGTCTTCATAAATATAAAACTTTAACCAAAATCTTTAAGACGAAATTCTAAGTCAATGACTTCGAGTTCATCCATTGGGGTAAGGATATAGTGTTTTGTAAAATCTAAGAAAAAGCGTCTAATATCAGTTCAAGTGTAAACTAAATCTATGCAATCCATTATGAATCAGTATGCAATTAGAAAACTTTAATAAAGACCAAAATTTTCTAAGTTCATGACCTTGACATCAAGGTCACTGAGTTGGGTGGGGGTTGTAACCTGTTAAACGTTGGACCAATATCTAACTACAATGCAAGTACCAAAAGAATCCATGCTTGGGTCATGGAGATACAGGGCTTTAAAAACATGAATCAAAACATCCAATAAATAAAAAGGCAATTTTCTAAGTCCATGAGCTTGAGATCAAGGTCACTGAGGGAATGGGAGTAGTATCTTAGAAAACTTTAGACCAATATCTAACTACAGTGCAAGTATCAAAAGAATCCATCCATGGGTTAAGGAGATATAGGGCTTTCAAAAACTTTAACCAAAACATACACTCCAAAAAAAAACTTCCAATTTTCTAGGTCCATGACCTTGATATCAAGGTCACTGAGTGGGGTAAGGGTGGTACCCTGTTAAACATTGGACCAATATCTAACTACAGAGCAAGTATCAAAAGCATCCATCTATGGGTCAAGGAGATATAGGTCTTTAAAACTTTAGACCAATATCTAACTACAGTGCAAGTATCAAAATAATCCATCCATGGGTTAAGGAGATATAGGGCTTTCAAAAACTTTAACCAAAACATACACTCCAAAAAAAACTTCCAATTTTCTTGGTCCATGACCTTGATATCAAGGTCACTCAGTGGGGTAAGGGTGGTACCCTGTTAAACATTGGACCAATATCTAACTACAGAGCAAGTGTCAAAAGCATCCATCTATGGGTCAAGGAGCTATAGGTCTTTAAAAAACTTTAACTAAAACATCTAATCCGGACGCGGACACTGACGTGGACGCCAGGGTGACAACAATAGCTCTTTGTGAACTTTCGTTCAGGCGCCATGTACCCGTTAAACACTTCGTACATTATTTGATTTCAGTCAGAGTGTAATATATTGTTTCATCATAAACCTGCTGTACAAATTGTTTTCATGACGTCAAAACTGCCAGTTACAGTCCCGCTTCCGGTTAATAGCACCAACTGAGCTATCGGATGTCGCTAAGTGACGTGAGCGGGAACGGAGAGGGAATTACCGTTGAATGATCGATCGCACCGGAATATCGATCCACTCATTCCATTCAATTCGGTCTGGTGGAGTGAGCGATTGGGTAAAACCCTATACCGGACTGCACTTTGTTTGAAAGGAGAGAAAATGTATATCTGCTAAATACCCATATATTTGTGTAAAGGTAAATTTCGGTATTTATGAAGATCAACAACCATTGGTGCCATAATTAACCGTTAATTTCGTTAAGGAGAGTAATTTGTTAATGTTTACAATGTGCGATGCAGAATGGGATTTTACCCGCAATTGAAATTATCAATTTGACAGAGTAATTTACGGCCAGTAATTTATGTACAATTTTCAATTTCATATTTTCTATACGTATCAAAATAATTCAGTTGAATATATAATTATTTTCTTAATAGGCAGCCAAACTCTTTAAAAAGTTATTAAAGACGATAAAAGTTTCTCCTGAAATACTTGCCTAGACATTCAGACGTATAAGACTTCCGCGACGGCGTCGTGGACGGCGTATTGCAGTATTTGGCTGGAATTACTTGTATCCCTTGATTAATAGTAAAACTTTCCTGTCAAAATATTTCGTTAATACTGAAACACTCACTCGTCGCTGATTCAACTTCTGTGAGTATTAAATTCTACAAAGAGTTGACATATTCGTTGACAAGTTGCACTTTTGCATATATCTTCCATGCCCGACATCTGTGTTCTGCCCAGCCTCCCCTCTCCCCCACATACCAACCCCCACCCACCACTACCACCACCACCCTGCACACTGAACGATACAAGAGACTGTCACTAATTCCGCGCAGGAAAAGAAGTAAAAAGAACTGATTTCTGATTATTCATAAAGTATCCCAGAAATGTACTCGATCAACGACTTGAGAAGAGGTGCGTCGATTTCGGCGGAAGTTATACCAAACATCAACTACAACAATAGCTAACGTTACTTTTACAAACACGGTGGTGTTTGCCATCGTCGGGGTGATAGTCCTAGGGCGAAGTTTGAACTCAAAAAAAGACAGACCACCGGAGCCAGGGTGCCCCTTCCACAGGAAGAAAAGCGGTGACTAGCCGGGCTAATGAAAGGCGGTTATTAGCAGGGCCAACACCGTATACGACAATCGGCAACTCATTAGATGTAAGTTAAAGTTTTGATCCTTATCTTTCCCAAACGCACATATACCTGAAAAGATGAATGCGTAAAGTTGCACAAATATATAGTCAGTACAGCGTTTAGATCTAGTTGTCACTCGGTTTGAATATTGTAATAAGTTCTTTTTGTTGGGTTGTCAGGAGTGTGTACAATTATATTTCGACAGGAACTAATTGTCGTAATAAAGGTTTTCAGAACACCTACGCCCAAGGTTAAAGTGCAGATTACCTAAATTTGAAAAACTTCACCTGTGAGGTAAGAGTCCAAGTATCTAACCCTTCAGACTGGCTTTGTGATATACTGGACTTAATGCAGAAAAAGAACCATTACCCTACTTTTAGTTTTGATGGAATTATTCCCCTTTGTATTCTTCAAAGGTAATTTCATATAAGGTTTGTGTCTGCTCCATATCTTGAACACAATTTAAGATTTCTTCATGAAAGTTTGTACAAATACAAAGCACCATCAGAAAATGTGCAGAGAAAAAGAACCATAACCTTACTTTCAGTTTTGACGGAATTATTTCCCTTTGTATTTTTAGCTCACTTGAGCCTTTAGGCTCATAGGTGAGCTTATAGTATAGCCAGGCATCCGTCGTCCGTCCGTCCGTCGTCAACATTTTCAAACATCTTCTTCTCTGAAACCACTGGGCCAATCGAAGCCAAATTTTATATGGAGCCTCCATGGGTTGGGGGAACGAAAGTTTGTTCGGGATATCTGGGTCACATGACCAAGATGGCCGCCACGCCCATATATGGTAAAAACCCTTCAAAAATCTTCTTCTCCAGAACCAAAAGGTTTATGACCTTGAAACTTGGTAGGTAGCATCAGGCATGCTGGCCCATCATAGTTTATACAAATCATGACCTTGCGTTGACCTTGACCTAATTTACGGCATGGTCAACATTGGTATGTTAGGCTTTTATATGGAAAAACTCTTAAACAGTGGATTTCTCAGAAACTATTTAGTTTAAGGTACAATTCTTGGTATACATGGTCGACTAAATGACCAGATGAAGATATATGTCACTAAAGGTCAAGGTCATTCCGTCGGACCATCCGTCGTCAAGATTTTCAAACATCTTCTCCTCTGAAACCACTGGGCCGATTGAAGCCAAATTTCATATGGAGTCTCAGTGGGATGGGGCAACGAAAGTTTATACCCGGGGTCTGGGTCACATGACCAAGATGGCCGCCATGCCCATATATGGTAAAAACTCTTCAAAAATCTTCTTCTCCAGAACCAAGAGGCCTATGACCTTGAAACTTGGTATGTAGCATCGGGCATGACGGCCCATTATAGTTTATACAAATCATGACCTTGCGTTGACCTTTACCTAATTTACGGCATGGTCAACTTTGGTACGTTAGGCTTTTATATTGGAAAAGGCTTAAACAGTGGATTTCTCAGAAACTATTTAAGTCTAAGGTACAATACTTGGTATACATGGTGGACTAAATGACCAGATGAAGATATTGTGTCACTAAAGGTCAAGGTCATTCCATCGGACCATCCGTCGTCAAGATTTTCAAACATCTTCTCCTCTGAAACCACTGGGCCGATCGAAGCCAAATTTCATATGGAGTCTCAGTGGGATAGGGGAACGAAATTCTATACCCAAGGTCTGGGTCACATGACCAGGGTGGCCGCCATGCCCATATATGGTAAAAAACTTTCAAAAATCTTCTTCTCCAGAACTAAAAGGCCTATGACCTTGAAACTTGGTATGTAGCTTTGGGCATGCGGGCCCATCATAGTTTATACAAATGATGACCTTGCGTTGACCTTAACCTAATTTACGGCATGGTCAACTTTGGTATGTTAGGCTTTTATATGGGAAAACGCTTATATAGTGGATTTCTCAGAAACTATTTAAGTCTAAGGTACAATATGTGGTATATATGGTCAACTAAATGACCAGAGGAAGATATTATGTCACTGAAGTTCAAAGTCATTTTGTCGGTCTGTCCGTCATCAAGATTTTCAAACATCTTCTCCTCTGAAACCACTGGGGAGATTGAAGCCAAATTTCATATGGTGTCTCAGTGGGATAGGGGAACTAAAGTTTATACCGGGGGGCTGGGCTACATGACCAAGATGGCCACCATGCCCATATATGGTAAAAACCCTTCAAAAATCTTCTTCTCTAGAACCAAAAGGCCTATGACCTTGAAACTTGGTATGTAGCATAGGGCATGCTGGCCCATCATAGTTTGTGCAAATCATGACCATGCGTTGACCTTGAATTAATTTACGACATGGTCAACTTTGGTATGTTAGGCTTTTATATGGGAAAATGCTTATACAGTGGATTTCTCAGAAACTATTTAAGTCTAAGGTACAATACATGGTATATATGGTCAACTAAATGACCAGATGAAGATATTATGTCACTGAAGGTCAAGGTCATTTTGTCGGTCTGTCCGTCATCAAGATTTTCAAAACATCTACTCCTCTGAAACCACTGGTCTGATTGAAGCAAAATTTCATATGGAGTCTAAGTGTGATCAGGGAATAAAAGTTTGTTCTCAGGGTCTTGACCAAGATGGCCGCCATGCCCGTATATGGTAAAAACCCCTTCAAAATCATCTTCTCCAGAACCAAAAGGCGTACGACCTTGAAACTTGGTATGTAGCTTTGGGCACTCAAGCCCATCATAGTTTATACAAATGATCGTGCGTTGACCTTGACCTAATTTATGACACTGTCAACTTTGGTACATTATGTAGTCTTTTATATGTGAAAATGCTTAAACAGTGGATTTTTCAGAAACTATTTAAGTCTAAGGTGCAATATTTGGTATATATGGTTGACTAAATGACCAGATGAAGATATTTTGTCATTAAAGGTCAAGGTCATTCTTTGTCTTTTGTACAAGGTCATTGAGATTCTGTCGCCCGTCAACATTTTCAAACGTCTTCTCAGAGGCCACTAGGGTCAATTGAAGCCATATTTCATATGGAGCTTCACCGGCTTAAAGGATCCATAGTTTGTTCAGATGGTCTTGGTCACTTGACCAAGATGGCCACCATGCCCATATATGGTAAAAACTCTTCAAACGTCTTTTTCTCGAGAACCGAAAGGCCTATAACCTTGAAACTTGGTACCGGTATGTAGCATTGGGCACTCAGGCCCATCATAGTTTATACAAATGATTACTGTATTTCATATGGAGCTTTAATACTGGGTCAAAGGAATCAAATTTTGATCAGATGGTCATGGTCGAAGAACATGGTGGCCGCCACACCCATTTATGATAAAAACCCTTCAGAAATCTTTGTCCAGAAACAAAGGCCCAGTGACCTTGTGGCTTGGTATAGAATTGGGACTCAACATTAATCCCCAAGGGAGGGGGCCCCTGCCCTGGTGCCATATACATGTATAAAAGCATGAAAATATATACCAGGACCAAGTGTCAGGTGAGCTACAGGACCATTGGTCCTTTGGTTTTATAGTAATTATCCCCTGGCACCACAAAGTGGCGAAGGGATATAGGTTTTGTCCCCGTACATACGTATGTTCACCTTTTGTCATCGTTCTAGCGCCTACATTTCTCAACGGATTTTAAAATAACTTCACACAAATGTAGGGCATGACAATATCTCGAGCAAATTCGACTTGCAGGATGCTGCGCCCAAGGTCAAGGTCACAGTGGCTATTTTTAGAAAAACTTTGTCAGCGCTCTAGCGCCTACATTTCCTAACGGATTTTGAAATAAATTCACACAAATGTAGGGCATGACAATATCTCAAGCAAGTTCGACTTTCAGTGCGCCCAAGGTCAAGGTCACTGTGGCTATTTTTAGAAAAACTTTGTCAGTGCTCTAGCGCCTTCATTTCTCAATGGATTTTAAAATAACTTCACACAAATGTAGGGCATGACAATATCTCAAGCAAGTTCGACTTTCTGGATGCTGCGCCCAAGGTCAAGGTCACTGTGGCTATTTTTAGAAAAACTTTGTCAGTGCTCTAGCGCCTTCATTTCTCAACAGATTTTAAAATAATTTCACACAAATGTAGGGCATGATAATATCTCGAGCAATTTCGATGTTCAGGGTGCTGTGCCCAAGGTCAAGGTCACTGTGGCTATTTTTAGAAAAACTTTGTCAGCGCTCTAGCGCCTACATTTCTCAATGGATTTTGAAATAACTTCACACAAATGTAGGGCATGACAATATCTCAGGCAAGTTTGACTTTCAAGGTGCTGTGCCCAAGGTCAAGGTCACTGTAGCTATTTTTAGAAAAACTCTGTCATCACTCTAGTGCCTACATTTCCCCATGGGTTTTAAAATAACTTCACACAAATGTAGGGTATGACAATATCTCAAGCAAGTTCGACTTTCAGGGTGCTGGGCTCAAAGTCAAGGTCACTGTGGCTATTTTTAGAAAAACTTTGTCATCGCTCTAGCGCCTACATTTCTCCATGGATTTTAAAATAACTTCATACAAATGTAGGGTATGACAGTATCTCGAGCAAGTTCGACACCAAGTAGTCTTTTGCTAGGGGATTTGTATCGCCTGTGATGCCTTGTTTCATATAAGCTATGTGTAACCTCTATATCTCAAAAACTGTTTAAGATTTCTTCATGAAAGTTTGTATACAAACAAAGCACTCTCAGACGATGTGCATAGAAAAAGAACCATAACCCTACTTTCATTTTTGATAAAATTACACCCCTTTGTATTTTTAGTACTGTAATTTTGTATTAAATTTGTATCCACTCCATATCTCCTTAACCCTTTGAAAGATGTTTTTGAAACTTGAGTCAAATGTACACCTTATAGAGGCATCGTGCAGAACTTGTATTCCAACAATGTTAGACAAAGGTCAAGGTCACACTTAGAGGTCAAAGTTCAAAAGGTAACATTATTTTTCCGCTCCAGCTCCATATCTCGAAAACCGTATAAGATTTCTTCATAAAAGTATATACAAATATGAAGCATCATCAGACAATGTGCAGAGAAAAAGGACCATATCCCTATTTTAAGTTTTGACGGAATTATGCACCTTTGTATTTTTCATATAGTAATTTCATATTAGCTTTGTGTCTGCTCCATATCTTGAAAACTGTTTAAGATTTCTTCACAAAAGTTTGTACAAATATCAGACGATATGAAGAGAAAAAGAACCATAACCAAACTTCCATTTATGATGGAATTATGCCCCTTTGTAATTTTTGTCTAGGAATTTCATATTAGCTTTGTTTGTTTTGTAGTTTATTTCTGCCTTATTATTGAAGATTTAAGCTACTGACAAAGTTCTGTCACCTCTTGTTTTCTTTCCAACTTTAAGCCCCAACGGGCGTATATTGCCCTGCTCAGCGGAGCTCTTGTAACGTTATATTTATACGACCCCCTGGGGGCGTAGACCTATACCAGGGATGTGACATAAATATGTCCCCATAGTGCAGGGCATTATACAAGGGCTTTGCAGAGTGAAAAGTCAATATCCCTGCTATTCCCCATCCCCAGTGGGGCCGTGGTTGCAAATGACTGTGCGTATAAACATGTTAGATTGTAACTTGGGGCCAGTTGTTTTGTTGTAGAAGGCACAAGGCATTTGAGTTTCAATGTGTGTTTCTCATAGATCTCAATCATGTTGAGTTTTAGTGTGAGCATCACATCACAATCGTCTACTTAAAGAGGATCTTACACTTGTAAGTGGTCATTTCATATGAAATATATGAAACATGTTTCTGGTTTCCGTGTATTCATGTTTGAATGCTGAGAGGAATGTAAACACTCAAAATGTAGTCTTGTTCAAATTTCATAATTTTGATAAAGGCAGTATGCCGAAACGTCATAAATAAAGAGTGACTGTTCAGAGTATATAATGTTTCTTATCCATACAAGGATTCTCTTCATGATATATGAAACAAGTCGTCAGCAAGTTTCATAAATTTCATGAAATGACCATGACTTGTGAGATTTTGTTTACAGTTCTGTACGTCGGCCTTACCTGCACAAAGGCCGAATCCATGTCGTTTTGGTCCTATTCCCTGTTGGTCGATCAGGTCGTTTCAGCCCAATTTCAAGGGTGGGTTGTTTTGGCCCAATTGGGGCTGGTTGTTTTTGCCCAGTTTCAAAGGTTGGTCATTTCTGTCTGATTTTAGTTGTGTGTCGTTTTGGCCTGGTTTATTTATTTGGGAAAACAGGTAAGTTAATAGGCTGAGTTCATCCTAATTGCTGTTTGTTTTGCTTTCTTGTCCACAACTTCTTACAAAAAAGTAAAATCTTTAAAAAAGATAATCGGTGCAGATAAAATGAAGTGTGTTTTGTAACATGTCTCTAGGTGAAGAGTTGACAATAACTTTCATAAATATGACTCAATTTAGCTATGTCTGTAAGCACCTGCAACTGTAGTTTTGACAACGAATGACCTATCTCAAGATTGAGCTGTCCAATTTGGAATTCCAAAATGGACAGCAGTCAATCTTGAGATTGACCTGATTCCAAAACAGTTACCAACATGATGCAATGTTTGTTTATGTGTATTAAACTGAAAGTAGAAATCAAAAGTAGATCAAGAAAGTTTTTAATATTCTGTTTTCAATAAAATTTCCTTTGTAAATTTACAAACAAGCAAAACATTTCGATTAACATCTGACAGAGTGTTAGTATTCACGCAGTGCAGTACAACGGGGAAAAAAGAGTTTAAATATTCATTGACCTTTGATATTATTGGGGAAATTTTGACGTATGAGCCGCAACGGGAGAAAACCAACA
The DNA here is from genome assembly GCA_963989385.1 of Ctena decussata. Classification (NCBI taxonomy): domain Eukaryota; kingdom Metazoa; phylum Mollusca; class Bivalvia; order Lucinida; family Lucinidae; genus Ctena; species Ctena decussata. Next base: position 24,404,772 of record OZ022510.1, read on the forward strand.
GAGTGGCATGTGCGCCCAGAGAAGACTCAGGTCAGCCTTGGCATTCGCCAAGAGGCTTTGCTGTTAGCATGGAGGTAGCTTAGACCCTTAGCTACCCTTTAAGTGCACAGCAAGACTCTGATCAGACTGGGCAGGTGCTCAGGCTGATCTGAGTATGTGCTGGGTGCACATGCCACTTTGTTGGTTTTCCTGTGTTGTGGCTAGTATGCATTATTTGACCAATGAAATCTTGTGAAATGTGGAACAAAAGTGAAATTATACTCGGCTGCGAGGAGACCCCTACCCCCCCCTCCCCCCCCCCCCCCCCCCCCCCCCCCCCCCCCCCCCCCACACACACACACAAAAAAAACATCACACCTCTAACTAAATAGCTGTCAAACTTGACACTTAACCTACAGCTTCAAGAAAGTCCAAGAATACAATACAATTAAATTGTATTTCTACCAATTTTTTACTTTACCACTTGCATCCTATCTGTAGATACATTGCCAAGGGATAACTTCTCAAGCTTTTTTCAAAAGCTTAACTTGTAGAGAAACATTATTAAAAGAGAAATGCAGTGTACAAGAGCCCTATGACTGCCTGTCTTAATTATCTCCCATTGTCAGTCTTGTCCGGAGCATCACTCCAAAAGTATATGGGATTGTCCTAAAACTTCAATTCATGATAGAGGACTTTAAGGAGAAGTGCAATATACAAGAACCATAACTCTTCCTGGCCTTTTTTGAATTATCTCCCTTCATCAGTATTTCTTGTCTGGAGCATAACTGCAAAAGTATCAACTGGATTGTCTTGAAACTTTATAATGGTAGAGGACATTAGGAGAGGTACAGTGTACAAGAACCATAATTCTGTCTGGCTTACTTTTTTAATTATCTCCCTTTTTTTTCTTGTTTAAATAGAAGAATGAATGGGGATGAAAAGGGCGAATTTACATGATTATAAATTACAGTGTGAGTATTCGAAACTGTACAGTCTGGCCCATACTCTCCTTTTGAATATTTTCTCTGCTCTTTAAGGAACTAACTTTTATATTTGTAGTCACTGCAGCTGGTGTTGTGCTGTGTGGCAGCCCTAAAAAGCGGCCCCGTACATCGTCCATAGTGCAGTTTATAATTTTCTTTTGGTCCTTATAGATCTTCGGAAATATTCTGAGAAATCGATTTTTATATGTTTAGACCCATGTATTCTAAACAGGTTTGCAATATTTGGACCCCATTCGGATTGACATCAATCTTTATATAGGCTGCCTTGTTGAAACTCGAAATTACAGTATCCTTTCTCTGGCTTTCATTGCCAGTTCATTCAGGGTCACTGAAGAGAATTTAGTATTCAAAACTGTACAGTCTGGCCCATACTCTCCTTTTGAATATTTTCTCTGCTCTTTAAGGAACTAACTTTTATATTTTATTTGACTATAATATTGTGTCTTCTGAGCTTTTTGAAAATATATCATATTTTCATTTTGAAGACCTTGATGAGACAGTGCATTGTCCCCACAACTGCCTAGTTGCCCCGCCCCTCCCCCCACCACCACCATCTAAGATAAAGGGGATATGGAAATGATCTCTGTCTGTCTGTCTGTCCATCCATCGATCCATATATTCATATATTCACTTTTGGCCGGAGCATAACTATAACTCTGAAATGGGATTGTCTTGAAACTTTGTATCATGATACAGGAGATCAAGGAGAAGTGCAAGTGTACAAGAACCATAACTCTGCTTGGCTTAATTTGTTTGAGTATCTCCCTTTCTCAGTTTTTCTTGTTCAGAGAATAACTCCAAAAGTATGAAGGGTATTGCCTTGAAACTTCATTTAAAATTTTTTATTTTTCGGATGGTCGTTGAAGTTTGAACACAATGGGTCAGCCGGGCCGGGTAGCGCAATCGGTAGGGCACCTGACTCGTAAGTCAGAGGTCCTGGGTTCGAATCCCGGTCTGGCCACATACTTTAGTTTCTCCTTCCGCTGATTCAAGAAGGGTTACGTTGTCAGTTACTGGCGAAAGTATGTGCACTTAGTACTGGTTAACCGCTTAGGAGGTCTAAGCCTGCCCAGGAATAGTGTGGTTAGTTTAACTGACCGTCCCGACATGACCATAGTTGTTTACCGTGGACGTTAAGCATCAAATCAACCAACCAACACAATGGGTCATGTGCAAAGTAAGTGGGTCCCTTAGGGCATTCACCATAACTTTGCACTTGACCCTTTGTGTTCAAACTTTAATGGACTTTGGAAAAATGAAATTTATCTCTTATAATTACATTTAATTTAAGATAATTTTGAGCATCATATTTTATTTTTCAGAGAAACATATGTGAAATACACTACGAAAAATTGTCACAAACCAATTATAGGTAAGGCACTTATGTTAAACATCCAACACCATGACGTGACCTCAAATAGAACATACATCAGCCATTGATGTAGTTTGTTTACATGTGAGATTGCATACCAAGGACGTCAAGTGACCTCCTCCTGTTCTTGGAAGTATGACTAAGAAAAATCAAAAGGCATGTAATTATATAATGATGAAGGAGATTAAGGAGAAGGGCATTGTACAAGAACCATAACTATGCCTGGCTTGAATTTTTAATTATCTCTCTTTGTCAATTATTCTTGTCCGGACCATAACTCCAAAAGTATAAGTGGGATTGTCCATGCACAGATATGTGCCGGCAGCCTTTTTGAATTTTGGTCCCATTCCACTGATGGTAATACTAATTTCACTTCATATGCTGTTGACTGAGAATTCAGTCGCAAGCATTACCAAAAATGATTGATGGTACTTAAATGTTTATGGCTGTTGACCAAGCTGATACAGTTGTTGATTGTCTCAGTCAACAGCCTCTTAAATTTGCATACATGATAATTGACTGGCTCAGTTGAAAGCACAAGTATGGAAATTGGTATTACCACCCTGTACACTTGCATTGGCATTTTTGTATGTGTAAAGATACATGTTATGTTTTAAAAAATAAAATTTGGGTGATTCTGGAAAGAAATTAGTGAGAGACCCTTAATTTTACATACACAAAGAAATTAACCTGCTTTAAAAAAAAAGAAATGTTAGTGTATGTAACAAATGCCCCCGAAGGCCCCTTAACCTGACCTTTGAGCCCTGGTACTGACCTTGACCTTTGTTTGTCAGTAGTCGGTTCAACAGCTTTTCAGAGCTTACGTTACATGTTGTACATCTTGCCGACTCAAAATAAATCTCTTGTCTTGTCTTGTGCAGGGAACCCAAGTCTTGCACATGACAAACATTCTCATTTTGTTTTACTTTTCTGTGGCATTTAGATGCACTTTGGAAGTTGAAGAGGATTCATGGGGACTTAATTAAACCACTGACCAAACTGTCTTGTGTCCTTGACACTGGAAGTGAGAACCTAAACATCACACCTTACGTAACTTATCATTCTTTAAGATCATTTTTTATTTGCTTTAACTGTCAGTGAAATTTGATGAAATTGGCTTCAGCAGTTTTGAGTCAGTTGATTGTGACCTTGACCTGACATGGCAACCAACTTATAAGGGACACAACTTCTCATTATGCCTCATCTTTCTGTGAAGTTTCATTAAATTTGCTTCAGTAGTTTATAAGTTATGCTGAGACAGGATTTTGAACCACAATTTGACCTCTGACCCAATTGTGACCTTGACCTTGGGTGTAGGGACCTTAGTCTTGTGCGTGGCACACCTTCTCGTTATGCTTTATTATTTGCTCCAGTGGTTTTTAAGTTTTGCTGAGAAACATTTTGAAACTGACAGACCAACGGACGGACGGTGCGATTTTAATATGCCGCCCAAAGTTCCTTGTATTGACAAGTTTATTGTTTTGATCAGTATTCTTTTGACTTGAAGATTTCTTTTCAAAGTGAAATTCACTATCAAGCTTTTAAGGAAGCAACTCAGCCATTTCGATTTATGCCCCTTTCTCAATGGGGTCAACTCCTAACAGAAAGAATTTGCTCCAACAAGAGGGTGGGTGGGACCAGGGGTGAAGGTGTAGATCCGGAGGACTAAATAATCAACCACTCATACTAGCCACTCACCAAACAAGCTTCCAGTGACCATGATCTTAATAGTTAGTAGTTTTTTATACTTTGTCTTCACTAATTAAATCAGCAGTATCTTGCAAACTATAATGAGGCAAACTTGCAACCAGAAAAAGACTATTTACAGTCTGTCTCTGTACAGAATTTTACAATAAGTGTTTTTTTTTCTCTCCCCCCCCCCCTCCCCCCCCTAAAAAAAATGGAGGGCAGTGTTTATTAGGATTAAAATCAAAGTAAAGTTTTAACCTATTACCCACCATCATCATCCGCATGAGCAGGGCTACAGAAATTTTGAAATCCCTATTGGTCCCCAAAAGAGCAATTTGTTGTACTGACATTGTGGTAAATCATGGTAAAAATTCTAATAATTGGGACACCTGAAACAAGTACCACAGTTGTCTTTTAAATGCATTCTCCAGTAGTGCATTTAAAAGATGCAGATGGAATATGGCAAACAGTATGGAGACCAACAGTATGTAGACGCTGATCAAATTGCTCTTTTCAGGAGTAGTCTTATATAGGTTTGCACTTTTTCTTCAGACCTGTCTGTCCCAAGATAGAGAGTTTTTACAATTGTTGCAATAAAGTCATAAAATGCTAGTCATAGCCTTCTATTTCATATTTTAAATACTTTTCTCATTTCCTGGTCTGAGAAATGAGAGTTCTTGGTGTGTGTGTATATATGTTTTTCTTTTAATTTATTTATTTATTATTTTTTTTATTTTATTTATCTTTTTCTTTTTATTCTTCTAATTTGTATTTGGCAATAATTACATGATATTCTCTTAGAGAGACTCCTAGACCTTTAGAAATTGTATGATCTGTCTGCCAAAGTTGAATTTGCAGGATGTTTATTGACTGTTTTGGGGTATTGTGGATTTTATGACACCTCATGGGGATTATAGGTTTCAAGGCACTCCAAACTCAGTATACAGGATCCTACTGGAAGAAAAAGACTACCAAATACCATAAAAACTCTATATATTAGGACAGTTAGATCTGAGCAAATAGTACAAACCCAGATCAGACTGTTCCTCAAGTAGCAGACTGATCAGGGTTTACACTATTTGCCACCCCATTTGAATTTTTGGACACACTACTGCACTGTAAAACCAAACTGTTCCAATTTTCGGACAATTACAGTAATTATTTTTGGTGTCCCAATATTTTGAATTTTTATGGTAAATATTGGGACAGCCTGACCTCTGACCTTTTGTAATATTTGAACACAAGCCCATTTGCTTTTACCATTATACTAGAAATAGTGAGAACCCTGATCATAGCGTTCCTTCATGTGCAGTCTGACCTGCTCACAGTTTGCTCATGCACCTTCTGACCCAACATTTATGATTTTTATGGTAGCAGAAGGTACAGAAGAACCTATTGTGCACTGTTTATTTTTTAATCAATCAAGCAATTTTATGCCCTTGTGAACAGTATTTCAGTCATATTGGGATGATGGAAGGGTTTTAATGAATGGCTGTCTTCAATTGAACCCAGTTGAGAATTGAAGATTGTCACTTCCAGCTAGAATCAAATTTGGACTGCTAGCTTTGCACCCATTGAGCTTCTAGGGCGGTACAGGAAAAGAAGAAATTAAAAGTCAGGTTTTAATAATGCTCAAATCAATCTGGGCTATTTCACTCCATCAGCTCTCCAGGATTGTTTACGCAAACCTATGGGAAGGTGCAGTCTAATCTGAGCATTCCAGTTTTGCACATAATGTGTTTCTTTTAAGAAATGCCACATATTCAATCAAAGCACCCCATCACTATTGAATGTAAGAAAAATGGACAAATTCCACAAAGATTGGGTGTAGGCCACTGAACACCAGAATAGTTTTTTAGCTCACCAGAGCCGAAGGCTCCGGGGGAGCTTATAGCATAGGCAGTGGTCCGTCGTCGTCGTATGTTGTCGTCTGTCGTATGTCGTCGTCTGTCGTCCGTCAACACTTTTAAACGACATCTCCTCTGAAGCCACTTGGCCGATTGGGCCCAAATTTCATCTGTGGCATCCTTGGGCTGGGGGATTGAAAGTTTGTGTATTTTATGCAAATTGGCCATTTAGTTGGGTTGCTATGGCAACTTAGAGTTCCCATTGACTTATAATGGGGAATTTTGAAAAATGGCATTTTCTGCCAAGCCATTGCAGATATATTGATAAAACTTTTACAGTACTTCACATTCCCCAGCAAACAGCTGATAAAATCTGATAAGCACACATATCAAATACACATAATTACTTCCAAAATTTGGAAGTAAATAAAGGGGAGAGTGATGGACTGTTTATAGAAATGTTCCTTGAGATGTCTGCTATCAGCTATATGTTTTTTTTCCCATGGCTCCTTTTATTGGTTGCCATGGAAACCGAAATGCAAAAAAATGGAAAAACTACTTAAAAAATTATCTCCTCTGAAGCCGCTGGGCGGATAAGGCCCAGATTTCATCTGTGGCATCCTTGGGCTTGGGGATTGAAAGTTTGTGTTTTTTTATGATCATCGGCCCTTTAGGTTGGTTGCTATGCCAACTTAGAGTTCGCATTGACTTATAATGGGAAAAATTGGAAAATGACATTTCTGCCAAGCCATTGCAGATATGTTGATAAAACTTTTACAGAAACGTTCCTTGAGATGTCTTTTATCAGCTATATGTTTTTTGCCCACTGCTCCTTTTATTGGTTGCCATGGAAACCAAAATGAAGAAAAATATACTTAAAAAATTATCTCCTCAGAAACCACTGGGCTGGTAAGGCCCAGATTTCATCTGTGGCATCCTTGGGCTGGGAGATTGAAAGTTTTTGTTTTGTATGAAAATCAGCCCTTTAGTTTGGTTGCAATGGCAACTTAGAGTTGCATTGACTTATAATGGGGAAAATTGAAAAATGGCATTTACTGTCAAGCCATTGCAGATATGTTGACAAACTTTTATAGATTGTTCCTTGAGAAGTCTTATTAGCTATGTTTTTTTTGCCCACCGCTCCTTTTATTGGTTGCCATGGAAACCAAAATGCAAAAAAAATGGGAAAAAAATACTTGAAAAAAAAATTATCTCCTCAGAAGCCATTTGGCTGATAAGGCCCAGATTTCATATATGATCTGTAGTATCTCCTTAGGCTGGGGGGTTCAAATGTTTTTTTTTTGTTTTTTTAAATCGGCTCATTAGTTTGGATGCTGTTGCAACTTAAGAGTTGCATTGACTTGTAATGGGGAAAATATAAAAATGGCATTTACTGCAATCAATCGGCAATCAGTATATCGAAAATAGTTATATATTTTGTTATCAACTCAACAGACTGTCAGACTGAGACTTTGTAGTTGTATATTTTGTATTAGCCTGTACAAATGTGACCACAATTTTGAGCCTATACAAATTTGATAGCAATTTTGAGCTAGAGATCTGGTGAGCTATGTGGCCCGTGGGCCTCTTGTTAATTTGTAGATTTGAAATTTATTACTCAAAAATGGGATTTTGATATTGATTAGAGAATAATGGCCATTTTTGTACTGAAATGGAAAAAGAGAATGCATGGCAATTTTTGAAAGAATAAGCAAAAATTTTAAAGAATGAGAATAATGGGGCTAATTTTTTATTGATTAGAGAATTCCAGACCCTCCCCACCCCTCTTTCCCCTCCCCATCCAGGCCCTCATTTTCAGGAATGTGAATTGAAACACCCTTGGGGCATTTTTTGAAAAGAAATACAATATCATAAAGAACCGTTTAAAACTTTGTAGTTATTTTGTTATTTTGAACCTGGCCCCCCACCCATCACCCATTAAAAAAAATAAACAATTAGTAATGACCATTACCCAAGTACCTTAATTACAACTTTATCTCCCAGTTTGTGCCTCAGCAATTCCAAACCAGGACACAGTGAGCTACTTTCTTGAAGAAAAAAAAAAAGGACTTCATGTCAAGTTTCACTTAGTTTTGATTTCAGCTCAGATCAATCTTTCAAAACTGTACCAAACTTCCCCATCACAATCACGGTGGCTGACGTTAGTTGTATGGCCTTACATGTGAAGGGAATGGTAGCACTGTTCCAAAGGAGAGGCATATCTCCAGTCTATGCATGACTTCCTTGTGTGCTATGCTATCCAGGCCCATTGTGATTTATCCCGCCTGATTTCTTTACCTGGTCATTTTTCCAAATAGGAAATTACTGTTAAAATTAGAACACCTGAATTAATTAGTAAAAATTGTCCAAAAAATGAAACAGTTTGGTTTTACAACGTTGTAATGCAACCAAAAGATGCAGATGGAGTAGCAAATTGTGGACCCAAAACAGACTGCTTTAGAAGCAGTCTGATGTGGGTCTGCACTGTTTGCAGACCTATCTGTCTCAATACTAGGAACTGTTGTGGTATATTGTATATAGTCATTAGAAGCAGAGTAGTCAGCCATAAACTATGTACCTACAATTTCACAGCAAAGTACTGTGTTTCATGTATTGCATTTCACAAGTTCTATCAATGTCATTCTCTACACTAGACAAAATTTGGTAAATGGATGGTTTAAAAAAAAACGAGTCAAAAGTGAAAAAAAATTTCTGACTTCTATTTGTAGCAGAAATTTGACAAATTTAGTCAGATTTGTTACACTCGGGACATTTTTGCACCAAACCTTATTCAAGTGCACACCATGCATGCAATACCAAAATTAAAGACAGAACAATATATTATATGTGGGTCTGAAGGCCCAGTAATGAAACTTTTAATTAAATGATAAAGCATATATTTAAAGACAGTCATTTTAATCATACAAAGAGGTAAAGAAACAATTTTAGTAAAATGTCACACTTTTTGCATTACACACGGGACAAAATTGACCCTTTTTTGAGCCATCATTTTGTAAGTTATAATTGAAGCTTGAAAGTAAAACTTTAGACCACTATTATAATCATTGCAATGCATACTCTGACATTAAATAAAGTGTACAAAAAGCATTCTTTCATCAGATATCTCAAGGAAATGAAAAAGACTCATTTTATTTAAAATCACCCAAATAAATCAGAAATTTCAGTGGTCTAAAGCAGATCTTGGTGGAATTTGGCATTTTATGAGTGGGTTCATAATATTAGAGAGAGGGCTTTTATTAGAAGAAATGCATTAAAATAAATGTGTTGGGTGGTCAATTTCTCGTTTGGTTTAAACAATATTTTAGTCAAATATTTCATTCAAATATTTCATACATACATATTAATAATACAGTGAAGCAATACAGTATGTGACAGGAAGCGTAACACTTATATGTAAGTCATCTCCTGAATTTCTCACTGGCTTTCAACTATGCTGATATCTCTCAGCAGTACTGGAAATTAGTGCAACTGAAAGTGGTTGCAGACAGAGTATTTAATTTCCTTTTGACTGACAATGATCAACCACACAAATTACCTCCCTGAATAATATTCTGAGCACATGCTTCAAATAGACCTAATTGTTTTTTGCAGGTTTGTGCTTCTGTGAAGAAAAGGAAGGGACAACACATGAGCTAGTCTGTCAACAGAACATGACTTTGCCAGCAGGAGTCATTATAGGAGTTCAGGCCCACAAGGATTAAATTTCATTTCTCAGGCATAAACCCTGTAAGGGTGTAAAATTCAACAATGCTAAAAAATCATCGTTTTTCGAGAAATTGTGTTATGCTGTGTTCAGTTCTACTCTTATCTCTTCATACATATAGGACAAGGTGTAACTGGATTTAAGCTACAGGAGTGGAAGTTCATCAATATTTCAAAATTCTACTACTTCAAAGAGAGATGCCATATTTTTTTTTGTTTTTTTTCATCAGAGTTTTAAACTTCTTTAATTATAAATGAACTGAATTTTTCAAAGATCAGAATGTGAGTGCTACAGAATCATGCAGCTGTATTAGATAAAACAAAGTGGATGTTCCACAGAACTTGACACTGGGGCTAATGAAGGAAAAATACTTGAGTATTCAAATTGACTTAGTGTAAACAGGAAAATATATGACAGAAACTGCAGTATCAGTAGACTTGCTTTCCTTTCCTGTTCTTAGATTTTTTTCCGCTCACCTAAGTACAAAGTGCTCATGGGCAAGCTATTGTTATCAGACACTATATACTCTAAAATTTGATGAAAACCTAGATCAGACACTGATAGAGTCCTCTTACAGAAGCAGACTGACCTGGGTCTTCATTGTTTGCCCATGATTGTCCCAATACTTAGGGTCATTGTGGTACCTGGATGACACTGAGTCAGTGGTATACACAAAAGAACAGATTCAAAGTTTTCTGAGATATTTTTGTCATTTCCCCTGACTGGTTCTAATGAGGAGTCACAACAGGTTTTAATGGCTAGATATGGAATATTATCCTTAAATTATTAGTTCACCATCAGGTGAGCTTATAGTATGGGCTTGGTCTGTCGTCCGTCATTGTCCACACTCTTAAACATCAATATCTCTGAAACCGGCAGGCCAACGCAAATTTTATGTGTAGTATTGTTGGGATGGGGGAATTGACTGCATATAGTGTTGGGACATATTGGTTCAAAACTGTGGTTTCCATGGCAACAAAAAGGTCACATAGACTTGTAAAGGGGAAAATGTTGTCCACGCGATAGCACCTTCAATTTGGATCGGAACCTCTTCAAACTTGCGGGTATTCAGGACAGGCTATAAAATCTCCTATGAATTTCAATTTCGGCCATGCCTGATTATTCACTTCAGAGTTACTCTGAGTGACAAAAAATTTCCCCATAGACTTATAATGGAGAAAATGTTGTCCTAGGCATAGCAACTTTTATCAAAACTTGATCAAACTTGCTGATAACCAGGACAGGCATAAAGTCTTGGATAAGTTTGAAATTCAGCCATATTGAGTAATGGTCTTAAGAGTTACTTGCCCTTGAGTGCTAAAAAAGCCAATATTTGACCTTGTCCGGGCCATAGGGCCTTATGTTTTGATGGGATTTTCTTTAAACGACAGGCATAAAATCCGAGATAAAATCTCAGATGAGTTCAAATCTTTGCCATGTCTGATTGTTCAGTTAACAGTTACTCTCCCACAGACTTACAATGAAGAAATAGTTGTCCCTAGCATAGCAACTTCATTTTGGATCAAAACTTGATCAAACTTCCTGATAACTAGGACAGGTATAAAGTCTTGGAAGAGTTTGAAATTTAGCCATATTGAACAATTAGTCCTAGAGTTACTTGCCCTTCAGTGCTAAAAAATTTATTTTGACCATGTTGGGGCCATTATAAGGGCGTTCAGTTTTGATTGTAACTTCTTCAAACTTGCAGGTACCTGGGACAGGCATAAAATCTCAAATGGATTTGAATATGGGTTAGGTTTTGATTATTCTGTTCAGGTTACTTGCCTTTGAGCAATAAAAAATTTCCCCAAAGCTTAAAAATGGGAAAAAACATTTTCCTGGGCATAGCAGCTTTATTTTTTATCAAAACTTGATCTAACTTGCTGATAGTTCGGGTGAGTGCATTCGAAATTTGGCCATATTGAATAATTGGTCTTAGAGTGCTAAAATAGCCCTTATTTGACCTTGTCAGAGCCTTAGGGCCTTCAGTTTTGATGGGAACTTCTTCAAACATGCAGGTATCATGGACGGGCATAAAATCTCGTGTGAGACCAAATTTATCCAAGCTAGAAACTGGATCATGTTGTAGCAAAAACTAGGTCACATCTTAGAAAAGCCTTATGTAGACGCTAGAGGGCCAGTTTTGATCCAATTTCCATGAAACTTTTGTCAGAATGTTTGTCTCCATCAAATATAGAACAAAATATAAACTTGGTCATGTCACGAAAGACTTGATCACCAGGTCAAATTTTAGAAACATTGTGTACATTCTAGAGGTCACAAGTTTGATCTAATCTTCATGAAACTATGTCAGAATGTTTATAAATCCCCATAAAATGTATGCCAAATTTGAAACTGGGTTATGTGGGGTTTAAATCTAGTCACTAGGTTAAATCTTAGAAAAAAACGTGTACACTCTAGAGGGCACTGTTTTGACCCAATCTTCAAGAAACTTTGTCAGAATGTTTATCTCCATGAAGTTTGAAAACTGGGTCACATTTGGCCCTAAACTAGGTCAAAGCTTTGAAAATTTCAGCTACAGGTACACAATTCATGCTTCATTTTCCATTGGATCTTTTTCAGACTTTGTCAGAATGTGTGTTTGAACAATATTAGGTGAAGTTGGGACATGGGTTATGTAAGCCCTTATGAGCAATCCAGGGCCAATATGGCCCTCTGGTTACTATTATCCTGTCTTAGCTAGATGGCTGTGAGTTATGTCCCTATCAACAATATTTCAATTGTACTGAGAAAATGGTAGGATGATAATGAAAGACTGAGTGCTATGGAACCTTGTTTGTGGTGTGAAGATTAAAGCCTCCATGAAGAATTAAACCTGGGTACAGCTAACAGAGTGTGCCAGTTCTAAGCCATCGGTGCTTGCAAAGTGATAGGCAAAATCATATCAAATGTGCATGAATCAATCATTAGGATTGCAGGAAGAGTTATATGAATTTCAGTATTACTGAGTCACTGCTGTCAAAGTGATAGGCAAAATCATATTAGATTGCATGAATAGATCATTAGGATTGCAGGTAAAGAGTTGAATAAATTTCAGTATTACTGAGTGACACAGCTGTTGTCCTTGTCAATGTCTTAATAGTGATTTTTATACGCCCGTTTGAAAAACGGGACATATATTGTTATGGCGCTGGCGTCCGTCCGTCCGTCTGTCTGTCCGTCGTAAACTTTTTCGTTTCCGGATAACTCCTCCTACAGTTTACATCCGATCGAGCTGAAACTTGGTATATAGACAGACTATGAGGTGGACCAGTGCATATCATTTAGAGGTTACGCTCCAATGATTTTTAGCGGAGTTACAGCCCTTGACTTAGAATTTTTGGGGTGTTCGTTTCCGGATAACTCCTCCTACAGTTTTCATCCAATTAAGCTGAAACTTTGTAAATAGTAAGAGTACGATGTGGAGTAGCGCATATTATATGGAAATTTTGCTCCGATGATTTTTAGCAGAGTTACAGCCCTTTGAAAAAACTCGACTATGGCAGTTTGTATGGCAATTCTTTTGCATTCCATAACTTGGTTACTCTTTGGAATACATTGATGAAACTTTATACCAATGTTTATGAGGTTAAGACAACGTGTCTCATACAAGAATGGTTACTCCCCTTGACTTAGATTTTGAGTTACCTCCCTTCGATTATTTTGTCAGACTATATTTGTACACCTCATATCTAACTAACCCTTTGGACTATTGTGATGAAACTAGATAGTGATGTATATTATGTTGACACAATATGTCACATATAAGAACGATTGCCTCCCCTTACTAATTTTTGGAGTAACCTCCCTTTGAATATTTTCTTAGGCTATTCGTATGCAAGCGATAAGTAGGCAACCGTATGGAATATCTTGATGAAAATTTATAGCAATGTGTATTAGGTTGAGGCTGTATGTCTTATATAAAAATAATCGCTCCCCCTTCCTGATTTATGGAGTAACATCCCTTTGATTAATTTCTACGGCTATTCTTGGGCAAGTCATTACTAGGTAACCGTATGGAATATCTTGACGAAACTATAGCAATGTGTATTAGGTTGAGGCAGTATGTGTAATAAAAGAATAATTGCTTCCCCTTCCTTATTTTTTTTTTAAGTCACATCCCTTTGATTACTTTTTAAGGCTTTTCATTTGAGAACCTTAATGTTTGAAATGTCTTGATAAACTTGAGGGCAATGCAGACAAGGATGAAACGGTGCAAAAAAACCCCATTCAGAAACGGGCGTATATTGCCCCGCTTGCGGAGCTCTTGTTAGATTGCTGTTTTGTAAAAAACAGATGTATTATGTCATGGCGCTGTCCGTCCATCAACATTCTTGTGTGCGCCATAACTCAGAAACCATTTGGGATGTCTTCATGAAATTTTGTAGGCATATGTATTAGGCAATGTGTCACTTACAAGAATGGTTGCTCTCCATTCCATATAGTTTCCAAGTTAAGCCCTTTTGCTTAATTTTTCCCTGCAAGTCTTGTGCCCTCCATAACAAGATAACCATTTGGGATATCTTCGTGAAGTTTCATCAAACTGGCTTTAGTAGTGCATGACTTATCACCACTGAACTGACTTAAAACCAACGAAATGGACGATAACAACTAAGTAACCAAATACTGAAACTTCATGCAAGTTAAACTGAACATGTATCACAATAACTCAGTTCTGCATGTACAGTTTTATCAGAATGGCATCAGTAGTACATGAGCTATTGCCACTGAATCAATTAAAGATTGACAAATTCAGCCATAACTATGTCATTACATGTATATGAAACTTATACTAAATATGTATCACCTTAATGCAGTTAAGCACATAAAGTTTCATCAGAATGACACCAGTAGTGCATGACTTATTGCCCTTGAATCAATTTTAGCCATAGGTAATCAATGAACAGAATTATATGAAAATTATACTAAACATGTATCACAATGTGCATCTTACTTTTTTTTGCTCCCCGAAGGGTGAGCATATAGTTACCGCTTTGTCTGTTCGTCCGTCACACTTGTGTGTGGAGCATTTCTCTGAAAGTATTAGGGGGAACTAAATGAAACTTCATACATTGATAGAAGACACCGAGGGGAAGTGCAATGCACAAGAATCGTCACCCTATCACAAGTGTTTACGAAGTATAGTCCCTTTCCAGTTTTTTTTCAATATTTTGCTTTTCCGGAGCATGTCTGTGGAATTATAAGGAGGTTCTAAATGAAACTTCACACATTGATAGAGGACAATTAGAGAAAGTGCAGTGCACAAGAACCATAACCCCGTCACAAGTATTTAAGAAGTTACGGGAAAGAAGAGTTTGTCGTTATGACAATTTATTTCTTTTGCAACCCGGGTTTCTCATCTGTCGTTCATGTATCTTTCCCAAACGCACTTCAGCGCACGTGCACATTATCGCTATACATGACAAGAATTGCTCTGAGAAATGGCGCCTTTTCGCATGTACGAAAAGCAAAGACTCAGTTCAGCCTGCAAATCCCCGCAACCTCATAGCTTCTTAAGCTCGATCTTTCTCGGGTCAACATGTACCCTAATCAGACGGCGCATATGTGTAGGCTGATCCGAGTCTTCGCTGTTCGCACTCGTATTCAGCCAGCCCCATAAATATTGGCGAGGATGTCCGACTGACATTTAGTAATGAGCATTTTCACTACTTGACCGTAAATTTTCAACTTCTGCTCAGCAAAGCCTCGTCCATCAAAAAAGACGGTTATACATGCGAGTCGTTATATAATGTTGACATGTATAGGTATGCAAAATTTTATCAAATATAGAATGCGGTTCAAGAGTTATAAGCATTTTCGCTAACTGATAACGGACGGATGGACTCACACAGTGATTATAGTGCAAACCTGCGGGTTGTGCAATAAGAAGTTTTGCATACCAGTGTCTGGGCAATGTTAAATTACATAAGTATACGAAATTAGAAGCAAATATACCAAGCGGTCCAAGAGTTATGAGCATTTTCAATAAAAGAGCTCGACCGGCCAAATTGATGCTCAGTGTAGCCTCGTCACTGTTTTGCATACCAGTGGCTGGGCAATGTTAAATTACAGAAGTATACAAAATTTGAAGCAAATATACCTGGCGGTCCAAGAGTTATGAGATTTTCAATGAAAGAGCTCGACCGGACAAATTGATGCTCGGTGAAGCCTCGTCACTGTTTTGCATACCAGTGGCTGGGCATTGTTAAATTACATAAGTATACAAAATTTGAAGCAAATATACCAAGCGGTCCAAGAGTTATGAGCATTTTCAATAAAAGAGCTCGACCAGCCAAATTGATGCTTGGTGAAGCCTCGTCACTGTTTTGCATACCAGTGGCTGGGCAATGTTAAATGACATAAGTATACAAAATTTGAAACAAATATACCAAGCGGTCCAAGAGTTATGAGCATTTTCAATAAAAGAGCTCGACCGGCCAAATTGATGCTCGGTGAAGCCTCATCACTGTTTTGTATACCAGTGGCTGGGCAATGTTAAATTACATAAGTATACAAAATTTGAAGCAAATATACCAAGCGGTCCAAGAGTTATGAGCATTTTCAATAAAAGAGCTTGACCGGCCAAATTGATGCTTGGTGAAGCCTCGTCACTGTTTTGCATGCCGGTGGCTGGACTATGTTAAAATACATAAGCATACAAAATTTGAACCATATTTACCACGGTGTTCAAGAGTTATGAGCATTTTCAGGAGTTGGCCGTAAAATTCCAACTTGTGCTCAGCAAAGCCTCGTCCTTCAAATAAGGTTGTTATGCATGCGAGTCGTTAGACAATGTTGACATGTATAAGTGTGCAAAATTTTGTCAAAATATCCCATGCTGTTCAAGAGTTATAAGCATTTTCGCTAACTGATAACGGTTTTTGCTAACTGATAACGGACGGACAGACTCACACAGTGATTATAGTGCAAACCTGCGGTTTGTGCAATCATTCCGATATTAGTTTCATGGATGGGATAAACATTAAAAGAGTATTATTTTAGATGACATTTGTGTTAGTTTTCCATGCAGCAGACAACGTTAAACAACAAAATAGTGCACTAACATATAACCTTTTCTCATGTAAACTACCATAGTGGCGACTAGAATGGCGATTGGCTGTGTCCAACAAAGACAGGAAAGAGTGTGATAAGAAAAAAGGTTAGGGAAATATCTGCTCCGCATCTCGACAGCTCTGTTTGGAAAGGCATTTGCTCTATTTTATTAAACACAGGGTATAAACAAGTCCGCCAATTTTCGCTTCCTGCAGAGACTGTCCGTCATATTTGGCTTCCGCCGAGACTGTCCGCGATCTTTTGCTTCCTGTAGGGACTACTTTCCTCGAATAATGGCTTCCTGCTGAGACTGTCCGCGTGACTCTGCTTCCTGCCGAGAGCCTCGGCAGGAAGCAGAATCACGTGGACAGTCTGCAGGAAGCCATATATCATGTACAGAAGTCTCGGCAGGAAGCAAAAGATCGCGGACAGTCTCGGCGGAAGCCAAATATGATGTACAGTCTCTGCTGGAAGCGAAAATTAGCGGAATCGATTATACCCTGTGTTAAACTGCAGGCAAGGAGTCCAGTTTATCTCGGAAAACACGTCTCTTTAGCAGAAAGAAAAAATCAGCCTGTCGAATGTATACAGAATCCGCGAGAGCTTTTATTCCGTTAATTGTAAATCAGAGAGCGAAATACCAAAATAAAAAAAAGACAGAAAAAGAAAGAAACAATAGAAAAATAAAATAACAACAAAAAGTGACGAATCTGCCGAACGTATCAGCGGACTTATCGAAATGTACTGGTTCTCGGCCTTAGACCATTTACCAGTGCGCACTTCGGGAACCAGTATCAAGCGGAACGATCGATCGGAATGATCGATGACTGGTTCTCATCCTGAGACCCTTTATCAGTGTGTACTTCGGGAACCAGAATCAAATTGAAGTGACTGAGCGTAATGATCGGAATGGAATGATCGTTTTGAAGGAACTGACCTGGAGCTATAACGAACCGACCTATGTTGTTAACTGAATGATCGTATGTCGTCAAATAAGTGCCATTAACCGGAAGCGGGACTGTACATAATGACTGAGAAGAATGTCAGTTGTCTGTTCCGAACAGAGCTTCGGATTAAGTAATAACACACATATGCTAATTTAAAAGTCTAAAGAACCCCGTGCTTGGGTTTTCTACGGTTATTCATCAGGTATTATTTAAATTTAGTAATCTTTGAAGCTGGAATATATTAACATGACCTTCCGGTCTTGCTAACTGGCCGTCTCTTTAGAGATCTATGGTTGATGCCTTTCCTTGTAAAATGAATCTGTGTCTTTTATTTTCGTTGCCCTAAAATATGCGTTCAGCACTGTCAGACATATACATCCCGTGTGTTACCGTATTTGATTTCAATGTCAGATTAGTTATAAGGAATAACAGTGACTGGGTAAACCTTCATGTTTCCTCATCATTTCAGTATAAGAAACAGCTTTAATTTGTAACTTTACGTTTGCCTCCCTGGAAGCTGAACCCTTACAAAATGTCGTCATCAGGTCTAGGATAGCCATAAATTTACAGGCAGTACTGTCTTTAAAGGCCCCATTGCTCTATCAGCATGAAAAATTTCATCATGAGGTATCGCTGCAAGCTTCTCACTATAGTTTCGTCATTGTAAATGGCCGTGATAAGCCAGCTTTAAACAAATAAAACATCCTTGCATTTCACATAAAAAGGGTTTGAAAACTTATTTGGGTCATTTTAGTTGGCAACTAAAATGACCTACTTTCGATTTTATAAAACGGTAAAAATACAATGTACAGTCGTGGAGTCCCAATCACTATCCCGCCTATCTTTATATAGCATTGCTAGACGGGAAACCAGAACAGAAAATTGTATTTTGTGGAGCAATTTGTTATTTTTCAAAAACTTGTTTTCTCTACCTTTTGCCAGTTATATGACTCAATATATACACACCAACCTACATTTTATAACCTAACATGAAGGTTGAACCGCTTTTTACAATGTTTTAAGTTTAGGTGTTTTTACCGCTGATAGGACTATGGAGACTTTAAAGTCTCCATAGTCCTATAAGTGGTAAAAACGTCTAAATTCAAATCATTGTAAAAAGCGGTTCAACATTCACTTTTGGTAATAAAACGTGGGTTCATGTGCATATGTTGAGTCAAATAACTGGTAAAAAGTAGAGAAAACAAGTATTTGAAAAATAACAAAGTGCTCCACAAAATAGAATTTCCTACTCTGGTTTCCCGTGTAGCAATGCTATATAAACATAGGCGGGATAGTGATTGGGACTCCACTCCTGTAAGTTGTATTTTTACCATTTTATTCAACTTCATGAAATCGAAAGTAGGTCCAAAATGACCCAAATAAGATTTCAAAACGTTTTTATGCAAAACTCAAGGATGTTTTATTTGTTTAAAGCTGGCGAATCACGGTCATCTATAGTGAGAAGCTCGCAGCGATATCTCATGATAAAATTTTTCATGCTGATAGAGCAACGGGGCCTTTAAATTTACAGACATTTTAGTCTTTAAATTTACAGATTTGGACACATGCAGTGTGGAAAACGGTGCTTGACATTAAACCCGCATTTCGATATGTGTAATGTTGAATGCATTTTGAGTGAAATAACATGAAAAGCATGAATGCAGACGATGGCAGTGTTGCTCCTGCTAACAACACATCTTCAAAATTTAGGCGTTTCTTTAAACATACCATTCTATACCGTTCTGTTCAAACAGGGTCTGTTAAAAATGAGTTAGATAGAACAAATTATTATTCCACTGCTAAATCAAGACTGCCAGTCGTGTCAAGCACCGCCATTTTGACCTCAAGCAAAGAACTGTGCCTACGGCATATTGGGTATCAATTACCATTGGACGAATTGCCTTTGGTACAGTACCGGCAGCGCAAAACCGTACATGCGCTTCGCAAGAAATTCGCGTTCAAAACGCGTTCGAAACGCGTATTTTTCAAACGCGTTTTGCGATTTAGAAACGCGTTTGTGAAAGAACCAATCAAATTGCTGCATAAAATCGCGAATAATCGCGTTTGTACGCGAAAATCTCTTTAGCCAATCAGAACTGCGATTGCAGTTCGCGTTTTTCGTTACTTCGCGTGCGCACGCGTTCGGCGTCTAGACCAATGAAAATTGCTTGCCGAACGCGTTTCGGTCTCGTATAGACTGGTTCCTAGCTTCATTGACAATTCTTGTGAAAAGCTGAGAACCAACTAAATTTGATAAGTACTAAAAGTAGGATTTGCCTTTTTCCCAATTATTTTCGACGAAGTATATAAAGAAAATTAGATCTATAGAAATTATAATGAAATCCCGGTGCCAGTTTCAGGGCTGAAAACAACACATTTTTCTAGAACTTGAAATTATTTAAATTTAAGCCCTTTGTGACTCTCCAATTCCCTCAAAATTATGGCAAAAGCTTGAGAGAATAAACTTTTTTCAGCGTCAACGGATGCCACAAGTTACAACGGAAACAGGAAAACGATCCTAGTCATAAATTTTGCATGAAATCATATTCGTTGGAGTCCGACGTTTTGAGTGTGGGGCAGCCAGAACCAGAGACCCTCCCCTCCAAATATATTTAACAGGAAAGGCAACATCATACTTCTGGGATCCCCTCTCCCCACTTCCCGACACACACACACACACATACACACACACACACACACAAAAAAAAAAAAAGACATGAGACCCTAGTCCCCCAACCCTCTTGAAAATCTTACTACATCTGTGGAAACTTTGTTTCGTACTGAACAATATATTTTAAAAAAGAAAGAAAGAAAACAGATCCCATTTGCATTGATTGGACACAGACTCGATCGGCGCCAAGATCAGGAGCACCATGCGGCCTCTTGGAGACATAGAACAGCGTTTTTTTCAATTCTCATAACGTTCCCCAGGATGCTCAGGGTTGCACATTTCTGGCACCGAGTCTCTCTGTCCGGTGTCCCCAAAATGTGGGTAAGTCTAATCCGGGCGTTTGACGTTCCTAGCTTCCGGAAACTTTCTAAACAATTATGATTCTGGCGAGGATGTAAACAACCAACCAACGATCTAAACAACGAGGCTACTGCTGCAAATGCGCCATACCGTCACGATGCAGGTCCAAATTGATGTTTTGGATCGCAACCGAAAATCTCATCTTTAGTTCCGGTTACCTAAAAAACTGCAAACAATACTTTAATACTTTGAACGAAAATATATTATGAGACTTACTGCGAACACAATATAATTAAAGCACAGAAAAAGAACTAAAAATATTTATATGCAAACGATATGACTCTGTTTATAAATCCAACTGATAATTCACTTTAAAACGCTGCAAAAATACTGATAAATTGTGATGCGCGTACGATCATATTATGGCTGCTTCGCACGCGTTTAGATAACAGCGTTTTGATTGGCTTATTATGAATCGCGATTTTCGCGTTATCTACGTCACAGAGAAACGCAAATGAACTTTTCTGATTGGTTAAGTTATGCTACGCGAAAATCGCGTATAACACGCGTTTCGCATGGGTTTCTCGGGAAGCGATTTGATTGGATATTTGGAAAACGAGATAAACGCGAAAAACGCGAGTCAACGCGTTTCAAAACGCGTTTCATACACACGCGCGAAAAACGCGTTGGACACGCGTTCAAAACGCGAAAATTGTGCGGTTTTGCGCTGCCGGTACTGTACGAAACGCCCCGAAACCGCTCACATTAGTTCCCTTAGACTGATTTTGCGGTCAAAGGGAAAGAACTATGTCTGGTTTAGATTAAATTTCAGTTTTCTTATGATAAAAGAAGAGAGCACGAAAGCAAATGTATGCAATCTTCTGCAAAATGTCAACCATAATGTGATGCAAACAGACAGGTAAGTGAGAGATTGCGGACTTTACATACGATTTATTTTCAAGGAACTGCTTTATGCAAGTCTGTAAATTTACAGACTAAAATATCTATAAAGGACTTCTATGATTAAGGCGAGGATTTTCCCCATTAGACCGGCGCGACAGGTCTGAATTTTCAAAAATATAAAGTGTGCAAATTTTTCTTAGCAGAGCTTCCACAAATATGTAAACCATATGAAATCAGATCATTTGTGATTCAGACCCAAAGACATGGGGAGATAATCCATTCTGACCCTACCTACCCTAAATTCAAGGTTTTCGCAATCTTCGTCTTTTGAGGTGATAAAAGTATTGAAACCAGTCATTCATTCCATACATTTTTGTCATAAATGCGTGCTAAATACACGCATATCACAATACAAAGCGATGATTTTCTTCTTGTTACGCCTGACTGGCATTTAAACATGCAAAACCATAGCTACACTTCCGGTCAAAACGGCCAAAATAGAATGCTTCACTATAATTAAAGTACAAGTACTTTCCCCCCGTGACCCAGCATTTCCTTCATGCAGCAGACTTATGCGATGCAAGTACGCAATATATATGAGTGGGAAGCTGGGTCACAGGGGGGAACGATACTCAGTTAGCCACAGAAGAAGAATGGTCAACAGTAGCACTGTGGTCTTCAAGGATTATATTGTGTACCGTGACCTTGAAATGAGGTCAAGGTCACATATATATAGTCAAAACTATCCAGTGTTGTCTGTTATGTAAGTAAGGTAAGTCAAAAAGGGTGAAATGTATACAATAAATCATTATTTCAACGATCAGTTTGAGGATAATTTACAATTTATCTCAACAATGACGTCAACGTCAACGTATGTTTAACGTACTTTACATAGACACAAACAGCTAAAAATTCATTTGTCATGCAAGTTACATGTCATAGTCATAAATGCAAAGCAGAAGTCAGTGATCCGTATATATTTTTAATCATGGGGAAAATTCACGCGTTAAGCATAGAAGTCCTTTAAAGACAGTCTGTACATTTACAGAATGTCTGTAAATCTATGGCTATCCTAGGCCTGGTCATCTCTTAAAAGAAAATATTTGCTCTTAGAAGAGCGGTTTTTATTTTTTCCCGTAGGGTTGACCCTAACTGCAAAGGAAGTTGAGTTGCTGCCTCTGTAAGAAAACCATTTACCAACTATCTAGTGGGGCATTGAACATAAAACACTAACAGTTTATTCTTGTAAATATGTTCTTTGCTGGTTTTAAGCACGCTGGGATTGCTATACAATGCCTCCTTATGCTTTCATCATTATGTTGACTTTATTTAATTGGTCCTTTGGAGCGGATGGTAACTATGTCGTTTTAAACAGTATTCCAGTAATATCAGGACGATAGAAGGGCGTTCATGAAAGGTTGTCTGCTATGTCTGCTGTTTAGGATTAAAAAGATTTCCGCATCCAGCGCGCCTCGAACTCGGGACCGCTAGATCAGCAGGTCAGCCCGTAACTTTCTGAGATACCGGGACTCCTTGTCTTTAGGAACATCGGGCTCAGTCTGGGAACCGAGAAGACGGATAACAAACTAGGGATTTTCTTTCCTGTCAATCAGTCAAACACCATTGTAGACAACAGGGTGATAATCAGTCCAGTACTGAGCAGTTTAACCGTTTCGACAGCTACATAATTCCTCTCTCTCTCTCTCTCTCTCTCTCTCTCCAAATAATCGCCATTAAAGTTTTCATTTTTTTATTTTCGTTATGTTCATTTCAGTAGGCAAAAACAAAGACACATTTATAAGTACATACTACAAGGCGACTGAACATGATAGGAGATTATAAAGACAACATGCCAAAAAAAAGAAAGATACACAATGGATAAATCAGATGATTTTTATGATATTGATGCTCCACTGCTGCCAGAAACCAATTAGCTAATCATCACGATTTGAAGGTATATGTACATTCGCGTTATAAAGTTACGTAACATAGCAGTTGTCATATTTTTGTTTGCGCTCAATATGCTCATCGTTTGGTTTTAGCTGTCATGTCAAACTGTATTATTCTGTGGCAGTGCAGACTGTTTAACACTGTCTTTTTCAGATTCAATCTTCAGTTCTGTCTTTCACTACCGTTAACTGAGGAACAAGTCAACAGTTCTGATAAATCTGTGACTGATTAAAGCACTTCTGTAAGGTGCACTATTGAACTCAAGGTTCTAGTTCTGTTTCATTTAAATTTCTAAATTTCTAGGTGAACTCTTGAAAGCAAGGTTCCAACAGTATTTCATCTGACATCAGATCCTTAAAAAGACGTTTTCGCGTTGTTGTTTTCAATATTAGTTTAGCCCTTACAGGAAAAAACAGCAGACGACAAAATTTACGCCTTTAATCCTCCAAGCTATATCACATAGAGGCTCCAATGACTAGATGGCAAACAGTGTAGATCCAGATGAGTCGGCGCATTATGAGCCGCCTAATTTTTAGATGTTTGCAAATTCAACTATTTTCATCAATGGCATGCACAAAACTTTCTGCCGGATTAAACGGACTTCGCCTGACAAAAAGCGCATTCGCCGAATGAGAAACGAACAAAAAACGAATCCGAATGGAGATCAACGGAATGAAAAAAACGTCCTCCGTCGGACATCCGTTTATACGTTTCGGTAAAGGTGCTGTCACAACTTACCGGATAGCGAAAACGGACGCAAACGGAAAAATGTGACAAGAAAGTTATCCGGTGATTTAAATCGTCTCCGTTGTTGCCCGAGGAGCTTGCGATCGGTGGATGGAGCGCATAAAACACCCAAAGACCGCATGATTACCGGACCTACGGTATATAAACGGTGATCACAGTACGAGTAACGGACACACACCTGATGAACGAACGTGGAACGCATGTGTAACCGACAAAACGTTTTTCGAACGTTTGATAAACGTTTCTGTTCCGGTCACCTCCTGTTGATCCGTTGACTGTTTGTTACATGTACCAATCCGTCTGTAAGTCAAGTCCACCGGGCATCAACGGACGCGAAATGGACAAATACAGGACCAGAAATGCACGATTCCCGAGTAAACCGCATGCCAGCGCATAGCTACCGAAAACCCAGCGAATGCCCATGTCCGGTGGACTTCAGTTCCAAGTTATGAACATGCACAAAACATTTCCCGCCGGACTGAACCGACCTCGCATGACAAGGAGCGCATTTGCCGCATGTGAACGGAAGAGAAACGCATTCTGACGGACACGAACGGATTGAAAATTTCGTTTTCCGTCGGACGTCCGTTACCGCTATCCGGTAAGGTGTGGCAGCACCCTAAGATGTGACGTCTGATTGCAATTATTGTGTGTCTTGTGCGTTCCATACACCCATCGCAAGAACCTTAAACAGCAGCGGAGACGACGTTCATCACCGGATAATTTCATAGCGATTTTTTTCTATCCGTATGCACATTCCGGCAAGGTGTGACAAGTGCTTTTGTAAGTAGTTGGTACAGCAACATTTGACCTGGTTTTTAAATGACTGGCGTCATAATAAATATGTACATCTAAGAACTCACGTTTGGAACGAGTGTTTAAAAGCCCAGTAATCACAGCGTACATGAACTAATATTACCACTCACCAAACTTCAAGCAGGAAACAATACATTTCATATTAACTATAAAGTTCTTGGTACACTTAAGTCACTTCACTGCAGTCCCTGTTAACGTATGTGCGTCGACTTTCCACACGCGAAACAATTGTTCGCTGGCCGTCTGTTGATCGTTTGACAGTAGTTACATGGATGACTTGCGATTTTACGTCCTGTTAAACATTATTTCAGTCATATCAGGACGATGGGTGAGGGATAATGAAAGGCTGTGTGCAATGGAACCCCGTTTACGATTAAGAAGATTCCCGCCTCCAGCGGGGCTCGAACCCAGGACCGCTAGATCAGCAGTCAGCGCTTAACCTACTGAGCTACCGGATCTCATCGTTTGACAGTGGAGATCCTTGTAGAATGCACCTGTATAACCGCCATATCAACTGAAAGTCTTTTGAGATTGATAATACGATTTTAAATTTATTTCAAGGGAGAACCTGTTGAAAGGATTATGTCATTAGACACCCCTTAACGCATTTATTATGCACAATTAGTCTCTTCTTTACTCCCTCAAGTGCTAATAGACCCCCTATCTAAATATATTTCTCATTAAGACGTAAAATGATTCACTTTATCAAAAGCGAAATTACTCAATGAGATAGTTTCTCGCCCTTGTAATTGTGTCCTCGCTCAACCATTGTCATTCCCGTAAGAAGGTGTTCACTCTAATAAACCTCTATCTACATATTCTTCCCATTAAAGATTAACATTATCTCTTCAACGAAAGAGAAATGTAACAAAAGACGTACACTGGCGCTCACGTATTTGTACACATTCAAAACGCGTCGGGGACGCAGTTGATGCGCGCGGGATACGCGGTAATTATAGACGCGAATATTTTGGTAGCCAATGAAAATTCGTTCTCACTTTTGCGTATACCGCGAAGCGACGCGTGCAACGCGCATTTTATGCAAATTTTATGGACCAAATCAAAATTGCGCACACGATACGGGTAGTGACGTAGTCCTTTGCGTCTCAACGCGCGCGTCCGGAAACCAATCAAAATCGCGTATTGAATGCGCATTTTAGTGAGGTCAACTTTAAGTAAATCATGTGAAAGAAAGGGCCATTAGTCTACATCAAGCTTGATGTCGAATGCTCATTTGGTCTTAATTGAACCATAACGAAAAAGAAAGAAAAGAAAAAAAAAAAGAAGCCTAGAAACTCGACCGGTAACACAAAACTAAATGCGACTGGGACAGTCCCATGACACTTCGCCATTGTAGTGGAAATAAATCGCACTCATCAGCCATAAATTCCTTTCGTATCAGAAATTCAAATCGTGGAATCTGAAATTAATATGGCCTTTATGGAAAATAAGTGCCAGGCGGCAGTCATTTTGAATCTTAAAAAGGCATTTGACCTTATATGGACTTCAGGGACCCTTATCAAGCTAAACGAATTCGGCATCAATGGAAATATGTTCCGCTGCATTCATAACTTCTTAAAAGGCAAAAGAATTCAAGTCAGGGTGGGGAATAAAAACTCTGATTAACATGACTTGAAAATGGCTGTCTCCAGGGCAGTGTCCTCAGCCCTATCCTATTCAATGTAATAATTCAATTTAATAATAATTACCCTTGATGATGCCGGCGGGGGGGGGGGGGGGGGGGGGGGTGGCAAACCTCTCTCTTTCTCAGTTTGAAGATGACAGTGCCATCTGGACCTAGCACTCCTCTCCCAAATATTCTCTTGTAAAACTCCAGTCAGCCCTCCAGACAATCGAGATATGGCCCAAGCTCTGGGGCTTCAAAATCCCCACTATGAAGACAAAGGCTATGATTTTCACTAAAAAAGACTTAATATTGAATCACTTCAAAAACTCTCCCTTTTTGTAACAGAAATAGAATTTAGTGACCATATCACCTTCCTGGATATGATCCTAATTAGCAAACTAACATGGGGTCAGCATATTAAAAATCTGATTGAAAAATGTAATAAAGACCTAAAACTTCATGAGGATAGTTTCAGGCACCTCCTATGAAGCAGATAAAAAAATCCTATTGACATTATTTAAGGCCCTAATCCTCAGTAAAATCGATTACGGTGCGCAAGCTTATAACTCGGCACCCAAACATCTACTCTCAAAGCTCAAGACCTCATCCAAAACAACTTAGCACTCAGTATTACTACGAGGGCATACCATGCCACCCTAATTAATGCTTTAGAAGTTAAATGTGGAATTAAACTCCTACAGCTGAAGGCTCCGGGCCACGTAGTGCAATCAATAGGGCACCTGACTCATGTCAGAGGTCTTGGGTTCGAAACCCGGTCTGGCCACATACTTCGTTTCTCCTTCCGCTGATTCAAGAAAGGCAGTTGTCAATTATTGACCACCGGCACTTACAACCATACCAAACCCTCAAAACTGGATGTTTATCCCCTAATATATGAAGCAGTAACCGAAAAATGGCAATCCCAATGGACCAATAGCAACATGGGCCACACCTTCCATTTCGTCAAACCAAAGGTTAAACTTTAATGTGACGTATATAGTCTCAATAGACCTTTCGACATAGCCTATTCCTGACTAAGGCTAGGACACTGTGGGCAGGGCTGCCTTCACTACGGTAACCAGTCCGCCCTATGCCCCCACTGCAATGATGCAGAAGATCTCAACCATATCTTCTTTGACTGTGTGGCCCCATAACAATCAAAGGCAAGACCATAGAATCCACCATATTCAAGTTAGGCTATCACACAATAGACCTGAGACTGCTCCTGTCTCCCACAAAGAAACATGCAAATACAATACAGAAGGCAGTCTTTGATACCTGGACAAAACCAATATCATTGCCAGGATATAGATAGATTCCAATAGAATATGGAAAAAATCCCCCAAATTTTCTCTAATTCAAGCCCCTGTTGCTAACCACCTACCAAACCCATTTTTCAACTTATTTGCTCCCTAGAAACAGCCAATAGAAACCGCTGGCCTTTTGGAACAACCCGCAATAACAAATAAGCTACTGTCCCCGTATCTATTAATAATATTCTCCATTTCCCCTCCAAAACATAATGTGTATCCAACCTCCTTAATCTCACACCCAGGCTTAGTTACCTGGAAACTAAATAAATCATTATAAAGTTCAACTTATTTGCTCCCTAGAAACAGCCAAAAGAAACCGCCGGCCTTACCGAACAACCCGCAATAAGAATTAAGCTACTGTCCCCGTATCTATTAATAATATTCTCCATTTCCCCTCCAAAAAATAATGTGTATCCAACCTCCTTATTCTCACACCCAGGCTTAGTTACCTGGAAACTAAATAAATCATTATAAGGTTCAACTCATTTGCTCCCTAGAAACAGCCAAAAGAAACCGCCGGCCTTTTCGAACAACCCGCAATAACAAATAAGCTACTGTCCCCGTATCTATTAATAATATTCTCCATTTCCCCTCAAAAAAATAATGTGTATCCTACCTCCTTAATCTCACACCCAGGCTTAGTTACCTGGAAACTAAATAAATCATTATAAGGTTCAACTCATTTGCTCCCTAGACACAGCCAAAGGAAACCGCCGGCTTTTTCGAACAACCCGCAATAAGAAATAAGCTACAGTCCCCGTATCTATTAATAATAACCGCCGGCCTTTTCGAACAACCCGCAATAAGAAATAAGCTACAGTCCCCGTATCTATTAATAATATTCTCCATTATCCCTCCAAAAAATAATGTGTATCCAACCTCCTTAATCTCACACCCAGGCTTAGTTACCTGGAAACTAAATAAATCATTATAAGGTTCAACTTATTTGCTCCCTAGAAACAGCCAAAAGAAACTGCCGGCTTTTTCGAACAACCCGCAATAAGAAATAAGCTACTGTCCCCGTATCTATTAATAATACTCTCCATTTCCCCTCCAGAAAATAATGTGTATCCAACCTCCTTAATCTCACACCAAGGCTTAGTCACCTGGAAACCATCTGAATCATTATAAGGTTCATTACATTTGCTCCCTAGAAACAGCAAAAAGAAACTGCTCTCCCCTCCCAACAATCCACAATAAGAAATTAGCTACAGTCCTGTTGTTGACTAATAATATTCTCCATTTCCCAAAATATTAGAAGACTCAAAAAACTCCCATGAAAATACAGGCCCCTAAAACTTTAAATATGCAATATATTTTGGAACCAACTAAACCAAGATAAGGTTTAGAACACACGCTACGGTCCTAGGCCCCAAAAGGAATTTTTACCCCACCTACCTCCCTCCCAACAGAATTAAGCTACGGTCTGCTCTGAGGGTCTGCTCTGAGACCAACGGGCGCAATTCATGATGTAACCCAGGCAGTCTCAATTACACATGAGGGATACAAAAACATGAGACAACTGCATTCCAGATCACCCTCAATCTCTTATCCCCCACTGCCCATTGCATTAGTTAATAAGGGAATTTGCTCCCCACCTAAGAATTTGCTCCCCATTTCCCCCCTAGACCTGCCCTGGGCCCAGCCAGGACAGGGGCTTGTTCCGACAGAACTAGCAAAGTGAAGTCTGATGGAGGCCTGCAGTTCGGGGAAGATGCATTATGGCCGGAAGTGTGCCTCTCATGCCGTGCGTTTCCAGTAGCCCTGAATTGTATTGCTAAAGCCAACCCACAGTGGGTCGTGAGGGCTGTGTGCATGGGAAGTGATTTATGCGGATCTGTGCACAAGTCCATTTGGGTTCTTTCCCATTGCTATTTAATGTTTCTGGAAGTTTTTGCTCCCCACCAAAGATTTTGCTTCTCCCTTTTTCTGAGACCTGCCTGGGATCCAGCACAGGTCCACTTCAGTGCAACCCTACTAACAGTCTTTCCCCCCCCCCCCCTCCCCACCAAAGAATTTGCACCCCACCCTAGAATTTGCTCCTTATGTACGTATTCTGCATTCAGCCAAAACTACATGCTACAAATGAAATATTCTTAAACTTTATTTTGTTTATTCTGTGTAGAGGATACCTGTTTCGATTCGGCACAGATTGCTCTGCAATAAGGTAATCCGAAGAGAATCTACTTGTCTGTTCAGACTATACCATTTCCAAATCAATGCAAGTTACTTCGTAGTAAAATAAATTTTCCAATTGGGTGCAAGTTACTTTGCAGTAAAGTAAACGCAGCCTGCTCAAATGTTAACATGACCTAAACATGCCTGAGGTCAGTTCAAAAATAAATTTTAATGGGGATTTGCTTCGGTTTACTGTTTAGACAGGACTTTTAATCCGAAGTTAAAGTTAATTCGGATTCGATCCAAGGTACTCTGTAGGATAAGTGTACTCCAAATTAGTTTTTAATTGGAATAAGATTTGCTAGTTTAAACAGTTAATTCAAAGCGAATTGGGATTCGATTCAGATTAAAACTCTAGTCAAACAGGGTTATTGAAGGTATAGAAAATGCACGCATGCGAATGTTTTTACATTGTCTCAAAGGCAAGGACCAGGGGCGGATCCAGAAATTTTTGGAAGGGGGTTCAAATTAGCTGAGGGGGGGGGGTCGATTTGTGCAGTTTGACCAATTTTTCCTGAAATTCCCCATGAAAATGAAATAATTAAGACTGAAAAGGGGGTTCGTTTGAACCCCCTCCGGATCCGCCACTGAAGGACAATTGATTATTTGTGGCCTTGGTTGTGGTTCTGTATGCTGCTGCCGGAGATCGACAGTACATCATATTTGGCTTCAGCCGAGATTGTCCGCGATCTCTTGCTTCCTGCAGAGACCTCTGTCCTCGAAAATTGGCTTCCTGCCAAGACTGTCCACATGACTCTGCTTCCTGCCGAGAGCCTCGGCAGGAAGCATAATCACGTGTACAGTCTCTGCAGGAAGCCATTTATCATGTACAGAAGTCTCGGCAGGAAGCAAGAACTCGCGGACAGTCTCGGCGGAAGCCAAATATGATGTACAGTCTCTGCAGGAAGCGAAAATTAGCGGAATCGATTAAACCCTGTGGCATTGTTCTGCTTGAACATTCAACTCAATATAAAAGTCAGGGTCCAAATTGGTTACCGTGTGCCCGGATTTGTCCGTACTGGCCGAGATAAGTTGTGTAATAAGTTGTGACTTATTATTTGTTTTTTGTTTTTGTTTTTTCTGGGCTTAGAAGTTAAAAAAAATAGAAGTCATGTATAGTTTCTAAGCCTAGAAGTTCTATTATAGAGTAAGTCTAAATAGTAGTTAATGAGTCCCATTGAATACAGAAATCGAGACGTTACGAGTTATGTAAAAATTGACCCAGATAATGTGGGACTACTTTATGGTTCCCGCCTTCTGCGCATCGCTTCGGTCAGGATCGAGACAATATGAACTTAGTAACTTAATATCAGTGAAGAGTTTTATTGTTTCAAGCTATCTTAAAACTAT
This sequence comes from Ctena decussata, assembly GCA_963989385.1. NCBI lineage: Eukaryota > Metazoa > Mollusca > Bivalvia > Lucinida > Lucinidae > Ctena > Ctena decussata. The sequence continues at coordinate 24,436,245 of OZ022510.1, forward strand.
TTTAAATAGGCCAACGTACAATCTGCGGTTGTACGCGTATTGAACAAGTCATGAATATTCAGTTTATCATTATTCGCGTCTCCCCCGTCGAGACGCGTCAGGGCGCGTCTAGACGCGTCTGATGCGCGGTTCTAGGTCATACGCACGCAGCACGCGCATGCAACGCGGTACGAACGCGTTTTTGGTGTACAAATACGTGAGCGCCAGTGTAGCCTGTAGACATTGTGCACCCAGGGAAACCTGATATCGAGATTTCGGAGGTTGCCGGAATTAGGAGGGTAAAACAGTGCGGCAACGTGACACTAGGGTCAGCATTTAATCTTTATTATATAATATACACAAACACGTCATAATATTATGAATAGACAGGTCAGTTTAGAAGACCAATGGTGTAAAACTTAAAATCAAAAATGTTCTAAAAACATGTTTCTTCTTCTGAATGTATTCTCTGCTCTTAAAGGAATTCTTTAATATTTCAATTTTACAACCGTTACGGAAATTAAGAATATGAATACAAACGTTTTAGTTCTATCTCCAAAAGCTTTGTTTTCCGCTTGAATAATACGCTCAGAATATCCGTCTTGTTATAGAACGGGTACTACACAATCAAAATTGGATGTTTCCTTATATAAATATTGATTTCCCTACATATGAAATCATGAGTCAAGGGGATAAAATGTTCAATAGAAATGCGGTCTCTCGTAGTTATTATAAACAAGAATCTCAGAGGAACTTTGACAGGTGTTATATGGGATTTCGGAGGATCGGTTGCGGGAACTCGGAGGTACTGAAATTTGCGATCTGGCCGGAATTTGGCTTCTTTTCAGAATTTTAAATGCAACATGCGGTGTTTTATGTGCAAATGCACGTCATACTATTGAAATGTTGTTTTCAGAGTTCGGTTTGGTAACATCGATGATCAATCTGTACAGCTAGTGATTATTATCTTATATTGCTTTGATGTAGCGCTTCTTTTGTTTGTTTTGCACACATCTGAGGCCCATAGCAGATACTAGTGGAAAGAGAAGCAGTGCACACTGAACACTTCTTTAGAATTGTCTGTTCTGGGTAGTGTCTGTTTGCCCAGCTACTTCAGTCCTAATACAGAAGGTCAGTACAGACTTTGAGGTGGAAGATGTTTGCTGGTGTGAACTAAAATCCTTTCGAAGTGAAAACAAGTCAGCAGTAGCTATTTGCTTTGGTTTAAACAATATAATCATGTAAACATGTTGACAAAAAGCAAAATATTAATGACCAAACTTTGTATAATAGGGCATCAAATTTCCATGAAACTTACCAGGTAAATACATGAGTACAAACGAGAAAGTAGGACTAGTATGGTTTATATGTCTGACATTCATGAATAAGATTGTATTTGTTAAGGTATCCCATAAGGTGCTCATTTACATGCTTTTCAAATATTTTGGAGATTGTTGGCAAAATTGAAATCGGTCGGTAACTTGACGGGTCAAATTTTGATCCACTTTTAGAAATTGGAAAAACCTTAGCAATCTTTAACTGATTAGGGAATTTTCCTGAAATCAGACTTATTTATTAGGGCAGAATACTTGGTGATATAATATTTTGGATAGTTTTTAATAGTCTTGGTCCGAGACCATCTAGACCAGTTGCTTTTGTGGAATCAAGATTCTGTATAAAAGAAGAAACTTGTTGCACTGTAATTGGTGGAATCTTGAAAAATGTATTTTCAGGAATTTTGTTACTAATAAAATTACATAATTTGGTTACGTCAAACGTTGAGGATGTATTATCATCTTCATTAAGCCGTGTAGACACAGAAGTAAAATACTCATTTAGTTTGTTTGCTATATCATAGGAATCAGTAACCTGTTCGTTATCAAGAGTTAGTTCAGTGCGCAAAGAGCTGGAAGATGTATTTGATTTGTTATTTGCTGTGCGCAGATATTGCCAAACTTTTAGATTCGTTACCGACTCCGAAAAATGTTTACGTTTGGCTTTCCTTATCAAATTTTTTGCCATATTTCTGTATCGTTTGTAATTGGCCCAGTTATTTTCCCTTTTGCTATTATCTCTCATTTTTTGAGCTTGCATAATTTCTGGAGTAAACCAGTCAGGTAGACGTTTGGATTTTACTCTTCTGGTTTTGATGGGCGCATGTCGATCTAAGTGTTTAATGATAATTTCATACCACGTGATCACATCATCATTTATATCAGACTGGCTCAAGGAAAATGTACTCAGCTCATTTGAAACGTCTAAAATAAATGACTCTTCATTAATTTTTTTGAAACATCTATATCAGATAGTGGTATGTTCTGTCTTCTTAATTTTGCAGTTTATTTTCCTGGTGAAACAAACTGGAAAATGGTCAACAGGTTTTGAGGTCATCTTAATGGGCGACTTTAATATTGAAAAATCAGCTCCGTCCCTAAGTTCTTTTAAAAAGTGTATAAAAAAGTATTTTAACTAGTATCAAAGTCGTATACGTTCTTAATGTCCCAATTTTAACCTCTGTCTGAGTAGAAATATTTTTAACTATTTTTCAGACCAGCATAAACATAAACATGATTTTTGTTAAAAGTGACTTAGTTTTTAGCACTGCTAGATGTTAGAGTTTAATGCACCTTAAATCATGTCAAATATTAGTTTATTATAAGTGCGACTGTAAGTGTACATTTTAATCTTCACTGCAAATGGTATCTGCTTTTAGAAATCCTTATTAAAATGCCAATGCTCTTAGTTTCTTAATGCAGTCATATCATTTGCTTGATCCCTTAATTTTAACTAACAAATGCATTTTTAGAATGTATGTCTGATGTTTATGTATATATGGGTTTGAGAATATTTGCGCTCTTTTATTCTGTAAATATGTTTGTGTTTTATTCTATATATATATATCGTGTTTGTAGAGGGCCACTTGGTAGAATGGCTATTTTTAGCTAAATGTGTCACCCTCTTAAAATATTATGTAAATAAAAATAAAAAATAAATAGGCCCTCACTAAATGACCAAAACATCAAGACTGTATACCCAGTTACAAAATAACAAGAGCCATAATCCTGCTTATATGAATCTGATGAAAAATGAACAATGCATTTATGAAAATTCAGCCCATTAATATGAATAGTTCTGGAGTTATCCCTTTACCTTTAAGTGAATGTCTATTATCTATGAAAGGGGAATAACTCTGTCACTTATAATTTAGCACATCCTAACAATAATCAGAATAATCAATTTACCAAATGCTAATGGCATACCAAATTTCAGCTCTCGGTCAAACGGTTCAAAAAATGGAAAAAATGCCAAAAATGACAAAGGGCCATAACTCTGTAAAAAAAAGGACAATTGAAATTCCAAAATCACATGCACATCTTCAGATCATGATAATATATTCTGCACAATTTCAAGACAATCTGATACAAGATGTTGCAGGAGTTGCGGGGACAAGGTCTAAGTCAGTAAGGGCCGTAACTCCATTAAAAATGGCCTAAAACAAAAATTAAAAAAACACTTGCACATCTTCATATCGTAAGAATAAATTCTGTAAAATTTCAAATCTATCCGATGAAAGATGTAGGAGGAGTTGCGGGGACAAGATTTCGGAAGGGCTGAGTCAGCAAGGGCTGTAACTCCATCAAAAATGACCGAAACAAAAATCGAAAACCACATGCACATCTTCATATCATAAGAATACAATCTGTAAAATTTCAAATCAATCCGATTGAAGACGTAGGAGGAGTTGCGGGGACAAGATTTCGGACGGAAGGACGGACGGACAGACGGAAGGACGGACGCACACACGGACGGACGAGGGTCATTTCTATAGTCCCCCTCCGCCTACGTCGGGTGACAAAAAACCTGCGTCGCAAATAGCAAAGAGGTACGGTATACAATGATAGTTTTGAGTTGCAAAGAAGTCAAATATCGTCTCCGGCGAACACGTTTAAAGTGCATGGTAACACCCTTATGTATTTTCTGCTATTTTTACCAAGGGAGAAACATTTATGACTTCCTGTTTGCTTCTCCTTTGGCCACGTAGCGTTCTAAAATATGGTTTGCTCTTAAATGATAATAATAATGATAATAATATTATTACAGTCAAACCTGCTTATGTGGTCACCTCTATTAAGGGGTCACCTGCCTTAAAGTCTCCATAGTCCTATCAGCGGTAAAAACGTCTACACTCAAATCATAGTAAAAAACGGTTCAACCTTCACGTTTGGTAATAAAATGTGAGTTGGTGTGCATGTATTGAGTCATATAACTGCAAAAAGTAGAGATAACAAGTTTTTGAAAAATAACAAATCTTTCACAAAATACAATTTTCTGTTCTGGTTTCCCGCCTACCAATGCTATATTAACATAGGCGGGATAGTGATTGGGACTCCACGCCTGTACATTGTATTTTTACCATTTTATGAAATCGAAAGTAGGTCATTTTAGTTGCCAACTAAAATGACCCAAATAAGTTTTCAAACCGTTTTTATGAGAAACTCAAAGATGTTTTAATTTTTTAAAGCTGGCTAATCACGTTCATTTACAATTACGAAACTATAGTGAGAAGCTTGCAGCAATACCTCATGATACTTTTTATTCATGCTGATAGAGCAATGGGGCCTTTAAGCAGCCACCTTTTCTGGGTCCCTAGAACCAAAATACAGTGCAAATGAACCTGTATTAAGGGGTCACCTGTCTTAAGCAGCCAATTTTTGGGCTTCCCTTGGGTGACCCCTTAAGACAGGTTTGACTGTACTAATAATAATAAACAGAAATAAAAATAAACGGCACAGTGAAAGTGTACCTATTCACCTTAAAATACGTCTGTATAAGCAGCAGGATATTCTGATTTCATGTGAGTCCTTCTTAATTGGGTGCAGAAGAGAAACGTTAATTATCGCTTGAGTCAAACCACAAGAATTTAATATAATTAGCTTCGCAGTCGTATCAAGTAGCTTACATATCATATACCTACATGTTCCATATTATGAAATGACCGGCCTCTTTTTGTCATGCTTTAGCTATCAGTAACTTACGTCAGCTCCCTATTACCACCTACATCTTATTATTATATTCAATAATAACGAAGTTATAGGTATTTTCTGTTGCACGGAAGCAGACTTTAGACTTGTAAAGTTGAATTTTGGCTGCTATTCAGGTGAATGGATACGGTTTGAGGGTAAGTAACTCACTTTCATATTCAATAAATACGGTTTGAGGGTAGGTAACTCACTTTCATTTTCAATAAACATTTGGGCGTGGTCGGGTGGTGCGATGGTGCTGTGTGTAACTTCCAGTGCCGGGGCGTCCTACTGATTTGGAACATTGTAGGGCGAGGGTCTACTGTGCTTGCAGTAGGTGCGGGTGGGGGTTGTTTGGACATTTTTCTCTCGTCTGTCATTTCTCCGCTTTCTCCCTCTCTGAGATATAGACTGAAATACTGTCTCAAAGGGCCGTTAAGTGTAAAACAATCAATCAATCAATCAATCAATAAATACATAACACTAGTTGTACGAAATACATGAATTGGAAAAGCATAGCCCATTGATGACGGATGGACTCTCATGCACCTGGCTCTTTGGGCGGGTCCGTTACTACAACATGCAGACAATATGAGCCGCGACGCGAGAAACCAACAATGTGGTTGTGCGCCCAGCGCAGACTCAGATAAGCCTGGGGATCCGCCAACTCTGATCACACTCTTCACTAGGCGCTTAAAGGGTACATGTACCTAATGCTCTCAGTTTCCTCCATGCGGACAGCGAAGACTCTGATCAGACTGGGCTGATCTGAGTCTGCGCTGGCCGCACAACCACTTTGTTGGTTTTCTCGTGCCGCGGCTCATATGCTAAACGGCATTTTGCAAGCAGAAAATGCTCCAATAGCTGTGCAAATGCGCAGTCCGGTCGGTTCTGCAGGCTGGTCAGAGCCAGTGCTTATCATGTATTGTTCCTAGGGCACAAGACGAAGACTTTAGCTAGATTACACTGACTCATGTACGGGTTAGCAAAGTTTTTTTTGGGTGTTGCGCTCAAAAATGTCTGGCATCTAAGTTTATATTTTATACTGATCTCTGCTGTATAATTGTCTAATTAAATGTATGACATTTCAGGAATACATTTTTGAAAGCACTAAAGCTTTACATTTTAAAACCAACGTCGGACTCCTCGTGTAAAAGCAACAGAACAATTTGTGTACTCCGAAATCGTGTTAACAGTAATACAGCTTGCCTCCGAAATTTCTGCAACATGCCTGCGATAATCCTGTTAACAATATGTACGGTACAATCGACTTTTATCTGAACATTAGGACAAAATTACGTTAATTTGGAACCTGAAAATTCACACATAAGCCAAATAAAGATGTTGTTTTAAATAGAGGTGTATTCTCTAGATTAGATACGCCTCTCTGCGAATATAAGAGAATGAAAATGCATTGCTGTCTATGATTTGGTCATCATACGATATTGGGTTTCCCTGGGTGTTGTGAGTGCAATCATTTTGTCCGTACTCGCACCAGTAAGTGGATGCTCTAGTTATGAAGCACGTTAAGTTAAAATCAGTAACCGAAGCGACTGCCTAATTAAAATTAAGAAATTACCGCATGCTTTTCTCTGGCTTCTTCACCAGATTCTTTCAGGGTCACTGATGAGGCTTGTGTAGCCGAAATTTCGAAGTATGTAACATATTTCTTTATTTGAATGTGTTTTCTGCTCTTGAAGGGCCTCTTGCAGCGTTAAATTACATAAGAAAGTAACCTTTTGGTTATGCACTTAATCAAAAATTATCCCAGTTACGTAGTGTACAAGGTTATCATTAAAATCTTGAGAGGTCACTGTATAAGCCCCTTTGGGTAATAATAGTAAAATGACTCACAAAAGTCTCAAAAGGAACACTTGGTGACATATACTGAAAGGATTTAAAAACTTCCACTCATTAATTTTGAATATCTCAAAAATGAATGCAGCTACGCCCACCAAAATTTTACAGCATATATATTTTATTATACCTGATTCTATCAATATACGGAATTTGAAATCGTTCAACCGAATCGGTCAGAAACAAGCACGTGCTCCTTATGTTCTTAGTACCGTTTACATAATGATGAATAGCTTCATGTATACAGTTTTCTGATGAAACAATTCTCTTACGATATCAAATTGAATTTTAAAAAATTAAACACGGTCAGTGGCTTAATTTAGCCTACCGCGCCTAAATATCGCAAACAGGCGCAGAGTTTTGGGCCAGATAAATGCTGAAATTTCAAAAAGTGACGTCGCGGTACAATTTTATGCGTTTATTACGGCAATTTACAATCTCAGACGACGTGCATTGTTTACAGGAAGCTAAAAAGACCGTCAGAAAAGCACCTAACAAAGATTGAAAACCAGAGGACATGACGTTAACTAACGTCGACGCCGTCTCTGTAATAGGCTTTGCGCGACAGCTTCATCCGCAGTGATACTTGCAAATCAACGTTGATGACGTCACAATATTAAGACAGTAAGAAGTGGTCGAAAGAGTGTTGCATAAGATAACCCCGGCATCGCCTTATGCATTTCAGTGACGTTACGCTCTTTTTCTGACGTCATTTAGGTAAATGATACAAATAAACTGCGTAATCTTTAAATTTGAAAAATTTCAGGCATTTTGTCGTTAAATAGTCAACACTGTCATGAGTAAACAGATCAGCAGCCAGCAATAAAAAGTGGAAGTTTTTAAATCCTTTCAGTATATTACCTGATAAAAGCGTTATGTCATCAATACCGCCCCTTAACGTCTTAATTATACAAAACTGTCTTTAAATGAGTCGTAGCGGAATAGAATTTCAATAAAGAACCACAAACTGGTTCGCAGCTTCAAAAAAAAAAAATATCCAATAATGTGGGTTGTGTTATTGTTGTGTTGTTGCTTTACGTCCACGGTAAACAGCTATGGACATGTTTGGACGATCAGTTAACCTAACCACACTACCCCCGGGCAGGCTGAGACCTCCTAAGCAGTTTTCCAGTACTAAATGTGCATACTTTCGCCAGTAACTGATAACTGTCCTACTTGAATCAGCGGAAGAGGAAACAAAAGTAAGTGGTCGGACCATGTATGAAACCCAGGACCTCTGGCTTTTGAGCCAGACACGCTACCGAATTCGCTACAAGGCCCGGCGAAATAATGCGGGAAAATAAGAGTTAGTGTCGTTTAAATCATTGCGTAAGGTGAATGTGTATACGCTCAGAGGAAGCAACTATTCCATTTGCATTTTTCCTCCCTTCTCAATAGGGGGCCAACTCTTAATGGAAAGAATGTGCTCCTAAAAGAATTTGCTCCTAAGGGAGCAAATTTTTCAAAGAGCAAATTCTTTCATATAACGATTGGCACTCTGAAATGAAAGAATTTGCTCCTAAAAGAATTTGTTCCTTTAGGAGCAAATTCTTGAAGGAGCAAATTCTTTCATTTCAGGGTTGGCCAACCTTTCGGATGGGCTATGTTTTGTTGTACAGAAAACTACACGGAAAGTCAAGAAAGTTGTTCACCATTGTTTATCCTTATCTTTTCTATTCCATAACCTTACAAGGTCGTTGAGGCACCACAGATGACTTCGAACGGATCCCTTTCCACCTTGTCCTGTTTTCACATTGTAGAAATGTCGAAATTTAAGAGGTATACCAGTACATCTTTTTATGCAGTTAATAAATATATAAAACGTTCTCTGTAAATGGGATTTTCCTGTTTTAATATGCAAGATTCCGCTACAAAAGTTAGTGGTATGCGTTTGAAAAATTAGTATACTTAAAATTCATATGGTATAGCCTTGACGTAGATTATGTTTCTACTTCAGCTGTAAAGTTGACATCTCAGCTTTTCATTGAATATGAAGCACTTCGACACTTTCGTTCAAGAGGATACACTCAGGCTGGAGTTTTCAAAACTTACGAGGGGCATTTCAGAAATACAAGGGTCATCCAAAAATTTCTGTCACTGGCTTATATCTCGAAAACGAAAAGTGCTATTCACCTACAATAAAAACCATTCAAAAACCCTTTTTTTATCACACAGCTGTAAAAAACTGATTCATGTATCAATGACATAACATTCACAATCTTCTTTAAAAGACGGGTACCCTCACCCTACTGGCAAATTAGTAGATGCAACTCCGGCAATTTCCACTTACGGGATTCCTATTATCGCTGCCTGGTGCCTATGATACCTCAGGTACTAATAAACACAGCGAAAAAATTTCGAGGTCATTCTATCCATTTTTGGTTATCCCCTCGGGGATAACCATATTAAGATAGGAATTCGTACTCGATTTGTACCCCCTTTCCTTTTGCTAAAATACAGGTCCTACTATTTCCCGGTACTTCTACATTTGGCACACCCTGCTATAGGGTTCTCGCCAGCATCGCTAATGCATGATGTTTATAGCTTATATCTTAAAACACTTTATCTCACCCTATACAAACAGTTACCTGAAAGTTCAGTTATCACTTAACAGTATAGACAGATCAATGACAAGTTCTGCTTGATTAACGCTAAATACAGGTTCCACTATTTACCGGTATTCTTCCATAGTTTGGCGCACCCAGCTGCAGGGTCCCTTCCAGCATTGCTAAGACATGAGCTGTAAAACTTATCCTGAACACTTTATCTCGCCTAATACAAGAATCTCACCTAATACAAGCACTTACTAGAGAGTACAGTCCACTTACGAAGAGCCATTACTAAACAGTACAGGTCATCTAACAAAAGTAAATAGCACTGAAGCTCACCTGATACAAGCAATCACTGGACAAAAAGAAAAAGGCTGTCAAACTCGCCACTTACCTACAGCCTCAACAAATCTAAGAATACAATAAAATTAACTTGTATTGCTGCCAATTTTCTGCTTTACCACTTGCATCCTATAGATTCATTTGCTAAGGGATAACCTCTCAAGCTTTTTCAAAAGCTGAACTTGTAAGGAGTTTACAGCATTTCGTAATCTCAACTTTATGCAAACAACGCCATAGGAAAATTGACTAGGTCATGTTCTAAGTACAAACGCTTCATAAACGTATAATATTTCAAATTCTGAAGCATATCTTTACTGCAGTAGATCATGACAATGTGATCTCAATCAAAATTTCAATAAAGATCCCTAAAATGAAGGCACAGTGGGTCCTTGAAAATCACGTGACTGTGTATTTCACATTTCATAATCAATATTTTGCATAGCATATAATTGACAGAAGTCGCTGATTTTTATGTAGTGTCCCACAGAATGCAACAGACAGCAACCCTGAAAATTTCAGAATCCTGCGATATGTAACTAACGAGATATACGGAATGAGTCAAGCCAGCAGAAAAACAAAAATCATGAAAATAGGCCAGTGTCAAATATAAGGTCTGTATTTGAGCTTATAACTAAACCAGATGGCATGTTTTCACCATGTACCTGATATCAGTATAAAGATAAAAGATTGTTCTTTTGATTGTTGCAAACCGTGGTAAGCTATCACGTCTGTGAGCAACGTTATGTGTCCAGTGAAAGAACTTTTTGGACCATCCTCGTAATGTAAATGAGCTCAATGTATCCTATCGGTTGATATTTAGCAGTAGTTCTATATATCATTAGAGTTCTTTCGGATAAGACGCAGCTGTATAAGTGGCTGTATCGGGACGTTTCGGAGAGGGAGAAATCATTTTTTCAATTTTGAAACGCATCTATATAATACCGTCAAATGTTAGTTTGCATAAGATAGAGCATTTGATTTACATACGATTATGGCTTATAGTTTTGTTTAAGAGATTTGGTGTATGTCTGCCCAATAGTTCATTGTCCTCAGCCGCTTAATAATTGATAGATTTTGGAAATAGTGCATGTCCGCCCGTCTTTTCGTTCGACTGTCACACTTTCGTTTCCATACTCTTTGAAGTTATTGTTATTAGCCCAAATTTGGCGAACAATGATTTCTTCCCTTGACTACAATAATATCCTCCCTTGTACTCAGTTATATTGAACAGCTTCAATCGGCAATGTCCTAATGTTTTGTTTAGTATTTCTTCGGCTGGTCGTTTGCTTTATAGGGTGTAAAAGGCCTTTGGGGTAGTATTTCAGTCTACAACGAGTTGCCTGCCAGAGATAGTGGACAAGGCAGACGAGAGAGAGAGAGAGAAAAAAAGTCAAACAGTCCTCACCCGCACCTACTGCAAGCACGGTAGCCCTTGTCCTGCTTTAAGCCAGTTTACCAATGATTTCTTTTTTACCGTTTGGAATTTTGTTAAATGGACAGAGGAATGGGTTGCAAGTTATAATTGTCTCTGTAAGTTAGGTTCCGGGCTAACATCTTTAGAGTCTCCATAGTCCTATCAGTGGTAAAAATATCTAAACATAAATCCTTTGATAAAAAAAACTAGGCTAATGTACATATATTGAGTCATAAATGTATAACTGGCTGAAAGTAGAGGTAACATGTTTTTCGAACAATGAAAAAAAAAGCTTCCTGGTTGCCCGTCGAGATTTTCAATATAAACGAAAGCGGGACAATGAAAGGGGACCCAAACTTTTACATTGTATTTTTACCATTTTCTTCAAGCTTGTGACAGCGAAAATATTTCCGTTTAGGAACAGCGTAAAACGACTAAACTCAAATCCCTATGCAAAGCGAATTAACCTTCACGTTTGGTGGTAAAATTTGGGTTCATGTGTATCAATTGAGTGAAGTAATTTGCAAACACAAGGAGAACATGTTTTTGAAAAATAAAAAACTGCTCCACAAAATACAGTTTTCAATTTCCGGATCCACGTCGAGCAATGTAGTATAAACAAAAACAGGACAACGAAAGGAGTTTCATGTCTGTACATTGTATTTTCATTTATTTATTTATTAATTTTTGTCAGGTGTATGATATCGAAAGTCGGTCATTTCAGTTGCCTTCTAAAATGACATATTAATTCTCAAAAGTGTATTATGTGAAACTAAAAAAAACACGTTATTTACAACTTCGAAACTGTAGTAAAAAGGCTTGCAGCGGTACCTCGCTATAAAATATCTAACGACAGAGCAAATGGGCCTTCAACCGCTAGTTATATTCCAATACAGAAAGAAAAGGCAATGACTATTGGGTAACTCTCAGTGCATACTACTTATTTGGATAGCCCTACTGTGCATACTACTTATTTGGATAGCCCTACTGTGCTTGAAGTAGATGCGGGTCGGGGTTGTTTGGCTATTTTGTTCTCTCGTCTATCTCTATTTTCTATCACCCTCTCTCTGGGAGAAGAAGGCTCGACATAGTCTGAAATAATGTCTCAAAGAGCCATTAAACCCAAACCAAACCAACCAATCATTTTCTGATTCCCTTTCGACAGATGCAAAAAGCGGGACATTTAATGGGTCCCATGCCTGTACATTGTATTTTTACCATTTAAATCATGCTTATGATATCGAAAGTGTGACCAAAATCAATTTTCAGATCCGTTCTATGTGGAACTCAAGCTTGTTTTATTTGTTTAAAGTTAGCACTGTGAACCTTGCTGCGATACCTCATGATAAAATATTTCATAAATGTTTACCATGATACTGCAATGTGGCCTTTAAGCTTTAAGAGTTTCATGGTGTAGTTTAAACAAGTATTACAATGTCTTGTTTATTAGAGCCCATACGTTGAACAAGAGTTCCGCGAAACACTATGTCGCACCTGCTTTGCACCTTCACATTAAAAACTCAATTAAAGCATCATTGTGTCACACGTGTAAATTTGGTCAAAATCCATTCAGTAGTATGTGAGATCTCGTTTTCATGTTTTCGCTATTTTTAGTAGCGGTGGATGGCGGCAATTTTGGATGGTCAATTTGAAACATCTTGAAGTAGCTTGATGCAAGGATCATTGTGGAATAAATTTGATGCAATTTCATTCAGTGGTTCTAGAAAAATTGACATTTTCACGTTTTTCTATTTTTAGTAACGGTGGCTGGCGGCCATCTTAGATGGTTTCGAATCACTTAATTTGACAGAACTTCATTAATGGACAATTCTAACCAAATCTGACCAAAATCCGTTCATATTTACTCGAGATATTAGAGTTTTAGCAAAATAAGGCTTGTTAACAGAAAGTATGTCACTGTGACCTAATTCCGCTTCATTTTTGTTTTTATTTTAAAGATTTACTCCCTTGATAATAATAACTAAAAAATGTGATGACATATTTCATGCAATACTTCCGACATAATGTAACTATACATTTGAAATAGAGTTTAGATAATAATATTTGCTAAAACTGACTTTAAACAAAAAATAAGATCATTTTTTAAACTATCGCGGACCGCGCTCGAAATCGCATTATTGGACAAAAATAATTTATTCATACGTCACAATCACGTGCACAAATAAGAAAAATACCTGTACATGATCACATGACACATGAGGTCAAAATCGATACTCTTACAGGCCGTGAGGAAGTAGGTAATTTGCATTTTAATTTGAAGATTATTTCTCATTTCACATTCTTCGGGAAAAAAAACCCATGCATTTCTCCAAAGCTTGTACGGTTAATTATGAGATTATTACATATTGTTTAACGAAATTTTGTTAAAATATTTGTTTCTGAAAACATGAAATAAACTAGGGAGACAATCTTAAATAAAACCAAGGCCCAGCTGATGCTCCTTGCAGAATTTCAACCAAATATACCAAGTGGTTCTTGATAAAAAAGTGGTTTTATTGTTTTTGCTATTTTTAGTAACAGCAGCCATCTTTGAAACTGGATTAACCTGACTTTAACCATGCTAAAGCCCTGCAATCTGGTCATGCAGCATGTGAAATTTGAGAACCATGGATGCATTGGTTTTGGAGAAAATGTCATTTGAATGGACTTAAATGCTAGGGTCGACGTAACTGTGAACGGACGGACGGACGGGTTGACGGACGGACGGAAAACCGGACGCCTATATCGCACCTTGCTAAAGCAGGTGCAACAATTATCCCGTGACCCCTCACCCACCCAAAATAGCCACCTATCACCCCTATGGCCCCGGTATTTTGTTCAAGCTACTTCTTGTAAGAGCACACTATGAACATTATTACTTCCCTTGAATAAATGATATGTAAGTGTTGTAATGAATTAAGAAACGCATAATTTCATCAGCTTATTCTTCCTGTTAGCTGAAATTATCAATATATATATATATATTGTAAAACATATGAGGTATTGTAAGAAAATGATTTATAATCGGAAGGTTTCTAAAATAGTTTCTCTTTATCAATTTATTTCATATGCAAACTTAGTTAGTCAACTGTCTATGAAAGTGATTTATTATTTGAACGGAAACTCAAAGAATTGAAAAAAAAAAAAAAAGAAACAGTCGGGCAGCTTGGTTACAGAATGGCAACAACAACGATTCTCCTCTTCGACTTGGAAAGGGGACAGATATACAGACTCGGTACCAGGAGTGTGCACTTATGGATTTGTTCCGCTGAGCCTCCTGGGGAACATTCGTATGAGAATTAAAAAAAAAAAAAAAAATAAATAAATAAATAAGTTACAGCAAATCGGAATAAATTCCCAAAGAATAAATCAGTCAACGGCTGAGACGGTAGAAGAATCCCTTTGCAATGATACAGGTGGGCTCGAGTACCAACGGATCCACTAGCGCATCGACGACCCATGTGCTAGCTATGACGTAATAGGAATCGTTACACCACCAGCGGCTGAATATCTATCCTCGGGATGGCTACCCAAGGTCGGATGGGGAAGAGAGGCTGTGGACCACCATGCTCACTTACACGTCAACCATCAGTACCCCCTAGGAACCTTGGAAGTTGGACCGTCGGCATGATGGGGGGGTGCGGGTTGAGGCTCCTATGGCTCTGAAGAGGACCGCCGAATCTACGTCATCAGCAGTTCACCGAACCAATCAGCAGACAGACAGTGGTCGGGAGGCAGGCCCTTTGTCTCTGACTCTTTGCCATTTTCAGGGCCCTCCGGCCGAGCACTGGTGCCTGGGACATTGTGCAATAGTCGGAATCGACTTAAAATTATAGAAGACCGTTGGCAGCTCACTTTATGCCGTTATTCTAACCTACAATAACTTACTTAACTCACATCTTTCGTCCGGGCTTGAAGATTGGCCTGGAATTCAGGTCAGTTCTTCATCCTGATAGCCACCTCTGAGTTAAACAACTAATCTGGATTGTCCTGGGTAGCCCCCATGTACCTCTGGTGCCCAGCTAGCTTAAAAATCCTCGAATGGAAATTGAATTTAAGACAACTGATCGATCCCTTTCCGATACGTCCCGATACGTTCAGATACGGCTACGTTTACAGATACGTATTATCCGAAAGAACTCTAATAGAAAGATAAATTCAAGTGCTTGAAAATAGTATGTAATAAACGAACTTCTAAGTCACTCATGCATGACAGCATATGGTTATACGTCACAAGGGTGTGGATACTGGAAACTGTACATTTTCATTGACAGTCCCTTTCGTTCTATCGCCACTGGCTAAATGCAAAAATGATAACTTTAATGAGGAAACACGTAATACTGTCATTCAAATGTAAGAAAAGAAAATAATACAGAAATCATTTCAGGAGTCTTCACAAGTAACATAATAAATTAGCGTTTTCCTCTGCCATGCGGGTATAAATGCATTGTTATTATAAATGCATTATATCAATAAATTATTCTCCTCAAATTTCAACCAACGACAGACAATTTATCACCGAAATGATTAGGTCACTATGTTTTCTTACGACTGACAAGATATTACTCATGAAAGTGAATGATACAAGTGCAAACTCCACGCCGGAAGTTGCAAAGTAGCAGCAATTCATGTAAAATACAAAGCAATGGAATCAAATTATCTTCTTATAAAAAGACACAAGCTAAACATATTTAACGTTGTCTAATGTCAAAAGTTAGAGGGGCATAATGGAAACAAAATGTATACATGTACATAAAAACATGAAAGAGTGTTATTTCGTAGGAAATACTGACATTGAAATATGTTGTTGGTGGGGTAACTTATCATAAAAATTCAGATAGGCCATTGACAAAAGAGCATAAGGTGCCGTAAAAGATGATTTATTACAAAAATCAAGCATGACGAATTAAACTTTTATCGTTTTTTGTTTCATAGCTGCCATCAAACATTCAGTTTCAATTTAAATGACATCAAACCCGAAGTTTAAAAAGCTTACTTTACATTTCAATTTAGCAAAGGAAGTGACGTCATAAGAAAAACACGTGCACATTGCTCCATGATAAGCATATTTTGCAAAGGAAATCTTGTGTTTTATCAAAGCTGATATACAGATGTTTATACTGGAAAAAATTCAGTAGAACAGATATAACAGGCATCAGTTAAGAGCGGTTTGTTTCTAGAGATAGGAAAATATAACAACAATTGTCAAGGTACAGTTGAAGAAAACACCAGTACTGGTAACTGAAATTTTCTAAGTGTAGGTCGTTGGGTGATATCTAAATATAAAAGTTTAGACATAAATTTGAAAATCCAGTCCACATTCCTAGGAAATACAGACTCATTTACACTAGTTCTAAATTGCCCCTCGTATTACAGAGATGGATGGATGACGCGATTTTTCAGTCACATCTCAGTGGACGCAGAGAGGGTGATAACTAAAGGCTGTGTGTAATGGAACTCTGTTTACGGTTGGAAATATTTCCGCCTACAGCGGGGCTTGAACCCGGAACCGCTAGTTCAGTATGCCAGCGCTTAACATACTGAGCTACTGTGGCTCCCAGTTGTAGAGAAGATCCAGAAATTTGCATAATTAAGGAATTTTATGTGAAGCTGAAAGCACCAGACCACTTGCAAACAGGAGCATATAGAAAATAAAGCATTGCAAACTCGTCTGTGGTGCCTCAACGATCTGGCAAGGTAAGGGGTTAGAACAGAATATACAAGTTACATTATCGAGATAATGCACAAATATCAGTGTCAAAGTATCCCTGGGCTACCAATCTAGTGTTTCGCTATTGAACCACCATCAGACTGCTAAAGACTTCGATACATAACTCAAATTTCGACACCATCATAGTAGACATACTTAAGCTGTTCGCTAGCACCCTAGGTTATCAATAATTAATTAAGTTCTCCTGATCAATAAATGTTTGCAGAATCAAGCTGTGATTTACCATATCCTGGTTCAATAATTTCTTGTTTTAAGGAATTTCCTTGATCATAAACCATAAAATTGCCTAACCAATAATACGAGGCATTACGCACACGGTTATACACTTACATCATCATGCAATAGGACACTCAGTTTTCTTAAGAAGTGAAGTGCAATCTGGCCATAGGACGAAGAGCTCACTCAAAACGTGTAACGCAGTCAGGGCATAGGACTCGCATCTCATCTAAAGAGTGAAGCACAGACGGAGCATAGGACAAACAGCACACTCAAAAACTGAAGGGTAGTCAAGGAAGGCTTTAGAACACAGCCCACTAAAAAAAACTGAAGCGCAGAGGACGTACAGCTCACTCAAAAACCGAAGTGCAATCAGGGCATAGCATAGGTCGAACATCTCAATCAAAAAGGGAAGAGTAAGTCAGGGCAAATGCCGAACTGTTCACTATAAAAGTGAAGTGCAGTCAGGGTATAGGGCGCATATCGTTCTCGAAAACTAAAGCGCAGTCAGGACAAAAAAGAGGACAAACATCTCACCAAAAAGTAAAACGCATTCAGGGCATAAAACGAACAGTTCACTCAAAAACTGAAGCGCAATCCAGGGCATAGTCTGATCATCTCACTCAAAAACTAGAGCGAAATCAGGGCATAGAACAAAAATCTTATTCAAAAAGAGAAGCGCTGCCAGGGCATAGGACGAATATCTGACTCAACTGAAAAGTAAAAGTGCAGTCAACACAAAGGACGCCCATTACACTCAACAACATGTAGTATAGCACAGTCAAGTGGGAACGCAGACTCATCACATTTGAGTAATTCATTTTCTGAATGGTCGTCTACGCACAAAAAAGTAATCCCTTTTTTCGCCGGAGAAAAATGGCGGGAAATTTTTGTCAGAAACAGCCCCAAAATAATGCTCATTTGAAAAGATATGCAGTCGTGGTTTTCTGACGGACCAGATCACAATGAATTTTTATGTTTTATTATTGAAATCAGATGCATATCGGTACCTCAATGCAGTTTGCACACCCAAAACAACGATCACAAATTGACAACCGTTTTTCAGAAAATTAAAACCCTAAGACAGTACCCCAAAGTTATTTTGCAAAGAAAATTGTCCCAAAAACCAAATTAGATGCCATTATAACTGAACCGTAGCTCATACATTCGACCGTCTTTCAGCGAGGTATATCTACGGGAGAAAGTCTATTTACTTTGAAAATCGATAATGAAGTTGGTCATTTTTACAGCACGTGCGTTTGTCAACACACGGACATTTTTCTGCTGGATCGACTTGAGTTGAGCCAGTTGAGGAGACCAACTGTTTCTTCATTTATGGTACAGTAAAGTTTGTAATCATTTAGCATACTGTGCATTTATTAAGATTTTGCGTAAGTCTGCCTGCCTGTGATTTTTTGGGCTTCTGAATTTAGGCTACACGCCGAGAACGAACGAGAGAAAGCAAAACAAACACACTGGTACTCGAGAAAACCACAAAGTTTGACAAACGAAAAACATTGAGTGATCGACCGGCTGTTTTTTTAATAGTGGAACAAGAAAGAGCAAGCGGAATGATAATAAATATTTCAAGTGAAACCTACATGCTTTAGTCGAATTACGGACAACTCGCCCCAAGACAAATCGCCCCACAAAAATCTCGCCCCACAAAAATCTCGCCCCAAGACAAGTCGCCCCTCCTTCAGACAACTCGCCCCACATTCTGAGACAACTCCCCCAGACAACTTCCCCAAAGACAACGCGCCCCACATTCTGAGACCACTCGCCCTTCTAAAGAATTCTGTCCCGGACGACGCCCCCCCGGCCCCTCCCCCCCCCCCCCCCCCACCCCTCCCCCAACACACACGTACCCTTTCGGAAGTCGGAAGGCATCCCACAAAAAATACAAGAGACAGCTTGCTCTTACTCATAAATCTGTCAAAACCCTGTCCCGTTAGGCGCTAAGGGACCGACCATTTGATATTCTGGGGGGGGGGGGGGGGGGGGGGGGGGGGAGGGGGGCTTTGGATATGCAAGAAAAAAAATTAGCTCATAATGGGATTTAAAACAAGAGGGCCATGAGGCCCTGAATCGCTCACCTGAACAATTGGCAATGTGGCATTTACTTATCATGTCTGAAATTGTCAAATTATGAGTTTTGGGTCAAAAGTCAAAGAATGATCATGACCACTTGTACTCATAAATCTTCATGTACTCATTAAGACAACCATATATACCATTTTTAGGGCCAAAATCATCAAAAGTTTCCATGAAATCTTATGTTCTAGCATTTTCCCATATTTGTCCATGCCACAAAAAAGGTCAAGGTAAACCCAAGGTCATCATTTGAACAGTCTTGGTGGTACTCTAGTACTCCATGCTATTTACCAAGTTTCAAGGCCATAGGTGTATTGGTTCTGGAGTTGAAAGATATTAAAGATTTATACCATAAGTGGTAATGGCGGCCAAGTTGGTCATCTGAGATGGAACGTTTGAACAAATTTTCATTCAATCAACCCCTGGAGGCTCTGTATGAAATGTGTTCACAATTGGCCCTTTGGCTTTTGAAGAAATGGTTGAAAATGTCAAAATATGAGCGATCTGGATCAAAGGTAAAAATGACCTTGACCTCTTGTACTCATAATTCTTCATGAACTCATTAAGACAACTGTATGTACCAATTTTTTAGGCCAAAATCATCAAAACTTTCCATGAAATCTTATGTTCTACCATTTTCCCATATTTGACCTTGCTGTAAAAGGTCAAGGTCAACACAAGGTCATAATTTCAACAATCTTGAAAGTACTCAAGTACCCAATGCTACATACAAAGTCTCGAGGCCATCGGTCAATTGGTTCTGGAGAAAAGATTTTTAAAGGTGTTTACCATATATGGGCGTGGCGGCCATGTTGGCCATGTGTCCAGGACCGTTAGAAAATTTTTTCATTCCCTCAACCCCTCGAGGCTCTGTATGAAATTTGGTTTCAATTGGCCCAGTGGTTTTAGAGCAGATAGTTTGAAATTGTCAAAATTTGAGATTTCTTAGTCAAAGGTCAAAATATGACCTTGACCTCTTGTACTCACAAATCTTCATGTGCTCATTAAGATGATTGTATATACCAATTTTCAGGCCAAAATCTTCAAAACTTACCATGAAATCTCATGTTCTAGCATTTGCCGATATTTGACCTTGCCGTAAAAAGGTCAAGGTCAACCCAGGGTCATAATTTGAACAATCTTGGTAGTACTCGTGTACCCAATGCTACATACCAACTTTCAAGGCAATCGGTCTACTGGTTCTGGAGAAGAAGATTTTTAAAGGTTTTTACCATATATGGGCGTGGTGGCCAAGTTGGTCATGTGACCTGGATCGTATGAACAAATTTTCATTCCCTTAACCCCTGGAGGATCTATATGAAATTTGGTTACAATTGGCCTAGTTGTTTTTGAAGAGATTGTTTGATATTGTCAAAATATGAGAGTTCTGGGTCAAAGGTCAAAGAATGACCTTGACCTCTTGTACTCATAAATCTTCATGTAGTCATTAAGATGACTGTATGTACCAATTTTTAGGCCAAAATCTTCAACAGTTTCCAAGACATCTTATGTTGCAGCATTTTGCCATATAAAAGCATAAGGAAGCAAATTTGACCTTACTGTAAAAAAAAGTCAAGGTCAACCCAAGGTCATAATTTGAACAATCTTGGTAGTACTCGTGTACCCGATGCTACATACCAAGTTTCAAGGCCATCGACCTATTGGTTCTGGAGAAGAAGATTTTTTCAGGTTTTTACCATATATGGGCATGGCGGCCATGTTGGTCATGTGACCAGGACCGTTTGAACAACTTTCCGTTCCTAAGGTCCCAGGAGGCTCTATATGAAATTTGGTTACAATCGGCCCAGCGGTTTCAGAGGAGAAGTCGTTTGAAAGTGTGGACGGACGACGGACGGACGGACGGACGGACGGACGGACAACGGAGCCTTACCATCCTATAAGCTCCCCCGGAGCCGCTGGCTCAGGTGAGCTAAAAATCAGACATCGAAAAACAATGAAAAAAAAACAACCTGGCTCCACCCAAAATTTCTTAAGAAAAGTCTGCAGATAATTCCATTTGAATTGAGTTTTTAAAATGTCACTGGCTTCTGGGGGCGCAGACTCCCCATATTTATAGTAATGTTTTAATATCTACAATTTATTTTTTACACCAGCAGCACCCCCCCCCCCCCACCCCCATACACATATCATATGTTCATACATTTTACCAAAAAAATCCTATACAACATTCACATACATGTATTATTGATCAGGCGCATTGAAGTAAATGTTTCTACTAAATAAAACTGAATTGCAAAAGAGTCACAAGCATGTGGGACACAAAGCCATTATGGCAAAATAAACACTCCAAAAGGAGGCAAAATTCCTAAAAAAAAAAACAACCCTTTATTTCTTTTATCATCATTCCTAGTTTTGCTCTATTTTTTTCCCAATCTTAAAACTGCCATTAAAATTGGGACATTGCTTTGGCTTCTGGGGGGCGTTGCCCCCTAGACCTCCTTTGTTAACTTCTTAGCAAAGAACTTTTAGCCATTTATTAACTTGCATTCATTTATAATGTGACTCTATCAATAAGTATTTACAAGTAGCACATCACACTTGTGTGATAGGCTCGTGGTATTTATCAAACTTTCAAAAGTGCGAGTAAAAGCATACAGGGATGTTTGCATGTGTACCATAGATGAACAGGGTAACATGCTCCAGGCACTGGTTTGCAAATGCAAGCTAACCCATGCCCTTATTCTTATGATCGGTCCCTAAAGGGGACAACAAATACTAATAAGCATTAATGCATGATTTTAGCATGCCTCCCAGCCACAGTTTGATAATTACTCTGCAGCTGCAGAACCCTCAAAACCTCGCTGCGCAGCCCCTGGGTGTACCAGGTTATCGTTGAAGTGCTTTGGGTATTTAATGTATTTACCAAGGTCCACCCATTCACAACCAGGGTCAAGGCGAAGCTCTTCCTTTTTCTTGGGTGGGGGGGAGGGCACAGGGGAGGGGGGAGGGGGGCGAGTTGTGTTCTGCATCGGGGACAAGAACGTAGATATTCTAGTAAGGTGAGTGTCTGAGAATATGGGGCAAGTTGTCTTCTGAAAGTGGGACAAGTTGTCTTCTAAAAGATGCAGTTGTAATGACAAACAGCGTAGATCCTGTTTCGGGATCTATCGCACTTTCATCGCACTTTAATCACTTTTTTCATCAAATTCGGTAATTTTCCTTGAAGGAATATGGAGGCTTCAATTCAATTCATTTCAATTCAATGTATAATTTAACATTGATTCAACACTGACTCTCAACATTTTGCTATAACAGGTTTACCCAAGGGAAGTCAGTTTCTGTGCACAAGGCAGTAAGTATCTGCCATATTTTTGAATAAGTGGGTCAAATTTTACCAAACTTCCATGGATATATCGTTTGGACAAGCCAAATAGCATCTTTGCAAGTCAAGGGTACTAAGGCCACTTTGTTTCTTATGTATGTAAGGAACAAAGTGGTCTTAGTACCCTTGGATTGCATAGTGGTCTTAGTACCCTTGGTTTGTAAAGGTGTCTAAAAAGTTGATTAGGTTTTGGTGACTTTGACCCCATTTTCAAGGTCACAAGAGGCCTTAGACTTGACCTTCTGTGGTCTGCGTCAGCATGACAATTTCTTGTACCCACAATATTTCTTGAACCAATTTCACCAAACTTGCATGGATATATCATTAGGACAAACATAAGAGCATAATAGATTTTGATCACGTTGACCTTATTTTCAAGGTCTTCGGAGGATTTAGTCTACATATGTGAAAATTTCACTTATACAGTATGCTGATATCTCTTCAGCCCCCACTTTCAATCTCTTCAGTAAGGGAAAAAAAGGAGACCGTGTTTGGCAACACATGGGAAGAAACTCGTGCAGAAGGAATTATAATAGTGATTTGAGAAGTAACTTCCCTTATACTGAACTGGCCGACTCTCTAAAGATTGGAGTGAGTGAACTCGGGTTGAACGTCCCACCAACAACGAGGTCATATGGAGACGGGACCTCGGTTTAAAGTATACGAAAGACCGGAGAAGCGGGGGATCGATCTTGCGACCCCTGGATGGGTAGTCCGAAGTCTAAAGATTGGAATTAAGCATAACTGTCTTAAAACTGATGTTTGGTTTTTCACTGCAGTAATGCGTCTAAAAATGCAGATGGAATGACAAACAGCCAGTCCGACCAAGATCTGAAGTGTTTGTCTCTATATTATATTACTTTGTATCGAACTGCCCAAATGCACTCACAAAAACGCTAGAAATAGGCTAAAACTTTTGCGAATTTGTTAATGGAGTATTGAGGCTTCAGTTCAATTCAATGAATAATTCAACATTGATTCAACTCTGACTCCCAATATTGATTCAGCATTGAATGTCTGCTGGGCCTTTAATACTTCTGTATTCCATGTCAGTCCATTGGCTATCACCCCATGAATGCCATAGGGCCTAACCTATTTTGAGTCGACATTTATTAAAGAGAAAGTCGACTGATCAAGTAAATTTTACCGGCGAAACTCCACTTGGCAGCTGCGCTACCGAGACTCTTTGGTCTGTGGGAGTCGGTATGAGCCGAACAAGAGTTGCAAACAATGTTTGGTTTGTAGCTCTAGAATGGGTTGAGTTCTAGAATGAGGAAATAACAATTTTGTAGATCTTTGTAATCGTGTCTGTTCCGCGTGTTGTCGCTGATGACATCACACCAAAAACACACATACACATACTTTTCGATATTTGTTTTATATTAGACCTGAGAAAAGGTGCAGACTTGTCAAAGCTGCCAGGCGACAGAGTCGATTCCCCCTACCCTCCCCCCCCCCCCCCCACCCACTCCGCCTCCCCGTTCCTCTCACCAACCAACACACCGGCCCGTACGACGGAGAGCGGAGGGTGCACCTACCATAACCGAGCAAATTACATAAAAAAACATGCAGTTTTCTGCCACAAAGCGAGTTTACACCCCTAAACTAAAGCTCTAAAAGTGTCCTTAAAATCTGGATTTTCTTAACTTTCTTACCCCCTTTAACCCACCCCAACCCCCACCACCCTAGGGCACCCCTCCCCTCCCGCCACCTCCCCACTCACACTGAAATTCGTTCCAGCCACACCTTCTTACCCTCCGCCCCTAATCCCTTGGCAAAAGTATGTGTACGGGCCTGCACAACCATTCCATTTGATCCTTCAGATGTAGGACCCATTAAGTTTTCTCTCCCAAAGTGAAATTTCACGTGCTGTCTTAATTGAATAGTTGTTTAGTGGTGTAGCGATATTTGTCTTGCTTTAATTTTTCAAACAGGGTCGCGCGATATAGCATTTGAAATATTGGCACACTGGCTGTCAGCCGACTCACAAGTTAATATCAGTGATACAATCAATTTACTGTTTACGTCACAATTTCATGACGTAACCAGCACTACTGAGCTAGCTTCCTTGTTTACAAACTCTGCGGGTGGGTATGGAATTGTGGTTATTTGTGAATAAAGTATAAAGATAGACTTCTGTCATGCATTGTATTTTTAATAAACATATTTAATTTAATCGCGCTTGGTATTCTAGCAATACATGGAATGATGATTCTCTCGATTTTGTCGCAAACGTTGAAATGCATAGCCGGGCCAGTGATGTAAACACTGTTGTCCGCCATTTTGTTGAAAACAACAACAACAAATTGCGTAGAGTACCCGAAGATTATTTTGCAAAGAAAATTGTCCCAAACACCGAATTACTTGATTTTTGTCACAGGGAAAGGGCGAATACCATGGTTTTTCATGGCATATGTCCGCCGGCGGGAGAAAGTCGAATTGTTTTGAAAATTGCTTTTGAAGTTGACTTAAAAAGTCGTCTTTCGACCATCGTGTCAACTGCTCGAATGCCGAGTATCTCGGTGTTCAGTTCGGATCTCAGAGAACTAGGAAATTAAACTAAGATGTAAGGAATAAAACCGTGTATTATTTTCGGCTGTGTGTAGTTTGATTCGCCGACAAAGCAGCACTCAAATTGCGACCCGTTCGTCGATTGAATCTGAATCTGAGGAATTTCGAACGTTTTTTCGTTGCTATCTGTATAAAAATATCACTCCGCCATGGATACGCGTTCCCACTGGTCAGGGCATAGGACGAACCACTCAATCCAAAACTGAAGCGCAGTCAGGGTATATCACGAATATCTCACTAAAACTGAAACTCAATCAGAGCATAGGACGAACAACTCAAACAGTGAAGCGCAGTAAGGGCACAGGACGCACTACTGGTGAACTGTGGGTATAGGACACACAGTTCACTAACAAAAAGAAGCGCAATCTAGCCATAACATGTTCTAGTATAGTCTAGTTTGTCCCATAACCTTGCAAGATGGTTGGTGTGCCACAGATAAATTTTCAACTGGTCCCGTCTATAACTGCTAATGTTGTGCTGGCGAAGTCCATCCTAGTCCACTCTTTCATGTTGTCTAGTAGGGGTGTAACGATAAATCGATGCATCGCGATAGCGGTTGCCTTGATAGTGCTATCGTAATGCCGGGAGTGTTTTATAACTATCGCCGATAGTGCTTTCAACTATTAATAGTTGTGATAGTTTTTGTTCATGTAGATTTTCACCTTGTGGACTGGATTTGACACTTGTCTTCCAAACAAAGGTCATTTAGGATCCTGAAAGCTATCTGCTTTGCATAAAAACACTTGTGTTTAAGATAGTGGTCAGCACTGGTATATAATTTAGAGATGAAGGACTTACTTAAATCTCTGAATTCTTAAGAAATTGCAATATTCTGAGACAGTGATAGTGTCGTGATGCATCGTGATGTAAGACCCTCGATAGTAATAGTATCGTCATAGGGGTATCTCCGATAGTGATAGTATCGTGATAGGCAGAATTTGGGACGATAATCAGCCCTGGTTGTCTTCCCGCTTCTTCTTCTGTCTAGCTGTTCTTTTTCCTTTCACTCTTCCCTGAAGAATCATAGGATGTTCAGTTCACCCAAACACCTTACAGTTTCATATTTTACTGTATAAGGGTTTGAAATAATAGGCAGACAGGTTAGATACCGAGATTTTCCTCCCGTACTTTTATGGTGCGTTACGTACATTTACCTCATTTAGAGGGTGTTATTTCTAATCCCTACTGGAAATATGAAGACGGACACAGAAATGTAAATAATAAAAGGGTGATTCTGGGGACACAGTTCATTTTCATGCTTAATGTCACACATACGCACATTTGAGCTGCGACACGACAAAAACAAAGTGGTATGTGCGCACAGCTAAGACTCAGATCAGCCTGGGCGGTACTCGCTATCGCATGGAGCTAGCTTGGGCTCTTAGCTACCTTTTAAGCGCACAACAAAGACTATGATCAGACTTGGTGGATGCCCAGGCTGATCTGATTCGTCGCTTAACGCATGGAGCTAGATCGGGTCATTAGCTACCCTTCAAGTGCATAACAAAGAATGATCAGATTGGGTGGATGTCTAAACAGATCATAGTCTTCCCTGAACCCAATTGCCACTTTGTTCATTTTGTCGTGTCGCGGCTCATTTATGTTTTGTTGATTCCTTTCTGATTGGCATATAAGAATTCGAATCTAGTGATACATGTAATCTCAACCTGCGACAGTACCCCGAGAAATATTACACTTATACTGACGGACATGGGTCAAAGGTCAGCCCATTTTAAAACTACAAACTCGCAGTTGTGAACTTCATTTATTTTGCCATTTTAACAACATTATCGGTGTTCACTGAATTGAAGATTCATAATGCTAACCACCAATAAAAATGCTATGAAAGCTACAAGAATGATCAGTTCTGCTATTTGGAGACGCTTTTATTGCAAATTAAGTTATTTTTGAATTTTATGAAGTTTCGCGACAGATGTGCAGGTACAGAAATAATTAAATTTGCCACGAACAAAAACATGGGTCAGTAGCCGAATGAGGTAACAGATTTGCATCCCTTTTCTGCTCTTATCCGAATTTCTAATTTGTATTCTGGAGACCTACACAATGAACTAAACGCAATATTGGGGTAATTAAATTACTATAATAAATGTACACGTATTTCACACTGGAAAGCGCGGCAAAAGATGAAAATTTGCAATGTCAATTCCCCTGTGTACCCATACATGTACAACTGATTTTAGAACGCGGACGCTTTTTGTCTTTTATCCGGACTGACTCGTTCTAAATTGAAAACAGTCAGAATGGCGTTCTCATTTCAACGAATCTGAGGAAATTGTGATTTTTGCGTACAGTCGTTTGATTGGTTAGTTGGTTGGTTGTTTTGGGTTTATCGGCATTTTGAGACAGTATTTCAGTCTATATCGGGCCGTCTTCCAGAGACGGGCAGAAAGAAAAGAGGAATGATAGATGAGAGAAAAAACATCCAAACAACTCCCATCCGCACCTACTGCAAGCACAGTAGACCCTTGTCCTACGTCTATCCAAATAAGTTGGACGCTCTGACACTGGAAGTTATAATCAGCATCATCGCCGACCACCACCCTCACAGTCGTTTGAAATGAAGACGCCTGTTATGCGACATGCGTCTGTGATTTATTGGCTAGCCTACGAACATTGTGATTTTCGCGAACGACACGCGTTTTCAAATAAGAAATAAAGGCGAATATTTAGCGCAGTAGCACCTATACAGCCCAACGTTCGCTTACATTCTATTCCTAGAATAGACTGCAGCTGGTTTAGGAATGATATATGTGTCGTAAACTGTCTTAGAAATATTCCTTACGTGACAGTAATAACATTTTATCGTTAGGTTCATGTCTTAAAATATATTGTTACTTCTAAAATTGCGCTCATCTTCCAGAATATAGGCATAAAGTAATTAGGTTTAGGCGGTAAATCATTAGAACCTGCAGACTTTATGAAGACAACTGGTTTGCGGATTGTTTTGTAAATAGATGTTTAATTTCTGGAAGAAAAAGGGTCATGTCATTGATACGCACGACGTTTGGTTTGCCCCTTGCTTCTAAAAGACCTATTTTTCCAGATTTTCCAAAAGACCTATTTTTCCAGATTGTTCATGCATTTTTTCACCTTGCATCACCTTTGCCAAAAACACAATGTTTAGCACGAAATACTTCATAATCAGCAAGGAGTACGAGCAGGGTGGTATAAAATATTTATACCATGGTTTGACCACCTGTACGGGAGATAATCCACTCGATAAAGCTCGTGGATTATCTCCACGTACAGGCGGGAGATAATCCACTCGATAAAGCTCGTGGATTTTCTCCACGTACAGGCGGTCAAAGCTTGTAGAAACCCTATCTGCAGTGAGAGAGGTTCAGTCATTGACAATTACACACACTGAGTTTGAACATTTGATTTGGGGCGAAGATATAATTTGAAGTATATTTTGATTGGGGTGCTGACTGTAGTGCAAGGTATAATTTGAAGGATATAAGACCTATGGTTGGTTGTGGTCGGGCGATAGTGCTGAGTAGCTTCCAGTGCCGGTGAGTCCTTATTTGGATAAAAGCAGGACAAGAGCCTACTGTGCTTGCAGTAGGTGCGCGTGGGGGGGGGGGGGGGGGGGGGGGGGGGGGTGAACTTTTTAACTTTTTTTTCTCTCTCTCTGTCAAATTAGACTGAAATACTGTCTCAAAGAGCCGGTATACTCAAATAAATCAACCAACCATATTTAGACCTTGCAGATAAAAGATGAAATTTTATTACTCCTCGTGAAGACACTCAATAAAATATAGTTACTATTCCAGTTTTGTGGATGTGCCTTGCTTCTAAAGGACCTGGTATGATAAGGCCCATATTTGGCCCCCAGAAAACTAATTTTACAAAAGTTCTATTTCAATCATTAAAATGCATTCATAGGAAAGTTCTAACCTAAAATGTGGCAGCAAATACAAAATCAACCAGTTCTTGCATAAAATATTTGTGTTTTTAATATTGACTATACCCATACCCCCAGCGGATTCTGACGAAAATGACGAATTTGGTAGCCTTTGCGGCTTTCAAAATATATGAACCCGGCCGCCAGCACATTTTATATTTTATATGCAAACATAATTTTGATATATTTACATGCCATGAAAATATTAAATGTGCTGGAGACCGGGCTCTATGTTTATTTTTAACTTTTTGTTTCCGAACTGGCAGCGTTTGGAACATCTTCCTTGTTTTCTCAACACAACAATGCCCATATCTCCGCTCATAGACAAAATAAACATATGTTATGGGTATTCATTTTCATAGTTAGAACACAAGGCATAATTTGGTACACATTTCATTTTGATCTGTTGGAATGTTTTGGTTAGCGTCTCTGGACTTGCAAACTTGAGTGGGTGGGGTACCTTTACAGGCTTTGTGCAATGCACAGATAATTAGCCGTGGTACCCAACGTATAAGCATTTCACCAAAAGCCTATTAACAAGAGCTTTCAAAAGCTATTGTCAATGACTATTTCTTTAAAGGTAAACTTATTAAACTCACTTTTTCTTACAAGCTTCCTTCATATTATTGAACCAACAACGGCATGTCAGAAATTGCGTTATTCTGAGAATTAACAAAAGTCAAACACATTTTTTCTACTTGTTCCCATACGCACAAATGATAAGCAATACAAACCATGCAATTTTAAGAGAATTTGAAGTGGGGGGAGGGTGCAAAATTGGCCCTTATCATACCAGGTCCTTTATGTTTTTCGAATTCAATATTATGCATTTTAAAAGGTGAGCTGACATACTTCAGGAGAAACAACTGTCATTTATAGTTTTAAGTAACTATTCTCACTTGGGATCAACTCCTAGAGAAACGACTTTGTGTTCCGAGTGGAATAATCTTTCCTTTAAGAGTAGACCCCCTTTTGGCATTGTTTTCTCTGTCGAGGACACACTGGCAGTCACAAAAGCTGTTCCTTTTTTGTAAAAATAAATAATGGCTGAATAAACATGAAGATGTACCCATACTCATTACCACGAGGCCCTGAATCGCTCACCTGTGTAGAAAGATCAATGGTCAAACTAGGATCATCATTTGAACAAATCCGATAGTTTAAACTGTCAAAATAAGAGAGACATTTGTTGAAGCTAACAAAAATGACCTTGACCTCTGTAGCAAAAATGTCCAAGTGCTGATTTATTTGACTGTACTTATTAACACATGCACCACAATTTTCTGCAAGTTCTATGAACTCTTATATTCAACAAGTTTCCCTTATTAAAGCACCAGAAAGCAAATTTGACCTTGCCAAAATATCATCAAAGTCCCCCAGCCCCCGGAGGCTCTTCATGAAATTTGCTTTCATTTTGCCTAGTGGCTTTTTAGGACATGTTTGAAATTGTAAAAATATGAGAGTCCTGGGTACTTGTACTCACTAATCCTTATGTACTCATTAAGATGACTGTATATACCAGATTTTTTGCCTAAATCTTTACAATTTTCCAAGGAATCCTGTGTTTTACTATTTTCCCATATCTGACCTTGCCGTAAAAAGGTCAAGGACATCATTTGAACAATCTTGATAGTACTCGAGTACTCGATGCTGCATACCAAGTTCCAAGGCCATCGGTAAAATTGGTTTTGTAGAAGAAGATTTTTAAAGGTTATTACCATGTTGATCATGTGACCCAGACCATTTGAAGAAAATTTTGTTCCCCCAATCCCTGGAGTCTCTATATGATATTTGGTTACAACTGGCTCAGTGGCTTTTAAGAAGTTTGAAATTGTCAAAATATGAAAATTCAAGGTCAAAGGTCAAAAATCGACCTTGACCTCTAGCACTCATGAATCTTCACGTACATGTACTGATTTAGATGACTGCATTTATAAATGTAAGAAGTTTGAAACTGTCAAAATATGAGAATTCAGGGTCAAAGGTCAAAGAACGACCTTGACCTCTCGTACTCATGAATCTTCATGTACTCATAAGATGACTGTATTTACAAATTTTTAGATCTTAATCTTCAAACTTTCCGTGAAATCTTATTTTCTAGCATTTTCCAATATTTGACCTTGTTGTAAAAAAAAGTCAAGGTCAAACCAAGGTCATCATTTGAACAATCTTGATAGTATTCAAGTATCCAATGATACATACCATGTTTCAAGGCCATCAGTCAATGGATTCTAGAGAAGAAGATTTTTTTACAATATATGACGGACATGGACATGGCGGCAATAATGGTCATGTGACCAAGACCATTTAAACAAATTTTCATTCCCTTAACCCCTTAAAGTTCTCTATGAAATTTGGTTACAATTGGCTCAGTGGCCTTTGGGGAGATTATCTGAAATTGTCGAAATATGAGAGACCCGGGTCAAAGGTCAAAGAATGACCTTGACCTCCTATACTCATATATATTCCTGTACTAATTAAGATTACTGTATTTACCAATTTTTAGCCCAAACTCTTCAACAGTTTCCAAGAAATCTTATGTTCTAGCATTTCTCATATAAAAGCACCAAATACCAAATTTGAACCTACCGTAAAATAGGTCAAGGTCAACCCAAGGTCATAATGTGAAAAATCTTAGTAGTGCTCATGTACCTGATGCTGCTACATACCAAGTTTTAAGGCCATCGGTCTATTGTTTCTGGAGAAGAAGATTTCTTTAAGGTTCTTACCATATATGGGCATGGCGGACATGTTGAACATGTGACCAAGACCGCTTGAACAACTTTTCGTTCCTATGACCCCAGGAGGCTACATATTAAATTTGGTTACAATCGGCTCAGCGGTTTCAGAGGAGAAGTTATTTGAAATTGTGGACGAACGGACGGAGCCCTCCCATCCTAATGGCTGAATAAGCATGAAGATGTACCCATACTCATTACCACGAGGCCCTGGATCGCTCACCTGAGTAGAAAGATCAGTGGTCAAACTAGGATCATCATTTGAACAAATCCGATAGTTTAAACTGTCAAAATAAGAGAGACATTTGTTGAAGCTAAAAAAATGACCTTGACCTCTGTAGCAAAAATGTCCAAGTGCTGATTTATTTGACTGTACTTATTAACATCTGCACCAAAATTTTCTGCAAGGTCTGTAAACTCTTATATTCAACAAGTTTCCCTTATTAAAGCACCAGAAAGCAAATTTGACCTTGCCAAAATATCATCAAAGTCTCCAAGCCCCCGGAGGCTCTTCATGAAATTTGCTTCCATTTTGCCTAGTGGCTTTTTAGGACATGTTTGAAATTGTAAAAATATGAGAGTCCTGGGTACTTGTACTCACTAATCCTTATGTACTCATTAAGATGACTGTATATACCAGATTTTTTGCCTAAATCTTTACAATTTTCCAAGGAATCCTGTGTTTTACTATTTTCCCATATCTGACCTTGCCGTAAAAAGGTCAAGGACATCATTTGAACAATCTTGATAGTACTCGAGTACTCGATGCTGCATACCAAGTTTCAAGGCCATCGGTAAAATTGGTTCTGTAGAAGAAGATTTTTAAAGGTTATTACCATGTTGATCATGTGACCCAGACCATTTGAAGAAAATTTTGTTCCCCCAATCCCTGGAGTCTCTATATGATATTTGGTTACAACTGGCTCAGTGGCTTTTAAGAAGTTTGAAATTGTCAAAATATGAAAATTCAAGGTCAAAGGTCAAAAATCGACCTTGACCTCTAGCACTCATGAATCTTCACGTACATGTACTGATTTAGATGACTGCATTTATAAATGTAAGAAGTTTGAAACTGTCAAAATATGAGAATTCAGGGTCAAAGGTCAAAGAACGACCTTGACCTCTCGTACTCATGAATCTTCATGTACTCATAAGATGACTGTATTTACAAATTTTTAGATCTTAATCTTCAAAACTTTCCATGGAATCTTATTTTCTAGCATTTTCCAATATTTGACCTTGTTGTAAAAAAAGTCAAGGTCAAACCAAGGTCATCATTTGAACAATCTTGATAGTATTCAAGTATCCTACATACCATGTTTCAAGGCCATCAGTCAATGGATTCTAGAGAAGAAGAATTTTTTTTACAATGTATGACGGACATGGACATGGCGGCAATAATGGTCATGTGACCAAGACCATTTAAACAAATTTTCATTCCCTTAACCCCTTAAAGTTCTCTATGAAATTTGGTTACAATTGGCTCAATGGCTTTTGGGGAGATTATCTGAAATTGTCGAAATATGAGAGACCCGGTTCAAAGATCAAAGAATGACCTTGACCTCCTATACTCATATATATTCCTGTACTCATTAAGATTACTGTATTTACCAATTTTTAGCCCAAACTGTTCAACAGTTTCCAAGAAATCTTATGTTCTAGCATTTCTCATATAAAAGCACCAAATACCAAATTTGAATCTACCGTAAAATAGGTCAAGGTCAACCCAAGGTCATAATGTGAAAAATCTTAGTAGTGCTCATGTACCTGATGCTGCTACATACCAAGTTTTAAGGCCATCGGTCTATTGTTTCTGGAGAAGAAAATTTTTTTAAGGTTCTTACCATATATGGGCATGGCGGCCATGTTGGACATGTGACCAAGACCGCTTGAACAACTTGTCGTTCCTATGACCCCAGGAGGCTACATATGAAAATTGGTTACAATCGGCTCAGCGGTTTCAGTGGAGAAGTTATTTGAATTTGTGGACGAACGGACGGAGCCTTCCCATCCTATAAGCCCCCCCCCCCCCCCCACCCCGGAGCCACTGGCTTTGGTGAGCTGAAAAACTTTCCACATTTATACAGTAAGAAGCTGCGGCATCAAACGTACAAAAAAGGCTTAGCCTTATCATAGTCTTGTTTTTCCCTTGTGCAAGCAGTGGGAACTATGAGAGCTACGTGTATACGAAACTGCATGCGCAAAAATTCAAGCTATACCAAGAAGCGCACAAGCTCTAAGGCACAGTTTCCATAGCCCAACTTTACTCTAAGTTTTCAAAGGTACATATACTCAAAAGCAAAAATAACGCATATTTTTCTTTTTGGTGTTTTTAAGTCAAAATAAAAATCTTCTGAAATTGGGAAAACAGGGAAGATATTATCAATGCATGGAGTACACTTCGTCGCAAATTTGTTGAAATGTTATTTGTTTATTCATGCGTGACGAAAGCGTAAACAATCAAGGGGCCAATATCAAAATTCACAAATACTGATCAGTTAACTCAGTGTCTTGAACTGAGTTGTGCCTGTTTCCGAAATTAATGCCCTCTTTATCTAGGACGCAACAATGTCTCAAAAATATCCATCAAATATTTTCAGCACTGGTTACTTGTTACAAACAAAGTTATGTCCCTTTATGTAAATTCCGTAAAGTAGGCAAGTTTTGCGATTGGAAAAGAAAAGTTTGTGGATTTTTTCAGAAAACCGAATTGGAAATGGATTCCAATTTAGGTTAAATAAAAGGGTAAGTGGTCACAATCAATTGGAGTATGTAACAAAGGGAAGTAACTCTGTACGTCCTTCCAATAATGCAACCACAGATTGAACTTTTGGGCGCTAGATCCTTGAAATCACTGGGCAAAATTAAATGAAAATCCTACAGCATCTTTATCATAAAGAGCAGTCTACGGTACATGAATTGGAAGACACGTTTTTTTTCCAGGAAAACATTTTTATCGGCTTTTAAATTGCGTAACTAAAACCGGAAGTGAGCAAAATACATGCTCATTTCAAACCAAAATTTGTTTTAAACGGGTCGTTTACCCAAAGCCTTACTCATTTTGAATCACAAATTACCAGATTTTTCTAATAATTTGATGATTCAGACGAATTTCAAAAACTTCAAAAAAAACTTCGAAAAATGCAGATTTTTGCATGTGTTATTTAACTGTTTAAGTACCAATTTTTTATAAGTTTTATACCGTTTTCTGGTTGGTTACATCATGCTGAACTCACATGCAGCAAAATCGTATTGATAAGTTAATTTTTGCCATTGTGAGCCAGAATTTTGTGAGTTTTGCCTTTTTGACAAAGATCTTCATATCTTTTTCGAAGAATTACAAAGTGACAAGAAAATGCTGCAGAACTTATGGCCACGTATAGGTAAATCCCAGTACTAAGTTAAAAGTAAAAAATCATAACATTTAATGAGGCAAAACAAGACACTAAAAAATATGCGTTTCTTTTGCTGTTGAGTATATGTTCGAGTTCGCGAATTCAGTTAGTTCTGAAATAGAAAAGAGTTTGTAATTACACTAAAGTCTTGCGGTTTGGACTTTTTCTAGAGAAATAAAATTTAACGTTTATGTTAAAGCTGTCTGCACTTTACCTTGGTACAGTGTAATTGTTTTGTGATTTAATTAAATGGCGACTGTGCTAATTACGGATCGTTATCTGCATACCTCGCTTACATTCATTAATTTATAGGAAGACAAATACCTTAGTGTGGCGACTCTACTCGATGTAAAGAGTCGTTTTACAACCGAAGCATTTTCATCTTTATAGCATTTTGACCTTTGAAATGTTCTCTTTGAAATCATTTTCTGATGACAGCTTTTCAACAAGATGTGAATTAAACCTACAGAGAAAGTTCTGACAGAAGACTTACTGCAGGTGCATACGCATATCATAGTCTCTGCGTTCTGCGTCTGCTGAGATATTTCCCTGAAAAACATGTCACAGTATTATAGGAATCAAACACGAGCTTTCATGTATAAATGTTCGCCAAATGTTTGATCGCTATAACTGCATAAATTCGTTGGATGGTTGGTTAGTTTGGGTTTAACGGCTCTTTGAGACAGTATTTCAGTCTATATCGAGCCGTCTTCCAAATAGTAGAGCAGATGGAGCCCTTAAAGTGCTCTCCTTAAGGACTTTACTGGTAAGGTTCTGCAAACATCAAGTGTTATATACCAAATTGTTTGTTAGCATGTCTAGTGTATGGATCCGGCTGATGACATCGCCGCAGCTGAGTACTAAGAGAGTTATGGCCCTTGAAACTTACGTACCCATAAACAGCAAAATTACACAATTTTTGTCGGTGTACGTCAAAAATGTCCATTTATTTCAACTAAAGACAAGTGTTTGTCATATTCCAGTTGTACGTTCGGAAAACAAATGGAATGAGCTAAACATAGAAGCTATTAACGAATATGGCTTTTGAACAGTGTTTGTCCGTGCGTCTGTTTGTTAATTACCGTTGATTACCAAAGGTTGACAATTTTCGACATAAATATTAGAATTTGTCTGTTTTATTACCATGACAATTAATATGTCAAGTCTTACGCAGAAACTAATTTACAAGGTATTTCATTGTTGAATGAACTATCTAGATATATTTCAACATGTACAAAAGGTCAAGGTCACGGTCAAATAGAAAACGTACATAAATGATGAAAATCTACTTAAATTACTACTTTAAGACCAGCTAAATGGGCTAAATGCTTTGAAAACAGTATATATGTGTAACTTCTATTAACTCGCACTCATTTAGATAATATGTGCACTATATATTTATTTTTCCACCCGTCCGTACGTCGGTTTGTCAATAGCATGTGTTCACCACTGTTTTGGCAGTCAACTTCTCAAAAATGACAAGCTTAACAGTGGTCAAAACTAGCCGCTGATTATACATGCGTTGTAGTTGCATACTCTGGTGTCATTTTCAGTCCAATCCGGTACTTTAAGATTGACTTCGGGCCGTCTGTCCTTGTCAGTTCATCCATTTGTTCGTCTGTCCGTCAATCTGTCAGTTGAAATTGATTGAATGATACATTAATAAAAGCTAGTAGATTTTTAAGCTCCAATATCTCCCTCTCCTTTTATGAGATACATTTTCAACATGTTCTTTTTTCTGAAAGCCCAGCGTCTACAAAGTATTTCCCTACTTTCTGCTGTCTGAGTATCGGGCAGTTTGGCTGTTTCTCCCATGTTATATACGTGACCGTATCATTTTAATGACATTTGCATATTCTCAGCCAAATAAACACAATAACAGACATAGATCTTAGTGTTGTAGAAAATATGCTTGAAAGCCTCTGAATTAAATCAATATTGTCTTCTGAAGCGTTAGAAACCGTACTGTTGTCTACGTTACCAAGATTGGACAAACTACTGAATCTGATTAGAATGAGCATGTAAGTACAATCAACGAAGAACACTAATGCATTTATATATCGTTAAATAAAAACAAATGCTATTAAACTTGCAAAACTTTGCATTGTCATATACGTTACCAAATATGAGTAACAATGAAATACATCCAAAATGGTATTTTGCGCTACAGAAACTGCTAATGCTAAAGTGGTCTTTTAGCATTCTATGGTGGAACTATATTATAAAGAAAGTAATTAAATGGTTGCCTAGAGGACTTGGAGTAGTCTGAAACTGTACCACTGTCACACAAGGAGTTACTGATCAGAGGACTTTTAAAGTGTGTGTACATTATTAATATATGGATGAAGGGGTAGAAGCTAATTTACGGATAATTTTGGATTTTGCTCTCTCTCTCTCTCTCTCTCGCAATTCTCCATAAAATGATATACTGTGAATGTACATTAGAACTGCCTCCCAGTTTTTATGAGCAATCAGGATAATTATTTTCAGAATGTGTTACCACATACTCTCCCTATACTAGTCTCGCTTAACGTATATTACATCAAATATTGTAGGACTGATACATATATAATGTGTTACTGTCGTGTTTGAACTCTGAATTACACCAATGCCATTTTTGAGTCAAAGGCACATCAGTTACTTAAAACTGTCGCCAGGCAGTTTTCAGTTTCTTGACTTGAGTGTATAGATTTAGTATTACAAGACGAAACAAGAAAAGTAACTCACAGCATGCTCATAAATATTTTATGCGTGAAACACATTTTAAAAGTGTTGATGTCGTAATCTTGTCATTATCTCCAGTTTATTCTACATTTTAAAAAGGCTAGAGAAAAATATTATCATATACATTTAGGTTGTATGGTTATCAAATGATAACCATGATTTTTCTATAAATGTAACAGTGAAAAAAATCCCGGGCGCATATACAGCTTTAGTGAGCAAACTACATAAATCTGAATAATCTCAGCTTTAGTGAGCAAACTAGATACACCTTAGTAATTTATTTTCTGTTTCATGTTTTTTGTCATTATTTTAACATATTTCCCTATTTATGTGTCAAAATTATTTCACACATTAAGGTGACTACGAAACTGCATTAGAATTCATGCAACAACTCTGAAAAGTTTCTGTCTCGTAGTCTTCACAAGATAAATCACACCTACCTTTTCTTTATAAAAGCTGTGCTAGAATTATACCCTAAAAGGGTTGAAAGTGTATTTTATTTTCCAATTCTGACTTGTTAGTTATTGTTTTATGTGGTGTAAATCTTGTTCTTTATAATAACATAAATCACAGTCTCATAAGCTACATGTTACTATTTACATTAATCACATCAATTTGATTAATATCAATTCCGTAAGATACTCTTTGAGTGCCATACTTTGAGAATTTTTTTAATCTCAACATGTAAGCGCCATTTCAAATCATCATAATGTTTTTGAATATTGCATTAAAATTATATTACACGTATTAAACAGTTTCTGTATGGTAAACTACAAAATTTAATGAAACCACTTTTTTCCACTATAAAGCTAGCCTCTAGACCTAAATAGTAATATACTAATACTAATGCAATTTATCAATATTAATTTTTTGTCTTGTATAGTTTTATTTGTCTGAAATTCGTATCTAATGGTAAAATAGATTACAGCTTTATAAACTGTAGAAAAATTAAGCCTTGATAATAAAAGTTTAGAATTTAAAAATGTTTTTACATCACTTAATATAAAAATAAATAATTTAAATCGATTTATACATAGATTACTGACTTTCATTTTTATTTAAAAACATGATAATTTTTGTAAACTTTCTATTGGTAACGTATTTAACAGTCTGAACTCTCAATCGCCCCACTAAGTAGGCAGCAAGAAAGAGGCAAACATTCTGCATATAAGGACACTTAGAAAAATGAGGTCTACACAACTTCGTCGGGTGGCCGGGCAACATCCTACTGGTCTGGCCTACATTTATTTAGCGGCTGTTATAACGAGGATACGGATTCTAATGCATTTTAGTGAGTGGGTAATTTTTCTTTTTATTCTGTTTTAAGACAAACTGTTCTTTTGCAATGTTTTCAATCTTGAAGATGTCAAAACTATGCCAGTAGTTCATCAAAACATCAATGAATATGTATACGTTTTGCAAAGAAAAATAACAAAGTAACAAAGTGTTGCATACAGTATGGTCACTTGAAATGTAAATAACAAATAAATAAGTTATAAGGTAAACAGTCACTTATTTACAACATCTGGAGATATATTTTGCATTTCCATTGCTAGTTAGAAGTGTTGCGAAAAAAATGGTATGTGATAAAATATTTTGACCATGTCCTCTGTGTAAGTAGATTTGTAGATTCATTTTCTAAACAAATTTGAAATATTTTGGTATTTTTCGACTTATATCAGTCTTTGAGACGACTGCCATGTTAAACCTGCAAATTTACTGTTTTTTTCCTCTGGCACCTTGTGCCAGATTTAAAGGGTCACTGATGAGGCTTGAATAGCCGAAACCGCGGTATGGCCCAACTTCTTACTTATGAATGTTTTCTTTGCTCTTAAAGGATCTAAACTTTTATCATTATTTACTATCACTGCAGCTGGATGTTGTGCCGTGTGGCGGCCGTAAAAAGTCTCCCCGCACTCATCTATAGTGCAGATTATATTTTCCTTTTGGTCCTTTGAGATCATGGAATATATTCTTAGAAGTCAGAAATGATCATACGTTTAGATTCATTTTCTAAACAAATTTGAAATATTTTGGTATTTTTCGACTTATATCAGTCTTTGAGACGACTGCCATGTTAAACCTGCAAATTTACTATTTTTTTCCTCTGGCACCTTGTGCCAGATTTAAAGGGTCACTGATGAGGCTTGAATAGCCGAAACCGCGGTATGGCCCAACTTCTTACTTATGAATGTTTTCTTTGCTCTTAAAGGATCTAAACTTTTATCATTATTGTAGAAGTACTATCTGTATAATACTGTTTCAAGTAAATTAATCCTTGCTCACTGAAGCGTGAAGGATTGATAGGAGTAATTTCATTTGCACTAGCATAGATGTGCAGCCCTATAATGTCACGTATATTATGTTACAATATGACCTAACCTTACTTTTTTGAACCGCAAGTGCCTGAAAGATTTTCAGTTTTGCAACGCATATTTAGATGGGTGGGGTATTTACTCATGTTTCTCAGAGTTTCTTTGTCTCTGTACTGAAATCTTGAGTTCTGATGATCTATACATAAAGCACCGGTTCTAGACTTGCTATTTTATTGCAAATATTGTTACAAAATCTTGACTGATGGAGTCAACATTAAAAATTGTAAACCTGAAATTTAAAAAATCATTTCTAAAACAAATTTCAACGTAAACGCGATATCACAACGCCACAAAATAAAAACTAAAGTAAATAATAAGTACCGCATATACGGTAAATAAGCTACAAACTGAATACAAATGAAAAATCGTACAAAGTACCATCTTATAAATGATTTTTTTACTCTTTTTCATTTAAGTATCAATTTACCCAATTAAATGGGTGGGGTAATTCAAGGGGATAACTCGCTTAGTACTCAGAATCAGAGGTGTCATCAACCGGTTTTGTAAACTAGAGATTCTAACAATTAATCTGATATATAACTCGAGATGTTTGCAGAACCTTACCAGTAGCACCTTCTCAAAGGCTGCCTATCTGCCCTACTAAAAGGGAGGGAGAAAGAAAAAAGATATGATAGGGGGAAGAAAAAATGTCCAAACAACCCCCATCCGCACCTACTGAAAGCCCAGTAGGCCCTTGCCCTACGATAATCAAAACAAGTAGGACGCCCCGGCACTGAACGCTATACCCAGCACCATCGCCCGACCAGCATCCCCGGCATAAATTCGACGAAACAGTCGTTAAACTTTGCGAAAAATATGGCGCTCTATTTTGTCGCCGTTTGACAGGCAATTCGCGAATGCACCTATTTATTAATATATGCCTTCCGGGGCCTAGCGATATATGATTGATAATCGGATCAGATGTGCATGGCAAAAAACAATGAGCTACCTTTACTGAATATATGTTATGGCATCTCATTGAGATCGCCTCGGCGAGGCGATGCCAATGAGTTCCCACGACATATATTTCAACTATAAATGGCATATCACCTCAAATCATCATCAGATGATCCTTATTGCCTGTATGTCCGCATTATATTGGGCATAGAGCCCCAGGTGGCGGGGCTTAAGCCACAAAGGCCAACCCCCTGGATCCGGGACTGATCCTCCTGGGTAAAACATCCTTACGAGAATGGGAACAACAACAGCAAAAGTGCATGGCAGAATAACTTAAGCTATCCCGGAACGAATATATGTAAAGTCGCGAAGCAGTTTTGAATTGCTGCATTGTTCAGTAAGTAAGTAGACTTTATATATTGAGGGTGGCTCAGTTGGCAAGGCCAATCCTCCCTGAGGCCCTCACCAAACACACATAACATATATACATGACAAAAATGTACATGGTTACATACCTGTATGTAGCGCGTGGCACCTTTATTTACGCAATAATAAGTCTCATTCGAAGGCTAATACATGTAGCTAACAGGTATTCAGTTGGGCAAATAGTAAGTTTAATATTTTGCAACGTTAACCTTGATAGGACATATACACACTGAGGAATCGATGGTCGCCCAGAATTCAGTGAACGCGCAGCCAATCAGTGAACGCGCAGTTTATTTTAGTTTTTTGGAGCGGGGTACTGCTACTTAAAGTGGTAGATGATGTTATTATTTGTGTTATAACCACTTCTATTGCCCTTTATCTAAAGCTAATTATAATAATCTGCTGCTATTTTGAAATTAATTTTGTCAAAGCAAGTTATTAGAAAAATTATAAGGAACCGATTGGCCTGCAAGGTGATTTTCGTGTCAGAAATCTTCTAAACGCCGGTTTTTTCCCCATAAAACAAAGCTCATGATGTAAATGTGCTGTTGTTAATGGTTACGACGGAAGGTAATCCTGGACCTATAAAAGTTTCGTGCCATAAGATGTAGGAATTTAGGAGATACAACCCATTTTAGTGATGTACGCTCTAAACCAGTGAACGCGCAAACTGTATCAGTGAACGAGTAGCACAATAATCTGTGTGTACGAAGCAAACGCGCTGCGTTGTACGAAGTGAAAGGGAAAAAGTGTACGCATTGAACGCGTCGGAAAGGTCGCCATTAAAGCCAGAGCTACATTTAGCTTAAAATTACAACCTGAACTCATCTAAATTGCGTACCCATAATCCCATCTTGTATCGTGGCCTACTTTTTTTTCCTTTGAAGTATCCCGTTCAGCAACATTTTTTTAATTTGCACTGTTAGAAAATACTGAGGAAGAGCTCTAGTCGGAGCTAAACTCTACTTTCATTTTACAATGAAATGTGCCCAAATTTGGTCCATCTTTCATGTAAGACCATCACAAAAGAGGGTTGATGGGTGGGCAATGTACAGATAGATCTACTACATAATTAAAAACAGTGCCCCTTTATAAGCACTGCTTCACAAGACATCTTTCAGTAGCACAGCGGTAATAGCGCTACTTCACAATACAGCTTCTGATAGTAGCGTAGCGGCAATAGCATTACTTCAGAAGACAGCCCCTGATACTAGCGCAGCGGCAATAGCGCTACTTCAGAAGACAGCCCCTGATACAAGCGTAGCGGCAATGGCACTACTTCAAAAGACTTTCCCTTGTAACAGCGCAGCGGCAATAGCGCTACTTCAGAAGACATCCCCTTGCAATAACGCTACTTCAGAAGACATTCCCTTATAGTAGCGCAGCGGTATTAGGGCTACTTCAGAAGACATTCACTTATAGTAGCGCAGCGGTAATAGCGCTACTTCAGAAGACAATCCCTTGTAGTAGCGCAGCGGCATTAGCGCTACTACAGGAGACAGTCCCTTTTAGTAGCGCAGCGGCAATAGCGCTATTTCAAAAGACTTCCCCTTGTAACAGCGCAGCTGCAATAGCACTTCTTCAGAAGACATCCCCTTATAGTAGCGCAGCGGTAATAGCGCTACTTCAGAAGACATTCCCTTATAGTAGCGCAGCGGTATTAGGGCTACTTCAGAAGACATTCACTTATAGTAGCGCAGCGGCAATAGCTCTACTTCAGAAGACATTCCCTTATAGTAGCGCAGCGGCATTAGCGCTACTACAGGAGACAGCCCCTTTTAGTAGCGCAGCGGCAATAGCGCTATTTCAAAAGACTTCCCCTTGTAACAGCGCAGCTGCAATAGCGCTACTTCAGAAGACATCCCCTTATAGTAGCGCAGCGGTAATAGCGCTACTTCAGAAGACATTCCCTTATAGTAGCGCTGCGGCCTTAGGGCTACTACAGAAGACAGCTCCTTTTAGTAGCGCAGCGGCAATAGCGCTACTTCAGAAGGCATTCCCTTATAGTAGTGCAGTGGCATTAGCACTGCTACAGGAGACAGCCCCTTTTAGTAGCGCAGCGGCACAAGCGCTAGTACAGATGATATCACCTTTAATAAGGGACAGCGCTAGTACAGATGATATCACCTTTAATAAGGGACGAGTCATTTATAATCAGGAGGGGGGGGGGGGGTGGGGGGCGGGTACATTTACATATGATTCACCAAATTTTTTCAGACCCCCCCCCCCCC
The DNA here is from genome assembly GCA_963989385.1 of Ctena decussata. Taxonomy (NCBI): domain Eukaryota; kingdom Metazoa; phylum Mollusca; class Bivalvia; order Lucinida; family Lucinidae; genus Ctena; species Ctena decussata. The sequence goes on from OZ022510.1 coordinate 24,480,073, forward strand.
CAGTCTCGCCAGAATTTTTTTCCGACCCCCCAGACTGGTTACAAAAAAGTTTATGACCCCCCCCCCCTACCCCACCCCACATCCCAGCTACCCTTCATACACACACCATATAACCTATTTTATGTCAGACTAATCTCAATCAAAACCTGTGTGAAACACAAAGAACATTTGTTTATTCTGAAATGTTAATTAATCATGCAGATTAATGGTTTGTTTAAATTTTGACTGCGATTCTTTCCACTCCTTATGCTAATGGGCATCTTGAAAACTGTTGTTGAATGCTCAATGAATTGTTAATAATAATAATGGGGGTGTGAGGGTCTGGGCGACAGTAGCTTTGCAGATGACAAGCTGGCATTACAAACACAGGCATTAAATTTAACTGAGAATAAAATCTTCTCGACATGATTTTATAGGCAGTTGTACACTGTTCTACAAGGAAGGTAATAAAAAAAATCTGTTTTTTTGACAGAAGCTGCCCAAGTTTTGTGTGTCATTCCCATAAATGCCCTTTTGTTTTGAAATTGGAAAGAATAGAGTCGGAAATGTTAAAAGTAATGGGGGGTCGGGGGTGCGAACCCCCCAAAAGCTTAGACATTTTTTAGAAATGGAGACCGATGGAAGAATTCTGACCCCCCCCCCCCCCCCAATATGCCTTATAAAATATATGACCCCCCCTACTCCATGGCTTTTTTCTTTCTGACCCCCCCCCCCCCCAGCACATCACAAAAAAAATTCCGACCCCCCCCCCTAAATGTACCCGGCCCCCCATCTGAAAATAAATGACTCGTCCCTAAAGCAGTGGAACTGTGCAACTTTAGAAGTCGTCATCTTTCGCTAGCTCAGCATTTTATTCATCCCTGAGTCTTCAGTCATAACTCAGTTGCCAAAATTCAAAATTTGTGTTATCTTTATGGTAATACTTTAGACTTTTTTTTATCAGACATTATCAGAACAACTCCCTACAGGGTCAGTGCAACTAGGTGGAACCAAGTTGATCCTGGGAACTGGAAAGGGTCATGCAGTGCCCAGGTTGAGCTGAACCAGGCATATTGTCACCTTAATAAATGGCCTGAGAATGTCACAACAATGCTTATTCAGTGTTACTGCACCTTAATTTCTGGAAGCAATGAATCCAAATCTACCTGACACATGACAGCCATTTACAACAAGATCCTTATGCAAGGGCCCGAAGGGCCCGGGATGGCAGGGCCGAAAGCCCCTGTGTCAAGGCTATTTTGGCGGTGATGTTCATTACTGAGCCATCTTGGCGGTGGCCCCTACTCGGATTCTTTTCAATTGTAGCACTGCTTACTATCAAGCATGATCGAATAAGCTCTTTACTGATGACATCGGATACTAGGCAAGCATCACGGCTGAAGGCCGCTGGGACAAAGCTCCCTACAGGGTCAGTGTACCAGACGAAGTCAAGTTGATCCTGGGAACTGGTGAGGGTCACAAACAATGCCCAGGTTGAGCTGCTCTACTAAAGGGTGAAGTCTTCTTAAGTGGCGCTAATGGTGCTGTGCTACTAGAGGGTGACGTCTCCGGAAGTGGCGCTAATGCTGCTGGGCTTCAACAGGGGGAAGTTTTCTTAAAGGGCGCTAATGCCGCTGCGCTACTAAAGGGTGAAGTCTCCTGAAGTGGCGCTGATGCCGCTGCGCTACTACAGGGGGAAGTCTCCTGAAGTGGCGCTAATGGCGCTGTGCTACTAAAGGGTGAAGTCGGCCTGAAGTGGCGCTAATGCCGCTGCGCTACTAGAGGGTGAAGTCTTCCTAGGTGGCGCTAATGCCGCTACGCTACTAGAAGGTGAAGTCTTCTTAAGTGGCACTAATGCCGCTGCGCTACTAAAGGGTGAAGTCTTCTTAAGTGGCACTGATGCTGCTGCACTAGAGTGTTAAGTCTCCTGAACTGGTGCTAATGCAGTAGTGCTGGTTATGCTATGCTATAGGAGAATATCTTCTATCTAATTTTTTTCGTGATTTCTTACATGAAAGAATAACCATCTTAGTTGTACATGTGTATATTGCACAATTCTGCCAATTGATTGACGAAAAGAGTCTTAGTGCGTATGCAAACAACATACATTCAGATCAGCTTGCGCACTCGCTAAGTCTGAGTAGTGTCACATAAACAATGTATGGAACCTCAGGAATCAGTATTGCGAACATCAAAGACTCTTATCAGACTGCAGACTGAGCCAAGCTTTCACAGTTCGCACTTGACTGACGATCCATGGCGCTGGTCGAAGCTTTGTTTAATTTCATTCGATGAAAGAATAAGACCGTCTCAGATTAGGGACGAGTCATTTATCATCAGGTGTGTGTGTGTGTTTTCATATGTTCACACACCTGATAATAAAAGACTCGTCCGGTAAAGAGGCAATTGCTCTTATTGCAGCAAATTCTACCATACAGACTCTAAATATTTAATGGCAAACAGTACAGACCAAGATTACGCAGCTAAAGAGCAGACTTAGACTGCACTATTTTGTCAGTTGTAAACAGTTTGTTAAAAATTTGTATCAAGTAAAATAAATTCAGCAGTAAATTGAGACTCAATATTTGGTTAGTTTTCATATGCTGGAGATTACAATCGTTTAACCTTCAGGTCTAGAACAAAGTAGCTGTCTATACTATTAAGACAGGATCCCAAAAATATTTTGTTTGATTCTTGACAAAATTTCAGCCTTTTCTTTGAGATGCTTATAGTGGACTACAGTCCGGATCCGCTTTAATAACAACTTTTTCTTGTATTGAATCGAACATTATTTTTTTCTAGATTCAACTAGAATGTGTCTATAGGCCACGGATGCTCCCGCCTTGTGCCCTTAGTAAGATGGCGCCTTGTTTAAGGTACTGGCACTTGTAGGATAACTAGGTTCACAAAGGCAGACTTCTGTGGTACATGTTTTATTGTTTTCCTTAGGCAGATGTACTGTGCTTCTCGGATCAAGAGAAGTATGTGTGGGTGGGGGTGGGGGCGGAGGGGGTGTTTCATGGCTGTGATATGTGATAACATTCTGTATCTTATCAGAGAAATGGATGCCATGCAACTTTCCAAAAGAAATAGCAAGGAAACAAGTAACTTTTCAAAAACTAACAAACGGAAACCATTATTATATGAAATGAAGTTGAAAAAGGGCCATAACTCCAAAAGTAATTGTTGGCGGATTCTACCCTAAATTGAGCCTGACCTGTATTTTATAATTATATACCTGTGTGTATAAAATATGAATCCAATACATTAATCTTTTCAAAAGATAGTGAGCGGAAACCATTTTTTCGTACAAAATGAAGTCCAAAAAGGGCCATAACTCCTACAATAATTGACGGATTTTACCCAACATCGAATTTGAAAGGTATTCTATGATTACATACCTGTGTATAAAATATGTATTTAATACACTAATGTTTTCAAAAGATTTCGAACGGAAACCATTTTTTGTCACTCAAAATGAAGTCGAAAAAGGGCCATCTCCAACAATAATATACGGATTTTACCCAACATCGAACTTGACCTGTATTTTATGATTATATACCTGTGTATAGAACACGAATTCAATACACAATGTTTTCAAAAGATATCGAACGCAAACCATTTCGTAAGGGACGTACGTACAGGACGTACGGACGGACGGACGTACGTACAGGGCGTGCGTACGGACAGCGGTGATACTATATGCCCTCCCCCCATTTTTAATGGCGGGGGCAAAAAAAAACTTCTTTGGGTATTATCCGAAAATCTTTTGTTTGATATATAAATGTGGGTTAGTCAGGGTGGATCAAGCGTCTTCTGCATTTTAGTACATTGTCAGGGTGAGAGTAAACAAAGTGTTCCATGACATTTTGAAAGTCTCCATAAAACGAGCAGCTATAGCAACTGTACTCAGGGGTATTCACCATCTCGTACCTCTGTAAAAAACAGAAGAGTACTTAAAACTAAAGTCACGCATAACTAACACCTAGTGGTAAACCCACTGACAAATTTTGTGGACTTCCAGGCAGATAATACAAAACTTGCGCATTCACTGGCAACATATTACGCATTCACTGGGTGCAATATTAGCGTTCACTGGGTACACTACAATTGGTGGTTTACGCGTTTACTTCGTTCACAGTGTCGCGTTCACTGATACAAATTACTCGTTCATTGATTTTCAGCGTACAATCATATCATACAGAATATCTTATAAACTAAAAGACAGACAATGACGAAATTTAATGTATTTGTAGCAATATACTTGATTCTACTTCTGCTTGCAGAAAATATCAAACAGAATATAGCGTACTGTGGTAAAAGAAGAAAACATTGTTATTTTCTACGTTTTTAAGATAGTGAACATAATAAAACGGGTTTTACCCGACTCCATGAGATATTCGCAAAGGTTTATTATCATAATATGAAACATACCATTACAGCCAAGTAATGTATGTGTAGCTGTATTTTCAGAACATCTTATATAAACACGAAAATCCGCACAGAAGCTGACCACACACGTAAAATTAAAACATTTTTACTGCGCGTTCACTGATTGGCTGCGCGTTCACTGAATTCTGGGCGACCATCGATTCCTCAGTGTGATATACGTGCAGAAAATATATGTTAGTGGATTAAGGTAGTGACGGAATAATTTTCTACATATATGTGAACTGGATCTACACTTTTTACCCTGTAGCATTTCGATTCCCAGTACGATATAGCTTGGCCAAAACATATGTTTATTGAAATTTTGCACACGTAAATTGTGTCTGCTGCTTTTTTGGTGCTTCAAGGGTTAGATTTAGGTATTCGCTTATTTTATGATCTACCTTTTTGTTTAAAGTTTGATTCGTTAAAAAGCAGTTCATGTACGAAGTTTTGTATGTTATTACGATCAACATAAGATTGCCTACTCTACACTAATGCTTATTTTTAAACATCGGAAAGTTTAAGATAAACCAAACATGTCATTGAATTCAATCAAATCCAAGCAATTAAACTGTAATCTTCCTTTGATCTGCTTAATTTGTTTAAAGATTAACTGTCTTTTCTCATTTATATTATTTTAATCAGGAGATCTGTCATATTACCGTAATTTCTTTAATATGGAACACTTCTGCCTATCTTATTACATGTAGCTCCTGAAATTTGCGCTGTTTCAAATATATCCGGCGATATGGCAAACATTGCAGACTCTGATATGGATCGGATTGATTAATTAAGATTACCGATGCAGTCTACTGATAAATGATTTATCCTCATATAATATTATGCATTAAATTTAAAAAATAAAATAAAAAAGAGAAACAGATGTCGATAACGGATTAGACAATTATTTCTTTTGCTTATTCATTTACAAAAAAAGTTTAATAAAACTTGACACAGTCAAATGCTATGCTAGTTATGACGTCGTTCTTTTGTTATTTGCTTATTAACCCTAAAAGACTGGAAATAAGGACTGTGCATTCAATGGATATTACACCAACTGAGACGGGGGGGGGGGGGGGGGGGGGGAGAGAGATGTGGGGTGGTCGGGTTGGGCGATAACGTGCTGAGTAACATTAAGTGTCGGGCGTCCGATTAATTTGGATAATAGTAGGGCAAGGGCATACTTTGCTTCTAGTAGATGCGGGCGGGTGTTGTTTGGATACTTTGTTCTCTCGTCATTATCGTCTCTTTTCTTTCGGCTCAATAAATCTCCCTCTCTCTGGGAGACGGTCCGATATAGAATGAAATACTGTCTCAAAGGGCTGTGTAACCCAAAACAACCAACCAACCAACATAAGAATTTCCTCCTCTAAGCATTCTTTTCTTTAAAATTAGACCCCCTTTTTCTTGTTTTATTGTCTAGGAAACAAAGAAGGAGTCACAAAAGTTGTTTGCATTGGCAAATATTTCGGACAATATAAGATGCATCCATTCATATTAAGCATTAAATTTTTGTCTCTGTCTGTGGATCGTTTCCTAGTCTGACGTTTACACACATGGATTTTCTATTTAGGCCCTTTATCTATAAGCTAAACAGATAATCATTGTCGTATCAAATAATGAATGTTTCAATGCTGAGACAGTTGAATAAAAATGCCAGCAATGTAAGACAAGATACATGTATATGTTGTGTCCATATTACTTAATTTTGAAAAAGCGATTTCCAGCAATTGTTTTTTTTTGTTTGCTTCTTTTATAGAAAAATATTCCTTCAAACTATGATTTGTAAGCCCCTGCTGTTGAATGTTATTTATAACCTGTAGATACATGTAACTTGTATGAGTGTGTATTCCTTCCACATAAACAATATGTGCAGTCAAAAATCTTTCTGATATACGAGACTGTTGTGTCGGCTAAAGCTAGCTTGTTTTCTGTTGATGTTTTGTGGATGTCTCTTTCCTGATGTCTGGTGTCAGCTTCTTGGTTGTGTTGGATTTAACAGCTCTTTGAGGCAGTATTTTAGTCTATATCGGACCGTCTCTCAGAGAGGGAGAGAGAAATAGAAAATGATAGGTGAGGAAAAAAATATCCAAACAACCCCCACTCGCTCCTACTGCAAGCACAGTAATTTATTGTAGTTGGACTCCCCGGCACTGAAAGTAACACAGCTTCGTCGCCCGACCAACCCGTTCTTGCCTTAGGAGTTTGGTCCAACTTGGAAAGGAGAACAAAGCTCTTTTCCAGAAAGTGTACTCAGGCATAAGACACAATATATCATATGAGCCGCGACACGAGAAAACCAACAAAGTGGTTGTGCGCCAAGCGCAGACTCAGATCAGCCTAGGCAACCGCCCAGTTTTATCAGACTCTTCGCTATGCGCTCAAAGGGTAGATAAGGGTCTAAGCTACCCTTTTGCGGACAGCGAAGACTCTAAGTAGACTTGGCGGACGCCCAGGCTGATCTGAATCTGCGCTGGGCACACAACCACTTTGTTAGTTTTCTCGGGTCGCGGCCCAAAATATTATCTAGAACTAATTCTGATCTGAACCTGGCACATATATGCAGCACGACACATGTTGGACGCAGCTTTATGAGTAAGGTGAAGACGTGTTAACAGGACTGTGAAATACGCATAAAGCAGAAAACCTTCAATTTCTATGAGAGCTTGTCCGCCACCTTTGTCTTGCACTACTGATATGCAGAGAACGTGACCTAACTGGAAACTAAATATACATATTTGCCGAAATACTTTAAATTTGAATTCAGATGATTGATTGAAATTTCTGTTTAATTCAAACAAATACCGAGTTAATGAGAAATATTTAATAGAGACAAGGTTTTATTCCACTATTATACGATTGGAAAAGTTTAGATACACATGTATTACGATATCATTATTTAAGAGTTTTCATCAACAGTTTCAACACTCTGTGTGTGTGTGTGTGTGTGCGTGTGTGTGCCGGGATGATGAGGGAATGAAGCATAGTACCACAGAAGGCCCCTTTGCGCTGAATTATATCTTTGATCTACAGTATCATCTATCATTATCTATTAAAATGTTATCTTGGTATCTCCGGACACATTGCAATCAATGCAGATATGAGCCGCGACACGTGAAAACCAACAATGTGGTTGTGCGCCCAGCGCAGACTCAGATCAGCCTGGGCATCCGCCCAGTCTGATCAGAGTCTTCGCTGTCCGCATGGAGGTACCTTAGATCCTTAGCTACCCTGTAAGCGCTTAGCAAAGAATCTGGACAAACTGGGCGGATGCCAAGGCTGATCTGAGTCTGCGCTGGTGGCACAACCACATTGTTGGTTTTCTCGTGTCGCGGCTCATATAGTTATGACCGACTGATCCGAGACCCATTTAGGTGGTCGTTATAGGGCCTGCGTCCGCCTAAATGATTTTAAATAAAATGGTAAATTATCCGAAACATTAAGACCAATATATATTGAGATGACGATAAAACATAATATTGAGCCGCGACACGAGAAAACCAACAATGTGGTTGTGCGCCCAGCGCAGACTCAGATCAGCCTGGGCATCCGCCCAATCTGATCAGAGTCTTCGTTTAGCGCTTAGAAGGTAGCTAAGGGTCTTAGCTACATCCATGCGGACAGCGAAGACTCTGATCAGACTGGGCGGATGCCCAGGCTGATCTGAGTCTGCGCTTGGCGCACAACCACACTCTTGGTTTTCCCACGTCGCGGCTCATATCTACTAATTTACGACTAACAGATGTTTATGTATGACCATATAGCTACTATATTACTAAACGTACTGAATATATCTCCATTAGAACCATATCTAGAGCAGATATCTTTAGAGATTGCCTCTAATTAGATTATGGTGACATCGTATACTGTTGATAATATGCATTTGTTAGTTCGAATGATTTGTCGTAAGTCTTCATCCATTCAAATATCAGTACAAGATTTCACAAAGCTTGCTCTCAGGAATACCCTCTCAATATCCGACTCATTTTGTTGTTGTTGTTGTTTTTTCTTTGTGTATTGTCATCATTAGTTGAAGCGATACAGAAACGTGAGTCTAGCATAGAGGCATTGTAAAACAAACATCAAAGGATGCAGCTGGTAAAGACTTTTACGATTTACTAGCTACATGATGTTAGAAAATCAGCTGTTTTGCTCTTTTGCAACTTAAGTGCGAATGTAACGCGACGTTTTATTGGATAACGTCAAAATTTGCGAAAATTTATTCTGTGATATACTGTCGGACGTCCAACATCAGTGAAAAACGTTTTATTTATTTATTCAAATTTTTTTACATACATACATACATACATACATACATACATACATACATGGACCAAAGGATTTGACTTTAGGCTAGGCCTATATATTTGCCCTCTCCAGTATTGGCACGGTACTGTACACATGATTCAAACAGTGACATATAATTTGTATATACATGTACATTGTGCTTAATAAGGAATTCATAACTGAATAATAATAATAATTATGTCTGTACAAGTCAAGTTTATCCAATAACTTAGCAAGGTCGCTGGGGCACCACAGATGACTTTACATGTAAAACAATCCCCTCCCACCTAGTCCTGTCTTCAGCTGCCCTAGTTGTGCTAGCAAAGTCCATCACTGTCCACTCTTTAATTTCCTACCTCTTCTTCGTTTTCCTTTCACGCCTATATGGTCTGTTTGAGGATATCATTGGCTTCCTAATTAAATTGGAATTGAAGCTTATCTGCTTAAAATCGCCAATTTTAGTCTTATTCTGTCTTCACCTTCTCAACTTTAGTAGAAACATTCACAGAATCTGCTTTCACTTCTTCCTTTACAGATGAAAGCTGCTCCCGATTATGTCCTTGTAGTTTTGCTAATATGTCTTTTAAAGTTGAATTTAATTTTGTCCTTTGACTGTTTGCCATTACATAATAGAACAAAGAAAAAGGTGTGCTGTGTCTGTCCTGATTTTCCGCTGAATGACTTGCCCAGCCAAAACATGGACTTGCAAAAACTCTGCACACAAGCGTCATCTACCATGGTATTTGTGAACAATAAAGGGAAAACAAAAAATTGTATACATGTAGATTGTGACAAACGTCACTTTAATCCATGTGTTTGTGCTTGAGCGACCTTTTAATTCCAGCTAAAATAGACAAAGAAATAACAGATTTGTCACACACTATTTCTGATTTAGTTGCCAGTTTCCGTTAACGTAACGTGACATAGATGAAAAATTATCCAACTTACGGCAATAATTTTAAAAGACGCAACGTTTACAAATTTAGCTATTTGTATATTTACCTGCATCTATTTGCAAAGTCGTGTCAAACTTTAAATAATATATCAGTGTAATTGTGCACCTTTTCTTGTTTGGTAAGTTTCAGTTTTAAGAAGATAAGGTAGTAGTATGTGTAAAACCTAATACATATGCACTGTGAAATGTTTTTTTTTTTTTTTTTTTTTTTGTTGTTGTTGTTTTTTCTTTCTCGTATTTCTCTCGGATGTCATATTTGAACTAACAGTATCAAAACGTTCAATCAGAAGACATAGGTTTATAACAACGTTTACCACTGCATACTGTACCACAGCCAGCTCAAAAGAACACGAGATATAAACATGTAAATGGCAAAACCAAAGATCATCTTTAAATACTATGTAAAACGTGTACATAGCTAGAGTGCACGGTTGCTTTTAGTTTTGGGTCTAAACATAATACATGTATATTTAGTAAAAAAATCATATCACAACACATGTGCAGCTTCTGGCCTGACCGTATTAGCCAATTAAACTTTACTATAATTAGCTTTCGCGAGACATGTTTAAAGTTAGATACAGTAACAATGAGTCCGATGGAAGTAAAAGAGCTAATTTTAAAGCAGCAGGAATTAATTTTCAATGTGGCCACTGACAGTCATTATCCATTTTAAGTTGCCAAAAAATTAGAACGATAACCACAAAACAGTATAATGTTTCTGTAGAGGCATATGTGTTTAAGTCTTAGCTTTAAAAGCTTTATAGCTGTCGAAGAGTTGATGTTTTGCATAGCGCAAAAATGCATATTCATCTTTGAATGGTTAGAGTCTGCAGCGGTCTGTGTAAAATCTAGGTGAAGTGCAAAATTGACAGAACTCAGCGGCGATATTTGGATTATACTTACCACTAATTTCAGTCTTCATTTGAAAATTGTCTCAAACTTGTTTCGTTTTGTAACGATATTAAATATCCAGAAGGACTGACGTGATAATGCTCGAACAAGCAAAAAGTGACACATTTGTTCAGTATTCTAATATTACCCGTTAGATGGTCAACGAACTAATACAATAGTAGCGTTTATGTCTAGCTCGTTACACGCAATGGCATCTTCTGCGCTTGTATTTAAATGTTACACTTCATGTTTATACTGAGAAAACAGACTTAAGAGAAAACAGCAGGGTTTAAGGGCCTGATCTTACTACAATAACACCTAATTGACAATGTAAACATTTGTATTGTCGGTCAATATCATTGCAAATGAATTGGCAGTAACTTCATCCCTTTGTAAATATTTGCTTTAACAGCGATTTTTAACGATAAGACAACTCGCACCAGAATCGAGAGTTGATATATTTTTACCTTGAGAAAAAGAGAAAGAAAAGAAATTACATTAGTTAAAGAGCCTACTGTTACCAGTCGACTGGCAATAACAATATTACGTCAAAATTGCTTTTGAATGTTGACTGGTAATAGCCATTCAAAGTTATATCGCTGTTGCCATTTGACTGTAAATAGCGATTTCAAAGTAAAATCGCCACTGCCAGTTGAATGGCAATAGCAATTTCACATTAAAATCGCTACATGTATTACAAGTCAACTGTCAATAGCGTTTGAACACTTTTTGCTAAGTACTAGTTGACTAGTAACAGCAATTTTAACGTAATATGGCTACTGTCAGTCGACTGATAATAGCGATTTTTAAGTGGAATGGTTATTACCGGTCGACTTTCAACAGCAATTTCAACGTAATATGGCTTATAACCAGTCACTTGGTGCATGTATATTTCCTTAAATTTTATATAAAATGTAAATTTAGGGTTTATGGGTACACAACCCTTTTCGAAGGGAGGCAAATTTTGTGACTTCCTGCTGGTTTCCTTTCGGATGACACACAATCCACACAAAATTGATCAGAAAGTCTCTGCGCCACAAAAGATGTAACTCTCGCGGAATGTAATAGCGTGGTATTTTTTCTGCAGTATCTCAAGCCACGATCACATCTGCTCGTACGATTATAGAGAAGCTTGATAAGTGTGGATTTTCTGAAGCTTGCGACCAGTTTCTTATTTTGTTTACTATCTGGGATTGCGTGTTCATACATAAGACCGTTGTGAAAATGATCTTGCCAAGATTGGTCTTCCAAGTAGGCGAGAGTCGGGTAACATCGGACAGCGGGCAATTTCGGACAGTGACATTGTTTCCTTTATATGTAAGTTGTTTGGAACTAAAACAAAAAATAACTGACCAAACAGTGAAAATCCTGATGAGACGGCTCGATATGAGCCGTCTCATCTGGAGTATCACTGTTTGCAACGGTATGTCCGAATTAACCCACCGTGTCCAAAGTTACCCGACTCTCCCCTTTTTGTTTCACAACTTGAAATTAAGCACGACCGGTCCATGCGCTCCGTTGTGCAAATACATGACGGGGCGAATAGGCTGGTTGTAAGGAGACCGGTCGGGAGTCCGCATGTCTGATCGCATCCCCAGTTGTATACAGTCGTGCGACAGGACAGACACCCATCACCTACAATCACGCGAGACTGACCCCGATTGGTCGTCCGACAGTAGTGCGGCCATGTCAGGCATGTGTACAAGTACCTTCGAGCTATAGCCGCTGCGCCCGTGAACATACCGCAACACCTTCCAGCGACTCAGTTGTACTCGTACATGTACACTGTAAAAAAGTCCGTAGATTTTACGGTAAAATAACTGGCAACCAGCTGCCAGTCTTTTTACCGTTATTTTTACGGGCGCCCGTAAAAATTGCAGGAATCATGAATCAGATTGGGACAAAATAGAGTAGGTGTCGTTTTGGTCTGATAGCACTTCAACAATACAAAGTTATTTTCGAGTGCGGCCAGTTAAAATAAAACTTCCATTTCGTGATTTCTAACAATGTCTTACAGGCAAACGCCCGTAAAAATAACGGTAAAAGGACTGGCAGCCGGTTTCCAGTTATTCTACCGTAAATTCTACAGTATTTTTTTACAGTGTAAGATTGCCCTTGACCGCAAAGACTAATTGCACAATTTTCCTAAATTGTCTGTTAATTGTCCGCTCGCTCGGTCGTACATAGTCTTAAGGCAACTGAGATTGAGGCCTAAGGCTTGCCATACACATACATGTACGTCAACGAACTTCTAGAATTGGTGGTCCAGCAGTATAATAAAGGCACATGTCTTTGAGTATATATGGGAATATAAAACATAAGGATTTGTTTATTCTCGAAGCTCACGCCACAGAATTGATATATTCTTAGGTCAGTTTAAGCAAACAGCATATTAGCTCTGAAAATAATCATCTGAACTGCCGATATAGACAACCAAATCAATGTAAATGCGCAGTTTGCTGTAATAATTATTGTGTGCTCGATTAGCCAGACAGATTTCATTTATCAGAGGCCAGCCACTGTCAGGGTGCATTACAGTCTTCCAGCTAGCATACGGAAAGATTGTAAATTAATTCCTCCGCTCTCATGGCTTGTGTGTTATGTAGAAGAATCTATTATGTTTTAATGCTCTTTATAAGCTCTGTATGTCTAAAAGTTTTTCTGTGTTATTTTAGTTTGAAATTTAGAATCTAAAGGGTCGTATATAAGACCATTTTTTCTTGTACAAGTTTACTGTACAACAAATAATGTCATTTTATTTGACCGTGCATACAGTGATCATTTTTCGTATTGTAAAAACTGATGAATAGAAACTCATCCTATTTTTCCTTTATGAATTTTTTGTTTCATTTTTATTGGTGTATTTGCCACGTCAATTCGACAAATATGACTCTGAACTTCAAACGTCGTAAATAAGACAGAGGATGATTTTTACAAAGTGTAATTTTATCTGTTGCTAAAAAAGTGGCCGTCGCTATAGGTTATCGCGAAGCGTTCCAAACCAATCTGGTTCACCCAACTGTCGGTTACTTTTCAGGAAGATACATTCAATTTTCAATGTTTACCACAAATCACCACTGTGAATAAAATCTTCAGGTCCGGTGCTGATTAAACCTAGATTTGAAAGTCTCTCCACTGGTACTGTTGTTTTTTTCTTCTTCAAACTATAATAAAGACAAGTGAAAACTTGAGGTGTTGTGCAATTCCTAGGAAAAAAGTCTCAAACATCGTATTTTCTTCACTCAAGTGCAACTGCTTGAGCGCATCATGTTGCACTTGACGCACATACTTCAAAGCACTTAACCCTCTTCATCATATTTTGTTTTCTTTTTTTTTTTTAGCGACAACCCCGGTGTTAGCCAGCGTAAACGAATACACTTTTCTAGAATAATCTGCAAATCATTGATGGATGGATAGATGACTTGCCATATTACATCCTTTTCGACAGTATTACATTCACAGCAGGACGATGGAGGGTGATAATGAAAGGCTGTGTGCGATGGAAGCCCTTTTACGATTGAAAAGATTTCCACCTCCAGACCCATAGATCAGCAAGCCAGCGATTAAACTTATTCATGAGCGACCGGGGCTTTACGAATCATTGAGCTTACATTTACAGAATACAGCAGATGTATGCGTGTTGCATTAACAAGTTCGACGATATTAACTTCCGAACCTGGCTTGTCTTCATTTCAAGATATTTACATGAACGTGTTTTCATAAGAACTGACTTTCTTGCACACATGGTACACCGGTGTCTTTAGTATCATATATTTGAAGGTGAGATGGTCTTGTCCGACCATTTATTGAATAATTGAGTAATTAACGTCGACTGTACTGTTTTAATTAAGTTTTGATTGGCTGGATGCAATGGTATCATATTTGGATCGGATGCATTACCCCTCAGTCCAGTAATCTACTCACCATAGATCAAACCAGTATTCAACAGCTTTTTATCCCCCGACCGAAAGGTTCGGGGGATATAGCGATGAGCCTGGCGTCCGTCCGTCCGTCCGACAACACTTTCTTGTCCGCTCTATATCTTGAATACCCTTTGGAATATTTTCATGATACTTCACATTTATGTAGAACAGGTCATGACGATGTGTCGTGTACAAGAATGGTAACTCTTGCTATTGTACTTTTTGAATTATCTCCCCTTTGGTGATTTTTTGGCAGATTCGTGTCCGCTCTGTAACTTGAATACCCTTTGGAATATTTTCATGATACTTCACAGAAATGTAGAACAGGTCATGACGATGTGTCGCGAACAAGAATGACAACTCTTGCTTTCTTACTTTTTGAGTTATTTCCCCTTGATAGTTTTAGGTGTGATTTTTTGGCAGATTCGTGTCCGCTCTGTAACTTGAATACCCTTTGGAATATTCTCATGATACTTCACAGTTATGTAGAACAGGTCATGACGGTGTGTCGCGAACAAGAATGACAACTCTTGCTTTCTTACTTTTTGAGTTATGTCCCCTTGATCATTTTAGGTATGATTTCGTGCCCGCTCTATAACTTGAATACCTTTTGGAATATTTTCATGATACTTCACAGATATGTAGAACAGGTCATGACGATGTGTTGCGAACAAGAAAGACAACTCCTGCTTTCTTACTTTTTGAGTTATTACCCCTTGATGGTTTTAGGTGTGATTTCGTGTCCGCTCTATAACTTGAATACCTTTTGGAATATTTTCATGATACTTCACAGATATGTAGAACAGGTCATGATGATGTGTCGGGAACAAGAATGACAACTCTTGCTTTCTTACTTTTGGAGTTATTTCCCTTTGATGATTTTAAGTGTCCGCTTCATAGCTTGAATACCTTTTGAAATATTTTCATGATACTTCACAGATATGCAGAACAGGTCATGACAATTTGTCTCATACATGAATGATAACTCTTGCTTTAGACCTAGTGAATTATTTCCCTTTGGTAGTTTGAGCTGCTGTTTGAGTCTCTGCTCCATAACTGTATAAACCTGGCCAGCTCCAGAATTTGAATAACCGTGAACCTTTTAGAATATTGATGACCATGCTGTGATATCTTATCAGTGTTCCTAATTCTCTCTTACCCCTCCACATTCCCTTGCCCCCTCCCGCACCCCCCCCTCCAAAAATTTTTTTTTCCAGATTTGGATTCTTTGTCCAAATTCACTTACTAGAGAGCTCAAAATTAGGTTTGTAGGGCTTGTACTTTAGAAGTTATTCACACATTTTGAAAGTTGAATGTATCGCATGCTATACATTTGTGTATAT
Source organism: Ctena decussata (assembly GCA_963989385.1). NCBI lineage: Eukaryota > Metazoa > Mollusca > Bivalvia > Lucinida > Lucinidae > Ctena > Ctena decussata. The sequence continues at coordinate 24,495,882 of OZ022510.1, forward strand.
TGTGGCTGTTTGAGATATTACCTCTTTTTAGCAGTCAAGCATACTGTTTTAGTCTGAGTGTTAGATAATCATGCATCTGTTAACAGTTAATGTCAATCAGAAGCATAAAAGAACGACAATATATTACTAATATGTGTTTTGAAGTGCACCCTTTTTACCAAGGCCCATGGGGGTCTTTGGTCGGGGGATTTGCCATCTCGTCTGATGGCTATTTTTTATCTTCAAGTCTATGCTGGAAAAAAGTTGAGTCCTGTTCTCAAAGCGTTTTTAAAACACTGAAAGTAAAAGTATAATAGATTTAATTGATGATGGCATATTAATCGCTGAATTCACGAAGTGACTTGTCATCTATAGCAGTCCAGCGGTTTGATTTAAGTCATCTCTGTTCGATCACGGCTCTTATTCACCGGCTAAGCGTATGTTTACAACATTAAATTTAAAATGTGGCTGATTATCATGATTATCCTTTCGTTAATTCCTTCAACAAACTGCTGCCTGTAATCAATCTGTACAATGCATCGTTATTTCAACTGACGTCTAATGTTTGTTAACCCTGCATTTCAGATTGCATGTTTTATCTTATTGATGATAGAAATTTACTTTAATGCCAAGATACTTGCATTTTTGAAAGTTTTTCATGCGTTTGTAGAAGATAAAGAATTAAGATTTGCATCTGTGATTACTTCTATTTTACAACTTATCGTTCCACACAGGAGAATGTGTCAGGTATTTGGAACCTTATTTTTCAATGATGGTCATTACACAATGCAATGCGCTGAGCTGACAGATCATCGCATTGCATTGTGTAATGACCATCATTGAAAAATAATGTTCCAAATACCTGACCCATTCTCCTGTACTTCATAGCGCATGACATCTTGTCTGATACTAAGCTATACGAGGGTTGATCCAGAAGTAATGTCACTGTAGCTATAAAATCGCGTAGAATAAAGAGAGAGCAACCAAATTTCGTATCAAAGTACCTTAATTTATTTGCATTATGGTCTGAAAATGTCTGAAAAATACATTGCACAGTAAATGAGATATTGATATAGACAGAAGGCATGGTAACGAAACGCGCCGCACGTCACTGACGTCGTTGAAGCACCAGACGAAGTTTCGATATTGTGTCATGTCTAAAGTAGCATTTTCGTTGTTCCAGCAAAGTACAAATGTCTGATCACCCATGTTTATCTTATCTTTTAATATTACTTGAACAACACCCCAGCTCAAGTTTTAGAATTTACACAACCTTCGAATTGTAGAACATCGATCTTCATATATGGGGTACAAACAAGAGGGACGTTATTGTCTGACATCGCTCATAAAGGTCTTCTGGTTTTTTTTACGATCCTCTAGCGATTCATCTGCACCAACCGCGTTGAATGCACCTTTACACAAGCCTAATAATAATTGTTATATCACCACATGTCCAACTAAACAGCTCTAGAGTCTCTAATCTTGATATTCCAAATCTGTGACAAAACTGCATATATATCCGCTGACGCGTTTTTCAGAAATCAACATTTTTACTCTCGGCAGTAACCAAGCATTAGCACTAGCTAGCGAACTTCAAACTGCAGTGACGATATTAAAATTTCATCAGTGGGCGGCAGAAATATATTTCGTCATCGTATCAATTTTTTTATCTGATTTGGCGCGTTAGTTTGATTTTGATTTGTGATTGCCTTTGAAACTTAGGTTCATGTAATTAACGTTATTCTAACGTGCGGCGCGATGGCGTCGGTGGCATACTTTAAATTTCTATATATCATGAGCGGAAAAAGATTTCAACTTTATATTTATTCCGTAAATCAGAATTGAATTACAGTGTAGTTTGATATAACTTTTGTAATAATGCTACGATGAATAAGCGAGCAGTGGACACAGTGACATTACTTCTGGATCAACCCTTGTATCTTCATGCCATCGCAGACAATAACAACAGGCAAAGCATGAGAAAGACTTCAACAGGTGATGTTACCTTGACGTAATAAATGAAAGGAAAGTTTTGTGCCACAGTCTGTTGTTTCAACATTAATTAAATCTATTCCCATTCTGTGGTGTATAAACTTTTACTTTCAGTGTTTTACAAACGCTTTCAGAACAGTACTCAACTTTTTCCAGCATAAACATGAAGCTAAAAAAAGCTGTTCAATACCGGTTTGATTCAAGATTAGTAGATTAGTGGACTGACGGGTAACGCATCCGATCAAAATACGATACCATTGCATCCAGCCAATCGGAACATTAATTAAAACAGTACAATCGAAGTAAATGTAAAATTAGTCTATGATTCAATAAATGATCGGGCAAGACCATCTCACCTTCAAATATATGATACTAAAGACACCGGTGTACCATGTGTGCAAGACAGTTGGTTCTTATATAAACACGTTCATGTAAATATCTGGAAATGAAGATAAGCCATTTTCGGAAATTAATGTCGTCGAAAATGTTAATGCAACATGCACACATCTGCTGTAATCTGTGAATATATAAGTTCAATGATTCGCTCATAAGTTTAATCGCTGGCTTGCTGATCTAGCGGTCCCGAGATCAATCCCCGGGGGCGGAAATCGATTCAATCGTAAACTGGCTTCCACCGCACACGAATTTGCTTCCACCAAGAGCCCTATTTTGGAAGAGCTGTGTCGTCCACTGGAACAAACAGAAATAGACACAAGTTGTTTCTCTTTCTGATAATAGGGAAAAACTATAAAAAAAAAACCCTTCATGTTTTAAGTTTCCATTACTCTATCAGTGGAAAAATAGATTAAATACTTTATCATGAGGTATGACTGCAAGCTTCTCAGTACAGCCTTGTCATTGTAAATGATAGTGATTAGCCAGCTTTAAACAAATGAGAATTCATTGCGTTTCGCCTAAAAAGGGTTTCAAAATTATTTGGGTCATTTTGGTTTGTAACCAAATATGACCTACTTCCAAGATCATAAACTCGAATAAAATGGTAAAAATACAATGTACAGTCGTAAAGATCTATGTTGTATTCATGCTTTTGTTCTTATAGCATCGATCCATGGGAAACCAGGAAAAGTAATTGTATTTTATGGAGGAATTGTCTTTTTTTTTTCCAAAAACATGTCCCACCCCCCCTGCCCCCCCCCCCCCTTCCTACTTTTTTGCCAGATATATAACAATATATGCATCTCATCTGTTATTTATCACTAAAAGTGAAGATTGACCTGCTTTGCCTAATGATTTGTGTTTAGCCGGTAGGACTATGGAGACTATGGTCGGTAGCAAAAGAAAAGAGAAAAAATGATGGAAAAGCAAAAGGGAAAAATGAAGAAAGAAAAAAACATAAGCTGAGTTTATTGGACTAAAGCTAATGTCTCACAATACAACAAGACACAGACAGCCTTACAGTAAATTGAATCAAGACAAAATAAAGCCAACAAAGTGGCATGTGCTGCCAGCGAAGACTCGGGTCACCCTAGGCACCCGGCCAGTTTTATTTATTTAGTCTTCGCTGTGTGCTTAAAGGGTAGCTAAGGCACTAAGCTTGCTCCATGCGGACAGCAAAGACTGGTCAGACTGGACGGATGCTCAGGCTGAACTGAGCATTTGCTTGGTGCATATGTCACTTTGTCGATTTTGTCGTGTCACGGCTCAGTTATACAGTTAATTATGAAGAGAACCAAGTGCAAACATTTCATAGCCGCTAAGTCTGTATTATCAATAACTCTTCGGATAGACAATACCACCAAAGCAACCAAACTCCATCTTGTAAAAGTCTACGTCATTAACACTCCGTCAGTCTTTTTTTTAAAGAAGTATGCTACAATTTTGTGAAAATATACTTTGCTAATTATGTCAAATCGTTTTCTGTCCCGTTTTGAATCAATAAGCTGTAATTAGCGGTTTTAAACATTATATAAGCCGCGACACGAGAAAACCAACAATGTGGTCGTCCGCCCAGCGCAGACTCAGATCAGCCTGGGCATTCACCCAGTCTGATCAGACTCTTTGCTAAGCGCTTAAAGGGTAGCTGAGGGACTAAGCTACCTTCATGCGGAAAGCGAAGACTCTGTTCAGACTGGGCTGATCTGAGTCTGCGCAGGACGCACAACCACATTGTTGGTTTTGTCGTGTCGCGGCTCATATAGAGGATCTTACATGAGTGCTCATGTATTATTGTATTTATTAAACGAGTTGGGGAAAAAGATAAGATGCGAGGCTGTGCCGAGCATATTATCGGTTTTCCCCAACGAGTTAAATAAATTCAATAATAGTATTATTGAATTAATTAAACGAGTTGGGGAAAAAGATAAGATGCGAGGCTTTGCCGAGCATCTTATCGGTTTTCCCCAACGAGTTTAATAAATTCAATAATACAGGAGCACGAATGCAAGATTCTATTTATCATATGACACTAAAATCGCATTTTATTAGCAAAATTTGCACTAAAACGTCAAGATTTCGCCATTAGAAAACGCGGCGTTTTAATGGACGTCTGCGTATGACGTTACGACGTAATTTGCATATGTAATCCACTAGTGGATTATCGTTTTTAATGCATGGCTTTATTACACTCTCAGATGCGACGTCATATGATAAAAAGGTGTATCCGACCAGCCTCAGATTTTACGCAATTAGAGATACAAGCTTTATATTACATGTATGTCTGAGAATTTCAAATTCGGACAGATAGCTACCTATTATTCAGCTTTTAACGAACGAATTTAATAATTCCACACAGTGCCGTCTCCGAAAGTCAATCACAGACGTGGAAATTCTTACTTGTGTCACAGAAAATCTGACAAAGTGGGGATCTGATAACCAGAGACATCAGTAACACAATAAAGTATAATTTTCTTGCCAGGTTTGTCTGGCTCATTAGATCAGCTAAGTTATGACCTGATTATTAGTTGATTATCTGGCTGTGGCCTGGACCACTATGTTACTGCACGTGGTTCTTGTTGTACTCTGGCTGGGGTGGTTGGGTGGTGCGATGGTGCTGGGTATAACTTCCCGTGCCTGGGCGTCCGACTGATTTGGATAATAGTGGGGCAATGGCCTACTGTGCTCGCAGAAGGTGCGGGTGGGGGTTGTTTGGACATTTTTTCTCTTTTCTTCCTCTCTTAGGGAGATGACCCGACATAGACTGGAGCACTGTCTCAAAGGGCCGTTAAACACAAAACAACCAACCAAATAATGTTCTCGTGCTAAAAATACCTACAGTGTCCCTAGTACATTTTCTTATTTGAATACCTTTATAGACTATAAAAATATCTAAATATTTGGAAAGTCTGTATCGAACAAACAGTTTTGTGTTCCAGTTCAGCAGTCTGATCAGGGTCTGCACTGTCTGCCAATTCGTGTGCTTCTTTTGGATGCATAAATAAATGCTGGCACATAACTTCATTGTTTACAAATCCAAACTCTTCCATTTTCGGACAATTATGATAAGTATTTTAGGTGTCCCTTTTTTACGATAAATCTTACTATGATTCTTACTCTCTGCTGAGTTGGTGGTCAGCTGAACTTACTTGTTATAGGAACCTTGTCAGAATTCGAATGAGGTTGCTCAAGTAAACCCAGAAGTCTTACTTCTGACCTTTAAAGAAAACGGTCCCTTCTCCTTTTTGTCCAGCACATGACATCAGATTTTTACGGATTTTCAGCTTTCTTAACGCAGACTCAGATCAGCCTGGGCATCCGCCCAGTCTGATCAGAGTCTTCGCTGTCCGCCTGAAGGTAGCTTAGACCCTTAGCTACCCTTTAAGCGCTTATACAAGACTCTGATCAGACTGGTAGGATGTCCAGGCTAATCTGAGTCTGCATTGGGCGCATAACCACATTGTTGGTTTTGTCGTGTCGCGGCTCAATTCTAATTGTAACTCGCTCCAAGAAATTAGCTACTACAGTCAGAACAATACACTGGACTAGTGGTTGATGATTTCTAGAAATATTCTCATAATTATTCAAAATACATGTTTAAATTTGTGGCCTGTATATTTGAAAATATGCACACTGACTATCCTCAGACGTCTTACTGGTTGTATCTACAAAACTTTAAACATTATTCAAGATATTGTGAGAAAAATTGCTTTGACTTTGTTTCTGTAGGTAAACAAATGTCGGCAATGTTTGGATTGTTCAGTAATTATCTGAGACTGAAAATCCTGTGCAAAACATCCATATTTTCCTGGTCTTATGGATCTAACCGCAAACATTGTCTACTGTCGCCAAGGCCACACCTGGTTGACTATGTTTTTAAGGATGTTACGAAATGATAAAGAGCTGTTACATGATATCTTAAATGATTTCTCCGTCAGGTTAAACAATTAAAATATACTGAAAGGATTTAAAAACTTCCACCCATAAATTTTGAATATCTCAAAAAAGGATGCAGCTACGTCCACCAAAATTTGACAACATATATACAACTCATATCTGATTATATCAATATACCGAATCTAAAATCGTTCGACCGAATCGGTCAGGAAAAAGCACGTGCTCCTCGTGTTCTTAGTACCGTTTACATACGGATAAATAGCTTCATGTATACAGTTTTCTGAAGAAACATTTCTCTCACGATATCAAATTGAATTTTAAAATTTTGAACTCGGTCTGCGGCTTTATTTAGCCTACTGCGCCTAAAAATCGCAAACAGGCGCGGAGTTTTGGGCCAGATAAATGCTGAAATTTCAAAAAGTGACGTCGCGTGACAATGCTATGCGTTAATTACGGCAATGTAAAATCTCAGACAACGTGCACTGTTTGCAGGACGCTCAAAAGACCGTCAGAAAAGCACCTAACCGAGATTAAAAACCAGAGGTCATGACGTTAACTAACGTCGACGCCGTCTCCGTCATAGGCTTTGCGCGACAGCATCATCCGCTATGATATTTGCAAATCAACGTGGATGACGTCACAATATTAAGACAGTAAGAAATGGTCGAAAAGAGTGTTGCTTAAGATAACGCTGGCAACCCCTTATGCATTTCAGTGACGTTACGCTCTTTTACTGACGTCGTTTAAGTAAATAATACCAATCAACTGCGTAATCTTTAAATTTGATAAGTTTCAAGCAATGTATCGTTAGATATTCAACACTGTAATGAGTGAACAGATCAACAGCCAGCAATAAAAAGTGGAAGTTTTTAAATCCTTTCAGTATATATTGAAAGCAGAAATAAATGTGCATCGAGACAAAATATCTGAATCAAAACAAATAAATGACAATAATTTGGGTTTGGCCAGCAATAACTCCCATTTGCGTTAATAATGATGGCTTGCCTTTGGGCATATGAAAAAAAAATCAATCTTAACGTTCAGTATGGGAGTCCTTTTCAGCAGTCTGTCTCAAATAGTGAAACAAGATCAAATTTTGGGCACAACCCCCTCAGTGAGTGCGAGTAATGACCTCGGAGCATTCTTTGGTAGTGCTTTAATGGCCGCGGAAATTTGCTTTCCTGCCCGCGGCGCAGTGCTTCATTTTACTCAGAAAATAAAGTGAGTGAGTCAAATATTTGTCTGTGAAAGAACTTGTTTTATTATCTTCCATGGATTTTGAATTTTTGGATGACTTTGTAATATGGAGCTGCACCGCCTGACATAATTTACTTACAAAAAGCTGAAAACTCACAGAGCCTGACAAATAGCTTTAGAAGACGGAAGCGTTGGTAGACAATTTGATGGCTTGAAATGTCTTTGTATTAACGATATGAAGTTTTTCTTTTTTCTCTAAAAGTACATAAGAAAATGGAAGACATGTAGAGCCGGGAAACCAAGATCTGTCAAACTTTTTGACTGAATATTAACTTTTCAATTATCTTTTCCGCCGCATCATTGCTTGTTTCGTATCTGCCATACCGTCTGACAGTCTAAGTAATAATATCGTACATGAGGCTTAGTTTCTCGCTCAAAGTACATATTTGTTTCTCGTTTATAGCAAAAGTACATTACCTGTCCGAGTTATCTACTAGAAGTGTGGTCTAGCCGAGGTACCGTGTCATAGCGAAAGCTACTACTAGATTTTGAACCCATGTTTATATTAAGTGAGCTTCAGGTGTATTATGTGATGTATGCTGAGACAGAAGTCTATAGTTAGCTAAGTGTTGCGAGTTGTTTAGACAAAAAGACATTTCTTTATTATTGAGTTCTGTGTTGATCATATTTGACCAGCTCATTTTTACAATCATTTTAAATCAGTTTCATTGATTGTTTTGGTAAATCAAACTGATACTCCTTGTTCGTGTAATTTTACTGTTATCAATAATCAATAGGAATATAAGGGCATGACGAAGAAGATAGATTGAACTTGCACACTGAAATTTAGCCTATAGAACTGTCCGTACTGTGGATAAGTGGTATTTGGACCGGCCCAAAATTCAAAGTTTACACAGACCAAATACCAAAGAACAGAAACTCAGTCTTTTCTATATTTTACAATATGCCGAAAACAGGTAAGTCCAACTTGTATCTATTACCTACAATGCTGTTATCAAAGACGATATCTTTGTTTCTTAATCATTACGTAAGATATTTGTCTGTGCAATCAAGTAAACAAAAAACACAACACGCCATCAAGCACTTGACGACATGTTTATGTGCATGTTATCTTGCGGCGTGAATGGTATCGCGCTTCAATATTTCAACATTGTTCCAGCATTTTACGTTGTATGCAATTATGCTATACGAGAGCACATTAGTTGGGCTCAGATATAAGTTCGTGATATAGCAACGGCTTCCGAAATTGGTCGATGATCGAACAAACATCGATTAATGGAACTGCTAGAATCAATACTAGTTTTTGCCTTGCTAGGTTTTATTGCATCTCGACCCAGATGTCCGTAGGAAAGGCTTAAAGTGTTTTCTATGAACGTATTAATCGAGATGCAATGGCAGCTTATGCTGGTCTTGCTACATGTATTAAGTCAAAGCTTCAAAGCAGCATTAAATATGAAGTTTACATTGCAGAACTAAAAAATGAAATATAGATTCTTGCAAATTGCAATCGATTAATCACAATTTGATGCAAACGAGTACTGAACGATGATCTCAATTAATCGGCAAACCACTACAAGAAGATGAGATCTTAAATAATTTAAGTTGCTTGCTCATACCAACATTAATAATGTATATATAAGCAGTAATATTACCGTGAATACTAGTGGCATCTCTAATTAAAAACTGTATGTTAAAAAACAATGACTCTGAATGTAATGATGGATTGTAACTTAGCTCTTTGCACATAGTTATTTAGCCAGGAGAAGTTTATGTTTGTATTGTCATTAAATCAAAGTATATGTTTGAAAAAGACGCACTGAGGTCAGCCTTTCTCAGAATTAATCGGAATAATTGATTTTATAGAATCATCTCAGTTCTGGAGAGGTCCTTCGACACATGTTTATTTGTGAAAGAAGAAAATCAGATTTCTTTTTCTGAACTCAAATAGAAATCTGTGGATTACATTTTAGCTAGTCTGATATTCCGAAGATAAGTGTTACACACCTGTGATGGTATTTTAAAAACGCCCCAAATAAAAATGAATGACAGACAGTACATCGTTCAACAACATGCACTGGTACGAAAACATACCTTTCTGTATAATTAACGCAAAAATAACAATTGAGCCGCGACACGAGAAAACCAACAATGTGGTTGTGCGCCCAGCGCAGACTCAGATCAGCCTGGGCATCCGCCCAGTCTGATCAGAGCCTTCGCTGTCCGCATGGAGGTAGCTTAGACTCTTAGCTACCCTTTGAGCACTTAACGAAGAGTCTGATCAAACTCGGCGGATGCCCAGGCTGATCTGAGTCTGCGCTGTGCGCACAACCACATTGTTGGTTTTGTCACGTCGCGGCTCACATGATGTACTATCACCTGTTTATTTCTGTCTACGACTGCAACTATTGTTATTGCTTGTTCTCCTCTCTTATCTCGAACCCTATAAATTTTGTTCTTGTCCGTCAAGGGAACAGTATTCGGTTTTGTTGTCTGAAGAATTGAATTCTATATACGGCTTGCATTGTGCTATAGCCAGAATTTAAGCCATGTCCCATGTACGCGAGCGTGTGTGTGTACACGTCCATTGTCGTCTCCGCCATATAACTGCTAAACCGTACGGAATTTGTTAATGAAATTAAACATGGGTTTACATGTACTTATCAAGACGGTGTGTCGAGAACAATAAAGACAACTCTCAGTGTATCTGTTATCTGTCCTTTCCAAAATCCGTGTCCAGGCCATTACTCCTTAACTTTATGAAATATAGACATGATCCTTCTCAGATCTTATCGAGAAATAGGTTGTGAAGAACGGAGACAACAGTCAATGTTTAAGTTTTCGAGTTATCTGCACTTTTCTAAATACTGTGTCTGAGATAACTCTTCAACCGTAAGGACTCTAACCATGGAACTTCACAGATGGGTTATTCTCATCGAGAATATGTGTCATGAGTAAAGAAGACGACTCCCGCTGTGTTAGGTTTTTTAGTTATTTCCCCTTCTCGAAATCTTTGTCCGGGCCAAAATGTCTAAACCATATGGAATTTACCCAAGGAACTTCAGATGGATGGAAGTGCTGCAAAAAAGATTTTTTTTTCTCTGTTGAAGTGTATGATTAATCTGCTTTTGCCAACGCCCGTGCCCAGGCCGTAAGTCCTGCACAGTATAGAATTCAGCCATGAAAGTTTACAAACGAGTTTATCTTATCAAAACTGTTGCAAACAAGGAAGACAGCTCTCACTGTTTCATTTAAGTTATTAACGCATGCCGAAAATCTATGTTCACGCCATAACCACTAAACCATATGAGTTTATTCATGAAACGTCACAGAAGTATTATTAAATAAAGTGTATCTGTTGCAAACAAGGAAGACAATTCACGCTATTTCAATTTTTTAGTTATCTGCTCTTGTCAAAATCCTATTCCTTGGCCTTGTCTCGAAAAACATGACGAATTCAGCCATGGCAAGTCGCAGTTGGATTAAAAGACATTCTGGTCAAGACGATGTGTCATGAAGAAAGAAGACGTCTCTCGCTGTTTTACCTTTAGACAAAAGCTCTCGCCAAATATCTGTGTCCGGGCAATAACTTCTAAACTCTATCTTAATCTTGATATTTTATAGATGGGTTCATCTTATACAGACACTGTGTTTCAAACAAAAAAGACAACTTTAGCTGTTTTAGCTTTTACAGACACTGTGTTTCAAACAAAAAAGACAACTATAGCTGTTTTAGCTTTTCAGTTACCTGCCCGTTTAAGCCGGGCCGTGTAGCGCAATCGGTAGGGCACCTGACTCGTCAGTCAGAGGTCCTGGGTTCGAATCCCGGTCTGGCCAAATACTTTCGTTTCTCCTTCCGCTGATTCAAGAAGGGTAGTTGTCAGTTACTGGCGAAAGTATGTGCACTTAGTACTGGTTAACCGCTTAGGAGGTCTAAGCCTGCCCAGGAATAGTGTGGTTAGGTTAACTGACCGTCCCGACATGACTTTAGTTGTTTACCGTGGACGTTAAGCATCAAATCAACAAACTAACCTACCCGTTTAAGGTTTCCATGTCTGCACCATAATAGGTTTATCTTCTTGAGAATGGTATGTCGCGAAAGAGAAAGTAAGTTATTGCTTTTTAACCCAAGACGCGGGCATTTGTGTCCCAGGGACACTTTTGGAATTAAGAGAACTTTTTTTATTATGTTCAGACCACAACTTTGAGCAAATAATATTATTCCGGGCACTTTTGAAGTTAAGAGAACTTGAACTTTTTTTTGTTATGTTCAGACCACAACTTTGAGCATATAACATTATTCCGGGCACTTTTGAAGTTAAGAGAACTTGAACTTTTTTTTATTATGTTCAGACCACAACTTTGAGCAAATAACTTTATTCTCTTCAAGAAACGATATAATTATAAATCTTTAAGCCCGCAGATATTTATCTGGAGGCCCTGTCATACTAGCTTGTTCTCCCAATATAATAAATATGTCGAGACCTCACAACAGAGCATAATGCATTTCCCCTGCGGGATGACATGCAAAAAATGTACATGTATATTGTCGTCGACATGTTAGCGTATTTAAGTCACGTACTAAGTTTTTAGTTGTTTTAACTTATTTTAGACGGTGTTTGTAAACATAATTAGATCTACTTCTAAAACAAATGACTTCACATCGGAAGTCATTCAGACAATTTATGTGACACGGTCTATATTGCGTAAAATTCGCATGAATACAGACAAAGCTCATTGCAGTTTATTTGCATATGAGCCGCGACACGAGAAAACCAACAAAGTGGTTGTGCGCCCAGCGCAGACTCAGATCAGCCTTGTAATCCGTCCAGTCTGATGAGAGTCTTCTAAGTGTGCTTAAAGGGTAGCTCAGGGTCAAAGCTACCTCCATGCGGACAGTGAAGACTCTGATCAGACTGGGCGGATGCCCAGGCTGATCTGAGTCTGCGCTGCCCCATAACCACATTGTTTGCTTTTTGTCGTGTCGCGGCTCATATGCACGCCTACCAATCGCTCTCATGCGGAACCACGGTTCAGAACGTCAATCCATGAGAGGAGTTGCCGGTTTTGCAGTAGGGGAGCCAAAATCGTAAACAAATCTGACATCAGCACAAAGTTTGAGGTATTTATTTTCTTTGAAAACTATTTATGCAAAATATAAGAATGCTATTTTGTCACATATAGATTGTTTCTACGGCACATGAAAAGATTAGACACATGGTCTTGCATTTTTCCAGATATGCATTTAGTACGGCGGAGCATGTGTTGAAAGTCAATCTCGGCGATATGTACATGTCGGGAAAAGTCGCATTGTCTTGCTTGATTTTGAGTCTCTTGCCTTGTCAGTCGCAAAAAGTGACCAGAACTACTGTATGCGTGAATCAAAACGTTTAAAGTAAGCTTTTTGCGTTGGGCAGTCTAGTTTTTAGAAAATATACACAAAAACATGGTGTAGTCAGTCTGGTTCCGCATGAGATGATATAAAATATAAGGAATTTTTATTAAACACAAAAACAGCTTCTGAACAATAACTGGATCAAAACTAACATGAACTCTGTAATATATCATTATTTATACAATGCAAATGACCTTCTGGCTGTTTTAATCCCTGTTTGTCTGTTTTGAGGCATGCAAGAGGGTTTGAAAGAGGGTTGCAAAATGCCTAAAAAAGACAAACGGGAAATAATAACAGCGTAAAAGTAGTCATCTGCAATGTATGAAATAATGATTTATCACAGAATTCATGTTAGTTTTGATTCAATTATTGTTCAGAAACTGGTTTTGTTTCTCATAAAAAAATTCCTTATATTTTCTAATATCTCATGCGGAACCGGGCTGACGATGCCAAGTTTTTGCGTATATTTTCTATATGCGAATCTGTCTATCGCGGAAAGCTTACTTCCAACGTTTGGATTCACGCATACAGTAGTTCTGTTTACTTCTTTGCGACTGACAAGGTCAGAGACTCAAAATCAAGCAAGAAAATGAGACTTTTCCCTACATGTATGTATCGCCGAGATTAACCTTGAACACACTCTCCGTCGTACTTAATGCATATCTGGAAAAATGCAAGACAATGTGCCTAATCCTTTCATGTGCCGAAGAAACAATCTATATGTGACAAAATAGCATTCTTATATTTTGCATAAATAGTTTCCAGAGAAAATAAATACCTCAAACCTTGTGCCGATGTCAAATTTGTTTACGATGTTGGCTCCCCTACTGCAAAACCGGCAACTCCTCTCATGGATTGACGTTCTGAACCGTGGTTCCGCATGAGAGCGATTGGTAGGCGTGATATGGAGAAAATTCAAAACGAATACTTTGCATAAAGTGCAACCTTCCTGCTTACTAGGGGATAATATATTGAAAATAACTGAATTTGCAAACAGAGTAGATCCAGATGTATATTGAATCGCACTGTTTGCGGGTCTCGAATCCGGGATCGCTAGATTGGCAGGCCATCGCTTAACCTACTGAGCTACCGGGGCTCCTGCAATCAACAATGTGACCAACATTCAAATGCTCGGCAAAACAAACCCAACACTTGAAAGCTGAGTACTTGCAATATCTAAAGCTCTAGGTCTGTGTATGGAGATACGTGCATTGTCTATTAGAGGTAGATAAGAATGCAAACTTCTTTCAACTATTTTAAGAATGTAGTATCTATTTCAAACGACAATAATCACCATCTGAGATATGTCAATTAACAAGCTAAAAAGTTAACACCTAGTCAAAATAACATCAGTTTTTACGATGCATTAGTAAATGATAATGCGTGGAATGTAGCAAATGATTTTCTTAAGTCATCCTGTGGTTGATAAAATACCGAGTGGAAAGGTAAAAAAAATCTATGTACTCCACTTAAAAGATACCATTTAGGGTCAAAAAGACAAAAAAAAACAGAACCCAAGAGAATCTGCTATAACACGCGGAGTTCTTAGTGTAAGATAGCCTGGCTAAGTTACTAATCCAACCTTTGACAATGGCCTGTCCTTGATATTAATGGATTGCATCAACGCACCACCTTGGCATCCAAACTTAATGCATCAGCTGCAAAATTACGCCTGATAAAAGAGGTATTATAACATAATGTGATATCATGTCACTTTGGAACAGCGCTTGTGCTAGTGATACATGTATCAGGCAATGCCATTAGAAGCGATCTCTGAAGAAGATTGGTTACTTTTTGACTTTGGTTGTGATAATAACGGTCGACTGGTTAAATTTCGTCACCGACTGAAATATCATAAAACATTGGCGACGTCATCAAGTTTGAACAAAACTGTATTAAAATCTTCTAATGATCCATGATAAACAGAAAACCATTTAAGTGTTCTTTGTTATCAGATTTATCGGGCTCGACCAGAAACACGTCGGACTGGCTCGGTAAACCTCCCCATTTCTACGCTGTTTCTGGTGAAGCCTGATAAGCATAATGTCAAAAGACACTAATATGGTATTCTCTCTATATAATTGAAGACACCCTAGGAAAGGCCACAATCACAAAATGCAACCTTCACAAAACACCGAGAGTCGAAGAGAGAAACCCTCACGACAAAACAGAACAGCCAACTGCCAGTGCAGCTACGATAACAGACAGATACACTAGTTCAATACACAGTCCCATGAATTAAATTCAAAAGAAAGATCCTCTGCAAGGAACATATTAGCGGATTGGTAATAGAGGTCTAGTTTTAAGTGTCTTTAAGTCCAGTAACGTTATTTTAGAGAATGTCATGCGAATGAACAGATCTAGTGTGTTCTTTTATTATTGTTGCTTATAACTCTCACCGGAACTTGTGCCAATAAAATTCCCTTTTTCTGAATCACTGTTGAAATTAAAACCAAGACTAGTCTAACAATTCAAAATGTTAACATATTCAGATTATGTTCCATCTTCAATTACAATCTTTATATGATCTAGTGTCTAATTACAGTTATTACTGCGATTATTAAGTTCAGCCAAGCAAAAAACATGATGGGGTTCTTTACTGTTACCTTGAAAATGCTGTGAAGACATTAAAAATGTTTGATAATCTTACTGAAAAATTTAACTATCATATTCCTAGCTCTAAATGTCCGCATGTTTTTTTGTTTTGTTTTGGGTTTTTTTTTTTTTTTTTTTACAATTTTCCGTTTTGTCCTTAAACTTTCTACGATCGTTTTAGTAGGGGTCATATTTGTTCGGACTTCGAATGAAACTCGTACTAGAACACACACTCAAAAACGAGAACAAAGTCAGAAAACATTATGAACAAAACACAGCTACAATGACAAGACGAAAAAGGAAATCTACGGGCAAAGTGAGGTGCTTTGAACTGCGGATCTCCGAAGAAAAAAGGAAATAATATGTAATAATTCTTTTGAATGGTATATGATTTAAAAATAATGTTGTTATTCTGTTGTTTTTTTGTATGATTTGAAAAATTATGTTGTTATTCTGTTATTTTTTTTGTATTCGTTGCTTCTACAGGATATAACTATTCAGAACTTAATTCAAATAAAAAATAAAATTAATAATAATAAAAAAATCCTGTAGGGAGATATGAGGGTATAAGTTATACAATTTCCTCAGAGAAAATAATCAACTATATAATAGATGTTATTCAGATCGCTGAAATTCTAAATGCTATTGCAATCATTACATTATTCAGGTGCAAAGATGTCCAATGTCAAAACTAGTAATTACAATCAGGTTAGCAACCGTATCTTATCAACTTTTGTAACGCCATAGTACACCTACATATTTCAAAGCTGCTCCGATCTGTATATCTTATGCACTGCTCATATACTGAACAAACAAAAACGTTATCTGTACTTTCAGAGCTTTCTTTGAACTGAATAAAGAATTCTACCAATTTTATTTTATGTCTTTGACGGACACACGGCGCCAAGTGCGTGCAACTATGGTTACGTACCGCTGAGCCACTTGTTGAGGAACGTCGTCAGGAGAATTGAACTGAACTGAACTGAAATTTTATGTCTAACTGACAAAAAGTATTCGAAGTTCCGAAAATGATTATAACGTCAAAAAATGCGAGATTAATGTCTCCATATCAGCTTGATTCAATGAGGGGTCAGAATTCGAAAGTGCAATTTTTGAGGTGCTTTTTGAATACCCATATTTCCCTCAAGTTGTCAGCCGATGTGAGCAGTTCATTTCTGAGACGTTCATTAGACACTAGTTGTTACGAAAACGGTCAAATCACCGCTTCCAAAGGGTTTGAATATCGCTTTTCACTTGACTCTCGACTCTGACTTTCATGCTATGCACTGAAAATTCCACAGACCATGCAAGGTGATATGCCACGAACAATTACCCAGTTTGCTATAAAAAAATCATCATGGACCATTGTTTGGAGAAGCTGGAATAAGATCCATGAATTAAACTTGACAATTTTATTGAAACGCACTGGGTGATCAGAGTAAATTATTTGCTATACTTTTAATTGCAAGGGAGATAATTTATCTCTTTAAAGTGTGGATTAAATGTCAGAGGGTTAATAGGGTTTCTTATTGGCGCTTACAAGCCAAATCCGAAAGTGTAAAAATTTAAGCGCTTGCGCATGCGCAATAAGCGTTTCATGTTGTCTGTGGTGTTTTCAGTCAAAGTGGAATAATTCTGCACCATTGATGCAAATCGAAAACCGATTAGTTCATAAAGTTGTCTGACGTCTGGCATGTGAGAGAGTAACTCGGAAATGTTAGGAAATATTATTCTTTAAATTGAAATTCATAGATAATCTATGTAACGTTTCTTTTTTCTTCTTTTTTTTTTTTTGTCTGAAGAAAAAAACAACTGGACTAACAGTGCCACAGGCAAACCTAGTATTATGTTGAACGTATCGGAGTTTGTTATCAGTTTCACACTTGCTAAGATCTCCTATCTGACAAGCATTCGGCATTTACTCACTGGAGACGAGCAGCAACATACATGTATAATGCATTTATCTTAAATGTATCTATCAGATATTCAGCCTCGCGAAAAACGTCAGTCAGGGTGGCAGTGAGAGGGATGATCACATTTTCCTCTCAAACTATTGTTAGCGATTCTAAGAAATTTTAAATATTCAAATGCTGATGGGTCGCACTAAATTTGAAAGAAACTTAACTTATATGTTCGTCAACTTCGAAAATTCATGCAGTGGAAAATATGAAGAAACTAAGATTTTGTTCGAATTTAGCCAATGCTTATTTTAGACCTAGACCGACACATCTGAGAACGTTCATGCTAACATAAATTAATGTTTAATGTAATTAATTTCCTCTGCTGAAATTATCTTTAGAAATCAGATTTTATACAGCGATGATATTTATAAATCAAGTTATTTCAGGTTGAAATAAGATCCATACTGTCACAGAAATAGATACATTTCTCTTCCTATTGTTTGTGATGATAAATGGTCTATCTTTTCAAATGCAGTGCAGAGTTTATAAATGGTACATCTCTTTGCTACCCATTTATCAAATGAGCTGCGACACGAGAAAACAAACAATGTGGTTGTGCGCCCAGCGCAGACTCAGATCAGCGTGGGCATATGCCCAGTTTTACCGGACTCTTCGTTAAGTGCTCAAAGGGTAGCTAAGGGTCTAAGCTACGTTCATGTGGACAGCGAAGGCTCTGATCAGACTGGGCGGATGCCCAGGCTAATCGGAGTCTGCACTGGGTGCACAACCACATTGTTGGTTTTCTCGTGTCGCGGCTCAAATATATACCAAAAAGGTAAATCATGTAAAGATATTACCAAAGTCTTTGATATACCAAATCATTTATTACTGAAGTTACAAAGCGTTGCTTCTTTTGTGGTTCAATATGTCCCCCCACCCATCCACCTACACCTTCCCAACCAAAGGTGCGGGGGACATACTGGTTTCAGTGCTCCCGTTGGTGACACGTCCATGTCGGCGCGACAGTGTCTTGTACCCACAATTTCTCTTAAAGCAATGCAATAGGCAGATTTTCCTCAAACTTGCACAGATATACGAGTATCATTGTGGCAAGTTTAATACCTTATTAGATTTTGGTGTCCTTGATCTCATTTTCAAAGTCACAAGGACTTTTATATATGTGAAATGTTTACTTAAAAATGCATTATCTCGTTAGTCATTGGCTTGATTGTCACCAGACTTGCATAGTTATATCATTTGAATAATCCCCCAAAATTACTATGTTGTGGTGATCAAGGTCAAAAGTCAAACCTTATAAAAGTTGAATGCTCCCTAAACATAAGATATTTTTAACAACGGATGGATATTCATCAGACTTGCGTGAATGTATCATTGTAACAGATTTAATATGTTTTGTCTTTGGTGACCTTGACCTCATTTTCATTGTCATAGTCTTGTATGTAGGATATCTTTTGAACCAGAGGGTGGATTTTTTTTCCAAACAGGCATAGATATATCAATGGGACAAACCATAAAGCTGATAAGATTTTGGAGATTCCGGTGGCCTTGACGTTATTTCAAGGTATTAAGGGGTCTCTAACCCAAACTGCCCCTAAGGCTATTAGGCTATGGGAAACCTTCACCTTAACCTCAGAGGACTTGTATATGTGTGTGTGCGTGTTTTTTGTTTTTAATGAGTTATCTCTCGAGCGATTGACTCGACTCCTGCAAAACGTGCATAGGTATACCTTTGAGACAATCCCTAAAGTTTACAATGTTCTGATGACATTGACCCCATTACTAAGGTCAAAAGCCGACTTAAAAATGTTTAAGTAACAGTTGCAAATGCACTGGCAGGGATTCAAAGGTATCGTAATGGGCTAGTGGGTTATTGGTTGGGGAAATTTCCTTATGAATACATTTTATGTCCGTTCGCTTTCTGTTTGTCTTTGACTTGATTGTTCTGTTTATTTAGGGCAGCCTCGTGGATATCTGTTGGAAAAAAAGCTGTCCCCTTGGCTTTTCACTGAACCAGGATCGGAGGTTATAAAACTGAAGTACAATTTCAAACTCTAAATAAAGCACACTGATAGGCTGCTTCCGAGCATGTGCTCGGAAGCAACCAATCTGTGTGCTTTATTTTGAGCTTGAGATTAGTCTCAAGTTTTATAAACTCGGACCCAAGTGCTGTTCATTTAAGGGCCGTCTTATCTGCAGATGTCCCTCTCCTTTGAATGTTCCGGGCTGGATAAGGAATTATATGATCGCTGCCCTTTTATCTACAATCATGGTTTCCTTTCAGATGTATGTCTACACATCTGTGTTTTCTATCAAATGTACAAACGTTATGGGGAACATCTTTTCTGAGTTCATGATTGCCATAAAAAGTTTCAAATTGGAATCTACTCATAAATGAAACATTTTTCTCCATGGTAACAAATGGTTTTCCTTAGGATTCGACCCCAGTTAAAAGAAAGGCAATATGAATTGGTTGATTTATTATCCCATAGCAGTACATCAAGTCATCTTAAATTCACATTCTAGCTGCTGACCGGTTCAAAGTGGTTTTCTATTTGAACGTCTTCGAGTTTCGGAGCACAGACACTCCATCATTCGTAAGGTCTACATTCTCAATAGTCAAGTGCGCAATGATTCCATCGGCTCTTACATACAGTTTCTCAATATCATAATTGTAGTACGAAATGAAATATGCTAAACAATTTCAAATATGTCATATTTAACAGCTGATAAATTCGGTCAGGTGCATCTTCAAATTTTTTGTTATAATTTGTTTTTATTATCATTAAGTCACCGTGACGGCTAGTATACAATATGGAACAGAATCAGATCATGCCAGATCAGACACTCTCTTTATTTGGCGCAGTGTCATCTCAGAGCTCCAGACTGAGTGAGATATTAAGGATAATTTAGAGAGATTTGTTTCCTATTTCTTCACAAAAACATGCATGCACATGACAATAACATACATGTGAGTTGTGACCCCTAATGAGAACCGTCGCGGAGACGGTTCTAATGACTGGTTACATCTACATTGTTTTGATGTAGAAATAAAAAACATTATCCGTAAATCATCCATCTTACCCATTTTCCTCTGACACGGTACCATCTTACATTTAACAATCCATCCAAGCGATGTTAGCATTCTAAATGTTACGGTATACGTTAAATCATATCACAAACCACCAACTGTACTCTTAAAACCAAATAATTGGCTTAAACTTCGCTTCTTACTTCATTTTGTACCGCTTACGACATACGAAAGTATGCGTTCAATACTGTTTTATTATGTTCTAGACTGAAGTAAGACGTTGGTTTCTAACTGACATCGTTGTAAGAAATAGAACAATAATGTCTACACTGTGAAATAGATCGTAAAATGGTGCTGCTAAAAATCTAGAACGTCACAAAAAGCCAACTTTATGCCATTGTACACAACCTCATAAATTAAAAAGCTCTTTCATTCTAAATTATGTATCCTTACGGAGGATGAGAGGTGGGCATATTTTCTTTCTCCTTTCAATTTTAACGTTCGCACTTGCGTATTACACACATATATTTGCTTCATAACTTGAAGATTTGGTGTTCACTCCATCATAATAATTAAGCCACGTCATGTGATTTCCAACAACGTGGCAATTCGGTCTTGTGACATTCAGAGCAGCCTTCTCATTTACACAAGGTACTCAGAAACTTCGACACTGGCTCTATAGCTTTTGTCACTTCCTCAAAAGGCTAATGTGGCAAGCGAAGGCTTTGATTAGACTGCATTTTAGTGCAGTTGATCACAGCCTTTACTTTTCACCAATGCCGCATTTTTTGAAATCAGATGATCCGGCTCACACTACAAATCAAATATCTACTGCAACCAACGTCCTTCTCAAGGCGATGGCAATTTGTTATGGTCAACTGTCATATAAAATATTCCGCCGAAATACTGATTTCTTTTTATTTAATTTTAACGGTATTAAAACCACTCAGTTAAAGTCGCGGTAGCTAGATTTGTGACGTCAGAGCCTCGCCCTACTCTGTAAACCTCGCGCAAACGAAGTGACCACCGCAGAAGTCGTTAATAATGTAGCTAACAGGTACCGTTTAAGACGAATTTTGTGACTAGGATCAACCGAGCCGACGTCATTGCAGAAATAACTTTGATTGTGTGTCTTTTTATTATTTTGAGATAACGGAACATTTCTGAACCTGCTCCAACAACGACATGTTGCAGTAGTGGATAGACGCGTTGTATATAGGTTGATAGTTGTTGAAATGTGCATAGTAACTTTAACTTAACTGTATGTGATTTTATTCAGATAGATAAAAGTCTATACCATGACAAACCGTAAATCATACCAACACAAAAGCTATGTTATGGGTTTGAAATACAGAGTACCGTGTGACCTTAAAAGGATACTTTTATTTACCTGCATTGAGGTTTAATGATTTACGTTCTCGCCATTGGAAGTCTGTTTCTGCAGTCACCTAATATATCATTCCAAACATGGGTACGAGAATTCTATACACTGTACGTCAAATTATCATTCAAATTGACTGATATGTATGCCGGTTGTGAAATGGATCCATGAGAGATATAATCTTTAGCTATGTGCAGTTGCAATTTGAAAACAAAATGTTAAAGTCAAAGCGGGATTATTAGAGTTGTATTGAAAGCTCGAATTTACTATAACATCGAAGAGCATGACTCATTTCGAGGTCTGTCGTTAAGTGGTTAACTGACTCACTGCTCAAATCACGATATGAGTTATCACCCAGCGGGCACACGACGTCAAAATGACGTTGTTCTGACGTCGATACGACGTCATTACGTCGCATCGACATCAGAACGACGTCATTTCGACGTCATGTGCCTGCTGGGCACATATCACGATATGAAGAATATTGCCAATATAGTCTTTCCCTCTCACTTCTACCTGCTTTTTTCTTTTCACTTTGTCCTGTAGCATCGTCTTTGCTTAGCCAGAATACCTTGAGCTGTGACCAACCCACACGGATATGAAGAGGGAGCGCATAGGTTTCGCCTTTGATCCAATAGCTTAACTCTTTCGGCGCCAAATTTTTCAGACGACAAATTTTCGTCTGCTCAAATCATCAGACGACAGATTTGTAATTGGAAATTTTAACAATCTAAAGACATTTTTCATAAAATCAGGCTTTTTAAGTTCATATTTGAATGGCAAACAGTGTAGATCCTGATCAGACGGCTCTTTTAAGAGCCGGCTGATCTGGATATACGCTGTTTGCAAAGTCGCATTTTTGCGACTTTGGCGCCGAAAGAGTTAATTGTTTTTCTCCAAATTGGCTACAGCTTTATTACAGCTTTTGTAGTCTTTGGGAGACTTTCAGGTAGCATTATATGATGCACATTCGCTCCGTATCTGACAGCTTCTTTGATCTTCGTGCGCGTGTGTGTAAGGGTTCACTGCAGAAATGCCCAAATGGAGCATAATAATTACAGGCACACTTAGTCTAGCACGAGAAGCCCATTTGAACGGTAGTAGATCTAGTAAGACTATTTGGGATTGTAATTTAGGCCGATTTCGAGCTGTGTGCAAGGGACTTCCCCATTCATATATGAGACATCACAGAAAAACACACACATTTATAAAAGTGTTGCACATTAAACTAAAGTTCTTGACCAGTCACAATCAAAGACAGTCTGCTCTTCTAGTTTCTTCGGCACGCTCTTTTCTTCAAATACATACTTTAAATGAGCCGTGACACGACAAAACCAACAATGTGGTTGTGCGCCCAGCGCAGACTCAGATCAGCCTGGGCTTCCGCCCAGTCTGATCAGAATCTTCGCTGTCCGTATGGAGGTAGCTTTGACCATTAGCTTCCATTTGAGCACTTAACGAAGAGTCTGATCAAACTGGGCGGATCTCCAGGCTGATCTGAGTCTGCACTGGGCGCACAACCACATTGTTGGTTTTGTCGTGTTGCGGCTCAAATTTAATACGTTTAGTGACCTTAAGTGGCATCGCGCAACTGAATCAGAGGTATCTGTCATTGTATAAATGACCTGGGGCCGTATTCATAAAGCCACTTAAGTCGTTGCTATGCTGTTGCTAAGGCTAAATATCTATAAGGGAGATTCCCTACAACTATGAAATTTGCTCTGGAGGAACAGTCTTTGTAAGACTGTTCCTCCAGAGCAAATTTCATAGTTGTAGGGAATCTCCTTCAATGAAATTTAGCCTTAGCAACAGCATAGCAACCACTTAAGTCGTTTTATGAATATGGCCCCAGCCCTCTTCTACGTTCTACTTCTTCAACGCGGAGGCCATAGGTTACCAAAAGTTATGAGGTTCATACGGCCCATCATGATTTTGCTGAAACTTGGTTTTAGTTTTGTGAGGAACGCATTATACTATACTTTTTTCCAATGCTGTCGACCTTTTGGCATAGCTCTAGAACCTATTTTGAGCTAAAGAGATGTTAACTGCTTCAGCTGATGTAGTCTTACCGGACGATGATTTTATGGTCTACTGAGAAATGTTGCCATTTTGTTTTAAATTGTTCTTCATTTTAACCCTTTCCGCTACGAAGGTATGTGTAGTTTATAGTCCGACACGTCAGTCCTAAAAGCAGTTAATGTGTTTACTAACTGTTTGTTTTCAAAGTCAGCTCCCCGCCCCCCCCCCCCTCCCCCTCCGTAAAAAACAACAGTTTACATTTCTCTGATGATCTGTTTAAACCATTTGAGCCGCGACACGAGAAAACCAACAATGTGGTTGTGCGCCCAGGGCAGACTCAGATCAGCCTGAGCATCCGCCCAGTCTGATCAGAGTCTTCATTGTCCGCATGAAGGTAGCTTGGACCCTTAGCTACCCTTTAAGCGCTTAGCAAAGAGTCTGATCAGCCTGTGTGGATGCCCAGGCCGATCTAAGTTTGCGCTGGGCGCACAACCACATTGTTGGTTTTCTCGTGTCTCGGCTCATTTATGCCTAGTAGACTCTACTATTCATATATTTTGGATGAGTCCATTTGTCAATTAAGGGGTGTCTGTTTTAGTTTATTTCACTATTTCCAACGTCCCTTTTATGGAACATTAGGCTTGAATGGTTAACAGATCATCGAAAAAATGTACCAATGATAGGACTGCTGAATATTGTCGGACTAGCTAATCTAACAGTGGGAACGCGTATCCATGGCGGAGTGATATTTTTATACAGATAGCAACCGAAAAACATTCTAAATTTCTGGAAGTCAGATTCAATCGACGAACGTGTCGCCATTTCAGTGCTGCTTTGTCGGCGAATCAAATTACACACAGCCGAAAATAATATATGGTTTTATTCCTTACACCTTTATGTAATTCTTTATGCCTTTGAGGGCAGAACTAAACACCCGCGATATTCGGCAATCGAACGTTTTACGCGATCACGTAGAGGCGTCTCTTTTCCGTCAACTTCAGTAGCAATTTTAAAAGTAAATCGACTTTCTCCCGTCGGCGGACATACGACATGAAAAACCATGGTGTCTGCCCTTTCTCCATGTAAAAAATCAAGTAATTCGGTGTTTGGGACAATTTCCTTTGCAAAATAATGTTAAGGCCCTATGCATTTTCTCAACAAAATGGCGGATAATTTACCTGATCGGTAGCGATTGAAGTTAGACAGTTTTGTCAACAAAACAGTCTGTAATAAATTCAACTCCCACGGAGATTTTCTTGAATCCTGATATTCGACACACGACGAGGAACGCAACTTTCACATCGATACACAACTTATTTTTTTCTCTTCATCATTCAGAAAGTTTGGACAAATAAAACTGTTCTGTAGCCTACACCATAAAGAATGTAAACAAATTGATTTTTGACAGTTGATGTGTGACGCAACAACTAAACTAGCGTCAACCAGTTCGGCTTTCGCATTTACTAGCTTAAAAGTTATAACACCGGTAAGTTGTGGTCAAATCATTGGGGTTGCTAGAAAAAGTAATTTTGCCATCCAATTAATCCTGCACGCGCCAATATGTCAAAGCCACTCACACAACCTACACAACCACCCTGTCGAACTAACACCCCCGACCTCCCCCCTCCACCCCCTGCAGCACCCCCCCCCCCCCCCCCGGCCACACACACACAAATTTTTTTTTTTAAGAAAAGAAAAATATAAATGATGTTTAACCAACCTCAAATACTTGCAGAGCTGCAATGACTGTAAATCCTTGGATAAAAAGTGCAGTGTAGACCTGGGTCAGACAACTCCCAAAACAGCAGTCTAATCAGGGTATGCACTATTTTATTTTCCAAGAAGTTTTGACACACTCAGATGGTAAAAGTGGCATTATTTTAGGACAATTGCAGTATTAAATGGAGATTTGGTTTCAACTTTAAGCTTGGAAATGACAAAGCCACACACACACACACACACACCTCACTACTTTAAACTCCTTATGAGTTCAGACTAAACTGAAACGCAGCATATCTACTGTAAGATGAGCCTTTAGGCATTAAAACTGCAGTTTGCATCTTTTATGACATATGTTTTGAACCTGCTTAATGAGGAGTTCTAATGAGGTGTCACAACATAAACATTTATAATGAAATGCCATGTTTGTCAAATACAAGCATATGGGGTGGGGGGGGGGGGGGAGTGGTTGTCAGCTCTGGAATACCCTTGGTTCATAGATTTAGACGCCAGTGTGTTTATATAGTTCTCAGTGATCGTTTTTTTAGAGATTTACTCTAACTGTTGCCAAAATTCTCATGGAAACATAGAAATCTGTAAGGTAGGGGCAATCTTCTGCAAAAATTGTATAATTTAAGAATGAATGGTACCTCTGAGAATGGAGATGTTTTTCCCAAATTTTGGTTAAATGAGACATATTTCTCTAATATGATTCTGAGTTAGAGTAACAAAAAAAAACAGCTGTCCAGCAAACTTGATTTAATATGTAGCAAAATCTATGGACTCACAACCGTAATCCATTTGTTTTTTTCTAAGATATAATAATAGGATATGATCATGATTAAACAAAATATTATACATGAAAAAAAAGTAAATAAATAAGAGGCCAATATTTGGTGAACCAAAATGGAATTATTTTTTATCATTTCTCTTCAAGTAATATGTGCATTGTATATTGTGGTGTCTCACTGGTGCTTTGGGTCAAAAGGAACAACTTCTAATAAAATTAAAGATTCCACAAATTTCAACTGAACAATTATCTACAGTACTATATAGGTATTGTACATGAATAAAGCTCTAAATATATTCACATGCAGTCTGGCCTTGCCTTTCAGTGTTTTCCATAAAAATGTAAAAAGATATATTTATAAATAAGAAGTAATTAAAGTGATGGGCAGTATAAGAAAAAAATGTTTCTGGGGACATTTCCACAAGTGATGGTTTTATGAAATGATTTTACAAGATTTCACAAAGACTCAGCTGGGGCATGTTTTTCTGTATTTGAAAGCAATTCTGGAAATTCTATCTTATTCAGCCATAAATACATATGTTGTGATCTATTATTAGAACCATCTTGCTGAAATGGTTCAAATGAGGGTGCACAACAGGTGTTCATGAAGCCCATTAATGCTGGTGCAACATTTATAATGGGACTGTGTTTTTAATTTTTCATCCTAACATATCTGCATACTTAGGACAAACACATGATAAAGTGCTGGATCTAGCAGTCAGCAGGGTATTCATTTTTTCTGTGTATGGACACTATGGTCTATATTATAAAGATCTTTCTGACATAATCCTCTGTGATCAATGAAATGGCTTCTTTAGGGGTGTGACCTTGGGTTTGGGGGGAGGGGGTGTAGACAGGAGTGGGCTTTCCCTCACTCAACTGCACTCCTTTACATTCATGGCTATCAGCCAATGTCTGTCATCAAGGTTTTCTGTCTATTAACTGATAGTTTACTCTTACTCTCTTGATAGGAGGATTTTCAATTTACATAGATCTAGATAATATATAATGCAAATTTGTAAAAGTTTCTTTTAGCTGGGTTAAATGGAATAAAAATATGTTTTTTTCTCAGTTTGTGGTATTTCTATTGGTATATTTTTAAGCATTTTAATTTGTAATGGGATTCATGCTAAAGTATAATTTTTGGCATTTAATTTTACTGAATATATTTTTCATGTTACCCCCCCCCCCCCCCCCACCACCACCACCACCACCATACACACACCCCAACCACCAACCCCATCCTCCTGTAAAGGGGTCGGCCCATATTTCATCTTGTTTGACATTTAAAGAGGACTGTTTTAGTTTGTTTCCTGTAAAACGGTTTAAAACCAGTTCACATGAGACTGAAGAGGCGACTATCATTTTTTATGCACGTGGGCCCGGGCTCTTTCTGTTTTTTGTTGTTGTTGTTTTTTTTTGTTTTTTTTGGCATCTCACAAATAGGCGAAGCCTGGAGCACTTGAGCCATTGTACTCGTACGTAGGGCCCTATGCAGTTGTAACTGAGCTGGTTGCACGAGATTTGACTTTCTCACCATGTGGTTGTATGTGTGTGCCTGTGGGGTAGGAGTGGAGATGCACAGGAGCCTGAGGAGGAGTGTTTTTGTGGCGTTGGGTGGGGGTAAGGGGGGGGAGCTAAAGGCGAGGTTGTCAGCTCTTATAAACAAATAGACACTTACAATTTACAGTATAATTCATTCTTTCCTTCCTTCTTTTAATCTTTAAGAGCTCAAGAAAGCAAAAAATATTGTTGTTCCGCCAAAGGTTATCACGTAAAACATCCAAGAGAGCACGCGTGCTACGCGTGACGTTTAACTTACGGAATTTCCAACACCCAAGATATTGATCGATTTCTGCGTAAACAGATCTTCTCCTGCCGTATTAACTAGCATGAATGACGACGAGTATCTCAACTATGAAATTTTCACAATGTCCCCGAAATCGGTTTTTGGGACAATTTTCTTTGCAAAATAAGTGATCGCAGGGTTTTGGGGGTTTCGGTTTATACGAACTGGGTGCATCAGATTGTGACAATTAATTTCTATTTTTGGAAGTTTACTGGAGTCGTGCAATGAGTTCAAGCTCACAATAATAGCCAAAAGATTTCCCTGATTCGTGTTCCTAGTAGTGTCAGTCATCGTAGTGACAATAACAAGTGGCATAATTAGATGCAGTTTTTACTGAATTTTCGCCGCCATTTTGTTGGGGATTATTTCTTTGTCGTAGACGACTGCTCAGAAAATGAATTACTCAAATGTGATGAGTCTGCGTTCCAACTGTAATGATCAGTGATAAAGGTTACACTAGCATGATCATATGTGTTATAGACACACCCAAAAGAACTTAAGTAGCACAGACATCAGATATCAGGTAACTACACAAACAGGTGTGAAAACTAAAGCAGTAAGTAAAAAGATAAGGCTAAATCTCCATTTCCTATAAAACTTTTAGGAACAAATTAAATAGATACACTCGGAGAATTCAGCTCTGCTAAAATGATGGATGTCTGAATGAGTGATCTCAATTATTTACTAACTGAGCCCTTATCTCTGTTTTATATGTTCCTAGCTCGTTCCAGAAGAATGCATCTACATTTTGTTTGCCAAATAGCCAACTTGAACACAAACTGCCATCTATATGTTAGATACAGATAAAGTATATTTCTTGTTTCCAAATAGACTTAAATTAATACGATTTCCTTAGGATCAATAAATATTTGTCGTGTACTATTTCATTCAAGAATCATATTTATTCGAATCATAAGTTTATTCGTCGATAAACATAAAAAGCGCCTTCACCATGGAGAAATTGACAAAATAAATCATTAGAAACTTTCTGTCATAAACGCATAATTTTAATGGTTCTTATACTTAAAAGCTCTCCTGCAAAGTTAGCGTACATGTAATTAGTATAATACAATGCAGAGGAAACAGTTTCAAACAGAAACTCCGCCCTACTGGATAACCCAGTGTCCCAGATATTGAAGTGCATGTGTAGTAAATTAGTTCTTCATTCACTCTAAGCAAACATATTTAGGCCATGAATGGCATTGTAAAGACCATGAATAGTAGGAAAAGGGTGTTTGAACCAGAGTAGTTCCATAACAAATCGCTTCTGAATAAGCATATAAGCCTTCTGAGCTGTATATGCTTTGTAATTCCGATTGCTATTATATACATATCAATCGGATTGTATGAGTAACTTGACCGTCAAACTTGTGGCACAATTCTTTAAACTCCAAATATCAAGGAGTATTACGGTATTTTGTAAATGTTTTCCTTAATTATTAATTAAGATTACAAGGCCG
The DNA here is from genome assembly GCA_963989385.1 of Ctena decussata. NCBI lineage: Eukaryota > Metazoa > Mollusca > Bivalvia > Lucinida > Lucinidae > Ctena > Ctena decussata. Next base: position 24,525,516 of record OZ022510.1, read on the forward strand.
GTCATCAAGGTAACAATTAGCTTACGTCGCCTTTAATTGGGTCATGACATGTTAATGTTAGAATTATCTTACATTTCAACATGTTAAGTGCTACAAATATTTGTAATGAATCAGGCACTTTTGGAACTGCTTACGACCTGGGGCCGAGTGCACAAAGGAGGCGTAAACTACGGCGGCTTAGCTTACGAACGGCGGCGAAACTAAGTCTGTACTACGACTGTATTTAAATCCTAGCGCACAAAGCGATTGAGAGTTTTGAAGCTATCTTGCGACTTAGTTTACGGCACGCCTCGATTGTGCACACGGATTAAAATTCTGCGACAATTTTACGGCGGACGTTCGTCGAGCGTAGCCTTACGTTTGCTTTGTGCACTCGGCCCCTGGTGGGATGGGACGACGGTGCTGTGTAACTTGCAGTGCCTGGGCGGCTACTAATTTTGATAATAGTAGGGCAAGGGCCTACTGTGCTTGCAGAACGCGCGGATGGGGGTTGTTTGCTTTTTCTTTTTTCGCTCACGCTATCATCTTTTCTCTAGAAGACGGCCCGAGAATACTATCTCAAAGAGCCGTCAAACCAGAAACAACAAATCAACCAACTAAACTGCTAAACTTGCAATTATTAGATTAGACTTGCCCAAATCTGTAAATTATTGTTCCAGTTTATTTTGTCTTTCTTTTTGCTTTTTTTAACAGGTCTTGTCTAAAACTGTTTAAAATTCAATCCAGTAATTTTAACGTGACAAGATGAGCTATACCGATGTAGAATTCAAATACCTTTTACACAACGCTGTTACGTTGTACGAATGAAATTGAGAGCCGACAAATTCACATAAAAAAGACTGGTATGAAATTGCTGAATAAACAATCAATCAAGAAAATAAACAGATTTTTTGACAATGAAAGTTCTGGAGGCAAAAAAGCTATGCACAGTCATTTAAAAATCTTTGGTTTGTAAATATTTATTTAGCATCAGGTGAGCTATTGAGTAGGCAGATGAACCTTTTTTCGGCATTTGACTTCTGTCTTTCAGAGCTCAAAAGGATCAACAAATGTGTGTACAGGAACCTATTTATTTTCTTTTTATCCTCCTCAGTAAAATGATTGTAAATTGTTTTGCATAATATCTAAACGTAAGACAAAGCAAACTATACATCAATTAATTATTCGATTCTAATTGAAAATGTTTTCTTAAGAATCCCCTGAACCCCATCACACTGGTAAAAATGCTACACAAGTAAAGCTAGTATTTGTTACGCACTGCTTCATGCAAGTGTCTGTCGCGTTTTCTTTTATTAGCTGTTGTACAAATGTCTGAAATAACATGATTGAAACTTGGGCTTTATTCGTTGCATGTAATACGAAAAGAAACATACATTAACATACAAAATCTACTGAAATACGGTTATACTTCCCTTGAGTTGTTGTTGTTGTTTTGGGTTTAACGCCGTTTTGAGAAAGTTTGACAGTCTATAATGGGACGTCTCCTAGAGGTAAGTAGAAGCAAAAAGAAATGATAGACGAGAGAAAAATATCCCCCCACTACCCCCAAATCCCAATTCCCCGCATCAACTGCAAGCACAGTGGGCCCTTGTCCTACTATTATCCAAATCAGTAGGACGTCCCGGCAATGAAAGTTACCCAGCTCCTTTGCCCGACCTGACCACCCCCGCTTCCTTTTACCACTTTTAAGTGAGCAAAGGTGTAACGGATTGTTTATTGTAAATTATTTCGAGACATATTGTGTTTTATTGGTGATAAAGTGTATATTATTGCGTTGTTTAATTTCGGATCTGAAGTAATTGAAGACTTATTGGAAATGGTCGATTATTGCGGCTCCATCAGTACAACTTGTTTGTTGTTTACGTCTTTACATGCAGCAGGTATGATCGCGCATATTTTTTATTCTTCAATTTCATTTTATGTTTTACTGAATGTCGAGGCACATTTCCTCAAATAACTTGCTGCTATAAGCGTTTACAAATGATAATTATTATTGTTTTTGTAATTATTTCTATTGTTTTTGTAATTATTATCATTGTTTTTGTAATTATTATTATTTTCAGTTATTTAAAAAAACGATAGTTGATTGGTAATTCATAACCTTTTAGAAATGAAATGTGATTATAATGTCAAACATTATATTTTCAGTAAGTGCTGCAGGTGTCATACACTGGGAGTTGACCCGGTAGTTTTCTCACGATTTATAACGATTTCCCTTTCAAAACAAAGCATCAAATTATTAATACAAATTCTGCATATTTATGTCTTTGTAAGCAAAAAAAAGCAATACATGCAGGCACTAAGATCATGTTTGCATTTACCATTCTAACAATTGGTTGGTTGGTTGTTTTGGGTTTAACGGCCGTTTTAGACAGTACTGCAGCCTGTATCGGGCCATCTCCCAGGAAGAGGGAGAAAGATCTCCCAGAGTGAGGAAGAAGGAAAACAGAAATGATAAACGAAAGAAACCCCCACTCGCACCTACTGCAGCACAGTAGGCCCTTGTCCTACTACATGTACATGTATTAGCAAAATGAGTAGGACGCCCAGGCACTGAAAGCTACCCAGCATCATCGCATGACCACCCCCACAAACCTAGCAAAGTAGATGTATGACTAGCCTATATACACGATTTTAGCGATTATAGCTGCAATTTCTGTACGGAAATCTGCCACGACATTCAGCAAAAATTTAAACGAGTGCTAAAAACAAAATAAATACCAAAATATCTGCTACAAAATAAATAGCAAAACAAGTTGAATTGATGCAGCCGCAATAATCGACATTATAAGCACGTTATATTACCAATAAGTGATCAATTTCCACCGATCCGAACTTAAACAATGCAATAATATTCAATTTATCACCAATAAAACACACTTTGTCTCGAAATCATTTATAGAAAATCTACGATTTGTTTCCATCAGAACACTAAAATACCTAATATGGCTATACCAAGCGACGATTCATGCATTAGCGTGAATATACATTAAGCTCTATGGCTAAAACGTGGATCTTCGCTTATAAGATGAGAATAAATTATACCAAATGTATGTAGCAATTGCTGGCATATAGCGTTTAATCTATTCAATAACCTTTATACATGCATGGCTTACATGTATGCATGAAATGTCGCTATTGCAATCAAATACTAAGAGACCTCTATGATACATACTTGTCATGACTGAGAAATCAGAAAAAACTCAATACGAGTGAGTTATCATTAAATTCCAGTACATGTAACTACTATATACATTTTATGACTATTTTTTCAGAACAGCTACATCATTGAATTTCAAAACTTAATTTCTATTTGTTCAAATTAAAAGCCACAAGAATATTATAAACATGACCATAAAAGCTTAAAATGTTTTAACGTAAAATCTATAGCTCGCAATTGTAGCAACCTTAAGGATATGACTTTAAACGCATGCGCTTCATCTATCCTAGTATCTCAAATGCATCCTGTCTATCATCACAACATGTGATCTGGTCTCGATCAGAATGTGTTTTCATAAAATTTACAACCTCTAAAGTGGTACTTAGTGCAAAATTGGCATTTTATTGTCTTCCATCGAGCAGCTCTTTGTATAGACTTTACAGTCCACGAACAACACATGCAGGTTAAAACTCTTCAGAAGATAAAAAGAAAAAAAAATATTCAATTTGCAGGCAATACAGGTTGTTTAATTTTTATATGCAGAGCTTACTTCCACTTCCGTTTGACTGTTCTCGCGATATCCTTTCTACGGCCGCAGGTTTCAAGAGAATCGCTGTAAAAGGGGGAGAGGTCGATTGGTTTGACACTAGAATAGGACTTACCTTCATGATGTGTGAAATCGAAAGTGCAGTCGAAAGTGGAGATACTAAGCTATTCAATGCATGACACTTATTTTACTCGTGACGTCAGAGGCCACCGCGCAGGTGTAACCCTACCTAGGAAGATGCCCATGGACTTGGTTTCGTTTGTTTGCTTTTTTGTTTGCTTTTTTTTCGATTTTTCTTCAGAATTTTACATTTTATTCTGTCTCTTTTTCTCTCTTTTGTTTGGTAAGATCGGTACGGCCGTTTTAAGAAAACAGGATCAAAGACAATTCTCAGGAACTGTTTTGTTTCAGTTTGTATTTACTGCATTTGAATGTCCCAATATGTGTTCTAGGACTGACACTACAGCATGCAAGGCTATGTTACTGTCATATATAGATAAATCAACATTAAAAGAATGCTCGATTATATGAGGTCGCCAGGGTCGTTCTAAAAGTCAATGTCAGCAATTACGCGAATAAAACGCTACGGCTGTGGAAAGGATGTTGAACGTTCCTGTGGTAGCGGACCCTTAATAAGCAGAAGAATGAAAACGCACTTTTGCAGTCGGAGTATGTGGAGCTTATTCTGTTATTTAAGAGTTGACCCCCATTGACAGGCAAGGGCATTTACATCCACCCATGAACATGGCTGATACGATAACGTATATGACAAAGTATAGAAAAATCGAACATAGTGATAACTCTATTTTTAAAAGATGCATCTTTCACGTAAACAAATATGAATATCCAGGCAAAAGGAACCACTGTTTATATTAAAAGTTTTCATCTTTTATGTAGCGTTTCGCTTTTGCTGGGTATACATATACAGTTTGCGGTGGAAGTTATGAATCCCAAACTGATGCTTTAAAGTTAAATACATATAATACATGTAATATAACTGACACACCTGTATTATTGGTAACACCTGGTGAATTTTACGGTCACCGTAACTCTCATTCATACTACTGGGTTACAATTGTGTCAATATCAGGTTTTATCATTCATGAGGAAAGGAAGTTCGATACTTATTTTGATATAAATGTACCTTTCTTTCATAATTTTGAACTGAAACATCATTCCGAATCGGCAGTTTGAAACAACGATGCTTAAGTCAAAGACATGCATTACATGTATTTGCATGTGGATTTTTTTAATGTGTTCCAAGAAAAGAAGTCAACACAAAGTGCCAAGGACTTACAATGTAACACTCCCGTCGTTGAACGTTCTATTCCGGCCTGTGTCTTGAAAGTTTTTGAGTGTGCTGAAATGACCAACGAAAACCATACAATGTTATGTCAGTACAGGCTATTGTGAAAAACATTTGCTGGCTTAAAATATACTCCCTCGCATTTCATTATGAAACAATCACAAAAGACTGAAGCATTAGTTGTACATGTATGCAACACAGTTAAGACTTGTGCAAACCATCTTAAGCGAAAACGTCGTTTTTACGGAGGCAGAGGCGATATATCAGGGCATACCCTTCTTAAATATTCACCAATATTTTGTCGTCGTATATTGATTGTTTCCCATATAGAAATAAAAAGACGTTTCTGAAAGCATCCTTTGAATTTTATGAACAGTGGAGTAAATAACTTAACAATAGCATATACATGTATGTCTAATATGTGCATGTGAGTTCTTTTCAGCCAATAACTGTCCGAAGTCGATTAAAGAGAGTGCCTGAAATTACTCATGCTATAATTTTACCCTAATTAACTATAATTACTGGGAGTATCCAGACTTTGGTTTTGGAACCGCGGTCCGCGATCCCCGCGCAATTATATATTTGCCTAAATTTCCTAGCTCCTATTTCCAGTGACCGTCACAAATAATAAATTTGGCAGTTTAAAGTCATTTTACCATTGGCCATTTGCATGCCTATGATAATTACTTTCGTGAGAATTTGAAATTTAACAGAAAAATATGAGGGCGTATATCTTTGGAGGTATTAGACAAACTCGATTTTTTATTTCGTTGAGAAAATGACACATTTCCAACAATCATTTCATTCTTCAGACAACGAATTAAATGCCGTATCTTGGGGCCAAGTGCATGCCATATGGATTGTATCCCTGCATCGACACTACACACATATAGAATGAAAAGTCATGAGATGAACAGCTTGAGATACCCTGTTTTTATGCCCCGAAGGAACTTCGGGTGGCATATTAAAATCGCACCGTCCGTCCGTACGTCAGTCAGTCAGTCGGTCACTACGTCAGCCAGTCCGTTACAAACCGTGTCTCAGCGATAACTTTAGAACTATTGAAGCAAATTCAATGAATTTCACAGAAAGATAAAGCATAATGAGAAGGTGTGTCGCACGCAGGACTTAGGTCCCTATGCCCAAGGTCAAGGCCACAATTGGGTCAAAGGTCAAATTGTGTCTCAAAATCGTGTCTCAGCGATAACTTTAAAGCTACTGAATCAAATTTGGTGAAATTTCACAGAAAGATAAAACATAATGAGAAGGTGTTTCGCGCGCAAGACTTAGGTCCCTACGCCCAAGGTCAAGGCCACAATTGGGTCAAAGGTCAAATTGTGTCTCAAAATCGTGTCTCAGCAATAACTTTAAAACTACTAAAGCAAATTTAATGAAACTTCACAGAATGATAAAGCATAATGAGTAGGTGTGTCCTGCGCAAGATTTAGGTCCCTACGCCCAATGTCAAGGCCACATTTAAGGTCAAAGGGCAAATTGTGTATCAAAAACAAGTCTCGGCGATAATTTTAAAACTACTGAAGCAAATTTAATGAAACTTCACAAAAAGATGAAGCATAATGAGAAGGTGCGAGGCACATAAGATTTGGGGTACCAGGTTCAAGGTCAAGGTCACAATTAGGGGCCAGAGGTCAAATCTCGCCTCTGTGATACCTTAAAACCTGCTGTAGCAAATTTCATCATACTTCATAGAGAGGTTAACCATTATGAGAAGGTATGTTACACATAATATTTATGATCCCACATCCAGGGTCAAGGTCACGGTCTGGTGTCAAAGGTCAAATCATGTCTCGGCATTTACTCAGACAAGTTTCAGAGGAAACTTTACATACAGGTAAAAGCTAATGAGAAGATTTGCCATGTACAAGATATAGGTTCCCACAACCAAGGTCAAGGTCATATCCAGAGGTCAGTGGTCAACTCATTTATCCTCAATTATTTAAAAACTGTTGAAGCTAACTTCATGAAGAGGTATAAAACAATGAGAGAATATGTAACAACCAAATTATGGTTCTGTTAATAGGGTCAGAGTCAGGGCTTAGAGGTCAAATCATGTCTCTGAACTGACTCAAAACTGCTGAGGCAAATTTCATCAAATTTCACTGCAAGGTGAAGCATGATAAAATGGTAAAAGTAAAGAAAAGTAAAGTATAATGATAAGTAGGTGTGACATTTAGGTCCCACGACCAATGTCAAAGACACAACACAGTTTGGCAAGTAGTTGAATTAAGTCCCCGTGAATTCTCTTCACTTCTAAAGTGCATTTAAATGTGACAGAACTGTAAACGAAAATGAGAATGTATGTCATGTGTAAGACTCAGGTTCTATGCCCAACATCAAGGTTACAACCAGGGCTCAAATGTCAGTTAAAGGGGCCTTCGGGGGCATTTGTTACACACTGTAACATTTCTTGTTTGTGTGTGTGTGTGTGTGTGTTTTTTGTTTTTTGTTTTTTTTTTCTTCTTCCAAACTTCCTTCGTTTTTTCAGTGAATTTTCTTTGCCACTGTATCCCGCCAGGATAAAATCACAAAGAATAAACACTCAAAATACTGAGGGATGAAGAATGCCAGGATACAAGCGCAAAGAAATCAACACTCAAAATTCTTAGGGATCGGAAGAAGAATGCCAGGATACACTCGCAAAGGAATAAACACTCAAAATACTGAGGGATGAAGAATGCCAGGGTACAATCGCAAAGAAATAATGCCAGGATACAATCTTAAAGGAACGAACGTTCAAAATGCTGAGGGATGAAGAATGCCAGGATACAATCGCAAAGAGATAAACACTCAAAATACTGAGAGATGAAGCATGCCCGGATACAATCGCAAAGGAATAAACACTCAAAATATTGAGGGATGAAGAATGCCAGGATACAATAGCAGAGAGATAAACACTTAAAATACTGAGGAAAGAAGCATGCCTTGAGACAACTGCAAAGGAATAAACACTCAAACTACTGAGGGATGAAGAATGCCAGGATACAATCGCAATAAACACTCAAAGTACTGAGGGATGAATAATGCTAGGATACAATCTCAAAAAAAAAAATCAACATACCGGAGGGTGAAGACTGCCAGGATATAATCGCAAAGGAAAATACACTCAAACTACTGAAAGATAAATAATGCCAAGATACAATTGCAAAAGAAAATACATTCAACATACCGGAGTCAGAAGAATGCCAGGATACAATCGAAAAGAAAAATGCACTTGAAACACTTTTTTTGCGAAGTAGTACATGTATTTGCGCATAATTTAACTTTTGTGAAGTTCAAGTTTCTATTGAAAGGACACAATACCATCAATGAATGTGACATTTACGTTTTTACGTTACGTTTACATACGGCGTAGCATAAATTGCATCATTTGTGCTATTTTTATGGCGTCACTGTCTGTAATAAAAAAAAAAAAAAAAAAAAAAATACTGAACGGAAACACAACCTCCTACACGACCAATGTGTGGATGTCACGTGACATCAGGACATAGGGCTTGATAAGAGTGTAAGGTAAGATTTTTATGAGCGAGTTATAGTCTGACATGCATAAAACCCTGGTCTCATGCATGCGCATGCACTAGGCTTTCGCGCATGTTATTGGCACCTATTTTCACGACGCTGATTTCTTGAACATGCTAATTATAGTGAACCGCGTTGACAAGTATGCTAATTATAAAGTAGTACCCTTAAAATGACTCAACCAAACAGGAAAGAGTGTTTGAAAAGATAACCCGCTGACCCTTAATTAATATTTGTATCTCATTGAGGTTTTCTTCGTGGTCACTGAAAGGGAATTTTAGATTTGCAACATTGAGTTTGTTCACAATTTCTCTGTTTGAAGTGTGAATTACCAACCAGACACAAAGTACACTTTTCTGACTGCGAATTATCAGATTTTAAAGTTAAACACTCTTTTGTTAAATTAAAGTTTCTTTGGGAAAGAGTTGTAATCCTTGTAATGATTTGACTTTTATAACGTTCTCAGATTCATTTGATTAAGTCGTGAAAATAACACGCTACTGATGACATTAGACTATACTGTAATTCATTGTAATGGGATTATGATGACTTTCTTGTCACATGTATATGTATCTTAGTTGAGAAAATGTGGGATTTTGTATAATTCTTTGAAAAGTTTAAAAGCCGAGCGCCATGCATCAAGTATACTAAAATGATGTAATGCATGTACGTGAGTGATACGCCCGTGTCTTGTCCATGTGATAAGCAACCGAACTTTGAATTACCAAGCTACCGAACTGATTGTCTGGTCTACCGTATTTTTTCAGCTATATAACGGAAATTTTCCCATCAAAAACATTAGATGAGCCACGACACGACAAAACCAACAATGTGGTTGAGCGCCCAGTGCTGACTCAGATCAGCCTGGGCATCCACCCAGTCTGATCAGACCCTTCGCTAAGCGCTTAAAGGGTAGCTAAGGGTCTAAGCTACCTTCATGCGGACAGTGAAGACTCTGATCAGACTGGGCGGATGCCAAGGCTGATCTGAGTCTGCGCTGGGCGCACAGCCACATTATTGGTTTTGTCGTGTCGCGGCTCAGATTTTGGGATGGTTATAGAATAGAAAGCCCAATCTCACAGCAGAATTTTATAAGACTGATTAAGATGTTTTTGAACATTCTTAAGATGAAACATATTGTTTTATAGCAGAATACCTATTGTGGCTTTTGTGTTGTTGCTTTACGTTCAGGGGTGGCCGGGTGGTGCCATGGTGTTGTATATGACTTCAAGTGCCGGGGCGTCCTACTGATTTGGAACATTGTATGGCAAGGGCCTACTGTGCTTGCAGTAGATGCGGGTGGGGGTTGTTTGGACATATGTCTCTCGTCTTTCATTTCTCTTCGTTCTCCCACTCTCTGGGAGACGGCCTGATATAGATTGAAGGGCTATTAAACCCAAACCTATCGATCAATCAAAAGCTTTACGTCCACGATAAACACATGGATAAGCTATGGTTATGTCTGGACGGTCAGTTAGCCTATCCAAACTATTAATGGGCAGGCTTAAATCTCCCAAGCGAGTGCACATAGTTACCTTTGCCAGTAACTGGCAACTGCCCTTTTTGAATCAGCGGAAGAGAAGGAATCAATCTCCACGAGTGGCCGGACCGAGTATCGAACCCGAGATCTCTGGTCCTTGAGTCAGACGCGCTACCGACTGCGCTAGGCGATCCAGCAATATCAAGGCTTAGATAGTTCAGGGATATGTGTCTCACTTTTCACTGTGCGAACAAGGTTTGAGCTCTAGTGTCGACATAGCTTTTCGGTGCGCTTTCTGTATCTTAGTAAAATATATAAAGTTTAAACTTTTGTTTTGAATATAAATTGCCGAGTTCAAAAGTATCTAATCTTACTGTTTTGACTGTTTGGTAAGATAATAGATATTACTAACAAATCTAGATTCCATTAAAAAAGACATTTCAGTAGATGGCAAATGGGACCATGATGCATTCAAATATTTCGCTAGGCTTCCCGAGATGTACGTTTAGACTGAAGAGACACAGTTTAGCTCCATAAGATTAGCCGCGACACGAGAAAACCAACAATGTGGTTGTGCACCCAGCTCAGACTCAGATCAGCATGGGCATCCACCCAGTTTGATCAGACTCTTCATTAAGTGCTCCAATGGTAGCTAAGAGTCTAAGCTACCATCATGCGGACAGCGAAGACTCTGATCAGGTTGGGCGGATGCCCAGGCTGATCTGAGTCTGCGCTGGGCGCACAACCACATTGTCGTTTTTCTCGTGTCGCGGCTCATATGTTTATTGCGTTGTCCATTTTGTCCATTTAGTTTCAGACCTATATGTATTGTTTTTGGCTACCTCTGAAAAACTGTCTGCAATCATGTAACTGCACTAATGGTTCCGGGATTTTTATTGCTCTTGGGTGCATTATGTGGATCTAAAGGTAATTTGTTTTCTGCTTCTTTTTCTTATTTCTTTATTTAAAATAATATTATCTGCAAAACGGAAATTGATTATAATAAAAATCTTAAAGAGTTCCTTCAAGAGCAGAGAACACATTCAGAAGAAGGAGCATGGTCCAGACTAAATATTTTCGGCAAATACAGGATCATCAGTGACCCTAGCAATATCTGGTGACGAAACCTGAGAAAAAGCATGCTGTAATTTCTTAATCTTATTTGGGCAAAGGGTCAAAATAATATGAAAGACAGTGGTCTAGAATTAGAGTCTAAACCAATCCAAAATTTCAGATTTCTCAGAATATATCCTCTGATCTCAAAGGACGAAAATAAAATCTACACAATGGATGATGTACAGGGAGACGTTGTACCGCCGCCACATGGCACAACACCAGCTGCAGTGAGGTATAAATTAAAATCTTACAGAGTTCCTTCAATAGCAAAGAACACATTCAGAAGAATGAACATGGGCGACACTACGTAGTTTCGGCTAATAAAGCGTCAGCCGATCAGCTATGTCATAATCTCATCGATATACGGTAAATCATCTCGAACAGGCTCCAACCCAAAGCCGAAAAGATTACTGCAAAGAAACAAGATCGAGGAGAGCAATAAAGCACATTTTTACTATTGACCCATTTTAAGGGCACATGGAAAATACGTAAGACCTCCATCATGTCTCCAGATACATGTATTGGCAGGACTCAACTTCCGAGGCATAAGAAATATCTTAAATACTAATTAGAAACGGATCAAGTATAAACCAGTCTCATGTGTTGCTATTTGAGAACATGGGTTTGCCTTATACCTTTGTCATATAGATTTCTAAAAATTCAACTGATGTTTGTTCTGCTGCCTAAAAGAGACGTTCTCAGTTAAGCTGTGCCATTCGCGGACAAAAATGGCCATATATACAACCATGCCAGAATTAAAGATAAAATCACGACCATAATGCTCGTTATATCTGCTTCAAAGCTTTAAAATATTTTCAGATAATAGTTTTAGATTATGCAATTCCAACTAAGTTTATAGACTTACCCTTACAATAAAAATGGTGTATTTTATGACGTTAGTTAGATACGTTGAAGAACGATGTCGCATACGATTTCTTTGACTTGCGTAGCATTGCACATGTACTAATCTACTGACATTTGATTATTTTGGCTGCTTTCAATTTAAAATGTTTTTCTTTGCTTTTTTGAAGAAAGTGTTTTCTATGAAGTGCTGCTTAATCAAATGACGTCAACGCTTTCCAAATGTGGCCTTGGTGACGTTCTGACGTAGGTTACGTGTGACGTAGGTTACAGTACACACTTTTAAACGTTTCCATTTAATGTTTCAGTGCATGAAATCTAAGCACACCATCTTGTAGCTGTTACTAGGCAGGATTTTGCACATGAGTTTCAGAGCGATTGCTTTGCTCAGTTTTAAAAAAACCCGTGACCTAAGGTTACATTCTTACAGACAAATGCTCGGTTAATGTATTTTGAAGTCGAGTAAAATATACAAGATTGAGCAAATTTGCACAAATGATATTAACTATTGAGGAACACACATTTCACCGTGTGATCTAGTACGTTTTATGATGCTGGGCCATTTTACTTAATACATTGTATCACGAATTTACCGCTGTGACGTAGGTTACATATTATTTGCGACATCAGTTCCCCCAGTCTCATTTCGTAGCAAAAACGACCCTTTAGACATTGCTTAGGCGGGGAAATATGTAAGAAATCACCTGAATTTAATAATGGAACTCGATTTTAAGCAGTGATTTGTCTTTGTTTTGCCGTACGGCGTTCATATCTATGCAACGGCAATATTGCGACATTAAAAAACGTCGGCTTTTATACCAGGGTATCATTATTCGAACCAGTGTTAAAAATGTCTAACAAAACGCATGCATGTCTTGGTACTTTTATCTACTTCTTTAGACATAGGGCTACTTGTCGGAGGGTAAACAGAACCTTTATTTTGTAATTTAAAGAAACGTAATACGAAGGGCAAAAATAATAGCTAATGGCCCAGCTTAACCGAGAACGTCTCAAAAGATCGTATGCTTTGGCCTGTCAGAAACACAGAAACATTCTTGAAGCGCGAGGACAGTGACGTTCAACTTACTTCTCGCAGGAAACTATATGTGACAGTGCCTGGCATTTTGAGCCTAGTGATGGCACGACGTTGCTGTCATGAAACGTGAAATGAAAGTGACGTCATAATTTGCACGCACTGTCTAATAAATTTCTAAGCATCGCCTGAAAAGGAGTGATTCAACATTTCTATCGGCGTCTTTAATTTTCTTCATCTACACTCTTTTCAGACTAATCTTTGAAAAGTGATGTCACGAGCCAGAGTTATAAAGGTTTATCCAGCTAGTATGTAAATTGTATCCAATCAGTGAAACGAAAACAAAAAATCGGGTTGGTGTGAATTTTGTTTTCTTTTGCAGTAAACCTTTGTGCTATTTCTTTGTGTTTCTCGAAATCTATTCTGGAAGCACTAATAAATTTGAAAATGTCAAAAACAAAATTTCCGATTTTCGCTCCATAAGGTTTAAAATGCCAGACACAGTCACATATAATAGGTATGCTCTAGTGAGCTCCTTTTTTATGCTTCCGCTTGTGGGGTTTTACTGGGGTATACTGGATTACATCTGTCCGTCTTTTCGTCAGTCTATCCTTTATATCTTGTAGAAAACATTCATATTATTTAGTGAAAAATTACAGGTAACCAGCGACAAGGTGTATAATGGGATAGAGAACAAGCCCTTTCCTGCTTATTCTTTCCTGTATTTGCTGAATTTTCTTTGTCTCCAATAGATGCATTCTTTATATTTCTTCATAACCTTTCTCAGCAGAAAGTTCATGTTATATATACTGGTTGATAATGACCGTTTGTATTATAGAATAGAGAACGGCTCTTTTCCCGCTTATACGGCACAGAACAGTTTTCTTTACCCTCTCTTCATACATTTAGTGATGAATCTTCAGTAGTAGATTTCATAGCAAAATCTGTTCATGTTTGGTTTAACATACTTATTTCACTTTTTCACAACATACATAGATATACTGTATATAAGTTAACAGGATTAGAACGAAAGCATGTTGCTTATTTAATTCTTCTCTCTGTGGATTTGTTTACTTTTCTTTCTCGCCATGCTTTTAAAAAGTCTGTCTTTTTTTTCACGATAGAATTCTCAGCAACTCTTCAAGATAGAAAGTTCATATTGACAATGACCTGTTGTATAGTTAGATCTTGTGACAGTTCTAGTTTTGATGAATCAAGCTTGCGCCTCTGCAGTAACCTTTCGGTTATGGAGTGGAGTTCAATGTTCAAGCGGTGTCAGTATCAAAATCGTAAGTCCGAACTCATGATCCAGAAAAAAAAAATACATACACATAGACCATGGAAGTGTGGTCGGGTATTCGCGAGTATTAAACATTATTAAGATGATGTTTAATGCAATATTGCTGAGATGCCTTATGGCTCTGTATTTCTATATGTAATACAGTTGGAAGTTGCTTTGCCGAGGGAAAGTAAGTCTGTGCTTTTGAGTTTTCCTCTTTTCGAAATTGCCTCTTTTCAACAGGATATCGGTCTTGTTTTCTGGTCCTGATCGGGCTTCTTTTTCTCATATTTATATGAACATCCCACTGAAATGCAAGCTCTTGGACGGCTGCGTTGCTGTTGGGGTAGTAGACCTTTTCTGAGATATGCTGTCAACCAACTAACCATGCATTTTGCATTGGTAATATATCAACGACGCGAGAAAACCAACCATGTGGTTGTGCGCCCAGCGCAGACTCAGATCAGCCTGGGCATCCGCCCAGTCTGATCAGAGCCTTCGCTGTTCGCATGGAGGTAGCTTAGACCCTTAGCTATCCTTTAAGCGCTGAGCGAAGAGTCTGATCAGACGTGGCGGATGCCCAGGATGTTCTGAGTCTGCACTGGGCGCACAACCACTTTGTTGGTTTTGTCGTGTGGCTCACTTCTTTCTGATTAATTTTTGTCATGTTGCAACTTCCCGTCATTGGCTATGGAATTCATACACCGTGACGATTAGTATACAATATGAATCTGTAACAGATTATGTCAAACCATCAGGTATCTTCTTTATTTGATGCGGTGTCTGCTTACAATTACACAGCTTATTCATGCATTAACCTGGTAATAACTTAAAGTAAAATGGTAGTGAATTTATGAAGCAGTCTTTCTACAAATACCGTTTCTATTTAAGAGGTTTATTACAGTTAATTCAGCAGTTCTATATATTTTTCATAGTTTTTTTAAATTCTATTGTAAGTATGCGTGCGTATGCGCGGTGTGACTACGTAAAAATGTAGTTGGCTCAGCAATATTTAAAAGACAGTGGAAGATTTAATTAAATTTGTTGTTCTTCCCATACATTTTCTGGTTTACTGGGGCTAACGGCTGACACTGTGGTTCTCGAGTTATTTGTCTTCTTGATGTCTTTCTTTCTTATTTATTTTTTTTTCTCTGTTATTTATTCCTTAATCTTGTGTGTATGCAGTTACCGTCACAGTTAATTCAGCACAGGGTATAATCGATTCCGCCAATTTTCGCTTCCATCAGAGACTGTCCGTCATATTTGGCTTCCGCCGAGACTGTCCGCGAACTCTTGCTTCCTGCAGAGACTACTGTCCTCGAGAAATGGCTTCCTGCCGAGACTGTCCGCGTGATTCTGCTTCCTGCCGAGGCTCTCGGCAGGAAGCAGAATCACACGGACAGTCTCTGCAGGAAGCCATTTATCATGTACAGAAGTCTCGGCAGGAAGCAAGAGTTCGTGGACAGTCTCGGCGGAAGCCAAATATGATGTACAGTCTCTGCAGGAAGCGAAAATTGGCGGAATCGATTATACCCTGTGTTCAGTAGTTTTATATCTTTGTCATATTGTTTTAATTCTATTGTGTGCATGCGTGCGTATACCCAGTGTAACTACGTAACAATGTAGCTAGCTCCGCAATATATAAAAGACAGTTTTCAACATCACTGAAAGTATAAAGTGTCTCAATGTTTGGAATTATGACGGTAACTGACTTGTTAGTTGTTAGCCATGTAGCCTAGCCACTCTAGAGGCGAAGAAGTTATATCAGTCAGCCATACTATTTTCCCAGTTCTTACCACTGTGTTCTTACAGCTAGTCTATACTTATAGGTCGACTGATAATGTATATATTAGTTATAGACTAGCCGGAGAAAAGAAGAATTTTTTTTTCTTTTCATTATCAGACTAGCGCTAGTCTATTAGCCATGTTGCTGTTGTATTGAATATCATAGGGGGAGGGAGGGGGGGGGCGGTAACAAATGTTGTGAGAACTTGTAGCTCGACCCCATTGCTACCGTTTGAGCAATAAAATATGTTTAAACTAAAAGCTGGCTCAAGAGTTTGAACATTTTTCTAGTCAACTAAACAAATGCATCTGATATCTGGTTTTGAAATTAATGGATCTACTCACGAACTGAACAACATGTAAGATCAATGTTTGGTATACATTGTACTAAATGTGGTAACAGCAGTCGTAAAATATACTCGTACAACATGCATTTTATTAGCTCGCCTGAACGAAAGTTCAGGAAGAGCTATTGTTGTCACCACGGCGTCGGCGTCCGCGTCCGCGTCCGCGTCAGCGTCCGCGTCCGCGTCGGCGTCCGGATTGGATGTTTTGGTTAAAGTTTTTTAAAGACCTATACCTCCCTAACCCATGGATGGATTCTTTTGATACTTGCACTGTAGTTAGATATTGGTCCAAAGTTTAACATGGTACCACCCCCACCCCATTCCTTAACCTTGATGTCAAGGTCATGGACTTAGAAAATTGGGAGTTTTTTTGGACTGGATGTTTTGGTTAAAGTTTTCTAAAGCCCAGTATCTCCTTAACCCATGGATGGATTCCTTTGATACTTGCACTGTAGTTAGATATTGGTCTGAAGTTTTCCAAGGTACCACCCCCACCCCCCTCAGTGACCTTGATGTCAAGGTCATGGACTTAGAAAATTGTCTTTTTATTAATTGGATGTTTTGGTTAAAGTTTTTTAATGACACATATCTCCTGAATCCATAGATGAATTCTTTTTATATTTGCACTGTAGTTAGATATTAGTCCAAAGTTTTACAGAGTACTACCCCAGCCCTGCTCGGTGACCTTGATGTCAAGGTCAGGGACTTAGGAAATTTGGTCTTTATTAAAGTTTTCTAATTGCGTACTGATTCATAATGCTTGGCAGAGATTAAGTTTACACTTGAAGTGATGTTAGACACTTTTTTGAGTTTTTACAAAACACTATATACTTACCCGACTGGATGACCTTGATGTCAAGGTCATGGACTTTGAGTTTTGTCTTAAAGATTTTGATTAGTTTTATATTAATGAAGACATAATTTCACAGTGCCACAATGGACTCAGTTGATACTTATACTTGGACTGATGTTAGATAACGGTTAAAGGCTTTGATACATCCTAGCCCTGCCATCCTCCCCCCTACCCCTTAGTTCTTTGACCTCAAGCTCATGGACTTTGAAATTTCATGTGGATTTTTTTTTTATTTTAAGACATTTCTGAGATAGCTTTTGTTTATAAATGTGTTGTCATTATGGACATGCTTGCCTGAAGTTTTATACATCGCAGTCCACACCACCATAGCGACTGTGTGATGGGCAAGCACCTATTCAGGCGAGCTATGCTGTCAGGCGACGGCTCTTGTTGTCACTGATTTTTTTACTAAAAAGTACTTTGAGTAAGTAGGTCGGTGAAATATAATATTTTTAAATAAGTACAGTCAATATTGTCTCTTTCTTTGTTTAAATCTACAAACGGGTGTTCATTTGAGCTAGTATTTGAAGAATTTATACCACGCCCAACATTTTTCACTAAAATTTGGCATGTCAACAGTGTTATTGTTTTGTGAGATTTAATGATGAACAGTCTATTGGTAGGTTGCCACTATGGTTTTAAATAATCCAACTTAAGAGTCGGACCTTTTTTTTTTCGGCGTTTAGACAGCCCCCCCGTGACACTGAACTGAAAGTACATGTAACTTATTTTTTATATTCTTTATAAACATCTGGAGTGATTTATTGAGATATATCCGATTTTATTCTGGTAGATCATATTTTTATACCCAGACAAGCAATAAATCATAGTCAAAACAGAAATATGTGATGTGGTTTGAAACATGAAGCACCGTGCGTCCCTAAAAAGATACTTTAATGTACCCAAATCGTTATTTTTGATTTATTTGCTTGCTTTTGATAGGCGGTCCAGTAGTCACTTAATAACTCATTCAAAAGGGATGCAAAATAAATTGCTAACCGAAACATAGTATTCTATATCTGTATAGTAACAGGTGTGCTCTTGAACGGCAGCTTGTCCTTTTCAAGGAGTGGTCGGGTTGGGCAATGGTGCTGTGTAACTTTCAGTGTCGGGGCGCCTAACTACTTTAGTAAATAGTAGGGCAAGGGCCGGCTGTGTTTGCAGTAGGTGCGGAATAGGGTTGTTTGAATTTGAGCCGCGACACGATAAAACAAACAAGGTGGATGTGCGCCCAGCGAAGACTCAGAGTCCGAATGCAGGTAGCTAAGAGCCTTGGCTACCCTATTAGCACAAGGCAAAGACTCTGAGCAGTTTGGGCGGACACCCAGGCTAATCTGAATTTTTGCATGGCGCACGTGCCATTTTGTTGGTTTTATCGTGGTGCGGCTCGTTTGGTTTATTCCTTTTATTCTCCGTAGACTGAAATACAGTGACTCCAAGAACCGTTAAACTCAAAACAACCAGCTAAATTGAATGTCATTTTCGATTAAGTGAGAAACCGGACGTGGTGCCCCATACTTGTATATAAAACTCCTTACAAAATCGAGAATGGCATCATTGAATGAAAATGCTCTAATTGTCCAGCAACTTTTTCGATTCACGCATCTCATGCAGTAGAAAAGCAGACAAATGTGAATCAGTTTGCCCGGTATCACACCTAGTAAAGTTCCCAGAAAATGTTAACTTCTGCATATTAGATCTCGTATTTCCACAGAAACTGTTGTAGGAAAAAGTGCTATAAGGTAGACGTACGGAAGGTAAAAACATAACTTCTCAGATACATATAAGTAGACAAACACGGAGATTTTTACACTGTACAAACAGTTGTGACAGTCGACAGACAAGGATTAACTCTAAATAAACAAGTTACGATAACAAACAGAAATTGTAACTTTCAGTGCCTGTAGAACACAAAATCATCTTAAAAGCTCCATTATTAAATACATGTAGTTGCTTTGCCTCTCTTTTAAACCTATTTATCTATTTATTCATTTCTTAATTATTGCTTTGGCTCTGTTACTTATCTATTTATTTTGGTAAAGCATGTTAGTGAAAGACAGTTACCGATGGTGGAGCGAAGATGCCGTGAAACTTTCAAAATGGAGCGTCCTACTGATATTGGCTTCAGGTAGGCATGGGGCGACTGTGCTTGCAGTTGGTGCGGATGAAGGTTGTTGGATATTTTTCTCTCGTCTGCTCTTTCTATTCTTTCTGCTTTCTCTTCTCTCTGCCTTTTCCTGGAAGACGGATCGACAGTCATCTAGAAGTACCTACGACAATGAATGGGAATCAGGACACTACAAAACATGTACATATATTTATGTAGTACAGGGGTCTTATATAAGGTCATGGTCTTGTGTTGCATTATGTAAGTCCCATAACTGGACGAGACCTCGGTTTAAAGTCTCATCCGCAAGACCGGCGAAGCGGGTCTCGAGCCTATGACTTTTGGGTTGGTAGTCCAGTGCGTTAGCCACTACACACTGTCGCTTGACGATATGCTTGTTCTTAAGGTTAATTCTATAACACAGTAGGTAAATAAAATTATACAGGAAACGTCTAGCACATCGAGTAGTAGCAAAAAAGGCTAACCCATAAAGTATATTAAACATTGCTTAATAATCTTGCTCCCTAGCGATAGATTTTTCTGCTTTAAAGACGGAAATAAAACCTATATAAAACTTACATGTGTATGACAAAAATTATATTTTCACAGCATGACAGTAGTTCACAGTGTGAGATTCAAATACAGGTACAGAACGATTCGCTTTATTTTATTAGTTTCCATGTAAAATACGGTCACAGGTAATAAGCATGAACCGTAAAAAATAAAAAAAATTGGGACAGCTGATATAATTACCGTTGTTGCCCTAAAACTGGTACAATTTGTTTTTCCAATGCACTTTCGTCGAAAAAGTTTATATTTTATGACAAACAGTGTAGACCCTGATCAGACTCTGGATCTGCACTGTTTGCTCAGGCCTATCTCTTCAACAGCCAGAATGTTTTCGGTAATAAACGTATTGCAGTAAGATGTTAAGCTATCTAAAAGCTTAAAAATGTGGGAAAAACGTGAAAAACTGAATTTATATGACTTTCATAACGTAAAATAAATATCAAATTGTGTTATATACATGTACATGTGTTTATAATTATGTGAAAAGTAGCGTAAGATTCGAATCTGACTGTTATACACAACATTTTCCATATGACCCACGTATAATTGTTGTGAACCGGGAGAACCCTAATCAGACTGCGCAGATCGCCTAAAATATTTTCAAAACTTCAATACGTTACATGCAATGCCGGACCGGGTAGCGCAATCGGTAGGGCAACTGACTCGTAAGTCAGAGGTCCTGGGTTCGAATCCCGGTCTGGCCACATACTTTCGTTTCTCCTTCCGCTGATTCAAGAAGGGCAGTTGTCAGTTACTGGCGAAAGTATGTGCACTTAGTACTGGTTAACCGCTTAGGAGGTCTAAGCCTGCCCAGGAATGGTGTGGTTAGGTTAACTGACCGTCCCGACATGACCTTAGTTGTTTACCGTGGACGTCAAATCAACCAACCAACCAACGTTACATGCATTCCTCAGAATTTACTATGCTCATTTTCAAGTTAGGCTAAACTGTATTGTAGAACCATTAAATGTACTTCCGATTGCTTTCTTGGTAAACTGTATTTTTTAATATCATGGCAATAAATGCGAAAAAAAAAATATCGTGAGTTCTCTCTAAATTTTCGTCAGTGTTCATGACCATTAATTAGCAAACTTTAAACAAATTTAACACAAGTGGCATATAAGAGATGCCACTGGATAAAACACCATCGAGTTTTACATAAAACAATTTTGAAAAATGTATTCGGTCTTTTTGTTGGCCCTGACTAAAATGGTAAAAATACAATGTTGCTTTGCTCGACGGGAAACCAGAATCTGACGTTGTGTTTTCGCGAAGGCGTTTTTAATTTTTTTCAAAAACATGTTTCAACTTTAGCTTATTAGTTATATGACTCAATTTATGCATGTCAAACCATTATGTTATCACCGAATCTGCTTGTTGAACCCCTTTTCATAAGGATTTGTGTTAAGACGTTTTTACCACTGGTAGGACCCTTGATACTTAAGTGATTAAATGTTTCTTAATCAAAATTTTAATATTTGCTATCCCAATAAACTTCCTCTCTATACTTTACACATTATGCTAATAACCCATATCGCACGCTTAAACTAATCTTTTATGAAATTATCCAAATTAGCATAAGGTGTCCTTAAACTAAATACCGTGATTTCCTTTAGTGCAGGGAAATAAATAAGTAAGCGAACTGTACAAACCCTGATCAGACTGCTCAAGCAGCAGTCTGGTCAGGGTCTACACTGTTTGCCATTTCAATAGCACATTTAAATACACGGCCAGGGTATAAGTTTTGTTAGCTCATTTTACTTCGGAAAATTACGGTAATTGAAAAGGGTGTACCAATCTTTAGCTGTAAATTGCAATCTTGAAATGGCGCGCTTCAGATGATAACCCCTAACCCGTGAATTAGTTAAAAATCCCTTGTCATATTTTGTTAACATTTGAATAAAGAAAAACTGAAGATTTGCAACGTTGGGCTTTTTCCACACTGTCTGACTTTGAAGTGTAAAACACTAAAATAGACACCACATACTAAAACTAACTAACTGAATGAGCTAATATTGGATTTTAGTCGGCGAAACGTCTTTTCTATGATTTGTATTCAACCCTTGTGTTTATTCAATGCGTCGCACTCGCGCGCGCAGTGTGATATTAAAGTTTCTTAAACTTTTCTGAAGATGCATTTTAAAACTTGAATAATATATCTTTCGGAATTATACACACGTAAAATTAAATGCTGAATTATAAGCATAGCATTGAAATCCAGATTTTTGTAATATACATTTAGAAAAAAAAAAAATGCAGTAAAAATGTTCTTAAAAGTGTCAATGTGTTCTACCATTAATACAATGAAATGAACATGTAAAGGATATACGAAGGTGAAATTGACAATTGCATGTGCATATATACATGTATGAGTGACACGATTATAAATAGTTTGTTAATTGGAAACGAACATGCAATTATGAATGATTGAAATTTTACAAATTGTTAGTTAAGATTTTCTGGTTTAAGAATAAATCTTTAATGTTAAAATTTGAGTATTTTTGTGAACATTTATCGGGATTAAATAATGGAATAATAAAGTTTCAGTGAGATTCGCTATGGAGTATATACGGATATATTTTCTTGTGATATATATTCTCCAACAGTTAGCATCCATATGTCCAGTGGAATTAGAGAGTGGCATGTAAGTAACATTTTATTATTATTCTAAGGGGAATATGGCTCTTAGGGCAATACAAACAGAGACATTGATCAGCCAACCAAGACATACAGTCTGGTTAGAGTCATCTTTGCTCGCAAAGACGGCCACTGATTATAATAACTGGGATATCAGAGTCAAGGCGTTTTGATAGGTGTCACTTGAAAAGGGTTCTTTACCTCAATAGTTGACTTCGAATTTTTCGCCCTCTCAACGGTATTTGGTTTATTTCGATTAGATGTAGAAATGATAATCACTACCTTAGTCTCCTCGAAGGAGGCTAAGGCAGTGATTATAATTTCTAAATTAGATGGAAAAATGAAAGTAAGCGAGGAGTTTAGTAGAATGATCCACGATCTGGACTGGCTCGAGACGTTCACTACGAGTCCATGTCTAGCAGTGAGAATTTGGCCAGCACGGTCGGAACGTAAAAGCTGCGATGTCGACATACAGCAATTCTGTTTACTTTTCAACTAAACACTGAACTAAACACCAAAGCTATGCAATAGAAATAAATACTTTTGAACATTGAATCAAAACCAAGGTTAAACTGACATGAACATAGAAAACTGTCGAATGTGCGTGTACAACATTGTTCACACATTAAAGATTCGTAGTTACCTTGTCATTGCACTTTGTAAAAGTAAATTAAAGTGCATTTAAAATAGACTGAATACTCAGCATACATTACAGGTATGCATACACGTAATGCAATGGTGAAAACACAGTTACATTGCGACAAGCAAGGTCTTCACATTTTTGAAACACTTTTTAAGGTGTTTGAGGCCGCTTCCATGTTTTCCCTCCAGTTTTTGGAAGTAACTTTTGTGATTTCTTGTGTATTCCCTGAACGAGGAAGCCCCTTCTAAATGGGGTCGACTTTTACAGAAAAGAGCTAAATTCTTTGAGAGGAGTGAGAATAGTGAAGTTGCTTCCCCCGAAAGTGGGGTGAAAATCAAGTCTCAAGGTCTTGGTTAGCAATACTTGTATTTCAATTGGCTACTAAATATCTTTAAGAGCACCAAGGGAGCCAT
Source organism: Ctena decussata (assembly GCA_963989385.1). Taxonomy (NCBI): domain Eukaryota; kingdom Metazoa; phylum Mollusca; class Bivalvia; order Lucinida; family Lucinidae; genus Ctena; species Ctena decussata. The sequence continues at coordinate 24,549,190 of OZ022510.1, forward strand.
TTTTGGAGACCAAACTTCTGCCATTCAGCGAAAAAGAAGGAAAAGTTGAGTCGCCTCTGCTTCCACTGATTATGGTGTATGGGATAATACACCCCACCCACCCCGCGTGGTAAATGCGCATCTCCATTTCCACCACCTGTCAGAGTAGTTTACCAGGCATGTGTTCCCAAAAATTTAGCTAAAGTAGGTCTCTTTCACTGATAACGACATGCAGCATAAAGAAAACAGTAAATTAATCAAATGCATGTGCCGTAATTTTCCGTATGTGCCGTAATTTTCCTATATATTGGAACGGTGTAACTAAACACCGTATTTATTCTACAATTCGAGCATGTCGATTTTCTTTCAAAGATCCGCCAAAACGCACAGACGGAATTTTAAATACTACAGATTGCTATCAAAATGCTCCTTCATGAGCGGACTGCTCATGAAGGAGCAGTTTGATCACAATCTGCAGTGTTACACTGTTTCCTCAGGAGCATGTCCAAATATCCAGGATCATTTACAAGGACGGTAAGTGAAAGGTAGATTCGCAGTTACTTAATTTTATTTGCTTAAATGCAGATTTTTAAGCTCAATTTACATTTTTAGCGTGACACACTGCATTAATTACAAACTCAGACGGTTTAGTGACAAACAGGTCTCACACATAGGTGGTATAAATAAATATCTTGAATAAATTAACTTTCGTTATTATGTTTGCATGCATTATCATTAATATGCAAAATCAAATAATGGTGTAATTATATTGTAATACTTCCTAAGTGCTTGTAACTAGTTATGTAAATTTATTCAGTTTAGTATTATTGTAATGTATACTAATGCACCTGAAATTGGAAACTTATTTTGTGCTACTCCTACAACCAATCTTGGCGTTGCGGATTGCCTTAAACTGATATGTGCTTACACATGCATATTGTCACAGGGTATAATCGATTCCGCTAATTTTCGCTTCCTGCAGAGACTGCCCGTCATATTTGGCTTCCCCCGAGACTGTCCGCGTGACTATGTTTCCTGCCGAGACTTCTGTACATGATAAATGGCTTCCTGCCGAGACTGTCCGCGTGACTATGCTTCCTGCCGAGGCTCTCGGCAGGAAGCAGAGTCACGCGGACAGTCTCTGCAGGAAGCCATTTATCATGTACAGAAGTCTCGGCAGGAAGCAAGAGTTCGCGGACAGTCTCGGCGGAAGCCAAAGATGATGTCCAGTCTCTGCAGGAAGCGAAAATTAGCGGAATCGATTATACCCTGTGATTGTACTGTTAAACATGTTAAACTAATACTGTTGGTGTAAGTTTAAATCCTATATCAGAGCATCGTTAGCTTAATGAAGGCCCTAACAGGATTCTTCAAGTCTTCTAAGGCATATAAAATATTTTTTTTTTTAAAATGTCATGAGCTTTTGCTCTCCAATTTTATTTTTGGCAAAGATTATTGTGTCTTCTTTTAGCATCAAATGTAGCGTTGACTAATGGCATTTTTACTTTTAAACAACTGAACTGAGTTCCGTGCTGTACGAGTTAACATCATAATCTTTAAAGTAGGGCTTGAAATTTTTGGTATTTCGCGAGTCCATACATTTTTGCGATGTTTATGTCATAAACTTGCAATGCATGCACTTCCTGACAACGCGCCTCTCTCACGGGTGGTAAAGTTTCAAATTGACCTCCGCGGAGGTCTGTTGAAAAACAATTTGACTATTTTCCGGTAGGCAATTTGAATATATCCTGTCATGAATTTTCGCGGTTTACTGACCGGGTTCAGACAAGAATTTTCTCACTAGAAAAGGTCTTGTATAGCTTCGTTCTAAACATACTTTCAAGAATGCGCATGCTTTTATTACTACATGCTTACCCAATTTTCATCGGCGGTCAATTTGAACACCATGAGAACAATTTGACTAATGGAGATTAACATGAAAAAAATTAATCAGCTAAAAAGAAGAAAATGCTTAATTTACTTTTCAGAAGCTAGGTAGCAACGGATTGAAAGCATGTTTTCGTACTTCTAAAGAACATCAGATAATATTGCTCATGTAACATTGTCTTTTTTATCGTGAAATAGTAGCACAATAGTGCTTTATATGTTTTCTTTTGTTGTAAAACCAGACCTGTGACACTGATTTGTTTGTAAACATAGCACGAACCGATTTTTTTCATCACTTCCTTCACAGGTCATTCTAAAGCGGCCGTAATGATGTTGTTATTGTTTCATGTTGATTACCCGCGTTTCTATGTAACGGCTACTTCAGAAGTGTAATCACCCCGCAGCGGGGGGAGCATGCGGGTATGTTTGCTTGATATCTTCTTATGGGTTCACTCTTAATTGTTTGAATATCGGTTCTCTTCTCTGCAAATATTTTTTTACAACTACAACTACAAATGGTTTATCCAGGCTCAAACAACAAAGTGCTTCTCGCCCTACAATACCATTCAATGGCGGTACGAGAAGAGCATGACAGATATACATTGATATATATAAGACTCACAAACATTTCATTTAAGTTTCCCTAATACAGTATCTTATAAACATTGACGCACAAAATGTACACAATTTTTACAGACTAAATGACCAAGAACTACATATGAACATCGTTAAGTAACGACAAACGTTTCTCGGTTGCAATATAAACAAACTTAGCTAATTTTTTCAAAACACTAACCTGATTTTCATTTAGTAATTTGATGAATTTGTTTTTAGACGGCCATCTACAATAAAATCTAGGCAAATAAGTTTTACGGATTTCTCTATACATAGGACAAACTAAAAGAAAGTGATATTCGTCTTCCACGACGTTCATAGTACATAACGGACAAATTCTTGCACTTCGTTCGACCCCCCTATGCCTACCTTCTTCAATCATAAGTTTATGTGCTGAGCAGCGAAGCCTACTTAATGCAACACGATGTTTATCAATATCGACACAGGCAACATATTTCTCGAGTTTAAAATTTTTCGCAATAGTTTTAAAAACGTCCATTTTACTTGATATGTTATAAGATGCATAATATTCTTGAAAAAAATGATCATATATTCTTTGTATCACCATATTTAGCTGCGATCGACTAAGTTCTTGATTATGCCAAAGATATGAAAGCCCTAACTGGTTTAAAAGGGACATGACATTAAAAGACCAGCATTTCATATTTCTATTATTATTAACATCCTGCACTTGTTGCTTATAGACTTTATAAATAAGTGTGTAATGATCTGATAAAATTTTAAACCAAAACTTTAAAATTCTTACTTTTCTGATAACGGTTAATGGCACTCTTCCAAGTTCACCATAGACTGACATATTACACGTCTGCTGGCGTACCCCTAAAATTTGTTTTAAAAATCTTAAATGAACTTTTTCAATATCTTGGCTACTATGGAAGCCCCATATTTCACAGGAGTAGTTCATTATGGGTAAAACCAAAGCATCAAATAATTTGAGCTTATCTTCGACACACATATAACACTTATCAAAAAGACTATTTAATGAATATAAAGCTTTAGATGCTTGTTCAGACAAATGTTTTTGGGCTTTATAAAACGAACCATTACTAGACAAACACACGCCTAAATAAATAAAATTATCCACGTTTTCTAGCTTTACGTTATCATAAAAAACATCAAAAAGCTCAGGTCTATTTGAAGATTTAAACAACATTGCTTTAGTTTTGTCAGTATTGACCGATATATTCCATTTTTTACAATAACTTGATAATTTATTCAATAGCAGTTGCAACTCATAAAATGACTCCGATATAAGAACAGTATCATCTGCAAAAAGCAAAATAAATTTTTGAAAAAGATCAATAATATCATCGTTGATATTGCCAGTATTCGTATCAATATTTAGTTCGTTCGAAAGGTCATTTAAGAAAAGAATAAACAGCAGCGGCGACAGTGGTTCCCCCTGTTTAACCCCCACCAAACTATCGAAGCAGTCGGACATTTTCCCCATTAATCTGACACACACTTTTACTGAATTGTATATAGCTTTAACTGATTTAATAAAATTTAGAGACACCCCAATCTCGCATAGCTTGAACCAAATACCATTCCTGTAAACAAGGTCAAATGCCTTTTTAAAGTCGATAAAGGCGCAATATAATTTACGTTTACTGCTTAACTGTTTATTAATTATCGCCTGTAAGATATATATGCAATCTACTGTACTTTTGTTTTTTCGAAAACCAAATTGAGTATCATCGATTATATTTTTATTTTCTGCCCAACTTCTTAAACGATCATCGAGTATATGAGAATATGAGAATATATCTTAGAAAAAATACTAGTAAGAGTTATGCCCCTGTAATTATTTACGTCTGACAAGTCGCCTTTCTTTGGAACGGGAACAAGTATCCCTTTCGTCCAGCTATCGGGATATATATTATTACGAAATATATAATTAAATAGCTTGCATATCATATCCCCCAATAAGTCAATGGAGTCTAAAAATAATTCAGGTGGCAGCAAGTCAAATCCCGGGCTCTTGTTTCTCTTAAGTTTTGATATAGCCTTTTTTACTTCGGCACACGAAATTGTAACATCCAATGGGGAAGTATCATAATGCTGGGCATTTCTGGGGTCGGTATTGTTGTCAGTCAAGTCTCCTCCGACAAAATGCTCGACAAATATTAGTCTCGATGGGTTCGTTTTATTTTACAAACAAATGAGAGCCACAGGTCTGCTTTTACAACAAAGAAAGTGATAAAACACTATTGTACTACTATTTCACGATAAAAAAAAGAGAATGTTGCATGAGCAATATTATCTGGTGTACTTAAGATGTATAAAATCATGCACTCAAATCATACGATATCTGGCGCCTGAAAATTCAGCACACATTTTCTTCTTTTTAGCTGATTAATTTTTTTCATGTTAATCTCAATTAGTCAAATTGTTCTCATGGTGTTCAAATTGACCGCCGAGAAAAATTGGGTAAGCATGTAGTAACAAAAGCATGCATATTCTTGAAAGTATGTTTAAAACGAAGCTATACAAGCTACGTGTCTTACTGCATCGGTAAGATTTCACAGAAAGCCTGCAAATCCACTCAAAAAGCCGATTTAACTGTGCAGGACTCCTTCCTAGTTTCGTTTTCGGTACTGAACCTGGAGGACAAAAGTAATTTAAAAAATACCGCTTCAAACTGCTCCATGTCATTTGGTCTCAATATAAAACTTTAAAATATATATAGCATGACATTCTCCGATTTTCGGAATACCTCTTCTAGAGAAAAAAATCTTGTCTGAACCCTGTCAGTGAACCGCGAAAATTCATGATAGGATATATTCAAATTGCCTACCGGAAAATAGTCAAATTGTTTTTCAACAGACCTCCGCGGAGGTCAATTTGAAACTTTACCACCCGTGTCTCTGTCATGCGTCTGTCCACACTTTGCAAGTCATATCTAAAAAACTCTTTTTTGGCTTTAATGTCTCTTATATGTGACAGATTACATTTATTAACATTGTATAGAAAGAGATACCATCCAACACAGCTTAAGATGGGCGGGGCAACGTATCCTTAAAGTTGCAGTATTGTGTTTCATATTTGAGCCACGACACGAGAAAACCAAGAAAGTGGTTGTTCGCTCAGGGCAGACTCGGATCAAACTTGGCATTCGCCAAGTCCGATCAGACTTTCGCTTAGCGCTTAAAGGGTGGCTAAGGGTCTAAACTACCACCATGTGGACAGCAAAGACTCTGATCTGACTGGGCGGATGACCAGGCTGATCTGAGTCTGCGCTGGGCGCACAACCACTTTGTTGGTAGTCTCGTGTCGCGGCTCATTTCTACTTTGATTTCTGATTTGATATATACATATTTTCTGATTTGATATATACATATCATCACTGCATAAATATCTGATTCCTGAAGATCTTAATCATACATGTATGGGGCAATTAATTAAATGCATGCAAGTCTTCTTTTCATACAATACACACGGTGCACAACCGTATCGGGTCCTAGATTTCCGAACTCTGTTCGTGACTCATACACATTTTCGTATGTGAAGTTTAGATGGACATGTCCACAACAGAGGCAAAAAGGAAGACAACAAGCATAAGTAAAGAGCTCTAGGTGTATTTAAGGAATGAATGTTATTTTTTAATCGTTTACTGAAGTATAAACTACATTGGGTCACGAGCAAAGTAAGTGAACCCCGAAGGGGTTTACGTAAACTTTGCTCGTGACCCGATGTAGTTTATACTTCAGTAAACGTTTAAAAAAATAACATTCATTCCTTATATTTATATTATTAAACGATGCTTTTGATCAATAAAAATGTAAACAAAAATAAGAAATACATATATAAGAATCGTTTTAAAAACATTACCGGTCGAATTTTGCAATAGTTTGGAACAGCCGCATTGTCACTGCCTACCAGTAAATTCCACCTCCTGCTGTAGATTTCACGTGCAACTAGGCGTAGCGAGCTGTCACTCAATGTTTACTAGCCATTCAAGTACATGGCATGTTGTAGATTTAACGTGCTAGTTAGTGAGTTGAGCTGTCACTTTAAAGCGCGTGACACAATGCAATTATTGACTTGTAAACAAAACTGACTCCCGCATCACTTAATTGGGTTAACAGAGAGCTCTGCACTGAAAATGTAAATATAAGTATTTTAAGCTGGACGGAACGGATACTGTATTTAGCCATGCATTTCCATCGACAGTACTCAGTCAGCGCTGTTTTCTGCTTATCAGTGCAGTCTAATGAATTGCAAAACAACAACCTACAAGAAAACAAAGGAAATTCTATCTTTTACTTAATAGACTCTGCGCTTTCTTTGATGTAGCTATATGGATTGTAGAAATAAAAAGTAATTGTTGGTTAGTTGGTTGTTCAAGTTGGTTTTAACGGCCTTTTGACTTTTGAGATAGTATGTCAGTCTGTATCGAGCCATCTCCCAGAGAGAGGGGGACAGAAGAAGAGCAGAGGATATATGACAGTAAAACGTCCAAGCTACCACTATCACTCACCCACTGAAAGCCCAGAAGGGCCTTGTTCCAGCTTACGTCAAATCTAGTATGACACCCCAACGCCTAAAGTGTCATGTCATTATATTTTTTAGAATATAATGCCTGTTTTTAAATATTAATATCTAGTCTTCCCTAAATTGATGACCATAGTTGGACAGGTTTTGGGCCCTGTCGTATTTTAAAAGTACTTGTAAAAAGTTAAATTTTATAATACATGATAAAAAATGTTACTACTTTTATTTCAGACCATGCTTCGAGTACCTGTATTGATATGCTTAGAGACAAACGTTCTGCACGGATGCTGAACTAACATCCTTGCAGAATTTTTATCCTTAAGTATATTTGTCTCCATAATTTGGAAACAACAGTCGGTAACATTTAGGCCTTGGCGTATCTACACTGTAAAAAATTGTAGATTTTACGGTAGAATACCTTGAAGCTGGCTGCCATTTAATTTACCGTTATTTTTATGGGCGTTTGCCTGTAGAATATTTTTAGAAATCACGATTAGGAAGTGTTTTATAAACTGTCAGCACTCAAAAATACCTTTATAGAATTGAAGGGCTTTATGACCAAAACAACATCTGTTCTATTCTATCCTACTCTGCTTGACGATTCCTGCAATTTTTACGGACGACCATAAAAATAACGGGAAATGGACTGACAGCTGGTTGCCAGTTATTCTACCGTAAAAACTACGGATTTTTTTACAGTGTACTACTAAAATTAGTACGTACTCTAGACATAGTTAATGTAAGTCTACAACAGTAAATCGTCGTCTACTTGCGTTGCTTTAAACAAACATACACATGAAATGCTTATATTTTGGTGAGCACATAATCTATATATTTCTCAAACTGCAAGTCATATCCAAAATCGTCTTTATATGACTTGAATTTCTAGTGTAGATTTGACGAATTATATTAAAAGAGACAAACCATTTATCAACATTGTATTGGAAGAGATAACACCATTTGACTCAGTTAAAGATGGGTGGAGAAAAATGTATATTTATTGTTGCGATATTGTGCTTCATATTTCAACTTGATCTTCTAACTCGGTGTATCATAACTACATAAAAATGTGATTCTTAAAGATATATATCAGACCTAGGCAATTAATCAAATTAAAGAGAGCCTTTCCGAATCATACGAATACGAATACTTTTCTACGATACACATGCTGATGGTACCAAGTGGTGTTAAAGTAGCGCTTTCGGCATAAATAATGTAAATTGGACAGAACAGTAGTAACACGAATCTTTCTTACATAAATTGGCAACGTTTTGTGTTTGAGCTTTTACGGTATAGTTGTATTTTGTAACTACTTGTGAATAAATTTGTCCGTTTATTATAAATACGCATTTAGACTTTGTTGTATCACAGGGTATAATCGATTCCGCTAATTTTCGCTTACTGCAGAGACTGTCCGTCATATTTGGCTTCCGCTGAGACTGTCTGCGAACTCTTGCTTCCTGCAGAGACTACTGTCCTCGAAAAATTGGCTTCCTGCCGAGACTGTCCGCGTGATGTTGCTTCCTGCCGAGAGCCTCGGCAGGAAGCAGAATCACAAGGACAGTCTCTGCAGGAAGCCATTTATCATGTACAGAAATCTCGGCAGGAAGCAAGAGTTCGCGGACAGTCTCGGCGGAAGCCAAATATGACGGACAGTCTCTGCAGGAAGCGAAAATTAGCGGAATCGATTATACCCTGTGTGTATACTTCCAGGGGGTGGTTGGGTGGTGCGAACGTGCTGCGTGTAACTTCCAGTGCCGGGGCGTCCTACTTATTTGAATAGTAGTAGGGCAAGGGCTTACTGTGCTTACAGTAGGTGCGGGTTGGGGTTGTTTGGACATTTTTGTCGATCCCGCTTGCGTTGAGCGAGACTTCACTTTGGTGTATGTCCGTGCGTCCGTCCGGATTTGTCCGGGCCATAACTTCTACACTTATAGATGGATTTCAAACTAATTTGGCACAGGTGTTCTCCTTGATGTATAGAAGTGCCATTTGAAACATTTGATCAGGTCGGTCCAAGGTCAAGGTCACACTTGAAGGTCAAAGGATAAAATGGCCATAAATTGAGCTTGTCCGAGCCATAACTTCTACATTTACGGATGGATTTCAAAATAATTTGGCACAATTGTTCTCCTTGATGAGTAGAAGTGCCATTTTAAACATGTGTTCAGGTAAGTCCAAGGTCAATGTCACACTTGAAGGTCAAATGATAAAATGGCCATAAATTGGGCTTGTCCGAGCCATTACTACTACATTCGTGGATGGATTTCAAAATAATTTGGCACAATTGTTTTCCTTGATGAGTAGAAGTGCCATTTGGAACATTTGTTCAGGTAGGTCCAAGGTCAATGTCACACTTAAAGGTCAAATGATAAAATGGCCATAATTTGAGCTTGTCCGAGACATAACTTCAACATTTATGAATGGATTTCAAAATAATTTGGGACACTTGTTCTCCTTGATGAGCAAAAGTGCCATTTAGAATATTTGTTCAAATAGATCCAAAGTTAAGATCACACCTGAAGGTCAAATGATAAAATTGTCATAAATTGAGCTTGTCCGAGCCATTATTTCTACATTTATGCATGGATTTCAAAATGATTTGGCACAATTGTTATTCTTGATGAGTGGAAGTGTCAAGTGACATACATATTTGGGTAGGTCCAAGGTCTAGGTCACACTTAAAGGTCAGATATAGTAATTGTCATAGATTTAGCTTGTCTGAGTCATCACTTCTACTTATTTTCCTTTTGAAAAAAAAGAAGAAATATGCTGGCTAAGCATGATGTTGTTTGGCTTCTTTCCAGGGTGAAGCAGTTACTTAGTCTTGGCATACTTACAGGTCACTATAGCAAACAGCGGGCTCGACCAGTTGTCCCTGGACAACCTTCTAGTTTTATCTCGTCTATCATTTCTCTCCTTTTTTCTCCCTCTCTTTGTGAGACTTAAATACTGTCTCAAAGGGCCGTTCAACCAATGTATACCTCCATACAAAGTGGTTACTCTTTGTGAAAGTATTTTCGATCTTGTACTCTATAAACCGATTAACAAGCGCCCGTAAAAATTACAGGAAATGGGATGGCAGCTGGTTGCCATGTGCTCTACTGTAAAATCTACGGACATTTTTACAGTGTACTAATGGAAAAAATAGGGTTTACATCTTCTGCTTATTTTTTTCCAAAAATTGGTACCTACTGATGCAAAAGCAGTTTAATGCATTGTTGTATACTGCCGTAGCTGCTTACGATCTGTGGAAGTCACGATGGTATTATACGATCACTTTTTACGATCTTGACAGCAGAGCTAGAGAAAAGGACGCAGGCTTTTGAGATGAGATGCTACCTAAGTTTGCTGAAAATCTCGTACGAGGACCATGTCACTAATGATTGTGTTCGCAGAAAGATCCAAGCAGCCATTGGAGACTGTGGCGACCTCCTGATCTTGGTTAAGAAACAGAAACGGAGGTGGTTTTGGCCACATCTCAAGATCATCTGACTTCGCAAAGACCTTTTTGTAGGGCATAGTGAAGGGGAACAGAAGAAGACATCGACAGAAGAAGAGATGGGAGGACAGTACTAAGAAGTGCACAGGGATGGACTTTGCTTGCTCAACTAGGGCAGTTGAAGACAGGACTAGGTGGAAATGGATTGCTTAAAAGTCATCTGTGGAGCCCCTAACGACCTTACAAGGTTATGGTACAGACAAGACTAAACTAGACCTGCATATATATATGTACAACTTCATTGAAATTGGTTTTAGAGTCACAGATGAGTCAGATTTTTTTTTAGGTTTCATTCATTCACAAACAAGCGGTACATGCATGATAAGATCGAATAATGTCTCCAGACATCAGTTACATGTACTTGTGCAGCCTTTTTCAAAATGAATACAAAGAACAGTTATGCAAACATGCTAAATAAAATAATGTATTTGCAATGTAAACATGCTATATCTTAAATACACAGTAGTGCATTCTTATGGTGCATACAATGCTCACCTATTGTCAGATAAGTCATTGGTGAATAGATTTGACACCGATCAGCCTGTTTATTCGCACAATCGTTCTTTTTGTGTCAGAATGAGTGAGCTGCAGAGCAGCAACACATATTCAACCGAACTCAAAGATCCTTACAGTCTGGATGGAGACTAAGGCTGGTCTGAGATTTCCGTTTAAACATTACCATTTTTGTCGCATATCGGGTAAAATTGTCCTTTTTGAGGGTGTAATATAATCAGTTTGATGCTTTGTGTGCATTTGTTATACAAATACAGTGAGTATGGTTGCGTGTACATTTATTTAAGGTATATGGGTACAGCTTTATGCTTTCCGCACATTCCTTTTAAATTTTGACCACTAAAAGAAGGGGGAAGTAAAATGAAAATGTAAGAGTTACTTCCTCTCAAAGCATACCCATTCACCTTTATAATATCGTATTTCGCATTGCGTATTGCTTTACTGTCCGCCTGTACGAGGAGATAATCCACGAGCTTTATCGAGTGGATTATCTCCCGTACATGCGGACAGATCATGGTTTAACTATTTTATACCACCCTTATCAGTGTAGACCTTGCTCATAGCGTAATATTTCATGTTAAAGTTGGTGTTTTCTGGTAAGGGTGGTATAATTGCAAGTTGTAGCACCCTTCCAAATCATAATTCATACTCATTTTCATTGCCATAGTTTAAAACATGATGTGAAATGGAGTGGACTGGCAGGAAATATCTCCTACTCTAAATTCCTGACACCGTGACTTTCAAGAAAGTTCGAGAAAATTCTTTCGCATAAAAGAACTAAACCAGGCCTCTGGGAGCAATCGTAGCCAATTGGAGATAAATTACCTTGTCCATTCCACTGTATTCCAAGCCATTTCATTCCTCATTTTGAACTGTGCCTTTTTCGTTGCTTTGAAAACTTCAAGGAAAATTACTGTACATGTACATTTGTTAGAAAATGCATTTTAATGTCCTAGAAGAAGCACTCACTCTTTACAATGTGGTTTATCTACCTGAAAGAAGTTAAGTTTAACTAGTGATGACATAAAGCCATTACATGAAAGTGCAACAAACACTCGGTACTTGACTAGGTCAGAATGCAGATAATGTTATTATGTCTCATTCCCTCGTAATTACACTAAGATTCTTTGAAACTGGATTTTTTAAGATACTGTCTTTATGTATTATTACGGTACAAGATAATAATTTGAGCCGCGACACGAGAAAAACAACAAAGTGGCTGTGCACCCAGCGCAAACTCAGATCAGCCTGGGCATCCGCTCAGTCTGATCAGAATCCTCGCTTTGCGCTTAAAGGGTAGCTAAGGGCCTAAGCTACCTCCATGCGGACAACGAAGACTCTGATCAGACTGGGCGAATGCCCAGGCTGATCTGAGTCTGCGCCGGACACACAACCACTTTGTTGGTTTTCTCACATCGCGGCTCTCATTTTATTGTCTCAGCTGCATTGATAGTGTTTCTGTGCCGGTGTGATAATCGGATTTTGTGTCTATGCTGTATGCAACAACTTGAAATAAGTCTTTTTATCACTCATTCCTCTATGCATATAAAAAATGAGGGAATGTGCGATGTTTGCATGCCTATACCAGCCTATACACATGTGCAGGCTAGTTTAAGCATGGCTACTTCGAATAGACAATAAATTGACCTTGTATGGATTTCAAACATGGGAAGTGGAATATTCTATACATCATGCTATTCCTTATTCAGTGCCTGAAACGTATGAGCACCAAATCTTTTAGGAGAGTCACAAAAGCTATAGATGATGCTTTGTAAAGAAGTTTTGCTTTTGTGGTTCTTTATGAAACCTTACATGTATCTGAGAATCATTTTTAAGTATTTTTGTGTGTTTGTAATTTGCAAAAATTACCATTCGGATAATCGAGTAGAGTAAGAGTTGAGACTTCTAGACCAAGCACACTGTATTACAGACCATATAAATGGTTCCCGAGAGATGTCATTCAGAGATGATACTGGTAGAAAGATACTCCAACCTATCCAGCCACTAGTACAGCAAAGGCCGAGCGAGATCACTGCAATTCGGGAGGTTCAACATGGACCGCTATTCTTGATGTTTACTGCGTAGAAGATAAAACACCTCAGTGCGTTGTTGATTTGGAAAAGTGCATTGCATTTTAGGCTAAAAACAAACAACCTATAACAAGTCATCTTAACGCACAATAAATTTAATCTTATCATATGAGAAAACTTCAAAAAGACACGATAGTGGTATCTTGACTGAACAGATTTAAATCTGTTATCTATATTAGAGCTTGGCCAAAATTTTTAAAACACCGTCAAAACAGACCTCCCTGTCGGCATACCTAGGTATTGCACTCAGCTGTCCCGCAAAGCTAGAAGTTGTTATTTTCATTTTTAGACTGCAGTGTCGGCTGGGCATTGTTAGATTACTACCAAACATTTTGCGTAAAGAGTAATCGTAAAATGTTTTTAACTTTCGCGTGTTTACTCGTTTCCCCTTTATTTATGTAACCAAATACACTGTATATGTGCCGCGACGCGAGAACACCAACAAAGTGGTTGTGCGCCCAGCGAAGACTCAGATCAGCCTGGGCGTCCGCCCAGTCTGATCAGAGTCTCCGCTGTCCGCATGGAGGTAGCTTAATCCATTATCTACCCTTTAAGCGCACAGCGAAGACTCTGGTCAGACTGGATTGCTGCCTCTGCTGATCTGAGTCTTCACTGAGCGCACATGCCACTTTGTTGGTTTTCTCATGTCGCGGCTCAATTATTATTGAGCTAGTATTTGATCATATCCATTATCTGATTGAAAGATGAATTATGTTCGAGGTGATTTCGGATGCTGGGTCAAATTAAGCAGAACGAAAGATACGAGAAATTAATAAGATATATAAAACATATTAAATTAAAAACAAAACAAATCACTTAAAATGTTGTTGTGTAAAAGTTCATGTAGGCTTGCCATAAAATACAATAAACATTTGGGTACGCGGAGGTGCAGAATGCTTTTTTTTTCTTCCGGCAAAAATATTCCGTTTATGTTTGATGGGATGTTATACAATATGCGTCCTTTGGATTAACACGGTGTGGGTGCATACAGTATGCGTGAGTTCTAAAAGATCGCTTTTAACCGAACCGAAAACGGTATAAGTATTCCGGTTTAAGGGATAAAGAGTGACGTCAAAATACAACTGCTATCATTCATTATATAGCCAATACAGGCTTTTTTTTTGGGGGGGGGGGGGGGGGGAAACACTTTTTTCCGGATTAACAAGTAATGAGAACGCGGCATAAGATACCCTATTGCTATCATGAACTTCCAAAAAAATCTTATTTAACTTCACACTTACATATTGTCCAACCCGTGCTAAATATATACCTTATGAATATATAAAAATGTAATCTGATTCAAGCATATCTTAAGACAATGATTTTTATCTGCGACATTGTATCAGTATTTAATTTCTAAAGAACAAACGAGCCGCGACACGACAAAACCAACAAAGTGGCATGTGCGCCCAGCAAAGACTCGCAGGCACGCAAATTGATCAGAGACTTCGCTGTCGGCATGGAGGTAGTTTAGACACTCAGCCACCCTATAAGCGCACAGCGAAGACTCTGATCAGACTGGGCGGATGCCCAGGCTGATCTGAGTATTCGCTGGGCGCACATGCCACTTTGCTGGTTTTGTCGTGTCGCTGCTCATATATCGTATATCTGTTAATCAGTCGTGGAATTTATTATATTGTGTGTAATGAGCAATATTTACAGGTCACATGATACATCAAAAAGGTCAGAAAAAATGTTCTTTTTTATTGTCATACGAATACTGCCCTGTCATACTAGATCAAAGACAATTACAAATCAAAGACTGAGCATTGTCAAACCGTATACTTTTCAGAATACTTGGTGCCATGTTTGACAGACTGACAGTTTTGTATCTCTCTGAAACGTCAGAGTAACATCTCAATTCAAATCGCAAAAAAAGATAGAGATATTTTCGTCAGTGCCACGTGACAACATATTGAGATCATTGGAGTGCACGGGGTTTAGTGTGCATTGTTGCTGTACTCAACGCCATTACAAATACAAGTTTTAAAAAATTGATTATTTCACACTTCTCTGTATTTTGAGTGAAAGAGGAAAAGATGTGTTCAGCTGTATCAGAGAACCTTGGGTAACACATTTGTCAGAGAATAACATTATAAAATTTAAAAAGTTCGGTTACTTTTTTTTATGGCAATGCTGTATACTCGCTAACTTGCAGAGTTAATGGCGTTAAGTATATTTGTAAAAATAATTTTCGATGCTACCCGTATTCGCGGTTTCGACCATTTTACTACAGAAATATATCTAGGAACAGTTTACAGTCAGTTTCCTCATTTTCCATAATTGACTCTTTATTCATAATTTCTGGTTTCTGACTTGGCCATTTTAGAGACTTGCCTAGATAACAAAAACATTACCTTATCCTTGGCCGGAAGCAGATTCTCACACTGCTTGTTTGACGGCTCGTGCAAATAATATCATTTCAGCCTTGGCATATGAGGGAACAATTCTATTAAATAAATGTCCTGTACGAAAAGTCCACGTGTCCTTGAGCCTCAAGTTAGTTTCTTATATTAACAAAACCGCACATAAATTTTAATTTTCATATTCAAATTAATTCAATATTTTATTGCTTCACGAAATCTGTGTTTCGATCTTATTTAAATGCTCACGGTATCATATTTTATTTAAATGCGTTTCGAAATCAGATATATGTGCAAAATGCAGTGATCATATAAATGCAACAAAATTACTTTCTTCAGATCCCGCTTTTATCAGGGGCCGTATTCATAAAACGACTTAAGTCGTTGCTATGCTGTTGCTAAGGCTAAATTTCTATAAAGGAGATTCCTTACAACAATGAAATTTGCTCTGGAGGAACAGTCTTACAAAGACTGTTCCTCCAGACCAAATTTCATAGTTGTAGGGAGTCTCCAACATAGAAATTTAGCCTTAGCAACAGCATAGCAACGACTAAAGTGGCTTTATGAATACGGCCCCAGATCTACTTTTAAAAGTAAAAAATACAGTCGAAGCAACTCGCATAAATCTCCTTTTAAAATTATGGCTACAGGGTCTCTCTCTCTCACTCTCTCTCTCTCTCTCTCTCGTTTAAATAATCTGCCTATTTCATTTCTTACTTTACCTTTTTGTGGCGGTTCGAGCTATCTTTGGTGACATATGGCATTATCGTCCTTCCACTTTCCTTGTTCGAGGTGACGCAATTTAAAAGTGCCAGAAAAATGTCTTTGCTAAGCCTGTTAACTTGTTCCCCATTGAGTGTATTGGAAGCGGCGTCGTGTGGAAATTTGAAATAAAAAACTTTGCTGGTTTTGTCGTGTCGCGGCGCAAAAAATGATTCCACTAATAAAAGAATTACATTTCCGGAGATTCCAGTCTATATCAACATTTACTTATTCAGTGTTACTATTTAAAATCGCTACTAGAATCGCTACAAATGCGTTGTAATGAAAGTCTCTGAACAATAAAAAAATGCGGGCATGCTAAGATAAGAATCGTCTGAAATAATAGCTTCTTCGAGACTTGGTCATATGGTGCTTGCCCAGCATGAATCCTCGCAGAACATATGAAGCCAGCAAACAAAGCCCTTCTTCATTACATAGGGGCCGCGACGCGAAAAAACCAACAAAGTGGTTGTGCGCCCAGCGCAGACTCAGATCAGCCTGGGCAACCGCCCAGTCTGATCAGAGTCTTCGCTGTCCGCATGAAAGTAGCTTAGACCCTTAGCTACCCTTTTAGCACTTAGTGAATACTCTGCTCAGTCTAGGCGGCTGCCCAGACTGATCTGAGTCTGCGCTGGGCACACAACCACTTTGTTGGTTTTCTCGTGTAGCGGCTCATATATAGATCTTTATGTGGTTTGTTTCCTTTAATAGATAATGGATGAGACAGTCTTGCGTTAGTAAGAAAAAGACAGAAGAAAATATCAATATAAGCAATAACTGGGGGGAAAGTTTCTTGGAAAATTAGTACCTGTCACAAAGCAGTAAGCAAATAATTCTTTATGTCGGACATCAAATCTTCGTATTACATGTACGAGTCGCGCTGTGAGAAAATCAGTTTCGAGGTTAATGCCTTCACATTTCGGGGAAGACACGTTGTCATTTGTTGCCTTCGTTTTCAATTGAGGTCAGTTCCTGAAGTGTAGTTAATCTTTAAATTAGGAACAAATTCTTTCCTTTAAGAGTAGACTCTTTTTGGAAAGGCTTCGTAGCTCAACAAAGCTAACACAGGAAGTCCCAAAGTTTTCTCAGTTGGGTATCAAAGGGTTAAGCCATGACGTCTACAGACTTGAAGAGTCGACAGGGATGGACTTTGCCAAAACAAGGCAGCTGAAAACTGGACCAGATAGAGAGAGAATGATGCAATGCAATCTGTGTATGTGGGGCCCGAACGACCTTGCAAAATTATGGGATAGAACAGAATATGTTAGAATAGAGTTAAGTGTCCAAACAATTCATAGTACATAAACGCGAGTTGTGTAAAAAGGCAGACTTATCGCATTGAACATACCATTTTCTGAAAAGATGCTTGTATGCCCGGGTTTATGTATATCTGCATTGTCTTGAATGTGTTTAAACCATACAGTGAGGGATGCGTGAGTCTGTTGTCATATATATGCCTGGGTTTTGTCTTTCCAGTGTCTTCGTAAAAACATATTCTCTCTAAGCAACTAGATCATAATGAAATCATGTCAACTTATCAAAAAAAGGACGAATTCTTTCAAAATGCGCAATATATTTCTTTATACGAAAGTCGCACATCAACACATTTTATTATGTCATAACTTAATACTGATAACACTTGTACCACCCAAAAATGAAACGATATTGCAATGTTACAATATATTGTGTCATCGTATCTGATTGCAAGTCTTCTTTATGACTTTTTTTTAGTTTAAATCATTAATAATAGAGCAAGCCCACACTACTAGTAATAAACAAGAATACAATGTTATACGAAAACGAGTCTTTTTTTTCTGCATGAGATATAGAAAATATGAATATATACTGAAAGGATTTAAGAGTCATTCTCTGTAAGCACCAAAAAATTGCAATAGGGGGTGAAAATGACATATCTCAGATTTTTATGAAAATTAGTGTCTTTTTTGCTTATGTCAAGTGATGAACAAAAATACATTTTTTTCTCCAGTCAAACTGTCCGTTTCCATGGCAACGAGGATTTTCTGTTTTTTGGCCTAATTTGGTGATTATTCATATAAAAATGCCAGATTTGACACCAGTTGTATTAACAGTATTTCTCAACAAATGTTATTGACACTCATGTCTTTTAAGAGACCCATGTAAGTGCTGTGTACGGATAGAAAAAAATTTCTTTACATTGCTATGGTCAAGGAGTTGGTGACCTTGACTTCTATCTAGTAAAGCATCTTTTTAAAAATATCAAAAATTGGCCAATTTTGAAAGCACTTTGTTAGAAAATGCGGCTATAGATTTTTTTCATTCTCTTGGTACAGAGAGTATAACAACTAGCTCTTAATATATCAAAAAATTGGAGATGGTATATTTTTTAAATTGAAAATAATTTTCTTTGAATTTAGTCACCGTCAGGAAAATCAGAAGAAACTGTCATAGCAGAAAATCTTTTATAAGAGATAATATCTGGAGAATGTAACGCAAATATGAGCAGAATTACAAATAAATACATTGAATACAGTGGAGGGAAGTTACATAAATACTTTTCTCATTCAGAAGTATGCGTAAAATGTACAATATGGGGTGCAATTACCCCACCCACTTCCACTGAATAGGAAATGAATGCAAAAGCTACATGCCATGGATAATATATCACAAGTTTCCATAATTGTGAGTAAACTGAAACAATTTTTGAAGATCACCACATGTTTGCTGTCATTGTTTTTACATTGTTTATCATTTGGTAACCATGGTAACTGTTATTCTATTATGGGTCAGTGTTCATTTACACGGATATTTACAGAAAATCGTTTCAATGCTGATGAAACGTATTCCTTCTTATTTACTTTTTACATATGCATACGCATTTTAAGTGTTGATTTTGTTAGATAATATACAATATATCAGTATTTTTATAATTGCTATGACAAAAACCACTCATTCCTTCCACAAAGAAATCAGTCAATCTGAGTGTATGTAGTACAATGTAGAGAAAGAACAGCAACTGAGCAAAATAGAGATAGATACATGCATTGGAGAAGAAATATATTACACATACAATGTTTATATTTTTTCATTCCTTAATATGTTTAATCTGTATAGCTAGGGGGTGAGTTACCCCACCCACCTCATTTAGTTATACAACAAATTCATAAGTTAATTACTATGAGTTTTGATGATAAAATAGCACCTGGTACACTTGTTTTAAAGTTGCTCATCACATGTATGGTTTGCATAAGCTTTGTTTGTGTAAAAGTTCTGGATGGAGGCACGCATGCATATATGCATGCACATACACCAAACTGAAGTTTTGTCGACTGCCTCGCTTACGGCAAGCAGGTTTCACAAAATACTCCTAAGACCTTAAAAATGGCATCAAGGTCGCCAAGTTTTGAGTCTTTGTCTTGCCTAAAAGGTTGATCTTTGCAAGTTTGGTAAAACTGAATCTACTGGTTGGAGATACATCTTCGTTTTTCAGGACAAATAAAAAAATGACCCTTAAAAATAGGGTCAAAGTCACCAAAACCTAACTAGAAACATGGTAACTAACAGGACCCCGCCATTATGAGACTGTTGGTGGAATTTTAGTCGTATGTCCCTGACCAAAAAATACATTAACAGCTTTCTGTCACCATGTTGTTTCTTCATGTTGTTTGGAATAAAGCCTGTGGTAGAGTATTTAAGATACGGGCAAAAAACAAAATCATGACTGATTAAAACAAAGGCAACAGGAACCTGGAGTTACCATTCTTGCACTCTGCACACCTTCAGATATTCTGATGACGCTTTATATTTGTACCAAGCTTTGTGAAAATATCTTCATAGGCTTTAAAGTTATATATTGGACAAGGTCTCAATACCCAAAATTACAAAGGGATATAATTCTGTTTAACATAAATGAAGGTGCAGTTATGGTTCTTTTTCTCTACAAATTGTTTAATGATGCTTTACATTTGTATCAATTTATAAGAAAATATATTTTACAGTTTTAAAGTTAGAGAGTACTGAAAATTACAAAAGGGCATAATTCTGTAGAAAATGTAGATGAAGTTACAGTTTTAATTTTCTTCACATCGTCTGATAATGCTTTATATTTGTACAAAATTCCAAGAAAATATCTTTGACGGTTTAAAAGTTGCATAGCAGACAAAATTTCTATACTTTAAATTACAAAGGGAAATAATTCAGTACAAAAGTAGATGGAGTTGTGGTTCTTATTCTCTGTACATCGTCTAAAATGTTTTGTATTTGTACATAGTTTCATGAAAATATCTTTGAAAGTTTTAAAGTTATAGAGCGGACAAGATTTCCGTACTGAAAATTACAAAGGGGCATCATTCAGTAGATAACATAGGTAGAGTTATGGTTTTTGTTGTCTGCAAATCGTCTGATGATGTTTTACTTTCGTACCAAGTTTTGTGAAAATATCTAAAACGGGTTTAGAGTAATGGAGCAGACACGATTTCCGTTCTGAAATTACAAAGGGGCATAATTCAGTGAAAAATGTAGAAAGAGTTACATTTCTTGTTCTCTGCACGTTGTCTGATAATGCTTTTCATTTGTACCAAGTTTCGTGAAAATATCTCAAACAGTTTCAAAGTTATGGAGCGGACACGATTTCCGTACCAAAAAAATTACAAAGCGGCATATTTCAGTAAACAATGTGGGTAGAGTTGTGGTTCTTTCTCTCCGCATATTGTCTGATGCTGTTTTACATTTGTACCAAGTTTCATGAAAACATCACATGAGTTTCAGAGTTATGGAGCGGACACGATTACCGTGCCAAAAAATTACAAAATTACAAATTAGTTCGTCTGGCGGGGCCTTTATAATCAGTTATGAATCTTTTCCAAATGATCATTTAGGGCTAGTTCAGCATAATTCCAACAAATGCCTCGTAATATAGGGTATAGATAAGCCATTTCTTAAACATTTTAAGACCATCTTCGACCTTCAAAACAGAATAAAGATCAAACAATCCATTCAGCAGCTTTCTATGACTTCCTGGGACCTTTAAAAGTTCTATATTTACAGATAGATTTCAAAATAATTGTGCACAGTTGTTCTCCTTGATGAGCAGAAGTGTCATTTGCAACATTCGTTCAGGTAGGTCCAAGGTCAAGGTCACACTTAACGGTAAAATGGTCATATATTGAGTTTGTCCGAGCAATTACTTCTACATTTATAGATGGATTTCAAAATAATTTCGCACAATTGTTTTCCTTTATGAGTAAAAGTGCTATTCGGAACATTTGGTCAGGTAGGGCCAAGGTCACATTCGAAGGTCAAATGATAAAAAAAGTCATAAATAGGGCTTGTCCTGGCCATTTCTTCTACATTTATGGATGAATTTCAAAACAGTTCGGTACAATTGTTCTCCTTGAAGTGGCATGTGGAATTTATTAAGGTAGGTCCAAGGTCAAGGTCACACTTGAAGGTCAAATGATAAAAAATTGTCTTAAATTGAGCTTGTCCGGGCCATATGATTTATACAGTTATGCATGAATTTCAAAATAATTTGGCACAATTGTTCCCATTGACAAGTAGAAATGTTTGTTCAGGTTGGTCCAAGGTCAAGGCCACACTTCAAGGTCAAATAATAAAATTGTCATAATGTGTGCTTGTCATGGCCATAGTTCCACTTGTTTTCCTTCATAAGAAAAAAGTAAAAAAAAAAAGAAAGAAAAAAGAAATATGCTGTATCATGATATTGTTTGGCTTCTTTCTAATAAGTAAATGAAGCAGTTAGTCTTGACATACTTACAGGCCACTAAAGCAAACAGCGGGCTCGACAAGTTGTCCCTGGACAACCATCTAATTAATTCTTTCCCATGTTCCAATGGTGTGTCTGTGCAAGTTTGGTCTCACTCGATCTGTTCATTCCGGAGATATGGTGCAAGCAAGCCATTTTTAACACTGTTAGTCCTCATGTGACCTTGAATTTAAGGTCAATGCCACCAAAGTCTAACAGTGTTTCCCCACCTCCTTATAATATACCTGTGCATGTCAAAATTCATAAATCCCTTCAGAAGATGTGGTGCATACAAACCATTTTCACTGTTTTTGACCTCTTGTGACCTGAAAATATGGTCAAGGTCACCAACTTTTTTCAGTCCTTTTCCACTTCCCTGTGATATATTTGTGCAAGTTTGATCTAAATCTATCCACCCCTTCAGTACATATGGCGCCAACAAGCCATTCAGATACCTCATATGATCTTGAAATGGGGTCAACGTCACCAAAATCTAATCAGCTCTTTTCCCCACCCAAAGATGTATCTTTGCAAGTTTGGTGAAAATACATTTATCCCTTCAGGAGATAGAGTGCAGTCATGAAGTTATGCTGACACACAGACACTGACACCAACGCAGGCGGGATCTGCACCAAAACAACATACCCGCCTTCCCTTTCCTCCTTCCCCAACTCCCCTCCCCCCAATGGTGGGGGCACATAAATATGTTTATAAATATGATAAATATATAAGCAAATTTTCTTCTCCATTATGAAATATTTAAATGTATTTCTGCTCATTTTATGTCCTTTATTTGCTTGCTACCAGATGCAATCAGATTGTGAATTGCTGTTTTGATGGAACATCTGGTTGTATCCATAGCAACTAAAATAGACCAAATTATTGTCCAAGATGAGACTTATTTGGCCAATAGAGTGTATACATAGATAGAAAATCACAATCAATCCTTTTCAACTAAATTTGAAGGTTTTTTAAATATCCAGGAGCCCCGGTAGCTCATTGGGTTAAGCGCTGGCCAACTGAGGTAGCGGACCGGGTTCGAAACACACTTGAGGCAAGAATTTTTCCTACCGTAAATGGGGTTCTATTGCACACAGCCTTTCATTATCACCGTCCCATCGTCCTGATATGACTGAAATACTGTTGAAAAGGACGTAAAATCGCAAGTCATCCATTTATTTTAAATATTGGTTTCCAACACACCCACCTATCCTTTCTTAGCTGTATCAGTTTCCCTAAATATTGCAAAGTTAGGATCTTTTGTAAATCTTGAAATTTGGGTCTAGGTCACCACCATCTAATAAGTACTTTTCCACCTCCCGATTATAAACCTATCTATGTTCGGTCACAATCCATCAATCCCGTTAGGAGTTATCATGCAGACAAGCCATATTTCAACACGCTACAACCTCCTGTGACCTCGAAAATGAGGTCAAGGTTACCAAAATCTTATCAGTTTCTTTTCAATCTCCCAGTGATATGTTTATGCAAGTTTGTTAAAATCCATCCATCCATTCTGAAGATATGGTTCAGACAAGCCATTTTTCAACATTTCCGACCTCCTGTGACCTTGAAAGAAGAGTCAAGGTCACCAAAATCTAATAAGTTCTTTTTCATTTCAGAGTGATATATCTGTGCATATTTGCTTTAAATCCATCCATCCATTCAGTTCAGAAGATATCGTGCTGGAAAGCCATTTTTCCAGCACTCAGTGAACTTCCGTGACCTTGAAAATAAGGTCAAGGTCAGCAAAATCTAACCAGTTCTTTTCCATTTCATAATGATATATTTGTGCGAGTCTGGTAAAAATCAATTTATCCATTTAGGGGATACAGTGCAGAAAAGCCATTTTTCATCATTATTTGACCTTCTGTGACCTTGAAAATAGGGTCAAGGTCAACAAAGTCTAATCAGCTCTTTACCCCTACCCAATTAGGTATGCATGCAAGTATGGTCATAATCCATTTATTCCTACAGGACATAGAGTGCAGGCAAGGGCTACGCAGACGCTGATGGGATCCGCACCAAAAATACAACATGTCCCCCATCCCGCCCCCCCCCCCCCACACCAACCACTGTGGGAATATTATGAAAAAAAGAAAGACGACAGAAATAATGAGCTTGTAGAAGCCCCCTAGACCATTCAAAATCAGCAAAGACTGAGATATATCCATTGTAGCATGCAACTTTTAATTTGGTTTTGCAGTGAAAGAAAGTGGGTGGGGTAATTTAACCCCAAATCGTAAGGTACTTACGTATTTTTGAGGGTGAAAACTCTCTATGTAGTTTTCTTCAGTTGTTAATCATGCATCAACTTGTATTTTGGCTCATATTTCTTGAAAATAATCAAGGTATTGTATTTTATCTCAGAATTTCAATTATGAAAGTTTCTTCTGATTTCTCTGACGGTGACTAAATTCAAAGAAAAATATTTTCAATTTAAAAAATATACCATCTCCAATTTTTTGATATATCAACAACTAGGCTTTGTACTCTCTGCACCAAGAGAAAGAAAAAAATCTATAGCCGCATTTTTTAGTAAAACGTCTTAAAAATGTGCTGATTTTTGATGTTTTGAAATAGACGTCTTACTAGGTGGAAGTCAAGGTCACTGGCTGCTTGACCATAGCAATATGAAGAAAAATTTCTGTATTTGTAAGCAGCACTTACATGGTTCTCTTGTAAAATGTAAGTATCAATACCATTTGTTGTGAATTACTACCAGAATAATTGGAGTCAAGTCTTGCATTTTTCATTTGAAAAATCACCAGATTAAGCTGAAAAACACAAAATCCTGGTTGCCATGGCAACGGATAGTTTGATCGAAGAAAAACTTTTTATTTTTGTTCATCACTTGACATAAGCTAAAAAGACACTGAGTTTCGTGAAAATCTGAGACATGTCATTTTCACCTGATTTTGGTGCTTACAGAGAATGACTCTTAAAAACTTCCACCCATTAATTTTAAATATCTCGAAAACAAATGCGGCTACATCCTCCGAAATTTTACAATATATGTATTTTCTAATACCTGATTATATCGATATCTCAAACTTGAAATCGTTCGACCGAATCGGCCAGGAATAAGCACGTGCTCCTCATGTTCTTAGTGCAGTTTACATACAGATGGATAACTTCAGGTATACAGTTTTCTGGTGACATATTGCTCTCACAATATCACATTAAATTTTAAAAGTTTGAACTCGGTCTGTGGCTTCATTTGGCCTACCGCGCCTAAATATCGCTAACAGGTGCAGAGTTTTGGGCCAGCTAAATGATGAAGTTTCAAAACCTGACGTCGCGCGATAATTTTATGCGTTAATTACGGCAATTTGCAATCCCAGACGACGTGCACGGTTTACAAGAAACTAAAAAGACCGTCAGAAAAGCAGCTACCCGAAATTAACATCCAGAGATCGTGACGTTAACTTACGTCGACGCCGTCCCCGTAGTAGCTTTTGCGTGACAGCATCAACTGCAATGATAATTGCAAACTAACGTGAACGACGTGGCAATATTAACACACTATTAAATCATCTAAAAGAGTGTTGCATAAGCTAACGCCGTCTTTGCCTTATGCGTTTCAAAGACGTAACGCTCTTTTACTGACGTCATTTAAGTAGATGATACGAATAAACTGCGTTATCTTTAAATTTGAGAAGTTCCCAGCATTTTGTCGTAACATAGGTAACACTGTCACAAGTAAAGGAAACAGGAGCCAGCAATAAAAAGTGGAAGTTTTTAAATCCTTTCAGTATATGTGATGGGAAATTTAGAGATATACATGAACTGATACAATCAAATTTCGCATCACCAAAAGGAACATGGCACAGCAGCACAGACTGTAAAACAACACATGTGGAAACATTTTCCCATGTAGGTGGTCACCATGCGAGCTATTTATCAAAAGATTAGGGCACAAGCTGCATTTGCATGTAACATCTATTTTTGTTATTATTATTTTTTTTCGCAAATACACCAAAAGAAAAGTTCTGTCTAGGGATATTGCCTGGAGGGGAGGGTCTTTAACAAGGTTTTGCTACCTCCATCCTTGGCTTGGGTTCTGTCCTGGTTCTTCAGATTTATAGTTGCCTGAAGCCAAAATAATTTCGATGAAATCTTCGTTGAATTTTAAGGAAGTAAATTATTGTAATCTATGAAAAATATAAACGTATTCATATCAAATTTAGTGCGACAGACGCGCGTTTCTGTATTTAACGCTTCCAGTGTCGCTAAGCTCCAAAAGTCTGAAAGAATAGCTCTCGGCAGGCAACGAGCATCCCTCTCCGAGGGACCTACTGTCACATTCTGTGGGACACATTAGCTGCAGACATCAGGTAAGAGACGCCTACGTATTAACCCGCGAACGCAAGCGTCCCCCATCGAGCCACCGCAACCCCTGCGTCTCGAGAAAGGCGACAGATAAGGGCATTAGAAAAAGGATGTCCGATGCAGCAAGAACCCGCAAAAAGCCAAAACAGCTCAAAAGAATGGAAGCCTAACTCCGCTAAGATTCATGTCGCTATGACAAGTCAGTCTTAGTTTTAGAATAATTTAGAAATTTTACCAGATATACATCAAACTGAATAAGAAATACTTTTTATCATGCATCTGCTGCAAAATTCACCTGATACATGTAACAGGGGTATGATAACCTGAAATGATATCATGTCACTGCAGAACTGCGCTTGCGCCAATGTTATCAGGTCATGGCCTTAGATGCGATCTCTGAAGACGATTGGCTACATACGGATGTTTGGCCGTGATAACAACGTTCGATTGGTTAAATTACGTCACCGACTTACGTCATAACGCATTCGCGACGTCAACAAGTTCAAACACAACTGCGTTTACTTATCTTTTGTTTGACCTTTTTACACCTGAAAATCTTCTAATGATGCATGATAAATAGAAAACCATGTAAGTGTCTTTTAATATCAAGTTTATCAGGCTTGACCAGAAACACGTCGGACTGGCTCGGCAAGCCTCGCAATTCCTACGCTGTTTCTGGTCTCGCCTGATAAACTTGATATCAAAAGACACTAACATGGTATTTTCTTTAAATCAGTATTTAAGTAGTGACCTCAGTGCCAGAGAACGAGAAACAATACTGAAACACTGACTAACTGGGTTGATGATATCCTCGGGGACAAATTGTCCACCAGCAGTGATATCGGCCCAGTGGTTCTAAACTGATTTCACGACATATAATCTTGAGTGCTCATGTATATGCGTCCATAGAATCTTTTAATGCAATATATAGAACACCTATGTTCCTGCAATATTCCATAGCGAAAGGAGCACATTATACCGGAGGTTCTGTGGAAGAAATCGACATTAATGTCTTGCTGTTTAATTTTGGATTATCAACAAAAATCATTATTTCACAAGCCGGAAAGATATTGATTATTACAGAACACAATTAAGAAACAATGTTTCGTTTGTAAGAATAAGTAAGAAAGGCAGGTCGATAAAACACCAGGAAAATTGTTACCTGCCACAAAGCACTAAGCAGTAATTGCACGCTTTGGAAATAAAATCAGAAAAAGGCTTGGAATTGGTGCCGAATCTATTTACGTTGCCATGTACTACTTTAAGAAAAAGTGTTCAGTATCCATCAGGAGTGTTACTTTATTTAATTTTGGCTGCATATCTTTTTTATGTAACATGCCCATCAATGTAATAAAACACAATATTGAAACACCCAGATAATATCATATAATAACAAAAACGATCAGAACCTGAACACATTTTCGGAAAGCAAATATATCCGAAAACATGCTGAGGTAAAATAAAATGAAAAAAAAAAACAACAAAAAAAACGTTTTTTACGATTGTGTATAAAACTAAATGGAGAAAAGTAGAAAGGTAGACAATAATCAGGAACTTATACCACCCTTACCAGAAAACGCTAACTTTACCACGAAATATTACGCTATAAGCAAGGTTAACACTGATAAGGGTGGTATGAAATAGTTAAATCATGAATTATCCGCCTGTACGGGAGATAATCCACTAAAGCGAGTGGATTACCTCCCGTACAGGCAGACAAACCATGGTATAACTATTACTAATACAATCAGATCCCATACCTTGTCCTCAAGACCAAAAGGGAACAAAATATACACATAAAAAAGGCAGATTACGAAACGCACGCACGGTAAACCAATCCCAGACAGGTGGTCATTCTTGGACCCTTTGGAAGAAAGGAGCATACCATAGAAAAGATAATTGCAAACTTACTTTGATAAAGCCGCGACACGAGAAAACCAACAATGTGGTTGTGCGCCCAGCGCAGACTCAGATCAGTCTGGACAAGGCCCACTCTGATCAGAGTATTCGCTGTCCGCATGGGGGTAGCTTCGACCCTTAGCTTGCCTTTAAGCGCTAAGCGAAGAGTGATCAGACTGGGCGGATGCCCAGGCTGTTCTGAGTGTGTGCTGGGCCCACAACCACATTGTTGGTTTTCTCGTGTCGCGGCTCAAAGGTATTCCATTATCGAAGTCGCAGAAACAATGTGGATTTATAACTAAGCCGTGATACGACAAAACCAACAAAGTGGCATGCGCCTAGCGAAGACACACATCAGCCAGGTTAGAACAGAGCCTTCGCTGTGCACTTAAAGGGTAGCTAAGGGTCTGAGCTCGCTTCAAGCGAACAGCGAAGACTCTGATCAGACTGGGCGGATCCCAGGCTAACCTGAGTCTTCGCTGAGCGCACATGCCACTTTGTTGTTGTCGTGTCGGGGCTCATATAGACCATTAATTGTTGAAAAAGCTAAGTTTGCAATCTGTAATTAGGCCCTTAATCGCAAAGTCAACGCTATATATTATAAAATTGCACGTCTTGATCTGATTCTGCAAAGCGTGCGTATAGGGTGGTACACACGTACCAAAACCGATACTGTCATAATTTCGATGAAAATCACCAATTTAAAGATATATATTACAATGTTTTATGTAGTTATATGTGTCAAATGGACATTATCTTCGTAGCTTGACGTGATTTAATAGATTTTGTAACTTAATACTACACCTTCAGGCCAGTAAGTTCCAACGCTTGAGGACTAACTTCGATAATGTCTATTTATGGTTTTAAAAACATAACCTTTGCAATGATTATTACATGTACCACAAAGTAAAGGGCATTGCAGAAGAAATTCACAATTTATTTACCTTTCCAAATTGTGAGCACATCATCTCCAGCTTTCAATATAACTGCAATGCATTCATAGCAAAGCAAGACCAGCATTTCTTAAATCCTGATAAAACCTTTACTATAATATGTGGTAGTGATGACAAAGGCCCTAGTACACGATCTGAACAGTTAGTTAGGAAATGTTACACTGAAGCTCCAATCCTTCAAGAAGCTGTTCTTGTCATGAAATTTAAAATGTACCACTCGCAGCGTCAAATTAGTTTTAAGTTTTAATACTCGCAGTCGTAACTGAACTATGGACAATAAACGATCGCTCATAACTTCTCATCCATTTTTTTCCACAAACAAAGCACATAGTTTTACCGTTATAATGCAGGCGTCAAGTTAGCTCTCTTGCCTGGGTCAGAATACAAAGTTGGCTTGAATCAAATCGGAGCTGTTGAAAAGCAGAACCCCATCTTCAGCGACGTTTACATTTTGTGTGCTGCTCATTACGACTTTTACTGGGTTTGTCAAATTTGTGAAAATTTTGTAATGGCGAGCATTATGATGCACTGAAG
The DNA here is from genome assembly GCA_963989385.1 of Ctena decussata. Taxonomy (NCBI): domain Eukaryota; kingdom Metazoa; phylum Mollusca; class Bivalvia; order Lucinida; family Lucinidae; genus Ctena; species Ctena decussata. Next base: position 24,578,877 of record OZ022510.1, read on the forward strand.
AGTTTATTTCTTTTTTATATTGTTACCAAATGGGAACTAGAAAGACTTTCCGACGTCATCACAGGGTATAATCGATTCCGCCAATTTTCGCTTCCTGCAGAGACTGTCCGTCATATTTGGCTTCCGCCGAGACTGTCGGCGAACTCTTGCTTCCTGCAGATACTACTGCCCTCGAAAATGGCTTCCTGCCGAGACTGTCCGCATGACTCTGCTTCCTGCCGAGAGCCTCGGCAGGAAGCAGAATCACGCGGACAGTCTCTGCAGGAAGCCATTTATCATGCACAGAAGTCTCGGCAGGAAGCAAGATATCGCGGACAGTCTCGGCGGAAGCCAAATATGATGTACAGTCTCTGCAGGAAGCGAAAATTATCGGAATCGATTATACCCTGTGGTCATGGCTTCAAATAAATAACTGGTACGCACGTATTTTAAAATCACTCGTGGGAATGAAATGCAAGTGTGTACTCTGTGGTTTCAGACACCCTCCAGGGACGCATAGTCAAAATGAGGTCATATCGCGTCATCGCGATCCAGACATCGAAGCGACTTCATTTCGATGACCAGCGGGTCTACTGAGTACGTTCCTTCTATTCTGTTTATCAAATGTACTAACGAGCAAACAGTGCCATGCCGCTATGTACTCAGTGCTTAGTATATTGGTCTGCTTTATTCGGGTAGATATTCAAGCATATAAGAATACAATACCCTTTATCTGCCACATTGTATCGGTATTTAATTTCTAAAGAACAAATATATCATAGTTTCTGCTAATCAGTCGTGAAACATGTCTAATTATATACTACAGTGGGGCAATGTGTACAGGTCAGAAGGTTAGAAAGGTAAGCGGTATTGTATTGACTGCTCGTTTTACTGTCATGAAGTACACATCTGTACCTAAAATACACTGAAAATTGAAGATGTCATTTACCAGTCACCCCTTACTGCCAGCAGCATCCTAAAATTGTCGAACACTGCTTGTGGGTCCCAGGAGAGGGCAAGCAGTGTCTATTGGACTTCTGGGCCCGGTTGTTCAAAACTAACGACGTCGTTAGTTAACGAGACGTTAAAATTTCAAATGATAATATCTCAAATACGCCAACATTTTTCGTTGAAAAAATGTGAGAAGCTTTTGCATTGCAAAAGCTTCTCACATTTTTTCAACAAAAAATATCAGTGTATTTAGTTATAAAGTAATGAAATACTTAACAAGTTGACCTCTTAACGAGCTCGTTAAGCTAACGATGCTTTGAACAACTGGGCCCTGGTAGTGAGGAGTGATTGACATCGGCAACATACTGCTAACCATTTTTTTTGTCTTGAACTTGACTACTGAAAGTTTTAATGGTATATATACCCGCAGTATATTAATGTTTGCAGTATTCGCTTATTTAAGTTTGCACATGGGCAGTATGGAAAACATTTACAAGAAAAGTATTGAACTTTAGATACAGACGAGTCCATAATTTAGAAAACAAGGAAATGGCGTGCATCACAGAACGAAATGAAACTGTTGATTGAACATGATAAATGCACCCTTTCTCACAAGTCTGCTCATTTATCTTTTGCTTTTTTTTGTGTTCAAAACAACGCCTTATATTTTTCTTTTACTTTATGCACTGGATAGCTAGTATGCCACTAATCAGTTTCTTTCCAGCATTGTTGTCGTACCTCTGGTGCCGTTACGTAGTGTTTCTATTCTTCAGGTGGAATGTGATTGCCTTAGTTCCTTTACATTTTATCAAAATATGCATAATTATGATGCGGTATATGGAAAAGAAGCAGCGACTGTTATCTGAATGAAAATATTTTAAGTGCAATTTATGATCCATAATGGTTTTATGCACTGACGGGTTTGCTGTTTGCATGCAACTAATGCAACTTGTGTGGGAAAAGGGTAATATTTAATGTTTTTTTCGACAATTCTGTAGTCACCAGCCAAATATGAAATTAGGCATTTTGTCTTTGTATCTATGAAAGATCTCGTAAATTAAGTTTCACCCGATTACCAGACCAGCAAGCTACCTTTGGGAAATGGTTTTGTGACAGATTTAAACTAGTGTACAGCCTAAACATAGGTACAAATTACCCGTACACTTTGGGCTCGTTCGGCATAATTACCTGGGTTAACCCGAGCAATACTCAGGTATTCCCCGGGCTTCTCGAAGATATGTATTCTACATATCACCGAGCAGCCCAGAGAAAACCTGGGTATTGCTTGGGTTTATCCCGGTACTTTGCCAAACGAGCCCTGTGAACTGGTGTGTTGATATATGCAAATATTGTTCCTAGTTATGCGTCAAATGCCTTCTTGCATAGGCTAACGTCTGACTCAGTCTTACTTCCATATCCTTTGGGTAAATGGTAATAGTTTGGAATGAGCTCAGTTCCTGATTATTGTTTCTTATACTCAATATTCTGCTTAGTCTTGTCGTTATAGATTTCTGAAACAAGTTACTTGTAGTAATGCATTAAATCATCCATATATTAAAATAAAACGTAGAAATATATGACTTAAGCTCAAATGTGTAAAACATAATAAGCTTACATTTACATGCGAAGACTCATTTGATAACTAGTATCTTGTTTTAAAAATTGGTGTACCTTTTAAATACAAAAGCTGCTATATAAGGACAATATGAGACAGGATCAGTTTATGACAGCTTCTCAAATGGCTGCACCTTTGACAGCAGAACGTATCTTGTCACATTATTTAAGCTGGTGTTATTTTTTCAACTTTAAACCTGTAGTAAATAAAACCATTCAAAAATAGTTATGTGAAAAATATACAGGTGTTTCCATTCTCTTCGTAATTTATATAAGCAAATGATCTTCGGACTGTCACTGATCTTTATTTGTTATAATAAACTGCGTGTTAGCATGTTTCATTCTACATTTAATTTTTACAGTTCTGAATATAATCGGTCACTGTCTCAGTCTCAGGCAGGAGCTTCCTGGATTCGTCCAGGTTGATTTTGTGTTGGTACTCAGTTCGCCGTATCCTGCAAGTAGGTGTAACAGGCTTTTCCAAAAGTCAATATCTTGTAACAATATGGATTAACTAGTTACGGTTTGTCTAAACTGACGCAAAGTCCTTCCAATCTCTGAAGCTACCCACGGCTTCTGTCACTTTATTCGGTCATGGGTCTTTCTTCAGTCAGGGTGGATTTTCCCATTCTGTTCAACCATACTGTCTGCTTCTTTGCAGCTCTTGTGCTAGCTATTCCCCAGACTTCTGCATGCCCTGGCGTCCATTCAAGTCTCACTCTATAATCATGTCTATAATTGCAGAACAACTTTCAAAATTGATAATAACTGTTTTGTGCAACTTATCTTCCGAAACTAAAGACCACTGTAGTTGTAGTTCGAGAAATTATCGATATTGACGTGAAGCATACATATACTTTACCATCCATAAATATCGCAAAAACGAAATCTGCGAGCATGCCTCTTCTAGCCAGTTATTGTTTAAAACAAACAACAAAAAATAAACGCTCTATTTTTTTAGGTCCAGTTAGACGTGGGTCTAATGAGTTCCCTACCAATGTTTATCAACTTATCAGTCTGGAGACTTACGGTTTACCATCACGCACATTTGTGATGGTCAGCCATAACTCTTACATTTTTCAGTCTAGCTCACTAAAATGGCAATTTAACCCACTGCCAATGTCCAGTATGACCTGTTTACACTTAAAGTTAATATTTGGTCCAGCCCTTAACTATTCTCAGTATAAACAGTCTGCATTTTGGTTATTTCTGCAGAATTATGATCAAAACTAGGCAAATATTGTTGTGCATTTGACTTGTTTTATTTCCAAGAAAAATACAAGTTTACTTTCTATTTTTTATAAAGTGTTTAACAGTTACGTTCAGAATTGTCTACAATGCTTGCTTTTTTGTAACAGATGCTAACTGTACGAGTTACTCAAGGTTTTGCACAAGTTACTCGACAGAAAAGTACTTCGGGTTTTTTGCCTTTGTTATGGTCAGCCATAACACCAGAAGAACCCAACATTATGGCTTTCCATCACGTTTCATCCTTCGGACATGTAGTGACATCTTGTGGTAAAAATTTCAGTAATTATGTTATGGTAAGCCATCATATCAGTGCATTTAAAGTGCATGGTTAACCATCACAAATATGCGTGATGGAAATCCATAAGTCCTCAGACTGCTTATTGATAAAGCTAACAATATTGTCTATAAATAGATTCGATTAATCTGGAGCCGTTGAATGTTAGAATACGGCTAGGCTTAGTCATTTATATGAAAAGTGCAATTTACTTCACACATATTTGGCAATTTAAACTGCATAATTTCGATATCAGGTGTCATTTTAATAGCATCAAAGTATAATTATGAAGTATACAAATCATTCAAATCACCGATAAAATGCATAATGCGCATATTAAAAAAATGACAGTTTATTAAGTGAGAAATACAGGTTTACTTGTTACGAAAGGAAGAATGCACTATATAATATACTCAACCTTTTGTGTAGAGACAATGTTGATGGTATCAGTCGCGCCATAACCTATCTTAAGGCACTCCACTTGCCAGCTCCGGCGTGAGAACATGCGTCGTCTTTTTCAGGTCCTGTGACATTCACCAGTACACTTATTAGACCTAAACGATGCAAATTGACATCAAAACATTACGAGTGGCATTGCAATGAAATTGGCTTACAATCACAACTGTAGAGGATGAGCCAGTGAACAGTAAGTGACAAAATCGATTTCAGGACCCTGTCCTAAACGACATGGCAGGCCCGGATCCAGCCCATCACGTACTGGTGGGGCTCTGGATAACTGGTGGGGCTGGGAGATGCCGACATGTAGTTGTGTGGGGGAGAGGGCTTGAAAATATGACATATTAATGGTTCAATTTCAAGAGAATTTTTTTAATATATTTTTACCTTCAAATATATGTTGTGATATCTCATTAGAATCGCCTCCCTGAGGCGATTCTAATGAGATTTCACAACATATATTTTGAATATTTTGATCTAACCACATTGGATATTTTTTCTCAAACTGTCCTCAGATGCTTCTTATTATCTGGAGGACTACATATTATACATAACACAAAGGCCAACTGGCGGGGCTGCAGCCCCAAAGCCCACCCCCTGGACCCGGGGCTGGCATGGGAAAGGGAAACAGTAAAGACAAGCAGAGCAAAACAAGAAAGACGATAGCCACGAGGCTATCCTATATATTGAACATGTTATTGGTTCGCTTCTCACAAAGATGTTTCCCAGGAGGCTCAGCGGAACGTATCCATAGTTGAACAAACAAAAAGCCAAAGATTAAGAAAAAGCCGACGACAAATGATCATACTAATGAAAAATAACAAAAGCACCGTTCTAGAATGGTCTGTAATAAATTTACTAGGGGTTTCACCATACGCGTGTAACCCTAATCCTGGAATCTGCTGTGGTCCATACACATACTTCTTAATCTACCTACTGATTAGAGCAGCAAACATGTAAATCAGGGGTCGTATTTATTAAACGACTTAAGTCTTTGCTAGCGTACGCTGTTGCATAGGCTCAATTTCTAAACAAAGAGATTCCCTACAACTATGAAACTTGCTCAGGAGGAACAGTCTGAAAAAGACTGTTCCTCCTGAGCAAGTTTCATAGTTGTAGGGGATCTCTTTTTTAGAAATTGAGCCTATGCAACAGCGTAGCAAAGACTTAAATCGTTTCAAAAATACAGCCCCAGAACAGCATGCATATCAATCAGGACTGAATACAAAAATCATGACAACAACAGCAAGACCAATCTTGAAACGCTGGTGCAAAAGACGTCCTACAATTGAACCCCGATGTGCCCAATGTCTGTAAGAAACTCAGACACTGTTCTGCATATCTACGTGTGTTCCTATATTAAGGACACATTCGTAATATAGAATCTTACACAACTATATATGAGCCGCGACACGACAAAACCAACAATGTGGTTGTGCGCCCAGCGCAGACTCAGATCAGCCTAGACATCAGCCCATTCTTATCAAAGACTTTGTTATCCGCATGGAGCTAGCTTATGCCCTTAGCTACCATTTATGGACACAGCGAAGACTCTAATCAGACTGGGCGGATGCCCAGGCTGATGTTAGTCTTCGCTGGGCACACATGCCACTTTGTTGTTTTTGTCGTGTCGCGGCTGATATAGAATGTTACACGTCTATATATCATACCGAAGACGATCAGGTAATATTTTATCAACAACGATCTTCTAAACTTTAAAGCGAAGCATGATAATAAATCATGATGATTGTATCAAGCTCAAGGTGTGGAAAATCTTGTCGCCACGGTTGTTTCATACATATTAACTCCTACTGCTATGATGATTTATGCAGTAACGAGTTTCACAGTCTATGGCCCGAATGCCGATGCGCAAATAAGTGTCATATCGTACACTTTTGCGTTCCTAATCATGCTGCAAACAGAAATCGAATGTTCAGAAGAGACTTACTTGTAACGTAAATTCTAAAATGCTGTGGACTAGACACAATCACATACCAAATCCTGTCCACGATACCAAATGGGGAGAAGAATACAACCAGCACGCAACACCACTATATGTTAGACAATACGGATAACTACAAGTTAGTAAACAGTAGGTGGTCATCAAGCTAGCCTTAACATAAAGATGGACACCAACTGCAATTTCAATCTCATTTACTTTTTCCCAAGTTTTGGCAAACAAATGAAGTTGAAGCAAAACAGGAGCTCCGTCGTGGAACGGCTAGTAACAATTTTACAGGAGGAGTGAGGGGCGGGGGCGGAGGAGGAGGGCTTTGCTCTCTGTTGCATCAACCTTCAGCAAAGGTTATGCCAAAGTCTATAACATATATAGTTTTCTGATCCTCGTGATGTCTTTTTAGCACTACAGCAAATCGTGTACCTGATTATTTCCTGTTTGTAGTCGAACCCTACGGATAATCAACAGGTGGGTATCGTAGACGCCAGAGTTTTAAATTCGGTGTTTCTGTCGATTCCTAAGTTTTTGCAAGTGAATCTTGTAGAAATAAAATACTGTGTAAGCCACATTAATATCTGAACCGATTTTGTCAATCTGTTTTCAAATAGTCATTCTAATCATTTTGACCAATGAAATATGTACTATATAGGTTCTTTTAAAGATTCTTTCAAGAAAATTCAGAGATAATCTTTTTTTTATTACTGTTATAATTATTTTTCCATGCAAACGCAATGTTGTGGTACATCGTAGGAATCACCTTGTCGAGCAAGACTGTTTACATTATGTAATTGAGCTCCTTCAGAAAGGACGAAGTATAGCAGATTCTTTCTTCCAGGAAAGTACAGCTTGGTAACATAAATGCTGCTAATACACTTTCTATACTGTGGGAAAGATGTCACAGGTGAAACTGTTAAGCAGTTCTAGAAATAAATAATGACGGTCTAACAACTACTACAGCTTATGATGTAAGTTATACCAAGTACCAGCTTATTACAAATACCGCTTAAAGTAGTTCTCGCCTCCAAATAATTATATAAGATTATTCTCAGATTCATTTAATTAACCCACTATCATTTTGGCAGCCTCTTAAAACTGTTTTTGAATAGACAGGTAGGTAACATGCCAAGTGCTTTAATAAAGATTCTCCAAAGTGTTATTGCTATGTTGAATTTCTTTATGGAGCACGTCATTGAGCTAACATTCGATTTCACAGTGGAGCACAGGGTGTAATCGATTCCGCCAATTTTCGCTTCCTGCAGAGACTGTCCGTCATATTTGGCTTCCGCCGAGACTGTCCGCGAACTCTTGCTTCCTGCAGAGACTACTGTCCTCGAAAAATGGCTTTCTGCCGAGACTGTCCGCGTGATTCTGCTTCCTGCCGAGAGCCTCGGCAGGAAGCAGAATCTTGCAGACAGTCTGCAGGAAGCCATTTATCATGTACATAGGTCTCGGCAGGAAGCAAGAGTTCGCGGACAGTCTCGGCGGAAGCCAAATATGATGAACAGTCTCTGCAGGAAGCGAAAATTAGCGGAATCGATTATACCCTGTGTGGAGGCTTTATCAGTGAACGGTCAAAGTACCTATAACTCCTTATAATAAAATGACTACCCCTGTCCTAGGTCGAACCCATCGTCCAAATAATGGTTTCATTTTGCTCTGGCTTCGGATTGCACTGATTCCTTATATTTGTTTTCTCATAGAGTTTAACCTTATTGCACTCAGAATGACCAATACTCTATGGAGTTTTGCCGTTCTTAGTGCAATATGGCCAAACGATTCTATAAGCTTTACTGTCCCGTCTAACAGACGCGTAAGATGGTCTGCGCCGTCTGATCATTCACTAGTGCCTGGGGCTGTATCGAAAGGAAATCTGTTTTTTGCGCGCATAAAAATGGTTAAAGGTCTTAGCAGTTGATGTCACTGCTCTGATGCAGGTCCCCTGTTTGTTATAACTATAGCATTGTGGTCACCTGTATGGCTGCCGATTATGCCTTCTGTTTTGTTTTATGGTTTAAAATTGAAAACGGTGCATATAAATGCATTATTAGACATATGCTGGCATAAATACTATGATTACGATTGGAAAGAAGCCATCAAGTATTGGCCTTTTTAAAATAAAGGAGTTTCTGTGAACTTGGTGCCTTGAGTAATGGCTCCTTTTCCGTCCGCATAATCTCGCTATATTTTGTCTTGGCTAGTAAGCCCCCACTGCCAGTATGCCATAATAACAAGAACTTTGCCGAAAATCGTAATTTAGGGCGTAACTACATTTTATGGTACACTAAAGTATCATATGCCATGCATTGATAAAAAAATTTGTTCTTTTTTTTTTTTTTTTTTTACTATAAACGGCATACGCACCCAGACAGTCTACCAATAATCTTCGCTGCCCATATATGACCGTTGAAAACTGTTTCTAGTGGAGTATGAAGACTGATTATGGAGTCTCCGGGTGGTAAGCTCACTGTTTACAGGATACTAATATCGTGTTTTACCGTGAAACGGCTACAAAAAAAAACAAAAATAAAAACCATCAATATTTGACATGTTTATTATATTTTGATTGTTTTCAAATTACATGTAAGTTTCTCGGCTAATATAATGAGCAATCATTCAGCTGCCAGGGGGAGGTTGTGTTTACATGCAGACGTGGGAAACTAGTTCCAAATATTTTACACGTTTTTATTTGAAAACACTTTCGTATTTATTTTATTTTTTTTGGTTGTACAAAATAAAGCATTCCCCAGCAGTCATACAACTTTTAAAAGAATGTCATTCGTCACGTCGTGACGGTATCTCATACTGCTACACATAAGACAGCGACGTTTGACTTGCCTAATAGATATTAATTGAAACAATATATCCTTTAAAGAATTTTACAGATTTGATTTTATCAATAGAATCCTCACGTTCATGTCTTTCGAAGCGTATGATTTGAAAATATAATTATGAATTATTATCTCATCGTATATGCACATATGTTTGCCTTATTTGAGCCGCGACACGACATAACCAACAATGTGGTTGTGCGCCCAGCGCAGACTCAGATCAGCCTGGGCATTCGCCCAGTCTGATCAGAGTCTTCACTGTCCGCATGAAGGTAGCTTTGACCCTTAGCTAACCTTTAAGCGCTTAGCGAAGGGTCTGATCAGACTGGATGAATGCCCAGGCTGATCTGAGTCTGCGCTTGGCGCAAAGCCACATTGTTGGTTTTCTAGTGTCGCGGCTCATTTAGCGTTTTTACTCCTCGTATGTTTACGTCTCGGTATTCAAAATATATAATACAAAGGAAATACCCTTTTAAACGGTTAGTCAATATGAGCCGCGCCACGCGAAAACAACAATGTGGTTGTGCCCCCAGTGCAGACTCAGATCAGCCTTGGCATCAAACTAGTCCGATCTGACTCTTTGCTAAGCGCTCACAGCGTAGCTAAGAGTCTAAGCTACCTCCATGCGGACAGCGAAGACTCTGATCAGACTGGGCGGATGCCCAGGCTGATCTGAGTCTGCGCTGGGCGCACAACCACATTGTTGGTTTTGTCATGTCGCGGCTCATATATACATCACATGCCTGCATATATCAACTGTATACCGAAATCGTACAGGCTTGGCGAAATCCTCGTTCTCGTTGTTAAAGTTGTCTAGAAGACAGAATGTCCTTTATCCGGAATGAATTTTGTGCTCTTGACTTGAAAATACTTCCCAGACAGTGCCTTTTATGGAGACATTATGTTGATTACAAATTCAGAAATGTTGTCAGCAAAACTGATTTTTAGCTCACCTGAGCCGAAGGCTCAGAGGTGAGCTTATAGGATGGGAGTCGAGCCGTCGTCCGTCCGTGGGTGGGTGCGTGCGTGCGTCAACACTTTCAAACATAAATATCTCAGAAACCAGTGGGCTGATTGCAATCAAATTTTATCTGAAGCATCATTGGGGTAGGGGAAAGGCTGCATTAGGTTTTGGTGCAGATCAGCTCAGAACTCTGGTTTCCATGGCAACAGATAGCCCCCATAGGGTTATAATGGGGAGAACGGCGTCATCACCTTTTCTCGACTGTTTTTGATTAGATCCTTATCATACTTGCAGGTAATGGTGACATACATAAGAGCTTGGATGAGTTCGAATTTGGCCGGATTCGAGCACAGACTACGGAGTTAGCTGCCCTTGAGCGTTTGAAAAAAAAAACCATAGGGTCAAAATGGGGAAAATGGCGTCATCACGTTTTCTCAACTGTTTTTGATTAGATCCTTATCATACTTGCAGGTAATAATGACATACATAAGAGCTTGGATGAGTTCGAAATTTGGCAGGATTCGAGCACAGACTACGGAGTTAGCTGCCCTTGAGCGTTTGAAAAAAAACCATAGTCTTATAATGGAGAAAACAACGTCATCGCATATTTTTAGAAAATCTTTGTCATCGCTCTATTGCCTACGTTTCTCAACGGATTTTAAAATAACTTCATACAAATGTAGGGCATGACAATATCTCGAGCAAATTCGACTTTCAGGATGCTGCGCCCTAGGTCAAGGTCACTGTGGCTATTTTTAGAAAAACGTTGTCAGCACTCGAGCACTTACATTTCTCAGCAGATTTTAAAATAACTTCACACAAATGTAGGGCATGACAATATCTCGAGCAAGTTTGACTTTCAGGATGCTGCGCCCAAGGTCAAGGTCACTGTGGCTATTTTTAGAAAAACTTTGTCAGCGCTCTAGCGCCTACATTTCTCAGCAGATTTTAAAATAACTTCACAAAAATGTAGGGCATGATAATATCTCGAGCAAGTTTGACTTTCAGGGTGCTGCAATCAAGGTCAAGGTCACTGTGGCTATTTTTAGAAAAACTTGGTCATCGCTCTAGCGCCTACATTTCTCAACGAATTTTAAATCAACTTCACACAAATGTAGGGCATGACAATATCTCAAACATATTTGACTTCCAGGGTGCTGCGCCCAAGGTCAAGGTCACTGTGGCTATTTTTAGAAAAACTTTGTCAGCGCTCTAGCACCTACATTTCTCAATGGATTTTAAAATAAATTCTCAAAAATGTATAGCATGACAATATCGCGAGCAAGATCGACTTTCAGGGTGCTGTGCCCAAGGTCAAGGTCACTGTGGCTATTTTTAGAAAAACTTTGTCATCGCCCTAGCTCCTTCTTTTCTCCATGGATTTTGAAATAACTTGACACAAGTGTAGGGTATGACAATATCTCAAGCAAGTTCGACTTTAAGGATGCTGTGCCCAAGGTCAAGGTCACTATGGCTATTTTTAGGAAAACTTTGTCATCGCTCTAGCACCTACATTTCTTAATGGATTTTAAAATAAATTCACACAAACGTAGGGCATGACAATATCTCGAGCAAGTTTGACTTTCAGGGTCTTGCAATCAAGGTTTTTGATTAGATCCTTATTATACTTGCAGGCAATGATGACATACATAAGAGCTTGGATGAGTTCGAAATTTGGCCGGATTCGAGCACAGACTACGGAGTTAGCTGCCCTTGAGCGTTTGAAAAAAATCCCATAGTCTTATAATGGAGAAAACAACGTCATCACATTTTCATTGTTCATCGGATCCTCTTCATACTTGCAGGTAATGAGGATATGCATAAAAGCTTGGATTAGTTAGCATTTCTGCTAGATCCCACCACTGACTATGGAGTACCTGCCCTGAGCATCCAAAAAATCAATGTCGCCACTTTTTCTTGGTTTCTACTGATCCGATCCTTTTCAACTTTGCAGGTAATGAGGGAATGCATAATATCTTAAACAAGTTCAAATTTTGGCCAGATCAGGCCAACCACTACGAAGTTAGCTGCCCTTGACAGCTCTGTCTATTGTGCACTTGATCAGATACTTTTTAAACTTGCATATATTAAATGAGGGCATACATAATGTTTTGGATGAGTTTAATTTTCAGCCTGATTGGACCACTGACTGTGGAGTTAGCTGCCCTTGAGCATCTTAAATATCCCTACAGGTTTACAATGTCTCTCAGGTGAGCAATTGTTGCCCTTTGGGCTACTTGTTTGAACAATTCAAGATATAGTTATATAAACAAAAAAGTTTCAACTTTGACGTCACGCGAAAAAGTTTCAGAGGATTATCGAAATCAATAGCAAATACACATGTTACTTAAAACTTATAATGCAGTATAAAACATCAATTAATTAGTTTGCCAATTACTTACTGACCCTCTTTGGAAATGTGAGGGATCAGTTTAAGTTCATAGGGGCTCATTTTCACATCGCCCCCAATTAAATCATACTTGCCCTGATTTTGTTCATAGGGGATCAGAAACTGCTGCAGCTTCTAAACATGAGTGACCACAGGGTATAATCGATTCCGCTAATTTTCGCTTCCTGCAGAGACTGTCCGTCATATTTGGCTTCCGCCGAGACTGTCCGCGAACTCTTGCTTCCTGCAGAGACTAATGATCTCGAAAAATGGTTTCCTGCCGAGACTGTCCGCGTGACTCTGCTTCCTGCCGAGAGCCTCGGCAGGAAGCAGAATCACGCGGACAGTCTCGGCAGGAAACCATTTCTCGAGGACAGTAGTCTCTGCAGGAAGCAAGGGTTCGCGGACAGTCTCGGCGGAAGCCCAATATGACGGACAGTCTCTGCAGGAAGCGAAAATTGGCGGAATCGAATTTACCCTGTGGTGACTGTTCGGTCTGCGTAGGGGCTACAAATCGTCTCAGTGCGGAGACATCTAAATTTAGTTTGATTAAGCATGTGTATATACTTTATCATTACTGCATATCGCCTTATTTCTGCTAATCATATAATTATATTCTAGTGTGTGTGTGTATTTGTGTGTGGGCAACCGAGAGGACTTTTCAACACAGATACCCATGGGAACATATGAAAATATAATAATGAAATTGTATATAAACATTAAATGAAGAACGCCATGGAAAAATATTATTTTCACTATCATTTGTATTCATTAACATGAAGCATTTAAAATTAAACATTAAATGAAGAACGCTATGGAAGAATGTTATTTTCACTATCATTTGTATTCATTAACATGAAGCATTTAAAATTTTCAGTAACTGCCACTATCGGCATCGTTTTATGTCATAACGTGTTACTCAAATTTTGGCAGAATGAACAGACAGAAGATACTTCAAACCGCGTTTAGGCTAGGATTTATCAATTAAACTTAAAAAAGCTTTATGTAGGACAGTCGTGGTGAGATTCGGTTACAATACTGGGCGGTGTGAGATTACGTCACTGGATGAATTGCCGTGACATTTGACATTGTAGATTATTGTCACTAGATGTGATTTCTTATACGTGTACTAATCCATCTGGTCGCACTCCAACTGTTGTGGGAATTTCGTCAGTGTAAAGATGTCATTCGGAATCATAAAGACAGTTGACTCATTTCATAATTTAGATATATGCAAATGTATGTACATGTATGAATTACACGATAAAGGTGAAGCAATGTGAGCCGCGACACGACAAAACCAACAATGTGGTTGTGCGCCCAGCGCAGACTCAGATCAGCCTAGGCTTCCGCTCAGTCTGATCAGGCTCTTCTCTAAACGCTTATAGGGTAGCTAAGGGTCTAAGCTACCTCTATGCGTACTGCGAAGACTCTGATCAGACTGGGCGGATGCCCAGGCTGATCTGAGTCTGCGCTGGGCGCACGACCACATTGTTGGTTTTCTTGTGTCGCGGCTCATGTGCATATCTCATACACCGCAGACTAGTGAATTTATTCGTTTGGATAAAAAACGAAATTGATAGTAAATTATCCTAGTTTTGGTATCGTTGCATCTTTGATCTTTGAGGTCCATGCTTGCTGATTATCGCTTCTTTCGGCGTCCGGCATTGGTTGTTGTGTGGCTTTTCCAGTGCATCTTAATTTATGATATATTCACGATTACCGCCGAACGTCAAGTGTGAAAAGCCTAGTCTATTAATAGAATTAATATACTACCCATAACTGTCAAAGCCCTTGCAGACTTCAGTAAACCGGAGAAACAATGACAGAATTGGGTGTAGCCAAAATCGGTATTTTCCCTAACAAATTAACTGTCTGAAAAAATAACACATTGACAGCCCTTTTTCCTGAATCTCCAGGTATATCAGATATGATTTTATTTTCAGTCAAATCACGCAAAATTTGAAATGTCTGGAATATCTCACTTTTACCTAATTACCACGTGGTGTTTCCATCTGCTTCAAATATTATAGCTAGAGAAATGGTTATATAATTTTGAACAGACAGACTCTGAAATAAATATCAAATCTTGTAGAACCATAATTGTACATGTATACATATATTTTGAAGTGTGTTCAGAAAGCATGCAAACTAGTTTATGCAGGTGAAGGTGAAAGGCCAGTAATTTTGTTATTTAAATATGTTTCATTTTTTTTTGTATTTTCAATGCAATTAGCTGGACATGAAACGAAATATGAGCCGCGACACGAGAAAACAAACAATGTGGGTGTGCGCCAAGCGAAGACTCAGATCAGCCTGGGCATCCGCCCAGTCTGATCAGAGTCTTCGCTGTCCGCATAAAGATAGCTTAGACCCTTAGCTACCTTTAAATCCCACAGGAAACACTTCGACCTGACTGAGTGGATGCCCAGGCTGATCTGAGTCTGCGTTGGGCGCACAACCACATTGTTGGTTTTCACGCGTCTCGGCTCATATGTTTGATTAATTCCCAGCAAAACAGGAATACATACATCCAGGCAAAGCTACAACAGAAAAACACAGCACACAGGAAAGACCGACAGAAAAAGATACACACAATTTAGTTTGAAATTTAAAATTGTCGGACAGAGTCTAAGCCAAGAGAATTGGCAACAAAGGAACTGCCTGGGACACTAAATGGGAAATAGCAACATGAAGAAACACCACCAATTTTCGAATTGGAAAGTGAGTACCGATCCCTAGATAGGTGGTCATAAAATGAGCCCAAAATATAAGGCATATTTAACTATTTTACAACACTCAATCCAGTGTAGACCTTGTGCATCCTAAGTTTGCGCTTTGTAGCAAGCGTGGTATTACATAGTGTTGCATTTTCTACCAATGTACCAAAGTGAATGACCTACGTAGTTATCAGTTTATTATAAGATCTACATGTACAATGTAAAGAATTTTAAAAATGTTTACGCTTGCACTTTATAGTATCATCAACTATCTCATGACAGCTAGATCCCTTTTAAAACGCATTTATTACGTAAGTTCAGTAAAAGCTGACTAATTTTGTAATTTATCATGATTTTAAATCGACTTTAACGTAAGACATAATGTGCTGCTCCAATGCATATGCAAGTTCAGTTAAAGTATACACTTTGATTTAGAAATGTTGTGAAAATTGGCTCTGTTCTAGTCCCCTCCTTTTCTCACTTTGCCTCGACCCAGACATGTTTTCCGTTTTCAAACCTTTGAGATAAAACGCTAGATTTTAAAATATAAATTGGCGTGTAATACACACACACACACACACACACACACACACACACACACACACACACACACACACACACACGCACGCACATACACACAATCGAAACCCACACCAATCCTATACTTCATTTTTGCAAATGCTTTTTAGTTTACAAACGCTACAGTTGTACACCTGGTCCTGTGTGATATACGCATGCGGTTTAAACTATCAAAACGTCAGATATAAAAAAAAATATGATTATATTGAGGAGACACCAAAACTTACTTGCAGGTGCTAAAGAATCAAGAAAGAATAAAAGTGGTTTGCGAATTGAGATAAAGATATGAAAATTTTTACCTTCCTTTCTATTATTAAAGGCCCCATTGCTCTATCAGCATGAAATATTTTAGCGTGAGGTATCGCTGCAAGATTCTCACTACAGTTTCATCATTTATTATGATCGTGATTGGCCGGCTTTGAAAAATCAAAACGTCCTTGAGTTTCCGATAAATAAGATTTAAAACAATAACTTTGTCATTTTAGTTGCCAACTAAAATGACCTACTTTCGATTTCACAAGCTTTATTACATGATAAAAACACAAGGTACAAGAGGTAGAAATACAAGGTACAGACGTTTTAACAGGTGATAACAGGCGATAAAAAAAAAAACAATGTACAAATATGTAAGGCAAGGATCCCATTGACTGTGCCGCGGTAGGCAAGGATCCCATTGACTGTGCCGCGGTTGCATTATTACACTGCTTAACGGGAAACCAGGGACGAAAACCGTATTTTGATGGAGAGACTTATCTTTTTTTTTATAAGTCTCTTCTTTTCAAAATTTCTTTTTCCTTCTTTTTTGTCAGTTATATGTTATAAAGAAGCACATCAACAGACATATTATCATCAATTCTGAAGGCAGTACAGATTTTATAATGATTTGTATTTCGACGATTTTTACCACAGGTAGGACTATGAAGACTTTAACTTTCTTATTAAAATATATATGGCCACTGTATCATAAATTTTTCCTTCCATGTCAATGAACATACATCACCTGCAGTTAGTATCATTATCGACCAATGAACCACGACACGACAAAACAAACAAAGTGGTATGTGTGCCCAGCGAACACTCAGATCAGCCTGGGCATCCGCTCAATCTGGTCAGAATCTTCACTGTCCACCTGAAGGTAGCTCAGACCCTCAGCTACCCTTTAAGCGCTTAGCGAAGAGTCTGATCAGACTGGGCGGATGCCCAGGCTAATCTAAGTCTTCGCTGGGTGCACATGACACTTTGTTGGTTTTGTCGTGTCACGGCTCAAATGTATTTTATCTCATACATACATTGTTAAGGAATGTTTAAAATATTATCAGTGTGAAGTATGAAGCATAACTAATTTTCAATTACCATAATTTTATTCCAAATCTGTCAAAGTTAATATTCGTCTAGACACAATTGGAAAGATGCGACAAGTAGTTTTCATAGATAATTCATTATAACAAGAAAGTACAAAAGCGACAGTTTGAAAATATTTGTCTTTGTGATTCGCCGTTAATCAAGTGTTATATCTTGTGGGAACATCCGTTATCCAAAACATACTGCAACACTCATGTTCGAGAAGTCTTGTCTTTAAACAAGTTTTATTTATTTTTTCGGAGCCCCAGTAGCTCAGTAGGTTAAATGCTGGCCTGCTGATACAGCGGTCCCAGGGTCGGCCTTGCTGTAGGCGTAGATATTTTTAATCGTAGTTGGGATTCCGTTGCACACAACCTCTCATATCACCCAACCATCGATCCAAATGCGACTGAAATACTGTTTAAAAGGACGTAAAATCGCGTCATCCATCCATCCATCTATTTATATTTTTCTTAATGCATAATTCAGTGTTTCTTTTCATGCCTTACTGTTATTTTATAGCTTGTGTACAAAGTCAGTTAGCATAGGTTGCTTATAAAAGGAAGAATTGAGCTTAGATTGCTAATCTCAATACTTCTTGAGATATCGAAAGGTATACATCTCCAGGACATAACTGATTTGATTGGTTTTTTGCTTGTGTAGAGGAATTTACCTTGAACATGATTGACAGGTCTTCTTGTTGCAATGACAAGTAGCATTTGGCCTTAAGGTTGATTGTATAACTAGAAAAGTAACTAGTTAGTTGCTCCACACTCTTACAACTTCAAACAGGATTTTCACTCTTTGCCCAGTTATTTTTGTTTAAATTGCAAACAACGGACATATAAGGTACCATGTCAATGTCCGAATTTACCTGTTGTCCGAATTTACCTGACTTCACCCTATATAAACCTTTCCTGGCAATGCTGGGTGGCATTGGACTGAGGCCTCCAATAAAGTTCCGTTGAACTGTCGTATCTCACTGTACGTTCGGCAAATGGCGATGGTGACGACGTGTGTTTCATTGAAGAAAGGCCTGCAGATGCAAACTTTATTTTCCTAACTCTTTAAGCACCAAAAAGCAGACGACAAAATTTACGTCTGCAAAAATTAAAAAAAAAATGCCTTGTTCAAGACATTTTATATTGAGAATTCAAAGACTAGAGGGCAAACAGTGTAGATCTAGATGAGGCGGCTCATTATGAGCCGCCTCATCAGGATCTACGCTGTTTGCAAATTGTGCTATTTTCGTCACTGGTGCTAAGCTTAAAGAGTTAATTACATTTACATCAACTGTTTCCCATCTTCGGTATGATATGAATATAAAGATCACTTCGTTACTTAAATGTTAGCTTAGGTTGTACAACTACACAGTGGAGAGTAAAATGTTGATGTTTTGCAACAGAACAGCTTAGTTAGGACTGGGTAATACAGCAGTAGTGAGTTGACTTCGTAGACAGTTCGTACATTTACAGTCAAAAGTAAGGAGGAAAATTTTCCGGAACTGACATGATTCAATCCCAGATTCAACCCAAGACACCATGTGGTAAAGAGATTATACAAAATTAGTCACCACCAAATACAACACCAGTGGCAGACATGTGAACAGCCATTTCCCATGTAGGTGGTCAACTGGCTAGCCTGAACATCACAAACAATATATCAATAACAGACATAGCAACAAACAACACATAAAACAACCAAGAATAACCAAAACAGAACTGCTGCCTTCGGACTTGTCATAAGGAGTCACCCAAGGGAATATCAAAAATTTGCAGCTTAAGAAAAGTGACCCCTTAATACACACACTGGTCTGGCATTCAACACAGGTAACGAAGACAACGTACATGAATCTTGCTTGTTCCGCTGATCCGGATAAGTTTGTTTCAGAAGTATAGTCTCACGGACCATCCGATCCCCTGCTCTTGAAATAGGAATCAAAAGTTTTACTGAATTCATATGCATATTCAAGAAATGCTTGAAAACAATTTTTTGACTACAACGTCTATGCAACGAATCGATAAAGAAACTTATTCAAGCACTGCATATATACTAGACGGAATTTCTTCAAAAATCTGGTCTGACTAAGAGGTATAACAAACTGCCGGGTCCGTAAGAATGATAGTTTGAAATTAATCTAAGAGACATGCGAAAAAATCCAGTTTTATATTACGTTGCCTTCGTTGCCTGTGATGAATGCCAGACCAGTGTGATACAGGTACATTTCTACTATAGTTTGGTCCAAGAGAGCGGGAATCAGTGGCTGTTAAAGGCAGGTGACCCCTAAGTAGAGGTGCTCACATAAGCAGGGTTGACTGTAAGTGTACCTTTTAATCTATCATACGCTAGATATTTTCCATTAGTACCATGGGGAGCAAGTAGCTGACCGAGTGCAAAGGATAATTTATTAAACTTTATTTTTGCCAGTATAGGGAATATCGCACCAGCTGTTCTATATCCTATAACACTCAGATACAAATTGTTCCTTTTGAATATGAAACCCGAGCTATATGATATATGTGTATAATCTGATGGAGAAAAATAATGTTGCTGACAATTTTGATTTTCAAATACAATGGTGACCTATATATAAAACTGTCAGCATGGTTCGGCCACTGAAGTGATGTCGTTTCTTTCTTTTATTTGCCTGATATAATATAAAAGTGATACTACAATTGTAACATTCTGGGTCCTTTTTTCATATATGATTTATTAGTAACTAACTCTAGTGCATGTTTTAAGTATGGGTCACTGTTCTGTTTCAATAAACAAAGGGGACTTTCAAAGACATACGGCCTATTTACTCCAACTCGTATGTACAAATTTGGTTTCCACAGAGCTAGGTTACCCAGAAAGATTGCCGTTAGATTTAAATTAAAACACTTGGTCCATTGTTGCGTCATGATAGTGGTGGGGTATTATGTGATATCCCTTCGTCGCCCGTGGGCTCGTCTGCCATCGTACTTGGTTCCCGATCAACAACCTAAGTTAAAACAGAGCGTGCATTGGTCTCGGAAAAGCATGATGTGGATTTTTAATAGGCAACTTTCGATATCTTTTATATAGGTATGGCACTTTCCAATGTCCAGTTTGTTTCTTGTATTTCCCTTATATATCTATTTGCAAAAGTCTGGTGAAACTTCACTGAAACTCTCAAAGTAATGTTAGCTTCCGAAGATGTTATCTGCTCCCGCCACGGGAATATATACTTAAATATATGGGGGTGGGGGAGGGGGGCTTAAATTAGTACTTTGCACACATCTTGCTTCCCTTTCAGATGCAGTTTTGAAAACAAGTTAATCGGTCTACGTAAATGCTTCCTAACTCATCACTAAGACATCTCAATAAAACACCTAAAATCTTCAGATCTTCAAAAAGGCTAGGACGAAGCAAAGTTTAGGACTCTCTGCAATCCGAAACCAGAAAAAAAGGGAAACCAATCCTAAATCAGAACAAAAGGAAACAATGAGTTTGACAATGATACCATTTTTATCATTAATAGGTTTAACGCAAACTTTAAATCAGTATATTTAAAGAATATACGTAATGTCAGAATACAGAAATCTGCACAGACACATTGATTATTGGATTGATTATAACTTGGAGACAATTTTTTCCGCTACCAGTGATATAGGTCAATTGGTCCTAATATCTTCACTGAACTTCGCGCAACAAAGGCGTTGTCTTAAGTGTTGCCAAAGTCCAAAACGTTGAGAATGGTGATGACAAACATAAGTTCGATTAGACTTCAGTGCAATCAAACTACAATGAGAACAATTAAAACTATTACCAAAGAATCGATATCTGCACAAAAGCACTGATTACTGAGTTGATGATGGATGCACTTCGATTTCCACCGCCAATGGCTAGAATATTTAATGTACCGATACCGAATGTAGTGCGATAGAGGCGCTTTACTATATTAATGGAGGATCTTACATGAGTGCTCATGTATTATTGAATTTATTAAACGAATTGGGGAAAAAGATAAGATGTGAGGCTCGAGCATCTTGTCGTTTTCGCCAACAAGTTTAATAAATTCAATAATACAGGAGCACGAATGCAAGATTCTGTTTATCATATGAAACTAAATTTGTATTTTATTAGCAAATTTTGCACTTAAACGTCACGATTTGGCCATTAGAAAACGCGACGTTTTATGGACGTCAACGCATAACGTTATGACGTAAATTGCATATTTAATCCACTAGTGGGTTATCGTTTATAATGCATGGCTTTATTACACTCTCAGAAGCGACGTCATATGATAAACTAATGTAGAGTCGCTAAACCGAATCGGTTGAAAAAATGAAACGAAGGTCTCCTCAGTCAATTGACATGTCCCTCGAAGCTTACACGTACCGACGCAATTCGCAAAACAAAACTACCGCAGACATTCGGAAAACGATGATTTAAATGTATTTCGTGTATACATAACAACGATGTCTTGACTGTATAATAATGATAATAAGATGTGTTAATTCGAACTGTTAAAATTATTCAGTTTGGCAATTAACTTTACGACACATTAAACACATTTCACCTTCATTTTAAATAGAATTGCCCTTCTTAATATGCTCCAAATTTGTGATTATTGTATTTATTATAAAGTTTTGAAATTACGTTCTGTTATAAAGTTGGTATTTTAAGTGTGTTTCAATTACGAACATTATTTTTCAATTATCATACTGAATACTGCTTAACCGACACAATTTATAAAATGAGCTAGACGAAATTAAATGGAAACAGGTTTTTATCATATTTTCAGTTCTTTTGCAGAAGAAGATACATGTATTAAATTTAAACCTTCTGCGCTATAAATGTCTCTATCTGATTTTTTCAGCCAACTTGATATGAACTAATGACACAACCCTGCATCAATGTTTTCCTCATCAGTGATAAAGGATAATACATCCTGATCTTCGGCTGCCTATTTCATTGCATTGTGATTGTATTGAGTTCTGATAACGGTAATTTCTCGACTGCAGTTACATTGATTGTACCTGCAGGCGAGAAATGTACCGTTGAACAAGCTAGCGGTAAAAAGGGAAAAGAAAGAGAGAAGTTACCTTGGCAGTTATCGGCAAAAGGAAATCGTGGCGATTGACCTCGCCCTTGATGACGTATGCTATATTTAGAGCTGGTTCCCTGCGCTGACGAGTCAACCCAAAGAAATGAGAACCGATATATAAGTTAAAGCTTTAAAAAAAATAAAACGTGTTCTTCTTGTAGCTGTCTACCGCCTGCATCGGAGCACCCTAGAAGTCTAATATGAGATATGTATTGTATATTGTATTTCATTGTATTAATAAGAAAAAGAAAGATAAATTAAAAAAAAAAAAAAAAAGGGAGAGGGAGCGGAAACTGTTAGTTGGAGAGTTGGTTGAGATAGTGTTGGATTCTAAAGGGGGACTGACTGGTTTACAGGGCAGCCAGTCTGGACTTTCTCAAAGAGGCTACTGCTGTCTCAACCACAGCTTCAAAACAGTCTCTAAGCTCAAACATATCGTGTTTCTGTCGGTCCACTTCTAAATTAACAATTGTGATTTACATACATACATACATACATATATACATACAATTACCTACCTCCGTAGCCCCTTATTACATAACCTACCTACTTACAGACCTGCCTGTATCACCTAGCTACATATCTCTCTACCTGTTTCACTGTCTGCATGTCTACCTGTCTATCTATCCACATACTAACCTACCTACATTATGTACCTGACTACCAACGCACATTCTTATGGGGAAATGCTCAGTTGCTTAGCCATTTCGTCGCCTAATTAACCCTGCTGACATAATACCTATTTACAGTCTCGCTTTTATCCTATTCTGGTTGATACTCCATTTCATTTATTTCCCACATACATTATCTACCTACTTATATTATGTTGACCTCGTCGCCTAATTAACTCTGCTGGCATAATACCTATTTACAGCCTCGCTTTTATCCTATTCTGGTTGATACTCCAATTCATTTATTTCCCACATACATTATCCACCTACTTATAATACAACTGTTGACTTGTTGATTACCTACCTTTCGACTAACATATTTGACAGCTATCTGACGTCCTTTCGGCGTTGTTTGTCTGTTTGATATTACCACTGTTTAACATCGATTTACCCACCTGCCAGGACACATGCCCACTTTTTCCATCCATCCATCCATCCATTCATGTATGTTTGTAAATATTGTAATATATAAACAATATATATGTAATTTGTGAATAATAAGTTGATATATTTGACAATAAATACACGATATGTGAAAAAATATGGGGTCGATATGGGGAGGAGGAGTCGACCAAAAAAAAAAAAATAAAATAAATAAAGGATAATACATTGGTGCTCAAAAGACATATAGCTTATGTTCCCTTTTAAATTCTCACGCCGGTGCGTCGGACATCAGACTCGATGATCAACCCGGCATAAAGCTGTTTGTTTTAGTTGGTTGGGCCTGGAGTTTTTCAGTTCTTCAGTGGTGATGTTTGACACCGGTATCGCAGTACATGGGATCTGCCAAGTCCTCATCTTTGATTCATCATAGTTTAGATCCGTGATTTTTTGTGTTTTCTTTTGCATGAGATTTCAGATGCTTCATTGTGCTCTTTTTGAGGATTATCTTGATTTGACTTCAGCCAAAAGTCGGATGAAATGTGGCCTTTGGCCGTTTATTTAATTGTTGAGGAATAATATTAAAATAAAACAAGATGATATTATTTTCAATCCAGGACCTACAAAATCGGCAGACAAAAATATGACGCCTGTTCATCGGCTCAACTTTGACGATCGTACCTATATTCCATCAAGATTTGATCCCTGACTGCCGACTGTACATATAAATTGATTGGAATTTATTTTTCTTATCGATATAACTGGACAAGTAGAAATTTCACAAATACGTAAAAGTTGTAATATGATAAGAAAATAGAGTTGCGTGTCTTACAGTCGTTCACACACATAAATCAAAAGCTATCATAAGGGGTAATAGATGCGAGAATTATTTGAAATTTTATCTACCCATTTATTGTAAGTATCCATACATTTATTTAAAGTTTTATAAAGTTAAGTTGTCAACACATTCCATGAAGTCAGAAATAAACGAGTTTCATAACCGAGTAAATCTAGAACAATGCCGGTTAAGTTAAACAGCGGAATAGTAATATTTGGTGTGTCGTTTGGCACATGCAGTAAATGCACTGATTCCCAATGGATGTCTGTCAATTCAACTGAAACATTTTATTCCACACCCAGTGAAATATAATGAACAAATACATAAATGCATTCGTACTATGTCCCAATACCATGACAAAGCTTCAAGAGAGTCTTACTCTGGATGGATTGTCAAAGAAAAATCAAAATGCATCATAATCTGCGTCCGGCAATGTTGCAGTTCGTCTTCAGCTTGAAATGTATCGGTGGAAAATGATTATAAGATAATGTTTATTAGTCGAAACTACGTAGTCTGGCCCATGTTCCTACTTCTGTATGCATTCTTTGCTCTTGAAGGAACTTTTTAAGATTTTAATAATATAAAAAATGGGTTTTGGGCCTTGCTTTATAATCTAAAATTAGGTTCGGACCTTGCTTTTGTTTATCAAGATATAGTACACGCTGTTCATTCGCTTGAAGCTCAGCATAGAAAGGTATAGAAGTAGTCAGCTAAGTAACAACACAACAGTCCGGCTGCAGCTATATAACCATCAGGAGTAAGACAACAACATTTTACACAGAAAATAACAAAATTCCACTATAATTATTCAAAGTTTCAGGAGCAGAGTGTTGTTTTATTGAGTATAACATCAGCTTAATATACCACCCTTACCAGAAAATGCAACTTGAGCACGAAATATTTCGCAATGAGCAAGGTCTACACTGGTAAGACTTGTATAAAGTAGTTCTAGTACATAGTCAATGATAAAACGGCTTGATCAGCAGATTGTTCAGACCCAGTTTTTGAATAATTGCTAATAATATGTGTAACCCATTTTGGAATTCCTTCTCTTATAATAGGATCTTTGAAGTCTACTAGGATTTTCATAAAACTATGTTCATTGCATTTTATGAAACAATTTATAATGAATTTTAATTAGTTTCTTTGAAATATATCTGTATATTATTAGTTTTATTTCAGTTTTACGGATGACACCTGGGTGTCTTTAAATATATAATTGCATGTCTTACAATATGCTGGTTGATAAAATCTCGTTATGCCTTGGCTGTTCATTAGTAAGGTTAAATACAATAGGGTCACGTCAGGTAAATTCGGACAGCAGGTAAATTCGGACACTTACATTTTTTCCTTTATATGTCAGTATTTTGTAATTAAAACAAAATCAACTGGGCAAACAGTGAACATCCTTATGAGACGGTTCATCATGAGCCGTCTCATCAGGATTTTCTGCGTTTGCAATGGTTATGTCCGACTTTACCATTTGTCCGAAGTTACCAGACTCGACCCTAGTTCTTCATTCAGATTTTCAAACACCTGTTTAAAACAAATTCAAGTAACAAGTAGAGAGTCTGCTACGATGATGCAGCTAGTTAACTGACAGATATCTAGATTCTAGATATCTTGGTAACCCATTTATACCTAGTGGGCTTTTTACTTCTTCTATTCCAGCAGAATAAGTGTCTGGTTTGGTTTGAATTGTATTCTTCCTCAATTACCTGAAATGATATAAGCCTATATACTCTTTCCTAAACCCCTTTTTACGAGACGAGACACACGTAAAGTATATAAACAAAATAATTTCGAAATATTTCCAGGACACATACAAAAACATATAGTTAAAGAAAAAAACACAATATGTCTAAGTTTGCCGTTCTGTTATGCTTAATATACAAGAAAGGTTTTTCATACTGAGATTTTCGTTTTATTTCATGCAGGTTAGGAGTTGCGGAATCTCAATCGG
The DNA here is from genome assembly GCA_963989385.1 of Ctena decussata. Taxonomy (NCBI): domain Eukaryota; kingdom Metazoa; phylum Mollusca; class Bivalvia; order Lucinida; family Lucinidae; genus Ctena; species Ctena decussata. Next base: position 24,605,104 of record OZ022510.1, read on the forward strand.
TTAACCGCTGGCCTGCTGATCTTAGGGTCCTGTGTCAGATTCCCGCTGTAGGCGGAAATCTTTTCAAACAGAGCTATTAGTCATCACATTCCCATCGTCCTGATATGACTAAAATACTGTTAAAAAGAACGTAAAATCGCAAATTTACCATCATCCATCTAGGGTGCAGGTTGCGAAATATTAACTTCACGACGGCGAAGAAAGAATGAAGCAATATTCGCGTTTGCCCTTCAACCGCGTAAGCTTATTGACAAGAATTCACCTGAAGAGTTTTATCATATCGTTTCAAACTGAAAAACAAATGGTGAAAAGTCGCAGTAATCCATGTTTTCGGAAGATCTATCTCGATGCCAGTGCCCACGTCATCAAATGCTTGTAAACTCCATCACTATAACATCACTGACGCAGGAAAATGTTATTGGAAATATTTGTCTAAGGTGTTATACGGATAAAAAAAACTATATAAGAAAAATCGTTTTCATTCATGGGGCTGGAGAAAAAGATGCCTTGCCATCCTGAAGTAAAGCAAAGCAATTTGTACAGTAACCAACCTAATAGTTATGGATATGTCACTGTGAGAAGGTTATTACAGGGTAAAATATTATTTTTGTGGATTTAATCGATGTGTAAACGCCGGCGAAGCACTCACAAACTGAATAAAGACCGAAGGGCCATCCTGAAGTAAAGCAAAGCAATTTGTATAGTAACCAACCTCATAGATATGGATATTTCACTGTGAGAACGTTGTTACAGGGTAAAAGGACCAGGTATGATTTGGGCCATATTTGGCCCCCTCTTTTATGAATTTTCAAAATTGCACTGCTTGAACTTCTGTTCATGTAATGTATGAGTTTGAACCCTTAACCATCAATTCTGACTAAAATAATCTATACTCTAATGATATCTAACTTCTTCTGAGCCTCTAAATGTACCCCTCCTCAGCTGATTTTGTCAATTTCGGCCATTTTTGGCTTGCATTTAGGCCGAAAACTACCTGAGCGCAGGCAAGTGCACAGCTGAATTTTTGCATAATAATGCATTTTAAGAACATCAACAATGTGTGAAAAATTCAGCTGTGCACTTGCCTGCGCTGACACCTAATTTTAAACTTTTCTAAATAAAATAACGTCATTGACAACGGTTGCCTTACAAGGACGCGCGTGCGACAGGAAATCTTTTGGCAGTGAAGGTAGACAATGTACGGATAGCCAAGAAATTTTACTAAATAAAAAACCAAAACAGACCGCTTTACCTTTTTTTTGATAAGTAATATCAGAATATATGATGCAAAACATAGTTTTTCGCTTCTTCATTCATGGCGACGCTTGACTTATTGTCAGAAACAACTCCTGATTCTTAAGGATACATGCAACTGCAATGTTGTTGCAATCGGGATAGCGACTAAAAGACGGGACCGAAAGCCAGTACTTGTACTACCGCTGAGCCAATTGGGGAACGTCGTTAGGAGAATTGAAATAGTAATATTAAGTAGTAGTAGTACGATATTTGTACTCATGAATGCATTAATTGGTGTTGGTGGTGCTGGGAGATAGGTGTGTGTTTCTCTGTGTGCTTGTGTGTGTGTGTGGGGGGGGGGGGGGGGCGGGGGGGGGGAGGGGCAGGTGGCGGATTGCAGAAACATGCTTCAGACCTCAAATCATCAAACAATATTTTTTATGCATATCACTTGTAAGATTTTCTTTGAATTGTATGTTAGAGTTGCTCCCATTTCATAATAAAACCAAGTAACATCAAATTGGGTATTGTCTGACTGAGAAATGACGGGGTCACGCCCGTTTTTCAATATATCTGCTAGATATACTTTACCAACAGATATTCTTTTGAAGTGTCAAACCGCAAAAAAGCAAAAAATAAATTAAACCTTGTTCGACATCGTGCACGTACGATTTAAACTAGTGCGACTTCCTTGCATTTTTCTGTGCCCTACAATACAGCAGTTACTGATACAGGAAAAGAAATACTTGGAAACGAACATCGCAGGTACATGCACTGGGTACTGGATGTTCTCGACCTCTGCGATGCGAGGAGGAATTTGAAAAGGAGGCGGTATGAAGCAGAAGGAGCGAGAGAATACAGGAAGGCTTACAAAAGGGTTCCGATGCCCTGAAGAGAGCAAAGGAGGAGTGATTAAGTAGGGATACTCGGTGCGAGGAGACTGAAACTTAATACCTAAAATAACACAAAGTTCTGCAAGTGAGCACATCAGCTGGTGTGGATTAAAATTCAGAGAACAGGGTAGATACTAACTATCCAGAACAAGTCTGGGTCATGTCTAACAAAAGAATGATAGACTCTCAGCAGATGGATAGAAAATTGCTCTGAGCTATACAATCATGAGTGTTATGGCAACAAGGCAGTTCTGGACTGCACTCAGCGTCAAAACGACAATCTAAAAGCGTTCCTTTGTGAGGAAGTTAAGATAGCAGAAGTAGCTCTCTAGTCCGCCGTAGTTGATAATAGTACCATAGTAACAGCTTAGCTATGGCAAAGTATGAGCAATGCATGGTTTAATCAAAATATTCATTTCCCTTTGTTTCCAATACCTACGGCTGTTTATATAATAGGACAAAGATTGTGAATTACCCAGTATTACGGTAGGAATAACTCAGTGTCTTAGTTACCCCACCCACTCTCATACATGAAATACACGACTATCATTCTGATCATTCTGCTGATTAGCTTCATTAAGAGTTTGTATTGCATATATGGTTGATATATTAATACACTGATTCTCAAGAAAGTGTAACTTTTGGGCGGTTAAAAAATCGAAAAAGTAAGCAAGTCATATAGAGATATTTCACTGTCATTTCACAACTTTGGTATCTCATGAAGCTAAATCTAAAGTATTGCACAGTAAATATCAGGTGAATTCAGATAACGAGAGACAACGTGAAGGCACTAAGCTTTCTCTCGAGTATTCTACGAGTCGTGTATACATATAGACTTGAAGCAATTACTGGAAGTAAAAGGGTATAATCCACCGAAGAGGCAAGTGATTTTGTTTAGGACGAAGTTGGGCTCTAGAAAGCTTCACTCTGCTATTTCTGAAAAAGCAAAATGCTCTTCCTCTACCAAAAAGAAGCAATACGACCTCATTGTACTTAACTAACATGAAAGAAAACTATTCCTGCAGAACACACACAGTTAAAGATTTGAAATCCTCAAGGAAAACTCCTGTTTTAAACTTTGAAACTGCAACCTGTCTGTATAAAACGCATATGCTTTATAGAGCATCTAGAATGGTTACACTGCTATTAATGTCTTCTGTACTGTCCCGTAAAATACACGATCTTAAAATGTGACAGTGAACTGTTTGTGTTTAGATACAAATATTAACATAAGTGGCTAAATGCGATATTGCTACATGAACAAGTTCTATGTTTGACCACAGAGAAGTGTTTGCGTAACAATTTGCCAGCCTGTTTGCTTTGCATGTCAGCAGTACTGCTTTGCATTTCAAGTTCTTTTTCTCAGTTCTTAAATAGAAAAACTTGAAATCTCAATAGTTGTCATATGAGACTTTCCGACAAGAATATTTCAAGATACATGCATCTAAAGGTCAAGCATCTTTGACTTGTATATACTATGTTGTTATATGACAAAATATTACCATAAAATCATCTTATTAAGGCAGTGAAACTTGTTTTAAGTTTGTAATTTACGGGACATTAATGCTGTATTTGATCGCACAATTTCTCCAGTCTTCCCACTAAGAAAATATCCAATTTGTGAGGAAAATAACACTTATATAACACTTATAGGTAACTAAACCGCAGAAGAACATCATTTCTAGCGCTATATAAATTGCGAATTAGGCAATTTAGTTTTGCAGAATTGAAATTTAACCAAATTTTCCAAGAAAACAAATTAAAATTACAGATAAAGAAAACAGATTACTCAGTCTAGGGCAGAGAATAAAGACACATATATTATAATTAATTTAAAACATAATTTCTAATCATCAGGTTTGTCGGAACTATTTTTCTTTAAAGAACTGCTATTAGATGTAACTGTATTTTACGGGACACATTTCTGTATTATACGGGACTGCTCGAACGTCGATTTATTGCCTAAAAATAGACCATAGTGCATCAGTGCTTCATTTTAATTGCCCAATACAATCAGTGGAAAATATTTAGCGCATATATGGACACATCAAATTCAGTTTAAGAAGTAGGTAAATACTAAATGAATATTTTGTTGAATCAAGAAATCAAAATATGAAAAATTCCAAAACTGAAAATATCTCCCATGTTTTCAATCTTTTTCAGCTTCCGATTGGCCGTTCATATGTACATTTTTAAACGAATAGGACAATGTGCCCTTTTTAAGAATGTATAAGCTTCTTGCTGGGTCCATTCCTGTACTACTCAGAATTACTGTCCCGTATAATACGTCCCGTAAAATAATTTTATGAAACGTGAAACTTATTTTCTACGAAGCATATTCGTTAAGGGTTACGATAGTTGTCCAATGACCAGTAGGGGTTGTTTCCTTTCTATGACAGGCAATAGGTGTCTTTCTTGTTTATATACTGGGTGACTCTGGCTTGACTCGTAAAATACACTTGAAAATTTACGTTTTTTCAGAATACTAAGGACGCGTCAAAACAAAATTTGAAATTAATAGATAGTAAAAAACTATTTATGGCCTGTCAGAGTGACTGATTATGACCTCCTTGATGAAAAAACAAACCTTGTTAGCCTCATCCGAAACTTTGGAATGCATTGTTAATGCTTGGGCTCGTAGAATACACAGAACTCAGTGACAAGAAAAGGTCATGAGTTAAACAAAGCATTGTGTTCCAACGTATATCCATTAATCACTAGTCGAAAGGACTCGATAAAACCAAACTTTCCAAGTCATGACTATTTGCTTCACGCCGAAAGTCTTCAAAAGAATTTAAGGTAAATATTGACATCTTTAATTATGACATGCAAAAAATAGGGGGGTCCTTCAGTATCAGGTATGATAATGTGAGTATTTCTGTGTATTTGAATAAATATTATAACTTAAATATTTTAGGTAGTAGCAGAAATTTCAGAGCATGCACTTATTTGATTTAATCGACAACTCAAAATAAAATTATACATGCGTTTAAAACCATGACACCATTCGTTACACTTTCTTGAGAATCAGTGAATAACTTAAAAATCGTGCGAAAATAATGAACCACACGATAAAAACAAGTATAAAAACAAGTACATGTATGAAAGATATCTAATTTCTTGTTTCGCTCCATCTATATATTTTTTTTTTCGAAAATCGTTGCCATGGAAACGGTTAGGGTAAATAGTTAACTTTTATGTTTTTGTTTATATAACAACGTATATAAAAGGAAAAGCATAAAAAATCTGGCCTATGTTTGCAAAACCAAGTCAGCAGTTATAAAAAGAAATGTGTTCATTACCATTAACTGCTATGCAGTTTCAATGTAAATCATAAGTTATCTCCCTTTTTTCTTTCTTAGAGATAAATGTTTACTTTGAATGCAAAATCTTTTTTATCAGCTTTATATCTTTGTTGTTTTTGTATTCATTTCTTATTATTTTCAACTTATCAACTCGCAAGAATAATGCAAAGTTTATCCATACCCCCGATATTTTTAAATATATTTTTTCATCCGATTTCTTTCAGACCGTACGTTCTATTCCGAGAAAAAGTGACTGCTGCACATGAGTTGATCTTGAAACGAATGGTTTATCTAAAGTTCCGTGAAAGACAAAATACTGCAATTGTGGCATGCCCCTAAAACGTTAATTTTCAGTTGAAAAACAGTTTAATGTAGCGTTCCTGTAATCCGACAATTTCAGTGATCTATCAAGAGTTATCGCCCTTCATGCATGTGATAAGATGCAGACCAGTAAATGTCAAAGAGATTTAGTATTAATATTACATACATTATAAGATCTGATACTTATCATTTACTTTTAAATTCCTTTCTTTGTTATATATGGCAAAGTGTATCCCTACCCCCTAAATTTTGTTAAAAATCAGGGCAGAACTGCAAGAACAAACGAATGGCTGTAACTTTCCATGGACAAGCCGTAACATCTCCATTTTCTAGATTTATATTGTTGACAAGGTTACTAATGAAAAAAACAACATTTGAATAAATTTTGAGAGGGGGCCAAATATGGCCCAAATCATACCTAGTCCTTTTATTTTTGTGGATGTAATCGATGTGTAAGCGCCGGCGAATCACTCACAAACTGAATAAAACCCGAAGGGCTTTATGTTTAGTTTGTGAGTGATTCGCCGGCGTTTACACATCCATACAATCCACAAAAATAAAATTCATTTCTTCTAATTCAAACTTGGTCATTTTATCTTAAAATGTCAGCTATACAGAAGATTTTTGAAACTGTCGCAAAGAAAATAGTCCAAGTGGTTCCCGATTTCTGGTTCAGGGGATTTATCGAAGTATATACGCCGTTTTCTGTACGCTCTTGACCAATCAAATATCGCGCTAAACTAGCAATGTAAAATGGAGTTGGAATTATCACTGTTTATTTCCACTAATCTAAGATACATAGGTGAGAATGTTTACATGTGTTAGTGTCAACTGTTTGTTATTCAAAGATACATATGCATGTTTATAAGTGTCGAACGTTATTTAACTTGTGTCAAGCAGTATACAAATTGGTTTCTGTCACACGTGATTGAAATTAATCACTTTTAAAACCTATTTGTTCCAAGATTTGTCAGTTCGTTTTCATTAACTTTGTATTTGAAATCCCGATAAGAAATGGTCGCAATACAGGGTGGTGTGAGTTTGTGTCACTCTATCAGCCAGTGTTACACTTTACTTGTTGGTGATTTACTAGCAATCTTTCAGGTTATGTACGTTATCGATAAAGTACCCTTTTTTAAAGTGCAAGAATATTACTTAGTCTACATGGTTGCATGAATTGGTCTTATACTTCCGATAAATTCCTATGGTGCTTCAAGACTGCATTTTTTGCTATTAACTTTTTCCGTTTTGTCCGCAGAGTCTTCCCAGCAGGCACATGACGTTGAAATTACGTCGTACTGACGTCTATGCGACGTAATGATGTCGCATTGACGTCAATACGACGCCATTTTGACGTCATGTGCCCGCTCGGTTTATTTTAAAAAGGCTTGCTATTGCCGCTTATCCGTGGGAGAAAAAAAATCAGAAGGAGAACAGATGCTTTCGATTGCGGACACAATTCATCAAAGGGTATTCCGTCTAATGCGTACATGTATAGGTACATGAGAAGTGGAGGGTCTATAGTTCGATTAGAATTTACCTGTACATGTATACCGTTTTACAACAGGCGTGTCAAAATACCCTTTTCATAAGGCAATTTTACAACTGGTACATAGTATACAAAACTGTGTGACCTTGTTTATATCAGTTTGATTGTATCTTTGATAATTTATTTATTTAGACTATCTTATATTTCTGAGTCGATGAACAATCTTCACCTCAAGTGGGGATCATTATAGTTTCATCTCAAACACAATGTTAAATAATGTATTTAAAACTATTATCAGGCATTGAAAGGATAATTTTCAATAATTATTGACATATTTTAGTGCTGGTCTAGACCTAATATACATAATAGTCCTAGATAAGCAGTGACAACAATTAGTAGATATCCTGATGACAGAAATAGAGTGCTCATGTATCATTGAATTCATTAAACGAGTTGGGGAAAAAGATAAGATGCGAGGCTCTGCCGAGCATCTTATCGTTTTCACCAACGAGTTTAATAAATTCAATAATACAGGAGCACGAATGCAAGATTTTATTTATCATATGAAACTAAAATCGCATTTTATCAGCAAATTTTGCACCAAAACGTCATGATTTCGCCATTAGAAAACGCGACGTCTTATGGACGTCAACGCATAACGTTACGACGTAATTTGCATTTTTAATCCACTAGTGGATTATCGTTTTCTTTTCATGGCTTTATTACACTCTCAGATGTGACGTCATATGATAAAAAAGGTATAATGCAACAGCAAGTTGTTCTATATGATATACATTTTAGACCAGTTTCTGGTCCTTTTCTTAAATAAAATGTTAGGAGCGGTGAAATTTTGGGCTTCATGTCAAAATGTCGTTGAAAAGTATAAATCACATCATATCGTAAAGTGTAATAAAGCAAAGAATTATTTGAAACTTTATCTACCTATTTATTTCAAATTTAAGCTATGATCTATCAATAAAAGCTGTCAGAAATTTATGCTGAGTAAGGAAAAAAAGTGAGCATATTAGAACGAACGTGAGTAGTTGCTTTAGCGCGAAAATAAAACATAAAATTTCACAGGTAAAGATTTCAACTAAACCTGATTAAAACAGTGTAATATGGGACAAAATGCTCGAAACAATTTTCATATTTTTCGAAGCATAGCCCATGTTTCTTCTTTTAAATGTGTTCTCTGCTCGTGAAGGAACTCTGTAAGATTTTAGCCTTACTTCAATGCAGCTGGTGTTACGCCAACTGGTGGCCGTGAAACGTCTTCCCGTACATCATTCATTGTGGAGATTATATTTTACTTTTGTCCTTTTCAGAGGATATATTCTGAGAAATCAGATTTTTTTTTCGGTTTGTCCTCGTATTGTAGGTCATCACTGCTTAATCATTTAGACCCTGTTTGATATTAATCAGTCTTTGAATCTTATGTAAGATTAAGAACTTACAGTATGTATGTAGAATTAAGAAATTACAGTATGCTTTTCTCTGGTTTTCGTCACCAGATCTTGTCAGGGTCATTGATGAGGCTTGAGTAGCCGAAACTTCGAAGTATGGCCCATGTTCCTTCTTTCCAGTATGTTCTCTGCTGTTAAAAGAACTCTTTAAGATTTAAATTGGCTACGACTGGTACACGCACAGTTCCTTTTTCACCTGGAAATTGCAAGTTCAAGTGCCTGCAAATTGGTAGCCTAAATTTTAAACACAGTTCGAATCATCTGTTTCTTGAGTGACGAGTTAAAAACTTCCCTTAAAAAGATAAATTGAGCCGCGACACGAAAAAAACAACAATGTGGTCGTCCGCCCAGCGCAGACTCATATCAGCCTGGGCATTCACCCAGTCTCATCAGACTCTTTGCTAAGCGCTTAAAGGGTAGCTGAGGGACTGAGCTACCTTCATGCGGAAGGCGAAGACTCTTATCAGACTGGGCGGATACCCGGGCTGATCTGAGTCTGCGCTGGACGCACGACCACTTTGTTGGTTTTGTCGTGTCGCGGCTCAATTGATGGAGTAATCACAAATCTCATGAAAGTGGTGTGTAACTGCGAAATTTGGATATGGCCACGTTCAGGAATACGCGGAAACTTCATCAGTGATTCTGTTTTATAGCAAAAATTGTGCACTAACCTGTAAAAAGTAAAAATATAAAAAAAACTATGAAAGGCCATATGAGTCGAAATTCATAAATTTTAGATTACTATTTTCAGAACCTAAAAATTTAAATTTCCAGGTGGGAACTAAATATTGTTCCTATCCAAGGCTAGTTGGTGAACTATACGAACTTATGTGAAAGATGCATAAAAATTATTGCTGTCTTCCAAGCTTGTGTTAGAATTCTAAACACCAGCTGTTGTGTATCCAGTGACACACAGATACAAATTGTTCCTTTTGAACATGAAACCAGAGATATATGATTTATACGAATAATCTGATGAAGAAAAATAATGTTGCTGACAATTTTGATTTTAAAGTACAATGGTGTCCCATATATAAAAACTTATAAACTGTCACTATGGCTTGGCCACTGAAATGATTTTGATGTTTCTTTTATTTATTTGATACACATGGCGATAACATCTTCGGAACATTGTCATGAATATGGGTATAGTGTATGATTTATTAATCTGCTGTTATCAACGGTCGATCAACCCTATTTTGGTTCTGTATTTATTTCTAAACACATCACAACGGACACAGTACAGGCTCCAAAAACCAACGTGCCCTCCGCCTCCTCCCCCCTCCCCCTTCCCACAACCACCACCACCACCACTACCTCTGCGAGCAGTTTTGATAGCAATTTGAAAGCTAAACTCGTTTTTTACAATCAAGTTGTTGAATGACTTTTTTTAGTTAGAAAATATCTTGTTTGTACATCCTATTTGTTAGTTTGAAGGTTTAAAACACATGATTTCATTGCGAATAAAAGAGGTGATTGAGGATACAGTTATACTCTATTAGGAGAAACGATATTTATTCTGCAGTCCACAACATATACTGCATAGGACAGTATTGTTTTATTATACATGAGGGCTATTTCAGAAGTGAAAAATAGACTTTAGACACCTTATGCTTCCATGAAGTATGTAGACATCTTTGGATGATAAAGTTAACCTTGTAGCAAAACAAAAGATTGGCTGTAAAAATGGAAAATTGCAATGTGGTCAGGAGAATGAATGCCAAATGTAACTAACATAAAACCTTTAAACCAGACGTGTTACGCATTTTGGAATAATCCCAGTGAAAGAAGGACCAGCGATTAAATTTTACAGCACGAATCTAGAAAAAGTCGAAAGCTGCGGGGATAAAAAGAGTCTGTTTACAGACAGGAACACTTCTTAATTTTTTGGGCTGTTAAATAAAACAGAAAGTCAGTTCAGAATATTGCATATATGAAGACAAAAAAAAACACGTCTGTACAAAAGCGAAATTGGACCGATGTAGAACTAAAGTGACGTTTGGGAAAGAATCAGTGGTGTTGCAGAAGGTGCACAAGAAAACGAGGATGATATGGCCTAGGGAAAGAAAAAGATGTAATGTTAAGGTGGTGATAATCATGGATTTGGGACAAAGACAAAAATCTGCATAAAATACTCAAAATAACACTGATCTTTCCAAAACTTAGCAGATGCCTTCTTTATGTTGTTTCTCATAATTTAGAATCCCAAAATTCAGCATTTGTTAATGTTAAAAAGTGTTTTTATATGAGAAGATCAAAGGGTAATTTTCTGCGAATAAATCTGAAAAAATAATATCATTATTGAAAATATACTTAGTGATTAGAGTACCTTGTTGCATAATGGAGAGCGTCCTAGCAATTATTTTTTCCATCTCTTTCACACATTATCAGGCTGAGCAGTTGAAAAAAGCTGCAGTCTGTGTCCAAATTTTTTTGTCAAAACACACAGGTGAGACAGGTGATACTATTTTAACAAGGTTGAACAATTTCATCTACACACCACTGATCATGCCAGTAATGTATTATTTATATTGTAGGTGTTAACATAGGTATGCTTGCCTACCCTATATTTAATAAATGTGTCCAGTGTACATTGACTTTGTACATGGCTGAAAATTGAGAAAAAGCTACCGTTTTCATCTGGTCTACATTACAATTTGAGAAAGAGTTGGAATAAATTATTGCTAGGACGCTCTTCATTATGCAATATTTCACCTTCAGCATTACGTAAATTTTCAATAACGATATTATTTTTTCAGATTTATTCGCAGAAAATTATACTTTGATCTTTCCTTATAAAAACACTTTTTTAAGCAGCATGTACGTCTATTTTGTACTCTAAACTGTAAAGAACAACGAAAATAAGAAGTCTGCTAACTTTCAGGGAGATACGTTCTTTTTTTATGGTTCTATGCAGATTTTTACATTTACCAAAAATCACCACCTTAATGAACACAGGCGCACAATGGATTTTCACTGATAAAAGCTATACTGTAATAGTTAGGCCATGAGCCAAATATAGTTTACCTCCCCCCCCAGGGGGAATTTTGTAGACCATACTTTTCTTAAAGTCCAGCATCTTAGAAGTATTTTGCAGCATGTTAGCCCTCTGGCGAGTGGGGCGTTAAGCTGTAACAGCCTGTTAAATACGTTACCCACTAAAATAATAAACGTAAAATAAAAATTATCAAAAAATATAAAAAAATAGAAATCACTTTCCTATCTTTAAAATTATAATAGAGTCTAATAGGACAATGCAGTAGCTAAAAGTTATGATGTTTGAAAGGTTACTTTAGCCTACATGGTGTAATATACGTGATATTTTTCTTTACACTCCATTAAAATTGCTATTTCCATCCAAAATACTTTCTTTTTGTAAGTTATTCCTTTACTATTAGACAAAATATTTGGTACCGTATTAAAGAAGATTAATCGGTCTTTTCAGATCTGCAAAAATTATTACCCTATCTTGTATACTTTGGGAGAAATAGGATGTTGAACACAGTACCCCCTTATAAATGTTCCCAATTACAATTATCACTTTCCATATAATTCAGGTGCTTGAACTACACTGTTGGAACTGAAAACAACAGTAAAAGGTAATATTGAATATGCCAGCCTACTTAAACAGCAAAGAACAGTTCCACAATATTTTGAATGCATTTTAATTGGCCACAGTGATCGATTTTATACGTTACCTAGGCTATTTTTGTTTAAATCATATAATTTGAAGATAGAATCATTTTATTTTCTTTGGTAGCAGTTTCTTCATAAAAGAATCTTTTATTATAAGAGAAAAAATGCATTCTGGTATATTTTCTATGATAAGCTATTACTAGTAGTAACGTAAATAACATTAATATTTAAAATATTTTATTACAATACCTTAAATCAGGTTTTCTTCCACTGTCAATAAAAAATAACACATACAAGTCTGGGTGTTCTTATGATATATTGTGTACTTGGACCTATCAACACGTCTCTCAGTTATTACTTTTAGGGATTCATGAGGTGTGTTTTATACGTGATTAAACACTGTATACTTCAAATTGTAATGTTAAGGACATTGACATATTCTGCACATGTAAAATGGGTTTTGCTGTTTACTTTGTTACTATATCAAAAGTAAAAGTATTTCATAATGGCATTGCCCAGTTTGTTTCTATTACAAATTGTACATTTGAGTTCTAAAGACAGTAACATACGCGAAATTTTGTTATATACAGCTGGAATATCAAAAAAAAAAAAAAAAAAAAAATAAGAATAAAAAAAAATACGACTTCAGAACAGATAAAGCTGCAGCTACTAAAAGCCATCATTGATTTTGCATATATTGCTCCAATAAACTGATATACAGTCAGTTTGATACCATTAAAGCAATGCGGGTTTGACGTGTTTAGTTTAAAACTATAAAATAATCAATAATCAACAATGCAAAATAGAGTACCACCTTGTTTATTGACAGGATTTGGTATAGTTTTTACGTGCACACTGAAAAACTATAAAGCAGAACCTGAAGTTTGAAGACTTAAGCCAAATACAGTTCTGCATCAAAGCTATATAGATATTTGCTGGCAGCGTATACTTACTTTTGTAAGACTATCGTATATTTTACGTTACCGAAGGAAACAACATTGCTGAGTTACAGTTAAGAAACAAACAAACTTTTGAAAATAATTAATGGTAGTGTCGTGTCAGTACATTGCTTTATTTAGTTCATTTATGTAACTAACAATAATGTGTCAACCAGGAGTTTGGGAGAATAGTATCAGAAACATTTAATACAAAAAAGAGACACTGGCAGTTTACTAGTATACTGTCGCAATCTATAAATGCTAAGTTTCAGATGATCTATATTTCTGTAATTTTGTTTCTTGCTCTTTAAAGTCTAACTACATTCAATCATCTGTTAAAGAATCTAACTACACTCAATCATCTCTTAAAGAATCTATTTACCAAAGAACATAAAGATATGTTTAGTTGGACAAAAAAAAATTCCAGGGACGGTGTTCCAGTAGCTCTGCACACATAATAAAATGGCAAATGAAAATGACAGAATATATTAATGTTGGTCCTTGCTGTTCAGATATCTATGAGCAAATCTTAGTTGTTCTCCCTCAGAATGTATTCACCAACACTGTAGTTATGCTTTGCAGCATTATATTGAGAAAAAAAGAAAAAAAAGAAAAGAAAGACCAAACAAATAACGTATACAACGTATTTATTGAGAGTTTATGAATTCTTCATTTCTGATATCCTTAACTAGTAATACAGTATTTCTGAAGAGCAAATAATTAAACAATAGAAATAGTGCAATCCTATACATGCCAAGGAAGGGCTAACCTAAATAGCATACTGCATTTGATCTCCGTGACCTTGTATTACCACATTGTTTACTTTTTTAGCAATAAATATGGTTGTAAACTGCTTATTAATGATATCTTACCGCTTATCAAATCATCCTTGTCCAAATATGTTAAATACTGTTAGAGAATACAGCATTTTGGCAATATCCAAGCAACAATTTTAGTTGCTTACATATTGAAAATTGTCTGACTGAAATTTGTATTTCGTAACACCTTTAGTCCTTGCTAGTAGCAACAAGTGGGAATAAAACCATAGGCTTTGCAAAATTACCTGACCAGTTAAATATTTGTAACAACATAATGAAAAATAGAACTCCTGAACAGGCTGATGAGAGAATGTTGTATGCATTATACAGTATGTCACTTTCTAGAATCCTAAAATTTTCACATTGTTAATATTTTGTAATGTATTTGATGACCGGGAGCTGCATAAACAGATCATGTAGATCACAAATTAACATGTAAGTTATGATCACGGGAGCCACACATATTTGCTAACCTATGTAAAGCAGTTACTGTGCAAAGAGGCTTGTGGCTGATGATTTGACAGACAGCATAGCAAAAATGGTGTTAATGCCGACAGCAGACTTTGTACTGCTCTTGATTGCCTCGGCTGGTAGTCACAGTTGCATATTTGTATGTAGGGTTATTGAACGGCTCAGCCAACAGCACAGGTAGCGAAATTGGTTTTATCCCCACCATAACGAGAACCTAAATACTAATCAGTTGCATCATATATTAACTCATACTTACTTCATTCTATGCATAGAATTAAAAAAATCATTTTTATGAAGTCATTTTTAAGTGAGATTGAACTGAAGGCAAGGACGAACTGCTTTAGCTCTAACAATATATAATGTGTGTCTTGCTGAGTTCTTGTGTATTTCAAAGAGCTAAATTTGCCATCTGACGACCAGTGGTAAGCTAATACTACAGCAATGAATAATTCATGCCGCCCGGGAACTCAAATTTTGATAACAGATGACTCATAAATTTTATCCTCGACATATTACAATTATGTAACGTAACGTTACTGATAGATTGCTTTTCAAATATACACTATCCGATTTTTTTTTTATAGTTTGAGGACACATAACATTGGCGTTTCTTCATATTTACATAAACAACAATGTCCACTTAAGACAAATTACAGATAACATTGAAAAATAAAATGCAGCTGATGTTGGCTTTCTTAGCTTTTCTTGTCATTTTGTAGGTCAAATTCTTCAAAAATAAAATAGTTTCTGTCCCCATTTAATATATCCACTGCTAACTGCTGCCTAGCTTATCTAAGTCGGGCAGGAATCAATGAAGATTGATGGAGCACGTATAAACTTCAGTCCACCACTTCAGCGATTTAGTCTGATTCTGGTTGTTTTTATCGTATTTTTGTTGTGGTTATATACGTTACATATTAATCGTGACTGCTGACGAGTTTTGTAAGACTTCAGTTTGTTTGCATTTTTATTCTAGAATATTGAAACAGTCATATATATGACATTAACATTTCTCTACACTTCAATTCTTACAATTTGCTCCTTATATTGCATGTATTTAGAAACTGAAGGGGGGAAACGTCAAATACAATGTAAACTACGTTATACGGGTTAGTAAACTTATCCTTGACAATGTCAAATACCTTGAAACAGCGATTTATGTACTAGCAGACAAAACCTAACATTATTTAGGGCGAATACTAGCATGTGTATAATAATTGGTATTTTCTATTATAACGTGAATATGTAAATTTGGGTAGTATAATTGACGTTGACGTTATACGTTAACGCCCCAACGTACAGAGGGCTAACATGTGTCATTTTGTTTCTTATATAATGTAGTTTCAGAAAATTATAGGGTACAAAATTCCCCCTGGGGGGGGAGGGGGGTCTATGGTCAGCTCAAGGTCTAAGTGGTAAATAATCATGTGGTCATCTGGAGAGAATAGCCCCCATCCTGTGTGCCGTTCTCGGAATGTGTGTGTGTGTTGGGGGGGGGGGGGGGGGTCAACATTATGGTCAGGAAATGCAAGTACTATGAAGGTGTTGGAACTCTTACCCATGTTAAGGAAACGTAATTGCTGCCAAATACACTAACATTATTGATACATGTAAAAGTTGATCCTTTGTTATTGCATGTTATTTTCCTGATAATGATTACACCTTCGTGGATGACAATACCCATTAAAGCTAGAGCCCTCACAGTTCTTGACTATATAGCAAACAACAATATCAGTCGCACAAAATGGTCAGGACAGTTTCAAGATATAAATCCATTCGAGGGCATTTGGCTGAAACACAAAGACTGGACCACACGCTGCAAAATAGTCTTTTCTTCTGTCTCTCCGACCCAGAGAGATATTCAGTTCAACCACTCAGTATTCAACGACTTTGCGACAAATTTCAAGTTAGGTTTTAGGAAGCCATAAAATGAAGGGCAATCTGACCAAATATTAAGGTAAAATATCCATTGCTTGCTCGAAATTAACCTCCTTTTGAATTATGTGTCCGTCATTTTGAAATTGGTGATTAATTTTGTCCTTATACAGTACAGTACAATCAGTTCGTTTTATGGTTTGCATCATCATTTGCTGACTGACAGCAAATGATGATGCAAACCATAAAACGAACTGATTGTACTAGACTTCCTTCATATACCGGTATGTTCGGAAAGGAAAAATGCCTGATTAGCAATTTGTTTCTGATCCAATTTCTGAAGTAATTATTCCAAGTGATTAAACCTGTGTTGGTATATCTGATATATCATATTCATACTAATGATATGCTTTGAGTTTTGGAATGTATGTCCCATATAGGAGACACATTATCCGCTAAAATTCTGTCATTGCCCAGCATATCTTTCGGGGTTTCCTTTAATAAAATTAGTTGAATATATGAGCCGCGACACGACAAAACCAACAATGTGGTGTGCGCCCAGCGCAGACTCAGATCAGCCTTGGCATCCGCCCAGTCTGATCAGAGTCTTCGCTGTCCGCATACATGTAGCTTAGACCCTTAGCTACCCTTAAAGCGCTTAGTGAAGAGTCTGAACGGACTGAGTGAATGTCCAGGCTGATCTGAGTCTGCGCTGGGCGCACAACCACACTGTTGGTTTTGTCGTGTCGCGGCTCATATATGTATTACAAAAGAGATAATGGTGCAGGATCTGACAGTAAGCAAATTGCTTATATATTAGTCATTGCCTGGAATATATAAGCCATCTCCTGAAGCGACTTACGAGCCCCTCAGTTTCCTGCTGGAGCTTCCTGAAGAAAATTATTTTGAGAATTGGATGAAAAACGAATATAAAGTAAATACCTTATTTGAAATTTCCTCAATAAAAAGCATTTCGCTCGTATCTTCAAAGCCTGTTGTTTCAATACCAGTACAAGTACATTACTTATGACAATATATCATACTTTGAATATAAGAAGTGGACTGAGGTTCATATATATATCACACAGTTCAGAAAACAGCTGCTTTGCATCAAAGCACAGTACGGCATTCATAGAGCCGCGAATTTCAGATTTTTTGCCCATGTTACAATGTGACATGTACACTGGTAAGTACATGTATATACTTTATATAACTGCATAAAATTCAAAATAAATATCTGGGTCATTTTAAATTCATTTTGCATAAAAAAAATACCGGTAACGTTAGCAAACTATGTAAGTATTTAAATGCAGCGAAGCGTTTTAAGATATGCCCGATAAAAGGCTAGGGAATCCCATCTGTGATCAGTTTGTTTAGAAGGACCCTTGTACATGTATAGGTATATTTTTGCTGAAAAAAGTGTTACAATGTAGTGTATATTCACTGGTTAACCTATGGATGTTTTTTCCTATAGTGTCCGACAATTTTCTTGATAACATGTTGAAAGAAAAAAATAATATGCCGACATCTTTATTTTGCAAAACAGCTGACAGTGCCAACGTCAAGCGATCCAGGAATGCCAGTTTGTTCAGTAGCTGAGGCGCCCATGCAATTAATTTTACTGTAATGTCGTTAGTATCTGTTATCGAATTGTACATCGGATTACAGTATTCTTTCTTTGTTTTCATTTTATTTTTATTTATCTTTATTTCTGTTATATAGATACTTTTTATTGATTTTTATTGCCTTCGAGTTATATGTATTATAAGACCATGGTGTAGTTAACCACAATTTAAAGTACACTGTGTGTGTGTGTGTTTGTTGTTGTTTTTAATCCTGAAAAATTAATTCAATTCACGATTCGGGTTTCATATGAACAGCCTACTCTTATTATAATTTAAACGTTGGATAAATCACAGGGTATAATCGATTCCGCTAACTTTCGCTTCCTGCAGAGACTGTTCATCATATATTGCTTCCGCCGAGACTGTCCGCGATCTCTTGCTTCCTGCCGAGACTTCTGTACGTGATAAATGGCTTCATGCAGAGACTGTCTCGGCAGGAAGCCGTTTCTCGAGGACAGTAGTCTCTGCAGGAAGCAAGAGATCGCGGACAGACTCGGTGGAAACCAAATATGACGAACAGTCTCTGCAGGAAGCGAAAATTGGCGGAATCGATTATACCCTGTGTAAGTTGGTATAAAATAACACCACATATATGATTCATACAGTTTGTAAACAAGCACTGCGGTTGTGCGATGCATTTTATTAGAGTTTATTCAGGTAATCTGTTATTAAATACACGTAATTATTGACATTTCTTGCTATTTTTTCATGAACAGATTAAAAGTAAAATGGGCAATGATCAGAAAGTAATACAATCAGGTATGAGCCGCGACGCGAGAAAAGCAACAATATGGTTGTGCGCCCAGCGCAGACTCGGATCAGCCTGGGCATCCGCCCAGTCTGATCAGAGTCTTCGCTGTCCGCATGGAGGTAGCTCAGTCCCTTAGCTACCCTTTAAGCACTTAGCGAAGTGTCTGATCAGACTAGGCGATCAGACTAGGCGAATGGCCAGGTTGATCTGAGTCTGTGCAGGGCGCACAACCACATTGTTGGTTTTCTCGTGTTGTGGCTCATATCATATCCCGCCCTCAAAATCAAAAGGGAGAAAAGTATATATACATAAACTGACAAGAGTTCACGAAAGGCACGCATGGTAAACCGAAAGAAAAGTTCTTTCCCAGACAGGTAAAATTACCACCCACACAATAGGTGAACAAAGGCACCGGTATGGACAACAACAACAAGTAACAGTACGACATCAACAACAGGAGTACCTGTAGGAAACGTCAGTAATAAAACTGAGCCGCGACACGAGAAAATCAACAATGTGGTTGTGCGCCCAGCGCAGACTCAGATCAGCCTGGGCATCCGCCAAGTTTGATCAGACTCTTCGTTACATGTAAGTACTCAAAGAGTAGCGAAGGATCTAAGCTACCTCCATGCGGACAGCGAAGACTCTGATCAAACTGGGCGGATGCCAAGGCGGATCTGAGTATCCGCTGGGCGCGAAACCACATTGTTGGTTTTGTCGTGTCGCGGCTCAAATATTACTGAGGGCTTAAACTAGTTTTACTGGATCCAAACCTTGCCCTCAGCTTCTCCAATGGTTCAACCGAACCAAAATTGAAGTTATATTCTTTTTTGTCGCTTGGGATCCCTGGACAACTTAGTTATTCCGCTAAAAGGGATACTGGGGTATGAGGGCAGGGAAGTTATTCCGCTAAGGCTGATGCTTGGGCGAGAGGCGGTGTGTGTTTCGCGTGTGTGTGAGGGGGGATAGGGGAGGGGGGGAGAGATGGGGGTGGCATTGGAAGCGTTGCATATTTATTTTCTTTTTTATCATATGTTCCAATATAATGTTAGTAACATTCTAAAAAATCTCCGACTTTAATAGGTGTTTAAGCTTTATTTACCCGATCTTGTATTGTTAAGAAATGACAATATTAATCATTGAAGCCTTGAAATGTGAGTATAACGTCCAATATAAATATATGATCAGTATTAGTATCTGGTCGTTGATACATAGTCATACCATGGAAGTATAAGACACAATTCCCTGGTCTCATGAGTAACACTGCTTGATCAGCGGGATTTCTTCCAACCATCTTTAAAAAGCAGATGGGACATGGAGGTCCTCTTTGCCCTTCTTTAGCACTTAGAGCACCAAAAATGAAAACAGTTGAATATGCTAAGAAGTAGCGCAGATTCAGATGAGATAGCCCACAATCAGCTGCATCATCTGGATTTGCATTGTTTTGCCCTCTTAAAGAGTTACATGTACTCCGCTCTGGCAAAGTATCTTAGATGTTATGAGCTATCATTGGTAAAACGATGCCAAGAAGTGCATGAAACTTGAGGTGTTTGAAGAGAACTTCACTGTTATATAATTTTGACAGAATGTCAAGCGCTTCCAGATGTATGAATGAACAGTTAACCTAGTGTATATAACAGGTTCCAACAGGTGAATGTATGAAATTTGAAAAGGAACCGAAGCATATACATCTGACAAGATATTTTTGTTCTTTAATTTTATCTATTTATTTATTCTTTCTGCCAAGGACATTAATAGCTTTAATCATGAGTTCCTACAGTATGCACTAATCAAAAATAAAAAAATATCACTCTAATCATTTCAAACTATAAGCTGTACTGTATCAAGCACTGGTAAAACTACAAATCGTTAGATTACATTAATATTTTCCTCTCGTAAAGTCGGTGTGGCATGTCTTTCAGAGCTTACATAATGTAGTCAACTCACGTTCAGAACAAACAGAACACCCTTGTAATAGATCATAAAGACAAGAATGCACACTGGGTTGCATTAAGACCGGTATGTATTCAATAATAAACAGGTAGGTACAACTTCTCATTTGCTACCAAATAGGACCGAAAACGCTAGCATTTATTTAGACTTTTATGGTGATTGACTACATGGATTCGAATCGTTTTATTATTATTAAAATAATTTCATTCTTTCACAGAAGCCCAATGAAATGGGACCAGGGAAAGAATTGAGCCACGACTCGAGAAAACCAACAGTGTGGTTGTGCGCCCAGCGAAGACTCAGATCAGCCTGGGCATCCGGCCAGTCCGATCAGAGTCTTTGTTAAGAGCTCAAAGGGTAGCTATGGGTCTAAGCTACCTCCATGCGGACAGCGAAGACTCTGATCAGACTGGGCGGATGCCCAGGCTGATCTGAGCCCGCGCTGGCCGCACAACCACATTGTTGGTTTTGTCGTGTCGCGGCTCAATTATTTTCCTTGAAGCGTTCCCAGTCACTATTGTGTAAAGTGCAGTGTGACGAACGTGAAAATTCTTCCCAGTTGCAAAATACTTGATAAACCGACATTGTACGTAGAAACCAGTTCATAGTGTCGGCGATAGAATTTTGAACACAAGCTTTTCA
Source organism: Ctena decussata (assembly GCA_963989385.1). Classification (NCBI taxonomy): domain Eukaryota; kingdom Metazoa; phylum Mollusca; class Bivalvia; order Lucinida; family Lucinidae; genus Ctena; species Ctena decussata. The sequence goes on from OZ022510.1 coordinate 24,626,520, forward strand.
AAATTAACGGTACCATTTTTATGGTTAGCCCTGTTGTAGAAGCTTAGCAGTTAAAACTTTTGTACGGGCAGTGAAGCTGTTCACAGGTCATGCACTGTAGCAACGACTTTGTAACATTTAATAACAAATTTACTGAGTCTGCTAGTTTCACTTTCCGAGTGAATTGTTGAATCCCTATCCACATAGCTCGGGCGACCATATCGACTAGACAATTTGAGAAGACTTTACTATATACATGTATATAATATCTTTTAAACAGCATACAAATACATTTTAATTTTTAAAAATATGACATTTGGCTTCCATTTATAATCTGATGGAAGAAATCATAATGATGATAAGGCGGAAGATTATGTACAATGGTGACCCATACATAAATTTGACACCATGACCGCCGTATTAAGATGTGATTTTATTTTCGTTAATATCTGATATGTATACCGATAGTATTATAAGAAACATTATAGATATATGATGTATGATTTATGACAACAGGCTTTAATAGGTTATAAAATTTTACTCATCCTTTTTATGTTATGATAAAAACGACAAATACCTGAATAAGTTTTAATCAGTTGGGAATAGTGATAATTATAACACACCAAAGAACGGTTATCTGCCATACTAAGCAGCCTGGCCCCGAGGTTATAAAACTTTTTTCATGCTCAACTCAGCTGAGCATGAAATTTTCTCTGCTGATAAATATGAAAATGCCAACTATTGTTGGCATTTTCATATTCATAAGCAGTGAAAATTTCATACTCAGCAAAACTGAGCATGAAAACAACTGTACTTATCAGTAATTTGCTATTTATCAGCAAGTAAAATTTCATGCTCAGCTGAGTTGAGCATGAAAAAAAGTTTTATAACCTCGGGGCCTGAAAAGGAAGTACCTCCCTTCCAGGAAACGCATGTGCATACATGTATATGATAATGTAGGAATCAAAATGTATAATGAAGCTTCGTTTATTGGTTCTGTTCTATCGTGGATGCCTTAAGCCAACTGGCGTCACAATATTCGCATGGTACGCATTTTAAACTTTATGATATAGGACAAAGTTACAGAAGTATCGGAATCCTACGACCAGTATGAGGTCTGTCTTGCGCTATATACCTGTCTAGCAAACTGTTTGATCAACAGTTCTAGTGTTTGTACCGGTTCTGACATAATTTATAAGAGACATTTGACCCTACTTGGTAGCACATACATGTATTCCGAATACTGGTATGGTTTGGCTGTTCAAATTTAATCTGTCCACGTCAAAATATGAGCCGCGACACGAGAAAACCAATAAAGTGATGTGCGCCCAGTGAAGACTCAGATCAGCCAGGACATTCGCCTAGTCTGATCAGAGTTTCCACTGTCCGCATGGAGCTATAGCATAGACCCTTACATAGCCTTAAATGCAAATCGAAGAATCTGATCAGACTGGGCAGATGCTCAGGCTACGAGAAAACCAGAGAGTGGCATGTGGGCCCAGCGAAAACTGATCAGACTGGGCAGTCAGATCAGAGTCTTCGCTGGGTTCACAGGCCACTTAGAGTGAGTGGTTGCAGATTCGTACAGTTTTACATGTATTTTTACTGTATTTTTCTTACACGTGAGAATTACCGTTTTGTGTGTTAGTGTCAACCTAATACACATTTCTTGTTTGTTTTGAAAAGCTATAATTAGATCCTGCAATGGTACCCGGCTCGGGGGCTATCGTTAGTCCGCTGCCGGAAAAGAAGGTGATTTTTTCATGACACAGTTTGCAGATTCGTACACCGCTATATTTACATAAGAACACATAAGCCACATGAAACAACATTATTTGGATCAAAAACAATCTATTTTACTAAGATGCGCAAAACTTCAAGTCCTACTGTCAGTTGGAAATTAAGTTTTGGAGCACTTAAAAACAGCTGGTATTACGGATTACCGACAACGTCTGTAAGCGTAACGGAACCGAATAGAATGAGTCAGCGAGCTGGACTCGGTTCAGAAAATGTAAATTTAAACAAATTCGTGAAATTTTGCACTAATTTAAATACATGTATCTTAAAGAAGGATAATTTTCTCAACATCTGTTATTTGAATAAACTGTTGACTTCGAAATTTACTCCTCGATCATGAAACCAAACTGCCGCATGGGAGAGGCTACAGCCATAACGGTCAGACAAAATCGTCTGCAGCGACTGAAATCTACAGGTCACGCGCGCGCGTGCACTGAAAATGACGGGCACGACAGTAGATTTAAACAGTCAGGTAATTAATTTCTTTTTAATTGACATGATGCGTGCAGTAGAGGTCCAAAAACTCTAAGTGTACGAATCTGCAACCTGTACGAATCTGCAACCTGTCACTCTAATGGTTTCTCGTGTCGCGGCTCATATATACATGAGCTAAGACACTGCCGGCGAGAGACGTTTGAGCGGATTTGGTAGGCTTTTGAGGGTATTTAAAGTACCCTTTAGGGCGGCGAAAATATGTGCCCTTTTGAGCGGCGAAAACGTGCCCTTTTGGGCATGAAGAAATATACTGTTGAGAGCGAATTTTAGTGTTACGTGCTAGTTGGTGTTCTTCCGTTAGCCAGGCTTTTGCCTGTTTTTTACTGTCATTTATCTGAAGAATATTTTCAAACTTGCTTGTCTCGCAGCTGAAAGTTTCCAGTGCCAAATGAACCTCTTCCCTGGACCTGGGAAGTGGTGGATAGCTTTTCCGACGCACTCTGTAAACCGATTTAACGACACACTTTAGATCAGATGGTAGCCAATTTTCTTCTGAAATAGATTGTAGTTTATTTAAATCTTCCACAGCTTTTCTCTTCACTTTAACTCTAAGCTGTATCTTTTATAAATCCGACTTACCCGCGCAAATCTTCTTTGAAAAATTCGCTCAATGGTCTAGTATATTTTCCGCTCAAACGTCCGAAATGAGATTTACAAAATCCGCTCAAACGTCCGTTACCCGACACTGCTATGGTCCTAAGCATAATACAAACATCAAAGACTCAAAGCAGCCTGTGCATCTGTCGGAGCCAATACTATTACATAGCTGCTGAGGAATCTAAGGTCGAGCTTGACAATACAAGCACACAGGATAACCGGGATCTTTACTGCCTGGGTATGCGCTAAGAACAGTTTTAGTGATATTTCAGACCAGGAATGTAAATTTGCTTCTCTGAAATGGTGATACATATGAGCCGCGACACGAGAAAACCAACAATGTGGTTCTGCGCCCTGCACAAACTCAGATCAGCCTGAACATCCTCCCAGTCTGATCAAAGTCTTCGCATAGCGCTTACAGGGTAGTTAAGGGTCTAAGATATCTTCAAGCGGACAGCGAAGACTCTGATCAGACTGGGCGGATGCCCAGGCTGATCTGAGTCTACGCTGGCCGCACAACCACATTGTTGGTTTTCTCGTGTCGTGGCTCATATAATTACCTTTATTTAATGAAATTCGTAACACCTGAATTTATGTAAATAAATAATTGCACGTTTTCATAATTATATGTTATTTGATGAAACATATATTTATCCCAATAGTAAAGTGCATTCTACCAATTTGTTCTGTACATATTATGTTAATTACTGTAAAACAGTTACTGTATGTTTTGCAACAACCCTAAGTCCTGTTTTAAAGTCCTTGTAAGGAAGGTATTGGTCGTGGTCGGGTGATGGTGCTTTGAGAGACCGCAATATTCACAGAACGCATTTTTCACACGTGCGAGATGAATACGATCGTATTCGTCACATTTTGCCAGTGTGACAAATACGTTCGGATTTTATAGTGATTTTTAATAGAAGCGCTTTTTTCACACATACGACAAGGGAAGCTCGAGAACGAATGATTTGTTATCCCTTTCCAACTGCAATTATGAGTTTTAGCACCAACTGCGCTGAACCTTCGGCTCGGGGAGTTTATACGAAAGGCAGTCGCTGCTGTCTGTCGCCTGTCAACACATTAGAGCTACTATATCTCTTAAGCTTTTGGGTCAGTCTCATATGCTGGGGAACAATGACATGTCCTTTAAGACAGTTGCTTGTGATTTTGAGACTATTGCAAATGAAATATCCCGTAGACTTATAATTGCGGGAAAAGTATCCAAACTAGGGTTTTGATATTTGGGGTATAACTTGAACCTGGGTTGTAGATCATCTGATTAATTTTTAGGCCCTTTTCGTAAATATATGACTGAACTAAACCTTATTGTCAACTTTGGCATTTTCCAATTTTTTTGCATGTTGTCTGATGATGCTTTATAGTTTTACCAAGTTTCCTAAACTGCATTTAAAAGTTATGAAGCTAAAACGACTTGTGACGGACAGACAGACAGACAGGTATGAAAAAAAAGACATATGTCTCCCTTCTTATTTTTACCCAGGTATAGATTTCCCCCATGGAACCATATACCAACACGCGACTGAATATACCAATATCTTTAACATTGATGCAGCACGAGGAGTTTTGTATTGGTAATGCCTAGACTATTGCACAGTAATACCGCAAGGTCTTCTCCTGCTGGATTTTGGCACCGCCCAACAGTTAGTACTAGATCATGTGCACTACAGCCTACGTCAGCAGCGTACATGTGAATTAAAACAAACAAAGGTAAAGGTTTTCAATAGTCTTGTGGCCATATGGATGGTGCTTGTTGGAGCCTCAGTGTCTTAGGCACAGGTTATGAAAGAGGGGGCCTATCCCTCTTGTCTCGTGGCTTTTAACCTTTCCTGATTCGAAACAAGTACTCATTTACTGCTGGGACGACAGAGAGTCAATTTTTCAGTCGTTGACCCGGCTGGCGACTCGGACCTGCAACTTTCTGCACGGAAGAGCAGAGCAGATTTCTATTTTTCCTTTCTTTGTTTACTGTACCGTTTTTCCGTCCACAATAACTTTCATAATTTCAGAGTTTTAAAAATGTCAAAAAGTGAAAAGTGCGTTTTCGTGATATTTTGTCACTTTTTAGGGTTGTTGCATGCGATTGGAAAATTACGTTTTCATGGTACACATCAAACTCAAATTTCACAGATATGTGAAAATTGCGTTCGAATTTTGTGAAAAATACGACCGGATTTGTCACATGTGTGAAAAATGCGTTCTGTGAATATTGCGGTCTCACAGTGCTTTATAACTTTCAGTGCCGGGGCGTCCTACTTATTTGGAAAATAGTAGGGAAGGGCCTACTGTGCTTGCAGTAGATGCAGGTGGGCGTAGTTTGGACATTTTTTTCTACCTTATTATTTCGCTTTCTTTTCTCCCTCTCCCTGGGAGACGTCTCGATACAAACTCAAATACTGTCTTAAAGAGCCGTTACACCTGAAAAAACAGCCAACCAATCTTGTATGGATACACGTCTTCTGATAATGCTTCATTGCAACTTATAGACAAGAAAGATATGATACACATTGTATCATATCAATAGACTCAACTTACTTAAATGGCAAAGATGAAACGTTCTCTGGCAAAATGTTTCACTACGACGGAGGATTAAAGACGTTTCGGTCGAATCAATTTCTTAAACCTTTATAGTTGGTTATTCAGGGTTTCATTTGATTGTTTTCTTTTGCCCCGGTATTTTAGTAGTATTGTTTGATACCTTAGAAATTCAAGAGATCTCCAGGTATCGAACTATTTTATTTCTGTTGAATCCTTATCTCTAATTTATAATAGGACTTACCCGTTATTTTTGTGTTTCCTATGAGGATACACGGATGGGTTATGAAGCCTTCATGCGGAACAAGCAACTGATTATTTAATAAATGTTCTGAACCACAGCAGGGGGTGATGGTTTGGGTCCAGTAAACCTAGATTAAGCCCCCCCCCCCCCCCCAGTAATCTTTTACTGACCGTTCCAAGGTGGTACTTCCGTTGTGGTTCATCAGTGTTACTTGTTGTTATGTCCGCTTGTCTATGGTCTCTAGAAGTACGGCCACCTGTATAGCTGCCCATTTGCTTTCCGCTTTGTTTTATTTTGTAATTTGATATAGAAAACCAGATGTTGCTGCTCTTTTTAATTAGAGTAGCGGAATGACCACCTGTTTAAGAAAGAGCTGCACATTCGATTTACTGTGCATGCCTTTTGTGAACTTTGTGTGTCTTTCCCTTTAGGTTTTGAGGGCGGTATGTGGAATTTGATTGTATTAATTCTCTTTCATTTTTGGACGGAACAATTCTACGAGGGATGATCCAGAAATTCGAGGACACAGTCCATAAAATCCAACTGCAATAAGTTATTTCTTTCAAATCTTAATCAATGCTTCTATATATGACTGAATTATTTCTCACAATCTCAGGTAAATTCAATGAATATTGGGTTTGGCATCTGCGTTTGAATATACCAGGGGTTGTGTGTGCGGCGCACTCCAGAGTTGTTGCAGGAAAATACAAAATGTTCCTTTTAAAATAATTAGATATATTTTTTGTCCTAAAAATCTGAGATAAAATTGCAGTCAAGAACTGACGTAGCATTTCCCAATTTTAAACGATGTGAATATTCAGTATTGGCATTTTACATGACATTCTGCACAAACAAAACAGACCACCACCCCCCGACATGAAAGAAGAAGATGACGAGTTTTTTTTCAACGTCTGTATGCAAGCAGTTTGTCTAAGGTCGACATAAAAAGACAAAACCAATGGACACAAATCATATTTTACACGAAGCATCATGAGACATATACGTTTGAAAATACTGTGTAAAAGAGTGCTGAAAATAAATGTCGAGCCATATTTTTGGACCTCAGGATGGCAATGATGCACTTATTCGATGAAATAATAGATTTACACTTCAAAACTGAGCCCAAGAATGTTTACGCGATATCAGAAGTTGTGCTCTATAAAACCTGATGGAAAACTTGTGATTGTCTTATTGCTCTATTCCTCTTATTATATAAATGCTGAAACTGTGATTTTAGTGTCATGATTTCCTTGGTGGATTTTATCAGCTTCGCATTTTGAGCACTATCATATACCACACGTCAACGTGGCGTTGTGGCGTGCGCCGCGCAACCTAGGGTAACTGAACAAAATGGATTGTTATATATGAACCGTTTGAGATATCTGATTCAAAACTTACACGTGTGTTTACCAATGATGTGGCAATGGGCATGTAACATTTCATGGATGGGCATTTTCGTATTCCTTAGTTATTTAAGGTGTCAACGACTTTTGAATCAACCCTCGTACATTTCTATATAGACATTTATTTAAGATGATTAACAATAAAAAAAAGCCTCACAACCAGTCAGGTACATAACCTTTAAAAGTTAAAAAATATATAACTTGAAGCAGTTATATTTTTTGTGACTATAGCAAAAGTAACCTGTTTAAGTTAAAGTGTCTTTTTTTACCTTCATATTCTGGAGTTACAACAATTTTTATGGACAGTTGGGTAATTTTCCTTGAAAGATCTCTTACATAACTTTATGATTAAGCGATAAAATTCTGTACGCATCGTCTAGAAATTGGTACGCAAGGCCCTTGAAGATCAGGAAATTAGCTACTTTTTAACTTACAACAGTTATTTATTTGGAGATCTGCAAATCTGACCTTGGCCTAAATAATTTCAGACATAACCTAAATAAGTTATTTTCTACAGCCTCACTTTGAAATAAGTGGTAAATAGGATAATTTTTAACTGCTTCGAGTTATATTGTTATTAACTTTTAAAGGTTATGTACCTGACTGACAACTGTGCAATTGCAGGTAAATACAAAGAAAATCCCCTAAATATGTCCAAATATATCGTTTAAAATATATCTTTCAAACTTTGGATTTAATTCATATGCATTTGTATCGAATATTGTAAAGTACAAGAAGGCTAGTTTTGGTTGCAATACTGTGTGGTTATGATATTATGTCACATTATTGTTTCACACCTATGACACTAGGCATGGAGGTTACCTTTTGGCAGACTATTAGAATACCAGATTTGTTTTATATATTTTTAAAAAATAGCACAGAATCCTAGATTAGACCAACTTTCATCAAATGTGACATGTGAGACTAGGCGGTCTTGGATAGCAAATACTTACCTCACAGTCCACTAATACACAAAAAATGATAGTAACTGATAACACTTTTTCTAATGGAATTTTGATTCTGGTCCTTTTTTGCATGGGTTTATCGTCGAAAGATCATGCTAGCGTGATCACAGGGTATAATCGATTCCGCTAATTTTTGCTTCCTGCAGAGACTGTACATCATATTTGGCTTCCGCCGAGACTGTCCGCGAACTCTTGCTTCCTGCCGAGACTTCTGTACATGATGAATGGCTTCCTGCAGAGACTGTCCGTGTGATTCTGCTTCCTGCCGAGGCTCTCGGCAGGAAACAGAATCACGCGGACAGTCTCGGCAGGAAGCCATTTCTCGAGGACAGTAGTCTCTGCAGGAAGCAAGAGTTCGCGGACAGTCTCGGCGGAAGCCAAATATGACGGACAGTCTCTGCAGGAAGCGAAAATTGGCGGAATCGATTATACCCTGTGGTGATATGAAGTGAATATGGTCTCCAGCATGTTACGAGTAAAGTATTAATTTTCAAACTGAATACCAGGCAAATAATGGTAAAAGATATAAAGCTAAAAGCAAACAAAATGTTTAGATGTAACTAGTCAAGGCGTCGTGTCTCCATTCTTAAATAGCAAGTTTTATGTAACAACACAACATGTTCCCCAACAAAGATGCTTCAATCAAAATAATGCCAATAAATATTGAAAGCCTTGAGTATTTCAAGAACTTCGTTATTACATACTTTTGACAACATGTCAAGTGTTTCCAGATGTTTTAAGTGTGTCAGAAAAAGTGTACACTCCGCAGACCTTCTTTAAATTATAGCAGAAAGTAAAATGTCTGCTACGAAATAGCTAGATTAATTGCTATCGCGATAGTTTAAAAATATTATGATAATTCGAACTTTGCTAAAAAGATAATCTTGATAGTCTTTAGTTTCCTGGAAATATTATTGCGATAACTTGCATCTTTTATCTCGATATTGGGCGTCAATGTCCAGAACTGATGTACGTTACGATAGTTTGAGCCATACTTACCTCAAACTTAAAATCGGGCGCATGAAGAACGAGAGGACGAACACGGAAATAATATGATTGTTTTCTGTATACATATCGCATTCGGTAGTCAGAATTGATCGGGAAAACTTCAGATATGTGTGCAGTATATCTTTATAGTTTTACTTACCAAAGTCTTAGAATAACTTCCAAGCAGTGACACGAAATATTACTTAAAGATTGTCTCCGTTGGTTATTCAATGTTTTCGGGAACAAATATTTTAACAAATTTCGTTACACAGTATGTAATAGTCTCATAATTAACCGTAAAAGTTTTGAGAAAATGCACGTTTTTTTTTTTCGATAAATGTTGAATGAAAAATAATCTTCAATTTAAATGCATATTAACTATTTCCTCACGCCGTGTAAGAATATCGATTTTGACCACGTGTGTCATGTGATCATGTACAGGTATTTTTCTTATTCGTGCTCGTGATTGTGACGTATGATTAAATTATTTTGTCCAATAATGCGTTTTCGAGCGCGGTCTGCGATCGTTTAAAATTATCTTACTTTTTGTTTAAAGTCACTTTTATGAAATATTATTATCTAAACTGTATTTCAAATTCATAGTTAGACTATGTCGGAGGTACTGCATGAAATATTTCATCAAATCATTTTTTGTTATTATTATCAAGGGAGTAAATCTTTAAAAATAATTTTCAGGAAATGAAACATCTTCCCAGAGAAAACAATATATCTTCATAACATTTTAAGGACCAGAGGACCATTGGTCCTGTAGCTCACCTGAGTCCTTTCAACCTCAGCACATAAGTCTATAAGGCAAATATGTTTGAATTTCAAATGCATCTAAGATTTAATGCTTGTTGATGAAGTACGAGGTCTTGACATCTTGAATTCCTAGAGGCTGAAGTTGACTGCATTTCCATATCACAGAGCATAACAGCAACAGAAAAATGCACTTTTTCAGTTTTTCCCATTCAAAAGCCTATGGGACCAAATTTGACATTGTCACAAAATAAATCAAGATCAACCCAGGGTAATCATTTATATAAACTTTGTAGTATTAGAGTTCCAGATGCTACATACCAAGTTTCAAAGCAATCAGCCCAGTGGTTCTGGAGAAAGGATTTTTTCAAGTTTTAATGTACAATGGCAACAGAAAAATACACCTTTTCAGCTTTTCCCATTCAAAAGCCTAAGGGACAAATTTTGACCTTGTCATAAAATAGGTCAAGGTCAACCCAGGGTCATCATTTATATAGACTTTGTAGTACTAGAGCCCCAGATGCTACAAACCAAGTTTCAAGGCAATCAGTCTCGTGGTTCTGGAGAAGAAGATTTTTTTAAAGTGTTTACCATATATGGGCATGACAGCCATCTTGGTCATGTGACCTGGACCAAGTATATAAACTTTCTTTCCCCCTTTTATCTGAAGGCTGTATGTGAAATTTAAATGAAATTGGCCAAGTAGTTTCAGAAGAGAAGTCCTTTGAAAATGTTGACCAAGGATGGGCAACTGACCTTTGGCCAAGGTCACTAAATGACCTTGACCTTTAATATTCAGAGGAGTTGAATTTTGCTGCATTTCCATATCACAGAGTACAATGGCAACAGAAAAATGCCATTTTTCAGCTTTTCCCATTCAAAAGCCTAAGGGACAAATTTTGACCTTGTCATAAAATAGGTCAAGGTCAACCCAGGGTCATCATTTATATAAACTTTGTAGTACTAGAGTCCCAGATGCTACATACCAAGTTTCAAGGCAATTGGCCCAGTGGTTCTGGAGAAGAAGATTTTTTAAGGTTTTTACCATATATGGGCATGGCGGCCATCTTGGTCATGTGACCTGGACCAAATATATAAACATTCGTTCCCCCATCCTGTAAATGCTCCATATGAAATTTGACTTCAATTGGCCCAGTGGTTTCTGAGAAGAAGATGTTTAAAGAGTGTGGACGACGACGACGGACGACGACGGACGACGGACGACGGACGACGGAGGCCTGCCTATACTATAAGCTCACCTTTGAGCCTTCGGCTCAGGTGAGCTAAAAATAAATTATTTCATGGAAAGTGAGTGATAGCTGTCTAGCTGTAGTTGTCTCGGGGCGGAAATATGCCACCATACTTGCTACTTTGCTTTGCATACAAATATGGATCCTTAGAAGCAAGGAACACATTCGTGCATTAATCATTTTCATGTTTCGTTGTATCATTTTTGGGACTGCCTGGGCGAGGCAATTTCAGCGATGTCCAAAACATATGAGTTGCATAAAGCAATAAAACTGGACTGGGCTTATTGACACCTTTGCTTTGATGACCCGGGTGTTAGTTTTTCAGAAAGGTTACCATGGTACAAGAGAACAGACGTGTCAGCAAAGATGATACGTACGGACGACAAATCTCGGATACATAGTCAAAACAAGTCGCCCAAGGGCAACGATCGCTCACCTGTCAGTATATGCTCAATTTATATAAAATTGGTAGTACTACAGTCCCAGTTACTAGATACCAAGTTTCAAGGCAATTGGCCCAGTGGTTCTGGAGAAGAAGATTTTTCAAGGTTTTTGCCATTATATGGGCATGGTGGCCATCTTGGTCATGTGAGTGGACCGAATATATAAACTTTGTTTCCCGCTTTGCCTGAAGGCTGCATTTGAAATTAAATTGAAATCTGCCCAGTAGTTTCAGAGGAGAAGTCCTTTAAAAATGTTGACACATTACAGACAAACGACCTTTAGCCAAGATAACTAGATCCATATATGGGCATGGTGGCCATCTTGGTCATGTGACCCAGACCCCGGGTATAAACTTTCGTTCCCCCATCCCACTGAGACTCCATATGAAATTTGGCTTCGATCGGCCCAGTGGTTTCAGAGGAGAAGATGTTTGAAAATCTTGACAACGGATGGTCCCACGGAATGACCTTGACCTTTAGTGACATAATATCTTCATCTGGTCATTTAGTCGACCATGTACACCAAGTATTGTACCTAATACTTAAATAGTTTCTGAGAAATCCACTGTTTAAGCGTTTTCCCATATAAAAGCCTAACGTACCAAAGTTGACCATCCCGTAAATTAGGTCAAGGTCAATGCTAGATCATGATTTGTATAAAATATGATGGGCTCGCATGTCCGATGCTACATACCAAGTTTCAAGGTCATAGGCCTTTTAGTTCTGGAGAAGAAGATTTTTGAAGGGTTTTTACCATATATGGGCGTGGCGGCCATCTTGGTCATGTAACCTGGACCAAATATATAAACTTTCGTTCCCCCATCCTGTTAAGGCTCCACATGAAATTTGGCTTCAATCCACCCAGTGGTTTCTGAGAAGAAGATGTTTAAAAGTGTGGACGACGCCGACGACGCCGACGATGAAGTTTCACTTTCTGTCACAATTGCATAACGTTTTTAGCTCACCTGAGCCAGCGGCTCCGGGGGAGCTTATAGGATGGTAAGGCTCCGTCGTCCGTCGTCCGTCGTCCGTCCGTCCGTCCGTCGTCCGTCGTCCGTCCACACTTTCAAACGACTTCTCCTCTGAAACCGCTGGGCCGATTGTAACCAAATTTCATATAGAGCCTCCTGGGACCTTCGGAACGAAAAGTTGTTCAAACGGTCCTGGTCACATGACCAACATGGCCGCCATGCCCATATATGGTAAAAACCTGAAAAAATCTTCTTCTCCGGAACCAGTAGGCCGATGGCCTTGAAACTTGGTATGTAGCATCTGGTACACGAGTACTACCAAGATTGTTCAAATTGTGACCTTGGGTTCACCTTGACCTTTTTATGGTAAGGTCAAATTTGCTTCCTTATGCTTTTATATGGCAAAATGCTGCAACATAAGATATCTTGGAAACTGGTGAAGATTTTGGCCTAAAAATTGGTACATACAGTCATCTTAATGACTACATGAAGATTTGTGAGTACAAGAGGTCAAGGTCATTCTTTGACCTTTGACCCAGAACTCTCATATTTTGACAATTTCAAACTTCTCCTCTGAAACCGCTGGGCCGATTGTAACCAAATTTCATACAGAGCCTCCTGGGACATTAGGAACGAAAAATTGTTCAAACGGTCCAGGTCACATGACCAACATGGCAGCCATGCCCATATATGGTAAAAACCTGAAAAAATCTTCTTCTCCAGAACCAATAAGCCGATGGCCTTGAAACTTGGTATGTAGCATCTGGTACACGAGTACTACCAAGATTGTTCAAATTGTGACCTTGGGTTGACCTTGACCTTTTTTATGGTAAGGTCAAATTTGCTTCCTTGTGCTTTTATATGGCAAAATGCTGCAACATAAGATATCTTGGAAACTGGTGAAGATTTTGGCCTAAAAATTGGTACATACAGTCATCTTAATGACTACATGAAGATTTGTGAGTACAAGAGGTCAAGGTCATTCTTTGACCTTTGACCCAGAACTCTCATATTTTGACAATTTCAAACTTCTCCTCTGAAACCGCTGGGCCGATTGTAACCAAATTTCATATAGAGCCTCCTGGGACCTTAGGAACGAAAAATTGTTCAAACGGTTTAGGTCACATGACCAACATGGCAGCCATGCCCATATATGGTAAAAACCTGAAAACATCTTCTTCTCCAGAACCAATAGGCCGATGGCCTTGAAACTTGGTATGTAGCATTGGGTACACGAGTACTACCAAGATTGTTCAAATTATGACCTTGGGTTGACCTTGACCTTTTTAGCTCACCTGAGCCAGCGGCTCCGGGGGAGCTTATAGGATGTTAAGGCTCCGTCGTCCGTCGTCGTCCGTCCGTCGTCCGTCGTCCGTCCACAATTTCAAACGACTTCTCCTCTGAAACCGCTGGGCCAATTGTAACCAAATTTCATATGTGGCCTCCAGAGGAAGGGGGAACGAAAAGTTGTTCAAATGGTCTTGGTCACATGACCAACATGGCCGCCATGCCCATATATGGTAAAAACCTTTAAAAGTCTTCTTCTCCAGAACCAATGGGCCAATGGCCTTGAAACTTAGTATGTAGCATCGGGTACGTGAGTACTACCAAGATTGTTCAAATTATGACCTTGGGTTGACCTTGACCTTTTTTATGGTAAGGTCAAATTTGCTTCCTTGTGCTTTTATATGGCAAAATGCTAGAACTTAATATATCTTGGAAATTGTTGAATATTTTGGGCTAAAAATTGGTATCTACAGTCATCTTAATGAGTACATGAAGATTTATGAGTATAAGAGGTCAAGGTCATTCTTTGACCTTTGACCCAGGACTCTGATATTTTGACAATTTCAAACAATCTCCTCAAAAGCCACAGGACCATTTGTATTCAAATTTCATATAGAGCCTCCAGGGGTTGAGGGAACGATAATTTATTCATACCGTCCATGTCACATGACCAACATGGCCGCCACCCCCATATATGGTAAAAACCTTTAAAAATCTTCTTCTCCAGAACCAATGGACTGATGGCCTTGAAACTTGATATGTAGCATTGGGTACTTGAGTACTACCAAGATTGTTCAAATTATGACCTTGGGTTGACCTTGACCATTTTTATGGCAAGGTCAAATAAAGGAAAATGCTAGAAAATAAGATTTCTTGGAAAGCTTTGAAGATTAAGGCCTAAAAATTGGTATACACAGTCATCTAATTGAGTACATGAAGATTTGTGAGTACAAGAGGTCAAGGTCATTCTTTGACCTTTGACCCAGAACTCTCATATTTTTACAATTTCAAACAATCTCCTCAAAAACCACTGGACCAATTGTAACCAAATTTCATATAGAGCTTTCAGGTGTTGAAGGAATGAAATTTTGTTCAAACGGCCCAGGTCACATGACCAACATGGCGACCATGCCCATATATGGTAAAAAGCCTTTAAAAATCTTCTTCTCCAGAACCAATTGACCGATGGCCTTGAAACTTGGTATGTAGCATTGGGTACTCCAGTACTGTCAAGACTGTTCAAAATGATGACCTTGGATTGACCTTGAATATTTTACAGCAAGGTCAAATATTAGAAAATGCTAGTATGGTAAAATGCTAGAACATAAGATTTCATGGATAGTTTTGAAGATTTAGACCTAAAAATTGGTCAATACAGTTATCTTTATGAGTACAAGAGGTCATGGTCAGTCTTTGACTTTTGACCCAAGACTCATAGTTTGACAGTTTCAGACATAAGAAAAAGCCACTTTGCCAATTGCTCGGGTGAGCGATTCAGGGCCTCATGGCCCTCTTGTTTTCAAAAGCATTAGTGAGTGAAACTTGTCAAAATTTATTTTCGTACTTTCATATTCATGTTAACACATATGAGCCGCGACACGAGAAAACCAACAATGTGGTTGTGCGCCCAGCGCAGACTCGGATCAGCCTGGGCGTCCATCCATTCTGGTCAGACTCTTCGCTAAGTGCTCAAAGGGCAGCTAAGGGACTGAGCTACCCCCATGCGGACAGCGAAGACTCTGATCAGACTGGGCGGATGCCCAGGCTGATCTGAGTCTGCGCTGGCCGCACAACCACATTGTTGGTTTTCTCGTGTCGCGGCTCATATTTAAAATACAAGAGTGGGTTCGGGAATGAGCTTTGTGAATCATATTGTCTTGTAAATCCGAGTTTTTCTCTAAGGCCGGAATAAAAAATTCATTGAGGGTTTTTATGTTAAATTTCATTTTCATGATCGCTTGAAGTAAGAAAGCTGACACTAAAATGTTTTTAGTGTAGGTATCACAACTGTAACAGTCGTTTGCGATCTTTGTAACTATCCAGTTTCAAACTGGATGTATCATTAAAGCTATAATTTACTGCTAAGTATGAATAAATTTACAATATTTAGACAGTATATCTAATGATAATCACCACTATTAAGGCAGTTACATGTAATTTTATGACAAAAAAGGTACACTTAAACATCACAATAAACATTCATGAGATCTTAGCCGTAGATGTTGTTGATAGACACAAGTGGCTGCAACCTGAATGATGTCAAAAAACTGCGGTGACTGAACTTTGATTTTAAACTGAATAAAGAATTTTAAGTAAATAATATGCATATCCGATGTATGCGCTTCCTTCCGTTTACTTTTGAGACAAACATTCCATTTAAAATCGGTTAAAGATATACTCCCTTTATACTAATAACAAAAATGATTTGATGAAATATTTCATGCAATACCTCCGACATGGTCTAACTATACATTTGAATTAGAGTTTAGATAATAATATTCAATAAAAGTGACTTTAAACAAAAAGTAAGATGAATTTTTATACAGTCGCGGACCGCGGTTGAAATCGCATTATTGGACAAAAACAATTTATTCATAGGTCACAATCACGTGCACGAATAAGAAAAATACCTCTACCTGATCACATGACACACGTGGTCAAAATCGATATTCTTACAGGCCGTGAGGAAATAGGTAATTTGAATATTAATTTGAAGATTATTTTTCATTCCATATTTATCGAATAAATACGCATTTTCTCAAAACTTTTACGGTTAATTATGAGACTATTACATATTGTCTAACGAAATTCTGTAAAAATATTTGTTTCTGAAAACATGAAATAAACGAGGGAGACAATCTTTAAGTATATAGTTTAATAAAAATATAGTTAAACTTCAAGCAGATTTATGTCTTGAAAATGGAGCATATTTGTCAGCTATTCAAAATTGCTAAAAGGAGCTCAAATTTGAAGACACACTTTTAAGTACTTACATCTTTTATTATGTCCATGGCGCATATCCTTGCACATCACCATATAATGTTGTTATTATTCTAGTATATGTAGTTACTGCATTAAGCTAGCAGTCTGTTTATTTTGGTTAGAGAGTTGCAATCATCAGAATCGTTCCAATAAAAGTAATAATAATAATAATAACTCAAGGCTATTTAAATAGCCTTGAGTTATTATTATTATTACTTTTATTATTTTACCCTCTTACACCCTTTTTGATTTGGTCCAAAAATGTGACTTTATGCTAATAATGCAGGATTTTCCACTTATTATGCAGGCAAATTTTGTGTTCGATTTTGGTTTGGTCTGGGCTAAGCCATGCATTTGATATTTAAAGCGACGAAATTACACTAGCAAGCCAACAGTCAGTAAGGGTTACTTCCCAAGTTTCAAGTTTACGTCACACTAGCTTTTATGGTTTTCATTCCACTTTGGGCTTCATCATAGATCGTTCTATCACGGAATGATAGGTTAAAGGAAACAGTTTGAACTTTTACTATATTCATGAGCATACACATATGCACTGGGCATGCAGTGGATTGCGTTGCGACTTGGTAATATATATTTGGTTATTGATGGTGATTTAACAGCTGACTGATTACAAGTGCATGTTGTACTCAGAGACATAAACCTCTCATTCGTCCCAATGAAATGTTAACAATGAACATACAATGATCTGAAACGGTGTTCAGCTAAAGCATTCTATCACATGAGAATGTAGTGGGGAACCGTCATATCCAAACGAACTGTCGACTGAATCTCGCAGTCTATCTACTTTTAAACTCATAATCGTTCCATTGCATCTGTAGGAAAAATATGTCGTCATTTGATTGCTGACTTATCAATAGAACAACAAAGGACAATCAAGGAATTAGCGTTTGTAATACTGGAACACTACTTTAGCTGTTGTCAAGTACGTATAAGTATCACGAGAATAAAGCAGCCGCGACACGAGAAGACCAACAAAGTGGTTATGCGGCCAGCGCAGACTCAGATCAGCCTGGGCATCCTCCCAGTCTAATCAGACTATTTCCTAAGCGCTTAAAGGGAAGCTAAGGGTCTAAGCCACCCCCATGCGGACAGCGAAGACTTTGATCTGAGTCTGCGCTGGGCGCACAACCACATTGTTGGTTTTGTCGTGTCGCGGCTCAAAGATGTTATTTGCAAGTGTTATTATATCACTCGAGCACTACATATTGTTGAGTGAAGCAGTCAGGAAAACTGCAACAGACGTTTTACATACAATGTAATATAAAAACATGTGTCAAACAAACAAGTGACGAGGTAGCAAATAAAAACTATTTATACATGATGGTTTTTTTTGAGCCGAAGGCTGCACTGGGCCGATTGAATCCAATTTTGTTTTTTGATGAACCTTTATGGATCGAAGTAACGAAAGAATAATCAGTTGGTTGAGGTAACATGACCAAGATGCCAACTGTGCTCATTCTGATTATTTTAGTACGCACAAGTATTACCGTGTTTTTACAGATCATGATCCAATGTTGACATATGGCATTTTTTATGTCCAATGCAATTTGTTTCCTTGTGCTTTTGCATGAGATATGTTTTAACTGTTAACTGCTCAGAACTATCGACGGATAAGGTATAAAGTTTGGTACAAAGAAGCAAATAGATGAATAAATCGGTGGTCGCAGTCATTCTTTGTCCAAGGTCAAACCGATTTCAAACGTTTCAAACATATATTCTGCAAAGCCTACGGAGCGATTGATAATGTCGTATCGAGGTGAAAGGTTGTGTATAGATGGCTACTAATCTCATACATGGTATAACCTACTAAAATCTTTACATTAAGAACCAAACCGCTGAAGACATTGAGGCGTGCTGTTCAGCTTTGGTTCCTTGTAAACTACATAATAAGTTTCAGAGAAGCCTTAGACTGACCTTTGGCCTTTCTTATGAAAGGTCAGATTTGTTCCAATATGTATTTATCAGGGCCCTATTGGAGACCTAGTGGTATATTGCTAAGAATGTTTAATTGGTGAACACGGCCAATTATTTCAGCTTTAATTCAGCGCTCAGGCGAAGTATACAGGACCAGGTGCTCCTCTGAATTATTTATTTATAGCTCATTGAAAAGTGGGTACCAGTTTCAGGAAAAGATGTCTTACGAAATTCTGTACAGCTGCACGGACCATAAATATTATAAATTTGGGACAACTTCAACAATTTTCATAGCTACAATGCAGTAATTCTTCTAAAAGATGCAGATGAAAGGGGCAAACCGTGTAAGACCCTGATCAGACTGTAGGAGCAGGCTGATAAGGGCCAAGTTGTTCGAAGCAATGTTAGCCTAACGAGCTCGTTAAGAGGTCAGCCCGTTACATGTAAGTGTTTTACAGTTTTATTACCAAATACGCTGATATTTTTTGTTGAAAAATGTGAGAAGCTTTTGCAAAAGCTTCTCACATTTTTGCAACACAAAATATTGGCATATTTGTGATATTAACGTTTGAAATTTTAACGTCACGTTAACTAACCACGCCGTTAGTTTTGAACAACTGGGCCCTGGTGTTTACACTGTTTGCTCAGACATATCTGTCCCAATATTTAAGATTTTAACGGTAGATGTGTACATTTGGTTTAAACAGTATTTTAGTTTTTATTAATTACATACATGCACATAATTACAAATCAACAGAATATAGGGTCTGACGGTAAGCGTGAAGTTTATATTAAAGTCATCTCCTTAAAGGTAGGTTCCTGTACTTTGGAATGCATCATAATTTTGATGATTTTTCATCCAAATTGTTGGAAAGCACTTATAAAAAGGGAATGAATAAGTTTCACTAAAAAGTGTACATAAAAAAAATATTAGAAAAACTGTTTTGCAAGGGATTTCCTAACTCTGCTTCGCACACCAGTTAGTGCTATTTTTAGTTCGTGCCAATAATAGATAACACTGCTGACGTCATGCTGCATTGCATTTTGGGATAGTTTTAACCCATCCGCCATGCCAGGACCTCTAGGAGAGCTCACAGCAACAGAAAATTGACCTTTGGAGAATGGCATCAGAAATCGCGCACTTATATACATAATAAACATAGTTATTTTTAGAACTGGAATTCCAACGAAAGAAAATAAACCAAAAGGGAAAATGTATATTTTCTTCAACATCTGACGATTTTCTCAGTAGCAACAAATTCAGAAAAATAGTAGAATTCAATACTACTCAGAAAAAGACGGAATCATTTTGTGAACATAATTGTTATTGCTAGTCCAGGAACCTACCTTTAATTGTGTACAGTTGTTCAACATTTTCGGTCTGAAGTACCTGAAAACACGTTTTATTAGTTCAAGGATTTGCATCTCAAGAAGTCCTCGAGACGGTGTTAGACAGTTGCCAACATTCGTATTCGGCACTTGATTATATAACCCACTTCATGAAGCATCTCTTACTTTGTTTTTAGGTTTGGCGTTGTATGATAACGAAATTATTTATAAATAATGACGTATCTTCAGAAACAGTGTCTTCGGGAATGTGCGAAATACCCAGATCCGCTGCCGTGCATGCGCAGTCGGATTTGCCCCTGTCGTTCACATTAATAATTGGGCTTCGTTAAATTGTGAAACAGTATTGTCCATGGACTAACCGTGCAGTGCAATATTAACATGCACGTATGTCTGAAGATGAGTTTCCTCACCAACGTCCCAATCACAGGGTATATTCGATTCCGCCAATTTTCGCTACCTGCAGAGACTGTACATTATATTTGGCTTCCGCCGAGTCTGTCCGCGATCTCTTGCTTCCTGCCGAGACTTCTGTACATGATAAATGGCTTCCTGCAGAGACTGTCCGCGTGATTCTGCTTCCTGCCGAGGCTCTCGGCAGGAAGCAGAGTCACGCGGACAGTCTCGGCAGGAAGCCATTCTTCGAGGACAGTAGTCACTGCAGGAAGCAAGAAATCGCGGACAGTCTCGGCGGAAGCCAAATATGACGGACAGTCTCTGCAGGAAGCGAAAATTGGCGGAATCGATTATACCCTGTGCAAATGTAATAATAGACAAGTGGAATGGAAATGGATTTTTCAATATCGGAAAAGCTTTTTAAGTTGGAGTCAAGTGGTTGAAAGTATTTCACGTGTTTGGGTTTTGTTTTAATAGTTAGGAAAGACGGCTTTCCACGCTTGTGTGTCAAGAGGTTTTATGTAATGAAATTGCAGAAGCGGGGCAGCATCGAACTAAATAAAACACGGAAGTTCAGAAGTGTGCGCTGTGTTGATGGGATGGACAATTCGTCCATATAGTAGATCAGACTGTTTTTAGAATGATGTGAAAGTGCTTCCAAAAAGTCTTCATCACACGATGCGGATCCTAATGCTCTTAGCTGAGTACAAGACAGAGGTTCTGTCGACTAGCGTCAGAGACTGACGTATAAAAAGGATCTGACTTGAGGATACATCGATAAGCTTGAACAAAACTGCGGGACTAGTACTTGAACAGTGTTTCTAGATGTATGTCAGGTCCTATTCCTATTATCGAAACGAGACCCCTGGCTCAGTGAGTAAAGCGCTGGTCTTCTTTATAAGCGGACCCAGGCTCGAGACCCGCTTGAGGCGGAATTTTTGCCAACCGTAAACGGGGTTCCATTGCACACAGCCGCTCATTATCACCCTCATATTGTCCTGATATTACTAAACTACTGTTTAAAAAAAAAGTAAAATTGCAAGCCATCCGTCTATTAGCGAATCAAAATCGTTGGCAGCGCTATTAAATATAACACGCAATCACTTCCAGAAAGCAACTGTCACTCTGGCTTTCACTCTCTACGTTTGAACAAACAAAGCCTTCGTCAGCTACATTGCTTACTGTTAAAGGTTCTGCTCTTTTCATGTGAATAAACAGGAACATTGCTGTATTGTTTACTGTTTAAGATGATAATGCGGGGATCAATCATCAGTTCAAGTAAGCCCCAGACTATGTAAATTGGGCAATTTTCTCCATAAAGGGAAGAAAGTGTAATTGAAGAATGTACATTGTGAATAATTTTGGCACTTTCTTGTGAGAAATCAATGTAAATATCAAGATTTGCTTGTAAGCTGTGATTACTGACGATTACCGTTTTAAGCGTGATTTTTCGGAGGGTAATTCCATGGCAAATGTTGCAGACTCAACCAGGCTGCTCCTCAGAGCAGCCTGGTTGAATGTGCAATATTTGCCAATAATTTTATAAACGCATTATACTACTTAAGGACATTGTTAGACTTGCCTTAGGTAAAAAATGTAACAACTCATTGCTCGAATTTGTTAGATTTCGGCCGCATATTTATGATAAATTCGGTAATTTCATTCGGTATTGTTCATATGTTATTATTATCAAAACATATCTAAGATGGTTTTCTTTTATACAAGCAACATACATTATTTATTCCGCAATAGTTCTAGATTTATTGCTGTGTTTGTTTGTGGTTTGTTTACGATACATATGAATTGCAGTATTTTCCAGCAATATACGATTATTAAGTGTTTTAGTTTTATTTCTCGTGTTCAGTTCCGTATAAAACTATAATTGTATTGCATAACTGACATGGTACAAGCTGTTCGAATCTATGTAATGCTTACCGGACGATGCTGGATTTGCCTCATTGCAACTCCAAGTGAAAGATAGTATGGGTATAGTGAAATTACCGGACTATCATTGAGAGATTTTATTGCTAACAGCCAAGTGTGATCTTGCTTGAAAGTCTGGTCTTGCTTGATACACTATATACATAAGGGGATTTCAAGCTGCTCTAAGTGTTGCTGCAACAAAACACACACATCCCTAGAAATATTAGAAAGAATAGCTTGAGTTCATGGTTTTATCATTTTTCTGTGTTACAGTAGACATTGGTCTCTATGTGTTTTGGAAAATATTGTTTTATATCTGCCTATGACGTAGGGTTGCACCAGATGAAACCTGCGATTTAGTCTCAAATAAACGGTTATTAATCAAAGAACACGGGTTTTCCATCAGCAATTCTAGCAAGTCTAGCAAGTAAATACAGAAGTGCACAAAGCGTGGGAGAACATTTATTATCATTGACCTTTCTAAAGCTGCGTTTATTCTGTGGTTTGATAGCGGTCTTCGTCTGTTTGGCTACTATTTGTCTTCGACTTTTTGTTTAATATTTAGGATGGTTCCGTGGCCATTTCCTGGGAAAGAGATTTTTTTTTTATCTATTAATTCTTTTTCTCTTTGCTTTCAGTAAAGACCGAAACAATACGATTTTCAGTAAAGCCGCAACACGAAACGAAACACGACATGCAATCTTGTTTCGTTTTGTGTTCTGTCTTTACTGATTTACTTTCCTGATATTTGTGTTTAGGGCAGGGTGTGGAAATCGATTGTTTCGGTTCCTAATCATTGCCATTTCATCTATTTTGATAAATTTGGAAATATGTTTAAGCAACCTCTGGGATCTAAAATCAACACAATAGAAATGAAAGCCTCTGGATCTACTGAACTTTCCCAGTTATTTTGTCTAGAAATGTCTTGTGCTGAATATCGGGCAGTTTGCTGTTGCTTAAAAGGCCCTATTGCTTTATCAGCATGAACATTTTTATTATGAGGTATCGCTGCAAGATTCTCACTATAGTTTCGTAATTGTAAATGAGCTTTAAAAAATAAAACATCCTTGAGTTTCACATAAAAAAGGTTTGAAAACTCATTTAGGTCAATTTAGTTGGCAACTAAAATGACCTACTTTCGATTTCATAAAATGGTAAAAATACAATGTACAGGCATGGAGTCCCTATCACTATCCCGCCTACGTTTATATAGCATTGCTAGACGGGAAACCAAAACAGGAAATTGTATTTTTTGGAGCGATTTGTTATCTTTTTAAAACTTGTTTTTTTCTACTTTTTGCCAGTTATATGACTCAATCTATGCACACCAACCCACATTTTATTACTAAACGTGAAGCTTGAACCGCTTACAATGATTTGAGTTTAGGCGTTTTTATCGCTGATAGGACTATGGAGACTTTAATGTAAAACTATGTTACCTTACTACTGCAGCCAAATGAGCTAATGTTGTTTTTTGTTATTGCTTTTTTTCCTTCTTAGTTAATTTACTGTCTAGGAAAATGAAACCACAAAGTACATTTAGGCCAAATCGGACGTAGCCCGACAATTGTACACATGTTTAAGTTCTGATAACCAATAAATGCGTTTTAAGTTACGACCACTTGTAAGAATGTATTGTAAGATTTGCTTTTTGAGAAATCGATTAACCTCCATTTGTATGGCATTATCTGATAAATATTTGATAAGCAAGGCCTGCAGAATGATTAGTTCTTATCTAGATTATATTCTGTTGAGTTATGTAATTGAGAAAAGGTACTTTTACCTGCTATATAAGCTAGAACTAGTTTTCAGCTGCCTTCAGGAGGAGAGTCGTTTTCGTTTCTCTCTTCTGTCGTGCGTTGTATTTTGAAGTTGTGTCCTTTCCTTAGTATCTCCATTAGAACCGTTCAAGACAAAACCAACAAAGTGGCATGTGCGCCCAGCGAAGACTCAAATCAGCCTGGACAGCCACCCAGTCCGACCAGACGTCGTTGTGCCCGTAAAGGGTAGCGAAGTTTCTAAGAAACTTCCATTGCGACAGTGAAGACTTTCATCAGACTGGGCGGATGATTTTGTAGTGTAGCGACCTTTTTAAAAGTTTATACTTTATATTTTGCTCAAGTTTGGAGTGTTCATATGTATTTTGCTCGAGTTGGTATCTGTATAATGTATTTTGCTGGAGTTTGGCGTGTGTCTTTCTGAAAAAATGTATATTTGTGAGAAATTTGTATAGTGCTCGAGTTAATATATGTAAAAATATTGTATTTTGCTGGAGTTTGGAGTGTGTCTTTGTGAAAAATGTATATTTCGCTGGCGTTTGGAGTGTGCATTAGTGAAAAAAAACGTTTGTGTATTTGGTTCAAGATTGCATATGTAAAAACACTATATTTTGCTCAAGTTTGGGGTGTGTATGTATATGTGACATGATTGTATTTTGCCCTAGGTTGGAGTATGCGGCTGTGAAAAATCTGTTTTATTTTTACTTGCAGGCCCAATGTTTGCCATTACCAAGACGTAGAGATGGCTCTAGTCCGAGTACCATGTGTTCAAGCTTTTACTAGGATGGTCAAAGTATGGAGGCCAAACTGTAGCTATAGTAGACACTGGTGTATAGGATATGAGCGAAGGTAAGACAATTTTTATTTCAGAAAATAAAATTTTGATTGGTGTCCCGTGAAAGTGATTGTAAGCCCTGTGTAAACAGTCAGTACCCGGATCAGCCTGCGCAACTGAGCAAACTGACACGAGTCAAACTTTTTGATGTAAAGGAACCTCAGAATTTATGGATATATATACGAAAATGAAGAAATTGATCAGACTGCGCGACGTGCCTTAAGGTACCTTTACGCGTGATGCTAGTTAGAATGTATGTGAAACAAATTAAAAAATTGCACATTCTGATCAAGGTGTGCTCTGTTTTAAATAAGTTAATTATTTTATTAAACATTTTGATTATAGTTATAGAACAGATGGGTTTAGCTTAATTTTGAGTCTCTTGCACAGAAAACGGTTCAGTGTATAAGAATGAAATGCCAAAATAAACCGGATTATATTGTCTCACTGACATGTTTTGATTGAAAGAAACAAATGTGCAACAGTGTCAACAAGTGCAGAATAAGCACTAATAAAGAAATCATGAGAATCGGGAGAAAGACAATGTCTATGATCTTATCAAGAAAGTAGTTCCTCGCTGTCTAGGGAAAAGTGGCAACAACGAAGAAATGCAATTTATATACAATTTGGTTATTGTACTGCGACCAGTGTATTATTGCGACAAGTATGACAATTATTCGAAATAATATCCCAGGCGTCTATGAGAATTATGAAAATGAAATTATAGAAAAGAATCTTGTTTGATGTCGTACATGTAATTATCACTTGCTGATATCAAGATTCTCTATGAAACCTAATTTACAGAATGACTTGTACTTCAAATACTGGGGCACGTCTTGCGAAAGATCCATGCATGTTTTCCGACATTATATTTATTGACAAGGATTTTTCCGCAAACAGGCTCTGTCCTGTCATTTTCCTTTCTGAACGTTTCAAGGAATGCAAATACGCATGTGCATGCAATTCTGTAAAATTAATTCAACAAGCACCTGCATATAATTATGCGTGTTGTAATATTGATATCAGGAGAAGATTTCACCTCCAACTGCTAGCAGACATGACGATATTACTTTTCTTAGAGTTTAAACCCTATGCTTGTCCTTGTAAAACATGGTTGTGAGTAATGAATTTACTCCAATCGCCCCTTGATTTTCTACAATTATGAATCTAGTATCCTGCCTTTCTGTATAAGCCCAAGCATACACATTTAGCATGATAAACAGCAAAACTGTAACAAGTTACCTACGACTTAGCATAGCAAACTCGAGACTTCTCAACCTCAGGCAAAACATTAAATTGATTATTAAACGACCCCCAACCACAAAAAGGTCCGGACCACTTAAACCGGTCAGATATACACTCTGTAAACCTATACCATATTTATACATCACATACTGGCCGTACAACTACTCTCCGCTATCCTACCAAAGAGCATTTGTATCAGCCTGACTGTTAAGGAAATCCACTACGGCAGGTTCTTTTGACTCCGCAGCCATTGCTTCGCCCTTGGGCTCCAACAGCAGTCATCATGGCACCATGCACCACTGTAGTAGGAGGAGATAAATCGGTTAAGAAATTTCGACGAGCGCCCCTACCGGGAATCGATCTCACCACCCCGTTGTTGTTGTTGTTTTGTTGTTGTTGTTGTTTAGCTGTTGTTGTTGTTTTGTTGTTGTTGTTTTTGTTTGTTTGTTTGTTTTTTCGTGTGTTTTTTTTTCTTCACGAAATGCATACATCATCAGTTCGAACTACAATAGAAAATAATTTAACAATGACTGTACATGGAAATGAAATGGAAAATGCAAACTTTAAGGTGAATCGGCAATCGCGTGTCTACACTTGTTTAGAAACAAAATGTTAACTATCATTTACTATTATATATATACTAGTTTTAATGGCAGATTCTAATCTAGTGGCACAGCTCTTTCCCACATTTGCAGCAGACCTTATGGCATCGACGAGTAAATGTTTGAAACATGTTTAAAAAAAGAATCTGCTCGTTTAGCAGCAAATATTTCCTTTAAAAGTGAGTTGTAACGCGAATCCTTCTTTAAACTTGTGTTCCTTAAATGTGCTTGCATTTTTAGCTCACCTGAGCCTTTAGGCTCAGGGTGAGCTATTGTGCTCACCAAGTGTCCGTCGTGCGTCGTCCGTCGTGCGTCGTGCGTCGTCAACAATTTGCTTTAAATGACATTTATTCTGAAACCGCTGGGCCTAGGGCTTTGATATTTGGTATGAAGCATTGTCTAGTAAACCTCTACCATGTTTGTTCAAATGGTGGCCCCAGGGTCCAAAATGGCCCTGAAGCAGGGGGTCTTGGGTTCGAAACTAAAAAATACTTAAAAATCTTCTTCTCCAGAACCGGTTGGCTCAGATGTTTGAAATTTGGTATGTAACATTGCCTAGTGGTCCTCTACCAAGTTTGTTCAAATGGTGGCCCCAGGGTCCAAAATGGCCCTGGGGCAGGGGGTCTTGGGTTTGAAACTAAAAGATACTTAAAAATCTTCTTCTCCAGAACTGCTTGGCACAGAGGCTTGAAATTTGGTATGAAGCATTGCCTAGTGGTCCTTTACCAAGTTTGTTTTAATGGTGGCCCCAGGGTCCAAAATGGCCCTGGGGCAGGGGGTCTTGGGTTCGAAACTAAAAAATACTTAAAAATCTTCATCTCCAGAACTGCTTGGCTCAAATGCTTGAAACTTGGTATGTAACATCGCCTAGTGGTCCTCTACCAAGTTTGTTCAAATGGTGGCCCCAGGGTCAAAAATGGCCCTGCGGCAGGGGGTCTTGGGTTTGAAACTAAAAGATACTTAAAAATCTTCTTCTCCAGAACTGCTTGGCTCAGAGGCTTGAAATTTGGTATGGAACATTGCCTAGTGGTCCTTTACCAAGTTTGTTTTAATGGTGGCCCCAGGGTCCAAAAATGTCCCCGGGGCAGGGGGTCTTGGGTTTCAGAACTAAAAAATACTTAAAAATCATCTACTTCAGAACCGCAAGGCTCAGCTGCTTGAAATTTGGTCTGTAGCATTGTCTATAGGTCCTCTACCAAATTTGTTCAAATGGTGGCCCCAGGGTCCAAAATGGCCCTGGGGCAGGGGTTCTTTGGTTCGAAACTAAAAAATACTTAAAAATCTTCTTCACCAGAACTGCTTGCCTCAGATGCTTGAAATTAGGTATGTTACATTGCCTAGTGGCCCTCTACCAAGTTTGTTCAAATGGTGGCCCCAGGGTCCAAAATGGCCCCGGGGCAGGGAGTCCCAGGTTTGAACCATAGAAATACATAGAAAAATTTAAAAAAAATCATCTACTTCAGAACCGCAAGGCTCAGATGCTTGACATTTGGTATGTAGCTTTGCCTAGTGGTCTTTTACCAAGTTTGTTCAAATGATGACCCCAGGGTCTACAATGGCTCCACTCTAGGGGGTCCTGGGTTTGAACCATAGAAAAACATTCAAAAATCTTCCTCTTCAGAACCACTTGGCTCAGATGCTTGAAATTTAGTATGTAGCATTGCCTAGTGGTCCTTTACCAAAATTATTCAAATGATGGCCACAGGGTCCAAAATGGCCCTGCCCCAGGGGGTCCAGGGTTTGAACCATAGCAATACATAGAAAATATTCAAAAATCTTCTTCAAAACCATTTGAAAGTGGTTGCAAACTATCAGGTTTGTTAAATGATGACCCTTGTTTGACCTTTAACCTTTTTGGTCAGGTGAGCGATTCACGGCCTCTTGGCCCTCTTGTTTAACTAAAATGTCACTATCATAGACGAAAATACTGCATTACTACATGCTTAATGAGTTTCCAAAGCAAACGTTTTATCAAACGGACAGCCCAAAATCACGTAATATTATAATGCTACATGCTGACCAATTGACGTGTCTACCAACCAAATACACTTAGAGGGCGTTGCCTGGCATGGTTATGAACAGAACAGAACAAAATGTATGCACATGGAGTATTATAGTAATAGGCGTCTGTCTAATGTTTTGTGTTATCAGCGTCGATCCAAAAGGGCTGTTTTTACTTGCACCACACTGGCCTTTTTTCCGCGGAAGTTATTCGGTACGACAAGGCGCAAAACAAACTGCTATCGCGTAAAAAAGTCTTTCTCACACATAAATAAACATTTTTTTCTTTTCCCTTTCTGACACATATAATTTGAATGATAGTGCTACTGAACGTTATTAATGATGCACCTGCATCCAGTTATAACTCCGTTTAAAGATGTTTGAGTACGGTTTGTACTCTTCCATGTTTATCACCATTTTTAAATAGGAAGACATTTTTAAGGTTTCCTCTTGGACGGACACTCGGCGCCAGGTGTGTGCAACTATGGTTACGTACCGCTGAGCCACTTGGGGAACGTCGTTAGGAAAATTGAAACAGAACAGAATAAGTTTTCCTGCTTGCTTTGCTGACGAAACCCTTATTAAAGGGGTCTACTCTAAAAGGAAAGAATTTGCTCCAAGAGGAGCAAATTCTTTCCTTTAAGAGTAGATCCTCACTGAGACGGCAGGCAAAATGAAAATGACAGAGTTGGTTCCTCTGAAAAAAGAACTAATTCATCTTTACCTAATATGTTTGAATAGCAATTCATCACTCGCTCACAAAGTTGATTTACGTACAACAGTACATAACAGTTGTTACTACTGGTTTGTTGTGGTTTAAGGTTTGTAAAACTGAAACTCAGAGAGTCAGCGCTTGCCTGCTAAGCTAACGGCCCATGAGAGAGTCTCAGTGGAAGCGGAATTATTTACAACGGCTACATATTTATGTAACAGGGCTCCACAGCACATCGCCTTTCATGACCGAACTTCATTCCGTGTCTGCGTTTAGAACAAGTGCTATGTGTATCCTCATTGATATGATATTTTGAATATTATTCTAATCTTTTCGTCCTTGCATTTTTCTGATATGACAGAACTACTGATAAAACTGACAAAAGGACCATAATACTTTGACTTATTCGCTCTTCAGTCCATCAGGCCCAGAGCAGCTCTCACATACAGACAACAACAAGAAACACAAATCATGTGAACCGTCTTCCATTGTTACTTTTACATTATAGTACAGGTAACTACTGTAGAATATCTGCATGGCTTGTCGAAAATGTCAATAACTTTGTTTTGGTTCTGCCATAAATCTATCAGCTGTCTGAGCTATACAATTACCGATCTTCCCAAAATACATTTTACTCCTACAATTGAGCTGCGACGCGAGAAACCCAACAATGTGGTTGTGCGCCCAGCGCAGACTCAGATCAGCCTGGGCATCCGCCCAGTCTGACCAGAGTCTTCGCTGCTCGCTTATAGGTAGCTTAGACCCTTACCTACCTACATGTATAAGTCCTTAGCAAAGACTCTGTTCAGACTAAGCGGATGCCCCGACTGATCTGAGTCTGCGCACGGCGCACAACCACATTGTTGGTTTTCTCACGTCGCGGCTCAATTATACTATTTAAGACTTTCTGTTTTTTATGCCAAGCCAGTAGTAAGTTGTATTCAAACAACACTCGACCCAGGGCTGATCAGTAAGTTTCAGCTACATTGACTTTGGTGAGTAGGAAGTCAATATGTCTGGGTTCCGAAACATGGCTTTGTAAAGGTTGTTGTTGCACTCTTTGGCATATACAGAGCTCGTAGCGATTGTAATTTATATAGTTATCTACAATTTATCTTTTTTTTTTAATAATTTGCCTACACTTTTATTCTCTGTATCGAAATTAATGCTTGATATGCATTTGCAATGAGCACAAACTTTAATGGCTAATTTCGTAGCTGGCCCCGCGTTTAAGCCTGCGAAAAGATGAGCTGCCTGGTGCTTCTGTGGCAGAAATGCTAGAAGCTGTTGCAGAACCTGAGTGCCATTTATCTCATGTCGGGTCAATGTGCTACAAAGTCGGAGGCACCGTCTGGACATGACTGAAACATTGTTTACTGGGACGTAAAACCACCACATAAAAATCAACAACCTTTTTCGTAACACATTATGCATTGAGACTGTTCGGAATGCCTTTGTTTTCTTAAAACAGATTTGTTATGTATGTAACAGTTTTATTGCAGTCTTTTTGGTGCCTTAAATCTTTCTCACAAGTGCCACTAGACTAGATTTTTTAATTAATTAGTTACAAGTCATTTCGTTTCGAAATATGTAACAAAGTACATATCAGTATCATCACTTACTTCGTATAAAATCTTTTGAGCATTAAAGGTCATTTAACATTCTTGTTTAGTGCATTTTTATACACTTTCTCTTAGTAACTCGGTACGAAAAGAAAATAAATCTTACACTGAAATCATTGAAATGAAAACATTTTTTATGAAAAACGAAGAACACACATATTTTCACACAGAGCCACAGACAATAAATTTGGCATGCGTCACAGTTTGGCCTCACTATCATTTTTGAAAAAACTGACGTTTCTGTTACAACACATGCAGATGCACTAAGATGCAACTCCGTTTCATTATTTTTACTAGATTAATATTTTTCGCTCACAATATTTTTTTCATGAAACTAAGAATATGCAAATGTTATAAGAAAACATGTGTAAACCACTTCACGTATAGTCCATTTGTAGGTCTTTCAGACGTTGACTTATATGCAATCACTGCCTACTTTGCCTCTAGCCAGTACGATTTGCGTCTTCATTGTTCGCTAAGACAATTCTTTCTAAATATAAAGGACTCTTATATTCAGTTTCAGCTTACTCCTACCCGTTAGAGACTTCATGCAGGTCTCTTAAACAGTGTAAATAAAAAGAAATACTTTCAGTATTATCTGAGTGGCGTTTCAACAAGTAATATATTTAAAGAAAGAAATGCTGAAAATTAAGAGTGATTGATGTTACAAAATCAAAGGAGTTACTTAGGTTATCAATAAGTGGGATAAATTATGCTGTCATAAAAAAACTAATTGAAATTGATGTATTTGTTCCCTGATATGTGGTAGGTACATTATAGAATTCAAAAAATTCAAATAAATCATTTTAATAAATAAGCTGATTTTAATATTTTCAATATTGAATTAACACACCCAAACAAGCATCCCCTACTGAAACAATGTATGGTTTTATTTCCACATAAATCCAAATGGTGAACGACTGCCTTCTTGAATTGAAAGCTATGCAAATGGCTGATTGAGACCATCGTCAAATGAAACTAAATCCATGTTCAAATCATGGAATTTTCGTACCATTTGAACACCATTTAAGCCTTGCTTATTCGCGATTCGGGCCATTACTTTTTTACGGTACCTGGTGTTTATTTCAGCCCTAGAATAAACATATTGTTTCTCACTTTAGTTTGCGTCAAAAACATTCAGCTTTTAATCAAGCATTGACGTCAAGAAATGCTATGTACTATAAACAACATTTTTATGATTTTCAGGCCCTTTCAATGACTTTATCAAGGAAATGCAAGAACAGCGATCATGCATGTTTATTTCCTAGCATTAACATTTGCTGCGTCCCTCGGAAGAAGTTCAAACAACTATCTAGGGCTCCGAAGAAAACTTATATACTCCCTTGTCTTGTTTTGCTTCGTGTGACGTCATTATTTTTTCCTTCCATATTTGGTTTTATGGTAGGAATATAAAGTGGTTCCCCTGAAAGTTTATCAATTTAGCTTCAACCTCCAGACAACAAGTGGTTGGGGTTGGTCAATCTGAGCCTCAGATAATTTTATTTACATCCGGTCTGACCTTGTATTTGGTCACTGCAGAAACCTATATGAAGGATGTTAGACTGCGGAGGGTTACTCCCAGGTAATTCTTATACATTAACATGTAATTAACATTAAGGTGCATATAATTAATGTCATATTAGCGAAACAGCGATTTAAAATGTAATTTAATATGATGTTGATTCCTTTTTAACTAATTCCATGCTGATTAATCATAAAACAGAACGTAATTTGTCGTTTATGGCTTTTTTACTTTACATTTAAACATCTTGTTATGATTTCCATTTATTTTTTTATTCCTTTCCCACACTCACTTTGTATTAATTAAGAAATGCAAAGCACCACGTTTCATCATATAAAACTGTGCTGACAATTATTGATATAGTCATTTATTGTGTCTGGGATCCCCGACTCTGAGACATTGACGGCCGGTAACAGCGTAATTCCATTACCACCTGAAAAATCAAAATTCAAGCCTCTGCAAAATATGCCGGGCCGGGTAGCGCAATCGGTAGGGCACCTGACTCGTAAGTCAGAGGTCCTGGGTTCGAATCCCGGTCTGGCCACATACTTTCGTTTCTCCTTCCGCTGATTCAAGAAGAGCAGTTGTCAGTTACTGGCGAAAGTATGTGCACTTAGTACTGGTTAACCGCTTAGGAGGTCTAAGCCTGCCCAGGAATAGTGTGGTTAGGTTAACTGACCGTCCCGACATGACCTTAGTTGTTTACCGCGGACGTTAAGCATCAAATCAACCAACCAACCAACCAAAATCTGCAAAATATAATAATGATATTTGACTCATATTCATGTAAAGCATAGTTTATGCACTTTTTTTTTCTTTTTTTTTTTTTTTTTTTTTTTTGCATTTGAGTGAAAGAACTGGCGGGATAATGACAAAACTCCTAATTAAATGGCCAAACCTAAGTTTTGATTTGTCGGGTATGATAAAACTCCTGAAAATGGCAAACCTCAGTTTTGGTTTACCGGGTATCATACCCGGAATACCAAACTTAGGTTTCGCCGTTTTCGGGAGTCACAATGTACCTCTGTTTAAGTGTGTTACATGTATCATATGAGGTAGCTTCATTTAATTTATTTAGAGATATCGTTTAAATAAGATTAAAATGTGATTTATGACGTGGCTTGAGATATAGTAATATCTTGAGGTACTAATAGATGCCAAGATTCTGTTAAAAATCAAAATTAAAAAAAAAAAAAAAAAAAACATGTTTAAATGTCTCCTTAACAAAATGTTGACATTTCACTGCTGTGCTAGGTAAGGAAAGAACGCGATGTGCCAGCTTGCTGCAGGAGCTCGAGGTAATTTTTCTGTGTTGTATGAAAAACAATAAATAAATAAAACAGTAAAAATGTTACACTTATATGCTGTTTTATTTTTAACTAGCTCAGGCCAAGCAACATTATCTAGGAATAGACAAGAGGAATCTCATTCTTCAAGACTGCCCAAATCAACAATAAATAGCGCATGATTATGTAATAAAGGTTTAACCACATAATTAAACTGTCTGACTTGTAATTACAAACATTTCTAAAACACCTTCTATTTGAGGTCTGATGCCCTCTTTGCAGATTTTTCTAGTCTTACTTATTGTTTTTGTTTTTCAGTATGATCGCTCTTGAATAGTCTCAGATCGATTCTTATATTTTCGAGTTGTGGTCTGTGTGTGTGTTTGGGTAAGAGGGCTTGGGCAGTTCCATCTGCTCCGAATATGTGTTGTAAACGTGTTTTTCAAACATGTCATTGCCCTTTTTTCTGAATGGTTGTGATTGACACGTTCAGCCTCGAAGAAAATCATATTTTTGCTTTTGAGGCATGCATGGCACTTGTGATTGTACTTCATCACAACCACAATTGCATGTATAATATCACCCTTGCCAGAAAGTGCATACTTTAGTACAGACTATTTCGTAATGTGCAAGGTCTAAACTGAAAAGGGTGGTACAAATTAGCAAAACCATGATTTGTCTGCATATAAGGGAGATTACCCACACGCTTAAAGCTCGTGGATTATCTCCTCGAAAAGGCGGACAAACCAAGATATGACTATTACGTACTCATGAACTTAAAAGGTTATTCCACATTATCGCTGATAGGTAGCATTAAAATACTGATCTATCGCATACGGGACTGCTGGGTAAGTCGGAACTACATTGTTTACCATTATGTCACCAGGTCATGTGTTTTGCTTAAAGTTGTATCAGATCTATGTCCTAACGCGTCATGGCTACTCTTCAATGACCTGACAGCGTGGTTATGCGTTGAAAAATGTTTTTGTCAAAGAGAACATTATAATATCACATGAAATATTTATATTAGACCCAAGTAATATCATAATTACAAACACTGAATATCAACTGGTTGGTTTTCATTTATATGTTTTATCGCTTGCTATTTCGCAAAGGAACACATATGAGTAAACAAATAGGCGTATTAATTTTTATCCTCTGGAGGATAGTGATGAGTAAAATAAGGCAGTCAATCTTCGGAAAATATGACATACGCAAGGCAATGGTTATTCCATCCTGATTTTGAAAAACTGATCTACATTTCGCATTTTTAAACTACAGTGGTTTCAAATGTCCTATTGATGCCATCAGCAATACGCCAAGCACAATTTGTAACAGCAAAATATTACATGTAGCAGCTGACCATGTACATAACGTTTAAGCGCTCTGTCGCCGATCGTTTTAGCTCGAGACCGTCGAATATGATATAATGAGATAAATTACCCTTCTTACCCATCACATATCAGATTACTTCAGTTTCAATTTAGACCTAGGAAATATGACATTTCTTTGGTTTAAGTCGACTGCCTCATGTAACTTATTATTTGTAAAGCTGCAGATAGTAGGGTGTTTTGACAGTTTCCGTTTTTTTTCCTTGAAGCATAGCAAAGATGAGCCGCAACACGACAAAACGAACATAGTGGAATGTGCACCCAGCGAGGACTTAGATCAGCCTGGACATCCGCCCGGTCTGATCAAAGTCTTCACTGTCCGCACAGAGTGAGCTTAGACCCTTAGCTATCCTATAAGCGCACCGCGAAGGCTCTGATCAGACTGAGCGGATGTCCAGGCTGATCTGAGTCTTGATGGGGCGCACATGCCACTTTATTTGTTGTTTTTTTTTTTCGTGTCGTGGCTCAGCAATACATAAGCATTGGACAAATTAGTTCTTACATAAATTATGCTATTGGTAGCGTTAAATATTTAAATAAACTCAATACTATTTTACTACTCGCATATAATTCTTGGGCGGTACTACGGACGGTCAAAACATGTTTTTATTTTATTCTTTTTGAATTTATTGGTTTTTCAAATAGTTTCTGAAGGTAGATCATTTGGAAGCAAGGAAAATATCTGAGATACGAAAACAGCACACTCGTTTCGATCGTGTTTTTTCATCTTCAGAAATGTAATGTTGCAACACTGCCTTCGCCCCCTAGCACCGGCTTCAGCGCAACTCTATTTTCAGACTTACTCAGAATGAGCCCAACGATTCGAAAGGGCAGAAATAGAGGGCCTTACATGAGTGCCCATGTATTATTGAATTTATTAAACGAGTTGGGGAAAAGATAAGATGCGAGGCTATTCAATAATACAGGAGCATGAATGCAAGATTCTAGTTATCATACATGTATGACACTAAAATCGCATTTTATTAACACATTTTGCACTAATACGTCACGATTTCGCCATTAGAAAACGCAACGTTTATATGGACGTCAACGCATAACGTAACGACGTAATTTGCATGTTTAATCCACTAGTGGATTATTGTTTTTAATGCATGGCTCTACTACACTCTCAGATGCGACGTCATATGATAAACTATGATAAAATACGGGGAGGCTTTTCACGGCCGCCACAAAAATATTCTATAATTACGGGACATATTTCAAACCCTGAAATCCTACTTATCTTAATCATTACATAGAAACAATTTAGTATTCGTTGATTTTACCCCTTGTAGGTAAAATATGATTTATGACTTAATATTTTGTATTTTATTTATGATATCAACTTTTGGACATATTTCAATCAAATCTTAAATAAAGGATGACGTGTGAGCTGATGTAGAAAATAATGTCTACATCAAAAAAAGAAATAATGATACTAAATCACCACATCATTAAAGTGAAAGTAAGATGTGAAAATAAAAGCTGAAATGAGTGACAGCTTTGTGGGCTTTCATTTTAGCAAGGGCGTAGCTACCTATACGCAAATACGCAGGTGCGTATTGAAATTTTGTCAAATTGACAAAATTTCAACACACACCTGTGTATTTTCATGCTGAAATGTTGTTTGTTGGGCATGATTTTAATACCTACTGGCAACAGATATGAAAATTTGAAATATCTCGGCGGCTTAACCCCCTATTATTGCCCTTAATGAGTATAAAACATGATTGTGCGTACTGTGTAATTACCCCTAGCTACGCCCCTGATTTTAGAGCCCGAATTTTCAACAAATACCGCTTCATAAATTTCATGACCATTACTGCACTGAACATTAGCGTAACCTGTCATATGGGTAATAATTTTTAGATTTTTCCGCTTTGTAAACGCGCTATTTCATTTCCACTTAAAACTAAACAGTTCAAGTGTCTGAAAAGCAGGTTGACATATTATAACAATGCCATTTGATCCTTTTGTAAGTAAAGCAACTTTGTAAAAGACAATTTGGTGATGCCATCTCAAATGAAAATTTTAAGGAGTTCCTTTAAGAGCAGAGAACACATTCGCAAGAAGGAACATGAGCCATACTTCAAAGTTTCGGCTATCCAAGCCTCATCAGTGACCCTGGTAATATCATGCGACGAAAACCAGAGAGAAGCATACTGTAATTTCTTGATTTAATAAGGCTGTCGATTCAAAGACTTCTAAATGTAGTAATAAAAATGGGTCCAAATGAATATAAAAAGCGATGGTCTAGAATAAGAGTCTAAACCAATCAAAAAATTTTGATTTCTCAGCATATATCCTCTGATCTCAAAGGACAAAAATGAAAGACAGTCTGCACTATGGATAATGTACGGAGAGACGTTTTACGGTCGCCACACGGCACAACACCAGCTGCAGAGAAGACAAATAAAAATCTTAAAGATTTTCTTCAAGAGCAGAGAACATATTCACAAGAAGGAACATGGGCCATACTTTGAAAACTCCTGAAAGTGGCCAAACCGAAATTTCGGTTTGGCCACTTTCAGGAGTTTTTGTGATAACTCTACTAGTTATTTTACCTGAAATAGATGGCTGACTGGCCATTTCAGTCATAACAGGACGTTGGACGGATGATTTTGAAAGACTGTGTACAATGGAACCCCATTTACGTGGAAAAACTCCGCCTACAGCGGGTCTGGAGCCCAGGACCGCTAGATCAGCAGGTCAGCGCTTATCTTACTGAGCTACCGGGGTTTCTATTTTTCTTCAAAGCCAATGGGCTCCTACTTTTCTTCTAAGCAAATTTTGCGCACATATATGCTTTTTAAATATACCAATTGAAAAGCATTGTTACGTTCTGGCAGTCCATTTGCAGAAACTTGAATTTTTAATTTGAGCGTTGACGGTTCGCAAAGACTTTGACAAAGCTGAAACCAATATAGAGAGACAACAACATCTCTATTGGATCAAATGTGAAATCCATACGCTCCCTTGTCATTTCCACATTTCTGTATGCCTGTAAACCCTGGACTTTGACAGCAGATTCAGAGAAAAGAACGCACGCCTTTAGGATGAGATGCTACCGAAGCTTATTTATACATTTCGTACAAGGGGCACATAACCAATGAGGAGGTTCGCAGAAAGATCCAAGCAGCCGTTCGAAAATTTGATGACTTCCTGACAAGGGTCAAGTAACGGAAACTAAGGTTGTTTGGTCACATCTCAAGGTCTTCTGGTGTAGCATAGACGATTCTACAGGGCACAGTGAAAGTAAAAAAAAAGGTAGACAGAAAAAGAGGTGGGAAGATAAATATTATAGAGTGGACAGGAATGGACTTTATCAGCCGAAACTATGTAGTCTAGTCCTCGTAACACCTTCCGAATGTGTTCTTTGCTCTTGAAGGAACTCTTTAAGATTAATTTTAAATTTGTCCATTCAACCATGCCAGCTAAAAACAGGACAACGTGGGCTTGGGTCGTTTCGAAGTCAACTATGGTGCCCCAACAACCTTGTACGATTATGAGATAGAATAGAATATAGTTCGCAAATGGCTTTTGAGGGATTTCTGTTAATTAATCTCATGTTATTTCGTTCCTTCTCGTTTCAGGACACACTATTATCACACATTTAGGGACCAATATCAACCGAAGTATGTAAATAAATATAAATGTTGTCATGGATGGAGACAGTTAGGGACGGATTCGGGATGTATGTATAGTAAGTATAAGTGTGATATTTGCAATCAGATCTTTATTTTATGGTTACCCAAAGGACACACAAAAAGTGGAAGCTCACGACAATGAACCGCTTGATACCAAAGGCTTATCTGTTTATATCAAATATCATTATATCATAAATACTTCGACCCATTTTTAAATTTCTATCAATTTGACCATGTTTACACGTAGCACAAACTGCGTATTTGCATAATGAAGATGCGTAAATTATGCAGGACTTATACGTCCCCATTGCTGCCCCAGTTGTGTAAATCCTTGCATTATTTTATTACAAGCCGTCACTGCACAGTTGTTGTCGGAAATGAACGTTGGTGGCGAGCAAACATCTAACGAATTTTAATGTTGAAAAGTCGTTTTGGTCATTTTGGTTGTCAACCAAAATGTCGAAAATTGTAAATGGCTAAAATAAAATGTACATTGCAATGGAGCTCACTTATTGTATCTACTACGTTTATATCTCTTCCTTTAATAGTTTATCAGCAGCATAGTTGCCTTTTTGTTGACAATATTCAATTTTCGAAAACTTATTCCGAGCTGCACGTGAAGTTTCAGTCGCTGTTTATAATATAGGGTTCAAACATGGTTTTACATGCATTAACGTTTGCAAGGTCCCGAGGGAGATGTTGAAAACCGAGGCCGAAGGCCGAGGTTTTCAACATCTACCTCGGCACCTAGCAAACGTGCGGCCTCGGTTTTCAACATCTCCGTCGGGACCTAGCAAATTTTAATGCATTGGGAAAAAAGTGTTTGATCGCTGTTATTGCATAAATTCAACTAAAATGCTACAAAAATAATGAAAATGTCGGCGCACTATTTTTCGGCCTCATCGCCATTACCGTGCTTATTCCTACACGCACTATGCATGTCTTTAAAAATCCTCGTTTCAGGCCATGGTCAGCTACTGTGAATCTTTGTGCAATCTTTATCAGCATTTCACAAGTCATAATCATTTTCATCAAAGTATTCACTCAGTGTCGTCTGCACTTTCATTTTAACAATATCCGAATTTGTATAACTCTTGCCTTAAAGTCTTTATGGATATCTACAACTGCAGTCTTGCCGTCGTTTCTTTACTGACGGAGTACATAGCCCTGCAACTTGCATACGAAAAGTCGCCCAGTAGGTGATTAACAGCGCGTGAAAATCGATGTTAATGCATGGTTTTGTGGTCGTTAAAACATACCTATTAATAGCACCTGGCACCGATATTTATGCAATAATATATGTTGAGGCACTTACAGCACTGGTAGGACTATGCGAGCTCTGACTAAAATCTGAATATATGAATTTCAGGTTTGCCTTTGTGGGTGAGACTGTAGACTTCCCGCCCTATGGGCATACATGTAAAATCTAGAAAATTCTCTGGCCGGAGCCTCGTTTATAAATTACTTATGAGCTGACCACACATCCTCCTTTAGTTTCATGGTTTTTCTTAAGTATTCCTAAGAAAACAAGGCTCTTAGACCTGTTAGTATTCATTCTTGCGTAGTTTCAGGAAATTAAATATCAGAATCTTTCGCTTAAAACCTGAAAATATTTTAGTAATCTTCATAGGGCTTTTGTTCTATTAGTATTATTTTCTCTATTTTATTTGTTTTTGTTCCTAATTGGTTGTTCATACGTTTTTGAAGTAACGGGGGACTCTATATACTGAAAAAAAAATCGGCGTGGACTTGTGACATCTCTTACTTGCATTTTAATCAGAAGAGTATTTTATTTCATTTTTATCGAAAAAAAACGGATTTACTTTGAGTTGAATATGCCCTTTCCCTTTTTCTTTCTCACTTTGTTAACATGTTTGTATCTCTTACGGATTCATTTTAATTTCAAACATAAACAATTGTACAAAGGATATTTACATTCTTGAAAGAAATAAAGTACTTTCTCCACTTTCATTCTTTCATATCTTAATATCTCAAGACATTTAGGTGTTAATGTCTGTAATTCCAAATTGCTCAGAATTTCGGTGCCACTTCAATAGCATTTCTTACGTAACAAAACTATTGGAAGAGATACTATTCCCACGGGTAATATATCAATGAAAGTTATTTTTCTTGAAGATTCAGTGTTGATGCAAAATGAGATAAGGGCAAAAAAGCTGATAACATAAATATTTCAGTTTGCTTCAAGGTCTGACATTTCGTCGGCAGCATCTTTATCATTTTCAAAGAACATTAAGCTCAAGATTGCAAAGATTAGTTAAGAGAACAAAGTATCTGAATTAAATGCGCAGGCTATATTGACATGCCAAAACATCTATTGAATTATTTTCTGAGAACACTGAGGAGTAATATAAAGAAGTCTTTGTCAATCATCTACACTACGTGGATACCCATTTGTTAATTTTTCCTGCATGAAAAGCAATGAGAAATTTTTGACATCGCTAAATGTTAATGATGTCACTCAATGCTGTTATGCAACTCTCGGTGTTAGCAACTAGATGCTTGCAACGTAACAGGCTAACAGTTTGTTTTTATCTTGTGTAAAAAAGGGGGTGTCAACAGATTCCGTCTGACAAAAACACTAGGGTGATCAATATTTACTTCAAATGACTGGTTATAATTGTTTTCTCTTGAAGTTTACTCCAATTTATAAAGTCGCTGAAATGGGAGAAAAATAATCCATCATGAGCAAGTCCATGTAGGGGAGACCGGGGATAGTTGATGCACTTTTTAGACTTTTGGATATATCTCGTGATCGGACTGACCAATATGGATCATTTTTGTATATACTAAAAGCTCTGTCTTTTCTGCAGTTAAAATCAAATAGTAATCCTTGAACTTTGGTTTATTTTCTGTCCGTTTAAGTAGTTTTCTTTGGCAAGTCGAATGCATCAACTTGCCCCAGTAGTAGGGCATGTTGATGCAACGCTTGGGGCAAGTTGATACAGATTTTCTTTCCTGCCTTTACAAGTACATGTACATGAAACGAATACTACAGTAAAGGACTTCTTCGATTAAGGCTTGAATTTTCCCCATGATTTAAAAGTTATACGGATCACTGACTTTTGCTTTGCATTTATGACTATGACTTGTAACTTGCATGGAAAATGAATTTTCAAGTGTTTGTGTCTATGTAAAGTACGTTAAACATACGTTGACGTTGACGTTATTGTTGAGATAAATTGTAAATTTTCCTCAAACTGTTCGTTGAAATAATGATTTATTGTATATATTTCAGCCTTTTTCGACTTACATTACTTACATAACAGATAACACTGGATACTTTTGACTGTATGTATGTGACCTTGACCTCATTTCAAGGTCATGGTACACAATAAAATCCTTTAAGATCACAGTGCTACTGTTGACCATTCTTCTTCTTTGGCTTATTGAGTATCGTTCCCCCCCCCCCCCCCGTGACCCAGCTTCCCACTCATATATATTGCGTACTTGCATCGTATAAGTCTGCTGCATGAAGGAAATGCTGGGTCACGGGGGGGAAGTACTTGTATTTTAGTTATAGTGAAGCGTTCTCTTTTGGCCGCTTTGACCGGAAGTATAACTGTGGTTTTGCATGTTTAAATGCCAGTCAGGCGTAACAAGAAGAAAATCATTGCTTTGTATTGTGATATGCATGTATTTAGCATGCATTTA
This sequence comes from Ctena decussata, assembly GCA_963989385.1. NCBI lineage: Eukaryota > Metazoa > Mollusca > Bivalvia > Lucinida > Lucinidae > Ctena > Ctena decussata. The sequence goes on from OZ022510.1 coordinate 24,669,146, forward strand.
TGACAAAAATGTATGAAATGAATGACTGATTTCAATATTTTTTTTTTTACCTCAAAAATTGAGGTATGCGAAAACCTTGAATTAAGGGTAGGTAGGGTCAGACTGGATTATCTCCCCATGTCTTTGGGTCTGAATCACAAATGATCTGATTTCATACGCCTTACATATTTGTGGAAGCTCCGCTAAGAAAAATTTGCACACTTTATACTTTTGAAACTTCGGACCTGTCGCGCCGGTCTAATGGGGAAAATCCTCGCCTTAATCGAAGAAGTCCTTGTCCGTTTCAATGGACAATTGGGGTTTCCTTCTGTCAAGCTAGATGCATTTACCAAAAATATTTCAGTCATTGAAGTTATTTCCAGCAAAATACTCTAGAAGGGACGTTTGTAAATATAGGCCTGCGTGTATAATTGTACGATAAAACGATCAAAACATTCTATTTTATTTCTGAAACTTTAGAACATTTTAAATGGGAAAATATCATTTCATTGACATAGCTGCTATACTGAATAAGCCGGGGCCCAGCAATTCGTTCAATTTATATGTGCGCCCAGCGAAGACTCAGACCAGCCTGTGCATCGTCACATTCGGGTCAGAGTCGTCACTGGCCATACGAAAAGGTATGGGTCCTTAGCTATCCACAGAGTGCAGAGCAGAGACTCTGATCAGACTGCGCGGATGCACAGGCTGTATTGAGTCTTCGCTGGGCGCACATGTAAATTGTGGAAATTGCTGTTACATGGCTAGAATGCTATTATATATTCAATTGAATATGATAAAATACATCGTATTCTAAAATACAACACATCCGAAATGCTTAAACTATTGCACATAGTTCTACATCAGTTTGGGATCAAGTCCATCCAAATATTGTGAACAGCTCATGCAGTACAGTAGGATTCTATGGTGCATCAACATGCCCCATGCTCATTGCATCAACTTGCCTCAACCATGCCCCAGGTGACATTCAGTAAAGAAGACAAATAACGCACAAAATTTTCCTTCAGAAGAGCGTATGGTTGCGGCAGATGAAAGATTTCTCGACCTGTGTGCGTAAAAGCGTTATGAACAACCTGAAGCAAATGCGCGTTGAACGAAAAATTGCAAAATACCATAAATTTACTTAGATGTGTCAAAAATGAATTTTTCTTCGCCAAATTCTCATTTATTGTTCAAATTCCGCAAAACTTCAGGAAAAGATGGCGGCTGTCAATAACTACTTTAATTCGTCATTTCTGATGTCCATAATGACGTCATTGTCTTTTTATTCCCACTGCATCAACTTGCCCCGTGCATCAACTATCCCCGGTCTCCCCTAAGTTTTTCGCCCGGGGTCAAAATTTCAAACAGGAATATGGCAAGCCTCGTCCCTTGTTGAAATTCCGACCCCTCAGGTGAGACTACCCTATTCTAAATGGACACTTATGATAGATACAACCTCCCACTGATAATGCAACATTCAGCAAATTATTTTTTGCTTAAACTTTTATAACTTTCCAAAATAAAAGTTGCGAAGGTAAGACGGTCTGTAAAATCAATTTCCAAACTATTTTAATTGGCATTCCGCTACTGAATTATAAGCTTTTATCTAAATCATCATAGCTGATGTTGCAAGGAAAAAGAAACAATCAGGCAAAAAAGATGGTGTCATAAGAAACAGATTACGCAAGTTGTGGTTTATTATTAGATACACGTGGGTATCAATGGTTGATCATGTTTCTATTTTTGCATTGTTAATACACTTGTCTGATAGATGATAGTTAATTTCTACAAGTTCTATGGTAATTGCATAACCACGTGTTGGAAATCTACATTATGACGGCTAGACGGTATAAGAGCCAAGTAGAACTAGGTTTTGTCGAAATTCTTTTAATGCTAAGAAAGCTGATTTGCACAATTACATTGTATAGTAGCCAGACTGAAACAATGTGGGTCATTTTATTCATGACTGTTTGATTACATTAAACAATAGGGGAGAGTCGGGTAGCTTCGGACAGGCGGGTAAATTCGGACATACAATTGCAAACAGTGAAAATCCAGATGAGACGGCTCATTATGAGCCGTCTCATCAGGATTTTCTCTGTTTGGCCGATTAATTTTTGTTTTAGTTCCAAACAACTGACATATAAGGGAAACAATGTCAGTGTCCGAATTTACCCGCTGTCCGAAGTTACCCGACTCTCCCCTAAAGGTCATCATGCAGCTGCGAAGAACCAACGTGTGAAAAAAAGCAGCAAGGTTACAACCGCCACGGTATCCAATTAAACACTTTTGCAAAAGTGCATTAATAATGAATGGGACAAAGCCTATCCTAATAAATATGTTCGGAGGCCCGATTCATGGCCGAAAAGAAAGCAATGTGACTCTTGCCAAGATCGTTAAGTATATCTATATCGTGCAAACAAAGACTCGGTTATGTCTGTTACACATGTAACATTAGCCTTATGTTATCTAAAACTAAGGCTGACTTGTCACAGCGATATGGCTCTTAGAATTCTAAGAGCTTGGCTTCCATTTTTCGGATTAATATGGCGTGTTGCAGGTTCTTCCTGCATAGCATTTCATTCCCGATCCCCTTCTCTGTCGCCGCTCCGGGGACGCGGAGGTTGAGGTGGCTCGGTGGGGGACGCATGTGGTCGCCAGTTAATGCGAAGGTGTCTCTTACTCGGTGTCCGCAGCTGTTAGGGTCGAGTGGGTGTCCATGGCCTCCGAGATCTGTCCATCATTTTTATTTTCCAACCTTATGATGTTTCACACCTAGTTAACTATGTTTTCAAGGATGTTACGAAACGAAAAAGAGTTGTTACGAAACGAAAAAGAGTCTTAGTTACCAAACGACCTGGCTATCAGGTCGTTTGGTAACTATGACTCTTTTTTATCAGGTCGTTTGGTAACTATGACTCTTTTTTTATCAGGTCGTTTGGTAACTATTACTCTTTTTCGTTTCGTATCTCCTCTTTTCCGTGTCGTATCAGCCCTTGTATATACATAGTTAACTAGGGGTGATTTTAAGGACACTGAAGAAATTAAATTCTGTTGCACGAAATTCGGTAAAAGTATACGTTTAATTTGAGGGGTTTAAACACAAATAGTTACTGAAACTAACTTATTAACTTCATAAATTTGCTTTTAAAATACAGTTGGGGCTTATTTCCATCTTTGTCCACGTTTTTCTTAAAGGGGCCAACTTTTGTGACTTTCTTTTGTCTTGCTGCATAACAAACCCCTTAAAGTGGGTTCAGTCTTTAATAAAATTCGCTCAAACGGCGTAAATTCTTTGATTTAAGAGTTGGTGGGTAAGGAGTTGCTTCTAGCGGAGCCAATTCATTTCTTTTCGCATTGGGGGTGGTGTGATGGTGCTGGATATAACTTCCGGTGCCGGGGCGTCCTACTGATTTGGATAATAGTAGGGCAAGAGCCTACTTGGCTTGCAGTAGGTGCGGGTGGGGGTTGTTTGGACATTTTTCTCTCATCTATCGTTTCTCTTTTCTTTCTCCCTCTCTTTGGGAGACGGCCCCATATAGACTGAAATACTGTCTCAAAGGGCCGTTAAACCCAAAACAGCCAACCAACCAAATTTAGCTTTGAGAAAAGAGCAAAACTGAAAACGACAGTGTTTTTCCTTGAAAATGTATCCATTTTAATTCTTTCTTTATTTATTTATATTCGCTTTCAGGGGAGTGCAATGATGCCTTATGCCTTAACCAGGGCCGTTGTATGAGCAGCTATAGCCAAAGATGTTCTTGTTCCAATGGTTTCCAGGGCAGCAGATGTGAATATGGTAAGTTTCTATCTTTCATAATGTGGCAGTTATTGTAAATATTCGAAAAGAAAAAAAAATAACTTAGAGTCAGCAATTAGTGCCTATCAGATGAGACTGCAGTCTGATCGCGATTTGCACTGTTCGCCAAATATAACCTAAAAATCCTATATTTGACAAATGATTTTCTCCAGGATCGAAGATAGAAGTCTATTATGGAAACGACAGGGCTTTCAAATGTTTCAACTGAACACAATATGTTCAAATAAATTAAATTGCACGTCAGTCTTTAAAAACGTTTCGTGTTTGACCGGCTGCTGGTTCGATCATGCCTATCAGAAAAAATGAAGGCACTACACAACTTGTGGAGATCGTGTGGGGGCGGAGTGGGGGGGGGGGGGGGGCGGGGGGGCTGCGGGGGGGGGGGTTGATGTAAATATCAAATGGAATTCTCAGAACAGTTTCATCTTCAGTTTTGCAAGATATATATCGCAAAATGTGTAAGTTGTGTGAAAACATCTACCATGCTTTAACTTGTGCACAAAAATGCACATTGAAAGTTATATTATGTGCATTTCTTGTAATGCACAAAGTAATTAATGGCTTGTGACCCCATTCAATTTTAATGTTATATATGGGTTTCTGCTTTCTATGGTAATTTCAAAGGTATTTTCTGTCCCATAAATATAAAATGCACTACTCATTAACATATATTTATGTAAACTTTGACAATAAGAAATTATAAAAGCATACAATTTAATTTTTTGTAGTCCTAAATATGACAATACATTATGAATCTGCTAGGACCACCTGTGTAATTTGACAAATTGCGTTTTCTGGGACAAAAATTTCCGTTTGTATCTACTACACTCTCAGTGTGCTTCTGACATGCAATGTCATCACGAGACGAAATCTCCATCCATTACGTCAGATTTGAATGACAGAATTGCTAAATATTCGTGCAACTTTCGCCTAATAAAGGAAAATGTCTGCACAAGATTTTGTAGCAAAGGGTCTGCATATGTTTATGAACCTCTTACAACTACGAGGGGTGTTCAAAAAGTAATGCAAATGACGTAATTTCTCGGAAACCAACATAAAAACAGAACTTCTGATTGCAAAAACACATAAAACATTATGCGTAGGAAAGTCTGCAAACACGGTGTATTTTTTTAAAAGGGCGCATTTTTAACTTCTTTGAAAGAGGAATACCTTAAAGACACTGCAGAATTTTAGTTCAGTAGGCCGTAATTTATATATCAGCTGTCTTTGATTTGTTTTTATTTTTGCTACTTAAAGACAATGCCCAGGCAAAGTTGTCCTGTAAATATCGCGGAAATTATTTTTAATCTGGGTTCCATACTGGCCCGGGAATATGGAGTATGTAGTAGCAAACTCCCCATTTCTACTAAAATTAAATGATTTTGTAATGAAAACATGTGTATTAGCATTCAAATTCTTGTCAGCAAGAGCATTTACATGGGTCAACGAAAATCTGTCAATAAATTCAAATTAATGCTAAAAACGAAGCCTCTACAAGCTTTCAAAAATGCCGTTAACGTATATTTCAATAACGTTATAAGAATGGCGCATTGCTTTGCAAGGAATAACTCGATAACAGTTGCCACCCTTCTAACTTTTGTATGAATATTGTAGGCAACAATGGACAAGCCACTGACAAAGTGCAACGACATTTGACTTGAATGCCCAACACTGAACAGATTTTACATAATGAAATTAGCCCAGTGGTATGACTGGGGCTTAATAAAATCCGCTGTAAGTCAATATAGAAAGGTGTCTTTGTACAGCGTTTGGTATCATTGTAAAGATAAAATGTAGTGTTTTCAGCATATGCATAGCATTTGTACCCAGCATTTCCCTAAACAAAGTTATGAGGCCATTTGCATTACTTTTCGAACGCCCCTCGTATATATTTTCAGCTCTGAAAATTAATCAGTTACAAAGCTCACAAATAATGTGTCTTCAAAAGCAGCATGTCTAATATAAACCCTTTTCAGACCAGAAACCCGTCTTGAGGACATATCCAAACGGTGAAGACACATCTTCTCATAAATTATCCCAAGTAGAGGAATTATAACACAGTTTAATGAATGTCACTCTGTTACTCAATATTTCGACCCCTTCTGGGATCTTTTTCAAGAGAAATGAGCCAAACTTCACCCTTACATCAACTCTGTTGTTTCTTTCCACCATAAACAAAATGTTATGACGTCATGGCGTCACTTCCCGTACTTCCACAGGAAGTACGGGAAGTGACGCCATGACGTCATAGCATATCAGGAAGTACGGGAAGTGACGCCATGACGTCATAACATTTCAGGAAGTACGGGAAGTGACGCCATGACGTCATAACATTTTGTTAATGGTGGAAAGAAACAACAGAGTTGATGTAAGGGTGAAGAAGAGGTGCAGACACAGTTTAGTCGCCACAGAACGCGGTATCTGAACAGGGTCTACACTGTTTGTTTACAGGGTTTTCTATGCAAAATACAATAAAACTGATAACATCTCCCAGAAAACCCTACAACTAGAAATGCACTCATCCAAATGCTAAGGATGGAAAATTCAAAAATGGTTCTAATCCATAAAGGAGTATACACACTGGTCTGGCATTCAACACAGGCAACGAAGACAACATAACAGAACCTGCTTTTTCTGCTCATCGGAATAAGTTTGTTTCAGAAGTATAGTCTCACGGACCATCCGACCCCCGACTCTGGAAACAGGAATCAAAAGTTTTACTGAATTGATATGCATATTCAAGAAATTCTTGAAAACAATTTTTGGACTACAACGACCAGACAACGAATTGGTGAAAAAACTTATTCAAGCACTGCAATTATACTAGACGGAATATCTTCGAAAATCTGGTCTGACTGAGAGGTCTAACAAACTGCCGGGTCCGTAAGAATGACAGTTTGAAATTAATGTAAGAAGTATGCGAAAACAATCGAGTTTTATAGTACGTTGCCTTCGTTGGCTGTGTTGAATGCCAGACCAGCATATCAGTTTCTACAGTGAACGCCTGTTGATGTACGAGCATGAAACTTGTTTCTGATGATGACTAATATATGTAGATTTTAAAAATCTTCATAAGTATACCTGTTCAGATATTGATAATTAAGTCACAACACGACAAAACCAACAAAGTGGCATGTGCGCCAGGCGCACACTCAGATCAGCCTGGGCATAAGCCCTGTCTCATCAGAGTTTTCGCTGACCGCTTAAAGGGCAACTAAGGATCTAAGCTAGTGAAGACTGACCAAATTGGGCGGATATCACGGCTGATCTGAGTCTTCGCTGAGTGCACAGGTCACAATGTTGTTTTTTTTTCACGTCGTGGCACATATAATTTGAAAAAACAAATACCTTTCAGCTTGAGTCCTTCCTGTTCCTTTAAAGGCGTATATTCTGTGCCAACGGCAAAGGATTAAGCTACCCGTTTGAGTCTAAGTGGGCGGAGCTATAATAAAGTTATTGTTTATTGATTACCATCTGTCCAAGGCTATTGGTCACCGAGTTGATAAGAGTGTCAGTCATTTCCAAGGGAAAACAGTCAACTCTCGATATCTCAAAGTCCAAATTCATCCAAAACTACTGATATCTCAAAGAAAATTTTCTTTGACCAGAAAATTTTCTTTGAGATATCGGTAGTTTGAGATATCCAGAGTTGAACTTTTAATAAAAAACAGGCAATGTGGCCAATCTACAATCTATAATCTTTGATATAAGAGGGACTTTGAGATATCAGTGTTCGAGATATCGAGCGCTGATTGTACATCCATACAGGCGGCAACCAATCAGATCAGTTACTGAAACTTTATGACCTACTGGAGATGATTACTCTTTGGGTCCAGAGAAATACTGAGATATGTTGCCTGATTCTGTCTTTTATAGTCCACCCTATGCTTTTAAATCCGAAACATTTATCAACATCCAGGTCTCAAGAAAGCGCCATCATGCAGAAAGGCTAAAACGGTCTATAGGTATCGGGTACAGTACATGCAGTCTACCTTACAGAGGCTGTTGTTGTTGTTGTGTTATTGTTTAACGTCCACGGTTAACAGCTATGGTCATGCCGGGATGGTCAGTTAACCTAACCACACTATTCCAGGCTTAGACCTCCTAAGTGGTTAACCAGTACTAAGTACACTTACTTTCACCAGTAACTTGCAACTGCCCTTCTTGAATCAGCGGAAGGAGAAATGAAAATAAGTGGTCGGACCGGGTATCGAACCCAGGACCTCTGGCTGATAAGTCAGATGCCCTACCGACTGCGCTACGCGGCCCGGCTGTACATGACGCAAATTGCTGTAACCAAACTGTATGGGTGCCGTACACATATGCAGTGCTCCAGATAAGATTGGGTTTGTCAATGAGGCTGAGATAATTTCAATTTATCGCCGAAAAGATAACCGTCTCTGCGAGACGGTTCTATGGTTGTACTGAGGGTCACAACACGATTTTATGGAGAAGTAGAAAATATCCTATCCAAAAATTATCTTGGTTAACCGTTATTATTTGTAGCACTGCTTATAGCAAATATGCATGTGACAGCAATATATTCTTCAACGTCACAAACCTTGTGCATAAATTAGAAAACACGTTCATCAAAACAAGATAATGAATGGCTATAGGTAAATGTTTAGAATGTGCACCGTTTGATGTTGATTTCATAATACATTATTTGCTGTTTTTTTTCTGTGTTTAAAGTAATATAAACATTTTGATGAAATACCTCACTGTAAGATTTACATACAGAAGTCCTCTCCAGGCCTGCAATGACAAAATGCATTTGAAGGTCTCAAAACTTGAACGCTTAAAGCTATGAAAATAAAGTTTTTTTGAAGCAGCGCATTTGTTTTCAGTTTTGGGTGGAACGGTATTGATCAATCGGTGGTATAAACGCATGAAATATTCCATCGTGAGGTGTTACCGCAAGCTTCTCGCTGCAAACGACCGCGTTTAGCCAACTTTACACAAGTAAATCGTGGGGAGGACCGTAACTAATGTTGATAGAACTTGTGGTCCAAGCCAATTGCTTGTACTTTTGTGGCAATAAAATATGTTTAAACTAAAAGTAAAACGTCTTTGAGTTTCATATAGATTGGCTTTTGGAAAATGATTTGTGACATTTCAGTTGGCAACTGAAATGACCAGGTACCAACTACCTATATCATAATTTTATTAACATGGTGAAAATAAAATGTACATACGTGGAGAGCCCAACTAATAGTCGTTGTCTTGTTTATATTGCATCCCTTGAGACCAGAAATGGAAACTGTATTTATTTTGTGGAGCGACTAGTCATTTTTCAAAAACATGTCCCCCTTCCCTACTTTCAGTGACATATGTCTCAATACATGCATATCGCCCCACATTTTATCACCAAACATGAAGGTTGAACCGCTTATCATAACGATGTATGTTTAGACGTTTTTACCACTGGTATGAAATAGAGGAAGCCTGGTTGAGAGGTTGAAACGGTAGTAAGGTGCTGAAGGCTGCGGGTTTACATCTTACTGGCCGAGACTTAAAAATGCTCTCTATCGACACACAGCAGTAAATGGGTACCGGATTCGAATCTTGAAAGAAAGGTAGCAAAAGGACAGGACATGTCGCGCCTTTGTTTTGCTTGTCCAAAATATAGGACGTGTCTTACAATATAATATCCTTATGGCCACAGGTCTATAGGGAAACCAACTCTGCGATTTCAGCCCATAAAGGGGAAAACTTTTCCTATAAAAAGTAGATCCTGGAAGGGCTACATGTTCCTCGCCCATGAAATCAAACAGGAAGTCCGAAAAGCTATGTCTAATTGTAAAAATGGCGGGAAAACATGAAGGTGTATTGTATACGGACCTCTACGTCCAGTGCAGGAGCTTGAAGTGAATGAATCTCATTCACACCTAATCCCTGCACTAGGCGTCGAGGTGCGTACAGTACACACTGGCAGATTTGGTTACATTACTTTTACTTTATTTACATGTTTGCAACGAGTGCATGCACCGAATTCTTTGAATCCGAAAAAATAGTTTAATTTATTCATACTGTGAGGGCCCAGAATGTGTGATTTAATATATCTACTTGTAGCTTTGAACTTTAGAACAAAACCCTAATATATCTGTTTTTACCACCTGCCAACAGTAAACACACTATTTTGATCAAATAACACCCCACTCTTATGTAACTGACAATTAAATAACACCGAAATACCTAAATACGGTGGTAATATTTATGTTTTGCTTAAAACGGATATTTAAGAGTGTATATATTTGATTCTAACCTATTATTACATCAAGTCAATGAACTCATCTGGAATAATTTTCATATAAAAAAGAACATTTACCGAAATTAAAAAAAAATACCAAAAACATTGTTAAATAGAGATAATAGATAGCAATAGTATTTAATAGGTGGCTACTATTTGAGGAAGCAAGGTTCTTCAATAACATTGCTCAAGAAAAAAAGACAGACTGCGCTGTACAAAACAGAACTAACGTTTAGCAAATGAATAATATCTCAGGCCTCACTCAGATGGCGGCATAAGAGACTTGAAGATAAGACACTGTGCACTGAACATAAATATCATGCTTGAAACTATGATAATTTAAGATAATAGGTTCTGATATCTGCAGGGGGGGTCATCTTTTTTTTAAGCTCACCTGAGCCAGTGGCTCCGGGGGAGCTTATAGGATGGTAAGGCTCCGGCGTCCGTCGTCCGTCCGTCCGTCCACAATTTCAAACGACTTCTCCTCTGAAACCGCTTTGCCAATTGTAACCAAATTTCATATGTAGCCTCTAGGGGACTTAGGAACGAAAAATTGTTCAAACGGTCCTGGTCACATGACCAACATGGCCGCCATGCCCATATATGGTAAAAACCTGGAAAAATCTTCTTCTCCAGAACCAATAGGCCGATGGCCTTGAAACTTGGTATGTAGCATTGGATACGCGAGTACTACCAAGATTGTTCAAATTATGACCTTGGGTTGACCTTGACCTTTTTTACGGTAAGGTCAAAGTGCATTATGTAGCTTTTATATGGTAAAGATTTTTTGGAAACTGTTGAAGATTTAGACCTGAAAATTGGTATGTACAGTCATCTGAATGAGTACATGAAAAAGTTGTGCGTACAAGAGGTCAAGGTCATTGTTTGACCTTTGACCCTGGTCTCTCATATTTTGAAAATTTCTCACATCTCCTCAAAAGCCACTGGGCCAATTGTAACCAAATTTCATACAGAGCCTCTAGGGGGCAGGGGAACGAAAATTTGTTCAAACGGACTGGGTCACATGACCAACATGGCTTCCATGTCCATATACGGTAAAAACCTTTAAAAATCTTCTTCTTCAGAACCAGTATGCTAATTGCCTTGAAATTTGGTATGTAGCATCAGGTACACGAGTACTACCAAGATTTTTCAAATTATGACCTTGGATTGACCTTGACCTTTTTTTACGGTAAGGTCAAATTTGCATTCTGTAGCTGTTATATGGTAAAGATTTCTTGGAAACTGTTGAAGATTTAGACCTGAAAATTGGTATATACAGTCATCTGAATGAGTACATGAAAATTTGTGCCTACAAGAGGTCAAGGTCATTGTTTGACCTTTGACCCTGGTCTCTTATATTTTGAAAATTTCTCACATCTCCTCAAAAGCCACTGGGCCAATTGTAACCAAATTTCATACAGAGCCTCTAGGGGGCAGGGGAACGAAAATTTGTTCAAACGGACTGGGTCACATGACCAACATGGCTTCCATGTCCATATATGGTAAAAACCTTCAAAAATCTTCTTCTTCAGAACCAGTAGGCTAATGGCCTTGAAACTTGGTATGTAGCATCAGGTACTCAAGTACTACCAAGATTTTCAAATTATGACCTTGGGTTGACCTTGACCTTTGTTACGGTAAGGTCAAATTTGCTTTCTCTAGCCTTTATATGGGAAAATGCCAGAACATAAGATATCTTGGAAACTGATGAACATTTTGACCTGAAAATTGGTGTATATACAGTCACCTTAATGAATACATGAAAATTAATGCATACAAGAGGTCAAGGTCGTTGTTTGACCTTTGACCCTGGTCTCTTATATTTTGACAGTTTCACATATCTCCTCAAAAGCCACTGGGCCAGTTGTAATCAAATGTCATACAGAGCCTCAAGGAACTTAGGGAACGAAACTTTGTTTAAACAGTCTTGGTCACATGACCAACATGGCCGCCATGCCCATATATGGCAAAAACCTTTAAAGATCTCCTTCTCAAGAACCAATGATCGATGGCCTTGAAAATTGGTATATAGCATCAGGTACTTGGATACTATCAAGATTGTTCAAATGATGATCTTGGGCTGATCTTGACCTTTTTTAAGGCAAGGCCAAGTATGGGAAAATGGTAGAACATAAGAGTTCATGGCAAGTTTAGAAGAGTTTGGCCTAAAAATTGGTATAAACAGTCGACTTAGTTAGCAATGAAAATTTTGCGGGTACAAGAGGTCAAGGTCATCCTTTGACCTCTGACCCATGTCTCTCATATTTTGACAATTTAAGACGTCTCCTCAAAAGCCACAGGGCTAATTGTAACCAAATATCATACACAGCTTCCAAGGGCTGATGGAACGAAAATTTATCAAGCGGTCTAGGTCACATGACCTACATGGCCACCATACTCAGGTAAGCGATTCAGGGCCTCATGACCCTCTTGTTTCTCTTCTTTTTCTGGTTTTCATGCTTGCTTCAATTCAAACAACATTACATACGAGTACGAAAATTAATAAGAACTTCAGCGAGGACTGAATACATGGGCCTAGGATTAAGATGCATTTGGTTTGTTTCCGTATTTCCAATCCTTGCAATAGAATGGATACATGTGTATGCTTATCAGTGATTTGAGGTTTGATATATTTATCTTACTCTAAAATATTGAACGAGACACTGGGCCGTATTTATAAAATGACTTAAGTGGTTGCTATGCTGTTGCTAAGGCTGAATATCTATGGAAAAAAAAGACTGTTCTTCCAGAGCAAATTTCATAGTTGTAGGGATTCTCCTTCAAAGAACTTTAGCCTTAGCAACAGCATAGCAACGGCAAAGTCGTTTTAAAAATACGACCCCCAATCCTCAACTCTGTACCGAATACATTACCAAGATATCGCTGTAGTCAGAAACTTTCAGATAATTCTTAACTTCATTGATTGATGACAATATCGCTAAACTGACAGACATTGCATGCAAGTTTGTAAGATAATACCATAATATGGTAGTTGGAATTGAATTAATTCAAGATAATATATCGCCATGCCAGGGTAAATACTTAATCTGAGCAACCGGCTTCCAATTGTCTGGGGAGCTTGCATGACGAATAGAGATATTTTATTCTTGTACCAAATTATATTAGAACTGTGCGTTCCTTTTGAAGTTAAAGTGAGTGGGGCGTAAACCAAAGTTACAACTTCTATGTCACTGTGTTCTATTTCGTATACCATGTTTACTCAGCGTTTTTACCTCACTCTAAGAGAAATTAGAGCTATTAGAAAAGCAAGTTTTACAAACTCTTTATTTAACAGGTTTCTAAAGTAGTATACAATACAAGGGCGTAGCTACGTATACGGCAAATACGCAAGTGCGTATTGAAATTTTGTGAAAATTGACAAAATTTCAACACGCACCAGCATATTTGCATGCTGAAAATTTATAAATTAGACAAGATTTCAATACCAATCACCAAAGTGGCTGAAATTCTAGCTTTCCCTTCAAGAAGTAGAGAATAAAACATGGTTGTGCGTATTATGAAATTGCCTCTAGTTACGCCCCTGCAATATGTTCAAATGTATCACAGAGCGTTGGTTGCATATTTGTCACAGCATTAAAGACAATATGTTACAAGTCCGGGGTTAAAATTCTGGTCTTTCTGGCAATGCTAATCTACATAGCTGTCAACTTGCGGAATTAATGGCGTTACGTGTATTATCCGTTTGGTGCCGTAGATGGGGTGTGGAATTTGAGTGTATCAGTTCCGGACAATCGCAATTTTCAACAACAGTGTATAAACGATTCGCCATCGGAATAAAAAGAGCCACGTTAAGACTTCTACTATGTTAAGACTTCTTCTACTCGTATTTGAACACATTTGACCATTTAGCCTTGAAGCCAGGCTATATATTGAAGTTTGGACATAATGTAACTGTGCATGTTTTGATGGAGGCAAAACGATTTTTTTACAGAATTATGGCTTTCAAAAACTTAGCCGCTTCACGGAATTGATTATTAGGTTGAACTATGTGTAATCGATATAATGGTCGATTTACTTAGAAGTATGATAGACATGCATGCACTTTTAAGAGAAATGAAAATATTTTTTACCAAATAAAGCGAACAAGGCTCTGTTGAGAATACCTCTTTGAAAAGTGTTCTTAAGTGATATAGGTGGTAGGCGGTAGACGGAGTCACCACTGGTGTCTTTCGGATAAAATTTTCTGATTCTCTCTACATTGAAACATGACTTAAGGAAACGATGTAAGCATTTTCATTGTAGAGATCACTTTGGGTTTCAATTAATTATGAAAGTGTATAAGCGTACTTGCATGTATGTGTAGGAATATATACAGCTGTCATATTCGAAAACCAACCAATCTACATACCAACATAAAAATGCATAAAATATAGCCTACTAAGACTGTGTACCCGGGCGGCCCGCTTGTGCAAAGCACACGTAACTTATCAAAGTCGTTAGGCAAGCATTTATTACGTCTTCTAAAAAATATAAGATCAATTGTGATATCATTTTGCTTGGCTGAAATAATTTAAAAAGTTTTGGCACTGCAAATAATTTTTTTATTTCTTTATTGTTGTTAACATTATTTTTATTTATTTTGATTTGTTTGGCAAAGAGATGATCTTTCTCGTACAATACGACTGAAAATATAACGTCTCGTTAACTAACGATGGTGTTAGTTTTGAGCAGCTGAGCCAAGGACATCTGATTATGATTAACTTTCACATATAGATATAGCAAATTTCCAGAATATTGCAGACCCCCCAAAAAAAAACATAAATAAATTTCAAAAATGATTTCTGTTATTTTCACGATAGTTAGTTTCTTTCTTTGTGTCAAATGCACCAAAATAAAAATAAGTAGCCTTTGAGTGTTAAATTAATACATAACATAGAATTCATTTTTTGCCGCGATGATCGCAAAGTTTTTACTAATACTTATTGTTATTGTCTATTTAAATTGAACAATCATAATGTATTGTACAGTACAGTGACCTTCCATAAGCAATAAATCTTATAGTACTCTGATAGCGATCAGATGAATATGGTTCAAGTTGTGAAAAATAAATCTTAATAAAGCCGTACAAGATTTGCGCATCCGATAAAAATGCACAGTCTTGTCACAGCATGCTTAGTTTAATTTTCAAAATCTGAAAGGACCAAGCGTTCTTTGTGCCAAATCTGCCTACGCTGACCTTACCGTGCATGCTAAAAGACTATTTTGCGCATGCTCAGTTAAATATGCCTTAACACAGATTTTCTTGTGATCACCTTATATATATACACTCATAATAGAAGTGACAAGAGATACTAAGAACAAGCGTTTTTATTACAATTATTCTCCATTAACTTAGTACTTAATACTATCATCTTTATACTATTATTACTTTTAATAAAAGCAACGTATATCACTGATTAAATGATAATATCTTAAAAGCCATCGGTATTCGTACAACACTATACATGATTAAACAACATCACATTTTTTGCTTTGTAATTTAGCCTATTTGAGCCAGTCATTTTCCCCTCCACCCATAGTTGTATTTTAATGGTCCTAAGTACTGGAAAGTCAAGAAGTACATATGAGCCGCAAAGCGAGAAGTGCGCCCAGCGCAGACTCAGATCAGCCTGGGCATCCGCCCAGTCTGATCAGAGTCTTCGCTGTTCGCATGGAGGTAGATCAGTCCTTTAGCTACCCTTTAAGCACTTAGCGAAGAGTCTGACCAGACTGGGTGGATGTCCAGGCTGATCTGAGTCTGCGCAGGGCGCACAACCACATTGTTGGTTTTCTCGTGTCGCGGCTCATATAATAAGGTGAACGGGTATACTCTGGTTTAAACATATTTTTTGTTTCTCAATTACAAGTAGCATACAATCAAATATAAACAGTACAGACTTAGGGATTTGAACGAAAGCAAAATGCTTATCGAGTTCCTCTCCCTGACGGGTGTGTTTCATTCGATCGGGTATACTTTCAGGGGAAGCAACTCTGTTGTTTTCATTTTTCCGTCCGTTCTCAACGGTGGACAACTCTTAAAAGAAAGATTTCTTTCCTTTAAGAGTAGATCCCTTTTAAGTGGACTGCGTTCTCACGGGAAGGAAAGAGAAAGTAACAAAAGTTGTGCACCTTTGTAAAAGTAGATACAGGCTAGGTATAGCGATATACCTTAAAAAAGTACAAGCCCAAATCCAATTACTTCTAATGTCAGAGTAGCTCTGCGCACCTGTCCGAAAGTCCAATGCATGGGTTGGGGTAGTATCGGTAGACAGATAGATACTTTTTAGAATGTAGCCATTTTATTGATTGGGATGTCCCAGAGGAGCCCCGGTAGCTCAGTAGGTTAAGCGCTGACCTTCTGGTCTAGCAATACCTGGTTCGAGACCCGCTTGAGGCGGAAATCTTTCCAAGCGTAAGCTGGGTTCCATTGCACACAACCTTTTATTATCACCTTCCCATTGCCCTGATATGACTGAATTACTATTAGAAAGGACGTAAAATCGCAAGTTATCCATCCCTGTATATGGGATGTCCCAACAGTTGTGGAGTCGCCACAGGGTATAATCGATTCCGCCAATTTTCGCTTCCTGCAGAGTGTACTTCATATTTGGCTTCCGCCGAGACTGTCCGCGAACTCTTGCTTCCTGCATGGACTACTGTCCTCGAAAAATAGCTTCCTGCCGAGGCTGTCCGCGTGATTCTGCTTCCTGCCGAGAGCCTCGGCAGGAAGCAGAATCACGCGGACAGTCTCTGCAGGAAGCCATTTATCATGTACAGAAGTCTCGGCAGGAAGCAAGAGTTCGCGGACAGTCTCGGCGGAAGCCAAATATGATGTACAGTCTCTGCAGGAAGCGAAAATTAGCGGAATCGATTATACCCTGTGGTCGCGGTAGATTTGTTTTTCTCCCAATTAAAAATCTTATTTTTATATACACCTCTATGGAAACCGGACTCTACTGCATTAATAATGGATAAATCCTGAACCGTAAACCCTAATTGATGACATTTTCATAATAGAAGAAAGCCAATATTCTCTTCGGAAAACAACTTTAATCATCCGAATAGAGGGTCGGCTTGACAAAATAATGGGATTCAGGGCTATTATCCCAATTTGCTTTAGAGAGATAATGAAAATCAATGGTTCTTAAGAATGCCGATTATAGCCGGGGAAGATCCAATGAAACACAAATCTTCCATGACAGACTGGAAATGGTGCACAGTCTTAAAGAGGTGGAATTCGTCTTATAAACTGAATTTGTATGTCGAGACTCAGCTCAGCCACGGAGCTTAAAGCTTAAAGATTCGAATTCGATCGGTAGAATAAGTTCTTAAAGTTTAAGAGTCATTCTCTGTAAGCACCAAAAAATTGCAATAGGGGGTGAAAATGACATATCTCAGATTTTCATGAAACTTAGTGTCTTTTGTGCTTATGTCAAGTGATGAACAAAAATACAATTTTTTCTCCAATCAAACTGTCCGTTTCCATGGCAACGAGGATTTTCTGTTTTTTTGGCCTAATTTGGTGATTTTTCATATAAAAAATGCCAGATTTGACGCCAGTTGTATTGACAGTATTTCTCAACATATGTTATTGACACTCGTGTCTTTTAAGAGACCCATGTAAGTGCTGTGTACGGATAGGAAAAAAATTCTTTATATTGCTGTGGTCAAGGAGTTGGTGACCTTGACTTCTATCTAGTAAAGCATCTCTTTAAAAATATCAAAAATTGGCCAATTTTGAAAGCACTTTGTTAGAAAATGCGGCTATAGATTTTTTTCATTCTCTTGGTACAGAGAGTATAACACCTAGCTCTTAATACATCAAAAAATTGGAGATGGTATATTTTCTAAATTGAAAATAATTTTCTTTGAATTTGGTCACCGTCAGGGAAATCAGAAGAAACTGTTATTGCAGAAAATCTGTTATAAGAGATAATATCTGGAGAATAATAAGCAAATATGAGCAGAAATACAAATAAATACATTGAAAACAGTGGAGGGAAGTTACATAAATACTTTTCTCATTCACAGGTATGTTTAAAGTTTACAGTTTGGGGTGCAACTACCCCACCCACATCCATTGAATATGAAATGAATGCAAAAGTTACATGCCATGGATAATATATCTCAAGTTTCCATAATTGTGAGTAAACTGAAACATTTTTAAAAGATCACCACATGTTTGCTGTCATTGTTTTTACATTGTTTATCATTTGGTAACCATGGTAACCGTTATTCTATTATAGGTCAGTGTTCATTTACACGGATATTTACAGGAAATCGTTTCAATGTTGATGAAACATATTGTTTGTTATTTACTTTTTACATATGCATACGCATTCTAAGTGTTGATTTTGTTAAATAATATATGATAAATCAGTATTTTTATAGTTGCTATGACAAAACCACTCATTCCTTCCACAAAGAAATTAGGCAATCTGAGTGTATGTAGTACAATGTAGAGAAAGAACAGTAACTGAGCATAAATAGAGATAGATACATGCATTGGAGAAGAAATAAACCACACATACAATGTTTATATTTTTTCATTCATTAATATGTTTAATCTGTATATCTAGGGGGTGAGTTACCCCACCCACCTCATTTAGTTATACAACGAATTCATTAGTTACATACTATGAGTTTTGATGATAAAATAGCACCTGGTACACTCGTTTTAAAGTTGCTCATCACATGTCTGGTCTGCATAAGCTTTCTTCCCTACTGTCCTTTGTCTTTGTAAAAGTTCTGAATGGAGGCACGCATGCATATATACCAAACTGAAGTTTTGTCGACTGCCTCGCTTACGGCAAGCGGGTTTGACAAAATACTCCTGTGACCTTGAAAATGGCATCAAGGTCGCCAAATTCTAAGTCTTTGTCTTGCCTAAAAGGTTGATCTTTGCCAGTTTGGTAAAAATGAATCTACTGGTTCAAGATACATCTTCATTTTTCAGGTCAAATCAACAAATGACCCTTAAAAATCGGATCAAAGTCACCAAAATCTAAACTTATAGGGCCCCGCCTTTATGAGGCTATTGGTGGAATTTTAGTCGTATGTCCCCGACCAGAAAATACAATAACAGCTTTCTGTTACCATGTTGTTGTTTCATGTTGTTTGGAATTAAGCCTCAGGTAGAATAATTAAGATATGGGCAAAAAAACAAAATCATGACTGATTGAAACAAAGGCAACAACTCTGTAAAGCAGGAAACTGGAGTTACCATTCTTGCACTCTGAACACCTTCAGATATTCTGATGATGCTTTATATTTGTACCAAGTTTTGTGAAAATATCTTCAAAGGCTTAAAAGTTATAGGTTGGACAAATTCTCAATACCCAAAATTACAAAGGGATATAATTCTGTTTAACATAAATGAAGGTGCAGTTATGGTTCTTTTTCTTTACAAATTGTTTGATGATGCTTTACATTTGTATCAATTTATAAGAAAATATCTTCTACAGTTTTAAAGTTAGAGAGTGGAATGATTTGTATACTGAAAATTACAAAAGGGCATAATTCTGTAGAAAATGTAGATGAAGTTACAGTTTTAATTCTCTTCACATCGTCTGATAATGCTTTATATTTGTTCAAAAATCCAAGAAAATATCTTTGATGGTTTAAAAGCTGAATAGCAGACAGCAGAATTTCTATACTTTAAATTACAAAGGGAAATAATTCAGTACAAAAGTAGATGGAGTTGTGGTTCTTATTCTCTGCACATTGTCTAACAATGTTTTGTATTTGTACATAGTTCTATGAAAATATCTTTGAGAGTTTTAAAGTTAGAGAGCGGACAAGATTTCCGTACTTAAAATTACAAACGGGCATCATTCAGTAAAAAACATAGGTAGAGTTATGTTTTTTATTGTCTGCAAATGGTCTGATGATGTTTTACTTTCATACCAAGTTTTGTGAAAATATCTAGAACGGCTTAAGAGTTACGGAGCAGACACAATTTCCGTACTGAAATTACAAAGGGGCATAATTCAGTGAAAAATGTAGAAAGAGTTACACTTCTTATTCTCTGCTCATTGTCTGATAATGCTTTACATTTTTACCAAGTTTCGTGAAAATATCTCAAACAGTTTCAAAGTTATGGAGCGGACACGATTTCCGTACCAAAAAATTACAAAGGGGCATATTTCAGTAAACAATGTAGGTGGAGTTGTGGTGCTTTCTCTCCGCATACATGTATTGTCTGATGCTGTTTTGCATTTGTACCAAGTTTCATGAAAATATCAGAAAGAGTTTCAGAGTCATGGAGCGGACACGATTACCATACCAAAAAATTACAAAATTACAAATTACTTCGTCTGGCGGGGCCCTAATATCCAGTTATGAATCTTCTCCAAATGATGATTTAGGGCCAGTTTAGCATAATTCCAACAACTGCTTCGTAATAAAGGGTATAGCTAAGCCATCATTTTTTTAATTTTAAGACCACCTCTGACCTCCAAAACAGAATAAAGGTCAAACAATCCATTTAGCAGCTTTCTATGACTTCCTGGGACCTTTAAAACTTCTATATTTATGGATAGATTTCAAAATAATTGTGCACAGTTGTTCTCCTTGATGAGCAGAAGTGCCGTTTGAAACATTTGTTCAGGTAGGTCCAAGGTCACACTTAAAGGTCAAATGGTAAAATGGTCATATATTGAGCTTGTCCGAGCCATTACTTCTAAATTTATAGATGGATTTCAAAATAATTTGGCACGATTGTTCTCCTTTATGAGTGAAAGTGCCATTTGGAACATTTGGCCAGGTAGGGCCAAGGTCAAGGTCACATTCGAAGGTCAAATGATAAAAATTGACATAAATTGAGCTTGTCCGGGCCATAACAGCTACATTTATGCATGGATTAAAAATTAGGCACAGTTGTTCTCCTTGATGAGTTTAAGTACCAATCGAAACATCTGCAGGTATATCACAGGTCAAGGTTACACTTAATGGTCAAATGATAAAAATAGTCATAAATAGGGCTTGTCCTGGCCATTACTTCTACATTTATGGATGAATTTCAAGACAGTTTGGCACAATTGTTCTCCTTGATGAGTAGAAGTGGTATGTGGAATTTATCAAGGTAGGTCCAAGGTCAAGGTCACACTTGAAGGTCAAACGATAAAAAAATGTCATAAACTGAGCTTGTCCAGGCCATATAATTTATACAGTTATGCTTGAATTTCAAAACAATAAAGGCACAATTGTTCTCCTTGACGAGTAGAAATGTTTGTTCTGGTTGGTCCAAGGTCAAGGTCACACTCCAAGGTCAAATAATAAAATGGTCATAATGTGTGCTTGTCATGGCCATAGTTCCACTTGTTTTCCTTCATCAGAAAAAAAAAAGAAAAGAAATATGCTATATCATGATATATGATTGTTTGGCTTCTTTCTTATAAGTAAATGAAGCAGCTAGTCTTGACAAACTTATAGGTCACTAAAGCAAACAGTGGGCTCGACAAGTTGTCCCTGGACAACCATCTAATTAATTCTATCCTTTGTTCCAATGGTGTGTATGTGCAAGTTTGGTCACACTCAATCTGTTGATTCCGGAGATATGGTGCAAGCAAGCCATTTTTAACACTGTAAGTCCTCATGTGACCTTGAATATAAGGTCAATGTCACCAAAGTCTAACAGTGTTTCCCCACCTCCTTATAATATACCTGTGCAAGTTTGATCAAAATTCATAAATCCCTTCAGAAGATATGCTGCATACAAACCGTTTTCACTGTTTTTGACCTCCTGTGACCCGAAAATATGGTCAAGGTCACCAACTTTTTTCAGTTCTTTTCCACTTCCCTGTGATATATTTGTGCAAGTTTGATCTAAATCTATCAACCCTTCAATACATATGGCGCCAACAAGCCATTGAGATACCTCCTATGATCTTGAAATGGGGCCAACGTCACCAAATTCTAATCAGCTCTTTTTCCCCACCCAAAGATGTATCTTTGCAAGTTTGGTGAAAATACATTTAACCCTTCAGGAGATAGAGTACAGACATGAAGTTATACTGACACACAGACACCGACACCAATGCAGGCAGGATCTGCACCAAAACAACATACCTGCCTTCCCTTTCCTCCTTCCTCCCCCTCCCTCCCCCCCCCCCAATGGTGGGGGACATAAATATTTTTATCAATATGATAGATATATACGCAAATTAATTTTATGTCCTATATTTGCTTGCTGCCAGATGCACTCAGATTGTCAATTGCTGTTTTGATGGAACATCGGATTGTATCCATAGCAACTAAAATATACCGAATTATTGTCCAAGATGAGATTAATTTGGCCAATAGAAAGTGTATACATAGAAAATCACAATCAGCACTTTTTAACTAAATTTGAATGTTTTTAAATATCCAGGAGCCCCGGTAGCTCAGTGGGTTAAGCGCTGGCCAACTGAAGTAGCGGACCGGGTTCGAAACCCGCTTGAGGCGAGAATTTTTCCTACCGTAAACGGGGATCCATTAGACACAGCCTTTCATTATCACCGTCCCATCGTTCTGATATGACTGAAATACTGTTGAAAAGGACGTAAAATTGCAAGTCACCCATCCATCCTTTTTAAATTTTCGTTTCCAACAAAAACAGACTAGTGATAGAGTATTGGTTGCCATGGTTACTACGTGATAAATAAAATAAACTAGAAATGTTTCTTTTACAAAAACGGATGAACTCCCTCCTATCCTTTCTCAGCTGTATCATTTTCCCTAAATATTGCAAAGTAAGGATCTCTTGTAAATCTTGAAATTTGGGTCTAGGTCACCACCATCTAATCAGTACTTTTCCACCTCCCGATTATAAACTTATCTATGTTTCGTCATAATCCATCAATCCCGTTAGGAGTTATCATGCTTACAAGCCATATTTCAACACGCTACAACCTCCTGTGACCTCGAAAATGAGGTCAAAGTAACCAAAATCTTATCAGTTTCTTTTCCATCTCCCAGTGATATGTTTATGCAAGTTTGGTTAAAATCAATCCATCCACTCAGGAGATATGGTTCAGACAAGCCTTTTTCAACATTTCTGACCCCCCGTGACCTTGAAAATAAGGTCAAGGTCAGCAAAATCTAGCCAGTGCTTTTCCATTTCACAATGATATATTTGTGCGAGTCTGGTAAAAATCAATTCATCCATTTAGGAGATACAGTGCAGAAAAGCCATTTTTCATCATTCTTTGACCTTCTGTGACCTTGAAAATAGGGTCAAGGTCAACAAAATCTAATCAGTTCTTTACCCCTACCCAATTATGTATGCATGCAAGTATGATTTTAATTCATTTATTCCTACAGGACATATAGTGCAGGCAAGGGCTACGCAGACGCTGATGGGATCTGCACCCCCCAAAAAATATGTCCCCCATCCAGCCCCCCACCCACCAACCACTGTGGGAACATTATGAAAAAAATAAAGACGACAGAAATAATGAGCTTGTAGAAGCCCCCTAGACCATTCAAAATCAGCGAAGACTGAGATATATTCATTGTAGCATGCAACTTTTAATTTGGTTTTGCATTGAAAGAAAGTGGGTGGGGTAATTTAACCCTAAATTGTAAGGTACTGACGTATTTTTGAGGGTGATAACTCTCTATGTAGTTTTCTTCAGTTGTTAATCATGCATTAACTTGTATTTTGGCTCATATTTCTTGAAAATATTCATGATATTGTATTTTATCTCAGAATTTCAATTATGGAAGTTCCTTTTGATTTCTCTGACGGTGACTAAATTCAAAGAAAAATATTTTCAATTTAAAAAATATACCATCTCCAATTTTTTGATATATCAACAACTAGGCTTTGTGCTCTCTGCGCCAAGAAAAAGAAAAAAATCTATAGCCGCATTTTTTAGTAAAACGTTTTAAAAATTTGCTGATTTTTTATGTTTTGAAATAGACGCTTTACAAGGTGGAAGTCAAGGTCACTGACTGCTTGACCATAGCAATATGAAGAAACTTTTCTGTATTTGTAAGCAGCACTTACATGGTCTTCTTGTAAAATGTAAGTATCAATTGATACCATTTGTTGTGAATTACTACCAGAACAATTGGAGTCAAATCTTGCATTTTTCATTTGAAAAATCACCAGATTAGGCTGAAAAACAGAAAATCCTGGTTGCCATGGCAACGGATAGTTTGATCGAAGAAAAACTTTTATTTTTGTTCATCACTTGACATAGGCAAAAAAGACACTGAGTTTCGTGAAAATCTGAGACATGTCATTTTCACCTGATTTTGGTGCTTACAGAGAATGATTCTTAAATCCTTTGGAAGCAAGGAATGAACTTGGGAAGTTGAGCGGTCAAAGTACCAAATCGTAAGTCCAAACTCATAAACCATATTGAATAAACATCGACATATCCAGTATATTTAGATACACAGACATAGACCACAAAAAATAGGTGTGATCAGGTGCTCGCAAGTATTAAGCATCACCTGCCTATTATAATAAATCCGCCATGTCTATGTACCTGATGGACAAGTAAAAACTGAAACCCAGACTGTGCTTCCACCGTGGCCATCAGATCGGAAATAAGTTTAAAAACGGCAACATTGTAAAGATCAACAGGGTCATGGTGTCTCACACAGAATTTTTTTAAGAGTTGACACGAGTTTCGCTCTGCGATAACCCTGTGACGACAATTGACTTGTGAGTCGCTTCTCTCTATCAATAAAGTCTTGATTGAAACAGGCTGTAGCATAGCGGACTAGCTGAGAGACATCAACTCCGTATGCAGGTGGATTATTGGTAAAATTTACGACTTTACGACTCTCCAAGCCTCACCAGATTCTGTTCTAACCCTCCAGATTGGTGACAAAAAGTTCATACTTCTCCCTCCCCTCCTCTCCTCACCTTACAACCGTTAACACATACCATATCACCTGTTAATGTTTGACCGACCCAATAAACAAACATTTTCTCTTTTTTAAGGCTATTTTTATACAGACTAACGGTGCTTTTAAAATTTTCTGCAGTTGCTCTTTTTAGCACACGCCCATCCGGAAAGGTGATGCTGAATACTCTATAAAGTTGTTAATAATATTAAAAGGGTCTGGGCGCAGATAACAATGCACCAGGAAATCTGATACATGTACCACAAATGCACTTGAGATCAAAATCATTAGACGGACATGATTTTATAAACCATTGAAACACTGTCCTACTATGTACATGTACTCTACTCGATTAAAATATCTTCTTCTTTTTTCTGGCTTTGATGCGCCCAAGGTTGCGTGTGTTTTTTTTGTATGTGTTTTTTTTTTGTTTTGTTTTTTGTTGTTGTTGTTTTTTTTTTTTTTTTTTGTTTTTTTTTTTGGGGGGGGGGGGGGTCTAGTAAATGTTTGTTCTTTTTTGAAATTGTAATATACATACATATATAAAGTATACAATACAGGCTTGGGATAGAACGAAAGTTGGTAAATTTTTGAACGAATATAATAGATAAAAAAGTAGGAGTAAAAGGGGGTCTGCCTAGGAGTCTTTGTTACACAAAAACCGTGATATTTTTTTAATGAAGACTAATGGAAGAGTTCCGACTCCCACCCTAACCCCATATGACTAAGAAAATATATAACCCACCCCCTGCTCAAAGGCATATTGATCTTCGATCGGCCCTTATCCCTACCGATAGATCAACAAAATTATTTCAGACTGCACCCCATTGGATTGACCCGCTCCTTCAGTCCCACCCCACATGATAATAAATGTCTGGTCACTTAGAGCCCTTCAAATGTTTTGTAGTCTCGTTAGAAGTTAACTGGATAGCATTTGAGGATATGATCCGAAGGGTAGAATGTATTCCTGACCTGAATCGAACTGGTGACCCAGAACCTCTGACACTAAAGCAAAAAAATAGATAAAGTCGGATTTAGGTGATTCTTGCAATTTGTTTTAGAGTGAATAAAAGCAGTATTTTTCAAGGATGTCGATTATAGCTGTTGGAGACTAAATGAAGCAAAAATCTATCACAAAATGACAGCGTTCAGCAGTTATCATGGCGTTAACCGAATCTGCTCGTCCGGATTCAATACCGCCAAGGCGCACCTGAGATTTCATATTTGATTACATAAAGGTACAGAACGTTTAACAGGATCGTTTCCCAGTTAAAACGCACAGAATGCATGACCCACTATTTACTTTACTCTATAATTACCACTCAGAGGGGTGCCTCAGAAGATGGGTTTTGGTATTGAATAATTCTAGGGTCAAGTCAGGTAAATTCGGACAGCAGGTAAATTCGGACAGTGACATTGTTTCTTTTATACGCCATTTGTATTGAATAAAAAACAAGAATAACTGGGCAAACAGTGAAAATCCCGATGAGACGGCTCATTATGAGCCGTCTCATCGGGATTTTCACTGTTTGCAATGGTATGTCCGAATTTACCCGCGGTCCGAAGTTACCCGATTCTACCCTATCACCTTTTATGTTTGTCGTTTCAGATAAGAATGAGTGTAATGATAATAATGGTGGGTGTGAACAGATTTGTTGTAATACTATAGGTTCATTTATGTGTAAATGTCATCAGGGATTCGAACTTGCTGAGGACGGAAAGACATGTACAGGTAACGTAGACAACGCATCTTTTATTATTATTTGAATGTAACTTCATCCCAGCTCACCATGGTCAGTGGTTTAAGCTGTCCACTTGCTAGAAGATGATGTTTCTACATATTGGGTGTAATACTTGTAATATTCAGGTAATGACGGAATGTTGTTATACGTTCTTATCGGGAGAATGACACTATGTCATTTCATGAGACAGTCTCAATACATTGCAAACGCTATATATTTACACTTGCCACTGACTTCCCATAGATGAACCCTTTAGAGCAACTAGCTTCAAACATCGACGAAGGACAATCGATCATGTGACGTTGTCGTCAAGCGACGTTTTTGTAAACAAACGTCATGATTGGTTCTTGTAACGTTCGATTGACGCTACGTCAAGGTGACGGCTGTTTAACATTATGGCCGAACTCATTGTTACTAACTTTTCATGGACCCATATTTTGCTCATTCTACACCAAATTACCACGAAAACGGCACAAAGAGGTGCACAAATAAAGTGTAAATATGAGATTAAAAAGGTTGAATTTTAGCTCCGCCCACTGGCTTCATCACACGA
Source organism: Ctena decussata (assembly GCA_963989385.1). Taxonomy (NCBI): domain Eukaryota; kingdom Metazoa; phylum Mollusca; class Bivalvia; order Lucinida; family Lucinidae; genus Ctena; species Ctena decussata. The sequence goes on from OZ022510.1 coordinate 24,696,337, forward strand.
TGAACGCTGAAAAATCAAATTTCAATTCTTAAAAGAATACCTAACTGAATCCAGTCATGTCTAGTCTATTCCATAACCTTGAACGGTCGTTGGGGCCCCACAGATGGCTTTATAAATCCCCTGCCAGCTAGTCCTGTTTTCGGCTTCTATAGTTGTGCTAGCAAATCCATCCGTTTCCACGCCTTAATAATATTTTCCATTTCTTCTGTCTACCTGTTCTTCTTTAAACTGAATCAACAGGATTTAAAATATCGAAACCTTATTTCTTTTTCATTTTTCCGTTCTGCCCGAATTTTATGCATAAATTCTATGTATCAATCAAGTAGATATATAGTTTTTTTGAAATAAAAAAGAACATAACAATTTATAATTCAGTTAAAATTATGAAACAGAAATGGTGGTTATATATAATAATGATCACAAATAACATGTACACGTAAAAAAAGATGGACCTAAGTAACAGTGCAGACAAACGTATAGACTGCAGGAGCCGTCTGATCAAGGATCTACACTGTTTTCAATTCCGTCTGCATCCTTTTTTATGCGTCACTGCATTGTAAAATGAGATTGTCCCATTTTAGGAGTACAGCGGTAGGGTAGAGTCGGGTAACTTCGGACATGGGTGTAAATTCTGATATACAATTGCTAACAGGATTTAAATTCCAAACAAATGACATATAAGGGAAACAATGTCAGTGTCCGAATTTCCCCTCTGTCCGAAGTTACCCGACTCCCCCTAATTATTTCAGGCGTCCCATTTTAGAATGTTAATGGTATCTGTGTGTTTACAGATATCGACGAATGTGCACACAACAGTGGCGGGTGTCAGTATAAATGTATAAATTTACACGGGGGATACAGATGCGACTGTCCAAGAGAACAACGGCTACATGCCGACGGACGAACATGTATAGGTAAGCACAAGCCATACATCCGTATGTCATGTACATGTATTAGCTAATATACTATTGTATTTACTAACTAAGTATTAACTAATTAATAAGTGTATGTTAAGTGACGTTAGTAATGCTTTCTCATAAGTGGCTGGTTGATTATTCTACATTTTACCAGAGTGGCTGGAAGATTTTTTTTGTTTGTATTTTTAAGATAATTTTACATGTTACCACAGTCATGACAGTTGTTTGAAATCTTTTTGTATCTTTAAGATCATTTTACAACAGTGGTTGGAAGATCTTTTTTGTGTTTTTACGATCATTTTACAATTTACCACAGTGGCTGGAAGATCTTTTTGTATTTTAAGATTATTTTACATTTCATCTCAGTGGCTGGAACTTTTTTTAATTATAAGATCGTATTACATTTAACCACAGTGGCTAGAAGATATTTTTATATTTTAAAGATCATTTACATTTTACCACAGTGGCTGGAAACTATTTTTAATTTTGAGAGCATTTTACATTTTACCACAATGGCTGGAAGATCGTTTTGTATTTTTAAGATCAAAGATCATTTACATTTTACCACAGTGGCTGGAAACCATTTTTAATTTTAAGAGCATTCTACATATTACCACAATGGCTGGAAGATCTTTTATGTATTTTTAAGATCATATTACATTTTACCTCAGTGGCTGGAAAATCTTTTCTTATGTTTGACACCATTCTACATTTAAACACAATGGCTGGAAGATCGTTTTGTATTTTTAAGATCATATTACATTTTACCACAGTGGCTGGAAGATCTTTTGTATTTTTTTCTTAGGTCCTACCACAGTGTTTGAAGATGTTATTGTATTTTTAAGCTCATTTTACATGTTACCACACTGGCTAGATGATCATTTTACATCTTCACAGTTAGCTTAGCGGCTGTTAATTTAAAGAAAATTAGGTATGCATATATCATAGGCCATCTAGCACACATGTTGCCTACTAATATGTATAATGCGATCGAGCATTTCCAAAATATATTAGTTTCCTTGTTCAGACATAGGATGGTTTAGCTATGGTTTATCGTGTTTTCTCCATTTTGTTCAGCCTACAATGATTATTGCTTTAATTTATTTAGCAACACAAATGCAATAATATCATGGTCCTTACAGAATTCGTCTCAGAAGTTATAGAATGGAAAATGAAAGCTTTGACCTGATACGATGATAAAAATACCAAACTGTAAAATGGTCTTTTCAATATGTAGGGTCATATTATACTCATCATTTTCAATATTATCGGACCACTAAAATAAAATGCTAGTCCTGAAAGCACCAGACAAGCAGACGACAAAATATACGTCTGCGGATTTTCCAAAATGTTTCATCGAAGTGATATCTTACATGCTAAATCAGCAACTAAACTCAAAGACATGAGGGAAAACAGTTTCGATCCAGACCTGGGGTTGTATTAATAAAATCATTTAAGTCGTTGCTATGCTGTTGCTAGGGCTTAATTTCTACATAGGATATTTCCTACAACTATGAAATTCGCTCTGGAGGAATAGTCTTTTTCAGACTGTTCCTCCAGAGCAAATTTCATAGTTGTAAGGAATCTCCTTCAAAGAAATTTAGCCTTAGCAACAGCATAGCAACTGCATAAGCCTTTTTATAAATACGCCCACAGGCACCTCATGCTAAGCCTCATCTGGAGCTACTCTATTTGCAGATTGTACTCTTTTCATTCTGCGGAGCGTTTTTCGCGTAAAATATTTTATCATGTAAATTACCAGGTCCGTTAAAAGGACATTGGGGAGGTCTGAAAGTTGACAAATCTCCGCAAGATCAGTGGATAAAACGTGTCAATGAGTTTTCCTCGTTTCTGTTAATTTAAAAACTCTTAATCTTTTGAATCATCGCTGTTTCTTAAATTTATCACCGTTAACGGATCATCCAGTCTCAGTGAATCAAAGTGGTTATCGTCCATCTTACACACAAACAAAAATTGTTGAGAGCAATCAATGACAATGCAAGACTTGCGCAGACACTGCATGCATTTCGACATGCCTGTTTAACTCCAAAAAGTAGATGACAACATTTAGGCCTCAAAATTAAAATGAATGTTTAATCCAAGTTATATCAGATTGTAAATTCAAAGACTAATGGGAAAACAGTGTATATCATTAAGTCTCATCGGGCCTGGGAAATAGATGGGCTGTCTGGTGCCTTTCCGGCAGATGCCAGTAACTGTAGTAGGATCTGAGTGTCATTTATCTCAAGTCAAGCAAAAGTCCTACAAATTCGGGGCAACATCTCGACATGACTAAAACATTGTTTACTAGGACGTTAATCAACAACCAAACAACAACTAAAGTGGATCTACGATATTTTCAAATTCATCTTTTTTCATTCGCGATAAATATTAATTCATGTAAATTGCTTTCTTGACCGGTGGTGAATGCATTAAAAGGATATTGGGGAGGTCAGAAAGTTGACAAATGTCCGTGAGATCAATGATAAAATGAGTCAATGAGTAGCCCCAGCTTCTGTTAATTTAAAAAAATGCATAATCTTTTGAATAATCTCTGTTTCTTCAATCCATCACCGATAACGGAGTAACCAATCACCACGGATTAAAGATAACCATCCGTCGTGCAAGTAAAACGCGGACTGTTAGTAGCCGTCATGGACAACGCACTTTGAGCACTTAAAGCCCAAAAAAAAAAAAAAATGATAAATAGTTGAGTAACCAAGCAAAGTAGAGTTAGATTGGTGGGCTCATCTTGAGCCGCCTCATCTCAATTTACATTGTTTGCCCTCTATACTCTTTGACTTTTTAATATTATGTAGACGAAACACTTTTAATCCATTTTGCAGACGTAAATTTTGTCGTCTAACTTTTTGGCGCTTTCATAGTGAATGTAAAGTCGGGTAAATTCGGGCAGCGGGCAAAATCGGACAGTGACATAGTTTCCTTTATATGTCAGTTGTTTGGAATTAAAACAAAATTAACTGGACAAACAGTGAAAATCCAGATGAGACGGCTCATTATCTGCATTTTCACTGTTTGCAATGGTACATGTATGTCCGAATTTACCAGCTGTTCGAAGCTACCTGACTCTGCCCTAAAAGCAGTCACGCACAATGCACTGGTAACAACATCTGGGGTTGAGACATACTTTGACAAGATGCGCAGCGCTCTCAGACAATGTTTGGATGTGCCTTTTAACACATGCATGTACAAGAAAGCAGACAACAAAATTGACGTCTGCAAAATAAAAGAAAAACAATTAACAAAAAAGATAATAATAATGGTTCATGCAAGCTGAATCATATTGCAAAAGTTAAAAAAAAACTAGGGGGCAAGTAGTGTAGTTCCGGATGAGCCGGTGTAACGAAGTAAAGTGACCCCCATAGAATACCGACCCCCCGGTCATTATTCTTCAGAAAAAGTGACCCCTTTTCTATAAAATATTGACTCCTTTTAAAAAATAATGACCCCCCTGATAATATCTATAAAATAGTGACCCCCGGTCATTTTTCTTTAAAGAATAGTGACCCCCACCCCACCTCAAGCACAATATTAATACTCCCCATGAAGCAATAGAATCTTCATATATGCTTATGGCATACAGGATATTGTGTCCGGTCTGTTACATCTCTCTTGTTTGATGATGGATTTAAAAAAAGATGGCATAAATGTCAAGACGATGTGTTTCGCGCAAGTTCTAGGTACCTAGCTAGAAGGTTAAGATCTCAGAGATCATTCAAAGATAATGGTGTCCTGCTATATGAATCTGGCAAACAGAATCTCGTGTCTGACCTGTAACTTTGTCATTTGTGGATAGACTTTCAAATAATTGGAAACAAATGTTAGCCACATAAAGACAATGTATCGCGTGCAAGATATAGGTCCCGACCTAAAAAATTAAAGTCAATGCCACAAATTAAGATAAATGACAATATGTGTAGTTTAACTTATGATGTTAATGTAATATAAGATTTTAGCATTAACAGGTAGACTCATGCACTAAAAAGAGGTTTCGCTGTTGATTTAGAAAAATTATCAGGTCTTCACATTTACTTTCACTGCCTTTCTCAAGAGGGATACCTGACATTTTCAGTCTTCCGTAACGTATTGGCTATAATTTAAATGTTATGCGACAGTCTGCATGCTTAGTGATTAACCCAATCACGGTTGATAGCTTTGCTGCACTCTTTAATTGCACACCGGGGGATCGGTCGTCAGACTCTATGATGGCCCCGACCTAAAGCTATATATTTTAGTTGGTTGGGACCGGAACCTTTTTGTCTGTTGCTTGGTCCACCGGGGCTCAACTGGTGACCTTCTTTTGCTTCAGATTTCCAGTGGGGTTGTTTGGCAGGACAGGGATCTCCACCTGTCAGACGGCCCGTTGTATCTGTTGAGTCCTCGTCTTTGCTTCTTCATGGTGTTGAAATTTGATTTATGTGTTTACCGTGATGATTCATTGACGAGTTAGAGGGTTATCATGCGAACCGAACAACCAACTAAATGTTTTGTACCACTTCAGAAACTGAGGGTGAGGTTGGGCCTGTAAAATCGATTTAAGCCCCCCAGTAATTCATTACTGACCGTTCCAAGGCGGTAGTTCTGTTGTGGTTCTTTGTTGCCTGTTTTTGGTGTCAGAGTTTCTGTGATGTTTTACCTTATGTATGTTATTATTATTTTTGGTTCGGTTTGGGTTGCTGAGTGGCCACCTTTTGGGAACAAGCTGCTCACTCGGTTGGCCATATGTTCTCTGTATCTTGATTATTTGTAATCTTAGTTGTTTCCAACTATGGTTTGAGGGCTGGATTTGGATTTTGATTGTTTCAGTTCCTGGTCTTTGCATACTTTTTACTTTTCCAAATACATTTTTCGATTTTTCTTATTTACTGGATTTATTTTGTTAAATACTAGAAAAGAGCCCGCGCAAGCGCGGAAATATTTGATGATGGTCAAGTTTATATAAAAAAAGCGAGGTTTAATTTTTCAATGTAAATGGCCTCAGGCCCAGGTGAAGATATGACCTTTACCATGAATACTCACTAAAGCTTCATTTACCTAATTAGTTGTCTGCATCTACAAACTTTCAGGTAGCAGACTGCATTGTTTCTAAAAAAAATCAACTTTTTTTCACTTTTTCCTATAGAAAAACCTCAGTGACTCAAAAGTTGACCTTGCCTTAAAACAGATCAAGGTCATCCCAGGGTCATCATTTATATAAATTTTGTTGAGCTTTTGAGTCCTTGATGCGACATGCTAAGTTTCAAGATCATAGGATTTGTGGTTCTGGGGGAGAATTGGTTGATTTGATGCTTAACGTCCACGGTAAACAGCTAAGGTCATGTCGGGACGGTCAGTTAACCTAACCACACTATTCCTGGGCAGGCTTAGACCTCCTAAGCGGTTAACCAGTACTAAGTGCACATACTTTCGCCAGTAACTGACAACTGCCCTTCTTGAATCAGCGGAAGGAGAAACGAAAGTATGTGGCCAGACCGGGTTTCGAACCCAGGACCTCTGACTTATGATTCAGGTGCCCTACCGATTGCGCTACGCGGCCCGGCGTGTTTCTGGGGGAGAAGATTTTTGAAATTTTTTACCATAATAAATGTTTGCCATCTTGGTTATGTGACCTGTCCTGGGTATTTTTTTTTTCTGGAAAAATTGGGTCCTGGAACGTTTTGGGGGAAAATATCCAAGCCCTCTGAAGACTAAAGGCTTATTTAGCTTCGTTGAATCATTGAAATTGATTTGTCTGCTTCGCAGGAAAAAATGCCCTTTCTTACCTGGCGCATGTGTGTTAACCTTAGACATTTTTAATATTTGTCTTTTCGAAAGTTCATTTCAGTTTGAATTCTCCTAACGACGTTCCCCAAGTGGCTCAGCGGTACGTAACCATAGCCGCACACACTTGGCGCCGTGTGTCCGTCCAACTTTTCGAAAGACCATGTGCGTTTAGCTTTATTCTTCAATGGGCGAGTTCGATTGGCTACTCGTATTGACTATCGTCCTGGAAGAAAATGGGTCGTTTCGAGCCAGGGGGACTATGACCATTTAGTTCTTCATCCGTTTAGACATATGAGCAAAAATACAAAAATAAATCGTTATCTATGGGGAATGACGTACGTTTATGGGTCGGATTTTTGCATTAGAACCTGCTAAATTTGGACTTGCTAAGCAGCGCGCCGATATCTTTAACGACGCAGAACCGAAACGACCGGATTAATTTAAAACGTGTATTCGAGTACATGATAATTTCACTCGAACGCACCCATTATTGACAAAAAAAAAATCGATCAATAGTCGAAGTTTCTAGAAAAATACTTGGGAGAATTTAAAATGAAAGACGAAATTAATTCCCAAATTCTTTAAATCTACGTGAAACTAAAACACACGCTAACCGAAATTATCAATGATAGCAATATGCGAAAGAACCAGTATAGAAATTACGCTTGTTAAATATGCTTACAATGAAGAAATACTACAGCTGCTCATAGTATGCAATAATTTGTAAACGAATAGCATGCTAGCCTTATTCTAAAATGCAGATGGTCTTATTACCCCACCCTTTTTTCGTATTAGCTGTATACTATCTGCCCCTCCCCTTTGCCTAAGCATGCCACTCACATTTAATGTATATATTGAATATAGCAATTTCTTCGCGCATCGTCATTTAATTTTGCGTAGAGGTGTCATAATATTACGACCAGGGTACTTTTCTTTCAAAATAATGGTCGAAGGTAAATATTCTTAAAAAAGTGACGGTGGTCGTTATTCTAGGCGGTCACAATTCTTCGTGTGGAGCCATTTAACTTCGCGTGGGAAGAGTGTGTGTGTGTAAAGGGCGCGTCTGTGGTGGGGATATGGGCGGGGAGGTCATAATATTATAATGTTATGACCGGGAAGTCATAATATTATGACCGGGGGTCACTATTCTCTAAAAAATAATGACCGGGGTCATGATTCTATGGGGAACTCATAGAATAACGACCCCCTGTCATTATTCCATAGGAAAAGTGACTCCGTTTCTAAAACATACTGACTCACGTTAACCCCCTCGATGTTCATCCCCACCTAATCGACCACTTACTAACTACAGTCAAACTTGTCTTAAGGGGTCACCCAAGGGAAGGACAGAAATTGGCTGCTTAAGACAGGTGGCCTCTTAATACAGGTTCATTTGCTTAAGGGACCCAGAAAATGTGGCTGCTTAAGACAGGTGATCCCTTAAAAGAGGTGACCACATGAGCAGGTTTGACTGTATTTACTACTGCAAGTTTCATTATTGGAAATGCTTGTTGATGTTGTTGGGAAGGATGTGGAGGGGGCGGGGGATGGTTGAGGAAGGTGCGTTATTATATAATAATGTTAGGAACGCGGAGTCATAATATTATGACGGGTTAGGGGGGATCACTATTCTTCAAAGAATAATGACCGGGGAGTCGTTATTCTATAAGGAATCTATAGAATAACGACCCCCGGTTATAATTCTATAGAAAAATAACTCCGTTTCTCAAAGATACTGACACCCGTTAACCCCTCAATGATAGCTATAAAATGATAATCCCCACCTAATCGAGAACTGACTATTTACTCGATTAGGTGGGGATTAATATGTTCAGCTTTCATCAATGGGGTTAACGGTTGTCAGAATCTTTTAGAAACGGAGGCAATTTTTCTATATAATAATGACCGGGGGTCGTTATTCTATGGGTTCTCCATAGAATAAAGACCCCCCGGTCATTATTCTTTAAAGAATATTGACTCCCCTACCCCATCATAATACTATGACTCCGCGGTTATATCATTATAATATTATAACACCCCCTCAACCCAAACATACACACACATCCTTCCCAACAACATCAACAAGTAAAAGCCAATAATAAAACTTGCAGTAGTTAAAAATCAGTTAGTGGTCGGTTAGGTTGGGTTAATATTTTATAGCTAACATCAAGGGGGATAACGGGAGTCAGTATATTTTAGAACGGAGTAATTTTTTTCTAAAGAATAATGACCAGGGGTCGTTATTCTATGAGTTCCCCATAGAATAATGACCCTTTGGTCATTATTCTTTAAAGAATAGTGACCCCCGGTCTTAATATTATGACTCCGCGGTCATAATATATTAATTTTTCATAGCTATAATCGATGGGGTTAACGGGAGTCAGTATCTTTGAGAAACAGAGTCACTTTTTCTATAGAATAATGACCGGGAATCGTCATTCTATGGGTTACCATACAGGTCATTAACGGTAGCAGCAGGTACTCAAGTAGTACCAACATTGTTCCAGTGATGACCTTGGAATTACCTTGTCTTTTTTTGCAGTAAGGTCGAATTTGCTTTTTTGTGCTTTTATGTGGGGAAATGCTTGGACATAAGAGTTCATGGAAATTAACCTTTAAAAATCTTCTGCACTGGAACCAAAAGATTGATGGCCTTGAAACCTTGTATAGAGCATTGGGCACTGACGTTCTATCAGATTTATTCGAATAATGATATTGGTTTGACCTTGACCTTTTTAAGCACAAGGTCAAATTTTCTTTATATTAGAAAATGTCATAACATATTTTTTGAAGACTTTGGTATGGCCATCAACTTAATGAGTATTTGAAGAATATAAGTATCAGAGGTCAAGGCCATTCTATGATCGTATTTCAACAGCTCCAGACAGGTCTGTTAAACGAAACGACTGAGCCGGTTGAAGCAAAATGTCACATGGAACCTCCATGAGTCAGAGAAACAACAGTTTGCTTGAACGGTTTTCGTCACATGACCGAGATGTCCGTTATGCCCATGTGTTATAAACCTTTAAAATTCTTCTTCTCTCAAATATCTAATGATATTGAAAATGTGATATCCAGCATATTGGGATTCATATAGTATCAGGTTTGTTCAAGCGATGACACTACATGTAGTTTGATCTATGACCTTTTTTACTCTGGTGAGCGATTCAGGAAAGAATAATGGCCTGGGGTCGTTATTCTATGGGGGGTCACAATTCTTCGCGAGGGGTCGATTTATTTCGTGTGTGGGGGTCATAATATTATGACCGGGGAGTCATAAAATTATGACCGGGGAGTCACTATTCTTTAAAGAATAATGACCTGGGGGTCGTTATTCTATGGGGGTCACTTTACTTCGTTACACCGGCTCATAATGAGCCCTATTTGTATCTACGTTGTATGCAAATTAACCTATTTTAAGTTTTGGCGCTTAAAGCGTTAAACGTAAGGAACTGCTCTCCTGAGGAACAGACATGCGTTTACGCTCATTGTATATTAGTCTACACATGCGCGACGCGCATATGTCGGAAGGTAGATTTTCTTCGAAAGGGGTTCTGCATTCCCGAATCGAAAGTTTAATTACGTTTTTCAACTTTTTTAATCACAGCGTTAAGATAAAATGCAGAATACCATTGTGTTGTTTCTTTTGATGTTTAGTTGCTGATTTAGCATGTAAGATATGATCGATACATGATCAACGCGCTCGTTTGTATCATGTCTCATTCTATCCTTCTCAGTATTATTTTTGTGCGATGTTTAATGCCGATAACTGCTTATATTAAGCTGTTGGCAGGTGTTTTGCAGTGTTTATGGCTTTAAGCAGACGTTTTTGTATTAAAGACCCATATAATACTAAAATAAAAAAGATTTATGTCATTGATTATTTAAGGACGTTCTCGAACATGTTTTTTTTTTGCACTAACATTCCTTACACTCGACATTGCGTCACGAAAATTGCGTATTGGACTTCAGCCCCGGATCCAGGGGGTGGGCTTTGGGGCTGCAGCCCCGCCAGTTGGTCTCTGTGTTATGTATAATATGTAGTCCTCCAGATAATAAGAAGCATCTGATGACAGTTTGAGAAAAAATATCCAATGTGGTTAGATCAAAATATTCAAAATATATATTGTAACATCTCATTAGAATCGCCTCGGGGAGGCGATTCTAATGAGATATCACAATATATATTTCAAGGAAAAAATATGTAAAAAATTCTCTTGGAATTGAATCATAAATATGTCATATTTTCATGTCCCCTGCCCAACACAAATACATTTCGGCACCTCCCAGCCCCACCAGTTATCCAGAGCCCGACCAGTACGTGATGGTCTGGATCCGGGCCTGGAAGAAGTGCAAACCTCATGCAGTCTGAACAAGGACTGGGCCATATTCGATCATACTAACTTTAGTTTTAAATTATCTAGAGACAAAGAAGACCCTCATAAGACAGTGCAGGTTCACATGCTGTTCAAGTCCTTTCCTGGTTGGCCACGCGTTTAAACATATTCATATGAGCCGCGACGCGAGAAATCCAACAATGTGGTTGTGCGGTCGGCGCAGACTCAGATCAGCCTGGCCATCCGCCCGGTCTGATCAGACTCTTTAATAAGCGCTTAAAGGGTAGCCAAGGGACTGAGCTACCTTCATGCGGACAGCGAAGACTCTGATCAGACTGGGCGGATGCCCAGGCTGATCTGAGTCTGTGCTGGGCGCACAACCACATTGTCGGTTTTGTCATGTCGCGGCTCATATACAGTTTTAAGACTACTAGTTTTCTGTCGTTCATGCATCCCCTACTGGTTTATTGTGTGTTTGATCAATCCCCTACTGGTTTATTGTGTGTTTTATCAAAGATAATGTTTCATGCTACCCTGCTACTGAACAGAACAATTGCCTTTATATCAGTTGTGTATGATAGGAACCACATACTGTTAAACGGCGCTTCAGTGTAAATTAGACAATATTACATCACTGGTTCAATGATTAAATTGATAAATTCGGAATCCGACAGTGTGAAGGTTTATTTTATAGCTACAACGCAAGAATTCCACTAGCAGGGATGTTTGCTTCGATTTACTACACGGTAAACAACGTATAGATACAGACTGCCGTTGGTAGTTATACACCAAAGGCTGTGTCAGTCTTTATTGCATTCAAAATAATAATAATTACACCGTCGAACGTGATCACCAAACACCAAGTTTGCAATCACTTACACGGAACGTAACCCCGGCTGTCGCAAAATGTCCCTTGTCGCACGAAATATTTTCATTTCATTTGTGTACGAATACGTTTTGCGAGCAAAAAATAAAAGATCCTTTTAAATCTTGCTATTGTTATTCCCTTCCACAGAATTCTGTAACATTGCAAGTAAATACATGTAGTTGCTGAATAGCGGCGCTAACAACGAACAAGTCTGCGTTTTGCATAAAAAAAGCATCAAAGGTTTCAAGGCAGAGAACACATTCAGACGAAGGAACATGGGACATACTTCGAAGTTTCGGCTACTCAGCCTCATCAGTGATCCTGACATGATCTGATGACGAAAGCCGAGGAAGACAAAATAAAGGCCTAAAGATACTGCAGTTTCTTAATTTGAATAAGGCAGCCGATTCAAAGACTGATTATTATAAAAAGGTCAAAATGAATATTCAGCGATAATCTAGAATATAAGTCTCAACCAATCAAAGTTTTCTAATTTCTCCGTACATATCCACTGATCTAAAAGCATGAAAATTAATTATAATCTGCACTATGGCTGATAGACGGGGAGACGTTTCACGGCCGACACACGGCACAACACCAGCTGCAAATAAGTCAAATTAGAATGTAAAAGAGTTCCTTCAAGAGCAGAGAACACATTCAAATGAAGGAACATTGGCCAAACTTCGAAGGTTCGGCTTCTAAAGCCTCATCGGTGACCCTGATGATCTGGCAACGAAAGCCTGAGGAAAACATACTGCAATTTATTAATTTGAATAAGATTGTCGATTCAAAAACTGATAAGTATAAATAGATTGTAAGAAATGTAGTGCGATTATCACTAAATTTTTATCAAATTTTACTTAAAATCTCATCATCTCTGACATATTGCATTCTAGATAAGTTGGCAGGCATGCGTTTCTTTAGTTGAGATTCGTTTATAGCGTACACTTAACTGTGTGATTTAGCTGATATACTTATTTCTAAAAGCAAACTAAACCTGTTGTTTACCCATACTAATTTGGATATACTAATATTTCTTTACAGATAAATTGGCATCAATGACTGAAGACGCCTTATCACGAAATAACAAACAAAGACTAACTAACAATTTAAAACCTGTTACAGATCTAGATAATATGACTGAAAAATTCAATTATTTTCCATCACACAGCGATAATCAATTTGATAGAACTTTAACTGATAATGCAAATGAAACATATTTTAAAAAGAATACCAACCCGAGTTACATTGACCAATCAGCTGACACATCGGAAGTTGCTAGCCAATCAGTGGATGGTACTAATTTTCACATCCAATCAAGGGATAGGTTTTCAAATGAGATTCGACGGGAACATAGTTTACAAACCAACGAAGTTGAAGATAGACCAACAGCGATGAGGCTTACGGGGCTAAGAAAACCTCTTTCTATAACAGATCTATATCGGGGTACATTCCTGTTGTTGTGAATATATTGTGTATAGAACTTTTGTGTTCTTAATTCCCTTTCTTGTGGTTTCAGACTGTATATATTTCGTTTAACATATGATCTGAAAGTGCGAATGCATTTTTTATCGTAGCTCAACTTTTTTTTTGTATGTTTCGGCTACAAAACTTTTTGTCCCTTGTGTCTTGATTGCATGCGCGTACCAACATGGTTGAAAAGGAACAATTACACACTGTTTTGCATTAATCAGACTTATGAGTAATATGAATATGCTCATAATTGTATGTTGGTAACTATATTGTATGTTGGTAACTAAATAAACAAACCTGTAAAGTATGTAAGTGGTTTGTCAAATATTATTGCTTAATTCTTTCTTTGTAAAAACTTTCTCAATACTTTTTAGGAATAGTTTATGTGGAGAATTAATGACTGCCATTGGGACTGGCTAAAGCCACCGGCTTTTTCGAGTTCTTCTTCTAGCATTTGTTTATAATGTGCTTCTTTACGCTTTCCTTTCTAGCAATTTTGTTTATATTGCATTTTGCATTTACCTGCCTTGTTTATTTTCTATTGTTTGAATAGCCTTTTATTTCTTTTTGTTTTGTAAGAAGTTTTGGTATATTGTTCATACCTTATTCATTAAGTGTTCCCCATATGCATTTGCAGTACAGTAAAACCTGCTTATTCGGTCACTTTTATTAAAGAGCCACCTGCCTTTAGCAGATACTTTTTGATACTGTATGTAGGTGTATCATATCTTCCTTCCGCGACCATTTATTATGTTTCTATTGGCTGACCCCTTAGAGCAAGTTTAGCTGTATTTGGAAAGTGTGACTCCAGTTTTCTATTACATGTAAGTAAAGGATGAGCGATTCATTTCTGCTGTCGTGGCTAAAATTAGCATTTTATGGACTCGGTCGATGGATGCCACACATACAGTGAATACATGCTATCTGCCTTTCTCTTAGACCTGTTTTCATAAGAAAGTTGCTGAATAATAAATAATTACAAGCCAGTTGCCTAAAATGGTACCAGTTCATTACTATTTGATATCCTTTTGAAAACTTATTTACATGTACAATACTCGCGTAATTCAGCTACCTTTTCAGCTACCTTTTCATTTAAAAGAAAAGCCATGACCTTGCCAGAACTGAAAGAGATTTAGATTACCAGGTTATATAAATAGAGCAATCACATCCTTTATCCAATAAATTCAGTGAGACTGCTAATGTCTTAACATTAAGAAGTTAATTGCAAAGTTACCGCATGTAACCTACATATTACCGCACTTTAAGGTGAATGAGTGCGATGTCAGGGGAAATAACTACCATTTAATTTTCAACAGGGGTAAACTCATACAAAAACATATTGCTTCCCTTCGGGGGTATTCTAAGCGCCAAAGAAAAAAATGGCAGAATTTGCAAACGGTGTAGATTCTGATGAGGCGGCTCATTATGAGCCGCCTCATCTAGATCTACACTGTTTGCCCTCTAGTCTTTGACTTCTCAATTTGAAATGTCTTGGACAAGGCATTTCTTTTGTGTTAATTTGCAGACGTAAATTTATTTTGTCGTCTGCGTTTTGGCGCTTAAAATATTAAAGCGTATTCTCCTAATATTTGGAAGGATTTTGTCGCCCATGAAAGGAAATAAGAAGTTGCAGAATTAGTTTCCTGTTGTAAAACTGGCCAAAAATATGGACGTTTACCCGTGCATCTAAAGTCAATTACCGTATGCCTAATCAAATTATGATATTTTAAGGTGAGTCAAAAGAACTGTTTTAATATTGGCATGAAAATAGAAAATCTCTTAGGCAGCGTACACAAAGATAATTCAAATTGATGTACATTGGATACCGAATAAGAAACTTAAATCGATTAAAATGTACGAAGTTATATAAAAGGCTGCATCCTTAAATGATTAATTAGTTCGAATGCTTTAAACCTGAAATTTGCTTAATTATTTAGAAGCAACAACGGGAAGCGAATGTATGTTTGAAAATACGGTTTGGTTCACTAATAAACAATTCGTGGCACTGTAAATTATCCTGTAATGTGAAGTTCCATGATAGCTTCGTGAGTATCCCTACTCACTTCGCTGATGATGTGATTCGGAATCATCACAGTATTTACCTTAAATACTAAATATCTTCCAATTTGCTTCTTGATGTAGGCTTGCATGCCTTTTATAGCGTTCAAAGGTTGACATCATGAATTTAAAATATGATCTTGTACAAAGACAAAACTGTTGTAATTTTGGTTACGGTAGATCAGTTCCCCACATAGACCTGAACCATATGGTGACAACATGGATATAATCTAAACGTGGATGTATATACATTTTTTTTTCATTAAAAATACTATTCAAACCCCTGAAGTTTACTCATATGAGGTACATCCTTTATACGTTTATTTGAACGTATAAAGGTCACGCCATATATTCAATGGACTCGACTACCTGCCACCCACATTATCTGGACGTGGTAACGTCAACAACATATAGTCTAATTTTGGCTTGTTCTTCTTTTCAGCTGAGCCCGGATGCAGTCGAGCTAATGGCGGATGTCAGCATCAGTGTATCACTAGTTTTGACGGGCGATATTACTGTCAGTGTCGAGAAGGATATAGAATACGAAATGACGGCCGAACTTGTGAATGTAAGCCTAGATTCCTTTAGCTAACCTGGCTCTAGTCGAATCTGTATATTATTCTATGTTCCTTTGCAGGAAATGGTCTGTAGCCAGACTATCCTTTAGCATAGTTTTGTTAGCTGTATCGGCTATAGTAGACAGAGAGATCCCAAACCCTGAGAGCGAAGCCAAAAAAACAAAGCAAGATGTATTCTTTTGTTTGCAAGGATAAACTCGATCCGCTCGACATTTTTCTCAAATTTTGAAATCTGAATATTTGTTGCTATTTGAATACTAGTATATTTACAATTGCTAATTGAAGTCATCAAAACTTCTTTAAATTTCAACAAGCATAAATAATAATAAAAAAAGTATTCTATTTTTGTCTCGCCTGCAAAGTACAGGCGAGACATATGTATTGCTATTCGGGTGTCGTGGTCGTCGTTCGCGGCGTCGGCGGCGTAAACTTATGTCGACTTTTTTGCGGTTAGGTCATTTTCTCAGAAACTATAAGGGCTAAATCCATGAAACTTGGGTCGTGCTTACATCTGGAAAAGAAGACCTAAAAGTCATCATTAATGTTGAGTCTTGAGCTACATTTTACGGTTCACTGACTTTGCAATTTTTTGTCAAGTTTTCGTGTTAAGCTCTGTTCTCAAGAAATATAAGGGCTAGAGCCATGAAACTTGGGTCATGAATACATCTGAAAGAGAAGAGCTAAAAGTCATCATCAGTTTGGAGTCTTGACCTACCTTTACGGTTCACTGACTTTGCTTTTAATTCAAGATTTCATGTTTAGCTCTGTTTCTCGAGAACTACAAGGGCTACAGCCATGAAACTTGGGTCATGCATACATCTGGCAGAGTTTAACTTAAAGCTTCCATCAATACTTAGTCTTGACCTACTTTTCGCGGTCGCAATGTTTGTCAAATTTTGTGGTTTAGCTATGTTTCTCGTGGGTTATAGGGGCTAGAGACATGACATTTGGGTCATGCATACATCTGGAAGTGTAAAGCTCAGCGCTAGCATTGAGCCTTGGCCTATTTTTTACAGTTCACTAACTTTGCAGTTTTTTGTCAAGTTTTCATGTTTCTCAAGAACTACAAGTGCTAGAGCGAATTGAAACAAGAGTCATGCAAAGATCTCGAAGACTTATGCTCAATTGCCAATTGACCGACATGTTATGGTCCTTCGACTTTGCAACATTTGCCTCAAGTTTAGCTTTTGCTTCTCAGAAACGATAAAGATTAGAGTCATGAAATGTGGGACATGCATACATCTGGAACAGTGAAAATGAAAACTGTCATTAGTGTAGCATCTTGACCAAATGTTAGGGTTTATTGACCATTCAAAAATTGCAGTGTATTTACTGATTATGTCTCCCCCCTTAAGGGTCGGGAGACATATTGTTTTCCCTCGGGCGTCTGTCCGTCTGTCCGTCCGTCCGTCTGTCACAAATCGTGTCCGTTCTATAACTTGAAAACCGCTCAAGCTATATTCGCGAAACTTCATATAAATATCAATCAACATGAGACGACGTGCAGAGTGCAAGAATGGTAACTCTGGCATTTATACTTTTTGAGTTATTTCCCTTGGAACTTAGTCCATCACAAAATTGTGTTTAAATCGTGTCCGTTCTATAACTTGACAACCGCTCAAGCTATATTCGCGAAACTTCATATAAATATCAATCAACATGAGACGACGTGCAGAGTGCAAGAATGGTTACTCTGGCATTTATACTTTTTGAGTTATTTCCCTTGGAACTTAGTCCATCACAAAATTGTGTTTAAATCGTGTCCGTTCTATAACTTGACAACCGCTCAAGCTATATTCGCAAAACTTCATATAAATATCAATCAACATGAGACGACGTGCAGAGTGCAAGAATGGTAACTCTGGCATTTATACTTTTTGAGTTATTTCCCTTGGAACTTAGTCCATCACAAAATTGTGTTTCAATTGTGTCCGCTCTATAACTTGAAAACCGCTCAAGCTTTATTCACGAAACTTCATACAAATATCAATCAACATGAGGCGATGTGCAGAGTGCACAAATGGTAACTCTGGCATTTATACTTTTTGAGATATTTCCCTTGGCACTTTGTCCATCACAAAATTGCGTTTCAGTCGAGTCCGTTTATAACTTTAAAACCATTCAAGCTATATTCATGAAAGTTCATACAAATATCAATCAACATCAGACGACGTGCAGAATGCACTCTGGCGTTTATCCTTTTTGAGTTATTTCCCTTGGAACTTTGTCCATCACAAAATTGCGTCTCAGTCGAGTCCGTTTATAACTTCAAAACCATTTAAGCTATATTCATGAAAGTTCATACAAATATCAATCAACATCAGACGACGTGCAGAATGCAAGAACCATAACTTTAGCATTTATACTATTTGAGTTATTTCCCTTAGAACTTTGTCAGTCACAAAATTGTGTCTCAGTCGTGTCTGCTCTATAACTTGAAAACCATTCAAGCTATATTCATGAAACTTCATACAAATATCAATCAATATTAGAAGAATTGCATAGTGCAAGAACCATAACTCTTGCGTTTATACTGATTGAGTTATTTTCCTTGGACCTTTGTCAGTCACAAAATCGTGTCTCAATCGCTTTATTACTTGAAAACCGGACAAGCTATATTCACGAAACTTCATACAAATGTCAGTCAACACTAGACAACCTGCAGAGCACAGCATTTATACTATTTGAGTTATTTCCCTTGGAACTTTGCCATTCACAAAATTGTGTCTCAATCGTCTAAGCTCTATAACTTAGAAACCGTTTAAGCTATATTCATGAAACTTCATACAAATATCAGTCAACATATAAATAGAAGACGTGCAGAGCACTGTAACTCTTGCATTTATATTTTTTGACAAAAACTAAATATGAATATCAGTCAACATTACATGTTATGCAGAGCATAACCACTATAACTCTTGCATTTATACTTTTTACTTATTATGAATCCCTGCTTCAGGGTAGGGAAACATATTGTTTTTCCCTTGGCGTCTGTCTATTAGTCTATCACAAAATATCTTTACTGGATACGAGCTCATTATTTGCATGAAAAATGACTGCATTAGAAATTGTATTTATAGTTTCCGTTTGAAATTGTATTTAATGACTGATCCTTTTGACATCAGAAAGGGGGGAGACATCTGTTTTTTCGTAGAAAAACAATTCTAGTTTAGCTCTGTTTTGAGACCAAGCACCGGCAGGCGAGACACCGCATTCCGCGGAATTCTTGTTTACTGATAGATACAGTTTATTGGGACGACAGAGCAAAACATTGTTATTTAATAAAACACATTCGAATGTGATTTGTTTATTAGAAGGCCTGATTGACACATAACATTCTGCAAATCGACTGCTTTTTGTATTACACCTGTTCCAAGTTACTATGTAAAGCTTAAAGTATTCGTTTATTTTGTTCCAATATGGAAAAGTTGTCTGAGCGGATGCGCAGAATAAGTTGAGTATCTTTTTTACGCAACAGTAACTAATTACGTTCCCTTCTCCTCCCACAGTGATCAACCCGTGCCTAACTTATAACGGAGGATGTGAGCATGACTGTATCAACGACATGGGTAGAGCGTCGTGTAGATGCTACAAGGGCTATAGACTGAACGCAGATGGAAAGACTTGTGAAGGTGTGTCAGAGCTCTAGATAAGAGGAGTATTTGATGATAATTGAGGGATATTTTTTCTTATTTCTCATTAAAACCATATGTTGTGACCCCTCATCTGAACCGTCTCGTCGAGACAGTTCAGATGAGGGGTCACAACATATGTTTCTATGCAGAATTAACAAAAATTATCCCTAATTATCATCAAATACTCCCTCTTATCTAGAGCTCTGGTGTGTATGTCCAATGTACTTTTTTTCAAAATCCAAAATGTTGTATCTTGAAATTTCCAATAAAGTTGACTCTCGTTATCTCAAACACTGATAACATCTTAAAGATAAGAATAAAGTTCGGAAATATGAGCCGCGACACGAGAAAACCAACAATGTGGTTGTGCGCCCAGCACAGACTCAGATCAGCATGGGCATCTGACAAGTCTTATCAGACTCTTCGCTAAGCGCTTAAAGGATAGCTAAGGGCCTAAGCTACCTCCAAGCGGACAGCGAAGACTCTGATCAGACTGGGCGGATGGGCGGATGCCCAGGCTGATCTGAGTCTGCGCTGGGCGCACAACCACTTTGTTGGTTTTCTCACGTCGCGGCTCAATTTTATTCTTTTTTCCTCTTCATTTCAACTCCGGATATGTCAAAGTTTTTCTATCTGAAAGCAAATTTTCTGGGACCAGGAAATCTGTTTTGAGTAATAAGTAGTTTGAGATGGACCTGGACTTGAGATATCGAGAGTTGCTTGTAGTTCGAAATAATCAAAACCACGAATAATAGTTTTAACGAGTATGGTTTATTTATTTATAACTTTATATGCTCCCATACTTTGAGCGATTTTTATTCATTTTCCTGTCGCCTTTTTGTCCGACATGTTTCAACCATGAAATCATTGAATCTTGTTATCTAAAACACTGACATGTCAAAGTACTTCTTATATCAAAGAATACAGTTTGAACTCATTTCCTTTTTTTCTTTACCTTTCACCGTCGGATATTTCAAATGATACCTCAAAGAAAATTGTCTAGGAACAGAAAATTTTCTTTCAGATAGTATTAGTTTGAGATGAACCTCGAATATAAGGTATCGAGAGTTGACTGTAGTTTGAAATACCAATGTATTTTTACAGGTAGGGTAGGTGGATTATCTTATAATAATTGCCATACTACGCGCTACTTTCATTCGTTTCTCAGTCACACTTTTTCATATGTTTTTTTCCATATTGGCTTCAGTTGATTGTCGTTATATCAAACACTGATATTTCGAAGTACCCTCTCCTATCAAATAATAATAAATATCATTTAGAGCCTAATGATAATTTACCTTTTATTTTCTTATTATTACATTGAAATTAATAGTGTGAATGGCTTGAGATTAATATATAATACTCAAAACTAAAAAAAAATCATGAAATAACTGATGATGGATGGAAGATTTGTGGTTTTACGTCCTGTTCAACAGTATTTCAGTCGTATCAAGACGACGGCAGAGTGAGTATGAAAGGCTGTGTACAGGCAGAGTGAGTATGAAAGGCTGTGTACAATGGAACCCTATTACGGTAGAAAAGATTCTCGCCTCAAGCGGGGCTCGAACCCGGGTCTGCTTGATCAGTAAGCCAGCGCCTAACTCACTGAGCAACCGGGACTACTCTGAAATAACTGTTTTAAGTTGAAATGAAGGAATTAAAATACACAAATTTTATCTATTTACTTTGAAATTAAGACATCAAATGTAGAACATTTGTTTATTTCATTGATTAACCCATTTTTGCGCAGTGGAATGTTCTATCCCTATCATTCATCATAAATGAATGGGTCCATATGTCAGTAAAGGGGTGTCTGGTTTAGTTTATTTTTATCATTTTTATAGGAGAAATACCCATTTGAGTAATGCAAACAGTGTAGAGCCTGTTAAGACGCCGTGTTTTCCTGCGTCTGATCTTAGTCTGCACTGTTTGCTTATGCTCTATATATGGGACGCCAGGCATTAATGGGTTAATTTATTTATCACCTGGTTACTTTCATATACTCTTCGATTTGTTTATTTCTTTATTTATTTTTTCACCGAAGCACAAACTTAAAGAAATCATATTGTGTGTTTGACTCATGTATAATACCTTTCCCATTCTACCGAAATTAGATTTTTCATCAACTGACTCGGGAATGAAATTCATAAAGTTCAATTTTTTATCATGACGGAGATAAGAGTATTTAGCCTTAGGGATTAATTTGACACCTGCGATTATCGCCTGTTGTCGTCTAGTTTCGGAGAACTGCCGAAGGTTATCCGGAGATTCTACCTGTATAGCTGTAAGAAATCAATGGTCAGTATCATATACGAATATTCTGCCAGATGGTATCAGTCTTACCAAGCCATAGTGCAACATCAACGATGTGCACTCATGATAGAAGGTCTTAGTAGTTTTGCAGAGCGGTGCATTCAGTTTTAATTGGCAAACCGACTCACTTATTCATATGTTCATGATGAATGCGTTCAAATGCTATTTTTTAGCATTTAATGTTTCAAAAATGCTTAAGCTCACATATATGCTACAGTCCAATGCGCTAAACTACACATTGGTTTTAAGGTGAAAAGAATTTTTCAGGCCCCTGTCAAGATTTGCTCTCGTTTGCGAAGATTTTTGTCCTCAAGGTTATACCCCATTTTGGAACGACTACCTCTTGGGAAATGCACAACGTAAACTAATTTTTAAGATTTTAATTTTATTAATGTATGTATGTAGTTGTTTCCCTATTGTTTTTGAGGGCGGGATGTGGGATATGATTGTATTATACCTGATTAAAGCCAATTTTTACTTTATGAAACCATTCTGTTCCGTTTAAGGAAAGTTTGTAGCCTCAGTGTTTATGATAGAACTTTTTTCTGTTTGCACAGACATCGATGAATGCTCTATGAACAGAGGTGACTGTTCACAAGAATGCATCAACACACCTGGTTCCTTCACGTGTACATGTACTCCTGGGTACCAGCTTGGAAGAGACGGCCACTCTTGTTATCGTAAGTACCACAACCATATCAATCTGGATTGTCAAGTCGTACATTTATACCAATACATGTAGCGATTGGAAATATCTTGAAAAAACCTGATCATGTAATTTCTCCTTAGTTTCTTTGCACAAAGTATTTTCAGGACAGCTCCACAGTTTCAAACAAAGTGAATAATATTGATCATGTTTCTGAGCGTGGCTTAAGACATACGTTCATTATTATGTTGTAACCCCATTTAAGTTCTGTCCCGGAGAGATGGCTCTAATGATTAACATTAATGTTTTATTTTGGAGACCATGACAGAAACTGCTCAGAATAATCATCAAATATTCTCTTATCTGAGATTCCGACTTCCACAAATAATTCAGATAGAACTCTACTGACAGCAACATAGTGCATGTTACTGTTAAAATTCCAGTAATTCCCAAAAGTGAAATCTGTTGACTAAATATACAAGTGCATCTTGAGTGTGGGAATTCTATTATTCAAAAAAGTGACTCTTTATCTATTAGAATAATCTATGTACGAAAGCTAAAGATGTGAATATGTCTTTTGAATGCATTTTCTTGAAAAGTAATCAATTACATATAATTTGTACGTGTAAAATGTCAATGACGTCATCTGCAATGATAAAGCCGTGTTTTTATCCTCTATAGTCCAAATCAAAATTCCATTCCTCTTTGATACTGCATAAACACAACGCTACAATCCACTCAACCGATTGCTCATTTTTCTCTCATATCATATTTTTGACAATGCCTGAATCAGACAGGCATCATATTTGGCCTCATGTCTCTTGATTTCTCTTGCGATTCCAGATTGAATTACATTGTTACAATTCAATCAATTAAGAGGCGTCTCAATCAGATCTCTCAGATGCTTGACAGTTCAATATGAAAGCGTTTCAATAACGTTTATGTTCAATTCGCTGGAAAGAGTCCCATATGAGTTGTCAATAGATAACGGTTATCAATTATCAGAAAATAAACATGACAGTTTCATTATGAAGAAAACTGATTTTCTAGCTGTATAACAAAGAAAAAGAATAAATATACAATTCAAACGAAACTCTGTCTTAGAGCACTTGCGAACTGCACATGCGCAAACCAGACTGCGCGTTCGCAGTTTGTCGCAGTCTGTTCAGAGCAAGTGGAGTACGCCCAAGAGAATTTGTCCTAGTAGATTTTAGAGTGCAAAAGGCACATGTCGGAACCCAACCGCGAACGCGAAAATATGCTGTAATAATAATTACAAAGGCAGACATTTTCTTGACGCGGTTCAGATATATGGAACCGTCTGAGAGTGATTGGATTAAATTATCTGCATTTGCAATCCATTAGGAAGGGCCAACTGCAACAATATGCACTCATTTACTTTAGAATTTGTCCTTAGAGAATACCTTTGGCTATGAACTGTAAAATTATACTGTAAAATTAGCAATTTGAAAATATACTTTAAAAGATAAATTTTGGTACTTTGGTTTTATTCAATAGGTGGCTGAATTTAAAAGGACATATATTGTTATTTGGGAATGTTTCATCCCTCTTTGCTCAAGGATTTGGAAATAAAAGTGTTGTATCAGTATGAAAGTTAGACGTATATTTTCTGTATTATTTGATACATAGGCATGATGTATTGACTCATTCAAACGGCAATATTCATTTATTAATTTAGATATTTTGCCTGGAATTACACATGCAATAACTATCAATATACCATTTCGGTAGACCTGAGATTGCATAACTTTCCATAAATTTTGTTTATAGGTTTTATTCAATCCATTCTTATTCTGGTTTCAATTCGTCCATGATATCAGATCATCTAGGAATGCTTTTCTTAGAAGAAAGGACCATTTGACATTTGACACGGTAAACAAAAACAACGCACGCAGGTCCATGCATGTTCTCAGTGTAAATAAACACATTACTTGATCATTTTCCTAAAATGTTTACGGTTCTTAAAAATGTATAAAAGATAAGTTCTCAAAAAGTTTAAGCAGTAAATAAAATGTTAGGAACCTGTTTCAGCAGAAATAACATTTTAAGGAAACTTGCAGACCGTATCCCCGTTCACTTACCCGTTAAAGATATCTATCGAATTTGTTATATGAGCTGCGACACGAGAAAAACAATAAAGTGGTTGTGCGCCCAGCGCAGACTCAGATCAGCCTGGGCATCCACCCAGTCTGATCAGAGTCTTCGCTGTCCGCATGGAGGTAGCCTATACCCTTAGCTACCCTTTAAGCGCTTAGCGAGGACTGATCAGACTTTGCATTTGCCTAGGCCGATCTGAGTCTGTGCTGAGCGCACATGCCACATTGTTGGTTTTGTCGTGTCGCGGCTCATATCATGAATTTGTCCCTGCTACACCCCCGTACTATGTTTTGGTTTGCCATGGTGTTATTGCATATTTCATGGGTTTTTGCTTAGCCTCTTTTCGAACATGCATGATTGGATTACAGAAATTCTTTGTGACAACAAACTGTTTATTTCACCACGTTTTGATTTCATGTTTCATATCGAAAGAGAAAGTGTGAAGGCTTGATTTAGTTACACCAAGTCTACTTTTTTTGTTAATTAATTATTTTAGAAACGGTTAAAAATATATACATGTAGAAACAAATGCATGTTTGTGACAGCAGAAAAATAGTTAAACAAACTTTAAAGTTACTGAAGTAAAACGTAAAAAACCTTATATTCAGTGAATCTGTAGCAAAGGATATGTGTTAAGTAGGAGGTTAACTAAGACGTATTTTGTTGTTTTCATAATTCAGTATCAGTTTCAATAATAAATTCTTATCATTCATAGCAGCATGTGTTTATGGTAGGTATATTACATTAATGCATGGAATTTGTTGTTGTGTAAATTGCTGTTATACATTGTAAGTAATGATCAGGAGCGAAAATTACTTGGGGGGAGTTTAACTGTTATTCATTGTTGGATCATTGACTGAAATCCTTGGACGGGGCACTCAATGGTACTGTTTATATAACTGAGCCGCGACACGAGAAAACCAACAAAGTGGCTGTGCGCCCAGCGCAGACTCAGATCAGCCTGGACACCCTCCCGGTTTGATCAGTCTTTGTTAAGTGCTCAAAAGTTAACTTAAGGTCTCAGCTAACTCCAAGCGGACAGCGAAGACTCTGATCAGACTGGGCGGATGCCCAGGCTGATCATAGTCTGCGCTGGGCGCACAACCACATTGTTGGTTTTGTCGTGTTGCGGCTCAATTATAGAGAGTTGGTCATTGTAAACAATGATTGCTCAGTTAGTGCTTTATTTTTATGTAGAAGTGTGTTTATGTTTGTCTTCTTTCTTTCTTTGAGTATCAATGCCGTGTTGCAGCGAAACTGCCGCGCGACTGCACTCCGCCCAACCTGTAACAAGCTTTCGTTGATAGGTATTCGTTGTATCTGTGGAAACTGAAACAAGAAAATGTGTTAACCAAAGTTTGCTTATTTTCTTCAAATCATTTTTTCAAGTTATTCATGAGCCTATGCTATTTATTGGCCTAAGGTACAAAACAACTGAAGTTTGAACAATGGCTTAACAGCATATCGTAAACTTCATTTGAACCGCGACATGACAAAACCAACAAAGTGGTTTGTGCACCAAGTGAAGTCTCGGATCAGCTTGGGCATCCTCTCAGTCTAATCAAAGTCTTCGCTGTCCGCATGAAGCTAGCCTAAGCTCTTTGCTACCTTTAAGCACACAGCGAAGACTTTGATGAGACTTTGATGAGCTGATCTGAGCCTTCGCTGAGTGCTTATACCACTTTGTTGGTTTTTTATCATATTACGTCGCATCCGAGAGTGTAATAAAGCCATGCATTAAAAACGATAATCCACTAGTGGATTAAATATGCAAATTACGTCGTAACGTTAAGCGTTGACGTCCATAAAACATCGCGTTTTCTAATGACAAAATCGTGACGTATAAGTACAAAAGTATAAGTATAAAATTTGCTAATAAAATGCGATTTTAGTGTCGTATGATAAACAGAATCTTGCATTCGTACTCCTGTATTATTGAATTTATTAAACCCGTTGGTGAAAACGATAAGATACTCGGCAGAGCCTCGCATCTTATCTTTTCATCAACTCGTTTAATAAATTCAATAAAACATGAGCACTCATGTAAGATCCTCTATATCTTGTCGTGGTTCAATTGATCTTTAAGAAGATTAAATAGGGCAAATGCAACCAGGGTGAATCTTCTGTTCTAGTGGCCTTTGTTCCCGGGAAGCACAGCATTGCAATACTTTCTGTTCAATATGGACTCCGTACAACAATTTAAATCCAATAGTAACGTGCTACATATCAGTAATGACTGTTACAAATGAGCCGCGACGCAAGACAACAAACAATGTGGTTGTGCGCCCAGCGCAGACTCAGATTAGCCTTGGCATTCGCCCAGTCTGATCAGAGTCTTCGCTGTCTGCATGGAGGTAGCTCAGACCCTTAGCTACCCTTTAAGCGCAAAGCGAGGATTCTGATCAGACTGGGCTTATGCCCAGGCTGATCTGAGTCTGCGCAGGGCGCACAACCATTTGTTTGTTTTCTCGTGTCGCGGCTCAAATATGGAAGATTTGATAAAATCATAGAAGTCAGTATTATAGTACAGCTGCATGTACCATGAAAGTTTGACAGATCTCTACGATATGATATTTCGAGTCTGTTGTACAACTGAAGTATGACTTTTAATGAGAATCTGTTATTCTTTGGTACATTAACGTTTCATGAAATATTAGGCAGAGAATTTGTTGTATGAAATCAGTTTGTATTTCAAACGACATAGAAGGCTTTTTGTTACTTTAAACAAGTTTTAGTCATATACCGGTACTTTAAAGTCATAAGAAGTTACATATATAAGCGCGTTGAATAATTTTATTTGTCTTGCCTTTCATTTGTTTGTAAACGTGAAATGTTTAACCATGAATGCAGTAATACAATACAATACAAATAACTTTTAAATTATGTGCAACAAGTCGTCCTTACGTAATTGAACAAATGGAAAAAGCTTGTACAAGCGTATACAGAGAGTAAGTTCATGTTTCGTCCAGTTTGAACTTATATACATTTAAATCGGATTTTTGTTTTAGTGAGTACTGATAGGAA
The DNA here is from genome assembly GCA_963989385.1 of Ctena decussata. Lineage (NCBI taxonomy): Eukaryota > Metazoa > Mollusca > Bivalvia > Lucinida > Lucinidae > Ctena > Ctena decussata. The sequence goes on from OZ022510.1 coordinate 24,724,088, forward strand.
CTGATAGGATACTTCTATGTTTAATAGTTTAAAAGTTTACATCGATTGCAAATATTCATGATTTCTCTGGCTTTAGAACTATTTGTGCAACAAAAGCGTTTTATGTTTTTTTGTTTTTGTTTTTTTTCCCAAAGAAATCATTATTTCTTCCAAATGATGGTGTCTATGCAATCATCATAATGCTTTCACATTATGCACATCGTGCATTCATTTTAACAGATTTTCCAATCATGTTTTTAATGATGTCATACCTCATAATGATTTGGTTTTTATGAATTTCTTTGTCATGCTGCATCAGAAGTTAGACATTTGGAGCCTGGTGAAACATTTAAAGGTAATCATGACTGGTTTAAGTACACTGCGGGTTCAATCATTTTTGCATGTTTTGCTGATGCAATTATTGGCATATGATTACAACGTTCCTGTAGGGATAAATATAGTAATCATATCACAAGTTGCTAGATATCCAGAAAGCTGGATATTTTATGATTACTCGAGGACAGGTCGTTCCGGTTTTCAAAAGAGTCTCGTCATTATATGAGCCGCGACACGGTAAAACCAACAAAGTGGCATGTGCTACCAGCGAAGACTTACATCAGCCTGTACATCCGCAAATTTTGGCCGTCCGCATGGAGGTACCTAAAACCCTTAGCTAGCCTTTAAGCGCACAGCGAAGACTTGTCAGACTGGGCGAATGCCCAGGCTGATCTGAGTCTTCGCTGGGCGCACATGCAACTTTGTTTGTTTGTCGTGTAGCGGATTATAAAGGTGGTAACATCGTGTCACTGATTAGTTTTCAGATTGTCGAGGTGTGCTGAGCTCAGATGGGCAAATCAAGCTCGCCTGGGTTGTATTTTCTGTCTTTTCACTACTTTGGAAGTTTCTTTGCTAAGTAAACAAATAATTACAGTGCAGCTTGTACATTTACTCAAAGATGAAACACTTCTTTGGCTTAGATCACAATGCCGTTACAGCTTCAGTCGGATACGACAATTTATGGATCCCTCATGCGGGATAAAACTTCATGATAATGTCCAACATTCTGCCTCTTTTTCATAACGACACTACTTTTTGCATCTGCTTATAGGCATTGAGCTGGAAGTGGTAGACAGTTGTGCGACCAACAATGGCGGCTGCGAACACAAATGCAAACACAAAAATGGCGCTGCGGTATGTTCCTGTCGAGCTGGTTACCTGCTGCAAGCTGATAACAAGACCTGCCATGACGTTGATGAATGTTCCACGGGAGAGAGTTGCTGTGCCCATCAGTGTTCCAACAACCCTGGAGGGTATACATGTGGCTGTCGGCATGGGTTTAGACTCCACAAAAATGGATGCGGGTGCGATGGTACGTCTCTATAACGTATCTTTACGAAGAAACTGTTAATGTTTTATTGGTTTTAAATAAATAGGTCACAAGTTGTAAACTCTAAAAAACTGAAAAATGAATATCAACTACTTGCTTTACGTAAATACGCCAAACTGTGATCAATTCAGTACATGGTCAACTTTAAATTAGAATCTTAGTGTTCCTTCGAGAGCAGAGAACATATTCTAAAGAAAGAACATTGGCCATACTTCGAAGTTTCGATTATTTAAGCCTCATCAGTGACCCTGATGACAATAGCTGGCCAGTGATAAACATATTGTAGTATTATTTTTAATAAGGCAGTCGGTTGAAAGACTGATGAGTATCGAAAAAAGTCCGAATGATTAAAAAGATATTATCTAGAATAAGAGTCAAAACCAATCAAACTTTGAAATGGTGTACCTACGTGCATATTGAAGCAAAAACGATTCAAATTAATTCTGTGCGTTCATTTATGATATATTTCACATGTGCGTTTCAAATGTAAATTTTAACAATATTGTTGGTCAGTGATATTTTTTTTCTAGACGTTAACGAATGCTTGAATGACAATGGCGGCTGTGAACAACTGTGTGTCAATTCTGAAGGTTCCTATAGTTGTGCATGTAATCCTGGATACCTCCTGGGACCGGATTCAAGACGGTGTCTTGGTGAGTTTTACCCGTTGTAGATTGTCCATGATTCCTGTAAATTTTGTTTTATTGTGTTTATACGAATAGTTTATCAAGTATCAATATCTGTGTAATTTTTTTTATTCGAGTGGATTAGTCTTTAAACAGCGCCGTGTTTGATGTTTTTTTTATTATTCTTTACATTAAAATATACAGAAAAAATTGTTTATTTCTAGTATTCGATGCACACGTTGGGGTTGACTTTTCCAACCTTAAGTAAAGAAACAATAAAAATTTACATATAACTAATAAGTTTCATAAGTACTTTTTTTGTATATGTTGTTTTTTGTATTTCCCAGTGTTTGTGTTGTTACACCTTAGTACTTCTAGGGGTTCAGTTCAGTTGGATCTTTATGATAATTCCGACATCATCTATGGCCACTGGCCATTTATCATAATTATATGTATGCTTTGACTCTGATTCCTTTAAACGAGGATCCAAAACATTACAGACGTACGCTGTTGCCCACAACAGAACTTCCCGATCAGGGCACATCTGATGCGAAGTATTACGTTTTTTCATGTGTGACTGTTCTTAAAAGGTTCATCGAGACTTTCGTATACAAAAGAGTTGATCCCCTTGAGGCCAGGAACACACTTAGGAAACGAAAATAGCAGACTCAATTTGATTTTTATCCTTAATTGTACGTTTGCAAAATACCAAACATAAAATCTTTCGTCCAAGCTATACCATATTAAAAGTCCAATAACATGAAGATACACAGTGTAGCTTGAGATCAGGGAGTTCATAATGAGCCTCCTCATCTGGATTTACGCTGTTTGCATATTCAAATATTTTCATATTTTACGCTTTAATGGTAATGTATCTTCATGAACCTGTACAAGTCATTGGTTCTTGCACCGTCTTCAGCTGAACACTATTTTCAAATTGACTCTAAATGAAATGAATGAGCGCTCAGGAGACCAGTAACCAGTGGGCACGCTCGGCATAATTACTTAGGTAAACTCGGACAATTCTGAGTATTACTCGAGTTTACTCAAGTAACCATGCCGAGTCAGTATTGCTCCGGTTTTACCCAAGTAATTATGCCGAATGTGCCCAGTATTAGAATTATCACCAAAACCCAACTTATCTGGACCAATGTATCCCCTTAGTCTTCACTTCTGTAGTACTGTGGTAGTTTTGTGTCAATGTTGTTGCATGCTTCCACTGTGTAACGCCTCAGTGTCAACATTTTTAGCGGTGGAGGAGAGGAGAAAGACTGATATTACCCTAGGCCCTGAGCGGGGAGATATACCAATCGTCCAGTATGCCACACCTCCAGTACCAATAATTCCAATTGAGGAGATTGACATTCAGCTTCCACAGGAACAAAAAGACCGGAAAATTATTTATGGTAAGTACCGTAGTCTGTTTTAGACTAAAGTGAATGGATACACTTCAAAGACAGAGAGAGAGAGAGTGGATGGAAAGAGCATTCTAAGTCGAAAAGGGACAATTTAACAAAAGGGGTATGTTGCGTATGGGTTTATGAATTACTTCTCATAGGCGCTGTCATTTAGGCGAAAACATATATTTTCAGGGGAATATCGCTTTTTTTTTTGGTGGGCTTTTCAAAAGGAATCAACTCTTAAAAGAAAGAAGAGCAAATTATTTCCGTCCAAAGACAACACCCGTTTTTCGCCAGATAATCGAAAAATACTATAGTTGCGCTCCTTAATAAAATTGGCTTAAAAGATGGAGGATATCCGTGTTTACTAAATAAAAGTAAAGAATTAGCTGCCCTTAGGAGTGACTGCTTTCCTTCAAGAGTAACTGCCCATGAGAAAAGAGGCATTCCTTTGAGGTGTATCTATTCACCTTAATATCAGTGAGATTAAAGACATGTATTAGCATGCCATCTTAAGGAGGTTGTAGTTAATATCCCTCTGGGCACACAACCTTGAAACAACACCAAATCAACTTTGATTCAACGACATAACGTTGAATCATAGTTGATTCAGTGTTGACTCAGAGTTAGGTACATACTTGGATAAGTTAGCGCTTTGGACACATTATCTACAGTTCACAGGTTTGAACCCGGTTCAGGTGGAGTGATTCGTGGCTCGAGTATGATTATTTTATCCTAATCATCATTTCTGCAACATCCGCGTCGGCCTGAATAGAAAGGGTGTTACAATCATTTTTGACAATACTTGACATTTAGTGTGTTAATTTAGAATTCAATTATTGCTTCTTAGTTGTGGTTAGAATCGTTTTTCTAAAATGAACGAAATCAAGTTTGAGATCTTGTTTTTGCAGAATAAATAATTTTTTCAATAAATCTGCTAAGGCTCAAAAGTGTTCTGTAATTTTAAATTTCCTTCGTGTTTCTTTTAGTTTTTATTAAATGGAATGAAATTTATGGGCATAATACATGTACACTGCGACAATAGAATACGCTTACTTTATGAAAAGGTATTTATTCGGCTATAGCCGTTTTCCCATCTTCAGAATGACCCGAAATACCTAAATTCAGTTTTCTGAAATTCTGTTTTAATATGGAGCTTTCCTTACCAAAATAATCCCAAAGATATAGAACCGTCTTACAAGACGGTTCTATATCTTTTGGATTGCTTTGGTCGGAATAAAACCTTCCTTGTAAGACGGTTCTATATCTTTGGGATTGTTTTGGAAGGGAAAGCCTTCCACCTTATAACTAAAAATACAATACTCAAACTGCATAGTTCTGTATAGGGGAAAAGACTCCAAACTATGTGTATTACATATCTGTCAAGTATGTTATTTTTCTTCTTATGCGGCTTTAATGGAACAACAGATAGGTAAAACTGTGGCTATTCCCCATGTTGTTGCTTTATAAAATGTGATTTATGTAGTGACTTTTATTTTATTTGGTGATTTTCAGTTTGGTATCATTAAATCCTACATGTATGATAGCTCAATACAAGGCATTTCTCTCACGTGCATAAAATGTATCACGAACTATGTATTTTCTTCCTGTAAAGAGACTGTCTGATTAAGAAGTTAGAAGAAAACAATAAGCAAATAATGCACTTTGCGAGGTAAAGCATTACGCATATAAGGTAGCTCTGCAATAGAATTCATAATGAACTTTAACTGCGTTTGCAATGAAATTTATAATGAGTTTTACATAGGTATATATAATTTTTGGGAGCTAAATTTTACACAGTCCTACGTTAACACGATTTTTTGTAATTTCTTCGAAGCAAACACCATGGAATTGTCCTTTTAAGCAGTTTTATTTGGCGAAATTAAGGTTTTTTTTTCTGTAAAACTAAAAACTAAGCATATGGTACAAGTACTGTAGGAAAAGTTGAATAAACCCCATTGAAAGACAATTGTAGTAAGTGAAGTTTAAAGTTAAAATCTTAAAGAGTTCCTTCAATGCATTCAGGGGAAGGAACATGGTCCAGACTACGTAGTAAACGCAATATTAAACAAACTCGATTTATCGTTGAAATTATTACAATGCAAAAGACATAGGTGAAGGCGTGTTCCAGGGGCCGTATTCATAAAGCCACTTAAGTCGTTGCTATGCGGTTGCTAAGGCTAAATATCTATAAAGGAGATTCTCTACAACTATGAAATTTGGTCTGGAGGAACAGTCTTTGTAAGACTGGTCCTCCAGAGCAAATTTCATAGTTGTAGGGAATCTCCTTCAAAGAAATTTAGCCTTAACAACAGCATAGCAACCATTTAAGTGGTTTTATGAATACGGCCCCAGAAGACACAATAAGTAAATACCTGGGTTTGACATGTTTCACTTTTAGATATTTCCATCTTCAGCAACTGAGGTACATACTGGTAAGAATTGCAAGCTAAGGCAAAACACACTTTAGAAATTATTGATTGTAAATATCTTGGCTTGGTAAAACAAGTACTAGCCTTGTCACGAGGAATCTTCGCTTTTCAAATACCAAAGCCAGTCTTATTGCATACGCACGCAATATAACTGAGTTTTAATTTTCAGTTGGCATTCACAAATACGTTAAATGGGAAGTTAATGCATTTCCCACTGGTCTGTCCTTTGGTAAGTCGGAGTATTTGTATAGACTGACCAAACTCTTCACTTGTCACTACTCTATAAATTTCTCAGAAAATTAATTAGTTTGGGTGCAAACAGGATTGACACTGGTCACACTGACTGGTCTGAATCTTTGTTTTGTTTTGTTTTGCATTAAATCTAGATTATTATTACTCGTGACATGGCTCCTTTAAATCTCTTTGCCTACCAGAGCTTAAATGCTTTCTTCGCAATTTTTATTATTCAATCAGTCAATCATTGATTTAATGTAGATTTAGATCAAGAGCTAGTGTAAGAGGTGTGCGTCTTTTGTGAAGGAGAAAGCCTCGCTTTATACATTCACTTTATTTTAATATAACATGTATGCGGAACTTAGACTAGTTTATGCTTGAGTTAAAATCGTGATTAAGATACGGCATAATTACACAGGTATTCCTTTGTCAATATATATCAAGGCGGCCGTTAAATACACATATTTTTTGTTATGCTGTGTTTGGTTGAATAGAACAGAACAATATCTTAATGAGCGTAATAAGTCTGAGCCCACATCCAGCTGGCGTTGGAAAACTCATACACAGGTACAGACAAGTATTAAAGGTATAAATATGGAATCGTTTGAAAGTAATTGATGCATAAGAGATAAGAAATTAACAGTTTTGAAATACAATCAGTAGTACATGCACGGTGTGCGTGTAAAGGACCCCCATGCAATGTGCAATTTAGGGCAGGATGTGGTTAGCGATAGTGTCCGTTCCAATCGTTGTGCAAAACATCTTCTCAGATGAAGACTGGGCTTGTCTGAATTTATAGACAGAAATATACATTGTGGAAATTATAATAGCATAATCTTTATATACCGAAAAATGTTGTTTCTGGTGAAAATTATATAGGGAGATGTTTACTCTCTTCGAAGCAAAGCAAACATATAGACTTACTTTTAGTATTCGTCTGCTAATCGAAGTGTTGAATTTTATTGTGCGAGTATTACATTTATCAAATTGTCGATGATGACAGCTCAGTTTCTCAAGTGGATGAATACGTTTTATATTCTTTAATATCAGGTGAATTCACAGGACGTTGCAGCTGCCTCTGTGGTAAACAGTTTAGTAGATATTGAAAAGTTGTCATTTGTTTTAACAACAATAATGATTCCTGTAACAGCTCATTAGAAATGGAACACATTGTAAACAGTGTTGATCTATATTAGAAGGCTCTTAATGAGCTTTCTCATTAGAAGTAATAGTGATTTGGCGATGATTCTAAATAAAATGCTTTTTCTTATAATATATGAAAAGGGTTAAAGCAAAGGCGAAAAGCCATATTCAGATAATTACGGTTTAAATGATTAAACATAGTATAACATATTGTGAAATCTAATAATTATGTCAGTCTTACAGATATCTGTAATGTTTGATTTGTTTACCATTTTAATAAAATGAAACGATAACATAGAGATAAAGAATAATAAGTAGCACAGTGCTTGACGTTTTTATAACTGCCAGACTGATGATATTAATATTTCAACAGTTTTCATGTTCCAAACAAAAAAAACTTAAAACTTGCTGAGCAGCTAGTACATGTAATTTGTATCGTTAAGTCTCATGAATCCATGAGGTGATAATTTAATTCCTTTTTTCACTTTCTTTAGTTATCTTAAATGTAAAGAACTACAAAACGATTTTGCATTTCATGCATTAAGATTTAATTCTGGCATACCGACTGTCATACGAACGTGTATTCGTTTATTCCATAATGTGCTTTAACTGATAAAATAGTTTGAATTTTTACTTTTCACATTGTACTCGTACAAATTACAAAATAATCTTTGATTCAAAACAACGACACTTGCAAGTTTCTATGATGTATTTTATTCATAGATGTTTTTATGAAATATTTACTCGTTATTATTTATAAAAAGAATTGTTCTGCTAATGTTCTAGCTGCTGTATAAGTACTTCGATCAAACTTTCTTGTGGTATAAACTCATTGAAGTGTTTTCAACGAAACATTTACACCACGAGTACAGTGCCTTCTGTCACTGTACTCATGGTGACTAGGTCACTGTTTATCTACAACTGTAATTATGAACAAATTGGATCGCTAGTAAAAAATCTTACCACAGCTATGGCCTTTATGTGTCACATAGCTATGGTGAAAAGACAAAAAATAAATATAGAGGAATGCAATGAAACAGTAATGATAGTAGCAGATTTGGTCAAACTGACCAGGAGTTCATATCGTCCTCATTTACCTTTGTTTCAGAATGTATTCCAGGCACTTTTGGTGAGGAGTGCGTTTTAACCTGTGACAGTTGTATGAACGGGGGTAGGTGTAACGAAGAAAGGAAGGGGTGCATCTGCGGACCAGGCTGGCAAGGAATTGTGTGTAATGAAACTTGCGAAGAGGTACGGCTTTATTTGACCCTTTGCTGACTTTTGTTTGAATGGTATAATCTGCTGTTTGGACAAGATAGAGATAGGACAGTGTTTGCAGTAACATAATATAGTAAAGGTCAATACTTTACAGGTAGTCTGTTATATTTTTTACTTAAAAATACAATTGTTTTAAAGCTTTTATGTTCTGTGTGCTATTGATCCTCTTCAGTCGAACGGTATGTTGAAGAAACAGGATTGCACCTACGTTTCTTGACCCACGATAAACAATGACTTCATGTAGAAGGTAGTGTACATAACTGTAGAAAAGCTTGACAACGTTAAAGGGTGCAATATAGTATTCCTTAGTGTCGTATAATTCTTTGCTTTTTACCTCGCCTGAACGAAAGTTCAGGAAGAGCTATTGTTGACACCCTGGCATCCGCGTCAGCGTCCGGATTGGATGTTTTGGTTAAAGTTTTTTTAAAGACCTATATCTCTTTAACCCATGGATGGAATCTTTTAATATTTGCACTGTAGTTAGATATTGGTCCAAAAATTATCAAGGTACCACCTCACTTCACTCCGTGACCTTGATGTCAAGGTCATAGACTTAGAAAATTGGGAGTTTTTATTTGACTGGATGTTTTAGTTTAAGTTTTATAAAGCCCAATATCTCCTTAACCCATGGACGGATTCCTTTGATACTTGCACTGTAAAACTGTAGTTAGATATTGGTCCAACGTTTTCCAGAGTACCACCCCCGCCCCCTCAGTGACCTTGATGTCAATGTCATGGACTTAGAAAATTGGCTTTGTATTGATTGGATGTTTTGGTTAAAGTTTTTTAAAGACACATATCTCCTGAACCTATAAATGATTTTTTTTATATTTGCACTGTAGTTAGATACTAGTCCAAAGTTCTACAGAGTACTACCCCGACCCCGATCAGTGAACTTGAGGTCAAGGTCAGGAGTCAGGAAATTTGGTCTCCATTTAAGTTTTCTAATTGCCTACTGATTCATAATGCTTGACAGAGATTTAGTTTACACTTGAACTGATGTTAGACACTTTTTTGAGTCTTTACAAAACACTAAATACTTACCCCACTGGATGACCTTGAAGTCAAGGCCATTGACTTTGAATTTTGTCTTAAAGATTTTGATTAAAATTTTATATTTATGAAGACATTATTTCACAGTGCCAGATAGATTCAGTTGATACTAATACTTGGACTGATGTTAGATAATGGCTCAAGATTTTGATACATCCTAGCTCCCACCCCCACCCCACCCCTACCCCTTAGTTCTCTGACCTCAAGCTCATGGACTTTTGAAATTTCATGGCTTTTATTATTATTCTAATTTTAATTTAAGATTTATTTCTGAGATAACTTTTGTTTATAAATGTGTTGCCATTATGGACATGCTTGCCTGAAATTTTATGCATACCAGTCCACACCACCATAGCAACTGTATGATGGCAAGCACCTATTCAGGCGAGCTATGCTGTCGGGCGACAGCCTTTGTTTTGCTCAGGTATAATTTAACTACCAATTTCAGGGATTTTATAAACGGGAAACTACTGTTTTCCCCTTACCATGTTTACCCTGTATCCCTGAAGTGGTAAAGCAGTTATGTGGAATATATGCCGAAATATGTCTTTATTTCCTTATTTCAGGGATTTTATGGGGACAACTGTAACAGTATATGCACATGTCAAAACGGTGGTACATGTGAGCACGTGACAGGCTCGTGTATTTGTCCACCTGGGGTAAAGGGAGATCAGTGTGAAGACGGTTGTCCTCCAGGATTCTTCGGACAACAGTGTGATAAAGCATGCCCGAGAAACTGTCCGAGTGGCTACTGTGATAGGATATTTGGCTTTTGCGAATGTCTGCCGGGATATTTTGGACCAGCCTGTAATTTACCCTGTCCAGATTTCACGTTTGGAGCTAATTGTAATCAACAGTGTGATTGCTACGTAGGAAACACCGCCAAATGTAATCCAAAGGTAAGTTCTCTGACACAATAAAGTTCTTCTGCTATGCTGTCTGCAGTTTTCAACATAAAAAGAGGATCTTACACGAGTTGTCGTTTCATATGAAATTAATGAAACGAGCTTAGGCGAGTTTCATACATTTCATATGAAATGACTGCGAGTATAAGATTCTGTTTATCATATGACAATTTAAAATGGGATTTAAGCGCCTTCAAACTGAACATTATTTTAATATGAAAACCCGTTGTTGACATGGACGTTGTCAAGACATGAGATGTACGCGCCAAAGTGCTATTAAACGTGTGGTCATACAATTTTTGTGACATGACGTTATCCACTGAATAACAGCGACATCATATGATATTAATGAAGTTTTGCTGTACCCACTATCATTGACATCAATTTCTTTTTGGCTCTGTGACCTCACCAGATGACGATTTTGCATAATTAGATAATTTCCTATATTATAGCAGCTTATGTTTACTGTCAGGTAAAGGTTAAGAACCGAAACATGTAACAGTAAAACCACAGCTGTATTGATCTTGTGTTTACCTGATAAATAACAAAGTTCGACAATATTTTTTTTTAGATAATTTCTTGCTTAATACAGTTGCCGATTCTCGTGATAGTTTACTGAATAAAATGAGCCGCAACACGACAAAACTAATAAAGTGGTTATGCGTCCAGCACAGACTCAGATCAGTCTGGGCATCCGCCCAGACAGATCAGAGTCAACGCTGTCCGCATGGAAGTAGCTTAGACCCTAAGCTACCCTTTGAGCGCTTAGCAAAAAGTCTGATCAAACAGGTTGGATGCCTAGGTTGATCTGAGTATGCGCTTGGCGCACAACCAAGTTGTTGATTTTTTCTCGTGTCGTGGCTCATTAAGCTTGCTGTGTGTTTCAGACTGGAGAGTGTATATGTCGGCCAGGTTTTCTAGGCAGTAGATGTGAGGAAGGTTGTCCAGCAGGGTACTATGGGGAGGATTGTAAAGAGAAGTGTAAATGCGAAGAGGGCGTGTTATGTGATCAGGTGACCGGTGAATGTATACACAATTGTCCGGCCGGATATATGGGGAGAAAATGTAATCAACGTAAGTAGATGCATGTATTGATGCTTTATATTAAAATTTTCTTTTTTTTTAGCTTTACGGCCCACGTTCCTTTCACGCATGTTTGAATTTTACGTTTTCGTAGTTTTGTTATTTAAATGACAATCACTACCAATATTTTATACTAAAAGACACAATAAGTGTTTGATATAGTAGACAGTTTTGCTTTTGAGATTTCTTCTGTGCAAATAACATGAGATAGCATATAATTGTGTTTAGTCTGTTTTATTGATTTTGATAAGCTCAGATTTTGTAGTCAGATTAATTTCACTGATGATATACGGTGTACTTCTTGGAACAACACAGGGTGAAGATGTTTCTGTCTTGCCAAAATTTGTTTCATCCGAGCCATACAGTTACGTATTTCATAATCATGTTCGTATTCAGTTATATATTTCTATCATTTGCTGGAAACGACTAAAAATGACGGGCAGTTAAGACCTAAATTTATATAACGATTTATATTTCTTTCTATTTGTTACTTATTTTACATTTTTATGTTTTGCTTCATTTAGTTTAACTTAGATTTAGTAATTTTAAAGTGTTTAACGTAGTTACGTAGAATCAGTGTGTTGCATGTCAATGTAGTTTTGTTCGGGTGTTTCTCACATTTTATAATTTCACAGCATGCCCTCCTGGTAGATATGGACTAAACTGTGTGAACCAATGTTCTTGTGGAGGTAACAAATGTAATGCTGCCACAGGAGATTGTATATGTCCGGCAGGCAAAATGGGCTTCTTATGTGCCGAGAGTAAGTCGTACTAAACTAAGGCTATAAGATTATATGTAATGTATGAGCAGAGTAGTATATCGGTAAAAATTGAGCCACATTATGTGACATCCATCAAGGTGGCAGTTTTACCATGTGATATTCAGATCATCTTTATTATTCACAACAGGTCTGAAGGGGCCTTTCTGTGGGCTGTGTGGGCTGGGCCAAATCCATAGATGGCTGATGTGACAATTGAAGGCTCTGAACAGACTGCACTACTGTGCAGTTTGTTCAGAGCCTTTACTTGTCACCGATGCCACATTGTTGGAAATCACATGATGTGGCTCATTTTATAGATAGAGCTGGAAATGCAGGCCTAGGAAAATACAAACTTTGTTTAAATTACTTGGAATCTAAAAATTTTTCGTTAGGGCAATTTTGACTTGTTTTTACAATACGTTTTATGGAAGGCCACAGTGCTTAAACACAGGATCTGCTTGTAATTATTACAATTACAAAATACTGGAATAAAATAATTTACAACGTACAGATTTTTATTCATATTTAAAACAATCAGTTTTAATCATATTTAACTTCATAAGTATAATTCTTGTTTTATATATGTCGTAAAACATGTTCATTCATTTAACAAAGAAATACGTTTGCTCTTGGATAATGTCAGTTTTCAATGATGTAAATATATTATTATCTAATAAACGCCATATTTTTATGCGGGTTTTCCCATTTTATTTTCTATGTAGTCAATTACTTCCGCGAAGTCCTATCCTGTAAAGCCGTTTTTAGTTTGAAAGGGGGGGGGGTATCAATAAGTTGGGTTTTCTGCATCCTACCAAAGTTTTATTTTTTTGACTGATGTTATACTTTAGTGTGTCTAGTTTATTGAACCATATGTGACTTTGGTCGGAAAGCCCTAGTTACTGAGCTATGGGTCCAAAGAAGTGGGTGGGGTAATCCAACATGGTTTTAGCCTGTCTTGTAAAAAACATTCTCATTTGGTAGAAGAGTACAGCAGACAGACAGGATTTGATAAAGTGATTAACAGAACATCTAAACTATATTTCCATATCATTTTATTTGGTCTATTTGAACATATGTTGTCAAAAAAGACTTCCTTTGACATTTAGCATTTTTTGATATTTCTGACCTCAATTTTCAATATTTCTTGGCCTTATTGTTAAATGAACAGACATGTTATCATCAAACTCATGTCAAGGAAGTACCTTGAGAAGGACATTCAGATGATGTGACCAGAATATCACAATAGCATAGTTTTCATGGTCGACTGATTACATAAACTTGCTTGGAAGATGGTTTTCTTTCTATTTTGACCTAGAATTACGAACCTTTGGTCAAATTACTATTTTAACTGCTATATTATGCCCCACGCCCCCGCCACTAAAGGTGAGGGAATACATATTGGCTTCAGTGCGGATCTCGTTGGCATCTGCAATTGTGTATGTGTCACATATTAAGTCCTTCTGTGACCTTGGAAACAAGGTCAAGGTCATCAAAATCTGACCTTGACCTTGTTTCCAAGGTCAAAGTATGTGACCCAGACACAGATGCAGACGCCAAGAGATCCGATATGAAGCCAATATGTGTTCTTTCACCTTTAGTGACGGGGGTGCAGGGCATAATATAGCAGTTAAAATAGTAATTTGGCCAAAGGTTCGTAATTCTAGGTCAAAATTAAATGAAAAAACATCTTCTGAGCAAGTTTATGTGTTCAGTCGACCATGAAAACTAGGTCATTGTGATATTCTGGTCACATCATCCGAATGTCCTGGTCAGGGTGCTTCCTTGACATTAGTTTGATGACAACTGGTCTGTTTATTTAACCATAAGGCCAAGAAATATTGAAAATTGAGGTCAGAAATATCAAAAAATTTTGAATGTCAAAGGAAGTCCTTTTTGACAACATATGTTCAAACTAAACCAAATAAAATGATATGGAAATATAGTTTAGATGTTCTGTTAATCATTTTATCAAATCCTGTCTGTCCGCTGTACTCTTCTACCAAATGAGAATGTTTTTACAAGACAGGCTAAAACCATGTTGGATTACCCCACCCACTTCTTTGGACCCATAGCTCAGTAACTAGGGCTTTCCGACCAAAGTCACATATGGTTCAATAAACTAGACACACTAGAGTATAACATCAGTCAAAAAAATAAAACTTTGGTAGGATGCAGAAAACCCACCTTATTGATACCCCCCCCCCCTTTCCAAAGTAATGATTCCTGCTAGGCACTGAAACTAAAGATACACGTACAATGAGATACCACATGAGGAAATCGGGTTTTATTGCTTAAGGTTTGTTAAATTTTGTCGTGCTTAATTGACTAAATTATATCAGAAATTTGTGTTACACCAAAGAAAATGTAGACTAATAAAAGCTTATTATTTTCTTGTCGCGAATTTGTAACAGGAAACTAGATCTTAATTCTCAGAAAAAATGCTTTGGATTGAGACTGCGATCCCTCTCAACAATTGAAGCTGCTGGGTATATTCTCGAATACTAGCATCATGGTAAATTTGTTAAATGTTTATTTTGTCTTTTTATAGGATGTCCCGAAGGATTTTATGGTGTAAACTGCCGAGAGCAGTGTGATTGTCTGAACGATGCCAGTTGTGATGCCGTCACAGGAGAATGTGTATGTTTACCGGGATGGTTTGGTCCGAAATGTGAGGAAGGTACGCATGTGAACAGATCTTATTCCCATAATAGCCAAAATATGCCAATTGGTTAATTACATGAAACAATGTCAGGCATCGACAAACATCGTATTCCACCGTTGTCAATTTCTTTAAACACTACTTACGGTGGTGATTTATGGTAAATGTAAAAATCTGCATAAAACCATAAAAAAGTAAGGTATCTCCCTGAAAGTTAGCAGGCTTCTTATTTTTGTTGTTCTGTACAGTTTAGAATACAAAATAGACGTACATGCTGCTTAAAAAAGTGTTTTTATAAGGAAAGTTCAAAGGGTAGTTTTCTGCGCAATAATCAAAAAAATTAACATCGTTTTTTGAAAATTTACGTAGTACTGAAGGTGCGATATTGCATAATGAAGAGCGTACTAGCAATTATTTATTCCAACTCTTTCTCAAATTGTAATGTAGACCAGATGAAAACGGTAGCTTTTTCTCAAATGTTCAACCATGTACAAGGTAATGTACACTGGATGCATTTATTAAATATAGGGTAGGCAAGCATATCTATGTAACACCTACAGTATAAATAATACATTACTTACATGATCACTGATGTGTAGATGAAATTGTTCAACCTTGTTAAAATAGTCTCACCTGTCTCACCTCTGTGTTTTGACAAAAAAAATTGGACACAGACCGCATCTTTTTTCATCTGCTCAGCCTGATAATGTGTGAAAGAGTTTGAAAAATTAATTGCTAGTACGCTCTCCATTATGCAACAAGGAACTCTCAGCACTAAGTATATTTTTAATAACAGTATTATTTCTCAGATTATTGCGCACAAAATTACCCTTTGATCTTTCCTTATAAAAACACTCTTTAACATTAACAAATGTTGCATTTTGGAAATCTGAATTGTCAGAAGCAAAATAAAGAAGGCATATGCTAAGTTTTGAAAAGATCAGTGGTATTTTGAGTGTTTTATGCAGATTTTTGTCTCTGCCCCAAATCAGTGATTATCACCACCTTAACTGGTATGAAACACCAGCAAAATAATATTCTGCCGGTACAGGAACTGTATTGGCTGGATGTAATTTTGCCAATGTTTTACCAGTCTTAAAGAAGTTGGCAACTGCAAAATACAATTTTTATTCGTTTTGCAATCATAACTGGTTGGCCGATATTTGATATTTTATTTGTTTTCTATTCTATTTTATTCCATAACCTTGCCAGGTTGTTGAGACACAGCAGATTACTTTCCTCGTTGTCTGGTTCTCAGCTGCTGCCATAGTCCATCCCTGTCTGAATAATTAGTTTTAGAAAATGTTTGCGTTTTTGTTTGATTATAGCAAATCACTTCTTAATAATCTAGCACATTGCATACCTACGCTGTTATGCGTAGTATAGCATTGCAATTACCAGTGATGATATACTGACGGCATCATGGCGTCAGACTGCGAAACTGTGTGGTCATCTTAATATTGCATCGTGACATTATTATAATGTCAGATGATGTCACTTAACGTTATTACAGTTGCAAATCTAAACTATGCATACAAGTATGGATATACTATGCAAACCATTGCTAAATGCAAGTAAAATTGCAAGTAAAATTCACAATATAAATAAGAAACTTTTTCTCAATTTCAAATCATTTAATATCGTGTTTGATGTCGTTGTTCATTTCAGTTTGTCCCCAGGGAAGGTTCGGTGAAGATTGTATGGAGCAGTGTCTGTGCGAGAATGATGCCCACTGTGATCCACAGGATGGACGGTGTACATGTAAAACTGGCTACATTGGTCAGCTATGTGACAGAGGTAACATTGTGACTTTATCTTATATATTTCTTCAGCAAGCTGTTGTATATGATTTTGGTAGTTTAAGGAACACCTGAAGTTTTGCCAGAAATCGCCATGATTAAACTTCTTTGATCATAGAAAGTTACGAAAGCTGGCAATGGTGCTAATAGTATTAATATTATTTTACATGATAAATCTTGGTAACTGGTAGTCTGGTCTCAGGCTATTTACAACAAAAAATGATTCATTTGGGAGTTTCAGTGAAAGGAGATAAAAATTACTTACGTAAAGACTCTTCCATATATTTGGACTTTGGTTTAAACAGAAGCTATCTTATCTTAACAGTTCCAACATCTACATGTATTTGCACTGAAAGACCTACACGGATTACTGTCGAAGGAGGTGACAATAGCTTGTGACCGAAAATATAGGGATTAGAAAATTCTGTACTTACACATGAGACCTGTTTTTGTTGTTGTTCTTTTTGTTTGTTTGTTTTTGTTTGTTTTTTAGTATACGTGGATTAGTGATA
The DNA here is from genome assembly GCA_963989385.1 of Ctena decussata. Lineage (NCBI taxonomy): Eukaryota > Metazoa > Mollusca > Bivalvia > Lucinida > Lucinidae > Ctena > Ctena decussata. Next base: position 24,741,339 of record OZ022510.1, read on the forward strand.
TATTAAGGTACCATATGAAGAAGTTTATCAATGCCACTTATGACTGAATCAGTATCACACCGTTCTAAGAACTATCTTTCGTAATGTCCTTGCCAGTCCTATCATTGGATGTGGTGGGGCTATTAAAAGGTTGCTCTTAAAACGGATTGGTAGTTATCATGAATGGTGAAGAATGAATCTGTTAAGAACTGAACGTACAAGGCTTAAAGAAGTTAATACTTTCCTCATCTTTAGCATGTCCACCCGGCAGTTGGGGTGATGGCTGCGACGAGAAGTGCTACTGCTACAACAGTGCAGAATGTGATCACAAAACAGGCGACTGTATTTGTTCACCGGGGTGGATTGGTGTCTCCTGTGAGGATAGTAAGTGCGCAATAAATTACAATGTTCATGTTTATAATATACACAAATTAGTAAATGAGTAAATCTAGATGTATCTATTTGCGAGAACTGTCAATTGCATAGGAGTAAATAGTCCATATTGAAAATATCGAAAATGATACTTTCACAGAACTCTTGAAATCCATGAAATAAACTTAAGTAGAGGGCGATGTTTGGTACCAGTCAAACATGTATAAGCCCACAAGTAATCTTTTGCTGACCGTTACAAGGCGGCACTTCTGTTGTGGCTCATTGATGCTACATTGTGCTATGTCCGCTTGTCTATGTTCTTTGGCGGTTTGGTCACATGTTTTGCTACCCAATCTGCCTTTTGTTTTGTTATGATTTGTAAGTTAAAAATAAAATAGATATAAATGCTGTGTTTGATTTTGTTTGGCAAAGAGCTGCTCATTCAGTTTACCATGCGTGTCTTTCGTGAACGTGTGTCAGTTTTTCCGTGTGTGTGTGTGTGCTTCTTTCCCTATTGGTTTTGAGAGTGGGATGTGGGATTTGATTGTATTATTTCCTGATCATTGCCTATATTTTTACTTTGATACCTTCAAATAGTATAAATACGATATTGTCCATTTAAATCTCGGGTGTCGGAATGCTTTGCTCTTACCTATCATTTTTTGGAAAAATAGAAATGGAGGGTTAATAGGTAGTAAACAGAACACAATTTTAAGGGCATTCTCAGTGTAGTAACATATTTTAGGGTCAAGTTTGTAACTTCGGACAGTGGGTTAATTCGGACATACCATTGCAAAGAGTGAAAGTCTAGATGAGGCAGCTCATTATGAGCCGTCTTATCAGGATTTTGCCTGTTTGCCTAGCTAATTTTGTTTTAATTGCAAATAACTGGCATAACTGACATATAAAAAGAAACGATGTCACTGTCCGAATTTACCCGCTGTCCGAATTTACCCGACTTTACTTTAGCATACTACGAACTGAGCTGATTATGCCGTCAAAATGTATTGCAAATTCAAGCAATTTTTTGTGCAATATCAGTTGAAAATATGTTTATTTATTGCTAGAATGTGTCAACGAAACATACGGGCCCGGCTGTAAGAAAAAATGTGAATGCTACAATAACGCCACATGTGATCACGTGTCTGGTGTGTGTCTCTGTACACCCGGCTGGCGAGGACGTCAGTGTAATAAGGGCTGCCCAGTGGGATTCTTTGGTCAAGACTGCCAAGGTATCTGCAGTTGTGCAAATGGTGCCGTATGTGATCATGTGACTGGAAAATGTAGATGTGCCTCTGGGTATACAGGAGAAAGGTTAGACTTTTTTATTAATTTAGTTTACGTAACAGCTTAGTCAATCTATTCTTTTGTCATTGTATTGGAATATATTTCGTGGTTGTGAGCTTTCTTGTGTAACCTTTGATCTATTATCTATACTTGATTGTTCCTTCTATTTCTTGTAACCATGTCAATATACTAGCTATTTTATGATCTTCCTTGGTGTGGCTGTTGGTGTTTTCGTAATTATTTGATACAAAGTTTCCGTAATGATCAGGACTAACTTTTACCAAAGGTTTTATTATGACATTTAATTAAAGAGGTTGGTACAAAATGATTTGTTTTTATTTTACGGTATTTATTCCTCTTTCAGACGGGAGTTTATGTCCTCAAGTAGTACGAAAAATAGTTCAACCAGGCTTGTGTAAAGCGGCTAGTAGATATGGTGTGCTCTTCCAAAACAGTCCCAAACATCTTGATCCGTCTTGTAAAACGGATCTAGATGTTTGAGGTTGTTTTTGAGGGGAAAATCTGCCGTCTTATAACAGAACAAATATGTATTATTGATGTGATCATACATTTATATCTCTACTCAGATGTACCGAGCAGTGTCCACCAGGTAGATACGGAGAAGAATGTGAGAGAGACTGTAACTGTCTGAATGGAGGAACATGTGACCCAATCACTGGTGTCTGCGTCTGTCTGGCTGGTTGGAGGGGAGCACTTTGTGAGGAAGGTACTTATGAACACTCAAACTTGGTATAAGAAGTAATCAATAAGAAACACAGTAGATGATTACAATAGGTGGCTGCTTAAGGCAGATTATTTCTAGATAAGTTACAGCGTAATTTGAGCTTTACTAGGCTTTAAAGGCCAAGAAAAGCTTGTAGCTGCCATAAAAAATTGTGCTACATGTATCTGTATTGAATAAAAATATACACTTTAATATAGTTTGTATATTCCACTGCGCAGTCTGTGTAGAAATCTGTCCAAATTTCAGTTCTTTTCTTTGAAATGTGAGCGCATAATAACTTAAAGCACTACTACATTTGTTTCATACATTGATTTCATTTAGTATTCTTTAAAACATTAAGATCATATCATACTGGTTTCATTCGTTCTTCCTACAAGACAGTTTTTATATAACTTAACACATGTAGCTTATTAATTTGCAGCATACCCAGTTTTCTCCGTTTTTTTTCAGAATGTGAAAGTGGTCTGTATGGCATCAACTGTCTGTACCGTTGTTACTGTAATGGAGCCACGTGTGACCGGGTATCAGGGAGATGTAACTGTTCCGCTGGATGGATGGGCATGGCCTGCGAGAAAGGTAAAAAATACAATAAACATAGATCTAAATATTACGATTTGAGCTTCGTTTCTAGTCAGATGCAATTGTTTCTATGCTGATCTATAGGCTTCAAAGATTCTTAAGGTCTGTATATACAGCTACATATTTTTCAGCAGTTTTTACAAAGTGGCTTCCTGTTTGTTTTACAAATTGGTTTAACTCATAAAGGACACGAAAAACAAAGAAAATAGCATGTTGCTTCCCTTGTGACAGTACCCTATTTACAATCACTGAAAGATCATTTAGACACCTACACTCATACGAGCCGCAACACCACAAAACAACATGGAACAAGCTTAGGCCTTAAAGCGGACAGCGAAAACTCTGATCAGGCTGGGCGGATTCCCAGCAAGGTTGATATGAGTCTTCACTGGGTGCACATGCCACTTTGTTAGTTTTGTTGTGTCTCTGCTCATGCCTGCTTCCTTAAAGTCCCAGAGAGAAGAGTCTTACAATATGATGAACCAGTCATCATTATCATGGAATGTTCTATTTATTTCCTAGAGTGTAATGAAGGCACGTATGGCCCCAACTGTGAGAAAGCCTGTACCTGCAAGAATAGCCTGTCATGTGATAAGGTGACTGGAAAATGTAATTGCCGGCCAGGATACAGAGGAGATGAATGCGAGGAAGGTAAACAGTTGTATATATATCTTACTATACAGTTCGGAACAATTGTTAGTCAAGTGAGCTTATTCTGTGAAAATACAACAAGTTTATTCTGCCTCTTTTATCTTTTTATATTATATATAAAGCTGAGAGGTCTTGCAATGGTGAGAAATAAGGAGACCTTGCTATGAAGTGTTAGCGGAGTAGTTTGCTGTATAGCATTTCCTTATACAACCACAATGCAGTTCTGTTATATTATGTTATAAGCCCCAAATTGTTTATTCCCAGTAAAGCCCGTTTTTTAGCTCGCCTGAACGAAAGTTCAGGAAGAGCTATTGTTGTCACCACGGCGTCGGCGTCGGCGTCGGCGTCCGCGTCCGCGTCAGCGTCGGCGTTCGGATTGGATGTTTTGGTTAAAGTTTTTTAAAGACCTATATCTCCTTGACCCATGGATGGATTCTTTTGATACTTGCACTGTATTTAGATATTGGTCTAAGGTTTAACATGGTACCACCCCCACCCCACTCCGTGACCTTGATGTCAAGGTCATGGACTTAGAAAATTGGTAGTTTTTTTGGACTGGATGTTTTGGTTAAAGTTTTATAAAGCCCAATATCTCCTTAACCCATGGATGGATTCCTTTGATACTTGCACTAAAGTTAGATATTGGTCTAAAGTTTTCGAAGGTACTACCCCCACCCCCCTCTGTGACCTTGATGTCAAGATCATGGACTTAGAATATTGTCTTTTTATTGATTGGATGTTTTGGTTAAAGTTTTTTAAGACACATATCTCCTGAACCCGTAGATGAATTCTTTTTATATTTGCACTGTAGTTAGATCTACAGAGTACTACCCCAACCCCGCTCAGTGACCTTGATGTCAAGGTCAGAGACTTAGGAAATTTTTGTCTTTTTTTAAAGTTTTGTAATTGCACACTGATTCATAATGTTTTGCAGAGATTTAGTTTATACTTGAACTGATGTTAGACTCTTTTTTGAGTTTTTACAAAACACCTTATACTTACCCCACTGGATGACCTTGAAGTCAAGGTCATCTACTTAGAATTTTGTCTTAAAGATTTTGGTTAAAGTTTTATATTTATGAAGACATAATTTCACAGTGCAACGATGATGGACTCAGTTGATACTAATACTTGGATTGATGTTAGATAATGGTTCAGGGTTTTGATACATCCTAGCCCCCTCCCCCCTACCCATCAGTTTTTTTTTACCTCCAGCTCATGGACTTTGAAATTTCATTTCATTTTTTTTATTTTAATTTTATTGTAAGACTTATTTCTGAGATAGCTTTTTTTTATGAATGTGTTTTCATTATAGACATGCTTGCATGAAGTTTTATGCATAGCAGTCCACATAGCCCCCCCCCCCCCACCCCCACCCCACCCCCTACCCCCACTCCCACCCCTCCCCCCTACCCGTCAGTTTTTTTTACCTCCAGCTCATGGACTTTGAAATTTCATTTCATTTTTTTTATTTTAATTTTATTGTAAGACTTATTTCTGAAATAGCTTTTGTTTATAAATGTGTTTTCATTATAGACATGCTTGCATGAAGTTTTAAGCATAGCAGTCCACATAGCCCCCTCCCCACCCCCTCCCCCCTACCCGTCAGTTTTCTTTACCTCAAGCTCATGGACTTTGAAATTTCATTTCATTTTTTTTATTTTAACTTTATTTTAAGACTTCTTTTGTTTATAAATGTGTTTTCATAATGGACATGCTTGCATGAAGTTTTATGCATAGCAGTCCACACCACCATAGCGGCTGTGTGATGGGCAAGCACCAATCAGGCGAGCTATGCTGTCAGGCGACAGCTCTTGTTATGATAACCTGGTGACCTGAATAAGCTATAAGTGGCTTCAGCATAACTTTTGCAAAAGCTCACATTTACATCTGAGTTAACTGAAACTTAATTATACTTTTAATTCAACACGATAAAACTAACAAAGTGGCAAGTGCGCCTAGCGAATGGGCATCCGCCGAGTCTGAACAGAGTCTTTGCTGTGCGCTTAAAGGATGGCGTAGGTCTAAGCTACCATAATGCCAACAGCAAAGACTCTGATTGGACTCAGCGGCCGCCTAGGCTTATCTGAGTCAGCCCTGGGCGCAAATGACTCATTGTTGTTTTTGTCATGTCGCGGCTCATATAATACTGTCATTACTTTTCAGTATGTGATGAAGGGTTCTATGGCCAGGACTGTCTCGACAAGTGTGATTGTGATAATAATGGGACATGCAAGCCAGAGAACGGAGAATGTGTTTGTAAACCAGGCTGGCAGGGGAGACGATGTCATAAACGTAAGGATTCTTTGCATCAGTCTGAAGTTTTTTGTATAAGTTAATTTGATTTTTGAAAATATTAATGCGGTTAACTATATTGTGTGATAATCTTGAAAATAATGAATGTGCTTGTGAGCGCCTATGAAAACAATCTTTTGGCATATGACATCTTCTCCCCTGCAAGCAGTTGCAGGGGAGATGATGTCACAAGATCAAAGATTACTTTCATTTTAGGTATTTCTTATTTTCAACGATTATACAGATTCAGGGAAAATAACAACATGTCCACTGTTTGTATACCAGAAAATGGTAAATGTGTTTGTTGAGTGGATGGCAGAATTGCCGATGCCATATTTATGCCCCCAACTTCGAAGAAGTTTAGGGGGCATATTGCTTTTGGCTTGGCTTGTCCGTCCGTTCGTTCGTCCGTTACGTCCGTCCGTAACACTTTGGTTATGCTCTGTAACTTAGGAACTGTAAAGGCTGGGGTCTTGATATTTCATAAGTGGATAGATAATAAAAAATTAGTGAACCCGTATTTTTTTTCTTTTCCGTCAGCCATGTACTTTCAGAGTTATGCCCCTTTTTCAAAAAATTAAACTTAAGTTTGTTAGCAAAATTTTGGAGAAAGTTTTTTAGCGAGGTTGTTTATATTTGGCATACTGATAGGGCCTAAGGTGTAGATCACCTGACTAACTTTTGGGCTAATTTCATAAAAAAATGAGTGAATTATGCCCCTTTATTAACTTTGGCATTTTTCCAACTTTTGAACCATTTGACCTAGAGACTTGATTTTTGATGTAGTAATAGTATTTGATGTGTTGATCATTTTGACGATAATTAAGCTATGTTGAGTTCATTATTGACAGAGTTCTGCCCCTTAGTGTAAGATAAGTGTAAGTTTGTTAGCAAAATTTTGGAAAAAGTATTTGAGCTAGGTTGTTCATTTTTGGCATTCTTGTAGGGCCTAAGGTGTAGATCACCTGATTAACCTGATTTTTGGTATACCTATAGTATTTGACGTGTTGATCATTTTGATGATAATTACATTGTGTTGAGTTCATTATTGACCGAGTTATGCCCCTTTTTCTTATTTTTACAAAACAGCTTAGGTATGAGCCATTACTCAAGAACTGTAACTGCTGAGGCCTTGATAATTCACAGGTGGATGGGCCATAGAAAATAAGCAGACCCGTATTTTATTTCTTTTCAATTAACCATGTAGTTTTAGAGTTATGGCCCTTTTTTCGAAAAGTTAAATGTTAGTTTGTTAGCAAAATTTTGGAAAAAGTATTTGAGCTAGGTTCTTCATATTTAACATACTGGTAGGGCCTATGGTGTAGATCACCTGACTAACTTTTGGGCTAATTTCGTAAAAATTTGACTGAATTATGCCCCTATGTTAACTTTGGAATTTTTTCAACTTTTGAACCGTTTGACCTAGAGACCTGAATTTTGGTATACTTATAGTATTTGATATATCGATCATTTTGATGATAATTACATTGTGTTGAGTTCATTATTTACAGAGTTATGCCCCTTTTTCTTATTTTTACAAAACAGGTTAGGTAGGATCCCTTACTCAAGAACTGTAACTGCTGAGGCCTCGATAATTCACAGGTGGATGGGCCATAGAAAATAAGCAGACTCGTTTTTTATTTCTTTTCCATCGACCTTGTAGTTTTAGAGTTATGGCCCTTTTTCGATAAATTAGATTTGAGTTTGTTAGCAAAATTTTGGAAAAAAAAATTTGAGCAAGGCTGTTCATATTTGGCATACTGGTGGGACCTAAAGTGTAGATCTTCTGATTAACTTTTTGGCTAATTTCTTAAAAACGAATTGACTGAATTATGCCCTTTTGTTAACATTGGCATTTTTTCAACTTTTGAACCGTTTGACCTAGAGACCTGATTTTTGATGTAGTAATAGTATTTGATGTGTTGATCATTTTGACGATAATTAAGCTATGTTGAGTTCATTATTGACAGAGTTCTGCCCCTTAGTGTAAGATAAGTGTAAGTTTGTTAGCAAAATTTTGGAAAAAGTATTTGAGCTAGGTTGTTCATTTTTGGCATTCTTGTAGGGCCTAAGGTGTAGATCACCTGATTAACTTTTGAGTTAATTTCTTAAATATTTGACTAAATGATGCCCCTTGATTGACTTCGGCAGTTTTTCAACCTTTGGACTGTGTGACCTAGACATTTTGTTTTTGGTGTGTTAATAGTATTTGATATGTCGATCAATCTAATGATGATTACGTTATGTTGCATTCATTGTTGACAGAGTTGTGTCCTTTTTCTTGTCTGTACATAATATTTTAGATTCGGTCTATCACTCAAGAATTGTAACTGCTTTGGCCTTGATATTTATAGGTAGGTAGAAAATAAACAATTAGCAGACCTGTATTTTTCGTTTCTTTTCATTGACCTTGTTAGGATCAAGCATATAGTTGGGGGCATAGTGTTTTACAAACACATTTTCTAGTTTGACACTATTTCCATGGCCTAGCACAAAAAATGTATACGGCCTCGTACGTTCATTCGTACTACTAGCATATTTGGTTCCATGAATTACTTTTTCTCAAATCCTAAATTACTCAACCTCTACAAGCAGTCTGCATTATATAAATGATATCACTGACACAACCCCATCGAAATAGGGGAATAGTGAATGTCCTGTCCCGAAAACTAGGTTGGATTAAGGTAAGTAAAATTCCAGATTGGTCAACTATGACGCCCTTTATGCCTTTTTAGAGAATTCAGAATATCATTCTTTCAGCTTGTTTGCCTGGTACATATGGGGATCAGTGTGAGCAAGAGTGCACGTGCGCTGAAGGTCAACCTTGTTACCATATCAACGGTGATTGCCAGTGTCCTCCAGGATATACAGGAATGGCCTGTGAACAACGTAAGCTTGTTGGCATTTTAAACGAATTACATCTTACGGTTTAAAATGTGTCCGATTTTCAAACGTATAAACGCATCGTTTTATGCATAGTCAGCGGTATATAAAGCAGGAAGGAAATACTTTACACTGCTATAGCTATTCTTTTTTTTTTCATGTTTGGAAACTCGTGAAAATATAGTAAAGACACTGTTATCGTTTAGGGCCATGGCCGTAAGAAATCTCCCTAAAATACGGCATTTTATAGATTTTCTGGCCTTTTGGGATTAGTGGGGTTATTCTGAGTCAGTCTGAAATTAGAGTTCCGCTAAAGCAAGTGACAGTGAGCATTGGCAGTGTTGGTGCATTACACTACTGACACGAAATAATATGACCTGAAAATACTTATTTGTTTGCGAAAATTTCAAGTTTTTGTTGAAAGAATTTCAGTTTGTAAAGTAATTTAAAAATTGTCGAAGCATGGCATACATTGTTTGTCATGCTCCAGAACCAATGACGTCATATATCTATTACCATAGGAACTTATAAATCATACTGATGCCTTAGTGACGTCATCACGACGTCATTCTGCCAAGATTCTAAGCGCAACAGTTGCAAATTCCACAGTTGCTATGGTAACCTATAACAGTGTATGCCATGACGTCATCTCACTTATTATTCGAGAGGAGCATGGCTATCAGTGTATGCCATGCTCCTCTCGAATGAAAAGTGAGATGCTACCTGAAATACATACTATGGAACAGTATTATTCCTCAAACCTATAATTGATTCTCAAATGATTTAATCCTCTATTTACTGTACTTGAAGAGACTTGGTTGATAGTCTGCTATCCTTCATAAATCTGATACATTTCTTGTTTCTAGAGGAACTTCAGATAAAATTGCTAACTTTTTAACACTTTTAATATTATGATATAGCAATTCAAATGTTTTACGCAGCTGCAGTAAATTTGAAAAAAAAAATACTTATGTTTTTTATTCTAGCTTGTCCATCAGGGTCATTTGGTCCAGAATGCAGAGGAACTTGCACTTGTGGACAAAACTTTAATTGTGATCACGTGACAGGAGAATGTCGCTGTAAACCAGGACTTAAAGGGAAGAAATGCAGGAAAGGTAGGGACTTGCATTTGCAGTAACCCTATTAATCATTTCAATAAATGTAAATTACTAAAACGGGACGGTGTTTGAAATTTGATTTGGTACTGTGTGTTTTAGATTATATTGTTGTGGCATCTTGAAAATATATAATATTTTGTATAATTCATTATTCAGCTATTCATGTTGACTATATACAGGAAAAGTATATTCATACAATCATGCATTTTTGTTATAGAACCTATAAATTGTACGTATTACGACACTGTATAAATACATATTATCATTCCAAAAACGTGTAGTTTATTGCCAGCCTGGTATATGCGGAAAATTGTAATCCGAGCAGAAAAGAAACTTCCTTTGAAGAAGTATTTAAGTATCTTAACGCCTAACTCCTCACTAAGTCTTGCAGATGCAGAAACGATATATTTTAGAATATTTATGTAGCGATACAATGATTCCAATCGATGGAAATAACATGTGCAGAAATGTTTTCTTGTAACCTTACAGAGAGTCCATCGTTATCAAATACGCGACTGATTTTCTTTTTGACAAGAATGCAAACTAAAATAGCTATTCAGAATCCGCATATACTATGAGCTGATTATATTGTATTTACATTTTCACATTCAGATTATGTGATTATGTACATTTAACATCATTAGACAATTATTTTATAAAAGTGGCGTTTCACAAGATGCCATAGCTTAGAGGCGAATAACACAAATATAACCTTGAAATACATGTAGTGATACATGCGCACCTGCATTTTTAATTCAGCGACATGCATAGCGCAAGAAAACCATTTGCTCCAACACATTTTATGTATTAGACAAGCACTTCGCACAAAAAAGTTAGACATAGTAGTTTGCGGGGCTGCCAGAAATGGCTTATTTCACCGCAGTCACAGCAAAGCTTACTTACAGCCAGCTAGGAATATACTTAGAGGGTACTAGCCTGCGTTAAATGCTTCAATTAATCACTTAACGCTTCTGTAAAAGGCCATACCAGTCTTGTCTGAGAATTGGTAGTGCAAAAGAAAAGTTTGTTGCAATTAAATGATTTGTTTTGCTCCAAAACTCTCGGAGCATTTATAACGAACATACATGTATACTGATAAAAAAGAAACGCTACATCAGCATGCAAATCATTTTTTTCTAGCAAATTTTCAGTCAAGTTTCAAAATTCAATGAAGGTTTAAAACTTGCCAAGCATTCTGTAAAGATGCAGATGCAGCTGAACAACCAAGCAATTTTAAGTTTATTTTAGAGCCTTTGCACCCAGTGATATCGAGAAATTCAAGCGCAAAGATATATGTAACGTTTCTTTTTCGTTCAGTAAAGACAATTAAATTGGCGTTGCGTTGCACTTAGTATGATAAGAAAAAAACATTAATGCCTAATGGACTCTTCTCACTCACAGTCTGAACAAGTCCGTTCTGATATATGACGTGTCTGATTTTTTAATTATATTTTTAGAAATGCCTGTATTAAATGAAATCAGTGTGGGCCCTGATTAAACGTCGAGTTCTGCATTGTTTACTAAGGCTCGTTGTTTAATATGTTAGGCATTAATGTGTTTAAACGCATACCAGTTCAACATACTTATCTGTACAGGCTAGTAGAGGGCATTGCTTTGGACATAAGACTTTTCAGAATATTTCATCCGACTGTAAGACTAGTGCTCTAGCTATGAAGGGGTATTTGTGATAATTTCAGGTTATTGTTCATATTAATGCAAATAAACATACGTTGTTATCCCTCATTAGAACAATCTAACCGAGACGGCTTTAAGGCTTTAATGACGGGTCACAACATATTATTTCATTGAAAAGTAGCAAAAATGTCTTAGAATTATTTTTAAACCCCATCTTATCTGGAGCTATTAACTTCTGATCGTTCCTACATGGCGCTGCTCATATATATAAAAATATATATATTATGCTACTAACGCCATATATGCTTTCATCACATGCAGGCAAGGGAAGAAAGGGCAAAAAGGTTAGAAAGCTTAACAAACTGCGATCTAAATTTTGGCGAGATGTATATGCAAAGCAGCTTGAAGCAGGTACATCGACATCACGCATGCTTATTTTCGCACAATTAACAACAGTTACTTCCAGAATAGTTAATTTTTCTTGGCGTTTATTCTGATGACTAAAAAGATGCAGTTTAAAACTGTCATATTTGTATGAATAGCATACGTTTGCAATTTTGCTGTATGCATCTGTGGCTAATCTGTATTACGAATTTTTTGAAATTTATAATTAGTTGTTACTAGTATTCCCCATGTGGAGCCTATTTTTTTGTTCTTTTTATGCAATTTAAATTAAATATTAAAGCCTTTTTGCACATCATTGCTTATGCAAGTTTCATCATGTAAGAGCTTAAAGATTATTAATCAGACCGGCGGCTTTTATTGTTTACTCACATTTCGGGCCATTTGTCAGGGCTATAAGCTTCTGATTTTAAAAGTCTGTATCAAATCAGTAAGTTACAACATTTAATCTAGGAAAGTTTTTCATCAGAATAATTCGTCAGTGTTACTTTATTGTCCCGTTCTTGTGCTTGTCATCCACATACAAACTGTGTATTAAGAGTGTCACATGGGAGCATAGTGCCAGTATATGTGATCAAAATATTATACACAAAACCAATTTATTTCTTAAAGTTATATGGTCTGTAACTTTTGATCATTTTGACAACTTTTAAATGTTTTATTTTTAGCAATTTTAAAAGTTGATCAAGACCAATTTCTCATCATAAATCTATTCATTACACCTGACAAATGCATGAAAAGATCATAACCTCTGTGAAAACAGGAACTTTTTACTTTCAAGTAATTACATTCGGGAGGAATGAAATTCTAGACAGTTAATAGTTCACCTAAATTACCATTGTTTTTGTAGCAGTACTGGCTTAGATTTGTTATTATCATGAGTGTTTCATGGCCACCTGGGCTTAATAACTGTACTCTTGAAAATAAAAAACATTGCCACCAAAAATAATTTCCTTGAAGTTACAGACCATATAACTTTAAAGTATTCTTTGATGCTATAAGCGCTAACATTGAACTTGTGATTGCCATAAAGTGGATCTCGCGACTAATGATTGTTTTCAGATCATAGTACCTAATCTGTTGATGGTACTTTGAAACTTTTTAACGATTGTTGAAATTTGGATGGCTTGCAATGACAAATTGTTTGTTGTGAATCTTTTTGTTTTACCTTATTTTCATCGTTCGAACGGCCCATTGCCATAGTTTTCACAAACGTTTTCTTCGTAGCATAGATAAACCCTTTTAGACCTACAATTCTATTTCAGTTATAATATATTAGTAAATGTTTTCAAAGTGTTCAGGAAAAAGACATGCAACTAGAGTAAAGAAAGTTTCTTTTTTTCTTTCCACATACATTAATATAAAACCTGATGTTTATTTAGCATGATAGTTTGCCTTCTGTTCGTAAACTGAATACTGATGCTATTGACTTTGTTTAAACACGTGGGAATCGGACACTCCAGGATACGATGATGGCGCGTCACATTGCAACGTCTGTCAGCTAGTTGCTTTTTATTCATTACTATTTTTATACGGAACTATCTCTCAGCAGTAGGTGTTTGAAAAGACAAAGTCACCTCCATTCTTGTAAGAATTTTCATAATTCCATAAAAACTAATTGTCAACCATTAACAGTTTGATAGCAGATATAAGTTACGTTTGAAGATTTGTAAAATGTCAGATGTTTACGGCTGATTCTTTATAGACTAATAGTCTTGTTAAATAAGCATCGTAACCCTGCTAATGCAACACTCTAGTGAAACGGCTATTTCACCAAAAGAAAACATCTGTCTCACATAATTCCTTATTTGCATGAACTGATTATGATCTCATACAAGTCTATCCCATTGATAGTTTTAAGCCTAACAAGTATTCTTATAAGCCATCAGTTTTCAGTTAAAATGTCAATACAAGCAGTACAGTATATGATATCGTACAAGTATGTTGCGATGGTGTTAAATCAGCTATTCATTTATTTTTCAAGCTGACCTGAGGATAGGTAACTTTCATGCTTATTTCTCCTAAGATATCAGTATGAAAAAAATACTTTCTTTTACGACGAAAAAATAAATCAATACTAAATAAGGATATCTAGGAAGCGCAACAAGTTTAGACCATATCTTTCAAATTACATCATTAATATGGTTCTGTTCTCAAGGACCACAATCTAATACGTGTGACTCCCGTTATCTCAATTGCTGATATATAAAAAGTGTCCTCTTATATCAAAGAATATTTATGGACAAGAAAATTTACTTTGAGTTATAAGTAGTTTGAGATGAACTTTGATTCCGAGATATCGAGAGTTGAATGTACTTGTAAAAATCAGAAACCCTCACATTTAAAGTATTAATTATACATTGTGTAAATAATAAGTAAAACGATCATTATGAATTTGCTCATACGCATTTATTAAATATTTATGAACGGGTCTGAAGTTGCTTTAGACATCGGCTTCAATGTATGTTGAGTTTGCAAAACCTGAAGGTGAACTGAATGACCTTAAATCCTTAAGCCCATTTTAGAGTTGGTTAAAGAAACAGAGTTTCAGAATTTATTCCAAATATTTTAGGGTGTAATGAAGGAGAATACGGTCCTAACTGTGACCGTGTCTGCGACTGTCAATACGGCTCTGGCTGTGACGCATTCACTGGAGCGTGTATTTGTCGTAATGGTTACGTGGGCCCCACGTGCAGACAAATGTGCCCTGAGGGTTTCTATGGTACCAACTGCACGGAGAAGTGTGATTGCTTGAATGGTGGCACGTGCGGAAGAAAAAGAGGGAAGTGCCGATGTTTGCCTGGCTATATTGGAAAACATTGTGAAGACGGTAAGGCCATCAATAGTCTCATGATTTTATCTTAGGAAGTGGTTAAAGCAATTCTGCCTAAAGTTACAGAATTATGGAATAAAGATTCTATTTATTGCTACTGTGAAATCATCAGCAAGGTCCTATGTTCTTTCCATTCTTCAAAGCCTCTGTTATTAGATTCAGTTAGTGTCTGTTATTAGGTTCAATTTTGTTTCAACAGATTTTTGGTAGACATAGACCGATGAGTCTATGTTGAAAATGAGGAGAACATGTTTCCTTGCAAAAGTTAGCAAGTTTAGCCATCTACCGAAAGCAGATTAAGGCCTTCCATATTTTATATGTTTTGTTACGGCTCATAAACAAACTGATAGGCAAACTCATTTACAACTCACAAAATCTGCCAATTTTGCTACTTCAGTGACAAAACATATAGGGAAAATATTTTCATGTGGAAAAGAAATTTACCCGGGGTTAATTAAATATAACATGTTTAAATATTTATTGTTGAAATGTCGATCTCGGTTTTTCTTTACCATATTCCTGAACATCGCGAAATAGACTTAAACTACGTGGAAGCGTTTCAGCACTTGTCAACATAGTTAAGATAGTTATGATAGGTTGCGAAATTGCTTCTCTGCAATATTTTATACAGCGAACTTTTCTGGAATCTTAACATAATGTCCCTTTATTTTTTCCATGATAAGTGTAAGATTTTTTGACAATGAAGACTTTCAGCCTAAGCTGAAATGCGCTTTGAGGTATGCTAAGAATTATGAAAAATTTGCATAGGTAAAAATTAATGGAGTGCACCTGTAGTAGTAGTAAACTAGTTGATAGAAAGAATTCGATAGTTTGGAAACAGTTCCTGTTTTTCTTTACGTTGCAATTCCTGTTTTCTCAAACCACTGGTAGTTTAACGTAAATTTTCTGGAACCAGAAAATTAACTTTGAGATATCAGTTGTCTGAAAGGTTTTTCGGCTTTGAAATATTAAGAATTAAGATATCAAGAATGGACAAATTCATATTTATACTTTATAGTGTGTTCAGAAGGATTTTTCGGACAAGACTGCGAGCACGTATGCAACTGCTCTGACCATGGACACTGTGACCCATTCACGGGAATATGTATATGTAATATGGGATGGATGGGACACACCTGTGAGGAAATATGCCCGCCAGGCAAGTTCGGACCCGGCTGTATTCATTCCTGCTCCTGTCAAAATCAAGCGCCTTGTGACCCGGTATCAGGGTGCTGTAGCTGCTTACCTGGATATTACGGGCAAAGCTGCGAATTACGTAAGTGCTCGCTTTATTTTCCTAAATATTAGCCATCTGACATTGATATTGTACAAACTTCCGTAATGTTCATGTTCAACATGTTTACTAATACCTAAATATCCCTGGCTATATTTCTTGACTGGTCTTTTTCGGACACAACTGTAAGCGCCCGTGCAAGATCTTTTTTTGCTTTATCGTATTAGGGTTATATCAAATGCTACTGTGTATTTGATTCGGCAAAATTCATTAAGCACCTGGTGCCATTTCTAACAATATACACTTCAATTACTTTTATTGTCAGTTTCAGTAGTTATGAAAACGTGTCAGCATTTAGTGTTTTAATGTTAATGTAAGATTGATAAAAGGATGGCGAAGCCTTAATGTCAAGAGTTTTTCCTGTAGGTTTGATTATTTTAACATTTTTAGGTTGCCCGGTTGGTACACATGGAACATACTGCAGGGAAAGATGCGACTGTTTAAACGGGGCCAAGTGCGAGCCAGCCACTGGGGCTTGTAATTGTAAGCCAGGGTTCATTGGAAATTCTTGTGAGAAATGTAAGTGATAATTGATATATTAATTGTTCGCGCATAAATCAGAGCAATTGTTAAAGAAGTTCTAAGAAATTTAATGTCCCATTGCTCTCCCAGTAATTAAGGCATATAAACAGAAATCATTTAAAGTTGTAGTTCTATCTTCACATTTGATGATCCATACATTTTTACCATAAAATCAAGTTTTTGTTATAGAGAAAGTATATCTTTTTATGCAACTTAAATAGCGAGGATATTTTAAATCACTTTTCATGAGAATCTCAAGCATGTTTGTTTGTTTGCTGTCTCACTGTGGTCATGGACAATAATGAAACAGTATTGTTATACTTGCAACAATATCTGGCGATAAATAAAGGTGAATTTATACCACCTGGAGAAGGGTGGGTCGTTAAAGATATCTGTGTATGTGTATGCGTGTACATTTGCGCCTGCTTTTATCTCTTGACAGCCTTTCTAACTATTATTTGACTAGACGTCGGTTGCCTTGATTTCTATACTCTTTTGAATTATTCATCATATCATATCGGCTATACTTATATATATGGTTGGTGACCATGGCTCTAAGTCAACATAAAAAGTAATACAAACACGTGAAAGAGCTTTGAAAAGAACGTAAAATGTTTTTTAGAGAACTCCATGCGAAATGACAATTACTTTTCTTTCAATAGGCAAATGACAACGTGTGCAATGTATATACCGTCCAGTAATGCATTACATGGCTATAAAAGTTTGATATAATTATATAAGCATATCAGAAATGAAAAAAATACAATTATCAAGGATTATCATTATCATTTAATGAGATACTTCAGTGAGTGGAAGATAGGAAAGTAAAAGTTTTGCAGTGGGAGAAAACCAATACACGAAGGTGAGGTTAATATAATGCTAAGGAGGGCAGGGGGGAGCGGGGCAATTATGTTGCCTTATTTTGCAAATGAATTACTTCCCTTACCTATGTTTTTAAAGGTATAATCCAGAAATTTGTGTCATTAACACGATTTTCATATTATGTACAGATTGTCCAAATGGTTCTCATGGATCAAGATGTATAGAAAAGTGTGCTTGTGGTGGTGCCCCCTGTCACCCTGTTACAGGAGAATGCCAGTGCCCTCCAGGGAGACAACCACCGACGTGTGAATTGCGTAAGAGATATTTTAACTGAACAAGGAGGAATAAACTGTTCTATATACAAACATGAATTTCAAATATACAACTATGATTGTCAAAAAACTTGAATTTTGTATCTGAATTATTTTATGAGACACCCAGATACTTAGCACGATACACGGTTAAGAAAGATTGTATGGAAACACTTATACATCATTAAATTGTAAATTCATAATTGGACTTTCTCTCTGCATTAAAGAATCACTGTATCTTTTTAATTATTTTCATCACATTTCGAATTAATTGGCAAGGTATTGCCTTAAATTTCTCTTCATTTCCTAACAAATGCTATAAAACAATTTACTATTCAATCTAATCTTTGCGAAACATGATTTAAATTTACATTGTTTACAAAACCCATCGTACACATTTTTAAAATATATGCATGCAAACAGATGACTACAAAATCATTTAGCTTGAAATATTCATTTTTAATTGCTTCCCACAGCATGTAAACCAGGACGGTTTGGTCCTAACTGCAAGTTTCAGTGTAACTGTGATAATGGTGGGTCATGTGACCCGGTGTCAGGGTCGTGTATATGCCGTCCAGCATGGATAGGTCCTAGATGTGAATTTTCTAAAGGTAAGTTGAATTGATACAGTACAGTAAAGCGTTGCTAGGGGGAGTGACATCACTAGGGCATTAAGAGTCGTTACGGATCAACATCCCTTAGGATAGCTGGGAAGCAACTCGGCTATTTCATTTGCTTCCGTTTTACAAATAAGTCAACTCTTAAAGGTAATAATTCTTTTCCGTTTAGTGTAGACACCGTTTTGAAAGGTTTCATCTTCCACAGTAAGTAAAAAATAGCCTGCTGTGAAATACTTGCTGAAAATCAGTGGTGTTTCCATGCACATTTACAGTCAATCAAACTTTGTGACAACCTCATCATTTTCTACGTGCTTGTGTCTGCCTCTGAATAACTATAGTGCAACCGTCAATACATACACACCTTATATGCATGTTCTTAAGCTTTTAAATATATTCATTCATTCCTACTTTGATTATTGCCAAATGTAACCAAATTGTAAGTGAACTATTCTGGAATTAATTCTTTCGACAGTACATATCAAAACTCTTATCTTTATTACTATAAGGTCCGGACTTGCGTTTGACAGCTAAAGAATGAAACTGCAAGATGGTCACTTCATCACAGTTAAGATTCTTTCAAAATATATTTTTACTACGTATATTTGATGCGTATGAATTGTATTACTGCCAGATTGATCTGTATATCCATCCCTTTTGCATACGATTATATCGCAGGCTTTTTTCTCACAAAACTATGTTTTGTGTAAAATACACATCTCTTCAAATTAACGTGAGGTGGCATGTTGACAAGATATTAGCAATTTCCTTCCCTCGTTAAAAGGAAACAGAAATTATGTATATCGGAGATAGCGTAAGTATGCCTTGTATTGGAATGGTACGCGAATGAACATTTGCCATGTTATGTTTGTATGCTCTTTCTTTCTTTCTCCTGCTTGAAACTATTTTTGTCCTTTTTCAGATGTACAAAAGAAAATCTTTTTCAGTTGTTTTCTGTGTAACTATAGTACTTTAAGAAAGAACTGCTGAAAATTAGTCACTTATTATAGTTATTACATTGTCAGAGTACGCTGCGATTGTGCTGTTGATTAAATTTTCATCAGCAACTTTAATATAATATGCATCTAAAAAGTAGATTAACCCTATTGAACTCAGAACAGCCAAAACTCCATAGGGCCTAGGGTTAGCATAACAGAACTTGTAACCTGGAATATTTCTTTAAATCAAATTGAAATGTAGGCGGTCGTCATAGTCTTAGTCGTTTTCACGTCGAAAAAAAACACAATTTTAAACTGTTAACAGAAGACGTCATGTTGAAACCGATTTTCTTTATTGTCTTCTTGCTTCTTGCACCTCTTCCATTAAAGAAATACAATGCTTGTAGAATCATTTCATTTATGTTTGTGTACCTAATTTTGTCTGCCTTTTGAGCATTTGATCTATCTTTATAATAATTTCTGTGTCAGTAAGTGTACTAGGCTACGAAAGCAAATGTAGAAATTTGTTGATTTTAAGTTAAAGTGTGTTTGTTCATATGAGTGTCACATAGTAACAGTTCTACTGCACTTTTCCTATTGGACAAATAAACAATTTGTTTTATCGTATAAGATCATACATATAGCATTCGCAGTAGGTTTGTAAACTTTACATTACCAATCGTTAGACTGAACAAATAGCTGTGGTTGTCTGTCTTTTTGTTTAGTCTTTTAGCAGATCATTGAGTTTTTCAGACCACTAATAACATATGTTTATTTAAACGTCAGTTGTATATGTCCCTATATTTCGATAAAAATAACATTACCGTTATTACTAGTAACATTAACAATGCTGCCGTATGTGTGTTATACATTCATTTAATGTACTAATTAAGTATTACTTTGAACTTTATCGGTGTTTTTGATACTCCAGCGCGAAAAAATAACTAAGTGTCTAACAAATACATGTAAATATTAAAATTGTTAGAACGTATTCACTATACATATTATAATTATCAATTCCATAATTATGCATATTCTCGTTAACAATAATTAAAGTGATATAAAGCATGTTGTCCTTTTAATTTGCTGTTTGTTATTATTTAGACAATGCATGTAGAAATAAAATAACGTATTTGCCCTTTTAATTCATTGTGCTTCATTATTTAGGAAATTACCATTTGATTTGATTCACCGAGTTTTACTGAGTAAACATCAACGTTACAAAACCCTTTCTTGTTCTGTTTCAAAGGAACCTTATCTTCTTTAAGCTACACTTGTGTAGTGTTTGACGCAGTGGTTTGTGGAGCTAAGCTTTACTAAATGAGCCGCGACACGAGAAAACCAACAATGTGGTTGTGCGCACAGCTCAGACTCAGATCAGCCTGGGCACCCGCCCAGTTCGACCAGACTCTTCGTTAAGTGATCAAATGGTAGCTGAGAGTCTAGGCTATCCCCATGCGGACAGCGAAGACTCTGATCAGACTGGGCGGATCTGAGTCTGCGCTGGGCGCACAACCACATTGTTGGTTTTCTCGTGTCGCGGCTCAAATGAGTTTCATCAAAATTTGGACAATGCACATCAGCTTTTAGTGTTGCCATTTGCTTCATGAACTTGCCTGTGCTTGCCGGTGTATGTTTATATGTAGAAAGCTCAATTTAAGATAGCTGTTGTTGTGAACCAAATGTTTATTTTTCAGTGAACGTGATTTATGTTAAGCAATCGTTTCTAAATAATTATGTATGTTTGTTTAAGACAGCTATAACATTGTCTCACTCAAGTAAGTAATGCAAAAAAAGTAATGGATAACGGGCCTATGCAAACAATTTAAACTGTTTGAAAATTCAGTACCTGTTTGGTATGACCAGGTCTAAAACCTGTTCTGTGACTTGCGAGAGTTTGCAAACTCATACCCTGCCATGCAACGGAAATAGATCCTGGGCTTGGAAACATTGTTTTGGCAATAACTTAACTGGCTTTCCCTATATTTGTTGCATTAATCGTAAGAGTTTTTTTAATTTTGTTCTCTGAAATTGTCTATCCAGTAAGTTCGTCGTGGTTACTGTTCTCCTGTTCCAGTCATAAATTGGCTAGGATAGGAAGAGACGAGATAAGACAGCTCCGCTAATATTTTTAAATGTGACAAACTGAAATAACTTATTCATATAATGTATTTACGTTTTGTGTGTTTTCATATGTAGTACTAAATTCATAATATATAAAAATCATGTGCCATCAATTTTTCAAACGCTGTTTAATTTTTTCAGTGTTTGAAGGCCCACAGAGAGGGGATATACCTTGGGAGATTAACTACAGCAAGCGGAGAAAACGAAAATAGACGTTAAGAATTAGAAAATGAAGTGGAGAAAACGGATGTGAAAAATGAGCTGTTGCAAATGGTTAAAAGAAAAAGGGTACTTTTAAAAACGCATGCATTGAAACAACATTTTATTAGCGTCAATGCAGCGTTAGGGTATGACGTTGTTTTGACGTTGATGCGACGTTGTTTCAACTATTTATATATATGCTGGGGCGCTAATAGCTGAACACAAGTACCTTGTGGAGAGTGACAAATACGCTGACTGTTAATTTAATATTTGCCTATGAAAGCTAGAAATTGTGGAAATACGTTATTATGACGACACAATCGAATATTTGTGGAACATTTCGTTATTAGGAGTCCTTTTGAATGGTGCGATGCCCATTGGTCTGAGGAATACACCGGTGGTTTCCTAAATTAATTGTTATGTATATATGGTTGAGACTCAAAATTGCTCATTCAGTTGTACTGTATATTAAATTTATGAAAGGCACCAAGTTAGTGGGTATTTATATGCAATACTACAGTAGTTACAAAAAGTAGGCAAAACGAGGTTTTGAAGTATGAGCAGCGACACCATTACATTGTTGCCAAATTACGTGCCCGCTGGGTAGTCACTATATATTAATGACTTTGAGAGGAGGCATTGTGATTGTTAACGTTTTCACATGGTGGAGTAAAGGAACATATAACAGGCCAGTAATTAACTAGACTGATGAAGAGCGCCTTTCTTGCATAATATTTTGTTGACCTTTTTGTGTTCAGTGCTTGCTGTGACAGTGTTTGAAAGGTGATAAAGAGGGTTTATATTTAAGAATCCGAAAAACAGAAAAAAACAATTGAATCTCATGAAATATCACAGAATCAGAGATAAAGCCAGTAGCAGTAATTACACGTATTAGTATTGAGAACGATCCAGTGACAGGCTTTAAGTGTCCATATCATATAGCTACCTGCTAATGTTTAAAGCATAGAAATGATTGGTTTCTGGAGATGGCACTGTACATTGGCAGTAACCCAGGCAAATCCTCAGTGCATGGTCCGTTTGTAAACAAGCCAACTGTTAACTGGTCCCAAGGTTATAAAACTTATTTCATACTTAACTCAGCTGAGCATGAAATTTTTCCTATTATAAATAGCAAATTATTGGTAAGTACAGTTGTTTTCTTGCTCAGTTTAGCTGAGTATGAAATTTGCTCTGCTTATGAATGTGAAAATGCCAACATTAGTTGGCATTTCCATATTTATCGGCAGAGAAAATTTCATACTCAGCTGAGTTGAGCACGAAAAAAGTTTTATAACTTCGGGGCCTGGAGTCTATGACATGATCTTCATTTGTTAAATAGACAGTATGCATTATCAGCATAAAACAACAAGAGGTAAAGATGTACATCGGCATAGAACAGTTTGAATGTCGTGATTTTGTTTAACAATTTGGTTGCCTACGGTTTACATATACACCTGCGCTATTGGTAACAGACTGGCTTTTTATAATACATGCTCAAACACATGTTCCGTCTTGTACATTTTGCTCAGAATGAATGTTGAATATTGCTTATACATATCCACATCATATCTAGCTCTGTCATATCGAAACATCTTTCACTTTCAAATGATTAGATCTAATCATTACGCTATAGATGTTACGTCTTCTTCTGGGGAGTTACGCGGTAAGGCTCTCCTGTCGACTGAAAAACTGTACATTCAAGAATCCAGAGTTCTTGGGCAAGCATAACTATTCTTACGCGAATGCTTTTGTCGCTCCCCCTTTCAAATTCACTGGAGTATATTTTACAAAAGAAACTATTGTCTACTCTGCATTTCAAAGCAATTCCTTAGTGACTTAAACCATGCAGAATCATCTTTATGTTGTCTATTATGAAAACTGAATAAAAAGTCTAGCAAAATTATCTTTAAATCTTCTTTAAATCTTGTTTTGACATCTTTTGTCAGGGCTTAAAATTGGAGACAGTTGTGGTCATTTTCCACAAAATTTATACCACCAGCCATTGGGCAAATATAAATTCTGTAATTCTGTATGTTTCAAACTATGCTCCCTGAGGCATTTTCCCCACATATAACGTTCCCCCACCCACAAATGCATGGCAGATTGCATTCAGTAGATTTCAATTAAAATTTATTACCAGTCTGTTGCCGCTAGTGCTGTATGTAATAAGTTCTTTATTTAAACACACTTGGCCATATACACTGCTGCTTATCCCCACATTCGCAACATTTGAAGAATGTTGTATTTCATGCATGTGTTAAAACTTCCAAAATTGAAGAATGCCATTCAATCCTTACCATAATTCGTGTACTTCCGGCGCATTTTATGATAACAACCATTTACAGTTTCGGAGGAATTATGTTATATAGTAAATTTATCTCGACAGTCATAACATGTACGAAAAATTAGTAAATCGGTCAAATTTTGCAAAGATTGATATGAATATCGACGTGTATACATATACTTATGCTTACGTAAAGACGGTTAAATTACACACAAATATAGGCTGACTGAGCTATTCACTGTTGATTGTGTAGGTAAACAGCCGTGTGTTTGCGGGTGGTGTTTTTTTCCTCGGAACTTGTTGGTTGCAGTTTGGTACTGTCACTTAGTATTTTGAAATGCTGGGTATACTCATCTTCGCAAGCCGAAGGTACTAGGTCCACTTCCTTCCTTTTACATCCTTGGCGGAGGGCCTATTCATGCTATTAGCAAATCTTGTTTCCCGCAGCGGCACGGCTTTTGGTTGTGACGAGTAGTTCCATTTGGCGTGTGTTTGTGCTTGATCAGTCAGGAAGTCCGTTACATGCAGAATGTGTCCCATAACTTCGCATTATTGTTCAGAATTACTGAAGAATTGGTTAATAATTGACATTCTGCATTTTCTTGGTTGTTGGTCACGGCAGGCACGACATTTTTCTATCGCCAAGGGGTCCTGTAAAGCGGATAATAATTTTATTACGGCTAATTTTATTGGATACGGCTAATTTTATTGGATACGATGGAAGTTGCTCGCATCCAATAAAATGGCGCAGCGGTAAATTCGATTTACGAATGGGCCGTCGGCAAACGAGGTGGGCTTATTAACCTTGACTTTGGAAGATGATTCGAACTTTATAGATAAAATGGGACGCTTTGCACATGGTAAGATTTTACCATTGATCATGTTAATTTCAAGCTGAAATGTTTACTGTTTCAATTTGTCATGTAATTCTTGAAAAGCTTTCATGTACATTACATTCATAATACTATTTATTCCATGCTTGAGTGCTATGCTGAATGTGTGTTAAATAAATACATGTATTATAGTATATGCAACGAAAGCAATTCTGTAAAATATTTCTGTTACATATTGCTGCTTAGCATAATATTGTAGATTCATATTGTTCTAATGCTGTTTCACATCTGGTTAACTATGTTTTCAAGGATGATACGAAACGAAATATCAGGTCGTTTGGTAGCTTTGACTCTTTTTCGTTTCGTAACAGCTCTTTTTTCGTTTCGTAAAAGAGCTGTTATGAAAAGAAAAAGAGTATAAGATACCAAACGACCTGATGACCAGGTCGTTTGATAAGTATGACTCTTTTTAATTTCGTAACATCTCTTTTTCGTTTTGTAACATCCCTTGGATAGTTAACCAGGGGTGGTTTTCTGCGTATAAAACGGAATTGACGTTTGTGAGTGGTTCTACACTCAGTCCTATTTGGCTATTTGGTTTGCATGAGCGACGGATATATGCGACATATTGGTTTATCAAATTATATTGGTAATTTGAAGTCTCTGTGCTGAAAAGTTAGAAAAAACGAAAGCCAGTCATAGTCATATGAAGTTGAAAGCAACAGATTTCAAGGGATTTTTTTTTTCGGCTTATCTAAAGTTTATCGCTGACTAGTTTTATAGGCCAATATGTACATTACAACTGTCAGAGATAATTTACATCTGCAAAAATTCAAACAAATGAATCGTCCGAGCTATACATATTGAGAACTCAAAAACTAGGTGTCAGGTATTGTAGATCTAGATGAGCCACCTCATCTGAATCTAGATTTTGGGAATTTCGCTATTTTCGTTTTTTTTTTTTTTTTTTTTTTTTTTTTGTTGTTTTTTTTCTTCTTCTTCTTCTTTTGTTTTGTATTTTTGTACAATTTCGGTGAGTGATTTATTATGAAAAAGGTACACTATTTAATAAACTTATGATATTTTCGTTTCCTTGGCTTTGCGATGACAAAAGAAATCCCATAGTTCTTTCTGTAAATTCATATTTTATTTGCAATCATAAGGTTTGAACAAGTATTTTTTTATGCCCCCGCCACGAAGTGGGGAGGGGCATATAGTTTTGCCCTTGTCCGTACGTACGTACATACGTACGTCCGTCACACTTTGTAGTACTGTTCTTGTCTCTGCAACTCCTCCTACAGTATTCGATGCAGGGAGTTGAAACTTGCAACACAGTTCAGACATGCATTGAACATGTGCATAAAGGAAACATAACTTTGATTCAGGTCTTTATTGCAGAATTATGTCCCCTTGAATAATATACATATTTTAACCATATTTCACATTTGAGTACTGTTCTTGTCTCCGCAACTCCTCCTACAGTATTTGATATAGGGAGTTGAAACTTGCAACACAGTTCAGACATGCATTGGACATGTGCATAAAGGAAACAGAACTTTGATTCAGGTCTTTATTGCAGAATTATGTCCCCTTGAATAATATACATATTATTATCATATTTTACATTTGAGTACTGTTCTTGTCTCCGCAACTCCTCCTACAGTATTTAATGTAGGGAGTTGAAACTTGCAACACAGTTCAGACATGCATTGAACATGTGCATAAAGGAAACAGAACTTTGATCCAGGTCATTATGGCAGAATTACATCCCCTTGAATGACATGCATATTTTGACCATATTTCACACTTTGTAGTACTGTTCTTGTCTCTTCAACTCCTCCAATAGTATTTGATGTAGGGATTTGAAACTTGCAAGGCATATAGTTTTGCCCTTGTCCGTACGTACGTACGTACGTCTGTACGTACATACGTACGTCCGTCACACTTTGTAGTACTGTTCTTGTCTCCGCAACTCCTCCTACAGTATTCGATGCAGGGAGTTGAAACTTGCAACACAGTTCAGACATGCATTGAACATGTGCATAAAGGAAACATAACTTTGATTCAGGTCTTTATTGCAGAATTATGTCCCCTTGAATAATATACATATTATGACCATATTTCACATTTGAGTACTGTTCTTGTCTCTGCAACTCCTCCTACAGTATTTGATATAGGGAGTTGAAACTTGCAACACAGTTCAAACATGCATTGGACATGTGCATAAAGGAAACAGAACTTTGATTAATGTCTTGATTGCAGAATTATGTCCCCTTGAATAATATACATATTATTATCATATTTTACATTTGAGTACTGTTCTTGTCTACGCAACTCCTCCTACAGTATTTAATGTAGGGAGTTGAAACTTGCAACACAGTTCAGACATGCATTGAACATGTGCATAAAGGAAACAGAACTTTGATCCAGGTCATTATGGCAGAATTACATCCCCTTGAATGACATGCATATTTTGACCATATTTCACACTTTGTAGTACTGTTCTTGTCTCTTCAACTCCTCCAATAGTATTTGATGTAGGGATTTGAAACTTGCAACACAGTTCAGACATGCATTGACCATGTGCATAAAGGAAACAGAACTTTCAGTCAGGTCTTTATTGCAGAATTATGTCCCTTGAATTACATACATATTTTGACCATATTTCCATAGCTTAAATACAATCGCACCTTTTATAGTCGCTCTAGCGGCCTCATTTATTAACCGATTTTGGTATTACATCACAGTTTTATTGGGGATGACAGTACCCGAACAACTTTGCGTTTCAGTTTGGTAGGATGAAGGTCAAGGTCACAGTTGCTATTTTCAGAAAAACTAGAGCATTGCTCCAGCGATTTCATTTATAGATCGATTTTGATGTAACTTCACATAAATGTTAAGTATAACAATATCTTGAATAAATTGCCGCTTCAGCACCCCAGGTCCAAGGTCAAGGTCACAGTTGCTATTTTTTAGAAAAACTCAGTCATCCCTCTAGCACCTTTATTTATTGACAGATTTTGATGTAACTCCACACAAATATGTTTTAACACATAACTCATCTAGTGAGGCATATGGCGAGGGCATTCATCACCTTCAGTGATTGTCTAGTTTGTAATCAAATCTATGTTGCTCGAGCCAAGACAAGAGAGAGAGTGTGTCTTATGTGGGGACAGAGAAGCCTAAGACAAGCCTGTAAATTCGCGAAGTCTGACCAGAGCCTTTCCAAGAGGTAAATCTGTTGGTCCTGAAACATCTACCTAGCGAGCATATGACGTCGAAATGACTTTGCACTGACGTTGATTCTAATGACATGTGGGAACAGCGAAAACTAAGACAAGCCTGCGCATTTGTGTAGTCTGATCAGAGCCTTGCCATATTCGCATCAACAAGAGGGAAATCTGCTGTTCCTTAAACACCTACCAAGGGGGGGCACATGACGTCGAAATGACTTTGCACTGACGTTGATGCGACGTTATCACATCGCATCGACGTCAGTGCGATGTCATTACGACGTCATGTGCCCTTAGGGGCGGATCCAGAAATTTTGGAAAGGGGGTTCAAATAAGCTGAGGGAGGGTTCGATTTGTGCAGGTTGACCAATTTTTCCTGAAATTCCCCATGGAAATGAAATAATTAAGGCTGAAGAGGGGGTTCGTTTGAACCCCCCGAACCCCCTCTGGATCCGCCACTGGCCTCCTGGGATATGCTGCGAAAAGCGATTACTCTAATCATACAGTGTGGATACTAAGATGTATGGGTTCTGCTCAATGACTTTTCCGCCCTTTTTACAAAGGGAAACAACTTTTGTGACTGCATTATGGAATCCCAGAAGGAAAGAGCTCTTCAAAATAAAGTCTGCTGCAATGCAAAAATAATTCTCTTAAGGGAGCATTTATTCTTTTATAAATTGATCCCTTGGTATAGGGGGCATCGAAGAGAGGATCGAGAGTGCGCGGGGCGGGGTGAGGGTTGGGTTGTGGGCAGAAATGCAACCATAAATGTGTACCATTCATCTTCATACCGTTCAGCTTAAGGTGAATGGATAGAGTATCATAGGAAGCAACTTTGACGTTTCCATTTTTGTCTATCATCTCAGTGGGGGACAACTCTTACAGGAATGAATTTGCTCCTTTAGGAGTAAATTATTTCTTAATGAGCAGACTCTATTATGGAAGCGGCTCATCGTCCAGAAAAGCAAACAAATAGTCATGACAGTTTTCTTCTGCTTATGATTGAAAACATGGAGGTGTATCCATACGCGTACCTTAACCCTTAATGCGCCAAAAAGCAGAAGACAAAATTTACGTCTGCATAAATTTAAAAAAAATTGTCCAAGCTATATCATATTGAGAATTCAAATACTATCGGGCAAACAGTGTAGATCCAGATGAGGTGGCTCATGGCTTAAAGGGTTAAGGCTTATTGCACATGTCGAAAAAATCTTTATCGTTGAGTGGCTCATTTTAGAGGAAAACATGTAAAACTGATGCGGAAGTATTTCAGTTTCTATCATTTTCATTTAATTAATTTGTATTTTATTTTGATGATTTTGTTGTAATAAAAATGTAAATGCCTGTTGTATGTTTGTTTATTTGTTAAAGCCATCCATGATTTATTTTTTTCCTCTGCAATGAACTGAAAATCATATCATCAATTTTAGTTAAAGATATACTCCCTTGATAATAATGACAAAAATGATTTGATGAAATATTTCATGCAATACCTCCGACATGGTCTAACTATACACTTGAAATAGAGTTTAGATAATAACATTTGATAAAAGTGACTTTAAACTAAAAATAAGATAATTTTTTAAACTATCGCGGACCGCGGCCGAAATCGCATTATTGGACAAAAATAATTTATTCATACGTCACAATCACGTGCACGAATAAGAAAAATACCTGTACATGATCACATGACACACGTGGATGACACACGTGGTCAAAATCGATATTCTTACAGGCCGTGAGGAAATAGGTATTTTGCATTTTAATTTGAAGATTATTTTTCATTCCACATTTATAAAAAAAACATGCATTTTCTCAAAACTTTTACGGTTAATTATGAGACTATTACTTATTGTATAACGAAATTTTGTTAAGATATTTGTTTCTGAAAACATGATATAAATGAGGGAGACAATAAATATGTGCCCCATAAGAAAAGTCTTGAGAAACAGTGTATGCCCAGATCAGACGCGGCAAAATGCGGTGTCTGATCAGGGTCTACACTTTTTGCGTAAGACAAATGTGTATTATTCATCAAAAACAATCTAAACCAGACACCCCTTCGATGACAAATGGACTCATACAGTTGATAGACACAGAAGAGTCAATCGGGTACTGTATAAATGGGTTTAACCCTTATGATTTATTTGTTCCTTTCTTTTTCAGAAGTATAAGAACTGTTGCAATCTGCCATGAGTATGATTAGCGGATAGGTTTGTTTGTTGGTTACTTGTGGTTTATCGGCTCTCTTATACAGTATTTTAGTCTATATCGAGCCGTCTCCCAGAGAGACGGAGAAGGGAAAGGAACAAATAGGATAAGGGAGACTTGGGGAAAAAACACCATCCCGTACCTACTGCAAGCACAGCCAGCCCTTGCTCTACTATTATTCAAATTACAAGGATGCCCCAGCACTGAAGGTTTAAAAGCGCCTTCGTCCGAATCGACCACCCAAGATCAGCGCATAGGAAAAAGTACATTTAGATAAGTTAGAAATGTTGTGTCCTAAAAGTTACGGTTTTAAAAGTCACTATGCTCTATTTTATCCGATATACAACTGTTGAATCTAATTGAAAATAATCATCAGCACAGTCATGTATTTACTTCCTCTAAGTGGAAACTTAACATGTAGAGTGTGGAAGAGCGAGTGGTTTAACGCCTTCATTACCTTAAGTTGCAGGTCTAAGCCTGTCCAGGAATAGTGTGATTAGGTCAACTGACCGCCCCAACATGACCATAGCTGTTTACCGTGGACGTAAAAGAATAACACAACAACATCAACCTTAAGTTGCAGGAAACTTTGCGAGAGATGAGTGACGTGAGTGAGCTCGGGATTAAAATCTCGCCGAAAGACGACAGCAGCGGGGGATCGATCTTGCGATCCCTGGATTGGTGGTTAAGCGCGTTATCCACTACACTACCGCCGTTCCTACTTCATTGGGTATCCCGCCAATTTTTGCTCCCTGCAGAGACTGTCCGTCATATTTGGCTTCCGCCGAGACTGTCCCCGATCTCTTGCTTCCTGCTGAGCCCTCTGTACAGGATCAATGGCTTCCTGCAGAGACTGTCCGCGTGATTCTCCTTCCTGCCGAGGTTCTCGGCAGGAAGCAGAGTCACGCGGACAGTCTCGGCAGGAAGCCATTTCTCGAGGACAGTAGTCCCTGCAGGAAGCAAGAGATCGCGGACAGTCTCGGCGGAAGCCAAATATGACGGACAGTCTGTAGGAAGCGAAAATTGGCGGACTGGTTTATACCCTGTGTACTTAAACAGGATCAAACACAGTACCTAAAAATTCTAAGAATTGGGACAGAACTTTTGGGATTTGGACCGACACGTTTGAGCAAACATTGCAAACCCAGGATCAGACTGCTGATAACGGTCTACACTATTCGCCAGTCAATCTGTCTCTTTTGGGCTCATTAATGCAATTTAAAAACAGATTTTAATTTTATGACATTTACGATAATTATTATAGGTCTCCCAGTTTAAGAATTTTTGCGGTAGATCAGCCAGGAAATTTTCGAGTAATCAAAGTAAACTATAAACCTCCCATTACATTTCTTTATTGGCCGATAGTTGTTTATGGGACGACACATAAGTTATCAAAAACTGACAGGCTAATTGATGTCAATATATTAATAGGCATTAGTGTACGATATTATTGCAGTAAGGAGTGGATCATTCGATCTATTTAACAGGTTAAGGACAAACTAAAATAAAGTAGTAGGGCATAATCGTATAATTATACACGTATGGCCAACCAATACCCAAAATAACTCGCATAGCCTCAGGGCTCAGTAACTGAGTCATTTGTACTTTACAAATAGCGTTAGCATTTTTGTTTAATTGAAAATTCCCATTATTCTGCCAGTGGTATAACACCACCACCACCAAAACTTAGCACCCCTGACAACTTACTTCATTGTCACCGCCATCATAATGCATATTCAACATGGAATTAAACGGCTTGAGAAAAATTACTTGATAGAGGAAATCTGAAGAAACGTTCTGTTGGAAGAATTTGAGCCGCGGCACGAGAAAACCAACAATGTGGTTGTGCGCCCTGCACAGACTCAGAACCGCCTAGGCATTCGCCCAGTCTGGCCAGACTCTTCGCTAAGCGCTTACAGGGTAGCTAAGGGTCTAAGCTACCTCCATGCGGCCAGCGAAGACTCTGATCAGACTGGGCGGATGCCCAGGCTGATCTAAGTCTGCGCTGGGCGCACAACCACATAGTTGGTTTTCCCACGTCGCGGCTCATTTCAGTTTGTAATGTTATTGAGATATTGGCGGAGCATGGCATACGTTTCGTGCTATGCGCCGGAACCAATGACGTCATATATTTGTTAACCATAGGAACTAAATAATCAGCCACCTCATCAGGATCTACGCTGTTTGCAAATTTCGTCTCTGGCGCTTAAAGTGTTAAACTTGCAAAACAATTGGGGATTTTGCGCAACGGCAAACGTCTCCCGAATAAAAGTTGCCCTTCTTTCTGCTTCCCATTCAGAAATGAAAGATAAACAAAAGTGAGCTCGTCATGCCCCGGGAGCGTTGCATTTTGCGAACGGGGCGTTATTTAGAGTCTAAAGTGTAGTAAATCACCACTGCCAAAATACCTCTTGTAAGCCATATAAGAACTAAATATATAAGCATTTTTTACTGTCAAATCCTGTTACTCAACAAATTGTATTGCAGTGTGTATATATGTAATTTATAGTTAATAAACTGTTATCTAAACCAAGCAAAATAAAGGTGATGGGTATACTTTCAGAGGAAGCAACTCTACTATTTTTACCTCCCTTTTCAGTAGGGATCAACTTTTAAACGAATAAATTTGAGAGTAGACTCCAGTTGAAGGAGCTACCTTATCCAGAGAAGCAAATAGGAGTTCACACAAAGTAATATAACATTATTTCCGAAAAAAATGCACGGAGCGTTTATTGCAGCAGGGGTTATTATTAGGATTAATACAGTGCCTGCAAATGGCCCCATTGGAAGTGTCTGATTGTCTAGAAAAGCATGTTTCTGACTGGTGTGTTCTACGGAATTGAAGGTGCAATTTAAGTTGTTGCCCGTGTTCACATTGCGGGACAATTAATGGAAATGTATACTACATTTCCATTAATTGTCCCGCAATGTGAACAAGGGCAACAACTTAATTTGTGACTTCTTGTATGCTTCATTGAACGACAAGGCATTCTAAAGTCGGTTCCACTCTTAATGAAAAGCATTTGCACTTAAGAAATCGAAGTGTTTCCTTAACAAATTCGTCGTAGAGATTCGTCTGCGTTCAAGCAGCTGCGATCTGCGTGCTCCTCTTGCGCTCTATAATGCTCTCGTGGCGATGAAAGCGCTTCTGCTGCGACTCTAAAACGTATTAATAGCGCAACCTCAACGATTCCGCTGCGCTCATGGCATTTTCCGTATTTCCTATGCTTCTCTGTTTCACAACTTGATTTTCACGTTTCCTTCAAGTTGCCACCACGTCCAAAGCAGAAGACGAAATACAAGTACAGGCCTTGCCAGAAGATTACTTGTCTACCAGCCTAGACCGCAGCCAGGAGAGGATATTCCAACTCCTGCTCCCCAGGCTTCTGTTTCCTAAGCTTAGCCAGACCCGCCCTTTCCGCACGCCGAGCAGGAACCCCCAATTGAGCCTGAACAGCAAGAACAAAACTAGCTGTATGGACAGTTTAATGAATGTCACTCTGTTACTCAATATTTCGACCCCTTTTGGGGTCTTTTTCAAGAGAAATGAGCCAAACTTCACCCTTACATCAACTCTGTTTGAAGTTTCTGCGTCAAAGCCACTATTCGAAGGCTGGCGGTCAACTGCTATTTAACCCAGATTTTTCGTCGAAGTATTTAAAAGCGGATACAAAGCACAACATAAGCGCATACCCTTGCGATGCTGGACACATTTGCACACTTACCGTATGCGTCGTGTTCATATATGCATTGATTTAGGCTAAACAAGACTGGAATCCCTCTTAGATAGCATTTCCCTGCAAAATTCCAGCCCCAGCCCCCCTCCCCCCCCCCTCACACACCACCGCCACCACCACCACCACACATACACCCTCTCCATCATAACTTGTTACATGAAGGAAAATAAACTTATTACAGGCTAGACATAGAAGGTTCAGTCAGTTGTCAGTTTATAACATTATTCTACAATTACAGACTTTATATTAGTTATGGCCGCGTATTTTCTACAGTTGACATACATTAGCACAACTTCACTTGACTTTTACTAAAACGAAATATGCGACCGATGCAAGCAAAAACATCAATCAAGTGTACCTAAAATCCGAACAGGACAGATTTTTTCTGAGGAGTTATTACTTGCAGACCAAAAACAAAAGAAAAAGAAAAATTGAAAAATAAAAAAAGAACCAGACACAAGATCGAATGCAAAACATTCAGTTATAGGAAAGAATGCAAAACATGACATACGGTGGTATAGATACACCTGCATAGCTGTTCGCCATTTTTACGAAGGAAGATTTTTTATTATTATTATTTTATTTACTTTATTTATTTATTTTATTTTCATTTTTAATTTCTTTTTGATGTCATCTTTGTTTCCCATGACTTTAGAAGCTATTTTAAAATGGCATATGGGGGAGGGGGGGGGGGGGGGAGGGGGGCAAAGTCTTTCTTCGTCCATGACAATTTTAGAATTGTTTCCACTGAAAGTAACCTATTCTCCTTAATAACGCAGCCTATTTGGTGTAGGCGTGTATTCGAAGTCACTGGTGAGGCTGCACAGGGACGGAAGTTCATCTGCCCCGTCCATGTTTGCAAAGGCCATGTTGTGTTCGGATCAAATAGCACTTGACTCTCTGGATCAAATGGCAGTTGTAACACTTGTAAAACAACAATGTTCACAACATGAATGGCCGTGTGAACATGCCTTTTTTATATCCAGTACTATTCTAAGGCACGATACATTAGGTAAGTAGCCCATTCGAATGCATTGGACAAGACATTAAAGTTGCCCCATCCTTGTAAACTGTCGATTTGGAGACCTCAGATATGATGCGCGTCTTAGAATAAAGACTGTTTCACTTAAATGCAAAAGTTCGCTTGCATAGACAAGCCTGTCCGCGCTCAGGTTTGTCTGAACAAACCAAGCTTTAATGTCAACAATCTGCCCGGTTTAGGTTTTAAAAATTAAGAGCATGCCTTTCGCAGTCTGTGCATGCGCGCAGGCTTGACTGAGCTTGCGAATGGGTCGCATATCCCGAAGTAAAGTTTTGTCACGGTGCGATTCGCATATGTATTTACGCTTGCCTTTACATTGATCTTTGCCCAGAGGGCAGAATGTGATGGACGTTTGACCACTGCAACTTTGATTCGTATTTCTAAATGCAAACTTTGAAATATATTGATACAACTGGATTTTCTTGTGTTTGTGGTTGCGGGCAGCGGTGGGGGAGGACGGTCTGTGGTCTGTGTTACATCGCCACCTACGCGCTGGCTATAGCCCTAGCCAACATGAAGCCATGAAATTTTGAAGTTCCAGTCAATTTAATGGCTTTGCTAAAGTGGATTATTCGATTTTTGATTTGGAAGACTAAAATCGACCATGAACAAGTTTAAATACAAACTGGATTATCTGGATAAGAACCAAAATCTGGGATGCCAAATATTTAACTACAAGCAAATAATAAAGGTAAAAATTCAAAGAAATATGAATTTATGCGATGTCCTGCTTTTTCATCATATACCTATATGTTTTTTCACAAACCTATACAATCCTTATTTCAAAGGATGACATTTGCAAACAAAAAGAATTTAAAAATACGTCATAACTTCCGCTACTCAATACGTGTTCTACTTCAGTTTTTTTTTTTTTTTTTTTTTTTTCTGAACATAATACAGGGGGCTAAAGTATAGTTTGATCTTCTATATAAATTCCAATTCTAACACAGTGCGCCTATAGAAGCAATGGAAAGTTTCCGAGTTTTTTTTTTTTTCTGCAACAATTCACTGTTTCGGAGCGCGTGAGTCTAACTGCTGACATTACTGGCATTACCAGTACTGGCGTAACTTTGTGACGTTTTGAGACGTTACACGGTGTAACGTCTCTTTTTATCTTTAACAATAGGAATAAAAACGTACATGTATCTTAGATACAGTTAAAAATATTGGCGGGAGCATGAATGCGCTGGCAGGAAGATTGGGAGAATCTGAATGAAAAGAATACTTTTTCGCCCAGTGTTTTGGGTGTTAGAAACGAAACATTATTGTTGAGTAAAAATTTACTGTTTGTCAGTCAGTTGTAAGAGGATATATCACTCGCGCTCCGCGCTCGTTATATGATCCACTTTACATTTGACATTCAAACAATTCACTGCTAGAGCGTATTTCTTTAAATTTCTTTTTTATGCGGTATAAAGTGCGCATGCGAAATAAAGGGGAGTTCTAGAGATAAGTAGATAAATAAAAGTAAAACTTTCACCATTTAGTCGTTAAAACAACCTTTTAGACTCTTTGAAATAATTTCATTGTTCCTTTGTCGAAGAGTAAATGAGGCTCCATTGCACACAGCCTTTCATGATCAACCGTTCATCATCCTGATATGAATAAAATACTGTTGAAAATAGCATAAAATTGCAATCCCTCCATCCATCCATTCATCGTTGTAAACTGATATAGAATGACTATAACAATCCATCATGAGTGTCCATGTAGGATAGGGAAATCTCATCCGAGGGGTCGGAATGTTAACCAGGGCCGAGGCTTGCCGAGTCCCTGGTTGAAATTCCGACCACGGGGGTGAGATTTACCTTTCCTAGATCGACTGGCTCATGATGGATTATTTTTCTCCCACTGTTAGCGGTTTTAGACCTCAAGACGGATTAGGCTTAAGAACAGGAAAATTGTACATGTAACTTTTTAACCAGTGATCTGAAGTAAATTTTGAGCAGCCCAGTGTGTTTATCGGGTTCTAAAATGGGTGCAGCTTGCACTTGAAAAATAAACGGAAAATACGATGTGTTGACTTTTTTATCTTCCAGAGGGCAAAAACAAAATGCAACTTAGCCCCTCGCGTCATGCGAGTTACGTTTGCTAGCGACGTTTTATAACTAGTTTTAATGACGTCATTAAAACTGAGTGACGTCACAAAGCTGTGATCTGCTATCAATTGACATCCGAGGTGCTTGCATGTCCATTTCGTTCATTTAAAATTAAAATATTAGTCAAAAATTGAAAAATCTGGTTGCTAATATAAGAAAGCTGTAACAGTTGCTAGGTGTAGGATAAATAGAATCTATCATTGGTCTCCGATGCGGACAGGGAACTCCCAACCCGAGGACATACGGGGTGTGTCGGAAACGAGGCTTGCCGAGTTTCCGACACACCCCGTGTGCCCGAGGGTTGGGATTTCCCTGTCCGCATCGGAGACCAATGATTGATTATTTTTCTTACCTACATTAATATTTACTTCAAATTGAACGGGAAACTAATAGGCCTATTTCATGCGAACGTGTACAGGTGTAAGTAGTACAACCGTGTCACCCTCATGGCTCCTGTACATAGTGAACAGACAAATAAAAAATAGGTCCTTGACAAATCCGCATTTTTTAGATTTTCTAATTGAAATTTATATTAAATAGAACAAAATTTGTATTGAGACGACTACAGAAAGTGCATGTATGACGTTAATTGTGACGTAACGTCAACGTCATTTCAAACGTCAGTTGTTAACGTCTTCAAAATGGCGGCCTCCTCGATGGCGTTTGTCACGGTGAAACATTCACTATTTTTACTTTAAGACCTTGAAACAGGCTATAATGGGATTATAAAGAATGAATATCCTTTCTTGGGTTGGATATTATCGATGTGGTATCGATGTGGTAATTCATTCCTATGAAAGAACAATGCATAAAGTATGGAATCGCCAAGCCGGGCGCACCGTATTTCAAGGAGCGCGTAGTGATACACAGAATTCAAGCTCGTGTGAGCTGTCCCAGCCCATGGGCAAGACAGAATTTTCCAGCACCGCTAAAAATAGAACAAACTCTGTCTCGTAGGTAAGAAAAATAGAATCTATCATTGGTCTCCGATGCGGACAGGGAAATCCCATCCCGAGAGCACACGCGGTGTGTCGGAAACGAGGCTTGCGTGAGGTGTGAATAGAAAAATCCGTCATGAGGGTCACTGTTCGGCATCACAAGGCTTGCAGCGTGATGCCGAACAGTGATCCCTAGCGCTATTGCTTTGTGCTTCTTGAAGTCTATTCTGGAAGCACTAATAAATATGAAAATGTTAAAAACCAAAAATTCCGATTTTCGGTCCATAAGGCTCTACATGTCAGACACTGTCACATATATATGTCATGGTGGGAGAAAAATGTATCATTGTTTTTCGACTACAGGCAAGTGAAGTCAATTTGGTTTTCAAATTACAGAAAATGTAGATTTATTTCCCTTTACCAGGAATGTCTATCATTTGACTTGAAAAGCACTTTTTACGGACTTGTCCGTCCTCATCATCACAGGGTATAATCGATTCCGCCAATTTTCGCTTCCTGCAGAGACTGTCCGTCATATTTGGCTTCCGACGAGACTGTCCGCGATCTCTTGCTTCCTGCAGAGACTACTGTCCTCTAAGAATGGCTTCCTGCCGAGACTGTCCGCGTGATTCTGCTTCCTGCCGAGAGCCTTGGCAGGAAGCAGAATCGCGCGGACAGTCTCTGCAGGAAGCCATTTATCATGTACAGAAGTCTCGGCAGGAAGCAAGAGATCGCAGACAGTCTCGGCGGAAGCCAGATATGATGTACAGTCTCTGCAGGAAGCGAAAATTAGCAGAATCGATTATACCCTGTGATCATTTCGATGAGTCCATTTCTAGTTTTAGTGGTTTCTGGTGGATGTTTTCATTGTTATAGAGGATCTTACATGAGTGCTCATGTATTATTGAATTTATTAAACGAGTGGGGAAAGAGATAAGATGCGAGGCTATGCCGAGCATCTTATCGTTTTCACCAACGAGTTTAATAAATTCAATAATACAGGAGCATGAATGCAAGATTCTATTTATCATATGACACTAAAATCGCATTTTATTGTCAAATTTTGCTCTAAAGCGTCACGATTTCGCCATTAGAAAACGCGGCGTTTTATGGACGCCAACGCCTAACGTTACGACGTAATTTGCATATTTAATCCACTAGTGGATTATCGTTTTTAATACATGGCTTTATTACACTCTCAGATGCGACGTCATATGATAAATTGTAGTTTGCATGGAAATACTGCGGCGTCTAAATTAGATCTGCACTTTTTGCATATGTACATGTACCAAACGTAAATTAGATCTGTACTTTTTGCATATGTACCAAACGTAGAGCGGTCAAAGTACCAAAATCATAAGTCCGAATTCGTAAAATCCATATAAACATCGACAAATCCGAAATATTAAGACACACAGACATGGACCTCCAAAAAGTAAGTGCGATCAGGTGCTCGCGAGCATAGTAAGCATCACCTGCCTATTGTAATACACTTGCGATGTCTATATAATTAAGCTGCGACGCGAGAAAACCACAATGTGGTTGTGCGCCCAGCGCAGACTCAGATCAGCCTGGGCATCCGCCCAGTCTGATCAGAGTCTTCGCTGTCCACATGAAGGTAGCTTAGACCCTTAGCTACCCTTTAAGCGCTCCGTGAAGAGTCTGATCAGACTGGGTGGATTCCCAGGCTGATCTCAGTCTGCGCTGGGCGCACAACCACATTGTTGGTTTTCTCGTGTCTGATGGAAAAATCAGTGAAAATGAAAATCCGCTAACTGAAAGCCATACTATGTTTAGGGCGTGGCAATCAGGTCGGAAATAGGTTTAAAAACAGCCACTTGTAGAGATCAACGAGGTCATGGTTTAACCCATAGAACTTTTTAAGAGTTTATATAGTTTTCGCTCTGAGATAGCCATGTGACAACAATTTGCTGGTGAGTAGCTTCCCACTATCAACAAAGTCTTAATTGTTGAAACGGGCTCCAAACGGGTTTCGAGTCTTGAAAGGGGTTTGTAATATAGTTTCTAGGCCATGAAGGTTAAGGTAGAGAACTTTCGTAGCCTTGTGGCACTGAGCATTACAGGCCCATTGTAACTCGGGCAAAGCATATGAGAAATGGAAACCCCATTATATTAGCGCATAAGTTTTAAATCGGATATCTCAAAATCCTAGTTTTGATAGTATGAACGCAGCTTTTAACCCATAAAGCGCAAAATAAGCTAAAGAAAAAAAAACATATTTGCATGTTACAGCTCAGTTTTGAATATATACGCGCTAGTGTTTACTCTTTTGTTGTTACTTCTTTTAAAAAATAAATGTTTATCACAGCACTTGGCAACGTACGTGTTCTTTTAAATTACGCTCGTATAATCAGACAAAAAAAAAACGTTTAAGATAATAAATATTGAAATTGTTGGCTATGTATAAGGCCAATTCGGAGATCTAAATCTTAAAAGATTCAAACATTTCTGCCCCAAAAATGACCAAAAGCTAAAAAAAAAGGAAAAATAGAGGAAATATAGTCGACAGTAAATGAAACCGGAAAGCGATAGCGGACGATGGAGGAAATAATACACAAGTGGAAAGATCTGCCATTCCGGACACAGATAGATTATTCTGAATACTGTGGCGGTCCACGCCCACCAGAAGGCTCTTATACCGTGAAATGGTACTCGATTTTATTTGCAGTCATACCAGTGATAGATGGCTTTGAAGAAACTTGGGGGGCGGGGGATCTGTTATGGAGAGAATAGATGACCGATTGGACGTTGGTGAACCTGAAATACCACCAAACTCTGATTATACTCTTTTCTGTCCCCTTTATTTTTCTTTTTCTTAGTTTAAACTTTATTTTATTTGCATAACCATTGATACATATACACATATTTCTAAAAATAATATTTTATGCAAATGGGATTCAGAAGAAAGTCAAATGACTTTTTCAAATCTGTATCCCAATATTGCAATTAATATGATACTTCTATAACATATAACAAGTGATTTGAAAATATACAATATACAAAGTTGATAAAAGCATGAAAAATCTAATGGTTTACCTATTATGTGATATGCATTTCGACAGAAACATTTTCATTTCGCAATCATCTTCGGCTCCACGGGAATAGGAGAATATATTGCAATAAGTTCAGTGGTCATCTACGCCCTCAAACCATTTTGAATTTGAAAGTACAAGTCGTCAAGTTAAGAAAATAAGGATAACATACACAATGGAGACTGTACAAAATTGAATCAGGTGTAAATAAGTAAATAAGATGTATTGAGCTGTATTAACAGGTCGTCATTAGATATGATAAAAGAAGGCAAATGAGTTCATAAATATAACAGCTTTATAATTACTACATATTTGTTGACGTTTATTTGGTTTGTTCTCTTTAAAACAAAAAGTTAGACTGGCGAAAAACTCCTATGAAATTAGTTGATAACTGATTTATCTAGAACTGAAAATAACTATCTAATATTGCGTTTTAAACACGCAGGATGGTGAAATGCACACTCAGTTTATTTGAAAACGCTTAGTTTTTATCACAAAGTTTTGAACAGCTGTAAAAATATTTTTGTTTTGTTCCATGGAGAGTTCGTCAGAGCCAAAAAGTAATACATTTACAGTTTTCTTTTTCTTAGATGATGTTTTTCTTTTTCTTCTTCTTGTTTTTCTATATTTGCGATTCATCCATCCAATATAGCATTCCGGTCATGTTGTCAAGAAATTTCTAATGAATAAAAAAAAGAAATGAGCCATGACACGACAAAACCAACAAAGTGGCATGTGCGCCTCTGTACGAGTATTTTATATCAGATTAAGGCAGATATAATCACACGTATAACCGACAAGACTGCAAATGACTTTCTTACATTAAATATTGTTGGGACTTCTGAAATAATAAAGAATAAATAAAGACCTACATACAGTAAGATAGACGTCAAAGAAACTGTTTAAATTCGTACTTTGAAGTAACTATGGTCTTCCAAGAGGTAAATGTCATCAGATGAAAGCGGGCGATCCAACCTTTACACTTGGTACCCTGATTAGATGTGGTTTGGTGTGCATATACTGAGTCATATCACTGGAAAAAAGTGTGTGAGGGAAGGGGGGAGGGGTACATGTTTACATCAAGTCGCTCCAGGCACGAAAAAAATCTTTTTTTTTTCTGCTTTCCAGGTCGAGCAGTGTATTATAAACAAAATATGGACACTGAATGGGGTCTCACGCCTATGCATTGTATTTAATCATTTTATTCAAGTTTATGATATAAGAAGTAGGTCATTTTGGCTCCAAACTAAAATGATCTCAATTATTTATCAACTCTTTCCATGTGAAACTCAAGTATGTTTTAGCTAATGACGGTCATCTACAATGACGAAACAGTAGTGAGAAACTTGACAAAGTACGAGGGTTGATCCAGAAGTAATGTCACTGCATTTATAAAATCATGTAGAATAAACGGAAACCAATAAAACTTCGTATCCAAGTACCTTTATTCTATTTGCATTATGGGCTGAAAATGTCATAGAAATACAGTGCACAGTAATTGAGATATCGCGATGGACAGAAGGCATGGTAACGAAACGCGCCGCACGTCAATGACGTTGTTGACGCACCAGACGAAATTTCGGTATTGTGTCATGCCCAAAGTAGCATATCTACGCTGTTCCAGCATAGCACTAATGTCTCTTCACCCATGTTTATCTCATCTTTAATATTACTTGAAGAGCCCCGCAACTCAATTTTAAGAATTTTGCACAATGTTCGAATTTCAGAACATTGATCTTCATGTATGGGGTCCAAACAAGACTGACGTTTTTGTCTGACATTGCACATAAAGGTCTTCCGGTTTTCAGACTATCCTCTAGCGGCTCATCTGCACGCATATTGCGCTGATTGCAGCTTTAAACAAGCCTCATAATAACTGTTATTTCACCACATGTCCTACTAAACAGCTCTAGAGTCTCTAATGGTGATATTCCAAATTCGAGACAAAACCGCACATATCAGCTGACGCGTTTTTGTCAGAAGTCAACATTTTTACTCTCGGCAGTAACAAGCATTAGCGCTAGCTAGCAAACTTCAAACTGCAGTGACGATATTAAAATTTCAACAGTGGGCGACAGAAATAAATTTCGTCATTGTATCAAATTCTCATCTGATTTGGCGCGTAAGTTTGATATTTATTTGTGATTGCCTTTGAATATTATGATCATGTAATTAACGTTATTCTGACGAGCGGCGCGATGGCGTCGGTGGCATACTTTGAACGTCTATATAATTGGAAAGAAAAAAGATTCCTATTATATATTTATTCTGTAAATCAGAACTGAATTACAGTTTAGCTTGATATGATTTTTATAATAATGCTACGATGAATAAGCGCGCAGTGGACACAGTGACATTACTTCTGGATCAACCCTTGTACAAACGTCCTAACAATGTTAACCCTTCATAAACAATGACAATTGCAAGAAATATGACCTGTTTTGATAGAGCAAAAGCTTGTAACAAGGCACATGAACGCATTCTTTACCCTCGCTTAACAGGACCTAGCCGAAAAATTGGACCAGACCGCAGATCAGACTTTTTCAAGTAGCAATCCAATCGAAGCCTGTTTTGTTTGCCACAATTATATATAACGTATCGTCTATTACTTTATTAACTTTGAATTATATGTTTATTATAATTATTATCATTATTATTATATAGAGGATCTTACATGAGTGCTCGTGTATTATTGAATTTATTAAACGAGTTGGGGAAAAAGATAATATGCGAGGCTTTGCCGAGCATCTTATCTGTTATCCCCAGCGAGTTTAATAAATTCAATATTACAGGAGCACGAATGCAAGATTCTATTTATCATATGACATTAAAATCGTATTTTATTACCAAATTTTGCACTAAAACGTCACGATTTCGCCATCAAAAAACGCGACGTTTTTATGGAAGTTAACGCATAACTCTTACGACGTAATTTGCATATTTAATCCACTAGTGGATTATCGTTTTTAATCCATGGCTTTATTACACTCTCAGATGCGACGTCATTTGATATTATTTATTTATTTATTTGTTGAAAGAAAAGTTATCGACAACTATTTCGTAGCATAAATTATGTCGATATACTGTCTACGATAGCGTTGATCTGGCGTTTGAACCACAATTTCGACGTTTTCTGTATTCCACTGATTCTCAAGAAAGTGTAACGAATGGTGTCATGGCTTTAAACACATGCATAATTTTGTTAAGAGTTGTAAATCTAATCAAATAAGTGCATGCTCAGAAGTTTCTGCATCTACCTGAAACATTTAAGTTATAATATTGATTCAAATACATGGAAAGACTCGCATGCTCATACCCGATGCAGAAGGACCCACCTATTTTTTGCATGTCATAATTAAAGATGTCAATATTTACTTTCAATTCTTTTGCAGACTTTCGACGTGAAACAAACAGATTTGACTTGAAAAGGTTACCATTATCGAGTAGTTTTGAATAGTGATTAATGGGTATACATAGGAACACAATGCATTTTTTTAACTCATGGTCGTCTGTTGTCACTGAGTTTTGTGTATTCTACGAGTCCAAGCATTAACAATGCATTACAAAGTTTCGGATGAGGCTAACAAGGTTTGTTTTTGCACCACGAAGGTCATAATCAGTCACCCTGACAGGTCATAAGTATTTTTTCCTATCTATTCAATTTAAATTTTGTTCTGACGCGTCCTTAGTATTCCGAAAACAACGTAATTTTTCACGTGTATTTTACGAGTCAAGCCAAAGTCACCCAGTATATAAACAAGAAAGAGACCTATTGCCTGCCTCGAAAAGGAGACAATTCCCACTGGTCATTGAACAACTATTGTTACTCTT
This sequence comes from Ctena decussata, assembly GCA_963989385.1. NCBI lineage: Eukaryota > Metazoa > Mollusca > Bivalvia > Lucinida > Lucinidae > Ctena > Ctena decussata. The sequence continues at coordinate 24,786,208 of OZ022510.1, forward strand.
ATCGAATATGCTTCGTGGAAAATAAGTTTCACGTTTCATAGAATTATTTTACGGGACGTATTATACGGGACAATAATTTTGAGTAATACAAGAAGGGAACCAGCAAGAAGCTGATACACATTTACAAAGAGCACATTGTCTTATTCATTTAAAATTGTACATATGAGCGGCCATTTGGAAGCTGCAAAAGACTGAAAACACCGGATAAAATTTCAGTTTTTGAAGTTTTCATATTATGATTTCAGGATTCAACAAAATACTCATTTAGTATTTATCCATTTTTAAACTGAATTCAATATGTGCATATATGCTCAAAATATTTTCTACTGATTGTAATGTGCAATTGAGATGAAACACTGGTGCACTGTGGTGTATTTTTAGGCAATAAATCGACGTTCGAGTAGTCCCGTAAAATACAGAAATGTGTCCCGTAAAATACATTTACATTTATTAGCCTTTCTATGAAGAAAAACCGTTCCTGCATACATGAGGATTAAAAATATATTTTAAATTAATCATAGTATACTTGCCTTTATTTTCTGCTCTAGACTGTGTAATGTGGTCTCTCTGTTTGTAATTTTAATTCGTTTTCTTGGAAATTTGCTCAAATTTCAGGTCCGCAAAAATAAATATGCCTAATTCGCAATTTATATGGTGCTAGAAATCATGTTTGAGAACAGTTCAGATGTCTATAAGTGTTATTGAAGTGTTATTGTTATCACAAATTGGATATATTCTTAGTGGCAAGATTGAAGAAATCGTGCGATAAAATACAATATCAATGTCCCGTAAAATACAAATTTATAACAAGTTTCACTGGCTTAATATGATGATTTTTATTGTGTTTATTGTTATATAAGAACGTAATATACAAAAGTCAATGATATTTTACTTTTAGATACATTTATCTTGAAATATTCTTCTAGGAAAGTCTTCATATTAAAACTGCTGAGTTTTCAAGTTATTCTATTCAAGAACTGATATGAAGAACTTTAAATGCAAAGCAGTACCGCTGATATAGAAAAGCAAACAGGCTGGCAAATTGTAACACAAACACTTCTCTGTGATTGAACATAGCACTTGATCATGTACCAATACCGCATTTAGCCCTTTTAAGTTAAAACATGTATCTAAACACAAAACAGTCACAAGCACATTTGAGACCGTGTATTTTACGGGACAATACAGACGACAAGAATACCAAAGTAACCGTTCTACCTGCACTATTAAACATATACGTTTTATATAGACAGGTTGAAGTTTAAAAGTTTGAAACAGGAGTTTTCCTTGAGGTTTATAAGTCTATAAGTTTATGTGTTTTGCAGGAATAGTTTTCTTTCATGTTAGTTTAGTACAATGAGATCGTATTGATTCATTTTGGTAGAAGAAGAGCATTTTGTTTCTTTAGAAATAATAGAGTGAAGATTTCTACAGCTTATCTTCGCCTTAAACAAAATCAATTGCCTCTACGGTGGAGCATACCCTTATAACACTAGCAGTTGCTTCAAATCTATTGGTATATACGACTCGTAGAATACTAAAGAGAAGTGTTAGTCCCTTCACGTTGTCTCTCGTTATCTGAATTCACATGATATTTACTGTGCAATACTTTAGAACTAGCTTTGTGAGATACCAAAGTTTAGAAATGACAATGAGTGATCTCTTTATGACGTGTTTAATTTTTCGATATTTTAACCACCCAAAAATCACACTTTCTTGAGAATCAGTGATTCGCTAGATTGTTCTAATTCCTTTTCCAGAAGAAAAACTTTAAAGGTGCAAGTTAATTACAACACAATGCTTTGCGTAATTATAATTGTCATATTTTATTACGCTTATGCAACTCCGTAGGTAAGACATAGAACTGCATCTGGGACTGGCGTTATTTTCCGGTGTTTTAGTTATTTATCTTTATTTTTTTCACGAAAAAAAAACTGAACTGTAATAATGTAATAAAAAATAGCCATCAGAGGAGATGGCAAATCCCCCGACCGAAGACTCCCATGGGCCTTGGTAAAAAGGGTGCACTTCAAAACACATATTAGTAATATATTGTCGTTCTTTTATGCTTCTGATTGACATTAACTGTTAACAGATGCATGATTATCTAACACTCAGACTAAAACAGTATGCTTGACTGCTAAAAAGAGGTAATATTTCAAACAGCCACCATATACACAAATGTATAGCATACGATACATTCAACTTTCCAAATGTGTTAATAACTTCTAAAGTACAAGCCCTACAAACCTAATTTTGAGCTCTCTAGTAAGTGAATTTGGACAAAGAATCCAAATCTGGAAAAAAAATATTTTTTTTTTTTTTTTGGGGGGGGGGGGTTGCGGGAGGGGGCACGGGAATGTGGAAGGGTAAGAGAGAGTTAGGAACACTGATAAGATATCACAGCATGATCATCAATATTCTAAAAGGTTCATGGTTATTCAAATTCTGGAGCTGGCCAGGGTTATACAGTTATGGAGCAGAGACTCAAACAGCAGCTCAAACTACCAAAGGGAAATAATTCACTAGGTCTAAAAGTAAGAATTATCATTCATGTATGAGACAAATTGTCATGACCTGTTCTGCATATCTGTGAAGTATCATGAAAATATTTCAAAAGGTATTCAAGCTATGGAACTGACACTTAAAATCATCAAAGGCAAATAACTCCAAAAGTAAGAAAGCAAGAGTTGTCATTCTTGTTCGCGACACATCATCATGACCTGTTCTACATATCTGTGAAGTATCATGAAAATATTCCAAAAGGTATTCAAGTTATAAAGCGGGCACAAAATCACACCCAAAACCATCAAGGGGTAATAACTCAAATAGTAAGAAAGCAGGAGTTGTCTTTCTTGTTCGCGACACATCGTCATGACCTGTTCTACATATCTGTGAAGTATAATGAAAATATTCCAAAAGGTATTCAAGTTTATTCAAGTTATAGAGCGGGCATGAAATCAAACCTAAAACCATCAAGGGGAAATAACTCAAAAAGTAAGAAAGCAAGAGTTGCCATTCTTGTTCGCGACACACCGTCATGACCTGTTCTACGTATCTGTGAAGTATCATGAGAATATTCCAAAGGGTATTCTAGTTATAGAGCGGACACGAATCTGCCAAAAAATCACACCTAAAACTATCAAGGGGAAATAACTCAAAAAGTAAGACAGCAAGAGTTGTCATTCTTGTTCGCGACACATCGTCATGACCTGTTCTACATTTCTGTGAAGTATCATGAAAATATTCCAAAGGGTATTCAAGTTACAGAGCGGACACGAATCTACCAAAAAATCACCAAAGGGGAGATAATTCAAAAAGTACAATAGCAAGAGTTACCATTCTTGTACGCGACACATCGTCATGACCTGTTCTACATAACAGTGAAGTATCATGAAAATATTCCAAAGGGTATTCAAGATATAGAGCGGACAAGAAAGTGTTTACGGACGGACGGACGGACGGACGGACGGACGGACGCCAGGCTCATCGCTATATCCCCCGAACCTTTCGGTCGGGGGATAAAAAGGAACAATGGCTTGTTCTTGTTGAATACTGAGAACAAATCATTTGTTCTAAGGGCCTCTTATTTTTATATATATATATATATATTTTTTTTTTTATTTTTTTTTTTTTATTTCCCCTAGTGTTGAGTATTCAGTACTGAACCGACAAACATTGAATATGATAGTAAAACCACAACTAAAGCACCGCGTCGGAACGGGTATTTATCTAGTACTAGTGACGTCGATTCAGTATTGGTTTTAGGTTGCGTGCCAAGTGGGTTGTGGAAAAAGAAGAAAGAGGATATTTTGCATATCTGTTTGATTTTGTTTCCTATCTAGTTCTAAGTTATTGGCTTTATTTATTTATTATTTATTAGAAATAGCTTGACAACATATAAACATGTATATACGAGTCAAAGGATTGGACTGCTTCAGTTTGCTTTTCTGCAATCTATTTTGTTTTCTGATCTTTCACTTACCACTCGAAGTTATCCGGAAGTCTAGGTTTTGCTTTAATATTTCGATTAGATATGCACTCAGTAGCTATAGAAGAAAACTGTACCTATATCATTTGCATACATATTTACACCATTATCCTTATTATCCCAATCAAAAAATGTCTCCTTGTTAGGCAGTAAGTCAAGATAGCCATGCTCTTGCATATGAAAGTAGTTTAGGCCTAGAAAAATGCAGTATACCAGATACTGGACGATGATGAGTTCTCAGTGAATTTGGTGGATTTGGGAGAAATCAAAACATCAACCAGTTTGAGGAGGTGACTCTCCTGCTAACGCAATACACTCTTCTATCTCTGCAGGGTAGCTAGAATTAGAGATTGAGGGTTGGAAGAATAATTCAAATAAAATGCGCTCATGACTATTTGTTCATTCAATCCATATACTTTCAGTAATCTGCCCAATGCTCGCGATATAGGAAGTCCTTACCAAATAAAACCTCCGTGGTTGTTGCCAGCTAGGTCCTTTCTGCCAGAGGGATTTGTGTGAATGCCGTGTGAATAGATAGACTGAGCAATTCCTGTGAAGGCTCAAACTTGAATAGTTCGGTCTGTAATATTTCTGACTTAGATGTATGTATGAATAATGACGCGATTTTATGCCCTTTCAAACAGTATTTCAATCATATCAGGACAATGAGAGGGCCGGTCCATGGCTCTGACTAAGAACACGTAGAAAGAGTTTTGTTATAAAACGATTTGTTTATTTATTCACAATCTAATGGTCTCATATACATGATAGTACATACATGAGCCAATGGTTTGGACGTAGGCACTGACTATACTTGTCCTCTCTGTATTTGTTCTTATCTTACTGATAAGATCTAGGGTCTAAGCCCATGGTTCACCCAATAGTAATGAAAAGCTGGTCGGTTGACTTTCTCGAGATTTATGGAACAGGCGCAGCTAAATATAGATGCACTGCAGCAATGGGGTTTTCCATGCATTCTTCTGCACTAGCGTTATGAGCCGCTTCAGCTGTATTTACGCTATTTGCAATGTCAACTATTTTCCTCTTTTTTACGTTTTAATTGTGAAGAAGGTTTAATTAAGGCAACTTTTCTTGCAAAGGATGAAACATGTGTCATTACCTCTGTCAAGAAAAACAGGATATGGTAAATTAGCTCTATAATATACTTTATCATATGACGTCGCTTCTGAGAGTGTAATAAATCCATGCATTAAAAATCCACTAGTGGATTAAATATGCAAATTACGTCGTAACGATATGCGTTGACGGCCAAGTTAAAACGTCGCTTTTTCTAATGGCGAAAACGTGACGTTTTAGTGCAAAATCTGCTAATAAAATATGATTTTAGCGTCATCTAATAAACAGAATCTTGCATTCGTGCTCATGTACTATTGAATTTATTAAACTCGTTGGGGAAAAACGATAAGATGCTCGGCAAAGCCTCGCATCTTATCTTTTCCCCAACGAGTTTAATAAATTAAATAATACATGAGCACTCATGTGAGATCCTCTATTTTATGATTGGTGTTCAGATTTTATGTATATGGTCGAAAATAAGTGTTACATGCACTTCTATGTAACCTTGGACTGACACTCGTTGAACAACCATCAATCACTGGCCTGATTATAATCTAATAATAAGGGGGTCAGCCATATATCACGCTAACTTGAAAGTGAATTAAAGATGCCATACATCATATAGGTAGACTTACCATGTCCACGGTCAAAGTAATATGAAGGAACCACCGTAACAAATTAGAATTTCCATCAAACTGACGTAAATCATGTTAGTTGCATTTTAATACGAGGGTCATTTCAGAAATAGTGTAAATGAGTCGGCCATTCCTAGGAATGTTGACCGATTTTTGAAATTTATGTCTTAACTTTTAGGATAACATATCACCCAATGGCATTCACTCAAATAATTTGAGGCACATGTATTTTCTTCAAAACATGCCTTGACAATTGTTGTGAGGGTAAGGACACTGAGTAGAAACAGACGGAATATTTATGAGAAGACAAATTCATATTTTCTATACTCTGGATACAAACAGCTCTGGATTGATACCTATAATACCTGTTATACTGAAAATATTTCAGTATAAAAAGCATTGTGTCAGCCTTGCTAACACACAAGATTTACCTTGCAAGATAGGCTAATCAGGGAACAATGCGCATTTTTGATGACGCCACTTCCTGCGCTAAATTAAAATGTATAGTAAGTTGTTTAAACTTCGATTTTGATGTCAAATTAAGTGAAAATGAATGTTTGGTGACAGATATGAAACAAAAAACAAATAAAATTTAATTCGTCATGCTTGTTTTTTGTTATAAATAATCTTTTATGGCACCTTATGCGCTTTTGTCAGTGGCCAAGCTGAATTTTTAAGATAAGTTTCCCCACCCACCCACATATTTCAATGTCAGTATGTCATATTAAATAACAAGTCTGTCAAGTCTTTATATACGAATTTTTCTATCAATATGTTCCTCTAATTTTTGACATTAAACAAAGTTAAATATATTGAGCCTGTGTCTTTTTATTTGAAGATAGTTTCATTTTATTGTTTTGTATTTTACATCATTTGCTGCTACTTTGCAACTTCCGGCGTGGGGTTTGCACACGTATCATCCAGTTTCATCAGTGATTTGATGCCAGTCGTAACAAAATATGGTGACCTAATCATTTCAGTAATAAAATGTCTGACATTTGTTGAAATTGGATGTGATTAAGTCAAAAATCACAATTTTATTGATATAATGCATTTATGATAACTTCGCTTTTATAACCTCATAGCAGACAAAAAATCTCGTTTAATATTTTACTTGTGTATAATCTGGAAACGATTTTCATATAACTTTCTTATTTTACATTGAAATGACAGTATTACGTGTTTCTTTATTAAAATATATCATTTTCTCATTGAGAAAACAGCAAAAGAACACGAGAGACTGTCAGTGAAAATGTGTAGTTTCCAGTATCCACACCCTTATGACGTATAAGCACGTGCTGTCATGCATGGGTGACTTAGAAATTCTTTTTAGGCATACCATTCTTAAGTACTTGAATTTAGCTTTCCAATGATATATAACACCGCTGCTTAATATCAGCCAATAGGCTACCCTGACATCATTTACATTAATTCTGAAATGCCCCTCGTACAGTCAGTTGTTTCACTAGTGCATGCACAGTTTACTAAGACAAAAAAGACAATAATTAAGTTCCTAAAAAGCATAGACCCGCACTTGTAAAAACATCCGTTGCTCTATTAATTCACGTTACATTTTATCGTGAGGTATCGCTTCAAGGTTTTCACTACAGTTTTGCATCCGTATACGATCGTGTTTGACCGGCTTTCCCCGTCCACATGCGTTCCTCATGAATAAAAGATTTGAAAAATATCTGCCCCATTTTAGTTGGCAACTAAAATGACCTACTTTCGATATCATAAACTTTATAACATTGTTAAAAATACAAGGGTACAGGTGGTGCAAATACAATGCACAAACGTTTTATAGATGGTAAAACTATAATGTAAGGGAAAGAACTCCAATTGTTGTCTCCATTTTCCCGGTACTCAGTTGGTTAAGCGCTGGCCTACTGATCTAGCAGACCGGGTTCGAGTCCCGCTTGAGGCGAGATTCTTTCCCACCGCAAACGGGGTTCCATTGCACACAGCCTTTCATTATCACCGTCCCATCGTCCTGATATAACTGCAATACTGTTGAAAAGGACATGAAATCGCAAGTCATCCATCCATGTCTCCGTTTTGCATAATTTCATTGCTCAACGTCGGACCAGAAAAAAAGTAGCTTTGTCTTTTCTTCAAGAAAACGCTTTTTTGCCAGTTATATGACACTAAAAAGCACATCAACCGACATTTTTTTCATGAGTTATGACGACCGTACCGCTTCGACATTTTACTATATACTGGTGGGAATATGGACCCTTTTTGATACTAATCAGTTTTGAATCGACTGTCCAATTAAGATTTAAAAAAATCACAATATGCTTTTCTCTGGTTTCGTCACCAGATATCGTCAGGGTCACTGCAGAGGCTTTAGTAACCGAAACTACGTAGTCTGGCCCATGTTCCTCCATCTGAATATATTCTCTGCTCTTGAAGGTACTCTTTAAGATTTTAATTTTAACTTTTTATGAATGTTCGCAACTATATTTAAAAACATAAGACTCGTGGATAAGTAATAACAAAATAAAGGTGAGGCAAAATTAGTGAAACAACTAAATATAAGTCAGCTGGGACCCGTCTATTGATAATTGTAAACGTTGTGGTGCACCATTTTTAAAGATTCGCCAGGAAGAGCTTAAAGTCTCCATAGTCCTATCAGTGCTAAAATGTCTAAATATAAATCGTTATGAAAAGCGGTTCAACCTTCACGTTTGGTGATAAAATGTGCCTGGTAAATGAGCATACATTGAGCCAGAATAGAATTTCCTTTTCTGGTTCTCCGTGGATCAATAAACAAAAGCGGGACAATGACGCCAGGGTATTTTTACTATTTTATTAAAGTTTATGATTGAAATTATTTGGTTGCCAGCTAATATGACCCAGATTATTTTTCAAAACTTTTTTTTTTGTGAAATGAAATGCTGTTTTCTTTGTTTAATAGTAAGCGAATATCTTTCATTTACAATGACGAAGTCGTAGCGAGACCTTACGATGAAAGTTGCCATTATGATTCTAAAACCTTAACATCAGTCATTAACCCCCCTCCCCCCCCCAACACACACACACACACACACACATACACACACACACACACACACACACACACACACACACACATATCACCACCAAACTATGTATATCTACTCTATGTTTATTATGAGTTAGAACGTTTAGACCGAATATCAGTTTGACCTTCGTTTGGATGCTACATGTTTCAATAAGGATTATTTTATATACATATTTTATATACATGCCGTTTCACCATTCCCCTCAGGGTTGTGGGAAGTAACTTAATCAAAAACACTTCTTCAAAACGTTTATTGGTTGACATATCTGATATGTGTACATTTTGATTTTGTTCGCTACGAGTGTTCCCAGTTTGGGTTTCTGTTTTTGTTTCGTTGAATCACATATTTAATTACCAGCAGCAATGCTTTGGATTGGACAAAGTACATGTACATGTGTTGATTCTATTTCTTTCAATAATATGTGCCCATAGGGTAGAATGTTAGAAGCAAGTCGCTCAAGATGGTCAGACTGCCAACTGTAGATGGTGTTGGGTCGATCCTTTGCATGGATAAGAAAATTTTCCTGTCTGTAAGTATATTCCCAATACCAGCTCCGCATGCCAAAAATTGCGAGGTAAGTGGTTGCGTGTAAGAAAATTTCAAGGTAAACAGACTTTAAGCCCCCCCCCCCCCCCTCCCCCTCCCCCAGTAATTTATTCTATCCTGCATCTCCTGCAAAATTCCACTCATAACAGGGGTATGATAACACAATGTGATATCGTGTCACTGTACAACTGCGCTTGTGCGAATATTATCAGGTCAAGCCTCTAGAATCTTTCTCTGAAGACAAGAGGCTGTATACTGGCGTTGGCCGTGATAACAGCGTTCGATTGGTTGAATGACTTCACCGACTTACGTCATAACGCATTCGCCACGTCAGCAAGTTCTAACTAAATTGTGTTTGCTTTCCATTTGTTTGACGCTCTCTACGCCTTTTTAAAATCTTCCAATGACGCATGATAAATAGAAAACCATGTACATGTAAGTATCTTTTGACATCAAGTTTATCAGGCTCGACCAGAAAATGGTCGGACTGGCTCGGCAAGCCTCGCCATTCCTACGCTGTTTCCGGTCTCGCCTGATAAACTTGATAAGCCTTGTCATTCCTACGCTGTTTGTGATCTCGCCTGATAAACTTGATATCAAAAGACACTAACATGGCATTCTCTATATTGACCATTCCAAGGCAGTGCTTCTGTTTGTCGACATCCTACTTGTCTTTGACCTTTTGTACAGCATTAAGTATAGCCTCGTGGCCATCTTTTGGGAAAGAGCTGAACTCTTAGATTTCTCTTGTCTTGTTTTGCTTTGTGAGCCAATCATAGTGCAGATTATATTTTCTGGTCCTTTGGGATCGTTGGGATTATTTGAGTAATTTTGAAAATAGAGTTCCGCTTAAGCCGATGCTAGGGGGGGGGGACGTTGCTGGTGGCGCACATTTCATTACTAGTCATGAACAGACTCAATTAAACCGAGTCTGCTATTTTCTATTCATTGAAGTATTCCATGCTTCCAAAGGATCTTACTTTTCAGAACATATTTATCTTCACTGCAGCTGGTGTTTGTGCCGCGTGGCGGCCGTAAACGTCTTCCCGTACATCATCATAGTGCATATTATATTTCCTGGTCCTTTGGGATCAGTGAGTTTATTTGAGTTATTTTTAAAATAGAGTTCCGCTTAAGCCGGTGCAAGAGGGCGTGGCTGGTGTCGCACATTTCATTACTAGTCATGAACAGACTCAATTAAACCCAGTCTGTTATTTTTTATTCTTTGGTGTGTTCCATGTTTCCAAAGGACCTTACTTTTCAGAACATATTAATGAGCCGCGATACGACAAAACAAAGTGGTTGTGCGCCCAGCAAAGACTCAGATCAGCCTGGGCATCCGCCCAGTCTGATCAGAGTCTTCACTGTCCGCATGGAGGTAGCTTAGACCCTTAGCTACCCTTTAAGCCTGAGCGAAGTGTCTTACCAGACTGGGTAGATGCCCAGGCTGATCTTTGTCTACACTGAGCGCAAAACCACTTTGTTGGTTTTGTCGTGTCGCGGCTCAAAATTTTATCGATTTCCTTTCCCTCAGGATGTTGAATTAATTTTGCTTGTGTCGGCATTCTCATCTTTTTTATGGGAAACTCGGGTAAATTCGGACAGCGGGTAAATTCGGACAGTGACATTGTTTTCTTTATATGTCAGTTGCTTGAAACTAAAACAAAACTAGAAAATGTGTTTGTAAAATACTATGCCCCCAACTATATGCCTGACCCTAACACGGTCAATGAAAAGAAACAAAAAAAAAAAACAGGTCTGCTATTTTTTTATTTTCTACCTACCTATAAAATATCAAGGCAAAAGCAGTTACAATTCTTGAGTAAGGGGTCCTACCTAACCTGTTTTTTTATAAATAAGAAAAAAGGGCATAACTCTGTAAATAATGAACTCAAAACAATGTATTATCATCAAAATGATCGACACATCAAACACTATAAGTATACCAAAAATCGGGTCTCTGGGTCAAGCGGTTAAAAAGTTGAAAAGATGCCAACATTAACAAAGGGACATAATTCGGTCATTTTTTTTATAAAATTAGCCCAAAAGTTAATCAGGTGAAAAGGGCCATAACTCTAAAACTACATGGTCAATGAAAAAGAAATAAAATACGGGTCTGCTTATTTTCCATGGTCTTTCCACCTATGAATTATCAATGCACCAGCTGTAACAGTTCTTGAGTAATGGCTCATACCTACGCTGTTTTGTACAAATAAGAAAAAGGGCACAACTCTGTCAATAATGAATTCAACATAGTGTAGGTATCATCAAAATAATCAACACATCAAATACTATAAGTATACCAAAAATCAGGTTTCTAGGTCAAACGGTTCAAAAGTTGGAAAAATGCCAAAGTCAACAAATGGGCATAATTCAGTCATTTTTATGAAATTAGCCCAAAAGTTTATCAGGTAATCTACACCTTGGGCCCTATGAGTATGCCAAATATGAACAACCGAGCTCAAATACTTTTTCCAAAATTTTGCTAACAAACATACTTTTATTTTTTTTGAAAAAGGGGCATTACTCTGAAAGTACATGGCTGACGGAAAAGAAAAAAAAATTCGGTTCACTAATTTTTTATTATCTATGCATCTATGAAATATCAAGACCCCAGCCTTTACAGTTCCAATGTAACAGAGCATACCCAAAGTGTTACGGACGGACGTAAAGAACGAACGAACTAACGGACGGACGGACGGACAAGCCAAAAGCAATATGCCCCCTCAACTTCTTCGAAGATGAGCCGTCATTTTTACTGTTTGTAATGGTATGTCCGAATTTACCCCCATGTCCGAAGTTACCCGACTCTACCCTCCTAAAGAAAATAAGAGATCAGCAATTTGCAAAAACGGGACCGTTTTGGGGCGCTTGCGCCTAACCGAGGAGGTTTAAATAGTAACATTTCAGCGTGAGAAATTTTCTGATGAACAATGCATAGCACGTAGGAATATATTTTGATGGTATGACCCTTTGCCATAGTGCCAACTGGGAGCCAGCTTCAGGTTTTGATTTTCTTCAGCTCTTTAAAGCATTACGTTTAAATGCCTAGCTAGCATCACTTAAATACAATGATAGCCGAGCTATTATCATTTCACTGTCGGTTCGAGAATGCGAGGGCATACATTGTTACACAGAGTTTCAGATAAGATGACGTTATGAGGATAATACAAAAATATTTTTTCTTATTTCTCAATGAAAACATACGCTGTGATCCCTCATTAGAGCCGTCTGGTCATGTTTTACAGTGACTGCTTAGATCTGCGAACAACCCATTAGTTACATAGTTTTTGTACGAGATTTCTGGTAACCTTCGATAGCATCGCATCTCAAAGATCTGTATATTTGTTCCTAATTCTATTTTCAAGATCCACATTTCACATACATAATTATGGAAAGCCATATATGAAACAGGAGCTCAAATTTTGACTAAACGAGCGGATCAAAAGTATGTTTTATATGCTCATTTGACTGAGTCCCATGAGGAGAAGACCTTATAAGTGTAACAGGTGCAAAACAAAACTATTTAAATCATTAGCTAAACCGGTTCCTTTTTAGTTCAAGAGACAGTTGTTATTTCTCAAAACTGGCTTCAGTTGTGTCACAGCAGCAGTGGCTTGCGTGATTTTCAAGGGAGTCTTAAGATTGGAACCGTAATCTGAGATGACTCTCCATACTTGAATCATGTTCTAACTCCTTAATCCTTAATTTTCCTTTGAATGCCGTAGGTGCTGCTTTATCTCCGTTTGTTCTTCACAGTACTTGTCTCCATTTCAAGCTTTGTGCAGGTTTTGTCGAGTTTTACCACTAAGGCTTCTGTTTGTGTCCTTACTCAGCAACATCGTCAATATAATCCGCAAACTGCATATAAGTGATGGTTTTGCTGCCTATGCTTTAACTTTCTAGCATGTTCTTCGCAGACATGGTTCTCTCGAAGAAATTGTAGTAGAGGGTTGGTGAGAGACGGCATCTCTGCCTAATTCTTAACTGTTATTCTGAACCATTTTGCGTGATGTCATGCATCTGAACAACGCTTTTAACACTAGGTGCTCTATGGCTCGAAATTTTCAAGAGTTGTTTTTGGCGGCAGTAAAATTTGTCGTTTAATATATATGGTAATATACATCTAAAAACACAATATTTCAGTGACACTGGATCCACATGGGATGCTAAAATGATTCAAAATTGGCTATTAATGAAGAAATAATTATTAACAGTGCATAATTTGTCAATTCGGTACCTAAGCGCTTTCGCTTTTGGCTTCATCAGAAGTTTCAAACAATACAAAAATAGAGAAACATTTACATTTCGAGAAAGAAACCTGAATACATAAAAAGAGAAATGTTTTTAAAAATAAATTTGAAGAAAATAATCCCCTTAGCGGGGGACCATGAAGGTCACATTTTAAAAATTTTAATTGCTGACAACGCCTAAATGTTATTAATTGTCTTGTACACACAGAAATAAACACAACGCTACAACAATTAAATCAAAGTATAAAACACGGGTATTTACGAGAATTGAACAGAACAGCGCAGATTAAGGTCTAACTATGTGGCAGCTTGTGGTACCGTAAAACTGCATTACAACTGAAGAAAGGTTTTGGGTCTTGTTGGTTTTACTTGGATTTAATAGTTCCATGAGACGGCACGTTTGTCGCACCCAGGCAGATGGGAAATGCAGTATAAGAATACATGGGAAAAGACACAAAAAGGAAGGCAGACCGTTTCAGAGAGAGAGGAGGAGAAAAGTGTTACAAGATAGACAGGAAGAGTTAATTAAAACAACCACATACCGCACCTTCAAGTGCAGCAGGTCTTTGTGTGGCATTATCAATTGCTGTAAGGCAGTTTCACGGTATCGTCGCTGCTCCCTACCAACACTTCAGGGACGATACGAGGACGACTAGAGGTCAATTGCCCCTATGCATTAACAGAACCATTTTTCCAGTCCTAGTCACCCTTGTTGATACCATGAGGTTGTACGGTATTCAGTCGTCGGATCCAGTAGCTCTCATGGGCTTTTCTTGTATCATCCGGCAACTGGAGAGTTTGTGGACCAATAACTTACAGATACAATCCACAGCTATAGGAACAAAAATGGCTCCAGCTTATGCAAATACCGTCATTGGGAGGTTGGGGGACACCTTCTCAGATAAGTCAGTCTAAAACCACTTTCACGGTTCAGGTTCATTGACGACGTGGACAAAAATGGGCACATGGCCATGGCAACCTAGAGACTTCCCTCCAAGAAGCAAATATCTTTCAGCCTACAATAAGATTCACTGCTGAGGTTTCCAGTGAAGAGCGTGTGTTTCTTTTGGGCAACGAGATTGATGTGGACCTGTATACGAAACCTACAGACACACATCAATACCTTTTACCCTCCAGCTGCCACTAAGACACCGCAGCAGAAATGTTCCGTACCGTTTGGCCCTCTGTATCAGGCGAATAATATCAAAATTGTGATACATTAGAGTCTAGGGTAAGAAAGTTGTCGGGTCAGCTTCGAAGACAAGGTTACAGTACACAAGCAATTGCCACGGCGACTTCGAAAGCTAGATCACTGAGACGAGAAGACCTGCTTTGCTACAAGTCAAAGCCAGAACCATCAGACATATTGATCTGCTTCGTGGACATATCATCCAGAACTACCAAAAGTTAAGAAGATCGTCAACAAACACTGACTGGCCGATCATTGAGGCTTCAAGACGCTTGAAAAAGATTTCCTCTCAGAAGCCAATAATGACATTCAGATGGCAAAAGAGTCTAAGGGATGTTGATCTTCGCGCATATCTCAACCCAAAACCCAGTGATAATGGGCCGCAAACAGTACGCAGGCGAATCAAAACGTGCACTTAATGAGCGCATGAATGTCACCGCTCTGACTAGATGAAGCGAAGATTTCAGAGGTCACCTGTCACCGAGCACTTCCACATACATGACTACGACTTTATGTCTTCCTTTGCTGCATCGAACGGGGTACTCAGTGGCCGCATGATACCAGAAAAGTCCGTGGGAGCTACTTGATCCGACGACTGAACACCATACAACCTCATGGTATCAACAAGGGTGACTAGGACTGAAACAATAGTTGTGTCAGTGCATGGGTGCAATTGACTTCTAGTCATCCTCGTATCGCCCCTGAAGTGCTGGTAGGGAGCAACGACGATACCGTGAAACTGCCTCACAGCAGACGATAATGCTGCACAAAGACCTGCTGCACTTGAAGGTGCGGTATGTGGTTGTTTGGATTAAACTTGTTCTGTCTATCCTGTGACACTTTTCTCTACCTCTCTCTCTGAAACGGTCTGAAATCGACTCAAAGGACCGCCCAAGTCCAGTATACCTTCCCGGGGATAGTTAAATGGATAAATATAGGTTGTCCATATGACTATAGACTAACAAGTGTTTGCTGTGCTGGTAGTAGGTGCAGGACGTCTTGTTTAACCTTTTTGTCTTTGTTCTTTGAACGTAGGCGCCGTAAACATTGTCGAACCGATAAGATAGTCAAGAGCCTGCTGCGCTTGCAGCAGGTGTGGTATTCCTTTTTATTTATTTTTTCCCATACAATTTTAAACTTCATTTCCCTTCTCCCTGGATGCGACAGATGTGCCGTCTCATGGAACTATTGAATCTAAATACAGCGAAAGTTACCCTTCAAACATTTCTTCAGTTGTAATGAGAGAGGCGCCATGGTCGAGTGGTTAGAGACGCTCGGTTATGGTACAGACAGTCGCCGGAAGGTCGTGAGATCGCGCTCAGACGACTGGGAAACTCTCTCTCTCTCTCTCTCTCTCTCTCTCTCTCTCTGTCAACACAGCAATAAATGGGTATCTGCTTCGCATCAGGGAAGGATAAGGTAGCGAAAGGAGAGGGATGGGCTCCGCTTTTCATCTGTTGTACCCATGATACAGTTGGCCTCTTCTAACCCCCACTGTCCATACGGCTATTAGGCTATAGGAAACCGTTACTTTTCAAATGCAGTTTTACGGTTTCGGAATCTGCAACACAGTTAGACCTTACTCTTGTACATACCCATGTTTTATACTATGATTGCTGTAGCGTTATTTCTGTATGTATAAGACAATCGCGTGACATTTAGGCGTTGTCAGCCATTTTAGTTTTACAATTAAATTTGACCTACATGGTCCCCGTTTGGGGATTGTTTTCTTGTTTGTTTTAACGAGCATCTGTCTTTTTGTGTATTCAGAATTCATTCTCGAACTGTTTTTTGTTGTTGTTGTTTTTTGTTGTTGTTTTTTTGTTTTTGCACATTGTCTCTGTATCTTTATTGTTTGAAACCTCTGATGAAGCCGAATGCGAAAGGTATGAAAACACAGGAAAACGAAAAACGGTGATTTCTGCCGCAACCTATGAGCCATTTTAGCCGGATGCTTTAATATGCCGTTGATTGCAGTGATTACAATTCTATTCTATTATTACGTGAAATGTTGCTAACCAAAACTGTTACAGAATACAGAATGTTAGTGTTGCCCTGACTTTACCAGCTTGACTTAGGTCGTGACATAAACATTTCACGCATTTTTGGTAATTTGCGGATCGGAATGGACATTTGTTTGCTGGATTTGCATATCATTCATGGAATAAATGGCAATTATAAAGGACTTCTATGATTAAGGCGAGGATTTTCCCCATAAGGCCTGCGAGACAGGTCCGAATTTTCAAAAGTATAAAGTGTGCAAATTTTTCTTAGCAGAGCTTCCACTAATATGTAAACTGTATAAAATCAGATCATTTGTGATTCAGACCCAAAGACATGGGGAGATAATCCAGTCTGACCCTACCTACCATAAATACAAGGCTTTCGCATACCTCATGTTTTGAGGTAATAAAAATATTGAAATTAGTCAATTCATTCTGTAAATTTTTCTCATAAATGCATGCTTAAATACACGCATATCAAAATACAAAGCAATGGTTTTCTTCTTGTTACGCCTGATTGGCATTTAAACCTGCAAAACCGTAGTTCTACTTCCGGTCAAAACGGCCAAAAGGAACGCTTCACTATAACTAAAATACAAGTACTCCCCCCCCCCCCGTGACCCAGCTTTTCCTTCATGCAGCAGACTTATGCGATGCAAGTACGCAATATATATGAGTGGGAAGCTGGGTCACAGGGGGGGGGGGGCGATACTCAGTAAGCCAAAGAAGAAGAATGGTCAACAGTTGCACTGTGATCTTCAGGGATTATATTGTGTATCATGACCTTGAAATGAGGTCAAGGTCACATACATATAGTCAAAACTATCCTGTGCTGTCTGTTATGTAAGTAATGTAAGTCAAAAAAGGATGAAATGTATACAATCAATCATTATTTCAACGATCAGTTTGAGGATAATTTACCATTTATCTAAAAATGACGTCAACGTCAACGTATGTTTAACGTATTTTACATAGACACAAACACTTGAAAATTCATTTGTCATGCAAGTTACATGTCATAGTCATAAATGCAAAGCAGAAGTCAGTGATCCGTATAACTTTTTAATCATGGGGAAAATTCACGCCTTAATCAAAGAGGTCCTTATTCAGTTACTTTCGTTAAAAAAAAGTATAAATTTTCAATGCGGTTTTTCCCGTAAAAGTCGTCAGTTCCGTTCCACCGGGCCGGGTAGCGCAATCGGTAGGGCACCTGATTCGTAAGTCAGAGGTCCTGGGTTCGAATCCCGGTCTGGCCACATACTTTCGTTTCTCCTTCCGCTGATTCTAGAAGGGCAGTTGTCAGTTACTGGCGAAAGTGTGTGCACTTAGTACTGGTTAACCGCTTAGGAGGTCTAAGCCTGCCCAGGAATAGTGTGGTTAGGTTAACTGACCGTCCCGACATGACCTTAGTTGTTTACCGTGGACATTAAGCATCAAATCAACCAACCAACCAGCCGTTCCGCAAAATTTTAACAGACCATTTTCACACTCCGTCTTGCCTTTCTAGTTTTCTTCGGACCTTCGTATGTACCAATATGATTTTACCGTGGAAGGAATAAATTTAACGCTGAAGGTAACTTTACGTCCAACGATCAGCAGTTTAACTGGCGGCATTTTAATTTGGCGGTTTTCTTCTTTTCCGCCAATAGACGAAATTAAAGCAACATAAGATTGATATATTAAACAGCGTTCATTTGAATCATCTTAATGCCTTTGAAAAAAGTAAATGGCTCATTGCTTTCTTCTTTTTTTTTTCACTAAACGAGTGTCACTTCTCAGTAAAGTTTTAATAATAAGGTCAGTTTTGTATTCCATTGTCTTCAAATTGTATCATCAAATTTCAGATTAGTTGTGTTAATATAATGAAACTTTATATTACCGAGACCTATAAAAAAATGCTCATTAAGTATATTTTCCAAATGTATGTATTGTTTATTTAGCATGTATGCAAAAATAAACCTTTTGTCTTCGTCAGTTTTTGGTCATATTGCTATAGAAAATTTATTGCCTTGCTGAAAGTCGATAATTAATGAGGGGGTGTTGAATTTCATGCAAAGTGCGTAAGCTTTTTCTCCTATGTTTACATTTTATTATCGCCAGCTATAACCATATGCTCTTTTAGGGACACAATAGTAACTCAGACTATCATTATTATATGCCAAAATAAAAAGACAACCAAATGAAAAAAGGACAGTAGATTGCCATTGGTATTACATGTATTCTTCCGCATGCAGGCCAACATCTTATCTGAATTTTGTTGATGTTGAAAGCACTTCTCACTTTGGAATCTGTCCTATGGTGCTCAGGCTTTCCGGATTAGAACCAACACTGTTCTCAAGCGTTCAACAATTAAAGGCCCCATTGCTCTATCAGCATGAAAAAATTTATCATGCGGTATCGCTGCAAACTTCTCACTGTAGTTTCGTCATTGTAAATGACCGTGATTAGCCAACTTTAAACAAATGAATCATCCTTGAGTTTCGCATAAAAAGGGTTTAAAACTTTATTTGGGTTATTTTAGTTGGCAACTAAAATGACCTACTTTCGATTTCATAAAATGGTTAAAATACAATGTACATGCGTGGAGTCCCAATCACTGTTCCGCCTATGTTTATATAGCATTGCTGGACGGGAAACCAGAACAGGAAATTGTAGTTTGTGTAGCGATTTGTTATTTTTCAAAAACTTGTTTTCTCTTCTTTTTGCCAGTTAAATGACTCAATATATGCACGCCAACCCACATTTTATTACAAAACGTGAAGGTTGAACCGCTTTTTACAATGATTTGAGTTTAGGCGTTTTTACCGCTGATAGGACTATGGAGACTTTAAAGAAAAATTATCAAATTCTTATATGCTCGAATGTAAATGACGTAGTTCAGCTGTGAATGCAATAATCATATAGCCTATTTTGGCGTCCATATATTTTCATAAAAACTGGAAATACAATGATTAAACTACACACCGTCACAGATTGATTTAATTCTTTTACATTATATATGACACTAGGTGCGTTTTCAAGTGGCATGCCTCAAAAGAGTATAGATTAAATGTATTATCAGCGATAACGCTTGACTAGTTGAATTGAAAACA
Organism: Ctena decussata; assembly: GCA_963989385.1. Taxonomy (NCBI): domain Eukaryota; kingdom Metazoa; phylum Mollusca; class Bivalvia; order Lucinida; family Lucinidae; genus Ctena; species Ctena decussata. Next base: position 24,806,041 of record OZ022510.1, read on the forward strand.
GATACTTTACTAAGCTAAACGGTTAAAAAGATCATATTTGAAATTTGTACCTAACATCAAATTACCCTTCAGCATCAATTTCACGAATATCACGTATTACGCCAATGTAGCTTACTAACTACTAACAATACTAATGTGACATTTTGTTTTAAATAAGAAGCTACTTGGGTTCTAAAATGTTCAAATTCCGTCAAAAATCAGATCCTAGGCTTTTGGATGAGGATCTCGAGCAAGTGAGTAAAATATTTAAAGTTGAGGTTTTGCAGATTATTGGGTTAGTGCCAGGGCATTTTGCAAAAGTCGGAACTGACCAAGACCTCTAGAACAGCGTTGGCAGCTCACTTTCTGCAGAACTTTCAAAATTCTAGTAACTTACAGTGAGCTTACACTCTTTCCCGCACGGCGGGCGAGCGCAAAGCCCGAGTCAGAATTTGACGAAATCGGTTTTGCCGGCGTTGCCTCCATGTGCCTATAGTGACTGATAATGTTTAAACCAATTACTCAGTCAGACATTAACCGCGTTACTACACCATTGCCCATTTCCAGCAAATTTAAGAACGGAGACCCTTTGTATTATAAACAAACAATAGTAAGGTACATGTCCGTTTAGCTCATAGTGATCTCTCCTTGCAGGTTGATCTATCCAAAATTTAGGAAATTGGTATTCTTTCAGGGGAAGAAACGCTGCCATTTCAATATGAGCCGCGACACGAGAAAAGCAACAATGTGGTTGTGCGCCAAGCGCAGACTCAGATCAGCCTGGGCGTCCGCCCAGTCTGATCAGAGTATTCGCTGCCCGCATGCAGCTAGCTTAGACCCTTAGCTACCCTTTAAGCGCTTAGCAAAGAGTCTGATCCGACTAGGCTGATGCCCAGGCTGATCTGAGTCTGCAATGTGCGTACAACCACATTGTTGGTTTCTCATGTCGCGGCTCAGTTATCTTCTCCCAACGCAAATCTTAAAGTAATGAATTTTCTCCCAGAGACAACTATGTACTCCCTAGAAGAGTTTCGTCGTTCCGATAACACGAAGCCAAAAAAGTTGTTCTGTTTTGCAAAAATGGCGAGAAAACACGTTTTCTCGCTACATTTAAGAAGAGGATCAATTCTTAAAATCGAATTTGCATAACAGGTTTTTTGGGGGCTTTTCAGTATCTCCTCACATTTAGTCTTATTTGCAAAGGGCAATAACTTTATAAATCGAGTTTGCATTTCAGTTTCCTCAGTATCTACCCGCATTTTCTTTCAATTTCAGAATGAGCTGCAAACGTTAGAAGTGTTGGCGTATGACCAGAAAGTTGAGGAACTTGAGTCTGTTCTAACGAACACGAGCAAGGAAACCTCAACCACTAAAATACCTTTGGAAGTGTGTATCAACAAAAAGGACAGTGACAGTGGCATTTCATCAAATGACAATACAAATTCTTTACAAAATGACACTGACATTTCAGAAACCGAATCACAGCAAACTTTACCCCACCCATCGAGCGAATGCAGTCTTCATAATTCGCCATCGATACCCCGGCCACGGAACAGAGACAGTCTATGCAGTTCATCGTCAATCAGCGATTCTAAACCAGATGTTGTGAAATGCACAAGACCTAACCATTTAAAGAAAGATCCATACGCTTCTTTAAGAAATAGTGCTGATATTGCTTCAGAACTACGAAAATATGACTCTAAATCAAACGACGTAGGGCCTCTAAAACGACATCATTCTTTCGGGGATATACTAGAATCGTCAGTGTTTCAGGTAGGTTTGTTTTGTGTGAGATGGGATATAGAAACGGTATAAAAATGATTTTATGTCTGGTGCAAACAGTATGACTCTAATCAGCTGGTGCATCCGTGTAGTCTGATCAGAGTCGTCCGTTTCGCCCTGTAACCTATAAATTTAGGAATTTCTGTATCGAGGACGTAATTAGGTTCCTACGCAAATAAAACGGCTTTCCTCGGGAGTCAACTATTTGATTGGTGGGCACTGCAAATACATTCGCTCGTACAAGTAAATGTTTCCAGTATTCTCTGGCTGTTAACCTAACCGTAAATACGTCTTAATTGAACATATATAATGTCGAAATGTTTATATATTTCAAGGTCAATTTATTCTCATGTACCAGGGTTTCCGTGTCCCTGAGCTCCTTTAACACTTTAGTATAATTTATGAAAACGAAGTTTGGTATTTTATTAGGTACATATACCGCTCAATGACACATTTTTGAACTGCTTTTTTTTTCTGACATCTCAGACTGAAATCCGGGTCACCGTCTTCTTCTTTTTTTTTTTTTTTTTTTTTTTTTTTTATTTCTCTGACTCCGTAACATTATCAATTAATAGGAGTTTCTTTTTCCATTATGACACTCCAAATAGAGTATTGAAGGCTCCGGAACCATTCAAATGTTATGAATCCTTTATCCCACGGTTTTGTTAAGACAACAATGCTTTGAATAACTGAGACGTTTTACTACTGCCCACATCTTGAGTCCTTTTTAACAATATCAACTTTTTTTATTTACGTTTGATACAGGATGGCCTTAGAAAGACAGAGGACGTCTTGTTGGGTCGACGGGTATCATCCTTCAGAACGCCAAACCCCAGGGACAACACTGGAATATGGATGACACAGGTAGATCCACACCAGAATGATATTGATGGTGTTTGGATGACGGAGGTAGCCCCACAGGACAATTCCATTCTAGACGGTAGGTCTTTATTAAATACAATTGACTCTCGTTATCACAAATACTGATATTTAAAAGTTTCCTGTTATATCAAAGAATATATTTCGGACACACTTCCTATTTTTCTTTATATCTCATCTCCTGCTATATCAAACTACCAATATCTCGAAGTTAATTTTCTGGGACCAGAAATTTACTTCGAGATATCAGTAGTTTGAGATGACTATCGACTCTGAAATATCAAGACTTGACTAAGTTCTTTCATCTTCACAGTCATTCCCAGCTTTACGTCTTAGAACCACATTGCTAAGTACATGTACTCACAAATATGCCATGTCAAACAGTGGACACCGGTGTTAGGCGAAGATGACAACTGCTGAAAACACTGTTTGCACGAATAACCGAAACGGACCTGCTGTTGCTCAACAAATGATCTTCTTCTGAATTAAACACTTATACATCATACACCAATGGCTTCGATATAGCCGCGGTTTGTATACAATTTTAGATCGATCATCTGGTGAGGATGGTGAAGATTCCTTGAAAATTTCGGCATTAGGGCGCCCTATTTATACGGACTGAGAGCAGAGTTACGGTCTACTGGGCTTGCAGTAGATGTGGTAAGGGGATTTATGTCGTGCAATTTCTATCTTATTATATCTATTTTTCTTTCGGAAATGGCTCAGTATAGACTGAAATACTGCCCCAAAGGGCCGTTTAATCCAAAACAACTAATTATTGACATACACTATTTCAATGCAAAATATGAACCAGTTTACTGAAATTTTAATATGTTTTCGCAATATTATTTTGTCAGAGGACTCTGGTGAATGGCGTTTATCTTTGGAACACTTTTCGTCGAAACGACAAGGCTCAAAAAGAAAGGCTAAACATGTCTCAAGACGCATGAGGTACAGTAAATATTGTTCCGTCTTGTATTTTTTTTCCTTGTTAGTCAGAAGTCAAGGCAGCGAGACAAGTTTAACAGAAGCTCGTCAAGGCTTGCGGTTGCTCGTTGTATTTGAAACAGTACTCCAAGACGCTCGATGCACTGAAACATGTGAACTAAGGTGTACACAAAAAAGTCTATTAACAGTACATCAAGCGACGGCGAGCATTCGGTGAGCGCTCACATTGTTGAACATATCTCCGGTCCGCATATCTGCGGAATCCTCAATGCTGAAGCATTCGGGTGGTTGATCTTGCGACACACGCAGAAAAATAAACAGCACAGCGGTCTTTTCTTACTTGAATACTTTCTACAGCTCAATCGAAAGCCGATAACTCAGAGAGGAGCTACTGTTTTTGCTTATAATTGTTATATGACTTGCATCAGTCAAACTGGCAATGGCGCATTTTCTCAGAAATACGAAATGGCGTCTGGATACAAGGACGGTGTCTTTTAAAGTTTTGTTTTCGGACATCCTACTGATACTAGTTAGTAAGCAATCCTGCTTCGCTTTTCCCTTTTGGATCTTTGAGTTGGTTTACAATAGAGTTCTGAAAACGCCGGCGCAAGTAGCCATTCCTGTACATGTCCTTATTTGTAATGAATCATTATCTCTCTCCCTCTCTTTGAAAGACGATTTGACCTTAACATCAAACCTTGTAAAACCTTTAAGAAGTAGGATGTGCAAACTGGTTTTAGGGTGAATGCGTTAGTCCTGAAAGAACTCTACCATTTTTGTTTCTGCGTCCAGCCCCCCACACCGCCTCCTCACCCCATTTCCCATCTACCCCCCCCCCCCCCCCTATTATGTGACAGCTTATTAAAGAAATAGCTTGCTCCGCTAGGAAATTTCCTTCGTTTTTTTGGACGGCTTCTTCGTCCAGGGAAACATACAGGCAGTCATAACAATGTTTTGTTTTGAAACAAATGGCGGGTAAGCATGAAGTTTCATCATTTTCCCCTTAAGGTTTACTATAAACAACAAACTCATAATCGCCTATTGCTAATGCAGTGCCAAATGATGTCATCCAAGTTAAAAAAATAAGTACCTTTAATTTTGCAGATCTTACTACAAGGGTCAGGATGAACTAATAAAATCTTTTGAAAGTATTCGATTTGAAATGGATGACGACAAGATTGATATGGATGCCCTGAGAAGGAAAGTCAGCATGTACGCAAAAATAACGTTCTTTGCAAATCTGGTAAGATGTTAGTTTCTCTCATTTTAGTTTCTATTTATTTATCTTATTTCGCAAAACCGTTTGCATTTCTGTTTTTTTTTTTCTGTTGTTGTTTTTTTTGTCATTTTTTTGTGTGTGTTATTTTTTTGTCAGTTTTTATTTGTATTTTTTTTTTGGAGGAGGGGGGGGGGGGGAGATAATTCTTTAAGCGTTTCTGATACCTTCTAGAGTCATACTCTATTCAAAACGTCAAGCTTCTTATCTTGTGCAGATGTCGTCCAAACATCCGGTCAGTAATTGAATAATTGACACCTGGAATTGTTTTATACTGCGGATGTATCAGTGTTCTCCGAAATTTTTCGCTTTAGCACTCTGCAGACTTCAAATAAACACATTGAACACTTGCTATATATTTTATACTTCGGATGACATCAGTGTTCTCCGGAAGTTTGAGTTTAGCATTCCGTAGACTTTAAATAAACAAACTGGACTCCCGCTAAGAACGGAGGTTACATGTATATCATGGTTCGTCCGTTTGTTCAGAGATTGAATCCTTGAGCGTTAGCGGATAGATGTATTGGCTGCTCCAAGAGCTACTTGGCTACTCACATATAGTAGTTTCGTATACCATTCCTGTTAGCTTAGGTTTATATTTTACGAAAAGTATTCCTTTAAATGCCACTACACATGTAATATTGAATTTGCAACAAACTCTTTTATAACTATTTTTCAGGTACTTTTAGTCATAAAAATAATAGCCGTGGTGTTGTCTGGGTCCGTGTCTCTTATATCTAGTCTTGTGGATAGTTCCGTGGACCTTATCTCTGGCGTAGTGATATGGGTTACCACCAGACTGGTGAAGAAAACAGACCGTTATCAATATCCACAAGGTATGATTAGTCTTCCGAACACACATTGTGTATTTTTAGCTCACCTGAGCCGAAGGCTCAGAGGTGAGCTTATAGGATGGGAGTCGAGCCGTCGTCCGTCCGTCCGTGGGTGGGTGCGTGCGTCAACACTTTCAAACATAAATATCTCAGAGACCAGTGGGCCGATTGCAATCAAATTTTATCTGAAGCATCATTTGGGTGGGGGAAAGGCTGCATTAGGTTTTGGTGCCGATCAGCTCAGAACTCTGGTTTCCATGGCAACAGATAGCCCCCATAGGGTTATAATGGGGAAAACGGCGTCATCACGTTTTCTCAAATGTTTTTGATTAGATCCTTATCATACTTGCAGGTAATGATGACATACACAAGAGCTTGGATGAGTTCGAAATTTGGTCGGATCCGAGCACAGACTACGGAGTTAGCTGCCCTTGAGCGTTTGAAAAAAATCCCATAGGGTTATAATGGGGAAAATGGCGTCATCACCTTTTCTCAACTGTTTTTGCTTAGATCCTTATCATACTTGCAGGTAATGATGACATACATAAGAGAAAAAAATCCCATAGTGTTATAATGGAGAAAATAACGTCATCACATATTTTTAGAAAAACTTTGTCATCGCTCTATTGCCTACATTTCTCAACGGATTTCAAAATAACTTCACACAAATGTAGGGCGTGACAATAGCTCGAGCAAGTTCGACTTTCAGGGTGCTGCGCCCAAGGTAAAGGTCACTGTGGCTAATTTTAGAAAAACTTTGTCAGCACTCTAGCACCTACATTCCTCAATGGATTTTAAAATAACTTCACACAAATGTAGGGCATGACAATATCTCGAGCAAGTTTGACTTTCAGGGTGCTGTGCCCAAGGTCAAGGTCACTTTGGCTATTTTTAGAAAATCTTTGTCATCACTCTAGCGCCTACATTTCTCAATGGATTTTGAAATAACTTCTCACAAATGCAGGGCATGACAATATCTCGAGCAAGTTTGACTTTCAGGGTGCTGCGCCCAAGGTCAAGGTCACTGTGGCTATTTTTAGAAAAACTTTGTCATCGCTCTAAGGCCTACATTTCTCAACGGATTTTAAAATAACTTCACACAAATGTAGGGCATGACAATATCTCAAGCAAGTTTGACTTTCAGGGTGCTGCGCTCAAGGTCAAGGTCACTGTGGCTAATTTTAGAAAAACTTTGTCATGGCTCTAGCACCTACATTTCTCCATGGATTTTGAAATAGCTTCACACAAATGTAGGGTATGACAATATCTCGAGCAAGTTCGACTTTCAGGGTGCTGCGCCCAAGGACAAGGTCACTGTGGCTTTTTAGCTCACCTGAGCCGAAGGCTCAGAGGTGAGCTTATAGGATGGGAGTCGAGCCGTCGTCCGTTAGTGCGTGTGTGCGTGCGTGCGTCAACACTTTCAAACATAAATATCTCAGAGACCAGTGGGCCGATCGCAATCAAATTTTATCTGAAGCATCATTTGGGTGGGGGAAAGGCTGCATTAGGTTTTGGTGCCGATCAGCTCAGAACTCTGGTTTCCATGGCAACAGATAGCCCCCATAGGGTTATAATGGGGAAAACGGCGTCATCACGTTTTCTCGACTGCTTTTGATTAGATCCGTATCATACTTGCAGGTAATGATGACATACACAAGAGCTTGGATGAGTTCGAAATTTGGCCGGATTCAAGCACAGACTACGGAGTTAGCTGCCCTTGAGCGTTTGAAAAAAATCCCATAGGGTTATAATGGGGAAAATGGCGTCATCACCTTTTCTCAACTGTTTTTGCTTAGATCCTTATCATACTTGCAGGTAATGATGACATACATAAGAGCTTGGATGAGTTTAAAATTTGGCCGGATTCGAGAACAGACTACGGAGTTAGCTGCCCTTGAGCGTTTGAAAAAAATCCCACAGTGTTATAATGGAGAAAACAACGTCATCACATATTATTAGAAAAACTTTGTCATCGCTCTATTGCCTACGTTTCTCAACAGATTTTAAAATAACTTCACACAAAGTAGGACATGACAATATCTCGAGAAAGTTCGACTTTCAGGATGCTGCGCCCAAGGTCAAGGTCACTGTGGCTATTTTTAAAAAAACTTTGTCAGCGCTCTAGCACCTACATTTCAGCGCAGATTTTAAAATAACTTCACACAAATGTAGGGCATAACAATATTTCGAGCAAGTTTGACCTTCAGGATGCTGCGGCCAAGGTCAAGGTCACTGTGGCTATTTTTAGAAAAACTTTGTCAGCGCTCTAGCACCTACATTTCTCAGCAGATTTTAAAATAACTTCACACAAATGTAGGGCATGACAATATCTCGAGCAAGTTTGACTTTCAGGGTGCTGCACCCAAGGTCAAGGTCACTGTGGTTAATTTTAGAAAAACTTGGTCATCGCTCTAGCGTCTACATTTCTCAACGGATTTTAAATCAACTTCACACAAATGTAGGGCATGACAATATCTCGAGCAAGTTTGACTTCCAGGGTGCTGCACCCAAGGTCAAGGTCACTGTGGCTATTTTTAGAAAAACTTTGTCAGCGCTCTAGCACCTACATTTCTCAATGGATTTTAAAATAAATTCACACAAATGTAGGGCATGACAATATCTCGAGCAAGTTTGACTTTCAGGGTGCTGCAATCAAGGTTTTTGATTAGATCCTTATCATACTGTACCGGCACCACCTGGTCGTGCTTCTAACTGAAATACTTTTGACAGGTCAGGAGGCGATAGTGCCGCTACAATGAATATTTGGGGATTCGACCTGGGTCGTACTCAATGCTAATGGGAAGTGAATAGACAGCCAGCCATTTTATTTCAATTTTACAAGTTTATTATGTTTGCCCTTAACAATAGTTGATAATAAACTAACTGGATTACCTTATTATTCAGAATATACTAATTAGCTGGGGTATCTTAAATATGAAACATTACATTGAAAGTTTAGAACCCATAGCTTATAAATGAGTTACACAATGGAAACAATCATTTCATATGACTCCTTGTTTCATTGGACAATTAACATTCCACTTAAATATTGACAAATTACACACAAATTCTGCTTTCATTTATATCTTGATGAATATTTGTACAATCAGTCTCTGAAAATAAATGTAAACCCTATAATTTCCATTGTACAAATCAGCCTCTAAACAGATTACAATAATAATTTGTTTACTATTATCAAATTGATATGCCGTAAAGACTGAAAGATTTTCTTAGTTGCATCCTGTAAATGGGTCATCAATTATATTAAAATGGCGAAAGAATATCAACGGTTAACCTACATATAAACTCCTTTTATAATGACCGTAAATTACAATTGCCACGCCTTTCAAGAAGGTTGTTGTAAAACCAATAGATCTACCCTATTAAAGCTTAGTTAATGATAATGCATAAAGACAGTTCATTTATCAACAATCCACGAGTTCCAAATTGACAGTCTACAAGCCACTACAACCCGCATACAGCGTTGAACATGGTGACAAGCTGGATTGTTGTTGTTGTATTCCTTCAAAGGTGCGCCTTTGTAAAACCAATAGCTCTACTCAATTAAAGATTAGTAATGCATAAAGATAGTTAATTTATCAACATCCACGTGTTACCAATTGACAGTCTACAACCCGCATACAGCGTTGAACACGGTGACAAGCTGAATTGTTGTTGTTGTATTTGTCTTCTTTCAAAGGTGCGCCTTTCAAGGCGTACGGAACTATTTCTTAATAAGAATGTCTACAAACAACGTTTATTGATCGATAGAGTTCTGATAAAAATTATATTCATCAAGTCAAAATACTTTTTAAGATGTTAAGAATAAAACCTGTGCCAACTTCGCCTTAGAAAAAGGATAGAAAGGTGTTCAGTCAAGAAGGGCGCAGGGTTCGCCTGGATAGATGGGTGGGGAAGAGTCAAAGATTATTCAGACCTCTTTGGGCCCAGGCTGGTTTAGCTTTCTATATGGCATTACGCCAGCAATCAGAAACTTCAAGCTAGTTGTAGTTGATTTTAATTCAGGCTCAAGAGCTTCAAGGTGTTAAGAGAGGGTCTGGAACAGACGACAGTTCGTTGCTGGTATCAGTCGCAACAAGAGATTCAGCGCCTGCGTATTTGTATTTATAGCACCCACGGGTTTCCAAATGTCAATGCGCTCCATATTGGAAAGTATAGTAGAGCGGAAACCAGTGCACGCGCATAGCAACTTATGCGGAATACTCGGAACTTATGGTCCAGTTACATATTGAAGCCAAAACAAGCGCGAATGACAGCTTAGAAATCAAACTTTTGAACAGGAATAGATGAAAAATACGGCTACAAAAACCGATTAAAGTGACTAAAAAGGGTATGCTTAGTTCACTTAGCATTAGAATTTTATAATCTAGGAGTGAAATCTTGCTGTCAGACCGTATTTGAAAGGAAAATGGGATGCGAAGTTGACACATGTTTCGCTCGACCATGGTTCGTTTTGCGAATCCAAGATCGTGTTTACGATATGAAAACAGTAGATACGATACTGATTATGGAACAAACGAAGAAATAACAGCCAATAGTCAGACGCCGTTACAACAGCCCCCTACCCATAAAAAGGCATGGACCCCATGAAGCAGGCAAAGTAAGTACTATAAAGCTTGGAAAGTTGGTTAACATTAACATCTTAGTTTACTGTAATCAATTTCAGGAGGCAACTGGCTATTTTGCTGTTATGTCCTGGAGTGTTCAGTATTCATAAGCAAACATATAGCCATATCTGAAGTATGAAAAACTTATAATCACTTTCCTGTCTTCTAAGAACTTATATGAATCATTCTTATGCAGATCCAAAGTGATGGTGTTTTTTTTTTTTTTTTTTTTTTTTTCTTTTTAGAAAATCTTTCAAAACTTGTCAGATCAAATCAGACATGGCAGTCTTAGAGAGTTGTCTTTTTGTGGATCTAAGGTTAAAATTCAATTTGACCTTAAATGACAGAAGTAAGTGGCAGCATACATCACGTGGAAAGCTAAGCAGCAGAAACACGCACTTAGGTGACCAACTACTTTGGCTTAAAGGCTAGATATCCCACATGGTGCATGCTGTCATATAATATGGTATTGGTAAATGTATCCACTAAAAGACAACTTCCAGGATTATAAATCCCTCAACAATATTTTAGCTATCGGTTCAAATATATTTTCGAAGGTATTTTACACTTAACATAAGTAACAAGTCTGCTTAACAGAAACTTACTCTGAGACACAATATAAGCTATATACATATTTTGAACAGATACTCACATATATTAAAATTCGAAGCATTTAAAAGATATTAAATCAAACGAAATTTCACCAGATTCTTCATGTCATGCATTCATCTATTTCAGGCTTTGGCAAAAAGAAGTTCATCCAAAGACAAGCACATAATCACACCCTCAAACTTCACCTACTTAGATTTCAGCTAACATGATGATGTTTACAACCAGTCTTCTGAAAACCAATGCAGGTAAGTTCAGTTTGTGGCTAAATGTGCCTCAATTTACTACATTTGAGACATGTAAACATATTCCCTGACTAATATTTAACTCTCCAAGAACAATTTGTACAACAGAGCAGTAGTCCATTACAGTATTGAGAGTCAATAATACTTTGGATAAACCCTTATGATATAAACGATACATAAGCCTGCATTCATTCAGAAATATACGTGCAGACTACTGTCAACAATAGAGTCAATCATTCTAAACAAAGGCTTGAACAGACACATAGTTTTACTTCAGTCACTTGCATTTTGAATAAAATCATCAACAGTAGACTGTATAATTGTTAATAATGAAATCCATTAATGCCCTTAAAACGTAATCACTTGCCATTGAAACCCTAAAATTTTTGAGACAAACGAATGCTGCAAGATACTAAGTATAAGATGTGGAAATACATATTTATACTTAGTAATGTTAAGTTGAATACTTATGCAAATCACTGACATGAGAACTTACAAATTTCAGTCACATACATTTTAAAACAAATAACAACGACAGTAAGCACATTTCTTAACAATAAATAGGTGAGTTTTCTCAATGCCATATGCAACAGATATATATGAACAATCCCTAACTGTATATTTCGGATATTGGATATTCAAAATAATAAAGTATGTGCTTGTTGCTGTGCGACTCTGCTTACCCAGTAATACAATATTTTCATTGGCTCGCAGGACCTGGTTCTTAGTGATTTCTCATATATTGTTAAAGACACAGTACATGCCATTGCCCTATAACACTAATAATAATAACAGTAGAAATAATATTAATAGTCATAATCATAGTAATAATAATAATGAATCCTTTGAAAGATTGAAATATGCTTCCAGAGGTTTAAAGCATTACTTATAATTCACTTTCCATTTCAAAGTAAGTCACTAGCACAACAACACTGATATGAAATAACTATGTCACAATCAGCAACGTTATGATATTACTTAACATGGAACTAACTGCCGCATTCCGCATGAAACTACTCACCAAAAGCTTACGGAGAATGGTGAAAAATTTGCTTTTCAATACAAGATACATTCTTACTCATACCAATTGACCTCATATATACATGCTGCTCATGATTTAAAGTGAAAATTCTTGGTTACTATGCATGAAGATCAGACCTCATTGAATTTCCAATCTATGATTGAACTGTTTAATACTTCATATTACTTTAACAACACTACCTTATATTACAGACTGAGGGATGTGATAAACCTAGATTTGAAAAGCTGACTTTAAGAACATTAAACAGAAATAGTCAGGTACTTAGCTTTACTTAATTTTACTTACTTATAAATGTAAAAAGAAAGAAAAAAAAATAAATGCTTAAAAGTTCATTTACAAATGTGAATTCAAAAATGCCAAAAAAAATTAAACAATTATATCAGTACTTAACAAATAGACTTAAACTAATTCCAGGTCTTCTTTTCGGTGTTTCAGTTGATGAAGTTGGTGATATAGTTTTATCCATGTTGAAATTTTCCTTCTGCATCAAAGTTTCTTTAGATAGTGTCTTTCAAGTGTATCTTGAATTCGTATGACCTAAAGCGCGAAAATTTCATATATTTACTTAAAAACGCGTTAAACAAGTTCAATTCGCGATATCTTGACCAGGTAATTTCCCTCATCTGCTTAGTTAGGTAGGTTTAGATCATCAACAGGCCTAAAGTTCATATATAAATATGAACTGCAGCATTATCAGTTCATCTACCATCTGAACTGCAGGCTTCAAGGTCAGGAATCTCACTCAGCTCCGTTGGTGTCCGACAGGCGTTCTAAGCGCTTTTTCACCAATCTCTTCAAACCCTTGAGTTTATAGAATTCACTTTCTGTCTTTATTTCTAGCAGATATCTCCTCTCCCTCGGCAGAACGGCATCACTGGAAAAACTACATCCACCCCTGAGATAGTTCAAGATCAGTCGAAAGTGAGCAGGGTCACGATCTATAAAGAAACTATTTCCACTTGTAGAGTGAGGGGATGCTGCATCTGTGAATAAAAGGGAGAATGATGAATCCGGATCTGTGGTGAGTGTCTCTTTGCTAGTCTCAAAACGTGTTCCCCCAATGTTCAACACTATTCTACTCTCCTGTGTGCGCCGTAAATAAGCTCTGAGCTCTTCTTTCTCTTGAGCCTTTCTTCTTTTCTTATTTTCTTTATGTAGTTGTCTTTCATTTTCTACTTCAGTTTCATCACTAATTTCACTTTGTATTTCATTTTCAGTGTCATTTTCTAGTACTTCTGCTTTTCGTTTTCCTTTTCTTTCCTCTTTATCATTGCTTTCTTTCATCAACTCTTCTCCCACTATGTCAATAGCTTCTTGTATTTCTTTTTCTATTACATCCACTTCAAGTGCATCATAGGCACATCCTCCAACTATTTCATAGGCATTACCTATCACTTCTTCTAAACTTTGATCACTGATAGTTGCCACCGCCCGAGCAGTTTCATAATAATCCTCATCAGGTTCCCTTTCACAAACGGGTGATATTATCTCAGGAGGTTTATAAGTATTAGTGATATCATTCATTATCTGGTCTAACAGTAATTCATCATCATTGTTTAGACTCATATCTTTTTCACCTACTTCCTCATCTTGTCTGTCTTTTTGCTTTCTGTTCTGATACTCTTTCATAGATATCTTCGGTTTTATTGTCTGATTACCTTTCTCTTTCTGATGCATTTTATCATTCTCTCCTTGATTTAGGTTTGTTTTGTCATTTTCGCAATATCTCTCTGTCTTATCTTTCTTGTTTTCAGCTTGAATTCCCTTATTCATAGGTTTTTCCGTACTCAAACTGTCTTTTAAACTGTCTTTCTTTTCAGTCCCTATCTTATTTTCTTTGTCAGTTTGATTCCTTGATACTTTTCCCTCCTTTGCACCTTTCATTGAAGTTGTCTTTTTCACATTTTCTTTGTCATGTTTACTTTCTTTATTGCCACTATTATTAGTACTTATTTTCTGTTTTTCTTTTTGTTCATCACACCTATTTTTCTGCTTCTTAGCCTCTTTTTGATTCTTTCCATCCTTTTGACTTTTCATTTCTTTCTTGTCTTGTGGGGTTTTACTATGTTCAATAATCTTGTTTCTCTCACTCTGTTTCTCTATCTGAATGTCTCTCTCTTGTCCTGCCTCTTTACTCATTTGTATTAAGTCTCTTTTTTCCTTATTTCTGTTTTCAGTCACACTTTGATTTTCTTTGTTTCTGTTTCCAGGAATCATTTCAGTTTGTTTACTCTTATTACTTTTCTTATCATTAACAGTTTCTCTACTTCTGTTATCTCCTTCTCCCTGTCCTTTTTCATTCTCTTTCTCATGATTCTTGTCCCTCACATTCTCCTTATCATTATTTTCCTTCAGCATTTCTCTTTCTTCACATTCACTTTTCTTTTTCTTATTTCCAGTCTCATTCCCTTTTTCAGTTGTCTTTGTTTGCTCAGCCTTGTTTACATTATTTTCCCTTTTCTTCTCTATTTCTACACTTCCTTTTCTCATTTCCTTATTTTCAGTCTCTTTAACTTGTCCACTTTCTTTCCTTTTCTCGTTCTTCTTCATCTGTTCAACCGCTTCAGTGTCACTATCTTTCTGCATCTCTGTTCCCCTTATCTCATTCTTATCTTCCAAGCCTTCCTTCTGTTTTTCAGTTTCTGTTACACCTTCTCCTTTCTGTTGATCTCTATCACTAGTATTTGTCATCCATGCTTCCAATTCATTGTCATTTTCATTTTCAGAATCTGTGACGCTGGAGATGCTAGACAGGGACGGACTACATTCCAGATCTTTCAGGAGATCACGCACAGTCTCCACCCTTGGAACCTTCCTTGGTGGCTCCTCGAGGCTGATTGGTTCTGGCTCTACAAGCAACTCAGGTGACTTTTCTTTTCTTGGTCGTGGCCTCCTACCTGGCTCTTTAGGTTTTACAACTACTGACATAAGAGATGGAACTTGACAATCTGGCTCATCTCCAACCTCAACAAACTTCCAGCTGGAGTCTTGCTTCTCGTTGATAAACTTCCTGAGCAGCCGTTTCGCTTCCTCCCCATAGACACCAGTTTCCCTAACCGTGTACTCCATGTCCTCTTCCCTTGCATTGCACCCATGGCTCATGTTCCTCCTGTTGAATAAGTAGCCGCATAGTCCACACTGGAAACCAACCCCCGAATGCTGGTCTTGTAGATGGCGCCTTACATCATACCTTGTTTTGAAGTATTTAGGTAACTTCTTACAAAGTAGGCACAGGAAATGGTAACCCTGAAAAATATAAGGATGACCATCTTTGAGTATGTTACCAACATTCTTTGTCATATTTGGGCACCCTTTTATATCAGCAGTAGGTGCAGGGATCAGCATAGGGTTTTCGGACATGAAGTTTTGTGCCATTTTCTGAATCTCAGGTGGAAGCTTTATCCCTATTTTTGGATTTTCTATATATTTAAAACATTCTGACTTCCCTCTCAGCTCAAACTAAGGAGAAGTCAGTCAGCTTAGGGAAACAACTTCTCCCACTTCTCCCACTAGGCCAATCCCTGAGGCGATAAACACACTAGTGGCATTCAGCTCTGTTTAAGAGGTACACTAGACATTAAGACTGGGCTCAGACTAAATATCAGCCATTGGTTGCATATTGATTTAGTACAGTCTCATTTCGAAACAGTGAGAAAAGTTAATTTAGGAAAAGTCACAATTAAAGCCATAGCCATCCTGAGCTACAAAGAGAGGCTAGACGACGGTATACACACGATCAAATTAGTAAGTGTGCCCACAACACAACACTTACAAATATACGAAAACTGCAACAGAATAACCCTTGTATTTATAACATTTCAGTATGCCTCACCTACAGGCTACAGTGTATTACAATAAAAAGAGGCCTACAATAAAAGTTGTAGCTTTAATCAAGCCTTTTGCTTTTGTTTCAGCTCATATGTGAGACAGCAGTCATCTTCAGCTCAGTCAAGACAACTATCAAGGCTATCAGGGATACAAACCAGACAGAAGCAGCACAGTCATCTATAGCAAACGAATTTATATATGAGCAATCAACAACAAGTACAAACCTATTTCAATACAGAGATAAATAACTTCTCTGTCATCCTTTAAAGATGTGCATACAATAGTACAACAAATTGAGTTAGCAGTACTTAGAATATTTTACACATCAAACTCTTATAATATAAGTTTGGTAGCAATAATTGAGACCTTATGGAACCTGGGATTTCAGTCAGATATACATGGCATTAGATACAAAGCTCAACGTTCTTTGAGTAGTGGCCATATAGTCGTATTCAGGCATGCATATAAATTTCAGGTTGAATAAAGTGTGTGTGTGTGTGTGTGTGTGTGTGTGTGTGTGTGTGTGTTCTTCTAACAATATAACATTGCAAAGAAAGAAAGGAGTGGCAGAATGAGAAATAAAAAGTACAGGCTTGTCGGCACAGGTTTCTTACTAATGTTATACGTAATCAACTGAATTTACATATTGTAGTTTTATAATAAAGAATTTAACTTTTGGTAATTTTATTATGTATCATTCACAGCTAATTACAGTCTTTGTATGTATGTGTTTATGATTTCTTATTTACAAACCATTCTGGCTTGTCTTCCCCTAAGTAAGGTTTCAACTTATCATGATGAACTACCATTGGTTTTGACTTCGGGCCAGACTGAATTTTATAAAGAACCTCGTTCAAGCATTCAATCACAATCATGGGTCCTTTCCACGGCCTTTGTAGCTTGGGGTTAAAACCTTTCTTTCGTTTAGGATAGTAGTACCAAACTGCATCCCCTATTTTGTAAAGTACTTTGTTAACCTTTATGTCATATCTCCTTTTCACGCTCTCGCTAGAAATGTTCAGGTGCTTTCTAGCGAAATCATGAATGTCCAGGAGCTTCTGTTCTAGTTGGTAGGCATGCTCTGTAGCACAGAGTCTATCTTCTCGAATGGGCCTTCCTAGTGTCATATCTACAGGCAGAGTCAATTCTCTGCCAAACATCATCATTGCAGGAGAGACACCTGTAGATTCATGTATAGAGGATCTGTATGCCATCATAAGAAGGGGTATGTTCTCATCCCAGTCATCCTGTGTGTCAGATATATAGGATGAGATCATATTCTGAATGGAGCGATTGGCTCTCTCTACCATGCCATCTGATTGGGGTCTTCGAACAGTCGTTCTGGTTTTGTCAATACCCAGAAGTTTGCACACCTCTTGAAAGACTTTAGATTCAAAATTTGAACCTAAGTCTGTGTGTAGTTGTAATGGGACACCAAATATAGATACGAATCTGTTCACCAACTTTGAGGCAACATACTTTGCTTCCTGAGATTTTAATGGTATTGCATCTACCCATTTTGTAAAGTAGCAGGAAACAACCATCAGATATCTGTTTCCCTTCTTCGAAGCTGGATAAGGACCACAGATATCAAGTGCTATGCGTTCCATCGGATAGCCAACATTGTACAGCTGCATTGGTGCTTTTGCATACCTGTGAGGCATTTTTCTTGCCCCACAGGTTGAGCATATCCTACACCAGTATGATACATCTTTGTGCATGTTACACCAGTAAAACCTCTTCTTGATTTTGTCATAAGTTTTCCTTCTACCTAAGTGTCCGGCAGTTATATACTCATGTAACTGTCGGAACACTTCTTTTCTCAAAACTTTGGACACAAGGATAAGATATTCAGCATCATTACCAACATCTCGCAAACGTTTCTTGTATAGAATATTATCCTTAATTACTATTGTATCCCATTCATGCCAATAAGCTTTCAGTTCTCTGCAGTGCGGTGCCACAGTAGACCAAGCAGGTTTGTCATTATCTCTTTTCCATTTCAGCAGGTGTTTTATAACAGCATCATTTTCTTGCTGTAAACGAATATTTTCCTGTGTAACATCTAGACACTCCTCCATTTCTGCACAGGAAGTAGTGGATTGGCCAAATTCACCATTTTGCTGACTGACTTTTAAACATAATTTGCATGTGCTGTGTTCACAACCATGATCATTCTGAAGATCGTCAGAGTTTGCAGTGTTTGTGCTCATTCTAGTCTCGTAAGAACACCTAGGTTTGTTTTTACGAGTCTTATCTCCTGTTGCCATGCCTGCATGAACAACATCAGCTCTTCAGAATCATCACTCAATTCAAACAAACACCCAAACAATGTCCCATCTTCAAAATGATCCAACCAATCTTCTCTATTACATGCTGCCCTTCCGCAGCAACAACATAATACATGACGACTTCCTGAAATTTTGTGAGCATGTGCATCCACCCCAGTGCATACAGAATTAAGCGTTGCATGCATGAAGTGAGGAACCCCGTCCTGGGACATTCCATGTGTCATCTCCGAAGAGAGCACCTCTGCTACTCTAGGTCCAAAACAAGTGGTAGTGAGCTCTTGTCTACCACTGAAATTGTCGTCAGTAATAATGGGCCCAACATTCTCAGGATCCTTGTCCTGGCAATCATAAGAAACACTTCGTTTGTGTTCCTGAACGGTACCGTCACTAGGCAGAGTGTCATCACTGACACTCCTTATACAAGGCAGAGTGACCTCACTGTCACTCCTTAAACAAGGCAGAGTGACCCCATCGTCACTCCTATATTTTCCTTCATTTGAGGATAAATCCTTCACAGCACCTGTTTCTCGTTCATTCTGCTTCAAGTCAGCATCTATCTCAGCAGAATATCTCTGCTCATATCTGTCACAGTATTTACAGTGATTATCTTTACATGGTCTACGTGACATTGAATCTGCGTTATTATGAATCCTACCTGGACGATGTAGTACAGTAAATGTGTAGGCTGACAAGGTTTCAATCCAGCGTGCAATTTGACCTTCACAATTCTTAAATCTCATAAGCCATTGCAGAGATCCATGATCAGTCCTTACTGTAAATTTTTGACCAAACAAATAATGGTGGAAATGTTTCACTGCTATAACCACGGCTAATAACTCTTTTCTTGTAGTACAATACTGCCTCTCGGATCTGGACAAACATTTACTAAAATAGCTTATAACCTTCTCTTCACCGTCCTGTAGTTGTGATAAAACTGCCCCCACCCCAACATTTGAGGCATCACAATCAAGCAGAAAAGGTTGACCTTGAAGAAGTGGATAACTGAGGATAGGCGCGCTAGTTAGTAATTGTTTTATAGTGTCAAATGCATTCTGACAGATATCAGTCCAAACAAAATTACAATTCTTCTCAGTCAGCTTGTGCAATGGCTTACAAACTGTTGCAAAGTTAGGTATGAACTTCCTATAGTAAGACGCTAAACCAACAAACTGTCGTACTTCCGTTGCTGTTTTTGGCTGTGGCCATTCTCTAACGGCTTGTATTTTTGCCGGGTCGGTGGATATACCTTGCTCAGACACTTCATGACCAAGAAAAGCTACCTTAGTACAGAGCAATTTGCACTTTTTAGGGTTGAGTTTAAGGTTAGACTTCTTGAGTCTTTCTAGAACTATTCTGAGGTTCTCCAAGTGCTCCTCAAATGTTTTTGAATACACGATTATGTCGTCAAGGTATATAAGCAAGATCAGGAAGGTCAGACCAGCAAACACTCTCTCCATCAGGCGTTCAAACACACTAGGTGAATTTATCAAACCGAAGGGCAAAACTCGCCATTGCCATAAACCACTGCCTGGAATGGAGAAAGCAGTTTTAGGTCTGTCCTCCTCTGCAATGCTCACTTGATGAAATCCGCTTTTTAAATCTAAGGTAGAGAACCAACAGGAACCACCAAGAGCATTTAAAGTATCATCAATACGGGGTAAAGGGTGGCTATCTGGAACAGTGAGCTGATTGAGTCTTCTATAGTCTATACAGAACCTTGTGGTACCATCTCGCTTAGGTACCAGAACTGCTGGTGCGCTCCAAGCAGAATGTGAAGGCTCAATCAGTCCTTTTTCAGCCATAGCTTTTATTTCGTTTTCAGCAAACTCCCTCTTAGCAAGAGGTATCCTGTATGGTCTCAATTTAACAGGCTTACAATCAGGCAAAGTTTTTATAGTATGCTCTACCAAGTTTGTATTACCCAGATCATGCGACGATTTAGAGAACTGGTCTTTAGACTCATACAATAAAGATCTCAAACATTCTATCTGGGACTCATTCAAATTCGAAGAACTTTGTTGAAGGAGTTCATCAATGTGAGTACAAGTTTTATCATTTGAGGTATTATCTTGTCTGAGAGTGTTGACATTCTCTTGCTTTCCTATTTCTACTGGCTCATAAACTGCTGCTACAGTGTTTTTGTACAGCACAACAGGCTCATGATTCAGGTTCAGTATGCGTAATGGAACAGTGCCAAACTCAGGACATACTAAAGCCCTTGCAATCAAAAGTCCACTGCGGTCAATGAAATTTTCACTTGCTTCTAGTATGCCAGTGCTATTTGTATCAACTCTATCTAACGGACGGCCCTGCACGATTATTTCACATTCAGGTGGCACTTGAACATTCTCAAGTATGGCAATCCTGCAGCAGGAAGGTATGATATCAACACTACTGTGAAAACAAGCAATCTTTTCGCCCATCAAAATTAGATGATTTTTGCTTAAAAATACATCACATTGATGTTTAGTCAGAAAGTCCATTCCCAGGATTCCATCATTTTTAACATCAGCAAACAGCACATCATGCACTAATTTTTGACTACCTAGTGTAATTTCTATCTCGGCTTTTCCAAGAAAAGGTGAACTTTCACCTGTAGCTGTTACTAAATACAAGTTCACAGGAGTCAGACTTGGGCGTGTTTCTTGCGGCCATCTATCAAACACATTCTTACTGAGTATCGTGCAGCAAGAACCAGTATCAACAAGAAAAGCAAGAGATTTGTCTTGAATATAACCAGCAACAAAATAACCATCCTCCATACTTCTAATTGGTATATCAATGGGCCCATCTAATGTTGTCGGGTTGTGGCCCCCCAAACCGACTGATTCCAGTTTCCCTGATTATTATATTGCTGTGCAGATCTGTTTCTGTTGTTAACAGGCTGTCTAGCATTATTTTGCCTGTTTCTAGAATTAGAGTCATTTGCACCAGCACGAGGATTCTGTGCAGGCTGGTTTTGGTAAGAACTATGATTTCTATTTTGATGAGAGTTGTTACCCCTATAAGGTCCAAAAGATCTTTGCTGTGTACCATAAGAAGGAGGAATATTATTTTGATACTGCCTTTTATATCTGCCATTCCAACCTATGTTCTGATTATTTTGTTGATTACCATAGACAAACTTATTGTCACTTTTGTTTTGATTTTGTCTTCTCATGTTTTTCACCTGATCTGAAAGTGAATTTATCGAATTTTTAAGTGTCTCAAGTTGTTTATTTGACTCACCCTGGATATTGTTAGTTTGCTTAGGGTCAGTTTCAAGTTGGCCAACCAACCGCGAACGTTGTATATCGGCGATTTTATGTGATTCCAAGCGCAAAGCTGTACGTTCAGCATCAGCTAGTGTCTTTGGACCAAGCTCCCTGACACGCAAACGAATCTCAGAATCTGTCAGAGCATCAATAAATATATCAATAGACAAAGTCTCGATTACATCCTTATTTACACCTGGATATGCTTGACGAACAAGCTTCTTAACAGCTTGAGCCAACTCAGGAATTGACTCTCCCCTATTTCTTACTCTCGACTTTAACTGTGCTCTATATATTTCAGACCTATTCACCGAGCCAAATCTGTTTGCAAGCTTCTGAACCAAAGTATTGTAATCACGCCTTCCATCATGATCAAGCTCACTCAAGATGGAACGTGCATCCCCTGTCAAACAATTTGCGAGGTACAGAGATTTCTCTCTGTACTGCCAACCGTTAATTTCACATGTAATCTCAAACTGTGATAAAAACTCATCAAAATCTGTGGTCCCACAAAAATTCTGAGGTTTCATTCTAAATTGTGAATTGTCGCCCTTTGAATGGGAGCTACATGCAATTGCAGGCACCCCAGTCTCAGAGTTTTCTTGGGTTGTTTGAGCAACTGAAGAATTGACATTTAGGTTTTGACTATTTGGAATCAGGTCAGCAACAAGGTTATTAAATTTTGTGTCTATTTCAGTTAGTTTCTGGTTCATGATCTCAGAAAGAGAAGAAACGGTATCTTGTACCATCCTACCCATTTTTGTCATTTCTGTATCTAACTTGCTTTCAAGAAGAGACAATTGCAGGGAACCAGCAGAACTCGCAACTGAATGGCTATCATCATAGGTTACATTACCTGTATCTTGCTGTGAGGTGGATGGATTATTTAAATTATCTTCATTCATTGAATCATCAAATTTATTTTCACTTGCCATGTTGAAATTTAGCAAAATTTACTAATCTGTGCAATAGGTTTTAATTTATTTTCATTTCACTTCCACGGTAGCAAAGACCAAACACCAGGATTTTATTTATTTTTAATTTTCCAGGTATTCAACTGCAGGGATCACAGACTCAACTTGTGAACTTCCGGTCTCCAAACTGACCAAGAACAACAGATCATACAACAGCCAATATCCCTATTGTGGCAGCCCGGAAATGCCTTGTGATTTATCTATCAAATAAATCTTGCTTCAAACTGTCTTTTGTGTTTTATTATTTACATCCCACTTCTGACACCAAATTGTACCGGCACCACCTGGTCGTGCTTCTAACTGAAATACTTTTGACAGGTCAGGAGGCGATAGTGCCGCTACAATGAATATTTGGGGATTCGACCTGGGTCGTACTCAATGCTAATGGGAAGTGAATAGACAGCCAGCCATTTTATTTCAATTTTACAAGTTTATTATGTTTGCCCTTAACAATAGTTGATAATAAACTAACTGGATTACCTTATTATTCAGAATATACTAATTAGCTGGGGTATCTTAAATATGAAACATTACATTGAAAGTTTAGAACCCATAGCTTATAAATGAGTTACACAATGGAAACAATCATTTCATATGACTCCTTGTTTCATTGGACAATTAACATTCCACTTAAATATTGACAAATTACACACAAATTCTGCTTTCATTTATATCTTGATGAATATTTGTACAATCAGTCTCTGAAAATAAATGTAAACCCTATAATTTCCATTGTACAAATCAGCCTCTAAACAGATTACAATAATAATTTATTTACTATTATCAAATTGATATGCCGTAAAGACTGAAAGATTTTCTTAGTTGCATCCTGTAAATGGGTCATCAATTATATTAAAATGGCGAAAGAATATCAACGGTTAACCACATATAAACTCCTTTTATAATGACCGTAAATTACAATTGCCACGCCTTTCAAGAAGGTTGTTGTAAAACCAATAGATCTACCCTATTAAAGCTTAGTTAATGATAATGCATAAAGACAGTTCATTTATCAACAATCCACGAGTTCCAAATTGACAGTCTACAAGCCACTACAACCCGCATACAGCGTTGAACATGGTGACAGGCTGGATTGTTGTTGTTGTATTCCTTCAAAGGTGCGCCTTTGTAAAACCAATAGCTCTACTCAATTAAAGTATAGTAATGCATAAAGATAGTTAATTTATCAACAATCCACGTGTTACCAATTGACAGTCTACAACCCGCATACAGCGTTGAACACGGTGACAAGCTGAATTGTTGTTGTTGTATTTGTCTTCTTTCAAAGGTGCGCCTTTCAAGGCGTACGGAACTATTTCTTAATAAGAATGTCTACAAACAACGTTTATTGATCGATAGAGTTCTGATAAAAATTATATTCATCAAGTCAAAATACTTTTTAAGATGTTAAGAATAAAACCTGTGCCAACTTCGCCTTAGAAAAAGGATAGAAAGGTGTTCAGTCAAGAAGGGCGCAGGGTTCGCCTGGATAGATGGGTGGGGAAGAGTCAAAGATTATTCAGACCTCTTTGGGCCCAGGCTGGTTTAGCTTTCTATATGGCATTACGCCAGCAATCAGAAACTTCAAGCTAGTTGTAGTTGATTTTAATTCAGGCTCAAGAGCTTCAAGGTGTTAAGAGAGGGTCTGGAACAGACGACAGTTCGTTGCTGGTATCAGTCGCAACAAGAGATTCAGCGCCTGCGTATTTGTATTTATAGCACCCACGGGTTTCCAAATGTCAATGCGCTCCATATTGGAAAGTATAGTAGAGCGGAAACCAGTGCACGCGCATAGCAACTTATGCGGAATACTCGGAACTTATGGTCCAGTTACATATTGAAGCCAAAACAAGCGCGAATGACAGCTTAGAAATCAAACTTTTGAACAGGAATAGATGAAAAATACGGCCGTTACAACACTTACAGGTAATGATGACATACATAAGAGCTTGGATGGCAGGATTCAAGCACAGACTACGGAGTTAGCTGCCCTTGAGGGTTTGAAAAAAAAAATCCCATAGTCTTATAATGGAGAAAACAACGTCATCACATTTTCATTTTTCATCGGATCCTCTTCATACTTGCAGGTAATGAGGATATGCATAAAAACTTGGATTAGTTAGCATTTCGGCTAGATCCCACCACTGACTATGGAGTACCTGCCCTGAGCATCCAAAAAATCAATGTCGCCACTTTTTCTTGGTTTCTACTGATCCGATCCTTTTCAAACTTGCAGGTAATGAGGAAATGCATAATATCTTAAACAAGTTCAAATTTTGGCCAGATCAGGCCAATCACTACGAAGTTAGCTGCCCTTGACAGCTCTGTCTATTGTGCTTTTGATCGGATACTTTTTAAACTTGCATATATTAAATGAGGGCATACATAATGTTTTGGGTGAGTTTAATTTTCAGCCTGATTGGACCACTGACTGTGGAGTTAGCTGCCCTTGAGCATCTTAAATATCCCTATAGGTTTACAATGTCTCTCAGGTGAGCAATTGTTGCCCTTTGGGCTACTTGTTTTTTAATGGGCTCCTCCTCCCCTAAACCAATTCCATTCTTTCTTTCTTTTTTCTTATTTTTTTGTATTTTTTTTTTCATTGTGTAAGTTAACTAGTATGTAATAGTTATACCATGGTTTGTCCGCCTGTACGTGAGATAATCCACTCGCTTTACCATGGTTTGTCCGCCTGTACGAGGAGATAATCCACACGCTAAAGCTCGTGGATTATCTCCCGTACTAGCGGGCAAACCATGGTATAACTATTTTATATCATCCTTACCAGTGTAGTCCTTTCTCATTGCGAAATATTTCATACTAAAGTTGGTATTTTCTGTTAAGGGTGGTATAATTCATAATTTATTCATTCGAAAGTTCTTACCTGTATTTTATCATGTTTATTGAAATGATGTCGGCTTCTGTATTTGGCAAGTATCGTTCATTGTCTAATAACAACACGCATCGGTATTTGCTCACCGCCGTATGTATTTCTGGCAAAAACGTTTACTCAAAACATATGTAATTTAAAGGTCTCTTGCAAACGATTTACATGAAACGTGTATTTTCTAGTCAATTAGTAAATACCTAATGAACCTTTAAAAGAAGCGTCGTACCCATATCACTTTTGAAAACTAGATTTTGCAAAGACTAAAGGGCAAGGCCATTGGAAATCAATCTGGGCTTGGCTAAAGGGAAAACAGTTTTTTTTTTTTTTTTTTTCAGTTTCTTTTTAAAAATAGTTTATCTTTATAAACATGCCTGATTATTTGACCAAATATCCTTAACACAACAATAGATATGATTTCAAAATATTAACGTAGTTGGTCATACATGTAGCCTGCATTTCCTGAGACAACATTATGTGGACCATAGCTAGAACAGATTCTCCATGTTCAAAAAGACACCAGTGGCCTTGTTTATTTAGACTATGGGAAACAACATTCAAAGAATAAGATAGGCATACCACAATACATGACACCACAAAATATACGCCGGGCCGCGTAGCGCAGTCGGTAGGGCACCTGGCTCATAAGTCAGAGGTCCTGGGTTCGAAACCCGGTCTGGCCACATACTTTCGTTTCTCCTTCCGCTGATTCAAGAAGGGCAGTTGTCAGTTACTGGCGAAAGTATGTGCACTTAGTACTGGTTAACCGCTTAGGCGGTCTAAGCCTGCCCAGGAATAGTGTGGTTAGGTTAACTGACCGTCCCGACATGACCATAGTTGTTAACCGTGGACGTTAAGCAACAAATCAATCAGTCAATCACAATATATACTGTATATATGACACAGTGACTGAAGTCAGTCTACCAGTTGTAGCATTTGTCTCAACTTTGCAAATTCAATATGGAGTCAGTTTATTTACAGGTCGAGCTAAACTGGAACCTATAGCTATTGTAATCCTCTCTGTAATCATGGCCGTGGCTTCATTACATCTGGTAGAAGAGACGATAGAAAAGATTGTTCATCTAGCCAGTGGAGAATCGGAGCCCCCAAGTATGGAATGGATAACTGTCGGGATATCCAGCATCACCGTCGGTACGTTATGACAAGTAATCGTTATATTGACGCACAAACCATCCAGTCTACTAATATATGCAGACTAGTCAGTGCCATGTATCTTGGCACACAACATCTGATGAGCTTTGATTATTCTCCATGCATTCTTTGACTACTGTCGCTAGACCGCATGGATACGTATATACAGACTGGTCCGAGTGTTTACTGTTCGCTGAGGGCCCTGTGTATGTATCTGCTCTCAACATTCTGGTCATTCCATTTCGGAATTATGTTAAATATCAAATATTTTTTTAGCTCCGTAAATAGCTGGAACATTTTCTTGATTCTTGATTAATTTTACCGTCGTTTGTCAAGCTAAGTTACGGAACATGGGTTTTGGTGGAAATCCTCTACGGAGACTCGACCACCCTAATGCTCTGTGAAACTATATCAGAATTAAAATTGAGACTTATGCATAATTCCTGGGTTCACACTCAAATTAGTTTCTCATGCGATCATCTCTCTTACCATGCTTACCAATATATTTAGCCAATGCTGCGGACGGCAATCTTTTTGTTTATGGACAAAGTTTGCAACAAAAGTTTGGTTGCAATATAATATATTATGTCATCGGCAAACCGGGCCGCGTAGGGCAATCGGTAGGCCACTTCACTCATAAGTCAGAGGTCCTGGGTTCGATACCTGGTCTGGCCACATACTTTCGTTTCTCTTTCCGCTGATTCAAGAAGGGCAGTTGTCAGTTACTGGCGAAAGTATGTGCACTTAGTACTGGTTAACCGCTTAGGAGATCTAAGTCTGCCCAGGAATAGTGTGGTTAGGTTAACTGACCGTCCCGACATGACCAAAGCTGTTTACCGTGGACTTTAAGCAACAAATCAAATCAAAATATGTCGTCAGCATGCTTAACTTTACAATGAGGTGTGGAACGCAAAACGCTACAAAACTCGGGAAAACATTGTAAGGATACGCTACACAGGAGACATCTGTACACATTTATTGCATAAATTACTTAATAGCAGCTGCCCTATCGACACATGCTTTAAACCTGTATTGTATTCAATCGGCTATAAGACAGGGCTTCATCTCTCTAAAATATATCCCAAACGTGCAAGTCAGTCGAGTGTAATTTGATTATTGGAAAAGCCTTTATCTTCCAAAACAATCCCGAAAATCTAGATCCGTCTCAGACAGACGGATCTAGATTTTTGGATTGTTTTGGAAGGGAAAATCTTACGTCTTATAACCGAAGAAATATTGAATCTCATTTCAGTGGTAAAACTGGTGCTGTACCTGATATGTAGGAAGGTTCCCCACCACACTATACAAGCCTTAGCTCTAGATCACAGAAATGACGTCATCTCAAATACGGCCGCCATTATCTTCGGATACATTGGTATCTTTTATATTTTTTCCATTTCAGAAAACGCCAATGACTGATCCCAGCATGCACACAGAACTGAATCAATATTGAATCAACGTTGATTCAACGTCATCGAATCAATTTTTATTCAACGTTGTGTGGCTAGTGGGATAATTCTGGAAAGCTTTGACTGTTTATAAATGGCTCGTCATAAGAACCGTTTCTATTAAGGAATTTCAAGTCACTTACATGGAAAAAGGAATATCATTAATTCCAGAATCGCCACCACCAAATCGTTGACAAATCACGGATGACAAACACAAGCATCACCACAATATCCTATCCCCACCCACCACACCCACAGCCTAATGCCCCCACAACGTGTTCTTGTACTGCATTTGGTATTTCTGATGAGACAGGTTATGAAAATATTGCAAATAATAAAAACATTCAACAGAGAATTGAATTATTGAAGTATTTGAGAATGAATCCTATGTTTGAGAAAATCACACTCTTCTATCGTACGAATTCCAGGCAGCATCTCATTTATAACTCAAGCGGGGCATTGTGTACACCGTTTGCTAGGCAGATACCAATGACGTCATAAATCAGCTACCATATCAACTATTGTTGTGCTTAGAACTTAGGCAGAATGACGTCTCGGTGAAATCACCTTTAGTTGCTTTGATAATGGAGAAGCAAAATCATCCATGTCTGCTGGGGCATACAGTGTTTGTCATGATCCACCAGTTTTTCACTGATATAACAAACTGAAATACTTTCAACAGAAGCTTTCGATTTTCCCGAACAAATTATTATTCTTAAGTCACTTTTAAGTCTGTGTTATACATTCTCTTATAAGGTTTTAAGATTTAAAGTTATGGTTTAACTGTGCACGTGGCTTGCTGTAGATGTGTGCATTTTATGATCTGATCATGAAGAGTTGAATCATGTTGAATCAACGTTGATTCAATGTTGAGCCACTGTTGTGTGCTAATTTAGAAGATAGATGGGTACACATTTAGACAATCTGCTGTGATGTTTTCGTTTTGCAGCGCTTCCCAATAGGGACCAACTGGTATAAAAACAAATCTGGCTTTCCTAGGAGCAAATTCTTTCCTTTTTTATCGAGGGCTACATCGCCTAGGACAACAAAGAGGAAATCACAATAAAAGTTGTTTCTCTTTGTAAAAGTTGATGGTCTGGTCGGCCGATGCTGCTTGGTCACTTTTAGTGCCGGGGTGTCTTTCTAATTTGGATGATTGTAGGGCAAAGACCTAATGTAATTGTAGTAGGTGCAGGTAGGGGTTGTTTGAAAAAAAACTCTCCTGTCTATCATTTCTTTTCTTTCTCCCTCTCTACGGGAGACGGCCCGATATAGACTGATAAACTGTCTTAATTAAAAGGGACATTAAACCCATAACAACCAACTAACCAACTCTTTGTAAAAATGACGAAAAAACATGGGATGTATCCATTTATCTTAATACCCCACAGATCAGCAGGACCCATGAGTTGCAAGCTATTTCTCGTGACGTTGCTTAAAATGTATAGGTCAAACCGCTATATTTTTTCAGCCATTTTTCAAAGGTAAACACCTCAGCCTGCGTGTCTTTTGTGAACTTTTGTCATTTTGTTTGTGTGTGCTTCTTTCCCTTTCGATTTTGAGAGCGGGTTGTGGGATTTGGTTGTATTGATTCCTGATCATTGCCTATCTTTTTACTTTTTTGACTTTCAATTTTGCTTCCATAGATGACGCAGCCCTTCCAAAATTGGTTCTACTCTTAACCCATGAATGATGAATGGATTCTTCTACCCTTATGAAATGGATGAGTCCATTCATCTTTTTAGGGATGTCTGGTAAAATTTCACTTGAATCTGCCACAAAAATGCTTGAATTTTAAGCAAACAGTGAAGACCATGATCAGACGCCGCATACTGCGCCGCAGTATGCGGCGTCTGATCTTAGTCTCCACTGTTTGCCTGTGTCCCATTCTGGGATGCTAGGCATGAATGGTAATAAGAAGAATTTTCTTCCAGGGCTTCAAAGTTTGATGCACGTTGGAAAGAGCGACATGAAATGAAATTTCAGAGTTTCTATAGTGAACGCATATCTGTTTGCTTTAAATATATAAAAAATGCAAATGCTCGTGGTTTTATGGGGCCTGTGGGTTACTGTATGAATGAAATTTTACACCATATACGTACTCTTGTAAGTCATGTCACTCAATACCGGTATTCCAAAATCCGAAACCCTCCCTAAGATTATTTTCACATAAACCGAAGGTACTGTCATTTACACCAGTTCATAATGAGTTACAGTGTGACATTTGATATTTCCTAGATCAATATGACGATATGGCCATCCGATATACATGTAGATATGGGTCACTATAACTTTTGCAAAACTTAATCTCTTAATAAATGATAGGTTGCCCCTCTGGCATTGTCTGGGTTTAATGCTTGATGGTTTGGTCTCATTAAGAGGCTATGAGCTCGGGTCCGGCTCAGGGCGTTATTTTTCTCTAACCTGTTCATCATAGTTTGGCTTTCCGCCTGTATTATAGCAATATTTCAGCTGAAAACAAAAAACAAAAAACAATTAAAAAAAAATAAACAAAAAAAAAAAAACAAAAAAAAAACAGAATACCATAAAAATATGAAAATTAGGACACATGAAATATTATTGTAGCTGCCTTAAAAATGGAACAGTTTAGTTTTACAATGCAGTGATGGGTCTTAAAGATGCAGATACAAAGACAAACACTGTAGGTCCTGATCAGACTGCTCCTAAAATTCAGACTGTTCCTGGGGCAGTATTATCTGGATCTGCAATTTCTGCCAAGACCTATCGAACACTCATGTCTGAAAGTACCCTCTGATATCAAAGAATATAGTGTGGACACGTTTCCTATATTATGTACATTTCAATTCCTTTTATCTCAAACAACTGGTATCTCAAAGTAAATTTTCTGGGAACAGAAAATTAACTTTGAGATGTCAGTAGTTTGAAATGAATTTCGACCTTGAGATATCGAGAGTTGACTGTACTTAAAACTTGTTTTTAGTAAACCGGTCATCTACATCTTTATCTGATGGTCTTCTTTCTTTTTTTCCAGGTTCAAAAGAAATGCAAGCTCAAATAAACAGTTCAGCCCCAGGACTGATATTTTTAGACCCTGCTGGTGCTATCCTCATTTGTATTTATATTTCTATCAGTTGGGGCTATACTGGATGGGGTAAGAACAATTCTTTACCTTATTTTCATAATCTAATGCAATCACAGGGGCTTGGTGCGCTGGTCAGTAACCAAATTAAATATTGAGACTCCTGACCTTGATTTCTAACCAGCGCATGTTTACATGCATGGTTCTAAATGCTCTTGTGACTTACGTCTTACCAGTTCCTAGAATCTACAAAATGAAATTACGGCATCATAACATACAGGGAAAACTCCGCCCAATTCTAAAGAATACTGCTTCAGCAGTATTACGCTAGAGTAAAGCAGATATGTATTTCTTTTTGATACCTCGTTTCTAAAAAATAATCAAAATTATGGTGTGTAAGGCAAAAGAAAATAAATCATTTCTTATATTCTGATATGCAGTTAGTCGACTCTTCATCCTAAGAACCTGGGGCCGTATTTATAAAACAACTTAAGTGGTTGCTATGCTGTTGCTAGGGCTGAATTTCTATGAAGGAGATTCCCTACAACTATGAAATTTGGTCTGGAGGAACAGTCTTTGTCCTTACAACTATGAAATTTGGTCTGGAGGAACAGTCTTTGTAAGACTGTTCCTCCAGACCAAATTTCATAGTTGTAGGGAATCTCCTTTATAGATATTTAGCCTTAGCAACAGCATAGCAACGACTTGAGTGGCTTTATGTATACGGCCCCAGAAATTTCGATTTGAGATAACAGTAGTAAATAAGTAAGGGCTGGGAATACCATATGAAATGATAGGATGTCCAACTATCACTAATGATTGTTTAGAGTCAATCATGTTGAGGAAAATTTAATATCTAACCTACTACTTCGCTGCACGTTAAGATTAGGGTATACGCCGTGCAGAAACAAGTCATTCTGATTGATTCTTTTCACGATTTGATGACCTTGTGCTATATTACTGTAAAAATATTTTAAGACGTAGACGTATGGGTACAATCTATGGGATGCGACTCTGCATCCCTACTAAATAAGGGTTAACTCCTAAAGAAAAGAATTTGTTTCAAAAGGAGCAAATTCTTTCCTTTAAGAGTAGATCCTATTTTAGAAGGTCTATTTCATCTAGGGAAGCAAACAAAAGGTCACAAATGTTGTTTCCCTTTGTAAAAATGGCGGAGAAATATGAAGGTACGCCGATACTGCTTCATATCCAAGTCTGACTTTATTATGACCTTTTTATTGCAGGTCAAATCAAAATGCTGACAGGACACACAGCAAAGCCAGAATTTCTCAGCAAAATCACATGGATATCACTTGACCATCATGAAAAGATTAAGAAAATAAATTCAGTCCGTGCCTTCCATTTCGGAAATAATTTCCTCGTGGAAATATCGATCATACTTCCGGCGGATATGACAGTACAGGAAGCACGTGACATTGGCGAGCCGCTCGAACAAAAGCTTGAGCGTATGTCTGAAGTTGAAAGAGCGTTTGTTCACATTGATTATGAGAATAAGGCGCTAAAAAGAAATAAAACGGCGTAGGATATTGCAGTAAAATATATTATGCAGTAATCTGACTGTTGTTTGACACGTTTTGAATAATTCATTGGGTGCAGATATGTTTATTCTGAGAAACCAGGCAATAGATATTTTGAACTCCATGTCTAGGCAAAGCATTAGTGTCTTGTAAGTGAGGACCGGTATGACATGCTGGTAATACATTGTAGAAAAGCCGCGACACGACGAAACCAACAATGTGGCATGTGCGCCCAGCGAAGACTCAGATCAGCCTGGGCATCCGCCCAGTCTGATAAGCGTCTTTGCTGTGCGCTTAAAGGGTAGCTTAGAGTCTAAGCTACCGTCATTCCGACAGTGAAGACACGATCAGAATGGGCGACTGCCCAGACTGACCCGAGTCTGCGCTGGGTGGACATGCAACTTTGTTGGTTTTCTCGTGTCGCGGCTCATTTGAATTTTGTCGGCAAATACTGTAGAGCCTTTGGGAGAAAAAGGTACAGTGCAAGCTAGTGTCTATGTAATTTGTTTATGCATATTTGCCAACGATTCAGGGTAAATATGCTAGGGTAATGTAGAGACAGCAATAAAGACACAAAGGGAAAAGAAAAAGCTAACTCAAAACGTTTTGTTAAAGCTAAAAAAATTCTCAATTTTCCATTGTGATTTTTTTTTATTATTATTATTCTTTCTTGCATCCCTGTGTGTTTTTTTTTGTTTTGCTTGTTTTCTTGCAACCTTGCTCATTAAGACCCACATAATGTTTTATGAACTACGATACTTCAGATCATATGCAAAGGGCGTTCCGTAGAAACACCACTGTCAGCTTACAGATACAAGACAGAGAAAAGGGTCTCGTACTGTTTTTGAAGTTTATGAATAGCTTAGGATTTAATCCTTTGAAATCTATAATCTATGTCACAATGAGTAGTCTGCGTTGTAAGAAGCCCTGTTTCAAAGTGACGGCTACACTTTATGTTTTTCCGCCATTTTTACAAAGCGGAAACAACACGTGTGACTTCCTGTTTGCTGTCCTGGATGAGAAAACTCTTCCAAAATGGGTCAACTTTAAATGGAAAGAATATGCTCCCACAGGAGCAAATTCTTTCCTTTAAAGTTGATCCCCACTGCGAAGGGAGACAAAATGAAAATGGCAGAGCTTTTTCCCTTGAAAGTGTACCCGTTCAACTTACAGCATGTGCATAGGCTGAGCTGGGCTTGCGCTGTCCCACGTGCATTGAAAATAATCTTATAAAAGGGTTCTTGTATATTTCAGAGAGCTCTAGATAAGAGGGGTTATGTACGATAATTAAAAGATTTTTTTCTTATTTTTCAATGAAAACATATGTTGTGACCCCTCATTAGAACCGTCTCGGCGAGACGGTTCTAATGAGGGGTCAAAACATATGTGTATATAGGAAATATAAAAAAATTATTCTTAGATTATTCCTCTTACCCCTTCTTATCTGGAGGACTGTATTTGATATTTTAAATCTCAGGTGGTTGTTAAGTTTAATATTCTGCGACTGGATTCGTAGATATAGAAATAAAATTTACTCTGACATTGTTGTTGAGTCTGAATTTCTACAACCTGTTTCAACTGTTTAACAGCTATTCGCTTTGCCTGTGCAGGTACAAACAATTTCCAAAAGACGGAACAGAATTGATCCTTGGGTTCAAACAGTCCTTTTCTGGCCGCCAATCAATCAAATATGAGTTTAAATGGCATCAGCGGTGCACTGCGGTAACAGTGTATGCCATGCTCCTTTCGAATTAAAAGTGAGATGATACCTGAAATATGGAAAGTGTGATTTTCTCAAACATTTAATTCATTCTCAAATAGGCCGGGCCGCGTAGCGCAATCGGTAGGGCACCTGACTCATAAGTCAGAGGTCCTGGATTCGATACCCGGTCTGGCCACATACTTTCGTTTTTTCCTTCCGCTGATTCAAGAAGGGCAGTTGTCAGTTACTAGCGAAAGTATGTGCACTTACATGTAGTACTGGTTAGCCGCTTAGGAGGTCTAAGCCTGCCCAGGAATAGTGTGGTATGGTTAACTGACCGTCCCGACACGACCATAGCTGTTTACCGTGGACGTAACGCACAAAATCAATCAATCAATCATTCTCAAATATTTAGTGCTCTGTTCATCTTGTTTACCTCATATTTTCTAGTCTTTAGAATCACTGAGCTCATTTAGAGCAAACAGAGTTCCAGAAAACCTGTTTCTGTTTGCTGTACACTCTAATACTGCACATGAGTAGATTAAGGTGAGTGGGTACACTTTCAGGGGAAGCAAATCTGTCATTTTAATTTCTGTCGCCGTTTTAAATGGGGATCAACTCTTAAATGAAACAATTTGCTCCTTTTAGGAGCAAATTGTTTCTTTTAAGAGTAGACGCCATTTCGAAAGGACTCCATCGCCCTGGGAAGCAAACGAGGTATCACTATATAAAAGTTGCACCCCTTTGTAAAAAATTTCTGAGATACATGGTGGTGTACCCCTATACTTAGAAAAAGTCGTTTTTCTAACATCTTTTTTTTTCTTTCTTTCTTTTTGATTTAAATATACATTCAAAGTTTATTCCCTCTGATGATTTCAGCTTCCACCTTATTCAACCGTTCGTCAAAAAAGTTTTGAAGAAAAGAGACTTAATCACTGCGACAACTCAAACATGTTCAGTTTCATCTAAAGAGACATTTTACCATATGCCCAGAACAATCATGCCTGGTATAAGAAATTCTCTTTTAATCATCTCCTGTGGTCACACTTAAATTGATCGATTTGTGTTTTGGTTTTTCTCACGCACCATACTTTCTGTACAGATATCACTGTGCAATATCACTTAATACTAATAATTTACTGCATATAAAGTTGAAGCGGAGCTAGCATGAGCCATTGGCCGGACAACGTTAAGTACCTAGAACAAATGAAGGCGGATGGATGGACGACGCGATTTTACGTCCTTTTTAACAGTATTTTATTCATATCAGGACGATAAGTGGGTGATAATGAAAGGCTGTGTGCAATGGAACCCCGTTTACGATTGAAAAGTTTCCCGACTACAGCGGAGCTCTAATCCGGAACTGCTATATCAGCAAGACAGTTCTTAACCTACTGAGCTATCGGGGCTCCCAGCAAACGGAGACTCAGACCTATCTGTGCAATTGCATACTTCAATCAAAACCATTGAAGTTGTCATACACAATCTGCAAAAACTGGCGAGTCTTAAGATTAGACTGCAAGTTATATAAGCCAGCCTAAAGCCAAAAGATAGGCAATGATCAGCAACTAATACACTCAGATCGTATATCCCGTCCTCAAAACCCAAAAAAAAAAACAGAGAAAGAAGTATTTAGTCAAACCTCGATATCTCAAAGTCAAAATTTCCATCCAAACTACTGATATCTCAAAGTAAATTTTCTGGTCCCAGAAAATTTACTTTGAGATATCAGTAGTTTCAGATAACAGAAGTTAAAATGTAAATAAAATCTGGAAGCGTGTCCAAGTTATATTCTTTGATATGAGAGGGTTGTTTGAGATATCAGTGTTCGAGATATTGAGAGCTGACTGTATAATAAGTTGACAACAGTTTGCCTCAATGGAATATTCGTCAATTTTTGTCTTCTCTGCTTATTCAGTGGGTTGGTGCGTTCTCTTTGTTTTAAACTGAATGCATACTACTCCATGTTTTTTTCTAACTTTTTGAAAGGGAGGAGGAGCCCCGATAGCTTAATGAGTTCATCGCTGGCCTGCTGACCGAGCGGTCCCGTGTTCGTTTCCCGGAGATAGAAATCTTTTCAATCGTAAAAGGGGTTCCATTGCACACAGTTTTTCAGTATCACCCTCCCATCGTCCTGATATGTTGTAAAGGAGGTAAAATTGCAAGTTATTCAACTAGCCATCCATCCATGCGAGGGGAATCAGTGTTTTTTTTATTATTTCTTGTTTGTTTTACGGGACGACGAAAACTGGTGGGGACTACTCGTGAAGGAAAGAATTTGCTCCCAGGAGCAAATTCTTTCCTTTAAGAGTTGCCCCTCATTCAAAAGAAAGACAAAATTAAAAATGGCAAAGTTGCTTCCCCTGAAAGTACACCCTTCCCATTGGATCGCCTCCAGAGAATTCTTGTCAGAAAAATAAATTCATACATGTAGCAAGTTCATATTAGATCAGTTTGGTCATTGCACGTGTAGTTCCTTTTTTAAAAACAAACATGATCAGAGATTGCTTCTAGATAGGCGCGCATAATGTGGAAACTGATCCGACCAGACGCAGGTCGCATTATGCTATCGTGTAAGACAGGTTTTCTGTCCATACTTTATTAACTCAAATTCTTTGAATGTTTCGATTTATTAATCAAATTCGACATCTCCCTAAGAGCAGACGGTTGCTTACATCATTTGAATGTAGATAAAACGATATGCATAGATCGGAAATGGAGGATTTTGTATGACGCCGATTTCAAACAGCTTCAAAAAATGCTTTTTGACTGATGGTATCAGTTCGAAACAGTGTGCTATGACTGTGCAAACGTTCAATTTCTTAATGTTGAGTCATACCTTTGAAAAAAAAGTTTTTTAAGTGAATACTTGCTAGGCGAGAAATAATTTTCAATGAAATTGTACATAATCTTTGTTTTACCCCGCTGAACGTTCAAACTGCTTTGTTTTTTTTCTGCAAAATTCTGCAGGTTAACTCCAGGGGAGAACGTATCAACAAGAGTTAGCATACAATCATCAATCAAGCTATTCTTATTGACGCTAATGGCATTATAATATCAATGAAGAATTTTTGTTATTGTTTTTAAGCCAACAGCTCAGATATACAGCTTGAACTAATGCTATAAGATTAACCGTTGAAATTTGGAGCTAAAAAGGAGCATGAACTGATTAAAAATATTTCTTTTGGCAGGTAGTTACTAAGTCGCAACACGACAAAATTAAAAAAGATGGCATTTGCGCCAAGGGAAGACTTAGATCAGCCTGGGCATCCACCCAGCTACCCTCAAAGCTACCCTTAAAGCGCACAGCGAAGACTCTGATCAGAATGGGCTGAAGCCCAGGCTGATCTGAGTCTTCGCATGGCGCACATGCCACTTTGTTGGTTTTGTCGTGTCGCGGCTCATTTCTTGTGGCAGGTAATAAATGCTCATGGCCAGATCAGATTTTTGTAGATCTTACTCTTTGAACTTTAAAGCCTCGTAGTCATTAGCTATGCCCTGGCCTTCTAAAGCTGACGGCCTGGGTTTGAATCTCGCAGGAGGCCGGAGGAACTGGAAATCTTTCAAATGTAAACGGGATCCCATTTCAGACAGCCTTCCATTATCAGCCGTTCTGATATGATTGAAGTCGCAAAACAGCCATTCATAATGTGTCTCGAACAGACTTTGCTTTCATGCTACGTGTTTTGGCATTTGCAGTGTATATATGCCTTATAGCGGCCTAAAAAGGGTAAAGGTTTCTCATAGCCTAATAGCCGTAGGGGCAGTTGGGGGATTGGAGACCCACTATATCTTGGGCACAGCAGATGAAAGGCGGGGCCCATCTCTCTCCTTTCGCTGCCTTATCCTTCCCTGATTCGAAAAAGGTACACATTTACTGCTGGGTTGACAGAGAGAGTTTTCCAGTCGTCGGATGGCGACGATGAGCCGCGAACTCACGACCTTCCGGCAACTTTCTGCACCATAACCGAGTGTCTCTAACCACTCGACTTCGATGGAAAAAATCATAATGGTTAGTTCATGTATCTATTGTCTATGTAGACTTTTTCTCTTGACCGCACTAGATCTGAAGGCTCAAATTTCAGAGGTTTTCAAGTGCGCTTTCTTTTGTATCCACACCCAAACCCTGTGGGTGATGGAATTGTGGGACACCCTACTTGTTGTCAGATAAAGCCCTCTGGGCCCTTGCTTCCCTTTTTGATGGGTATCGATTCTTGAGGAAGGGATTTGCCCCTGTAGGAGCAAATTCCTTATTCAAGAGTGGACCCCAGTTTGGAGGTCTTACCGCCGTCCTGGTTGGCAAATGGAAGGTCGCAGAAGTTGTTCCCCTTTGCAAATTGGTGGAAAAAATCAACATTATGTTATGTATTCACGGTCGTTGATATCGCGACTATTCTGCATCCTGAAATCGAACATTTCAGGGGAAGCAACTCATTTTTCTCAATCTTGGAGAATTAACATAATTATATGTTTCTATATGTACTATTTCTTTGTATCATGGTTGTATTTCTTGTCATGTCTGTAAATATTTGTCATGTTTTTGCACTCCAGTCCTGGAGGAAATAAAGATATCAATCAATCAACCCATTTCACATGGATTCGTGCCTTCTCATAGATTCGTTTTTACGGTATGCTGAGGACTGCTATTAATTTGAACAACCCTTTTGATGAAAATGATTCTATGTGTCAGAAAACCTGGTTGTCTGTGCTAAATAAAATTTTGTTTGAATTATTTTTTTTAAAAATCCTTAATTTTATTCAGTGGTGCCAAAGAAAGTCCTTCCAAACTTTTTATATTAAATACCGTGCTATAAAACTGTCAGTTTTACAAAGAAAAAGTGTGAATTAAGCTTTATATGCTAAAATATTGACAGACTAATAAAATCTGTCAATATTTGGCTATTGATTTTTGGGCATGAACTCAATGAGAAACTGTTTTTCAAGTTTTGACGTAAGGGGTAGTCTAAGACAGTGTCCTATTTTTTGTTGAAATAAATTTTCACACCAGTTTAAAGGTATACTCCCTCGTATTTCATTACGAAGTAATCACAAAATTATGAAACTGGTTAGTTGTATGCAACATAATTAAGATTTGTTCAAAAAATCTTCAGCGAAAACTTCTTTGTTACGGAGGCAGAGACGATATATCAATGCATACCCTTCTTGAATATTCACGAATATTTTGTCATCATAAATTGATTGACTCCCACAGGCGTTTCTGCAAGCATGTTTTGAATTTTATGATTGGTGGAGTAAATAACTTTACAATAGCATTAACTCTAATCTGTGCACGTGAGTTCTTTTCAGCCAATAACTGTATGAAGACGATTAAAGAAAGGGCTTAAGATTATTCATGATATATCTTTAACCTGATTAACTATGATTGCTGGGCGTATCCAGTCTTCATTTTTGGCGGGAATGGCGACCCGCTATTGCCGCTCTTTTTGTTTATTTTCTTAAAATCTCCTATTTTCAATGACCATCACAAATCGTAATTTGGCAGATAAATGTACTTTTAATAGCAATCATTATCATGCCTGGGATATAATGTTTTGTGAGAAATTTTAAAATTAATAGAAATATTGAGGGTGTAAATCTTTAATAGTTTGACATGCTGTCAGAAAGTTATTTGCAGCTATTGAATGCAAAATCAATTTACAGCTCCCCGAATTTCTGACATAAGCAGGCAAACTATAGTAAGGGGCACGAATCAACGAGAAAACAGCATATACCCCAAGACATTTCATAATGTAATGCCCTTAAGCAGCTAGTATCGAATTCGTGTCCAATTTATAAAATTTCTGCATGCAAATACGCAGGCGCGTGTTGAAATTTTGTCAAACTGACAAAATTTCAATACGCGCCTGTGTATTTGTGTACAGGCAAGTACGCCCTTGCCTTAGACGCGGTTCATATTTACATATTCTCAGAACCAATCAAATTAATTAATTGAACACCAGTCCTATATATGTACATGCATATACATGATCATAGATCAGTTTGACAAAATTTCAATACGCACCTTTGTATTTGCATACGCCCTTGCTTCAGACGTGGTTCATATTTACATGTTCAGATCTCAGAACCAATCAAATTAATTAATTGAATCCCAGTCCTATACATGTACATGTATATACATGATCACAGATACATTGTGATAATATTCCTTCAATTAACGAATACTACTTTTCAGATTTTATCCAGAACATTCTTAAATTGATTGTTTTACTCTGGTTTTCGTTGTTACATGCAAACATGGTACAATTTGGAGTTGCTGTTGAAGAAAATAAAAAACACAGACACGGTAT
Organism: Ctena decussata; assembly: GCA_963989385.1. Taxonomy (NCBI): domain Eukaryota; kingdom Metazoa; phylum Mollusca; class Bivalvia; order Lucinida; family Lucinidae; genus Ctena; species Ctena decussata. The sequence continues at coordinate 24,846,705 of OZ022510.1, forward strand.
TTCTATAACGTCTTTAAGGTACATGGGGGTTCTTCCAGATTTTTCCGCCATTTTCCAAGGGAAACAAACTTTGTGTCTTCCTGATTGCTTCCCTGAACGACGAGCACTTCCAAAAGGAGGAAATTCTTTACTTTAAGAGTTGGTCCCTATGAAGAAGGCAGGCTAAAATGATAACGACAAAAGTTGTTTCCCTGACCTTGTACCCATGCACCTCATATTTAAGTCTCCCTGCGCCTCAACGGGCACATGAAGTCCAAATGACGTCGTATTGATGTCGATGCGACGTCATTACGTCGCATCGATTTATGATAACGACAAAAGTTGTTTCCCTGACCTTGTACCCATGCACCTCATATTTAAGTCTCCCTGCGCCTCAACGGGCACATGAAGTCCAAATGACGTCGTATTGATGTCGATGCGACGTCATTACGTCGCATCGATTTCAGTTTGATGTCATTTCAACGTCATGTGCTTGCATGGGCGCATCCGCACAGTTTTAACAGTGTCTCTCGATAGGCAATGTACACCGCATGGCCTGCTGCTAATATAATCCCTTCTATTATGAATTTTCAATTTTATTCCATAAGTAGTCATAATCAGCCGTTTGCTCTCCATCAATTTTAGGAACTTTTCATTTAAGACACAATCGATGTTTATTTTCTGGTCATCTGCCATGACGTCCCAAAATGTGGCGAATCTTTACTCATGGCTTAAACTCCAGTTAGAACTTCCGCTTTGAATTTTCATTTTAAGACACAATCGATTTAGTGATTACAGACCTTTTCCTTTTCATCTAAAAATGGATAAAACAATATACCACAATAGAATGAATATCACAAAGACGAATATCAATGGAGAAACAACACGATAAAGGAAGAACACGATCGCATGAAATGTTTCGTTCTCCTCAGCAACTGTGGTCACGTGATTGTCGCCATTACGGCTGCCATTTGTCAATAGAAAGAGAATGCAGAACAAACCCATATCTACATTTACCCTGCGGAGCTATTTAATATCCTAGATAATTATTCTTTGATTATTCATGTAAAACTCCTGTTTAGCAACATCGCAGGGGACATATTTTGATACCTTCCAGTCTTCGAATGTCCCTGAGAAAACACTTGCTGTAGACCTCTCAAAAGGTTTGCGTGAAATGGCCCCTGCAAAAGAAATATTCAAAACTGAATACGTTTTCATTTTTCTATAAATTTCCAATATCTCCAATATCTCCCGGAATTGTCTAACTTGACGATTAGCAGTTTGGTTTGGTTTATTACCGAGGAGTGACGTATGAAACCAAATGAAGTTCAGTAAAAGGTATAAATTTGCCATACATTTTCACATTTACTACTAAAAACGCATGCAGTGAGTCAGAAAGGATAAGTCTATAATTTACAAATAGACATGTAATAGATTGGTTATGACAGGTCTGTGGCTGCGCTGCCAGACGATTACGCCCAGTAGCTCCATGAAGCCCTAAAGCCCGAAGTCCAATATGGAGCTATTTGTGTTCGACATGTTTGCCGGCTGGCAACGCGTCGCAATACCTGTGCTAGCCTTCAGATTTACTGCAACAATAGTTAAGCCCGTGTTACAATATCCAATTTGTTTGAACAAACACGGGGTAATTTATGTTCATTCAGATTATTTGACAGTGTAACACCCCAACCAAATAATCTTAATTGCATTTCAAAAAGTAGGATAACATTGGATGGCGATAGAAAGAGTCCAATTTTTTGACAAGCGGCTGATAAGGATGCAATTTACGACTTCACATGCAACACCAGTGGTAAACGGGTAATTTCTGGTAATAATGCTATCTAAGTCGGCAGGCGCTCAAACATGATAATTGAATCATAGAATAGACTTCCCAGAAAAATGTCTATGATTAAGCACCCATTGTATCATTTGTTTCAAATGACAGTTTCTCAATATGAGCGTTATTCGACCTGCAACATCACCTTTCCTTCTTTTTTATTTGCTTTTTTTTTCTTCTTCTTCTTATCGTTTTTTGGGGGTTTTTTTTTGTTTTTTGTTTGTTTTTTTGTCCTCGTTTTGAGTTATACAAACCAGTTTCCTGAGACAAAAAACTCGGTTAAAGGTAAATTTTGGAAAACATAAAAAAAGAATCACACGTACAGAAAACAATAGCCTATTTGTGTGAGTCTGTGTGTGGTGGCGGGGAAAAAGGGAGGGGTCTGTCTGTGTTGCTCTCTTTTCTTATTCCTCTAAAATATCAAAGTAAAGCATATTGTCATATAAATACAAACTATCATGACAATCCTTGTTGGACTGGAAACCCGTCTTGGAGACATATGCAGCCAGTGCAGACCCAGTTCCGACGCCGCATAACGCGGCGTCTAATCTGGGTTAACAATGTTGTCCATGCAAAATACAATAAATACGAAATGTGAAAATATTCACTAGAAAACCCTTAAACTAGAAATGGACTATTCCAAATAATGAGGCTGAACAAGTCCACTGGTCAAAAGGAAACTTCAAGACAATACTCATGTTGTACTTTTCATGTGAGAGTCGTCCACTTAAGGGATCAAAGAAAAATAACAAACAGGTGTGCTGAGCTAGAAATTCGAAACAGTTCTCGTTATATTTTGGCTATTTGCAGCTGTAACAGTGAGTTTTTTGTAATAAACCACTATTAATCGGTCATTTGTAAGTGGATATATCACTCTCGTTCCGTCCTTATTGTATGACCTACTTTATAACTGACCTCTGAGTGGTTTCTTACTCAACAAATCACAGTAAGAGCTTCATATATTTCTTTAAAACGCACAAAATTCTCGATTTAAAACTCTATATAAAAAGTCTCTCAAGAAAAATTCCCTATAACAGCATCATTGTGCTTTCATACAGAAAATCTCTAGTAAAATATAAAACTTACAAATGTCAAAATGTGTTTATGAAATTATCAAAACAAGAGGACCATTGGTCCTGTAGCTCACCGGGGTCCATTCAGCCTCAGTACTCTAGGGTAAGTTACTCTAAGGCCATCGGTCAATTGGTTCTGGTGAAAAAGATTTTTAAAGGTTTTAACCATATATGGGCATGTTGGTCATGTGACCTGGACGTTTGAAAAAAATTACATTCCCTTAACTCCCTGGAGGCTCTATATGAAATTTGGTTTCAAAATTGGCCCAGGGGCTTTTGAGGAGATGGTTTGATATTGTCAAAATGACAGAGTTCTGGGTCAAAAGTCAAAGAATGACCTTGACCTCTTGTACTCATAAATCTTCATGTACTCATTAAGATGACTGTAGATACTAATTTTTAGGCATAAATCTTCAAAACTTTCCATGAAATCTTATGTTCTAGCATTTTCCCACATTTGACCTTGCAGTAAAATAGTCAAGGTCAACCCAAGGTCATTATTCTGAACAATCTTGATAGTACTGGAGTTCCCAATGCTACATAGCAAGCTTCAATGCCATCGGTCAATTGGTTCTGGAGAAGAAGATTTTTAAAGGTTTTTACCATATATGGTCCTGGCGGCCATGTTGGTCATGTGACTTGGACTGTTTGAATAAATTTTCATTCCCTCAATCCCTGGAGGCTCTATATGAAATTTGATTACAATTGGCCCAGTTTTTTTTTGTTTTTTTTTTTTGGGGGGGGGGGGGGGGGGGGGAATTGTTTGATATTGTCAAAATATGAGAGTTCTGGGTCGAAGAATGACCTTGACCTCTTGTACTCACAAATCTTCATGTACTCATTAAGATACTGTATATACCAATTCTTAGGCATATCTCTTCAAAACTTTCCATGAAATCTTATGTTCTAGCATTTTCCCATTTGACCTTGCCGTAAAAAAGATCAAGGTCAACCCATGGTCATAATTTGATTAATCTTGATAGTACTCGAGTACCCAAAGCTACATACCAAGTTTCAAGGCCATCGGTCAATTGGTTCTTGAGAAGAAGATTTTTAAAGGTTTTTACCATATATGGGTGTGGCGGCCATGTTGGTCATGTGACCTAAACCGTATGAATAAGTTTTTGTTCCCTCAACTCCTGGAGGCTCTATATGAAATTTGGTTTCAATTGGCCCTGGGGCTTTTGAGGAGATTGTTTGGAATTGTCAAAATATGAGAGTTCTAGGTCAAAGGTCAAAGAATGACCTTGACCTCTTGTACTCATAAATCTTCATGTACTCATTAAGATGACTAAAGATACCAATTTTTAGCCCAAAATCTTCAACAGTTTCAAAGATATCTTATGTTCTAGCATTTTGCCATATAAAAGCACAAGGAAGCAAATTTGACCTTACCGTAAAAAAGGTCAAGGTCAACCCAAGGTCATAATTTGAACAATCTTGGTAGTACTCACGTACCCAATGCTACATACCAAGTTTCATGGCCATCGGCCTACTGGTTTTGGAGAAGAAGATTTTTTAGGTTTTTACCATATATGGGCATGGCGGCCATGTTGGTCATGTGACCAGGAACGTTTGAACAACTTTTTGTTCCTAAGGTCCCAGGAGGCTCTATATGAAATTTGGTTACAATCGGCCCAGCGGTTTCAGGGATGAAGTCGTTTGAAATTGTGGACAGACGGACGGACGACGAACGGACGACGGAGCCTGACCATACTATAAGCTGCCCCGGTGCCTCTGGCTCAGGTGAGCTAAAAATTAAAACAGACTAAACAGATATTTTAAAGCTAAATACTGATTCAAGTATATGTAATTTAAGAATTAAAAAAAAAAATAGGATAAAAAAAACGTTCATTGACGCCGACACTTCCTACATTAAATTAAACAACAAAGAAGACGCAGAAAGAATAAAAGAAAGAATCATTGTTAAAATATTTACCCATTCAAGTAAATTCCAATTGATCATCTGTAGCCTTCATGCGAGCAAGACACTTCTCCATCACTCTGATGGAATTCTGTTACAATTTCTCGCCTTCTTGAGCAAATGCCATAAAATCAAAGATAATTTATGAGGTGTATCAAGGCGCGAAGAAACTTATGGACAGGACAAAAAGCGGAGTAGCGGAGGCGACTACGCAAGTTTGTCGGGCCTTGGCTGTTCGCATGTAGATTATTTAGAAACGGATTTAAAGTACGCAGCACAGATATTGTCCTGAATGCGGGAAGGTTAAGCCTGAGTTTGTTTCCGAGAATTTCACAGTGGTAGTTTTTCTCAAGAAACGACTGATATCTCAATTTTCTGGCAATCTTTGCATGTACAGTATTCAAGTATTTATTCAATAAGTGTGCGACGCACAGACGTTTTTCCACAGCAACAAACTTTTTTTTTTTTCATTTAGACAGCTTGTACATTTGTGCTGGCCTGTCCCGGTCTATGCAATATGATAAACTGGAAACACAAACGCTCAAGCCACAAATGAAATTAGGTGGATTTGCAAACAGCACAGATCCAGATTAGGCGACTGGTAGAGTTTTTTGCAAATATGAAACCAAAATATAACAATGTTATTTGAGTCATGTGCATGTAAAGCATAGGACTGAAGAGGTTTTGCCTGAAGTAAAAGAACTGAGAGTGACAAACTGAACTGAACATAAAATTCCTGAATTGGCCACCAGTCGTCCATTTCAACTTGGGCCCAGTTGTTCAAAGCATCGTTAGCTTTATTGAGTCGTCATAAAATCAAGTATGCTCGTAAACTTTGCTGACAAAATGTGATGAGCTTTTGCGCTGGAACTATTCATAAATCGATTACATTGTATGCTCGTTTTTTTTTTTTTCTTTTTTTTTTTTTTTTTTAAGACAAACTGTGAGGAGCTTTTGCACTGCAAAAGCTCCTCACGTTTTTTCGGCAAAAATGGCGTATTATAGCATACAGTAAGTTTGAAAATTTAACATCACGTCAACAAACCGTCGGCAGTTTCGAACACATGTGCCCTGATTGGAACTAATGACTTAAAGATTGTCTCCCTTTTTTTTTAATGTTTTCAGCTTACAAGTTTGGAGAAAATGCATGTTTTTTCGATAAATGTGGAATGAAAAATAATCTTAAAATTAAAATGCAAATTACCTATTTCCTCACGGCCTGTAAAAATATCGATTTTGCCCACGTGTGTCATGTGATCATGTAAAGATATTTTTCTTATTCGTGCACGTGATTGTGACATATGAATAAATTGTTTTTGTCCAACAATGCGATTTCGAGCGCGGTCTGCGATCGTGTAAAATATTATCTTACTTTTTTGTTTAAAGTCACTTTTATCAAATATTACTATCTAAACTCTATTTCAAATGTATAGTAGACCATGTCGGAGGTATTGAATGAAATATTTCATCAAATCATTTTTGTTAATAAATGTTATTATAAACTTTAAGGGAGTAAATCTTTAAATATCAGTCGGAGAGTTATATTTTGGCTACTTGCAGAAGCTTGCATTTCTTACTTCCATACTGTAATGGAATTGTAGTTTTACCACGTGAGTATAAGATCCGTTTGCCCATGATGGGGAAAAGCGTAATTGAGCCGCGACACGAGAAAACCAACACTGTGGTCGAGCGCCCAGCGCAGACTCAGATCAGCCTGGGCATCCACCTAGTCTGTTCAGACTCTTCGCAAAGCGCTAAATGGGTAGCTGAGAGTCTAAGCTAGCTTCATGCGGACAGCGAAGACTCTGATCAGACTGGGCGGATGCCCAGGCTGATCTGAGTCTGCGCTGGTCGCACAACCACATTGTTGGTTTTGTCGTGTCGCGGCTCATGTATTTCTTGATCTTTAGTGCAAAAACTTGAATAAAATGTATGATCGCTGCATGTACGAGATATGATTAATTGAGCTGATTTCAGCATGTGGATTTTGTTTTCCTTTCAGCTGTATGTTCAAAGAAAAACCGAGTTACTAGTATAACTGGCATTAAGGATTCATGAAGTACAGTGATTGGATCAAATGGTATATGCAATTAGATCTTTCATTCGCATTTTAAAAAGCGCATCGTGTACATGTTTTGTCACATTCAAACCAAGGTTTGAAAAGATGAATTATTTTCCCTTTCGCCTGATGAGTTTTTTTTTTTTTGATTGATCATTCAATGTTACATGTACATGATACTGGATTCTTCAGGGAATGATACAGGTTTTTTTATTGGCCAATAAAAACATATTGCAGATAGCTGATTATATAAAAATATGCAACTTACCTCAAATATCCTCGGCTCTCCCAATGTAAGTTTCAGAACTCCAGTCTGACCATTTGGTTGGCTGGGTGACTGTTACTATTAATAAAATTCACTCTCAATGGGGCAAGGTATGACAGACTTTGCAGAGGCAGAATGACTTAGTTCAGACTACGCCCTCGGGTAAATAGCAGCCCCGGATCCAGGGGGTGGGTTTGGGGCTACAGCCCCGCCATCCAGGTCTCTGTGTTACCCGACTGTGTATAATGACAGTTTGAGATAATTTATCCATGTGGTTAGATTCAAATATATGTTTTGACATCTCATTAGAATCGCCTCGGCGAGGCGATTCTAATGAGATATCACAACATATATTTCAAGGCAAAAAAGACACTATCAAAAATTCTCATTAAATTGATCGCTTATTATCTCATATATTGTCAAGCCCCTCCCCTCTCCTATCTTCCGCCCCACCCCCACATATATCTCTGCACCTTCCAGCCCCACCAGTTATCCAGAGCCCCACCAGTACGTAGTAGTCTGGATCCGGGCCTGAATAGGTGCACTTTTAGGGGAAGCAACTCTGCCATTTTTATTTTTCGTCCTTGTCCTTCCTAGTTGATGTCTTCTCTTAAAAGAAAGAATTTGCTTCTCTAGAAGCAAATTCTTTCATTTAACAGCAGACACCCTTTTGGAAGGACGCTGTCGTTCAGAAGAACAAACACGAAGTCACAAAGGCTGTTTCTGATCAAAAACAGAAGCAAAAAAGCTTGGAAAAGCATATATCTTAAGTCAGTTTCATGCGGGTCAGTTAAAAGGACTTTTAAAAGTTACGTTTATGTATGACGCGCAATGTCTAAGTCAGCCTACGGAACTGCACCACCTGTGCGTAAACCCTGTTGTTACAAAACGACTGGGTCTTCTTGGAAACTTTGTAGCGAGCAGTGATAGTACGTTATACATGTACATGTCAAGTCAAAACTGCGGACTTCGTTGTTCTTTTTTGTTGTTGTTGTTGTTGTTGTTGCTGTTTTTGTTGTTGCTTTTTTTTCTTTTTTTTAACATGAAGATATTCGAACCAGAGAACCATAACAGTTTTAGAACATCAGTTGGTTGTTTGGTTGGGTGCTTTTTTTTTGCTTTTTTTTACGATGATGAAGATATTCGAACCAGAGAACCATAACAGTTTTAGAACGTCAGTTGGTTGTTTGGTCGGTTGCTTGGTTCGGGTGTTTGCTACTGTCATCGATATTGCCTCTTCCCCCGCCCCCATCGGCGCCATTCCAACCCCTAAAAAAACACCAGGCGTACCGTGTTAAATGGACTTCGATGGGGCGTTATTATACATGTACTACTAGGATGGCCCACCGCAAACACTTTGTGACTTTTTGGGATGAAATAACGAAAACGCTCCAAAAATTTTCAACATTTTATATTGTTTTCATAATCGCTTTTTTCTCCAAACTTATACGACCAACAAAATCCTAAGTAAACGCGCAATTCCATTCCCACGTGGTAATTAAAAAAAAATCAAACCTCTGCAAATAGGTAGGCAAAGCACGTCGTTTTGAGGAATGAATTTCATTTTTCTGGTGTTTATCGAAATATAAACTACATTGGGTCGCGTGCAAAGTAAGTGAACCCCAATGTAGTTTATACTTCGATAAACACCAAAAACATAAGTTCATTCCTTATATTTACATTCTTTTCTATCTATTATTTGACCACAACTTCGCGTTAGGGGCTACAGTTGAAAGAAGAAAAACATTTATAAGCAGTTTTACTACTAAAAGCGGAACATCGTCAACGATGCAACAACGACGTCACAAAGTCACATACATCCAATCAGATTGGAAAACCATGGTTTATTTTATATATTTTGCTGTTAATCTTTGAGAAATTAAAACTGCATGTTTTTTCAAGCAAACTGAATTGGTTCTATTAGTTAAATGAGTGAGGTTGGCTTTCAAACATAAATTTCTTGACTTCACTTTGTGACAAATTATGATTTTTGAGGAAATTTCGTGATTGTAGTGTAAAGGAAAAATACAGATAAACTATTTAGTTCCTGGGCCTTGTGGAAATTTAAGGGCTATATAATTTGTACAGAGGGGGTCCTGATTTTGAAGACTGATCTTTAATTGCAAATTATTTGGTACTAGTTAATTTTGAAGTTTGTTTGGTATCTTTTCATACTTAAAGGGCATTCATACTTTATCACTCCTGAGCTAGATTCGTGAAAGCTTCAAAAACAAACAGTCACCAACCAATAGAATGGACTTACTGTCTACAGTGAGGCTCCTGCCAGTGACGGGCATATAATAAATTGTCTCTCCACATCCAAGATTTGTAAGAAAATAAAATATAATGTAGCTGACACTCATCACCGGATGTCCATTCACCCCCATTGTTGTCAATAATCCAGTCCCTCTGCTCCTTATCCTATGCCATCCTCTTTATCATCCCACCTCCCCCAACCCCACCCACCTCATATGATCCTTGTATTTTCTGACAGCCCTTTGTCATTTTCTCTTAATTATCTTTTCTGTAAAATCTGTACCTGATAACAAATTCCAGTGTACCACAGAATTCTCCCACAGTTGTCTTGCTGTTAATTTTCACTAAACTCAAATTTAGCTATCTGCTTTGGATGTAAACAAACATCTACCATCACAGTCTGGCTTCATTTCTTCACAACACAAACTATATTTTTCCTTCAACAGTCATGAAATTGTGGCCCCAGACATGCAAAATATGATCATTAAGTTTTATAACTTTTTGTCAACAATAAATAAACTTAACATTCCCTTTAACAGCCCACCTGTCAAAATTATTGTGCTTGGTAGCCATGCTGTTTACCCATCATGCACTCTGTGTCCATGGTAATGATGTCATCAAATACCCTTGTGACATCATCATGAGGTTATAAGCAATTAACTGATATAATTTCCAATTATTGATTATTTGTGTGTGAGTAGCACAGAGCAAAATAAACACACTGTGTAAACTAAGTCTACTAATTTTCTTCTTGGGTGGCGAATAATTATGTTCCTTGACTGTACGTCGAACATGAAATGCACCAGTCCGAAGTAAAGAGTTTCTTTCTTGTCGTTGTGTTTATCTAGTTTTCGAAAATTTTACGATCTGATTTTATAATTTGCTCAACAATTACAGAGAACATATAAGCCGCGACACGAGAAAACCAACCGAAAGTGGTTGTGCGCCAAGCGCAGATTCAGATCAGCCTCGGCATCCGCCTAGTCTGCGCAGTCTTACCTAAGCGCTTTAAGGGTAGCTAAGGGTCTAAGCTACCTTCATGCGGACAGCGAAGACTCTGATCAGATTGGGCGGACCAAGGATTATCTTAGTCTGCGCTGGGCGCACAACCAAATTGTTGGTTTTCTCGCGTCGCGGCTCGTTAGAAACAAACAAGCCAGGTGGGGATGAAAGGAGGCGGTTGGTGACGAGAGTGGGGGTGGGTGGGGGCCAGGGAAGTGGGGGAATTCGTCTTGACTGATGCTCGGAGTGATGTAAATGTCCAAAACATAACTTGAGCAGTCGTTGCTATGACAGCGTACTTCTCTCTCTCTCTCTCTCTCTCTCTCTCTCTCTCTCTCTCTCTGTCCGATTTGGCTTCATTGTTGTTACACACATGTACACTGAGATTTATTACAGTCATTTGAATCTTACCAGCAGTTGAGCCGCAACAGGGAAAGAGGAATCTAGTCGGATATGATAACAGCAAAATCTGCTTAGTCTAACAAGACTGCTTCAAGATACAAAGCTGTATATATAAGCGAATAGCAAAACCCTGATTGGCTTGCAAGCAAACACTTTCCGTTCTGAATTAAGTTACGAAGAGTGTTTCGTGTGTTCGATGATGAGCCTGAAAATGTGTCGGGGTGTGCGGATGTGGGAGGTGTGGGGAAAATTTTGAGGCTTGCTACGTGCCATCCGACGTTTGGCACGTGGCACAAAAACAGCCATTTATTCCGTGGAAGCAAAGTACTGTACATGAACTTAAACTGTATATGAATCGCTCCACTTTGGTGGCAAATTCCACATCCCGAATTTATAAGCGTAAAGACCATATACTTAAACAATCTGCTTGAAAGCTGAAAATAGCGGGCGTGTGAGGAACTGTTAAAATACGCATGAACGTTGTATACTTATTCAAGCAACCCATCATTGTCTTCATTTAGCAAAATGTGCATGAACAAAAAAGCTACCAGCCAAGATCCATATAGAATGCACACATGCAAGCTGTTCATCTTAACTTTTATAACAATTGTAGTGCAGGCTATCTTAGTCTTCATCTTAACTTTTGTAACAATTGTAGTGCAGGCTATCTTAGTCTTTGCTTGTTTCAGGTCACCCGTGTAATTACTGACCCTCAGAAAATACTACAGTAAGGGAAAAAGTAAAAACCTTCCCGCACGTCACCACATTTGGTAGCTTAGAGTTGGCAAATGAGAATCTGAAGGCCGCTAGCTCAATTCCTAGCATTGCCTAATGAATATATTTCGACTGATGTCCTATTCGATTCGGAAATCGACTGCCCAATTATTTAATTTCAGGACGCAGAGTATGAAGAATAAGCCCAGAGTTGAGTATAAAGTGTACTGGATTGCCCTTTACATGTGCCTTCGGAACGATTCGTAAATGCAAAAATATCAAATCTTCTGGTGACCTGCAAGATACCCGCAAGATACCCGGGCCTGCTAGTCAACCGGACAATTACAATGTTACAATTCTAGTCGGCATATAAATGAAGAATGAACACGTTAAGCATTGGAAGGAACTGAAATTGAGAGTGTACATGTAAATGTGTCGGCCTAGGGCAACCGGGTACACTTTGAGGGGAAGCATCTCGGCAATAATATTTTTGATTTATCCTACCTTTCCAATGGGACTAAACTCTTTAAGGAAAGCATTTGCTCCTTTGGAGCAAAGAATTTTTGAAGAGTCTCCCAGTTCAGGAAAACTAACAGGAAATTAATAAAGTTGTGTATTGATAATAAGTCTACGATAATTTGTGCCAGTTATCCATGAAAACGTGGTGCGGCTGTATATAGAACCTCCTCGCCAAGACTACTCTAATGTGAGGCAGCATCAGTCATTTTAATAGAGAAATAGGAAAACACGATTTGAATTATGTTGTTTGTTTATATGTGACTGCATAACCCAAAGGGTCCGTAATTGGAGAAATAAATGTTCTATTCTCTCCTATTATTTGATGTAGATTTACCCGTGTACCTGCAGATTTAGATATGTAAATGTTGCCCCCCCCCCCCCCCCCCCCCAATCCCCCCAAACACAGAGAGAGAGAGAGAGAGAGATGCCTGACGAGTTTCTCAAATTTATACAAGCAATGCAAAAACATCGCATGCATACAGTGCACTGCTAACCCTTCTCAAACGCGTAACTGCTTATACGCTAACAACCAAGTGCGTATTGTAATTTTGTCAAATAGACAAAATTTCAACAGGTATGGCCATATTTGATGTTGCTGGTATTTGTAAGTTGAACAGGATTTCAATAGTAGCGGCAAGCAGACACGACTATATAAAGTATCTTTGGGGCCCACCTCTTATTCTTGCTCTCAAAGGATAAACATAATTGTGCGTAAAGTGTAATAACCCTGCACTCCTGCTTCTAACCGTCCCACGAGGGAGGGGGGGGGAGGGCATTCCTCATCCCTCCCAGGTTACTCACATACAACTGTAGATTTGACTTTTGAAATCAAGCGCGTGATTTGCTAAAAAAAGAACTTTGTAAGTTGTGAGGGGAAAGGCTAATCCTGAACAATAGCATGAACTGTACCTAAATGAACATCAATTGCTGATTAAGTCCGTCTTTTAAGCCACGATTATACAAATTACTAATCGATTCAAAATCACGTCATAAACATATGTTTACGATTTGCTAGAGCATAGAGGTGATAGTTGACATTATTCTATCTGACAATAAAATATGAATAAAATGAATTTGCTTGACTGTTTTATTCGGTCTTGGTTGAAGATTAATCAGTGAGAGGTGTATCGTTTCTACGGACAGGCCGAATTGTGAGTTTGTTATTGGCAGTGAACACTTAGCGCGTAAGGCTGGCATGATTTCGACGCCATTTTCGGTTTGTTTTCAAGCCGAGTGGTCATATGTTATTTTGCAATTTTAAAATGTTCCAAAACCAAATTTTCTGAAATTTCACATAATAGTAAAATATACATCAATATTTATCATGGCATAGGTCTGCGTTTCGGAGAAAGTCGAATAAGCTGTAAATCGTAATTTTTTGTTCACATGTTTGACGCTGACGTAAAGGGCACTGTTTCGTCAATAATTACACACGCGGAAAAGGGTGTCCTGGAATTATTTTAACAGAAATATTCAATAATGGAAGTCAGAAAAGTGATTAATCTGTATGGTGGCGTTAAAGTACTATGGGGTTCGTCGATAGCCATTTTGATGGCGACAATTTCGAACAAAAATTCGTTGCTATGTGTTTGATTATATCCCTACTCCTTGGAGCTGCGTTCCAACTGTTACGTTCTAATGGCTTAACATGGGGCTATTCAATAAATACATTGAGAATGTAAATGTATGCGACTAATATGCTTTATAAACCATATTTGAGCCGCGACACGACAAAACCAACAATGTGGTTGTGCGCCCAGCGCAGACTCAGATCAGTCTAGGCATCCACCCAGTCTGATCAGACCCTTCGCTAAGCGCTTAAAGGGTAGGTAAGGGTCTAAGGTACCTCCATGCGGACAGTGAAGACTCTGATCAGACTGGGCGGATGCCCAGGCTGATCTGAGTCTGCGCTGGGCGAAAAACCACATTGTTGGTTTTGTCGTGTCGCGGCTCATTTGTGCTCAAGTTTGACGTTGCTGTAAACAAACTGTGTGGTTTTCATAAAACCACTGAAAGAGGTCAAACCCATATTTCGGTTTGGCCAATGATTTTGATGGTCCTGAACACCACCCTTTTGTGCTTTGCAAGCTGGTTATTGTACCATATATGTGTCGTGTTTGGGCTAACTAATTGTATGACTCTTCATTTCAATTTCTAGCTGGGGAATGGAATGGCGAGCTAACAAGAGGTGAAAAAGTCAGGATGAAGTGAAAACGGTACATGTAACATATGGCATGTGCGAAACAGTTAAGACTAAGAGCAGCCTGCGCTGGCCGATCCAAAATTTCCCTCTTTTCATGCATAAATTGGAAATGTACTGCTCGCGCAAAGCCAGGCTCTTGTCAGTTTACGTGAATGTGCAGAAAAAAGTTTCGTCTTGACTTTTCGAATATAAACTAATATTGTTCTTCTCACGACACTACTAAATCATGGAAGTGCAATGATGACAGTTTTCATACAAGATACTCTTGTTTATACACATTTAAACAACAAGGATTAATTAAAGATAAACGGATGCCCATTTCAGAGTAAACGGCTCTGCTATTTTTATATTTGTCTCCCTTCTGTTCAGACAGCATCTCCTAAAGAGAATAATTTGCTCAATTTTGGATTGGCTTTATTGTCCAGAGAAGCAAACAGGAAGTCACAAGTCATGAAAGTTGCCCCTTTGTAACAAAATTCCGCGATGTGGGCTAAGTCACCAGTCTGCGCATTATCATAAAAATAAAACATGTAGGCCTACAAATAGCTCGCTTCTAGAAATCGCAGGCGAGAGACAAAAAGCTGAAAATCATGATGGTATATTTGATCTATGGTATGCATTCACGCATGTGCGAGCATAAAAAGCCTATGGAGAGGCTAAGCACTTTCACAGCCCGGTCGAGCGTTTCCTGTTATCTCAATTACTCTGTGAATTCTAAATAATCTGCAAGCACAAAAATGATGGTTTGGACTAGACAAAGAAAAAGCGACTGGTTTGCTTGTGTTTATGGCAAATGCGTAAATTGGCATACGCATGCTTGCCACACATATACATGTATCCCCAACAAAGTAGAATGTGCGCCCAGTAAAGACTCAGTTCAGCCTGGGCATCCGCCCGATCTGATCAAAGTCTTCGCTGTCTGCATGTACCTAGCTGAGACCCTTAGCTACTCTTCATACGCACCAAAGAGAAAATAATTCAGCCGCTTCATCTGGATCTTCACTGTTTGCCCTCTGGTCTTTGATTTCTTAGTACATGCATGATATTGCTTAAATATTTTTGTATTTTTCAATTATGCAGACGTCAATTTTGTTCTCTGCTTTTTGGCGGTGTTAGGGCTAACAGTTTTGGTACACCTGACAATGGTCAGTCATAACAAAAGCACTTTCTGTCAATATACAATAAATCACAGATAATATATCAGTTTTTCTAACCAAATATAGAATACAAATTTACCCATCCCATACAGTATTTTGGCTCACCAATCACAGATAATATAATATTTTTACCCTTCAAATCATATATAACAGCTTACTAATGTATCACAGCTTATTAATCACAGATAGAGTAGATGACATATCAAACACATACACCATAGGTCACTGTCTGGGTCGATATCCGGAACATCCTTTTTAGGAAACGGAACAGACCACCAAAGATGGCGGACCGGTTTACACACGTTAGGTACAGTGTAGGTGCTTCGTTTTATCGATTTTTCTGACTATATATCCTACGGATCGGTCAAACGAGCCATATGAGCGATCGAAGAATACATTTCTCCATATAAAACAGGCAGTGCTTTGGCGCAAAGTGTACACACCAACTTGTATCTACATATTTTCAAGTCTGTTATCGTGCAGTTGTAATTTTTAGTGGTGATCCAAATATTCTCTTGACTTTCCTATGAAACGTTATTCATATAGTTTTGCTATTTTAATAAAATACGATGCCCAATTCAGTTCTGTCCCAGACCCAGAAAACCGTGTTTAATTGATTTGTTGCTTTACGTCCACGGTAAACAGTAAATCTCTTTACTGACTTTTGAGAAATACTAATTTTTATTTGCCGTGTAATTTGCATTTGTCTAGTTTAACACAAATTATGTGTCTTTGTGTAGGAAAATGTCAACGCAACATCTTGCAAAAATTCACGAAAATGTCAACGGATTTCGCCACATTAATGCCTGTTTGATATGGAGAAATGTATTCTTCGTTTGTTGATATGGCTAGTTTGACTGATGCATACGATACAAAGTCAGAAAATTCGATAAAATGAAGCATACCTAGCGTGTGTAAACCGGTCCGCCCTATTTGGTGGGATGTTCCGTTCCTAAAAAGGATGTTCCGGATCTCGATCCAGACAGTGAGGTGACATACCAGTTCATACATCACAGGTTCAACTCCAGCTAAATGTTTTTGAGGATAATTCTGAGATTTTTTACTTATTTCTCATCGAAAACATATGCTGTGACGCTTCATTAGAACGTCTTGATAAGACGATTCTAATGAGGGGTCAGAAACTATGTTTTTACGAAAAACTATGGAAAAAGTCCCAAAATTAACTGCTTAACCGTTGCTGATAATGAGCACTGTCCAGTTATCACTCACAGATACAAGCACCCATCACAGACAAAATAATGGTTCACCAGCACGTTTTACTAGGGATTTCCGACATAAGCTACGAAACCATAACGGACGAACGTTAGCTACGATAGCATACGTTAGGAGCAAATTACTGGGGAGCGATTATTCTTTATAAAGTCCTTCTGTAAAATTCTTCAGAAATTTCAAATCGTATATTAATGTTGGTCTTGTCGTGAGAAAAAGCTTGTCTTAAGGCACGGGAAAAGTTCGTATGCCCATATCAGCCTGAACACATGTGCAGACTGGTTAGAACGTTCTGAAAGTTTCAGTGCCTAGTTAAAAGGGGTTAACTGCGCATGCTAGGACTACAATGTGCAAATGCAGAGGCTCGAATGAGTATGCCTTGTTTAAACGGCCTTAGCTTAGTGTTTCACACGACGCGGCTCATACATGTACATACAAATATCACATATGCAGTACTGTGCAGCCAACATTCTGATTTTTATCTCTGACTACTTGAGTTGTCCTCTCTCTCTCTCTCTCTCTCTCTGCCTACCCCTCCTCCCCCACTACCCGCTTCCCTCCTGAAAAAAAGTCTTAATTCCGCACACACAGCAGGCACTTTTAATACCCCCTGTGTGTGTGCGCAGTACAAGAATTAGCTTTAACTAAAACATGGTCTACGCGTAGAAACCTTCGCGCACATTGTTTCAAGGAAACCCTTGTAAGTAATAAAGGTACAAGGAAAACAGAGGAGTGGCCTTTTCAGAAAGGTTGAGCTTCGATGCAAAACACTACATGACAATCAACTCATTAAACTTCGTTTTGCATTTGGTGATATCGCGGACACGCGCATCTCCAACTAAAATTGCTTTCGGAACAACACGAAACACTAGTCGACTTCCAAGCGTAGACCCCCAGACGCTGAAAGGTTTCACTGCATCTCAGCACCATTCTACCATCTCTGCTGATTAGTCTAGGGTCGAGATTAACATATTTTGTAATTATGCCCGCAGAAAATTATGTTTCCACTGGGACTAAATGTTTTACGTCTGTCCGTCCACCCATTCTCGGTTACAGTATGAACTGAACTCTTGGGACACGGTAATGGATATACGGTGATGAGTGTGTTACATGGTAGGAATGAAAATCGGGGGTATATCTCATGTTCATCCCTGCATTTGTCTATTTTTATGCCCCTGAAGGGACTTTGGTGGCATATTAAAATGCACCGTCCGTCCGTCCGTCTTAGAGATAACTTTAAAACTGCTGAAGCAAATCTGATGAAACTTAACACAAAGATTAACACAGCGAGAAGGTGTGTCGCGCACTAGACTTAGGTCGCTACACCCAAGGTCAAGGCCACAATTTGGTCAGAGGTCAATTTGTGTTTCAAAATCGAGTTTCAGCGATAACTAATAAACCAATGAAGCAAATTTAAAGAAACTTCACAGAATAGGCCTAATGAGAAGATGTACCATGCACAAGACATAGGTTCCAACACCCAAGGTCAAGATCATAGCCAGAGGTCAAAGGTCAACTCATTTACCTTCAATGACTTAAAAACTACTGAAGCAAACTTAACTTTGTGAAAAGGAAATAATTATTGAGATCATATGTCACGCAAATTACTGATCTGTCGTCCAAGGTCAGGGTCACAGTCAGAGCTCAGAGGTCAAATAATGTCTCTGAACTGACTCAAAACTGTTGAAGCAAATTTCATCAAATTTCACTGAAAGGTAAAGCAACATAAAATGGTAAAGTATAATGATAAGTTATGTCAAGTGCGACATTTGGATTACCACACCCAGTGTCAAGGACACAACGCAGTTTGGTTAGTGGTTGAATGAAGTCTCCATGAATCCTCTTAAACTTCCGAAATGCATTTAAATGTCACAGAAAAGTAAAGCAAAATGAGAATGTATGTCATGTGCAAGACTCAGGTTCCATGCCCAAGTCAAGGTCATAACCAGGGCTCAAAGATCAGTTTAAGCGGCCTTCGGGGGCATTTGTTATTTCTTTTTCTTTTGAAGATTGAAATTTTGTTTTGTGTTCTTTTCAGCCATTTATAAAGATACATGTAGAATGTTAACATTGGCGGTTAGAAAGACAGCTGTTTTTTTGTAACAGTTTCTTTCGACAATATTTGAAATGAATTTTTGCCTGACAGTTTTGTTTTTCGGTAAGTACATACTACTGCAACAATGTTTAGTTACAGGTAGAAAATGTGTAAAATTTAGCAACTTTGGGGTTTGAACTGGCCCGCTAGTCCTCTGTTACCTGTTTTTGTCAGTTAATTTTTTTCCTACTTTGAAATTTTATCAGCATTAAAAATGTTCAAACTTGGAATACATGTAGGGGCAGACAGTGACTTCTTGTATTGTGTTATTGATAACTGGGCATATCGCCCCAAGCTTGCCTTGTGTTCATGTTTTCTTTCTCTTTTTGTTTCATATACATGTATTGAATATTGTGCCACAGTTTTCTCAATTATTAGCCGAAACAGACATGTTTTAAACTGGTAAACATGCCGACAGTCGTGAATATATTTGGTAATATTCGTCCTTGTATTTGTTCATTTTCTGTCTATGTTTTGTTTGAAAATTAGGAAAAAATCTTTGTTTCAACATGATAAGTGGAACCTTAGAATTCGGATTTCACATTATAATTTGTTGAGGGTAACCAGAGAGAGGCTATGCGTTGCTTCTGGCATGAGCTATTTCCTCTTATAAAAAGCAAAAACAAAACTGGCTTTATTGTGGTTTCAATTCATTGTTTTAGTATTTCAATGAATTCATGATATATAAATACAGGTCAGGTTTAAGTAGAACCTGACACAAGTCACTGCTCCTTTAAAACGCGAAAATGGACACGATTTGGTTTGCATTCCATACGTTGTAATCGGATTTCAGGGGGAAAAATGAAGACAAGGAATGAGTCAGTTTTGAAAAAGAATGTTTGAACCCAAGTAGCAAAACATGCCAGGAAAGTGGAAAGTTTGTGGTTTGCGACTGAGTGACTTAATGATTGAGTTGGATTATCGACCCTTTGAGATAGAATTTCAGTGCAAATGGAGCCAAGAGCGAAAATAACAATAATAATAAAAAGATAATATAGGCAAGAACAGCACATCCGGCAACTACTGCAAGCACAGCAGGTCCTTGCCTTATCTCAAAGCTAATATCGGAAGCTCGTCTTTTACGGCAACTTTGCCCCACAGTTCCATCCTCTCCTGTTAGCCAGCATTTCAATTTCTTATTGTCGGTAATGGTGATGAAGCACATTTCGGTTAGAAAACGGCAATAATACATTATGGAATGAGTACGATATTAAATGAACGTTTGATTTTAGTATTTTGAAATCAGATCTCAGTGAATTTCATTTATTATCTTTGGATTCTGCCATAGGGCCCATGGTAAACGTAAGGAAAACAGCAAAACAATCAGAAGGGAAAATGTAGATATTTGCTTGATATGATAAATGTTTCTATTAGAGAGTTAGAGTGTAGCTTTCCCCCTATTCCCCTCGCCCGCCCTCTCCAGCCGAAAAACGGCTATAGGAGAAACGACATAGTGAAATATCCCCGCCTCAAAAAGCCACTCTTACTCCGTAATCTTTTCCCCTACAGAAGTGTTTTGATATATAGCGTGATTCCCCGTTTTCATTAAAGCTGAAATCCACATTTCTCATACATATGTGTTGGCACGTACATAAGAGCACATTCACGCTGGCATAAGCATAGAGACACATGCAAACACACATTCAAGTTTGGCATTACAGTCTACAGTTTTGTATCGGCTTGCCATTACCTACAGAAAAAATAATCTGGCATACAATTTTATTCATCTGTTAATAATATTTCTTCCCAGACAGACAGCTGGGCAAGCATACAGACATACACACGCAACTAATAATCAACATTTATTTTACACTAGATAATGAAGTTATCGGTGAGATTTCTCCTTCTTCTCAAGCCTACATACTTTATATAGATGAGAAACGCATACATATATATTCAGAAAACGCTCACATTGTGCGCGAGACGAGTTTGCAAAAACACCCTGAAACAGGCACGTATGCGCATAACCACGAACACATAAACCTTTGCAATGACACACACACACACACACACACAGACAGACACACACACACACGCACACACATATCTTTTGTTCTGAGCTGTTTTTCCCGACTCGGAAACAAGATGGGCACATAGTCAAACGCATGTTTACTATATCAGGCGGTTAATTCTCATTTCTGTTTGATACCTGTTTTCACTAAATTATGATCGAGAGGGCAGGGAGCAAATTCCACTACATATTACAGGGAAAATTCCATTATTATTAGAAAAGGTCATTGCAAAAAAAAAAAAAAAAGTATAGGAAATTTTCCCCAGAGACAATTGGCTGAAAAGTGAAATTTCCGGGGAAGAAGGGGGAGGTATGATTCTACTGTATAGCCATATATCCGGAGAGGGGGGTGGGGTTTCTATGAAACAAAAAAAACACACACACACACACAAAAAAACAGCCATTTTGCAGTGAGAATGATTGCGAGCCGGGAGAAGCTACTCTCTGGCTTCTCTCTGACAATTTCCAGTAAAAGTAACAATTTTTTACTGACGGTTGTAATTTAGTAAAATAAAAGTAGTCCGTCTGGACCCTTTTCTCTCCGCTCCTTCCCTTACCCTCTTCAACCTACCGTCGTCGTCTCCTGTCTGAAAATTAATTCTTCTCTTTTTTTTTCAACAGTTTCATTTTCAACACGTTTTTGTTTTATTTTATTTAGAGTTTCTACAGACAATACCCATTAAAAGATGCGCTCTGGTCAAGCGGTTAGAGCGACTCGGCTATGGTGCTGAACTTCGGGTCGCGAGCTCGAATCCCGACTTTTTAAAATTCGGACTTAACAATATGGCAAGTACTAACACATTGCAGAAATTATACCACTTAATTGCTCAGTATGATCAGAATCTTCACGGTACACTTAAGTGAATTTCCAAAACATGCAGACTGTATGTGTAAACAGTTAAAGGCTCTAAATACACTACGCGGGTGACCATGCTGATCTTAGTCTTCCATAGCCGAAGATGTCAGTCTGTCAGTTCTACTACAAACGCAGTCAGTCAAACGGAACTTTTAATAACGTTTGATATCTAATACGTACATGTCGTGTACTGTTTAAATGTATCGGAAAACTGCACCCGAATAACCGGATTCAAATACGAAAGTCTCCCCAGTAAACAGCTTCTAACGTCTGCTATCGTTTCGCTAACGTAGTTAAGGTTCGTTGGTTGTCGTACCGTATCTTATGTCGGAAATCCCTATTAGAACAGATACGACATGTAATTCAAATCATCCTCGGCAGATAGCATGTCAGCTAAGTTATCACAGAAATCACATCAGCTTAGTTATCACAGATATTATATTAGTTTCCAATATTTGTATGGCCCATGTTTCTTCTCTTGAATTTGTTCTCTGCTCTTGAAGGAACTCTTTCTCTTTTAGATTTTAATTTTAACTACACCAGGCTATACAAAAGCTTTCCCAATCACAGATAACATATCAATCAACCAGTAAATATACCAGCTCAGCTTTCAGCTGTAGAACCATAGCTGCCATGTAGCGTCTCTTTAACCTTTGGTCTGCTGGGGAAGGGGGGGGGGGGGGGGGGGGGGGGGAGGGGTGCAGACCCAGATCAGAACTCCCCATACCAGATCAACGTCTACACTCTTTTACATTTTTATCTTCGTGTAAATTCAGAGCACACTAGTTAAACTTGGTATGAAGATGATTCCTTCTTATGAATAAAGCGGGTTAATAATGAGTCTATAGCCGTACAAACATGAACCGCGACACGACAAAATCAACAATGTGGCATGTGCGCCCAGCGACTGAGTCTCAGACCAGCCTGGGCATCCGCCCAGTCTGATCAGAGTCTTCGCTTTGCGCTTAAAGAGTCGCTAAGGGTCTAAGCTAGCTCCATGCGGACAGAGAAGACTCTGATTAGACTGGGCAGATGCCCAGGCTGTTCTGAAACTTCGCTGGGTGCACATACCACCTTGTTGGTTTTGTCGTGTCGCGGGTCAATTATGGTGTTCTCGCGTTCAAAATTATTATATCACACCTCCGTTTCCGCAGCATCTTTCATTAACCATTGCATTTCCTGATTTCTTTTGTTCCTCATATTCCTAAACTTTTGTGCCGTGGCAACCGAGCCATGTGAAATTTGTTCCGTTTGTTTATTTCTGACGACGTCCTTTGTTTGGGTCGCATTCAACTGAGCAGTCGCTTCAAATGCGTCTACATTCGAGACACCATTTTTATTCTTTCGTTTCTTTTCAGGCAACGGCGGTGGAATATCACTTACTTTTATTTTATTGTCAGGCGTTTCACAATCTCTTGGAGATAACGCATCGATGTCATCAAACGCAGAGTTACCTTTTCCTTTAGTTCGCGGCATAGTATTGTTATATCCGCCATTTAACCTTGGAGAGATCATATCATTACTTTTCATATGTTTGTTAAACTCATTCGCTGTCTTAGTTTCTACTTTAAAGCTAGAACTAACACATGACTTAGGCACAGATTTAAAGTCAGAATTGTAACCAACATTAGGATCGTGTGATTGTGAAGTTTTCCAGTCATTTCGTTCTCTTGGTGAATTTATACTCGTTTCTGATGACGAATTTAATCGCCGACTGCTATGTTTATCATAGGAATAACCGCCCTGCAATAACTGTGATACAAAACCAAGCTCATTTTGTTTAGGCTTGTTGTCACTAGTTTCCTGTTGACTAAATGCTTTTTGAGGCTGTTGCCGTTTTCTTTCCATTGAATGCACTATCTCCTTAGCATATCTATTTCTTTCGCGGTTAGAGTCAGTAGCCATTATATGACCCGTTCCAACTTTGTCTGTCCTTTTAGCTGGGAATGTCTCAGATGCAGGTCGAGCGCTTACAACATCTACAGGGACTTGCTTATTACTTTGATAGCCTCCGAGATATTTACCATTTCCAATAAATCGACTGTTTCCATTCATAGCGTTCATTGTTTCAGAGTTCGATAAAGGAATTTCCGAAAATGGCCTTGTATTTATATTCATGCTTAGTTCAAAGTCATTTAAGTTTCGAGTTCCTTTTAGAACACCGTCGTTTACCATACTAGGCAATCCTGTCAAGGAGTTAATACCATTCTTACTGTTAAATTTTTGAACCGGGTTAATGCTTCGCTCTTGGCGTAAACTAGAGCCACCTAATGGCTGTAATTGGGTATTTCTCATCGACTTTGGCAAAGGTAAATGTTGAGCATCATTTGGCATTGGTGTACCTTCTCTGTCAAGACCACGATGCGGTGCATGGATCTGTGCTCTCTGTTTAATTTCGTTAACAGGTTCTGATGCACTGGCAACTGCAAGTCTATGGACTTTCACGCTATCTGCTGTCAAAGACGACACAGTTTCAAAACTATCATTAAAATCATTATCAGTGCCAGGTCTCCTCATAAGATTAGTCGGCGATCCACAGCTACTAAGCCAACTATCGGGACTACGAGCACGGTACGGTACCTTTCTATCAAGATCAGAAAGATCATCACATATAGTAGACCTTTCATCTTCAGTCTCAGAGTCGAAGGTAGGCGTTGGTATCACGATTCCGTTGATAATTGTTTTATTATGTTCATTATGTTTATCGGCAAGTATTGAAACAGTTTTTTTCTTGGTATTATTGCTAGTTGCGTTTGACTTAACTTCGTCGTCTTTATCAGAATAATCATATACCATGACCCCTTTGTATGTCCGTTTAGACGGTATCGGAGCACGAGTTTTCTCCTTATTCACAACAGCTGTATCTGTATCATTTGTACGACTAGGAATAGACACTTCGTTTCTAGGACTGAATATTTTGACCGGATTGTCATCAGTATTGCCTGCATGATTATCCTTGTCCTTGTTTGTGTCATTATTTCTTGGACTAAATATTTTAGGGCTCGTTATAATGTCTATAGTTCTTTGACTACATCTTGGAGTATTCCCTTTGCCCTCGACCCAGTTATTGCACCGTTGTTCATTACTAGCACGGACTCTGTCAATTTCATCATCGTCAGTATTACTTACTAAATCCGTTTTCGACCTGCTATCATTATGAAAATCTACTTTATGGCTCAACTTTATGTTATCTTTACCCTCACAGTACTTGTCATCCAATTCAGTCCTACCAAGAAGCCAATTTTCTCTATCTTTTGCCCATATGGATACTTCGTTTAGCAAACTATCGACATTATTTTGTTCAGAATAAAGATTTTTATCGCTTTGTAAATTAGTTACTTTAGTTGTGCTCTTAGCACTTTCATTCGACATTTTCACAGGCACTGCATTAGTATATGAAGTTTTCTTTCGAGAACCGTTGTGCTCATCTTGAGACGAAATATTCCCATCGGCATTGTCAACTGAACTTTCTGTCTCCACTCCACTATCCTTTGGTTGCTCTGTCCCAAACAGATCTCGTTCAAACTTTGTCATGTCTGGATCGTCTACACTACTTTCTGGTCTATATGTTTCTAACGTACCAATACCGTCGTGATAAATGGCGTCCAATTTCTTTTGAGTTTTGAGATAAAGGCCGTCAATTACTTCTTCCATTGATCTATTCTTTACTTCCGTGTCGTTATCAGCATCAGGTACAGGGTTCTTTGGGCGTTTAATCTCATCATTGTCGGAATCCTCTGAGTCGTCTGAACCACTTCCTGATACCGATATAGACCCTTGAAGTAAAGAGGAAAAAACATTTCAGCATATTGATTAGACCTTGCAATAAAACTTGATGAAGTGCAGAAGATAATTATTAGATATTTTCTTTTCATGTTTCACTTTTGATAAAGAAAGAAAATATGTGACTGACGTCTGTCGCATGAAGAAAGACTGAAGTTACGAAATCAGCTGGCACATCAACTCAGACTGATAAGAATCTTCGCTTCTGAGTTTTAGAAATCCCAGGATTCACAGAATGTACTAGCGTAAAATGAAGACCCTGGTCAGTGTGATGCGCAGGCTGTTATGTGTGTCACTGTTCGCTCAAGGCATAAAGTTCCTGTTCACGCGCCACCAACCATATTTTTTGAAACCTTATAAGAACCGCGTAGAAAGGTTATCCCCATGGAAGACCATTAAAGACCCCACTGCTCCGGAAGTGGTCTAAATTCTTGTAATATTTCAACGTCAGATATTCATTACTACAAGCTTATATATAGCAAAACTTAATATGTTCAAACAAGTAACTAGTCTATATTTGAGATCTATTGTTCTGTTTTATAAACAGGTTTTTTTCAAATGGTTATTTCATATGGGCCTGGTTTGTGTTACTTTGTCATTGCAACATCAGAACCCAGTGATACAGCATGTGCGTTGATATATATAACCGTGTAGAAAGAAAATTTGAATTTTAGCTCCATGGCTGTTACGCGACTGTTCAATCATACAATTGCATGATCCTGCATTTGAAAAAAAATCGCGTTAAATCTGTTCTTCATCTTTGATGTTTACCCTTTAATTTCGTTTGAGTATATAATGTAAAGTGTTAAAGATAACAGCACTATCAACAAACAGCATGAAATCTTAAACATTCACTGCAATTCTGTACTGACTGAGAAAAAATCTGAAAGGTTATACAGCATCATCAATAGACCGATTTTCTCTTTTATTATCAGTGAATATTTGTTTTTGTATAAAAAAAACATTTTCATAAAATTACATGTTATTTTGCCACTGACAAAGATATTTGAGCCACGACACGAGAAAACCAACAATGTGGTTGTGCGCCCAGCGCAGACTCAGATCAGCCCGGGCATCCGCCCAGTCTGATCAGAGTCTTCGCTGTCCGCATGGAGGTAGCTTAGACTCTAAGCTAGCCTTTAAGCGCTTAGCGAAGAGTCTGATGAGACTGGGCAGAAGCCCAGGCTGATCTGAGTCTGCGCTGGGCGCACAACCACATTGTTGGTTTTCTCGTGTCGCGGCTCATTTGATTAGTAAAGATTATGTGCGATAATGTACATTTCACCAGAGAGCTAGAATTTTGTTGTTCGTAATATTTTTTTATCATTCTTTTCTCAATCGGTACTGATTTTGAGCTAAATGCAAGCAAAACATACATAATTTACATCGTATATCGAAAAGAACAAGTACGGAACAGAACGAGATTCAAATACACCACACTACACTGCAGTATCAAAAGCTGCAAATCAACATCAAACGCAACGTTTCTGAGCTTCTGATGTGCTGAAAGGTTTGAAATAAACATGATGATTTTTTCCTATAAAATACTTTATTGCATCTTATGAATACTGCCTCACCTTCAGAGGGAAAGTGGGCATTCTGAAATTGCAGAATAAGAATTTTATAAAGACAAGATACCAAGCGTTAGACATATGATATGGAACCTCTAGAACCCTAGAACAGACTGCTCGTCGACTGATAACATAGTCGTGTGGGGAAATAAAAGCACAATTCCAAGATGTTCCAAAAGGTTTTGCTTTTCTTTACATGTCCATGATAAAAAAAATGATGACAAAATTAGTCACGGATGGCTAAAAATCTGAGGTTCTACGGTCCTTTCAACAAAATCAAAGTCGTGCCAGGCTGCTTAGGGAGATAGGTGAGATGTGATTGTACGGATGACATAGCTCCAGAGGTAAAGAAGAATCATGACCTGAGTTGGATTCGAACCCAGTACCTCTAGATTATGAGACGATCAACAAGAATGGAAAATCTCACAGACAATGTTAAAACTGCAAACTGCACTCAAAAAACATCATTTTCAATAAAATGTACAAACTGTTGGCCAGATAGGAATTTGACAGTAAGTATTTATATATAAGAACATCATCGAAATCATCCGAGTAATCCGAATCAGTAGCGCTCACCCAACCTGAAAATTGTCAACATGTTACATTTGATATCAGCGTCCTAGAGAATTAAGATATACTGTATTATGACAAAATCTGTCTTTTTATAAAAGAACTGTTAAAATACTACTGCTTTTCAGAAGCGATAATTTGATATAAGCTCTACTGTTGTTTATTAAAATGCACTTTTTATTCGGGAAAGAGACCGCGTTTTTCCCTTTTATCCAATAAATCAGTTATTGTCATCAACTATGCAAGAATTACACCAATTTCACTGAAAACCATGTGAAGACTTTTTATATTGTGAAGCTCAATGCCATAAGATATTTCAATGATTTATGGATAATTTCGTTTGAGATGGCCACTAAGCAGAGAATATCAATAATTTAATGTCGCAAAATATTTCCAAAAATATTATAACTGATTTTGAAATGATTACCTTCTCTTCTCCTTCTCTTTGATTGTCCTTTAAGATCCCCAAGAGGAGATACTAGATCCGTATGACTCATATTCATCCGCCGTATCTCTTCATGTAAATCGTTTATTTCTATATTGGCATGATAATTCAGATCTTCTTCCGCGCTTAACATAGTTCCCGGAACTACCGTCACATTTGTGTCCTTATTATTTAATTTAGTATTTTGTGAGTGAGAGTGATTATATTGGTCATCATCTTCATTTCCCTGTGACTTTTTCCTAGAACCAGGCCTTTCAATAGCTCTATTGGCACGATAGTTTGTGTTTCTTTCTGACTCGTGTTTTCTGACGAATGCCTCCTTCGTCTGTAGTTGTTTCTTGTTTGACGTTTCACCAGAGGCTTTCATAGCGTCCGAGTATGCACGTCGAACTTGTCGATTCTGAGGATTAACGTATGCTAAGAAGGCAGCTGAAACAAGACAAAATATTTAAAGATAAAAATGCGCATGCAAGTGGGAACAAAAAGTTAGTCACAAAGGAAACTTCGAAATTAGGATGGATTCAATATCTGTGGTAAATTGGTCGACTCTTAAACGGACATGCCTAGTGTTTCATAAAAAGGACGGGTTACACTTTGGCCCATTTTGTGCCCACGACCGATCTTGATAAAATTTATGTATTTAAAAGCTTGGCATTTGGCAGTTTATATAAGTACATTTTTAAGTTTGCGGTTTCATAAATAGTCACGTGACTTCCGGTTTATTGCACATGGGGTGCTGAATGGGGTACACTAACTACCTGCGGTTTTTCGATATAATCAGCAATTCCGCTGACATATCAGCCCTCCAAACTGACAGATATAATACTTTTGGTTCTTATCCACAGTCTAGAAGAGACATTTTCGCTCAAACCATTTAGTAAGGAGAAATTTTATTTGAATTTTTACGAATACTCAAAACAGTAGATTTTACAAGTGTTTATTAACACAATAATAAGCATGTAAAGCGTTTGCTTTTGTGCAAATAATGAAATAAATGAACAGGAAGTCGATTATAACCGACCGATACTGTTAAGCAAAGGTATACTTGGCCAAACGCTTTTGCACGCTTGTGTTCTGGCAAGTGCGTGAAAAGGTCATCGACCTTATTCTTTTCTTAAGCATTATTCACTATTTATAATGCAATGAAAGCTTCATCATCATATCAAATATTAAACACGTATGAAATATTACTTATTTATGGATGCTACACAAGTACAAATGTTTCAAAATATTAGACAAACTCAGTGAACCAAGAAATATAGGTCACAGGGACCTACATGTAGTACCAAATGAGACGCAGCACTGAAGTGACTTACTATTCCAAGTCCGATGAAGAGACAATTAAATATTAGTTCGAAATAAAACATTAATTTAATGGATCATAAAATACAAGTCACAATGACCTACAATTAGTATGACGGCATTTGCAATGTCTGACTGAACCATTGTCTTTACTAAGATGCAAATATAATGTTGAATATATAAGAAAAAGAACAGTGAACTTTGAAATATATGTCACAGTAACCTACAAATAGTATGGGGATTTTTTTCATCGTTTGACTGACCAACTATTTGTTATTATGTTGCGAATCCAAAAACCGTTTTGAGATATAAGTGAAAATTCTTGTGCATGCATAAAGTTCAAGGACTCAGTGTACATGGATGCTTTGCTGTTCCTACATTTTAAGGATATGGTCTAATCAAATATCAACACTCCTACCCCCGAGATATCGAAAGAGGTAAGGAAAAAGCTCATCCAAGTAACTTTTCATACAAAGTTATTGGACCAAAGTTCAAGGTCACAGAATTTTACAATGCATCTGCTTCAGGGAGAGGGATACATCATCTGACCACGTCGCATCATTATAACATCAGAGTTATATCACAGCATGATGATGGAGGAGATTCAGTCTAACGCCTTACTAACGCACATAACACCATACTACCTATACGCATGCCCGGCGCTGCCCCCTCCCCGACCCCACCTCCGGACACACACACACACACACACACACACACACACAAACGGAGTCCTTGGTGGGGACATTAGGAACACATACTACATAGATGAGCACTTTGAAAAAGATGTGTTGCGACGAATAGTGCCTCTAATTTCTATCAATTACAAAATATACTGATGCGATTTTGATAGAAATCCTTTAGTCCTAGTGTTGGAGACATGAAAATTTACCCAAAAAGTTTATTTTTCGTTTACTCCTACCCTCGTAACCACTGTAATGTAACCCGTTTATGTTGAATATGTATATGAGGAATAATCATGTATAAAAATTGTAGTGGTTACGAGGGTAGGATGAAGTGAAATTTGGATGCATAGTGGACGTTGGTAGTTCAAATTCCCATAGGCTCAATGTTAAATATTGTAGACAGTACATGTATTCAATCGCAAAATTATCCTAAAAGGCATTAAAATACGGGAAAATGAAATCGTACAGAATAAACTAGAAACATATACCTAACTTTTCTGCATGTTTTTGTGGTTATCTGCCTACCTTCGAAAATCGGCCTTTTCAGTGGGCACATTGCAATAGTCAAGTGTAACTCGTCCTTTACCTTCATACACGTAGGTTTAATCGTTAGTAAATATCCACGACTCTCACGATTTTCTTAATACTTAGCGGAACTTAATACAGCTGCAGTGTCCGTCTAGGTTTGATGTCGCCATTAAAATCTGCATTCACATCGGTATGTTTTCAATGCCGATGTGAATTTATAGCAAACATAGATTTGAACGCAATCATTTTCGGCTCGACACTGAAGAAATAGTGATTAGAATGCATTTGAATATCGATCGACATTAAAATGATATTAAATCGACCTCTTAAAAACTTACATGGCAATGAAAGTATCGGTGATCAAAGACAGTATCAAGCTGGAACTCTAGTACTTGCAAATGGAGTTTGAATTATTTTAGATAGCATAGCAGGGCTGTAACAAACTATTATTAGTTGAAATAGGTCTTGTAGAACCAAACCCGGTCTAAAGAATATTCAAACACTGATAAAACTGGCTGTAGTTGGTTGTTTAATTCTTTTACCACTATCCTCTTATATTATTAGCCTAGTAACAAATTCATGGGAGTAGTATAGAAACTTTCTATATGCTCATGTGTATGTAGATCGGACATAATAGAAAACCAAAAGACACTTGTTTACCTGTTGGGTTTTCGGAAGGCAAGAATCGTTTGGCAGCAGGTGGCGTTGTTGGTCTATCCGGAGGTCGTGTTTCACGCTCCAATGGCGCCGCTCTCATACTCTCCATCTTGAGCACGCGCCGTGACCTTTCTGACCTGTCAAGGGTCAAGGACTTTGTCTTCGACGCAGACGACTTTTCCGGTTTCATCTCTACCACTTCCGTTTCCTTCTTTCGAAAGAACATACATTTCATCTGAAACATATAATGCGGTATTCAGCCAGATATGGGGATGAGTGAGTGAGCGAGTGAGTAAGCAAAGTCTGTAGTGAAGACAGCATAACGTTAGTTACGTTATGCATTCGTCAATACAGTCTTTTCGCAAGTGAATACAGCATAACGTAATTAACGTTATGATGTCGTCACTACAAACTTTGCGCACATGTTCGCTCATGCCCTGACGGAAAGATTCATGATGACTGCGGAAACCATTTTTTTTTTCAAAACGTCTCTTATAAGATGCTTACGTTCATTTGAGGACTTTTTAAACAGTCTGTTGTTGTTGTTTTGTTGCTTTCCGTCCATGTACACAGCTATGGTCATGTCGGGACAGTCAGTTAAAGATATGCGCCTTTGTTTTTTATTACAAAAAACGTTTTCGTGTAATTTTTATACTGTAACTCCGAAATGGCCCATTTATACTTTTGACAATAATTATTAAGAGCAATTTTTGTGAGAAGTTACTTTATTCCTAGAAATAAAATATATTCTGTAAAATCGCGGTCCGCCATCGAAATCGCCTCATTGGACAGAATTAATTTGCTCTGACGTCACGAGCGCGTGCACGAATAAGATGAATACCTAGGTATCGTCATATGACCGTAAGGCGTGGCATCGACTCTCCTATTGGCTGACGATTGTGTTCATTTACATTTTCAATCTCGATACTTTATTTTCATTAAAAACTGCATCAAACCGAATCACATTTTCTGAACATTTACAATGGATTTATATATGATTATATATTATCTAACGAAATAACTCATATTGATTATTTTAAAGATGGCGAAAAAAATGAGGGAGTATACCTTTAACCTAACCACACTATTCCTGAGCAGGCTTAGACCGAGGTCTAAGCGATTAACCAATATTAAGTGCACATATATTCGACAGTAACTGACAACTCTTCTTAAATAGTTGGAAGCAGAATAGCTGATCATGCATAAGCTGCTGTAACAGGACAATACCACTTCAAATTTATGTTGGTTCTGGCTGAAGAAGGCATGAGGAGGCGTCCAGAAAAAAGAGTGACTACATGTATTTGATAACGACTGTTTTCAATGATCCTCTTTGATAGAAAACTATATTATCGTCAAATTTATCTTGTTGAATCTTTAAACAAATGCAAAGTGATCTCCTATAAATCTAATTAACTCTTTCGGCGCCAAATTTTTCAGACGACAAATTTTCGTCTGCTCAAATCATCAGACGACAGATTTGTAATTGGAAATTTTAACAATCTAAAGACATTTTTCATAAAATCAGGCTTTTTAAGTTCATATTTGAATGGCAAACAGTGTAGAACCTGATCAGACGGCTCTTTTAAGAGCTGGCTGATCTGGATATACGCTGTTTGCAAAGTTGCATTTTTGCGACTTTGGCGCCGAAAGAGTTAATTAATATATGAGTATATGTATATGTTTAATGGGCCGCTAAGACTTTGGAGACAATCGTTACGAGAATTGAAACAACAACGACGACTGAGCATAAGTCAACGAGATCATACAGACGTACCAAACAAAATTTAATAAATATGTCAGTAGGTCATACCAGCATGTACAATGCATCTGGATCGAGTCCGAATCTAATCTCCATTGGCAAATGTGCCAAACAAGATTTAAATGACAGATCGAATAAAGGGCGGTTTGATTCCACTTGGCTGCGAGTCCAGTAAAGGCCGATTACAAAGCATAGTAATAACGTTTCTCCGGACTTAACCAGAACCATACAAAATGCAAACTTCGTTCAGCTTGCGTTTGTCTAAGCAACCCTACGTCAAATACTCTCTGCGTGACGTGATAATATCCTCTAAGTGAAGGTGGCAGAACAGCTTTAGATATATAATGTATATTGACGCAAGCTATCTGGTACATATTACATTGCTCAAAATATTTAAAGGAGACATGTATAAAATTTCCATAAGTCTCCATATAAACGTCTCCATCATCAATGACTTTGGTATTTTTTTATTTATTTTTTTTTTTTTTTTTATGAAAATTGTCATACAAAGACTTGTGGAAATCACAGTTTTCCTTTAACTATTTTGAACGGTGTATAAATTGTAAATAAAGCTCATACAAAACTCACAATATCTGATATTTTGGAATTCTGTGACGTAGTGCTGGCCGAGTCGACGTCAGCAACCTCGTTTTCAGGGCGAAGACACCTCATGGTTCCTATCTGAATCTTCTCCTTCGCTGGCTTCTACAAAAAGAAAGAGAAAACATTTGAGCTGGACACTCGGCGTCAGGTGTGTGCAACTATGCTTACGTACCGCTGAGCCACTTGGGGAACGCCGTTACGAGAACTGAAACAGAACAGAATTGAGCTGACAACCATCTTGCCCTAGAAAATCAAAGAAATAAACACTTGAAACAAGATGGAGCATTTGAGAGGGCATGCTTCTGTTAGCCCGTTTATGACGCTTTGGGTTCAAAGGGCATTGCTCACACTTGTGCATATGTCAGTGCATATTTCTATATATTAACAAGTACTTATGTAAAATAACCCATTTATGCTTAATGATAATGATTATAATAATGATAATAATAATAATAAAAAATGTAATTGATATGTAATATCACCAGGAACAAGTCAGTTTTTCTACAGGGATAATTCAAAGCCATGCCAGCTTTGGGCGAGAGATTCAATTGTCACGGACTCTTAAAAAATCTCACGCCCCGGCCGAGGATCGAACCGAGAACCCTTCGATCTAAAGTCGAGCACTCTACCACGTCGCTATAAATGCCGGCTTGTACCGCAAGGCAGTACAAGTGTTTATATACCTAATTACTTACACCCTGTGACATATGAATGATTTTGAAAAAAACATGCAAATCGAACCCATCGAAACAGCTTGGCATAAAAACTTATTACGGTCATTTTCAGCATTTTGTTTTCCAGGTCAAAACACCAGGCCAAGTTCTTGGCCGATATACTCTTTTGTTTTTCGATCAAAATAAAGAAGTATAAACAGATGCTTACAACATATGTGCAAACAATACAGCACGCGCAGCCGCGCCACCATTTCAGAGCCTACACCTTCTATATACACTCTATCGATTGGCTCTGGAAAGCCTTCGTCCAAAATGTAGACTCTAGGGAGTCCACGAACAGTCCGGAAAAGGTTTTGATCTCAGCTGTTTGCAACGTCCTCAGGGTCCTTTTTGCGTGTTGCTTTAAATATTTCATTAATCCAAAATTCGATTTTAACAATGAAATTGGGCATTTTTCAGGCCAAGTAAACACATATTAATTAATGACCATGTTTGTCTATATCGGCAATTCGCTTATAATTTCGAAATCGGACACTTAAAATCCGAAATGATCAAATAGAATATGTATTTACTGAATCCTTCAAGCACTTAAAATGTACTCAATTTGTTCTTAATATAAGAAACAGTAAACGAAGGTAAAAGTACAGTTTCCATTGAAAGTTCGTGTGTTGGGTCAGACGTGCTTAAAGTCCCCATAGTCTTATAAGTGGTATAAGGCGCCATTGCTCTATCAGCATGAAAAATTTTATAAAAACTTCTCACTATAGTTTCGTCATTGTAAATGACCGTGATTAGCCAGTTTTAAAGAAACAAAACATCCTTGAGGTTCACATAAAAATGGTTTGAAAACTTAATTGGGTCAGTTTAGTTGGCAACTAAAAGGACCTACTTTCGATTTCATTATGTTTAATAAAAAGGTAAAAATACAATGTATAGGCGTGGATTCCCAAATTATATCCCGCTCATGTTGAAACAGCAGTGC
Source organism: Ctena decussata (assembly GCA_963989385.1). Lineage (NCBI taxonomy): Eukaryota > Metazoa > Mollusca > Bivalvia > Lucinida > Lucinidae > Ctena > Ctena decussata. The sequence goes on from OZ022510.1 coordinate 24,881,844, forward strand.
AATACAGGAAACCAGCACAGGAAATTGTATTTTGTGGAGTGAATTTTTATTGTTCAAAACCCTGTTTTCCCTACTTTTTGACGGCTATATGACTCAAATATTGCACACGAAACCTCGTTCTATTACCAAACGTGTAGGTTGAGCCGCTTTTTTTCAATGATTTGAGTTACGACGTTTTTACCATTTAAAAGCCTTGACTAAGGAGACTTTAAAGGAAAGAATTTGCTCTTAGAACCGCAATTTTTTCTTTCAACTCTTAAAGGAAGGCAGCCGAGTATTTTCTTTAAGAGTTGACCCGCATTGAAAAGTCAGGCAAAATTGAAATGCCAGTGTGTTTTCTACGACGGTGTACCTAGACATCTTAAAGGTATGTGTTGGAGTAGCCAAGACTCTGTTCAGCCTACGCATCTGAGCTGGCTAATGACAGACCAGAGTCTTTGATTAACACCAGAACTCCAGATAATGTGGGGGTTTGAGGATACATGTAGTTCTTAGATATTTTTTCTTATTTTCTCAACAGAAATATATGCTGTAACCCCAAAACAACCCTTTCATGGACACATATTGAAATTCATTTCTAAAATTATCCCTGTTATTTCTTCATATAACTGGAGCACTGTAACAATCCATTAATACGAACACTGAATATTCTTGATCTAGCTGTATAATGTAACTCTGACATGGGTCTCCGGCCATGAGTCTGATGGCTGGACGGGTAAGATTATAAGTATCTTTCATGGGTGTGTGGGGCGGATAGAAAAATCCGTCACGAGGGTCACTGTTCGGCATCACGAGGCTTGCCGAGTGATGCCGAACAGTGATCCTGAGTGACTGATTTTTCCAATCCGCACCTCACACCCATGATAGATACTTTTTCTTGCACACCACGTTTTGTTTAAACTTTAGAACTTGTTTAAATGCGTAATTCTAGGGCTTGAGAGGTTTCTATTTGATTTTGAAAGAAGGCGCCGCTTTCAACGACCGCCATTCGGTTTTTTATGTCAATGTCTGGCATGCATAAACTGACGTCATTTTTTGCCGTCTTCGTGGCGTCATCATCTAAAAAGCCAACGTTACTTGACCTCCAATACAACTAATGCATTGAACGCACGTGATTTCTATCCGGTCCTGGGTGAGATAACATGGGTGAGATAAGATTTGTAGGTACAGGGGAAACAAGCGGATAAGCTTATCTGTTGTGCAAGAAAGACTTTTCCTGCACCGCTATAAACAGAACAAACTCTGTCTCGTTGGTAAGAATATTCTAACTCTAATCCGACAGGCTGATCTGAGTCTTTGCAGATGGCAATAAATTGTGCTATGGATTCTTTGTCAACATGATGGTAGAATTATGCTAGAGATGGACTTCAGAGCAGAGAAGTCAAGTGGTACTTACATAATGAAATTGAGTAATTTGAATATTCAAATGAAACCCATTGACAGTCGGTAAACAAAGTAAAGGGAACCACTTCAAGCCAGTTTATAAGAAAGCATTGTTAGTAAAGGTGAATTGGTATACTTTCAGGGGAAGCAACTCTACCAAATAACGTTTTGCCTCTTTCTTCAAAAGGGTGAATTCTTAAAGGAAAGAATTTGCTTCATTAACAGATGTCCCCATTTTGATAGGGCTACATCACCGAGGGAAGCAAAGATGACATGAGAGAGCTATGAGAAAGCTAAAGTTCCAATTAGACCGAAAATCTCTTGAAACGATCTACTTAGCATTCATTCGCCCCTTGTTAGAATATGCAGATGTCACATGGGACAACTGTTCTCAGTACGAAAAAAACGAATTAAATACAATTCAAAACGAAGCCGCAAGGATAGCTGTAAGGGGCCACTAAACTTGTTTCTCTAAATGCTCTATATGATGAAATTGGCTGGGAGTCATTAGAAAATAGACGACGAGATCACAAATTAACTTTATTTTATAAAATGTTACATAATCTCACACCACAATATTTATCATCTTTAGTTCCACAACCAGTTAGTAATTTATCTCGATATAATCTGCGAAACTCGTATGACCTTCAAACCAAAGCAGCAAGAACCAACCAGTACTACTATTCATTTTTGCCATCAACTATCAGAGCCTGGAACAGCTGCCTGATGAGGCAAAACAAACTGATTCCGTAAACTCCTTTAAAAATTATTTGAAGAAAGATAAAAGAAAAGTTCCTAAACATTACGATTGCTAAGTTAGTTCCTTTTTCCTTTTTCCTTATTCCTTTTTCCTTATTCCTTTTTCCTTATTCGATTTTCAGGCTCATAGAACTTTGCGAAACTGTGCCAAAGAAGATTCGCATATAGCACATTCATGATCATTTTTACTTCTAAGAATAATAGTATAGATTTCCAAAGCTCAGCGGTTCAAACTGCGAATAAGGAAAAAGGAAATGAACGAAAAAATCCTTTTTCCTTATTCGATTTTCAAACTCATAGAACTTTGCAGACCTGTGCAATAGAAGATTCGCATATAGCACATTCATGATCATTTTTACTTCTAAGAATAATAGTATAGATTTCCAAAGCTCAGCGGTTCAAACTGCGAATAAGGAAAAAGGAAATGAACGAAAAATTCCTTTTTCCTTATTCGATTTTCAAACTCATAGAACTTTGCAGACCTGTGCAATAGCAGATTCGCATATAGCACATTCATGATCATTTTTACTTCTAAGAATAATAGTATAGATTTCCAAAGCTCAGCGGTTCAAACTGCGAATAAGGAAAAAGGAAATGAACGAAAAATTCCTTTTTCCTTATTCGATTTTCAAACTCATAGAACTTTGCAGACCTGTGCAATAGCAGATTCGCATATAGCACATTCATGATCATTTTTACTTCTAAGAATAATAGTATAGATTTCCAAAGCTCAGCGGTTCAAACTGCGAATAAGGAAAAAGGAAATGAACGGACAATTCCTTTTTCCTTATTCGATTTTCAGTCTCATAGAACTTTGCGGACCTGTGCAATAGAAGATTCGCATATAGCACATTCATGATCATTTTTACTTCTAAGAATAATGGTATAGATTTCCAAAGCTCAACGCTACAAACTGCGAATAAGGAAAAAGGAAATGAACGAAAAATTCATTTTTCCTTATTCGATTTTCAGTCTCATAGAACTCTGCGGACCTGTGCAATAGAAGATTCGCATATAGCACATTCATGATCATTTTTACTTCTAAGAATAATGGTATAGATTTCCAAAGCTCAACGCTACAAACTGCGAATAAGGAAAAAGGAAAAAGGAAAAAGGAATAAGGAAAAAGGAAAAAGGAACTAACTTAACAACTATACTGGAGCTCGCAAAGCTCAGATCCTACACACGCGGCTAAGGACAAATTGTAGTTCACTTAATTTAGATCTCTTTCTTAAGAATATTTCTGACACTCCTTTATGCAGCTGTGGTAGCACTGAAAATACTCAACATTTCTTTTTCCATGGCATTGTAGACATTATCAAGCTCAGCGCACTGTACTTATGAATGCAATCTCTTTATACCAAACCCCTTCGTTAAATCTTTTACTATATGGCGACCTGTCCTTGCCGCAAGAAACAAATACTAATATATTCGAACTTGTACAAAAATTTATTCTTGGAACAAAACGGTTTTGAAACTAAAGAAGACTATTGGCATGCGATGATTCAGTCATATAAAACAATAGTATTGTCCCCGGATGTCTGCGCCCCTCTCTCAAGTCCAAATTCCTCTTTTGACGGTTCTAAATTTATCATTTTCCTTTTTTTTCTTTTTTGTTAAACAATGTACGCAGAGCTATAGATGAGTGGGTTCTGGTTAGGGTCCTATGATATTTTTTGTTTGTGGACGGGCACATGCTGCGGCTCTCACTAGTCCCAACTAGCTTAGGAGGTTCGAGTGAAGCCACGACATGTTTTTGCTTAGGAGATACATTGTATGGAACAATTGTCACTGGATCGCTTTCTAGGACTCTCTTTCTCTGGAATTCTGTATGCTTATATATGTTTGAACAATATCCTATCTTACGTCTACATGACATAATGTAATTATCTTTAAAATGTTGTATAGTCCGCCATGAATAATACAAACTGATTATATTGAGGATAAGAACTCAATAAGCTTTAGCTTTCGTTCTGATCCTTTGAATGTTTATATGTTATATATGTTCATGTATGTAATTGTAATGATATTTGAAATAAAATATGTTAAAACCAAAGATGACATGAAAATCAGAGCTCTAGATAAGAGGGAGTATTGAGTGTTAATTAGGGATAATTTTTGCTAATTCTGCATAAAAACATATATTGTGACCCCTCATCTGAACCGTCTCAATGAGACGGTTCAGATTAGGGGTCACAACATATGGTTTCGATGAGAAATAAGAAAAATTATCCTTAATTATCTTCAAATACTCCCTCTTATCTAGAGCTCTGAAAATTGCATCCCTTTGTAAATATGGCGGAAAACATGCCGGAAGCGTGCCCATACACCTTAAGACGCACAGTGGAACATGAGAAACGGAAAGATTTTAAAAAAAGAAAAGGGAAATCAACTACAACTACTATATCCTAACGCTGATCATCTTGAGAGCTTGCAGGGGCGTAGCGAGGGGCAATTAACAGTACGCACATTCATGTTTTATACTTGTTGAGGGCAATAATAGGGAATTAAACCGCTGAGATATTTAAAATTTTCGTGTCTGTTGGCAGTTAGTATTGAAATATTGCCCAATTAACAACATTTCAGCATGGAAATACGCAGGTGTGTGTGTGTTGAAATTTTGTCAAGTTGACAAAATTTCAATACGCACCTGCGTATTTGCGTATAGGTAGCTACGCCCTTGGCTTGTAATTTATTCACAACCATCATATCGTATATTTTTGATTGAGGCAATTTAGTCTTGTCATTCTATTGACAATAAAGTCGTTAACATGGGGCTGCATTATGAAATGAGCCGCGACACGACAAAACCAACAATGTGGTTGTGCTCCCAGCGCAGACTCAGACCAGCCTGGGCATCCACTCAGTCTGATTAGACTTTTCGCTATGCGCTTAAAGGGTAGCGAAGGGTCTAACCTATCTACATGCGGATAGCGAAGACTATCAGACTGGGCGGATGCCCAGGCTGATCTGAGACTGTGCTGGGCGCACAACCACATTGTTGGTTTTGTCGTGTCGCGGCTCAAATTAAGTTTTCATACCAAAAAGCGGCTAGACAAAGCTTTTGGTTGATGTACATACTACAAGTATAGTGAGTCATATGGCAGTTTTCATTAAATCGAAAAATCTGACTGTGTGAAATGTTTCTCTTTTTAGACTGAATTAGACAGGATAACGGGTTTCTCCGCTACTAAAGTGCAGGTGTACAACGGTATTTTAGCTTCAAAGCAAACCGTCTTGTCACAAACTTAACGGTACGTGTCAGCGGTATTATTAACACATAAAACACAAAACACGTGGCAATGCTCTTCAACATACGATGAAATCAATCGAATAATAATAGTGAAAAAGGATAAGAGTCAAGCCCGACTGCGTAAATAATGCGCTATAAAATGAGAAAAGGCATTGTTATTATTATTATTATTATTATTTGATAGAAAAGTGCAGAGTTCCTGGTGGTTTAAAACGGCGGTGATAGTTTAGCAGTAATGGGTAAGGATGAAACAATCTGCAAGAATAAGACACTCGGGCAATAAAGATAACATAATTCGCCGCCCGTGTACATACTGGTAATACTGGTGAATACCCCTACCTGAGCTGTCATTTTAATTGATTGGATTATAAAGTAACAATCCAAGGAGAGTCACGAACTCGGCTGGATTCGATACCACGACTTCTTCATTATGAATAAGAGAGCATTTATATTTTACCCGTCGGGGAAGACGACTCAACTTTTGGAACGTTATTAAAAAGGTCTGCATGTTATGTGTATTTGCGCAGTTTACTGTACAGTCTGGTCAGAGTATGCACCGTATGATTCGCCTATCCTGCAAGAGTATGCAGTATGCACCGTATGATTCGCCTATCCTGCAAGATGTGCCTATCATGAGCATGCTGTTTTTACATATAGGCTTGTTTCGGCAACGACGCGGCTTGAATCCAAATGATGTCATTTTCATAGGGTCAACAATTTAAGAAAAGAATTTGCCCCATTCTGAAAGGGATGTAAAAATGAAAATGACCGTGTTGCTTCCCCGAAAAGTGTGCCCATTCACCTTAAGACAGGTCGTTCGAGGCAAAAATACCTAAAATGTACTTTACAAAGGGTGTTATAATCAATATCGTAAAGTGAGTGGAATTAAGCTTCCGAAGGACTGTTTTGTTACTTCAGAATTAATACTTTTTAAGCCCGTGATGCCACGCTTTTTTTCTCCCTCTCTCTCCCTCTCTCTCTCTTATTCTCTCTTTGAAATGAATGATTAGTGAAGTTTCAAGCGAAGCCAAAGTCTCTCTCAAAAATTGAATGACACAAACTCTTTCTCTCTTTTTTCTCTTGATTGTCAGTACAACGACGAGTTGCCATACGAAGTAAACTCGTCGTCTGTGGCAACTAAAGCAAAAGCAATTCTGTCTTGTCAGCGAACCCTCGGCTTAGTGGTAAAGTTTTATGATGCGAGTCTCGCCCGTGTGTCGTCGAAATGCCCCCCCAGCTGGCACATAGCGTCCAATTGACGTCATCCCGACGTCGATGTGACGTCGCAATGTCACAGCGACGTTGGTATGATGTCATTTTGACGTCGTGCTTCTGGTGGACCTGTTCCGCTACCAGAAGGTCAGTTTTCTCCCGTGCCTACCGATGGACTAGATGTATGAGAAATACTCTTGCAAGAGCAGTTAAATCCATACCATAGCATGTCTTGTGCATTGTCCTGTTACCGTCCGATATAAACTGAGCTGCAACAAGCAAAATGGGTGCTTAACGTATCTGCTAACACACAAGACTCAAACCAGTCTGGATCAGTGCTGTCTGACCATAGCTTTGCATATAGCCTTCAGTTTCATCAAAAACCATACATGGTGTGTATGGACGACAGGGTTCTAATCAGACTGTGCCGCTGCGCAGGCTTATATAACTGAGTCTGTTTTTGTCGTGTATGACATGAGCACCGTTTTGCATACATCACTGGGGCTTAACTTCGCCGAAAACAGCTATTTGGGATAAGTGTGCAAACTGCGAAGAATGAACTCAGCCTGAGCATTCACTCAAGTCTGATATGAAGTTCTGCTGTTGGCAAATATGCGAACAACGAAGGCTCTGTTCAACCTCAGACAGTGCAGGAGTAAGCCATTGACGTAGTTTCGTTTCGGTATTCTTCTCAAAAGGATCATCTTTTTTGAAGAATAGAAGTTGCTTTCCTGGCGAATTCTTGCCTTTTAGTGTAGTCTCCATTTTCGTCCTGGCATTGTTTAACTCGTATGCCCACATTTGGGTGTTGAAAACCAACTCGTGGATAAAAAGCTGTGGAAACCGATCATGAGTGAATATGATCTTATCATAGCGGCAGAACTTGACCTGTAAACCACACAAACCGTCAATCTGCTGTCTCGTAAGAGACATGACCGTCGAAACTTTTGGAAGGAAAATGTACGTTGAGTCAAACAAGGTACTTTGAGTCAGACAACATTTTAAAATAATTCGATAATTCTGAGATTTTTTTTTCCGTATTTATCAAAAAAAATACGTTGTGACCGCTCGCCGAGTCATTTTGACCCCTCGTTAGAATCGTCTCGCAGAGACGGTTCTACTGAGAGGTCACAACACATGCTTTTGGGGAGAACGGAGGATAATTATCCCTCGATTATCCCTATTACCCCTTCTTATCTGGAGCATTGATTCATAGTTTAAAAATTCATTTGTTTGTTTGATGGAACTCTTTCTGCGACCTTTGTTTTCTGTGCATCTTCTGCTGAGACACTAACAAAGTCAAGGTCGCAATAGGCAGGGATGATGGTATTGTTATTGTTGCTTTTCTGTTGTTGTTGTTGTTTTACCAAAACTACTTAATAACTGAAGGGCCAAAAATGCCACCCAGCTGTGTACTCAGTATTCATATATTGTTTCGAAGTACAGGACATATCATTAAATAATGGGTTGGCTATGACTGTCGTCTATAGTAGGCTGGTGGCATCATTTCTCCAGGGTCCGATTGTTGAAAACCAACGATGGCGTTGGTGAACGAGGCGTAAGATTTGCAAATATATGATAGGCCTTCGAAAAAACGTAGCTGCTCTTGATGAAAAAAAATCTGACAAGCTTTTCACAAGTTATTCACATTTTTTCTTTTTGGAGCAACACTCTTGATGTTACCGGGATGCTTTGAACCACCTGGCCCAGGACGTAACCCAGCAGGCAAGAAATATCGAAACAGCGTCATATCAACGTCACTACAACGTCATGGTTCGAGGTTATAAAACTTGAGAATAATCTCAAACTCAAAATAAAGCACACTGACTGGCTGCTTCCGAGCATGTCAATCAGTGTGCTTTATTACATGCTCGGAAGTAGCCAGTCAGTGTGCTTTATTTTGAGTTTGAGAATATACTCAAATTTTATAACCTCGGGGCCATGAAAAGTTACATTATGTGTCTGCTGGGAAGTTGACAGTGTGCATATCTCTGCATGTAGTAAGGATCACAATACTGCGAATGAAAATATATCTACGGCATAACTATGTAAAGTTGGTTCGAATTTTCCTCTTTTCTTGTAGCTATAACTAATTTCAAATGGTGGTGAAAATGCTCGTATTTCATGATAATGGGACCCCCAAGCTCAAACGTGAACCGGGACAAAATATAAAGGGGTTGTTAATCTTGCCGAACGAAAAAAAAATGTGTCGAAGTACAAATGAGCCGCGACACGAGAAAACCAACAATGTGGTTGAGCGGCCAGCGCAGACTCAGATCAGCCTGGGCATCCGCCCAGTCTGATCAGAGTCTTCGCTGTCCGCATGGCGGTAGTTTAGACCCTTGCCTATCCTTCAAGCCCTAAACGAAGAGTCTGATCGGACTGGGCGGATACCCAGGCTGATCTGAGTCTGCGCTGGGCGCACAACCACATTTTTGGTTTTCTCGTGTCGCGGCTCAAATGTATCAGTATCTGAGCAGCGCGACGAAAAATATAAAGCTGAGACTGACATATCAGCCGACTCAAATTTGCTCTACATTTTCCTTGACTCTCAAATGAGGACATGAGTAACGCTGACAAGACAGTATTATATGAGTCTTCGCTGTTCGCACATGTCCTAATGCACTCCCTTGATTATACTTACATTGTTTGTAATCCGAAATAGTTTGCGAGTTGTATGAGTTTAAAACCAACTTAATTCAGTTTAGCAGAATATATGGCTTGAATAATGAAATTTATTAGCTTCATCCATTCTGAACAAAGTGTTATTTCTGTCTTGTAACGTTTCACCATTAGTTAATTTTATATACTATATTTTGACCTCATATTACATGTTACACATGAATAAACTTGTAAACTTGTATAATCCCAATTAGGTATTTTGTTCTGGCTGCACAAGATTGTAGTGCTAGGTACTACAAAAATGATTCAAAGCAGCTAAAGCACCTGCAGGGCATGATCACTTCTCATGTTTAGAATTGATTATTCATTAATCATAGCTTGGTTGTCTGCAGTTTTTTGTGACATGGCCGAATAATCCCTCTTAAGTATCAGAAGGTCATTTTGCATAATTGACCTGTCAATGTTAATTAATGTGTTCAACCGTAAGAAGCTGACTGGACTTTTATCAGGAATGTATTTACCGATTAGCTCACTTTTTGTGTATTTAGTTAGTTATTTATTACCCCAGATGTTTCGTAATACGATACATTTCAAGTATCAAATGATATGATGCAAACTGAGTGAAAAGAAATCGTATGACATGTACCAGATCAAACGTTTTTTTGTTTGAAATCAGCATTGGGCAGGTACAGGCTTAGCTGAGTCCCTGCTGTTCGTTGATGTCGCACAATCGTCTTTCTCGTGACATCACTTATGAACTAATTCGAACTTACGTAACAGCGACGACATAGTGAAGAAACTGCGTACTAGCACTTCTACAGGTGTGAGCCAATTTGACATATACGAGTAATAAGGGAAAGATTCATTATCACTTAATAACTTCTTTTTTTCTTAACATATTTTTACATCACAAACGGTATCAGAAAGTAAAATTCTTCATCTTTAATACTATGTTTTAATTTTGATTCTAGCACAAGTACAAAATGGTCTTTTTGGGGGTGATTATCTAGAGGTACATAATTAATTAAAACAAATAACAAAATCTCCGTAAGACCAGTAGGGCACTTGAATTCAACGACTTATTTCGAATCAAATTCATACAAAATGTTATGCATCACAAATAGATCAGATGAGAAGAAAGAGTATATTTTCATCTGGTATAAATTTTATTAGTCTAGGTAAATGATAAAATGGTCTTTTTTCAATATTTGTAAAAATTTTAGTTGATTATTTTTTTTTTGCCGGTGGTTTCCGTGCGTTTCCGTAAAATGCGACGCTAGGACACGACTCCGGCTTTCAGGTAATAGCTCCAGGCGGAGATTACCAAGATAAGGTATGATAGAATGTTGTAGAAATAAATTTTCAAGTGAATGAATTATTCAAAATGTAGATTTATCCAGTACTGTGTCTAAATTGTGCTTTAACTGAATGATAAAAGTAAATTTATTTAGTTTTTATTTTATTTTTCTGGTCCAGAGCTGCACTAGAGAACCATTTTGGTTTCTGATGTTAGAATAGAAACGAAACCGTGCTAGTGAAATGCAATTATAATTGATGCCGATATTCTTTGGTCTTATTAGCAATCATATGAAGAGCAAAGGTCGGCTAACTTCTTTAACTTGGCGAAATAATTGGTATCACTGGTGCCGAATTGAAAGACACAATATAAATTATCTTATGATTGTATAATGCCAATTACTAATGTCGGTATGTTTAGAAATTAAGCTTTTGCTCAATTGTTGCTCATTTATGTAATTATTAATGTGATGCAAACAAAAATCCACACTATCTGCATATTCAATATGCAGTTGACTCTAAAACCCAAACAAAACTTAGATTACAAATTACTAAATGAGGGTGAATTCCGGAAACTAAAGAAGAAAACCTGTGGTCCACGATGAGAGTTACAATGACGAGAGGCTGATGGAAGGACGATAGTGACAGTTTGTGTAATGGAACCCGTTTACGTCTGAGAAGGTTTCCGCCTTCGGAAATCGAACTTGGGACCGCTAGATCAGCGGGTCAGCGTTTAGCCTTCTGAGCTACAGGGGCTCCTCGAAGATAAAACTTTGGCGATCTCTAGCGATTTAATACCTATAATTTTGTTAGTAGGAAAAAGAACACTTTATTTTTCTACAGCATTTAAAGGTAGGTTCCTGGACTAGCGATAACAATTATGTTCACAAAATAATTTCGCCTTTTTCTGTGTAGTATTGAATTCTCTTATTTTTCTGAATCTGTTGCTACTGAGAAAATCTCAGATGTTGAAGAAAACAGTCGTTTTCCCTTTTGGTTTATTTTCCTTCGTTGGAATTCCAGTTCTAAAAATAGATGTGTTATATGTCTATAAGTGCGCGATTTCTGATGCCATTCTCCAAAGGTAAATTTGCTCTTGCCATGAGCTCTCCTAGAGGTCCTGGCATGGCAGATGGGGTAAAACTATCCCAAAATGCAATGCAGCATGACGTCAGCTAACGTTATCTATTTTGGGCGCGAACTAAAAATAGCACTAACTGGTGTGCGAAGCAGAGTTAGGAAATCCCTTGCAAAACAACTTTTCTAATAATATTTTGATTTACTCTTTTAAGTGAAGCTTATTCATTCCCTTTTTATAAGTGCTTTCCAACAACTTGGATGAAAGATGATCAAAATTATGATGCATTCCAAAGTACAGGAACCTACCTTTAAGTTATGTTTTTTGCTGATTTTTTTAGAAAGTAAATTACTTAATTTACAAAGAAGGTCTACATGCATGTGTTTCATTCTTCTATCTAATGCATTATACATATCCGTAATTCCAATGAAAATGTTATTATTGTATCAAGTGTGATCTCTCATGTTTATTATTATTTTAAAATTTTTAATCTTATTTTGATCCAGTTTCATCAATTTCATTTTATTTCAATTCAAATATTACTCAATGTCAATTAAATCAATGTGTGAATATACACTATTACTGACACGGCACGCGTATACTTAATTGAGTCGCGACACAAAAAAATCAACAAAGTGGCATATGCGCATAGCAATTACTAAGATCAGCCTAGGCATTCGCCAAGTCTGGTCAAAGTCTTTGCTGGTGGCATGGAGATAGCTTAGCTACCCTTAAAGTACACAGCGAAGACGCTGATCAGACTTGCCATATGCCCAGGCTGATCTGAGTCTTCACGTAGTACATCTGACACTATGTGGGTTTTGTCGTATCGCGGTTCGACTGGATTAACGAAACGTAATAATGTATGAAATATATATGCCGCGACTCGCCAAAACTAACAAGGTGGCATGTGCACTTCGCGTAGATTCAGCAGTCCGAGCAGAGTCTTCCCTTTCCCAGGAAAGGGAGCTGAGAGTCTAAGCCCTCTCCATGCTGACAGCGAAGACTAAGATCAGCCTGTACACCCGCCCTGGACATGTGCTAACAAGATAGCATAGGTCTTAACTATCCCTTTGCGGACAGCGAAGACTGGTTAGATTGGGTGGATGCCGAGGCTGATCTGAGTCTTTGCTGGGCGTACATTCGGCTTTGTTCGTTTTGTCATGTCGTGGAAAAAATCTGTTCTCTTTAACGATAAAATAAATGCATAATGCGTACTCACTCATTAAATCATAGGTTTTTATTATCATGAAATTTTAACTAAACTTATTTTCACAAACCTTTTTTGTTTTATTATTATTTTTGAATCAAAATTTTGTGCAATCAATCATAATTTTTGCTTGTCTGTTCTAACAAAACCCTCAGTTTTACAATTGTGTGACATACAATTTATTTATTTATTTATTTATTTATTTATTTATTGTTCTTGATAATGTTGCACTTAAATTCTATGTTTGAATCAAACATACATTGTGTCTTATATAATATTTGAGAGAGAGAGAGAGAGAGAGAGAGAGAGAGAGAGAGAGAGAGAGAGAAAATTTGGTCACGTAAAATTTTGATAATCATTGCATTATGAGACTAAATGACATTAACTGTTAGTAAATAACCAAAAGCACCTGTTTTTCCCCCTTATTGGCTGCAAAAATCATTTTTGATTTCTGGAGCGTGACACCTCCTTTTAAAAACTAAACATCTTTGAATAATAATAATAATGATATAATTCTTCTTCTTCTTCTTCTTCTTACTATTACTATTATTATAAAATATCATCATCATGTGTTCTGACAGCATCATGCAAAGGAAATCCAAAACGTTTAATTACACTACCATAATTATTTTATGCATGAGTCTGACTATTCTAAGAGACTCATGAAATGTGATCAATATTCAATTAAAGTCATAAAGATAGATATTTCATTATGATCGAGATAAGAATATTAGCCTCAGGAAATACCTTCACAGTATTCGAACGCACTGTACCCTCTCTTCCGGTTTTCATAGGGTTGAATCGAGAGTACAAAATTCGCTTATAACCAGTAGCCGGAAATCATTATGTTTTGAGTTTTTATCCGGAATCTACTGCGTCATTTATAGTTATTCAGCTTCGAAAATGTAAAGAGGTAAGTTTAATATAATTTTCTCTTCGGTCTTTTACTTTATTGCCCTGTACAATGAAAAACTCCTTGCCGTCGCAGATTTTTTTTTCCGAACAGCTTAATTTAACACGAGATTGTGTCGTGCAAAACTTAGCTATCATTCTTTTATCAAAACTAACAAACTGTAGATTGATAACGCCTTCCGTTTATTCTAAAGATTTTTTATAAAACATGTAAGAAAATGCTCAAAATGGTTTAAGAATCATGCAAAGGGGGATTTGAATACTGTACCAATTACTACCCACCCATACACGACATTGTACAGGGTAATAAAGTAAAAGACCGAAGAGCAAATTATATTAAACTTACCATCGTTACATTTTCGAAGCTGAATAGCTATAAATGACGCAGCAGATTCCGGATAAAATCTCAAAACATAATGATTTCCGACTACTGGTTATAAGCGAATGTTTGTACTCTCGATTCAACGCTATGAAAACCGGAAGAGATTGTACATGTAGTTCGGATACTGTGACCTTGACACCTGCGATTATCGCATACTGTCGTTAAGTTTCGGAGATCAACCGAAAGATCTCTGGAGATCTACCTGTCTAAGACGAAACTCAATAACCTAGATGACGAAGTACGAGTATTCTGCCAGACGGCAAGATGAGTGAGCCGGAACAAAAGTGAAATATTTCTGATGGGTACAGGTGATATCAAATTACTCTCAGAATAATTTCAGCGATAAAAGATCCGACTCGGACAAATTGTAGGAAAATTAACGTAGTTTTTAGAGATATAAACTGAGATGCACAAACCGTGCGGAAAAGAGGTGCCCAATGGTGAAAATACTTCCAATTCGGGAAACAAACTAGACCGGAGGATTCAGTTTGATCACTTTATACAGATTTGAATGCCGGGCTGCATACCGTGATGGCATAGCTTGCATTTTCAGGCGAGGCCTATCATATAGCTAGTGTGTTGTCCATAGTCGAAGTCATCAGCTCAGCTGCATGCAGTCATGCATCAAGAGGTTAATTTTTTACTCTTGGTTGACAAAATTTTTCAATCGTTGGCCGGGCCGCGACTTTCTGTGCTATAGCTATGCGCTCTAACAAAGGGACTACGGCGTGACACACAAATCACTAGAAAACTGTGCAGTCCAAAAGTCTGTAGCTCTAGTAACACACGTTGGTTGTTTGTTTTGAGTTTCACGGCCCTTTGAGACAGTATTTCAGTCTATATCGGGCCGTCTCCCAAAGAGAGGGAGAAAGAAGAGAGATGTGATAGCGAGAGAAAAATGTCCAAACAGCCCCACCCGCACCTACTGCAAACACAGTAGGCCCTTGCCCCACCATTATCCAAATCAGTAGGACGCCACGGAATTGTAAGTTATACCCAGCAGCATCGCACCACCCAACCACCCCGGTAACACACTTGAGAGTCGTCAGGCTAACAGTAACGCTTTAGCTGTTGTGCACAAAACACAGGTTGGTCTGAGTCACCAATGCCCACATATGCCCTAACGCCCTTTTACGCGTCGGTAAAAGGGGCGATGGGAAATTAGCGAGCTGCCCAGTCTGGGATTAGACTCTGCATTCGTACATAAATCCCGGGCTCGAGAAGCGTTGGAAGCGGGTATCTTTTCAGTCGTAAACAGCCTTTCATCGTCCTGATCTGGCTGAAATTATATTAAAAAGGGCGTAAAATCGTGATTCATCCACCATCGACAAAAATTTATAGGTTTGATTTTCAACACATTAATCTAATAAAGGTAGCAAAAACGAATTTGTTAGCTAGTCAAAGCAGCTAAACATGTTTTCAAGCGCAGAATTGATTGACTACTGATTACATCTCTCTACCGTTATATTGTAATGTGTACTCAATACAAGAGTCACAGGTCTTTGAGAAGTTACAGTTATGTCTGTCACTGACCCGTTAAATCGTCTAGAGAAAGTAAACGTTGTAGACGCTCAGATTTTGCATAATTATGAAATTTGCTGTATTACTGGCGAAAAGTTGGTGGAACCAGGAACATGCTTTTGAAAAATGACAAATCAGAATAAAACCAAACTTCTTTATTACCGTCATTCAATGCTATATGTACATTAAAACGGGACAATAAATGAGACCCCACGACTGTACATTGTAGTTTTACCAGTCTGTTAAAGTGTAGATCATCCTGGTTGCCAACTTAAATGACTTCAATTTCAGCTACTTTTTTATGTGAAACTCAAGAATTATTGTTCAAAGATTGCTAATCTCTGTCATTTACAATGACGAAACTGAAGCGATACCTTACGATACCACTTTTAAAGCAATGGGGGCAGTTATTATCTTACCTTTTCTTTCTCGCATTTGTTGGAATTTATATCCACTCCTATCTGATAACGAGAATTTGTCTCCATTTTGATATCAATTTTTCGCAAACTTCTTTTCAAATCACTTCAAAGTTGAATCCAATTTTACTACACATGCATCGTCTGTAAAGTTATTCGGTGGCATTTTAGTAATTGTCGGTTCCAAATGTCTGTTTCTTGCTGACTATCTATGTAATCGACATTTCCATATGCCTGTTTTCAGTGAATTTGAAAAATGTAAGTAATCGACATTTCTGTATGTTCTCATTCCAATGTCAATCAGCGGTTCTGTATGGGCTGATTGTCTGTTTCTAGCTATTAAAAACATTGAAATATAATCGGCATTAATCGTTTCTCTTTTGGGCTAAGATTATTGAAAGTTTGAATTCTACTTTTTGCACATGGCAAGGGCAACTGCCAAAGTCATGTCACATAGCACTGGCATCGGAACCATTGAGTCAGCAACACACTAAATATTTGCCTAATATAGATATCAGTCAAGTTTTGTTTTGCACCCCCCCCGCCCCCCCCCCGAAAAAAAAAAGCAAACATGATCAAATAGCCTAACCGACAGATGCGTATGACCCGTTACGACTAGAATTTACCATAAAACACGATCGTAATGGTGTATATCGATGCTGTATTGTACCGAATAGGGCTACCCTTGGTTGGTTGGTTGGTTGGTTGGTTGTATTTGCTTAACGGCCCTTTAAGACAGTATTTCAGTCTATATCGGGCTGTCTCTTCGAGAGAGGGAGATGAAAAGAGAAATAATAGCTGAGAGAAAAATCCAAACAACCCCGCCCGCACCTACTGCAAGCACAGTAGGCCCTTACCTTACTTTTGTCCAAATCAGTAGGACGCCAAAGCACTGGAAGTTATAACCAGCACCATTGCCCGACCGCCATCCCCAATGGGGCTACCCACGAATACAACTACTCCGTTAGCTACATTCGGCAGAAGAGTACACGTTTGATGCTATAGCAACCGGAATTTCTGACTGGCTGAGTAGCTTCGAAGGTAGCCCTATTCGGTACAACAATGTTGTTTTCAGTCATTTTTTCACTATAAATTTCTTTATCATGATGTGTTTGCAAAATTGTCGCATTCATGTATGCAACGCATCAGTCCAATTTTGGGGTGCTACACTTCTTTCTCTTAAGGATCCAGTGACGAAAAGGGTTTCTAAATTCTCTCATAATAACCGTCGAATGAATGATTTTGATATCTGTCACCGTCGAATGATCGATTTTGATATCTGACCTTCGTCAATAATGTTACTACTCTTTCATCAGGTAAACTTTCTCGTGGCATGGCTTAACTGGACACTAAATATCCTTCATGCTATATTTCAGAAAAAAAAATATATGTTCAAATGTCTATACTAAATGTTGATGCTGACTTAGCCTCAGCTTCATGATGCAGATGCATTTTGCGACACAACCCCACACAGTGACCATTATGGCCAAGTTGAAGTAACTGAACACTAAGATTTGCAAAGATCCCCGATAAAACTGTTTTCGAATATAATTTTAATCCTGGTCCTTATTTCCACAGTTTATATGAATGCAACATTTAGCATGACTTTGAAACATACAGCCACAAACGGCCAACATTACGCCAAAGTCTAAAGAACTAAAATCTTCACACATGTAAAGAGCTTCCCATGAATACAATCATTTAAACCGGCTTTAATAATAGTTGTATGTAATCCTGATATTTTTTTCTACCACAGTTTAGCCCCATTTTAATATATCATCGCGCGACACAGAGCCCCACAATCGTATCTTGAACACTTGGCTAAAATCTAAAGTGTTGAATAGCAAACTCCTTATCAGATTTGGTCAATCGGAAATATTGCTGATAATTCTTATTGTTAATTCAGTCTTAGCATTTAACAATATTTTTCAAAAGCATTAAGTCACATTTAGTCACACAGAATCTCTCGACATTATAGTATCTCTAAATCTTTAATGCGAATTGCCAAAACTTGATGACGCTTATACAAAGTCAATTATGTTGGGTATGTCACTAGAAAATGGATCCAATGTCAATTGCGAGCAGGGAAGACTCAAATAAGCCTGCGCATCTGCGCAGGCTTATTTGAGTCTTCCTTGTTCGCATGAAATGGATTCGTCCCAGAGGCATCTACTGAACGAACAGCGAAAATATGCTCATTTTGAGACAATGCACGATCTGTTTGAGTGTCCTCTTCGGACGCGCTATAAGGCACGGTTCTCGTGGCACGGCTATTGTGCTGAATCGTTGTTTAAACACTGAATATCTTAACCTAACCTTTTTCCTACCACTATCGGACTATTACTTCCCATGGCCAGAATCAAGATCCTAAATGTTGAGACAGAAGAGCCTGCGCAAACAGCGCAGATCCCGATCACTCTGCTTCTACAAGGAACAACCTGATCGGAGTCTGCACTAAGTTTGCCGTACCGTTGATATCGCCAGAAAGGTAGACACATAATTACAGTTCTTGGTGACAGTATTCCGATACTTTATAGAACTACGGTGCATTATTTCCCTATTCCGATTCATGTTATTGCATAAAACTTTTGAGTTAATGTCCATGTAAAGTGCTTGACATTAAGTAGCCCACTTGGGTTTATGGTCCCTCTTATACCTTCCTTTTGTGAAAGAAATTTTTCTTATTGAGCACTTAAATGTTGAATAAAATTATAAATACCGTAAGCTTTTTGCAGATTGTATTTCAAACACGCTATTTTTATTAAGACATCAAATTTCAATGCGTTGTTGGATTGAAAGTTTGATTCATTCGGAAGGTTGAGATTTTATTAACCCTGTCAACCCGACTGAACAAATTAGAAACTTTTGCAAAAAGTGCAAACCTGGATGATACGGCTTAAAATGAGCCGTCTGATTCTGATCTACTTTGTTTTCCATTCATTCTATTGCTAAATGCAATTTTGAATGTTTTTTTCTAAATAAAAGACTTGTCTAAAAGCGGAGAAGTAATATTTCGTTCCAGATGATTAGGGGTGAAAAGGGATATAGAGAGTTACATTGAATTATGACTAAATCCTGCGCTTAGTACCATTATTTTATTATTCTCTTCTACAAATAAAAAAATGTTTAATCGTTTCCGTTTAAATCTCGTTTGTATGACTTGCAGCATCTATATCATTACACACTGTATTGTTTGGTCATTATATGTAATATACGTTACTATATGTATATAAATTGTCACAGAAGTTGAATTACGTAAAAACGCCGCTTCGAAATACATGTAATCCGTTTCCAATGAAATTGATCGATATACTTCCAATTAAAAATAATACAGTTTCCGTGCGCAGTGGCTACAGTCCTTTCACTAAAATTCCAAGCAAAAATTAAAAACCAAACATGCCATGCCATATCAAAATATGTCATATTTTCGTTCTTCACTAACGTTCGCATCTAAATAATAGCTCTGCGTAATATTCATAAAAATATTTACTAATCTTATTAATTTACATACCGTGAGAAAAAGGGCTAAAAAGTATGTAAGAACAGCGCAGTTTCATATCAGCATGTACAATTGTGCAGGCTGATTAGAGTCACCCATTTAGCTTTAAATTTTCTTTAAGCTTTCTTTAAAGGGAACTGGTGCAAACAGAATAGACTCGGATCTGACTGCGCATGCGTAGTCAGATCAGAGTCATCCTTGTTTGCACATTTGATAAGGTATCTTTTTACCTTGTCTCAAATGATATTAACCGCTATAAAGCAATATTGAAATCGAATTAAACCAATGACAAGTGAAAATGGCCGTGAAAATTTAAAATGTATTTGATTAAAGATTGAATAAATATTGCCTTATTGTGTTTTGGGTATAATTTTATAAATAAGTTCACTGGCTGACCACTTTGCTCCATTCGAAGCTCAATTTAATCAAAATTTTAGAGTGGTTTGAAGACAGAGATATTTGTTTTAATAAAAACATGCGACGCTGGGCCTCGTTGGAATGAGTCCAGCGAAACGGCCCCAGTACGATCCCTTTTATGAATGTCATGTTTTACATGGCAATGGAAAGGAGAAAAAAGAATTTCCGAAAAATTTTGGCCAGCTGCCATCCAATTCAGTGACTTGAAATATTTGTACGGCTCCACTTCGTCCATATTGGAACAGCTGTCGGAAGTTACACAAATGTTTTGACTTTTCTTTCCGATTTTCGTGACTTCAGAACTACAAACATGAAGTTAACAAAATTTAGTTGGACAATATGTACCCTTTTCGAAAAGATCTAAGAAAGTTTGAAGAACATGTTGGATATTCGATACCATCTAAGATGAATCAATATTTTTTTATTTTTTTTTAAAGCATGTTACATAATAGTTGAAACATAGGATTCTACATATTTTGTATCACTTTTATATATTGTAATTTCAAATCACTTGCTGTATGTATTGTTTGCCATATAAGTATTATTTTGATTGCAATGTTTGGATACAGATTTGAAGGAAGAAAAAAAAACAGCTGACATTCTTCTGAATCCCATTTGTATCAGAAATGTGTGTGAAATTATTAATGTTTATAGTTTATATAATTAAAATATGGATATGGATATGGATATGGATATGGATACTTTAAACCAGTGATATTTCATAGCTGAAAATACCCATAAGCAATGCATGTTATGGCTGATTAAAGTCCCCAATTGCTCTTCCAGTATATATAAATTCATATAATATTTAATCATAAAGTATCACTGCAAGTTGGGGTGGTGGTCGGGCGATAGTGCTGGTCATAACTTCCAGTGCCGAGTCGTCCTACTGATTTGGATAAAAGTAGGGCAACGGTTTGCTGTGCTTGCAGTAGGTGCGGGCGGAAATTGTTTGGAAATTTTTGCTCTCGTCTATTTCTCTCATTTCTCTTTTCTTTCTCCCTCTCTCTGGGAGACGGCCCGACATGAACTGAAATACTGTCTCAAAAAGCCGCTAAACTCAATACGGCCAAATGGCGGCCAATTACTGCAAGCATCCCATTAAGTATCATTTTTGTAAATTACGGTCTTTAGCCAACATTAAACAATTAAAATATCCTTGAGTTTCATAAAAAACGTGTTGAAAAAAAAAACTGAAAATAACTAACATCATATACTTTCGATGTTTCACTGTCATGTGTTGAGGGCTAAGTTTTACTACGTTTTTAAAATATGTTCTCTGCTCTCGAAGGAACGGTTTTAGATTTGAATTAAATGGTAAAAATACAATGTACACAATGTACATGTGGAGTCCCCATTCATTGTCGTGCTTTTGTTTACATTCCGTCGCTCGACAGGGAACCAGAAACAGTTGTATCTTGTGGGTTCAAAAACGTTTTACTACCTTGACTGATTAATTACACATCAGAAAACATTTTGTCACTCGGAACGTGAAGGTTAAAGCGCTTTTTATAGTGAATGGTGCTACTGGTAGTACTATGGAGATTTGAATGGGAGTGCGCGCCTTCGTAAACAGGAAGTATAGATATAATTGATGAAAAAAACACAAGGTTTGTGGTTTTTGGTTTAATGGCTCTTTGAGACAGTATTTCAGTCTTTATCGAGAGACAGGGAGAAAGAAAAGAGATATGAAAAGGGAGAAAAAAATGTCCAAACAACACCCATCTGCACCTACTGCAACCACAGCAGGCCCCTGTCTTACTATTATCAAATTAGTTGGAGGCCCCGGCACCACCATCGCTCGACCACGACCACCCCTATAATTTTTGGAAGGTAGCCTTTTGTTTATTTTTCAACAAGTTGGTCTTGGGTAAACATGGACCAGATATGATCAGTGCTATTGACATGTGCTGAAACTTG
Organism: Ctena decussata; assembly: GCA_963989385.1. Taxonomy (NCBI): domain Eukaryota; kingdom Metazoa; phylum Mollusca; class Bivalvia; order Lucinida; family Lucinidae; genus Ctena; species Ctena decussata. The sequence goes on from OZ022510.1 coordinate 24,903,724, forward strand.
TTTGTTCTTATTACAGTACTATAACAATAGTTACGACTGAATCTTATTATTTGTAAGGTTTAATAAATTATGATATTTTGACAATAAAAACATCTGGAATAGTTATCTTAATATGAATACCCCCTGTAGACTAGAGGTTTGTTTCCGCAAATATACAAGCATCTGGTTAACCCGCTAATTCTTAACTTCCAATATAAAGGACGTTGGAAAACAGTGCAGACTCTGATCAGACGCCGCAAAAAGCGGCGTCTGATCAGAGTCTACACTGTTTGCATACAATTTATAGCAAGTTCTATAAAAATGTCAAAATAAGAATAAATCAGACACCCCTAATATGATGATTGGACTCATCCCATTTATAAGGATAGAAGAGTCCACTAGGCATAAATGGGTTATGTGAAACCTTATCGAAACAAAATAATGGAGTTAAGAGTATAACCTATTTTCTTATGCATATATACTGAACGTCAAAAGAAACGCCTACAAGTTTAAGTTCAATTTTCTTCTGTTAGCTGACTTACAGTTTTAAATCACGTGTAGCAGAAAATACTACTGACGTCAGAAAGATGCTTATTTTCTTTTCAGCCTTTTCAATGCGAACGATATAAACTCATCTTCTTGCAAAATTTATCTCAATTAAAGAGTTATCTCAATTTATCGTGGAACATTCAATTCAACGTCGTTGTAAGAGTTGTCTTTCCTTTACCAGTATACCAAATTCTTTCCGAAACGCGGCTCCATTGTGTCATTATGAAAAAACCGTCGGGATTATTACCATAGTGTTCTTCTCAAGAACTTGACAGCAGTTTGAAGTTGAACATTCGTCAAAGTATCTCCCTTGTAATAAAACAAATAGCAAATTGGTAACTCAATTAACATCAAACACTCTGCATTGCTTCGAAACATTTCTTTCCAGATCTTTTCATTTAACTCTTGCTAATTCATTTTCACTCTTCGTTTGACCTGCTTCTTTTCTTTTCAAGTAAGACAGGGTGTTAAAAGGTCTACGAGAAATCCAATGGTAAGCAAGACTTAGTGTTACTGTTTCTACTGTCAACTTTCACCCAGTTGTTTCTGTAAAACGCAAGGCCCAGTAGCTTTGATATTTTCGCTTTCTCTCACCTTTGCTGCGGACATTATGACTCGAGAAAGTTATTGGCCGAACTTTTATGGAACTGACTTTTCAGCTATTGAAAGTACTGTAACATTATGTTTAACCAGGTAGCTAATGAACTTTTAGCTACCTGGTTTAACCCCATCACATATGTAAGCGTTCTGGTGTCTATAGCTTATGCAATATCGATGCGCTGAGGTGCTCATTTTGTCGGAATAGCATTAACAAAGTAACTTAAAGTGTCTGAATAAAATTACATTGCCTATTTCTTCAAATAAATTGGGCATATACATTGTAGGCGTTTCTTTTGATTGTCAGTATACATGATAATAGTGATAGTTACATTTGCACATATTTATGTAGGATACTACAACCGCCTAAATAGAAATGTTCTGCGTTGGTGTTCACCCGTTGTTTATAGGGGAAAACTATGAATCTGTTAAGTCTGGCGTAAAATGGTCTGACATTGAGGAAAATAAACATTTTGACTGACCTCGAGAGTGTTGAATACATGGAGCATGAAGTTGAAATACTCGCAACCAAACGGTACGCTGTTCTGGTAGCTCAACATTCGCCAGCCCTTTGGCGAATCCTTAGTTCGCTGTGGCGACTTTGCATCAGATACAACATATTCGCAAGCCAAGGGTACTAAGTCCACTTTGTTCCTTAGGAACAAAGTGTACTTAGTATCCTTGGCTTACAAAGATGCCAGCATACTGACACACAAAATGATGTCAAAGAGTCGTTGCGGCGGACTTGAGTCTTGGCTGTATACAGTCCTATAAACCTTAATAGTTTTCAAAACTGCTGATACTGTCTTCCAAAGAATGGGTTTGTTGGGTGAACTCTATGCATCAGTCGAACACCAAAAGTTCATTTCATGCAAGAGAATACCAAAATTTAAGTTGGAATACCAAAAATGTGATAACACTGCTTTTTAATATATTAAAAGGGCGATCTTTTTCCTTTGACCCTGGTACTCTGTATCCTTCAATTAAGTTTTTTAGTCCTTACTAAAATCATCGCTGTAGGTTTGTCCTCTTCAAAGCCCATTTTTAAGTTTTCTTGCCATTACCCAATTCGTCTCTCTTAAGTGTTAAATTGTGTGGTTCAAATATAATTATCTGTTAAATAAGCTAATCTGAAATTTAAAATTCTGGGTTCTTTTGATCGAAAAGTAGTCAAAGCTTAAATTTATTTAGATAATCTATGTCGTGTACAAATAAAAAGTCACGATACAAGAAAAGGGACATTGCGGTATATGCGATGGGTGGATGGATGACTTGCGACTTGACGTGTCGGTGGGAGGCTAGTAGTGAAAGGCTATGAATGCAATGGAACACAGGGTATATACCAGTCCGCCAATTTTGGCTTCCTGCAGAGACTGTCCATCATATTTGGCTTCCGCCGAGACTGTCCGCGATCTCTTGCTTCCTGCAGGGACTACCGTCCTTGAAAAATGGCTTCCTGCTGAGACTGTCCGCCTGACTCTGCTTCCTGCCGAGGCTCTCGGCAGGAAGCAGAATCACGCGTACAGTCTCTGCAGGAAGCCAATTATGACGGACAGTCTCTGCAGGAAGCGAAAATTGGCGGAGTGGTTTATACCCTGTGTGGAACCCCTGTTGCGATTAAAAGAATTTCCGTCTCAGCAGGATTCATATTCGGGGCTGCTAGACACTGAGCTAATGGGGCTCTAAGGTATGTGCGAACATCAAAGACTTAGATCAGCATTTGTTATTCGTTAACTAATATGAAAAACTAGCTTCGGACTGTGCTAATGTGCAGGATGTTCTGAGTCCCCGCTGTATGCAAAACTAGAAGACTATAATAATCATTTTAGTCATGTGCGAAGAGCGAAGGAATTACGGGGTCACAGGACCGGAGTCCCGCTAAAGGCGACTAAGCGTAGCTTCATTGCACAGAGCCTTTCATAATTATCCTGCCATCGTCCTGATATTATTTAACTACTGCTAAAAAGAACATAAAACCGCAAAGCCATCCATTTATCCACACAAATTGTTATCACGCACTCGACTTGATTGTTCGAGTGCGTAATAATACGTAGTGCGTCATTCATTCATTCACACTACAGTCCAACCTGTATTAAGCAAGCACCTAAGGGATAATCAAAATCTGCTTGCTTAAGACAGGTGCTTGCTTAATACAGGTACATTTCAATGTGTTTGCCTGCTTTGGGAACTGAATACATGCTTGCTTAATACAGGTTGCTTGCTTAATACAGGTGGCCACTAAGACAGGGTTTACTGTACTTGTTATTACGCACCTGATCCGAGTGGTCGAATGCGTAATAATACGGAGTGTGTCATCTATTCATCCACACTACTTTTGCTATTACGCACTCGACCTGAGTGGTCGAGTGCGTTATATCAAGTAGTGTGGCTCAAATGCATGACTTGACGGTTTTACGTGCTGAGTGCATAACTGTCGATGGAACGAGTAATGCAATCCTCCCCTTAGTCAGTGGACTATGAAAAGATTGCCCCGATGACCGAGATTAAGCCGTAACTAAGATAGAGGAGGAACTGCCGTTCGCTGTCAAATTTCTCCGATTTGACCAGAAACTAAGCGTAAAAGAATCTACATTGGATCATGGCATTAACCGAAGCTATGGAAAGAAGAAATGCGCCCTTAAAGCTTAATGGTTGTTGATGAATTGGCAGAGTATCTTAGAACGTACCTATGTACATGAATTTGCATAACAAAGTCAAGACTGAAGAACCAACTGCAAGCAGGCATGCCAGAAGGTTGAATCCATGGGTTTACTCGCAAACTTGATAAAACTTGATTTTACACAATTTATTAAAAGACCCAATAGCTCTATCGGCATGAAGTATTTTATCGTGAGGTATCGCTGGAAACTTCTCACTACAGTTTCGCCATTGATTATTATCGTGATTGGCCGGCTTTGAAAAATCAAAACGTCCTAATTGAGTTTACCATAAAATAGATTTGAAAAAAAATAACTAGGCCATTTCAGTTGGCAACTAAAATGGCCTACTTTCGATTTCACAAGCTTTATTTCATGGTAAAGGGTGGTACAGGGGATAAAAATATAAGGAACATGCGTTTAACCGTTAATAAAAATACAATGTACAAAATGTTAAGCAAGGATCCCATTGATTTTGCCGCGGTTGTTTTATTTCATTGCTTAACGGGGAACCAGAGACGAAAACCCGTAATTTCATGGAGAGACATCAGTTTTCCATAAATTACTTGTTCCTTCTTTTTTGCCAGTTACATCAGTTATATGATACAAAAATGCACATCAACCGAAATAGTTTCATTAATTCTGAAGGATGTACAGGTTTCATAACGATTTGTATTTTGACAATTTTTACCACTGGTAGGGCTATGGATACTTTAAATTGACATTGGTCTCCGTTACACAACTGTTGTCGAGTGCAGGAGAATCCTTGGTTTATCGTCATCACAAAACTACTCTACCATTTTCTGTATTGCACCCATCTGAACGGGGGGAGGGGGGATAGGGCGTGGCGATGGTGCTTGGTAACTTTCAGTGCCGGGCGTCTATTTAAATTGGATAATAGTAGAGCATAGAGCGAGGTACTAACGTTCTTGCAGTAGGTGCGGATGGGGTTTGTTTTTGATATTTTTCTCTATCTCTTTTCTTTCTCCCTCTCTCTCTCTGAGATGGCTCGATACAAACTGAAATACTGTCTCAAAGAGCCAGTAAACCCTAAACAACAACTAACCATCTGAAATGGGGTCAATTCCAAAAGGGCAACGAGGTCGATTCAGGAAGACCTACATGGAAGCAAACAGAAAGTCTCGAAAGAAAATCACGAAGCAAAATGCAGGTGTATCCCGCGCGCGACACGAGAAAACCAACAAAGTGGTTGTGCGCCCAGCGCAGACTCAGATCAGCCTGGGCATCTGCCCAGTCAGATCAGACTCCTTGCTTAAAAGGTGGCTATGGTTCTTAGCTACCCCCATGCGGACAGCGAAGACTCTGATCAGACTGGGCGGATGCCCAGGCTGATCTGAGTCTGCGCCTGGGCGCACAACCACTTTGTTGGTTTTGTCGTGTCGCGGCTCATATATTTAATGGCCCAAATGCAATTTGAAATGCCTGGAAAGGCTCGTTCAATATTTGCTCAACACTTAGAGGTTTGACTTTAGTTTGCTGAATATATTATTAACTTTGTAATGATAATTAGTGTTGATCCTATTTACATGCATAATCTCGCAAAATAAACATACTTTTTGACATTTCATACGCAAAAATACTTGTTATAGATAAAAAGAATATTTAAATATATGTTTAAGAGCCAATCATATATACACTGCTCAAAATATTTAAAGGAGCAGTCGATATTTTCCCATATACATTAATATAACATATATCTAGTTCAACAGCCGTTTAATTCGACTGCCAGTGGCCAAGAATTTCTACTTCTTTTCCTGCATTTTGAAGAAGAATCGAAGTTTAATACAACACAGATTTCAACAAAACTGATGCCCTGATCATTACCATGGAACAAATTTTGCAAATTTCGAATTTTCTGAAATTGAGGCTATTCTCTGGAAGTCGATAAAATCTAATAAATTTTTAGTTCAAAGTGATCCTTTTGAATGGATCAGCTTGGCAGACATTCAGTTTCTTAGACAAAATCGTAATTCTGATTTTGGTTGAAATTCTCATGCTTTTCACCTGTTCTGAAAAATTACATTTTGTTTACCAAAATTCCATGTTTACAAAAGTCAGTCCATGGACATGGACAGGATAAATGTTGTATCAAAACTTGTGCTGTTAGTCACCTTGATCCTCTTTAAAAATTTGCAAATTAAGTAGAAATTCCGTGCTCTTGTAGAACGAAAGTAAATGACCCTCGAAGGAGGGATGTGTTGCACTGTTGTCTGTGGAAAATATTAGGTGTTCCGTTTAATAATTTGAGCAGTGCATGTTTTGCGTTAGAAATAAACTGATATGGTCGTTTCATACATGAGAAAGCATCTTCGCTAGCCAAGGGTGCTTTGTCAGATTTGTTCCTACGTACGTAGGAACAAAATGGACTTAGTACAAATTGTCGAGAAAGAGTCTTCGATCATAATTCCCTTACATCTGATCGCTGCCTGTTTGCATAACACTTCATCCAAATGACTACTTTTCGTGTCTGAAAGTGTACGTTAAATTATTCTTCCTTTCTTATTAGGTGTATGGATATACTCCTTTGTTTTTCAGCCTCTCTTACAAAGGGAATAATTTCCATGAGTGTTTGTTATCTTCCCTGGACGGTTAGCCCTTCCAAAAAAGAAAAGGGTCTACTCTTCAAGGAAATAATTAGCACCTAAAGCAAATTCTTTCCCATCTGTGTTGGCACCCGTTCAGAAGGGATGCAAAAATGGAAGTGGCAGAGTTGCTTCCCCAATCGGAACACCGCTCGGCCAATTCTGATTCACGGAATTGGCTGAGCGTGCTCCGATTGAGCACATCTGAATCCGACGCACAGTTAGAAAGGCGTCACCGGTGCGTTAGAAAATTACCGGTACGTGTATAGAGTTCATGTACATGTCGTTTTTTGTTGTTTTTTTTTTTTTTTTTTTTTTTTTTTGTATTTCCTGGCCTTTAATCTTCTTATTTTTATACTGAGAATTAAAAAAAAATAAATAAAAAAAATCTTAAAAGTTTTCATAAGATTTAAATTCAGCTGAAAAAAAGATTCCACGCTTATATTTCCTATCTATATAATTTCCGTGCGGAGGTAAAATTAAGTGGCAGTGAAAGTAAGCGACTTGGTTACAGAGAATGACATTAAATATCCCTCTATTGGGATCTCAAATAACTGTCATTTATTAAAATATTATGAATTTCACAATATAATTATCTATCACCTATGATAAGCCCTGTCACTTTCTATAATAAACTCTTCGTTTCATTGTATTTCTATTACTCCTAAGTCATTGCTAGTCTAAGACCATAATACTTCCAAATATTGGCACCCCTTTAATATTTACCGTAATTGTCCTAAACATTGAATGGATTGGTTTCATTTTAGGGCGCTGTTTCAAACGTTACTATCAGACGTGCAAACAGCGAAGACCTATATCAGACTGCTCATATGAGCAGTCTGATCTGGGTATACGCTGTTTAATCAGGTTTTTCTGTGTAAACACTTAGGATCCCCACTATATTTATAATTTTCATAAGGTCTATAAGAACTGAATAAAGGGCGTTAGGTCATTTGATAATCTCTTGGTATTATTGTAAAGTAGCTGTAATACTTTCCTCTATTTCCAAAATATTTGACCTCCGTAAAAAGGTTATATTAAATAATACGGATTTATAATACAGACCACAATAAAATATATGCACCTTCGTTTTATTTGTTTATTGATTTATTATTGTTTATTTATATTTTGACTCGCTGATATACTATTTTTCTTTCAACAATTCAAACAAAAATCAATTTTATGATATTTCATTAGACAATTAAAAATGTATCTTACCTAAATCTATTCACATATACATACATACATACATACATACAGAAGACAGACCTGTCTTAAGGGGTCAACCAAATGTAACCCCTTAAAAAGCTTCATTACTGTATTTTGGTTTAAGGAACCGTAAACAGGGCTGTATAGACAGTCGGCGTCTTTAAACAGCAGATTATAAGTAAGTTAGACGGTGTATAGTATAGTTTCAAATTATGGTCAATGGAACAACGCCATTGGAGGCTTGAAAATAAGTTCAAGGAAGAGTTCTGTATAGATTGATCCATACGGAGTCAGAATCTACCCACCAAGCACACGACGAGAAAATGACTTCGTTTCACACACACACACACACACACACACACACACACACACTCACACACACACACGAAACTTGATTTATCAGCCTTTGAAAGTGTAACCTATATAACAAGCTATTCAAAGACTGATATCAATATATGTCATCAAAATTAAACTTTCGTTTTAATTGCAGGTAGCTGTCAAATAGGGTCTGAAGGGAGTTATTAATATTCATGTAAAATCAGCTAATTGCTGGAATACACGGAAGCTCTTACGAGTTATCAAGTAACTTTCACCAATATGTAGTAATAACGGATTTCTTGCTCTTTGAATAGTCGAACAATGAAGAAAAATATAACTAAAAGGGAAAAAAGGACAACAGTTCGACGGAAGGAGGTGCCTTCCGTATATGTATATGCGCATTGTCAGCAGGCACATGACATTAAAATGACGTCGTACTGACGTCGATGCGACGTCATTTCCACGTATGTGCCCGCAAGGTTGTCATCAACCAGAAATCAACTAGAAAACTCGATGAAAGTATTAAGGCCGCTGTCAAAAAACAAGAATAGAAAGCTGCAATCGGATACAAACAACGTACAATTTTGCAAAGAGCCCAGCCTAGGCTCGAAGGCAGGCGGGGAACGATGAACGGGGGATGGTACATGTATAATCCGCTATCGCTGGATAAAAAAAAAAGACTGCAATTTGTCTCAAAATTAAAAAAGATCATCGGTTCCAACCAGGTAGCAAATGAAAAGTTCATTCATTAGCTACATGTACCTGGTTCCAACTGGTTCAACATTATTCACGCCTATTAGTATCGGTTTGAGAAATACTGCTGATTGGTCAGATGATAAAGTAATTCGAAGTACGTCCGTCTGTGTGGGAGATAGCGAGTGGATTAGTTTAAACATATTTTATTCATAATTTCACTGGCATGCAACATATGAAATACACAAGATATAATTAATGGGATTGGAATGAAAGCAAAATGTTTATAGGATTCCTTTCCCTAGCGAGTGGATTGTCGACCATACAGACACACAAACTAGTTTGTACCATTCTATTCACTAGCATAGACCTTAAAAGGAATGAGTACCCTTTCAGGGTAAGCAAATCTGGGTCCAAGGTTATAAAACTTGAGTATAATCTAAAACTCAAATTAAAGCACACTGATTGGCTGCTTCCGAGCATATGCTCGGAAGCAGCCAGTCAGTGTGCTTCTTTATTTTGAGTTTGAGAATGTACTCAAGTTTTATAACCTAGCTTCGGGCCAGGCTTATTCGTTTTTGTTTCCTTTCACGATAGGGATCAATTCTTAATGAACGTACAGTCAACTCTCGATATCTCGAACACTGATATCTCAAAGTCCCTCATATCAAAGATTATAGATTGGACACATTTCGTGTTTCTATTTAAAGTTCAACTCTGGATATCTCAAACTACCGATATCTAAAAGAAAATTTTCTGGGACCAGAAAATTTTCTTTGACATATCAGTAGTTTAGGATGAATTTGGACTTTGAGATATCGAGAGTTGACTGTATATTTTGTTCCTGTAGGGTTTTAAGAGGGATCTGTCGTTTTCGAAAGGGATCTGTCGTTTTCGAAAGGGATCTGTCGTTTTCGAAAATGGATCTGTCGTTTTCGAAAAGGGATCTGTCGTTTTCAAAAGGGATCTGTCGTTTTTGAAAAGGGATCTGTCGTCAAGGCCAGCAAACAGGAAGTCCCCAACGTCAGGCCGGTTTGGCATTCAACACAGGCAACGGAGAAAACGCACAGGAAACTTGCTTGTTCCTCTTATTAGATTAAGTTTGTTTCATAAGAATAGTCTCACGGCCCATCCGACTCCCTATTCTTGAGAAAAGGAGTCAAAAGTTTCACTGAATTGATTGCATATTCCAGAAACGCTTAAACTCAGTCGACGGGCTACAACGTCCATGACAACGAATTGGTGAAGAAAATTATATTAGCACAGTATGTCTGTTGCTTGGTCCACCGGGGCTCAACTGGTGACCTTCTTTTGCTTCAGATTTCCAGTGGGGTTGTTTGGCAGGACAGGGATCTCCACCTGTCAGACGGCCCGTTGAATCTGTTGAGTCCTTGTCTTTGCTTCTTCATGGTGTTGAAATTTGATTTATGTGTTTACCGTGATGATTCATTGACGAGTTAAAGGGTTATCATGCGAACCGAACAACCAACTAAATGTTTTGTACCACTTCAGATACTGAGGGTGAGGTTGGGCCTGTAAAATCGATGTAACCCCCCCCCCCCCCCGCCCCCCCCCCCCCCCCCCAGCAATTCATTACTGACCGTTCCAAGGCGGTAGTTCTGTTGTGGTTCTCTGTTGCCTGTTTTGGGTGTCAGAGTTTCTGTGATGTTTTACCTAATGTATGTTCTTATTATTTTTGGTTCGGTTTGGGTTGCTGAGTGGCCACCTTTTGGGAAAAAGCTGCTCACTCGGTTGGCCATATGTTCTCTGTATCTTGATTATTTGTAATCTTAGTTGTTTCCAACTATGGTTTGAGGGCTGGATTTGGATTTTGATTGTTTCAGTTCCTGGTCTTTGCATACTTTTTACTTTTATACTAGGCGGATTTTTTCGAAAATCTGGTCTGACGAATTGGCCTAACCAATTGTTGGGTCCGACAGAATGATAACTAGAAATTAAATTACGAAGTCAATCATAACACTTCGGCCAATTCCGTATCCTGAAGATATCGAAGATATCGGCGAGGATGTCCGATTATTACGAAGTATGCGAAAACAATCGATTTTAGAGTGAGTTGCCTACGTTACCTGTTTTGAATGCCTGACTTTTGTCTTTGCAAATATGACAGGAAAATACGGAAGTGTACCACTATACCTTTAACGTTGCGAGATACTTCCTAACCTGTGAAATAAGGAATAAAAATTCTAAAATAATAAATGAGACAATACTTCTACACTTACCATTATTATGATTGTATTTTTTCCGCACTGCTGTTTAAATCTGCATATTGCTTATACAAAGAAGACGTTCAGTAACGGATGCAGTCTATCTATTATCCAAGCTGAATTCTGTTGAAAGCACCATATATGAGCCGCGACACGAGAAAACCAACAATGTGGTTGTACGCCCAGTGTAGACTCAGATCAGCCTGGGTATCCGCCCAGTTTACTCAGACTCTTCATTAAGAACTCAAAGGGTAGCTAAAGGTCTAAGCTACCTCCATGCGGACAGCGAAGACTCTGATCAGACTGGGCGGATGCCCAGGCTGATCTGAGTCTGCGCTGGGCGCACAACCACATTGTTGGTTTTGTCGTGTCGCGGCTCAAATGTAAAACATTGGGCCACCTAAAATAATTATGGAATTGTCCTAAAAATACAACAGTTTGGTTTTATATTACAGAAATGGTTTCAAAAGATGCACGTGGAGGGCAAAGACTCTAGACCCTGATCAGACTGCTCTAGGAGCAGTCTGATCTTGGTCTGCACTGTTTGTTTAGACCTATCTGTCCTAATACTCAGAACTGTTACGGTATTATGTAGCGAGTTTTGCACCACTCCATTTAAAAGAAAAAAAAATGAAGTACTTACCTGCTACAGTAAATCCAAAGGCGAAGAAAGAAACAACCAACGAGCTTCAAAGACTATGAGAAAAAAATCTTAGGGCAACACTTTCACAAGACTATGTAAACAAAGCGCCTTCGATTGAAAGTTGGTCCCGTTGTGCCACGACTCCATACTGGTTGACTTTCTCTTCTTCTTTTGTATCTTTTTCTATGCTTGATTTTTTCTTTCTTTCAATAAGAAAAAATAAGAGAATCCTTCAAACTGAGTGATATCACTCATAAAAGAGTATTCTCAAAATATTGTCATTAAACTTTGGTCCAGAACACAAGAAATGATATATCCAGAACTCGGTGAAAAAGAGTTTGGCTTTATTCAGTTCACATTTTATGTTACAGTTTTTCACGTTTCATGTTACAGTTCTTTTTTAAATTATTACTGATTTTCTTTTTTTAAAGAACATAAATTGAAAATCAATAAAAATTCTGTTCTTTTAAAAGTTGACAAGATTTGGCTGTTCCTAGCTACCTAACAATAATTTAGGGGCCAACTTTTGTAAAAATTTATTTCAAATTATGTCTTAATCCTGGAGATTAAAGTTTATAACAAAGTATGTAACAAATGGTAAAGTCATTAATCCAAAACCAGAAGATCTACTTATTTATATTTTAATCTGTATTAGGTATAAAATGCATGCATAGATACACATATACACAGTTTTAGTATGTAAAATCCCCTGACTTTTGCCTGTATGTCTGAGCCAACAGAAAAGACCCAGTTCTGATTGTTCTTCAAGCATCAGTCAGTCCTGGCCCCGAGGTTATAAAACTTTTTTCGTGCTCAACTCAGCTGAGCATGAAATTTTCTCTGCTGATAAATATGAAAATGCCAGCTAATGTTGGCATTTTCATATTCATAAGCAGAGAAAATTTCATACTCAGCCAAACTGAGCAAGAAAACCGTTCTTATCAGTAATTTGCTATTTATTAGCAGGTAAAATTTCATGCTCAACTCAGCTGAGCATGAAAAAAGTTTTATAACCTTGGGTCCAGGGTATGCACTTTTGTTTTTAGTTAACACTCCAGTTTTTCTTCGCCATTTTTACAAAGGGAAACCAATTTTCCGACCTTCTGTTGTTTCCCCTGCCGTTAGTGTGTTGACCAAAAACACTGCGGCAAAACAAAATCTGATGTTCTAGTATACCGTATGCAAACAATAATTATGAAACAAAAATTGCCTCTTGAACAAAAGAACGAAAGATCATCCCAGTGGGCACATTACGTCGAAATGACGTACTGACGTCGATTCGATGTGACGTCGTTACGTCGCGTCGACGTCAGTATGACGTCATTTCAACGTAATGTGCCAGCTGGGATCTTGATGGCTGGAGACACCGCAGACTTGAACGGCATTCAATTGCAGCACATGTATGCTCGTCGGAGTCCGACATTGTCTGTTGTACATGTATCTACCATATTCCAGAACTGCCAGGCTCACATGCAACACAGAAAGCTCCAACTATGCCATTCTGTCCTGTGATTACACCACAGCATCAGCTGCTGGTCCACTTATTGGTAACATATTCCCATTATACATTGTATATACCACTAGGACCCCTCCACACGCACGCACACATGCACCTGCCTTAAAGGTAGGACAAGGGCCTTCAGTACTAACGGAATGGGGCTATTTTGTGTTTTTGATGAATTCAACATTGTAACGGTGTGTTTTTCAGCGATAAGTCATCACCTCGGCAATATTCTAGTTGGTTGGTTGGTTTACCAGCCCTTTGAGACTGTCATGTTTCCAGCTACATCGAGTCATCTCTCCGAAAGAGGGAGAAAGAATGGCCATAACAACTCCCACCCGCACCTACTGCAAGCACAGCAGGCCCGTGTGATACTTCAAGCCAATGAGTAGGACGCGCCAGTGCCGAAAGTTTCCCCATTTTCGAGCGACTCTACCACCATTGCTGCATAATGGGCCAGCCAAGGGTATCAGTTAAAATTTATTCCGTAAATAAATTTTGCGTGCGTTCGTGTGTTTTATTCCGTAGTTAGTACCCAAGGCTTTTTTCTATTTCTCTTCCAGCGGAAGCACGCAAAGTTCGAATTTTGTGACACCCTGTCTATGTCTAGCTCTCTATGTATATTAATTCCTACATTTAAGCCCTGATCAGACAGCGAATCTGGTCTGGATCTTCAGTGTTCACCTGGACTCGGATAATAGAATTCAAAGAGTATCACAGGGTACAGTGCAGAACGGTCCAGGTAGCAAGGGTCCTGATCAGCGAAAGAGTCTATGAGGCCATGGAAGGCCTGTTAAGAATATAGGCATATACAGTGAAACCTGTCTTAGTGGCAACCTCTATTTTTAAGCAAGCGACCTGTATTAAGCATGCATGTATTGAGTTCCCAAAACAGGCAAAACCATTGAAATGTACCTGGATTAAGCAAGCACCTGCTTTAAGCAAGCACCTGCTTTAAGCAAGCAGATTTTGACTATCCCTTAGGTGCTTGCTTAATTGATTTGATTGATTTGGTGCTTAACGTCCACGGTAAACAGCTATGGTCATGTCGGGACGGTCAGTTAACCTAACCACACTATTCCTGGGCAGGCTTAGACCTCATAAGCGGTTAACCAGTACTAAGTGCTCATACTTTCGCCAGTTACTGACAACTGCCCTTCTTGAATCAGCGGAAGGAGAAACGAAAGTATGTGGCCAGACCGGGTTTCGAACCCAGGACCCCTGACTTATGAGTCAGGTGCCCCACCGATTGCGCTACGCGGCCCGGTAGTGCTTGCTTAATACAGGTTGGACTGTAGGTTGAATTATTTTAATGCAGGTTGGACTGTAGGTTGAATTATTTTAAAGAATATGGGATACATGTTGAGAAAATAGATGAAATCGCAATGATATTTGGATACAAGGGATTCCGAATTTTACGGATGCTTGAGAAAACACTATGAATTAGGGTCGAGTCGGGTAACTTCGGACAGCTGGTAAATTTGGACATACCATTGCAAACAGTGAAAATCCAGATGAGACAGCTCATAATGAGCCGTCTCATCAGGATTTTCACTGTTTGCCCAGTTAATTTCGTTTAAATTCCAAACAACTGACATATAAAGGAAACAATGTCACAGTCCGAATTTACCCGCTGTCCGAATTTACCCGACTTTACGCTATATAATATATTTCAGGGATATAGGATGCCCACATCCTGGTCTACATCTCCGATGTCATATTATGGCAATGTTTTTTCTGTTTGTTTTTTTTTTTTTTTTTTTTTTTGTTGTTGTTGTTGTTGTTGTTGTTTTTATGCCCCCGAAGGAACTTCGGGTGGCATATTAAAATCGCACCGTCCGTCCGTCCGTCAGTCCGTCCGTCCGTAACAAATTCGTGTCTCAGCCATAACTCCAAAACTACTGAAGCAATTTTTTCCAAACTTCACACAATGCTAAAGCATAACAAGAGGGTGTGTCGCGCACACAAAAATGATTCGCCTTTGTTCAAGGTCAAGGTCATAATTGCGGGTCAATATGCGTCAAAATCGTCTCTCAGCCATAACTCCAAAACTACTGAAGCAATTTTTTTCAAACTTCACACAATGCTAAAGCATAACAAGCGGGTGTGTTGCACACAAAAAAGATTTGCCCTTGTCCAAGGTCAAGGTCATAATTGCCGTTCAATATGCGTCCAAATTCGTGTCTCAGCCATAACTCCAAAACCATTGAAGCAATTTTTTTCAAACTTCACACAATGCTAAAGCATAATAAGAGGGTGTGTCACGCACAAAAAAGATTCGCCCTTGTCCAAGGTCAAGGTCATAATTGCCGTTCAATATGCGTCCAAATTCGTGTCTCAGCCATAACTCCAAAACTACTGAAGCAATTTTTTTCAAACTTCACACAATGCTAAAGCATAATAAGAGGGTGTGTCGCCTACAAAAATGATTTGCCTTTGTCCAAGGTCAAGGTCATAATTGCAGTTCAATATGCGTCCAAATTCGTGTCTCGGCCATAACTCCAAAACTACTGAAGCAATTTTTTTCAAACTTCACACAATGCTAAATCATAACAAGAGGGTGTGTCGCCCACAAAAATGATTTGCCTTTGTCCAAGGTCAAGGTCATAATTGCAGTTCAATATGCGTCCAAATTCGTGTCTCGGCCATAACTCCAAAACTACTGAAGCAATTTTTTTCAAACTTCACACAATGCTAAATCATAACAAGAGGGTGTGTCGCGCACAAAAATGATTCGCCTTTGTCCAAGGTCAAGGTCATAATTGCGGGTCAATATGCGTCAAAATCGTGTCTCAGCCATAACTCCAAAACTACTGAAGCAATTTTTTTCAAACTTCACACAATGCTAAAGCATAACAAGCGGGTGTGTTGCGCACAAAAAAGATTCGCCCTTGTCCAAGGTCAAGGTCGTAATTGCGGTTCAATATGCGTCCAAATTCGTGTCTCAGCCATAACTCCAAAACTTCTGAAGCAATTTTTTTCAAACTTCACACAATGCTAAAGCATAATAAGAAGGTGTGTCACGCACAAAAGAGATTCGCCCTTGTCCAAGGTCAAGGTCATAATTGCGCTGGCGCACAAAAATGATTCGCCTTTGTCCAAGGTCAAGGTCATAATTGCAGTTTATTATGCGTCAAATTCCTGTCTCAGCCATAACTCCAAAACTACTGAAGCAATTTTTTTCAAACTTCACGCAATGCTTAAGCATAACAAGAGGGTGTGTCGTGCACAAAAATGATTCACCCTTGTCCAAGGTCAAGGTCATAATTATGGTTCAATATGCCTCCATGCTAAAGCACAACAAGAGAGTATGTCACACACAAAAAAGATTCATTCTTGTCCAAGGTCAAGATCACAATCACTGTTCAAAGCTAGATACTTCCATTAGAAATCATGTCCCCATTAAAAATCATGTCTCACATCTAAAGCAACTTGTATCAAACTTTACAGAATGGTAAAGCATAACAAGAAGGTGTGATGTACGCAAAATTTGTGTTCCCATGCCCACAGTTAATGTTGCGGTCAGGGTTAAAAGTTCAACAATCATCAGTCAGAAATTGTGTTGGCAAATGCACAGTACTGAGGCAAATTTCGTGAATTTACAGAATGGTAAACCATTATAAGTTTGTGTGTCACTTACAAAATTTGTTTTCACTTGTCTAAGATCTTGGTTGCAGTCAGATTTCAAAGTTTAGCATGTGTTAGAAAATATGTCAAGTATGTCTCTGCGATAACTCCAGAACTACTGAAGCAAATTTTATCTTAAAATTAGTGTCTCTGCAATAACTCGAAAACTACTGAAGCAAATTTTATCAAATTTTACAGAATGGTGAAGCCTAACAAGAAGGTGTGTGACACACAGATTTTGCATTCCCTTAACCACGGTCAAGGTTGCAAGGGTGTCAGGTTTCAAAGTTCAACTTCCATTAGAAATTGTGTCTCTGTGATAACTCAAAAACTACTAAAACAAATTTTATCAAACTTTACAGAATGGTAAAGCATAACAAGAGGGTGTGTCATGTGCAAAATTTGTGTTCCCTTGTCCAGGGTCAAGGTCACTAATAGGTTCAGAGTTCAAATAGCTGTCAGATTTTGATTGTGTCTTTGTGATTTTATATCTTACCTTGCATGATTTTCTAAGCACAGCAGATTCAGAAGTGGATTTGATGCAACATGACCAAATATTACAGAAGGTGAGACAATACTTTCTCTTTGGTGTAGTTTAATATGTGCTTATGTATTCCTATTTGCATGTTATAACAAATTTTGTACCTTTTAAGCACTTATTTTATAGTAGATCCTACCTACTTTACATCTGATCATGCCTAATATACTATAAAAGGGCACCTGCAAAATCAGATGATATTTTCTTTGTCTAATTGTCAGACTTCATGCAGATAAATCATCAGTCATCCTCTATTCATTTGGAAGCTTTGACATAGTGAGTCACTTGGCAATTTCAAAGAAATATCCTCTGTCAGTTTGGCCAAATATTTTTCATACATCAGAGTGTATATGAGAAGATTATAAATTTTAATGCAGCAACAAATCAACTGATTTATTAAAAGATATAATCAGAAAAAGACAGATTATATTTATCAAGCAGAAAACTACAGTCACTATTAAGACGATAAATGCAGAGCATGAAAAATATTTAGCCTGATGGTTATGTTATTGATGGATGCAGCTTATGTACTCCTTCCCAGCTATTGAAATACTTCTTAAAGAAGGAACGCATTTTTCTGTTACCTAAGGGCATTGTTTAGTTAAGAGTGGCATCCACGCAACATACCCATACTGGCATGGTCTACCTCCTAGAGCATAGCTTAACAAAGATTCTGCTTAAGGTGATGGTCAAGCTTTTAAGGGCTCTTAATGCTGTTTTGTTGCTCTTGTTGTCATTGTAACATAATGTTGTAAAGCTGAGTATCTATGAAAGGGATCATTATACTGAAGTGTATTTTGCCTCTAGCTTTTTCCAACTGTATCACTAAAGCCTGTGATCTGAGATTACCTTAAGCTGTTGATAAATTAGCTAAATTGCAAGACAATGTTCATGTCTTTTATGGATGACATGATACAAATATCCTTAATTGACATGGTAGCATTATCCTTGAATGACAGTGAAAGAAAGAAAAACTAATATGATGCGCAAAATATTTACAACAGGTTTGATTTTCTAACTTCCTCTGTTGTTCAGCTATGTGTGGTGGTGCCCGGGCAACTCGAGTGAATGTACATTATTGTTGCATGAGCTTACTGTAACCTGTCTTGCAGACTGCTTCTCAACAGTATGTTAAGATTTAGATGAAACACTAAACTACTAAATTGTGAAGTGCCTCATTTAATTTACTAATTACTTTCCAAATACATGTAATAGCATATTGTCACTGCATTCTTTTTCTTCAGATGTCTTCTGTCTGCCAACATTAGCCCTTCCATCCTGTTTTTGTTTTTTTTAACTTTTTGGGAATTAATTAGTAGTGACACTGAAGCAGTTAAATACAGAAATATGCATATGCAGCGGGAAATTCTGTATAGATATATTGCTTTGATATAACCGTTGATGCATATTCACTGGAGGCTAAAGATCATGCATGTTTATTCTTTGATAGACATATTTCTTTTTCCTGTCTATTATACAGTAGAAAAACTAAATTTACAATGAATGACAAAGTGTGTTTTCTCCCCATATGCCATAATGACAGCCATGAGATGTCAGGTAAACTGCCATGATCCTGATACATTCATATAATTTACATGGGACTGTCATGGTAATACATGGGATATTTAAACATGAGGTTCACCAGTTTTACAAGATGAATTATCGTGAAATTCATGTTTGAGCATGCTGCTTAAAGTTAACACCACAGATGGAATTCCATAGATTTCTCAGAATCTGGCTGCTCATTTCATACCGAATATGTGGTAATTTTCACAGGTTCAAATTTTTTGCGTTTTAGAGTAATAAATATAAAAAGCAGTTTTTCATGATTTTTAATTTTAGCGGTTAGGAAATGCCTGAAAAGTAAAATTGCTTCCTCTTTGCTTAAGTCAGTTTGAATGCCCACAGGTTTATGAAAGAACTTGCTTAAGGGAAAAGAAAGAGAATTTACCGAAGCAAACAGAATCAATATACACTGTATCTACTGAAAAACGGGAAGTCATTTCGTGGTTTCAGAGTAACCAGGAAATATCTTGAAAAATTGGAACACAGCAAAAATTACTGCATATACAGTATTTTGTTCGTAGGAAAAACCTGTTTTTCCCTTTATATTTTCAGATACAGTAAACCATGAACAGACGTACTAAGGAAAAACTGAAACTGAAAAAGAGACAACGGAGGGAGGTCAGGCAGCAACAGGTATATATTGCTTTCATATGTTTGCTATATATTAAAGGTAGGTTCCTGGACTAGCGATAACAATTATGTTCCCAAAATAATTTCGCCTTTTTCTGGGTAGTATTGAATTCTCTTATTTTTCTGAATCTGTTGCTACTGAGATAATCGTCAGATGTTGAAGAAAAAGTCGTTTTCCCTTTTGGTTTATTTTCCTTCGTTGGAATTCCAGTTCTAAAAATAGATGTGTTATATGTCTATAAGTGCACGATTTCTGATGCCATTCTCCAAAGGTAAATTTTCTCTTGCCATGAGCTCTCCTAGAGGTCCTGGCATGGCAGATGGGTGAAAACTATCCCAAAATGCAATGCAGCATGACGTCAGCTAACGTTATCTATCTTGGGCGCGAACTAAATATAGCACTAACTGGTGTGCGAAGCAGAGTTAGGAAATCCCTTGCAAAACAACTTTTCTAATAATATTTTGATTTACTCTTTTAAGTGAAGCTTATTCATTCCCTTTTATAAATGCTTTCCAACAACTTGGATGAAATATGATCAAAATTATGATGCATTCCAAAGTACAGGAACCTACCTTTAAGGGCTGTATACAATACCATTTTTTCTTGCAAAACTTTATTGTACATTAAAGAATGTCATTTTTAATGTGTATACAGCAAATGAAGATTCAATTTGCCAATCTGAAGCAAGAGAATTTGCAGCAGCAACACTGTAAACAAAAGCACATGGCCAATATTTGGCAGGAAATATTGATCAAAGATTTCACTGCCTGGAAAAAACAATGGCAGATATTTATTGGACAGGTACCTTAGCATCAAGACCTATTGATCTGATAGATGAAAATGTACTATGCTGCTGTCTCCATAGTAACCAATTACCTGATCCACATGTCTGTATCTGGTTCTAAATTTCCTTCTCAAAATCTCAATACATAAAATTGTATGATGACTATCGTATATATACCTTATCATTGTCACTTTTTCTTGGTCATTTTATATTGTACGATAAAGTTGTACAAAAATCTGTAGGCTAGATACTTAGTTATTAATCTAAAAGGCTGATCCTTTTGAAATAATAGAGAATAATGATAATAATCTATCAAGCTGACCAGCAGTAACTTAATCTAGTCTAGTTTGTCCAGTAACCTTGAAAGGTTGGAAGTGATTATATTGGTGATATTTGTCCGGTGGATTGAAATGGTCTTTGCCTTTTCCTCTCTTTCATTATTGCAACATATACAGTCTGCAATCAGAAGTATTTCCAGTGCTCCAGATAAAAAGGGGCAAAGGGATAATTTAGGAAAGATTTTCTACATTTCTCCATATGAAGGCATGATGTGATTACTCATTAGAACAGTCCCAAAGAGATGGTCTAATGATGGGTCACTGCATGTGTTTCATTGAGAAATAAGGAAAAAGATATCAGAATTGATCCTTAAAACCCCACCTTATATGGAGCTCTGAATTTCCACAAAGTTAGTTTTTCACATAGACTTCAGTATTTACATTTGAACAGGAATTTTCTTGCAAATCTCTAAATGCACTGTAGTCTATTGGAAATGTTTTTGTGGGAAAACTTAGGGTCCTTGTGTTTTAGAAAATACTAATACCTATCTTCTATTTTCTACTTCAGAGTGTGAGTTCCCTTGACACCTACAGCAGTGATAAAATTCTGCAGCTTATTGGAGATGATTCAACAGAAATCACAGATGATATTGTTCAAGCAGCATTTGAAGTTATCAAGGCTAACAGTCACGACAACAGGGCAGACTACATGGGGTTTTATACACCAGCACAGCTGCATTTCATGGTCACAGAAATATTTCGCAGAGATAGTACTCCACATTTTTTACCAGTCAACAAAGATTCATTACATATTCATCCTTTAAGTGGTCATTGGGTGACATCATTTTATGATTCAGTCTTGAAACAGTTGTATGTTTATGACTCTTTACACAGCCTTTCTCACCAGAAAGAAGTGGAACTACAACTTAGGCAAATTTATAATAGTCAAATTGTTGATAGTTTAACCTATGAAAAAGTGACTCAGCAGTCAGCAGACCCAATTTGTGGTGTTATGGCCATTGCTTTTGCCTTCTCTTGCTTTCTCAGACAAAACCCAGCAAGTATATGTTATAACATCACATTGGCTCGAGAACATTTGAGACATTGTTTATCCACTGGAACTCTGTCTCCATTTCCAGCTCTTTCAATTGGTTCTGATAATAGGTGGTTAGAGAAATATTTAAATACTCAACAGAAAAGTGCATCAGCTCCACGTGTGGCAAGAAGTAGAGAAAGGAGGTCAATTGAAAAAGTGAAAAGTGACAGAGAGAAAGATACTTTAAGTAAAAGTGAGAGCAGGAAAAATAGAAGTTCAGACAAGATTCTTAAAGATAAAGCTGCGGATATTTCAAGAAAGCGGGAGAAGAGGAAAAATAGATGTCCAGACAAGATTCTTAAAGATAAACATAAAGAAACTTCAAGGAAGGGGGAAAGGAGGAAGAGGAGAAGCCAAGACAAGATTTTTAAGGACAGATATATGAACACTTCAAGTAAGAGGAAGGGAAGGAACAGGAGAAATCAAGATGAAATTCTGAAAGATAAAGATGTGGATACATCCAGTAAAAGGGAGAGCAGAAAAAGAAGAAGTCAGGATAAAATTATTAAAGATAAAGATATGGATACAGCTAGTAAGAAAGTTAGGAGGCAAAGCAGAACTGCACAACAGGTATGTAGGGACAAACAAATAGATAAAGAAAGAAAGAGTAAAAGAAGACATCCTTCAGATATACTGGATGCTATTAAAGAATTTAAAGAACATATAAAAGAGTCTCCTGAATACATTTGCACTGTATGTCACCGAACTCTTTATCGTAATAGTGTCGTGAGATTTAAAGAAACAACACAGTTGTCACATAAAATAAGTACAAATGAATTATCTTCTGATGACACTCAGTACATTTGTAGTACATGCAAAAGATACATAGACAAGAATGAAGTCCCCCCACAGGCTCAGAGTAATAGAATGACTGTTCCAAAGGCTCCAAAGGTTTTAGCTGAGCTTACTGATTTTGAAGCTAGGCTCTTAGCGAAAAGGTACCCATTTATGAAAATAGTTCAGTTACCAAAAGGAAGGCAAAGAGGAATTATTGGACAAGTAGTGAATATTCCTGTAGATGCTGAAGATTTGTGTGCTACTCTTCCTCGTACTATTGCTACTAGCGGAATTATTCCAGTAAAACTGAAAAGAAAGAAAGCATACAAAGGCCACGTCTTTTATCAAAACATACGTCCCCAGAAAATTAGAGAGGCATTTCATTGGTTAATGAAAAACAACAAACATTACCAAAACATTGTTGAATGTGCTGACTGGGAATCAAAGTGTAAAACTGAAAATGCTGATACCTGGCAGCAACTAACTCAGCAAGACTCACCGGAACAAGATAAACATGGAAGTGATAACCATCAGAATACTGAAGGGTCATCGGATGATGAGAGCTCTACCAGTTCTGATGCTGATGTTTCAGATGATGACTTTATGCAGCCAACTGCAGATGATAATAAAGAGGTAACACAATATGATACCTGTATTCAGCCTTCTGATCCAGCAGCAGATGCCTCCAAAATTTTGACTATTGCACCAGGTGAAGGAAGACATCCAATTCATATAATGTTGGACCCTTCATGTGAAGAACAGTCCTTTCCATGTCTTTTCCCAACAGGATGTTTTGGTTTTGATGCACAGCGAGAGGTGAAAATTACTCCAAAAAAATATTTTAATGCCAGAATTCTGAATAAAGATGGTAACTTTTCCAAAAATGTTGAATACCTATTCTTCGCCCAGTATATCACAGAGCACAAACAGGTAATGGATTCTGCCTCAGTTGCTGTCAGAAAGTCATACCAAGCTTCTTCATCACAGGGAGCATTAGATGCCTCATTCATCAAGGACCCAGAAAGACTAAAGTCATTAATACTCAAAGATAAAGCATACCATTTCTTACAAACAATCAGGGGCTCACCACCATACTGGCAGAAAGCAATGTTTAAACTTATGGCTGCAGTTAAACAATTTGGAATTTTCACTTTTTTTGTGACATTATCATCAGCTGACCTGAAATGGACTGATACTTTGAATGCTATCCTCAGACAGCAAGGACGGCAGCTCACAGAAGAAGAGATAAATGACTTACCTTGGGAGGATAGATGCAATCTTTTGCGTTCAAATCCTGTTACTACAGCAAGACATTTTGATCACAGACTTCAAACTTTTATCAGTTGTATCTTGCTAGGAAAAGCACAACCACTTGGAAAAATTAGACATTATTCATATAGAATTGAGTTTCAGCAAAGGGGATCACCCCATGCGCATTGTGTGATTTGGACTGAAGATGCCCCAAAACCAACTGACTCGAAAGAAATAGTGGCTGAATTCATTGACAAATATATCACATGTCATATACCATCTCAAGAAGAGAACCTTGAACTATACAATTTAGTGACATCAGTACAAAAGCATCATCACACTGCTACTTGCAGAAAAAAAGGAACAGCATGTCGGTTTAATTATCCAAAGATGCCTTCCCAAGATACAATAATTGCTTGTGAGTTGGACACAGATGACATGCAGCTTAAAAAAACTGCAGTGAAGAATGCATCAGAAGTCATGTCAAATGTTATGACAGTGTTAGAAGAAGATAAACTCCATGAAATAAAGTCATTTGAAGAGTTACTTGCCCAAGCTGATGTCACTGATACACAGTACACAAATGCCCTCAGCCTTACCAAGAGAGGAAAAGCAGTCATTCTTGAGAGAGGAACTAATGAAATATACATAAACTGCTACAACATTGACCTTCTATTGGCATGGCAAGCAAACCTTGATGTACAGTACTGTGTGGATCCATATGGTTGCATTGCTTACATGGTCAACTATATTACTAAAGATGAAAGAGAAATGAGCGTTACACTACAGAATGTTACAAAGGAGAAACAGCATTGTGATTGGAAAGAACAACTGAAAGCTTGTGCTACTGCTTTCCTCAATGCTAGAGAAGTCAGTGCACAGGAGGCTGTGTACCGCCTTCTTAGCTTCCCTCTGTTCAAATCTAGTTTTACTACTGTCTTTGTTCCAGCAGATCTGCCAAGTAAGAGGGTGGCCTTCTTGAAACCTATTTCCATGATCAGTGCTATGGAAGATGAAGAGGAAGACATCTTTGCTACATCAATGTTAGATCGTTATGTTGCAAGACCAAATAAATTAGAAGAATGCTGTCTGGCTCACTTTGCCATTAGCTACACAACAAGTCATTCTACATCAACAGAAGACTCTGACGAAGACATGTTAGAAAGTGGTGGTACCATTACACTGAAAAATGGACTTGGTTCCATGAAGAAGCGCTCAAAAAAAGCTGTACTACGTTATCATCATAAATCTCAGTCTAAAGAGCCAGAGGAATATTTTTATTCACAACTTCTCCTATTTCTGCCTTGGCGAGATGAGCGGTCAGAGTTGTTACAGCTGTCATCATATGAGGATCACTACAATAACAAAAAGGATATGATTGAGGCAAATCGTTCTGAGGTGGAACATCATGCTGAGATCATCAGTCTCGCTGTTGAGCAGTTTGAAACATTTGGTCCACCAGTTCATGCATTTGACGAAATTTCGCCCAATACAGAACAGGAGAATCAAGATGAGCAGCTTTTGGGCATGGAAGCAGATCCTGACTTTGCTGTATTAAATCCAGACCATAGTATTAATTCTCAAACTGTACTGAATGATATACCGGTTGCCAGCACTGCATCAACATCCCTAGAAATTAGACCTGGCTTTTTAAATGAAGACTTATACTGCAGACATCTAAGACAGCTAAACCTTGAACAGAGAGAGACATTTCAGATAGTTAATCAGTGGTGTCGAGACAAGTCAGTGTCTCACAAAACCGGAAATGTTCCAAATCCATTGTATCTGTTTGTGTCTGGTGGTGCTGGAACAGGAAAGTCTCATCTCATTACAGCGATCTATCAGATGGCATTAAGAAACTTACAACGTGAAGGGGAGAATCCTGACAATATCAAAGTTCTACTCACAGCTCCTACAGGCACAGCTGCTCACAACATCTCTGGAACCACTCTGCACTCAGCCTTCCTATTGCCATTAGGCCAAACAAAGAGTTTCACAAAACTAACAGATGACAAAATAAATACTCTCAGGGCAAAGGCTGGAAATCTGGAGCTTCTCATTGTGGATGAGATTTCCATGGTTGGCTGTAATCTCTTCCTGCACCTTCATTATAGAATGTGTGAGATCAAGTCATCACAAAAGCCATTTGGAGGGGTTTCTGTGCTTGTATTTGGGGACCTGTTCCAGTTACCACCAGTGAAACAACGGTTTGTATTCAGTCCAGTGTCTGATAGCATTGCCCGCCTCTATGGATCTTTATGGGAAAACTTCCAGTACAAAGAACTAACAAAGATTATGAGACAAAAGGAAGATGTAGCTTTTGCTGAAATGCTAAACCGTGTTAGGACACAGAGTCATACAAAAGCTGATATTTCCATGCTGCAAGGGAGAGTAGAAGTAGTATCAAGTCTGTCAGAACAAGTTCTCCATGTTTTTACTCGAAATAAAGATGTTGATGATCATAACAGTGACCAGCTTAGAAAACTAGGTCAACCAATACAAATTCTGGTAGCTGTTGACAGAAAGCCAGATAGTTTGAAAGATTTCAAACTACCAAAGAATACTCAGTTCACAGGTGGTTTACCAGATGAAATGCAGCTTGCAGTTGGGGCCAGAGTGATGTTAATTAGAAATCTTGACATTGCTGATGGACTTGTCAATGGTAGTCAAGGCCAAGTTGCTGGATTTATCAAGTCTAAAGGTATATCTGCTACTGAAGTTGCTGCAGTTCTAGTGAAATTTGACTCCCCAAGAGTTGGTCAAAATGCTCGCCAGAAATCACAGTTTACAATAGAGTTGAAAGCATGCCCACATGCAACCCCTATTCTCAGAGCTGAAGTAAGTTTTACTGTCTCACGCAAGAACAAGAACCTGACAATATCAAGATACCAGTTCCCACTAAGGCTTTGCTGGGCATGCACCATTCACAAGGTACAGGGACTCACAACAGATGAAATAGTTGTCTCATTTGAAAACAGATTTGCCTGTGGCCAGGCTTATGTGGCTCTGAGTAGAGCGAAGACTTTAAAAGGCTTGCATGTTGTCAAATTTCAGCCAGACAAAATCAGAGCAAATACAAGTGTTCAAACAGAAATGCAGCGTTTGAAAGAAAAGTGCCTTTTGCCATCTAGTTACAGTTTCCTCAGTCATAAAAAATACTGTATTCAGTTCTCAGTACTCAATATTCGTTCATACCTTCATCATAAAGAAGACCTCCTCTGTGATCCGGTATTTCTACAATCAGATGTTATTGTTTTGACAGAAACCTGGCTATCAAGAACAAATATTGATACAAGCATATTTCCTTCAACCTATTCTGTTCTTAGGGGTGATAGGTGTTCAACTGGAACAGCTACAGCTGGAGGAATTGCAATTGTTTGTAAACAGACTTCTGTTCAGTGTGAACAAGTGCAGACTTTTTGTGATCGGTATATTCAAATACTATCAGTTTATGTGAAAACAGGTGGGCAAACCAAAGACTTCCATCTCATAGCTGTTTATAGCTCTCCTAATTCAAAGAATCATCCTAAACTGTGTGTAACCAAACTAACTGACCAGGTACAGAAAATCAGCCGAGGCAGCCAAGGCAAAATACCTCCAGTCATCTGTACTGGTGACTTCAATCAGAACAGTCTAGAGGGCTTGAATTGCCCTGTGCAGAGTGAGCTACTAAGTAAAAAATTCGTGCAACACATTCATTCACCAACCCACAGCTCTGGTTCCTGTTTGGACCACATATACAGTTTCGACATGTATGTGACTGATGTGACAGTTATTCCGTGCTATTACAGTGATCACCACTGGTTATCATGCAAACTGGACATAGAAAAGTATTAACTCTTCACTTAAAAACAGAATCTACACTAATTGAGATGGAAACAAAATTGACCTTTGTATACCATAAAATTATAGTTTTTCTGCTAGTTAAAAAATTTCAACCAGAAAATTGACCTCTTCACCTCAAGATAGCTTGTAGTCCTGCTGTTTGAGTGTACACTACATGTAAGAAACTTACCATGCTGTTACTGACCTCCTTGCTTCAAGACAGTTTCCCTTCAGCTGTACCTTAGGAGCATCACTAACATCACAAAAAGGTAAAACATAAGTCAATAGTAAATGTTACAGTAGTAAACCAAGTTTTGGGATACAACACACCTTCTCATCATGCTTTACCTTAACCTAAAGCCGTCTACATACCATATACACTCAAACCTTAAGACATGTGCTGTTCTTCTGCTGCAGTATTTTTTTTGTTTTTTTTTTTGCCCAATTAATTGCAGAGACATCATTTGTAATGGACACTTTGGTGGAATGCTGGTCTGATTACAGTACTTAGAGCCCCTTCGGGGGCATTTGTTACACTGTAACATTTCTTGTTGTCAGTTTACCTTAAAAAGGTATAATGTACAAACTGAGGTCTTTGAGAGAACTGGGTTTTTTTATACAAAAATCAGCTGAGAGGAAACATGTTCAGGAAACTGTACGAAAAATATTTTTGTTTTTGCCTGTAGCATTTCTATCATTAAATAGTAGCAGTAATATGTAGTAGTAGTAGTAGTAGAATTTGTAGTATTAGTATTATTTATTACCATTGTAATTATTTTTATTAAATTGTTTTTTTATATTCTGATAGAGGTACAGTGGCAGGAATTCAGGCATGAATATGAGCCCTGACACGAAAAAACCAACAAAGTGGTTGTGCTCCCAGCGCAGACTCTGATCAGCCTGGGAATCCTCCCAGTCTAATCAGACTCTTCGCCGATCGCTCAAAGGGTGCCCAGGCTGATCCGAGTCTTCGCTGGGCGCACATGCCAGTTTGTTGGTTTTCTCGTGTCGTGGCTCGATATATGGTCATGCCAATGAATTTAACATCCAAAAGGGCGATTACTGCTACAAGTATAAACAGTATACTTGCCGGGAGACAATTGTCATTATGACGTTTCATCAATCATCCTGTTTTATACCTATTGTCGGCTAAGGTTACGTGTTGCGTGTCCGTTTACATACAGGAAAATACAAAACAAAAAGCGGAAAAAGAAAGAGATAGAAAGAAAAATGGACGAAAACGAAGAAGAAAGCGAAATATTTGAATTTGAAGGGGTAGGTAGTGAACAAGAATAAGAAAGTCATTTAAAGAGCTCGTTAAAATCGAAACATATTGCTGAAAAAAGTCTATGTACGAAGAAATATGTTGCGTTTCATGTTACGTGTGTTCAAATGTCACATATGGTAACATACATGAATAATTGTAGATTTCTTATCAATGTTAAAGATAAGAAAATCGCTGTATGAGACATGAGGAAACGGGGCTTCGATGCACATTAATGGGATTTTGAGGCACATAAAAGCCTCACATCAGCCTGCGCGTCCACGCAGACTGATACGTCTTGCCCTTCCGAATCTCTGTCATGAAATGTAAGACTGTGTACATTTGCAGGCTGATCAAAGTCATCGCTCCTTGCACATACTGATACTATAAGCTCGCTTTCTCTCGAAGCACCGCTCACTTTCGATCTAGACAGACTATTACAAAATGGAGACAGGAAGAAAGGTAATTGATTTATGCTTTACTTTATATACCCACACCCCTTTCCTCAATCTCCTTGCACTCTCATCCTCCCCCCCCCCCCCCCCCCCCCCCCCCCCAAAAAAATAGCCTTATATTCACAAGCTGTCACAATTTTACCAAAACAAACATTACAAGAGCGAATTAGATATTCCTATCGGGCAGGCATACATACAGACAGACAGTCTAAAGGCACACTCGTAGTCGCTCAATTCAAGCAACATTTGCTATTATATACATATCAGCAGTTCGGACGGTAATAGGATTGGCAAAGTTCATAGAAATGTCAATAAATAACAGCTGGACAGAGAAAACGAGGAAAAGAAGAAAGGAAGAAAGCAGAAAATAATGAAAGAAACATTTTGTAGAAAAGGCAGGGAAAAAGCAATATATATAGTTGTTGCAAAAAGAAGTAAAATAGAACAGATTTTGCTGTGCAAGCTATATCTTGAGTCTGACAATGCTAATAACGCTTAGAGCAGTTTAGGCAGAAAAAGCCCTGGAGGTTGTACCTGTCAGAGAGTGGGTCCCCCCCTTTCCCCCGTAAAAATGGCTATAGGAAGGACGACTATATAGTGGATTGTCCGGGCCTCATAGAGCCACTTTTCCTCCATAGTCCTTTTTCTTCCGCCGGGAAATGAAAGGCGAACACTAATCAGGCCTCCGCTGAGCGCACGCACAGATGAACGCTTGTACTCTAACACAAACTTATACAAAATGCACACAACCACGTACACACATAGCCGTTTTGGGCTAACATGGTAAAGCAAAATGATTGCCTGTTTCCCCAAAACAAAAATAAGACAGACTAATGGACACATGCATGCGGTTCTACCATGTTATCCATCGATATTTTACGGGCAGATACTCGTATTTCCGTTTCACTTTACTATTAGGATTGGAGAAGGAGCAAGTTCCACTATGTAGCGTGTTTTCCTGCAGTCATATTACCAGGGGGAAATCCACCATAGAGGGAAAACGGCTATGCAAAAACACCTATGGTAGATTTTTCCCGGGGAAAATTGACCATAGTCATATTTCCGGGGATGGGGGGAATTCTGCTATGTAGCCATTTTTTCCGGTGGGAAATTCTACTATGGGAAAATCATAGTCATTTTTCCGAGGGAAACTACTAGGGGGGGGGGGGTTGGGAGCTACTCTCTGACAGTACTCATACCCCTTAAGATTGGTTTACACCGCGACCTATGTAGCATGACATATGTGTCATGCTACATAGGTTGCCGTGTAAACATCCCAAAAACAAATGTTTCATGACACACACTCAGTTGCATCCAACTTGTTAATCGTCTAAACAAAATGTAAATGGTTGCATGCCACGTGTCATGCAATATGTGTCAGCGTCGTAAATTTCATACGTTTCATGACAAAAAATTGTTGCATGCAACACGTCTCATTGTCTAAACATGACCTAAATGGTTGCACCACATATGTGGCGCGCAAATGTGTCGCCATTTAAACCCACTCTTAATCGCTGAAGTGAAAATGCATTAAATCAACTTTGAAAGATCATTTTGCTAGCCTACACTTGTTTCACTGATACAGCTGTATTAATTTCATTTGTGACTAGACATATTTTTCTTTGGTCATCGTTGTAACAAATATGACAAAATAGAGTAAAAAGATACAAGATACTCATCCAAAAGGTTTTTACTTTATAAATAATAATAAAAAAAATGATGAGTTTAACGGCATTTTTAGTCTATAAGGAAGAACATATTTCCATCAATTGATTTAATATGCTATTTAATTAATGACGTCACAGTGTCACTTGTGTCAGTCTGTGTTCATCTGAGTAAATCGTGGAGTACACGTATGTGGTCGCACTTTACGTACTACCACATACGTTTACTCCACAATTTACTCAGATGAGTAAATCGTGGAGTACACGTATACTCCACGATTTACTCAGATGAGTAAATCGTGGAGTACACGTATGTGGTCGTACTGTACGTACTACCACATACGTTTACTCCACGATTTACTCAGATGAACACCTCGGACTCCTCGGCCAGTTCCGTGACGTGAGACCAGATTCACGGAATTGGTTGAGCGGTGCTCCAAGTGTGTATTATCCCAGAAAAGCTATTATCCCGATATAAATCCGATTATCTCGGATACGAAAATGTCGATTTTTGTTATTGAGGGGAATCAATCCAATTCTTTCTTCAAAATGCAGAGAAAGCCAATAACGATTATAGCATTAGCTATCGAACCGTCTCCAGTAGAGCTGATGGAAGCTAAGGTAACCTGGTTATAACATCCAGCCTAACTCTACAAGTCCAGCAACGCTCGACTACGTTCATTTAGATAATCTTGGTAGGAGTCCAGTCCTGTCTGGAGTTGGACTGATAAGAGTTCCCACATTCATTCATTTACAGGGAGGGTGCCTTCAGAAGTTCTGTCTTTTATAGGAAGACAGTCCATCTTTAAGTAGACACATAATCTTGTAGAAGAATCTTTTTATCTATAAGTTTTATAAGACTCTAAGCACACCGGGTAGGCGGCAATCGAAAACGCTCGTGCAATCGACGAACACGGATCAAACACCGTTAGAAACAGCGTTTTCATTTGCAAATTGGCGACAATTTGCAATCGAAAACGCTGTTTCTAACGTTTTTTGGTCTGCGTTAATCGACTGTTAAGAGCGTTTTCGATTGCCGCCTACCCGGTGTGCTAAGGTTGCATATCAGATCATCATTGAGAAAACTTTGACGTTAGAGAACATATCATCTTTTATAGTTTTAGTAGTATCTGTATTTGGAGGTTTGAGCCATGTTTTTACTGACTTCGGGTTTTATAAGCATCTTAGACTAGGAGAGAGGTCATTTGTCGGAAAAATCTATGTACAAAGAAAATTTCATTCTTCAAAGACGGAAGAACAATTCATATTTTAGAATGATTTAAGATTGCAGAAAAGTAAAATCTGTATTGGATATGTTACTCATTTAGGACAATATAAGACTTGGGAAAGTTCTTTCCTTTCCATCATTTTTTAAAATGATTGTAAGCTGATATGTTGTCTGTTTCTTTTAGTTCAGGAGCAGTTCTGATTTGGTTTTGCACTGTTTGCTCAAACCTAAGAGACCATTTTTAGTATACATGTATTTACGGTGTTTGTTGGTTTTTCATGTCTCTGACATTCTTTGTCTGAAATCAGAAGATAGTTTTTCACAAGGATTGATGTAAAATCTTGGGAAATTAATTTTACATTTCATTAATATCAAACCTATACGCTCGAGGCTGAAATTTAGTGTCGATTACCGTAGCTTAAAGCCAAATTACCAAAACTTACAACGCTGCCTGTGCGTTACTTCCGTGTTTGTCGGAAAATTAATGTACTATCGTGTCGATTTCATATAGATTCCACGTGTTAAAAGTTGGCGTCAAATTTTATGATGGTTTTAGTACGAATTTAGACATTTTATTATATGAACTTACTCGGTCAAGGTAACATGTGATTCAGAGTTCTATGTCAACTGTAGGGACCACCAACTTTTAAAACAACCCTTTCGGAGCCTAATAAATTTGCATGAATTCCGTCGAAATACTTCTTGGAATATTTTTGGGAAAAAGTTAAGCTCGGTAAAGCTTTAGATAAAATGTCTGCAAAAACTGGAGCATTGTGGGAACGGAAAGATGACAATGAAGAAGAGGAAGAAGTTCCTGTGGGGAGATCAAAATTGTTTCTAAACAGGAGAATACACCGTGACTATCGCGTGAATGAAATATTTAGAAGGAAAGCTACAAAACTTGACGGTGTAGCTGATGCTGAGGACGATGATAATTTAGACGAATTTGGAAATGTTAAGACTGAGAAAACAGAGAAAACTCCCGAAGAGCCGGTAAAGCAAGAAGAGAAAAAGCCAGAAGAGGTGAAAGCTGCTGAAGAGGAGGTTGAAAAGAAAAAGGTTGATAATCATTGTTAAATATAATCAAATAATGCGTTATACACTTGGTGCATGTGTAGTTTTCATTTTTTACTTTTCAGATGGCTTCAAATACGTGTAAAATACAGCAAAAAAGACAAATAGGATGGATAACAATGATAGCTATATCAAAGGGTTCAAACAGCTCTTGTACCTTCTAAAAATATGTATTTATTTATTATTTATTTATAAAATTGATTGATTGATTGATTGATTCTTCATCAGTAGAATAGTAACTTGTCTAAGATATGAGGAAACGCCAGAAAGAACACTTCATCAGTAGACCAGTAACTTGTCTGAAATATGAGGAAACGCCACTGCTTGAATTGTACATGTCGCTATTAAAGTTTGTCGAGTATTCATTTTAACCCTTTAATACCTAGCGTCCCATTAATAGGGCATAGGCAAATGGTACAGACCCAGATTAGACGCCGCAAAACGACAAATGGGTATTTCTCACTCAAATAAAATAAAAAATAAATCTTAAATAAACCAGACACTCCTTAATTGGCATATGGACCCGTCCAATTTATAAGGATTGAAGAGTCCACTAGGTACAAAAAGTTTAAAGAATTAAGATGAAATTAAATATATATGTGAAGTCAAGTTTTAAGTTATGATTTTTATAATGTTTTATATACATTGATAAAAAAAGTGCGTATTCATTTCAGGACAGTTTTAACGTTACAGTTAATGACATTATGAAGAAGACACTTAGTCCCCCTTCTCAATATGGGTCTAATCTCAAAGGAAAAAATTTGCTCCTGTAGGAGCAAATTCTTTCCTTTAAGAGTAGACCCTTTTTGGAATGGTTTTGATGTCCAGAGAAGCAAACGTGAAGTCGAAAATGTAGTCCCCTTTGAATAAGGACAGAAAAACGTGGCAGGGTACCCATAGCACCTTAAATTCACTCTTTTGG
Organism: Ctena decussata; assembly: GCA_963989385.1. Classification (NCBI taxonomy): domain Eukaryota; kingdom Metazoa; phylum Mollusca; class Bivalvia; order Lucinida; family Lucinidae; genus Ctena; species Ctena decussata. The sequence goes on from OZ022510.1 coordinate 24,937,678, forward strand.
CCAAAGTTAAACTTTCGTAACGCGAATGTTCCCTGGTTGATTTGGGGATATTTTATGTATAAGTCCAACTGATTCAGAAGGCAGAGCGTTATCTCGTTTAAAGGGAAACAGTCACTAAAATGTATATTGGGCTAAAATTGAAGATTTTAATAAACTTAAAGTTTGCTGAAAACTGTTCCATAAAAATTGACTTAATTGCTGAAAACCTATGAGTAAATGACGACCATAAACTACAGAGTGAAAAATGAAAATCCTACTTCAGTTTGAAATTAACACTGAAAACCCAAATTCGTTACTGCTACTAGGTAAACTAATATTCTGGGGCAAATGCTTAGTAAATCCCGTCTTAACTAAGTTCTTTAGTAAAACAAAAGATTCTATAAATAAGTAAAAAAAACAACATTAGAATCAATTCTTGTGTGTTTTTGTTATATGTAATGCAGCTTTGCATGTAGATCTAGGTTTTAAATTATTTTCATACATTAATACATTAAAAATGTAACATTATAAAATTACAGAAATAATCAAAAATTAAAATTATTCACAGCCGTGGTAAAATGAAAATATACCACACAGTTTTGATATTTGTTTAAGTATAAATAAGTTGCACAGAAACAAATGCATTAACGGACACACGGTGCCAAGTGTGTGCAACTATGGTTACGTACCGTTGAGCCACTTGGGTAACGTCGATAAGAGAATTGAACTGAACTGAACTGAAATGCGTTAACTTCAAACCTCTTCTCTTCACCTACCTAAGGGGAAAAGGTTCGATGCAAACGCTGTTGCTACCTCGATACACTTCAAAGGGTATCAAAAATCATAAATAAACTAGACCAAGAAAACCAAATTACCTAATTTACATATTCCAAAATAACAATTTTGATTAGTTACTAATTAAACTAGTAAGACCTCTACTAAACAGCTTGTACACCGATTAACTAAGAGGTTAGTAATTTTACTAAACGCTTAGTACTCAGGAGGACAGTTAGCTTAACTAACTCAAATAGTTCGCTTTACCAGTTTGGGTTTTCAGGGAATATTCTTCAGGTAAATACGGTGCCAGGTAAATACGGTGCATTTATCTCTATTTCGCTTCATAAGGTAAAAGGAAGCAATTTTTGCTCTTATTCAAGATTAAAATTTTGTTCACGTGACAGTAAAATATTCTGATTCTGATTGGAACTTCAAAAACTCCCTGTAAGTCCGATTTTCATGAACTTTTCACCAAATTTGATTGCTCGTCGAGTTCTACAATTTCAACTCAATATTTATTTAAATGAGAGCTTTCCTTTTAACTGTTTCAAATATCTAGGTATATCTGCCTGTGTATGTGTGTTGGTGGGGATGGGACGAGAGAGAGAGAGAGAGAGAGAGAGAGAGAGATAGAGAGAGAGAGAGAGAGAGAGAGAGAGAGAGAGAGAGAGAGGGATATGTCCATAATAATGAATTAGACTTGTACCAAGACGTACATTTTCTCCCTCTCAAATTTTCGAGCAGTTAGAGACAATTTCAGACACATGTTATGGATGTACCCAGCAGGAATCAAACATCCATCCTTCTTCTTCTTCCTTTTTTTTGTATTTTATTTTTTATCTCTTGAGCGAGTTACATTATCCTTTTTTATTTTTTATTCTGTTTCATAAATTTATCTTTTAGTTTTTTTTTTTTATTTTATTTATTTATTTTTTATTTTATTGCGTACGGAAAAGTTTATTGAACAGCCCTCTTTGGCGGAAGTGTATGTAAAGTTGAAAACGAGGCTACCACGTAAACATGGCGGACAGACGAAAACCGAGACGTAGAGCAGATCGAGTAATGCTTATTTCACGGCTGTCTTTAGGTTTTATGTGCCTTTTCAGCTGAAAATCAAATGCATGCGAACAGACCTTCAGGGTTAAAGAAATTCATAGCCATTTATCGCTCCAGATTTTGTAAAACAGCTGCAGGCATTTTTTTAGCAGTCTTAAAAAGTGGGTGGGATAATACTGTAACAGGAAAAATAAACTCTTACTCATATCTTTCATACATATAGCATTCGATTTATATTTTATCATGTTGAGTGTATATAGAAATGTGATTAAGGTGGTGATTATCACTGATTTGGGACAAAGACAAAAATCTGCCTAAAAAAAAATACTCAAAGTAACACTGATCTTTCCAAAACTTAGCAGGTGCCTTCTTTATATTGTTTCTCATAATTTAGAACACCAAAATGCATCATTTGTTAATGTTAAAAAGTGTTTTTATTAGAGAAGATCAAAGGGTAATTTTCTGCGAATAAATCTGAAAAAATAATATCATTATTGAAAATATACTTAGTGCTTAGAGTACCTTGTTGCATAATGGAGAGCGTCCTAGCAATTATTTTTTCAAACCCTTTCATACATTATCAGGCTGAGCAGATGAAAAAAGATGCAGTCTGTGTCCAAATTTTTTTTGTCAAAACTAGGGCTTCTACGTTTACACGGATAAACGGTAACGGTTCGTGTATATGTGCTAAACGTTTACAAAATTCACACATCGTTTAACCGAACCTGAACACCTGGTAGACCACCAGCAAGTTATAATATCTTACACAGTCATCAGAAGCCAATCTTAATGTACTTGACGGTGTCCTCGGAAACGCGGAAACATCTATTAAAATCTTTATATTCTAACTTCTGTGTACCTTACGCAAAGCACGACATGTACACGGTTTGCCAGAAAATTGTTACGTCATAATCGGCAGCTAATTTTATAAGGTACAGATCAAAGGCAAGGTAATGTCTGCCGACAACAGTTACGACACGTGTTGTGCAATAAAAAAATTAGGACTACCTCGGTACCTGTGTTTTCTAAGCTTACCGCGAAGGTGAGATAATTGCAGTTTGTAACTTTGACAGTTATTATCAATTAACAGGATAATTAAGTCCGATGTTTTATTAATCTAATCCATGTAATTATCAAATACGGTCAAATAATTGCTAATACGGTCAAATAATTGCTGTCATCGGAAATTGGTCAATAGTAAATACGTTTTTTTTAATACCGTCGGTTACTGTAAACTTTGAGTTGACCCCCAAAAATGAAAGCGCATTATTGGATGACACAGTTTGGTAACATAATTATAATCACAAAGGTATGGGGGGCGTCTCATAGATGTCTGATACTAAGAATAAGATTTCAACGGTAATGGTCGTTTAAACGGAATCGTTTCGTTTTCTAGCGGTCGTGTAAACGTTTACAATATTTTGTAAACGTAGAAGCCCTAGTCAAAACACACAAGTGAGACAGTCACAGGTGATACTATTTTAACAAGGTTGAACAATTTCCTCTACACACCACTGATCATGTCAGTAATGTATTATTTATACTGCAGGTGTTACATAGGTATGCTTGCCTATCCTATATTTAATAAATGCGTCCAGTGTACATTTACTTTGTACATGGTTGAACATTTGAGAAAAAGCTACCGTTTTCATCTGGTCTACATTACAATTTGAGAAAGAGTTGGAATAAATAATTGCTAGGACGCTCTTCATTATGCAATAATGCACCTTTGAACAGCACTACGTAAATTTTCAACAACGATATTATATTTTCAGATTCATTCGCAGAAAATTACCCTTTGATCTTTCCTTATAAAAACACTTTTTTAAGCAGCATGTACGTCAGGCCTCATACTTTTCAGGCTTTTGCAGGATTTCAGGCTTTCATTTCTTGAATTTTACTTGATTTCAGGCTTTGATTTTTAAGTTTTCAGTGTTTTTTCTGCTTAAAAAGGGCTATTTTAGGCTGTGAAAGCAGGCATTTCAGGCTTGGAAGAGCTTTGTCAGTATGAGGCCTGGTACGTCTATTTTGTATTCTAAACTGTAAAGAACAACAAAAATAAGAAGTCTGCTAACTTTCAGGGAGATATGTTACTTTTTTATGGTTTTATGCAGATTTTTACATTTACCGTAAATCACCACCTTAAGGTGCAGGAATCCAGTTGACACATTTTATTTTTCCACTTGTGGTCATTGATGAGCGCGTAGTGTAAATTCATGTTGTAGTCAACAGCTCAACATGATAGTCTAAATGCTAAGGTAGTAATAGTTGTTACACACCAGTGACCAGTCAGTAATGTGGTCATACAGCTTTTTTTTTTTTTTTTTTTTTTTTTTTTCAGGAAAACGGCAATAGCTTATGTTCTGTTCCCAAAAATTTTGGCTTGTCTGTCTTGATCTGTCACATAGGAAGAGCCCAAATCAAAATTGAAAATTCTGATCTGACTGGGCAGATGCCCAGGCTGATCTGAGTCTGCCCTGGGTGCACAACCACATTGTTGGTTTTGTCGTGTCGCGACTCAAGTTTTAATCATGCAACAGAAATGATTATCAGCAAAAAAAAACACAAATGAGCTGCGACACAGTAGACTCTGATCAGACTGGGCGGATGCCCAGACTGATCTGAGACTTTGCTGGGCGCATATGCCACTTTGTTGGTTTTGTCGTGTCGCGGCTCAAATGTGAAAATTCATTAATATGAGGCCAAAATTTAATATGACCCAAATTCTAATAGTTCCTTTATGTCTTTTCTTGCAGGATGAGCCGGTTCCATGTACAAAAGAAGAATATGCCATCGCTAAACATGTACGCTTCAACACACCAGCTCATGAAGGGAGGCTAGCAGGGATGACTGTGAAATGCTTTATTGGTAAGCAGACATACAGATAAGGCCTCAGGGATATAAAAAAAAAATCATACTCAGTTCAGCTGAGCATGAAGAAAAGAAAGGCAAACCCATATTATTTGCAGAGGTGTTTGCTTGCTTTTCAAATACTTTCTCTTCTTACAACACATAACCCAATTTTAATTTTATTCAGGTTTGAGCATTATCTCATTTGAGCATGAAAAAAGAATTTATTACCTCAGAGCAAGGTTGGAGTTGAAGGGTTAGATTCTCAAATAGCTTATCTAATTTCTTAATGGACACATACAGTGTAGACCTCACTAGAACAGTCTTGCCAAGACAGTTCTAATGAGCAGTCATAACATATTTTTTTGTGGAGAAAAGTGGACATTATCTCTGAATTATCCCTGTTTCAGATCTTATCTAGAGCTCTGGGTAAAAAAGAGATGCCATTTTCATGCCTGGTAAACAGAATGAAACAGTTCCAATCTCACCTGGATTTAAAAATTTCAAGCTCCTGCAAATAGATTGTTAAAAAACACAACAATGCTGTTCAACTCCCACGCTTTATTAATCAGATATGATATTTGGTACAAAAAAGTCAGCTTGTTATCACAAAACTTGTTAAAGTGGTCTAACCGAAATTTGTGACAGGCCAGTACCAGGACATCTTTGCAAGCCAGTGGTACTATATCCACTTTGTTCCTTACATACCCTTGGCCTACAGCCTATTGGTAAATCAGATTAGCCACTGTGTCATGTCATTGGATGCAAGCAACTTCCATTACATCCAATCAGTTTATCTGTTACAACATTATATGTAAACATTTTCCGTATAACAGATGGCCTTGTAGATAGAAATACATCGTGTTTATCATGAACAGTTTCCAAAAAAGAGTAGACAATCAAGATTTAACCAATTCATCAGTATTTTTGAACAGTTATGGGAATTTGTGGTAACTGTGACCCTGATCAGACTGCTAGGATCTGGGTCTGCAGTGTTTGCCTAGACCTTTCTATTCCAGTACCGAAAGACAGGGCAGGTACTATATAAGGAGGATTAACTTCAACAGTGTCATTCTGTCTCTTGATCACATAAATAACCTCCAGTCAGCCAATAACCGTCCTGACATGACCTTAGTTGTTTACCGTGGACGTTAAGCATCAAATCAACCAACCAACCAACCAGTCAGCCAATAAAATGGTCATAACTGGTAATTCTGGTCCACTGATTGGTTGATTGAATTTTCACACCTTTACCTGTACAGGTAAATCTGCTTTGAGATGGGAACCAGACCTCCCCCACTCCCTGCTTTGAGATGGGAACCAGACCTCTCCCCCCCCCCCCCCAACCCCCCCCCCCCCCCCCCCCCCCCCAACCCACCCCGGACAGTAGTTTTTATGGTAAATTAAAGATAATAGATAATGTATTTTGTCCAATTTAGACCTAATATGAAGTTACAGGGGATTGTTTACCAGTCCTAAAGATGAGCTTACATTTTCTGAGGGTTAGACTTACTGTAACATGAAACTGATCTAGACCAGATGTAATTATAAACCATGCAGACTTCTCATAAGACCAAAAATAACAATAAAAAGGATGGCCAAGTCCATTGGTCAAAAAAAGGTTAAATCGAGATTTGAAGACCTATCATGCATCTGGCTTGCCATACTGGTTATGAAGACTGAAATATTGCTGGTATTTATTTCAGCATCAGAAGCAGTGAACTGTTTGTTGGAGTCCAAATGGTCCAAGGGGAAGGCGAGTCCAGACTCAGAAATTATTCTCTCAGACAGAAAAACATGTGTTCGCTTCATGAATAGGTGAGAATTTATATATTGAAATATACATTCACTGTTTTTACTGCCCATCAGGCAAAAATTGGGAAAAAATAGCAAGTGTATTCTGATGGGAATCACCATATAAGCCGCAACACGACAAAACCAACAAAGTGCCATGTGTGCCTAGTGAAGATGGACAGCCACCTAGTCTGATAAGAGACTTTGCTGTCCGCATGGAGCTAGCCTTTGAAGTGCACAGTGAAGACTCTGATCAGAAAACGGTGAAAATATTTTTTTCCTGTTCAGGGAAAAGGCAGATTGTTAAAATTTTTTCAACTCTCAACTCAACTTTATTGATCTCAGGACACAAAGTGACATATGAGTAACATGTTCAACAAAATAATAAAAGGCAATGATAAAAGGCAATGGCGTAGAGATACAGCATAACATATAAGAGTGGATTCAATGGTTGAAACCCTAACATCTAAAATGGTATGTTAGGTGGAGAAAGCAATGCTTCACTTAACATTTCAAGAGATAATTTATATTAGAGTGGCAGTGCCATAGCAGATCCATGCCTTGGGATGCCTTGTCCTATCAAGCCATACAGTGGGCCTTTTTCTCAAGTCCAACTTCTATGGAAATCTTGAATAAGCAGAACATGCCACGGGCAGACAGCCTAGATGACCAGTCTGTCCCGGGCCGGCTCCGCACACAGTGTTAGAAATAAGGCCCAGACAGCAACTTGCCCGGGGGACAACCTGAAATGAATTTCAACTTGTCCGCCAAGATTTCAACCTGTCCCCCTGTATTTCATTGCAATTAAACCGTTAACATGTCATTTTCTTCCGAAATCACATAAGTAAACATAGTCCAAAAAATGCTCTCCTTTTCTAAGACACTATTAAAGCATGAATTCATGAACTTCAGAGATAACTGACCAACAGTTTTGATCACAGCTGCCTAATCATTTTCACAGCGCTACTTTGACTGGGATTTTTTTAATTTTTCTCCTTCAAAACACTATATTGGTGGGTTTCAAACTTCTCATGCAAAACTTCAAAAAAAACTTGAAACAAAGTTATTTTCCAGAATTTACCAGAATTATAGGTTGTCCAGGGGGCAACCTTCCTAGACTATCAGCTTGCCCCCAGCAAATTTAACCTGTGTCGGGCAAGTGGGCAATTGCTTATTTCTAACACTGCGGGGCACAATGAGACATTAATACCCAACTGCATGGATCTCTTACGGCACATCAAGGGAGAGAATTCTTCATTACTGTTTTAGTTAGTTATTGTACAAGAGTTTTTTCCCGTAAGCCTTATCGCGATGAAATAAAAGCTTTTTCTATGCAAGAGAAAGAATTGGTACATCTCGCTTCCAGGCCTAAGTCACAGCTTGGGGTATATTATTATATACACCAAACTGAGCCACCAGCCTGAAAAAGAGTATGACACAAGCTCCTGTGAATTGTAAATTTTCAAACAGGTTGGTGGTGGTAAATAATACTGTAATTGTGACAATCCTTAACAGCTCCTGGCTTCGACTAACTTGTCGTGACACTCTGGTACTTTTAACCATTCACAGTGGGCATACGTCATATAACGCCGCACTGACGCCGATGCGACGCATAAACGTCGCATTGATGTCGGAATGACGTCATACCGACGCCACATGTCCGCTGAGATATTGCTTCAGTTAATGGAACTTAAAGAAAATATGTTCTACTGTTCTGCCTACCCATGTTCAACTGTTCTACAAACCCATTGTTTCCAGACCCGAAACAATCAGTCATCAGCTATTAATACTATACATCCAGGCGCTGCTCAAGCCAAACATTACAAGGTGGAGCACTTGATCACTCCACTGTTCCAGCATCGGGCGTACGCCTCGTGATCGCACTGGTACCGTCTCTGTGAGACGGGATACCACTGAGATCATCCGGCACACCCTTCCGCTCGGAAAAAGGGGAGAAATCATGTCCGCCAACAAAAGAGATGATCATAATAAAATTAGACAGGTAAGTTAAGCAATCAATGTGCAAATGCACTGAATATGAAGAGCCTCTAACTTAACGGTTTATCTTATTACCCATCCAAAGATGACAGCAAAAGAATGCATGAGCATATTTAACAGGTCACTCGTGCACGAAATTCAATTATCTACATAACTCACTTGCAGCAAAAACCAGTTTTTCGAAGACTTTGTTGTCGGATTATTGTTTATCATAGTACTGTAAGTCTATATATGTATATATATACTCAAAAAAAATATTAAAGGGTCAAACTTTTATTATGCGATTTCTTGAACATTTCAAACATTTGGTAAAATAAATCATTTCTACCTTCCATTTTATTCATTTTACAAGTTTTATACACATGAAGCTTGAACCTATAGCCTTTGTCTTGACCAAGGCCAAGCTTTAAGTCAACCTACCCCTAAAATGAAAGTTGTTTGAATTCCCATAGAGAATTGATAGTGTGTCAATTTGGTCGGGAATAACTTCTAAAATTGCCATGAGTTTTAAACTTCTTAGCTTGCTGACCTTAAAAATGATTAAACCTGATGACTATCGAGCAATTTTTCAAAAAAATCATGAATTGGCGAAATCGAAAATTTTGGTGAATTTGTTCCCTATGGACTTCAAACAACTCTGATTTTGAGGGTAGTGTGAATTGAAGTCTGGACTTGGTCAAGATATTGGCGATATTTTCAAACTTCATGTGTACAAAACTTGTAAAATGAATGAAATGGAAGGTGCAAATGATTTATTTTACCAAATGTTTGAAATGTTCCAGAAATCGCGGGGTAAAAGTTTGACCCTTTAATATTTTTTTTTAGTATATATATTACATAAATCAGCTCTGCGGGAAAAGGTACCCAGGACACATTCGAACAGGGGAAACCCGGGCAAGCCTGCACATCAGCGCAGTCCGGTCGGAGTCCAGAGCATTAATACAGTCAATTCAAAAGACTATACTTCATCGTAATGAGGTGAAGGCCCAAGCCAGTCCGCTCCGATGCGCAGGCTGGCTTGGGCAATTACCACACTCACACTTCCCCAGGTGCCCTTTCCCGCGTAGCATCTCACAAAATGCATTCAGTGATAAACAACCAATTTCTCACTGGGCACACAACGTTGAATCAACAATCAATGATTGTTCATGGAAATTGGGAAAGGTCTTGAAAAGTCAGGGAAAGGTCATAAAATATGAAAATTAATGGCTGTGGCAGCCTTAAGAAAATATTGCTCATTGCTCAAGGGAAATGATGTACTTTTAGGCAAAATAATCCATGCAAAAGAATAGTTATCCATCTTCTTAGTAGGAGCTACATGTACTCAAAAAAGAAAAGAACTTGCTCTCCCTGGGGATTAGGAGAAAATTTGTTCCTTCAAGAGTAGCTGCCCAGGTTTCAAATGATGTTATAAATACCTTTTATCACTGTTAAAGTAAAGAATGTGATCAGCTTTTGAACCTGTAAAAGAGCATAGAAATTTTTTAGAATATGAAGGAAAAGTCAGGGAATTTTGAAATGAAGAATAGTGGCAACCCAAAATATTGTTACTTCATGTTTTGTCTTTCATTAGGGTCTCGGAATGATGATAACTGCCAGAACCTCAGTTAATGGATGGCCAGACTTGAAAAATAGTAGATTAATTTATTTGCCTGGTTAAATTTCTTCCAAAATGGTTTTCCAATGAAAATGTTATGTCATAAAGCAATTTTTTTTAAGACTACAGTTGCTAATATTCAATACTTCTTATCATTCTCAACAGTTTGTTAGAAAAGGGGCTATTCCACAGAGCAGACAAGGTGGAGAAAAAGAAAGACAGAGAGAAAAAGAAGAAAAAGAAAGAAATAGAGGAAAAAGAGAAGAAAAAAGAAGCAGAAGACAAAGAAAAAGAATCAGCAACAGAGGTATGTAATCTATTCTGAGGAAAGATTTCATGCAAGTTAGTATAACAGGGCATTTATTAGAGCAGGGGAATTTCTTAGGATTAATACGGTAATAATCTTCATTGAATTGGAAAGGACATACTTTAACTCTGCACCAGAAGGCCCATGTTGTGGACTGGTTCTCTTGAGCCTCCTGGGAAACATCCTTATGAGAATGGGACAAAAAGAATAAAATAAATCTATAATACTAAATAAACGAAGTAAGGCATAAACTGCAAAATTGGTGGCATTTTCAAGCATAATTTCTATACTGGTTCTTTTGCATATTGCTATCATTGATAATTTCGGTTAGCATGTGTTTTTAGTTTCACGTAGATTTAAAGAATTTGGGAATTAAATTCGTCTTTCATTTTAAATTCTCCCAAGTATTTTTCTAGAAACTTCGACTATTGGTCGAATTCTTTTTGTCAATGTGTGTTCGAGTGAAATTATCGTGTACTCGAATACATGTTTTAAATAAATCCGGTCGTTTCGGTTCTGCGTCGTTATGTCGGCGCGCTGCTTAAATGGTGTAAATGTTTTCCCATTAAAGACATAAAACTTGTTTATTAGGTGTCATATTCCTATTAAGCAACAGTCTTGTGACACAGCTATTTCATCAAAGTAAATACCCCATCTCACATATGTAATGACATATTTGTTAAACAGGGTCATAAAACCATTATACATGTAGAGTGGTACCACTTGTTTGCTTACTTTACATATATCCCTTTAAGGTGTATAGGTTCTCTGCCATACTTTCTTACCATCTTTTTCCAAAGGAGGTCACTATTTTGCAGGGTTTACAGAGCTCTAGATAAGAGGGGTATTTGATAATAATTGAGGGATAATTTTCTTTATTTCTCATTGAAACCATATGTTATGACCCCTCATCTGAACCGTCTCGTCGAGACGGTTCAGATAAGGGGTCACAACATATGTTTTTATCCAGAATTAACAAAAATTATCCCTAATTATCACCAAATACTCCCTATTATCCAGCGCTCTGGTTTAGCATAGGGTTCTCAGACAGGGAGAAGTTTTGCACTGTTTTCTGAATTTCAGGGAGTAGTTTAATCCCAGTTTTTGGATTTTCTGTATGTTTTACTACACATTTTGACTTCTCCCTCAGCTAAAAATAGGGAGAAGTGAGTCAACTTAGGGAGACAATTTCTCCCACTTCTCCCTGTAGGCAGAACCCTGATTATGACTTCCTGTTGGCTCCCCATATCTTAAAAGCCTTCCAAAAATGAGTCTTTTCTCACTGGAAGTAATTTGCTCTTAGAGGACCAAATTCATTTCTTCAGGAGTTGACACTAAAATGAGAAGGGAAGCGAAAATGAAAATAGCAAAGTTGCTGTTTCTGAACGTATGCCCTTTAATCTTAACCAATGCAGAAACTGTAGCAGATTTAAATTTCAATTAAAGTATGTTGATGTTTTCCATGTAAGGCCCTCAATAGTGATAGTATCGTGATAGGGGTTTCTCCAATAGTGATGGTATCGTGATAGTCAAAATTTGGGACAATAATCAGCCCTAATATTCACTGCCCTCCAACGCCATTAATGATGACAGGGAAAACAATATTTCTTAAATCTGTTTTAGGATAAGAAGAGTAAGAAAGATAAGAAAACAAAGAAAGTAGAAAAAGAAGCAGAAGAAACAAAGAAAGAAGAGAAAAAAGTAAGAATTTGTAGTGCTAAAGTAATTACCGTAATACTTGGACAATTTATATAAACCTATGAATGTCTGATGGACTGTACTACCTCATGGTTGATACTGGGTCCATTTCAAATATGAGGGGGTATCTGAGGATCTGATTTGATTTTAATGAGTTTTGTAGATGAGCCACAACACAACAAAACCAACAAAGTGGCTGTGTGCCTTGCACAGATTCAGATCAGCCTGGGCATCTGCCCAGTCTGATCAGAGTCTTTGCTGTCCGCATGGTGGTAGCTTAGACCCTTAGCTACTTTTTAAACACTTAGCCCAGCAGATGCCCAGTCTGATCTGAGTCTGCACTGGCACACAACCACATGTTGGTTTTCTTGTGTTGCGGCTCATATAAAGATTGTATTTATGATCACATGTCAACAGTTTTTCAGACATATTCATGGATACTTAAACTCAGGGGTAATTAAGATCGCAGATTTGTTATTTCCTGTAGGCCCAGGTTCTTTCTAGAGAAACCCCCTTTTTGAAGGGCTTTCTTGCCCCAGAGAAGGAACAATGACATCACAAAATATGTTTCACTTTGTAAATTTGCAGGTATAGAGGATCATACATGAGTGGTCATTTCGTATGAAATTTATGAAACAAAGCTTTAGGGAGTTTCATAAATTTCTGAAGAAATGACCAAGAATGTAAGTTTCTGTTTATCATATGACCTTTTAGAATGGGATTTTAATGCCTTCAAAATTAACATCATTTGTTGACACTCTCCTTGTCAATGATTTTCCGTGTACACACCAAAATGTTATCACTTGATTTTTCTGACACAACGTTATCCACTGAATAACAGTGACTTCATATGGTAAAAAGATTTAGATGTACCCATGCACTTTAAGAAATGTTTTCTTGCAACATGGCCTGAATTCTTTTTTGTTTCGCTAATTTTACTGTAATTTTGAGACCACTGACAGAAATTTTTCATGCTCTAGCAGCAATTTTTCTTTTTGGCAAGCACCATTTTTTTTTTACGGAGCTTTATATTTACAAGACACAGATAAACAGTTCATATTGGTTTTCATTGTTATTATTGAGGACAAGTTCAGTGTCTATTCTAGGATTGAAAAAATAGGGGGGATTTTTGATGGAGAAAAGGTATCACTCAAACTTGTAACTCTAAAATTTGGCTTAAACTACATAAAAACAATTGTACCTAGTATTTTAGCTATAATTTAGTATCAATGAGTACACACAATGCTTTTAGATATCATTTAAATCTATTTTTATGAATAAAATAAAGAAAATAATTCCCCCCTTCTAGTAAGAATTAGGGGGGAATTGTGAGAAATGTGGGTGAATCCCCCCATCCCCCTCTCTAGAATAGACACTGCTGAAGTTTTAATTTGCAAGCATGCCACTAATGTACATGTAGGAAAATAAAATCCTGCAAATAAAGGCTGCTTAACAGTAATTTGGTTTAAAATAGGAATTCTAAAAATTGTGATACATGTGTCTAAAATAATTGTTGTAACTGTAAGTGTCCCAAAATTGAACAGTTTGATGTTCAAGTGCAGTAATCTTTCTAAAGGATGCAGATAGAATGGCAAACATTGTAGTCCCAGATCAGACTGCTTCTTTTAGGAGCAGTCTCATCTGGGTCTGCACTGATTTCCCAGACTTATTTGAGCCACGACACGAGAAAACCAACAATGTGGTTGTGCGCCCAGTGCAGACTCAGATCAGCCTTGAAATCAAACCAGTCTGAGCATACTCTTTGATAAGTGCTTAAAGGGTAGCTAAGGGTCTAAGCTAGCTCCATGCGGACAACGAAGACTCTGATCAGACTGGGCGGATGCCCAGGCTGATCTGAGTCTGCGTTGGGCGCACAACCACATTGTTGGTTTTCTCGCGTCGCGGCTCATTTGTCTTATATTTAGAGTTTTACAATAGATTAAATGTGTGCATTCTTATAATTTTAGGAGGAAGACAAAAAGCCTAAATTGAGAAAGTTCAAACTCAATATGGGCGAGGACCAGAGATTTGTGGATGGAAATGCTGTAAGTTCTTTATACTTCTGTTGAATTAAGAGCTTGAGATAAGGGTGGGGAAGGGAAGTGAAGAGAGTTGAGAGAAATTAGAGAGTTTAGCAGGGCTCCGGATAAGAAGGGGTAACAGTAATAATTTAGGGATAATTTTCCTTATTTTTCCATTAAAACATACATTATGACCCTCATTAGAACCGTCTCGGCGAGACGGTTCTAATGAGGGGTCAAAACGTATGTTTTCCATGAGATATAAGAAAAATTATCTCTGAATTCACCCTGTTACCCCTTCTTATCTGGGGCTCTGGAGTTAAGTACTCTGGGATATGTTTTCAAATTTCCTTATATTAAAGTATATTTTTATGGTCTCTCATTAAAACGGCTGGGCCACATAGCGCAATCGGTAGGGCACCTGACTTATAAGTCAGAGGTCCTGGGTTCGATACCCGGTCTGGCCACATACTTTCGTTTCTTCTTCCGCTGATTCAAGAAGGGCAGTCGTCAGTTACTGGCGGAAGTATGTGCGCTTAGTACTGGTTAACCGCTTAGGAGGTCTAAGCCTGCCCAGGAATAGTGTGGTTAGGTTAACTGACCGTCCCGACATGACCATAGCTGTTTACAGTAGAGGTAAAGCAACAAATCAATCAGTCAATCAAAAACTCTTTAAAACGGCCTCTTTGAGACCGTTTTAATGAAGAGACACAATATATTTTCCATGAAAACATGTGGCCTTTCAGTAGAATCACCTCTGAAATTAAGGTGGTACTAATGAGGGGCCACAAAATATGTTTTAGACTAGCGCTACTCTGATAATGAAAAGGTTTACCGTTTATTAAAAAAGAATTAAAAATGTTTGCTTCTTCTCTTGCAAGTCTTTAAAAAAACTAGAAGTCAAGCTATAAGTATAGACTAGCTGTAGGAACTTGGAAAATAAAATGGCTGACTGATATAGCTTCTTCTAGTGGCTAGACAGCATAAGTATCTTTCGAGATTGAACAGAAATTATCTCAGAATTATTACCAAAAAATGTTTGAAGTTTCTTCTGATACATGCCCCATGCAAAATTCAGTTCATAAGTGCTGCAAATGGCATCTTTTTAGACAAAATTAATTCTTTCGGTGCTATTGTAGCCCAGATGGGACTTAGGCAGAGCGCCATTGTCGCTTGAATGCAACCGGCACAGTCCAGATAAATGGCTCCGTTTTACGACATTACCAAGGGAAATAATTCAAAGTCTATGACCAGATTATGGCAAACAAATATTTTTTTGGCAAGGTTAACAAAATTTGGCTGTTTTTGATGAAATTTAGAGACTTTGAAGGGTTTCTTTTATCAGACAAGAAATATCCTATCTTGTAAAATAAATTTGGTGCTTTTCTGTATAAACTTGGCGCCAAAAGAGTTAAAGCAATATAAATAACAAATCAAATCTTGATGGTCTAAAACCAGTCCTGGTGGAAGAGGTCATTTTGGTAATGAAAAAGGGAGTGAAGGCATTTATAAGAGAGAGATGTTTATGAGAAGAAATATGTCACTTCTAGAGCACAGAGTTTATTATCAATACCATCAATATTACAGATGATAATACTGTTTAAAAACTCCTATAAACTTCAACCCTATTGCACTCAGAACAGCCAAAATTCCATAGAGTTTTAGCCTTTCTGAGTGCAATAGGGTTAAAAGAGTATTAGATTAAACGCATTACTTCACGGTTTTCAGTTGTGTACAACAATTGTAAATTCTTTAATGACATGGGATTGATGTTAATTGGTAATTTTTTTGCTGATGCCATGCAGTTAAATTTGAAACTAAAATGTTTCAGGGGAAAACGAATAGTCTCATATGCATGCACGATAAAATGAAAATGGAAAGGGTTGTCACCTAAGCATGCAAACAGAAGTCACAAGAGTTGTCTTCCTTTGGAAAAAAAACTTAGTGAGACACCATAAATAGAGGATCTTACATAGTGCTCCTGTATTATTGAATTTATTAAACAAGTCGGGGGGGGGGGGGGGGGGGGGGGGGGGGAAGGATAAATTCAATAATACAGGAGCAGGAATGAAAGATACAGTTTATCATATGACACTAAAATGGCATTTTATTAGCAAATTTTGCTCAAAAATGTCATGATTTCATCATTAGAAAATATGACGTTTTTATGGACGTCAACGCATAAAGTTACGACGTAACTTGCATATTTAATCCACTAGTTGATTATCGATTTTAGTGCATGGTTTTATTAAAACTCTCAGATGCAACGTCATATGATAATAACTCATATTTTGTCTTTACTTATTAGGCTCATATATTTGTATCAATCTATATTTACAGATATATGTATGGATATACGATCCCATTCACCCAAAGACGTTCACTATAGGTTTATTAATGTGTAAGTATTATATTTCAAGTTGTTTTATTACTGCAAAGAGATTTGCATTAAAGTCCTGTGTTTTTCAATAGAAATGCATGGGTAGACAGTTTAGATCCAGATTAAGTTGCACCCAAAGGGGCATTCTGGGTCTGCACAGTTTGCCACATGGCTGGCAGTTAAACAATCAATTCAGTCCAATCAGGGTTCGAGGTTATAAAACTTGAGAATGATCTCAAACTCAAAATAAAGCACACTGACTTGCTGCTTCTGAGCATGTGCTCGGAGGCAGCCAATCAGTGTGCTTTAATTTGAGTTTGAGAATGTACTCCAGTTTTATAACCTCGGGGCCAGATGTTGTAAGTGCCAAATGGAAGTGTTCCTAATACTAACTAGCAAGGGTTGACAGTTTACTTCAAAAGGATTTAAATGTCTATATACATGTACATAAAAAAGTTTAGCACACTTTAGTTTATAGGTAGTGGAAGACATAACAAATTTACAGATAGATAGAGGTCCGCCTCAAGTGGGTCTTGAACCCAGGATCCCTAGAAATTGAACACAGTTGTCAGACAAAAGCATAAGTAAAAGCCAGTGTTAAATCTGCAAGTTGTACATATGTTTTGGCACCTCATTAACACCCTGTCATTGAAATGATTCTATAAGGGAATGACAACATGTTTTCATTGAAAAATAAGAAAAATTATCTCATTGGTAGTTTCCGTTTTAACCCTTCTACCATGAACACTGCTCTACATGTATATAGAGGATCTTACATGAGTGCTCATGCATTAGGGGTGCGAGGTAAAACCGGTATACCGGTGAACCCCGGTATTTAGTCCCGGAGGTACAAGCTGCGGTACGTTTGGGCAGTACCGGTACTTCGGCAGACTTCGTGACCAAGATTTACACGGAAATTGCCGAGTTCATCTGTATCCTTAATTCAGGCAGAAAGGAATTTATTTTATTTTCAGAACATAAAAACAACAGAAATTAAAAGGTTAAATTCTGGTGTTTGTATTAATATTTATGTAAAGATATTAAAAAATTTTCCACCACGTGCGTTTTGCGTCTGCGCACTAAAGCATCTCAAGATGGTGGATAGCAACATCTGTAGCCATCTGTAGAGCCTGTGACTGTTTTGTAAAGCGCGCACGTGGTGGCACTTCAAATTTAACAATCCACATGACGGTTGTGAAGCGAAACCGAAAGTAGAACAACAACAGAATGGCAGTCACGGTATACCGTGGTATGTACCGTAGTATTTGATGAAAAACCGTGGTATACCGCGGTACAGTTTTTTTCTGCGGTACCCAGCCCTATCATGCATTATTGAATTTATTAAACGAGTTGGGCAAAAAGATAAGATGCGAGGCTTTGCCGAACATCTTATCGTTTGCCCCAACGAGTTTAATAAATTCAATAATACACGAGCACAAATGCAAGATTCTATTTATCATAGGACACTAAAATCGCATTTTATAGCAAATATTGCACTAAAAAGTCACAATTTCGCCATTAGAAAACGAGATGTTTTTATGGACATCAACGAATAACGTTACGACGTAATTTGCATATTTAATCCACTAGTTGATTATCATTTTAATGCATGGCTTTATTACAATCTCAGATGCAACGTCATATGATAAATGATGTATATTTCTGTTGTAGTAATTGGTGCCGCAGCATTATGCCTATTCCCTCTATGGCCTGACTGGATGAGAATTCTCGTCTACTGGTGCAGTTTGTTAGGGGCCAGTTTTGTTGGTTTTATGCTATTCCTTATTGTTCGTAAGTATCATAGTCTTAATCTTTTAGTCAGCAGTAGAAAAGTTATGCAGAATGCAATCTGAACTGACTTCGAAATGCATCAAGTTTTTCTTGATTTGACCAGTAATTATAATGTTGAATCAAAAACAGTTTTTTTTTCTCGCCAGCAACCGGCAGAAGGTGAGACGTTTGTGTTACTTTTCAAGAATTGGAGTCAGCAGCATAAACTTTATGTTAAGTTTGCTGGATTAGCGCCATTTTGTGACAATGCATGGACGAGCGAGACATCACATTCTTTCAAATTCTTGTTCACAGGGTATAATCGATTCCCCTAATTTTCCCTTCCTGCAGAGACTGTACATCATATTTGGCTTCCGCCGAGACTGTCCGCGAGTGCTTGCTTCCTGCCGAAACTTCTGTACATGATAAATGGCTTCCTGCAGAGACTGTCTGCGTGATTCTGCTTCCTGCCAAAGCTCTCTGCAGGAAGCAAGAGTTCGAGGACAGTCTTGGCAGAAGCCAAATATGACGGACAGTCTCTGCAGGAAGCGAAAATTGGCGGAATTGATTATACCCTGTGTTGTTGCTTTTATGGATTACCATGCAGATGGAGTTGAAATTCAGATGGAAAAATATTTTTGCAATTCAGATACATGGAGTTGAAATTCAGATGGAAAAATATTTTTGCAATTCAGATACATGGGAGTTGAAATTCAGATGGAAAAATATTTTGCAATTAAATATTTTGCAATTCAGATATGTGAGAGCTGAAATTCAGATGGAAAAATATTTTGCAATTCAGATACGTGGGAGTTGTAATTCAGATGGAAAAATATTTTGCAATTCAGATACGTGGGAGTTGAAATTCAGATGGAAAAATATTTTGCAATTCAGATACGTGGGAGTTGAGATGGAAAAATATTTTGCAATTCAGATACATGGGAGTTGAAATTCAGATGGAAAAATATTTTGCAATTCAGATACGTAAGAGTAATAATTTTCACACCAGACCAATACAGGCTAATTTCATTCAGTTAGTAGTTTTATCATCGCAGTCCTTGTTTTAAAAAGTAATTCAAGGATAACTTATCATATTTCTCCATAAAACATACATTGTGGCCCCTCATTAGAACTGTATTGGTGAGACAGTTATAACGAATGGTTACAACTTTTGTCTTATGGAAAATAAATAGAAATTAATCAAAATTGTCATCACAAACTACCCTTCCCTAGAGTTCAGGGCCCAGTTGTTCAAAGCATTGTTAGCTGAACAAAGTCGTTAGTCTAGGGCTTGTAGAGTCTTAAAGTACTCATAACATAGAGAGACGCTGTGGTCGAGTGCTTAGAAAGTCGCCAGGTTTCGCCATCCAATGACTGGAAAACTCTCTATGTCAACCCAGCAGTAAATGGGTACCTGCTTCTAACCAGGGAAGGATAAGGCAGCAAAAGGAGAGGGATGGGCTATGCCTTTCATTGCTGTGCTCAAGACACTAATCCCCACTGCCCCTATGGCTACTTGGGTATGGGAAACCTTTACCTTTTAACATCAAGTGTGCTAAAAAAAAATTCTGAAAAAAATGGGAGCTTTTGCATTGCAACAGCTCCTTACATTTTTTCAGCAAAAAAAAAATGGTAGTGTTTTGGAGTATAATACTTCTGAAAATTTTTTGTCTCATTAACTAACGACGCCTTAAGTTTTTGAACAACTGGACCCCTGGTCAGTGATGATATTAATGTATATTGGTACCTATACTTCTATTTCCTTAGTTTCAGAAGGGATACAAAAATGAAACTGGTACAGTTGCTTCCCTTGAAAGTGTACCCATTCACTTACTGAGAATATTTTTTCTTCTTTCAGTTCGTGTCATCATATTCTCAATAGTCTGGACATTAACACTTGGAAAACATCATTTCTGGATTTTCCCAAATCTCACAGAAGACTGTGGTGTTATAGAATCTTTTAAACCTTTCATAAAACATGACGTATACGATTCTACGGCAGAACTTAAAGAAAAAGCAAAGAAGAAAAGACAAGAAAAAGAGGAACAAGAAGAAGAAGAAGAATCGGAAAATGAAAATGATAAAAATAACGATTTTGAAATGATTGATACGCAAGAAGGAGATGAAAATAATGACGAAAATAATGAAGATTTTGATGAAAATAATGAAGAATATGAAGAGGAAGAAAATGAAGAAGATGATGATGACAATAATGCTACAGAATCAAAGAAGAAGAAATAGTGAACAAACTGTTTTGTTTTTATTTGTAACGGGGGACGTTTTAGTTTAATTTATTTTTTTCTTTTAGACCATTAGTTGGTAAAGATTCAATCTGGTGCAGTATTACAGTATCGTATTTTCCCTATTTATGGCACATACCTGTATAAGAGCCCCAACTCCCAACATAACTTTTCTCTAAAACAGTTTTTTCTCAGTTATATGTACCAAAATTTAAGTCAGAATTTTAAGTGAAAAATTTTGCATTTAATAGCAAACAAATGAGCTGTGACACAACAAAACCAACAAAGTGGTATATGCAACATACAAAGTAATAGCTTAGCCTTGGCTTCGACCTAGTCTGATTAAAATCTTTGCTGTGCGCTTAAAAGGTAGCTAAGGCTGCCCAGGCTGATCTGAGTCTTTGCTGGGCACTCATACCACTTTGTTGGCTATGTCCCATCACTGCTTAAATTTAGTACACCCTGAATTTGTTCTCAGAAGTAATCGACTGTATTTTGGCATTTCATGGCATTCAAGTCATATGAGAATTGAAATCCTGGATCTAATACAGTATTCAGGATCTATTACAGCAGACAATAGGGTTGATACAGTCCGGGAAAAGCATTCTGAAAAAGATCGTTTTATCAGGCCCGGAAAAAGTCAGGGATTTGGTGTTTGAAAAGGCTTTAGAAAGACAGGGAATTTGAAAATGTTTATAACAATCTTCAGAAAATATAGTACTCTTCATAACTTGATAATCCATGAAAGGAAATATATCTCCTTTCTCAAAGGGGTTGACTCACGAACCACAGAGTGGACTCTCAGGGTTAACAAATTCTTTCCTTTAAGGGTAGCCCTGAATTTTCCAGGGACAATTTTAGCACTAGAACTGAAAGTTAAATCAGCTTTCAATACTGTAAAAGAGTACAGAGGATATGAAATTACAGGGGAAATTCAGGGAAAAGTTAGAATTTTGAAGTTAATAAAAAAATTAGGAAATTTCAGGGAAATATCAGGGAAAATTGGAATTTTGAAGTTGAAAATTTTTTTGATGAAATTTCAGGAAAAGATCAGTTAAGATTAGTGGCACCCCAGGACAAAATTGGCTATAATAAGAGGGCATGTACATCCAAAAAAACAAACATACATGCATGGTGCATTAATTAGGGAAAATAGGATACTGTGTTCAGTTTTCAATCTCTTTTTGATGGCCTAATGGAACTTTGGATTATTTTCTTCCCAGTGATTGGTTGTCACTGAGTATTTTGAGTTTTTGAGCAGAATTTGCCCATACACAGGATTATGTTTCTGCCACTGATTTTCTCTAAAAAAAGTTCTTAATATCCCTGGTAAACCTGCATTTTTATTGTCACTTGGACCTAGTGGTTCACTACCGATGACGTAAGTTACCTAGAAACTAAATCAAATGAGCCGCGACATGACAAAACCAACAATGTGGTTGTGCGCCCAGCGCAGACTCAGATCAGCCTGGGCATCCGCCCAGTCTGATCAGAATCTTTGCTGTCCGCATGGAGGTAGCTTAGACCCTTAGCTACCCTTTGAGCGCTTTACGAAGACTCCGATCAGACTGGGCGGATGTCCAGGCTGACCTATGTCTGTGCTGGGCGTACAACCACTTTGTTGGTTTTCTCATGTCACGGCTCAAATGTATTGTACGCAAAACCACTGCTACTGCTAATTTGGGCTGAAAGATTGTGAAGAGCTTTTACAGTTCACTTGGTTT
Organism: Ctena decussata; assembly: GCA_963989385.1. Classification (NCBI taxonomy): domain Eukaryota; kingdom Metazoa; phylum Mollusca; class Bivalvia; order Lucinida; family Lucinidae; genus Ctena; species Ctena decussata. The sequence goes on from OZ022510.1 coordinate 24,959,869, forward strand.
CATGTATACTAGAGGACTTGACATAGAGGATCTTACATGAGTGCTCATGTATTATTGAATTTATTAAACTAGTTGGGGAAAAAGATAAGATGCGAGGCTTTGCCGAGCATCTTATTGTTTTTTTCCCAACGAGTTTAATAAATTCAATAATACAGGAGTACGAATGCAAGATTTTATTTATCATATGACACTAAAATCGCATTTTATTAGCAAAATTTGCCCGAAAACATCACAATTTCGCCATTAGAAAACGCGACGTTTTAATGGACGTCAAGTTGTCAGCGTATACCGTTACGACTTAATTTGCATATTTAATCCACTAGTGGATTATCATATTTAATGCATGGCTTTATTACACTCTCAGAGGTGAAGTCATATGATAATAATCCTTAATTAATGACTTTGTTAAGCTTACAATGCTTTGAACAACAGGACTGCAGAATTTAAAAATTCAAGCTTTTGAACATGGTTAACTATAATGAAATGCTTATAATAAGGCCATATTGTACAAAAATTTCAGCTTTGTTAAATGCAAATTAGTGGAGTTCATTCAAAACTCCTAAAAGTTGCCAAACCGAAACTTCGGTTTGGCCACTTCAGGGGTTTTGTGAGAACTCTACCAGTTTCTATACTTCAAAACAAAAATTGTGCATTAATAGGCTTACATGCATATGTGTCAGACTGACTGATTTTATGCTGAAGCCTAAATTTTTAATTCCCAGCTGGCGATGGCACTGCATGTTTACCAGGCTAGAATAAGATGTTAATGCAATGGTATTGTTTCAGAATATCTATGGCTATGTTACAAAATGGGAGTTTATACTTAAAAAATTACTGGAAATATGTTAATTACTCTTGTGTAGTTCTCTTCCTAAACAATGCCAAATATCTAGATCCATCTTACAAGATGGATTTGTAAGATGGATCTAGAGCTTTGAGATTGTTTAGGAAGGGAAAACCTATATTTTAATTAAAGAAATAGGGTACCTTTTTCCCTGTTGGATCAGATTGTGGAGTTTTAGGAGCAGTCTTGACTATCAACACCACTAAACAAAAGTAAGTCACGCAGCCAATGTTTACATGATCTGAGTTGTTGAAGATCAGTATTTGAGCTGGGACACTTCAAAACCAACAAAGTGGCATGTGCTCCCAGTGAGGACTCAGATCAGCTCGGGCAGCCAATCCAGTCTGATCAGATTCTAAGCTGTGCACTTAAATGGTAGCTTACATGTAGTATCTAAGCTAGCTCCATGCAGATGGTGGAGAAATCTGATAAAACTGGGCAAATGCCCAGGCTTATCCGAGTCTTCTCTGTGCGGACATGCCGCTTTGGTGGTTTTGCCTTGGTACAGCTCATTTATGGAGTTTTTTTTGTTGTTGTTATTTTCATCTTTGTTCAAAACAAAAGAAGTTGGAATTTATGAAAATAAATTTCTTCAAAAACTGCTTTTTGACATTAAATTTTGTTGTGACATGTGTACAATGTTAATGACTTCAGCGTCATATAGGGTGTTAACAACACCAGGCCATAACAAACATCAAACACTTCAGAATCCTGTCTGACAGAGTGAATCTTGTCAAGAGCCGATGATGTGCTACTTGATCTTGTTTATTTGAGAAATGTCGATACATTGCGGTTAGATGACTTTTAGATATAATGAGAGGCATGTTTGATTAACTTGTTGCATTTTTCATTAGTTGGAATATTTGTTGCCATATGTTGTATTACTGAGTGCAGGTTGATAAGGGTCATCACTGGAACATGCATATATCACAAGGTGTTTTGCTGGCTATTTGGTCCATTAGAAACACTCTGGAGTCACCACTTTACTTCAGTGTTAATGACATAAGTGCTGTATTTATTTTTTTTAAATGTTCAAGTTAGATTCACTAGAGCTTTGGGAGGCAGGACTGTTTAGCTGAATGAGACTGGTTGGTTATCCTTATGAGAGTTGAAGAGTTTTATGAACTCATAAAAATCAGTGCCACACAGAGGATCAAACTAGGGACTCCTTATGTTAAAAGCTAACACCAACATCTCATCATAAAACAAATATCAGTGAATTCCCTTTTTTGGGGAAGCAACTCTGCCATTTTCATTTTTGCTTTCCTTCTCAATGAAGGTCAACCCTGTAAAGGGAAGAATTTGCTCCTCAAGGAGCAAATTCTTTCCTTTAAGAGTTGAAGCCATTTTGGAAAGGCTTTGTTGTCCATGGAGGTAAAGGAAATCAAAATTGTCTCCCTTTGAAAAAAAAGCCGAAAACATAGTGATATATCTATACACCTTAATCGTGTAAAAATTGGGAGAGAATGTGTATGTACAGTCGACTCTCGATATCTCGTAGTCAAATTTCAGCCCAAACTACTGATATCTCAAAGTAAATTTTCTGATACCAGAAAATTTACTTTGAGATATCAGTAGTATGAGATAACAGGAGTTTAAATGTAAATAAAACTGAGAAATATATTCTTTGGTATAAGAAGACACTTTGAGATAGCAATGTTTGAGATATCGGGAGTTGACTATATATGCATGGTGTATCTGAATGCGTTCTCATGGACGAATGAACAGCACCCCGTTACTGCGGCTTTGGATATGTTCCGCTGAGATCCATGGGGTAACTTTGTTATGAGAATTGAAATACAGTCAACTCCCAATATCTTGAACACTGATATCTCAAAGTATCTTCTTATATCAAAGAATGCAGTTCCTATTTCTATTTATATTCCAGCTCCTCTTATCTCAAACTACTGATAACTCAAAGTAAATTTTCTGGTACCAGAAAATTTACTTCGAGATATCAGTTGTTTGGGCTGAAGTTCGACTTCAAGATATTGAGAAATGACTGAACACACATACGCATGTGTTCTAATTTTTTCATCAAAGGTTCAGAGGCCAGAGTTTATTTTCAAAACATGCTGAACTTGTGTCAATACAAGATCATAAAATGATCAAATAGTGTGTCTTGTTTATTTTTTATTTCATTACTTACTCACAGAAAAAAAAAAACTCACCAAGCCATAGTCTCAAAGAGCTTTCTTGAAGTTTCAGTTGGTCTTTACATTTTAGATTAGATTAAACATATTTTATTGTACCATATAGACAAAGGGATTGGACACAAGTTATACCAACATTAGCTAGTCCTCTCCCTACAAAGATAACAATTAGAATTGTGGTACATATACAACAGTAAGTTCAGTTCACAAATTAAATCATAGTATCGAAAGAAAGATAATATTGTTTTATCCCCACAGCAGCACCAGTCGCCCCGCCCCAACCCCGACACTCACAAATTCCGAATTGCAATTTATTACTTGACTATGTGAACCTATGTGTGTCTTTGATATATTTTAACACAGCCGAATGTATAATTGAATTAGTTTCAGCATTTAATGCGGGATCTCCATAAGTAATCAAATGCAAATGAACATTTGCAAGTGGATTAATGGAACTAAATAAACGATTTCTTTGTTCTACATATAACAGACACTCAAAGAAATAATGTTGAGCGTTCTCATTAACAGCGCCACACGAACAATTCGAATTAGCTGAAATATTTACTCGGAATAAATCAGCATTCAAATTACTACAATTATGACGAATTCTAGTTAAAATGATATCGTATAGTCTGTCCTTAGTAGATGGAAATTGATGAGTCCTAGAAAATTGTTTCTTAATATTTGTTTTAAACGAAGAGAGAGTAAGAGAATTTCGTATTGATTGATCAGTGTTATTCCACAATTTAAGGGTTGACGGAAAGAACGATGACTCAAATGAACATAATCTAGCGAAAGGTATTTCAAAGTTCTGACTATTCCTTAAATTATAAGTCGAAACTGCATCAATTCTATTTGGAAGAAGATCTGTCAAGTATGATGGTGCGTCATTGTTTATTATTTTATACATGAGAGTTAATTTTTTAGTTTTTCGCCTTTCAGCTAAAGTTTCCCAACCCGTTTCAGCATAGATCGAATTAAGAGATGCAAAAACTGGCAAGCCAGTTACAATACGCGCAGCAATTAATTGCACTTGTTCGAGACGATTTGCATCCGTTTGTGTACAACCATCCCATACTTCGCTAGCGTATTCTAACAATGGCCGGATATAAATACAATATAGTTTGCATAGTATTTCTTTTGAAAATTGATATTTGACTTTTCTAAGATATGCAACTTGTTTAGACGCTGATTTTATGATTAATTCTACATGTTTGCTCCATTTGTTATTTGATGACAGAGTAACACCTAAATGTTTATGCGTTTCAACGAAATTCAAGACTGAGTTATCCATTACTAACGGGCCCATCGAATTACCCCAAACCACCCCAAAACACCCCAAACCACCCCAAACCGCCTGAAAACCACCCCAAACCACTTTTCTTAATTCTGTTTCAGGTTAAGATAGCTTCTAAACGTTTTATTTATGCTTTTAATGATTTTAAAATTGTAAAATTAAAAAAATAAGTATTATCTTTTTATGCAGAATCAATGATTTTCATATGGTATATGCTGATAATATGTTATATTATGTATGCCGTTTGTACGTATGTACATATGCTTGCATGTCTGCATATATGTTTGACAGCACATGTATGTTTACATGCACGTGTAAGTAAGTATATGCATGTTATACACCATTCAGATTCATGGAAGCACAGATACACAAATATAGCCTGCATATTGGTAATGACAATTCTTCCCTAACGCTGCAAATGTTAATCAATTATCATTAATTATAAATATTTTTAGCATTAGCAAACATTTCTAAAGCAGTGTGAGTTTCAGCAAAATACCAAATTAGGTTTGGAGTGATCTGGTTTTGGTGGTTTGGGGTGTTTTTATGGGCGGTTTGGGGTGGTTTGGGGTAATTCGATGGACCAATTACTAACTGCATATCATAATCAATCAAGGTATTTGAAATAAGCAAAACTTCAGTTTTTGATGGCTTAAAAGAAATTAACCATCGACAAGCCCATTCGTGTAGATGTCTTAAATCATCATTAATAATAATTTGCAGATTCGGAAGATTTCTCGACGAATAACTAAGAGATGTATCGTCAGCAAATAACCTAGCTGATCCCTGTAAGTTTTCAGATATATCGTTGATATATATTAAGAACAACAGTGGTCTTTACATTGCAGAGGGTTTCCAAAAGAGCAAAAAAATCAAAGAGGCATGGTACCCGAAATGAAGAATCCTTTGAAATTCAACAGCCATCTGAAACAAAGAGGCTTGGTTTCCAAAGTGCAGATTCCTCTGAAATGCATCAACCAACTGAAACTATGTGGTATGGTACCCGAACAGACTGTCGGTCCGCATGGCTCAGTCTGACTCAAGAGCCAGAGGTCCTAGGTTTGCTACATGGTCCGGCCACATGCTTTTGTTTCTCCTTCCGTTGATTCAAGAAGAGCAGTTGTCAGTTACTGGCGAAAGTATGTGCACTTACGTGGTACTGATTAACAGCTTAGATCTAAGCTTGCCCAGGAATAGTGTGGTTAGTGTAACTGACCGTCCCGACATGACCATAGCTGTTTACTGTGAACATGAAACAATAACAACAACCCAAACAGACTAGCACATATCCCCAGGTGCTGTGATTCTAGTTGTGACATTTACTATGGCATCTAGTAGGGATAGCAAGCTAGGGATGTGTGTTAGACTGCAATGAAATGGAATGAAAGACTGACTGAAACCAAGCAGCATGGTACCCAAGACGAATTTTACTGAAATGCAAAAACTGAAGGATGCAAAGTGGTATAGTACCCAAAGTGGAGATCCCTCTGAAATGCAAATACGGGCAAACTAAGTTGCATAGCACCCAAAGTGAAGATTCCTCCAAAATGCAAAGTGGGACAAACAATTCTGCATGGTACCCAAAGTGAAGATTTCTCTGAAATGCAATAACCAAATGAACCTGAGGAAGATAGTATCCAAAGTGAGAGTAGCTTTGTGAAAGTTATTTGGTCGGGAATTGCAGCTTTGCTGACATTTGAGCCGCAACATGACAAAACAAACTAAGTGGCATGTGCACCAAACGAAGACTCCGGTCAGCCTGGGCAACTGTCCAGTCTGATCAGAGTCTTTGCTGTGTGCTTTAAGGCTAGGTATGGGGGTGTGCTAGCTCCATGTGGACAGCAAAGATTCTGATCAGACTGGGCGGAAGCACAGGCTGATCTGAGTCTTCACTGGGTGAACATGCCACTTTGTTGGTGTTGTAGTGTCACGGCTCATACAGTCAATAGAAAAATCTTGTAGGGAGTTTTCCAACATCAGTCATATGTTTAATGGTGGTCAGATTTGGTGTAGATCATTTCAGTAATCAGGTACCCAAAGTGGAGATGCCTTTGAAGTGCAAAGAACAACTACCGGTAAAGTACCATGGCACCTTAAACTCATGGTATTTAAAGTAGGTAGAAATTGGGACCCATTGTCCTGTATAACACCATTACATAAAACCTGAAAAAAAGTACACTTTTAACTGCTACTCTAGAACCCATGACACAGATTTCACATAGAGTATCATAAGAATATCGGACTGATAAGGGTCCTGCCAGACGAAGTCTGGAGGCCCTGTAGTAATCACCTTGTCTGTTCATTTGTCTGTCCATCTGTCAGCATTGCGTGTCTGGTCTATAACTCTGAAACTGTTTGAGATATTTTCACGAAACTTGGTACAATTATAAAGCATCATCAGATGATGTGCAGCGATCAAGAACCATAACTCCACCTATATTTTTACAGAATTGTGCGCCTTTGTAATTTCTAGTATGGAAAATATGTCCTCTCCTTCAAGTCTGAAATTGTTCAAGATATTTTCACGAAACTTGGTACAAATATAAAGCATCTTCAGATAATGTGCAGAGAATAAGAACCGTTACACCACCTACTTTTTTATGGAATTTAGTCTCTTTGTAATTTTTAGTATGGAAATTGTGTCCGCTATGTAAATTCAAAACCCTCAAAGATATTTTCATGAAACTACAAATATAAAGCATCATCAGATGCTGTCCAGAGAATAAGAATCATAACTCCATCTAAATTTTACATAGACTTGTGCCCCTTTGTAATTTTCTATATTAAAATCGTGTCTGCTCTATAACTTTAAAATTGGTGAAGATATTTACAAAACTTGGTATAAATAAAAAGCAGACAATGTGCCCAGTCTGAAGTTTCACTGTCGGCATAGAGGTAGTTTATATGCCTTAGCTACCCTTTAAGCACACAGCGAAGAGTCTGATCAGACTGGGTGGCTGCCCAGGCTGATCTGATTATTCATTTGGAGCACATACCACTTTGTTGGTTTTGTCGTGTCGCGGCTCATAAGTTCGCACAGCATAATTCCAGATTAGGCATTAAGAACCGCCTCACCTGTTTCTTTATCTTCCTATCTGTGAATCCTCAATATGATTTATAGTTCGTAGGGGCCCCTATAGCTCAGTAGGCTAAGCGCGGACCTGCTGATATAGCGGCCCCCGGGTCGAGATCCGCTGGAGGCAGAAATCTTTCCAACCGTATAAAACCACAGGCGTTCGGTACATTGCAAGTTAGAGGGGGTCAGGACAAAAAGATATAAAGACAAGGTTACTAACTCTGCATGGGCCTTTCTAGGGTTACTGGGTTTAACAAGCTAATTTGGATCACTCAATCATTTTTATGAATCCCTTTTTTGCCTTATGTCTCTTGGACATACTGCTCTTATGTACGAAACATGCCTTTTCTTTTGGCTTCAAACTGTTCTCGAGTAATTCACCAGACGACCCCACTTTCACGTTTGCCAGCACGATGTTGGCCAAGAAAAGAATGCTTTGTTCCACTACTGCACGCGCTCATCCAGGCGCTCTGCCATTAATCTGATATGTGTACGACGAAAAACAACTGAAACCATTTTCATTTACCAGCTAGTACAACTACTAGTTTCTTCCTGGGTGTCGCTACAAGATTTGTTTATTTTTCGTTTTCTGTCAGATGCAAATGTCCGCCATGACACCGTTCATCGAAAACAACCGAACATATCCGAATAAAAATCGCTTGTGTATCCCTTTTTTGATTGGATAATGGAAAACAGTACTGGTTCTCCGTTTTCTGGCATTTCTGCGATAGCGGAAAACCAGCGAAATCTCGCGCCATCTGTCAAGAGCAAAAATAAAGCTCTATGACAAACGAAGACTTGCGGTTGATTTTGCTGTTTCTGATCACAACTTTTTATTGTTTGGCGAGGCTGGGAATCGGGAAAAAATGTCTATTTCAGTTTGTTTTTGTTCTCAATTTCACCGCGGAAAAAAATCTTGTTTACATTGGTTACGGAAATTTTACTGGACAGCATTCTTGGCCAATAGCAATGCCGCTCTGAATGTGTCACGTGAGAGCTCATTCGGATATCCATTAAACGGTGTCATGGCGGACACTTGCATCTGACAGAAAACGAAAAATAAACAAATCTTGTAGCGACACCCAGGAAGAAACTAGTAGTTGTACTAGCTGGTAAATGAAAATGGTTTCAGTTGTTTTTCGTCGTTCACATATCAGATTAATGGCAGAGCGCCTGGATGAGCGCGTGCAGTAGTGGAACAAAGCATTCTTTTCTTGGCCAACATCGTGCTGGCAAACGTGAAAGTGGGGTCGTCTGGTGAATTACTCGAGAACAGTTTGAAGCCAAGAGAAAAGGCATGTTTCGTACATAAGAGCAGTATGTCCAAGAGACATAAGGCAAAAAAGGGATTAATAAAAATGATTGAGTGATCCAAATTAGCTTGTTAAACCAAAGGCCCATGCAGAGTTAGTAACCTTGTCTTTATATCTTTATGTCCTGACCCCCTCTAACTTGCAATGTACCGAACGCCTGTGTATAAAACGGGATGTCATTGCACACAGCCTTTCGTTATTCACCTCATCGTCCCGATATCACTGAAATACTGTTGAAAGTGACGAAAAATGGCAAGCCATCCACCCACATACCAAACCTAACAAAATAAATAAATAAATGAAAATAAAAAATATTCGTAGTTGGCAGTTAACATTCGAACGTTTTGTAACAGTCCTCACGAAAAATCAGTCACCAGAGCTCTAGATAAGAGAGGGTATTTGGTGATTTTTAGGGATAATTTTTCTTAATTCTGCATAAAACCATATGTTGTGGCCCCTAATCTGAACCGTCTCGCCGAGACGGTTCAGATGAGGGGTGACAGCATATAGTTTCGATGAGAATTACGAAAAATTATCCTTAATTATCATCAAATACTCCCTCTTATCCAGAGCTCTGGTCACGTTTTATAAGAAAACTGGGTATTAACAATTGCACTTACATATGTATACTGGATTATTGAAAGGAATAGATTTAATTTGTGACAGCAATTTTGGACACAACTTGATGGTTTGGTGGTCTAAGGAATAACTGCCGAACGTGGGATTCAAACTGGAATGCTAGAATACATGTAGAAACATGTATTTCTGTGATAACAAGGAAGTAATGTGTTCATAAACAAGTTCAAAAAATAGTACGTTCGAACTGGAGAAATTAAGTACATATGAGCCTCGACATGAGAAAACCAACAAAGTAGTTATGCGCCCAGCGCAGACTCAGATCAGCCTGGGCATCCGCCCAGTCTGATCAGAGTCTTTGCTGTCCGCATGGAGGTAGCTTAGACCTTAGATACCCTTTAAGCGCTGAGCGAAGAGTCTGATCAGACTAGGCAAAGGTCCAGGCTAATCTGAGTCTGCGCTTGGCACACAACCACTTTGTTGGTTTTCTCAATCATTAAGTTATCAGCGTCAGTGAATTAGGTTACATGGCTACGAAACTAAATGACGATATAGCAACTTGTCCGATTTGCTTGGACAAGTATCGTGACCCGAGAAAACTGGAGAATTGTACTCATTCTTTTTGTAAAACTTGTATAATTACATATTTGACAAAACTGGCGAACGGGACTCAGACAAACTTACAAATTCCATGCCCAGTTTGTAGAACGATAAGTCTGGTACCAATGGACGAACGAGAGACAAAAATCTGGGTTATGTCGTTCGAGTATGGGGATATACAAATTACGGGTAGTGCTATAGAAAATAACAGGACGGAGGAAAATAATACCTGTTCAGTTTTTGGGACGCTGACCAAGGCTTCAAACTTTTGTTTCGACTGTTGTATTAACTTTTGTACAGCATTAAATAGGACGCCAGTCTAGTAAATGGTAGCCCATAAAGCCTTAAAAACAGTCAACAAAAGTTACTTCTGCAAAATTAAAAAAAAATGTGTTGTCCAAGTTATATTGAGAATTTAAAGACCAGCGGGCAAACTGGGCGTTTTCAGAGTATGCAAGTCTCGCGGTGAGGTTTCAACACGCTTGGCATGAGACAGTATGAAAAATAGTATGAGATTTCCATAGAGGGCCTCATGGAAGATTAGTTTTGTAACTAAATGTGTTACCCTCTCAAAATAAAGTCGATTATTATTATTATTATTATTATTATTATTATTATATCGAGTATCATTTCCATTATAGAGTCTATTCTGCAACGCAACAAGACATCGTTTCCATTATGGAGTCTGTTCTGCAATGTACAAGACATCATTTCCATGGAGTCTATTCTGCAACGTAACAAGACATCATTTCCATTATGGAGTCTATTCTGCAATGTAACAAGACATCATTTCCATGGAGTCTATTCTGCAACGTAACAAGACATCATTTCCATTATGGAGTCTATTCTGCAACGTAACAAGACATCATTTCCATGGAGTCTATTCTGCAACGTAACAAGACATCATTTCCATGGAGTCTATTCTGCAACGTAACAAGACATCATTTCCATGGAGTCTATTCTGCAACGTAACAAGACATCATTTCCATTATGGAGTCTATTCTGCAACGTAACAAGACATCATTTCCATGGAGTCTATTTTGCAACGTAACAAGACATCATTTCCATTATGGAGTTTATTCTGCAACGTAACAAGACATCATTTCCATGGAGTCTATTCTGCAACGTAACAAGACATCATTTCCATTATGGAGTCTATTCTGCAACGTAACAAGACATTTCTTTGAATGGCCATATATTTTTGTCTAGTTCTATCACAGCTGTTGATATCTGTCTAGACTGGTGTCAGTCTATTAAATAAAACAAATGAATGAAAACCATATCATACTCTATCGTGTTGGATTTAATGTATTTCAGGAATGGGCAAGTAATAAAACATCTTGATGATAGCATAATAAAACATCTTGATGATACATGTAGCATTGTACCGGCTATGTACCTTTCCATAACCTAAATACATGGGCTGAATCAGTCAGTCATTGCTTAGTATAGCCAAACCATGTTAATTTCAAAAGTTTAACTTGTTACCATTCAAGTAAAGTGCATGCAAATTATGAAATCGACTGGTGGTGTTTTCAAATATTTGGCCATCACACATACGCAGACAGTGTAGACCCGGATAAGTCTGATCAAGTCTGCCGTGTTTGTTAGAATTTTATGAACAGTCCTTCCTTCCAAAATTAGACAAAAAACAAACGTGAATAAAATAAGTCACTAGTGACTGCGGCTTGCATTTAAGGTGGGCTGTACGTAATGGGCTCACCCATAGATTTTTTTTTATTTTTCTGTACAGGTGTATTTTTTTGGCGTTACCCTCGAATATGATATAAAAAAGATACAGTGGACTCGACAGTATCGGATCAAGTTCAATAAAACTCCCGTTTTGTTGTATATGAATGCTAAACGTATGTATGTTATGACACAAAACAATTGCAAAATATCCCTTCTATCTATCCATGTCAAAATATTTAGGAAATTTATTCCTTTAAGGGCAGATAACCTATGCAGACTTACGGGAGGGTCCTGCGACAGTAACGAATCAGGTGCGACAGTATCGGATCATATGATATTATTTTATAGGAGAGTTTCTCCGAGGCATTCTGACAACCTTCTTAGCTTCAATAATTTTGCTACATAAACAACTGGACCTATTAAACTCTCTGAGGAAACTTTTACGGCCTTTCAACGATATTTTTCATGTGGTCCTTCACCAGCAACGGTTTTGTCTGTTAAATAAAAGTTGAATGTATACAAAACTACAAGCATGCCAAAAATTCTTAACTCAGTAATCCCCTGCGCCTCATAGCATGGGACTACTCAAACAGTGAAGATCATAATCTGCCTTTGCAAAGTGTAGACCCTGATAAGACCGTGGTGTCTGATCAGGGTCAACAAATTTACGGTGATTTTCCGCCTTAACGATATTTCAGTGCAATCAGTGTATAAACACTACATGGTCATTCAACGAGTTCTCCTGCATTAATCTGAGTCTACACAGTGTACAGATGTCCATCCGATGAACGCCAGTCATTATTGGGTTCACATTCATGCGAGCTGATCTCGAATGTTTCAACAGAATGTTTAGCAGAAGCTTGGTTGTGCTACGCATAACCTTCATTATCATACGCTAGAATGTGGGGCTTGGGATGGGGGATATTTTACAAAAAGGATGTTGTCTTAGTTTTAAACTGATTTTCTTAGAAAAAAGACACAGCAGCCAGTCAGGTAGTTGATTTATTATTTGTTTTCAGCATCAGACCATACATCCAACATGCAGTTTCCAGCTGAGGCCTGTATTTCAGTTCAAATCATATAATGATCCGTTACTGTCTCACATCGGTGTCTCACTTTTCAAGTCTTTAGTTTCATCAAATACTAGGATGTCACAAAAATAATGACTGCCTGCAATTTTAGGGATGCCAGGACACATTACAAAGCAAAATTGGTTTCAATCGCCTAATGGTAAAATAGTTTAAATAACCGAAATTTATCTTGGGGGTAACGAGCAACAGGCAAAATGCAAGCGCCGCTGAAGAGGGGCCAAGCTTTTCAACAACTCTGATTTGTTTCTCAGCCGCAGATTTCGATCGAAATTTTCACCCTGCACTTTGCCATTGGTCGAACTTGATGACTGTAATATAATGGTAAAAAATATTTGCTTCATTTGTGAGAAAAGTGGGAGATAACCTAAGCGTGATCCGATACTGTCGATGATCCGATACTGTCGAGTCCACTGTACCAAACCGATCTCGTTTTCGAGTTATTTGCGTCCAAAGATAAGTAAAAAAGGACGCATAATACATTGACGTCAACTGCGGCGTCTGATCAGTTTGTCAAAGTCCTTTTAATGGGACGCTAGGAATTTATGGGGTAAACTTTCATTTTCGGGACATGATCAAGGAAGAGTCCACTAGGCGTAAATAGATTAAATAGATTAAGCATGCCATTTTGATTTTTTTCAGGTCCTGTCTGCTTTCTGAACTGTAAGCATTGGATCCTGGACAATAAAGCACTGTCTCAGTAACCCACCCTGTATTCATATTTATCATGCACCTACTGCAAAATTCCACTGATAACAGGGGTATGATAACATGATGTGATATCATGTCACTTTAGAACTGCGCTTGCGCGAATGTTATCAGGTCATGCCTTTACACGCGATCTCTGAAGATGATTGGCTCTATACTGACGTTGGCCGTGATATCAACGTTCGATTGGTTAACTGACGTCACCGACTTACGTCATAAGGCATTGGCGACGTCAGCAAGCTCGAACAAAGCAGCGTTTGCTTATCATGTGTTTGCCGGTCTTTATGCCGTAAAGTGTTCTCATGATGCAAGATAAATAGAAAACCATGTAAGTGTCTTTTGATATCAAGTTTATCAGGCTCGACCAGAAACACGTAGGACTGGCTCCGCAAGCCTCGCCATTCATACGCTGTTTCTGGTCTCGCCTGATAAGCTTGATATCAAAAGACAGTAGCATGGTATTCTCTATTTGTTAACCTATCTGTCGATCAGACCCATTTACAAACGTTTAAAGACAGGGTAGATCCAAACACAGGAGCTTGAAGTTCTATCTTAGAAACATTTCTTAACCTTGTTATCCAAAGTGTCCAATACAACACAGTACATTAATTTTAATGACAGATGATCTTTTCGATTTTTTGACATTTTGAAGTGTTTCGCGGTCTAAGCTTTACGCGCCTGTGATCCAAATGAGCTGGCTCGTCTCGATCTGACCTGTTTTCCACTGTAAACTACAAATACTTTTAAAAATCGAATAATGAACTAGTCCAATTCTAAGACAGAACAGTCGATATAAGATGGGCATGGGTGAAATGATTAACAAATCAAACAAGTTTAAGTGGTTCTTTTACAATATTATATTCTTCAAAGATTAAATAATTAGTTAAATAATTTGTGCACTGAAAAAAAATCTCTCTTTTTTAGCATCATGGTCATTGTCTTTAGAAAAACAAACCAATTCTCTATAACTAGTCGAATTCTTTATTAATCTGTTTGACTGGAGAACTTCCTATTCTTTATGACAGCAACTTCTTTTCAACCACAAAATATTACCAGCAACGAAGGCCGTCATTGTAAAAACAAGGGGTGCAACGTATTACGGTTTTTACGGTCAATAGGTCAAAAATATATCGCCACCGGTCAAAGATGGCGTCATAACGCACAAAATTTGTGAAATTTGTCGGACAAAAATACAAAGTAAGTATGTTTGCTGGCTCTGAAATATTATATCACATAGCGCAGGATGTGAAGAAATTATGCAGTGTCTCTGGAAAATTGGCCGTATCTTCTGATCTTTCCTCAAACTGAACTGATGTCCGATCAGCTGCGAGGCTCGAATCGACGAGAAAATCGGAACCGATTTTGACCTGTATAAAATCACGCTTAGCAGCGAAAATCAGGTTATTTTGGATTTAATTTTAGTGTCTATATCACTAAAACTGTAAGCCCCACATTTTGGTCCTAATTTTACTCTAAGAGCACCCCTCCATCACGAGGAATCAAGGCGTAAGCAATTTAATGTTGCTTCTGGTCAACTGTAGGAGACTTATGTTGTTTACTGGTCAAAACGTAATTGCAACAGCACTTCTAGCTAGCCTCACTTTCGTTTCAGAATCAAGATAACTGAATGCCCAATAATACATGTGACCATATTCGGCTTAATGTCTCGTTTATAAAGGCATATATCAAAACCTGTAATGTACATTCAACATTCACAGCAAGGATGTTTATGTGTTCGGTAGTAGCTCGTTCTCTTGGCGCAAAAAGGCTGTAACTAAAATTGTGGTGGAAAAGCTTTTTTGTGTGCATAATTTGGTGCCCAAGAACACATTACATTATTACAGCTGGATTATGTCTACATCTTGAATTATTTCAGCCTTTTCACAGTTACTGTAGCTTTTGCGCAATTTTGTCAGTAATAGCATTTCATTTTTTACGCCAACGTTTTAAAAAATTAAAGATATTAAATCCTGCTGCTTTATATTGCAAAATATAGTAAGTAAGTAAGTAAATTCTTTATGTTTAGAGGGTGACCCAATTGGTACAACCAATCTTCCTTGGGGCCCTCTTTTGGAAGTTAACATATTTACAACATTGTAACAAAATTGTTTCTTAAACACAATATTAAATCTTGCTGCTTCATATTGCAAAATATGAGAATTAGTACCAATCAAAGGCTGTTACATATACAGTCAAACCTCGATAATTCGAACTGACAGGGACCTCACTATTTCATTCCAATTATCCGTAGTTCGAATTTTCGAATTCGGCCTTTCCCGTTCATTTCCGGAATTCATAATAACGGCGGCTTTAAGACAGTCCAATCTTTTTTTTATTTGTCTATGTCTATGCTTACTGACGTTCATGGATTTACAAATCAATGAAAACAAAATCAGATCGTAGAATAATTAACATTACATACCGGAAACATCCATGATCGCCTGACCACCCCACGTGTTTAGCACACGTGCACTGTCCGAAAGCAGCCGAACGTTTTCCCAGCTCTGCAAATCAAGTTTTTATGACAATGAAACACCGGCGGAGATCCAATCCAGACTGAACGGAAACAGGCTAGCCGCTAATGCTGACTTGTTTCTATCTTGGACTTTACTGTACTATGCTTCCAAGAACTGGGCTACTTTCGTTTTCAGAAAAACGACACAACCGGTCATCTGAGCCTTGTCACGGAAAAGGTTCCTCAGGCATTCGGAGTCAATATATTGGGAATAACGAATACTCAAACCAGCCTGTCAGTCTGCGCAGTGTAGCTAAAGATTCTGTTTAGTGCCGTGTGCAAACTGTATTTTTCGTGTGCAAACCGTACGAAACCAAAGTTCGAATGTGCATGCTAGTCCGAGCCTTTGCTGGTTACAAAAAGCCATTGCATTTAGCCTTTAAATTTACAAGCTTTAAACAAGATAATCCTCATCAATTATGCAATTAGACAGACACCTTTTGCTCAACAGAAATGAATGACTAAGCCAGTAACATCCAAATCACGAGCTGCCGCTGCTAGCCTCAGCAGCAGCTGCTGATAGCCTCGCAGCAGCTGCTGATAGCCTCGCAGCAGCTGATGACGTTTTACCCCAGTAAGTTTGGTTTTAGCCCACTTTCTAGGAAAGATCGGCTCGATATAGGTAAGTGTTCTTGTAAGGGCTGTAAAGCCCAAAATAATAATGACAAATGATGATAATAATAATAATAATAATAACGACTGTGTTTAAAATGAATAACTGTAGTTGCAGTTATACAATAATAGGATTTATCTTTCGCAGGCGTCTCCCTTGTGCCTATATATAGTTTACAGACATGTTAACTTATTTCCTTTGCGAGAATAATATATACTAGAATGGAATAGCTACAAAAATAAATTAAAAAAAAAATACAAAAAAAAAAATCTATTTCCTTGGCAAAGATTAAAACATGGTACATATAAGAGACTGAATTGGAATAGTTTGCTTCCCTTACATACCAACAAAATATAATAAGCTTTTAAATTATAAATAAAAAAAATAAAGGTGTACCGTATTCGACCCGTTTAGCGCACTGCGCTGCGCTAAACATTAACTACTTTCAGTAGACATTCTTCCTAATAAACGCACATTTCAAAGAATTATTATATATAGAAATAAACTGAATCATTAGAGAAAAGCTGCATATAGTCATGCAGGATGGAGATGCTTTGTAAGTGAAAACTGTAAGATTTTATAGTAGTGTTCAGCACTTGTAACAAGCAATCAAAGGGATAAACCAGTAAAAATATGTGCGCTAAAAATCATATGCCTCAGAACTTCCCATGATCTGCGCTTATTGGGTCACAAATATAAATTTGGACGGCTGTGTGCAACTATAGTCATAGTTACGTATCGCTGACCACATGGGGAACGTCGTTAGGAGAAGAGAAGAGAACAAAACAATATACATAGGACTTGGACGAACACTCGGCGCCAGGGGTGTGCAACTATAGTTACGTACGCACTTGGCGAACGTCGTTAGGAGAACTGAAACAGAACAGTACATAAAATCCAATGTCGTTACGAGAATTGAAATACACATACAATAAAATCCAACAGATGGAAAACGCTGAGCCACTTCGGGAACATCGTTACGAGAGATGAAAAAAAAATCAGCAGTGCGAATGCAGGTTAGGGTGGGGAAGGAGACATTTTCAGCACTCTTTTATTTGGTTGATACATGTAAAAAATGCTGAAAAATAAGTTTATCATATATCTCAGCCCTGTCTCGTAGATCACACCTGTAATCTCTTTCATCGGACAATAATTCTGGAGAAGCAAGAAATTTTGCTGGTCTAATAAAAGTATTTGCTTTCCAAGTGCGCAGTGAGCATAGATGGATGGATGACTTGCGATTTTACGTCCTTTTCAACAGTATTTCAGTCATATCAGGACGATGGGCTTGTGATAATGAAAGGCTGTGTGCAATGGAACCCCGTTTATGATGGAAAGAACTCCGCCTCCAGCGGGGCTCGAACCCGCGACCGCTAGATCAGTAGGCCAGCGCTTAACCCACTGAGCTACCGGGGCTCCTACGCGCAGTGAGCAAGTAGAAAATTGTTACATTTGTCAGGTCTTGGTCAGCCCATTTATTGATATCACTTATTCAAAGAATGGATATCACAACTTCGAATTATGGATGTCAAATATCCGATTTTATGGATATCACCAATTCGAATTATGATATCACTAATTCGATTTATGGATAGCCATAATTTGAGTTATTGATAGCTATGGGCAGTATTATGGAAATACATATGAGCCGTGACACGAGAAAACCAACAATGTGGTTGTGCACCCAGTGCAGATTCAGATCAGCCTGGGCATTCGCCAAGTTTGATCAGACTCTTCGTTTAGTGCCCAAAGGGTAGCTAAGGGTCTTAGCTACCTCCATGCGGACAGCGAAGACTCTGATCAGACTGGGCGGATGCCCAGGCTGATCTGAGTCTGCGCTGGGTGCACAACCAGATTGTTGGTTTTCCCGTGTTGCAGCTCATATATGTAATTCGAAGTAGGGATATCCATATTTTAAAAAAGTTGTATCAAGAAATCGGGCTGAATAATTGATATCCATAATTTGAATAGTAAATATCCATAAATAATCGCAGAGCAGTCGTTATTTAAACTTATTATTTGTAACGAAGAATATATGATATCCATAATTCTAATTAGTGTTATACATAAACGGGCCTAAATATTGATATCCGTAACCCGAATTATGGATTTTACTTAATATTTGAATTATGGATATCTAATAATCTTAATGATTAATGGATATCACTAATTCGACATTGGTATCACCTATTTGATTTATTGATATCCATTAGTAATAAGTGATATCCGATATCCATAATTCGATTTATGACCATCCATAAATCAAATTATGAATATCCAAAAATCGGATTTGTGATATCCATGATACAAATTATATCTGTTAATAATTATGATTTTCGGATATCCTGAGTTCGAATTATGGATATCGATAATTCGAATTATGGATATCTATAAAAATATTGATGTTCATAATTCGAATTGTCACTAGGATACGTGTACAGTGTTTGAGAGTCCGCGTATTATTTAATGTTATTAATTATTATAAATGAAATAAACTCAGAGTTAAATATGACCATTAACATCTTAAACAGCGTTGAATTTCGGAGTTAAAGTACTTATTACAGAAAACGTATCTTAAAAAAAACATGATAAAGTTGTCTCACAATACCGTAATACCGATATATCGCAAATCCGTTTTCGCTCAGCTTGCAAGTTAATTTAAGGTAGGTCAATAGTACCTCTGGCATCAACTATCAACTGCAGCTGTACAGAAAGAAACAACTGCTGCTGCCTCTGAGACAACACCAGGTCCGCAACTTCAGCTGAGACTCCCGCAGAAGATACTATAATTAGCTATTCAACATGACATTCATTTTTTCTCATCGTTTTTAAATTTTCCTACAGATCTTGGCCACTCTTTTCTCTTTTTCCCTCTCTTCTTATTTGCCTTTTTATTGCTCATTTATCCCCTGTTTTTAGTTTGGCTCTACTTGTTGGGTAAGATCAGCAAGATGTTTGAAAAAAAAGACAAGGTCAAAGTTAATTTTCAGAAGTTTTAAAATTTTTCAAGTTTATTTATTTAATTACAATTATTTATTCCTGCATTTAGAGCTTCTAGTGTCATCTCAATGTATGTGTTTGAGGACTAATACTAAGAGCATGCAAGACCATGGTACTGGTATAAACAGAGAAATAAAAACAACAGAATCCTTGAATATGCAAGTTCGTTAGGGTTGTTCAGAAAGCCATTGTCAGCATCAACGCAATAAAAAATATATAGCAGCTGATGTCCCTCTGCTGCCATATATTTACGTAAGGTTTATTTTCTCTTTTTTCCTTCAAATATGTGTTTTCAGTGTAGACACAAAACTGTTTTGTTTTTTAGGTACTCAAACTGGTGATTGCTTTTTCACATAGCCACTTTGGGTGTTTTGCATGACAGATATGCGTTATATGTAGTTTAGGGCTCGCAACGAATTAAGTTACCTTTCAAATATCCCTTCGGGCACATGGGGGTTTGATAAGCTTTGAGCCAACGTCGATTCGACGTCATGATATCGAATCGGCGTTGGTTCAATGCTGGCTAATCATAGTGCCCGAAGGGATATTACAAGAAGAAGCGTCACACAGTTCTCTTCAATTTGCATAACAGATGTGCCTTATATGTAGTTTAGGGCTCGCAACGAGTTAAGTTACCTAACAAATATCCCGTCGGGCACATGGGGGTTTGATCAGCTTTGAATCAGCGTCGGTTCGACGTCATGATATCGAATCGACGTTGTTTCAATGCTGGCTAAACTTAGTGCCCGAAGGGATATTACAAGAAGAGTCACACAGTTCTCTCCATTTTGCATAAGAGATGTGCGTTATATGTAGTTTAGGGCTCACAACGAATTAAGTTACCTTACAAATATCCCGTCGGGCACATGGGGTTTGATCAAGTTTGGACCAGCGTCGGTTCGACGTCATGATATCGAATCAACGTTGGTCAAATGCCGAAGGGATATTACAAGAAGAGTCACACAGTTCTCTCCAATTCGCATGACAGATGTGCCTCATATGTAGTTTAGGGCTCGCAACGAATTAAGTTACCTTACAAATAACCCGTCGGGCACATGGGGCTTGATCAGCTTTGGACCAACGTCGATTCGACGTCATGATATCGAATCGACGTTGGTCCGATGCTGGCTAAGCATAGTGCTCGAAGGGATATTACAAGAAGAGTCACACAGTTCTCTCCAATTCGCATGACAGTTGTGCCTTATATGTAGTTTAGGGCTCGCAACGAATTAAGTTACCTTACAAATAACCCGTCGGGCACATGGGGTTTGATCAACTTTGAACCGAAGACGATTCGACGTCATGATGTCGAATCGACGTTGGTTCAATGCAGGGTTAGGCATAGTGCCCGAAGGGATATTACAAGAAGAGTCACACAGTTTTCACCAAGCAAAGATAAGGTCTAAGTGGGATAGGTTAGGATATAGCTCAGAGGAAAGAAATTAATAGCTTTAAGTATTAATGATTCTTGACTCACATATTATTCTGTATTTATTAAGGTGATATTATGCACTTATTGTACTACCTGTCACACCGTTTATATTTGTATTGCATGTATGTACATGTATATGTTCAAGGGCTACATAACCTATATAGCACTTGAATAAACATTCTTCTTCATATATATATATATGTATAAATACTACGGGTGTGAAAAGAATTTGTGATGCAACATTTGGTGGTGAGAGAGACACTTCCTGACACTCTTTTTATTGCAAGACTGACATCTTTTGATATTTTGTGCTTGGGCCTAATATTTGTTGTTCTAGTTGTTGATAGAGAGTGTTGCAACTTTTTCTACTTTGTTGCTGTTACACTGCTGCTTCTGTTCGTGGTATGATAGTGACAACTGATGCTAATGTTTTCAATATTCTTTTCTTTTTTTTTTAAGATTGATATATGCTGCCTGTGATATTGTGTTATTAAAAGTGTCAGCCACTGTTTATAGTAAGGATTTAGGCTTATATTACTGTTTTTGCCGTGTGTAGTATTTGCAGACACTAATGTTGGTGGTTTGACAGGAGTAACATCTGCTGCTCCGCCAGTTTTCATAAGCAGATGCTGATGTTTGTACCAGAGACCACATCATCTGTCGATATTGAAGATCAGAGGGACATCAGGTGCTGCCATTAGTACTGAGAATAACTTTTGCTGCTGCTGTAAGTAAAAGCAATAACTGCTGATGGAGAAGTCAGTTCCTGATGCTGGTGTCATAAGCAGCTGCTAGTGTTTTTTATAGTTACACCACCATCTGCCGATATCGGAGAACAGAAGGACATCAGCTGCTGCCATAATGTATCCAGGATAACTTTTGCTGCTTTTGTTGATGAAATCTTCAGCTGCTGATAATGTAGTCAGTTGCTGATGGTGGTGTCATAAGCAGCTCCTGATGTTGTTTATTAGTGATAGTGACACCACCATCTTTTGATATTGGAGAACAGCGGGACATTAGCTGCTGCCATAAGTATTTAGAATAACTACTGCTGTTGATGAAAGCATCAGCTGCTGATGGTGATGTCAGTTGCAAATGGTGGAGTCAGAATGAGCTGCTGATGTTATTATTAGTGACAGTGACCCTACCATCTGCCGATATCGGAGAACAGAGGGATATCAGCTACTGTCATTAGTATTGAGAATAACCATTACGGATGCTGTTGATTAAATATTAGCTGCTAATGGTGATGTCAGTTGCTGATGGTGGTGTCATAAGCAGCCGCTGCTTTTAGTAAATGACACTATCATCTGCCTATATCGGAGATCAGAGGGATGTCAGCTGTGGCCACTAGTGTTTAGAGTACATTTTGCTGCTGCTGTAAGTAAAAGCATAGGCTGCTGATGGTGGTGTCAGTTACTGATGGTGGTATCATAAGCAGCTGCTGGTGTTATTTTTAGTGGCACCACCATCTGTCGAAAGCATTAGCTGTTGATGGTGGTTTTTAATTGGTACAATTGCTAATGCCGCAGTTGCAGTTAGTACGGCTTATCGCTTTTGTCTTATTCTTTTCTGATGATAGAAGTAGCAGATTTTATGGGGTTTTTTAATTCACACGCTGCTGCAGCTGGTTGTAAAAGAGCCGCATCCTGCAACCTAGGTGGAGAGTAAGATTTGCTGTTGTTGTCTAAGGGGAGGAATGAAATAACTTCTACTGCTGTTAATTTGAAGATACAACAGCTGCTGCTGTTGTCACAGCAAATATCACAGAAACCATCAGCATCAGTTTTCACTCGTTGATAAACAACAGCACAATATATCACTCTAGTCACGTACACCACAAGAAGTAGTAACTCTCACTAAAACTTACTGCAGATATCACTCCGTCCACTGTCAGCAGCAGCTATCACCCTCGTAACAGAAGGCAGCAGCAAAGGTTAGTTTCGTCTCCAGAAGCAGCTCCTGGTATCATGAGTATAACCACCAACAGATGGTAGAAAAAAGATATAATTCAAGCAGCAGCAACTGAAGTCACTCTCACTACTTTCCTTCAACAGCAGGCAGTCCACAAACAGATGACATATACAGATATTTAATCCAGCAGAAGCAACACCTGCCATTCTCACTACCTATCTTCAACAGCAGGCAGTTCATCAACAGATGGCAGATACAGATATTTAATCCAGCAGCAGCAACAGCTGTCACTCTCACTACCCTTCTTCAAAAGCAGGTAGTCCACAAACAGATGGCAGAAACAGATAATTTTTCCAGCAGCAGCAACAGCTGTAAC
Organism: Ctena decussata; assembly: GCA_963989385.1. Classification (NCBI taxonomy): domain Eukaryota; kingdom Metazoa; phylum Mollusca; class Bivalvia; order Lucinida; family Lucinidae; genus Ctena; species Ctena decussata. The sequence goes on from OZ022510.1 coordinate 24,983,066, forward strand.
TCAATACCTATCTTCAAAACGGGCAGTGCACAAACAGATGGCAGATACAGATATTTAATCCAGCAGCAGCAACAGCTGTCACTCTCATTACATATCTTCAACAGCAGGCAGTCCACCAACAGAAGGTAGATACTGATATTGAGTCCAGCAGCAGCAACAGCTGTCACTTTCACTACCTTTCTTGAACAGCAGGCAGTCCACCAACAGATGGCAGATACAGATATTTAATACAGCAGGAGCAACAGCTGTAACTCTGACCACCTGTCATCAACGGCAGGCAGTCCATAAACAGAAGGCAGATACAGATATCTAGTACAGCAGCAGCAACAGCTGTCACCCTCACTACCTATCGTCAACAGCAAGCAGATGGCAGATATAGAAATTTAATCCAGCAGCAGCAACAGCTGTCACTCTCACTATCTATCTTCAACAGCAGGCAGTCCACCAACAGATTGCATGAACATATATTTAATCCAGCAGCAGCAACAGCTGTCACTCTCACTATCTATCTTCAACAGCAGGCAGTCCACCAACTGCTTGCAGATACAGATATTCAATCCAGCAGCAGCAACAGCTGTCACCCTCACTACCCTTCTTCAACAGCAGGCAGTCCACAAACAGATGGCAGATACAGATATTTAATGCAGCAGCGGCAACAGCTGTCACTGTCACCACCTATCTTCAACAGCAGGCAATCCACAAACTGCTTGCTGATACAGATATTCAATCAAACAGCAGCAACAGCTGACACTCTCACTACCTATCTTCAACAGCAGGCAGTCCACCAACAGATGGTAGATACAGATATTTAATCCAACAGCAGCAACAGCTGACGCTCAGCTGCTGCTATTAGTAGTAAGAATAGCTTCTGCAAATGCGTTTGATAAAAGCATCAGCTGCTGATGGTGGTTTAGCAGTTGCTGATGGTTGTGTCGTAAGCAGGTGCTCATTTTCGTATTAATGACAACATCATTTGGCGATATTGGAGAACAATGGGATATCAGCTGCTGCAATCATAAGAAAGAATAGCTTTTGCTGCTTTTTTTTATGAAAACATCAGCAGCTACTGTTGGTGGTTTGGCAGCTGTTGGTGGTGATGTGGTGGTGATGTGATAAGCAGCTGCTGATGTTAATATTTGCGACAACATCATTTGCCGATATGAAAGAACAAACGGACACTTGCTACCTATTAGAAGTAAAAATAGCTTTTGCTGCATCTTTTGACGAAAGCATCAGCTGCTGATGGTTCTTTGGCAGCTGATGATGGCGGTAACATAAGCAGCTGCTGATGTTACTGTTAATTACACCATCATCTGCCGATATCGGAGAACAAAGGGACATTAGCTGCTGCGATCAGTAATAGGAAAAACTTTTGATGCTGATTTTGATGAAAGCATCAGCTGCTGATGGCGGTTTGGCAGCTGGTGGTGGTGGCATAAGCAGCTGCTGCTGTTATTATCAGTGACCACATAATCTGCCAATATGGAAGAACAGAGGGGCATCACCCGCTGCTATTATTAGTAAGAATAGCTTCTGCAGCTGCGTTTGATAAAAGCATCAGCTGCTAATGGTGGTTTAGCAGTAGCTGATGGTGGTATCATAAGCAACAGCTCATCTCAGTATTAATGACTAATTTGCTGATCATTTGCTGATATCGGAACAGAGGGACATCAGCTGATGCCATCATGAGTAAGAATAGCTTTTGCTGCTGATCTTGATAAAAGCATCAGCAGCTACTGATGGTGGTTTTGCAGCTGCTGGTGCTGGTGTCATAAGCAACTGCTGATTTTAATATCAGTTGTAAGGGTAGTATATACTTGGCAAGCAGAATTCTCGTTTGGAAGAGAATTATCACGTAAATGGTTTATTAGGTGTGAATTTATAGTCTCCCTACAAGCGAAATACTCAGAAAATTATGTATGGAAAATGCTATTTATTGTGCAGTCTACAGGTTCAAAAGCCGTTCTTCAATTAGCAATATAATCTGCCCGAATTATGTATTATCTCATGTGCTTTCATTTTGTGTTGTTAGTATAATTTAGTTAAAACGGCTGAAAATTGGAAATTATGCTAATGAAGTTTTTATTTGTCTATAATATCTGGTTTATACTTATAATAATTTATATGCTATGGTAAAGTGTGATATTCTGATACAATTAATAAGTTTTCCAATAGATACCAAGTTTTGCCTAAGAAGTCGTTCTCAGGAACACATGATTTACTTGATCTCAAATTTCTGAAATCTGATCTTTGCTAAATTTCCTCACCCCCTAACTCTGGGGTTGGGCTGCAAAATACGTTCACTTAAACTAAAATAAGCTTGCTAGTTAGGCTATAGAGGAAACATTATCTGAAATCATGCCATTTTTCATTAATGTAAATAAAATCATTGAATACAAATTACTTTTTTTTCATATTCCCAGACAAGCTCAAAAGAAGAACCCGTGGGGAGAAGGTTTGCTATTGTTCGTCGGTCTGACTGTCCTCGACTGGGACTGGTCGTCCGTCTGTCTGTCCTTATCAGGGTCTGTTCGTCTGTCTGACTGTCTGTCTGTCTGTCTGTAGGACAGTATTTGTTCGTTAGTCCGTACAACACTATTGTTCGTGTTTAGTGTTAGACAGGGCTATTGACCTGCCCGGGGGTGCTGATTGGGGCTAAACGGACAAATACTTATGTGTATAAACTTGTACAAAGCATAAGAGAGCTGCTTATGATGAAAGCATCAGCTGCTGATGGTGGTTTGGCAGCTGCTGATGGTTGTGTTATAAGCAACTGCTGATGTTAATATAAGTGACCACATCGTCTGCCGATGTCGAAGAACAGAGGGACAGCAGCTGCTGCCATTAGAAGTTAGAATATCTTTTGCCGCTTCTGCTGATGGAAACATCAGCTGCTGCTGATGGTTTGGCAGCTGCTGATATTGGTGTACAAAGCAACTGCTGATGATAGTTTTATTGACAACATCATCTGCCGTAATCAGAGAACAGAGGGACATCACCTGTTGCCATCATGAGTAAGAATCGTTTTTTCTGCTGCTTTTGATGAAATCATCAGCTGCTGATGGTGGTTTGGCAGCTGCTGATGTTGGTGGCATAAGCAGCTGCTGCTGTTATCATCAGTGACCACATCATCTGCCGATATGAAAGAACAGAGGGGCATCAACTGCTGCTATTAGTAGTTATAATAGCTTCTGCAGCTGCGTTTGATAAAAACATCAGCTGCTGATGGTGGTTTGGCAGCTGCTGATGGTGGTGGCATAAGCAGCTGCTGTTGTTATCATCAGTAACCACATCATCTGCCGATAAGGAAGAACAGAGGGGCATCAGCTGCTACTATAAATGTAAAGAATAGTTTTTGCTGCACCTTTTGATGAACGCAACAGCTGCTAATGGTTCTTTGGCAGCTACTGATGGTAGTATCATAAGCAGCTGCTGATGTTACTGTTAATGACACCATATATCGGAGAACAAAAGGAACATAAGCTGCTGTCATCAGAAGTAGGAAAAACTTTTGATGCTGCTTTTGATGAAAGCATCAGCTTCTGCAGCTGCGTCTGATAAAAGCATCAGCTGCTGATGGTGGTTTAGTAGTTGCTGATGGTGGTTGGCAGCTGCTGATGGTGGTGACATAAGCTGCTGCTGCTGTTATCATCAGCGACCACATCATCTGCTGATGTGGAAGAACAGAGGGGCATCATCGGCTACTATAAGTAGTAAAAATAGTTTTTGCTGCATCGTTTGATGAAAGCAACAGCTGCTTATGGTTCTTTGGCAGCTGCTGATAGTGGTAACGTAAGCAGCTGCAGATGTTACTGTAAATGTCATCATCATCTGCCGATATCTGAGAACAAAAGGGACATAAGCTGCTGACATCAGTAGTAGGAAAAACTTTTGATGCTGCTTTGAGGAAAGCATCACCTGCTGATGGCGGTATGGCAGCTGCTGCTGCAGCTGCTTTTGAAAAATGCATCAGCTGCTGATGGTGGTTCAGCAGCTGCAGATGGTCGTTTGGCAGCTGCTGATGCTGGTGGCATAAGCAGTAGTAGGAAAAACTTTTGATGCTGCTTTGGAGGAAAGCATCAGCTGCTGATGGCGGTATGGCAGCTGCTGCTGCAGCTGTGTCTGATAAAAGCCACAGCTGCTGATGGTTGTTTTGCAGCTGCTGATGGTTGTTTTGCAGCTGCCCACGGTGGTGACATAAGCAGCTTTGCTCTTACTGTTAATGACACCATCATCTGCCGATATCGGAGAACAAAAAGGACATAAGCTGCTGCCATTAGTAGTAGGAAAAACTTTTGATGCTGCTTTTGAGGAAAGCATCAGCTGCTGATGGCGGTATGGCAGCTGCTGCTGCAGCTGCGTCTGATAAAAGCATCAGCTGCTGATGGTGGTTTTGCAGCTGCTGATGGTGGTTTGGCAGCTGCTGATGCTGGTGGCCTAAGCAGTAGTAGGAAAAACTTTTGATGCTGCTTTGGAGGAAAGCATCAGCTGCTGATGGCGGTATGGCAGCTGCTGCTGCAGCTGTGTCTGATAAAAGCCACAGCTGCTGATGGTTGTTTTTCAGCTGCTGATGGTTGTTTTGCAGCTGCCCACGGTGGTGACATAAGCAGCTTTGCTCTTACTGTTAATGACACCATTATCTGCCGATATCGGAGAACAAAAAGGACATAAGCTGCTGCCATTAGTAGTAGGAAAAACTTTTGATGTTGCTTTTGAGGAAAGCATCAGCTGCTGATGGCGGTATGGCAGCTGCTGCTGCAGCTGCGTCTGATAAAAGCATCAGCTGCTGATGGTGGTTTGGCAGCTGCTGATGGTGGTTTGGCAGCTGCTGATGGTAGTGGCATTAGCAGCTCCTGCTGTTATCATAAGTTACCGCATCATCTGACGATATGGAAGAACAGAGGGGCATCATCATAAGTAGCAAGAATAGTTTTTGCTGCATCATTTGATGAAAGCAACAGCTGCTGATGGTTCTTTGGCAGCTGCTGATGGTGGTCAGTAGCACTATCAACGGTAAGTTTTGTTCCAGTAGCAGCCCCTGTTATCATTACCATCACCAGATACAGATATCATTTCAGCAATAAAATTAAAGTCACTATAATTACCTATATTTTAACAGTAGGCCGTCCACCAACAGATGGCAGATACAGATATTACAGCAGTATTAACAGATGTCACTTTCTCTACCTATCTCTAACAGCAGGCCGTCCACCAACAGATGGCAGATACAGATATCACTCCAGCAGTATCAACAGCTGTCACTCGCATTACCTATCTTTAACAGCAAGCAGTCCACCAATAGATGGCAAATACAGATATCATTACAGTAGTAGCAGCAGATACCACTATCACTACCTAACTTCAACAGCAGGCAGTCCACAAATTATGGATATCAATAATCCAAAGTGTGGATATCCAATAATCTAAATGAGAAATGGATAGCACTAATTCGAATTATAAATATCACAATTTCGATTTATTGACATCAATAATTTGACTTAGTGATATCCATAAATGGGCAAATTTGTTGATATCTATAAATCTATTTATGGATATTCATGAATCGAATCGGTGATATCCATAAAGTAGTTAGACTAGTTGATATTCATACTTCGAATACTGTACATCTATAAGTCGAATCACGGATATTCATGAATAATTATGGATGTCGCTTATTTGTATAGTGGATAGCACTTTTTCACTTATCGATATCATAAAACGATAATGAATAGTTAACCGGCACCCCATAGAATTTCGGTGATATCTATCTTATATTACTTACGTAAGATATAGGAAATCCGCTGGTGACAGACGGACGCATAGACTGGCGGATGGACAAAAGGTGTTGCGGAATATATTATCATATACCTCAAGAACCCTTAAGCAAGCTTCATAGTCTAGTTGACATGGTGCATTGCTGGAATTGCTTATAATTGGCAATCTTTAAATAAAGACTCTCTCAAAATCAAACTCTTACAACTGTGAGCTCTGGCCAGTTGGACATGATCAGGCAACATAGTTTCAACGTATAAGTTCTCGCAAAAAAAAAGTCTTTTTTTAATCGTAAACGGGGTTCCATAGCCCACAACCTATCATCATCACCCTCCCATCGACCGGATACATGTACATGTATGACTGAAACCTGTTGAACAGATCGTAAAATCGCAGGTCTTTTCTGAGAAAAAAGTGGGAAAAGAATAAAAAATATAACCGGAAAATGTCATTTCTTAAGCAGATGACCCATTCGAACATTCTAAGACTTGTCTCCGAATCAATCCTTGGTCTGTGTTATGTGTATTTATCGCAAAAAGAAAGAAAAAAAAATAAATGAAATGTATGCCGTGAAGCCAACTCGCTGCATTTAGCTTCCTTATACGTTCCGACTGGACAGAAAAGCGTTAGCTGGGCACCTCGCGTTAAATCAACATTGACACAACCTTGATTCATGTCATGACGTGGAATCAACGTTGAGTCAGTGTTGATTCAACTCTGTGTGCCTGCTGTGAGGAGACAACCGATGGTAGGATAAACCCTTTTCACTGAAGAATTTACAGTTTGAAATTTGCAAAAACCCAATGACAACACTACTGAAAATGTTACATGACGTTTGACTCTCCGTATTTTTTCAGTATTTTCTTGTGTAAATACCATAAATCATTGCAAGATATTGTTTAGCATTAATGCTTCACCCAAGCACTTAGCTGATTAAAAACACACAAAAAACTCTTTCCCTACACATAAATTTGTCTTTTAAACGGTATGCCCAATGAGCGTTGGCATTTTTTTTAAAAAGCGAATACTTGTAAAATGAACGAGAACTGCTAATGTCTCACACTTTCTATACATGCAGCTGCACTCTCAAATATCAATAGATTGGCATTTTTGTTTTTGTTTCAAATCCAGGCATGTAGCAATCGTTCATTAGATAGAATTTGCAATATATTAGAATATGACGGCTTCACACATACTTTCCTGCATGAATTTTAGTCAAAAACTATACTTTACAGAGAAATCCTCAGCAGCAGCTATTGTCGCAGTAGCAGCTGCTGTTGGGAGATCAGCAGCTGCTGTTGGGGACAGCAGCGGCAGCTCGTGATTTGGACCCCTCTCGACTAAGCCATCAAAACGTTAGTGGTCGTGAAGTGATAACTACCTGTACAGATGGCAGTGATGACCTGAGGCTGTAAATATTTATCTCATCGGACAATAGGTGTTATTTTCGGAGCATGGATTAATAGAGGGATATTTATAATGAATTTACTCCATCGGGACCTAATTTTTCTTTCGAAAAATCCGATTTTTCGAATAATCGAAATTCGAATTTGCAGAAGTGTTTTTGCATGGAATTAATAGGCTTGCGATCGGGACAGTGTTTCAACTTCGAAAGATCCGGTAATTTCGAAAAATCGGCGTTCGAACTACCGAGATTCGACTGTAACATATTAGATTCCTGTGCCTTTAATTTACTCCTGTACTATGAAAAATGCTTAACAAAAAAGTTTGTAATTGCGAAATCCAGAGTTTTCTTCCTGGAGAGAACACACTGGAGAGTAATCATCCTGGAGAGAATACACTGGAGAGTTTTTATACTGGAGAGAACTCACTAGAGAGTTTTGACCCTGGAGAGTTTTCACTGGAGAGTTTTCATCCTGGAGAGAAGACACTGGAGAGGTTTCATCCTGGAGAGAACACACTGGAGAGTAATCATCCTGGAGAGAACACACTGGAGAGTTTTCATACTGGAGAGAACTCACTGGAGAGTTTTCATCCTGGAGAGAATTCAATGGAGAGTTTCATCCTGCAGAAAACACACTGGAGAGTTTTCATCCTGGAGAGAACACACTGGAGAGTTTTCATTCTGAAGAGAACACACTGGAGAGTTTTCATCCTGCAGAGAACACACTGGAGAGTTCATCCTGGAGAGAACACACTGGAGAGTTCTCGCCCTGGAGGGAGCACACTGGAGAGTTTTCACCCTGGAGAGAACGCGCTGGAGAGTTTTCATCCAGAAGAGAACTCTCTGGGGAGTTTTCATCCTGCAGATAACTCACTGGAGAGTTTTCATCCTGGAGAGAACAAACTGGAGAGTAATCATTATGGGGGTTACTCATTAATAAATGTCTCCTGATGAAATGTTAAATCTAATGTTTTCTTTTTATCACAGAACACTACTAACCGATTTCCGGCTATTTATATTTTAGCTTAAATATACTTTTATTCAATTTAACTCATGTACAACCATTTAATGACATAAGACGACAGGGATCAGAACAAGCGATTTTGATATAAAGTAAACATCAGCTTTCAAATTTTATCAGCAGATATTTATTGATGAATAACCCCCACAATGATTACTCTCCGGTGTTTTTTTCTGCACGATGAAAACTCTCCAGTGCATTCTCTCCAGCACGAAAACTGTCCAGTGCGTTCTCTCCAGGATGAAAACTCTCCAGCGTGTTCTCCCGAGGGTGAAAACTCTCCAACGCATTCTCTCCAGGGTGAAAACTCTCCAGTGTGTTCTCTCCAGGATGAAAACTCTCCAGTGCATTCTCTCCAGGGTGAAAACTCTCCAGTGTTGTCTCTCCAGGCTGAAAACTCTCCAGTGCATTCTCTCCAGGATGAAAACTCTCGTGTGCATTCTCTCCAGGATGAAAACTCTCCAGTGTGTTCTCTCCAGGATGTAAGCTCTCCAGTGCATTCTTTCCAAGATGAAAACTCTCCAGCGTGTTCTCCCGAGGGTGAAAACTCTCCAACGCATTCTCTCCAGGGTGATAACTCTCCAGTTTGTTCTCTCCAGGAAGAAAACTCTCTGGATTGTGCACTTATAACTTTTTCGCTCCAACAGTTTTCATAGTACGGGAGTAATTAAAGGCACTGGAATCTAATATGTTATATGTAACAGCCCATGACTGGTACTAATTCTCATATTTTGCAATATAAAGCAGCAGGATTTAATATTGTTTTAAGTTTTTAAAAAGTTGGCGTAAAAAGGATGTTAGAGCATTTACACCTTTTTGTACAAAAATTTAGTGCAGAAATGCTATTACTGATCAAAATTGCACAAAAGCTACAGTAACTGTGAAAATGCTGAAATAATTCAAGATGTAGACATAATCCAGCTATAATTCTTGTTTTCTAAACGTATTGTGTTCTTAGGCACCAAATTATGCAAAAAAAGCTTTTCCACCACAGTTTTGTCACACCTTTTTTGCGCTAAGGACACAAGCTACTACCGAACACATACACATCCCTGCTCTGAATTTTGCATGTATATTACAGGTTTTGATATATGCCTTTATAAACGAGACATTTACCGGTAGCCGAAAATGGTCACATGTATTATTGGGCATTCCGTTATCTTGATTCTGAAACGAAAGAGGCTAGTTAGAAGTGCTGTTGCAATTACGTTTTGACCAGTAAACAACATAAGTTTCCTATAGTTGACCAGAAGCAACATTAAATGGCTTACACCTTGAATACCCGTGATGGAGGGGCGCCCTTAGAGTAAAATTAGGACCAAAATGAGGAGCTTGTCGTTTTAGCGATATAGACACTAACATTAAATCCAAAATAACCTGATTTTCGCTGCTAAGCGTGATTTTATACAGGTCAAAATCGGTTCCGATTTTCTCGTCGATTCGAGCCTCGCAGCTGATCGGACATCAGTTCAGTTTGAGGAAAGATCAGAAGATACGGCCAATTTTCCAGAGACACTGCATAATTTCTTCACATCCTGCGCTATGTAATATAATATTTCAGAGCCAGCAAACATACTTACTTTGTATTTTTGTCCGACAAATTTCACAAATTTTGTGCGTTATGACGGCATCTTTGACCGGTGGCGATATATTTTTGACCTATTGACCGTAAAAAACGTAACGCGTTGCACCCCTTGAAAAATGCCCGCCACTTTATCAAGGTCGGAGATCACATGAGCCGCGACACTGGCGACAAAACCATCAAAGTGGCATGTTCGCCCACCAGCGAAGACTAAGATCAACCTGCACAGCCGCCAAGTCCGATCAGAGTCTTCTCTGTAGCATGGAGGTAGTTTGACCCTTAGCTACCCTTTAAAGTGCAAAGCGACCGTAACACTCCTTACGAATACGGATAGAAAAGCCTTCAACTATATACAGATCAGACTGCACCTAATCAGGATCGGCACTGTTTATCATGCATCTGTCACATAGCCCTCCCAACACCACCCCTCCACACACACACACACACACACACACACACACACAGAGAGAGAGCAGCATTGCCACGACCACCCTTTTACCCCGATTCCACACAGCTGTTGTTATAAGTAGCTTGAATTTTTTTCTCTGGTTGTTTACAATATTGTAACATGATTTTCAGCGTGATTAGTCTAGGGGCCGTGTGGTATGTATCATTTTCCAACGGGTGGGAGGGGGTTGGGTAGCTGTAGCACGTGATACGAAGAGCGAAAACTCTGATCAGCCTTGCGTCCACCCAGTCTGATCACAGGCACTTGAAGTTCTATGCTAAAAAAAACCTCAAAACCCTTTATACTTGACGCAGGCTATAGGCCATTTCAAAATGGCTCATAGCCTAGATGTTTAGCGGCACTGAAATATGTTTCATAGCATAGAACTTTCAGCGCCTGTGGTCTGATCAAAGCCTTCCATGTTTGCATCAACGATCTATCAGCCTGTGAAAATATTCTGATCAGTCAGCGCATATGACAAGGCTAAGATGAATCAATGCAGTAAGGTACTTTTTGTCGTGATCCGATATTTATTTGTTAAATACATGTCATTCTATAAGTAATATTTTATGGCTGTACAGTACACACATAATTTGGTAAAGTATCGATACAAGTGCTATATTAAGCGTTGATATCCGTAAAGAGTAAAAAGAAAAAAAAAACTATGTTCTAAAACAGTAATATTTCCCACTTTCACACATTTAAAGGTCCCATTGCTCTATCAGCATGAAAATTTTATCATGAGGTATCGCTGCAAGCTTCTTACAGTACATGACCATGATTAGCCAGCTTTAAAAAATTAAAACATCCTTGAGTCTCATATAAAGAGGGTTTGAAAACTTATTTGGGTCATTTTAGTTGGCAACTAAAATGACCTACTTTCGACTTCATAAAATGGTAAAAATACAATGTACAGGCGTGGAGTCCCAATCACTATCCCGCCTATGTTGATATAGCATTGCTAGACGGGAAACCATTTTGTGTAGCGATTTGTTATGTTTTCAAAAACTTGTTTTCTCTACTTTTTGCCAGTTATATGACTCAGTATATGCACGCCAACCCACATTTTATTACCAAACATGAAGGTTGAACAGCTTTTTATAATGATTTGAGTTAAGGCGTTTTTACCGCTGATAGGACTATGGAGACTTTAAATATGAATATTTTGGAAGGGGAAGCAATTTTTAAAAGCATCCCCTTCGCAAAATGTTTACTTTTTTTACTATGGATGAAAGAACTGAATAGTTTGGAAAGGAAGTAATTTAAATGAACCCCTTTCACAAAATGTTAACTTTTCTTTCCTATGGGTAAACTAACTGAATAGTTTGGAGAGGGAAGCAATTTAAATGGACCCCTTCGCAAAATGTTTACTTTCCTTTCCTATGGGTAAAGGAATGACTATTTTGTGAAAGGAAGCAACTTAAATTGACTCCTTCCCAAAATGTTAACTTTTCTTTCCTATGGGTAAACTAAAGGGGCATTTACACTATAACGAATTGGCCCAGCGTATGCCAGCGTACGGAGATATTTTGGCATTCGCTGACATACGTTGGCATACGCTGAAGTTTGTTAGCTCATCGCTTAAAGTTCGTTCAAGTTCGTTGAAGTACGTTCGCGTACGTTGTTGTTCGCTCAGTACGTCGAAAATTTTTGTGCATGCTCAAAATTTCTCGACGTATGCCAACGAACAACCCATACGCAGCGGGTTCGTTCGATGAACGCAGTTCGAACGGTTTGTTCGTCCGCAGTAAGACAACGGTTCGTTACCTCTACGGTGGCATTCGTCCAACCAAATTGTGGTCACTTCTTAACGAACTTCTCACGTATTAGCAACGTATGATGACGATGTGTCAGCCTATCATTACCGTTACTGCTGCGACTTCCAAACGTTTAAGTTCCGTGCTTGGCGTGCTTTAACGTATGAGTACCGTATAGGTAGCGTTCGACTTGCGTTTTTGTACATAGGCTTGTTGACCTACCTATTTGAGTACATAAAAACATACTTCAGTGCCACTTCGACAGTTCTGGTTAGTAGCTCGAACAGTAACGATATATATAGAGTGTGCAGCGAGACTACGACCAGTATATTCTGGCAGTGCTACAGCACGATAGCATCGAAACAGAAATTGCATTGCATACCTATATTGGAGGCAATTAAGGCATGGGATGAAGCAGGCAATTGAGGCATGGGATGAAGCACCAACATCTCTGCTGGTGGTGGCTGGTGGTGAAGGAGACCTTGATCGAGATTTTTGCGAGTCCTGAGGTGTGTTTATTTCATCATGTGGTGGAGCTACGGGTGAAGGTGATGGGGATTCTGCCTTATTTCCCTGCCTCTGCCCCTGGAGAATTTCTTTCGCGTGCGTCTCTTGGCCATTTTCTAGTATATATACCTGTAAGTTACGTGATCGGTTCGAATACGCACACTAAACGCAGAGCGCATGCAGAGAGCACGTAAAACACGTTTGACGTTCGTTGAGAGATCGTTGACATGCGTTGATATTCGTTTCGCATTCGCTCTGGTTCGTTAATATGTAGTTATTCATACGTTATGAACTAGTTCTGGTGTCGTTTCAAATTCGTTTTCAGTTCGTTATGTTTAGCTCCGATGAACACATTCGTCGGGTTTTTGTGCGTATTTGTGCGTATTCGAGCTTTGTCAATTTTTTGCAGTTCGTTCACGGTACGTTCCCCCAATTCATTATAGTGTAAAGGGGTCTTAACTGACTAGTTTGGAGAGGGAAGCAATTTAAATGGACCCCTTCGCAAAATGTTTACTTTCCTTTCCTATGGGTAAAGAAATGACTATTTAGTGAAAGGAAGCAACTTAAATTGACTCCTTCCCAAAGCGTTAACTTTTCTTTCCTACGGGTAAACTAACTGAATAGTTTGGAGAGGGAAGCAATTTAAATGCACCCCTTCGCAAAATGTTTACTTTCCTTTCCTATGGGTAAAGGAATGACTATTTTGTGAAAGAAAGCAACTTAAATTGACCCCTTCCCAAAACGTTAACTTCTATTTCCTATGGGTAAACTAAATGAATAGTTTGGAGAGGGAAGCAATGTAAATGGACCCCTTCGCAAAATGTTTACTTTCCTTTCCTATGGGTAAAGGAATGACTATTTTGTGAAAGGAAGCAACTTAAATTGACTCCTTCCCAAAACGTTAACTTCTCTTTCCTATGGGTAAAGGAACTGGAGAGTTTGAAAAGGGAAGCAATAAGTGGACTAGTCCATTTAAATTGCTCCCCTTCCAAAAGTATTCAGTTTCTTTACCCATAGGACAAAAAGGAAAACATTTTTAAGGAACCCATTTAAATAGCTGCATTTTCCAAAATATTCAGTTCCTTTACCCATAGGAAAGATAACATTTTGTGAAAGTCTTCGCAAAATCTTTACTTTCATTTCTAATGGGTAAAGGACCTGAACATTGTGGGAAGGGAATCAATTTAATTGGATCCCTTTGCAAAATGTTTTCTTTCCTTTTCTATGGGTAAAGGAGCTTAATATTTTGGGAGGGAAGCTATCAAAATAGACCCCTTTGAAAAAAGTTTTGTTTCCTTTACTATGGGTAAAGGAACTTAATATTTGGAGATTTTGAGAAGGGAAGCAATTAAAATGGACCTCTTCGCAAAATATTAACTTTCTTTTCCAATGGGTAAAGGTTGTGAATAGTTTTGAAAGGGAAGCAATTAAAATTGACCTCTTCACAAAATGTTAACTTTCCTTTCCTTTGGGTAAAAGAAATGCTAGTTTGGAAAGGGAAGCAATTTAAATGGAACACTTCAAAGATGTTTTCTTTCTTTTCCTGAGGGTAAAGAAGCAGAAAAAGGGAAGCAAATTTAAACAGACCACTTCACACAATATATACTTGCCTTTATTAGAGGGTAAGGGAACTGAATATTTTGAAAAGGAAGCAATTTAAATGGACCATTCGAAAAATGTTTACTTTCCTATGGGTAAAAAACTGAATATTTTGGGAAGGGAATCAATTTAAATGGACCCCTTCGCAAAATGTTTTTTTACCTTCCCCATGGGCAAAGGAACTGAATATTTTGGGAAGGAAGGCAATTTGAATGGACCCCTTTGCAAAATGTTTTACCTTCCCCATGGGCGAAGGAGCAATTTGAATAGACCCATTCACAAAATGTATACTTTCCTTACCTTCGGCAAAGGAACTGAATATTCTGGTAAGGGAAGCGATTTAAATTGGCCCCTTCACAATAGGTTTACTTTCTTTCCCTATGGGTACACTGGAATGATCATTATGGGAAGCGAGACAATTGATCCCCCCCCCCCCACCCCGCCTCAACACATACACAACACTTGACCAAATATATATACCCCCTTTCCAATATTGGTAAAGTAAGCGAACCATTTACTCTTGTGGTTGTGGCCGCTGTTATTCTAGTACACGAACACTCAGGATAGTCATAGACCTCTAACTTGTGCCCTATACCCTACAATGAAGTTTGTAGATCACTACTAACCATGTCAGCCGACAGCAATGTCTAATGCATTGCATGTTCGACATTTGAAATGCTTTAGGTATTAAATTTCTAGGACCCGTGCTTAGATAGAGTTCATGAGTGTTAAAACGTGTAACCTTCCTCATCCAAACTTTAATCCCGAAACCGCTATGACCAAGCCTAAGTGGCGTGATCGTTCCTGTATGTGCTCATACATCTAATGACAAATGGATACACTATTTGGGAAATAACTCTACCATTTTCATTTTTGCCTCCCTTCTCATGTGAGTCTACTCCTAAAGAAAAGAATTTGCTCCTTAGGAGCAAATTCTTTTCTGTAGGAGTGGACATAATTTCTGAAGAGCTCCGTAACCAAGAGAAGCAAACAGGAACTTCAAAAAAGTTCTCTCCTCTTTTAAATAGGGTGCAAAAACATGTAGGTGTACCCATTTACCTTAAGAGTCACTTTAGCATGTATTTCCGGGACTCATTGTTCTTTGTGTAACTTGAAGAAGTAGGCATCGCGGTTATATTCTTGTGTAACTGCAAACTCTTCTCCGTTATTCTTAAACGCAATTGCACGTGGCCAGCTCGGGCATCCATCCTTTATGATTCGTATGCCTAGACCAGTTGGAGACACAATGTGAAGAGATCCGGGTAAAAACCCATTGCATACATAAATATTTCCATCCCTGTCCAACGCCACACCCTTTGGATTATTTAGACTAGCGTTAGAATATCTGAACTTCGGATAACCTTTAAAGCTAAAGCAATAGACAGCCTTATCCTCCGTACAAGGCTGAATGACATGCTTACGTGATTCGTCAACTGAAATGTATTGAAAACTTTTCAGCTCTCTCCCTTCTCTATCTTTACAGAAATAAACTTTCTCGGTTGGCGTTTCGGCGTCAGAAATGATGCCAAATGCCACAGGGTGTTTCCATGCCACAGCAAGGTCACCGGTTTCAAGGCCATGAATTACTCGAGGCTCATGTTCCGTGCTTAATTTACGCACAACTGCTAACTTCTCACCAGCTGTTAACATGTAGATTTCTCTTTGGTCTGGTAGACTGACAGCTATTTTTCCATCCCTTGTAAAAGTGCAAGAAGACGAATAGGTTAGTCTTAAGCTTGAGATGACTTCATATGTTTTGTTCGTAAGGCAGACATAACTGTTATTTTTATCAACAAAAACAGCAGAGTCATTTGGAAGGAACGCCAAGTCAGAGTAATTCGGTGAGTACCTTCCATTGTAATTTTCTTAAACGGTCTTTTGAGTACTTTTAGTGACAGTGTAATTTCTCAATAGTTCACATTCTTTAAAACAGGGAATACTGACCTTCTCGGTATTTGTGACAACGATTCCTAACTTACTTGTATCATTAGGTTCAACATCAAGCACTTCTTCTAACATGCTCTTTATTTTAAGCTCGGGTCTTTCAATTTCAAAACGCTCCCATATGTCCAGCACAGTTGCTTCGTATTGTTTAATCCTTTTTGTTAGTTTTTGAAGAATAGCATACAGATATATACCAGAAACATACTTTGTTGCTGTCTCTATTAAAGGTAAACATGCGGCCAAACCATTAATAGTTGAGTGTAATTCTTCCATTTCTTTTTCTCCTGCCATAGACGATTTCTTGTTTATAGCTTTTGCCTGGTCAGTACTTGCCTCTTCTAGAGCGTCAAACAGTTCATTTATCTTTCTCCGTAATTCCTGTAAAGTTCTTGTAATAGCCTCTGTGTGTTGTTTACTGGTCTCTAGGTACCCTTTTCTGGCGTCAATGATACTCTTAGAAAAGTTGGACAGTTTGCCAACAGACTCTTTCATCTTTTCCAGTTCCTGTTTTGCGTCATTTTCAGCAGCACTGTCAAACAGCTCAACCACGTCATCACATTTACGGTGATTCCCAATAACGCACTTTGTGCAACAAAGACATCCGTCTTTTTTGCATTGAAATTTTATATTCTCTTCAGGATGGCAGTCACAAGACGAATACTGTTTCAGCAATTGAAAGCTGTTAATTTCTTCTTCATTATCGGTATTGCCATCTGTCAAAGCTAAATCGGTGATCTTGTGAGTTCTACAAGATTTTATAGAGTGGCGACCCACTGAGCATGGTATACAGAGCAAATCAAAACAATCAACACAAAATTTTGAAGCCCCTGATGAAATGCCGAAGACAGAGCACGAGTTACACGCGCCGTGTTTTTCGTTACGTATACCTTCGGGTTTTAGTTTCGCTATTTTAATTTTGTCTTGTTCCAGAGAATTAACCCAGCTATTTACTGCTTCTCTGTCATTTGGTCCAGAGCTTATCGACCGACAAAGTGGACATGAAATTCCTGTCTTGGACTCACCTGTATTCACCAATTTTGTTACATAAGTGGTGATACATGCTTTGCAGAAAGAATGATCACATTCTGGCATCTGTTTTGGTTCCTTGAAGTGTTCCAGACAAATTGGACACCTTGCTAAATCACCATCGCCCAGGGCAGTTGCCATTTTATGTAGCTGAAATTTCGAAAATCGAAATCGAAAGTAAAACAAAACGTCGAAAAATCGAAGCAAGTAGATAAAAAGTTTATTGCTTATTAAGTGTTGAATTAAATCTAAGTAAATTTAAACATGCCCGATATGAAGTTCATGCTTTAACTTGCACTGTTTTCCCTATTTTAGATCGTTATTCCATTTTCACAAGTAAAAAACACAAGTTAAAAGTTAAAAATGCTGACAACACATGAAATCTACACTGAATACACACTCGGGCACTTTCGTAATCGTACCGACACATCGGTTTTTTTTTCGAAGGCGGAATTAGTTGACATCGAACAAGGGGAACCGGCTGTTAATCTAGGAGAAGAACTAAATAAGCATTTATGCTTTCGTTCTGATCCACTTGTTTGTATCGTGTTTTATATATTGTAATCATGTACAGTTTATGATACAATAAATATGTTTAACTAATCTACGTTATTGATGGGTGCCTCTGTACGAGGGTCATCCGAAAAGTTCTGTCACTGGCTTATATCTCGAAGACGAAAAGTGCTATTCACCTAAAATAAAAACCACGAAGCTGTAAAAAACTGATTCTTGTATCAATGACATAACATTCACAATCTGCTTCAAAAGAAGGGTACCCTCACCCTACTGGCAAATTAGTATATGCAACTCCGGCAATAATCAATGAAGGGATGTCGATTATCGCTACCCGGTGCCTACGATATCTCAGGTGCTAATAAACACAACGAAAAATCTCCAAGTGATTCTGTCCATTTTAAAGAGTTTACAGCATTTTGTAACCTCAACTTTATGCAAACAACGCCATAGGAAAATCGACTAGGTCATGTTCTAAGTTCAAAAGCTTCATAAACGTATAATATTTCAAATTCTGAAGCATATCTTTACTGCAGTAGATCATGACAATGTGTTCTCAATCAAAATTTCAGAAAAGATCCATAAAATGAAGGCACAGTGGGTCCTTGAAAATCACGTGACTGTGCGTTTCACCATATTTCATATATCAATATTTTGCATCGCATATAATTGACAGAAGTCGCTGGTTTTTATGTAGTGTCCCACAAAATGCAATGGACAGCAACCCTGAAAATTTCAGAATCCTGCAATATGTAATTGGCGAGATATGCAGCATGAAGCAAGCCAGCAGAAAAACAAAATTCTTGAAAATAGGCCAGGGTCAAATATAAGGTCTGTATCTGAGCTTATAACTAAACCAGATGGCAAGTTTTGACCATTTACCTGATATCAGTGTAAAGATAAAAGATTGTTCTTTTGATTGTTGCAAACCGTGGTAAGCTATCACGTCTGTGAGCAAAGTTATGGGTCCAGTGACAGAACTTTTTGGGCGATCCTCGTATGCGTCGTTGAGTATGCTAAATATGCGTCTATCTAAAGCCCGTGTCCCTGAAAGGTACGATTCACGTTCTCGGGCTTCTGAATGTTGTAATATCGTCCGATTTGTTTATCACCTAGCTGTCACTAAGCATTGTAAAATATGTAACCTTTTCTCTAGGAGACTGAATCGGAGTGTCAGTGTCTTTGCAGAGTTTGATTTACAAAAGTGTCTGGCAGGTCATATGATATTTGGCAATTAAATGCTTTTTAACCATCTAACAGAGTGACATGTGGAGGTGTAAGCTTCACAGCCTCATGAGCTTCCCAACGTTGTGAATGTTACGGACAGCTATCAGCGTGCCCTTCACGTGTAGCAACTTTAGGCTTACTTTAGTGTGAAATTTGCGTATCATATGCACCATGTATATGAACCTTTCGTAAATTCACATCCACGTTGTGAAGGTTACGGATAGCCGTCCATAATAATCACATATGTGAAAGTTACGGATACATGTGTGAACGTTACGGAGGGCTGTCCGTATTAGTCACATATGTGTGAAGATTACGTACGACTGTCTGTAAGCTCTACATGTAGCAACTTACATTATATATATGTAGTAGGGACTGTATGTTCTGGTGTTTGTCCGTATGTCAAACTCTAACCTTACTAAAAACAAATTGAAGCTAACAAAATTCTTTGTCTAAATCTTCAGTCAAACCAACCCAGCAGACGGACACAATAACTGACGCCAACAGAGTACTTACGGTATTGTGTATCAACCCAGGGCATGACCGATGACACTCTCGTACGGAAGCCTATATGTGACATTGATTTTGTGAAGAGACCTTTGAGGTCTGCGTTTGGAATTTGTGACTTCTGTGTTTTGATTTTTTTTGTTTCATAATTTTGTGTTTGGACTTTACTGTTTTGGTTTTGCCCGCTATATACGTAGGGTTTTGATTATTTTAAGCCTACGTTATCAAAACGGGGTTATCATAATTTATTAAACAATTCTGTCTGCTTACATGCACAGAGCTCTAGATAAGAGGGAGTATTTAGTTATAATTCGAGATAATTTTTGTTAATTCTGCATAAAAGCATATGTTTTGACCCCTCATCTGAACCGTCTCGTCGAGACGATTCAGATGAGGGGTCACAACATATGGTTTCAATGAGAAATAAAAAAAATTATTCCTCAATTGTCGTCAAATACCCCTCTTATCTAGAACTCTGAATTGCAGATACCATGAAAATCACAAAAGAGACAGCAATTATAAAACATATCATGTCAGCATAAAATCGTATGTCCTACCTGTATGGCGGCCCTTTTGGGTTTATGTCCATTTAATACAGATATCTATATTCAAAATGCAGTATGGCGGCCCGTTTGGGTTTATACCCATTTAATACAGATATCTACATTCAAAATGCAGTATGGCGGCCCGTTTGGGTTTATACCCATTTAATACAGATATCTACATTCAAAATGCAGTATGGCGGCCCGTTTGGGTTTATACCCATTTAATACATATATCTACATTTAAAATGCAGTATGGCGGCCCGTTTGGTTTTATACCCATTTAATACAGATATCTACATTTAAAATACAGATATCTGCATTTAAAATGCAGATATCTGCACTTAAATAGAGATATCTGCATTTAAATTAAGATATGTACATTTAAATGCGATATCTGTATTTCAAATACAAAATACATAAAATTTTAAATGCAGAAATCTCTATTTGGCTATTAGCTCACCTGAGCCTTTTAGTATACCATTGCGTCCGTCGTGCGCCATCTTCCACTCCGAAACCGCTGGGCCGATCGAAGCCAAATTTCATATGGGGTCTCAGTGGGATAGAGAAACGAAAGTTTGTTCGCGGGATCTGGGTCACATTACCAAGGAGGCCGCCACGCCCACTAAGTATATGGTAAAAAACTTTCAAAAATCTTCTTCTCCAGAACCGAAAGACCTATGACCTTGAAACTTGGTATGTAGCATTGGGCATTCAGGTCCATCATACCTCATTCAAATGATGTCCGTAGGTTGACCTTGACCTAATTTACGACAAGGTCAACTTTGGTACTTTATGCTTTTATATGGGAAAATATTTAAACAGTGGATTTCTCAGAAACTATGTAAGTCTAAGGAATAATTTTATGGTATTTATGGTTAACTAAATGACCAGATGAAGCCATTACGTTGCTAAAGGTCAAGGTCATTCTTTAGTGTAAACAATATTTTATTCAATATACTGTACACATGAATATAATTATAACAATCTTTACATTACATAGCAATATACAGTAAAATGAAAGGGATACAGAAGTAAGTCATTTACTTATATAAAATATGTCATTCTTTGATCTCTTTATTCAATGTTACTGAGAGTCTGTCGCCCGTCAACAATTTCAAACATCTTCTCTACAGAAGCTACTGGACCGATTGAAGCCATATTTAATTTGGAGCTTTAATGGGTCAAAGGAACCAAAGTTTGATCAGATGGTCTTGGTCTCATTGCAAGACCACGTTGGCCGCCACATCAATATATTGTAAAAAAAACTTTTAAAAATCTTCTTTTCCAGAACCAAAGGACCCGATGACCTTGTGGCTTGGCATGTAGCATTGAGGACTCGGGCCCGTCATAATTTGTACACATCATGACCGTGCGATGCCGTGGACATGGTTTATGGCAAGGTCAATTTTTTTGGTGCATTATGCTTTTATGTGGGAAAATGCTTTTAAAACAGTGGATTTAAGTGTAAGGTTGTGCAGAAAATCACCGTAAGGTCGTGAGTTCGCGGCTCACTGTCGACATGCGATGACTGGAAAACTCTCTCTGTCGACCCAGCAGTAAATGGGTACCTTTTTCGAATCAGGGAAGGCTAAGGCAGCGAAAGGAGAGGGATGGGCTCCGCCTTTCATCAGCTGTGCCCAAGATACAGTGGGTCCCTAACCCCCACTGCCCCTACGGCTATTATGCTATGGGAAACCTTTACCTTTACCTTTTATAATGGTATATATGGTAAGCTAAATGAGCAAATGAAGATATTATGCTGCTTAAGGTCAAGGTCCTTCTTTGACCTTTGTTCAGGGTTACTAAGATTCTGTCGCCCTTTACATATTCAAGCATCTTCTTCTCAGAAGCCACTGGGCTGATTAAAGCCATATATTATATGGAGCTACACTTGGTCAAGGAATCAAAGTTTGTTCAGATGGTCTTGGTCACATGACCGAGATGGCCCCACGCCCGTACACGGTACAAATCGTTAAAAAACCTTCTTCTCCAAAACCAAAGGCACAGTGACCTTTTGACTTGGTATGTAGCATTTGCGACTCGGGCCCATCACAGTTTGTACATATCATGACCATGTGTTGACCTTGACCTAATTTATAGCAATATCAATTTGTTTCGTTATAATTTTGTATGGGAAAATGCTTAAGCAGTGGAGTTCTCTGAAACTATTTAAGCCTTAGGTTTAGAATTTAATTATATGATTAAGTATATGAGCAAACGAAGATATTATGTTGCTTAAGGTCAAGATCATACTTTGATCTTTGTTCAAGGTCACTGAGATTCTGTCGCCCATCAACATTTACAAACATCTTCTTCTCTGAAGTCTCTGGGCTGACTGAAGCCCTATTGCATATGGAGCTTCACTAAGTCAAAGGAACCAAAGTTTATTCAGATGGTCTTGGTCACATGACTAAGTTGACCGTCAAGTCAAAATATGATATGAAAAACCTTCAAACAATTTGTTCTACAGAACCAAAGGTCCAATGGCCTTGTGGCTTGGTATGTAGCATTGGAGACTGGGGCCCATCATATTTTATACACATCATGACGTTGCGTTGACCGTGACATAATTTATGGCAAGGTCAACTTTGGTGCGTTATGTATGCTTTTATGTGGGAAAATGCTGAAACAGTGGATTTATTAGAAACTATTTAAGTCTGAGGTATAATATATGCTGTATATATAGTAAGCTTAATGAGCAAATGAAGATATTATGTTGGTTAAGGTCAAGGTCATTTTTTGACCTTTGTTCAAGGTTACTGAGATTCTGTCGCCCGTTTACATTTTCAAACAGCTTCTTCTCTTAAGCCACTGGGCTGATTGAAGCCATATTTTATATAAAATAATATTGTATATGCTTGAATCCATATTTCATATGGGGCTTCACTTGGTCAAAGGGATCAAAGGTTGTTCAGATGGTCTTGGTCACATGAATAAGATGCCCCCACGCCCATATATTGTGAAAATGCTTCAAACATTTTATTCTCCATAACCAAAGGAACAATGACCTTCTGACTTGGTATGTAGCATTAGGGTCTCGAGCTCATCATAGTTTATACAAATCATGAACATGTGTTGCCCTTGACCTAATTTATAGCAAGGACAATTTTGGTGCGTTAGGCTTTTATGTGGGAAAAATGCTTTAACAGTGGATTTCTCTGAAAATATGTAAGCCTAAGTTATAGAATTTGGTATATATGATTAACTAAACGAGGAAATGAAGCGATAACGTTGCTAAAGGTCAAGATCATTCTTTTACCTTTGTTCAAGGTCACTGAGGTTCTGTCGTCTATCAATATTTTCACTCCACTGAAGGCTGGTTTAAACCATATTTCATTGGTACTTTATGTTTTTATGTTAGAAAATGTTTAAACAATGGATTACTCAGAAACTATTTAAGTCTGAGGTATAATATTTGGTGTGGTAAACTAAATGACCAGATGAAGATATTATGTTGCTAAAGGTCAAGGTCATTCTTTGACCTTTGTTCAAGGTCACTGAGATTCTGTCGCCCGTTTACATTTTCATATTCCTCTGAAACCACTTGGATGATTAAAGCCATAGTTTATATGGGGCTGCACTTGGTCAGTTTGATCAGATGGTCTTGGTCATATGACCAAGATGGCCCCACGCCCATAGAATGTTAAATTGCTTCAAAAATCTTCTTCTTCAAAACCAAAGGCCCAATGACCTTAAGACTTGGTATGTAGCATAAGGGGCTCGGGCCCATCATAGTTTGTACAAATCATGACCATGTGTTGGCCTTGACCTAATTTATAGCAAGGTCAATGTTGGTGTGTTATGCTTTTATATGGGTAAATGCTTAAACAGCAGATTTCTCTGAAACTATTTTAGCCTAAGTTATAACTTTTGATATATATGATTAACTAAATAAGCAAATGAAGATATTATGTTACTAAGGGTCAAGATCATTCTTTTACCTTTGTTCAAGGTCACTGAGATTCTGTCGCCCATCAACATTTACAAACATCTTCTCCTCTGAAGGCACTGGGCTGGTTTAAACCATATTTCATATGGAGCTTCACTTGGTCAAAGGAACCAGAGTTGATTCAGACGGTCTTGGTCACATGACTAAGATGGCCGTCGAGCTAATATATGATAAAAACCTTTCAAACAATTTGTTCTACAGAACCAAAGGCCCAATGGCCTTGTGGCTTGGTATGTAGCATTGGAAACTGGGACCCATCATACGGTAATTTATACATATCATGACGTTGCATAGACCTTGACATAATTTGTGGCAAGGTCAACTTTGGTACTTTATGCTTTTATATGAGAAAACGTTTAAACAATGGATTTGTCAGAAACTGTTTAAGTCTAAGGTTGATATTTGGAATATATAATCAAATAAATGACCAGATGAAGAGATTATGTCGCTAAAGGATAGGTCATTCTTTGACCTTTGTTCAAGGTCACAGAGATTCTGTCGGTCAAATTTTTCAAACATCTCCTCTGAAGCCATTGGGCCGATTGAAGCCAAAAGTTTGTTTAGATGGTCTTGGTCATATGACCAAGATGGCTGCCATGCCAATATACGATAAAAATCCGTCAAAAGTGTTATGAATCAAATGCCCAATGACCTTTGTATAATGCATTGGGGACTCGGACCCATCATAATTTGTACAAATCATGACCGTGCGATGACCTTGACATAATTTATGGCAAGGTCAGTTTTGGTGCGTTATGCTCTTATGTGGGAAAATGCTTAAGCAGAGGATTTTTTAGAAACGTTTTAAGTCTGAGGTATATTATTTGGTATATATGGTTACCTATATGACTAGATGAAGATATTATGTTGCTTAAGATCAATGTCATTCTTTGACCTTTGTTCAAGGTTACAGAGATTTTGTCCCCGTTTACATTTTCAAACAGCTTTTTCTCTAAAGCCACTGGGCTGATTGAAGCCATACTTTATATGGAGCTTTATTTGGTCAAAGGAATTAAAGGTTGTTCAGGTGGACTTGGTCACATGACCAGATGGCCCACACGCCCATATATGGTAAACTGCCTTAAAACTCTTCTTCTCCAGAACCAAAGTCCCACTGACCTTGTGGCTTAGTATGTAACTTTGGGGTCTCGGGTCCATCATTATTTGTTCAAGTCATGACCGTAGGTTGTCTTTGACATAACTTATTGCAAGGTCAACTTTAGTATGTTATGCTTTTATATGGGAAAATGCTTAAACGGTGGACTTCACGAAAACTATTTAAGCCTAGATAGAATAATTAGAAAATATGATTAACTAAATGAATATATTATGACGTAAGGTCACAAAAGGTCAAGGTCATTTTTTGAACTTCGCTCAAGGTCAATGCGATTTTGAAATTAAGATACCGGTATGCATACCTTATAAGCCACTGGTTTAAAATTTGTAACAAAATGAGCGAAATGACAAATTGTGTCTGTTTACAGAAGGTGTCAGATGAGCTACAGGACCATTGGTTCTCTGGTTAAAAAGAGATATCTGAATTTGAACAAGAGATATCTGCATTTTAATTACAGATCTCTATTCAGTCAAGATTTTTAGTTTTGTTAAGAAACTCAGATATCTGTAGTTGAAATACAAATACCCATAATTGAAATGCAGATATCTCTATTTGAAATACATATATTGATAATTATCATTTAAATAAAGATATCTGCAATTCAATTGAATCTGTATTTTAAATAAAGATATTTGTTTTATAGACCATACATATATCTTTAATTTAAATAGAGATATCTGTATTTGAAATGCAGATACCGTATAACCAAACCAAAACAGCAAAGACCAAACATAAAAACATAAATCACAAAATCTAAAAGACAGGAGTCACAAGGTCCAAACACAAAACTCAAAAGGTCCTTACATAAAACACAATATAGGTTTCTGTAGTCGTGGGTTCAACTCCCACAAGTTTCACATGTCCTATTAATTTTTTAATCCAGTAGATCAAGATATCCGAACCCAATGTGTCATGAGCTGGAATAAGTGGTAGCAGGGTGGCAGTCGATGATTGCAGTGTCGATGAACGTCGGGTGTGCAATCGGAACACCGCTCGGCCAATTCCGTGATTCACAGAATTGACCGAGCGGTGCTTCGATCGGTCTGCTGTTGTGTCCGCAACCGGCAAAACTGCATGCACACGGTGGCGTCCGCTTTATCAAACACGTAGAACTACGTGTGCACGCAAATCGCAAGTGTGCCTATTATGGTTTTGTACTCAGGGACTGTGACCCGGCTGAACAAACATGACAGGACAAAACAAAAGCGTACACGAGAGGATAAAGTCTGTTTGTCCATTTCTACTGCGGTACATATATTACAATATGTCTGGACCAAATTAGACTTTGGTACTGACTGTTTGTCATAATTTTCTATGGCAAACAATTTGCATCGTGTAAATTCAAAATGTTAATTTTTCTGTGCCACTTCGTTATTTTCGTGTGAGGTGCATAAGCATAAGCTAGAGTTTTCGTACTTCGCAGGAGCCCGGGCAGCTCAGTAGGTTAAGCGCTGGCCTATGGATTTAGCGGTCCCGGGTTCGAGCTCCGCTGGAGACGAAAATCTTTCCGATCGTAAACGGGGTTTCATTGCAGACAGCCTTTCGTTGTCACCCTCCTTTTGTTCTGATGTGACTGAAATACTGTTGAAAAGGACGTAAAATCGCCCGTCATCCATCCAGCCATCGTACTTTGCTAAACGGGTTAACAGTGAGTTATTGAATTGTGGGACTGAGAACCGTATCTCTCTGTCTCCATGTTTCCAATCCTCATTATCGAACTGGCCTTCTCCTGCTTATTTTCCCAGAATTTGTTCACTTTTTAGTTCTGTTAAAGCAATTTGTTTGGTCAATAATGAAATGTCACAGCAACTTTTTATATGAATATGATAAGTCTCTTGAATATCAGTCTGCAAGTCTGATGGATTTAGAAAAGAAGCAAGGTAAAGAGATATCTGAAGCACACAAGGCCCTTGATGAAAAGATAAAACTGTTAGATCAAAAATTGGTGCTGGATGAAAAAAGAGGATAGAAAATACTATCTTCTATTTTAAGGTATTCCTGAACAAGATGGTGAGAGATTGTATGAGAAAATGAGGCGCTTTTTTGTCACAGATCTAGGTGTGGAGGAAGATAGAGCTCAAGCTATTCACTTTGTTCATGGTTATAGGTATTCAACTGAGAGTGATGGTCCAAAACCAGTGATATCGAGATTTTCAAGCTATGATGAAAGGGAGTTGATTTTGTCTAGTGCTAAAAAGTTGCTGAAAACTAAAAAGAGAATCTTGACTGACCTCCCAGTATGCATGAAGAGAGAGAGGGGGAGAACTGCTAATGTTGCTTTATACAATATAAGAAAAACAGAAAAACTTCAAACTAGAAACAAGGACAAGGGTTTAGATCTATATTTAGAGGTGAGATAAGATAGCCATGGCAGATGGATAAGAAGAAACGCAGAGAACATTTGAGATTAACAATAAATGATAAAATAAGAATTATCAGACTAAGATAACTAGAAGAGCTCTTTCATATACAGTGCTTTATTTATTTTTACAACTCTTAAATCGGTATAAAACTACGAGTAGGAAATGACAGTGTAATGAGTAAGTACATATGAACTCATGAAAATCTCATGAATCTCATGAAAAATTTACAGTGAATACAAGCAGTAACATAGTAATAGAGAGAAAGTTGAGGTTCGTAATTGATGCTCCTTTTGCTGCTATTAAAGTGACTCCTGACAAATAAATAGAGGATCTTACATAAGTGCCCATGTATTACTGAATTTCTTAAACGAGTTGGGGAAAATGATAAGATGCAAGGCTCTGCCGAGCATCTTTTCGTTTTCACCAACGAGTTTAATAAATTCAATAATACAGGGGCACGAATGCAAGATTCTATTTGTCATATGACACTAAAAGCGCATTTCATTAGCAAAATTTGCACTAAAACGTCACGATTTTGCCATTAGAAAACGCGACGTTTTATGGACGTCAACGCATAACGTTACGGCGTAAATTGCATATTTTATCCACTAGTGGATTATCGTTTTTAATGCATGGCTTTATTACACTCTCAGATGCGACGTCATATTAGAAAGTAAGGTAATAGAGGCTTTGTAATCTCAAGCCCATTTTAAGTCCATGTTGGGCTCTTCAGTATTCATTGTTTACTAATTAGAGAGATCCTACAGTATAACTGAAACTCAGTAAATTTACAAAGTAAAAAATGACAAAACATTTAGCATATGCACGCTTGAGTATATGTTTTCTATAAAGATGAGACAGTAGCTCCAGAGGAATGGGGATAGGATGGAATTTGTCTTATTCTGGTGAAAGGTTAAACGTGATAACATTTACTGTTTATAAAGATTCTAGTAAAAGCTGTTTCATGATGTCAGTGGATTTGGTTGGTTGGTTGATTTGATGCTTAACGTCCACGGTAAACAACTAAGGTCATGTCGGGACGGTCAGTTAACCTAACCACACTATTCCTGGGCAGGCTTAGACCTCCTAAGCGGTTAACCAGTACTAAGTGCACATACTTTCGCCAGTAACTGACAACTACCCTTCTTGAATCAGCGGAAGGAGAAACGAAAGTATGTGGCCAGACCGGGATTCGAACCCAGGACCTCTGACTTACGAGTCAGGTGCCCTACCGATTGCGGATGTCAGTGGAATTGAAATCTGATATGAATGGGTGCTGTATATTTTACTTCTTTTATGGATTGAGAAATATCTTAAATTAATAGATATAAAATCTATTTATAGTGATTCTCTGGTAGTCCTAACCATATAAAGGAGTGGCCTCACTATAATAGAAATATGGAGTATGTTAGTTATAAAACATTGTATTACTCATGAAGCTATGTTCCCAGTGTCCCTCCTTCATAGCCTTAAACAATTGAAGAGGGAATACTTAAATTAAAATAAATGGTGTATAAAGTATTGTGCTTGATCTTGTAAGAAAACAAATATTGCATCAGATTAGATTTGAGTTATTATAACATATTTTAAGAACAATATTCCATACAAAAAATATATTTTTTTTTAATTAGGACTGATTTCATTATAATTGCAATACAGTGAACCCATCCCTGAGTGTGCTGGGTATTTTAGTTATAAAAATATGGTATTCTGAGTAAAGCTATCATATTATTGCATTTCAATTGTAGTGAAATTTAGCTTCTGATGAAATGGTGTGATAAATAAAAAATATGGTATTCTGAGTAAAGCTACCATATTATTGCATTTCAATTGTAGTGAAATTACTTAGCTTCAGATGAAATGGTGTGATAAAGTGTGATACAATCTTTGTGATAAAGGTAAGAAAGAAAAAACCTTATTAGTGCCTGTCATGCATTGCCTTATCTTTTTTGATAGAAAGTAGCTAGGGGAGAGTCTGGCAACCTCGGACAGAGGGGAAATTCGAACACTGACATTGTTTCCTTTATATGTCAGTTGTTTGGAACTAAAACAAAACATAACTGGCCCAACAGTGAAAATCCTAATGAGAAGGCTCATGATGAGCAGTTTTTATATACACTAATGAGTATATATTATTTATGACTGATGGTTCAAGGTCATATATTCACAGCAGAGACAGAATGTCTATATAACAGATTATTTCAGAAGGCTTTGTTTCCTCTATCAACTTTTATTATACTGAGGAGTGGCTTCTTTAAAGTTGCAATATAGTAAATACATTTTTGAGTGTGTTATGCTAGTTAGAAATAAGGTATTTGGATTAGGCTGCCATCTGACTGCATTGTGCTGTAGTGAAATTATTCAGTCTTAGATGAAGATGAGATAAAATTGGTTTAAATGATGTTAAAAGTAAAACCTCTGTCCAGTGGATCTCAAGCTTTGCCTTATATTAGTTGACACGGAGTAAGTTGAACAGATTAGAAGCCTAACAGTACTAAAATAAATTATTGAATATGTTAAGTTGGGATTTATTGTGTAATATTATGGATTATATTTTAGTCATGATAGCATTTTAAGAGGAAAATTACTTTTCTCTTTAGTGCTACTTATACTGGGAGATGACTTTGATTTATCGTATGACGTCGCATCTGAGAGTGTAATAAAGCCATGCACTAAAAACGATAATCCACTAGTGGATTAAATATGCAAATTACGTCGTAACGTTATGCGTTGACGTCCATAAAAACGTCGCGTTTTGTAATGGCGAAATCGTGACGTTATAGTGCAAAATTTGCTAATAAAATGCGATTTTAGTGTCATATGATAAATAGAATCTTGCATCCGTGCTCCTGTATTATTGAATTTATTAAACTCGTTGGTGAAAACGATAAGATGCTCGCATCTTATCTTTTCCCCAACTTGTAAATATAATAAATTCAATAATACATGAGCACTCATGTAAGATCCTCTATTTAATAAGTTGAGCTGATAAGTCTTAAACATGGCAGGTTATACTATACTGAAATTACTCAGATCCAAAAAATTGTATAAATAGAGGATCTTACATGAGTGCTCATGTATTATTGAATTTATTAAACGAGTTGGTCATCGGAAAATATGTAAATAACCTTAACCATTAATGCGCCAAAAAGCAGACGACAAAATTTACGTCTGCAGAATTTCAAAAAATGTCTCGTCCAAGTGATATCATATTGAGAATTCGAACACTAGAGGGCAAACAGTGTAGATCCAGATGAGGTGGCTCATGATGAGCCACCTCATCTGGATCTACACTGTTTGCAAATTCAACAATTTTAATTGTCGGCGCTTTAAGGGTTAATGCAAACAAGAAGAAAGAAAATGTCATCGAGACAAAAATAAATTGTTGACCTATAGTTTCATGCGCTGTATGTAGAAATGGAAAACGCGCGCGAATTTCAAGCAGCTTATGTTGATGCTATTTCACTACTACTATTGGAGGACGTACAGAGGGCTAACATGTGTCATTTTGTTTCGTGTATAATGTAGTTTCAGAAAATCATAGTGTCCAAAATTCCCCCTGTGGGGGGGGGGGGGTCTATGGTCAGCTCAAGGTCTAGTTGTTAAATAGTTACATGTATCTTTTGGCTTTAAATTAAATT
Source organism: Ctena decussata (assembly GCA_963989385.1). Lineage (NCBI taxonomy): Eukaryota > Metazoa > Mollusca > Bivalvia > Lucinida > Lucinidae > Ctena > Ctena decussata. Next base: position 25,013,989 of record OZ022510.1, read on the forward strand.
TAATAAGTCGCCTGTATCAGCTTTTACAACACCAACATTAAAATACAAGACCGTATGAAGCTGAACACTTTGATAAAACCAGGGAAGGTTTGGCGACTAAATCTTAAAGAACTTGATTGATGTAATAATTTAGAACAAGGAAGTAACTCAGGAGCTCTAAATATACTGTAAAACACTTATATTTGGCGGCAGCAAAATTTGGCGGTTTTTAAATATCGACCTTTTGGCGGATTTTTATTTTGGCGCTTTTGTGATTTCTCAAGAACAAAATATTTCTGCTAATGTCGTATTTGGCTCTAAGTTGAGCTTTGTATTGCCATGTTGATTAAAATAATAACAATAATTATTGTAATCATGTTACATTTTGCGTTACGGTAGTTAATTGTTTAAAGTAAACAAATACAAATACAAACAGATTTTGTGTTCTTTCTTATTTAATCAACTTATTATTGAAACACTGATTAGTATGGAGAGAACATTTTCATACTCTGTTTCCTCCCACTTGTTGTTTGCGAGGCATCTTCTTTTGCGCTAATATATGTGATGTGTATTAGCTTTGATATTTTGGTAGAGGAGATTATATGCTCAAAAATATTTTTTCTTCTTTCAGTATCATGAGTTTATATTGGCGGCATTTTAATTTGGCGATTTTCTTCTTTTCCGCCAATATCGCCAAAATAAAGTGACCGCCAAATATAAGTGTTTTACAGTATACTGAAATATAAACTTATACTTGACGACCATTTCGATAAACATTTGAAGCCAGCACACATTGTGACATACTTTAAGCAACAGAGAATGGGTGATGGTCAATTCCTGACAATGGACTTTGTTGGTGTTTACGCATATTGTCTGCGACAGTTTACGGTTGAAAGGTGAGAACGGGCGATCTTTCGTCTACTTTCATTTTCGATTTTCAGAAAAGTTTTTGCCATTGCAATTAATTAAGCTCTTAGTAGTGAGAGAATTCTTAAAAAAACGACTAACGAAATGACCTAGAGCAGTCAAAACAAGGAAGCAACGACATATAAACGATGAACTAATACTTCATAAATGAGAACGTTTCTACATATATTGTTAAAGCAGGACATATTCTGGAATGAGCGCTGATCTTTGTTAATAGTGTCTATAAAGGGCGCGTTCGGCATAATTACTTGGGTAAACTCGAGTAATGCCCAAGTATTCCTCGGTGCTACTCGAAGATATGTACATAACTTCGAGTAGCCGAAGGAATACCTGGGTATTGCTGGAATTTACCTTAGTAGTTATGCCGAACGTGCCCACAGATAGTTTCAAAATCTACTTTCACTTTCGATTTTTAGGAAATTTAGATGATTGTTCTGATTCTTCATCGTAATGGCTACAGCTTTGGAGGCTAGTGATCTTCTGAAATGCCCAATCTGCCTGGAACAATTTAAACAGCCGAAAAAGTTGCCTACATGTCAACATACATTTTGTGAAACTTGTTTAGTGAAATATGTGTCAAAATTGAATGACGATGATGAACTCGAACATGGAATTCCTTGTCCATTTTGTAGAACACTGAATCCTAGAGGACACGGTTATAATGGATGGACTGAATGGATTAAATCGCTGGAAATGGTTAAAAACATTTCATTCAAAGATGTCGAGGGAAACAGAAAGAAAAACCTTTGTGATTCTTGTCGAGTCTTTGGGAATGAATCACAAGCAACTAAGTTCTGCGTTGATTGTTTTGAAACGTTTTGCATCAGTTGTTCATTTGGAAGACATTCCTCGCGGCTGTTTAAAAATCATGTGGTCACCGACATTGATCCTGAAAATGACGACAGTGTCAAAGAAGCAGATTTGGATGAGTTTCGGAAGCTGCAGGAATATTCCATGTGCACTACACATCCTGATAAACAAATTGAATATTATTGTGAAGATGATCAGCGTCATTGTTGTGCAACATGCATCGTAGTAGGTCATCGTAAATGTGAAAAAGTTTTAGAGTTAACATGCGACACATTAGCAAATGAAGCAGCATCAGAAATGGAGAATATGAAAGATTCGATTAATAAACTTTCCACCCTTGCAAAGAGTTTTATAAAGTCTCAAAAAGAAATCATTGTGTCCAACAAGAAACAGGCTGAAGCTATCACTGGCGCTTTACAAGAGGCACGTGCAAAGATAAATGAGCCGCGACACGAGAAAACCAACAATGTGGTTGTGCGCCCATCGCAGACTCAGATCAGCCTGGGCATCCGCCCAGTCTGATCAGACTCTTCGCTGTCCGCATGGAGGTAGCTTAGACCCTCAGCTACCCTTTAAGCGCTTAGCGAAGACTCTGATCAGACTGGGCGGATGCCCAGACTGGTCTGAGTCTGCGCTGGGCGCACAACCACATTGTTGGTTTTGTCACGTCGCGGCTCAAATAAACTTTTAGACACGCTAGAAGAGACTAGCAGAGAGCAGGCTCAAGCTATCAATAAGAAAATGGTTCTTAACGTAGAAAGTGAAACGGATGTTTTGACAAAAACCACTGATGGATTAGCTGCATGTTTGTCTTTAATCGAAAAGGGTATCAAATACGGTTCTGTAAGCCATCAGACTGGTTTAGTTGAGAATTTAAAGGAGCAACTCCGCAAATATGAAGCAAATATACTTGATATACTTAACGCATCTGAACATGTTAGCCCCGAACTTACGTTAGAGACTTTGCTAAGAAGTTTGCTAGAAACAGAGTTGAATGACACTAACAAGTTAGGAAAGGTTGTAGAGAAAACTAGTGTGTCACAGCGTCCAGTGTTTGAGGGACGGGTTTTACTGGAAAATTGCCAAGTTAAGAAAATTGCCACAGAAATAATAACAGAAAATTACACTGGAAGAGGTTTGCCGACGTATTCCGACTTGGCGTTCTTGCCGAACAATTGTGTTGTTTTGGCTGACAGCTACAAAGGTTATTGCTCTTTGACCGACAAAAGCTATAAAGTTATAGCGTCAACATCAGCTGATGGCGCTTATGGCGGTTTAAATTCCTGCACTATTTTCACAAAAGATATTGCTGTAAGCTCACCAGAGCAAAAAAGAATTTATATAATGAATGCAAACGAGCAGTTGAAAGTAATACGCGAAATAAGTACGAAAAGCTTTCCTCAGGCTATACATGGTCTTCAAAGTGGTGACCTTGCTGTTGTATGGAAGGATCCGGTGGCTTTCGGCATAATCTCAAACAGTGAAACTCTGACTGAGAAGACCTACTTTTGCGAAGACAAATCAGGACGAAAACTTAAGACATTTGAATACATGGCAGTTGATGAGGCCAGACGGCATGTCATTCAGCCTTGTTTCTGTGATAAAGCGATATATTGTTTCGACTTTGAAGGAAAGCCAGTGTTCAAGTATACAAACACAACTCTTACACGTCCTAAAGGTGCAGCGGTCGACAAGGATGGGAATATTTATGCGTGTAATTATAATCCGTCATGCATTCACGTTTTCTCTCCAACAGGCAGGGCAATTAGAGTATTAGAAGAGGACTGCCCAAAATTGCCACTGTCAATTGCGTTTAAGAGAAATGGAGAAGAATTCGCTGTAACACAAGACGCTATTGATGAACGTACTGTCACCTTTTTCAAATTACAGAAACCATAATTTAAGGTGAATAGGTACACTTGCAGGGGAACAATTTTGCCATTTTCAGATTTTGGGGGTCTACTATTAAAGGAAAGAATTTGCTCCAAGAGGAGCAAATTCTTTTCTTTAAGAGTATACTCCTTTTTCGAAGGGCTTTGTTGCCGGGGTGAATTACGGAAACTGACGAAAGTCTTTGTAAAAAAGGTGGGAAAACATGGAGGTATACCCTTACGCCTTGACGTTCTTCACATGTGAAGAAACAAAAAGTTCTGAAAGTAGATCCACTGTAAGCAAAGAACGCATCAGACAAACGAAAAAAAGCAGACTCGGTTTAATTGAAGACAGTGGCCGTGTCTTTGTATAAACAACTTGAAAAGACTTAGGTCTCCATCAGTAGCCAGAAACCACAAACCTTATAAGTTTCTCAACATGACGGACTGAAACGTTATTTAATAATTCGTAGTTATTTTGTTGTTGTTTTTTTATTTTATTTTGGTTTATGGTCGCAACCATGTCCTATTTTCTTTATTACAAACCAGGGATTGATAATTTTCGCGAAGTCGCTTTGTCAATTTGAAAACAAAAGATTTTTTTTCTTTTCAGGAAAGTAGGTCCTTAAACAGAAATACAAGTCATAGGCTTGAAACTCAGGCAAATGAATGTAACGAGATGAGAGAATTTATGTATCCCGATAATTTTTCGCGACCTATGATTGTCCTAAGTTTTGGTTATAATAACCGAAAAATTCTAAAATTCGGGATATCAAAAAAATACCGTAATTGTCGTAAAAACAACACAGTTTGGTTTTACAATGCAGTAATGTTTCTAATAGATGCAAGCGGACTGGCAAACAGTGTAGACCCAGATCAGACTGCTCATAAAGCAGTCTGATCTTGGTTAGTCCCAAAATCTAGGAATTTTACGGTACACACATCTTGTCTCTGAAGGACTCTTTACTGTGTTTAAGTTAAAATTTGAGACTTAAATTAATGGATCACCTGTAATCATAAACTTTAATCTACATAGTAAAACAGTGTCTTCATACTCATGATACTGGTAAATATATTCTGAATAGCTAGATCCTTTGAAAGCAAGGAATACACTAAAGAAATGAAAATAGCAGACTCGGTTTAATTGAGCATGTTCATGACCAGTAATGAAATGTGCAACACTGGCCACGCTGCGCCCCCCCCCCCCCGGCCCCCATTACCGGCTTAAGCAGAACTCTGCTTTCAAGATGACTCAAAATGAGCTCGATTACCCTAAAAGATCACAAAATATAATCTGCACTATGTTCTATGTGGTACAAACTCTGGAATGTCCCTTGAGTCAAGGATCTGATAAAGTTGTAATAGTGGTATTTGTTCACTAGCCTCTGATAGCATAAGAAAGCAGAAAGCTCTTATAAAACGTAAAAAATTTTAGCATCAAATAGTTTGACCACAATTTTACACTAGGATTCCATTTTAAAAGCAACAGCTACAGCCGCCTTTCAGCCATCTACGTAAACGAACAATTTGATGCTGAAAAGTTCACCAGAATCTGAATTTGTAGTGGTGACGTACGGGGAGATGTTTTACGGGGATTGGCTCACGGGACAACACCAGCTGCAGTGAAGGTGAAAACGTTTCTGCCGAATGGTTATATAGATCCTTTGGAAGCAAAGAATACACTAACGAAATGAAAATAGCAGACTTAGTTTAATTGGGTCTGTATATAACCAGTCAAATTGGTTATTTTCTTACCAGAAACATTTGCTCATGCTCGAACAAAAGAAGCAGCAAGTTTGCTTAACGCATTTATCAGGTCTAGGATAGCCGTAAATTATAGACAGTCTGTAAATTTACAGACTGTCTATAAATTTACGGCTGTCCTAGACCTGTTTAAGCCTTGTGAACTTCTCTATCCTTTTCAGGGTGCCCGGTTTATTTTCATATTTTTTACAGAGCTTGCTGTAAATTTTATGCAAACAGCGAAGACCCTGATGAGGCACAGCATTCTGCGGCGTATGAGCTGGGTTTGCGCTATTGTTTTTGTCATTTTCATGGGACGCCAGACAGGCATTAACGGATTAAGTTGTTTGCGATTTTTCCAGCATTTTCTTACATATCGCCGCATACTAAAATTAATACATAACTGAAATGGTTCCCCTACCCAAATAAAATGTTTGTAAATGGAGAAAGCCAGTACAGGTACAATGGATGACCATTTCAACAATATTTCAGTCGTATCAGGACGGTGGGAGGGTGATAATGAAAGGCTGTGCATGGTTGAAAAGAGTCCCGCCCCGAGCGAGAACCGAGCATGGTACCGCTAAGTCAGCAGGCCGGCGATTAAGGTGATGGTAATAACTAATTTGTGGTGAATACCAAAATATGCATAAAATGTTGAAAATACAACAGATCTTTCCAAAATTTAGCCGGTGCCTCTTTTTCATTTTTTTTCTTTTTTGTTTGTTTTAACATTTAGAATCCCAAAATGTCTGATTTGTTAATGTTAAAAAGGGTTTATATAAGAAAATATCAAAGGGTAATTTACTGCGTGAAAGTCTAAAAAGCATCATCGTTATTGGACTTGTATGCAGGTCTGAAGGTACTTCCATACATTGAGAAGAGCGTCCATGCAATTATATTTCACTCTTTCACACATTATCAGGTTGAGCAGATAAAAGAAAGAAGTAGCCTGTGTCCAAAGTTTTGTCAAATTATGAAGAATACACAGGGTTGTCCACTTTTTTTAAGGTTGAACAATTTCGCTTACACACCTGACATGGTCACAGTAATGTAGTTCTATACTGTATGTGTAACATAAGCATACCTGCCTATTCTATATCTAATGATTGCATCCAGTATACATGCACCTTATACATGGTCGAACATTTGAGAACAAGCTACTGTTTTCAACTGCTCTACCCCACTATTTGAGGAAACATTGGACATATAATTGCTAATAAGCTCTTTTCAATGTATTGAAGTGCATTCAGACCTAAAAACATTTGCCAACACGATCTTTTTTTCAGATTCTTGCGCAGAAAATTACCCTTTCAGCTTTCCTTATAAAACACTTTTTAATCGGCGTGTTGATCTTTTTGAATTCTAAACTATAGAAAAAAAAAAAAGTCTGCTAAATTTCGGAGTGGGGGAATCTACGTTAATTTTTTTATTCAGATTTTTATATTTACTAGAAATCATCACCTTCCGGGACTCCTACCAAGACACCTTTCCGAGCCACGCCCAGGATGTCACTCAAGTCACCTGATAGTGTATAACTGAGCAATGCAATGACAACTTAACATGTGACATGGTCACACAAAGAAAATCGCACGTGTTGAATGTTCAACAATAAGTCAGTGATTTTACCGTAAAATTTAATGAAAAAATTGCATACTTTTAAAAAGTAGGCAAGGATCGGAAAGGTGTAGACGGGTAAAACTAATTCAAAGGTAGACAGTTTCCATTAGCCTATAACTGATTACATAGGACAGAAAACCAATTTGCCTACCTGTGCTTTCGACAGACCCGGCACTATACAAAGTGGCTGTCGACCGAGAATTCGGTCGTAAGCATTACCAGATACATTTAATGGTATTATGTGTATTGTGAAAGACTGTCGACCGAGCTGATATTGCTGTCGATTTTTTCGGTCAGCAGCCATTTTTTCATGTACGGTAAATGACTTGCTCGGTCGAAATATTACAGGTAGGGAAATTGGGATTACCCCCGTGGAAAAGGAAAGTTAATATTTTTCAAGGGGAGTATTTCCCTTACCTACATTAATGATAAAGGGAAGTAACCCAGCCAATACAGATAACTGGCCAGTTAATACACGCCCATAGTTTGTGTTTGTCTGCCATCTTTACGAAAGAGACAACTTCCAGCGAGTAACTTTCACGCTACATATACGTGGATTTCTTCCCCTAAGTGGGCTGCTCTTAAAGGAAAGGATTTCTTGTTTATGACTGTTCACCCCCTGCCCCCACCCCACTTTCCATTAGAAGCAAAGCAGATAGTGATATTCTTTGGAGGTGTGTTAATACTTCGAGAAATTCCGACATCTTTGACAGAACGCCAAGGATCTTGAGAAATCTTAAGAATCCAGTGATTCACACATTTTTCAGAGAAAAAAATATTATATTTCAGCTACGTACTACAATGCTCATATACATGGTTTTCCATCAAATGCGGGCGTTCCAAAGGCAAGGAGGGTTTAGAAACTGAAAATTTGAGAAACAATTAGAAGCTCAGGGGAAAGACAAACTTCGTGTCCGACTGTCAGTGAACTGAAAACCCGAATAGGAGTCTTCAGAATCGTTTCTTGATAAATTGTCTTTTTGTGGACTATACACTGACATAAATGGTTTACTCTTATTTTTGTTCGCACAAAGTTCTTTCAACCCCATTCTGAATCTTTCTCCGCTAACACAGTACAGGAAGAAATTAGCGCATCTATTGACATATAAAAGATAAAAACTAACAGCAATTATAAGATGCCTCGTTCCGATATCCGTATTTCCAAAATATATTGAAGTTACTATTGAGAAAGGTAACGTACATATAACTATGGTTAGAGAATCTGATATCAACATTATTGTGAGTTGTCGCCCTCTGGTTGAGGCTCTGGATTTGTAGAGGGCGCTGTTACTTCCTTGTTGATTAGGCGCTCGCACTGTTGATGGATATGGCGGGAATCCTTCAGACGACTTCACTGAAATCACAATGACAATGTTGCTAATAATGATTATAATAAAAGAAATCGCTAAGAAAACATTGTGAATCACTGGGTGAACACTCTCAGTGTAAAAGTTGATGCCCGGATCGGATGTATCCAAGCCACAAAGTTGTGCTTCTTCTTCAAGCGGCATCAAGGTTGAGGCCGCAAGAAATATTCCATCCTTAAGAATTATGAATACCATCAGACATCCAATGACGTATCGAGCTTTCTTCACAGTACAGTAAGAAACAGACTGTAATGGAAATTTTATAGCAATGGCGCGTTCCAGTGTCATGGCAGAAGTGAGTATGATTCCAAGATCGCTGGTGCCCCATCCAAGAAAATTAAGCGCTTTGCAGATAAGATCAGAATTCGGACCTCTGTAAATGGCGTCTGGAAAATTAGCATGCAGCCAATGCACAGGCAGCACTATCAGAAGACTAACATTATCAATCAGTGCATTGAAACTCATGTACAGTGACGTTGAAACTTTGGAGAAGTATGGCGCCCTCATGACAAGAATCACAAGTGAGTTGCAGACAAGTCCTGTCGCAAAGAGAATCGGTGGTAAGTATAAGTCTATCTTATTGGCGACGCTTGATTCTATAGACGATGTTACGTTCAACATCTCTGTGCTCTTGGTTAAGTTGTCCATGATCTTGGTTTTATTATCCATGTCTCTAAAACGCTTGATTATTCATTTTATTTTCTGTGTCTTGTCTTATAAGGACATCTTGGTGGGTATCTGAAATGCAGTAAACACTGAGTTCTGACGCCCCTTCGTTGTCCATATCACAAAACTGTAAGTGCAGCTAAATCTGTATTAAAAGTTCATATTTTTGTAGTTTTTTAACAAAGAGAGAGAAAACTTTATCTATTTTTATTTGTTTATTTATTTTTCAAGAATTCCACAATTTTGCCAGTTGCCGTATAAAATGGTAATTACATCGCGCCACAAGACCCACAGTACTTTTGAGATTACAGATCGTTTCTGTACTTTCTGTTTTATTTATTTATCTATTTGAATATTTCTTCATTTATTTTGATAATTCTAACTTTCAGTAATTCCAAGATGCTAGCTACATGAAATGAATTCTCGACTGTTTACTGTTCACTATACTTTTGCAATATCAAACTGATAATCGTTAAATAATTAGCGTTTTCCGATTTGTCCTCGGCTCGCACCGTATTTTTCCTAAATATATGAAAGGAGTTCGAGACTGCTCCCGAAAAGCGTTCTGATTTCATAAGTAGTCTGATCAGGGTTATAGTTAGTTGTGTTTGTCAACAGTTGAGTGAGACAAACATCCCCTGCAAAGCGAATCGACTAGTCCAAACCAGAAAATGGAAGGTTCCGTCACGTGAACGACTGGGGGATATCCGATTATTACAATAAAGATGTTAATGTTTATTCAGCTTAATCAATTCTTTTTATTTCAATCGATCGGTAGACATCTTCAAAGCGATCTTCGGAATCCGAAGAAAGCGTCTTTCATAAATAAAAAGAGCTAATATGAATCGTTCAATTCCATTCCCACTTTCAAATTAAATTCAAGCTTCTCTAACTGATCATGGAAACCAATCGAATAATATCAAAGTTTTCAAATCACGTGGATTTCGAACTTGCGTTGTCGTTGACCAATCAAGGGACTCGCAATAATCGGATTTCCCAATAGACCGTCACGCGCATATGACCACTTCCTTCGATTTGCTCCGTTTTTCATCCCGATTCAGAATTTTGTTGTAAATTTCGCATTATCTTCCTCTGTCATGAAATGATGCGATTGTAGGTAAGTGCAGATATATATCACTTAATTTAGAATGTATCACTGGTTGGGAGCGTACAGTACATGTGCACCGTTGTCCGATGTGTATAGTGGGCAAATCTTTGTCCGTTGTTATGACCTTCATGGTGTGTTTGTGTGAAATGTGTTTTCTTTTATTGTTTGGATGTAAATCACTTGGTAAGAGTGTTTTCTCTATTTATGTTTTCCATTATGGTCATCTTTGGAGATGGCTAAATGTTGCTTTCTTTGCTCTAAATTCGTATTTTCATCTGCAAATCACTGGTGTTTGTAACCAGATCACGTCACGTGTAACCAGAAAATCGGCCGAGTTAGCGTTTTAATTCGAAAAAAATGTTAGTTAGTCCCTTTTTAAGATAGATTAATGATCTATCAAGAGATTTACCCATGATAAGTATCCTTTAAGTACGGGACGAATCCACAAGACAAGCAAAGCTGAGCATACCCAAATTTTTCTGACTGTATGGGATGTCTCACTGACAATCGGTTTTACGACCCACGATACAGAATAGTGTTTGGCCCCTCTTTTTTTTTCTTTGAAAATAATTTCCCTTACCTAGCATGATATCTAACAAGATTAAATAATCCTGAACCTAAATACAACATAAAATATTTCTAAAGAAAACACGGTTGTTTCATATAGAATTGATGGCAAAATTTGAAGAAATGGTACCGGCGCAGATTTCGAAATCGAAAGTAGAGTAGTGATTTTCTCAAATTAAATGTGAAAATAAAGCATATCATAACAATTTACAGAAAATTAAGGTGACATGTCGAAAAGATCTGTATTAAGGCTTGTCGAGCAAGCTGTTCTACCTACACTCAATGATTTTAAAACACAAAAATAAACAATTTTGAAACTTAACCGACATATTGGGACAAAGATGTGTCCACTATACAGATCGGGACAACCGGTCACTTGTACTGTACGCTCCCACCCAGTGTGTATGGTGGTTTCTTGCTTGAAATGCTTATTCACGCCTGGTAAACTATCACAGGTACCTTCGGCGGAGGTACCGATAAAATCTGGAGCTGCCTGTGACTGTCAAAAAAATGACAACAAACGGTAGGTATTCCTCTTTTTGACAAAAATAAAAAACAACCAAGGAGTTTAGTAAAAATCAAAAAGTGCTATCCGACCCTTATAGACATAAAGTTTTGTCAGACATCATATCCCACAGAACTTTCCATATTAACCAAAGATACGACTTTTGAAGTGGCTTTGATGTCTGCCCACAGACTCAAAACATAAAGAATTCGGTGGTTTTTGGTCTTAAATGCGGTGATTTTCCATGTGAATCTGTTTTTCTCCGCACACTGATGTTAAGGTAACCCCCTTGCCCAAATTTAAGTGTCGATTGACTACAAATAAGGCTTGAGTTTTCAAAACATCAGCTGCAGGTGCCTGCAATGGCGTGGAGGTGCCTGTGATGTAAGAAAATATAGTGAAAATCAGAATAGTTATTGCAGCTGGAAATATTGACATACTTCTTCTTTAAACCTGGAAAGAATCATTCAATCAACGTCCAAATAAGCTATCATAATGCGTGTCATGAAATTCCAAGTTAAAATTCCTAAAACCATTTCAAAGAGTCATTTTGTTTCCGCTTCTGTTAGTCAAACAATGACAAATTTCACATAGTTGCTGAAAATTAACTGCCTAATTCAGTGTTAGAATTGTTATAAAATGCGCGCTTCATTAGGAGTTAACTTTGTGAATCGTGATGACTGTGATCGGGAGGTGCTGCTGCCTGTGAGTTAGAAATTGTCAAGGTCACACGTCATGCCAGCTACACGTATGGTGTGTCAAATGAGTGGTAAAAATTACCGATACCCGTCAACAGGCATACACGTACAGGTATCTATAGTGTTGAATCTTTTGGTACCTCATATGCGTGTCGCTCGCATGTGTCGTATGACGCTCGCTGTACATGTTAATTTTGTGGTAACTGGAGTGATAGGCGCTACAAGTGATTCAGTCTGCCTATTTTTGAACTGCTGGCGCTAGAATCCAAATACATCCGAAAGGCCAACAGATTACATCATTGACAGGTGACATATTCTCAACATTACACTTTTTAGTGTGTTGAAATGATCGGAATCTTACTGTACATTACGTGTAATTCAAAGTTTGCGAATAGCCACTGCATCAAATTTGGGAACAAAAGAGCACTTTTACTTCATAAAAGTCATCTTCCGAAACATTGTTGTTTTTGCATACGTTTCGAGTAGCTGGCATGGCGTGTGACCTCGACAATTTCTAACGAGTTGGAGTGACAAACTATGGAAGCGTCCTAGTGACAGGTAAAAAAATATTTATCTCATACGTAGGAGATAGGAAGTCCTACGTAGGAGATAATAAGTCCTACGTAGGACTTACTAACTCGTACGTAGGAGATAATAAGTCCTACGTAGGACTTAATAACTCCTACGTGTTATTATGAATGAGAACATACAACTCCAAATCAAAATGACGTAGTGTCGCACCTTCTTCTTGTTTCTGATAATGCACTGTGCTGAACTGCAACTTTCTTATTTCGTAGTCGATCGACTTAAAATTTTACAGAGAGGTAGAAAATAGATTGACATTTGATAATATTTAGAAATTTTACAAATTTTTCGTCGAGTGCCTGTGAGAAATACCTAGCCGAATACGCCCTATATTTGACGTAAAAAGCGACTGACTTGTCAGTCATCATAGATGTGTAGGCCGATCTAAGCTGCTCGACCGTTATGCTACCAGGATTTATTTCTCGAGTAGCAGCTCATCAATGATTTTGAAATACTTTGTTTCCTGTCATTTTATTCCCAAAAGAAATTACATTTCATACGGCTCTTCAAAGCAAAGTTCGATTATTTCAACTAAAAAAATTAATCGCGACACGAAAAAACCAACAAAGTGGTTGTGCGCCAGCACAGACTCCGATTAGCCTGGGCATCCACCCAGTCTTATCAGAGTCTTCGCTGAGCACTTAAAGGGTAGCTAAGGGTCTAAGCTACCTCCATGCGGACAGCGAAGACTCTGATCAGACTGGGCGGAAGCCCAGGCTGATCTGAGTCTTCGCTAGGCGCACAACCACTGTGTTGGTTTTCTCGTGTCACGGCTCAAATGATTATGACCGATGTATCATTACAAGCTTTATTTTGTATCTTTTCTAATCTAAATAAACGAGCCCTGAAAAAAAAAGAAGCAAAAGAAATCTTGCTTGAAGTTATATGCTTCAATTATCTCATACAAAACCTTTGATGCATTTTTAACACGTCTGTGTCATTAATTATTCCAGAAAATACATACTGAAGGTTTGTTCAGGTTGCGTTTGTCATATGACCAAGATGGCCGCCATGCCCATATATGGTAAAACCCCTTTAAAAATCATCTTCTCCAGAACCGAAAGGCCAATGACTTTAAAACGTTGTATATACTCGGGCCCACAACAAAGGGTGTTCAGATTATGACCCTGGATTGTCCTCGTTTTAATTTATGACAATGTACACAAGTTATTTTTTCCATGCCACAAACAATATTCTGATCATCCAGTTTCCTACAATTAATATTTTGATATCATTCTCGACCTGCGAACTCAGAACAATTATTTACTCACCTGCAAAATGCCACATTAACCCTAAATATTGGAAGTAACCGTAAAGTGTTGTAGGCATAATAACAAGATCAGATTGCCGCGATCATGGTCTGTGCTGATTCCCAGGTTGCGATTATGGTCTGCGCTATTTGCCAAATTCTATAAGTAAAGCTGACTTTTTAAAATTAAGAAAGATAGTAACCGTGAAATGAAAATATGGTGTCCGGAAACCTACGGTACCATGATAAATAATTTGACAGGTATTTTGTTTGCACGGGAAATCATTTTCCCCCGAATGTTGGAACTTCCCTGTTTATTCATTTATTAGCTCACCTGAGCCAGCGGCTCCGGGGGAGCTTATAGTATGGTAAGGCTCCGTTGTCCGTCGTCCGTCCGTCCGTCGTCCGTCCACACTTTCAAACAACTTCTCCTCTAAAGCCGCTCGGCCGATTGTAACCAAATTTCATATAGAGCCTCCTGGGACCTTAGGAACGAAAAATTGTTCAAAAGGTCCTGGTCACATGACCAACATGGCCGCCATGCCCATATATGGTAAAAACCTGAAAAAATCTTCTTCTCTAGAACCAATAGGGCGATGGCCTTGAAACTTGGTATGTAGCATCGGGTACACGAGTACTACCAAGATTGTTCAAATTATGACCTTGGGTTGACCTTGACCTTTTTTACGGTAAGGTCAAATTTGCTTCCTTATGCTTTTATATGGCAAAATGCTGCAACATAAGATATCTTTGAAACTGTTGAATATTTTGGCCTAAAAATTGGTACATACAGTCATCTTAATGACTACATGAAGATTTATGAGTTCAAGAGGTCAAGGTCATTCTTTGACCTTTGACCCAGAACTCTCATATTTTGACAATATCAAACAATCTCCTCAAAAACAACTAGGCCAATTGTGATTAAATTGCATATAGATCCTCCAGGGTTGAGGGAATGAAAATTTGTTCATACGGTCCAGGTCACATGACCAACATGGCCACCACGCCCATATATGGTAAAAACCTTTAAAAATCTTCTTCTCCAGAACTAGTAGACCGATGGCCTTGAAACTCGGTATGTAGCATTGGGTACTCAAGTACTATCAACAGTGTTCAAATTATGACCCTGGGTTGACCTTGCCCTTTTTTACGGCAAGGTCAAATATCGGAAAATGCTAGCACATGAGATTTCATGGTAAGTTTTGAAGATTTTGGCCTAAAAATTGGTATATACAATCATCGTAATGAGTACATGAAGATATGTGAGTACAAGAGGTCAAGGTCATTCTTTGACCTTTGACCCAGAAATCTCAAATTTTGACAATTTCAAAGAATCTGCTCTAAGACCACTGGGCCAATTGAAACCAAATTTCATATAGAGCCTCGAGGGGTTAAGGGAATGAAAAAATTTTCTAACGCTCCTGGACACATGACCAACATGGCCGCCATGCCCATATATGGTAAATACCTTTATAAATCTTCTTCTCCAGAACCAATTGACCGATGGCCTTGAGACTTTGTATGTAGCATTGGGTACTTGAGTACTATCAAGATTGTTCAAATTATGACCTTGTGTTGACCTTCACCTTTTACAGCAAGGTCAAATATGGGAAAATGGTAGAACATAAGATTTCATGGAAAGTTTTGAAGATTTTGGCCTAAAAAATTGGTATATACAGTTGTCTTAATGAGTTCATGAAGAATTATGAGTACAAGAGGTCAAGGTCATTTTTTTACCTTCGATCCATATCGCTCATATTTTGACATTTTCAACCATTTCCTCAAAAGCCAAAGGGCCAATTGTGAACACATTTCATATAGAGCCTCCAGGGGTTGATTCAATGAAAAATTTGTTCAAACGGTCCAGGTCACATGACCAACTTGGCCGCCATTACCACTTATGGTATAAATCTTTAATATTTTTCTTCTCCAGAACCAATACACCTATGGCCTTGAAACTTGGTAAATAGCATGGAGTACTAGAGTACCACCAAGACTGTTCAAATGGTGACCTTGGGTTTACCTTGACCTTTTTTGCGGCATGGTCAAATATGGAAAAATGCTAGAACATAAGATTTCATGGAAAGTTTTGAAGATTTTGGCCTAAAAATGGTATATATGGTTGTCTTAATGAGTAAATGAAGATTTATGAGTACAAGTGGTCATGGTCATTCTTTGACTTTTGACCCAAAACTCATATTTTGACAATTTCAGACATGATAAGTAAAAGCCACCTTGCCAATTGTTCAGGTGAGCGATTCAGGGCCTCATGGCCCTCTTGTTTAATTTATTTCATGAAAGGGGAAACCCAAGAGGGCCTAAATTGCTCACCTGGGAACTTGCACGTAGGAACCCTAAAAATTTAGAACCATCAAAAATATTACTGTAATAATTTTAAAACTGGAACAATTCGGTTTCACACTAGGGGCGTCTGATCTGGGTCTGCACTGTCTGCTCAAACCTGTCTGTCCAAATATTTATTTTTTGTACAGAAATTGATTTTCTAATTGTTTTTTGCAAAAAATCAGCCACTTCAGTGTAAAACCTTGCATCTTAGGTTACATTTTTATTATTATTTTCAATAATAACACTGCAATAATGTAAATTGCTAAATGAACTAATCTCTTCCTATTTCCACAAAAAAGCAAGAAAACTATAACTTCACATTATACATAACCTCAGTCCAAACTATTCCAGGTTATCTCTGTATATGCAACACTAAGGGTACAACTTCAGTGAAGCAACTCCATTAGTATTATTTTTGCCTCCTTTTTAAACGGGGGTCAACTCTGAAAAGGAAAAATTGCTCCTTTAGAAACAAATTCTTCCCTTTGAGAGTATACCGTATTTTTGTCCTTCAGGGAAGCAGACAGGGAGTCTCAAAAGTTGTTCCCCTCTGTAAAAATGGCAGAAAAACATGGAGGTGTACCCATCTACCTTTAACCCTATTGCACTCAGAACAGCCAAAACTCTATGGAGTTTTGGCTGTTCTGAGTGCAACAGGGTTAATATTCACGCATTAGAAATAAATCTTAAACTCATAAGCAGCTCTTTAGCCAAAACATTTCCTAGCCAGTTTCGCTGTATTTCAAGGAAGGTCACAATGACCTTGGCGACCTACTTTCATGTCACACACTAACAAAGTTTGGTGGAGCTAAAGTCAGCAGATGTCATGTCCTGTTTTTCTAGGACTCCCACCCGGGGGCAGCCTTTTGAACAAATTTGGTAAAGGACTACTCAGTACTAGACAATGCTACATACCAAATTTCATGCATCTGTGCCTTATGGTTCTGAAGAAGAAGATTTTTGAATATTTTTCTATGTATTTCTATGGTTCATACCCAGGACTCCCTGCCCAGGGGCCATTTTGGACCCTGAGAACACCAATTGAACAAACTTTGTAACGGACCACTAGACAATGCTACACATCAAATTTCAAGCCTCTGAACCAAGCAGTTCTGGAGAAGATCTTTAAGTATTTTCTATTTTCGAACCCAAGACCCCCTGCCACAGGGTCATTTTGGACTCCAGGGCCACTATTTGGACAAACTTGGTAGAGGTGCACTAGGCAACGCTTGATACAAACATCAAAGCCTAGCGGTTGCAGAGAAGATGTCATTTAAAGCAAATTGTTGACGACGGACAATGCATGAAAGACACTGACTGATCACAATAGCTCACCCTAAGCCTATGGCTCCGGTGAGCTAAAAAGTTCAAAATACTGGGCCCCTAAAAAAATTCTGTAATTATTGTCCTGAATGGGGAAAGTTTGGTTTTAAATGCAGCAATGCGTCCAAAAGATCCAGATTGAATGGCGTCGTAGATCCTGATCAGGCTCCTCTTGGATCTGCACTGCTTGCTCAAACACCGTATACCCTGATCAGACTGTTGCTGTAGAAGCAGTCTGATCTGGCTCATACCTATCCATCCCAAATCTTAGAAATTAACATAGTTATTAAAGTTAGTTTAACCTTGTTGTGCCATGGCATCGAGCCATATATCCAGCTTTAAGAGTAGACTCCAACTGACGTGAAAATGCCTCATATAGGCCATTTGCTGTCTATAAAACAGGTCATTTTGTTAAATATCTCTAAAACTACCACAGCTATCACTGTGAAGTAAAGCGCATCTTTAATGTCTATCTTATACATAACAAATCTATAATTTTCCTCAATATTATATTTTGAAACTAAAAAGTTTCTTTTGAAAACTGCCCATTTTTAGAAGATATTTTAACTGTATTTTACATGGGAGTAAGTTTATTGATGTAAAAGCCTTTTACCTATGTCAATTGTTAGCTAATTGTACAGAGTTACTCAATGGCACCTGTATACCTCTTAATCTTTTCATCTGAGTAAAAATGAAGTTCACTTTCTTATTGGTTGGAAAGAGAATTGATTGGTGATGAATAGGATTAATTTATCTATAGAAACATTTCTTGTTTGTGATGCATATATGGGCATTGCTTATAGCTATTACATTAACTTATTGTACTCCCCTGTACTTAAGCTGAAAATTTTGTAAATTTTTGTACATGATTGAATAGAAGACAAGATAAAATCCTGAAAGTCAGTTTCCAGTTATGTATTAGTTTGACAATACCAGCGGAGAAAACAAATCAATTATATCACCAATAATAAAAGAGAAAATCTGCAAAAAGACCTGTTTTATAGACAGCTTTGTTTCTCATTATGAAGAGTGCCACTCTGCAAGTGGAGGTGGACAAATCATTGGAAAAAATGAAACAAACAGTTCTAAAATTTTCATAATTTATTCAAAATAACTATATTCCGGCCATAGACTATTTATACCATAAAAAATCTAAGTATTGGGACAGACAGATCTGACCAAGAGTGCAGCCCGAAATCAGACTGCTCCTTGAGGAGCAGTCTGTTCTGGGCCTACACTGTTCGCTATTGCGCCTGCATCTTTTGGATGCATTACTGGATTGTAAACCCAAACTGTTCAAGCTTGTCCGACAGTTATGGTAATCCTTTTAGGCATCTAATTTTTGGACTTTTTATGATATACTAAACAGACTTTATACAAATGATTTCTGAATGCGGATTTCTCAAATGATATTTGTTTGTTCTCCAACAGCACCACAAGGGCTGATCTGAGTTTTTCTACCATATATATTTAACTATTAGACAGAAGTTCCCCCCCCCCCCCCCCCCCCCCCCCCCACCGACTAACCATTAAAGAATGATGCCAAATATCCAAATCAGTCTTGGGTAATGGTGCTTTAAGATTTTAAGATGTGTATTTCCTTTCTAAAACAATCCCAAAAAGTCTAGATCCATCCTACAAGACGGACGGATCTAAATTTTTGTGGAGTTGTTTCAGAGGAAGAAAACCTTGTCTTATACCAAATAAACATGGTAGTATATTATGGCACAATGCAGCTCCAGACATAGCCTTCACTCTATATATGGCTGGTGGTCATACAATTTATATACCTCTAGTAGCTCAGCAGGTTAAGCCCTTGCCTGCTGATCTTGCTGTCTGGGTACAAGAGTCCCTGAGGAGCAAACCTTTCCAACCCTCACAGGGTTCCATTCCACATAGCCTTTCATTATCACCTACTCATCATCCTGATATGACTGAAATACAGTTAAACAGGACATAAAATTGCCTATATGCCTCCATTTGAGAATTCCCAGTAACATCATCACCGAAAGTATCTTAAGATAGTAAGAGAAAACACTATAAAGGGATGTTACTCTGCCATTTTCATTTTTTGCTCCCTTCTGGCTGAGAATTCTTAAAAGAAGGCATTTGCTGTCTGACGAGCAGATTCTTTAAGGGTAGTCCCTAGTTTGCAAGAGTTAGATGTCATGGAATTGTTTCCCATAGTAAAAATGGTGAAAAAAAATTGTAGTGTACCTATTAAACTTAAATCTGTATTATAGGAATGAATTTTATTTTTGTGGATTTTATAGATGTGTAAACGCCGGCGGATCACTCACAAACTGAATAAAGCCTAAAGGGCTTTATGTTAAGTTTGTGAGTGATTCGCCAGGGCTTTATTCAGTTTGTGAGTGATTTGCCGGCGTTTACACATCGATAAAATCCACAAAAATAAAATTCATTTCTTATAATTCCAACTCCGTCATTTTTATCTCAAATGTGAGCTATATCGAGTATTTTAGAAACTGCCGCAAAGAAAATAGTCCAAGTAGTTCCCGATTTCTGCTTCAGGGGATCTATCGAAGTATAAACACCGTTTTCTGTACGCTCTTGACCAATCAAATTGCATTAAGCAATGGAAAATGGAGTTGGAATTATTCTGTAATACTTTCTCGCTTTCAAATTTTGAAGCTATTATACATGGTAAAATTTGGGACACTAATCCTAATTAACATGGCTGCTCCATTAAATATCCCCTGCCTCTTTTTCGTGAAAAAATGTCATATTAACATGCATGAATTTCCTGATTGCTTTTCTGGATGAGGTATCTCTTTGTAATGAGGTCCACTCTTAAATGAAAGAACTTGCTCCAAGAGGAGCAAATTCTTTCCTTTAAAAGTTGACCCCCTTTGAGAAGAAGAGGCATAAAAATTAGAAGTTTTGTTTCCTTTGAAAGTATACCCACTCACCATAATACTGTTAATAAGAAACATTTGGGAGTGGCTGATTAACTACTTTTTAGGCTCTAAATAACGCCCCCTTTTCGTAAAAAGCAATGCCCTAGGGGCATTTTAATTGGATTAATATGGTAATTGTCCTAAATTGGAACAGGTTACAAGGGAACAATGCATCCATAATTTAGATGGAATGGCAAACAGTGTAGAGCCTGATCAGACTGCAGTCAGATCAGGGTATGCACTGTCTGCCCAGGCTTATTTGTCGAAATGTTTACAATTTTACAGTCAAATTTTCACTGAATAGCAACCAGTGCAGATTGAGATCCCACTACAGTCTGAGCTGGCTCTGTACTGTCCCGACACTTTCAGCATTTACCATAACATCCGTCATAATAAATAACACTTCAATCAGGGCTGGCACATCAAATGTCAACTTGCCCAGTGAATATCACATTCTAATGCTTTCAACTCCCCATTTTCTGTATAACAGATTCTTTTTGGACCAGTTATATCAGTTTTAACCTTCTCAGTCCACAGTTTTATTTTTCCTGGAAGGCCAAACCAATGAGTTTGTCAGGCTCTAAATAATGAACAGCCCTCAAAGGGCAATAAAATAACATAATACTATTTGTAAATTCCCACTGCTATACAGGTAGTATTTTCTGTGTAGTTTTTGAAGCAACTGAGTAAAAAACTTTTGAGAAAAACTTGAGTCCAGTTTGGCCACCAGGAATATAACTCATAATGTACCTGAAATTAAACAAAATAAAATTAGTTAGGTCAAGGAGCACTGTATTAACCATGTTAATTCACTTATAAGAGTGGGATTTTTTTCTCTTTCAAAAAAAATCCCCCGAAATTTAGATCCATCTCATAAGATGGATCTAGATTTTTGGGATTGTTTTGGAAGGGAAAAATCTCATAGCAAAATTATGCAAGACTAATTTTTAATATTTGGGGTCATTCCAGGGGAGAAAAACCTTTGTCTTAAATTAAAGAAATACAGAATTTTTCCATATATTTATACTACACACAAACATTATAAGCCAACACAGTGTGCAAGGATGTGGCTAAAGTGAAAGAAAAAATACATGTGCTTTATATAATCAGACCTACCCATATTTTGCAGTAATTTCTATATGCTATACTGTGTTACTGAGCTGTAAAAGAAATACAATTGCTTAACTTTCTAGACAGTTATTCGTTATTTGTATGTATCATATTGCTGGAATATGACGAAGATTCTGGGCAAGTTAATAATTTGGCTTGGCAAGTAAAAAATTATTTTGCTTGCCCAGTGGGCAAGTGGAAAATGTTTGGATTTGTCAAGCCCTGATTACTATGGTATATGTTACATTATTTACATAAGATGAAGTTTAACTATTAAATGACGATCAAACAGACATCTGACTCAAAGCAAGCAGTTTCTGTTGGATTGCATAGATATGCCACCATTTCAGCAAAGAAGGTAAAAGAATATTATTTCAGACCTTTAAAGTGCATGTATTTCTGCCACTCCATGTATTTATGCCACTTTTACAAAGAGGAACAACTTACGTAACTTCCTGTTTGCTTCCCTGAACGATGAAGCCCTTTCAAAAAGGGTCTACTCTAAAAGGAAAGAATTTGGTCCAAGAGGAGCAAATTCTTTCCTTTAAAAGTTGACCCACATTGAGAAGGGAGACAAAAATGAAAATGGCAGAGTTGTTTCCCCTGAAAGTAATCCCATTCACCTTAAAGAAAAAAGATGAGGTGACAATACTTTGCAAGATTTTGCAACAAGTCATCTTTATACATGTAATAGCCAATTTTACAAAAACACGTAAATGTTTTAGAAGTATTAGCTGAATCTTTACTGTTTGCACAGGGGAACTTCTGTCCAAGTATTGGTTAAGGCTAATCATGATGCAGATCACAAACAAGAATTCCGCGGAATGCGGTGTCTCGCCTGTCAGCGCTTTGTGAAACTGACCTAAACGCAAAAACTCGACAAAAGTTTACGCTGCCAACACCGACACCGCCGACGCCGGAAAAGCAATACATATGTCTCGCTTCTGCTTCTCAGGCCAGACTAAAAATAGCCATCAGAGGAGATGGCAAATCCCCCGACCGAAGACCCCCATGGGCCTTGGTAAAAAGGGTGCACTTCAAAACACATATTAGTAATATATTGTCGTTCTTTTATGCTTCTGATTGACATAAACTGTTAACAGATGCATGATTATCTAACACTCATACTAAAACAGTATGCTTGACTGCTAAAAAGAGGTAATATCTCAAACAGCCACCATATACACAAATGTATAGCATACGATACATTCAACTTTCAAAATGTGTGAATAACTTCTAAAGTACAAGCCCTACAAACCTAATTTTGAGTTCTCTAGTAAGTGAATTTGGACAAAGAATCCAGAGGTGCCGGAGGGGGCACAGGACTGTGGAGGGGTAAGGGGGGGGGGGGGGGGGGGGGGGGGGGGGGGGGGGAGGGTGGTGCCGGAGGGGGCACAGGAATGTGGAGGGGTAAGAGAGAGTTAGGAACACTGATAAGATATCGCAGCATGATCATCAATATTCTAAAAGGTTCACGGTTATTAAAATTCTGGAGCTGGCCAGGGTTATACAGTTATGGAGCAGAGACTCAAACAGCAGCTCAAACTACCAAAGGGAAATAATTCACTAGGTCTAAAAGCAAGAGTTATCATTCATGTACGAGACAAATTGTCATGACCTGTTCTGCATATCTGTGAAGTATCATGAAAATATTTCAAAAGGTATTCAAGCTATGGAGCGGACACTTAAAATCATCAAAGGGAAATAACTCCAAAAGTAAAAAAGCAAGAGTTGTCATTCTTGTTCGCGACACATCATCATGCCCTGTTCTACATATCTGTGAAGTATCATGAAAATATTCCAAAAGGTATTCAAGTTACAGAGCGGACACGAAATCACACCTAAAAACATCAAGGGGTAATTACTCAAAAAGTAAGAAAGCAGGAGTTGTCTGTCTTGTTCGCGACACATCGTCATGACCTGTTCTACATATCTGTGAAGTATCATGAAAATATTCCAAAAGGTATTCAAGTTATAGAGCGGACACGAAATCATACCTAAAATGATCAAGGGGAAATAACTCAAAAAGTAAGAAAGCAAGAGTTGTTTGTCTTGTTCGCGACACATCGTCATGACCTGTTCTACAAATCTGTGAAGTATCATGAGAATATTCCAAAGGGTATTCTAGTTATAGAGCGGACACGAATCTGCCAAAAATCACCCCTAAAACTATCAAGGGGAAATAACTCAAAAAGTAAGAAAGCAAGAGTTGTCATTCTTGTTCGCAACACATCATCATGACCTGTTCTACATTTCTGTGAAGTATCATGAAAATATTCCAAAGGGTACTCAAGTTACAGAGCGGACACGAATCTGCCAAAAAATCACCAAAGGGGAGATAATTCAAAAAGTACAATAGCAAGAGTTACCATTCTTGTACGCGACACATCGTCATGACCTGTTCTACATAACTGTGAAGTATCATGAAAATATTCCAAAGGGTATTCAAGATATAGAGCGGACAAGAAAGTGTTTACGGACGGACGGACAGACGGACGGACGGACGGACGGACGGACGGACGCCAGGCTCATCGCTATATCCCCCGAACCTTTTGGTCGGGGGATAAAAATGAGATGAAAACGTTTATTTGCAAGGGAAGCAACTCTGTAACCTTCATTTTTGCCTCCCATCTCACAATGGGTGTCATTTCTGATTGATAAGAACTTGCTTCCAAAGGAAAACATTATTTTCTATAAAAGTAGATCCCTTTAGAGTTGGGGCTCTTCTTAAGGTGAATCCAACACTAAATTCTGTAAGTGGTCTCCCTTTGCAAAATTTGCAGAAAAACATGGTGGTGCAGTCATTCACCTTGATTGAATACTTACCATAGTAAAGCAATGATCTGTATAGCAGCACAAAATACTGTTAATATTGTACTTTTTAACTGAAATGACAAAATAGAATTATGACTGACTTATGAAAATCAGTGTTTAATGTTTTACGAGGCTATTTTGACATTAACTTCAGAGCCATCATATACATGTAGGCAATTCATGACATTTCATCTGAAGTCATTTCATCTAAATGACCTTTTGCTGAAAGGTCGTTTTGTCTATAAGACAATTCATCTACAGGCCATTTCACCTTAAAGTCATTTCATCTCATACAACATAAAAGTATCTATATTTTGTCTAAAATAGTAAACAGAGAAAACATATCAGAAATTAGTAGCCTAAACTTTTTCTGAATTAAGGTACAGAGAAAACAAACACACATTGACTTGAGTCTCATATCAGGGTAAAAGCAAGTCCAAGATCCTGTATATTTCCCTAAGGAGCTTGGGGCAAATAAACACTGAGAACCCCACCTCTATGTCAAGAACTTTGATTTCTGCTTTAATTCAGCTTCCCCAAAGTCAGTGCGAATTGATTTAACTTTTAACTGCATGGTCCTTATGCAGACTAGTTTCTTTAGTAGTACTACTGCAAAAGGTAACCAAACTGTTTTACGATGTCAAGTGTGACATTTTGTCTAAATATTTTCTGTAACATATTTAGATGAAATGTTGGACCCAATGAAATTATTAGACCAAATGTTCCATTTGATGATTGTCCATTAGACCAAATGTCCTTTAGATGAAATTTCCTTTAAATGAATTGTTCTTTAGACAAAATGACTTATGACAAAATGACATGCATCACATGTAGGCATGCCTTAGACAAAGACTCATTCTACAGTTTTTACAACGAGGAGAACCTTCATGCCTCCTGTTTACTTCCCTGTATAATGAAACCTTTCCAAAGGGATCAACTCTTAAAGGAAGGAATTTGCTCAATGAGGAGCAAATTCTTTCCTTTATGAGCTGACCCCTTTTGATAAGGGAGGCAAAAAGAAAATGGCAAAGCTCATCTCCCCTTAAATTATACCCATACACCTTAAGTTGATGATTTCTTTGTGAGTGGCTCATTTGCATGTTTAAAAGTGTACAACTAAATGGCTCTCAACAAACAGAGGAGCCATTACACCAAAGAGTCAGCTGGTACTGACATGAGTAAGCTTTCTTCAAATGGGCCAAGTTTCTTTGACAACTTAGGTTTAATAAAGCAAAATATGATCATGTGAAAGAAAAAATATGAGATGTTTTCTTTACCAAATGTATATAGTAAAGTTGATTGTTTATGTGAGAAACAAAAATTGTGTAATTGTGTATATATGTGATCGCAAAATGCTTGCCAAACTTTCTTTGCCTTACTGTGTTTCTACTAACAAATGCCCTCTCTCTTATTAATGCCCCCTCTTCACTTCCTCAATGCAGAAGTGGCCAAAATCCACCAAGACTGAGTTTAAACCACCAAAATCTGTTATTGCTGCTCATTCTTTTTCCAAGAATGGCAGTTTAGGACTTGTTAATTTCAATGGCCCCCAACGTGTCTGTTAACTCTCCATTAAAACTTTAATATGAGCCCTCATCAGAACAGACTCAGTAAGTTGTTGTTGTTTTGTTGCTTTACATCCACAGTAAACAGCTATGGTCATGTCAGAAGGTCAGTTACCCTAAATCACACTATTCTGGGGCAGGTTTAGACCTCCAAAACAGTTAACCAGTATTAACTGCACATACTTCTGCCAATAACTGGCAACTGCCCTTCTTGAATCAGCAGAAGGAGAAACAAAAGTATGTTGCTGGACCAGTATTGAACCCGGAACTTCTGGCTCTTGAGTCAGACGAGCTACCAACTGTAATTTGTGGCTCAGTAAGACATTTTATGTAGAGATATATGATAGATAATCAGAGAAATATCATCAAATGCCTACAACCCTACCTTTCTGGCATTATTTGCATGGTAAACAACCTACCCATATTGAGCAATATATTGTAGCAAACAATGTTCCAAAGTAAGATGCTGTAAAAGGTAACCTTCCCATAGAAAATAAATGTTTCATATGGCTCACTGGACCCCACAACATGGAAAAACTGAAACGAAAACATACAGAAAGTCAAATGTTAGTATCCTAGACATGTAGACATTTAGGTGTTAAATGAGCCACAACACAACAAAACAAGAGCTCCGCTGAGCGGGGCAATATACGCCCGTTGGGGCTTAAAGTTGGAAAGACAACAAAAGATGACAAAACTTTGTCAGTAGCTTAAATCTTCAATAATAAGGCAGATATAAAACTACAAAACAAAAAATAGCCATCAGAGGAGATGGCAAATCCCCCCGACCGAAGGCCCCCTGAGCCTTGGTAAACAGGGTGCACTTCAAAGCGCATATAAATAGTAAACTGTCATTCTTTTAGGCTCCTTATTGACATTATCTGCTTAACAGATGCATGATTATCTAACACTCAGACCAAAACAGTATGTCAGATTGCTAAAAAGAGGTAAAATCTCAAGACAATGTATTGCATATGATACATTCAACATTTCCATATGTGTGAATAATTTCTAAAGTACAAGCTCTACAAATCTAATTTTGAGCTCTCTAGTAAGTGTGAATTTGGACAAAGAATCCAAATCTGTAAAAAAAAAAAAAAAGAAATTTTTTTTTTTTGGAGGGGGCGGGGGGGGGGAGGAGGGGGGCTCGGAAAAGTATATAAGCAAGAGTTTTCAATCTGGTCTCCATACATGTGAAGTATCATAAAAGTATTTCTCAAAGGGTATTCAAATTATGGCGCGGACACTAAATCACACCTAAAACCATCAAGGGGAAATAATTCACAAAGTTACAAAGGCAAGAGTTGTGGTTCTTGTTTGCGACAATCTTAAGCAGAAATAAATTATACATTATTTACATTTCTTAAGAATTTTCGGAAGCACCTAAGAAAACATCTTCGATAGACTTAGTAAGGATATGCCTGAATGCAAATGTGCAGTTTTTTTATTGGAAGCCAGAGGCGTAAATGCCTTAAATATATCATTATAAAACAACAATTGATACCAGCAGAATACAATGATAAAACGGGCATAAACAGATTTGGTCTGAACATTAGCCAATACATCAAAACAATGGCAACTGTTTAGCTGGTTACATATTGACCGACGAAATATATTCAAGACAATCGATAGGAGCTATCGTCCTGTTGGTTTAATTTCAACCATACATTGAAGTTTTTGATATTTGGATGCCAACAAAACAGCCCAAATACATGACGTATCAAACAACCTTATGTCCCTGTAGCACCTAAGTTAGGGTCGAGTATGGTAACTTCGGACAGCGGGTAAATTCGGACATACCATTGCAAACAGTGAAAATCCAGATGAGACGGCTCATCATGAGCCGTCTCATCAGGATTTTCACTGTTTGCCCAATTGATTTTGTTCTAATTTTAAACAACGGACAAATAAAAGAAACAATGGGTATTCAAGTTATGGAGCGGACACGAAATCACACCTAAAACCACAAAATAGCCATCAGAGGAGATGGCAAATCCCCCGACCGAAGGCCCCCTGCACCTTGGTAAACAGGGTGCACTTCAAAACGCATATAAATAGTATACTGTCATTCTTTTAGGCTCCTTATTGACATTATCTGTTTAACAGATGCATGATTATCTAACATTCAGACCAAAACAGTATGTCAGATTGCTAAAAAGAGGTAAAATCTCAAATAGCAACCATGTAGACAATGTACTGGATATGATACATTCAACATTTCAAAATGTGTGAATAACTTCTAAAGTACAAGCCACTACAAATCTAATTTTGAGCTCTCTAGTAAGTGAAATTGGACAAAGAATCCAAATCTGGAAAAAAAAATCTGGGGGGGGCTCAGAAAAGTCGGAAAAGTATGAAAGCAAGAGTTGTCATTCTTGTATGAGACAAACTGTCATGATCTGATTTGCATACCTGTATAGTATCATAAAAATATTTCAAAGGGTATTCAAGTTATGGCGCGAACACTAAATCACACCTAAAACCATCAAGGGGAAATAACTCAAAAAGTAAGAAAGCAAGAGTTGTCATTCTTGTTCGCAACACATCAGCAAGACTTGTTCTACATAACTATGAAGTAACATGAAAATATTCCAAAGGGTATTCAAGTTATGGTGCAGACATGAAATCACACCTAAAACCATCAAGGGGAAATAACTCAAAAAGTAAGAAAGCAAGAGTTGTCATTCTTGTTCGCTGAACCTCGTCATGACCTGTTCTACACATCTGTGAAGTATCATGAAAATATTTCAAAAGGTATTCAAGTTATGGAGTGGACACGAAATCACATCTAAAACCATCAAGGGGAAATAACTCAAATTAAGAAAGCAGAGTTGTCATTCTTGTTCGCCACACATTGCCATGACCTGTTCTACATATCTGTGAAGTTTCATGAAAATATGTCAAAGGGTATTCAAGTTATGGAGCGGACACGAAATCACACCTAAAACCATCAAGGGGAAATAACTCAAAAAGTAAGAAAGCAAGAGTTGTCCTTCTTGTTTGCGACACATCTTCATGACCTGTTCTACATATCTGTGAAGTATCATGAAAATATTCCAAAGGGTATTCAAGTTACAGAGCGGACACGAATCTGCCAAAAATTCACCAATGGGGAGATAACTCAAAAATTACAAACGCAAGTGTTACCTTTCTTGCCAGCAACACATCGCCATGACTTGTTCTACATAGTTGTGAAGTATCATGAGAATATGCCAAACGGTATTTAAGATATGGAGCGGACAAGAAAATGTTTATGGATGGACAGACAGACGGGCGGACGGACAGACGGACGCCAGGCTCATCGCTATATCCCCTGAACCTTTCGGTCGGGGGATAACAAAGCTAAAATGAAATTCCTAGACAAAAATTACAAAGGGGCTTAATTCCATCATAAATGGAAGTTCGGTTATGGTTCTTTTTCTCTTCATATCGTCTAATATTTGTACAAACTTTCGTGAAGAAATCTTAAACAGTTTTCAAGATATGGAGCAGACACAAAGTTAATATGAAACTAGAAATGTTTTTCAGAAAAAAACTGATGTCCCCCCACCAGCCCATTTCCCATCCCCTCTAATGAATATAGCCTGTACAAATGAAATATCTATGCAAGTTTGGACAAAATCCATCTGCTGGTTCTAAAGATATCCTACATAGAAAACTATGTCCTTCAAAAATGGGTCAAGGTCACCAACTACTAAACATGTCTTAAACCTGTCACAACCATACATTCATGCAAGTCTTATGAATATCCATCCACTGGTTCAAGATATCTCATTTTTTAAGAGAGAAAAATACGCATTTGTAAGATAGCTTTTGACCTTGATAATGGGGTAAAGGTCATCAAAACACAGTACACTCCTGAGACTGTCCCATAGGTATATCTATGAAAGTAAAGTGGAAATCAAACCAAAGGCTAAAGAGACACATCAATTTTAGTGAAATTTTCACATATCTAAATCCTCCTGTGACCTTGAAAATGAGGTCAAGGTCACCAAAATTTTGTTCTTAAACTTGTCCAAATCATGTATCCACGAAAGTTTGGTGAAATTCCATCCATTGGTTCAGGAGACATAGTGGGTACATGAAATTGTCATCCAAGTCCTCCAGTGACCTTGAAAATGAGGTCAAGGTCACCCAAATCTAATCAGCTCCAAAACTTGTCCCTATAAGGTATCCATGCAAGCTTTGTGAAATTCCATCCATTGGTTCAGGAGATGTAGTGGGTACAAGAAATTGTCATCTAAGTCCTCCTGTGACCTTGAAAATGAGGTCAAGGTCACCAAAATCTAATCAGCTCTTACACTTGTCCCAATGATATATCCATGCAAGTTTGGTGAAATTCCATCCATTGGTTCAAGAGATATCGTGCATACAAGAAATTGGATACAAGAAATTGTCATCTTAGTTATCCAGTGACCATGAAAATGAGGTCAAGGTCACCAAAATCTAATCAGCTCTTACACTTGTCCAAATGATGTATCCATGCAAGTTTGGTGAAATTCCATCCATTGGTTCAAGAGATATCGCACATACAAGAAATTGTCATCGAAGTCCTCCTGTGACCTTGAAAATGAGGTCAAGGTCACCAAAATCTAATCAGCTCATAAGCTTGTCCCAATGATATATCCATGCAAGTTTGGTGAAATTCCATCCATTGGTTCAAGAGATATCGCGCATACAAGAATCTGTCACGCCGACGGGATCCGCACTGAAAACAATATGTCCCCCCTCACCTTCGGTGGGGGGACATAATTACTATATGAAAAATACAAAGGTGCATAATTCCATCAAAACTGAAAGTAGGGTTATGGGCCTTTTTCTCTGCACATTATCTGATGATGCTTCATATTTGTACAAACTTTTATGAAGAAATCTTATACGGTTTTCGATATTTGGAGTGGAAAAATAATGTTACCTTTTGACCTTTGACCTCTAAGTGTGACCTTGACCTTTGTCGTACATCATTGAAATATGCGTTCTGCACATCATCTCGTTAAGGCAAGCATTTGACCCAAGTTTCAAAAAAATCTTTCTAGGGGTTGAGGAGATATGGAGCGGACATGAAAAGTTAACTGACGGACAGACGGAAGGACTGACAGAGGCCACGACATAATACAACCCGTCTTCGACGGGCGTATAACCAGCAAAGTGGCATGTGCACCCAGCAAAGACTTAGATCATCCTGGGCAACCACCCAGTTTGATGAGAGTCTTTATTGTCCACATAGGGCTAGCTTTGCCCCTTAACTATCCGTTCAGCACACAGCACAGACTCAGATCAGACTGCGCAGCTGCCCAGGCTGATCTGAGTCTTGGCTGGGTGCACATGCCATTTTGTTGGTTCTGTCGTGTTGTGGCTCAAACGAATTTAAACTATTTTATGCAGCTTCTTAACTTTCTAGTAGATTCTCTGCAGCTTACTTGTAAAGCATTCTCAATTTCCTTCCATGAACACCAAAGCATGGCATAAATTTGGAAAATTTCACATTAAAATAAAAACAAAGTGATAGTGTTTCTCCCTCTAAGTAATATGCTAAAAACCGAAAGGGGCAAAATATTATGATACAGTACCCTGGTAGACTCACCTGCAATTGTGATAGTATTATGATATATTTTCTGGAAATACTGAGCTCTAATTAACATATGAGCTGCAACACGACAAAACCAACAAAGTGGCATTTGCATCACACAAAGACTCAAATCAGCCTAAGCAGCTGCCCAGTCTGATCAGAGTCTTCATTGTAGCATGGAAGTAGTCTACACTCTTGGCTACCTTTTAAAACACAGCAAAGACTCTGATCAGACTGGGCGGCTGCCCAGGCTTATCTGAGTCTTCTCTGGGCGCATATGCCACTTTGTTTGTCCCGTCTCAGCTAATATGTTTGTGTAGCTTGCATTTCCACTGCACTTTAGTTTTCACTTTATCATGCTCATAATTATACTGTAACAAGAGGCCCAAATGGGCCTGATATCGCTCACCTGGCTATTGTGCAACGGAACCATTCTGATACAAAATTGGTCCAATTCCACTGAGAATTTCTCATTTTCACATTTTGCTACTTTTAGTAAGAGAGGCCAACTTGCCTGGTCTTTATATATTTACTTTTGAAACACCTCAATGCAAGAATCATTTTGCCATAAATTTCATCAAAATCCATTCAGGGGTTACTGCGATATTGCCAGTTTCATGTTTTGTGCTATTTTTAGTAACGGCAGATGGCGGCCATCTTGGATTGCTAAAATGCAAAAAATCGAAAAGCCTTCATGCAAGGACCATTTTGACACAAATTTGGTCCAATTCCATTGAGATTTACTGATTTTCACATTTTTCTATTTTTAGTAACAGAGGCCAATATGACTGGTCTTACAGTTAGATATTTTTTGAAACATCTCAATGCAAGAATCATTTTGACACAAATTTCGTCAAAATCCATTCAGCAGTTACTGAGATATTGTCATTTTCATGTTTTGTGCTATTTTTAGTAACGGCAAATGGCGGCCATCTTGGAATGCCAAAATGCAAAAAATCAAAAAAGCTTAATGAAAGGACCATTCTGACACAAAATTAATCCAACTCCATTGAGATTTTCTAATTTTCACATTTTTCTATTTTTAGTAACAGAGGCCAATTTGAATGGTCTACAGTTAGATATTTTTGAAACATCTCAATGCAAGAATCATTTTGACACAAATTTCGTCAAAATCCATTCAGCGGTTACTGAGATATTGTCATTTTCATGTTTTGTGCTATTTTTAGTAACGGCAGATGGCGGCCATCTTGGAATGCCAAATTGCAATTAATCAAAACGACTTCATGCAAGGAACATTCTGACACAAAATTGGTCCAATTCCATTCAAGGGTTCTTGAGTAATTGTCATTTTTATGTTTGTGCTATTTTTAGTAACACCATATGGCGGCCATCTTGGAATGCCAAATTGCAATTAATCGAAACGGCTTCATGCAAGGAACATTCTGACACAAAATTGGTCCAATTCCATTCAAGGGTTCTTGAGTAATTGTCATTTTTATGTTTGTGCTATTTTTAGTAACGGCCCCCATGGTGGCCATCTTGGATAGTCAACTGGCACAAAATTGAAATAATTCCATTCAAGAACCAATTCTGACCAAATCTGGTCAGAATTGGTTGCATTTTCTTTAGATATTGACATTTGAGCAAAATCGGCCTTGTAAACGCTAAGTAGGTCACTGTGACCTAATTCCGCTATAGATTTTTTTTATTTTTACAATTTTTAATACCAAGGTCCCACTTATGTTCCATGCAAACTTTCAACCAAATATACCAACTGGTTCTGGAGAAGAAGTTGATTTTGTTGTTTTTGCTATTTTTAGTAACAGCAGCCATCTTGGATTCTTGACCTGACCCAATTTTACAATTTTGAAACTCTGCAGTCTGGTCATGCTCCATGTGAAATTTGAGATCCATGGGCTCAGTGGTTTTAGAGAAGAAGTTGTTTGAAGTCGTTTGAATGAGCCATTTTTTGACATTGGCATTTGAGCAAAATTACACACGTAAACAGAAAGTAGGTCACTGTGACAAAACTCCGCTACAGATTTTTTTCATTTTTATAATTTTGAATACCGAGGTTTCACTGATGTTCCATGCCAAAATTCAGACAAATATACCCAGTGGTTCTGGAGAAGAAGTTTATTTTGTTGTTTTTGCTATTTTAGTAACGGTGGCCATCTTGGATTTTCAACCTGACCCAATTTTACAATTCTAAGACCCTGGAGTCAGGTCAAGACCCTGGAGTCAGGTCATGCTCCATGTGAAATTTGAGAACCATGGGACCAGTAGTTTTACAGAAGAAGATGTTTGAATATTTGTTTTTAGGTGTTGACGGACATTTTGCGTGACGACGCACGACACACGCCGGCGAATTGGTATGACAATAGCTCACTATGGCCCTTCGGTCCAGGTGAGCTAAAAACAAGTCCCCCAAGGGCAACGATTGCTCAGGTCAAGTGGCCAAAATGTAAGCTTTCTGCTCAGGCAGACTAATAAACAGGCTGCAATT
Source organism: Ctena decussata (assembly GCA_963989385.1). Taxonomy (NCBI): domain Eukaryota; kingdom Metazoa; phylum Mollusca; class Bivalvia; order Lucinida; family Lucinidae; genus Ctena; species Ctena decussata. Next base: position 25,047,793 of record OZ022510.1, read on the forward strand.
CTATAGGATTGGATGGGGAGTGTGTAAACTGTTCCACCACAACCACTTCTATAAAATCACTAAATGACCTTGACCTCTAGTATTCATAGAGGTAGAAGTTGACTGCATTTCCAAATCCCAGAGCTCAATAGCTACAGAAAAATGCACTTTTTCATCTTTTCCCATTCAAAAGTCTAAGGAACCAAATTTGACCTTGCCATAAAATAGGTCAAGGTCAATTCAAGGTCATCATTTATATAAACTTTGTAGTACTGGAGTCCATGATGCTACAAACCAAGTTTCAAGGCAATCGGCCCAGTGGTTCTGGAGAAGAAGAATTTTTTAAGTTTTTAACCATACATGGGCATGGCAGCCATCTTTGTCATTTGACCTGGATAAAAAATTTATAAACTTTTGTTTATCCTGTTAAGGCTCTATATGAAATTTGGCTTCAATCAGCCCAGTGATTTCTGAGGAGAAGTCCTTTGAAAATGTTGATGACAGACGACAATGACCTTGACCTCTAGTATTCATAGGGGTTGACGATGACTGAATTTCCATATCAAGCAGCACAATAGCAACAGAAAAATGCACTTTTTCAGCTTTTCCCATTCAAAAGCTTAAGGGACCAAATTTGACCTTGCGGTAAAATATGTCAAGGTCAATCTAAGGTCATCATTTATATAAATTTTGTAGTACTGGAGTCCAATCTGCTACATGCCAAGTTTCAAGGCAATCGGCCCAGTGGTTCTGGAGAAGAAGATTTTTTAAGGTTTTTACCATATATGGGCATGGCGGAAATCTTGGTCATGTGACCTGGGCCAAATATATATACTTTCATTCCCCCATCCTGTTAAGTCTCTATATGAAATTTGGCTTCAATAGGCCCAATGGTTTCTGAGGAGAAGATGTTTGAAAATGGTGATAGCCAATGGACAAATGACCTTTGGTCAAGGTCACTAAATGACCCTGACCTATAATAACAATACGTGTCGAAACTGACTACATTTCTATATCACAGAGCACAACAGCAACAGAAAAATCCACTCTCTCAGATTTTCCCATTCAAAAGCCTAAGGGACCGAATTTGACCTTGCCATAAAATAGGTCAAGATAAACCCAAAGTCATTATTTATATAAACTTTGTAGTAATGGAATCCAAGATGCTACATACCATGTTTCAAGGCAATCAGACAAATGGTTCTGGAGAATAAGATTTTTAAGGTTTTTACCACATATGGGCATGGCGGCCATCTTGGTCATGTGACCTGGGTCAAATATATAAACTTTCGTTCCCCCATCTTGTTAAGGCTCCATATGAAATTTGGCTTCAATCGGCCCCGTGGTTTCTAAGAAGAAGATGTTTAAAAGTGTGAACAACGCCGACGGACGACGGACCAAGGCTATACTATAAGCTCATCTTGACATGTGAGCTAAAAAACTAAAATATCTAACAAGAGCTGTCGCCTGACAGCATAGCTCGCCTGAATTGGTGCTTCCCCATCGCACAGTCGCTATGCTGGTGTGGACTGCTATGCATAAAACTTCAGGCAAGCATGTCCATAATGACAACACGTTTATAAACAAAAGCTATCTCAGAAATAAGTGTTAAAATAAAATTAAAATAAAAAAAATCCACATAAAATTTCAAAGCCCATGAGCGTAAGGTAAAAGCACCTTAAGTAGGGGGGTGGGGGGAGGGGGAAGGCAGGATTTTTCAAAACCCTGAACCATTATCTAACATTAGTCCAAGTATAAGTATCAACTGTGTCCATCATGGCACTGTGAAATTATGTCTTCATAAATACCAAAATCTTTAAGACAAAATTCTAAGTCGATGACCTTGACTTAATTGGTTGGTTGGTTGATTTGATGCTTAACGTCCACGGTAAACAACTAAGGTCCAGGGCCTGACAAATCCATTGTCCGGCTGCCCGGGACAAGTTATAATTTTTGCTGGGCAAGTAAAATGTTTTCTTACTTGCTCAGACAAATGTATAGGATATATAGGGGAAAACTTAAGGATTTGAGCGTTTTGTAGCAGAATCTGTGTACGGGACAAGTTGATCAAAATTTGATTTGTCAGCCCCTGAAGGTCATGTCGGGACGGTCAGTTAACCTAACCACACTATTCCTGGGCAGGCTTAGACCTCCTAAGCGGTTAACCAGTACTAAGTGCACATACTTTCGCCAGTAACTGACAACTGCCCTTCTTGAATCAGCGGAAGGAGAAACGAAAGTATGTGGCCAGACCGGGATTCGAACCCAGGACCTCTGACTTATGAGTCAGGCGCCCTACCGATTGCGCTACCCGGCCCGGCGACCTTGACTTTAAAGTCATCCAATGGGGTAAGTATATAGTATTTTGTAAAAACTCAAAAAAGTGTCTAACATCAGTTCCGGTGTAAACTATATCTCTGCCAAGCATTATGAATCAGTATGCAATTAGAAAACTTTAATAAAGACAAAAATATCCTAAGTCCCTGACCTTGACATCAAGGTCACTGAGCGGAGTTGGGGTAGTACTCTGTAAAACTTTGAACTAACATCTAACTACAGTGCAAATATCAAAAGAATTCATTCATGGGTTCAGGAGATATGGGTCTTCAAAAAAACTTTAATCAAAACATTCAATCAATAAAAAGACAATTTTCTAAGTCCATGACCTTGACATCAAGGTCACTGAGGGGGTGGGGGTAGTACCTTGGAAAACTTTAGACCAATATCTAACTACAGTGCAAGTATCAAAGGAATCGATCCATGGGTTAAGGAGATATAGGACTTTAAAAAAATTTAACCAAAACATCCAGTCCAAAAAACTCCCAATTTTCTAAGTCCATGACCTTGACATCAAGGTCACTGAGTTGGGTCGGGGTGGTACCCTGTTAAACTTTGGACCAATATCTAACTACAGCGCAAGTATCAAAAGAATCCATCCATGGGTAAACGAGATATAGGTCTTTAAAAAACTTAAACCAAAACATCCAATCCGGAAGCAGACGCTGACGCCGACGCGGACGCTGACGCCAAGGTGACAACAATAGCTCTTCCTGAACTTTCGTTCAGGCCAGCTAAAAACTGGGGCACTTAAAAAAATTACCATTATTATTAGGGCTGGCTAATCGAATCCAAAAAGGTAAACGATTATCGGTCCGGTCGTTTCGATAATTAACCGATTAGTAGTCGCTGAACGAGGCAAATTGAAAATGGGTATGTTTAGAAGCTTCGGTGGCACAGATTTGTGCTAAAACATTTTGACAAGGTACACCCCTTACAAACAATACAGTTGATAACTATTCAAATTATCAATTACATTTGATTAAATCTTGTCTTCTGCTATGCCAATCCACGCTAATTGGCTTCCTAATTGGCAGCTGATTGGCGACAAGCGACCATCTTGTTCTATTCAGATTAAGATAAGCAACCTTCGGTAGTTGGTAGTACCTACTTTCAGTACAACTACCGGGACAATATCTATCGGTTTGCGTGTTAATTAGGACCTATTATTAAAAAGACTAAATAAAATTATAAGCGAGGCTACTGAACTCATAAAATGTTCCGGGTTTTGCGCAAAACATTAACTTGGTCGTCTGAACTGACCAGAACACAACGGGTTTATGCTATTCGTTACAACCTATTCACCGTATCACAAATACTCTTCAACGTTTCCGGTTGGTCTCCGAGACTTCCGTTTTCCTTTGGAAGGAAATAAGAAGTGAATAACGAGGAAATTTTATTGCAGAAAGTGACAGGACATTTTCTGCAGGTAATCGATTACTTAATTTCGTTGATCGATAATTGTTTTCGTTTTGCTTATCGACCAATTAACCGATATTTCGATTAATCGTGCCAGCCCTAATTATTATCCTAACAATGTAACAGTTTGGTTTTCCCATCCAGTAATGTATCTGTAAAATGCAGCTGGAATGGCAAAGAGATGAAATAGCTATCAGTACATCCTGATCAGACCGGTCACTGTTCCTATGCAACACGTGTGGACCCTGATCAGACTGTTCCTTCAGTCTGATCTTGATCTGCACTGTTTGCTTCAATCTATCTACCCCAATACTTAGAATTTTCATGGTATCAAAAATTATAAATCTTACCTGCAAATTATAAATAAACTTCCTACTGTGTAAAGCATGGCAAACTTTCTAGCCTTTAGGATGAGAACAGGTATATATAGGCAGGCCTAGAAAACAAAATAATACATATGAGCCGCGACGCGACAAAACCAACAATGTGGTTGTGCGCCCAGCGCAGACTCAGATCAGCCTGGGCATCCGCCCAGTCTGATCAGAGTCTTCGCTGTCCGCATGGAGGTAGCTTAGACCCTTAGCTACCCTTTGAGCCCTTAACGAAGAGTCTGGTCAAACTGGGCAGATGACCAGGCTGATCTGAGTCTGTGCAGGGAGCACAACCACATTGTTGGTTTTGTCGTGTCGCGGCTCATATACCCTATTAATCCTAATAAATGCCTCTGATCTAATAAACGCCCCCTGCCTCTTGAGGGTATTCTCATGGTTCCAAAACTATATGTGTGAAAATGTAGGGACCATACATGCTTTTTCATGGATCAGCAGTTGACATGCTCCAAGGAAGTTATCTGAACAAGAGATGGCAGCAAAGTATCCAAACTTCTTCTGAGGGATGCAAAAAGCATTTAAAGCAAACAGGATGTCTCAAAAGTAATTCTCAATTTGTAAAAATGGCATACAAACACAAAGGTGAGCCTTAATGGGTTGCTTTATTTTCAAACTTCTATTCTAGTCTTTTATTATACAGAACTGTTGACAAAAAGTGTGTAGTCACTAACCAAATTGTTCCTTAATGAAAAGTCTGATAGAGAATATCACATTAGTGTCTTTTGATATCAAGTTTATCAGGCAAGACCAGAAACAGCATAGGAATGGCGAGGCTTGCCGAGCCAGTCCGATGTATTTCTGGTCGACCCTGTTAAACTTGATATCAAAAAACACTTACGTAGTTTTCTGTTTATCATGCATCATTACAAGATTTTTTCTGCACAAATGAAAAGCAAAAGCAGTTTTGTTCCAATTTGCTGACATCGCAAAAGCATTATGACACAAGTCGGTGACGTCATGTAACTAATCAAATGTTGTTATCATGGCCAAGGTACGTACGTAGCCAATTGTCTTCAGATATCACTTCTAAAGACATCACCTGATATCATTCACGCAAACCCAGCTCTGAAGTGACATGATATCACATCATGATATCATACACCTGTTATCAGGTGAGTTTTGCAGCAGATGCATGATAAATCTGGATATACCATTTGCTCAGGTATTTCTGTCTAAATATTGCAGCATACTCACCATTGAGAAGCAGAATGTTCCCATCAGAAGACAGATCACAAATCCAAGTATTCTTTGTTTCTTGGACTGGAAGAGAAAGAAATGATTGTACATGTAATTGCATTAACTATGCCGATTCACACACAGCAGACACTGATCAGACTGCTCATTTTATCAAACTGCACATAAACTAAAGCAGCAATAAATGTTGACTACCCATCAGTAATTAATACAGGCATGGCCCGATGTTGCAAAGCATTTTTGCAACGTCACCTGGCCCCATTCGTCAGCTGATCCCAAGGGGCCAGAGGACAACAGTCTGTCTATAGATTACACATATTATGAGGAAATGAGGGAAAAAACACCCCTTACCATTTTCTTACCCTATGGCTTTTGCCTTGCATGTTCCTTTCAGAAAACACGGAAAATCTCAGGGAGAAAACAGCCTCATTCAAATTTTTATGCAATAAACAACAGCTGTTTTATTCTTATGTGCTTCTTTCATACTTCTTTGGACATGAAATATCAATTACGAGATCAAATCTTAATATAAAAGTTGAAAAAATAAACCATCTGTAATGTTCAGCTCCATTTGTAGTCAAAATACAGGACGCTTGGTGAAGATTTCAATAACCAGCCCTGGTCGGTTCTTCCCAGAAAAAAAATATATGTATACAAATATATATAAAATTATATTTTCTTTTTCTAAATTAGTGAGATTAACTTAAGACCTAAATGCAGTATTTTTCCCATTACAATTTTTATATTGAGTTTATGCTGCCTGCTAGAAGGATCGAAACGTCTGATCAGAGCTGTAGGTGCCTGGGTAAAACCCCCTACCGTGCAACACCTTGTGATGTACTTAATATGAAATAACTGTATTAATCCTAATTAATGCCCCTGCTCTAATAAATGCCCCCTATTTCTTTCCAAAAATACTGTTATATCAACTTGCATGAATTCCATTTTTTTTTCTCTGGATAATGTAACTCTTTAAAATGGGGTCTACTCTTATAGAAATTGCTCTTAGAGGAGCAAATTCTTTCAAGAGTTGGCCCCTTCTGAGAAGGGAGGCAAAAATAGTAGAGTTGCTTCCTTTGAAAGTATACCATCACCTTCATTTTGGTTATCATAGGTATTTTGGCAGTGGCTGATTTGTTACACTTTAGGTTCTAAGTAATAACCCCACCCTCTCCCCCAACACACACCTTTTTCTCGAAATGCAATACTCCCAGCTGCATTTAATAGGATTAATATGGTAAGTGGTAAATGTACTAAACGAACAGCACACACATTATCCAGATGTCAGTTATCTACAGTAGCTGGTCGGTTGATTGCTGAAAGCTGTACCTATAAAAAAGCCATGCCTGTTTCTAGGCTGTGCTTAAATTCATATTAAATAATTTGAGAATGCAATAATTGGTCTGAAGGGGTCCATAGAAATACCGGAACGCACCAAAACACCGGAACGCACTTGTAATTAACGGAACGCACTATAAAAATTTGGTATTCCTTTACTATGCCTGGAATATTATTTATTTAGAGGATAATCAATAAGGATTTCAATTTGATATACAACTTACAGAAAAAAAGTTTTCTGGTAATAATGCTTTCCTGTTCAGTGAGTGAGTGAGTGAACTCGGGGTTAATGTCCCACCAACAACGAGGTCATATGGAGAAGGGACCTCCGTTTAAAGTCTCATCCGAAAGACCGGAGAAGCGGGGTATCGAACTTGCGACCCCTGGATTGGTAGTCCGGAGTGTTATCCACTACACTACAGCCGCTCCTTTCCTGTTCAGGAATAGAGACAGAGAGTGTATGTAAAGCAGAATTGTGTTCTGTTCTGGTGTCTGTAAAAAAGCTTTTAGCTGGGTCAGGAATCATTATTATGCGCTCTTTAATTATTCAAGGCATCATAGAAGTAAATGAAATTGTATGATCCTTGACACTGAAATGGAAAGTAGCAAAGACTCTGGAAGTGTCCTACTGGCCACGTACACAACGTTGAATCAATGTAACAAAACAGGGCACAAATAATGCGTTTTGCCAATGAGCACTTCACACTTATTCCCAAAACCAATATCTGTACGTGAAAACCCTATATTTATAGTGCGTTCCGGTAATTACAGATGCGTTCCGGTGTTTTGGTGCGTTCCGGTATCTCTATGGACCGGGTCTGAAGTAAAGAGTAAATAACAGCACTGTAGTAGATTTTTGCTTTAGAGATGAGATAGTTTGAGTGTAAAAGTTTAAAACCTGGTATGGGGAAGATACATGTATTCTGCATAAAATATACCATGTTAACTCAGATAAATATAAGGCCTAATATAAATGTCTGTCCAATAACTGTGTTGACCCTTAATGCAATGCTCCATGGTGCTGTCTAATCTGGGCCTGTACTTAGTTCTATAACATAAAACTTGCCACTCTCTTATTTAATATTTCATTTTATTATTCCTGTTCTTATTCTGACATTTTCATTTCTACTTTCATTTTCATTTCTTGGAGAGTGACGTTTTATCTACCGTCTACTTGAAACCATAGCAAACACTTTTGATCAAGTCTGGAGACAATAACAGCTGAATAATAAAGATCAATTTATAAGCTGTTAATTATCATTAAACTTCAATGATTTGAACACCCCATTTTGCCAGATTGATCTGGATTCTTTTGTTAGGGTTTTTCACTTTCCACCGGCACCCATTCTGTTCTGTTCTGTTTGACAAAAGTCGGTAAATACAAAAATGATAATTTTGAACGAAATTAACAAATACAATAAAAACAGTCTGTAGAAACACCTAACAATGTAATATGTTGTACAAATATGTATTTTTGCTGAAAGAAACATTAAATATGTGAGATGTAGTTGTTTTACACACATATATTCAATGAGAAGAAATATTCTAATCAAATTTATATTAATTTTATTTCGCCAAAGAAAAAAAATCTTGCTTTAGGAATCTGTTGCATTGTGGGATTTGTTTGGATTACATGCCATTGCCAGTTACGGGAAATCTCATTTCTGATGATTTTAATCGTTTTTTCTCACAATTTACAAGTGAACAGTTCATGTTAAGTTGATAATTGGCATGTCTCTAAACAGGTTTAACATGTACTAAACACAAGCAGGTCTGTCTGGCTTTAAAGGCGATTTTTTTCCACGACAGCAACTGATGGTTAAGACCGCTAATGCAAAACCTCAATGGTAGATGAGAGATCGGGTATTCAATGAAAGTAAAAACGTAAATATCAGCATAAAAACATAAAATATGGACGTCAGAATACCCGATATCTCATATTATGGGAGTAGGCCTGTACTGTGTATGCAGGCATTAGTTCTGTACCATTAGTTTAAAGGTTTGTGAAATACTGTGTATCAGAGTAAACTAGATAAGTGTAAAATGAGTTTTTTTAAACTTCAGAATGTATAATAAAGCAAATTATGGCTGATGAAAACACTGTACTGGCAATTTCTCACCAGGCTTGGACAGAGGGGGTCTTTCTGTGCCTGGGTAAACCAGCCGCTTGCGACGTCTTCTGTATCATCATAACTGTCTTGTTGTTTGCTTTTAAAAGGATTCCAACCAGACAAATTAAACTTGCTGTCAGATGTCCCTTCTTCTCCTAACAAAGGTGATGTAGCTTTACTTTTTGTCAGATAATCTTGCAAACTTTTGTTTAGGTCAGCCATGTTGGCAATGGATAAACTCGTTTGAAACATTTGCTATACGCCGGGTATATCTCTGGTAACAAGACGTTTCGCCCCCAAACCATTTCCCCCCTAGTCGTTTCGCCCCTGGTCGTTTCGCCTCTAAAATTGAGCCTGGTCGTTTCGCCCCTAGACCCTGGTCGTTTCGCCCCCATTATATAAAATGTCCGTTTTCTTATGTTATCTTATATAATTTATCTCAATTAAATAAAAAAAAAATGCATTGTTACATTTATTATTAGTATTCTTGTTATGTTTTATTATTAAATTTTATAAGACAAAAAAGAAAAACAAAATACGTTTTTGTCAACTAGCCGGCCGAAGTATGATTATCGATGTTTACCCTTTAATCTAATTAACTAGATCTAACTAATTAATCTGTTATGATGTTTACTCTTTTCTTCTTCTTCCTAAATGGCACGGAGAGATTAAATAAATGAATTTTAACAAACAAGTTAATCTGAAATGACACCTTGTAATAATCACCTTGTTTATTGCTCTTAATAGATCAGTTAATCGCGCGCTGTTAACACGATTAGTGGACAGGTGTGAAAAGACATCTTTAATTCTGGCCGCATTGTCCCCTAAATTGGATCTTTGACTTTGTCGGTGAACAGCGGTTTTCAGCAGACGGCGCAGAACGCGATGTCCGATCAGAGCCTGCACTGTTCACTTTAACTTTCGGAAATTCTGACAATAACATGCAATTAAAATGTCTGAAATACTTGGTAGAAGAGTTCACTAGGCATTAATGGGTTATTTCGTGTTTGTTTGTAAATATATTAAACTCGAGAAAGAAAAAAGAGAAAAGGAAAAGATAAAAAAAGAGAAAGATAAAAAAAACGCATAAAGGTGACCATAAAAAAAAGAAAAGAAATAGAATAGAAATGAAAGGAAAAGACAAAGAGAAATAAAGTTCAGAAAAAAAATAACAAAATAAATAAATAAATAACATGGCTGGTAAATGGTTACATTGAAATTTGTGAGGATATAAATCCACAAGTGTTTAATTGTAACAAGTCATAGTCACGCCTCCCCGCGGTGCCAGTTTGAAACTAAGGCTAATATATCCTTAGTTTCAAACTGAAATCGCCCTGTCACGTCAACCTAAGGCTAATATATCCTTAGGCTGACGTGACTGGGCGATTTCAGAGAGTGCAAAAATGCATGCATATTCCTACTCAGGCAAAATTTAGACTTGAGCTTTACAGCTGCTGTAAATCATTAACTTCTTTTAAAATGGTTACTATGACCGTAAGCGAAAATCACGATTTATACCATTTAGATTTATAGCCCCAGTCTATCTTTGTATATATGGTCTAATATCGATTTGGAGGAAACGACTGGCATGGTTTACAATCATAGATCTGTATATAATCTGATGCTGCCAAATCTAAAGTATATAAGTATTAATTTCTACATTTCTGCCCACTTCCTCCCTCCCCCGAAAATTTGGGGGGCGAAACGTCCAGGGGGCGAAACATCTAGTAGGGGCGAAACGACCAGGGGCGAAACGACCAGAGGCGAAACGTCCTGGGGGCGAAACGTCTAGGGGAGGAAATGGTTTTGGGGCGAAACGTCCCGGAACCATATCTCTGACCGGTCTGACTGTTTACCGAATCCGAAAGGTTTCATGGTAACATCTAACAGACATTCGGGGTGTCTAGGAGTACCTTCCTTTGTATTTTTTTCTTGTATATTGTTTCTCATCTTCATCATCGAATCGCCTGTTAAAGTATCGTCGCATATGCGTCTCTTTGATGATGACACAGCATCGTATCTCTTCAGCCGATGGATGGTTCACCCGGTAGGCACACAAGGTTGAATCAATCTTGATTCAACGTCGAATGTTGAGTCAAGATTGATTCAACCTTGTGTGCCCAATGGGTCAGCTCTCCTACCGGATCTTGCAAGGATGACTGGGACATGGAATTTAACCCCTCAAAAGCTCAAGTGGTGCAGATGACAGGGTGCAGAAAACCTAATGATACCATGTACCGGTATAAACTTCATGTCAGATCCTGGAAACTGTCGCGAGCGCTAGGTATTTGGGGTTGACATCTCCAGCAGCCTGTCTTGGGACTCGAACATAGACAGAGTTACTGGCAATGCCAATAGTACTCTTGGATTCATCAAATGTTATATTAAAATACGTATGTCGAGGATAAGGGAGTTGGCCAATAATTCACATGTCCGGCCGCAACTGGAATACGCTGTGGCTGCGCCAGTGTCGGACCCACGTGCAAATGACAAAATCACCCAGACTGAAAAAATCCAGTGCCGGGCTCAAAGATTTGAACCGTTAGCAATTTTGAAAACACATGCAAGTGTGGCCTCTATATCAGAAAACTTGGGAGAGTTGACTCTTAAGCAAAGATGCTCAGATACACGCCTGTCATTTGTTTTATCAAATAGTCTAAGGGTTGGTTGCTATTCTTCTATACCAATATATTCAACTCAGTCCACGTATCTCTAAAAACTGCCATTCGATGATATTCCGGTAAATGTATAACCAATGGGCTATAATGAGCACTTAAATCGACCGCCAATTTTGCAGTTGTATGCTTATGCTTTTCCTGAGCATGTTGTTTGTCCGCCGAGTCTCCATGCATTCAAGACTATTTTTCTTTCTGTCTTTTTTTTTTTTTTTTTTGTCAAGCTTCTCCGAAGGATGAATGATATGAAAGGTAGAAGAAGATGATTTGATGATAGAATGATGATATCTCATTATTAATTTTACTTTGGACCTTGACACCCAATCGCCAGTATAAATTTGCCTTAACAAATATATATAGAGCCACACATAAATAGACACACAATTACACAACAAATCACATGTACATATAAGCTTTTTACATAAGTTATTCATCCACATATGAATTTTATACACTTACTTACACAACAAATCACATGACATATAAGCATTTTATATATGTGTTGAAGTTATACACACATACATATGCACACATATACTAAATATCCGGATCCCTTTGATTTTTTTATTGATAAATGCATTCGAGACTTCAGTGGGCAAGCTGCATCATCAACATTCTTCCTGTCATACTTCATAAACCTCGCTATCATGTTTTTATTATTTTTATGTTTTCTTTAAACCTCCTTGGTTTAAGACGACAGAAAATATATTGTCTAGAATGTCCACGAGTGCGTGTGGCAGTATATAGACTATGTCGCCAGACAAACCATGCTACCAACAGAGCTATAATCTGGGAACCTAATCTTCGAGTTTTACCTCTGTTGAAGTTACTGAGGAGCCCATCTCCAAATTAACATCCTTGGTAAGATAAAACACATTAGAGCGACTTCCATACTGGTGCAGGTCCAAAGTGCTTTAGAAAAGTCTAAAAAGGTGAGATCAGTTTATTTACCTACCGTAACTCTTTGCAATGTCTACTACTAGCATAGTGAGCTGGGTCTCACATGATCTCTTCTCCCAAAAGCAGTGATAAAGGGCGTACATGAGACTCTGCGCATCCAAATGCCTGACTGTCTGAATGTTATGATACGATCAAAGACCTAGCAAAGAATGCAGGTGGGTGAGACTGATTTGTAATACTCAAATTCAATATTATCACGGCAATCATATTATAGCGTTAGAAACTAATAAACCACCGGAGATAAAAACAGCTCATTATTTTTGTAGTGGCTTAGATGTATGAGGTGTTAAAACACAATACATTAAATTACTATCTCTTTTTGAAGACATATGTTTATTTTTCTTTCTTCTTTGTGTTACAGACATCCAACACATTAAGGACACTAGACAGTTTCATAAAGATTACGAATAATAAATCGAGAGACCGTATTTTGACCCTTCTTTATCTCTTCCTGGAGCACTAAAAACATAAGTGTCTAATACTGTGAATGCATACCCCATGACCAGCTGTACCAGTCCTCTGTATGATTTGTCTGTTCCCAAACATCCCTAGGGCATGCGTAAATATTTCTTCTTTGGAAGTCTAGCATTTGGGTTTCTTTTGTGCAAACAGTTTCAATATTAAAATTCCATTTTAGATCAAAATTTATTGTGATACTTAGGTATGTAATACTAAAACATTTTCTAGAAGTGTCCCTGCTTCTTTCTCAGTAATATAATGCATTAATCTTTTAGATCCTATTCCAAGTGACCAGTCAAGAACAGAAAAAATTTCAAGAACAGTCAAATTTGTTTCGGTGATCAAATATCGATCAGATATCATTTATGCGTTTAAAATAATGCACCTTTCATACTTTTGCCATACAACACTAGTGCAAACGAAAGGAGGCCGGTAGCACAGGTATGGCCCTAATTGCTGTCAAGAAGAGTCTCAAATGTGCAATTACTCATCTGAATTTATCAGTGCATTGTTACTACAGAAGGTCCGGCAGCTTAGATGGTTAAGCGATGGCCTGCTTAGATTACGCTCCGGTTTGATTCCGGCTGGAGGTGGGAACCTTTTCAACCTTAAACGGGTTCCATCGCATAAAACATATCATTATCACCCTACTATTATCATCATACTTATATGACTGAAACAGTGTTGAAAAGGACGTAAAATCGAATGTCATCCATCCATATTTCTACCACCAAGTGATACTGTTATAAAAAGTGTTAAGAAGTACCGAAAAATCACCGCTCTCTATATCTGCTAATCGAATACAGTCTTGTGTTTTATTTGACCAAATCGGAACAAACTGGACCAAACCGCAGCAACTTACTACAGAAAATACTCGATCTCTCGCTGAAAGGCTTTTTTTTTTTTTTCGTCTTATTTTTTTTTTTTTTTTTTTTTTTTTTTTTGATGAAGCATCGAACATGAGCCCATGTTCTAAGGTAATCAGTTTTCAATTAAGCGGTGTAAAGATGCATCGATACATCATGATTGCCTTGATCATGCTATCGTGATAGCGTTTTCAAATATCGTTATTGCATAAAAAGCAGTGCCGAGAGGTATAAACAGCCGTGCATCAACAGGCGAAAAGCCGTGTTTCAACAAAGGTTTTCACGCGCTGTTCAAGCACGATGACAGAACTTTCGTTATGCTTGTGCCGGGCCACTAAAAACCGCCATGCACTCTTGCCTCTCCCTTTTCAGTTAATTTACAATAATTGGTCGCGTGCTACCTAAGTTTTCTTCTGACGTCATCATGCTTTGTACTCTTATTACGTCATAAAGTACCGACACGGATTTCAAAGCCATGTTGTTTTCATTCTTACGATGCCAAATGGAGAGTAAATAAGTGTTAAAGAAAACATGCATCCTAAGCTTTCAGTAATCAAGAACTGCAGGATGATATACGAATGGATCAGGCTTGTTCTGCATGGAAATTATTGCTCAAGGTATCTGCTTTTTGTTGATTAATTTACCATCTATTTTGCATCAACTACAACGACCATCTTGGATACTTTTCCGAAATGAGGTTGAATAGGATGATGGCAGCCATTTTGAATAGAATGAATGCTCTCGGGCCCGGAAGACGAATATTAGTAAACAGATGCACCAGCGCGTTGGTTGTTAAACGGTGACAAAATAGAGTGCCAAGTTTTTTCTCAAATTTTAACGAATAATTCGTTGAATTATGCAATAACAGCGATCAAACATTTGTTTTCAATGCATTAACATTTGCCAGGTCCCTCGGGAGATGTTGAAAACCTCGGCCTTCGGCCTCGGTTTTCAACATCTCCCTCGGGACCTGGCAAACGTTAATGCATGGAAAACCATGTTTGATCCCTATAATAACTATCGCTGACGGTGTTTTCAACTATTGATAGGATTTTCACCTTGGAACCGCATTTTGAAACTTGTCGTGGAGTATCTATGATTTGATGTTAAAGCAAAGAGCCGCGATATGGTGAATGGGTGCATCTTTATGGATTTCCATCATTTAGTTTAAACAATATTTGAGCCGTGACATGAAAAAACCAACAAAGTGGCATGTGCGCCCAGCTAAAAATCAGATCAGCATGGGCATCCGCCCAGTCTGTCGAAATGGATTTAGCTTTACCCTTAGCTACCATTTACGCGCACACCAAAGATTTTTATCAGACTGGGCGGATGCCCAGGCTGAACTGAGCCTTCGCTGGGCGCCTATGCCACTTTGTTGGCTCTGTCGTGTTTTTATTAACCATGACAGTAAGCTAGAAGCCTATGATGGTCCTCCCTCATTTATACGAAGGGAAACGAATTTCGTGTCTTCGTGTATGCTTCCCTAGACAAAGAAGCTTAAAATGAGGTTTTCTTTTGAAGTAAATCAATTCCTTTAAGAGCTTTATGTCAATGAACAGAGAGACAGACAAAAAAAATAAAAAAAGATTAAACGATAGCCTTGCTTCGGCTGGAAGTTAACTCGGCAAGACATCATCACGGTAAAAATTGCCCATGATCCTGAGACTCTGATGAGATTGCGTGGATATGCAGGCTAATCTGAATCTTCGTGGTACATATTGCTATGCTATTATAATGTCACGGCTCATTTCTTTTGTTTCTTCTGTTCATAATTTAAAATTTTGTCAAGTCTGACTTGAAATTATTTATTTATTCACAGGTTTATTTTATTTTCAATCATCTTAGGTTGTAGCACAGAGAAAAGAATCGTTTTTTTTTTTTTTTGGTTTGTGTGTGTGTGTGTATGTGTGTGTGTGTATTAGCGCACAGCTTTCATCAGCACGTGCACTGCAACCACTGCGCATGACATAAGGCGATGACGTAGTGACACTAATTGTTTACCGTTATCACGTTCGTGGGGAGATATAGCCGGTAGGATAACAGGGACAGGGCGGCGTCCCGTAAAAAGATACTTTATAGAATATAATAACAGGAAATACCCGGATCGGTCTGCACATATGCGCGGTGCGTTCAGAGTCTCACTTGTTCGTGTGAATGATTTACGTATTGTTGATAATCTATAAAATGAAAAATGAAGTAACCTGTCTACTTTTGCGAATGGATACACCGCTTTGAATATTTACGGAAACTACATGGTTTAATGGTCCTTTTCTCGCGACATCAAGCAGAACTGGAAAACTGACCCCAAATTACGCCACAGGAATCACCTAATTATGCGGTAAAATGACACATGACATCAAATCATTCCAGTTTGTTGAATACACGCCGAAAACCGTAGATAATTAGTGAAAACAACACCTCGAGCGAAGTTCGTATTGTGTGGAAAGGGAATACACAAAGTTTTAGGGCAATGTTCAACTGAAGTCAGCCATTCCTCCAAGTTTCAGAGGTAACCTCTGAAACTTGGAGGAATGGCTGACTTCAGGGGCGAATCCAGACATTTTGGAAAGGGGGTTTAAATTAGCTGAGGGGGGTTCGATTCGAGCAGTTTGACCAATTTTTCCTGAAATTCCCCATGAAAATGAAATAATTACGGCTGAAGAAGGGGTTCGTTTGAACCCCCCGAACCCCCTCCGGATCCGCCACTGGACTTGTCTGATTTACGTCCTTTCCAAAACATCTCAGTCATATCAGGACCATTTGAGAGAGTATGTAGGTCTCCTTGCAATGAAGCACTGTATTTTAGGTTCTCCTTCAGCAAGACTTGAACTGATTTGACTTGATCCGAAGTCGATAGCGATAAACACTCGGCCACTCGGACGAAAAAAAAAAATGGAAAAATAAAATTGGATTCAAAACTATATTACGGACTGTGCATTGTTGCTGTCTAATATGTGTGTAAGCAAAGAGAAAGCAAGTAAAAGATATAAATATATTTAAAAAGAAAACAACATTAAGTTAACATTCAAAAGCCCGAAAAAGTCTTTTGAAAATGCGTGCCTTGCAAATAATCATTTTCTGCTTTTTAAAAAGCAACAGTGAGCGATGTCGTACAGGTTACGTATACATTGTTTTATTAAATTCCACTTCGGAGAATTTTTGAAATCTTGTGCCAACAAAATATATTACTGCACATGACCGATGAATGAAAGAGAAGTTCGCGTAGAACATTATTTTTCAAGTTTATATATTTGGTTGTTTTTTATTATTATCAAAATTGTAACTTTTTACTGTTATCACTATTTTATGAAAATATTGCTTTATTATCATTAAGTTATCATTTGATTTATAACAACGTTTATTATTATTTCTATTATTATTAAGTACTTATCATAATAGTATTATTATTATTTTTCATTATTAAAACAATGATTCAATCATTTAGTATTCTTTTTATTGTTTATTTTTTTTTATTTAACTGCTTAAAAAAAT
This sequence comes from Ctena decussata, assembly GCA_963989385.1. NCBI lineage: Eukaryota > Metazoa > Mollusca > Bivalvia > Lucinida > Lucinidae > Ctena > Ctena decussata. Next base: position 25,065,015 of record OZ022510.1, read on the forward strand.
ATGTACCAGAAAACATCGACAATTATGTAATTTGAATACACTCGGACCCGACATGACTGGCATGTGCAATACTGTCAAATTATGATTGTTAATGTATCTAGAATAACGCCAGAAATCAACAAATTGAAGATTATCAATTTAGATACCCTGACACTAATTATTTACAACCTGTTAATAATGGGAGAGCAATTTGTTTACAGTTGCTCTCTGTGAACCAGACTCGCTCGTCATTCGCAATGGCTAGCTGTTTAATAGCCGTGTCACGAGATAAAGATGTATTACGAAATGTGCGAACAGCGATGTCTCAGATCAGCCTGCGCATGCGCGCAGTCTGCTCAGAGTCTTTGCTATTCGCTGCAGAGATTCTTAAATATCCAGAGATTCTTTCAGCAAACTTAGAGAATTCTGATCAGATTGCGCAACTGCGCAGGCTGATCTGAACTTTCGCTGTTTGCACATAGTATAATGTCCATTTTCACACAATACGGTTCGTTGTTTTGGCTAACTGTTAAATGGCGAGATTACGCTATGAAATTATGAAGGTGCAGCGTAACAAATTATCTATGGCATGTCTGGGCAGTCATAATTTGTAATGGTGATGAAAGAAATTTAACTGCATGAATTATTAATTAAGAATAATTTTCTGGGAGTCTGATTTTAGGCATCAGAAACCGATTCTGATACTGAGAAACGATTCGCTTTTATTTACTTTATTTTCAAATACTGTCGCAAACATGAATTTGGTATTCTAATGCTATCTGGTAATTGATTTTTTTTTATTTATTTTTTTTTTTTTGATGAATTTGATATTCTGATGCTATCAGTTAGTTGATTTTTTTTTTTTTTTTTTTTGATCTTTTTTTTTTTTTTTTTTTTTTTTTTGAAAAAAAAAAATGACCTTACAAAATCGCCAAATACATCTTGCCCGCTTTCAATGCATCTGTCGACATATATAAGCGAGGATTAACCATGGCACGGCTCTTAGATAGTATTTCAAATATTTCGGCCAGTGTGGCAAAATAAAAATATAAGAAGAGTTAATCCATTAATGCCTAGCGCCCCAAAAATGGGACAAAGGCAAACAGTGCAGACCCAGATCAGACGCCGCAAATGCAGCATCTGATCAGGGTCTACGCTTTTTGCATACGGCAAATGGGTATTTTTCCTCAAAATAAAACAAAATATCGAAATATTTTTTTGTTGTCAATAATTGTTAGAAAAGTAGTATTAGAGGGCCTCATGGAAGATTAGCTATTGCTATATGTGTTGCCCTCTGAAAATAAAGACTATTATTATTATTAGTATTATTATTTTAAAAATAAACTAAATCTGACACCCCTTAAATGATAAATGGACTCGTCCAGTATATACAGATAGAAGAGTCCACTAAGCATAAATGGGTTAACGAGAGAAGAATGATGAACTCATCCAAAGTCGAAACTACGACGAGAGCAGAACCTAAACCTACCAGAGTTTCTGTCAGAAAATGCATATGTCAGTAAAATTATTGATACACAACTAAATAAATTTGAATGCAGTTCGGAAATTCCTTGAAGCAAGAATCGTGGAATTTATCTTTACAATTGTCTTGATATTAATTAATTTGTTCACTAGTAATATAATTGAATTTATCTAAACTATACCTTTGGCAATATGATTTGGACGTCAACATGATAAAAAGCGCAAGCTGGCAAATGCGAAAAACAAAGACCCGGATCAGACTGCGAATATGCAGTCTGATCATGGTCTTCGATATTTTGTCCATGCAATAAGAACCGTCTTACATTGAAAGTTTACAGGGAAAGCCCTGATTAATATGTGCAGATAAGCGCGCTGGTCAGTGCCTTTTCCCCATGCAATGCCTTCTTCTCTACCTTGTTTTCTGTCTTAGAAAGATGGTCAAATCACAGTGGGTCAAATATGCCATGTATTGTGTTATATCTGTTTTAATGGATTTGAAAAGAACTGGTTTTATCGCTTAAATAAGTACTAGCTCTGTTACTTTGCGGACAAAAAAGATAGTATGCAGTAGCTACAGGACTTTAGATTAAAAAACCTTTACCTCTACACTTGATTGAGACGAATAGCAACGACACTGGTGCCATGGATGAATTCTAAACCGAAAGAGAACTGAATAATATCCATCAGAAGAAATGAACCGATATTGTCGCACCATATGCGTGAACATATGTTTGTTGATGATTCCATTTTACGTGATCTATGACGGAATATCTACAATTCAGAGTGAAGGTGAGAACTTCTAGCAGTCATATGTTCTTTGTCATCTATTACCTTGATAATATAGAGATGCCTGTATGGCAGCATTTGAAAATCGCGACACCGATGTTAAATCGCTATATCATATCGATATCGGTAAGTGGCGATGCATTAAAATCGCGATATCGATGTCACAGCCAGTAACGGTATTAGTAAAACAATATCTTGTATTTAATGTAGTCGTATCGACTGTAAACTTGATTGCAACATTTATTTTATTTTATTTTATATAACTGGCGTATTTCGAAAATGGGTGAACCAGTATCTACACAGTCAGCGATTACAATATTTTTAATATTTTGCGAAACTTCAGTATTAATGGATACACCTTTAAAGGAGATTATTTGCCTGCTTCTTTAACAACCCCCACTGGAAGGGGTTTGAAAACAAGACAAGATGTTTAAACACAAGACAAATGAATTCTTCACTACTTGAGTCGCCTCAATCTGAACTGGGAACCGTATAGGGTGATGGTCCTTTGAAGGGTTTCCATATTTATATATCTTTAAGTTGTATATTTTCAAGGAAAAAGAGTATCATTGACTGTACCTTGAAAGGGATATGAGCCGCGACACGACAAAACCAACAATGTGGTTGTGCGCCCAGCGCAGACTCAGATCAGCCTGGGCATCCGCCCAGTCTGATCAGAGCCTTCGGTGTCCGCATGGAGGTAGTTTAGACTCTTAGCTACATTTTGAGCACTTAACGAACAGTCTGATCAAACTAGGGGGAAGCCCAGGCTGATTTGTGTCTGCACTGGGCGCACAACCACATTGTTGGTTTTGTCGTGTCGCGGCTCATATGTATTTTAAAGCTTAAATACATTGTCTTCGGAGAACACGATATAAGCCTGACGAAAGGTCAGGTAATATCTTGTTCTCTCAAGATAACGGAAGTTGTTATTTTTAGGGACAGGAAATTATCTTGAGGTTTATCATTTTGCTCCTATAAAGATATACTTATTCTCAAGCTCAGATTTGGGCATCACGAAAAATTAGTTCATATAAACTTGAGGTAACAAGAGAAGAATATAATATTTTCTGGCCCAATATATCATTTTGTGCCCTCAAGTCAATATGTTTAGGCCCCCCCCCCCCCCCCCCAAGAAAAAAAAGTGAAATGCATGTCCCATGTGGTTCCGTAATAACTATGCTGCTATACTTTGTTCGACAGTTCTCGGTTACCGAAAGCCTGCGTATCAAGACAGCCAGAAGAAGTCCCCAATACAGCCTAGTGACGTCATAATAAACACCTACATGCGGGCAGGTTCTTCATTTATTGGCAAGATGCTAGGATTCCGAGGTGATACGTTTTATGTGTATGAACCCCTTTGGCTGTTCCATAGATACGGCTACTACAGGGGAACAAAGGAGGTCTGTTGGACGTTTTCGCCATCGTGTAGGTAAGATCTTGATTTACATAGAACGGAAGACCGATGGTGACTTCACACGTCATAGTTCATACTTCAGTGTTTCCTAAGTTTCTTTACCAATTTTAAAGTTTAAACATAGTTCATAGTTCATATGCCATACTCCAGTGCTCATATTTATGGACTGTTGAGTATATTTGAGGCATGAACCTACGACGTGTGAAGCATTTGCCGTGAAATATTATGAACCCTGAAAAATGAAGTGTGAATTATGAAGTCTCTAGTATGAAGAGTGAGTAATGAAGTGCAAAGTATGAGCTATGAAGATTGAAGTGTCAAGTATGAAATATGAAATAAGAATTGTGACGTATGAAATGTGACAAACGAAATATGGAGCCTAAAGTATGAAATATAAAGAGTTAAATAAAACTGTAAAAGTGTGAAATATGAACTGTGAGGTATGAACTCTGCGGAGTAAATTATGAAATATAAGGGGTGACGTTTGAACGATGAAGTGTGATATATAGCTATGAGATATGAAATATCCATTATGGACGACGAAGTATGAACTACAAAGCGTGATGTATGAGCTATCAGCTGTTTATATGAACTATGGCTTCCTGCCAAGACTGTCCGCGTGACTCTGCTTCCGGCAGGAAGCAGAATCACACGGACAGTCGAGACCCTCGGCAGGAAGCAGAATTACGCGGACAGTCTCTGCAGGAAGCCATTTATCATGTACAGAAGTCTCGGCAGGAAGCAACAGATCGCGGGCAGTCTCGGCGGAAGCCAAATATGATGTACAGTCTCTGCAGGAAGCGAAAATTAGCGGAATCGATTATACCCTGTGACCAACAATTCATACGTCACACTTTATGGTTCATACTGTCCACTTTATACCATACGCTTCAAAGTTTATACTTCGTAATTCATATTTTAAACTTCACAGCTCATTTTGTACAGTCAACATTTCACATTTTACGGTTCAAACTTCTTATTATCTGAAGGCCTACATATTATATATAACACAGAGGCCAAATGGCGGGGCTGCAGCTCCAAAGCCTACCCCTGGATCCGGGGCTTTGTTCAAACACAGAATCAGTATTTTTTTTATCTTGTGATGAATGGGTACACTTTCAAGTGAGGCAACTGCCAGTCTGTCACTTTCATTTTTGCCACCGTTCTGAACCTGAACAGGTTCATTTTCTCCTCTATGAGCGAATTCTTTCCTTTAAACTTAACTTTCAAACAGACTGACAAGTACTATCAGGACAAGTGTTGGTCGGATCTATCTACATTTTAGTGTTAAGGAAGTTAGCTGAGGTATCCCTGTTTTTCAGAAAAATGTCTGACGTCGATGCTGCGATGGCGTTTTTGAGGAGTCTCTACGAATGCCGCTTTCTGAGATACAACAAATATTTCAAGGAAAACATACAGCCAAAGATGTCAGGTACATGTATTTCCATTAATGTGACTTTCAAAAATGTGGCAATTTTGTCATGTGATACATGTATTAAGATCAGGCTTCTGATCCACACAGGGTAATCAGAGACCTCACTGTTGGATCTATGGCTTGCGTCGTTTCCATAGAAGGCTGATGTGACAAGCGAAGGCTCTGATCAGACTGCATTTATGTGCAGTGTGATCAGAGCCTTCGCTTGTCACCAATACCACATTGTTGGAAATCACAAGATGTGGCTTTTTATCATGTAAATTCAGTTGTCAGTTCCTGGCGAAAGTATGTGCACTCGTAGTACTGGTTAACCGCTTAGGGGGTCTAAGCCTGCCCAGGAATAGTATGGTTAGGTTAATTGACCGTCCCGACATGGCCATAGTTGTTTACCGTGGACGTTAAGCAAAAATCAATCAATCAATTAAAGGACTTCTATGCTTAAGTCGTGAATTTTCCCCATGATTAAAAATTTATACGAATCACTGACTTTTGCTTTGCATTTATGACTATGACATGTAACTTGCATGACAAATGAAATTTCAAGTGTTTGTGTCTATGTAAAGTACGTTAAACATACGTTGATGTTGACGTCATTGTTGAGATAAATTGTAAATTATCCTCTAACTGATCGTTGAAATAATGATGTATTGTATACATTTCACCCTTTTTTGACTCACATTACTTAGATAACAGACAACACTGGATAGTTTTGACTATATGTATGTGACCTTGACCTCATTTCAAGGTCATGGTACACAATATAATCCTTGAAGATCACAGTGCTACTGTTGACCTTTCTTCTTCTTTGGCTTACTGAGTATCGTTCCCCCCGTGACCCAGCTTCCCACTCATATATATTACGTATTTGCATCACATACGTCTGCTGCATGAAGGAAATGCTGGGTCACGGGGGGAAAGTACTTGTATTTTAGTTATAGTGACGCTTTCTCTTTTGGCCGCTTTGACCGGAAGTACAACTATATGGTTTTGCACGTTTTAATGCCAATCAAGCGTAACAAGAACAAAGTCATTGCTTTCTATTGTTATATGCGTGTATTTAGCATGCATTTATGACAAAAATTTATGGAATGAATGACTGATTTCAATATTTTTATTACCTCAAAAAATGAGATATGCAAAAACCTTGAATTTAGGGTAGGTAGGTTCAGACTGGATTATCTCCCCGTGTCTTTGGATCTGAATCACAAATGATCTGATTTCATACGGTTTACATATTTTCGGAAGCTCTGCTAAGAAAAATTTGCCCTCTTTATGCTTTTGAAAATTCGGACCTGTCTCGCCGGTCTAATGGGGAAAATCCTCGCCTTAATCATAGAAGTCCTTCAGGGTCTCTGTTACTATTCATTTAAATTCAGACGCCTACCAGCACAGCACAGCACAGCACGCACTATGCCTAGCTATGGTAAGGTGGACCGAAGATGCATAATCCCAGACTTGTGCCTTCTGCTTCAGCTCTACAGATGGATGGATGGATGGATGGATGGCGATTTTACGCCCTTTTCAATATTATTCAGTCATATCAAGACGGTGGGAGATTGATTATGAAATGCAGTGTGCAATAAACATGATGAAACCCCGTTTACCAACTCCGCGTTTGCAAGACAATGTTGAAGTTTCGTTACACCCCTTGAATTTATTTCACCAGGAGTACTTAATATGAGCGTAGATCCAGATGACAACGGGCGGCTATTATGAGCTACCTCATCTGGATCTACACTGTTTTGTTTTCTAGTCTTTAAATTCTCGATGTGATGTAGCTGGGACGAAGCATTTTTTGAAAGTTTGCAGATATAAATTTTGTCTTCTACTTTTTGGCGCTTTAACGCTTAAACCAGTTTTCCGTTTTCTGTTTCAGGTCCTAGTTGGAATATTTTCCACAGATGTCGAAAGAACAGACAGGTAGAAAATATGACTACATGTCTACAAAATGAAATTCCAGTGTGTAGAAATGCTAAGCATCGAGTTACCAAAGTTCTTAGAATGTCTTTGGACCTCATGGAAATATTTCTCAAAGAAAAGGAAAATATGAAAGTTGTTCATTTATTCAGAGACCCGAGAGCAATAATAAATTCTCATTTTCAAACAACATGGAGTCCTTTACGGCGACACGGAAGTGAGGAACACATTACAAAGGCTGCGCGTGCATTATGCGACAGGATGTCACGTGACATCGAAGCAGGCGAAAGACTTTTAGAGACATTTCCAAATCGTTTCAAAATTATTCAATACGAAGATTTTGATGATCCATGGTCTAAAATTGACAGTTTATATAAATTTCTTGGAATGAGCCATGCAAAAGAAACGCAACAATTTATTTCTAAACCGGAAACGGATGTTCAGTCTGGTTCCAGCGCAGGCACAAAAGGAAACCATCCTTTTAAATACAGATCTATGCTCAAATGGTCGACTGTGAGACTTATCGATGAACAATGTTCTGACGTTTACGATAAATTAGGATATACGAAGTACTCAGATGAACATTCATACAGAAATCTTACCATTTCGGGGATACAGACGAAATTGCCATACAGCATATGAAACTAGTATTTGATTAGAAATTTCACAGCGAGCACGTGACGTCGAAATGACGTCAAACTGACGTCATTTCGACGCCATGTGCCTGCTGGGTTGTAATGACCGTCGTTCTGAATGTTTGTACTCTACAGCATCATCATGATGTTTGATAAGTGTAGCCAGTTGAATACGACGTTAATATAAAGTCGTAGCAATGTCGATGTAACGTTGAAACGTTGTATCGACCTTGATACGACGTTCGTTCTTTCTAGTACTGTATGTCTAGTACGCGTAGAGAAATCTTTATATATTTTTGCTAATTTTATACCATATATTATGCCTCATCATCTACTTCGACAATGACGTCCTTAATGAATATGTAACCGCAGAAAAATCGGGACCTGGGTCAGTCCAAAATGCGCAGGTTACGTTTAATAAAGAGTCTTCAGAAATAAAACAATAATTCTGACGGATTGCCAAATCATATCTGTCAAGTAGAAGTGGACATGGTTGCTACAGCAAATCAAAAGTCAAAGATTTTTATTTGTTTCCATTATATAACGCATGCACGATTATATGCAGTCACAAAAAAAGTAGCAAACAGTTTTGTTCTGGCTTAGGAAATGCCAAAATGACCTAAGAATGGATCTACAAGAGTGAAACAACGTCAAAGGAAGATACAACGAAGCAATGTCATGTGTGAAGTTTCAATCAATTATATTTACATTCTCGGTGCATTTATTGAAACCCCTTTTTGTCAACCATTAGAACGTAATATAGTTTATAATTCAATATTTACATTCTTGGTGTATTTAATGAAAAGCCCTATAGTAAACCATTGGAACGTAATGTAGTTTACATTCCAATAATTACATTGAGACACGCGACGTCAATGACGTAAATATAAACAATGGCTTTCTACAACCCGATTGGACGTTAGCAACGTCATGACGTCATGCATGCCGTTCTGCTGTAAGCAGAAAAAAATGCGTGTACATGTTTTATTGCTTCAATTTTAGCGCTTATATAAGATTTTTCATGAAAGATTTGATTGAAACGAATGTAAATATTAAGCAATGAACTTAATTTTTCTGATGTTTATCGAAGTGTAAACTGCATTGGGTCACTAGCAAAGTTTACATGAACCCCTTGGGGTTCATTCACTTTGCACGTGACCCAATGTAGTTTACACTTCGATAAACCTCAGAAAAATGAAATTCATTCCTTAAATAACTACATCGGTTCACGTGACAATACATGAGGTTGAGTGACGTCAAAATAAACAATGGCTCTCTACATCTGATTGGACGTTGGCGACGTTCTGACCTCGTTGAGGCCGTTTCGCTGTTAGTAGAAAAACTGCGTATAACTGTTTTTCTGCTTCATGTGTAGCCCTAGCGCAAATTTGTGATCAATTAACAGAATGAAAAGAATGTAAATATAAGCAATGAACTTAATTTTTCTCGTATTTATCGACGTATAAACTACATAGGGTCGCTAGCAAGACTTACATGAACCCCTTCGGGGTTCACTTACTATGCACTCGATAAACACAAGAAAAATGAAATTCATTCTTTAAATAGACTCCCAATATAGTCAGCAGACTCGTAGATACATATTGTTCAATTAACGTCACATCAGCGTCAGTGCAACGTCATGACGTTGCGTCATGACGTTGCATCGACGTTGATACGGCGTCATTTCGTTGTGTCTACTGTAATCTGGCGTTGTTTCAACGTTTAATGCTCGCTAGGGCTCTGATTAGTAAACAAATGAATGTACTTATTAAACATGCCCTTGCCAAGCCCTTTACCTGCGATCTGGGTGGGATCTTGTTGATTGCCAGCCTAGCAACAGTCCTGAAAATTCGTGCAGAAGGACATTTCGCATGTATATGCTGCCATCGTTTATGCCACGTTTTAAAGGTACTACTTGCAGGGTTGATACGAAGAAATAAGAAAGAAAGCATGACATTGCTTGCAAATATTTTATTTATTTTTTTAGACTCAAATTTTACAAACTGTAAACAGTAGAAAAATATCAGCGTTTTCATGACACAGATATTTATTCACGATTTTAGCTTAGGTTATAAATGTAATACCTTTCCAATGAATAAAGTCTACATTTTATACAACGTTCTTACCACTTATAAAGTGCCCAAAGTTGAAATAGATGACTTTGCATACAGCATAGATCCATATCAGGCGGCTCATAATGAGACTCCTTATCTGGATCTACACTGTTTGCCCTCTAGTATTTGAATTCTCAAGATGATATAGCTTGAACACAATATTTTTTTTTTAAATTTTGCTGACGTCTGCTTGATTGGCGCATTCTTCAGTATTGCACATTTGTAACTTCCAGTTAAACTACACGCTATAGGACCCTGACCTTATGCAATGTATTTTTCGAGCAAACAAAATGGCCGACGCGAGGATGACAGAAGATGGCACTGGAGATTCTACCGATGTAAGTTGCGTTTATTCTCACGTAGGACTAAGTAAAATGCATTTTAAGCTCAGACTGTGTCTAGACCTTGTAAGTGCATGCAATTTTTGTTCAGTCGACTGGTATATGCAGCACAATTAACCCAGAAAGGTGATCGCGTGGCTCTGCTCACACATTCTGCATTTAATTGGTCATCTTTAAAGAGCAAAAAAGTCTTCAAAAGTTAATTTTCCCACGTATTCTTTGTCAATAAACGTCTATTTGATTTTACTTAGTAAAAGGAAAAAGAAGTAAATGATACCTTGTAGAAGATTTGAAAAAATCACTGATTTTGTTCACTGTACACCTACTTAAAGTTCCAAAACCGCGTGCAAAACAGCTCAGTTTTTTCGAGCAGTACTGGACGGGTATTTTGAGCGCATAATTTGCATTGAGCGGGTATTCTGAGTCAAATACTGTACGGGTGTTCCTAGTATCGAAAGACTGTATTAATGTTATTAAATTTGAATGCATACACTTATGGTATATGCTGGGCATTTAATTTCTATTGTTGTGTGCAACAATGTCTATGAAGATAATCCCTTGTACATTACTGTACATGAAGATAAAAAGCGAGATTCTGACCCTCATTACTTCAAATGTCCCCTAAATTTCCTTTCAAGAGAGACATAGATATCCCCTAAAAATTGGTATTTTTCTGTAAAATGTGAAATATTTGTACCCCCAAAGTCCTCTGAAGTGAGTGTCAGTGGGGACTTGTGTCCCCTAAAATAAAATTCTAATGGAATTTTACTACATTCGACCAAGTGCACGATGTGGAGCCTATATTTCACCTACCTGTAAAATGTGAAATATTTGTACCCCCAAATCACACCCAAAGTCCTCTGAAGTGAGTGTCAGTGGGGACTTGTGTCCCCTAAAATAAAATTCTAATGGAATTTTACTACATTCGACCAAGTGCACGATGTGGAGCCTATATTTCACCTACCTTAATTGCTAACAGCATCTGGCATATTTTTTTCTGAAAGACGAGTGATGTCCGTGAAACTGCAAACTGCAGAAATGATTCCCTGATGCTGAAAGCAGTTGACAAGAGCCATGTATAGCCTCCACATCGTGCACTAGGTCACTCATAGCGACAAAGCATAAAAATTTTATTTCAAAAATACAAAAAATTGGCCACTAAAACCATCCTACGTTGTACCCATTGTTGTTACAACAATAATTTCAAAATACTACCAAACAAATCACGTTTGGCCAAGCCCTGCATGCCCTAAACCCACCACAGTTTTGACACAAATTCCTATATAAGCGCAGACTTTGCCATTTGTTCGATTTAGTGAACAATTTTCGAAGCGTCTTATATAATGCTTTCAAGTAATATGGCAACAACTGCAGTTTTAAAGTGTTAAAAGAAAATACACACAAACACCTACATTCTCTCTTAAACAAAGTCCTATGAGAGCTGAACAATTTGCAACAAATTTCATGAAAATCGACCAGTTTATAAGAAAGTTACAGAAGTTATAAAATTTTGATCGTCTGAGTTCAGAACGAGGCTGTGAGTAAATGACGTCATAAACTCACAATTAAAAATATAAAATAACTACTGTTCTGGTGCAAAAAGTCGCCAGTAAATGGAAAATATTTGATCTTTGTATTAAATACAATCAAAATTTACCTAAATTGAGTGGAAAAACTCTACCTACTACTGTAAATAAGCATTTTCCGAATTTGGTCACGTGACCATGCTTTCAAAATGGCGGCCGCCATATGTAACCATTTTGAAATATTCAGAAAGCCATATCTCTTAAACTGCTGGACCGATTTTCATGAAAATTGTTACAAAATGTTTAGCTCTCCAAGACCTTTCTTTGGAAGTGCTGTCGATGTTTGTGTGCGCTTCCCTTTAACTGGACCAAGAAAATCGAGACCAGTACATTAATGCCTCCGTACTCATACAGTTTTCACAATAGCCCAGATTATATAACAAGGAAGCACCGTTAACTCAGTTGGTTGAGTGCTGGACTCTTGATCGCAAGGTCGCGGGTTCGATTCTCACCAGGGGCAACGGTATTGTTTAATTTATCGTCTCTTCTATAATAAAAATAGAAAATAGGTAAAAATAGTTGTTAAATGTTTTCGTATAATTTGCTTAGTCTGTTGTAACCCTTCTGTTGGTCTAAATTATTTAGTTCAGTAAAGATAGCTGAGATGCCACCTATTTGGGAAAGAGCTGCTGACTCGGCTTATCACTTGTAATTTATTGTTTGTTGGGATGTCTTTGTCAATCTTTTCCTTTGATGTTGGGGATAGGGTTTGAGATCTGATTCAGTCAGTTCCTGAAGTGTAGTTACTCTTTAAATTTGTGTCCTTGAGCAAGTCACTTCACTCTCATTGCTTAGTAGGCTACTGTGCTCGTGGATTGATAGGTACAAAAGCAGCTCTGATCGGACTGCGCAGGTTTGCAAGCTGATCCTGGTCGTCTGTGTTCCTGTATTCATGAAGCGCCTTAGCGTGCGGCAGCATCAGTATATACGTACCATATGATAATGCAGTCCAATTCGAGACTGATGAAATTTAGCAATATTTCTGGTTAAATCCGTTTTGTCCCGGAAAAAAGTAATATGAAATTAAGGCACTGCCTTTGTGCGAACACACTCTTTAGGGTCCTTGAAGATCTTTGATGGGGTGAAGTTCTACCCTAGGCACCACCTTGTCATTGTAGTTTGGGTCAAATTGGCCCGAGTGGCACTCACCTGGATTAGCAAACTGTATCATGCTATAATGGTAATGGTGACATCCTTGAGAGACCGGTGCAGCTCGTGTGATATCCATGCTGCCCTAAAATAAGGCAACTATACTGTGTGAGCAAGTTTCTGCCATTTTTACAAAGGAGAGTCAACTTATGTGTCTTCTTGCATGTTTACCTTGGCACTCAAGTCGGCAGTGTGGCCATTTTTATTTGTGTGTGTGGGGGGGTCCACTCTGAAGGGAGGAAATTTGCTCTACAGGGAGCAGATTCTTTCCTTTGGGCCTTGGCACCAGTTTTGAAGTCACAGAGTCTGGGTTTGCCAACCTGCTTTACCTGAGGGTGTTCTAATTAACCTTATCGTTATCATTCAGATTTTTAACAGTTAAGGCGTAAAAAAACACCAGCTTTTCAATGGAGTGTAGTAGTACGGCCAATTAGTTATTTGTAAATATGTATATAGGTATATAGAGTATATAACTGACCAGTCTAACTGGTCCGGACCTTCTAGGCTATTGGTTGTGTGCTTGCTTTATAATCTTGGGGTCGTGAGATCGATTCCAGGTGGGGTCGCTCGACGAAATTTTCTTTACAGATTTTTCTCCTACTACAGTGGTGCCGTGACCAGGGTGATTACCGCTGGAACCCAAGGGCGAAACAATGGCTGCAGAGTTAAAAAGAACCTGGATTATAATTTCATTTCCTTAACATTTGATACAAATGTTCTTTGGTAGGATGGTGGAGTGTAGTAGTAAGGCCAATGAGTGATGTGTAAATATGTATTTAGGTATATAGAGTGTATAACTGACTAGTCTAACTGGTCCGGACCTTTTAGCATGGTAGTTGTGTGCTCGCTTTATAATCTTGAGGTTGTGAGATCGATCCCCGGTCGGGGCGCTCAACGAAATTTTCTTTACAGATTTTTCTCCTCCTACTACAGGTGCAACTAACTGTGGTGCACCTTAATATTTTTCGCCACTTTCACGTAAGTAGGCAGCCTTTCTGATTTCTTTTTTGCTTCATCGGGAGTCATAGCCCTTCCAGGTGGATCTTCTGTAGGGGAAAGCGATTAATTCAATGAATGGGGGCAAATTCTTTTCTTAGGGAGCTGGTATTGAGATGGAGGGGGCACAGAGATGGGATGCCTGAATTGCTTCCTCTGGAAATGTTTCACTTTATCATTATATAGTAAGTAAGCCATACACTGTCATTAAGAAAATACATCACTTGCATGTACCGAATGTTTTTAGGTATTGTATGTTTTGTACTGTACTTGGGGTCAGCCCTATAACTGGATTTAAGGACAGTTAACTGATTTGATTTTATTTGAAGACGTTGCTAAGCCACCAGTACCCATGAGCGACTTGAGCCTCATTGTGCAGGAAAGGGCATCAGCAACGGGGTCATGCGCTGGAGTAATGCATAGTAGGAAAGAAAGAATAAAGAAAAAAAAGTTTAAGAAAAAGAATGAAATGAAAAGCGAAAAAAAAGGGAAAGAAAGAAAATAAAATACACCTTATAGGGTTTATTCGGCTGGTTTTGCAATCCTTAAGACGGGCTTGAAGGCTTGAACGTCATGCCAGTATCGATTAGAGTCTGAATTTAAATGTCGAAGAAGAACCGCAGTGCACATTAAGAAAGAACCATAGCAGACTTGTTCGGTATGCAGATAGAATGGAAACATATGTAGGCTCGCCTTCTTAAGGTGTCCTTATGGTCTGCTGTCACAATATTAAGCTGCTTTGTGACAGTGGTTGGGTGCACTAATCATCTGAAAGTCCACACTTTCCTCAGCGATCTGCACCATTAAGAGGCAGGTATGCAACCGTCTTCAAAATAATATCGGAAGTCAGTCCTGCTGCCCTCTCTCAGCAGTCCTTATATTCCGCAGCTGAGAGACACTTTAGATAATTAGTGTAATTCTGAGTATTAAATCATATGGTGTTTAAAATTGTACTCATGATGATTGCTTTGATTAGCAAATCAAAGAATTCGTTTGTGTATCTGATTGTTATTTATTCAGTCCCAAAGATAATTGAAATGGACTAAAATATAGATGTTAAGGCTGTGTCATGATTATTTTACTAAATCTAGTCGTAGAAATCAACTTTTTAATCAAATGGCTTGTTAACACTGACCAAACTCACCATTCCTGCTCCAGTCTAACCTTGGTGGGCTCTCTGGTGCGCTCTCGGGTGCGCTGTCGTTTCCAATTCACATGACGCGCCACGGTACGGGGTTTTACCTATGAACTCAGTTCCGGTCTAGACTAAGTTCCGGTCACGAGCAGACGAACCAAACGTTTACAGTTTGAGCTATCCTTTCTACGAACATAATTAACAAAAACGAGAATTATTGTAGCGAAAAATATTTAATGCACATTTCCTTTATAGAGTGATTGCAAAAATAAGTTTGTGGACTCGTAAAAAAAGTCGATTAGAGCACTTGGTTCGTGACTAGTCTCGCGATAACTTTCGAACTTCCGGTTCTCCAAGATGGCCGCAACCATGATCGTTACCATATATTTTATCTGCCTAAGTATATAGGACCAAAACTGATACAGTAAAGCGAACATACTTCGTGTGTTCGCTATAATTTACGTTCCTACGACGATGTAATGACGTCGCAATGACGTCGGTGCGACGCAACGACGTCGCATCGACGTCAATCCTACGCCATATGCCCGCTGCGGCGGAAGGGGACAAGATTTTGTAGTCTAAATGTATATGAAATTCCGCGTGAACGAGTGTGCGTGTGTATGCAAAGCGTTTTATAACACAAATTATTATATATCTTTTTAGTATTCCATTACCTTCTTTATAGCATGATCGATTTTTCCCCCCTAAAGATTTGGACATCTCCAGGCGAACTGTGCAGACCGGGGCCAGAGTGCTGAAAAGCACTCGGACCGGGGTCTGCACTGTTAGCTCCCTCGTTTTGTTTGTCGAAAATTTCCTATTTAGACCAGGTGGACTTTCCCAAGTCGGAAGATGGAAGAGCCCACTAAGAGTTGGAAATGTCCAGAGTTTTAGGACGAAGACAGTGCAGGATAAGTAGAATAGCATAAGTATTGAAACTCACCATAAAGTACTGGTTAAAATCCATTTATTATTATTACTTTTGGTCTACAACAGCAATATATTCCATTCACAAGAATTAGAATTGTACAACACGCCTCTTGCTCATTCATGAAATGCACGGACTGAATCAGCCTTAACCGGTTAAGGCGTTTCGGTCCACTGCATTTCTTGAATGAATGCAATGAAGGCGTCTGACAAAAGTTATAAACATGCAACAGTAAAGAATTCATAGCTACATAGAAAGTAAGGATGTACTAGTTATATGTGATGATTGATTGAAATGCTCTCTCTCTCTCTCTCTCTCTCTCTCTCTCTCTCTGGGCACACACGAGGTTGGAACAGCCTTGATTCAACCATGATTCAACGTCACGATGTTGAATCAGGGTTTATTCAATGTTGATTCAACATTGTGTGCCTGTTGGGCTCTCTCTCTCTCTCTCTTTCTTTCTCTTTCTCGGAACAGTTAAACTTTATTTTCAGCTCTTATTATATAATACCTACGATGTTGCCCTCAAGTATGTATGTTGGAATTGTTGTGAAAATGTTCGCCATAAAGTTGTTTTGAAATGCACATATAGATTGCTCCTTATGTTGTTACATACATGTGTAACCTAAGAGTAATAAAGAATTTGAAATTTGAAATTTGCTTCAACCAAGGAAAACGTTCCGACATGACTGAAAAATTGTTTACTGTGACGTAAAGCCGCAACCCAAACAAACAAACAAACAAACAAGTTTATAACAAAGCACATATTCTAAAATGTTATTTTGACTGACCAGTGAGCTGACGCATCCTACATAATGAACAAAGTAACAAAGTATTGAAGACATTTTTACCAGTCCTGTAGAGTGTCTACTTGCTTGAACAATATAGGGTAAGACAACTCGTGCAAATGCTGCAACTGCGACTGAGGTATGAGGTAGTCTAAAAGCCGGTACCAAAGTCTATAGAAGGTATTTTGGTACCATAACTAACAAGGCGTCCAATCTTCACACCTTTTATCTCAATAGAGAAAATCAAATGCATAAGCATAAAGAGAGAGAGAGAGAGAGAGAGAGAGAGAGAGAGAGAGAGAGAGAGAGAGGCATTAAGCAAAAGGCTTGCTCAAAGCTCGACAGGTTATATGTTTATAACAGCAGAAGTTGTCCACAGGGGTTGCGATTAGCAATTTATCTTATTTTTTACAGGTTTGGGTAGAACACGTTTCTTGTGAGTTAGCTCCCGATATAGTTTCGCATAGTGATGTTCTTATTTTTGTTGCTAAACGAATGTGTATTCTCTCCGATTGCCCTCGCTCAGAATACCCGTTCAAAATTTTCATCATAAAATCACTCCTTCATTACTCGGAATACCCGTTCAATGGAATGTGGCCATGCTCGAAATTACTGACCAGGGCTGGGGAACATTTTGATTGTGTACAGTGGACTAAAATGCTGTTTTTCTCGTAAGTAAACAGCTCTTTTCGACCAAATTTAAAGAAAACATCTTTTGTCTTTTCATCTTATAGCCCATGCAATGCATAACCTGATCAATATTTTTAGTTCGCTGTTTTTACGTTTATTATAAAATATGCCGTCGATAAAAATGGTGAGCAAAGCACATGTTTATGCAACTCGAAACTAAAATGCAACACTCTAGCCAGTATTTGTTAAATCAAGACGTCAGATAGGAAAAATAACTTATGTCTTAAAACCTAAATGAGTATGACTATCTAAATAAGACATAAAAGCTTTTAAATTTACCTTCGTTTGGAGAGGCCACTCCCGGCGTGTTGACAGTGTCCGCCATGTTTGCTCGAAAAATACATTGCATAAGGTCAGGGTCCTATAGCGTGAACTATACTTAAGGACAAAAGTTCTGCATAGTTGTTAAATTAACATCCATGCAGAACTTTTGTCCTTAAGTATATAAGAATTGAACCTTTTAAGTGTTCACCACGGGCGCCAAACATTGTCCCTCTGCACATTGTTACCCAAATCTCTTATATTAACGTTGTCATTACTATCATCAAGATGAATATACAGTCTGTCTTCTTCGTCTGAATCGCTCTCATCTTCTGCTTTCACACGTGCATTAACATCGCCTGCTTTATAACCGTCGAAATGTTGGTTCTCAGTTACCACCTCTGCGCTCAGGTTTCCATTAAAATCCAGTGCGTTGGCGTTCATAGAAATTTGGAAAATTGCGTTATCGCATTCTGAATAAAGTTTTATTCCTTCTTTTTTCACTTCGTCTGTTTCATGTGATTTGTCGTCTGCTACTGTCACGAGGCTGCTATAAAAAGGCACATAATTTGGATCAACAGTTGACGTCACAGATCGTCTGTTTACAACGTTTCCGTTATCATCTACAAAGGAGGTATCCAGGCACAGATGTGTGTTCGAAAATTTTGTATCTATCTGATCAAAACTTTGTAGATCGTTTGCATATCTGGTGGAATTAAGTCTACTTGAGGGCCGTTCTGGAGCAAACTGTTTACTTAAATTCATACTTGGATTGTTGCTAAAAGTCGAATGCTCATTTGAAGACATTGTCTCCCTCTTTATAAAATAGGCAGTAGAATCACGTGCTGCTTCTCTGTAGCCGAAAGTATATTCTGGCTGACCGGAACACTGCGTTGCCATGGCAACTGTCTTCTGCTGCAGCTGAATATTTCTGAGATAGCTCACTGTCAGCTCTAAAATATCAGCCTTGTCCAGTTTGGAGACTTGAGTACCACCCTATAAAAAAGAATATTTTTACTTTATATGGGCTACTTTCCGCACACTCGGGAGTCGTCAAACATGACAAACTGGGCCCGGTTGTTCAAAACTAACGACGTCGTTAGTTAACGTTTCTTTAGAATTTTAAACGTTAATATCTCTAATACATGTATACCAATATTTTTGTTGAAAAAATGTGAGAAGCTTTTTCACTGCAAAAGCTTCTCACATTTTTCAACAAAAAGTATCAGTATCAGTGTGACTGGTTATAAAGTCATAAAACACTTAACAAGTTGATATCTTAACGAGCTCGTTAGGCTAACGATGCTATGAACAAATGGGCCCAGGGAATTAAAGTATTTGAAAATGAAAAAATCACACGTTTCTATTGTATGAATTTCAAGTAGCATCTCACTTATAATTCTAGAAGAGCATGGCATACACCGTGTTCCATGCTCATCTCAATACATAAGTGAGATGATGCCATAGATTCGTTACCATAGCAACTATGGAATTTCCAACTGTTGTGCTTAGTACCTTGGCAGAATGACGTCTCGATGACGTCACTTTGATATTAATGTGACTACTTAGTTGCTGTGGTAACAGATCTTTGACGTCAACGGTATCGGAGCATTGCAAACAGTGTTTGCCCTGCTCCGCCAATTTTTCAATGAAACTACAACCTGAAATTCTTTTAACAGAAATTTCAGATTTTCTCAAACAAATAATTCTCACATCAGTCTGTGTTGGAAGAGTAAGGTCGATTTGATGATTATTCTAACACAGTGCGCCTATAGAAGCAATGGAAAGTTTCCGTGTTTTATTCTGCAACAATTCACTGTCTCGGAGCGCGTGAGTCTAATTGCTGACGTCACTTGCACTGCTGACGTAATTTTGTGACGTTTTGAGACGTTAGACGGTGTAACGTCTCTTTTTCTTTCTAAAATCGCAATAAAACCGTACATTTACCTTAGACACAGTTGAGAATATTGGCGGGAGCATGAACGCGCTGGCAGGAAGGTTGGGAGAGTTTGAATGAAAATAATACTTTTTCAGCGTTTTTGAGCGTTAGAATCGAAATAGTTCAGCTCTAGCATTGACTTGTTGAGTAATAATTCACTGTTTGTCGGTCAGTTGTAAGTAGCTATATCACTCGCGCTCCGCGCTCGTGATATGATCTACTTTACAACTGACCTCCAAACAGTGAATTATTGCTCAACAATTCACTGCTAGAGCTGATCTATTTCTTAAACAAGATGTGTATTGATGCTGATCTTGGTAGGAATGATTATTTTCCAGTAGTAGTCATTCTATCAAATAAAGTTAACCATTATCTTTTCTTAGACAGGACAACATTTGCTCTGTAAATCATTCCCTTATTTCATGGAGGAAGACCTGGCAGTTGGTTGCCAGGCTCTGTACCTTAAAACAGTACTGGACGCTGCCTTAACTCTTCAATATGGAAAATGACTATTGTATTAAATCCATGCTTTTATTCACACCTGGTTAATTATGTTTTCAATGTTGTTACGAAACGAAAAAGAGCTATTATGAAACGAAAAAGGGTCATATTTATTGGTAACTATGACTCTTTTTCGTTTCATAACCACGGGGGGGGGGGGGGGGGGGCACTTGGTTTTTAAAGGGGTACAGATGTGCCGCTGGAACTCTGATAACCTACCCTATTCATGTATAACACAAATGCCAAAATGCATACCTTTTCATGTATTTTGTTTCAAATTTGGACCCTTTCATGTATACTGCAAAAAAGTGCTTAGATAAGCTCATGACTTTGCCGTTAAGCCTTGAAGAAAATTCAAGAAATTAGTATGCTGGAAACATTTGTTGTCTTTGTAATTGATGTTTGTTTCTTTTTGTTAACAAAAATCAGATAAGTTGGCTTTTATATCCAGTGCTTGGAGAAATAAGACCTATTTGTGTATATTAAGTCTGTAAAATCATACCTATTGATGTATCTGGCAGATCAAAAAAGTAGGGCTATTCCAGCGGCACATATATACCCTGCTTTATAATGGAAGTGACCCCCCCCCCCCCCCCCGCCCCGTGTTCGTAACAGCCCTGGTATATACATAGTTAACCATTCCACATGTTATTTCTAAATGGTGCACTTTCAGGGGAAGCAACTATGCAATGTTGCAATTTTACCGTCTCCCTTCTCATTAGGGGACATTCATTATTGGTAGGCCCTATTACGGTGGGCTCACAACGTTGATTCAACATTGAATCAACACTGAGTCAACGCCACCAGTTGACTGGCACAGACCATAATTTATGCCTGGACGATAATCGTCCAAGCACAGACCGTAATTCATACCTGGACGATAATCGTCCAAGCACAGACCATAATCTATGCCTGGACGATAATCGTCCAGGCATAAATTATGGCCTGTACCAGTCCGACATTGACCGTTTAAATGACTGCTCTCAAAGTGGACCGGTACGAGTCGTATCATGAATGGCATTGATCATATCTGTGTATATTCAGTGCAGTGCACAGGATAGCAAAAGCTAGACGAAATCACAGACACAATGTGCCCTTTACATTTAATGGGTACACTTTCGGGGGAAGCAACTCTGCCATTTCTATTCTTACCGCCCTTCTCAATAGGGGTCAACTCTTAAAGAAAAGAATTTGCTCCTCTAGGAGCAAATTCTTTCTATTAAGAGTAGACCTCATTTTAGATGGTCTTCGTCGTCCAGGGAAGCAAATAAGAAGTCACAAAAGTGGTCTCCCTTTGCAAAGATGTTGAAAAAAAAACATGAACTTGTATCAACACACCTTTAAAGTCGTTAGAATATTAGATTCAAATATTAAGAATAAGAGACTGAACAAGGTATATACTGTTGTGTTTGGTATAAAATAACAGCAAGTTTATTATATCCCCTCGCAATCGGCGTTTGGGTTGGGAAGTCGGTAGAACGGACGGGGCGGGGTTATACTTTTTTCATTATGTCCACGATTCCGTCTTTCCTTTTTGAAATCACTTAAGCTTTTTCCGAAGACTTTAAATCATTATGTCGAATTTCAACGAAATATGACTGAACATATTTGAGATATAACAGTCGCCAAGGGGTCAATCCTATAAGAGTTATGCCACTTTGTGATTCATTTGTTATATTGCACGCATAATGAAAAAATGCATGAAGAAGACTAATGGTGAAATTTCAGTTTCTCATACAATTACACATTTTTAAACTTAGCCCTTTCCTGAAGAGTGTTCTTGTTTAATACTGCATAAATACTATGCATACCTTATTTATCCTTATAAACGCAAACGCTCTAATAAACTTAACCAGCCTCATTTCCGAAAATAATATTACACATGTATATTGCATGAATTCCTGTTTGCTTCTCTGTATGAGGAAGCTCTTTAAAATGAGGTCAGCTCGTAAAGGAAAGAATTTGCTCCTACAGGAGCAAATTCTTTCCTTTAAGAGTTGTCCTGAACTGAGAAGGGAGACTTCCTCTGCAAGTATACACATTACCTTATTACTTTTTATTAGAGGCATTTGGCAGTGGCTGATATACTTCACTTTGGGATCTAAATAAGGCCCCCTCCCCCTTTCGTAGAATTTAACAGAATGAATACGCACGGTAGTTTGTACAACCAATATGCCGTCTAGGGCTTTCAAGGAACTGTTGGAATCATATAGACATTTCTGCCAAAGCTTTTAGAGTAAATACATGGTATTATTGGACAACATAATTTAAAACTCCTTTCTTATCTGTTTAAATTTAGAATTTTGCAGGAAATATTTGTATGGGGTGGGGGTATTTTGTAAGGTGTAATAAACTGCCACAGTATTGAGTAGTCTTTCAACTTACATTCATTTTGATGTTTTCTAACAGCAACTGTTTCAACTGGTGTAGGCTCGTGTTTATTCTTTCTCTTCTCTTCTTTTCAACCAATGGTTTCTTTATCTGAAAACAGAAAAAGAAAAAAGTAAGTAACATAGACTGCAGTATGCGTCATAACGTAGCAATATCGGAATATTGTATATATTCGGTTATAAGAAGGTGTTTTTCTCTTCCAAAACATATATGTAAATCAGTCATGTAATTTGGCTATAAGATAGGGGGTTTCTCTTCCAATGTATCTTATAGCCAAATTACATGACTGTATTGAAAGAGACACCCCCTATCTTATAGCCAAATTACATGACTGTATTGAAAGAGACACCCATATCTTATAGCCAAATTACATGACTGTATTGAAAGAGACACCCCTATCTTATAGCCAAATTACATGAATGTATTGAAAGAGACACCCATATCTTATAGCCAAATTACATGGCTGTATTGAAAGAGAAACACCCTATCTTATAGCCAAATTACATGACTGTATTGAAACAGAAACCCCTATCTTATAGCCAAATTACATGACTATTGAAAGAGAAGCCCCCTATCTTATAGCCAAATTACATGACTGTATTGAAAGAGACACCCCCTATCTTATAGCCAAATTACACGACTGTATTGAAAGAGACACGCCCTATCTTATAGCCAAATTACATGACTGATTTACATATAGGGGATACTTTTTGGACAAAAAAAGTCCAGTCTTATAGCCGAATGTATATCATCAGTGGTCACTGGTAATAGTAATCTCCGTTCCGGCCGTACGATCAGAAAAAAAATGTGGAAAGGGATCATATTCGTCCACAGAAAACCTGTCGCAAACCACATATTTGTAGTGTCTTGATCGCGCGATCTCTGGATGCCCTGGCCAAACGATTCGTTTATCTATCTGTCAGAGCATATTTTATTGTCCTCATGATAAACAAACAAATGGGTTGGACCATAAGTTCTAACAACATTAATTACGGTCCGCCACGTTTCGTTTATGATCCAGAGATGCACAGGTCCCTTATACATATAAGTGATAGACTGAAACCATCTGGAGGAAGACACAGTTCGCGCATCGACAGCCCTTCATCATAGTGGCTAAAGCTCTTATCTCTCTACCGGCGCACCATATGCTGTAACAGGCCCTGCGAGGTATAAATACAGATACAGATACATATATTCCACGGACATGGCTCGAATGCAAGGGTTGTTTATGTTTATTTTTTATTTTCTTTTATTTATTTATTTTCATTCATAAACAACGGGGTGTCAAAAATTAAAGCGTTAGCAACAAGCGCACAAAACCGCGCTCTAACTTATACCCCTCCCTCACCCCCCCTTTCCCCCTCCCCCCCCCCCCCAATCCGCCGTCTGCTCCTCCCCCCCCCCCTCCCCCCCCGCACACAATCCCATCTTAAAAAACAGTGTAGAGCTTGCACTTTGCGATATATTTCTATGTTAAAATTATTTTCGAGTTAAAAAATAGCATTTTATGCTGTGTGGTATATATACATAAGAACTGAAAATAAAGACCAACAGAAGCGCTGTGAAGAAAGTAAAAGTATTAAAACGACACTTACCTTTCTCAAATATGTCAAATTTGAAGAATCATGCCGAAGTCTTCCATGTTTCTGCTTATCCATCTGCAAATAAATGTCCCGAAAAAATCTCCGCAAAAAAATCAAATATTTTGCTTGCAATATCCGTGTTATCTGGATTAATCTAATCCTTTAATCAAAACTGTAAATAAACTATATCTATTTATCGCTTATTTGTTCACAGCAGAACTATCAGGAATGGTGCGATAGTAATCAGCATCCATTGTTATCACCGACTGTAACGGCATCTCTGATTGGCTACCCACAAAGAGGCACACGGGCATAGTGTAATGGACTCCCGCGGACTCGCTAATGGTTTCCAGTGAAACTTCTATTGGCAGGCGTGACATACCTACAACTCGAGAGCGAATAATTATTTTACAATATCATAAACTCAGGTCTAGAACGTTTAAACATCTGGAACTAATTTATTTGTAGTGGTTATTGAGAAAAATAATCATAATACGGACTTGTTTAGGCGAAATGAAAGACCATGGTATTAACCAATGATAATCAACGGTGCTGACACTAATAGTTGAATTTATTTTCTAATTATTCCAAGAATAATGCAGAAAAATGACATCTTTCTAACCTCTAACTTCTTTTATTGCATAGATCATAAAGTATTTTTTCTGTTTGTTTGTTGTCTTTTTTTTGTGTGTGTAAAAAATATAGGTATCAACGATTTTTTTCACCATAATTATTTTGTCCGCCCCCCCCCACCCCCCCCCCTTTTTTTTTTTTTTTTTTTTTTTTTGTCGCGGAAAGAAAATTTACTATCCCCCCCCCCCCCCCCCCCCCCCCCTTTTTTTTTTTTGTCGCGGAAAGAAAATTTACTATTATATTATTGTAGGATTTAAAAAAAAAAAAAAAAAAAGGATGGTACAGTTTTAATTCCCAGGTATTTATTAAAGTGACGAAGTCTGCAATTATGACATTTTTTTGAAAATTTTTACTTCCTTTGTAAATCATTTGTAAAAGTAGAATAAAGTTATGCTACCACTATAAATGTGTTCACTGCAGCTGCAGACTGCACGGAAAAGTGAATAATCTTCATTAAAACAGGTGTTCTTCTGTCGCTGATAATTATTTACATCCCTCCATAAATTTTAAACAGTTGATTGTTTACCTAAATGCTGTTGTTTTCATAGTGATTATTTGTTAAGGTTTAAGAGTCTGATGAAATTTATAACCTAGTCTTAGCTATATTACTGTATTCTTGAAAATTAGAAACATTAATTCTAAAAATAAAATATTAAAAGTTACAGATCTTGCAGCTTTAAAGTCACAAAAGCTTAGTTCACAAAGCACGGCTTTGTAATTTTTGCGACCTTTTTTATTTCATATATTTTTATTCTGAAAACTCATGCATATAAATGTGTTTTTATTTATTTTATTATCTTCTAAGTTTTTACGTAACTTAGAAGGTTGACAAACAGCAAAAGTAAAAAGTAAAAATATTCCTTGTTGATCTCATCAACACTGACTGGAGCTTTTGGTGGTTTATATGCCGAAATATATTTGTGCTGTTGAGGTTTAGCAATGAAAATTATAACCTTCAAACACTTAGCATCCTTAAACTAAATGGAAAAATGGAAAGTCCCTTACAACCTCCTCGACATCTCACCATCACCCTAACCCCATTGCAACGCACACACCTACAGACACCCCATTTTTCTGCAAATTACTATTAAACTTGTCTGATCGTCGGCTCTATCGAAAACTTTTGTCCGATTTGTTATTATTTTCTTTGGCGATTTTGTGTATTTTTTGTTCAAAGTACCGCTAGCTTATTTAGTCAACAGATTATCTCCCTTTGATAAAATTAACACTTAGTGGCTAACCATTAACACGTTGCATTATGCATGTACAATGCACAGCTAATGTCGTTTTATCTATTGTGCAAAAATGTCCAGTAAAGAGCAAAGATTTACATCAACATTCTAACTGATTAACACGTTTCGGGCCCTTTGATATCTATCGGATAAAAGGGCGATAATAGAAAGGCATTATTGCGTTTACTCTGGATATTCGGACAGCGCGCTTGAGCAAACCGTAGACCTTAAGGAGCAGTCTGATCAGGGGTTACACCGTTTGACAGTACTTTTCGTTTTTTGTAATCATTTAAAGTCGGCATGTAGACCTTTCAAATTTCAAAAATAAATTTGTCCGATGTAGAGATTATTTAAGATGTCCAAATATTTGGTGAGAATGCGATAACGGTATTATCATTTGTGAAAGAAAATGTAAGAAAGAAAGTGATAGATAACAGCTTTTGTTGACAAACATATCCTAAGCTCAGGTGTATCTTCTTTATTTCACCGCTTATGTAGTGTATGAAAAGCATCTGGCCAGCAGTTTGAGCATTTCGAATAGAACAAATCCTAGATATTACGAAATGCCAGTGTCCAAAGTCCGACGGTGAGCTTATTGCTGTACCACTTACTTACCTCTCCCCCATTCGTGAAATCCATATGGTCGAAAAAAAAATGCAGAAGAAAAAACAACAACAAACTAATAATCAATAAACATAAACCGATTCAAATTTATTTTTGTCAGCATCAATGCGACTAATTGACGGTCTTTCACAATCCTTCCCTAATTTTAAGGTCGAAAATTTCACATGTAAATACGAGCTTGCAAAAAACATAGATGAGCTACGACACAATAAAACGAACAAAGTGGTAGTGCGCCCAGCGCGGACTCAGATCAGTCTGGGCACCCGCCCAGTCGGATCAGAGTCTTCGCTCTCCGCACGATGGTAGTTTAGACCCTTAGCTACCTTTTCAGTACTCAGCGAAGAGACTGGTCAGACTGGGCGGATGCCCGGGCTGACCTGAGTCTTCTCTGGGCGCACAACCATATTGTTTATTTTCTTGTGTCGCGGCTCAGATATTTGATTAGAACTCCATGAACATTGTCAGTTGGACCACGCGAAAAATGGGATTCTATAAAAGATTGAAACAAATTTTCTATGAGCGCAATTTTCTACCTTAAATTTAAGGGTGTCCTCAAATTAAGGAACAGTTGTGAACCTGTGCCCCTACACTTACTCGCTACACCCTTGGAACTTTTGTTATCATTATTGTTATTTTTACCTGACTGTTTGTTTTCGCCTGGCCGCGTAGCGCATCTGACTCGAGAACCAGAGGTCCCGGGTTCGATACCCGGTCCGGCCACTTACTTTCGTTTCTCCTTCCGTTGATTCGGAAAGGACAGTTGTCAGTTACTGGCTTTGGTTGGTTGGTTGGTTGTCTTCAATTTGGGCTTAACGGCCCTTTGAGACAGCATCTCAGTCTACATCGGGCCGTCTCCCAGAGAGAGGGAGAAAGAAGATGGAAATGAAAGACGACAGAAAAATTCAAACCACTCCCGTCAGCACCTACTGCAAGCACAGTAGGCCCTTGTCCTACCTTTATCCAAATAAGTAGGACGCCCCGGCACTGGAAGTTATAACCAGCACCATCGCCCTCCCCCCCCCCCCCCCCCCCCCCCCTCTCAGTTACTGGCGAAAGTACTGGTTAACCATTTACAAGGTCTAACCCTGCCTAAGAATAGAGTGTGGTTAGGTTAACTGACCGTCCCAACATAACCATAGTTGTTTACCTTGGATTTTTAGCAACAAAACAACAGCAAAACAACTACTTGTTTTCGTACGGTCTCTTTGACTGCCAACAAAATGCAAACACTTGTATTAAACCGCGCTGTGAAAGTGGCTTTCATAAGTGGTCCACTTGCAATTATCAATACTGCACTTTAAAAGGTCATTAAAATGTCACGCGCACTTTCCCATTCTCTCGATCGTCCCATCTGTTAGTTTACCTGTCAAAATTATGATTTTTCAATAAAATCTCCCGTCAGGTGTAACGGTATTCGTGCGCTGCTGGGGATTAGACCGGAACACAATGGAGTCAGTCGGCCATAAATTACAACGGAGTGTGTATCGGAATTTTCGGAAAACGTGTATCCTGAATTGTGCATGTTGCAGAGCGCGTGTCGCATCGTGTCACAGCGCGTTGGAGGCAGGTGTAGAGTATTGGCATTTTGGAGGAAAAAGTCCGCCAAATTTTGGCAAACCAAGTCTCAAATGCTTCATATCACTTCAGAGAGAGGAGAGAGAGAGAGAGAGAGAGAAACAAAAAGACAGAGATGTACATCTTGTCGAATAACGAAAACAAATAAAGGTGTATGTAAAATTAAAAAAAAAATCAGCGCGATATAAGGAAAATAAAAAATAAATATGCACATTCGCAAGCTTCCATTTTGCATCGATGTGCCGTTATATATTTTGGAAAGATGTATAATAGGCTAAATAAACTTGCATACCTGCAGCACTACTGTAATCATTACCTTGGAAACTAAAAACAGCAGACGACAAAATTTACATTGGCAAAATTTCCCCCCCAAAAAATAATGTTTCGTATTGAGAATTCAAATACTAGATGCAAATGACAAAACCAACAATGTGGTTGTGCGCCCAGCGCAGACTCAGATCAGCCTGGGCATCCGCCCAGTCTGATCAGAGTCTTCGCTGTCCGCATGAAGGTAGCTTAGACCCTTAGCTATCGTTTGAGCACTTAATATAGAGTCTGATAAAACTAGGCGGCTGCCCAGGCTGATCGGAGTCTTCGCTGGGCGCACAACCACATTGTTGGTTTTGTCGTGTCGCGGCTCAAATGATGCGGCTCATCTGTATCTTGGTGAATTGCACACGTCGCAGATCATCCCAGTTTCATTCTTGTCGCTTTGTGTTAAATTTTTAAACTACCATTTGAATAAAATGAAATAAATACAACTGAATATGTTCTTTTTAATTTAGCCATATATATTGATAGGTAAGGGATCCGTGCGACGTTCTTTCCCTAGCCAACGGTTAGTTATTACTTACATTACCACTGGAGGGGGTCTAGGTACTGCCACTGGTCTTGCCGAAGAATGCCTTTCATGTCTATTATTTCGTAGGATCTTTAATTAGCGATTAATGTTTCTGATATATATTGTAATTAGTGCATGCAGAGTTGTAAATTACTAAAAGAATACCTTCTTTGCGGCACTTATTATCGCGAAATCCCAAGACTATTTCACGCGATCACAGGCTCGCAGTGAATGCTTTTATCTACACCTGTTGGTGTTATATATTGGAAAAAAAGTTATGAGAAGGTATATGATGCACGCGTGTAAGATCCCTAAGGGTTCGACAGCCGACAATCTTTTCCTAAAAGAGCCAGACTAGCGAAAGAAATCATTATTAATGGCATAATTAGTAAATAATTTTGAAAAATAGTTAAAGAAAATACTCTAAATCTAACTTAGAAAAAAATGTCGGACATTAAGGAACGACCCGAAGGTCCCTAAATGTCCGACAAGGTGAAAATCGATATGAATGTTCGTTTTCAGAGTACCGTAAAAACAATAAATGTGACCATGAAAAGTAGACCTAGATAGTTTAACATACCATAATAATAGTAATAAAATTTGGTTGGGGGGGGGGAGGGGGCAGGGGGGGGGGGGGGTCCGGGAAATGTATCAATTAAGTTACTGATTACAGATTAAAATTATTAGAAAAGTTTACCTAGATAGTATTTACATACATTAATAACAACTTAATTGTATATTCAAGTAAAACTTATCAGAGCATTAGTCAATAATTTATCAATGTATCCTTAAAAGAAACAAACAATAGTTTTCACACTTCTAGCTGACTTGCATGTAGAGTCATACGTTGTCGGACACTCAGGGATACATTCCCTAAATGTCCGACAGATTCTATCTTCATCTTGCTTACATTTTGAGTATTTTTGATAATTTGTACGAACTGGTTTCTATAGATGCTGCTTTTTAGTTTTAGAAACTCTTAACATTTTCTCTGACACTTAAAAATTATCTGTAGTCAATAACAAACTAATTACATTTCCCGGCATTTTGTGTTTTTATTATTTCTGTTATTATTATATATATAGGAATCTAGTTCAACTTTTTATGATAATTTTAGTGATTTTTACTCTTACAACGAACACTGATATACATTTTAACCCTGTTGGACATCTAGAGTTGTCGGACATTTAGGGACCTTTGGGGCGTCCCTAAAGGTCCGAGACTTTTTTCTAAGTTAGATTGTTAAAATCTTAAACCAATTATTTTTTAGAAATATTGACTTGTTATGCTATTAATAATGATTTATTTAACTATTCTGACTCTTTTAAAAAAAATAAAACTTCGCAGGCTTCTTCTTCATGGTCTGTAGATGTGCATGTGACTGAGGGGTTATAGTCAGAAAATTTTTATAACTTTTTTTTACTTCTTTTTTTTTTTTTTTTTTTTTTTTTGCTTTGCGAACTTAGTCATTTTTTAGGCATCAGATGAGCTGTATGCTCTAATGAGTGCATAAACTGTGTGCGCAACCCCTCCTTCAGTTTTTTCATGAATCATTCAGAAATGTTGCAAGTTTCTTCTTCATGGTCTGTAGATGTGCATATGACTGATAGTCAGATATTTATTACGTTTTTTTTTTATTATTATTATTATTTTTTTTTTTTTTGCTTTGTGAACTTAGTCCTTCTTCAGCAACAAAAGACCTATTGAGTACATACATGCACTGTGTGCGCCACTCCCCTTAAAGTTTTCATGAACCATGCTGAAACTTTGCAAGCTTCTTCAACATGGTCTGAGGAGCCCCGGTAGCTCAGTGGGTTAAGCGCTGGCCTACTGATCTAGCGGTCGCGGGTTCGAGCCCCGCTGGAGGCGGAGTTCTTTCCATCGTAAACGGGGTTCCATTGCACACAGCCTTTCATTATCACAAGCCCATCGTCCTGATATGACTGAAAATACTGTTGAAAAGGACGTAAAATCGCAAGTCATCCATCCATCCATCAACATGGTCTGTAGATATGCATGTGACTTATGGGCTATAGTCAGATACTGATGATTTTTTACCACTTTTTGCGCTTTGCAAACTTAGTCATTTTTTTTCAAAGGCGGGGACATAAATTCATCGAATTTGCTTGATTAGCATACTTCGTCAATCGTCCGTTAGATTTTCCGTCGGTCGGTCCGGCAATCTTTTAGGCTCTACGGCTGGCCAGCATGCGTGGCTAATGCACCAGTCAGCTACCCCAGGGCCGGGTTAATGCGAGGACTTTGACTTATCTCTCTGCAAAACCCGGCTTAACGCCCGACACTGCTGAAACAAATGTCTCAAATTTGTTAAAATCCCCCGCCCCCAGGGACTATGACCGGAAGGGGTCAATGTCGTTCTAGTTATTGTGACGTTAAAATCCCCCGCCCCCAGGGACTATGACTGAAGGGGTCAATGTCGTTCTAGTTATTGAAGAAATGACAGGCAAATAAAAACCGTCAAGTTTCTTTTTTTTTTTTTTTTTTTTTACAAAGTATATATACTGAAAGGATTTAAAAACTTCCACTTTTTATTGCTGGCTGCCGATCTGTTCACTAATGACAGTGTTAAATATTTAACGGCAAAATGCTTGAAACCTATCAAATTTAATGATTACGCAGTTTATTTGTATCGGTAACTTAAATGACGTCAGTAAAAGAGCGTTACGTCACTGAAATGCATAAGGCGATGCCAGCGTTATCTTATGCAGCACTCTTTTCGACCATTTCTTACTGTCTCAATATTGTGACATCATCCACGTTGCTTTGCAAGTATCACTGCGGATGATGCTGTCGCGCAAAGCCTATTACGGAGACGGCGTCGACGTTAGCTAACGTCATGACCTCTGGTTTTTAATCTTGGTTAGGTGCTTTTCTGACGGTCTTTTGAGCTTCCTGTAAACAGTGCACGTCGTCTGAGATTGTAAATTGCCGTAATTAACGCATAAAATTGTACCGTGACGTCACTTTTTGAAATTTCAGCATTTATCTGGCCCAAAACTCTGCGCCTGTTTGCGATATTTAGACGCGGTAGGCTAAATAAAGCCACTGACCGAGTTCAAACTTTTAAAATTCAATTTGATATTGTAAGAGAAATGTTTCATCAGAAAACTGTATACATGAATCTATTCATCCTTATGTAAACGGTACTAAGAACACGAGGAGCACGTGCTTGTTCCTGACCGATTCGGTTGAACGATTTCAGATTCGGTATATTGATATAATCAGGTATAAAAGAATATATATGCTGTAAAATTTTGGTGGACGTAGCTGCATTCATGTTTGAGATATTCAAAATTAAAGGGTGGAAGTTTTTAAATCCTTTCAGTATATATGCAATATAGGGTACCCTATTTTGGCCAAACAATTTATGTGCCTCGGATCTCCAAAAGGTCTGTATGCGGGCATTGTTTCACTGGTTTTGGAGTTTCCATGACTTTTCACTAAGATGGGTTGATGAATCATAATGGGTCTCGCATTTTTGGGGTATCGTTTTTTTCTATTTTGGAAGTCTTGTTTCGTGTGTTTTGATTGATTTGATGCTTAACGTCCACGGTAAACAGCTATGGTCATGTCGGGACGGACAGTTAACCTAACCACACCATTCCTGGGCAGGCTTAGACCTCCTAAGCGGCTAACCAGTACTAAGTGCACATCCTTCCGCCAGTAACTGACAACTGCCCTTCTTGAATCAGCGGAGGGATAAACGAAAGTATGTGGCCAGACAGGGTTTCGAATCCAGGACCCCTGACTTATGAGTCAGGTGCCCTACCGATTGCGCTACGCGGCCCGGCTGTTTCGTGTGTGTGTGTGTGTGTGCGTGTGTGTGCGTGTCGTGTGTGCGTGGGTTTTGTCTTTCTGGAAACAAAAACGATATCGGACATAAATGTAAATACGAGGGTCATCCAATAAGTCTTGCAAACGCCGTCATTACTGCTTTATTAATTGAGGTAGGATTATCAAATTATACAATTAACAGCTTACTTATATAATACACATATGTGCTAAAAATCATACATGTGCTATTCCTTTCTCAGATATGGGAGGGTTTTGAACGCAAATTTGTGAGTGATACCGGCGGTGAAATTGCACAAACATGACGTATTTTACAAGAGGTTAGGGGAAGAAAATTCCTGCATACATGTTTATTATTCTTTCAAATTACAAGAATTCATGTTCTAAAGTAATCGCCTTATATTTAAGAATTCAAATAAGAGACAATTGTCACTTCACATTACCAGACAAATGTGGTTGCTAGGCAACAAGAGAATATTACACAATTTTAGCAAAATTTTAGTTTTTGACGTTTACCTCTGGTTTCTTAAGGCTGCAAACGATATTAAACAAGGCTCGAAGCTTATATTTTCTCTTATATCTACATTTCAGCATCTCGGGACTATTCTTTGATAACAAATTAAAGGCAGTTTAGGAAACATTTCATCTGCTGTGAAAGCCTCTTCTTCATATACTCATTTTATATGATATTCTAGCCGCCCGAAAAATATGGCGATCTTCCTTTGAACAATAATTATATCTTGACTGAGGGCAATATCTTAACCTTGGTACCGTGTACATACTTCAGTATTATTTTCCGTATCTCCCAGCAATTTTCAGATATTTACAAGGATTCTGAACTAAGCTAGGGGATCTTAAACAGACAACTAGAAGCCACCGCCGCACCCATAATGGTAGTATTCTTCAGTTGCCTAGCAACGCCATTTGCAAGATCATGACGTTTCTGGAAATTCTTGACTGGAAAGAAGGAAAGATGCAATGTAGGAATGTGGATTGCTTGATTCGTTTTTGATTATCATTTGCCTGAAACTCGGCCGTTTGCAGGACTTATTGGATGACCCTCGTAAATGAGCTTTCTGCGAGCTTATCGTTTGTAATTCATTTTCATCTCAAATGGGAAAGCATGTTTATATAGAATGGGTCCTCAGCATGTCAGGAACTAAACTCTTGTAAATGTCACTGAGCGACGTTCTATCATTAGCCCTATCTTTTTATCAAATATGCCAATTTTGAACATACATCCTCCGAAAACCAGATAAATGTCCTTCAAATATGACTGATATGTCCCTGTGTCGTGTGTAAGTTGATGTCAATTTCAAATTTGAAACTCACACCTGTCTGTAACGCTCCGTGTCAGTGTATTGGCACGCGACCGTAAACACACACCTTTGTACAGGTATTTCCGATGAATACCGATACACACGGCTCGACAATTTCCGGATCAATGACGCTATTGTACGGAGACGCATTTTCCAACGGCGCGTGAATTCCGATACACCTGACGGGGCATACTTATAGGAAAATTTAGATATGACAGGTAATAATAACAGATGGGCAAAATGCGGAAGAAAGCAGGTGATATTGCGTGACATGTTAATGACAACGCTTTTTTTTAGGATTTGAAATTTTGCTTAAAAAATACACTTTATGATTGAATGTACGTTCTCTCTTATTTATTCACTTATGGCTTTCGCGGGATAATAATAAAAAAAAAAATAGTAATGTAACAAATTAAGAAAATAAAACGTGTGAATATAATTTTAGACATGTATGTTTGATTGTATGAATATTGTAATGTATCTAATCAAATTTACATGTTTTGTGTTGCTTTATGCACCTCGGTTTGGTTGAAACGAAGGTTTTATTTATTACGTTGACTTTTAGCCAATTCTTCCAGATTGCTGAGAGTTTTCCGTTGTAACTTTATTTTATTTGAACCATATATATCATACAGTAACAATAATTATATTATTATTATTATTATTATTATTATTATTTTATTTATATAATATTTCACAGCTGAATAATTTTAAAGGATTTCTGATTCAAGAACGGCAGTTGTCAGCTACTGGCGAAAGTATGTGCACTTAGTACTGGATAACCGCTTAGGAGGTATAAGCCTGTCCAGGAATAGTGTGGTTAGTTTAACTGACCGTCCCGACATGACCATAACTGTTTACCGTGGACGTAAAACAACAAATCGGAATCAATCAATTTTCTGATATTTGACAACATTTATCCTCATTCGTGCTGCCAAATTCATCGAGCTGCTTGCTTGATATTAATAACTATTACAGCTTGAAAAAGTTCATCTGTGTGTATGCGTGTGTGCGCCCAAAAGTCTTCGAGTCCGAAAATCTTGGAATCTAATAACTTATTCTGACAATCGGCGCAACAGGGCGTTTCTAAGTAACGGTTTTTAATTAGCCACGGCCTTCAAAGCATCGATATCTAGACTAACGTTAACTCTTTGATCTTTTGTTACGTTATAAAAATATCAACAATTCTTCCGCTATTTTATCTGCGTGCTAATTTAATTTGTGTACAATATCGATATACTAAAACTTTAATTCACACCATTCTTATAAAAACGCTTAAATATTGATAGTATCGCTAAGCGTGCTAAGAGGCTTACTTAGATGTTAAACGCGCCGCCACACGTCCGGGAGCATATCACACGTCCGCTAATACTACATTATATCAGCTTAAGTGTGGGATATGTACCAAGGACGTGCAAATGACAAAACAAAACACCGCCCTTATCATTGAATGATATAGTAAGCTGTCTGTCCGGACAAAGAGGGGTGAGGGGATTTTTATCGGGTTATAATCATGTAAATAAATGTTACGTGGGTTAAAGGAGGAACCGCACAGATTAACACACGTCTAATATTTTGTTATCTGCTTGGTATTAATTGAATTGTATTAGCATTGTATTAGTCTTAGTAACGTACAAAACTCTCCTCCGTTATTCACAGGGACTCAGTAAAAACTATTAGTAATCGTCTTACCTATAGTTTTATTGTTTGTAAAACAACTTTATGATAAAGTTGATATGCTGGCCGTATTTTATTTTGTTTTCATAATATTGTTGCACTGACGTTTATAACGGACCCTTCTCCCTCCCACCACACACACACACACACACACACACACACACACACACGCGCGGTCTGACAATACAAAATTCCCTCGAAAAAAATCTAAACTAACTTTGAAGATAAAAGAAAAATATAAGTAACATGAAAATCGTTTAGAATTTGAATGATTCTGAACAGTCTGCCTCTTCATTATATTTATTTATGAAATTATTTTGTTATCTGGTAGTTAATGAAATGCCTGTGACTAATACTTATAAGTGGCCATTTCACATGTGAAAAGCTCATGGAAACTGAAATTTTTACGTGTAAAATATCGAAGCTCCGAGACAATATTAGTTACTCCCGGAACAAGACAAATATTTTTTCTTTAACACTTTATTTAATTCGCCTTATGAAGGGAAAATATGTACAATATATTTCATTCATATGTACATGAAAAAAAGTCATGTTTATCTTTTCAGCCAATCTTCATAGCTATATTTTAGTTTCTCATTATCTTGGCTCAACATTTTTGTATGGTTGTTTGACAAATCAAAATTTTGGGAAAAATCTTCATTACAATCCCGCAGCCTACAAACACATTATGTACGTATATAAACAATTAAATGTCTTCTTTGGTTCGTAAAGTAAGGACAAAACAAAAAAGGTATATATTCTCTTCTGTACAAAAATAAACAACAAAATTATTTCGTAATTGATGAGCCTGAGGTGTAATTCATCAGAGACAAGCCCTGTGTGTTTATTTTGTAAACTTGTTTCTCATTGAATTTTCAGTCAAGTGGAAAATCTTCATCCATATACCACTATTTACAGTAATTTATTCCTAGCGTGGCACGTGCCATAACTAAAACGTCTGTCAGCGGCTGGGCTAAAATTCCGCTACAGGCGAACTCCTTTGACGGAGGGAGGTAATTACAAGCTATTATGTCTAGACCAATGAACACGCGGCTAACAATTATCAATATTGACTCGAGAGCCCGTAGCGAGCTCTGATTGGCTGACAGTATCGCAATCTGCGCATGAACCGTTATATTGACATTCCGACGCACTCCAGGTGTTAATTTCGTCTATAAAATCATCTGAAAATATTTAGGACTCAACAAATTATTTCTGAAAGCGTTAGGACAGGATAAAAACATTCGAATAAAACAAATATGAGTGAAACAAAAATTGCGGATTCTAGCAGTGAAAGATCTTATTTGAGAAAGGTAAGTTTGTTACTTTCTTTTTACATTTCTTTAATCCGAACTAGACACATTTATCTGGTCCGTGTAGAAACAAAAAATAAGTAAACAAATAAAAAAAAATGATTAGATTAAAAAAAACAAGAAACAGAAAAGACTATAATAAATATAACAGGAACAAGTTTTTACTAAAATATAACTTTTAAATACTTATTAACGTAAAAAGCAATAACAAAGCGACACAAATAATAATAATAATAAAAACCGCTATTTGTATGAGAATGACAGAATTTTTCCTCGTGTGCAAATAAGTATTTTCGTTCGTTATTATTGGTTTAATCGATATATAAAATTGTGTGCATTATTGTTATTAATATCACCATCTTTATAGCTATTATTGTTATTATTATTATTACAGATCAAGAAGCCACTAATAGAGAGGAGACGACGTGAAAGAATCAACACTTGTCTGAATGAGCTCAAACACATACTGCTGGAAAACATCAAACAAAACGTAAGTTTACAGAATTTATTTAAGTTGAATGGGTACGCTTTTAAGGGAAGCAACTCTGCCATTTTCCGTTTTACCTGACTTCCGAAATGTGATCAACACTTAAAGGGAATAATTTGCTCCTCTAGGAGCAAATTCTTTCCTGTAAGAGTTGACCCCATTTTCAAAGGGAGGCGTTAGACGGGGAACCAAACATTAAGTCAAGGAAGTTGTCTCCCTGTGTAAACATGGTAAAAAAAAAGGGAGGTGCGCCTATAAACATTAAACCGTTTCAAAACTGTAAATATCGTTGTTCATTATTAATATTTGTATTGCACCGTGTGAAAAACTCAAATCAGGCTTTCTGATATTCAGCTATCAACAAATATGATGAGTTATATACTCAATCTGCGAATCATACCAGTTAGTTTACAGAACAATCCCTGTCCAATGCTTGGGCTAGAATGGAACGTATAAAAGATTGTTCTTAAAACTGATTGGTATTGATCGTATCATGATAGTAACCATTCGAATGTGAAGGATGAAGCGGTTTATTTGTATGTCGAAAAATCGTAAACGTTTAATATCACGGAGTATTACTGTAGAAACTACACAGGGTATTATCGATTCCGCTAATTTTCGCTTCATGCAGAGACTGTACATCATATTTGGCATCCGCCGAGACTGTCCGCGAACTCTTGCTTCCTGCCGAGACTTCTGTACATGATAAATGACTTCCTGCAGAGACTGTCCGCGTGACTCTGCTTCCTGCCGAGGGCAGTCTCGGCGGAAGCCAAATATGATGTACAGTCTCTGCAGGAAGCGAAAATTGGCGGAATCGATTATACCCTGTGAACTAGTATATACACGTAGAAGCGATGTCATTTTACCGTAAATGCAACGTTATGCGTCATTGTCATGACGTTGCAATCATGATATAACGTCGTTTTTAACGTTATGTGCTCACTGAGAATGGACAATGCTACAGTAAACTACAGAGACAACTAAAAAAATAGCCCGATAAAATTTCATTTGTTCAGAAAATTTTCCTCTGTGTGTTGAATATTTTCGCAATAATAAGTTAAGAGTACTGATGAATCTGGAAAGAAAACAAAATGATCGACTATGAAAAAAAAAAAAAAAAAAAAAGACTTCACAGACAAACTGAAAGTAGGCTATATAAACCATGACTCTTAATACATCCAAAAGTGACAAATGCATCCGTCATCATTCAGAAATATATCATAAACATATCTTTTGCAATGTAAGGCCACTACAGCACCCAAGCTCAAACCATCTGTCGGAACTTCCAGCTCATTTTTACGTTATAAACGCAAAAATAAATTGGACATTTTGGCAGATATTTCGAGCTCGGGTGCCAGTGTGTAGGACCCACTATAGTGCAATGCTAGTAATTAAGTTTTTAGTAATTAAATTTATTTATTCCAGGGTGGCACCCAGGTTTCCAAGCTGGACAAGGCTGACATTTTAGAAATGACAGTGAGCCATCTTCGCCAGATTCACCATCAACAACTGGCCGTTGCAATGGCAGCCAGTGCTTCTGTTGTCAAGCAGTACCAGGAAGGTTTCTCAGAATGCGCGAGCGAGACTGTCCGTTACCTAGCAACAACTCAAGGTCCTATTGGAATGACATCACGTGTTCAGCACCATCTTACCACTAAAGTTAGACAGCTAACAAACTTTGATAACGCGGACAAAATAGTGCCAAGTGGAAATTCTGCTCACAGTCAAATCAAAGTTGAAATTCCAAAACCTCAAAAGGCAACACACACAAACTCTACTTTTGTGAACCAGTCATCCTTGTTAATGCCTGTGCACGTAATAAAACAGGAACGTGTTTCAGAACTTTCACCGGAAATGCCAAAATCTACCGGATATACTTCTCCGCAGCCTGCTGTGTTGTCACTTCCGTCACGTGTTCCAATCAGTGTTGCCGAGTCACCGTCTCAGAAAGCAGTATGGCGACCATTCTGACTTTATGGGCTTTATTGACAAATTTTTAGTTTAGTAAAAGCGTCTCTGTGATATTGCTGAATAAAAGTTTAAAAATTGAGAAAAGTTTGTTCGTTTCATTTTTTCAATTTACCCAGTACACGGCTGGTAAACGCGCAATTCCATTCCCATCTGGAAATTTAAATTTCAAGCTTCCGCAAATGGATTGTCAAAATACAACATGGCTATTCTACCCACATATACGTAAAACATACTTGACCAATGTTTGCTGTGAAATACAAACTAGGGAAGTTATCACAAATTTCCTGTAAGTGGCCAAACCGAAATTTCGGATTGGCCACTTCCAGGAGTTTTGTGGTAACTTCACCAGTTCTTTTATTTCAAAGTAAATATTGTGCACAAATATGTTTTTATTAATGTACAGGTCGAACAGCATTGTTATATTTTGGAAAACTTTTTGCAGAATCATGATTTTTTTTTTTTTTTTTTTTTTTTTTCACGTGGGGGCGAAATTGCGTGTGTGCTGCCAAGCGTGCGGAAGGAAAGTGCGGACAGAAACTACTCAGATCAGACTATGCATTTCCCACTGCTCCAGATAAATATCCATATTTCTCCATCAAAACAAGTTGTTATCCCTAATTAGAACCGTCTCGCCAAGACGATTCTAATGAGAGGCCACACTATATGTGTTTTGTTGAGAAATAAGAAAAAATATCTTTGATATATCCTAAGAAAAACCTTTTATCTGGAGCTCTGATTTCCCTGGATTTATAAAGAAAATGCTGAGCAGAAAGCAAGCATGCTCAGGTAGGCAAGTCATATGTACTTTGAGTCTTAAAACCCAGGTTAAAAAAATTTCAAATCTAGGTTTGAACCTTAATCCAAGGTTTCAAATTTTCAGTCCTAGGTTTTAAAGTATTCACGGTCTTGCCAGTGGTAAAAGCGTCTTAAAGGCCCGATTTCTCTATCGGCATGAAATATTTTGTCATGATGTATCGCTGCAAACTTCTAGCCATAGTTTCGTCATGTAAATGACCGCGATTAGCCAACTTTAATCAAACAAAACATCAAATAGTTTTACATAAAAAAGGTTCGAAAACTGATCTTGGTCATTTTAGTTGCGAACTAAACTGACCTACCTTCGATTCCATAAAAAATTGAATAAATGGTTAAAATACAATGTACAGACGTGGAGTCCCATTCACTGTCCCCGCTTTTGATTATATTGTATCGCTCAACGGGGAATCACGAAAAAAGAAACCTATGTGGAACGATTTGTCGTCTTTCAAATTTACGTTACTCATACTTTTTGTCAGGTATGCAAATCCACCACAGTTTTATCACTAAATATGAAGGTTGAGACGCTTTTCATACAGATTTCTGTTCAGACGGTAACTTTTTACCACACATAGGACTATGGAGATTTTAATGCAAATCGTTATGAAGAGCGCTTCTACCGTCACGTTTGATGATAATATGTAGGTTGATGTGCATATGATGAGTCATATAACTGGCAAAAAGTCGGGAGAACACGTTATTGAAAACGAAAAATCGCCCAAAAAGATACAATATTTTCTGGCTCCCCGTCGAGCGCTGGAATATAAACAAAAGCGGGACCCACAACTGTACATTGTATCTTTACCATTTCATTCAACTTTATGATATCGAAAGTAGATCCTTGTAGTTGCCAGCTCGAATGACTCAAAGCACTTTTTCAAACCTATTTAAATGAAACTCAATGACGTTTTACTTTTAAAAAAAAAGTTGGATATTCACGGTCATTTACGAAACTATGGCCCGTGAGACGCTGGCAGCGATACTTCACGAAAAATATTTCATGTTGATAGAATATTGGACATTTAACTTTTTAAAACCTAGTTTCGACAAATGAATTTCGTAAACCACAGTTCAAACTTTCAAACCGAAGTTTCAGAATAACCACTTTTTGAAAGTTTTGACCCACGGATTGAAATCTTTCAAACATAAGTTTCAGAATAACCACATCTTGAAAGTCTTGACCCACGGATTGAAATCTTTCAAACATAAGTTTCAGAATAACCACATCTTGAAAGTTTTGACCCACGGATTGAAATCTTTCAAACATAAGTTTCAAAATAACCACATCTTGAAAGTCTTGGCTCACGGATTGAAATCCGTGGTTTAAGCTTTCAAGGAGTGGTTATTTTCAAACATATATAAAGAAGTTTAAACCCTGGTTTCAGGAAAGAATTTTTCGAAACTTGGTTCAGAAAAGTTAAGTCCTAGACTTGAAAACTTAAAACCTGGGTCCTAGGGTCGAAAAATTGAAATACGCACGTGCCAGTTAAAAGTTCAAACCTAGTTTTAAAGACTTATTTTGTATTTGGCCTGCCAGTCTCAGGGTTATACCTTAGTTGAGCTAGGTTTCTTTTCACATAGGTGTATTAGAAATTCTTTGTTCGCCTGCTGATCTAGCAGTCTTGGGTTCGAAACCCGCTAGAAGCGGAAACATTTCCAACTGTAACAATTTTTCATTATCACCCTCCCATCGTCTTGATATGACTGCAATACTGTTAGAAAGGACGTAAAATCGCAAGTCATCCATCCATCCACCAATGCAGGAATGCGTATGAAAGGTGCAAATAAAATGGCAAACAGTGTCAACCCTAATCAGACTGCTGCAGGAGGCCGAAAGAATATGAACTAGTTACTTCCCTTGCATGAGCAGTCTGATCAGGGTCTGCACAATCGGCTAAGACCGGATTTTTGCGGTATTTCTACTAGGACGTCAAGTGAATCTCTGACGAAAACCAGTGATTAATATATGAAACATTATAAGTGCCATTAAATTAAGGTGATGAAATGATGACACTTGCTACATAATGAAATTACCTCTAATGAAGTGAAAAATCAACGCCTCCAGAATATTGACACGTAACGTGAGAAACGTTACGTAACTGATAGACACAATGATAAGCGTAATCAGCATGCAATACACAGTTTGTGTGTCCCTGGAATTACCAATCTGCCCTCAAGGTGAAAGAGTACACCTGCAGGGGAAGCAACTATTTCATATTCATTGCCTCCCTTTTCGACAGGTGTGGGGGTGGGGGCGGGTTTGGGGATTGGGTTGTGAGCGCTAAGGGTAAACTCTGACAGGGTAGACGGTTCTTTCCTGTATTTTGGAAGGGTTCTGTAGTCCAGGGAAGCAAACAGTAAGTCACGAAAGTACCCCCTTTGTGAAAATGGAAAATATGGATATGTACATATACAGCTTATTATTCGTACGGACTGCTCGCCCAGGTAACACTACTCCTTTATAAGGAGCATAGTCTGATCTGGATACGCACAGTTCGCCAACGATTTCAGTAATAATTCCTGACTGATGGATAAATGAGCCTCGACACGACAAAACATACCATATGGCATGTGTGCCCACCAAGACTCAATTCAGCATGGACAACCAACTTATCTGATCAGAGTCTCCTTAGCTACACTTAAAGCGCACAGCAAAAACTCTGATCAGACTGGGCGGATGCCCAGGTTTGGCTGGGTCTTCGCGGGGCGCATGTGCCACTTTGTTGGTTTTCTCGTGTCGTGGCTAGTCCAATTTCGAAGATGGAAGAGTACATTGTAAAAATGGCAAAGTGAGTATTTTATTCTTAACCCATATGTGCCTAGTGGACTCTTCTATCCTTATAAATTGGATGAGTCTATTCATCATTTCATGGGTGTCTGGTTTATTTATTTTTGATCAATTGAGCCGCGACACGAGAAAACCAACAAAGTGGTCGTGCGCCCAGCGCAGACTCAGATCAGCCTGAGCATCAGCCAAGTTTGACCGGACTCTTCGTTAAGTGCTCACAAGGTAGCTAAGGGTTTAAGCTACCTCCATGCGGACAGCGAAGACTCTGATCAGACTGGGCGGATGCCCAGGCTGACCTGAGTCTGCGCTGGACGCACAACCACATTGTTGGTTTTGTCGTGTCGCGGCTCATTTTTACAAAAATTGCTGTTACTTTTATGCAAACAGCGTAGACCATGATCAGACGCCGCGTTCTGCGGTGTCTGTTCTGGGTGTGCACTGTTAGCTTATGTCCCTTTTTTTATTGGACGCTTGGCATTAATAGGTTGATAAAGTTCAGAGGAAATGTGTTATGTTCAGGTAAACTTTGAAAGATGAGTTTGTGAACCAGATTTTTTTTTTCTCACTGTTTATAGACAAATCTTTCACACATAGACACTTCATTCTTTTTCGCGCGTGTATTAAAGTGTGTGATTAAAGGGCGGTGTGTGTGTGTGTGGGGGGGGGGGGGGGGGGGGAGTGGATGACTTGCGATTTTACGTCATTTTCATCAGTATTTCAGTCCTATCAGTTCGATGGGAGGGTGGTAATGAAAGGATGTGTGCAGTGGAACCCTGTTTACAAAAGAAAGACTCTCGCCACAAGCGGGCTCGAACCCAGGGTCCGCTAGGTGTGAGGGAGTGAGGGTTTGGTCTGCACTTATATTTAAGGCAATTTTTTTCGTGCTTGGTCCACAGTTATTTAATCAAATTAAATTTATGTCTCCCCACCACCACAAAAAAACATTGCCCCCGCCCCCCCCCCCCCCCCCCCCCAACAAAAAAGAAAGAAAAAAATAGCTGACAGAAATGTGTAGCCTGGCTCTAGTCGAATCTTTATATTACTCTGTTAGTGAGATTCGCCTCTGTGTTCCTTTGCAGAGGATATATTGAACGTAGGGTCCGCACAGGGGGATAATTGGAGGTTTATTTAGCGTTTGTTGGTCTATTTTCCGCCGTTTCGGCGAAGCGATTTTATGGATTGACTGGTACTCAGACTTTGCGATTTGGCTTCCAACTTTGGGTACAAACAATAGTAAGCCAGTCTTTTTAAATAAGTATTCGCGACTTTACAGTAGACCATAATGCATCACGCGCGGGGGGAGTTCCGGTCAAAACGAAAGTAGGAGTATAAATGGAAATCCAATATAAGGCTGTACCAGCGTGATTCTCACTGGCTTTAACTAGCTGTTTATTTCATGAATTTATTTAGATTAACCTGATTTAAGCGGTTTCTTTCAACCCCAAAAAGAAAGCAAAGGATTTATATCTGTGTAAAGCGGCGAAAAAAGTACTTTCCCCAATAATGTGGTGTGAGTGTGGTGGGCCGGTGAGAGTAGGTGCATATGTCTTTTTCTTTTGTGTAACATATTATTTTCATGAGTTAACGTGGAAAAGTAAAACCGATAGTGTATCCATGTTTACAGGCATTTTAAGTATCCTTTGAAACAGCAAAAAAAAAGAAAAAAAAAAACTCCTTCAACATGAAACTATGCTATACTTGTTGATTCAATAATTCAGTGCTTGCTGGATGGAGAACAAGATAAATATTATATAATGTCTCATTTGGCCAATCTAGCTTTGATGATGACTTATACCTTTTGTCAAAATGTTGAGGTATGTTGGTGAGA
Organism: Ctena decussata; assembly: GCA_963989385.1. Taxonomy (NCBI): domain Eukaryota; kingdom Metazoa; phylum Mollusca; class Bivalvia; order Lucinida; family Lucinidae; genus Ctena; species Ctena decussata. Next base: position 25,109,988 of record OZ022510.1, read on the forward strand.
CAGACTCACGCAACACTAGTCTAATACCTACATTCTCAGACACACTGAGATACCTAGAAACATGTTGATGGACACTGGTCTAAAACCTACCTGCTCAGACACACTAACCACATCGACTAACCTAGGAACCTGACGATGAACACCGGTCTGATTCCTACCTCCTCAGACACAATAAAAGCACTACCTAGGAACATGTCAATGGACACCAGTCTGATACCTACCTGCTCAGACACACTAAGCAAACTGGCTAGGAACATGACAATGAACACCGGTCTGTTACCTACTTGCTCAGACACACTTAGCACGGCCGGGCACCTGACTCATAAGTCAGAGGTCTTGGGTTCGATACCTGGTCTGGCCACATACTTTCATTTCTCCTTCCGCTGATTCAAGAAGGGCAGTTGTCAGTTACTGGCAAAAGTATGTGCACTTAATACTGGTTAACCGCTTAGGAGGTCTAAGCCTGCCCGGGGATAGTGTTGTTAGGTTAACTGACCATCCCGACATGACCATAGCTGTTCACTGTGGATGTAAAGCAACAAATCAATCACACTAAGCACACTACCTAGGAAAATGTTGATGAACACCGGTCTGATACCTACCTGCTCAGACACACTAAGCACACTACCTAGGAACATGTCGATGAACACCGGTCTAATACATACCTGCACCGACACCCTAAGCGCACTACCTAGGAACATGTCGATGAACACCGGTCTGATACATACCTGCACCGACACCCTAAGGGCACTACCTAGGAACATGTCGATGAACACCGGTCTGATACATACCTGCACCGACACCCAAAGCGCACTACCTAGGAACATGTCGATGAACACCAGTCTGATACCTACCTGCACCGACACCCTAAGCGCACTACCTAGGAACATGTCGATGAACACCGGTCTGATACATACCTGCACCGACACCCTAAGCGCACTACCTAGGAACATGTCGATGAACACCGGTCTGATACATACCTGCTCAGACACCCAAGGCGCACTACCTAGGAACATGTCGATGAGCACCGGTCTGATACATACCTGCTCAGACACCCTAGGCGCACTACCTAGGAACATGTCGATGAACACCGGTCTGATACATACCTGCTATGACACCCTAAGCGCACTACCTAGGAACATGACGATGAACACTAGTCTAATACCTACCTGACCAACACACTAACTGCATTACCTAGAAACATGTTGATGAACAGCAGTCGGATACCTACCTGCTCCGACACAACAAGAGTACTACCTAGGAACATGTAGATGAACACTGGTCTGTTACCTACCTGCTCAGACACACTAACCACACTGCCTAAGCACATGTCGCCAAACACAGGTCTGACACCTACCTGCTCAGACACCCTAGGCGCACTACCTAGGAACATGGCGATGAACACCGGTCTGATACCTACCTGCTCAGACACACTAAGCCCATTACCTAGGAACATGTTGATGAACACAGGCCTGATACCTACCTGCTCAGACAAACTAACCACACGGCCTAGGAACTTCATGAAGAACACCGGTCCAGAGTTCACGAAAGTCTGCCAGAATTTAGAGGACGGAGTCCGGTAAAATGATTAAAATGCACTTGTAAATTCTGAATATATTTACCAGACCGAATGTTTTTTACCAGACATGTCAGGCTGTTTGACAGGGTTTCGTGAAGACTGTCGGTCTGATACCTACCTGCGTAGGCTCATTAAGCGCACTACCTAGGATCATGTCGATGAACACCGGTCTGATACCTACCTGCGCAGACACCCTAAGCGCACAACCTAGGAACATGTCTATGAACACCGGTCAAATACGTACCTGCTCAGACACACTAACCGCACCGCCTAGGAATATGACGATGAACAATGGTCTGATACCTACCTGCGCAGGCTCACTAAGCACACTACCTAGGATCATGGCGATGAATACCTTTCTGATACCTACCTGCTCAGGCACCTAAGCCCACAACCTAGGAACATATGGATGAACAACGGTCTGATGCCTACCTGCTCAGACACACTAACCACACCGCCTAGGAACATGACGATGAACAACGGTCTGATACCTACCTGGCTCACTAAGCGCACTACCTAGGATCATGTCTATGAACACTGGTGTGATACTTACCTGCTCAGACACCCTAAGCGCACAGACCAGGAACATGTCGATGAACACTGGTCTGATACCTACCTGCTCAGACACACTAACCACACCGCCTAGGAACATGATGATGATGAACAACAGTCTGATACCTACCTGTGCAGGCTCACTAAGCGCACTACCTAGGATTTTGGCGATGAATACATTTCTGATATCTGCCTGCTCAGACACACTAACGACACCGCCTAGGAATATGTCGATGAACAGCGGTCTAATATCTACCTGCTAAGACACCCTCACCACACCGCCTAGGAATATGACGATGAACAACGGTCTGATACCTACCTGCGCAGGCTCACTAAGCGCACTACCTAGGATCATGTCGATGAACACCGGTTTGATACCTACCTGCTCAGACACCCTAAGCGCACAACCTAGAATCATGTCGATGAACACCAGTCTGATACCTACCTGTGCAGGCTCACTAAGAGCACTACCTAGGATCATGGCGATGAATACCTTTCTGATACCTACCTGCGCAGGCTCACTAAGCGCACTACCTAGGATCATGGCGATGAACACCAGTCTGATACCTACCTGCGCAGGCTCACTAAGCGCACTACCTAGGATCATGGCGATGAATACCTTTCTGATACCTATCTGCTCAGATACCCTAAGTGCACAACCTTGGAACATGTGGATGAACATCGGCCTAATACCTACCTGCTCAGACACACTAACCACACCGCCTAGGAACATGACGATGAACAACGGTCTGATACCTACCTGCGCAGGCTCACTAAGCGCACTACCTAGGATCATGTCGATGAACACCGGTTTGATACCTACCTGCTCAGACACCCTAAGCGCACAACCTAGAAGCATGTCGATGAACACCAGTCTGATACCTACCTGCTCAGACACACTAACTGTATTACCTAGAAACATGTTGATGAATACCAGCCTGATACCTACCTGCTGAGACACATTTAAAAGAGCACTACCTAGGAACATGTCGATGAACAACGGTCTGTTACCTACCTGCTCAGACACAAAAACGACACCGCCTAGGAACATGACGATGAACACAGGTCTATAACCTACCTACTCAGACACACTAACCGCAATACCTAGAAACATGTTGATGAACACTGTTCTGATACTTACCCAGTGCTCAGACACATGCTAGTTACTATGCCAATCTACAGTTAACTTGCCTTATATCACAATACCCCAAAAGAGCTGATCAAAACAAGTCTAGCTAGACTGTTTAGATACTCTCAATGCTGCTGAATCCTGTCTGGTGCAGAATTCGCCTCTGGAACAGCTTACCAGCTGAGCTCATCACTGCTCCTTCCTTGGATGCTTTCAAGGCAAGGATAGGCTGAACAACTCCCTAGATCAGAACAACATGTTTTTATTCAGTTTCTAACCCGCACCGTGGACCTTCCGCCACACATGTAAATATCATATATGCGTGAGAATGTTCCAGAGGAGCCCAGCGCATTATTAGAAGAAGAAGAAGAAGAATTCATGAAATACTGACCAGATACCCGCCAACACATATATTTGTTTCAAAAATTGAAATATTTATTCACCTTATTATTGATTTACTTCTTATCATATTAATTACTAAATAAAACTAATTCATCTTTATAAATTTATTATATTTACAGTGTCTCTATAATGAACTCGTGAAAAAAATATGACCATCTCTAAATCATATAGATCTAACTGTCAGGCATTCGAAGAATCTACTCCCCTAACTGTCGATTATAATGTCAAGTATCAGCTGTCCAAAGTATTTATTTTGAGAAATACTTATATTTTACTTTAGCTGTCTTACATATATTTTTAACAAACAAATAAATGCTATTTTACTCAATAAAAGTCACGTTTGCTCAGCTATCTATTGGAATTTCTGTTTAGATACGTACTTTCGTTTTGACCGGAACTCCCCCCGCGCGTGATGCATTATGGTCTACCGGGATAAACCGAATGGCCGACTGTGAACAATTCATCACCGGCTGCTTTCCTTCAATTGACCAAGAAATTGTTCATTATGTAAATGGTAAGCCAAATCAACAACAGAGAGGTCGACAGAAAGCTATTTACTAGTTTTGAATCGTTTTTGTCTAATTTACACTTCTAAATATCGATGAATTTGATGTAGAACCTGATTGTGCAACTTCAAGGTTCACACGTTTTCTCAATTTTGTCTCGCCTTTATCGCTCCCTCCCTTATTACTCCTAATCAAAACATTGGAGGACTTTTCAGTGATAGGGGAAAAACAGCAGTAGATTTTAAGCTGAATTGGGACCAGGAAACATCTGTGTGCTTTGTCGTTCAAGGAGCGAACTTGTTTCTTCAATTTTTGTCTCCCTTTGCTCTCCCTCCTTTAACGCTCTGTTCTACCTCTTCATATGGCATACACCCTCATACTCGGATTGGATCACATCTGATCACTACGTCATCAATAGAGCAGTGGCTCATATTGCACTTGACTCTGAAGCCAGAGGTCGTGGGTTCAATCCTTACCCAGGGCGAAATCTTCCTGTGTCCAAACGCTTTTTTCTAGCGTCATCTGCAAGGATGATGCTAACAAGTGTGCCGTCCTTCAGATCGGGATGTTAACTGGAGGCCCCCTGTGCAGGGAGAGTCATCCCCTGTGCAGGTTAAATATCCCTACTATAGCTACATGGCTTAATGTAGGCTTTCATCCTGCAACGGAGTGTACAAAAGTACACCTGCTCATAATACTCTGAAAAGAGGGTGTAGCAGTATATATAGAAAGAAAGAAAGATATCTATAAAATTGTAATAGACTATCGGTACCTTAACATTATTAGTCATTAAAAGTTTGAGGCAGATTTTATGCATTGGTTAAAATTGCTGCACCTGCTGATGGAATAACAGACATTGCAGGCCCTGGTCAAAATGCTATATGCTCAAGCACTTATGTTCCAACATCAGTGTTCCCATTCACGTAGAATTGTGCGTGAATCTCGCGGAAATCATTCTCATCACGCATAAATTTTGGGACAAGAACGTGCATTCACGCGCATATGTTTCTCTCAAAAAATATAAAAAAAATCATCATTTTTCTTCATTCTATTGCGAGTCTGCCAGGCCAGATGATTTTTGTAGCCGAGAAGAGAGTCAGAAGTCGCTGTTTTGATCTGAAATGCGGGCCGTAGTAAGATACCATGCTTTCATTCACATCCGTCACATCCGTTCTACGGCCAATCAAATTCATTATTGGAAAACACTACCACCAATCGGCTGCATGAATATTAATGACATGCGCAGTCATGATGCACACTAGAACTGTCATAATGGCGGACAGAATTTGTCCGTATTTTTGCGTTTATTTTTCGCTGTTTCTGTTTGGAAATGGCACTTTCTATTTTTCATTTGGAAAGGAATCCATCAAATGATTAATATTGGATAGAAACGAGGACCAGAAAAAGACATGACAGCCGTTTTCTTCGTTTTTTTTCAGGCTTCAATTGGAAACACATCGGCACTTAGTAGTGTTTGTAAAAGAAGCGGACCAAGGGTTCCGGGTCATTTCGGCCCATGTCCATTTCGGCCCATAACTTTTTCGAGATAAAAAGTCATACCCGTAAATTTTACTTCATACCCGCAAATTTTATAGATAGGGGGTATAAAAACCCTCAGTTTAAAATTTGAGTGGGAACACTGAACATTTTGGTCGTCACATTACTAATCACCATACCAAAGCAATCAAGCAAACCTCTATCCCACCACTTAAAATTGAAAACTTTTTATGCTCCCGAAGGAACTTCGGATGGCATATTAAAATCGCACCATCCGTCCATCTGTCTGTCCAGTACAAATCTTGTCTCAGCGATAGCTTAAAACCTACAGAAGCAAATTTGATGAAACTTCACAGAAAGATAAAGCATAATGAGAAGGTGTGTCACATGAAAGACACACCCAAGGTCAAGGCAACAGTTGGGTCAAAGGTCAAATTGTATCTTAAAAGTGTGTCTCGGCAATAATTTTAAAACTACTGAAGCAAATTTGTTGAAACTTCACAGAAAGATAAAGCATAATGAGAAAGTGTGTCTCACGCAAGACTCAGGTCCCTGCACCCAAGGTCAAGGCCACAATTGGGTCAAAGGCCAAATTGTCTCTCAAAATTTGGTCTCAGCGATTACTTATAAACTACTGAAACTTCACAGAAAAATGAATGATAATGAGAAGGTGTGTTGCACATAAGCTTTGGGTCACCAGGTTCAAGGTCAAGGTCATTATTAGGGATCTAAGGTCAAATCTCGCCTCTGTGATAAATTGCTGAAGCGAATGTCATCAAACTTCACAGAAAGGTAAACCATAATGAGAAGGTATGTTACGCACAATATTTATGATCCCAAATCTAAGGTCAAGGTCACAATCTGGGTTCAGAGGTCAAATTATGTCTCTGCAATTACTCAGAAAAGTACCAAAGCAAACTTTAAAGAAAGATAAAGCCTAATGAGAAGAATTGTCATGCACAAGACATAGGTTCCCACACCCAAGGTCAAGGTCATAGCCAGAGGTCAAAGGTCAAGTCATTTATCCTCAATTACCTAAAAACTTCTGAAGCAAACTTCATTAAACTTCATGAAAAGGTATAAAACAGTGAGCGAATATGTCAGAAACAAATTATGGTTCTGTTGCCCAAAGTCATGATCACAATCAGGGCTCAGAGGTCAAATCATGTCTCTGAACTGACTCAAAACTGCTGAAGTGAATTTCATCAGTTCCACTCAAAGGTAAAGCATGATAAAATGGTCAGGTAAAGAAAAGTAATGTATAATGATAAGTTATGTCAGGTGCAACATTTAGGTTCTCACACCCAATGTCAAGGACACAACACTGTTTGGTTAGTGGTTGAATTAAGTCCCCTTGAATCCTCTTAAACTTCCAAAGTGCATTTTAACATTACAGAAAAGTAAAACCAAATGAGAATGTATAACATATGCAAGACTCAGGTTATATGTTCAAGGTCAAGGTCACAACTAAGGCTCAAAGGTCAGTTTAAGGGGCCTTCGGGCTGAAGGGGCATTTGTTACACACAGTAACTTTTCTTTTTTTTTTGGAGAAAGAAATAATAAATAAATAAATAAATAAAATAGATAAAGAAAATAAATATATAATAAGAGCAGAATGCAAAATGTTGTCAGTTGTAGCATATAATCAGGATTCTATATGTTCTTCCTGCTCAAGCAGTTAACATACAGTACAGAAGTGTTTTTCAAAAGCTCGTTTGTGATTAAAACCCCATCTTTGTAACTTTGCCATAAAGTACAGCTGCTTCTACGAAAACATTTGGTACAGTATAATGGGGCTTCTAAAAAATATGGGACGAAATGTCCCGGAATTATGGGATGAAACGTCCCAAGAAGGAAAATGGGACGAAACATCTGGGATGAAATGTCCTGGGACAAAGCGTCCCAGGACAGATAAATGTCCTGGAGCTCTACACACAGCCTTTCACTATCACTCTCTCATCGTCTTGATTTGACTGAAATACTGTTGAAAAGGATGTAAAATTGTGAGTCATTCACCCATTTAGGATGGAGGAGTGCAAAAAGTAGTGCTAAGCTGAACAGGGGGCTGGGAAATACAGTGTGAAACCACCACAACTCAGAAGGGATCAGTCAACCAGTCATAAATGCCAACACTGGGGCATCCAGCTGATCTTTGTCATATGTTGGTTGATGCACAATTTTACAATAACTCTAGTGATATGATCTACCAGTGGTCTTAATATTTACAGTCAACCCATTCATACTTGCTACGGAATATAAACACACACTTTATTTTAAAGAATTTAAAGAAGAACATCTTTTCTTATGTAAAGATCAAAAAAGTGCAATTTTCCCTTCTTGTTTACATTTCTGCACTCAAAACAGTGAGATGCCTCATCTTGATCTACACTGTTTTCCCTCTTTTCTTTGAATTCTGAATATGATAAAGCTTGGAAAAAAATGATATTCTGCAAACATAAATTTTGTCCTCTACTTCCTTTTATATGCTTTTGCTTTAAGGATTAATACTTTAGGTCTTTTGTAGGACTAGGATACCACCTATACACTGTTCCTATAAATCAATAAAAGTTGAGCGTGACTTGCATGTGACATTTTTAACTTATCATAAACAGCGTTTTTAGCAATCATCATTTTCTCCTTCATAATTCAATGCAATGATGAAGCATATTATTGATGAATTGTTAGCCCAAATTTGTCATTTTCCTACCTTTAATTAGACTTGACCGTTTGACAACCTGGTGGTATCACTATGATGTCTGTTGTAACTGCAAGACTATTGCTAGTTCAAAGAGATAAGTGAAAAAGAAGAACTCTCTCAAAATGTTAATTTTCCTTAAAAATTTCCAAGTATTGGGACCGATAGGTCTAAACAAATAGTGCAGACCCAGATCAGAGTCTGATCAGGGCATACACTGTTTGCCATTGCATTTGCATATTTTAGATGCATATCTACATTGTAAAACCAAACTGTTCCAATTTTTAGACAATTATGGTAATCATTTAGGTGTCTCAATTTTATGGTATTCTCAAATCACTTATAATAGTGTGTTAAATATAGAAATATTTAGACCTATGAGGTCTTAGTACCAACGCAGTGATCTCCCCAGACTATTATTAAAGGCATGTCACTTGCAGCATGCTTTCCTCTTCAAATTGCCTTTGCAACATGCCTTAATTTCTTATGAAAATTTATAAAAATGCTATTACCGGTACTTTCATTTCATTGCCAGTAAAGTTGCTTTAAATGTATTAAGGATCATCAATAAATTATTTATGATGTAAATTTAGGCTAATTTTGACAAAGCCTTGCTATATTAAGGATTTTAAAGATTGATCAACAAGTCAAAATCTGATTTGGGTGTTGAAAGCGACATGCCTTCTGAAATTTCTGGTTAGAACACAGCAACCACTGGTCTTTTTTTATAGGTATGCTTGAAGATGGATTGGAAGACTTCAGAACATCAGAAGATCTCTATGATGCCATCGGTCCGCTACTGGAACAAGTTGACGACAGCAAGACCGAAGATGACATCAGAGAAATTTGTGATCGGCTGTATAATCTAGTCACAAAGGGGTAAATGCCATAATAATCCTATTGAATGCCCCTGCTGTAATAAACACCCTCTGCTTCTTTTCCAGAAAAATAATGTTATATTGTTATATTAACTTGCATAAATTCCTGTTTACTTCTCTGGATGAGATAGTGTTACGAAATGGATCTAATCGTCCACTATGTCGTCGAGATTATTTTAATCCTTTCAATCAGTAAGGCTACAGTTTTTAGGGTAACTGTGGTAATAAAACATTTACGGAAATTGTGGCTACGTTATGCATGGGTTGTTTGTGAATACCTCTCGTGGACAGCGTATTGCATGATTTTAAGGTGAATACCTGCACGAGTCTTTTGATTGTGGAAAGCGTGTTGCATGATTTTAATGTGAGACGCATAGTATTTATACGCCTATCTTTTAATGAAAAGTTAGACGTGGCTGTTTAATTCTTGATGGATGTTATATTGTTGTGTGCCCAGATTCTGTGTTAAGACCTAGAAGGGTAAGATTTTATTATATTTATTTAGAATAGTTTGGCTAAGAATGAAAAATGTGACTTCTGATTGATATGGTATGATTATATGTGTCGACTGATTTGATTTTGTTGGCAGTGATCAGGCTGCGCATGTGTCGACCGATTTTGTTAGTAAGCATGCTGCGCATAATATTTGTATATTAGGAAGTTTTGTAAATTTCGGAAATAGTTTATATCACTGATGTTGGTTGCAATGGTGTGCGTCTATTTGACGTCCAGTGACGTCAGTTGCATTCATGTTATTCATGTGACGTCAGTTGCATTCATGTTATTGCGACGTCAGCACTTTTTATATTAGTTTCACGTATACGTGGCCTATAGAAGTAGATTGATTTGTAATGGAACTAATTTATATACTCGTGACGTCAATTGACGCCATAGCATGCACCACATTAAGGGTTTTTTCCATAAGTTATAATGGTAGCATTTGGTCATCATGCGTTTGATTTGCCTTCATTAGACGGCGTCATATGGTATAACATCATGGATGTCATGATGTCAGATCAAACGTTATGATCCCAAATGTGTTAGAAACGCTTATTCAGTTAATATATTCTATGGCAAATGGTATTACGCTTAGTTTAAAGAAATGAATTAATAAATATGCAAGTTAGATTTTGGTCGATCAATTTAATGTAAATAGGTCATTGTTTAGATTATTCATGTTTTATGTGGGGTATGTCATGGTAATGCCTGTTGACGTCAGTATACTTCTTGACAATGTTTGACGTCAGATCCTTCGACGCACATGCGTAGTAGGATCTACGTTTCTTCATTGGCGGAAGTGGTAAGCACACTTTTAGCTTTACATCGTGAGCGCGAGTCGTGTCTAGTGACACGGCTGGCGTGTGCACGTTATGCTCGGCATTCGCCGAGGGCGTTGTATGGTATTTCCAAGACAGGCCCAAGTCTTACGCATTGTTATTATGTAGTTACAATGTATTAAGTGTAAGTTCGTTATTTTTAGACACATCAAGTCCGGCAGTCAGCTGTTAGGGCTTAGAGCCACGTCTCACCTGGAGATGCGATATACGTCTCCAGGTTAATACCAACCCGGGTAGAGGCAGTTACAACGCCGTTTGTGCAAGGTTCCCAAGCAGAGGCGGGAAGCACAAAATGTAGGCGGAAGTGGTTAGCACAGTTTTGCCAGATTCTGTGATAAGATCTGAAGGTCACATCAAGTGTGGGACAGTGTTGGTCCACTAAGGTGTTTTAATATATATAGACTGGTCCCTGGTACAATCCAGGGAGCGACCAGTATATAATCGTGCACGTGTTTATATGAGTTGGTGTTCCTCATGATATATGGACTGGCCCATGACATGATCCAGGGAACGACGAATTGAAGTCTACCAACATAAGGCCTTGTTTTTTTGTATGAGCTCAAACTGACATCTTTTGTTCTTTGTGTTTTCCTTTAGTTCATGGCGCTGAGCCGAGTACGGTGTTGACGTCAGACAGTAATCTATTTGCGTATTGTACGCAAATCGATTACAGATTTGAAACAAACACCTTACTTGGGCCAGCGACATGAACTGATATGTGTTGTATATTATTGTAATTGTGACAGTTGTAAATTGTATTGTTGTATATAGAATTTACATTATATATAAACTTCAAAAATTCTAACGTTGTTAGGGTTTCCTTGTTAGCGTATTACACTGGTAGATAACCCTTTAACCGGAAGTCACCCTCCGCCGTCCTGGCGACGCATAAGGCTCTACACCCGTGTCGACCGTGTGTAAAACCTTCTGCGTAACATGGTGTCATGAAGTAACGGGATTTGATTTCCGGTTAATATCTGCCAGTGTAACACATTGACAATATATACAGAATCTAGGCACAATTTTGTCAGACATTTTTTTATTATTATTATTGACTTTCTGATTGTTCTTTTCTAAGGTGACGTAAGGCTGTGAATTTTAGGGGAGCAATTTTGCCACTAAATTCTTTGTAAATGTAACCTACACTCAATTAAGGTCAACTATCCTTATTCCCTGCGTGATGAAGTGCGATAGCCCATGCACTAATTTGTGATAAAATGTAACAGGTTGCATATCTGAGTGGGGAAACTGAGGTATATAGACCTGAATTGTCTTGGCACGGATGATACGTATTTAGTTTTAAGGTCCGGTTGAGTACCTTGGCACTGCTGTTGCATGACAATCTGTAAGTTTATTAACCTAAACGTTTTGTACGTTGTGTCGTAACCGTTACTGAGGTCCATTTTATGTCCTGATTTAGTAACGTAGGTCACTCGTAACGTTATATAATATCGTTACAATGAATTAAACCTAATAGCGGAATCTTAAGTTTGATTTACCGTTGGTATCTAATATGGTTTTGTAATGTAGGACGTACAGTTGTCGTGTCAGTGTTAATACGTTGCGTTACATACGTTACGTTTGTATATCCGATACGCTAGATCAAGTTGGGCGTAATTGTATGTGGGTTATTTACGTCATCTAATTACGTCATCTAATAGTGAAAAGTAATTCTCGGCAAAGTCAGCGTCAGTTTATGATGTCATTTCCGGTCTGTTATGACCGTAACTTTAATGGCTACGTCCAGATCGCGAGTATACTAATTAATCAACGTTTTAGTTGGATTAGTTCTTTATTATTATTGTTAACGTTTTAGTTAACGTGTGTGACTATAAGTGAACGTCGGTTTCAGTTAAGTTGACGTGAGCATTACGTTAAGTATCATGGATCAGTTAGTTAAGACGGGAAAGGAGTTAGGTTATGAAGGGCAGGCATTGCAGGAATTTGTAAAGCAACAGCAAGAGACTGAAAGGGCAGAAAGGCACGCGGTAAGGGAACTTGATAAAGAGAAGATCGCGGCAGAGAAAGAAAAGATTGCGCAGGCCGATAAAGACAGGGAAATTGAGTTAGCGAAGATCGCGGCGGAGAAAGATAAGATTGCGCAGGCCGAAAAAGATAGGGAAATTGAGTTAGCTAGGATCGCGCAGGCTGAAAAGGATAGGGAAGTAGAACTAGCTAAGATTGCGGCGGATAGGGAAATCGAGATGGCGCGAATTGAAAGCATAGAGCGGCAAGCCGAGAAAGATAGGGAAGCTAAGTTGTCTCAAGTCGAAAGCGATAAGGAAGCGAAGTTGTCGAGCGAAGTTGAGTTAGAAAAGTTGAAGTATAGTTTTGAATTGCAGCAACGCGAGTTGAAGAATCAGATAGATTTGCAGAAGGTAACGTTTAGAGTTGAATTAGAAAAACAGAAGGCTGAAAAGTTAGCGCATGCGCGAGATCCCAAGTTACCGTATTTTGATGAAAGTAAGGACAAAATGGATAGTTACTTATCAAGGTTTGAGAAATACGCGACGGCGAATAAATGGGATAAAAACGTTTGGGCTGCATATTTAAGCGCATTACTTAAAGGTCGCGCGCTTGATGTCTATGATAGATTGTCTGTAGATGATGCAGCGGATTATGACAAGTTGAAAGATGCGTTGTTAAAGAATTTTGATATGACTGAACGCGGATTTAGGAAGAAATTTCGCTATGATAGGCCCGAAAAGTCCGAAACGTTTATTCAGTTTAGTAGTAGACTTAGGTCGTATCTTAATAAATGGTTGAAAATGGCGAAAGTAGACCAGTCTTACGAAGCTGTTTGCGATTTTTTCGCTAGGGATCAGTTTTTAGAATCCTGTAGTAAAGAACTATATGTTCATTTGAAACCGAAAACATTCACGAATCTAGGTGAGATGGCTAGGGAAGCAGATTTATTTGCAGAAGCACGTGGCGGTGTCTACGCTTGTGTTAATAAGGGGCAGCGTGATAGTAAGGGCGTAACTCAGAGTAGATCTGATAATAAGCCGAGTGCGAAGCCAGAGATAAAATGTAGTATTTGTGGTAAGGGACATTTAACATATAAATGTTTTAAGAATCCCGATAGGAAGCAAGCATATAGTGCGGAGGTAGGTGCAAGTGCAAGCGGATATAGTGGAAATAAGGGGAGTAGTTATGCACCGAAAGATGAGACACAAAGATCACAGAGTAAGAGCGATACTGTACAGACGAAGGGTAGTAATTCAGATCGTGGCCGTGGTCGGGGTTATTCCCGCGGATGTGGTCGGGGTGGCGGACATCAAATGAGCTTTTGTAAAACTACAATGAATAGGTCTCATGAAATTGAAGGTCTCTATAAGAGTAAGGAAGAAAGTCCATTAATCAATGATAACGTGGATAGGGAAGGTGTCTGTTACTTTTTAAGGTCGCGATTACAAACAGCGCAGGGTACGGTTAATGGTAAAACAGTTGTAGTTTTAAGGGACACAGGTTGTACTGGGTGTGTCGTTCGTAGAAACTTGGTTTCTAATGATCAGTTACTTGGTAGAGAATCTGATGTAACTTTGATTGATGAATCTACCCAAAGGTATCCCTTAGCAATGGTTGACATAGATTGTCCATTTTTCACAGGAAAAACAGAGGCATTGTGCATGGAAGATACATTGTATGACCTGGTTATTGGAAATATTGACGGGTCAAAACTTCCCGATATGTCCCATTTTGCAATGGCGGCAGTGACTAGGTCACAAGCTAAACAAGGTGAAGAGGTCTATAGGAAACTTAAAGTTCCTGATCAAATTATTGCTAGTGATAAGGAGGCATTGAAGCAGGCCCAAGTTGTTGACCCTAAATTGAATGGCATAAGGCAAAGAGTGGAATCTGGGAATGTGACTATTAGTCGTGGATTGAACCGAGGTGAAACTAAGTTTATCCGAAAGAAAGATTTATTGTATAGGCAGTTTACTAAGGGAAACAAGGTCACTTTGCAACTTATTATCCCTGAAGGTTTTCGTGAAAAGGTGTTAAGATTGGCGCACGAAACCTTAATGTCAGGTCATTTGGGCATAAAGAAAACTATGGATAGAGTGTTGACTGAGTTCTTTTGGCCTGGAGTTTGTGGTGATGTGGCAAGGTTTTGTAAATCTTGTGACATATGTCAAAGGACTATTCAAAAAGGTCGTGTCACTAAGGTTCCTTTAGGAAAGTTGCCACAGATTGACACACCATTTAAACGAGTCGCTGTTGATATAGTTGGACCGATAGAACCTCGTTCTGACAGGAAATCCCGCTATATTTTAACAATGATAGACTATGCGACGAGATATCCCGAGGCGGTAGCGTTACCCGGCATTGAGACAGAACGCGTTGCCGAAGCGTTAGTTGAGATGTTTAGTAGAGTTGGCATACCTGATGAAATGTTAACAGATTGCGGAAGTCAGTTTACTGCTGAAGTTATGAAAGAAGTAAGCAGGCTGTTATCACTCCAGCAGTTAACCACGACGCCGTATCATCCTATCTGCAACGGTCTCGTAGAGCGTTTTCACGCGACGTTGAAGCAAATGCTACGTAGGATGTGCGCAGAACGTCCAAAAGACTGGGATAAATATCTCCCAGCACTACTGTTTGCAATAAGGGAGGTTCCGCAAGAGTCATTAGGGTTTTCTCCGTTCGAATTGTTATACGGACGTAACGTTAAGGGCCCTATGGCAATATTACGTGAATTATGGTCTGAAGAGGTACAGGATGAGCAGGTTCTGTCTACGTACCAGTACGTAATTGAGTTGAGAGAACGGTTAGAGCAGACGTGTAAGTTAGCACATGATAATTTACGGAAAGTACAAGTAAAGCAAAAGGCTTATTATGACAAACGCGCTAGGTCGCGTAAATTTAACGTGGGAGATAAAGTACTGTTATTACTGCCAACTGACAGTAATAAACTGTTATTGCAGTGGAAGGGTCCATATGAAGTAGTAGAGGTGGTGAATAGAATGGACTATAAAATCGACGTCAATGGTGTCGTGAGTACATATCATGCTAATATGCTGAAACAATATGTCGAACGTCGTAGTGTGCCGTCACATTGTTTATTGTCTACTGAGACTACAGAGTCGGTTGATGACGATGGTAGTGATGAATTTTCTCTTGATGATTGTGCTTTTCCGACAGCTAAAGAGCCGGAAACTTATAATGACGTCAGTATTTCAGATACGTTAACGTCAGAACAACGTATGGAGGTTCATGCGTTGATTAAACAGTACCCGGATGTACTATCAAGTTTACCCGGTCGAACTGATCAGATACAGCACGATATCAAACTACTCACGTCAGAACCCATACGGACGAAAGGTTATTCTATCCCGTATAAGACGCGTAACGTCATGGAGACGGAGATACAGGATATGTTAGATTTAGGGGTAATCGAGCCGTCGATTTCACCGTATTCATCTCCTGTTGTCCTAGTTCCGAAGAAAGACGGATCAGTTAGATTCTGTATCGACTTCCGGAAGCTTAACAAAGTGACGGAATTCGATGCAGAACCTATGCCAAATATGGAGGAGGTTATCAATAAAATGTCAGGACATAGATTCTTTACAAAGATGGACCTGAGTAAGGGTTATTGGCAAGTCAGTCTTACTGAAAGGTCTAAACCTTTGACGGCATTTGAAACGCCTAAGGGTTTATTCCAGTTTAAAACTATGCCCTTCGGTTTGGTCAATTCGGGAGCCTCATTTTGTAGGTTAATGAGAATCATATTGTCCAATCTCCCAAATGTTGACAGCTTTGTTGATGACATGTGGATATTTACTGAAACATGGAAGGATCATGTGACGTCATTACGTCAAGTGTTAGATCGGCTCAGGTCGGCCAAATTGACGGCAAAACCATCTAAATGCATGATCGGATATGGCAGTATCGAGTGCCTTGGTCACAATATCGTCGGACAGACGGTACGACCGCAAGAGGACAAGATACAGGCTATCAGAGATGCTCCTCGTCCATGTACGAAAAGACAAATTAAATCTTTTCTGGGATTAGCTGGGTTTTACCGTCGTTTCATCCCAAATTTCTCATCCATAGCTTCTCCTCTGACTGATTTAACTAAACGGGATAGACCTAATTCTATCAAAGATTGGCAAGATCAGCATGAAAGGGCATTTCAAACCCTGAAGAGTAGGCTCACGTCTAGTCCTATTCTTCGCCTACCTGTTTTTCAAGAAGGTAACCCGTTTGTACTTCGAACAGACGCTTCAGACGTTGGTCTTGGAGCTATTTTGCTTCAGGAGTTCGAAGGTGAAGGTCGTTTGCCGATTGCTTATGCTAGCAAGAAATTGTTACCTCGGGAAAAGAACTACTCTGTAATTGAGAAGGAATGTTTGGGTATTATCTGGGGTGTTGAGAAATTTCGTAAGTACTTGTATGGGGCGGAGTTCCTACTTGAAACTGACCACAAACCTTTGTCTTATATGCAGACAGCTAAGGTGCTCAATCCCCGAATCATGCGTTGGGCCATGAAATTACAGCCGTACAGATTCAGGATCGTTGCTATCCGCGGCCAAGATAATTTGGGGGCGGACTACCTTAGTAGATAGTTTGGCCACGTTATGCATCGCACCGTTGTTGTGTATATAGCTAGTTTTCCAGTTTTGACATAGCCTACGATTCGATCGCATTTCGTACTATTTCAGAAAAGAAACATTGTTATGTTTTTTTCTCCCTAAGGGGAAACCTATGTTACGAAATGGATCTAATCGTCCACTATGTCGTCGAGATTATTTTAATCCTTTCAATCAGTAAGGCTACAGTTTTTAGGGTAACTGTGGTAATAAAACATTTACGGAAATTGTGGCTACGTTATGCATGGGTTGTTTGTGAATACCTCTCGTGGACAGCGTATTGCATGATTTTAAGGTGAATACCTGCACGAGTCTTTTGATTGTGGAAAGCGTGTTGCATGATTTTAATGTGAGACGCATAGTATTTATACGCCTATCTTTTAATGAAAAGTTAGACGTGGCTGTTTAATTCTTGATGGATGTTATATTGTTGTGTGCCCAGATTCTGTGTTAAGACCTAGAAGGGTAAGATTTTATTATATTTATTTAGAATAGTTTGGCTAAGAATGAAAAATGTGACTTCTGATTGATATGGTATGATTATATGTGTCGACTGATTTGATTTTGTTGGCAGTGATCAGGCTGCGCATGTGTCGACCGATTTTGTTAGTAAGCATGCTGCGCATAATATTTGTATATTAGGAAGTTTTGTAAATTTCGGAAATAGTTTATATCACTGATGTTGGTTGCAATGGTGTGCGTCTATTTGACGTCCAGTGACGTCAGTTGCATTCATGTTATTCATGTGACGTCAGTTGCATTCATGTTATTGCGACGTCAGCACTTTTTATATTAGTTTCACGTATACGTGGCCTATAGAAGTAGATTGATTTGTAATGGAACTAATTTATATACTCGTGACGTCAATTGACGCCATAGCATGCACCACATTAAGGGTTTTTTCCATAAGTTATAATGGTAGCATTTGGTCATCATGCGTTTGATTTGCCTTCATTAGACGGCGTCATATGGTATAACATCATGGATGTCATGATGTCAGATCAAACGTTATGATCCCAAATGTGTTAGAAACGCTTATTCAGTTAATATATTCTATGGCAAATGGTATTACGCTTAGTTTAAAGAAATGAATTAATAAATATGCAAGTTAGATTTTGGTCGATCAATTTAATGTAAATAGGTCATTGTTTAGATTATTCATGTTTTATGTGGGGTATGTCATGGTAATGCCTGTTGACGTCAGTATACTTCTTGACAATGTTTGACGTCAGATCCTTCGACGCACATGCGTAGTAGGATCTACGTTTCTTCATTGGCGGAAGTGGTAAGCACACTTTTAGCTTTACATCGTGAGCGCGAGTCGTGTCTAGTGACAGGGCTGGCGTGTGCACGTTATGCTCGGCATTCGCCGAGGGCGTTGTATGGTATTTCCAAGACAGGCCCAAGTCTTACGCATTGTTATTATGTAGTTACAATGTATTAAGTGTAAGTTCGTTATTTTTAGGCACATCAAGTCCGGCAGTCAGCTGTTAGGGCTTAGAGCCACGTCTCACCTGGAGATGCGATATACGTCTCCAGGTTAATACCAACCCGGGTAGAGGCAGTTACAACGCCGTTTGTGCAAGGTTCCCAAGCAGAGGCGGGAAGCACAAAATGTAGGCGGAAGTGGTTAGCACAGTTTTGCCAGATTCTGTGATAAGATCTGAAGGTCACATCAAGTGTGGGACAGTGTTCGTCCACTAAGGTGTTTTAATATATATAGACTGGTCCCTGGTACAATCCAGGGAGCGACCAGTATATAATCGTGCACGTGTTTATATGAGTTGGTGTTCCTCATGATATATGGACTGGCCCATGACATGATCCAGGGAACGACGAATTGAAGTCTACCAACATAAGGCCTTGTTTTTTTGTATGAGCTCAAACTGACGTCTTTTGTTCTTTGTGTTTTCCTTTAGTTCATGGCGCTGAGCCGAGTACGGTGTTGACGTCAGACGGTAATCTATTTGCGTATTGTACGCAAATCGATTACAGATTTGAAACAAACACCTTACTTGGGCCAGCGACATGAACTGATATGTGTTGTATATTATTGTAATTGTGACAGTTGTAAATTGTATTGTTGTATATAGAATTTACATTATATATAAACTTCAAAAATTCTAACGTTGTTAGGGTTTCCTTGTTAGCGTATTACACTGGTAGATAACCCTTTAACCGGAAGTCACCCTCCGCCGTCCTGGCGACGCATAAGGCTCTACACCCGTGTCGACCGTGTGTAAAACCTTCTGCGTAACAGATAGGTCTTTGAAATTGGGTCTACTCTTAAAGAAAAGAATTTGCTCCTAGAGGAGCAAATGCTTTGCTTTAAGAGTTGACCCACACCCCTACTGAGAAAGGAGGCAAAAAAAAGTAGAGTTACTTCCTCTGAAAGGATACCTATTCACATTAATACTGTTTATTAGAGGCATTTTGGCAGTGGCATTGCGCCTATGTGAGCTTGGCATTTCAAGCCAGCTAGTGAATGTGCAGCACAGCCTAATCAGTGCCTGCATACCTTAATAGTTTGACAGTAAACAGACTCTAAATCTGTCTTGTGTAAGTTTGCTATACTACTGTTTTTTCCTTGTTATCCATTAAAAAACGTCTTTTGACCCCTCAATAGCACCATCCCACAGATATGATTCTAATGAGGGGTCACAACTTTTCTTTTATTGGGAAATGAGAAGAATTATCTCGGAATTACCGCAAAAACCTTATTTAGCTGGAGCACTGTTTGGACCATTTAATTCTGTTGAAATTATTTGCTTAAAATATTGACAGGGAATCAGTAAGCAACAGCAGTGAAGTCCCACACAGGAAGCTGGATGCCCCAACACACATGGGATCACTAACCCATGAGGACGACCACAAGAAAACAAAAAATATCTGGATTGCTAAGAGAGATGACACTCTGGTAGGTACCATAAATGAGACATGATAAAATAACAAAATAGCATGTGAGCCCAGCAAAGACTCAGATCAGCCTGGGCATCCACCCAGTCTGAGTCTTCGCTGTGCACTTAAAGGGTAGCTACAACCCCAAGCTAACACCATGTGGACCACGAAGACTGATCAGACTAGATCACTAGGTGGCTGCCCAGGCTGATCTGAGTCTTTGTTGGGGGCACATGTCACTTTGTTGGTTTTGTCATGTTGCGACTGAACTGTACTAAGACTTTGAACAAGAACACTAAGTAAATGACTTTTACACCCTAATTGGATAGAGAGAGGTGGAGAGGGAGGGGAATGGAGTGAGTGAGAGTGATTTGTTGCTTTACGTCCAGAGTAAACAGCTATGGTCATGTCGGGACGGTCTGTTAACCTAACCACACTATTCCTGGGCAGGCTTAGATCTCCTAAGCGGTTAACCAGTACTAAGTGCACATACTTTAGCCAGTAACTGACAACTGCCCTTCTTGAATCAGTGGAAGGAGAAACGAAAGTATGTGGCCAGACCGGGTATCGAACTCAGGACTTCTGACTTATGAGTCAGGTGCCCTACCAATTGCAGAGGGGACTGGAGGGGGGACCTCTAGAATGATCCCAAATATGTAAATCACTCTCCTGTCAAATAATAGTGTATGTTGTGGACCCTCATTGGAACCATTATGCTGAGGCAAATCTTGGCCACAACATTTGAATTTATGAAAAGCAAGAAAATTTATCCAGAATTGGGGGCCATGATGAAAATAAATTAACTAAGAAAACTTAATCATTAAAATCCCTTAACTCTTTGCTGCATGCTGATCCAACTATTTCCTCTTGAATGCAAAACAGTAATGTCTCATAGTGTTTATCTCCATTTCAGCAAGTGAACCAGAAGCAGTTAGCCAAGGCTGAGGCAATGATACAGAAGAAGATGGACAAGAGGGCATTACAGGACAGTACGACTGTCAAGAAAGCTACTAATGGGTAGGTTGTAGATGACATTGGGCAACCAAATTGCTTCATTGGCCTCTGGATATCTGGACAGGCTGACCTCGACATTTCTTAGTCCACTTGAAATCCAGGACCAGTATTTTTGGTATGGATGGATGGTAGATATATGGCTTGCAAAATTACACCCTTTCAACAGATGTTAGTCATCTGGAGGCAATTGAAGGGTGATAATGAAAATCTTTATGCAATGGAACCCTGTCTATTACGGTTGAAAACATTTCTGCTTTCAGCAGGATTCAAAGCTGAACCTCTAGCTTAGCAGACCAGCACTAAACCAATGGAGCTACTGCGGCTCCTTTCTGGTGTTTGCTTTAGACACCTCAAATGGTGAAACGTCAGCATTTTTGACATGCCACATAGCATAAAATTCATTAGATGCACTACCAACTTAGAAACTCAGTCTTAAACCAGGTATGCATGATTTGTCTATTGGTGCAAAGTAAACATAACCGATATCATTACAATGTGACTATACAAGAGAAAACTGCACTATAGTACTGTTATCATTTGCTTGTTTGCAGTGCAAACACACTACATGTAGAATGATAAAAGCATATGGCAGTTCAGTTACCATAAAGCAGTCAGATTAATATTCTTCAGTGCAGCATTACTGTGGGTTGCCATTTTATTTAAGAAATAGTTTAGCTCTAGCAGTGAATTGTTGAGTAATAATTCACTGTTTGGAGGTCAGTTGTAAAGTAGATCACATCACAAGCCCGGAGGAGGAGTGATATATCTACTTACAGCTGACTGACAAACAGTGAACTATTACTTAACAATTCGGTGCTAGAGCTGAACTATGTTGATTCTTACACTCAAAAACACTGAAAAAGTATTCTTTCATTCAAATTCTCCCAACCTTCCTGCCAGCACATTCAAGCTGCTGCTAATATTCTTCACTGTATCATAGATAAATGTACATTTTTATGGCAAATTTATAAAAAAGAAGAGGGGTTACACCGTCTACGGTCTCAAAAGGTCACAAAATTATGTCATTAAGTGCCAGTGATGTCAACAATTAGACTCACATGCTCCCAAACAGTGAATTGTTGCAGAATAAAATGGGGAAACTTTCCATTGCTTCTATAGGCACACTGTGTAAGAATACATATTCTTCTATGAAGAAGCAATGTGATTAGTGGAAGACCTTCAGTGCAATGTGGATATTCAGATTTCATTATGACTTTCAGTTAGATATACATCACTGGGTGGTTGCTTAGTCCCGGTAGGCGGTGATTTTTTTCTGACAATCGTCAACGATTTTTTCTGACGACGGTCCCAGATTTTTTCCAAATTGTCAATGATTTTTTCTCCGTGACGTCATAATAGAAAACTGATGCTACAAAATGGTGAATTTTGTCAATTACACCATTAGTTTTACAAATCTTAAGCGTATTCCTGGTAGATCTTAAGCAGATTAGGTACAATACAAAGTTTATCGTTGTCAACAGACATATTAAACCCGGAAATTTTCATTTAGGGTACATCTTGATGAGCCGGGCCGGGTAGCGCAATCGGTAGGGCACCTGACTCGTAAGTCAGAGGTCCTAGGTTCGAATCCCGGTCTGGCCACATACTTTCGTTTCTCCTTCCGCTGATTCAAGAAGGGCAGTTGTCAGTTCCTGGCGAAAGTATGTGCACTTAGTACTGGTTAACCGCTTAGGAGGTCTAAGCCTGCCCAGGAATAGTGTGGTTAGGTTAACTGACCGTCCCGACATGACCTTAGTTGTTTACCGTGGACGTTAAGCATCAAATCAACAACAACATCTTGATGAACTGTCCGCTCTGCCTATGTCTTCAAAGTTTACTTTTGGGAAAAGCTATTTTTAATCATAAATCGATGTTGGGAAACATATTATATTACTTTTTGACACTTTACAATAATATAAATGGGTCTGTCAGCAAATTTTAATTTTTCATAAGTCCCGGATTTTTTCCTACAAGTCCCGGATTTGCTCCTACAATAGATTTTAAGGGCCTGATTTTTTCTGACAACGCAAACTACAAAATGAGTAGTCAGTAGGATACTTTATTGCGCATAGATTGAATTGCAAGATTTAAGCATGTCTCAAACTTTAATTGTGGTGCATAAATGAAAGACGAAATACTTGTTGGTCATTAAAAGACCAGCCTTTTCATTACATACAGACCATTCTATTGCTCCATATATAAAAATTTACAATGGAATATCGTGTAGTAAAGAGCTGAGATTAAAACAATTTTCAGTGGCCTTCCCAATGCAGGCGAGACTGTTGTACTAAATCTACCAACTGAACGACGTGGCCATCTGGTCGTCCAATGCCAGGAAAACTCAGCTCGCAGAGCAGTCCTCAGTAGTATCGAGAAGGTTGAAGACTCGAGTTCCGCCGCGGCCAGGGTGTTTTTCTCGCATAGGAGGCGTAGAAGATTTATATATTTTCTTCAAAATTGTGCGTGCGTGCCTCTCTCTGTATGTGTGTGTGCGTGTGTGTATGCGTGCGTGTATGTGTGTGTGATTCCAAAGCATCAATTTATACTATCCTTGGTGTACAAAAGCTACCTGTTCCTCACTATAAAGTAGTTAATGTGAGGCTTGATAATTCTGAAAGCAGTGCACATGTCCAGCCGGTGCTGGAGCCCCGGTAGCTCTGTAGGTTAAACGCTGGTTTGCTGATCTAGCGGTCCCGAGTTCGATCCCCGCTTGAGGCGAGAATTTTTTCAAACGTAAACGGGGTTCCATTGCACACAGCCTTTCATTATCGTCCTCCCAATGTCCTGATATGACTGAAATACTGTTGAAAAGGACGCAAAATCGCAAGTCATCCATCTATCCAGCCAGTACTTCTTTTGAGGGCCTGTACAGTTTTGAATACAGCACTTTAACAGAAAAAGTTCTGAAAAATCAGATCCTTTGAAAGCAAGGAAACACCAAAGAAATGAAAGTAGCATACTCGGTTTAACTGCGGCTGCTCATGACCAGTCATGAAATGTGCAACTCCGGTCATGCCCCTAGCAGCGGCTACTGTATTATTAAAATGAGTCTAAATGAAGTAAGTGATTCCAAAGGACCAGAACTTATACAACCTACACTATGTATGAATACCTAGGGACGATTAAGGGCCGTCACACGGTACCTTACACCAGTTTCAGTGAAGTTTCAATAAAATATGCAAGCCCAGCCATGCCCACTAGCAGCAGCTGGGCTACTCTGTTTTCAGAATGACTCGAAATGAAATCATTGATTCGAAAGGACTAGAAATTATATGATCTGCACTATGATGGAGTACGGGGAGACTTAACGGCCGCCGCACAACACTTCCAGCATCCTGTGAAGTTAAATAAGATTTGAAATGTTAGGGTTTTTGGAAGCAAGAAATGGTCAGAAAGAATGAAAAAAGCAGACTAATTCATATTTAGTCTGCACTTGAAAAGAGGACTCAAGTTAACAAAGACTTCTGATGTTATGTCTTTTACGTATTCTTTGCTTCTAAAGGGTCCACATTTTCGATTTCATCACCATGATAAGGCATACATGACAGAAATGCTTTTGATGTTCATTCATTGAAGTAAAATTAGTTCCCACACTGAAAAAGATCTAATTTCTGTTACTATGCTGCTAGTTTAAGACTCTAAAATGCAGTGTAAGTTGTAGGAAAAAATCCGGGACACTGTAGGAAAAATCCGGGACACTAAAGCCGTTGTAGGAAAAAATCAATGACATTTGCAGTAATTTTTGTCCTTGGTTTGCCGAGGCTGTTTCACAAAGAAAAATATGACAAACGACAAAATACGCCTATAGAATGCTCAAGTAAACAGCCTGATTGCGAAAGATCCCAAGAAAGTATTGAAAACAAGTTTGTTTACTTACCTTTTTGCTCCGTCACGCTTACGAGACATAAATTGTCAGAAAAAATTGTTGACGATTGTCAGAAAAAATCACCGCCTACCGGGACTAAGCAGCCACCCAGTGTACATTCACAAACTGAAATAAGTTTATTTGTGTGGAAAATATCATGGATTTACAAAGCAGTATCCAACGATTGTACATGTATATGAATATTCCATGTTTTCTCTGAAATGTTGTTAAATCCAGACTAAAGAGGCGAGACATGACAAAAGCAACAAAGTGGCATGTGCGCGCAGTGAGACTCAGATCAGCCTGGGCATCTGCCCAGTCTTATCAGAGTCTTCCCTGTTTACATGGAGCTAGCTTAGACCCTTAGCAATCTTATAAGCACACAGCAAAGACTCTGATCAGACTGGGCCAAAGCCCATGCTGATCTGAGTCTTCGCTGGGCGCTCATGGAACTTTGTTGGTTTTGTGGTTTATAGTTCTAGTATTTCTGTTGTAGGCTTGATGGTCCAACAGCTAGTCAACAGTTCAACAGAAAAGATGTCAAGTTTGATGCCTCTGGTGCTAACAGATCTTACGATGTAAAAATAGACAACTTTGATATTGCCTTTGGAGACAGGTTTGAACTTAAAGTTTCTGTGAGGTTACTGTGACACTGTGCTGTACTGATATTTTCAACAGCCTCAGTTTAGCTGGACTCTGTCTGATTCTGTCTTAAGCCTGTACGGATAGCTTATGCACAGAGCAGCCTGCATACAATTTTTATGCCCCCGCATCATATGATGCCGGGGGCATATAGTGTTTCGGTTGTGCGTACGTTCGTATGTTATTACGTACGTCTGTCCGTCAGTCCGTACGTACGTGATCCTGTTAGACTCCGGTTAAGATTTTTGTAAGAGGTAGATTTCAGGGTTCCTGATATTGTAGCAACTTGAAATTTTGTATGAGGATTAATATCTATAAGTACAACAGGAATATACAAGAACCAAGGTATGATAATCCATATGTCACGGTCCACTGACTTCGGACTTAGGCCAATTTTGCAAGGTTAAGATTTTTGTAATAGGTAGATTTTTGGGTTCCTATTATTGTAGCAACTTGAAATTTTGTATGAGGATTTATATCTATAAGTGCAACAGGAATATACAAGAATCAGGTCATGAAGATCCATTATGTCATGGTCCACTGACTTCGAACTTAGGCCAATTTTGCAAGGTTAAAAAAACGATTCTCGTGGGTGTGTGAATGGATACCTTACCTTAGGATTTGTATAGCACCTGCACATTCCCGCGAGCTGATCGGGATCACCCTTTTCGTACGTTTTTAAAAAATATGAGAGAATTGAGACAGAGGAAGATAGGGAGCCTAGACTAGCTCGCGCGGATGTGCAGACCCGGATATGTCTTTTTCAGTGTGTTATTAAGATTCTAAGGGTCCCTTTCTTGGACAACACCAGTCATTTATACGTAGGTGTATGTATATGTGTGCAAACTTGCAAATATGTGAGAAATATCATTACTGTAATGAATGATCCTCATTTTTCCCTTGGTTCATCTCTAACAATTTCAGTTCTGAAAATGGCAGTTTGAGATTTGTTCTAGCATTTGAAATCATCATGTACAGTCGACGCCCTGTGTCTCGAACACTGATACCTCAAAGTGTCTTCCTATATCAAAGAATTTATTTCTTATTCTTATTTGCATTTCGAATCCGGGTTGTCTCAAACTACTGAGGTCTCGGAGTAAGTATTCTGGTACCAGAAAAATTGCTTCGAGATATCGGTGGTTTGGGCCAAAGTTCGACCTCGAGACATCGGGAGTTGACTGTATGTAACTCTGAATGGGAACATTAAAGTACTTCCTGTAATTCTACCCGCTAGATATCCATAAAAGTTGTTATGTATTGGAACGTTTAAGGTGTGGTGGAGACAACCTTTAAAAAAATGGGGATCATTTATATCTAAGCTTGAAATACGAAGGTAAAACTGTCAGTTTATGTCATTTGTTTCATGTGTAATTTTGGAAAATAAAAAAAAAAAAAAAAAAAAAAAAAAATTTTGCAAGGTTAAGATTTTTGTAAGAGGTAGATTTTAGGGTTCATGTTATTGTAGCAGCTTGAAATTGTGTATGAGGATTTATATCTATAAGTGCAACAGGAATTTACAAGAATCCGGTCATGAAGATCCATATGTCATGGTCCACTGACTTCCGCATTAGGCTAAATTTGCAAGGTTAAGATTTTTGTAAGAGGTAGATTTTAGAGTTCCTGGTATTGTAGCAGCTTGAAATTTTATATGAGGATTTATATCTATAAGTACAACAGGTATATACAAGAATCAGGTTATGATGATCCATATATTACTGTCCACTGACTTTCCACTTTGGCTATATAGTAACTCTTAAACTAAATAAAGGGCTGCAGTTTGTTTTACATTTCAAACTTCAGCCTTTTAAGTCTGCCTCAGTAAACCTAGTTATCCTACAAGTGCCAGTATCTTTATCACGGTGCCATCTTACTCGAGGCACTAGGCAGGGGCATCTGTCTACTGTGGACACATTTCTAGTATGCATCTGTTTTATGATGCATGCATGAGCTTCGAACAGTAATTTCTTTCCTGGAAACTTTTTCAGTGGTTTTACTCAAGTTGTGCATTGTTCAGTGGACAATTTTCAAAGACTACAGATGTAATCTGTGTATATGACAACACTTTCAAACGTGGGATTTTCTATTCTATTTGATCTTATATAGCAGCTATAAGACAAGACTACAAGTGCAGTCCTGATAAATGGCAGCACAGGAGAATGGTTCAGAACAACAGTTGGAGTAAGACAAGGATGTCTTCTGTCACCCACCCTCTTCAACATTTTTCTCGAACGGATCATGTCTGATGCTCTGGAAGAACACCACGGAAAGGTTAGGGTAGGCGGCAGAAACATTACCCATCTGCAGTTTGCCGATGACATAGACGCTATAGCTGAGGAAGAGCAGGAACTAGAATCTCTAGTTGAAAGTCTCGACCAAACCTGCACAAGATATAAGATGGAGATCAGTTCTGAGAAGACCAAACTGATGACAAACAGCGCAGATGGCATCCAGAGGGAGATCAAGGTAAAGGGGCAGAAGCTGGGTACTGTAACCAGCTTCAAATACCTTGGAGCAGTTGTCTGAGATGAGGACTTAAAACAGGAGGTTCTCTCAAGGATTGCACAAGCCACTTCAGCTCTTACCAAGCTGAAACCAATTTGGGGAGATAACGACATATCTCTTTGGTCAAAGGTGAAACTTATGCACTCCCTTGTCGTTTCCATATTTCTGTATGCCTGTGAATCGTGGACCTTGACAGCAGAGTCAGAGAAAAGAACGCAGGCCTTTGAGATGAGATGCTACCGAAGGTTACTGAACATTTCGTACAAGGACCATATAACCAATGAGGAAGTTGGCAGGAAGATCCAAGCAGCCATTGGAGAATATGATGAACTCCTGATGCTGGTCAAGAAACAGAAACTAAGGTGGTTTGGCCACATCTCAAGGTCTTCTGGTCTAGCAAAGACAATTCTTCGGGGCACAGTGAAAGGAAAAAGAAGAAGAGGTAGACAGAAGAAGAGGTGGGAAGACAGTATAAAGGAGTGGACAGGAATGGATTTTGCCAGCTCAACTAGGGCAGCTGAAGACAGGACAAGGTGGAAAGGGATTGTTTGGAAGTCATCTGTGGTGCCCCAACGACCTAGTAAGGTTATGGGATAGAATAGAATCGAATTCTTAGGGCAGCACAGATGACTCTGCAAACATAAAACCAGATGCTAAAAACTCTATAGGTGCCAAGACATCATATTAACTATTTTGGATGGGACCAAAGAGTACAGTTAAAATGTACAAGTGTATACAAAGTTTGATATATATTCGAGACTAGAGAAATGTTTATATTTTGGAAAGATGTAAACATGAGCTTCGACACAAAAGACCACCAAAGTGGTTGTTCGCCCAGCACAGTCTCAGATCAGCCTGGGCATCTGCCCAGTCTGATCAGACTCTTTGCTAAGTGCTTAAAAGGTAGCTAAGGGTCTAAGCTACCTCCATGCAGACAGCAAAGACTCTAATCACACTGGGAGGATACCCAGGCTGATCTGAATCTGCGCTGGGCGCACAACCACTTTGTTGGTTTTCTCGTGTCGCGGCTCAATTATATATTTTGCATGAAGCAGTGTTTTCACATATTGTTTCAGAGTTCTAATGACTGGTGCTTCTATTCATCTCGTAGCTGGAAGAAGATATGGTCTCTGCGGTAGGAATGGTCTCGGTAAAACAACGCTACTTAAGATGATCTCAAGGTAGATATATTTTCTCTCAGACACTCATCCTTAAGCTTAAAATGGAGCTACAGATTTATTTCTGCAGTCTGGGCCCATTTATGGCAAATTTCATAAATAGACGAAATCTGTGCGTCTACAACGTTTACTTTCTCTAGACGATTTAACGGGTCAGTGACAGACATAACTGTAACATCTCAAAGACCTGTGACTCTTGTATTGAGTACACATGACAATATAACGGTAGAGAGATGTAATCAGTAGCCAGAAGTGTCAATCAATTTCTGCGCTTGAAAAGATGTTTAGCTGCTTTGACAAGCTAACAAATTCGGATCTGCTACCTTTATTAGATTAATGTGTTGAAAATCAAACCTATTAATTTTTGTCGATGGTGGATGAATCACGATTTTACGCCCTTTTTAACATGATTTCAGCAATATCAGGGCGATGGGTTGGTGATAATGAAAGGCTGTTTATGACTGAAAAGATACCTGCTTCCAACGCGTCTCGAGCCCGGGATTCATGTACGAATGCAGAGTCTAATCCCAGACTGGGCAGCTCGCTAATTTCCCATCGTCCCTTTTACCGACGCGTGAAAGGGCGTTAGGGCATATGTGGGCATTGGTGACTCAGACAAACCTGTGTTTTGTGCACAACAGCTAAAGCATTACTGTTAGCCTGACGACTCTCACGTGTGTTACCGGGGTGGTTGGGTGATGCGATGGTGCTGGGTATAACTTCCAATTCCATGGTGTCCTACTGATTTGGATAATGGTGGGGCAAGGGCCTACTGTGCTTGCAGTAGGTGCGGGTGGGACTGTTTGGACATTTTTCTCACGCTATCACATCTCTCCTCTTTCTTCCTCTCTTTCGGAGACAGCCCGATATAGACGGAAATACTGTCTAAAAGGGCCGTTAAACTCAAAACAACCAACCAACGTGTGTTACCAGAGTTACAGACTTTTGGACTGCACAGTTTTCTAGTGATTTGTGTGTCACGCCATAGTCCATTTGTTAGAGCGCATAGCTATTGCACAGAAAACCCGGCCCGGCCAACGATTGAAAAATTTTGTCAACCCAGAGTAAAAAAATAACCTCTTGATGCATAACTACATGCAGCTAAACTGATGACTTCGACTATGGACAACACACTCGCGATATGATAGGCCTCGCCTGAAAATGCAAGCTATGCCATCACGGTATGCATCCCGGCGTTCACATCTGTGTAAAGTGATCAAACTGAATCCTCACTTTTATTCCCCAGTATCAGATTATCTAAGCAATCAGACGGCGCGGAAGCGCTGGCTGATCTTTACCTTCCCTATTCCCCCATTCGTTTTAACGTTCAGTTTCAGGTGATGTTATTCCCAATGTTGCATCGTCTTATTTATTATGGTTTCTTTACACTAACGTGAACAGCTCTTTCCCAAATAGGCGGTCATCAAAAACAACAGTAACATTTAATTTTACCCATTTTCTATTATAAATCACACACATACAGAGAGAGAGAGAGAGAGAGAGAGAGCAAAGTGGGAAGCTTTACAGGTGACCATATTGCTAGAAGACCACAGACAAGCGGACCTAAGAACACGTAAAATTGAAGAACCACAACGGAAGTACCGCCTTGGAACGGTCAGTAAATGTTCTTTGCACACAACAAAAGAACTAGACTTCAAATCCATTTGGGAAGAACCGTATTGTCTGGATCCACATTATTTGGCCAGTTTGTTTTGGTTAAGAGTTGATCTTATAATGTATTTTGTACGGCCTTTTGTTACTGCTGAAATTCTTCTGAGAGTAATTTGATATCACCTGTACCCATACTGAAAAATTTTACTTTTGTTCCGGCTCACCCATCTTGTTTCTTCGCTACAAGGACTCTCGTCGCTGTTACGTTAGTTCGAATTAGTTCATAATTGATGTCACGAGAAAGACGATTGTGCGACATCAACGAACGGCAGGGACTCGGCTAAGCCTGTACCTGCCCAAAGCTGATTTTTAGGCTGTTCATTCAAACAAAAAAATACGTTTGAACTGGTACATGTACGATTTCTTTTCAATCAGTTTGCATCATATGCAATTATTTGATACTTGAAATGTATCGTATTACGAAACATTTGGGGTAATAAATAACTAACTAAATACACAAAAAGTGAGCTAATAGGTAATAAATTAGTGATAAAAGTCCAGTCAGCTTCTTACGGTTGAACACATTAATATATGTATAACATTGACAGGTCAATTATGTAAAATGACCTTCTGATACTTAAGAGGGATTTCGGCCATATGCCACACAAAAAACTGCAGACAACTAAGCTATGATTAATGAATAATTAATTCTAAACACGAAAAGTGATCACGCGTTGCAGGTGTTTTAGCTGCTTTGAATCATTTTTGTATACATAGAGTACCTAGCAGTGTAATCTTATGGTGCCAGAACAAAATAACTAAATTGGGATTATACGTTACAAGACAGACATAACACTTTGTTCAGAATGGATGAAGCTAATAAATTTCATTATTCAAGCGCAAATATTCTGCTAATTTTCACTCCATGAACTGAATTAAGTTGGTTTAAACTCATACAACTCGCAAACTATTTCGGATTACAAACTGAATGTAAGTATAATCAAGGGAGTGCATTAGGACATGTGCGAACAGCGAAGACTCAGATCATCCTGTCTTGTCAGCGTTACTCGTGTCCTCATTTGAGAGTCAAGGAAAATGTAGAGCAAATATGAGTGGGCTGATATGTCAGTCTCAGCTTTATATTTCTCGTCGCGCTGCTCAGATACTGATACATTTGTACTTCGACACATATTTTTTTTACGTACGGCAAGATTAACAACCCCTTTATATTTTGTCCCGGTTCACGCTTGAGCTTGGGGGTCCCATTATCATGAAATGCGAGCATTTTTCACCACCATTTGAAATTAGTTATAGCTACAACAAAAGAAGAAAATTCGAACTAACTTTACATAGTTATGCCGTAGATATAATTGTGATCCTTACTACATGCAGATATATGCTCACTGTCAAGTTCCCAGCAGACGCATAGCGTTGAAACACAGTCGTATTGATCTCAATGTAACTATTCAAGGCCCCGAGGTTATAAAACTTGAGTATATTCTCAAACTCAAAATAAAGCACACTGATTGGCTGCTTGCTCGGAAGCAGCCAATCAGTGTGCTTTATTTTGAGTTTGAGATTATTCTCAAGTTTTATAACCTCGAACCCTGACGTTGTATTGACGTTGATATGACGCTGTTTCGATATTTCTTGCCTGCTGGTTACGTCCAGGGCCAGGTGGTTCAAAGCATCCCGGTAACATCAAGAGTGTTGCTCCAAAAAGAAAAACATGTGAATAACTTTTGAAAAGCTTGTCAGATTTTTTTCATCAAGAGCAGCAAAGTTTTTTCGAAAGCCTATATCATATTTTTGCAAATCTTACGCCTCCTTCACCAACGCCATCGTTGGTTTTAAACAATCGGACCCTGGAGAAATGATGCCACTAGCCTACTATAGACGACAGTCATAGCCAACCTCTTATTTAATGATATGTTCTGTACTTCGAAACAATATATGAATACTGAGTATACAGCTGGGTGGCATTTTTTGGCCCTTCAGTTATTAAGTAGTTTTGGTAAAAAAAAAAAATAGCATCTATTCAATACCATCATCCCTGCCTATTGCGACCTTGACTTTGTTAGTGTCTCAGCAGAAGATGCACAGAAACGAAGGTCGCAGAAAGAGTTCCATCAAATAACTATGAAGTGATGCTCCAGATAAGAAGGGGTAATAGGGATAATCGAGGGATAATTATCCTCCGTTCTCCGCAAAAGCATGTGTTGTGACCTCTCAGTAGAACCGTCTCTGCGAGACGATTCTAACGAGGGGTCAAAATGACTCGGCGAGGGGTCACGACGTATTTTTGTTGATAAATACGAAAAATAACTCAGAATTATCGAATTATCTGACTCAAAGTACATTGTTTGACTCAACATACATTTTCCTGCCAAAAGCTTCGACGGTCATGTCTCTTACGAGACAGCAGATTGACGGTTTGTGTGGTTTACAGGTCGAGTTCTGCCGCTGTAATTAGACCATATTCACTCATGATCGGTTTCCACAGTTTTTTATCCACGAGTTGGTTTTCAACACCCTAATGTGGGCATACGAGTTAAACAATGCCACAACGAAAATGGAGACGACACTAAAAGGCAAGAATTCACCAGGAAAGCAACCTCTATTCTTAAAAAAAGACGATCCTTTTGAGAAGAATACCGAAACGAAACTACGTCGATGGCGTACTCCTGCACTGTCTGAGGTTGAACAGAGCCTTCGTTGTTCGCATTTTTGCCAACAGCAAAACTTCATATCAGACTGAGTGAAAGCTCAGGCTGAGTTCATTCTTTGCAGTTAAATAGCTGTTTTCGGCGAAGTTCAGCCCCAATGATGTATGCAAAACGGTGCTTATGTCATACTCGACAAAAACAGACTCAGATAAGCCTGCGCAGCGGCGCAGTCTGATTAGAACTTTGTCGTCATACACCCCATGTATGGATTTTGATGAAACTGAAGGCACTATGCAAAGTTGTGGTCAGACAGCACTGATCCAGACTGGTTTGAGTCTTGTGTGTTAGCAGATACGTTAAGCATCCATTTTGTTTGTTGCAGCTCAGTAATATCGGACGGTAACAGGAGAATGCACAAGACATGCTATGGTATGGATTAACTGCTCTTTCAAGAGTATTTCTCATATATCTAGTCCATCGGTAGGCACGGGAGAAAACTGACCTTCTGGTAGCGGAACAGGTCCACCAGGTCACGACGTCAAAATGACAACATATTAACGTCGCTGTGACATTGTGACGTCACACCGACGTCAGGCTGACGTCAATTGGACGCTATGTGCCAGTGGGGGGAGCGGGGCATTTCGACGTGACACGGGCGAGACTCGAATCACAACACTTTACCACTAAGCCGGGGGCTCGCTGACAAGACAGAATTGCTTTTGCTTTAGTTGCCACAGACGAGTTTATTTCGTATGACAAGTCGTTGTACTGACAATCAAGAGAAAAAAGAGAGAAAGAGAAAGAGTTTGTGTCATTCAATTTTTGAGAGAAAGAGAGACTTTGGCTTCGCTTGAAACTTCACTAATCATTCATTTCAAAGAGAGAGGGAGAGAGAGAGAGAGAGAGAGAGAGAGAGAGAGAAAGCGTGGCATGGCTTAAAAAGTATTAATTCTGACATCACAAAACATTCCTTTGGAAGCTTAATTCCACTCAGTTACATTATTGATTATAATACCCTTTGTAAAGTACATTTCAGGTATTTTTGCCTCAAGCGATATCGGGAACGACCTGTCTTAAGGTGAATGGGCACACTTTTCAGGGAAGTAACACTGCCATGTTCATTTTTACATCCCTTTCTGAATTTTCTTAAATTGTTGACCCTATTAAAATGACATCATTTGGATTCAAGCCGCGTCGTTGCCCAAACAAGCCTATATGTAAAAACAGCATGCTCATGATAGGTACATGTTGCAGGATAGACGAATGATACGGTGCATGCCACGACCAGACTGTACAGTAAACTGCGCAGATACACATAACACGCAGATCTTTTAATAGCGTTCCAAAAGTCTAGTCGTCTTCCCCGACGGGTAAAATATATACGTTCTTTATTCATAATGAAGAAGTCGGGGTATCGAATCCAGCCAAGTTCGTGACTCTCCTTGGATTGTTACTTTATAATCCAATCATCAGCAAAGGGCCCTACAACTTAAAACTTTTTCTTCAATTTATACTGCTGCGTCTAGTACATTACAGGGATATTACCAGTTTGTTTACTTTTGCTGGCAACCAATCCAGTGTTGTGCAAAGTGTCCGTCGACCAACAATTCGGTCGTAACACCAGTCAACTGAGTAGATACTTTTATAGACTGTCTCGGACGAAAGACACTTTTGCACGTATATAATGATTATTCGATCAGACTCGGATCAGCCTGCGCATATGCAATGTTAGCAAAATATTGTTCCCGATCAGCAATAAATGAGGTGAGGTCTCCAGCAAATGGCGAACACACTGCTCTGATCAAACAGCGCAGGCTGTTCTTAATATTCGCTATTTGCCCATGTCTAAAGGTACTTCTTTCTCACGTCGCTACTCAATTAAAGTGACATCTCCGGTGGCACGGGCGGCGAATTCTGTGAGCCGCGACACGACAAAACCGACAATGTGGTTGTGCGCCCAGCGCATACTCAGATCAGCCTGGGCATCTGCCAAGTTTTATCAGACTCATCGTTAAAAGCTCAAAGGGTAGCTAACGGTCTAAGCTATCTCCATGCGGACAGCGAAGACTCTGATCAGACTGGGCGGATGCCCAACCTGATCTTGAGTCTGCGCTGGACGCACAACCACATTGTTTTACTACTTAACTATCACCGCCGTTTTTAACCACCAGGAACTGTGCACTTTTCTATCAAATAATAATAATAACAAAGCCTTTTCTCATTTTATAGCGCATTATTTACGCAGTCGGGCTTGACTGCTTATCCTTTTTGACTATTATTGTTCGATTGATTTCACCGTATGTTGAAGAGCATTGCCACGTGTTGGGTGATTTCATGTTGATAATACCGCTGACAGGTACCGTTAAGTTTGTGACAAGACGGTTTGCTTTGAAGCTAAATTACCGTTGTCCACCTGCACTTTAGTAGCGGAGAAACCCGTTATCCTGTCTAATTCAGTCTAAAAAGAGAAACACTTCAGACAGTCAGATTTTTCGGAAAACTGAAAACTGCCATATTCAAAGCATCGGCAGCATAATGATGTCGCTTGTCAAGGATTTTTTAAGTTTTTTTAGTAACACATAAATCAAGTGTGGTGATATTTTTTGATGAAAAAGTGTGAGGGGTTTTGGTTTGCCAAAGCTCCTCACATTTTTTTTTGCAAAAATGGCAGTGCTTCTGCATACATTTGAAAATGTAAGGCCTTGTTATCTCATGACAACATTAGTATTGAATGACAGGATCTGTTACTAGTTGCTCTGCTGTTTCTCTGCCTAACATTCTATGTCATTTTTAGCTCACCTGGCCCGAAGGGCCATAGTGAGCTATTGTCATACCAATGCGTCCGTCGTGCGTCGTGCGTCATCACGGAATTTGTCTGTCAACACCTAAAAACAAATATTCAAACATCTTCTGTAAAACTACTGGTCCCATGGTTCTCAAATTGCACATGGAGCATGACCTGACTCCAGGGTCTTAGAATTGTAAAATTGGGTCAGGTTGAAAATCCAAGATGGCCGCCGTTACTAAAAATAGCAAAAACAACAAAATAAACTTCTTCTCCAGAACCACTGGGTATATTTGTCTGAATTTCGGCATGGAACATCAGTGAAACCTTGGTATTCAAAATTGTAAAAATGAAAAAAATCTGTAGCGGAGTTTTGTCACAGTGACCTACTTTCTGTTTACGTGTGTAATTTTGTTCAAATGCCAATGTCAAAAAATGACCTATTTAAACAACTTCAAACAACTTCTTCTCTAAAACCACTGAGCCCTTGGATCTCAAATTTCACATGGAGCATGACCAGACTGCAGGGTTTCAAAATTGTAAAATTGGGTCAGGTCAAGAATCCAAGATGGCTGCTGTTACTAAAAATAGCAAAAACAACAAAATCAACTTCTTCTCCAGAACCAGTTGGTAAATTTGGTTGAAAGTTTGCATGGAACATAAGTGGGACCTTGGTATTAAAAATTGTAAAAATAAAAAAAATCTATAGAGGAATTAGGTCACAGTGACCTACTTAGCGTTTACAAGGCCGATTTTGCTCAAATGTCAATATCTAAAGAAAATGCAAGCAATTCTGACCAGATTTGGTCAGAATTGGTTCTTGAATGGAATTATTTCAATTTTATGCCAGTTGACTATCCAAGATGGCCACCATGGGGGCCGTTACTAAAAATAGCACAAACATAAAAATGACAATTACTCATGGAATTGGACCAATTTTGTGTCAGAATGTTCCTTGCATGAAGCCCTTTCGATTAATTGCAATTTGGCATTCCAAGATGGCCGCCATCTGGTGTTACTGAAAATAGCACAAACATAAAAATGACAATTACTCAAGAACCGTCGAATGGAATTGGACCAGTTTTGTGTCAGAATGTTCCTTGCATGAAGTCGATTTGATTAATTGCAATTTGGCATTCCAAGATGGCCACCATCTGCCGTTACTAAAAATAGTACAAAACATGAAAATGACAATATCTCAGTAACCGCTGAATGGATTTTGACGAAATTTGTGTCAAAATGATTCTTGCATTGAGATGTTTCAAAAATATCTAAATGTAGACCATTCATATTGGCCTCTGTTATTTAAAAATAGAAAAATGTGAAAATTAGAAAATCTCAATGGAGTTGGATTAATTTTGTGTCAGAATGGTCCTTTCATTAAGCTTTTTCGATTTTTTGCATTTTGGCATTCCAAGATGGCCGCCATCTGCCGTTACTAAAAATAGCACAAAACATGAAAATGACAATATCTCAGTAACCGCTGAATGGATTTTGACGAAATTTGTGTCAAAATGATTCTTGCATTGAGATGTTTCAAAAATATCTAACTGTAAGACCAGTCATATTGGCCTCTGTTACTAAAAATAGAAAAATGTGAAAATCAGAAAATCTCAATGGAATTGGACCAAATTTGTGTCAAAATGGTCCTTGCATGAAGGCTTTTCGATTTTTTGCATTTTAGCAATCCAAGATGGCCACCATCTGCCGCTACTAAAAATAGCACAAAACATGAAACTGGCAATATCTCAGTAACCCCTGAATGGATTTTGATGAAATTTGTGGCAAAATGATTCTTGCATTGAGGTGTTTCAAAAGTAAATATATAAGGACCAGGCAAGTTGGCCTCTGTTACTAAAAGTAGCAAAATGTGAAAATGAGAAATTCTCAGTGGAATTGGACCAATTTTGTATCAGAATGGTTCCGTTGCACAATAGCCAGGTGAGGGATATCAGGCCCATTTGGGCCTCTTGTTATTCTCCTCTCATCAGACTGCTTCTTCAGGGGCATTCTGATCTGGATCTGCTCTGTTTGCTCAGACCTATCTGTCTTAATATTTAGAAGTTATGCAGTATTCATTTCAATTTCAGTAAGGAGCTTAAGATACCCTCCCATATATCAATATTACATGTTGAACAAGAGGTTGTTGGGGATGATACCGAGGCTGTAGACAGTGTACTGGAGTGTGACACACAGAGACAGGACCTCTTACAGAAAGAAAAAGAACTTACACAATTACTGAACCTAAGGTGAGAAAGATATTAGTGTTTCTGAAGTGAGATACGAGACCTATAAGCTGTTGTTTCTGTGGTTTATGGCTGTTTGGTGTCAGTGTAAATAACCCCTTTTGTCTGAGGATCACTGCTAGGCATCTTGAGCAGAGGCTTGCTAAAGGATGCCAAACATTAACCCTTTGGGACGAATTATTTATCCACACCAAAACAGCCATAATAAGTTCCTTATCTTGCATATCAATTCTTTCAAAGTAATATTACATTTGTTTGCAGTTTCTTTGCAGTGAGAATTATTGCTTGAAATTTACTTGGACATAAGAGAGTATTTTGAAATATCAGTGTTCGAGATAACAAGAGTCAACTGTCAATAATAAATCCCAATATTTGTTGTTATCATGGCATTTCTTTGGTGTCCATTTCAGTCCTGGTAAAGGTGACAGTAATGTATCATCAGATTTATCAGAGATCTACCAAAGGCTAGAGTCCATAGAAGCTGATAAAGCCCCTGCAAAGGCGGCAGTAATCCTAGCAGGTCTGGGATTTACTCCACAGATGCAGAAACTTCCCACAAAGTAAGTGAGCCACGGCACAACAAAACCAGCAAAGTGGCATGTGTGCCCAGCAAAGACTCAGATCATCCTGGGCATCCGCCCAGTCTGATCAGAGTCTTTTCTGTGCAAATAGAGCTAGCTTAGACGCTTAGCTACCATTTAAGCGCAAAGCAAAGACTTTTATGAGACTGGATAAATGCCCAGGCTGGTCTGAATTTTTGCATGGCACAGTGCCACTTTGTTAGTTTTCTCATGTTGCT
This sequence comes from Ctena decussata, assembly GCA_963989385.1. Taxonomy (NCBI): domain Eukaryota; kingdom Metazoa; phylum Mollusca; class Bivalvia; order Lucinida; family Lucinidae; genus Ctena; species Ctena decussata. The sequence goes on from OZ022510.1 coordinate 25,149,362, forward strand.
GGTCAAGTATTTTTAGCTCACTTGTACATTATTATTCAGAAAGAGCTGTTACAGTTACATCAGCATTAGCTTTTGCATTAGACACAGTGTTTAACTTTTTAGTAAATGACAAGCATGAAATCAGTTGGGCTTTCCAGTGTTCAGGTGTTGTTAGCTCGCCTGAACGAAGTTCAGGAAGAGCTGTTGCACTACCCCTGGAGTCGGCGTTCGCGTTGGCGGCGGTAGCGGCATTAGCAAAATGTTAAAGTTTCACATTAAAGTTTTTTATGTGATGGGCAAGGCGCTGTCAGGCGAGCTATCCTGTCCCTGTGACAGGTCTTGTTTGTGTTTAGCTCTAGTGACAGTTGAATGTACAAAATTTGATTTTAAGTTGGCTTTTGGACCACCAATTGGAGTACTTTGGTTGTCCCCCTTCTAGAATAACCCCAAATATTTAAATCAATCTTACAAGGTCTGCAACAGAAAGGGGTTTTCCTTCTTAAACAATCCCAGAGATCTTGATTCCTCTCATAATAGTCCCAAGAATCTAGACCTGTCTTATACACATGTACGAAGGGAAAATTCTCTTTGTATAACCAAATAAATACTTTATCATGTTTATGATTCATAACAAATACAGGCCAACTCCGATATCTCAAATTCCAAGGAAATGGAGAACACACTTCGAGTTTTCCGAAGTTCGAGATAGGCAAATTGTGACGTCACCAAAATTTTTGTTCTAAATATGTACAATATCTTAACTTTCGTAGAGTCAGTATTTCTACAAAACGTGTGCAGCACGAAGGTAGTAAAACTGTTTCTACTGAAAACGGGATTGAAATAAAGACAAGAAAAATCACTTCACTTAGTTTTATTTTACATTTTGAATTAAAACAGTTTGGCAAACAACTAAAAAGAATGTTACTAATAGCCCGCATCAAAGAGTGCCGCTCAATACTGTTTCAAAGGCGCCTAATTGACCGAGCTTTCCAATCGAATGCACCTGACCTGTGACGTATACACGGTTCAAGGTCAATTAACTTACACACAAAAACAGCTGATCAACAAAACAATGTCTGCATCGTTTCACGCAATCATTGGATAATTATTGGACAATTTGGGATAATTGATTGAACTGCGATCAATTAAAGACAATTGTTCGGTAAATCGCTCTTTTTCATTGTTATTGTTCGATGTTTGTACCAATTTGCTTAAAGACAAAAATATGCAGGTTTTTCATTACCGCAAAACGTCTACACAAAATGGACGTCATTTTCTTTTCGTCGTTTCGGCGATCTTTTTCTGAATACATATTTTGACTTCGACACAAACAGTGGTAAAACACATGGAAAGTGTCGGAGGGGAATCAAAAATCACTTAGACACAGCAGTGTTTTCCTTATAAGCGAGTTCGACACAACGGAGGTCGAAATGCAATATTATATAGGGGGAATGTTCGGGAATGGGAGATCACTTCGACACTAGCAGGGTTTTCGAGATAAGCAAGTTTGACACAACGAAGTTGGCCTGTATAAGCAATAAATCATTCTCGTATTTTATGCTCATATGGGGACTAACTGAGATAATAAATAAAAATTTGTATATTTTTCAGAGCATTGTCTGGTGGTTGGAGGATGAGGTTAGCTTTGGCTAGAGCTCTGTTTTCTAAGTAAGTTGGTAACTTATCCCTTAAAGCACCAAAAAGCAGACAACAAAATTCGTGTCTGCAAAATTTGAAAAAAATGTTTTGTCCAAGCTATATCATACAGTCGAACTTCGATGGCTCGAACTCGCCGGGACCACCAAAAAAAGTTCGAGCGATCGGTAGTTCGAGCCATTGAAGACCAACTAACAAGGTCCAGCCGTTTGTATTATGCTTTTCTATCATAGAAAGGATGACTTCCTGTTTATTGATCTGTCATAATTTAAGCCACTCGGTGCCAGCAGAAATCTCCGATCTGGGTATCCCCCCGTTGCCGGGTCCTTCACCAGATTGCTCGGAAGCTGACCTACTCTCTGACATGGCTGCAGGAGTGAATGATGTGCCCTAATTTTATTACGTATTTTAAAGGCAAAGACGTAAATTTTGGCATGTTTTACTCAATTTCGGTGTGAAATTTTAATTGAAGATAAATATTTTACCATTTTTAATTTTAATATGCGGCCTCATTAGCCCAGGATGATAATACGCGTTTAAATAGATAAGACCAAGCTATACAATCAGCTTAAATTGACACCACCCATCATTAATCGATTGACCAGTTGATCAAAGGGCTGCTTTAATTGAGCTCGCGCCAATCAAGTATACCTGTCGTTTCGGCAAACGCTTTGTCAATATCAAATCGTCTTATGACAATGATCAAAGATCTGAGTGACCGTTATTGAAATGGAAATTATTTACAAGGTAATTAGTGCGAGCCATCGGTGGGTTTTTACATGGAAAATGTACCCTAGGGACCAGGTTTGGGGTTCGAGGGTTCGAGCCATCGTAGTTCGAGCCAAAGGTCGCAGGTTAAGTTAAAATGAATGGGATTTTTGCCGGGACTGGAAAGTCAGTTCGACCGAAGCATGGCGTTCGAGCCTTCCGAGTTCGAGCCAGTGAAGTTCGACTGTATTGAGAATTCACTACTAGATGGCAAACAGTGTAGATTCAGATGAGGTGGCTCATGATGAGCCTCCTCATCAGGATCTACGCTGTATGCAAAATCAACTATTTTCTGTACTGGCGCTTTAAGTGGTAATTCTGTTTCATTTTATTGTTTTGTTGTAATATCTGTAATTTGTCAGTTCAAAAGCACACAAAAAGTTGTCTGGCCAAAAAAATCTTGATAGACAAAAACCTGATAATTGTTAGGAGAAATAAAAAAAGTACCATCAAATATTTACATGTTTTGTTGGAAGACAGAAGCATTAGTCATAAATTGTACTGTTATGCTGGTTTAAAATTGATGTACTTTGTTTTTCCGTTGATTCATATCAATTTCTTCGGATTATTTCAAAGTCATTTGTGATGAATGTAACTGATGCTAGCTGTAACTTTATGGTAACACTTTTTTTGGGGGAATTAATCTAAGGAAATGGTTAGTATGTCTTCAAAATTAAGAAATAGATCAGCTCTAGCAGTGAATTGTTGAGTAACAATTCACTGTTTGGAGGTCAGTTGTAAAGAAGATCATATCACGAGCGCGGAGCGTGTGTGATATCTCTACTTTCAACTGACCGACAAACAGTGAATTATTACTCAACAATTCAATGCTAGAGCTGAACTATTTTGATTCTAACGCTCAAAAACACTGCAAAATTATTCTTTTCATTCAAACTCTCCCAACCTTCATGCCAGCGCGTTCATGCTCCCGCCAATATTCTTAAATGTATCTAACGTAAATGTACGTTATTATGGGAATTTTAAAAAGAAAAAGAGACCTTACACCGTCTAACGTCTCGAAACGTCACAAAATTATGTCAGTAATGCAAGTGACGTCAGCAATTAGAATCAAGCGCCTCGAAACAGTGAATTGTTGCAGAATAAAACACGGTAACTTTCCATTGCTTCTATAGGCGCACTGTGTTAGAATATTTGTTATGTCCCCCCACCAAAGGTGAGGGGGGACATATTGTGTTCAGTGCGGATCCCGGGCGTTGGCGTCGGCGTCGGCGTGACAGATTTCTTGCGTGCGCGATATCTCTTGAACCAATTGTTGGAATTTCACCAAACTTGCATGGATACATCATTGGGACAAGTTTAAGGGCTGATTAGATTTTGGTGACCTTGACCTCATTTTCAAGGTCACTGGAGGACTTAGATGACAATTTCTTGTACCCACTTTATCTCCTGAACCAATGAATTGAATTTCACCAAACTGGCATGGATACATCATTGGAACAAGTTTAAGAGGTGATTAGGTTTTTGTGACCTTGACCTCATTTTCAAGGTCACTGGAGGACTTAGATGACAATTTCTTGTACTAGTGATATATATTGAACCAAAGGATGGAATTTCACCAAACTTGCACGGATACATCATTGAGACAAGTTTAAGAGCTGATTAGATATTGGTGACCTTGACCTCATTTTCAAGGTCACTGGAGGACTTAGATGACAATTTTTTGTACCCACTATATCTCCTGAACCAATGGATTGAATTTCACCAAACTGGCATGGATACATTATTGGAACAAGTTTAAGAGGTGATTAGATTTTAGTGACCTTGACCTCATTTTCAAGGTCACTGGAGGACTAAGATGACAATTTCTTGTACTAGTGATATATATTGAACCAATGGATGGAATTTCACCAAACTTGCAAGGATACATCATTGAGACAAGTTTTAAGAGCTGATTAGATTTTGGTGACCTTGACCTCATTTTCAAGGTCACTGGAGGACTTAGATGTCAATTTCTTGTTCCCACTATATCTCCTGAACCAATGGATGGAATTTCACCAAACTTGCATGGATGCGTTATTGGGACAAGTTTAATAGCTGATTAGGTTTTGGCGTTCTTGGCCTCATTTTCAAGGTCACTGGAGGACTTACATGACATTCTTGTACTACTATATCTCCTGAACGAATTGATGGAATTTCACCAAACTTGCATGGATACATCACTTGGACAAGTTTAAGAGCTGATTGGATTTTGGTGACCTTGACTTCATTTTCAAGGTCACTGGAAGCTTACATGACAATATCTTGTACCCACTGTATCTCCTGAACCAATGAATGGAATTTGTACAAAGTTGCGTGGATACATTGTTGCAACAAGTTTAAGAGCTGGTCAGATTTTGGTGACCTTGACCTTATTTTCAAGGTCACTGGAGAACTTAGATGACAATTTCTTATACCAGTGATATCTCCTGAACGAATTGATGGAATTTCACCAAACTTGCGTGGATACATCATTGGGACAAGTTTAAGAGCTGATTAGATTTTCATGACCTTGACCTCATTTTCAAGGTCACTAGAGGACTTAGATGACAATTTCTATTACCAGTGATATCAGTAGTAAAGGACGGCACTATGGGGACTCCCGGCCGGAGACTAAGTCCGCAGCCTGGGGCAGTCTCGGGCCGGGAGTCCCCATAGATGACATCGCTTTAGTAAGCTTGAAAAGGCTAGTTTGAAATAACTTAGTCTTTTTCAAGGGTAAAAGTCTATGTAATATGGCATAGGAGATGTCTTAAGAGGCTATACAGTAATATGCGTCTGCTATTAGTCTCTTGGCCCTGTATCTCAAGACCTCACTATACCAGAGGCATAACTCTATAGCTTCCTTAGTATTAGGGCAATCAGTAGGGTATTCTTTCTGATGTAATTGGTAGTCCTGAAAAGGACTGTTTGTGTGGTTATAGCTAAGAAGAATCTATTGTTTCTTCTTTCTTTTTGAATTATCTATGTTCTTGCTATGCGACCCAAGTCCATTTTGAGTTGGTACGGTCACAGACGATTCTGGTGTCATTACTTCTATAGTTAATGGTATTCTGATCGGATTTAATTCCATGGGACGTTGTTGCTTTTGGTCCTCTAACTGCTGTACTCTTTTCTTGAGATCATTGAGTTCTTTGAGCAAGACTTCTACAGCTCCCGTCTTTGGCTGTGACACCTGTGGCTGTGTTTGTTGCAGTTGTGATTGCTGTGGGTGGTAGTAATAGGTCTGCACGTTCGGTTGTTGTTGTTGAGTTAACGATGCATCAGTAGCAATTGAGTTAATTGCCGTCGATAGAAGGTCTGGTTCTTTCATAAGATCGTCTAAGGTCAGTAGTTGCTCCATGACTGAAGTTGTAAGTAGGTCAGTGCCATTTTATACTCCCAAGACCGGATTGACCTACTTAGAAAAGTGCTTTCTTTCACGTCGGTGTTGAGAGAATAAATACTGGAACACTGACCCACTTCGTCACATTGTCTTTATGCTATACACAGAGAAGATGTTGAGCGACGAATATCTCGATGCTTTGGAGACACAGACTAGGTCTGTAATGGAGAGTGCAGAGAGGCTCGTAGAGCTGATAGGCATCGTAAGAAGGATGGTGACGGTCGACAGACAGATGGCTGTGGTGAAGCAAGAGCCCGAAGAAGTGAAGCAAGAGCCTGAAGAACGTCCATCCGGTGAAGATTGGGAGAGGGAGGCGGACCAGCCACCATTCTATCTGCCGGCAGAGAGGACTGTGACCTACACGAGCTGGTCAGTACGCTGTCCAGCTTGTGGTGGCAGGCCCTCGCGGTGTCCCTGCTCATAGAAAGGTTTATTAAAACCTCAAAACGGCCCTTTTCAGGGCCACCACAACTTATCAGAAAGAAATACTTTGTTGATTGTTGCATAAAACCCCATAACTACTTTGCATAGTTTTGATTGGTCAAGAGACTATGCTCTCTTTCACGTCCGCCATGAGTCAATATATATATTTAACTGCCTTTAACAACTTCATTCTCAAATATGGGTTTGTCAAAGTATATCCCTTTTGACCTGAGTCGACTGTGTAAAGCTTTTAAGAAGAAAGACTGGAAAGAAGTTGAAAGGCAGCAAAATAAGATGGGATTTGAAGTATTTATGAGGAGGAGAGGGATCGACTTATCAAAGACGAATCCTGTTGTGGGGATTGTAAAACCTGTGTCTAAGTCTTCACAGTAAGTGAAGACTTAGAACACCCAAACAGCCCTTTTCAGGGCTACCCAACTCTTTCGTTTAAAGAGTAACCTTATGAAATAACAAAAAACAAATACTTTAAAAACAATTTTATTGAATACAACCTTACATGTAACTATGAAAACTAATCCATTATGAACACAATAGTAGTCACTGTCCAGTAGACACACAATATCGTTTAGATATTGTCTATCCACTAGGTCTCTTATCTAGTCACTAGTTTTTCACTATTTCAGGACAGTTTTTCATCATATGAGTGTCTTCTTTGCACACAACGCAGTATTTCTTCTTCTTATGTTGTCTAGCAGTAGGTTTCGTCGGTTCTGGTGAAGCCGTTCTTGACTTCTTTTTACTGGGTACATCAGAGTCATCATCAGTATGGCGTCTTTTCCTCGTAGTTTCTGACTTCTCGGCCGGTTGTGGTGATCCCGAGCTTTCATCTTGTAAGTCGGTATGAGGACATGAGGGTAGCCAGTGATCAGGCGAGCCACAGTTGTAACAAGTCCCATAGGGTGGCTTCTTTGTAGTTTTCTTCTTCTCCTCGGTACATGAGGCAGTCCAATGATCAGGTGAACCACAGTTGTAACAATTCCCATTGGGTGGTTTATTTGTAGTAGTTTTCTTCTTCTCCTCGGTACACGAGGCAGTCCAATGATCCACCGACCCACAATTGTAGCAATAACCATAGGGTGGTTTCAACAGGCCTTGTTCTTTTAGTGAAATTTCCAATGGCTGAATTAATTTTCTGTCATTCTCTTTCAAAAGTTTCTTCAATGCAGTGCAGTGATAATAAATACTGTTGGCATCACTGTATTTATTAAGTCTTGGATCCATAGGTTTACTTTCCATCTTGACAGTTTGAAAGTCAGAGCTGAAATGACTCGCAGATCTAGTTGTAGTCCTTATATACGCCTTGTCTTCGACTGTAGATAGTCAATCACTTTTGAATTGTTGGCCACATGAAGTTTCCAGTTGTCAAATGTAAAGACCGTCTCCTCTGATAATTCCTGTTTCGCACACGAACACCAGAGTCTTTTAAAATCTTTGAAATATTCTTCTGTGTTTAATTTCATCTGAATTTCATCTAAAGTAATGTTCTCATGTGAATGTAGTATGTAAACACAAACTAGTAATTTTCTGTAAGGTCTAAATCTCAGAATTTGTGTCAGAGGAATTTCAAACCACTTTGTCTCCATGCTTGCCGTAAGATAAATGATTTTGCAAGAGACAAACAGTTCCACTTTATAGTGTCAAAGCTTCAAATTTTGCAGTCAGTTCATCCATATCAATATCCATTGGTTCTTCCTGTGATGCCTGTTCAATTTCCATATTTTCTGTTGTTGTTGTTGTTGAGTCGATATCCATAGATTGTTCTCTCGAAGCCTCTTCAACATCTTTGAGTACATTGCAAAGGTAAGTAATCACGTCCTCGTTGTTTGCCACATGAAGTAGCCATTGCCTATACTTCACAGGCGATGCGTCTAAAATAGTGTTCATTATCAAAGCTGTTTCACACATGGCTTGTCGAAAGGTCATGAATGTTTCATATCGTCCCAACCATGTTCTGAGTCCATCTTTTGACTTCAGAAATTCTGAACTTGTAGGTTGTAAGGACAGTGTGTGTTCAAGTGACCCTCGATAAATGTCAAACTGTAAAATTCGACCTAACGATACTGGAGGAGATTTCTTGATCACGTTCATTGTTTTATTCCAAGTAGCAGGTCTGAATAGACTGTTGGAAAACGTAATGGTAATAATCTCTCTTCACTCTCGATAACTTGTTCATATGCGTCTCTGTTTCCAAATGACACATCACGACCATGCAAACTGTTTATATGCTCTTCCCAGGTTGATAATAACAAATCGTTCATAGGTGCAGGAAAATTTAACTGGTAAAGAAATGGTAAGTAGTAAAAAAATGCTAAACTCTGAAAGAATACTAGAAGCCCAGTCAGATGTCCATTCACGATTTTTCCATGTACGTAAATGTCATAATGGAAAGGAAACAAGTTTTCAAAAAACTGTTCACATGTTTCCTTGTTGAAATTGTAAATCGTAAAGATCCATCGGTCATGTCTAGAATGAGTATCCTTCAACACTTCCATCATGCGTTTGTGAAAGTATAATCTCATGTTCTGGTCAAGATTCGATATTCCATCGATGTCATATAATAGCTGTGCTAGGCTCTGGTAAAAATTGTTGCAAGACAGAGCTCTTTGAAAACACATGTTAAACCACGTCAGTTGAAGTTCGTCTCTAAACTTTTTACTTTTCCTCGAAATATTGACGAGCCTTGAGTAGATTATACTTCTAATTTCAGTTGGTAACACACCCAGATCGACTAGTTCTTCAGACATCTTGAAACTTTATGAACTGAAAAAATGAAATGTACACATTATATATGTCTTGATTCTCTGCATGCACATTGTGGTTAATTATTTTGAAATATTTTTTGCTAGGCCTTGACCAGTTCTTTCAAATAAAAAAAGAATTTTGAAAATCCATCAAGGCAAAATGGAGTTATTACAGTTTTCTTACCCTCTATATTCCGCGCATGCGCAGTTTGACAATTTATTTTAATTTCATTTGGTAGGTGGTGACTTGTTCTTTCCAATAAAAAAGGAATTATGAAAATCCGTCAAGGCAATCTGGAGTTATTACAGTTTTCTTACCCTGCAAATTCCGCGCATGCGCAGTGCATGTTCGACATTTTTTGTTATTTTGGATTTTGTATAGTTTATTAGTTAACATATAATAATACTCATAACAGAAGTGATACACATATACACGTATTCGCCTTTCATTTGTATCATTTTTTCTGAAAGCTATTACTTGAATAATCTATTTATAGAATAAAAGAAAGTCAATCCAGATTTACCTCCCTTGTAATAACACCATAATATGAAAAAATTGAATAACTTTGTTATTTTTCGGCCGATTTTGATAAAATAAACACCAAAATGTAGATTTTATTATTCTCTAATTATTTTTTATATTCACAAATGTGTTACTATAAAAAGTAACATGACCTTTTATTAAAATCTGATATACATGATATGCAAATGTCCAATCTTGTCTCAAGTAAACTGGTTTATGTATAGGTATATATATTGGGAACTAGCATATTAATATTGCTGGTTTGCCGGTCACCACTGGACTGGAACTGGTGTGCACAACGGTTATACCGCCTGGGCCCGCAGATGCGAAGTCTATCGATTACATGTGAAACAGTAGAAGCCTATGGCTTAAGGGGTCGGGACACTATCCCAGTAAACTGAACCTCCGCTGGCAGGTCTCTGGTCCACAGTGACATTCAGGACTTGTGATCATGTAGATATGGCTTCAAATCGCCAGGGCTTCCCAGGCATAGGGTAACCGACCGGGGAAGAACAAGGTGCTGAACAGCACACTCTTCTTGCACTTCTTTTAAAAATAACAAAAATTCCGTAAAACCTAGTGTCTCGCCTGTAGCACAAAAATTGTATCTGTCTCGCCTGGTGATAAGAATTCCATATAGCATGTAGTCTCGCCTGTTAGTTAATAAAAATTCCTTAAGACTGTTGTCTCGCCTTACTACAAAAATTCCGTAAAGCCCATGTCTCGCCTGTACCACGAAAATTCCTGTTGTCTCGCCTGCTAAGTCAAATACTATGTATCTTGCCTGTATCACAAGAATTCCATAGAACATGTAGTCCACCCTGATAGTTAATAAGAATTCCGTAAAGCCCAATGTCTCGCCTGTACCACAAAAGTTCCTTAAGACTGTTGTCTCGCCTGTTAAGTCAAATACTATGTATCTCGCCTGACTAATCTTGGTGCTGATAGATATATAAGTCAAATATTCAGATCTCCTGACATTCTGCGTTTGAACAGTGACAAGACAACATGCCAAAGAGACATTGGAAGAGAATACGTACCCCACCCACTTCATCAGACTCTGAGGAGGACGAGTTACCATCGCCAAAGAAGGTGAAACTTGTGGATTATTCCGACAGTGAAGAATCTGAAGATGAGGTGTCACCACCAAGAAAAAGACCTATGGTGATTTATTCGGACGATGAAGAAGATGATTACAAACAGTACTATGTGATCAAGCCTGTTAGAGAACGTGAGTCGAGACGTTTCAGAACAAGAGCCAATGTGTACAATGTGGATGTCAATAAATTTCCAGAAGATGTATCACCGCTGGAATTTGTACCTCGGATGTTTCAACAGCTGGTGGATGACATCAAGACCCATTCTCAAGCTCAAGGCAATGACAGGATTCGAATGAGCATTTACCATCCCGGACTGAAATTAGGAATCTTTGTACCATTTACAGATGTGACGAGTCTGACTGGGGAATCTTTGACTCAAGAAATCGAGAAAGTGTTACAATCCAATGAAGACTTTAAAATCAATGATGGACAGATGAGTTTGGAAGTGACACACACCAAGTTACCAACTGGAAGTGGAAGAAAGGCATTACACCATGGACTTTATTTTGAATCACGCAATATGAGAAAGATGAAACATAGTATTGTTCAAATCAACAACACCAAAGATGTCATGTGTATGGCTAGAGCTATTGTGGTAGGAAAACATCATGCCGACAGGGACACATCTGACTCATGGAAGAAAACTTGGGAACATATTCGAAAATCAAACAAATCACTACAAACTAGAGAAGCCATGAAATTATTAGATCGTGCTAAGATTCCTCACAATCAACCTTGTGGATTTGAAGAATACAAGAAATTTCAAACTGTGTTAGCTCCTGACTATTTGATCAAAGTACATTCACAGCATCCTAAAGACGGATTATTGTTTCCACTTGGATTTAGACCTAGTGACAAAACAAAAGTAATTCATATCTATTACAATGGCACAGATCACTATGACACTATCACCAATGTCAAAGGATTTCAAGGATGTAGTTATTATTGTGAGTTTTGTGACAAGGGATTTAATCATAGAGAGGATCATGCTTGTTTGAATGGATGTACTAGTTGTTATAGTGCAACGCCATGTCTTCACGAACAAAATCAGTACTGTACAAAATGTAAGAGAACATTTCATAGTGCATCTTGTTTTGCTAATCATACATTAGTCAAACCAGGACAGAAAAAATCTATTTGTCAACTTGTGCATAATTGTGAGAAATGTGGAAATAGGATTATAGGATATAAAAGAAATCACGTGTGTCCAGGACAGAAGAAATGTAAATTTTGTAAACTGATTGTTGGAGCCGAACATCAATGTTATATTCAACCTTACGTGTGCAAACCCAAGACCGAAGTGTTGGAAGAAGATGCCGAGAAGGACGATATCATCGATGAAGAGAAAGGTACCGTTATTCAGCCTCAATTCATATTTTTTGACTTTGAATCCAAGCAAGACTCTGGCGAACATATTGTCAACTTTTGTATTGCACATAGAGCTTGTGATCAGTGTATGGATTTACCTATTGAACAGCCATGTAAAATTTGTAATAAGTTCACAAACAAAGCGTGTGACCATTGCGTTAATTTACCTGTAGATCGGCATTGTGACAAATGTAGTCAGTTTGGAAGAGAAATGATCTTTGAAGGTGAAAATACGTTGTCAGATTTCTGTTCCTGGTTATTTAGAAAAGAAAATGAAGGAGTGACTGTTATTGCACATAATTTTGGAGGATACGATGGACAATTTATTCTACGCTACATACTAGAAAATGGAACTTTTAAGCCCGATGTGATTATGAATGGAAATACTATCGTGACGATGACTGCTGCCAAAGTCAAGTTCTTGGACTCGTATCATTTTCTGCATATGAGATTAGCCAATTTTCCAGATACCTTTGGATTAACAGAGATGAAGAAAGGCTATTTCCCACATTTGGCAAATGTTGATGCCAACCAGAATTACGTGGGACCTTACTTTCCTGTGGAGATGTACAATCCTGGACAGATGTCGGTCAAAGACAGAGAAACTTTCCTGGAATGGCACAAGCAGAAAGTGGAATCCAATGCCATCTTTGACTTCAGAAGTGAAATGGAAGAATACTGTCGCAGCGATGTAGATATCCTGAGGAGAGGTTGTTCATGTTTTAGAAAACAATCGATAGATATCAGCGACTTGGATCCTTTTTCTAATGCATGCACGATCGCTCAAGCTTGTTCCCAAGTATGGAGGAAGAATCACATGCCTGAAAACTCTGTGGCCATCATTCCACCAGAAGGCTATCCCAACCAAAAGAAGTATTCTATCAAAGCTGTGCGCTGGATTCAAGCCGTGGCTAGAAAGAATCACATCCAAATTCGTCACGCTTTGAATGGTGGTGAACAGAAAGTTTTTGGACATTATGTGGATGGGTACGATCCAGAAAAAGAAACAGTGTACGAGTTCCATGGATGTTACTGGCACGGGTGTCCCAAACATTTCCCCGACAGAACTAAGATCAATACTTACAACTGCCAGACGATGTACCAGCTATACAAACAGACTGTGGAGAAGACCGAGAAATTGAAAAGAGCTGGGTATCAAGTGATAGAAATGTGGGAATGCGATTACGACCAATATTATCAAGACGACAAAGATTTTAGGGAGATGGTGGATGCAGAATTTACCAACTTGGATCCACTCAAACCCAGAGATGCGCTATTTGGAGGACGTACGAATTCTACAAGACTGTTTTACGAAATTGAAGGAGACGAGGAAATTAAGTATATCGATGTGTGTTCACTTTATCCATACATCTGCAAGTACGGAATCTTCCCTATTGGACATCCAGAAATTTATTCACAAGAAGACATCGACAGAGACAATATACATCAATATTTTGGACTGATCAAATGTAAAGTGTTACCACCCAGAAGCTTGTATCATCCGGTATTGCCGTACAAGTGCAACAACAAATTACTGTTTCCACTCTGTAGAAGTTGTGCAGAGACATCTGACAATTCGAAATTATGTACGCACGACAGAGAAGAAGACAGAGAATTAGTGGGAACTTGGGTGAGCATCGAATTGTTTGAGGCGATGAAACTGGGTTACCAGCTGAAAGATGTGTACGAAGTATGGCATTTTCCCCAATCTTCACAGTACGACAAGTCAACTGGACAAGGAGGTATCTTTGCTGGATATATCGATACTTTCCTGAAGATTAAACAAGAGTCAAGTGGCTATCCCGACTGGTGCAAGACAGAATTGGACAAGATCAAATTCAAACAGGACTATTTCGAAGCAGAAGGTATCAGACTAGAGAAGGTGGAAAAGAACAAAGGTCGACGTGGAATCAGCAAAATCAGTTTAAACAGTTTGTGGGGAAAATTAGCACAGAGAGACAACATGACCAAAACAGAATATGTGTCAGATCCTTCTGACTACTTTGAACTGGTGACTAATCTATTGAAGAAAGTGAAGAATGTCGAAGTGTTTGGAGAAGAGTTTTTGTTAGTCAACTGGGAAGATCTGGAATCGATTGTAGAACCTCATGCTTGCAGCAACGTGGTGGTAGGATCCTTTGTGACAGCACAAGCCAGACTGAAGTTATACAGTGTCCTGCATCAACTTGAAAAACGTGTGTTGTACTTCGATACGGATTCTGTCATCTACATTCACAAACCAGAATTATGGAATCCAGAGATCATCAACAACAGACTCGGCGAATGGACAGACGAACTACCTACTGCGAAAATCACCAAGTTTGTGGGTATGGGACCGAAGAATTATGGCTACGAGTATGTGGAGCACGATACTGGGAAACGCAAGTCTACCTGTAAAGTCAAAGGACTGACCCTGGATTACAATACTTCACAAGTAATCCATTTCTACAACATGATGGAATGGGCCCATAGTGAGAAGAGGGACTTTCAAGAATCTGTGGAATATCAGCACCGTATAAGAAAACATAAAGACAGAAAAATTACGACGGAGAGACAATCTAAGACATATAGATTTACTTATGACAAACGTGTGATTTTAAAAAGTGGAGAAACTGTTCCGTATGGATATGTACTGTAAACCAAAGAAAATCAGATCAGAGACTGTTGTGAAACAGTGTTTTCAGTAAGAAAAATTATTTGTAAAGTATGTCAGTAAAACAATTTGTTGTTTGTAAAAAATAAAAATATGTTATATATACACATGTCTTTCATTATTCTTTCTCATTTTATCTTTCAATCATGTCGGTAACAGTTCAAGAAGAAAATATTGGTAGTTTGTTTTTTAAACATCCTGCTAATATTTTTATATCGGGTCCAAGTGGATCGGGAAAAACTGAATTTGTTAAAAAACTGATTCAGTACAAAGAAGACTTGTTTGATATTTTACCACAACGTATCGTGTGGTGTTACAAAGAACGGCAACCTGTGTACAATATCTTGCAAGAACGCAAAGATTTAAACATCAGATTTATTTTAGGAATTCCAAATGACGACGACGATATTGTCACAGACACGAGTGAAACTCACTTGATTGTCTTTGACGATATGTTGGGCGACAAAGACGAAGAAAAAATTAAACTTTGGTTCACGAGGAAAGGTCATCACAGAAATGCAAGTGTTGTGTACATCACACAAAACTTGTTTCAGCAGAGTAAATCGACACGTACCATCAGTTTGAATGCCCATTACTTGATTTTGTTTCAAAGTCCAAGAGACAAAATGCAAATTAAAGTTTTGGCACAACAACTTCAAGCTCCACACTTGATGTCTGCCTTCAACGATGCCACTTCTAAGCCACACGGTTATTTACTGATTGATTTAAAACCAGACACACCAAATCATTTGAGGTTTAGAACAGATATTTTTACAAACTGGTATACAAAATTGGATCAACAAGGTCCAGTTGTGTATTTTCCAGTATAAAAACGTGTGTTTGGTCTTACATGGATCAGAATGAAACCAGACATGGCTCAAAAAGCATCGGCAAACTTGATCAGGGCTCTCTACAATTTGAGTAGAGAGCATGATTCGAACAAAAGAAAAACTTTGCTTAATGCCGGGTTGATGGAAATGATCAAATGGTTTTCTTTAGCAGCTAGAAAAATAGCTGAAAATAAAATGAAATTACCAAAACAAACTCAAAAATTCATGGACAAACGCAAAGACGATGTTAGAAAACTAGCAAGTCCTTTGGTAAATGCAGATACAAAACGAGAAATCATTCTAAAACCTGGTGGCGGTGGGTTTTTTGGTGGGGTGATAATCAGATCTCTCATTCGTTGGGACGGTAATAAAATACTTAGACGGTTTTCTCAGAAAAAGAAAGTGGGTAGAAAAGGTCCTAAAAAGTCTAAGAAAAAAACTGGCAAGAAAAAATCTCCAAAGAAAAAAACTCAGAGGAAAAAATCCCCTAAGACTAAATCAAGGAGAAAAATAAAAGTGAACGATAAGTTTGTCACTGTAAGAATTAAGAAACCTAGAAAACCTCCATCTCCTGTTGCAGGACCGTCAACTGCAAGAACTCCAAGTCCATTTACTCCTTCTACTCCAAACTCTAGTCTAAGAACTCCAAGTCCATTTTCTACTCGATTTTCTACTCCAAGTTCAAGTATCAGAAAAATAGGTGAAAGATTCACTCCTGCAAAAACACCTTCTCCATTTTCTACTCAGTTTTCTACTCCAAACTCTAGTCTCAGAAAAATTGGTGAAAGACGCACTGCTGCAAAATCACCTGCTCTAGAAATTTCTAGATTTTCTCCTCTAAGGGCTTCTCCTCGAAGGAGTTCTTCTCCTGCAAACGAATATCTTCGTACTGCCAGAAAACATGGATTTGAAGCTGCCATGAAACAGATGTTGGCTAAACGTAAACTTTCACTATAAAAGGACTTGGTTAACATGATATTTTACTAGTTTAATTCTTGACTGCTATCATGGCTGCACGTAAGAAAAGAACACAAATCAAAAAGAAAAGAGGTTCACTGATTAAAAAGTATGGTCCTTTTCTGGAAGGACTATGTAACATTCCATATCGGTTTCGTCAAAAAATTGTCAATGATTGTCCAAAAGAGATATTAGACTGTGTAGGGGAATGTTGTTTAAATCTTATAAAAGGCAATGTCAAACTCACAAAAGCTCAGAAAGAACAATTACGTTCTAGGAAGAATGATATTCGATTATTGTCTACAAAACGTGTTGCACTAGCAAACAAGAAAAAAATTCTCAATCAGAAAGGTGGTGCACTCCTGGGTTTACTTTTAAAACCTTTGCTTGGTTCAGTCTTAGGATCTATTCTTGGTCAGTAAAAAAATTGCAATGGAAGGGCGTAAAATGGCCGTGGTACCATTTAAACTTTGGGAAGACATGAAACGCTGGAAAGAAGAACAAATTCAAAAACCAAGACTTCCACCCGATCCAAATGTTTCTGCGACGGCCAGTCTTCAAAGAGACTTGTCTTCGGTCATGGCCAACGAAGATTTGTCAGAGGCAGAAAAATCTCAATTATTTGGTCAAACTTTACATAAATTTAAAACGGCACATCGCAAAGCACTGACAGAAACAAAACTTTCTCTCCCAGTAGAGCCTGAATCGAAAATTAATCAACGTATTTTTGATAGTGTTCCTACCACGATGCGAAAGAAAGCTAAATTATTGATATCTTGGTTAGAAAATAATCCTAACTTATCTTGGGACGAAGACGGAACGGTTAAGATGTATGGCAAACCGGTTGCAGGGTCTAATATCATAGATTTAGTCAATGATGTTTTAAGACAGAGAAAAGACACTGAGCCCAGGGGTTGGGAACCTTTTGCTGAGGCTCTTAGAGACATGAACGTGCCTCAAGATTTTGTGGGAAATAAGAAACGATGGGAATGGATGCATCGTACTCCTCTTCAGCACGAAGATGAAGAAGAGTATGTCACTCCTAAAACCAAACACCGA
Organism: Ctena decussata; assembly: GCA_963989385.1. NCBI lineage: Eukaryota > Metazoa > Mollusca > Bivalvia > Lucinida > Lucinidae > Ctena > Ctena decussata. The sequence goes on from OZ022510.1 coordinate 25,166,822, forward strand.
CGCATGCCTACTCTTAAAAAAAGAACAAGTCCCGTTACACAATCGGTTAGAAAACACATCAAGAAAGACTTATCTCGAAGTTTGTCTGCCACTAGAAAACATATCAGAGACGAACTGTTTACACCCAGTTCTATCAAACCTATAAAAGAAGAACTGTTTGAATCACCCAGAAAATGGTTATCTTATGATGAACAATGAATAAATTATTATCAAAACTTTATTACGATCCTAAAAGTCCCGTGGGATATACGGGGTTGCAAGCTTTGTATAAAGCAGCTAAGAAAATTTCAAAGAAAATCAAACTTGACGATGTGAAAACTTGGTTAAGAAAACAACAAACTTACACTTTGCACAAACCCATACGTAGAAAATTTGTGCGTCGCAAAACTGTGGTGGCAGGAATAGATTATCAATGGCAGGGAGATTTGGCGGACGTTTCTAGTATGGCAAAATATAACGACAAATATCGTTACTTGCTCTGTTTGATAGACGTATTTTCAAAATACGCCTGGGTTGTACCGATCAAAGACAAATCTGGAAAAACTTTGGTGGAAGCTTTTACATCTGTTTTGAAACATGGACGTATTCCAAAAAGTTTGCAAACTGATAAAGGTACGGACTTCAAAAATAAAGAGTTTCAAAAGTTCTTGAAATCTAAAAATATTCATTTTTTCACGACAGAAAATCCAGAAACAAAAGCAAGTATTGTAGAAAGGTTTCAAAGAACTCTGAAAAGTCGCATGTGGAGATATTTTACTCATAATCGTACACTGAAATATGTCGACGTACTTCCAAAATTAGTTCACGGGTACAATCATGCTTATCATCGCAGCATTAAACGTACGCCTGCATCTGTCAATGTCAAAAATGAAGTTCAAGTATCCCAAATTTTGTACGGCAAAAAGCAAAAAGTTGCAAGTCCAGAATTAAGAGTGGGTGATTTTGTGCGCATCAACAAAACAAAACGCACTTTTGAAAAAGGTTATTTACCAAACTGGACGCAAGAATTGTTTAAGGTTAGGGGTGTCATACAAAGTCAGAGTCCCGTTACCTATAAAATAGAAGATCTAGACGGGGAACTCATAAAAGGTACTTTTTATTCGCAAGAATTACAACGTGTGGACAAAGATCAAATTTACGAAATAGAATCTGTCTTAGATCGTCGTAAACGAAAAGTTGGGAAAAAGTGGGTCAAAGAAATTAAAGTTCACTGGAAAGGTTATCCATCCAAATTTGACAGTTGGATTTTGGAATCCGATCTTGTATAAAAACACGAACATGAATTTTAAATCTTCAGTCATAAGAAGGGACACGGATTCTTTGCAATCTTCTGAAAGTTTAGCCAAGTTACCCAAAAATAGATTGACATTTTTATCTCAAATCATTATCGTTTATGCCATCATCATCACTTCTCTAGTTCAAATCAGTCTTCAAAGTCCAGATAAAGAATTGTGGTTGATTTTATTGAGCAGCTCTGTCGGTTATATTCTTCCTTCCCCAGGGTTAAAATTCAGAAAACGTAGTGGTTTTGAAGAAACTTCCAAACAAGCACCATGACAGGGTTTTATTTGACATTGTTAAGTGACAGTTCAATGACGACTTTTCCTGACAATACACAAAGTTCTTTTACTGTCAGATTAGATCATCCCATCAACATCGAAAAAGAAAAGTGGGAAGTTGCTTTGGTAGAAATGATTACACCAACTCAAATCATGAATATTTCGGATGAAACCAATTTTTTCTACTTGAGATTTTACGATAAAGTCTTAGCTCAAGAATTCGGAGTAGAAAATATGAGCGAGGATTGTACGGAAGACAACACCTGCGCAGAATACGAGTTGAAAATTCCCAAAGGAAATTACAGTCAAACCTGCTTATGTGGTCACCTCTATTAAGGGGTCACCTGCCTTAAGCAGCCACCTTTTCTGGGTCCCTTGAACCAAAATACAGTGCAAATGAACCTGTATTAAGGGGTCACCTGTCTTAAGCGGCCACTTTTTGTCCTTCCCTTGGGTGACCCCTTAAGACAGGTTTGACTGTACAGCAGTCCACAACATTTGGTGGAAGAAATACAAGGCATCATCGATACACGTTTCGGAAGTGCTTTGAGAAGTGTTAATGCTTCGATAGAAATGAGTTATGGCAATAACAGTAAACGTGTCAAAATATTTTACAACAATCCAAAAGTCGTCAGACTGATATTCCCAAAACTACTTGGGGAGAAATTAGGGGTAAATCCAAAAATGTCAGAAAGACGCATCGGAAACGAAAGACATGCTTTTAGATACGAAGTAGATTTAAACACGGCTAATAATCAACTGTACGTTTACTCGGATATTGCCAGTTACACTTACGTAGGTGACATAACTGCTCCTATTTTGCGAGTTGTTCCATTTGAGATTTCAAAACGCTCTCATCATTCTCATCAAGAGTTTGTCAACTTGCATTACGTTCCGGTGGCAAAATCATTCATAGATCAAGTTCACGTGAGTATAAAAGGCGATACGGGAATAGATATTCCATTTATCACGGGAAAGTCTTTGATCAAGTTACATTTCAGACTCAAAGATAATTAGCCAAAAAATGTATTTCCAAACTCGTGGTGTAGTGTGTCAACAAGGGTCGGGTGGAAATAACTTTCCAGTTTACAGAGGTGTATCGAGACAGTACGGTTATGGTTTAGGGTCCATGTTTAAAACTGCCTTGAGAACGGTCATGCCAATCTTAAAACCTGTTGCAAAAGCAGGTTTACAAAGTATCAAACATGTAGCCAAAGATCAAGGAATTCATGCACTTCGCGACATCTTGGATGGTCAAAATATCAAACAAGTTTTAAAAAGTAGAGGTAAATCAGCTTTAAAATCTTTGGGAAAATCTGCTTTGGATCATTTGGCTTCGGGAGGTATAAAATCAAGTCAGAAACGTAGAAAAACTCAGTCTAAGACAAATCGTCGAACTGTTCACAACAAACTGCAAAAGGGTAGAGGCAGAAAGAATTCTGTAAACAGAGCCATTAGGAAAAAATATTCAAATCTAAAATTTGACCGCGATATTTTTGACTAAGAAAATGATGCAAAGTGGATCTTGTGAATGTAGCAAGTCTGAAATAGACATGCAAACTGTTCCTCCAACTCTGACCACCATGCAAGATTCTCAGTGGATAGATTATCATCCCATAGCTTCTCTAGACAGTTATCATGCACCCATCGAATTTGTGGTACCAGGCCATACGGAATATTACACTGATTTATCACAAACTTATTTGTACTTGAAATTCAGGATTTTGAGAGCAAACGGTGACAATCTTGAGAACGATAAAAAAGTTGCTCCCATCAACAACTTCTTTCACAGTATGTTTAGTGGAATTGATCTATATCTTAACAATAAACTGGTGACCAGTAATATGGATACGTATCCCTACAGGGCTTACATTGAAAACTTATTTTCTTTTGGATCTGATGTGAAAGACAATCAACTTAAAGCTGCAGAATTTTGGTACGAAGATGAACCTGGTCACTTTGAAGATTTTGCTCATGGCAATGTAACAGCCCGTATAACCCCTTTTGAACTAAGTAACCCTAAGGAACTTCAAGGGCGTTTACATCTAGATTTGGCCATGCAGGAAAAATATTTACCTAATGGAATAGAATTAAGACTTCGTCTCAATCGTGCTTCTCCTCAATTTTGTATCATGTCTAAGGATGAGTACCCTGTTATGGTTAAGATCGATGCAGCAGTCTTATCAGTTCGCAATGTTCAACTTTTGCCAGCCATAGCCAATGATCTCAATCAAACTATTGCACATCACAATGCCAAATTTCCCATACGGCGTGTAGAAGTTAAGACATTTACCATAGGCACCGGTCTTAGATCAAAAGTCGAGGACCACTTGTTTCAGGGACAACTTCCAAAACGATTATTCATTGGCATGGTAGATAATGCAACATTCAATGGATCGTTCGCCACAAATCCTTTCAACTTCAAACATTTCGGTCTCAGCAAACTTGAAGTGAGTTGTGACGGTCACAGCATTTAAGGAAAACCATTTGAACCGAAATTTAACTTGGATCAATATCTCAGATCTTACATGTCTCTGTATCAAGCTTTGGGCAGTCAAAATCAGATTCAGAATTGTAACATCGACTACGACGACTACAAAGGTGGATACTGCTTCTGGGGATACGATTTCACGCCAGACCAAGGAGCCGATCAGAGCCATCTACATCCTATAAAAACCGGCAACCTGCGAGTGGAACTTCAGTTTGCTAGAGCACTCGGCAAGACCATCAACGTCATAGTATATGCAGAGTTTGACAACCTGGTAGAAATCAACGGTTTGAGAGAAGTCATCACAGACTACTGAGACCATGAACAAAGGATACTTTGTAGAACAAGAACTGAAGTTTAGAGTGGAATGCTTCGAACAACTACATGGATCCTACTCTGACGAAATTGGTTCCTTGGAGGACGAACTTGAACAGCTGTTACACCCAAAGATCAGATCTGTGTGTGATAAAAATGGAGAACTGCTAGAACAATTTGATGTGCCACCACCAAAAACATTTATTGGCAAGGACAAGACTGCTTTGATATTTGCAATGCTAAAGAACCTGAGAATAGCTGTCAGAGAATATGCTCAACACGAGTGTGAAGGTTGCAGAATAGATCATCCCAGCCAGAAAAATCACATGCTCTGTCTAGGAGCCGGAGATGATTGGATAAGAGACTTACACTATCACGAACCGGCATTAGAATGTCTCAACATCTACGATGTCATCAAAGACTGGAACCATGAACTGTGCCTAAAATTTGGCTTAAAAGACACTAGAGATGCAAGAGGCATGAGTCATCTCACGCCGGAAGAAGCCGTGGAAGCCTATAAAAACTGGATGTTTCTGAAGAAAAACCAATACTGCTCTCCACTGAATGAAGACTGGAAAAAATACTGGGAACTGAGAATCTTAGACTCCTACAACAGAGATGAATACGCTAGAACTGACGGCCCTTCTGACCAAGGCGTCTCAACTTATGCATTTGAACGCCAAAGTTGTCTCGAAGGATCTCCTGCCACAGAAGAAGCCATTGGATGTGAAAGCATACATCATTAATACAGATGACTCGGACCAACCAGGAGAACATTGGGTGGCCTTATACTTCAAAGATGACAAGGCGATTTACTTCGATTCATATGGACAACCACCATTAGAAGACTACATTCTACCATTCATACAAAGAAATACCAAGACGTGGATAGAAAATACAGAGATGCTTCAGAGTCCATGGAGTAAAGTGTGTGGAATGTATTGTATCTACATATTACATCAGCTAAGCAGAGGACTAGATCTGAAGACGGCCATTCACGAGAACCTGATGGGAACAGGAGAAGATCCATACCAAAATGACAGAGACATTGAAATGTGGTTCAGTTTGAATTATGGAAGACTATACTTATCAGTGAAAAAGACAATAACGCCACCAGACCAGTTCTTTGAACATAGGATTCAAAGTTGTAAATGCTTAAGATATACCAATTGTTTATCAAAGAAATATCCAATGTATACGATGTTGTAAATATGTTTGTAAACGATGGCAGAGGGACGACCCTAATCCTTTGTCAATCGTCAGTTAGTTCGTTAGCGGGGTAATTAAAGTTCTGTTATTGAAAAAATACAGTCGTTGTTATTTTTTCAGGTAAACTTTAGAAGGCTAGTAAGAAATAATTTCAGTCCAGAACATTAAAATCTTGAGATACAAGATTTTATAATCCCCAAGGAACAAGTACTGACGCTATAGAGTTATGCCTCTGGTATAGTGAAGCCCTGAGATACAGGGTCAAGAGACTGATAGCAGACGCATATTACTGTAAAGCCTCAGAAATTGAACAGAATGAACAAGAGTATGCCACAGCAACTCATACCATCAACTGACGCTATAGAGTTATGCCTCTGGTATAGTGAGGTCTTGAGATACAGGGCCAAGAGACTAATAGCAGAGGCATATTACTGTATAGCCTCTTAAGACATCTCCTATGCCATATTACATAGACTTTTACCCTTGAAAAAGACTAAGTTATTTCAAACTAGCCTTTTCAAGCTTACTAAAGCGATGTCATCTATGGGGACTCCCGGCCCGAGACTGCCCCAGGCTGCGGACTTAGTCTCCGGCCGGGAGTCCCCATAGTGCCGTCCTTTACTACTGATATCTCTTGAACCAATGGAAGGAATTTCACCAAACTTGCATGGATACATCAGTCGGACAAGTTTTAGAGATGATTTGATTTTGGTGACCTTGAACTCATTTTCAAGGTCATAGTCACCTATGTAGGGTATCTTTAGAACCAGAGGATGGATTTTCTCCAAACTTGCCTAGATATTTTACTTGTTCAGGCTTTTTATTCATTGGAGGGGATGGGAAATGGGATGGTGGGGGGACATCAGTTTTTCTCTGAAAAACATTTCTAGTTTTAAATGCAGCTGGCATTGATATTGCTTTTGTGGTAATGGCAAATATGGAAGTGGTAGTTGAGTTAACTTCAGTGACATATTTATGGTCAATAAAAAATGCAAATATTATGATCTTCTGTTTTTCTACCGAATTATGATATTTCTCTCATCAATGGAGGCGACACTTGTCTTTTCAACCACAATGGAGACATAATTTGTTGTAAATATTTTTAATGTCGCTGGCCGGGTTTGAACCCTCACGGGTGCGGCGACAGCGCCTAGCACTGCAATGTGCGTCAGCTTTAACCATTACGCTACCGAGACATCTCGGTAGCGTTATGGTTAAAGCTGACGCACATTGCAGTGCTAGGCGCTGTCGCCGCATCCGTGAGGGTTCTAACCCGGCCAGCGACATGCAAATATTATGTACATGTACATTTAAAAAGTTTTTTTAATGACATATGATCTTTCCAATTTTAACATTTTGAAGTGTTTCATGGTCTTAACTTCAAGCACCTGAGCAGTCCAGCAGACAAAAGCAACAGGCCACACTTACTGCAGCAGATCCTGTTTGACCTCGTCTTTCATTCCAGGCTGTGATTGTAACAGTACATTAAGTGTTGGTATTTATTAAGCCACATAATACGTTTGCAGTTTAAGCAGTATTTGTTTATTTTACTGCAAGGATACAAGAAGTTTGACAACTCTATCTCATTATCAAAACATTATGGGAGTCTGGCATGTGGTAGTGATAAAGGATAATGATATAACTTGAAAAGGTCACTGTGAAAAAACTTCACACTTTCTAGGCCATTTAAGCCGTACTGTGTGATGAAAATCAGCTAAAAACTGTATGAGTTGCAGCTGTGAGATTTATATTGCCTTTACAGCCCAAGGGCTGTAACTCTGACACAAAAGGAATGATCGTGACCTAATCAAAATATGATCACTGTCAAATGGTGATAACAGTATCCTGAAAGTTTTACAAAAATTGATTGAAAACTGAGAGTAATATTAATCTTGATTAATCATATTCTGTTTTTATTTTTGCAGACCAGACTTATTATTACTTGACGGTAAGTGTTGATTCTCAGTTCTGTATTTATCTCAACCCTTAAAGTGCCAAAAAGCAGACGCCAAAAATTACTGTCTGCAAAATTTTTCTCCAAGCTATATCATTAATTCAAAGACTGGAGGGCAAACAGCATAGATCAAGATGAGGCGGCTCATGATGAGCCGCCTCATCTGGATCTACTATTTCTGTTCATTTCTATTCTATCCCATAACCTTACTATGTTGTCGGGGCACCACAATCCCTTTCCACCTTGTCCTGTATTCAGCTGCCCTAGTTTAGCTAGCAAAATCCAGACAGTGTAGATTTTGCCAGCTGGATCTACACTGTTTGCAAATTCAGCTATTTTGTTTTTGGCGCTGAAAGGGTTAATGGGCAGAAAACAGAAATGCCGGAGCAAGCATTTTATATGAGCCGCGACACAAGAAAACCAACAATGTGGATGTGCGCTCAGCGCAGCCTCAGACCAGCCTGGGCATCTGCCCTGTCTGCTCAGACTTTTCGTTCAGTGCTCAAAGGGTAGCTAAGGGTCTAAGCTACCTCCTTGCGGACAGCGAAGACTCTGATCAGACTGGGCAGATGCCCAGGCTGATCTGAGGCTGCTCTGGGCGCACAACCACTTTGTTGGTTTTGTCGTGTCGGGGCTCTTATATGTTGACTAGAGCAGGCATACATAAATCTGCACTGTTTGCCAGTTATGCTATGTAACATCCCATAATATGGTAGAAGCCTTAGTAGCTCAGGGGTTAAGCCTTGGCTTGCAGAGCTAGGGGTCATAAGTTCAATTCCCAGAGGCAGAAATTTTTTCAATCGTTAACAGGGTTCCAATACACACAGGCTTACATAATCATCCTCCCATCATTCTGATATTACTGAAATACTGTTGAAAAGGATGTAAAATTGCAAGTCTTCCATCCATCCAAAATCACGTCCTGGCAAATGGTTCAATAAAATTTCTGCACAATGGTTAGGTAAAAGGTTCAGTTTCTGAGGTGAGTGCTGATGCCGAAAAAGCTAAATTATTATTGATAGAAGCTTGAAAGAAACAGAAAATTTAAGCATTTCAAATTTCAGTATAGCTGTTACAAAAGCTTGCAGATTCATTGCATCAGATGCACTGAAAAGAATTTGTTCATCTGGATCAGATTTATAGATCAATTTAGATATGGCTTTATAAATGAACAGAGCTGCAATGACACTAACAATACAGTAGGAATGCCTGACTAAAATGTACAGATTTTTATCAAGGCGCAGCAATTTTAAGAATGTACTAGACATACCTAACAAGATTGCAGATTCCCCCCCCTACCACCCCCCCCCCCCCCCCCCAGTATTGAACATATCACATGAGATAAGGCAGCACTAGCACTACATATACGAATGGATAACAGGGATGATTTAGGGATAATTCCACAGCAAAACATGCATTGTGGCCTTTCATTTGAAGCGTCTCATCAAGACGGTTCTAATGAGGGGTCACAATGCGTGCTTTCATTGAGAAATTAAAAAATGATCCCAGAATTATCCTCGAAATCAACCTTTTAATATCAGGAGTTCTGGGGCCACTTAAGTCGTTGCTATGCGGTTGCTATAAAGGCTAAATATCTATAAAGGAGATTCCCTACAACTATGAAATTTGATCTGGAGGAACAGTCTTTGTAAGACTGTTCCTCCTGAGCAAATTTCATAGTTGTAGGGAATCTCCTTCAAAGAAATTGAACTTTAGCAACAGCATAGCAACCACTTAAGTCGTTTTATGAATACGGCCCATGGTCAGGAAGTAAGTTTTTTTTTAGCTCACCTGAGCACGAAGTGCTCAGGGTGAGCTTTTGGGATACCGTGATGTCCGTCGTCCGTCGTACGTGTGGACGGACGGACGTCCGGACGTCCGTCAACTTTTGCTTGTGTACACTCTAGCGGGCACAGTTTAAATCCAATCTTTATGAAACTTTGTGAGAATGTTTATCTCCATAAAATCTAGGCCAAGTTCGAAACTGGGTCATGTCGGGTCAAAAACTAGGTCACGAGGTCAAACCTTAGAAAAACCTTGTGTACGCTCTAGAAGGCACAGTTTTGATCCAAACTTCATTTAACTTTGTCAGAATGTTTATCCTCATAATCTCTAGGCCAAGTTCGAAACTGGGTTACGTCGGGTCAAAAACTAGGTCACTAGGTCAAATCATAGAAAAACCTTGTGTACGCTCTAGAGGACACAGTTTTGATCCCATCTTTATGAAACTTTGTCAGAATGTTTATCTCCAATTACCCTAGACCAAGTTCGAAACTGGGTCATGTTGGGTCAAAAACTAGGTCACTAGGTCAAATCTTAGAAAAACCTTGTGTACACTCTAGAAGGCACAGTTTTGATCCAAAGTTCATGAAACTTAATCAGAAGGTTTATCCTTATAATATCTAGGATAAGTTTGAAACTGGGTCACGTCGGGTCAAAAACTAGGTCACTAGGTCAAATCATAGAAAAACCTTGTGTATGCTCTAGAGGACACAGTTTTGATCCAATCTTTATGAAACTTTGTCAGAATGTTTATCTTAATAAACTCTAGGCCAAGTTCGAAACTGGGTCATGTTGGGTCAAAAACTAGGTCACTAGGTCAAATCTTAGAAAAATCTTGTGTACACTCTAGAAGGCACAGTTTTGATCCAAAGTTCATGAAACTTTGTCAGAATGTTTATCCTCATAATATGTTGGACAAGTTTGAAACTGGGTCATGTCGGGTCGAAAACTAGGTCACTAGGTCAATCATAGAAAAACCTTGTGTATGCTCTAGAGGACACAGTTTTGATCTAATCTTTATGAAACTTTGTCAGAATGTTTACTTCCATAAATTCTCAGCCAAGTTTGAAAGTAGGTCATGTCGGATCAAAAACTAGGTCACTAGGTCAAGTCTAAGAAAAACCTTGTGTAAGCTCTAGAAGACACAGTTGTGATTCAAAGTTCATGAAACTTTGTCAGAATGTTGATCCTCATAATTTGTAGGGTAAGTTTGAAACTGGGTCATGTCGGGTCAAACACTTGGTCACTAGGTCAAATCTTAGAAAAACCTTGTGTACGCTCTAGAAGGCACAGTTTTCTTCCAAAGTTCATGAACTTTTGTCAGAATGTTTATCCTCATAATATCTAGGATAAGTTTGAAACTGGGTCATGTTGGATCAAAAACTAGGTCACTAGGTCAAATCATAGAAAAAACCTTGTTTATGCTCTAGAGGACACAGTTTTGATCCAATCTTCATGAAACATTGTCAGAATGTTTATCCTTATAAACTCTAGGCCAAGTTCCAAACTGGGTCATGTCGAGTCAAAAACTAGGTCACTAGGTCAAATCTTAGAAAAACCTTGTGTACGCTCTAGAAGGCACAGTTTTGATCCAAAGTTCATGAAACTTTGTCAGAATGTTTATCCTTATAATATGTAGGACAAGTTCGAAACTGGGTCATGTTGGGTTGAAAACTAGGTCATTAGGTAAAATCATAGAAAAACCTTGTGTACGCTCTAGAGGACACAGTTTTGGTCTAATCTTTATGAAACTTTGTCAGAATGTTTACTTCCATAAACTCTCGGCCAAGTTTGAAAGTTGGTCATGTCGGGTCAAAAACTAGGTCACTAGGTCAAATCTAATAAAAACCTTGTGTAAGCTCTAGAAGGCACAGTTGTGATCCAAAGTTCATGAAACTTTGTCAGAATGTTTATCCTCATAATATGTAGAACAAGTTTGAAACTGGGTCATGTCGGGTCAAACACTTGGTCACTAGGTCAAATCTTAGAAAAACCTTGTGTACGCTCTAGAAGACACAGTTTTCATCCAAAGTTCATGAAACTTTGTCAGAATGTTTATCCTTAATATATCTAGGACAAATTCAAAACTGTGTCATGTCGGGTCAAAAACTAGGTCACTAGGTCAAATCATAGAAAAACCTTGTTTACGCTCTAGAGGACACAGTTTTGATCCAATCTTTATGAAACATTTTCAGAATGTCAATCTCCATAAGATCTTGGCCAAGTTCGAAACTGGGTCATGTCGAGTCAAAAACTAGGTCACTAGGTCAAATCTTAGAAAAACCTTGTGTGCGCTCTAGAAGGCACAGTTTTGATTCAAAGTTCATGAAACTTTGTCAGAATGTTTATCCTCATAATATGTAGGACAAGTTTGAAACTGGGTCATGTCGGGTCGAAAACTAGGTCACTAGGTCAAATCATAGAAAAACCTTGTGTACGCTCTAGAGGACACAGTTTTGATCTAATCTTTATGAAACTTTGTCAGAATGTTTATCTTCATAAACTCTCGGCCAAGTTTGAAAGTAGGTCATATTGGGTAAAAAACTAGGTCACTAGGTCAAATCTAAGAAAAACGTTGTGTAAGCACTAGAAGGCATAGTTTTGATCCAATCTCCATGAAACTATGTCAAAATGTTTATTGTCCATATATCTAAGCCCCCTATGAAACTGAGTCATGTCGGCTCAAGGTCAAATCTTAGAAAAACTTTGTGTACACCCTAGAGGGCACAGTTTTGATCCAATCTTCATGAAACTATGTTAGAATGTTTATCTTAATGAAATCTAGAATGTTTATCTTAATGAAATCTAGGTAAAGTTTGAAACTGGGTCGTGTCGGGTCAAAAACTTGGTCACTAGGTCAAATATAAGAACGACCTTGTATACGCTCCAGAGGGCACAGTTTTGATCCAATCTCAATGAAACTGTGTCAGAATGTTTATTCTTACAATATCCAGGCCAAGTTTGAAACTGGGTCATGTCGGGTCAAAAACTAGGTCAAATGTTAGTATGGTAAAAACTCTTATAAATCTTCACCAGAGCCAGTGAACTGATTAATGCTCAGGTGAGCGATTCAGGGCCACCATGGCCCTCTTGTATTATTATTTATCTCTCTTACAGAACCTACAAACATGTTGGACATGAAAGCCATTATATGGTTGGAAAATTATTTACAGGTATGTATATGTTGTTTTTGTCTCGCCTGCGATAGCAGGAGGGAGACATAGGTATTGCTCTTCTGTCGTTGGCGTCAGAGGCATTGATGGCATAAACTTTTGTCAAAGTTTCTGGTTAAGCTCTGTTTCTCAGGAACTTTTAGGGCTAGGGTCATGAAACCTGGTACATGTTTACATCAGATCTAGACCAGGGAAGCTGAACACAGTCATCATTAATAGGTCATGACCTATATATTACGCTTCACTGACTTCACAAATTTGTGTCAAGTTTCTGTTTGCTCCATTTCTTAGGAACTGTAAGGGCTAGAGTCCTGAAACTTGGTATGTTTTTACATTTAGAAGAGGGAATCTCCAAGCAGTCATCATTAGTAGGCAGTGACCAATATTTTACACTTCACTGACTTTACAAGTTTCACTGTTTGTGTCAAGTTTTCTGATTAAGCTCTGTTTTGTGACAATGTCCTATCAGGCGAGACACCGCATTCCGTGGAATTCTTGTTAGTTGAATGGGAGTGGGGAGGGCAGCCCTGAATGGCAAGTTGTGGAGTAATAGGTTCTTTCTGTTAAAGTTTTTTATGGCAAACTATGAATGCGGTGAAAACAGTTTGAGTGTGCTGTTGATTTCTATGCAGTAAATTGAGAGAAAAATGATTCGTAAAAAGTGTTTCTATTTTGTTTCAGTTTTCAGTAGCATAAATAGTTTTGGTTAACATTATGTGGAAACCATTCAATTTTGTCTGCAAAATTTAGTTTTGTTAAATTTGCTAAATTTAGTTTTGTAAAATTTGCAGCAATTGACAGTTAGGTCTTTCAGTCAAACCTGTGAACAAAGGCCAGGCATGGGAAAAAACAAAATTGGCCGTTGTTTACAGGTGGCCGTTGTTCAAAGATTCAATAATTTCATGATTTGATCGACTGACAGATAAATGTAAACTTCGTCGTTTTTTTCACGCGCTTTTGTTTGCAGGCAAGCGTTAATAATTTCTTGCGTTTTGTGCATGTGCACGATATCAATTTTCAAAGTGCATATATACCGTTAAAATTCTCCAGCAAATAGATTTCCGAAATATTGTTGCTATAGGTCTGAATTCTGTAATAATTTGTTTTCAAAATACACGCATCGGTAAAAAGACTTTTGCTTTCACGGTTGACGCACACGACCTTTCGGCGATACGTTTGATTGACTGATTAAATCAGTGACAGATAATTAATTATCGGTTGACTGAGCATACGGTATAAGACATGATTGGCCGAATAAAACTGACCCTAATTACCTTACAGAAATTCACACTTATAGAATCAAACGCATTATGCGCTATTGAATTGCGTAGAATACACTTTGTTATATAAATTATACTTCTCCCGAAAATCAATAACCAGTCTAGTGCTAAAAATAGATTAGGCAATACACAAACACGTGTGTCTGAAAGAGAGACTGTGTTTTGACACAAGGACTGGCCGTTATTCGGAGAAATTAGTGCGTCTTGGGATGGATTCGGATGACCGTTGACCGTAGTTCGCAGTGGACCGCTATTCCCAGGTTAATTTAACCAGGAAATTCGACGTGAGGAATTCGAACCGACCGTTGATTACAGGAGACCGTTATTCGGAGGTGACCGTAAGCACAGGTTTGACTGTAATCTAACTTTTTTAAAAAATGACATTTCAGAATTGTTTTTTTTTTTTTTTTTTTCAGACATGGACAACAACAATATTTGTGGTTTCCCACGATCGTTCATTTTTAAATGCAGTTTGTACGGACATTATACATCTAAACAATAAAATGTTAGATGTTTATAAAGGAAATTATGAAAGTTTTCACAAAACACGAGAGGAACGATTAAAAAACCAACAAAAAGAATATGAAGCCCAGAAACAATACAGAGACCATATACAGGTAGGAAAAATACATAACTTTTAAATGAGCCACGTCACGAGAAAACCAACAAAGTGGTTGTGCTCCCAGGGCAGACTCAGATCAGCCTGGGCATCTGCCCAGTCTGATCAGGCTCTATGCTAAGTGCTTAAATGATAGCTAAGGGTCTAAGCTACCTCAATGCGGACTGGAAAGACTCTGATCAGACTGGGCAGATGCCCAGGCTGATCTGAGTCTGCGCTGGGCACAACCACTTTGTTAGTTTTCTTACGACACATCTCAAATGATTGATGTCTTGTAAATTAAAAATCCATGCTGAATTGTTAGAACTGAAGACGGGTAAATAGAAAGTTGACAGCTTGTGTAATATTGACCGTGAAACAAAGAAAAAACTTGATTGTATGTGAACTTCAAATATTTAGGGGACAGTTGTGCTCTAAATTATCATTTAGGAAGGTAAATAGCCTGTTTATGGTAGTAAATTTTGTTTTTTTGGCGCCTGTTAATAGTAGTAAATTTTTTTTTTTTGGCGACCTATCAATGGAACCGTAGAACATGATTTGTGACCATAAACAAAGGATTTATCTTCCCAAATGACAATTTTCAATACAGTTATCCCCATTCTAATACACTCCTTCGAATTGTCACCTTTTAAAGTGTACTACTATATACTCAAAGCGCTGGGCTCACAACCACTTTGTTGGTTTTCTCTTGTCGCAACTCAAATATTTAGTTACATTGGCTTCAACATCAAACATTTTCAAAATAGTTCTCAACAAAAATCATTTAATACTGAGACTTTATCATTTGTATCCTGCTAGAATCAATATTTGAGAGGCAGGTGGCCAGTATTGCTTCACATGATTTGGCATTCGAACTCCTTATCATATTTATTTGGCTATAAGAAGGGGTTTTCTCTCTTCCAAAACATCCCAAATATATATAGATCCATCTTGCAAGATGGATCTAGATATTTGAGTTTGTTTGGGAAGAGCGATTCCCCTCTTATAACTGAATTACACACTGATTTACATATTTGGAAGGAAAATTCTTGTCTTATCACCAAATGAATACAGGACTATTTTCCTGTTGCTGAAATTAGGCATGATGCACTTAAAAAAAGCCTTCACATTTATATTGATTGTAATTGGTAGTTATCTTTATATTGCAGGTGTTTATAGATAGATTTAGATATAATGCAAACAGAGCGTCACAAGTACAGAGTAAACTGAAATTATTAGAAAAATTGTAAGTAAGCCAAAATTTTGTTTTGACTGTAAGACTAACATAGATACACTGTGTTAATGCTGTCATCCACATTTAGATAGCTATAGTTACTGTCTCATGTTGTGTGTAATAATTTGATGAAACTTGTCATGTATATGAAAGTCTTAAGGAGAATGGGCACACTTTCAGGGGAAGCAACTCTGCAATTTTCATTTCTGCCTCCCTTCTTAATTGGGATCAACTCTTAAAGGAAAGAATTTGCTCTTCTAGAAGATGGACGTTAAGCATCAAATCAATCAATTAAAAAAAAATCCAAGCAAACATGCTGGGGTAAATGGAGTATGGAAATGTGTGTTGATACATTTCTTTGAGAAATAAGAAAGGTTTAATACTCATTACTGTTCGTACCTTAGGTCCTGTATCTACTGTATATAAATATTGTACAGATTTTGATTTTTGCTTTCAGACCGGAATTGAAACCTGTAGAAAAAGATACTGAAGTTATGATGAAGTAAGTATATGAGTACTCTAAAGGTATACTCCCTTATATTGTCATTACTAAATTATTTCAGAGAAACTGATGTGGAGTGTGCAACAAAATAAAGGCCTGTGCACAGTAGTCTTTAGCGAAAACGTCTTTGTTACAGAGGCATAGATGACCTAGTAAAATATTCATCATCAGTTGATTGGCTCACTACATTGCTATACCATGTTTCCAGTCATGTAAACTACATGCACAAGGTGGAACAATTGATAGAAAATAAGCCTGAAGTATATAGAGGGGCATGTGGTCAAGTGGTTAGAGATGGGCTTTTCGAATTGCTATTCGACCAGCCAGTGACTGGAAAAGTCTTTCTCTCAGACCAGCAGTAAATGGGTACTTTTTGAATCAGGGAAGGATAAGGCAGCTAAAGAAGAGGGATGAGCTCTGCATTTCATAAGCTGTGCTCAAGATAGGGTGGGCCTCTAACCCCCAATGCCCCTAGAGCCACTCATCTTCACAAGCCAAGGGTACGAAGTCCACTTTGTTTCTTACATACCCTTAGCCGACGGCCTATTGGTAAATTGAATTTTCCACTGCACCATTTCATTGGACGCAACTTTCATCACATCCTATGAAGTTATCCATAATATAACATTTTCTGTTTAACAGATGACCTTGTTGATAGAAAAATATCACATTTACCATGAACAGTTACCAAAAAAAAAGAGCAGACAGTCAAGATTTAACCAGTTCATTAGTGTTTTTGAATAATTATGCTATTTAAAGTTGTGGGACAACTGTATTTTGCAACAGATCTTCTGATTAGGCTAAAAATAACACATGCCAAGGAGAACAACTCACAGCAGCCAAGAGGCAGTGCTGTGGGGAATCCGATTTGAAAATAGGCTGTTGGCTAAGGGTATGTAAGGAACAAAGCGGATTTAGTACCCTTGGCTTTGGATGATGAGGGCTACTAGGCCACAGAAAACCTTTACATTTTTATATAGTAATGGCCTATTAGAACAAAAAAGTTATGAATTCAATAGATATTCTGTCATATTAAATATAATGGAAGAGAAAAATAATCAATGATGGCATCACGACCCTCACAAGGAAATCTGAGCTCATTTTGAGACTAAATAACCTCAGTTTTTCTTGAGAAACACCTTTGTGAGTTCTTGTTTGCTTCCCTGGGCAACAAAACGCTTCCAAAAGGGGTCTACTGTTAAAGAAAAGAATTTGCTCCTACGGGAGCAAATTTTTTCCTATATGAGTCGATCCCTATTTTGAAGGGAGGTAAAAATAAAACTAGCAGAGTTGCTTCCCCTAAAAGTGTACCCATTTGCCTAAATGTTTCATAGAATATCTTTTCTTGTTTGTTTAGATTTCCAGAATGTGATAAATTGTCATCGTCGGTGCTACAGTTAGATGAATTACAGTTTTATTACAGCAAAGATAAGATCATCTTCAATAATGTAGACTGTAACGCAAATATGGAGTCAAGAATATGTATAGTAAGTAGTAAGAAAACAAGACAGTTTTTCAAAGGCTTTTTGTCTCGCCTGCAAAAAGCAGAAGTGAGACATAGGTATAATTTTTTTGAGGCAGCTGAAAAGAGAGAATTAAATTATTTGAGAATAACATATAGGTTTGAGAAAAATCACACTTTTCCATGTTATGAATTTCAGGTAGCATTTTTAGCTCACCTGGCCCGAAGGGCCATAGTGAGCTATTGTCATACCAATGCATCTGGCGTGCGTCGTGTGTCGTCCTGTGCATCTTCCGTCAACACCTAAAAACAAAACTTCAAACATCTTCTTCTGTAAAACTACTGGTCCCATGGTTCTCAAATTTCACATGGAGTATGACCTGACTCCAGGGTCTCAGAATTGTAAAATTGGGTCAGGTTGAAAATCCAAGATGGCGGCCATTACTAAAAATAGCAAAAACAACAACATCAACTTCTCCTCCAGAACCACTGGGTATATTTGTCTGAATTTTGGCATGGAGCATCAGTGAAACCTTAGTATTCAAAATTGTAAAAATGAAAAAAATCTGTAGCGGGGATTTGTCACAGTGACCTACTTTCTATTTATGAGTGTAATTTTGCTCAAATGCCAAAGTAAAAAAATGACTTGTTCAAACAACTTCAAACAACTTCCTCTCTAAAACCACTGAACCCATGGGTCTCAAATTTCACATGGAGCATGACCAGACTGCAGGGTTTCAAAATTGTAAAATTGGGTCAGGTCAAGAATCCAAGATGGCCGCTGTTACTAAAAATAGCAAAAGCAACAAAATCAACTTCTTCTCCAGAACCATTTAGTATATTTGGTTGAAAGTTTGCGTGGAACATTAATGGGACCTTGGAATTAAAAATTATAAAAATAAAACCGATTTTGCTCATATGTCAGTATCTCAAGGAAACGCAATCAATATTGGTCAGATTTGGTCAGAAATGGTCCTTGAATGGAATGATTTCAATTTTGTGCCAGTTTACTATCCAAGATGGCCACCGTGGGGGCCGTTAATAAAAATAGCACAAACATAAAAATGATAATTACTCAAGAACCCTTGAATGGAATTGGACCAATTTTGTGTTAAATGTTCCTTGCATGAAGATGTTTTGATTAATTGCAATTTGGCATTCCAAGATGGCTGCCATCTGCTGTTACTAAAAATAGCACAAACATAAAAATGACAAATACTCAAGAACCCTTGACCTGAATTCGACCAATTTTGTGTCAGAATGTTCCTTGCATGAAGCCATTTCGATTATTTGCTATTTGGCATTCCAAGATGGCGGCCATCTGCTGTTACTTAAAATAGCACAAAACATGAAAATGACAATATCTCAGTAGCCGCTGAATGGATTTTGATGAAATTTGTGTCAAAATGATTCTTGCATTGAGATGTTTCAAAAACAACTAACTATAGACCAGTCATTTTGGCCTCTGTTACTAGAAATAGAAAAAAATGTGAAAATTAGAAAATCTCAATGGAATTGGACTAATTTTGTGTCAGAATGGTCCTTTCATTAAGTTTTTTCGATTTTTTGCATTTTGGCAATCCAAGATGGCAGCCACCTGCCGTTACTAAAAATAGCACAAAACATGAAAATGACAATATCTCATTTACTGCTGAATGGATTTAGACGAAATTTGTGGCAAAATGATTCTTGCTTTGAGGTGTTTCAAAAATTAACAAATTTAGACCCATCAAGTTGGCCTCTGTTTCTTAAAATAGCAAAATACGAAAATGGAACTAAACCAATTTTGTGTCAAAATGGTCCTTGCAAGAAAGTTTTTGGATTTTTTGCATTTTGACATTCCAAGATGGCCGCCATCTGCCATTACAAAAAATAGCACAAAACGTGAAACTGACAATATCTCAGTAACCCCTGAATGGATTTTGATGAAATTTGTGGCAAAATGATTCTTGCATTGAGGTGTTTCAAAAGTAAATATATAAAGACCAAGCAAGTTGGCCTCAGTTACTAAAAGAAGCAAAATGTGAAAATGAGAAACTCTCAGTGGAATTGGACCAATTTTGCAACAGAATGGTCCGGGCATTGCACAATAGCCAGGTGAGCGATATCAGGCCCATTTGGGCCTCTTGTTCTTATAATTCGAGAGCAGCATGGCATACACTTGTACACCTCTCGAATTATGAGATGTCATCATAGATCTGTTATCAAAACAACTATGGAATTACTAACTGTTGTACTTAGTACCTTTGCAGACTGACGTCTAGAGTGCATCACTTAGACAACAAATAGGAGTCTTAGTTGCCATGGTAACAGCTATATGACATCATTGGTTCTGGAGCATGGCAAACAGTGTTAGCCATGCATTGCCAATTTTTCAATGACATTACAAACTGAAATTCTTCCTTCAGAAACTTCAGGTTATCTCAAACAAATGATATTTCTCCAGTCATTAAATTTTGTGTTATTACTGGGCAGGCAGGCAAGAACTAGCATTCTACAGCTTATTAGCTCACCTGAGCCATAGGCTCAGGGTGGGCTTTTGTGATCACCCAGTGTCCGTCGTCAGTCATCCATCGTGCGCCGTCAACAATTTGCTTTAAATGACATCTTTTCCAAAACCACTAGGCCTAGGGCTTTGATATTTTGTATGAAGCATTGTCTAGTGGTCCTCTACCAAGTTTGTTCAAATGGTGGCCCCAGAGTCCAAAATGGCCCTGGGGCAGGGGGTCTTGGGTTCGAAATTAAAAATACTTAAAAGTTTTCTTCTCCAGAACTGCTTGGCTCAGATGCTTGAAATTTTGTATGTAGCATTGCCTAGTGGTCCTCTACCAAGTTTGTTCAAATGGTGGCCCCAGGGTCCAAAATGGCCCTGGGGCAGGTGGTCTTGGGCTGAAACTAAAAAATACTTAAAAATCTTCTTCTCCAGAACTGCTTGGCTCAGATGCTTGAAATTTGGTATGTAACATTGCCTAGTGGTCCTCTACCAAGTTTGTTCAAATGGTGGGCCCAGGGTCCAAAATGGCCCTGGGGCAGGGGGTCTTGGGTTCGAAACAAGAAAATACTTAAAAATTTTCTACTCCAGAACTGCTTGGCTCAGATGCTTGAAATTTGGTATGTAACATTGCCTAGTGGTCCTCTGCCAAGTTTGTTCAAATGGTGGTCCCAGGGTCCAAAATGGCCCTGGGGCAGGGGGTCTTAGGTTTGAAACTAAAAAATACTTAAAAATCTTCTACTCCAGAACTGCTTGGCTCAGATGCTTGAAATTTGGTATGTAGAATTGCCTAGTGGTCCTCTACCAAGTTTGTTCAAATGGTGGGCCCAGGGTCCAAAATGGCCCTGGGGCAGGAGGTCTTGGGTTCGAAACTAAAAATACTTTAAAATCTTCTTCTCCAGAACTGCTTGGCTTGCCCTGTTGTCCTTTATTAAGTTTGTCCAAATGATGGCCCCAGGTTCCAAAATGGTCCTGCGGCAGGAAGTCCTGAGTTTGAGCCATAGAAATACATAGGAAACTATTAAAAAATCTTCTTCTTCAGAACCACTTGGCTCAGATGCTTGAAATTTGGTATGATGCATTGCCTGGTGGACTCCTACAAAGTGTGTCTAAATGGTGGCCCTGGGATCCAAAATGGCCCTGGGGCAGGGAGTCTTGGATTCGAATTTAAAATGTACTTAAAAAACTTCTTCTCAATAACCCCTTAGTGCAGATGCTCGAAATTTTGTATGATGCATTGCCTAGTGGTCTCTTACCAAGTTTATTCAAATGATGGTGCCAGGGTCAAAAATGGCCCTGCCCCAGGGTGTCCTGGGTTTGAACCATAGAAATACATAGACAAATATTCAGAAATCTTCTTCTTCAGAACCACTTTGCTCAGAGGCTTGAAATATAGCTTTTAGCATTGCCTAGTGGTCCTTTACCAAGATTATTCAAATGATGGCCCTAGGGTCCAAAATGGCCCTGCCCCAGGGGGTCCAGGGTTTGAACCATAGCAATACATAAAAAACATTCAAAATCTTCTTCTTCAGAACCATTTGGAAATGGTTGCAAACTATCAGGTTTGTTCAAATTATGACCCTAGTTTGACCTTAAACCTTTTTGCTCAGGTGAGCGATTCAGGGCCTCTTGGTCCTCTTGTTTTTATGAATTCTTTTGCAAAATAAGATATTTATGATATATTCCCTGGTATTTTCTATTGAATAAGGTTATTACCTAAATTCACAAGCAGGTGGTCCCATGAACAATGGTGTGAATAAATTTGTCCAAAATTTATATTCTACTGTACTGGATTGGTTGTTTTGGGTGTAGGGTCCCTTCGATACAGCGTTTCATTCTATAGCGAGCTGTCTCCCAGAGAGAGGGAGAAAGAAAGGAGAAATTATAGGCGAGAGAAAAAATATCCAAACAATCCCTCCCACACCCACTGCAAGCGCAGTAGGCCTTTGCCCTACTTTTATCCAAATTAGTAGGACACCCCGGCACTGAAAGTTACCCAACACCATTGATTGACTCGACCACCTTACTGTACTGGAATGCCAAATACCTTAAACACTGATATTTAGACAAAAATGGATGAATGAAGCAAGAAAAGTAATACCTTTGTGGGTGTTTTGCCAAAATGGTTTAAAAAAGGACCAACTTTTATGATTTCCTATTTCCTAGGGGTGTACCCTTATAGGAAAGAAGATAAAAATAGGATTAGACCTCAAGCGGAAGAAACTCTCTATATGCAAGGGAAATAACTTTAACATGTTGAAAACTAGTTTTCAAATTCTGGAGTTATTTCCCGTGCATATATGTTGCTGTTCTGTCAGTTTTCAACATGTTGGAGTTACTTCCTTGCATATATCAGTTTTTTGTTTCTTCTGCTTGAGGTCTAATTTCATCTTACACATTCTACCACAGGTAAAAAGTCTGTAGAATGTAAACTTTTATCCTAGTATAACACCTGTTGTTTGAATAACCTTTATGAGAGACATGTAGAATTTCTTCATATATAATCAGAACAAATATTAAACGACTTAATAGTCTCATTAAGAACTTCATTTGAGCTGCGACATGACAAAACCAACAAAGTGGCATGCACGCAGTGAAGACTTAGATCAGCCTGGGCATCCCCCCAGTCTGATCATAGTCTTTACTTTGCGCTTAAGGGGTAGCTAAACATCTAAGCTGGCTCCATGTGGACAGCCAAGACTCTGATCAGACTGGGCGGATGCCCAGGCTTATCTTAGTCTTCACTGGGTGCACATGCCACTTCGTTGGTTTTCTTGTGTCGCGGCTCATTTTATGCTTACTTCTATAGGTTGGAGAAAATGGTGCTGGAAAAACAACGTTATTAAAAATCTTACTTGGAGAACTCAGTCCGACCAAAGGTGTTCGTCATGCACATAGAAATTTACGACTAGGATACTTCAGTCAGCATCATGTAGATCAACTAGATATGAGTTTAACCTCGGTAGAGCTACTGCAAGAAAGGTTTCCTGGTGAGTTCTTGAAACTGCAATAATTACATTCCCTTTGATTTTCTTTAGATGAACCTATTTTGGACAAATGGTGTTCATACTTCCATGAACTTTTTGCCACAAGACATCATTGGTACGCTATGTCACATGTAAACAAAAGACGCCATTGGCCGTTGTAACATTCTATTGGACGTCAGGTCATGGCGGCGGCTGTTAAACAGCGGCTTTAATACCTGTTGGTTAGTGACAGCTTTTTGTTGTATGTTTTACAAATGTTGCTCTAAAAATGGAAAATAATTCTCAAAGTATTTCAAAATTAAATGTAATTATAAGAGATAAATTTCATTCTTCCGAAGTTCATGGAAGTATGAACACAAAGGGTCCTGTGTCAAGTTAACGTGAACGCCTTTCGGACATCACTTACTTTGCACATGACCCATTGTGTTCATACTTCCATGTACATCGGAAAAATGAAAGGTTAATGAGCATACTTTCAGTGATGGATGGATGAATGACTTGAGGGTATACCTGATTTTTAACAGCATTTCAGTCTTAGCAGGACAATGGGAAGGTTAAAATGAAAGGCTGTGTGCATTGGAGTCCAAATTACAGTTGGAAAGATTCTGCCTCTGGCTGGATTCCAACCCTGAACTGCTAGAGCAGCAGGCAGTGTTAACCCACTGAGCAACAGGGGCGCCTTCTCTTTCAGGGAAAACAACTCTTCCATTTTACACAAGTATACATATGAGCTGCGACGCGATAAAAAAACAACACAGTGGTCGTGCCCCCAATGCAGACTCAGATCAGCCCTGGCATCCACCCATTCAGATCAGACTTTTCGCTGTGCGCTTAAAGGGTAGCTAAGGGTCTAAGCTACATTCATGCGGACAGCGAAGATTCTGATCAGACTGGGTGGATGCCCAGGCTGATCTGAGTCTGCGCTGTGCGCACAACCTCTTTGTTGGTTTTCTTCTGTCGCGGCTCATAAGTCATTTTGAAATCTATAATTACTGTAATGTGCCCAAATTTTGGGATACCTACATGTAATAAATTTTTCCTTTGGGACAAATGGAAAATTAATTCTTTTTTGTTTCCCAATACTTAAGCACATTTTGAGGTACTTTTTATTTCAGGTAAAAATAGTGAATACTACCGAGGTCAGTTAGGTAGCTATGGTGTGAGTGGAGAGTTGGCCACAAGGCCGGTTTCTAGTCTTTCTGGAGGACAGAAGAGTAGGGTAGCCTTTGCTGTGATGAGTATGACCAAGTGAGTCCTGTCTTTTCCAGTTTCATTCCTGTTGGTTATAGGCTTATAGGCATTCATCATGCTTTCTTGACTGTATTTTGATTATACACAGATCGAATGATCACGTTTTCTTGCGTTATTTTCTGTGATCATTTTAAATGAGGAAGCCCCTGGAGTTCTTCACGTTTTACTTAATAACATCGTTGTTTCTGTATGCATTCTTCAAAATGTAGCACAGAGAGTATGGATTTATGAGTACTTTCACAATTACATTGTGGGTTTTATAGCTTTTAGCTCGCCTGAACGAAAGTTCAGGAAGAGCTATTGTTGTCACCTTGGCGTCAGCGTCCGCGTCAGCGTCCGCGTCCGGATTGGATGTTTTGGTTAAAGTTTTTTAAAGACCTATATCTCCCTAACCCATGGATGGATTCTTTTGATACTTGCACTGTAGTTAGATATTGGTCCAAAGTTTAACAGGGTACCACCCCCACCCCACTTCGTGACCTTGATGTCAAGGTCATGGACTTAAAAAATTGGGAGTTTTTTTTTGACTGGATGTTTTGGTTAAAGTTTTATAAAGCCCAATATCTCCTTAACCCATGGATGGATTCCTTTGATACTTGCACTATAGTTAGATATTGGTTCAAAGTTTTCCAAGGTACTACCCCCACCCCCCTCAGTGACCTTGATGTCAAGGTCATGGACTTAGAAAATTGTCCTTTTATTGATTGGATGTTTTGGTTAAAGTTTTTTAAAGACTCATATCTCCTGAACCCATAGATGAATTCTTTTTATATTTGCACTGTAGTTATATATTAGTATAAATTTTTACGTAGTACTACCCCAACCCCGCTCAGTGACCTTGATGTCAAGGTCTGGGACTTAGGAAATTTGGTCTTTATTAAAGTGTTCTAATTGCATACTGATTCATAATGCTTGACAGAGATTTAGTTTACACTTGAACTGATGTTAGACACTTTTGAGTTTTTACAAAACACTATATACTATATACCCACTGGATGACCTTGAAGTCAAGGTTATCAACTTTGAATTTTGTCTACAAGATTTTGGTTAAAGTTATATATTTATAAGACATAATTTCACAGGGCCACAATCACACTGAAGAATCGATGGTCGCCCAGAATTCAGTGAACGCGCAGCCAATCAGTGAACGTGCAGTTTATTTTAGTTTTTTGGAGCGGGGTACTGCTACTTATAGTGGTAAGTGGTGTTATTATATGTGTTATAACCACTTCAATTGCCCTTTATCCAAGTCTAATTATAATAATCTTCAGTTATTTTGAAATAAATTTTGTCGAAACAAGTTATTAGAAAAATTATAAGCAACCGATTGGCTTGCAAGGTAATTTCGTGTCATAAATTTTCTGAACGTCGGTGTTTTTTCATAAAACAAAGGCTGTGATGTAAATTTGCTGTTGTAAGTGGTTACGACGGAAGGTAATCCTGAAACTATAAAAGTTTCGTGCCATAAGATGCAGGCATTTAGGAGATACAACCCATTTTAGCAATGTACGCTCTAAATCAGTGAACGCGAAAACTGTATCAGTGAACGAGTAGCACAATACTCTGTGTGTACGAAGCAAACGCGCTGCGTTGTACGAAGTGAAAGGGGAAAAGTGTACGCATTGAACGCGTCTGAAAGGTCGCCATTAAAGCCAGAGCTACATTTAGCTTAAAATTACAACCTGAACTCATCTAAATTGCGTACCCATAATCCCATCATGTATCATGGCCTACTTCATTTTCCTTTGAAGTAACCCGTTTAGTAACTTTTTTAGCTCACCAGAGCCGAAGGCTCCGGGGGAGCTTATAGGATAGGCAGTTGTCCGTCGTCGTCTGTCATATGTCGTCGTCTGTCGTATGTCGTATGTCGTCGTCCGTCAACACTTACAAACGACATCTCCTCTGAAACCACAGGGCCGATTGGGCTCAAATTTCATCTTTAGTATCCTTGGGCTGGGGGATTGAAAGTTTGTGTTTTTTTTATGAAAATCGACTGTCCAGTTAGGTTGCTATGGCAACTTTGACTTGCCATTGACTTATAATGGGGAAAATTGAAAAATGGCATTTATTGCCAAGCCATTACAGATACTTTGACAAAACTTTTTTAGAATTGTTCCTCAAGAGGTCTTCTATCAGCCATGTATCTTTTGGCCCACTGCTATTTATATTGGTTGCCATGGTAACCAAAATGCCAAATATGGAAAAAATGCTTAAAAAATATCTCCTCTGAAGCCACTTTGCCGCTGGGGCCCAGATTTCACCTGTAGCATCCTTGGGCTGGGGAATTGAAAGTTTGTGTTTTATATGAAAATCGGCTCTTTAGTTTGGTTGCTTTGGCAACTTAACGTTGCATAGACTTATAATGGGGGGAAAATTGAAAAAAAAAAAAACATTTCCTGCTAAGCCAGTGCAGATATTTTGACAAATTATTTACAGATATTTTCCTTGAGAAGTCTTTTATCAGCTATATATTTTTTGGCCTGCTGCTCTTCATATTGGTTGCCATGAAAACCAACTGCAAAAATGAAAAAAAAAATACTTAATAAATTATCTCCTCTTAAGCCGTTGGGCAGTTTGGGCCCAGATTTCATCTGTAGCATCCTTGGGCTGGGAGATTGAGAGTTTGTGTTTTTTATGAAAATCGGCTTTTTAGTTTGATTGCTATGGCAACTTAGTGTTGCACTGACTTATAATGGGGAAATTTGAAAAATGGCATTTACAGCTAAGCCATTGCAGATATTTTGACAAAATTTTTATAGAAATATGTTTTGAGAAGTCATCTATCAGCCATATGTTTTTGGTCAAATGCTCATTTTTTATTGGTTGGCATGGAAACCAACATACAAAAACTGGAAAAAAATATAATTAAAAACTATCTTCTCAGAAACCACAAGCTCTTTGATGCTGAGACTTAACAGAAATATTCATCATATAAAAAATTTATTCAGAAACTGGCATCTCTTGCCAAGCCATTGCAGATATTTTGACAAACTTTTAAAGAAATGTTCCTTCAGTAGTCTTCTATCAGCTATATGATTTTATACTCACTGCTCATTTTTATTTGTTGCCATGGAAATCAAAATGCAACAACAGAAAATACCTTAAATCATCTCCTTAGTAACCATATGCTCTATGAAGCCGAGACTTCATAGACATATTAATCATATTAGCCTTTACAGATTTTATGCTTTCCATTCTTGTTGTTCAAAGGACATGGTTGGTATGGCAACTTATGATGGAAAAACAAAAAACGGAATTTTTTGCTAAGCCATTGTACAGTAGATATTCTGACCTTACATTTTTCAGAAACATTCCTGGAATGGTATTGTAACAGCTCTATGTTCTTTCTGCACACTGCTCATTTCGATCAGTTGTCATAGCAACCAAAAGGAACAAATAGAAAAAAAAATCCTTTGAAAGTTATCTTTTTTTTTTTGTTGCCACGGCATTCAAAATGTGGAAAATAGTTATACATTTTGTTATCAAGTCAACAGACTGTCAGACTGAGACTATGCGGTAGTATATTTAAGAAATAGATCAGCTCTAGCAGTGAATTGTTGAGTAATAATTCACTGTTTGGAGGTCAGTTGTAAAGTTGATCATATCACGAGCGCAGAGCGCGAGTGATATATCTACTAACAACTGACCGATAAACAGTGAATTATTACTCAACAATTCAATGCTAGAACTGAACAATTTCGATTCTAACACTCAAAAACGCCAAAAAACTATTCCTTTCATTCAAACTCTCCCAACCTTCCTGCCAACGCGTTCAAGCTCCCGCCAATATTCTTAACTGTATCTAAGACAAATATACTTTTTATGGCGATTTTAGAAAGAAAAAGAGACGTTACACCGTCTAACCTCTCAAAACGTCACAAAATTACGTCAGCAATTGCAGTGACGTCAGCAATTAGACTCACGCGCTCCCAAACAGTGAATTGTTGCAGAATAAAACACGGTAACTTTCCATTGCTTCTATAGGCATACTGTGTTAGAATTTGTTTTAGCCTGTGCAGATGTGACATCAATTCTGAGGCTGTACATATATGTGATAGCAATTTTGAGCTAGAGATCTGGTGAGCTTTGTGGCCCGTGGGCCTCTTGTTTTTATTTGCACTATTAGAAAATACTGAGGTAGAGCTCTAGTCGGAGCTAAACTCTACTTTCATTTTACAATGAAGTGTGCCGGAATATCTGTGCGGACATCTTAGTTGTATACTGCACAATTCACAGCCAATTTGATTGACGAAAACGGTCTTAGTGCGTATGCAAACAACATACATTCAGATCAGCTTGCGCACTGGCTAAGTCTAAGTAGTGTCACATAAACAGGGTATGGAACCTGAAGAATCAGTATTGAGAACATCAAAGACTCCTATCAGACTGCAGACTGATCCAAGCTTTCACAGTTTGCACTTGCCTGACGATCCATGGTGTTGAGCGAAGCTCTGTTTAATTTCATTCGATAAAAGAATAAGACCGTCTCAGATTAGGGACGAGTCATTTATTATCAGGTGTGTGTGTTTGTATATGATTCACAAACCTGATAATAAAAGACTCGTCCAGTAAAGAGGCAATTGCTCTTATTGCAGCAAATTCTACCATATGGACCCTAAATACTTAATGGCAAACAGTACAGACCCAGATTAGGCAGCTAAATGAGCAGATTTAGACTGCACTATTTTGTCAATTGTAAACAGTTTGTTTAAAATTATCATTTGTATCAAGTAAAATAAATTCAGCAGTAAATGGAGACTCAATATTTGGTTAGTTTGCAGTTGTTGGGGATTACAATTGTTTAACCTTGTGGTCAAGAACAAAGTAGCTGTCTAGGCTATTAAGACAGGATCCAAAACATTGTTTCATTCTTGACAAACTTTCAGCCTTTTCTTTGAAATCTTATGTAGTGGACTACAGTCCGGATCCGCTTTAATGACAACTTTTTCTTGTACTGAATCGAACATTATTTTTTTTTTCTAGATTCAATAACTTCTTCGGGTAGTATCCGAAAATCTTTTGTTTGATATACAAATGTGGGTTTATCAGGGTGGATCAAACGTCTTCGGCATTTAAGTACATTGTCCATAAAACGAGCAGCTATATCACCTGTACTCAGGGGTATTATTCGCCATTCGTACCTCTGAAAAACACATAAGAATCCTTTAAACTAAAGTCACGCATAACTAACATTTAGTGGTCAACCCACGGACAAATTTTGTGGACTTCCAGGCAGATAATACAAAACTTGCGCATTCACTGGGTACATATCACGCATTCACTGGGTGCAATATTAGCGTTCACTGGGTACACTACAACTGGTGGCTTACACGTTTACTTCGTTCACAGTGTCGCGTTCACTGATACAAATTACTCGTTCATTGATTTTCAGGGTACAATCATATAAAACAGAATATCTCATAAACTAAACGACAGACAGTGACGGGATTTAATGTATTTGCAGCTATATACTTGCTTCTACTTCTGCTTGCAGAAAACATCAAACAGAATATAGCGTTTTAAGGTAAAAGAAGAAAACCTTGTTATTTTCTACGTTTTGAAGATAATGAACATAATAAAACGGGTTTTACCCGACTCCATGAGATATTCGTAAAGGTTTATTATCATAATATGAAACATACCATTCCAGCCAAGTAATGTATGTGTAGATGTATTTTCAGAACATCTTATATTAACACGAAAATCCGCACAGAAGCTGACCACACATGTAAAATTAAAACATTTTTACTGCGCGTTCACTGATTGGCTGCGCGTTCATTGAATTCTGGGCGACCATCGATTCCTCAGTGTGACAATGGATTCAGTTGATACTAATACTTGGACTGATATTGGATAATGGTTCAAGGTTTTGATACATCCTAGCCCCCCCCCCCCCACACACACAAACACACACACACACACCCCACCCCTTACCCCTCTACCCCTTAGTTCTTTGTCCTCAAGCTCATGGACATCATGGAACTGATGTTAGACACTGTTTTGAGTTTTTACAAAACACCATATACTTACCCCACTGTTTACCCCACAATTTGTCTTAAAGATTTGGTAAAGTTTTATATTTATGAAGACATAATTTCACAGTGCCACGATGGACTCAGTTGATACTAATACTTGGACTGATATTGGATAATGGTTCAAGGTTTTGATACATCCTAGCCCCCCCCCCCCACACACACACAAACACACACACACACACCCCACCCCTTACCCCTCTACCCCTTAGTTCTTTGTCCTCAAGCTCATGGACTTTGAAATTTCATGTGGATTTTTTTTATGCCCCCGAAGGAACTTCGGGTGGCATATTAAAATCGCACCGTCCGTCCGACTGTCCATCCGTCCGTCTGTCCGTCCGTCAGTCCGTCCGTCCGTTACAAATCGTGTCTCAGCGATAACTTAAAAACTACTGAAGCAAATTTGATGAAACTTCACAGAAAGGTAAAGCATAATGAGAAGGTGTGTCGCGCGAAACACTTAGGTCCCTACGCCCAAGGTCAAGGCCACAATTGGGTCAAAGGTCAAATTGTGTCTCAAAATCGTGTCTCAGCGATAATTTTAAAACTACTGAAGCAAATTTGATGAAACTTCACAGAAAGATAAAGCACTATGAGAAGGTGTGTCGCGCGAAAGACTTAGATCCCTACGCCCAAGGTCAAGGCCACAATTGGGTCAAAGGTCAAATTGTGTCTCAAAATCGTGTCTCAGCAATAATTTTAAAACTACTGAAGCAAATTTAATGAAACTTCACAGAAAGATAGAGCATAATTAGAAGGTGTGTCACGCACAAGGCTTAAGTCCCTATGCCCAAGGTCAAGGCCACAGTTGGGTCAAAAGTTTCAAAATTGGCTCTCAGCGATTA
This sequence comes from Ctena decussata, assembly GCA_963989385.1. NCBI lineage: Eukaryota > Metazoa > Mollusca > Bivalvia > Lucinida > Lucinidae > Ctena > Ctena decussata. Next base: position 25,197,984 of record OZ022510.1, read on the forward strand.
CTTATAAACTACTGAAGCAAATTTAATGAAACTCCACAGAAAGATGAAACATAATGAGATGTTGTGTTTCACATCAATTTGGGTTGCCAGGTTCAAGGTCAAGGTTACAATTGGGGGTCAAAGGTCAAATTTTGCCTCTATGATAGCTTAAAACCTGCTGAAGCTAATGTCATCAAACTTCACAGAAAGGTATACCATAATGAGAAGGTATGTTACACACAATATTTATGATCCCAAAATCCAAGGTCAAGGTCACAATCTGGGGTCAGAGGTCAAATAATGTCTCGGCAATTACTCAGAAAAGTACCAAAGCAAACTTCAAAGAAAGATAAAGCCTAATGAGATAATTTACCATGCACAAGACATAGGCTCCCATACCCAAGGTCAAGGTCATAGCCAGAGGTCAAAGGTCAAGTCATTCATCCTCAATTACCTAAAAACTTTTGAAGTAAACTTCATTTAACTTCATGAAAAGGTATAAAACAGCGGATATGCCACAAACAAATTATGGTTCTGTTGCCCGAAGTCAGGATCATGATAAAATGGTAACGTTAAGAAAAGTAAAGTATAAGTTATGTAAGGTGTGACATTTAGGTTCCCACGCCCAATGTCAAGAACACAACACAGTTTGGTTAGTGGTTGAATTAAGTCCCCTTGAATCCTCTTAAACTTCCAAAGTGCATTTAAACATTACAGAAAAGTAAACCGAAATGAGAATGTATATCATGTGCAAGACTCAGGTTCTATGCCCAAGGTCAAGGTCACATCTAGGGCTCAAACATCAGTTTAAGGGGCCTTCGGGGGCATTTGTTACACACTGTAACATTTCTTTCTTTTTTTTATATTAAGACTTATTTCTGAGATAGCATTTGTTTATAAATGTGTTGTCATTATGGACCTTTTTTGTTTGAAGTTTTCTGCCTAGCAGTCCACACCACCATAGCAACTGTGTCATGGGCAAGCACTTATTCAGGCGAGCTATGCTGTCAGGCGACAGCTCTTGTTGTATTTGTTCATTCCCCAATATCCGAATTTGAAAGTAGGCTTTGGTTTTCTAGATCTCCATGAGTATTGTTGTTTCTCCAAAATGGGGGAGGTTTCAATGAGAAATTGTAAACTCTCAGTAAAAACAAGAATACCAGTTTAATGTACTTATGAATATGCATTTTCTGTGCTTTATATCAGACTGCATTCAGAAATAAAAAGTTGTCTTGAAAAAAAAAAAACTAACACGGAGTAGATCGTTGCACTGGAACTCTCAGGAATTCCTGTGACATAAGAAACCACGTGATCATCCACCCTGATACAGATGCCCTAGTTTTATTACTGGTCAAGATTTTTAGGATCAGCATGTCTGTTTTTACTTAAGGTAAATTCGATATAAACATGATTCTGATGCACTTACAAATGTAACGTGACGTTTGATTGGATAATGTCAAAAATTTGCAACAGTATATTCTGCGATATGCTGTCACAAACAGGACATTCTTTATGACCTTGCCTCTTATTCTAATGCACTTACATATGTAACGCGACATTTGATTGGGTAATTCAAAAATTTGCGACAGTAAATCCTGCGATATACTGTCGGAAACCCGACGTCATTACGTAACGGCACTTCTCATTGGTTGACGTCTGGTTTTACGTCGCTGAAAGCGTTTGCTTTGGGTGCAAAGTAGCAGACTTATAAAGGTGAAAATGTGAAAAGTGCAGTAGAATGGGGATTACTGTATTAAAAATTGTCATTTGGGGAGGTAAATCGTCGGTTTTATGGTCGCAAATTGCGTTTTACGGCTCCGCTGACGCGTCGCCCTAAAACAAAATTTTCGACCATAAAACCGACGATTTACCTCCCCAAATGACAATTTTGAGTACAGTTATCCCCTAATTGGCTGGTGCAAGGATTGACATTGTCAAAAGTGCCTTCTTTGGTTGTAGAGTAGTATGCTTTGAAAGTTGGAAATGTGAAATAGTGCATTAGAATGGTTATAACTGTATAAATAATTGTCATAGGTGTTGATCGCAAATTGAGAAATGCAAACAAAGCCCAATCCACACTTACTATAGGAGCGGCTGTAGTGTAGTGGATAACACTTCAGACTATCAATCCAGGGGTTGCAAGATCGATCCCCCGCTACTCTAGTCTTTCGGATGAGACTTTAAACCGAGGTCCCGTCTCCATATGACCTTGTTGTTGGTGGGACTTTAAACCTGAGTTCACTCACTCACTCACCACACTTACTACAAGGACAACAGGCTTTTATGTTACTTGAACCGTGTAGCTATAGGAAGCCCTCATGCTGCAAGTTTCTTTGGTTGTATAAGACAGGGTTGTTTTCCCTTCCAAAACAATCCAAAAGACCAAGATCCATCTTTAAAATAATAGATAGATCTAGATCTTTGAGATTGTTTTGGAAGAGAAAAACCCATTTTGTAGCTAAATTACACAAGGCTGATTTACAGGTTTGGGGTAATTCCCATCTTATAACCCAATGAATATAGAACACAGGGTATAATCGATTCTGCTAATTTTCGCTTCCTGCAGAGACTGTACATCATATTTGGCTTCTGCCGAGACTGTCCACGATATTTTGCTTCCTGCCGAGACTTCTGTACATGATAAATGGCTTCCTGCAGAGACTATCAGCGTGATTCTGCTTCCGGCAGGAAGCAGAGTCACACGGACAGTCTCGACAGGAAGCCAATTTTTGAAGACAGTAGTCCCTGCAGGAAGCAAGAGTTCGCGGACAGTTTTGGCGGAAGCCAAATATGATGTACAGTCTCTGCAGGAAGCGAAAATTAGCGGAATCGATTATACCCTGTGTAGAAATACTAAATTGAATTCTACTATATTTAGAGCTGAATGGGCATAAATTCAAATCAGGACATGTTTTGGTGCATCTGTTGAACATGAGGTATGATAATCAGTAGACAAAATGTCTGAGTTCTTCTTTACAGACACTGTTTTAAAAGACAACACCCTAAACGAAATTGATGCTCTAAATCTGTCACTTGTAATTTATGAAGCAATCTTGACTTCTGCATTTAAGAGCAGCCATTAACATTGCCAGCCAGGGTCCAGTTGATCAAAACTCACAATTTTGTATGTTAAAACGATGTTAAATTTTCAAGCATATTGTACACAAAAACACTGCTTTTTTGCTGATAAAAGGTATGAAGCTTTTGTAGTGCAAAAGCTCTTAACACTTTTTCAACAAAAAATATAAGCACACTTGATTTTATGGGTACTTGATGAATAAATGAATCTTTGACTAAGGACTTCCTTAAGATAGTTATGCTTTGAACAACCGAGCTCTGTTGAAGAGTGCTATTGACTCGCCAAGGCAGTTTTGTTTTGTAGAAATTGATTAAAGGAGTTTCATCCTTATTATTTTCAAATGTCTAACATTTATATTTCAGTCCCAATTTCTTCATACTTGATGAACCTACAAATCACTTGGATATGGAAACTATAGAGGCACTGGGGGTGGCACTTAAAAAGTTTGGGGTAAGTTTACTGGTATTTGATTTTATTTACAGCAGTTTTTAAAGAGTCATTTGTGAGATAATCTGGCCATCCAGCAGATAATTTAAATTCTAACGTGCTTACGAATGTATGGCTATGTCTGATTTGATACGTCAAAAATTTGTGACAGTATACCCTCCGATATACTATCAGAAACCTGATGTCATGAAGGTTGCTTCTCATTGGCTGGTGTCTGGTTTTATGCTGAAAGTGCTTGCTGTGGGTATAAAGTAGCAGACTTTGAAAGGTAAAGATATGATAAAGTGCATTAGAACCGAGATAACTGACTGAAAATTGTCATTTGGGAGGTAAATCTTGGGTTTATGATTACAAATTGCATTTTACTGCTACACTAAAGCCTCACGGTAAAACATAATTTCCGATCATAAAACCAACAATTTAGCGCCCAAATGACAATTTTGAGTACAGTTATTCCCTATAAAGTGACTGTACCATACAGCATACGATTTGGTGGAATAGAAATTCTCCCATTATTATCAAAATCTTAGCTAATTTGGTATTTGTTATTATCTCTCCTGCAACTTGCAGAAGCAAGAATGTGTATTATTTTTCCAATGTTGTTGGTGTCATAAAATGTTTTGGTGTTGTTGGTGTCATAAAATGTTTTGGTGTTGTTGGTGTCATAAATTGTTCTGGTGTTGTTGGTGTCATAAATTGTTTTGGTGTTGTTGGTGTCATAAACTGAAGTGTTGGGTGTTGTTGGTGTCATAAACTGAAGTGTTGGTGGCATAAACTTTTATCCAGTTTATCTCTGTGACACTGTGCAGATAAGTGAGGTACCACTTTCTGCAGAATCGTTGTTAAACTGTTTTTAACGTGCCTTTTAAAATGCAAAGGAGTGTTTTTGTCTGACATGCAACTAGCGGAAGGCAAGACATAGGTGGTGTTGGCATTGTTGGTGGGATGGTACAAACTTACGTCCAGTTTTCTAGTTAAAATGTATTTGTGAAAACATAGATACATCCTGTTTTCTAGTTTCATTGTATTTGTTACAATGTACAAGCAGACAAGTTCTTTCTGTCACTCTGGCATTATCATGGTCCTGAGTACACATTAGTGTTTGTGTCTTTGTAAGCAGCCATGTTCAGCTTAGTCTTCTGTAGCAGTTGCATTTAAGGTAAGTGGGTGTACTTACAGGGGAAGCAACTCTGTCGTTCACTTTTGCCTCTCTTTGCAGTAGGGGTCAACTCTAAAAGGAAAGAATTTGCAGAGCAAATTCCTTCCTTTAAGAGTAGACTCCTGTTTGTCCAAGAGCAAATTCTTCCCTTTAAGAATAGACCCCTCTTTGGGGGTGCTATGTTGTCCAGGAAAGCAAACTGGAAGTCCTAAAATTTGTTCCCCTTTGTAAAAATGGCTGAAAAATGTGGAGGTGTACCCATATGTCATAGCTCAGAAATGGCCTCATTTAAAGTTGGTCACCCATAAGGTGTGCTGTACTGTTTTCTGACTACTGTTGCATTCTTTATACAGGGTGGTGTAATACTAGTATCTCACGACGAAAGACTTATACAGCTAGTGTGTGAAGAACTGTGGGTTGTAAGGGACGGTAAAATTATCTCATTAGAAGGAGGATTTGCAGAGTACAAGAAGATAGTGGAGGAAGAGCTAGCCGCACAAGGCTGTTGACGAAAATTAACTTTAGCAAACCTTTTTTTTTCGTTTTATTTAATTCTGAAAATGAAGATGCAGTCAAACCTGCTTATGTGGTCACCTGTATTAAGGGATCACCTGTCTTAAGCAGACACTTTTTCTGGGTCCCTTGAACCACACTGCAGTGCAAATGAACCTGTATTATGGGGTCACCTGTCTAAAGCAGCCAGTTTTTGTCCTTCCCTTGGGTGACCCCTTAAGACAGGTTTGACTGTATTCATCATGCTGAAGAATTATCTTGAATTCTGGTTGGGGTGGGGAAAGGCGGGGAGGGGATAAGGGGATATGTCGGAGAAGGGTCTGTTTCCTTTTGCTATATTGTTTTTATTGCCAGAAGAAGAAATGTGGCTGAAAAAAGAGTATTTGAGCCGCAGCACTAGAAAACCAACAAAGTGGCATGTGCGCCTACTGATGACTCAGATCAGCCTGGGCATCCGCCCAGTCTGATCAGAGTCTATGCTTTCAGCATGGAGCTAGCTTAGACCCATATATACTCTTTAAGTGCACAACAAAGACTCTAGTCAGACTGGGTTGATTCTCAGACTGATCTGAGTCTTTGATGGGCACACATGCCACTTTGTTATGCCCCCAACTTTGAAAAAGTTGGTGGGGCATATTGCTTTTGGCTTGTCCGTCCGTCCTTCCGTCCGTCCTTCCGTGCGTGCGTCACACTTTTTCATGCTTGCTGTAACTTTGGAACCCTGCTAGCTAGGGTCTTGAAATTTCATATATGGATTCCTCATGGAAAAATAGCTGACACATATTTTTTTTCTTTTCCAAATTATGCCCCATTTTGGAGTTATGCCCCTTTTAGAAAAATGAGATGACAATCTTGTTAGCAAGATATCTCAAAAAGTATTTGAGCTATGGCCTTGATATTTGGTACACTAACTGAATATGAGGAATAGATTACCTGATTAACTTTTGGGAGATTTCTGTAAAATTTTGATGGAGTTATGGCCCTTGTTTGAAGTTGGCATTTTTCCAACTTTTGAACCGCTTAAGCTAGGAAGCTGATTTTTGGTATAGTAGTAGTTCTTGATGAGTGAAATACTTTAGTACAGGTTAGGTAACTCTGCATCCATCAATAATGGAGTTACTTCCCCTGATGTTCAATACATATGCAGCTTCTGAGTTCCAGAACCACTGGGCATAGGGTCTAAAAATTTTATATATGGATACCTCATGGAAAAATAGCTGACCCATATTTTTTATCTTTTCCGAATTATGCCCCATTTTGGAGTTATGCCCCTTTTAGAAAAATGAGATGACGATCTTGTTAGCAAGATATCTCAAAAAGTATTTGAGCTATTGCCTTGATATTTGATACACTAACTGAGTATGAGGAGTAGACTACCTGATTAAATTTTGGGAGAATTTCATAAAAGTTTTGATGGAGTTATGGCCCTTGTTTAAATTTGGCATTTTCCAACTTTTGAACCGCATAAGCTAGGAAGCTGATTTTTGGTATAGTAGTAGTTCTTGATGAGTTAAATACTTTAGTACAGGTATGGTAATGCTTCCTTCATCAGTAATGGAGTTACTTCCCCTGATGTTCAATACTTATGCAGCTACTGTGTTCCAGAACCATTGGGCATAGGGTTTTGAAATTTTATATGGATTCCTCATGGAAAAATAACTGATATTTATTGTCTTTTTTTTTCCAAGTTATGCCTCATTTTGGAGTTTCGCCGCTTCAAAAACATGAGATGGATGTCTTGTTAGCAAGATATCTCAAAAAGTATTTCAGTTATGGCCTTGATATTTCGTATACTGATCAGATATGAAGCGTACATTACCTGATTAACTTTTGGGAGAATTCTGTAAAAATTTTGATGGAGTTACAGCCCTTGCTTGAGTATGGCATTTTTCCAACTTCTGAATTGCTTGATCTAGGAAGCTGATATTTGGTATAATAGTAGTTTTTGATGAGTTTAATATTTTAGTAAAGATTTGGTGACTCCTTTTCAGACTTAGACATGCTAAAGTTTGACACCTATAGTGGCAAGCATATGGTTGGGGGCATAGTGTTTCACAAACACAATTTCTAGTTAGTTTTGTTGTGTGGTGGCTCATTTCTTTTTGTTAAGAGTTATTGGGGGTTAACTTAAGGCACATGGGTGCATTTTCAGGGGAAGTAAATCTGCCATTTTTATTGTTGCCATCATTCTCAGTGGGTGTCAACCCTTAAAGTAAGAGTGAGCACCCCTAGGAGCAAATTCTTATCTGAAGGAGTAGAGCCCATTTTGGAATGGCTCGTCTTTCAAGGAAGCAAAGAGGAAGTTACAAAAAGTTGTTTGCCTGTGGAAAAAATGCTGGAAAAACATAGAGGTTTATCCAGTCACCTTAATCTGAGCCGCAACACCACAAAATCAACAAAGTGGCATGTGCATCCAGGAAGACTCTGATCAGACTAGGCAGAGTCTTTGCTATTGGCAGGTAGGTAGCTTAGACCCTAAGCTACCCTTTCAGTACACAGTGAAGGTGCTAATCAGACTGGGCAGATGCCCTGATCTGAGTCTTCACTGAGCACTTACGCCACTTTGTTGGTTTTGTTGTGTTGTGGCTCATCTGTTGTTTTCTAAGTTCCATTGACTTTTACTTTTAAAATCAGCATTGTTTGTGGGCATTTACAAATTTAGCATTCTCTTTGGCAATAGCAGACCTCATTTACCCAGATTAGACTGCACACATATGCAGGCTGATCTGGGCCTGTGCAGTTCAGATGTGCCCACAAAACATTTTTGATCACAAACACAGCTCATATCATGTTAGACAAATACTGCCTGAATTCATAAAAAAAACTCGAGCCACGTCCAAAAATGTGGCATAGGTGACAAGCGAAGGTTCTGATCAAACTGCACATAAGTGCAGTCTGATCAGAGCCTTTTCTTGTCACATCAGTCATCTATGGAAGTGACGTAAGCCACAGAATTAACAGTGAAGTCTCAGATCACCCTGTAAAAATATAAGGATGATCTGAATATCACATGACAAATTGCCACATTGTTGGAAGTCACATGATGTGGCTCAGTTATAAGCATCACTACAAACCATAAATAACTGAAATTGGGTTGATCTTAATTCGAGTTTGCTCGACATAGTGTAAGACTGTCATATTCAGCATTATTTTATGTTTAAATAGATAGAAACAAAGACAGGCTTTTCAATTTATACTTGTTATTTTTCCAAGATGCATTTCATGCCTAAACAATTATGATCTACCAATGTTTGTCTCTGTCTCTTTGTTACAGTATTTCTAAGCCACGTCACCAGAAAAGGGCATACACCCAATCTTCCCAGTTTGGTTTAAACATATTTTATTCGTTTTTTAAATTGTAACATACATACATATATATATACAATACAATCTTGGGATTAGAACGAAAGCTGAGTGCTTATAGAGATATTTTTTTCTCATTTCCCAATGAAAACGTATTTTGTGTCACCTATTAGAACTAGGCATAATTTTTCTTATTTCTCAATGAAAACATATGTTGTAACCCCTCATTAGAACCGTCTTGGCGAGACAGACCTTATGAGGGGTCAGAATATATGCTTCAATGCAGAAATATGGTAAATAATCTCTGAATTATCCCTGTTACCCTTTCTATCTCAAGCAGAAGGGGCATTAGGGATAAATCAGAGATAATTTTTTTCTTATTTCTCAATACAAACATGTTGTGACCCCTCATTAGAACCGTCTCAGCAAGACGGTTCTAATGAGGGGTTACAACATATGTTTTTATTGAGAAATAAGAAAAATTATCTCTGAATTATCCCTGTCACCCCTTCTTATCTTGAGCTCTGCTCAAATTTTACATCAACAACAAATGGAACCATAGATGTTCCTCTGAAAAGTGGAAGTCTTCATGTCAGTACCAGTATCTAGGTTGAGCTAACACTTGGCTGTTTCTTAGACCACTTTTCTTGTTATGTTGCTCAGTTTTTGTCTCCCCTGCGACTAGCAGAAGTGTGACATAGGTGTTACTTAGAGGTGGTACTTAGCTGGTTCATTGGCGGTGTAAACTTTGTCGAGGTTTTTCATTTAGCTCTGCTTTGTGACGGTACACTGAAAGGTGAAACATAACATTCTCCAGGATTCTTGTTAGCTCGCCTGAACGAAAGTTAAGGAAGAGCTGTTGTTGTCACCATGGCGTCCGCGTCGGGGTTCGGATTGGATGTTTTGGTTAAAGTTTTTTAAAGACCTATATTTTAACCCATGGATGGGCAAGGCACTGCAGGCGAGCTATCCTGTACGCGGACAGGTCTTCTTTTTGTTGTTATTTTGGGTTTAACATCCCTTTGAGACAGTATTTCAGTCTATATCGGGCCATCTCCCAGAGAGAGGGAGAAAGGGATCCTAGTTGCATGTTGCAACTTATTTGAAAAGTGAAAACCATCACCGTACTGCACCATTGTGCAGGTTGATCTAAGTCATGGCTGTTAATAAGATTCCTTTTCTTTTGATGTGACTCATGTTACTGTGTGTGGATCAAAATCCTTCTTCCATATTTCTTCGCTCATATGACAAAAGTTTTTCTCTTCCAAAAACAATCCAAAAATCCAGATCTGTCTTACAAGACAGATCTAGAGTCTTGGAATTGCTTTGGAAGAGAAAAAAAATTCCTTCCAAAACAATCCAAAAATGTAGATCCATCTTACAAGATGGATTTAGATTTTTCGGATTGCTTTTGAAGAGAATAAAAGACGGGGCTTTATCTGTCAGTAAAGTACCCCAACTTTATTTAGAGATGAAACCCTGTCTTTTATTTGAATGAATATGGTATTTACTGCTTCAGAAGCAAACTATGATTAGTTCAAAACGTTTAGTTTCAAAAACTTAGCTTAAAAACTTAATATGTAAGATGTCACATTGTTTTGTTTATGTAGATACATGATATTAGATATTATTTTATTTCACTGCCTGTTTTGCCCATGTTGTTATTTTTGCGTATTTTAATAAGACTATGGTACTTAATTATCGTTAGTGTCAAACAACTGTAACATGTCATTAGTTATAAACAACTGGGCCCTGTTGTTTTAACTATGGAACAGAGCTCCAGATAAGAGCACTACTGAGGATAATTCTGAGATAATTTTTCTTATTTCTAAACAAAAACAAATGTTGTGGCCCCTCATTATTCAAAGATAATTTTTCTTATTTCTAAACCAAAACATATTGTGACCCCTCATTAGAACTGTCTCTATGAGACGGTTCTAATGATGGGCCACAACATAAGTTTTCGTTGACATATATGGCAAATTATCCCTAAATTATCCTCATTTCCCCCTTCTTATTGGGAGCCATCCCAATTTTTCAGGTCATATGGTAAAGGTTGTCATCTCTGTGATCATGAGGATATTAAAAAAAAAGTGCATAATGTTGAAGATTTATTGCTTTATTTCTTGTCCTGTGATGCCTTGCAAAAATTTAATTGTTCAGCCAGGGATGGAACCCCAGTAGCTCAGCAGGTAAAGCGCTGGCCTGCTGATCTAGCGGTCCTGGGTGCGAGACCCAATAGAGGCAGAAATCTTTCCGACCATAAAATCTCAAGTTGTCCATATCAGCCTGGGATAATTTGACTGTATTTTTGGAAGTGAATTTGGCATCATTGTGACCATAAAATAGTGATTTACCGCCTTCTTAAAGAAATGACAGTTTTGGGTACAGTTATCCCTTATTTGAATCAGCTTTGATTTTCAGTGTTGTTTCAGCGTGTGCCACCCGTCTCCATATGACCTCGTTGTTGGTGGGACGTTAAACCCGAGTTCACTCACTCAGCGTGTGCCTGCTCAAGTTGTTACCATATTAACCTCAAATGTTTGGAAAGAAAGGTAGAGGGCTTGGATGGGTAGAGATTTTATATCTGGGTACCCAAGTCCCTATCACCCATGGATACACAGTTACCGTTTAGCATTTTGAGCATTTTGCAGTTAGAAAATGTACGTTTAGATCAAACAATATGTGAAGTATCTTTCCAATGCTCATCTGTGTAACCTCAAATGTTTGGAAAGAAAGGTAGAGGGCTTGGATGGGTAGAGATTTTATATCTGGGTACCCAAGTCCCTATCACCCATGGATACACAGTTACCGTTTAGCATTTTGAGCATTTTGCAGTTAGAAAATGTACGTTTGGTGTAAACATATTTTATTTCAATTTCATACAAGTTATGTACAGGTTACAAACAGTATACAATAGCAAAAGGATCTGAACGGAAGCCAAGGGCTTATTTAGTTCATCTCCTGAAAATGTACGTTTAGATCAAATAATATGTGAAGTATCTGTCCAATGCACATCTGTGTATAGGAAGGATATGAAAATATCAAAATATCCCTATTACAATATGCAAGAATGGTTAGGCGATATATTATTGCAATTTATACAAGACAGTCACGCTGAACTTTGCTCTATTTGCTTAGGATTTCTGTTGAAATGGAATATTTATACATTACATAGTAATAAGCATTTGGGTAACAGTCATTAAATATGTATCCGGGTAATTGGTCTACCCGACTCAAACTCGGGTACCCGGGTACTCATCCCAGCCCTAAAAGGTAGTATGATCCAAATCTGCTTAGTTTTCCAGCTTTTAAAAAAGTCCCATAACAGGAAAAATGGAGTCATAAATATGTGTACTCTTTCAGGGGAAGCAACTCTTACATTTTCTGATTTGCCTCCCTTGTCAAAGGGGGTCAACTCTTAAAGGAAAGAATTTGCTCCCGAGAAGCAAATTCTTTCCTTTAGGAGTAGTCCCCCTTTTGAAAAGGCTTTGTCATTCAGGGAAGCAAATAGGAAATAATAGCTATTTTCCTTGAGACAAATGGTCTAAAAAAAATAAAGGTTTACGCATTCACCAAGAAAAGTAAAAAATGAAAGACCTCTGAATACTGTGAAGTAAAGATGGTTCCATATATCAAAGAAGCGAAATTACTTATTGGGTGTATTTACTACTAATACAATTAAACTCTTAAACATATAAATCTTATATACATATATATATACAGGTATAAGATTAGTTCATTTGTAAAACATGCAAGTAACTTTTTAAACATATGACTTTTATATCCATATTTACATACAATTATGAAATATTTTCATGAAAACATGAAAACTTTTGCACATATGAATTTTTTATACATAAATGTACAATCATAACTTCACATAAATAATTTCATATATAAAACATGCAATGTAAAATTGTTATCACATAGGCTTGTATCACAGTTGACATATATTTCATCACTACATAAACGGACTAATGTGAAAATTTTAAAGTTTTAAAATTAACTTCACTGGGTCCTTCAATATCTGTGTACTTTTTCTTGATTCATGCCAAGTTTTTACTCCGAAATATATGAATCTGAGTTCCATCTTTGAGAGATGTGCAAAAAATGCATAACCAGGCTATGCATAATGTGTTTTGGTTTAGGACTGCGGATATACTGCCACATTTTTTCACCATTTTTACAAAAGGGGACAATTTTTGTGAGTCACAGTTTGCTTTCCTGGATGATGAAAGCCTTTTTAAAAAGGGTCTACTCTTAAAGGAAAGAATTTGCTCCCCTGGGGAGCAAATTCTTTCCTTAAAGAGTTTACCCCCATTTTCCTTCAAGAGTTGACCCCCATTGAAAAGGGAGGCAAAAATGAAGACAGTTGCTTCCCCTGAAAGTAAATCCATCCATCAGGACATAAGCAGTCTGTGTGGACTATATTAAGATGACATTGTTCCCAGGAAAGTATACCCATCCATCAGGACATGCGCAGTCTGTGTGGTCTGTTTGCTGGACCAAATTGGGGCTATCCTTTCTAGACTCCAACTGTTTACAGGCTGCTCATGGCATTTGTAGTTAACACAAGCTGTTTTTGTTGCCAGCGGTTGTAGGATTTTATGAGAAGTTGATTTCATTATTGCCAGGGCCTGGATCATCCATCGGAAGGAAGTACTTGTGTCGCTTCTTTCTTTTCTTCCTTGGACTATGGCGTACCTGAAATTGATATTAGAATAATAAAAGATAAAAAAGAAATGAAAAAAAATGATAAAGGTAACTTCATGACACACCACTGGTCACCATTTGCAACAAGAGTACTGTAAGGGGAGTTCTACATGCCCTTTTCAGTCCCAAGCAGATCTATAGCCCTGACAAACAGCCACACATACACACACCACTGAGTGCACAAGAATAGTCTGCAGAAATCAAAGGGATTTAACACCAAAATTAGGTAGTGGAGGCATTGGTTCATATCAGCAACTTATAAATGGGGAGCTGGGGAGCAACTATCCTTGTACGCTACTCGGCGTCGTGACCTCATACATGCTGCTTTAAAATGTCATTAAATTACACTAAATGGTTACTGAGTTATGGCCTGCACGAGAAAAAGTTAAGGACAGATGGATAGCCCGAAAACGCACTAACAGAATACATCTGTGTTTCTCAAACTAGCGTATTAAAATGCAAATTTCTTTAGGTCAACTTTTGCATAGTTTTAGGTGAACGGTAACCCTATCATTTCAACCCGCAGTTACTTCAAATTATATCTTAGGGCTGTTCCAGATAGGTACAAACTAGAAGCATGGACAGCAGACAAGCAGTTACATGTATAAGAAAACAGCTCAGGATCAAAATTTAGCAAATACATGGATGCAATGTATTGACCATCCATACTTTTATACCTCGAATCATAATTTGCCATAGAAATTGCTATTTCTGGATAATGGCTTATAAACAGAACAAGAAGGTTTGGCTGACTGAAAAGGATGCAGATTTACAAAATTTACAGTTGACTCTCGATAATTCAACTGATACCTTAAAATACCGTCTTATATCAGAGAATATAGGTTTGACACATTTCGTAAATTTCTCAGTAACATTTTAACTCCAGATATCACAGACTACTGGCATCTCAAATTTTCTGGAACCAGAAAATTTACTTCAAGATAGCCATAGTTTGAGATGAGCTTTGAAATATAAGAGCGAAAAGAAATACTTTACCTTGTCCAACAATTCCATTTCAGTATCTAAAAGATCTGTTATACTTCGATGCAAGGCCAGTCTTGAATCATTCCTGCATATATTATTCCCATTTATTGTTGGTAATCGAAGATTTTGTTTACCATCTAAATGTTTGTCATTGGTGTTTAATTGTTTACTGTTTGTTGTAATTGATAAACGTGGAAGTTGTAAGGAAGTTCCTGAATCATTGATGCATGACTTGATAGCTGTATCGGTTGTGAAGTTTGGGGCTTTTGCACAGTTGCTAAATGGTTGCTTCCTTCTCTTTTCTCTTGCCTTCAGTTCTTTGCCATTATAAATGTCTGGCAGTACTTCATCGCTGTCTGAAACTGAATATAAAACCTGATGTCTTTTGCTTTTTTGCAGACTTATTTTCCATGACACGCTAAAAGTGCAACAGTTGTAAAATTGCACTGAGTTATTCCCCGTGATGTTGCTATTCCAATAAAAATTGATCTTAGGTATGCATTTTAAAAAAAAAAAGAGTCTGCTTAATCTTTTCACTTGCACAAAAAGTTCACCCTGATTTGACGTGGTCGGGATTACACTCTTCTTGCTGGCTTTGTGAGACATTGGTGTACCTGAGCAGGCATGATTTGATACATAGAAATTTTATAAGTTATATCTAGCCCCAAGGTTATAAAACTTATTTTCATGCTCATCTCAGCTGAGCATGAAATTTTACCTGCTAATAAAAAAGCAAATTACTGATAAATACAGTTGTTTCAGTGTTCAGTTGAGCTGACCATGAAATTTTCTCTGCTCATGAATCTGAAAATGCCAACATTAGTTGACATTTTCACATTTATCAGCAGAGAAAATTTTATGCTCTGCTGAGTTGAGCACGAAAAAAAAAATTTATAACCTCGGGTCCTGTTTTAGGAGCTGACCCAATCCCGCACTACAGTGACAGAGAATATTTAAATATTTTTCATAAATTACGTGGTGTCAAAAGGGGTGCTTTCAAATAGCATTAAGGCAAAAGGGTACATGCACTCTTATGGAAATCAGCTTAACCTTTTTTTTTCATTTTTGCATCTCTTTTTAATGGTCAAAAAGGAGCAAGTTCTTGCCTTTAAGAATAGACCTGTTTTCTCAGGGTGTTTTGCCTAGGGAAGCCAGCAGGAAGTCACAGAAGCTATCGCTCTTTGAAAAAAAATGGCGATATGCCCATACACTTTGCATAACTTTCTAACTCGAGAGATATATTTCAGAAAATACTCACTTGAGGGTATATAAGTTGATGGGCTGCTACATTCGCTGTCACTGACTTTCATTCGCTTTTCTGACATTTTCATGTGATGCTCAGGTGTCCTCATTTAGGTTCCAAACACTGAAAGTGAACGTTTTTATGGGTGATTTACAAGGCTTTGAAAGAAAAGAAAAAGGAGAAAGAAAACTAATGATACCATCTGAATCAATTCAAAGACCTAATATGTGACAGTATCAGCTTGGTATTAGACGCATTGATGAACCTAACTATTGTTTTACCGTGACAA
This sequence comes from Ctena decussata, assembly GCA_963989385.1. Classification (NCBI taxonomy): domain Eukaryota; kingdom Metazoa; phylum Mollusca; class Bivalvia; order Lucinida; family Lucinidae; genus Ctena; species Ctena decussata. The sequence continues at coordinate 25,213,696 of OZ022510.1, forward strand.
ATTACCAACTTTCCACCCCACCCCACCCCTCCCCTCAGCCACTGACACACACGTACCCGCCCGCCAAACCCTTCTTTAGAGAGAGGTTGGTGAAAATATGTAAAATAAGCTTTGTAAGGCTATTCATTGATTGATTGATTTGTTGCTTAAAGTCCACGATAAACAGCTAAGGTCATGTCGGGACGGTGTAAGGCTATTCAATCACATTTGTTGCGAGTTTACATCATTGCGGGGAACCTTTTTCCACTGTAAAGCCCGACTTGCTTAAATTTTACTGCTTGTAGTTTCGAGGACCAAAATTCCGAACTCGGAATGCATCCAGACCCCGATATTAGCTTTGTAAACGTAACACAGACACGCACAGAGAGAGAGAGAGAGAGAGAGAGAGAGAGAGAGAGAGATTTTTTAACTTACCTTCGTGTTTTCTGTAAATTCTTTACATACAGACAGACAGATTCTATCTTTGTTTACGTTATCTCAGTAAATTCATTAATGCATTTTGTTCTGTTTTCGCAACAGTCTATTATCTAAAAGCGATTATTTTTTATTTTGTGATCGCGCGTGCTTTAATCTGCTAAATTAACTATATTGACTAGTCAATAAAACTAGTGAAACTTACATGAAAAAAGTACATTTCAGCCTGAGCAAAAAACGAACCAAAGACTCAGATCAGCCTGTCCATGCGAGGGTTAAAGTCTGAGTCTTTAATGCTTCCTATAGAGATTCCTCAGGGAGCTCTAGATTGTGATGCGAAACATGAAGATCCTGATCAGCCTGGATACCTAGTCTCATCCGAGCCTTCACTGTAGACACGTGCTATAAGCTCCTTTTTATCGCGGCTAAAATAAGTAAATACTTCAGCAAGACTCAATCTTACCTTTTAGACACGTAAAACCGTCAAAAACATTTTATTGTACTTTTCATGCCACATAATACAGACAGCTTTTTAATTTATAGGGTCTTGCCCGGTTTGGTGAAATTTTGCGTCGTGTGAGTGCATTATAATGAAATGAAGCACTATCAAGTTAAGGGTTATAGTATGCTGTGGGCTGTACTGTTCCTTCAGAATTTTGGTTGTTTGAAGTTTGAATGAAGCACAGGCATTCATGCCTAGCTTTTTTATGGAAAGGTACATAACCGGTTCAAATGCTATCACCACGTTGTTTTATTACCTGCCCATCCCTGAAATACATGAAATCAGACATCATTTGAGCCGCGAGAAAACCAACAATGTGGTTGTGCGCCCAGCGAAGACTCAGAGCAGCCTGGGCAGCCGCGCAATTTTATCAGACTCTTTGTTAAGTGCTCAAAGGGTAGCTAAGGGTCTAAGCTACCTTCATGCGGACAGCGAAGACTCTGATCAGACTGGGCGGATGCCCAGGCTGATCTGAGTCTGCGCTGTCCGCACAACCACTTTGTTGGTTTTCTCGTGTCGCGGCTCATTTAGTGTATGACGCGTATATTTATTTTTGTGCATTTATTATACTGTTTTATTTAATGTACCTACACCAGTCTAATCTAATCCTGTATGACAGCAAGTCATATTTTGCAACTTTTACATTTTACATATTAAGGAACAGGGGAAGCAACTCAGTCTGGCAACTCACATTCACACTCACAGCAGTCAAACAGCAACTGATCAACTATTATTTCAGGCTGACCAGCTCTGACAAGAGTGTGGAAAATCGAGAGAGAGAGTGAGAGAGAGAGAGAAAAAAGACTATTTTAAACTGGAATATTTTCAAATTATATGCATCCATATCAAATATGCATATTTGAAAAAATCATGCTTTGGGAAGAAGTTCTATCGTTCAAATGATTGCTTTGCTCCTCAGATGTAGGTCTATAAGGTTATTAGTACAGGTTTTCGGGGACTGTTTGGGTGACTTAAAGACACTTACACTGTACTTTTACTGTATTTGTTTTATGGGTGCGTTGTCCATTTATAAAGTCGCATCCCCATCGCGTACCCATCATACCCTTAAAGGGATCAAAGATTGCCCGAGGCAGTGTTAAGATCCTGTCTCACACCAGTAAATCTCGCAGCATGAAAAAAAAAACTGTTTTTTTTTTTTTTTTTTTTTTTCAGTTTTCAGTTTGAAGTTTGAAACCGTGCAGGGCTATGACTGACTCGGTACTGCCATCATTCCTCTGTAAGATCTGGCTGTACTTATCTGCAAAAACTAGTGTAGGCCTATCTATTAGCATTGGCTGGTCAAGAACTAATTAGCTGGTCAAGATGCTGAGCTGCAAACTTTCGGGCCGAGTATGTCTCTTTAACGTTCATCAAGCATTTAAACTTTTATTAATTAAAAATTTGTAGCCTGTCTGAGAGTCATAAAATGTGCAAATCAATAAAATAAGTTGCACCAAGTGTAAAGGTACATTATGACATTTCCGAACAGCGAAATCTAAGATCAGCCAGCGTATCGGCGCAATCTGTTTTGCTATATAGAGTTCTCATGGACCATGAATTGTTAATGTGGCGGACGGAGAAGACTGATCAGACTTCACAGATGCGGAGGCTGATCTGAGTCTTCACCGATCGCACAGGTCATAAGACTTTTTTTCTAAATGAAGCATTTCAAATAATAAAATGTAACTTAAAACTTGATTTAATATTGATGGCTTTACACTCTTTTGAATTGAGCCGCGACACGACAAAACCAACAATGTGGTTGTGCGCTCAGCGCAGATTCAGAGCAGCCTGGGCATCCGCCCAGTCTGATCAGAGTCTTCGCTGTCCGCATGGAGGTAGATTAGACCCTTTTGAACACATAACAAAGTGTCTGGTCAAACTGGGCGGATACCCAGGCTGATCTGAGTCTGGGCTGGGCGCATTACCACATTGTTGGTTTTGTCGTGTCGCGGTTCAATTAATCAAAGAAGGCTGCAATTATTGTGCATTTCAGTTTTATGATATTATATGCGGCCTTTTGTCATAGAATTTTATGGCCAACAAATGAGAGAGAGAGAGAGAGAGAGAGAGAGAGAGAGAGAGAGATTTAAATCAATAATTGAGTTTCAGCCGCCGGTTTCAGCCTTGTACAATTTTAATTATATAATTTGTATGTTTATGCGTGCGTGAGTGTGTGAGAGGGACATGGAGAGTCAGAAAAATATCTGCCTTTCTTTTGTTGTTTACAGTGACATGATGAGCTGCCTCATCTGGTTCTACACCATTTGCACCCCCCCCCCCCCCTCCTTCACTGTGATAAAGCCTTGGGCGAAACTTTTTTCATTTATAAATGATTTTATCAGATTATATGTAGCCTTTACTGAACGATTTATGAAAAAGGCCATGGCTAGAGAGAGAGAGAGAGAGAGAGAGAGAGAGAGAGAGAGAGACTTTTATATCAAGAAACGATTTTTACCTTTGTGCAATTTTAATTTTGTTCTTTTATGAGTGACCTTTAGTGCAAACTGGAACTAATCGAGAGTGGGTGCGTGCGTTCGTGCTTGCGTGTGTGCGTGAGATTGACAGAGAGAGTGAGAAAGAGATGTACCCTTCTTTTTATTGTTTGCATTGACACATGCGCAGTTAGGTCTGGGCATTCATTGTTCGAGTTTTCCATGCCTTTTCCATGTTTTATAAATTTCGCAAAGTCGTTGACATTCAGGCCTAGGTCACAAACTTCAAATATAGACAAGAAATAAACTGAGCCGCGACACGAGAAAACCAACAAAGTGGTTATGCGCCCAGCGCACACTCAGATCAGCCTGGGCATCCGCCCAGTCTGATCAGAGTCTTCGCTGTCCGCCTGAAGGTAGCTTAGACCCTTAGCTACCCTTTAAGCGCTTAGGCAAGACTCTGATCAGACTGGGTGGATGCCCAGGCTGATCTGAGTCTGCGCTGGGCGCACAACCATATTGTTGGTTTTCTCATGTCGCGGCTTAACTGAAGTTATGAATAGCATAGATCCAAGTGAGGCGGCTGCTGCTGAGTCTCACCTGGCGTTTTAAGTTAGTCTCGATATGATATGGATGATATTGTATGGCTTGGAAAAAAACATTTATTTTTTTGCGCTGTCGGGTAGTACCTGTATAAGCCACGTTATTGTATATATTTGCATTTCAACGAGCTGTCTTGCCCGGCGTACCTCTAGCTTTACGCTCCAAATCATAAATATAAACGGGGTTCCATTGCCTACAGCCTTTCCTAATCACCCTAGTATTGTCCTGATATGACTGAAATACTGTTGAAGAGGACGTAACTTCTCAAATCATCCACCCAGCCAGCCAAACAGAAAAGTAAAAAGATTCCTTTATCAAGAGCCGTTCGCTGTCAGATAAGACATATCATGAATATTTTTTCATTGCTAATGTAATTTTCTCTCTGGCATGTCATTCGTTATTTAAAGACGAGAAGCAATTGACAGAAATGAACTTTCAGGCGCCATGATGCTTTGGTAGAGAGTTGAGTGAAAAGCTCTGGGACACAAGGGTATTGGTACTACATGAAAACCACCAATGAAGAAAGAATTTATTGTCTGGAGCAAAAAACCAGTCTGACTCATTCAAATTTTGTCATTGTTGTAATCTTAAGTCTTCAGCAGAGGTTAGCCGAGGCCACTTTGTCTACCGCTGTTTTTGAAAAAAAAAAAAAACAAGACTCACGATCCGTGGGTCACCTCCATTTTTCCGCCATTTTGAAAAAAAAAAAATAACTGTTGTGAAACCTTTCGGGTCGCTGGGACGGCGTAGCCCTGCCAAAATGGGTCTACTCTTACAGGAAAGAATTTGCTCCCCTAGTACTCTTAAAGAAAAGAATTTGCTACTGGGAGAAAATTTCGCTCATTCATAAGGGAGGCAAATATGAAAATGAGTTGCTTCCCAAGAAGATCTATTCCATACACCTTCAACCATCCTGCTGATCAGAGTCTTCGATCTGCACCCTCTAGATTCCTCAGAAACCCATACACGATTTACTGTTCCTGCAAACAGGAAAGCCTCAGATCAGTCTGCGCTTCAGACTGATCTGAGTTCTTCCCTGTCCGCACAAGCGATAATTAAGCTCCCTTTTCTCGTGTTGCGATTAACATAGCCCCATGTGACCAATGATAAATTCAATTTCTTAGCCTTTCTTCCTTTGGAGTTCCAAGAAATTATACATATTCCCTTGAGAACTGAAATAATAAGGATATTGTCACTGAAGAAATGAAATTACCATCGGCATTTTGATGGTATAGACACAAGTCAAACAAGGTTATCTCCCTTGAGCGGTTCTTTCCGTTTACCAAAGAGAAGGCATGACGGGATATCGACTATAAGATTCTCCTTGTAGCAAATTTCTTAATAAATAAAAAGGTCGATTTCAAAGAGAAAAATGTTTGAAGTGATATAGAGAAAATATGCCAAAGAATAGTCATTTATTTGTACTTGTATTTTATAGCCTGAATAATGATTAGATTTTTTCTAGCTTTAAAAAATATATTGTGTGTTAATACTAACATATTTTAACCTGCGCGCCCTCAATACCCGCCCGACCCCTACCTCTTCAGGCTCAGCCTATCACATTTTGTAAATTGAGTGAAAACGAGAGCGCGTTGTACCTGCGCCCTCGTTTTCACTTGATTTCCTTTGACAGCCAAATCAGACAGTACATTATTTCTTTGTAGATACCCCAGGTCCATGTATCGTTAATGCAAACAGAGAAGACTCTGATTATACTGCATTGTTACGCAGGCTGAAACAAGACTAGTTTTATCATTTATTGTGCTGTTTGTACATGTATTTTGTTTATTCCGGCATTTCAAGTGTTTCCCATCTTACAATGCCAAAGGAAAGTGAAATAAGATATGTGTATTCTCAAGATTTCGAAATCGTGTCCATTTTCACTCGTTTTCATATTGTTTTATAAAGGCGCACCAGCTGCGTATATTACCGTCTTTTAGCCGAACGATTGCGTTGTGAACAAATCCACCGAACTATGATTTAAATTTCCCCTAACTATGGGTAAACATTCAAAGTTGAAGGTGCAGCATTCGCTCCTTTCCTTGCTTAAAAACAATATTTTAACATCAATGAAACCTTACAACGTGCAGATAAAGCCCTGGGGATCACAGTATGCAAACTGTATTTTCTGCGATCTGTTTTACCTTTAATTTTCTCGCAGCCTCATTAATATTTTGTAGCTAGGTGATAAATATTACAAAACATGAGAATATTATTGTTATTCCTTCCATTATTTTAGACATTTTAGATGAATTCCTATACAATTGAGCCGCGACACGACAAAACCAACAATGTGGTTGTGCGCCAAGCGCAGACTCAGATCAGCCTGGGCATCCGCCCAGTCTGATCAGAGTCTTTGCTGTTCGCATGGAGGTAGTTTAGACCCTTAGCTACCATTTGAGCACTTAACGAAGAGTGCGGTAAAACTGGACGGATGTCTAGGCTGATCTGAGTCTGCACTGGGCGCACAACCACATTGTTGGTTTTGTCGTGTCGCGGCTCACATGTGTTGGAATCAATACGGTCGTGGTCTCAAGTAACAATTATGACATGATAAAAGGCATGTCATTAGTGACAAAAACTTGACTAATTAGAAGAAAAAAAAGGACAAAACCTTTAAACTGGCAGGTGATGAAGTGAATTTGCAAGTTTTTGCGTCTTTTGTCAGCTTTAAATCGTTTGTATGCGAGAGAAGATTCTGCGTAAATGATTTGATTTTTATCAAGTCAACTGCCTAAAAAATACATAATATATAATATTATATTTTTCTTTAAAATGTTATTGAAATTATTAAGATAAAATAAGACCATGTGCAAATAGCGAAGACTCTAAGTAGACTTCATGTATGGTCCATTCCTTTGCTGTTTGCCTACGCCGCCTAAAATACTCAATGTCAACTTTGAATCAAATGAGCCGCGACGCGAGAAAACCAACAATGTGGTTGTGTACCCAGCGCAGACTCTGATCAGCCTGGGCATCCGCTAAGTCTGATCAGACTCTGTGTTAAGCGCTTAAAGAATAGCTAAGGATCTAAGCTACCTCCATGCGGACAGCGAAGACTCTGATCAGACTGGGCGGATGCCCAGGCTGATCTGAGTCTGCACTGGGCGCACAACCACATTGTTGGTTTTCTCGTGTCGCGGCTCAAATCAACGTTGATTCCACGTCATGGCGCCAATGTGTTGAAACAGTATCTATTCAGTGTAGTTTCATTGCTGTATGCTTGTTGGGTTGGTTGGTTGGATGGATGGATGGATGGATGGATGGATGGAGGGATAATTTGTGACTATGATTTACGTCATTTTCAACAGTGTTTAATTCATACCAGGACGACGGGAGGGTGATAATGAAAGGCTGTGTGCAATGGAACCCCGTTAACGGTTAGAAAGATTTCCGCTTTCAGCGGGAATCCAACCCAGGACCGCTAGATGCAATACGACGGTTAAATTCTTATTCACAGTACAGCACAACACAAAATGTTTCTTGTAAAATAATAGAAATATCGGTATGTCTTGCAGTAATCCCCAAGTGCCACATTCATAGCCATTCATAACCTTTTTGGCAGGTGGTATACTTGAATTATTGCTAATCGGACGTGAAGGAAAACACTCTGGGCCCGCGGGAAAACATGTGATGCCAGTTTATCGGAAAATGGCAGAATTTATGCGAGAAGGGATAACTAGATATGGTTTACTGGCGGTATAATTGACTTTTACATCTTAGGAGGAGAATTCTCTCGGAATTGTTCTGTTCATGATATAACACAACGGGTGCAGAATAAATAAGAGGCAAAAAGTATGTGTATACCGGAGTAATTACGGGCAAATATAGCCCCTTTGTTTCGGGTTGTCTCCGTGACGCAGTTGGAAGAGAGGTCGAACGCTGCAGTGCTAAGTCTCAAACATTGGTTTTAAATTTCAATCCTAGGTTTCAAGTTTTCAAACAAAACCTAGTTTCAAAAAGCAACACATTTCTTAAACCGCTACTGAAAGTTTCAAACACAGTTTGAAAATAACTACTCCTTGGCAGTTCAAAACTTTCAAACCTACAATTAGAAAATTGAGCCGCGACACAACAAAACCAACAAAGTGGCATTAGCGCCCAGCTAAAAATCAGACCAGCCTGGGAATCCGCCCAGTCTGATCAGTCTTCGCTGTGCGCTAACTTGAAGGGTAGCCAAGGGTCTGAGCTACCACCATGCCAACATCGAAGACTGTGATCAGATTGGGCGGATGCCCAGAGTGAGCTGAGTCTTCGTTGAGCGCACATGCCACTTTGATGGTTTCATACAATTACCTGCAGAAATTTGTTCTGACACGTTTTCATATCAGCAACTACAGGATGGACTTGTTTAATTTTTTCGTCATCTGTCAATAAAGAAATTTAATAAAGCTTGTGGTTATTATTTGCATAGTTTCAACTTCGGCTCATGATTACATACATAATTCCCATATTAATTCATATTAATGGATATGAATTAATAAAAATATGATATGTAAAACTATGACAGTAAAAATGAATACGAATTATGCCTCATTGCATTTATAATTTGCGCGATAAAGAAATCTTGCTAAATGTATAACAAATATTCTTGATATTTAAATACCTGTAGGAATGTATATTTAAGGCAACACATATTCGTAAGATCAAAAAAGCTGTCGGATATTATTTATTTTTTATTTATCTATTTATTTATTTATTTATTTATTCTACACATTCGTTATATAACTAGAAAATTGTGTCTGTAAGACACTAATGATGCCCCCGTGCAGTGCCTGTCACATGACGTGTATATCCGTGAAGGACCTACAAAGAATCCATTGAAAACATACCCTCCCATGTAAAAATTGCCCAAAATGACTAAGTTAAAAAGGCTGTGATTCTGACAAAATTAATTCTAGATCTATCAAAATGCCTCATGCATATCTTCAATTATTGTCCACAATATGTAGACAAGGTTTGAAAAAGATCCATGGAAAACCGTGGAGCAAGTTCCATACCCTACAATACAAAAATTTCCCTAGAATGACTAAGTTCAAAAGGCCATAACTCTGTCAAAATTAATTCTAGGTCCAACAATAGCCCACATGCACATCTTCAATACATTCACAACATGTATGCAAGGTTTGAAAAAAAATCCACTGAAAACTGTGAGAGGAGTTTACACAAACTCCATACCCTACAATGCAAAAAATTGCCCAGAATGACTGAGTTCAAAAGGCCGTAATTCTGTCAAAATTAATTCTAGGCCCAACAAAAATCCACATGCACATTTTCAATATGTCCCCAACATCTATGCAAATTTTGAAAAAGATCCACTAGAAACTGTGGAGGGAGTTGATTACACAAACTCTATACCCTACAATACAAAAATTTGCCTAAAATCACTAATTTCAAAAGGCCGTAATTTTGTCAGAATTAATTTTAGCTCCATCAAAAATCTACATGCACATTTTCAATATGTGCACAACATGTATGCAAAGGTTGAAAAAGATCCATTGAAAACTGTGGGAGGAGTTGATTACACAAATTCTATACCATGAAGCGTGACGAACAGACAGACAGACAGGGGCAAATCTTAATGTCCCCCCCCCCCCCCTGACTATCGTTACTGAGGCATAAAGTTCAATAGGCCGTTATTCTGTCAAATTTAATTCTAGGTCCAACAATAACCCACATGCACATCTTCAATACATTCACAGCATGTATGCAAGGTTTGAAATAAAATCCACTGAGAACTGTGAGAGGAGTTTACACAAACTCCATACCCTACAATGCAAAAAATTGTCGAAAATGACTACGTCCAAAAGGCCGTAATTCTGTCAAAATTAATTCTAGGCCCAACAAAAATCCACATGCACATCTTGAATATGCCCTCAACATGTATGCAAAGTTTCAAAGAAGATCCACTGAAAACTGTGGGAGGAGTTGATTACACAAACTCTATACCCTACAATACAAAAATTTGCCTAAAATGACTAAGTTCAAAAGGCCATAATTCTGCCAAAATTAATTTTAGCTCCATCAAAAATCCACTTGCACCTCTTCAATATGTCCACAAAATGTATGCAAAGTTTGAAAAAGTTCCATTGAAAACTGTGGAAGAAGTATCGTCACGGGGGCATAAACTTCAAAAGGCCATAATTCTGTCAAAATTAATTCCAGGTCCAACAATAACCCACATGCACATCTTCAAAACATTCACAGCCTGTGTGCAAGGTTTGAGAAACAATCCACTGAAAACTGTGAGAGGAGTTTACACAAACTCTATACCCTACAATGCAAAAATTTGCCCAAAATGACTAAGTTCAAAAGGCCGTAATTCTGTCAAAATTAATTCTAGGCCCAACAAAAGCCACATGCACATCTTCAATATATCCTCAACATATTTGCAAAGTTCCAAAAAAGATCCACTGAAAACTGTGGGAGGAGTTGATTACACAAACTCTATACCCTACAATACAAAAAATTGCCTAAAATGACTATGTTCAAAAGGCCATAATTCTGTCAAAATTAATTTTAACTCCATCAAAAATCCACATGCACATCTTCAATATGTCCACAACATGTATTCAAAGTTTGAAAAAGATCCATTGAAAACTGTGGGAGAAGTATCGTCACGGGGGCATAAAGTTCAAAAGGCTATAATTCTGTCAAAATTAATTCTAGGTCCAACAATAACCCACATGCACATCTTCAATACATTCACAGCCTGTGTGCACGGTTTGAGAAAAAATCCACTGAAAACTGTGAGAGGAGTTTACACAAACTCTATACCCTACAATGCAAAAATTTGCCCAAAATGACTAAGTTCAAAAGGCCGTAATTCTGTCAAAATTAATTCTAGGCCCAACAAAAATCCAATTGCAAATTTTCAATATGTCCTCAACATGTATGCAAAGTTTCAAAAAAGATCCACTGAAAACTGTGGGAGAAGTTGATTACACAAACTCTATACCCTACAATACATAAATTTGCATAAAATGACTAAGTTTAAAAGGCCGTAATTCTGTCAAAATTATTATTAGCTCCATCAAAAATCTACATGCACATCATCAATATGTTCACAACATGTATGCGAAGTTTGAAAAAGTTCCATTGAAAACTGTGGGAGAAGTTGATTACACAAACTCTATACTATAAAGCGTGACGAACAGACAGACGGACAGACAGACAGACAGACAGGGGCAAATCTTAATTCCCCCTGACAATCGTCACGGGGGCATAAAAAGCTGTAGGTTTATTTATTCATCTACTTAATTTGGACTGATTTTGAGCATTTTCCAAACCCGAAATGAAATCATAACCTTCTCGCTTACCCATCTAAGTTTTCTGTCGTCCAGTGTGAACAAAACATTGAAATAACATGGAACGAATGTTGATTCAAGACTTTGAATCAACATTAATTTAGTGTTGATTCAACGTTGTGTGCCTGCTGAGAGCTGGACCAAGCTGGTTTTACTTCCAAACAATTCTAAAAAATCTAGATCCGTCTTACAAGACAGATTTAGACAAGACGGATCTAGATTTTTAGGATTGTTTCGGAAGAGAAAAACCTATCTAACAGCCTAATTACATAATACTGATTTACATACGTCTTACAAGACGGACCTAGATTTTTGGGATTTTTTGGAAGTAAAAAACCTATCTAATAACCGAATTACACATGGCTTATTTACATATTTGGGGTAATAACCCTGTCTTATACTACAGTTCATGTAAAATAAATGTTCATAAAGCACAATGTTATATTTCAGGTACGTGGGTACACGTCCGTGTTTTACGAAGGGGAACAACTTTATGACTTCCTGTTTGCTTTCCTAGACGACGAAGCCCATTTGGAACACCGCTCGGCCAATTCCGTGATTCACGGAATCGGCCGAGCGGTGTTCCGAATGGACGAAGCCATTTCAAAATAGGATCTGCGAAAAAACAAAGACAGCTCCTGTGAGAAAAATGCAAAATTGAAACTGACAGAGTTGCTTCCCCTGAAAGGAGTAATGCATTTTTTTTCTCAAAGTAAACTCAAATGGAAAGTTTCGCTAAATTTACATTTTTTCAACTTCTTGCGTCTGTTAACACCAGGAGGTATCTCAAATGAAATTAACATGTTCTGGAAGAACAGCTGCATGTGCCGATAATGGAACCCTCTCTGCACATGCGCACCTTGGTCAGAGCATGCGCAGTTATTCCTAGACCCTGACTATATCTAAACATATTTCGAAAAAGGCTTGTGCCATATCACCCTATGTAACATGCACAGACTGGCTTGAGCATACGAGTTAGCGTACGTAATTGGCATTGTGTCTCGGGCAGGCTTCGCCATTGCAAAATTCATAAAAATTACGTTACCTGGAACTGCTGTGCAAAGAAATCAAACATGAACATAATAGATTCAAGCAACGTTATAAGAACACTAAAAATCATAAAGTTCCTTCAACAGCAATGAAAGCATTCATAATAAAGAAGGTAGATCAGACTGTGTATTTTCGGCTAATATTATCTGAGTCTTCTCTGTAACTCATGACTGAAGTACAATTTCTTGTGCTGCAATGCATGTAGGATTAAAGCTTGAGTTTAAAGGGTGTGCACACATTTTCAAGGGAAGAAACTCTGCCAGTTTTATTTTTGTCACCCCCCCCCCCCCCCCAATGGGGGAGGGGGTCAACTCTTAAAGGAAAGTATTTGCTCCTCCAGGAGCAAACACTTTCCTAAAAAAATAGACCCCTTTTTGAAAAGGGTGTCGTCACCCAAGAAGGCAAACAGGAAGTCACAAAAGTTTTTCTCCTTTGTAAAAAAATAGCGAGAAACATGGCGGTGTATCAATTATCGCAAAAGGTTCTATTAGTAGAGATATATATTCCTTTTTCTCATATGCTACCTGCGAGTGGCCTGAGATAGTTCTGTTCTGTTCTGTTCTGTTCTATCACAAAGGGCGGTTTGGCGGTAATGTTTTTAATGGCTTTATCAATAATCAGTTTCAGAAGATTTATTGTTTCATGATGTATGTATTTTATCATGTTTATTCCGTGTTATCATAATTGCTAAAGATTATGTGATAGAAAAGGATCATTTTCAAACTTATGTCGAATACTAGCACTGAGTGGGAAATGCGGAAAGACGGGACGGCCCATTTGGCACAATGTCTGACTACTACATTAGCCCGGAACCTGCCTGGCTCCCATAATGACTTGACGGCAACTCTGCGGGGCCAGGAAACCCTCATGGGTCTACGAAGGATGTCGCCATTACAATGAGTGGCGTAATTGTTAAAATGTATTTCTGCGATGGGGGGGGGGGGGGGGGGGGGGGGAGGCAGATACGAGCAGCTTCTTGGTGTTTATCTCTACCCTTTTCAATATTTAAATAGCAGGCGCTCAATTCGAAATATCGGATAGTATGGCACGCCAGTGACGCCTTTTTCTTCCGCCTGTTACAAGTTCGTGATCCGGAAAGTCTTGTCAGACGAATAAGAGAAAATGGCAGACGGGTTCAGATATATAACTCACTGATCACGCAGTAACACAAAGGAAAGCAAAAGTAAACTAGAAAATGTGTTTATGAAACACTATGCCCCCAACCTTATGCTTGCCTCTAAGGGGGTTCATCCCATAATTTATAAGTCAGAAAGGTGTATTAACCGGTTCATCTACATCTTAGTCTGTAACTGTATGCCAAATTAAATTTGTAACAAGGAACAAAGCTTGAGCAGTTCTTTGGATGTTTTGTTCACAAGCTCGCTTATTTTTCATGTACATGCCACACATAAAATTTCAAGTCCCTATCTCTAACGGTTCTTCACCGTATGTACAGGTACTTTTATACCACAGGGTTCAATGCACTAAGTCGAAAAAGGGGCTTAACTCAGTCAAAAATTAACATATTTTTTTCAACAGTTGATCAGGTCATCTACACCTTGGACAAAGTCTTCCTGCAAAAAATCATGATCCTAGCATCAGGGGCTCTCAAGATATTTTGTTAACAAGGTTCCATAGGCTTAAATGCACTAAGTTGAAAAAGGGGCATAACTCGGTAAAAAATTCACAATTTTTTTTCAAAAGTTAATCAGGTCATCTACGCCTTGGGCAATGTCTTCCTGCAAAATATCGTGATCCTAGCATCAGGGGTTCTTGATATATTTTGCTAACAAGGTTCCATAGGCTTACAATGCACTAAGTTGAAAAGGGGCATAACTCGGTCAAAAATTCACGATATTTTTTCAAAAGTTAATCAGTTCATCTACTTTATAGGCAATGTCTTTCTGCAAAATATCATGATCCTAGCATCAGGAGTTCTCGAGATATTTTGCTAACAAGGTTCCATAGGCTTACAATGCGCTAAGTTGAAAAAGGGGCATAACTCGGTAAAAAATAAACGATATTTTTTCAAAAGTTAATCAGTTCATCTACTTCATAGGCAATGCCTTCCTGCAAAAAATCATGATCCTAGCTTCAGGGGTTCTTGAAATATTTTGCTAACAAGGTTCCATAGGCTTACAATGCACTAAGTCAAAAAGGGGCATAACTCTAGAAATACATGACCAGTGGAAAAAAGAAAAAATACGTGTCTGCTTATTTTTCATGTAGATGCCACATATAAAATTTCAAGATCCTAGCATTAGGGCTTCTTGAGTTTCCAAGCTGCTTAAAAGTGTTACGGACGGACAGACGGACGGACGGACAGGCCCAAACCAATATGCCCCCTCAACTTCTCCGAAGTTGGGGGCATAATCATAGCCATCTTGTGTGCGTGACCATAAGGAACGGTATTGGTCTACTTTGATTCCATCCGTGAGCAGTATTTTTCCTCAGATGTCGAAAACTTTTAACGATGGGTTCGATTTAGTAGTATGAAGATACTAATTGACAGAAGAGCCCAATAAAATACCAACAATTTATACTAATCACACGAAAATAAGATAATAAAATGTTCATTTCCTCACAAATTTCCTGCAGCCCGAAATTAATAATTAAAACCGAAAGTTACCGCAATGTACCCTAAATGTTGGTAATGTACCCTAATATTGGAAGTGTCAGAGCTAACAGTGCTAACCCTTGTCAGACTGCTCCGACCAGGGTTAGCAATGAGTGATAATTTGCACCAAAACCATGTAATAAAATCAAAATGATTAAGTTTTAGAATACGAGATTACGGTAACAGATAAATATGTCCCGATATTCAGCGTATTTACGGCATTTGGTCATGATTTTAAAGTTATAAATTCTGACTTTTGTTTCCTAATTGGAGAGTTTATTATTAGGATTTATACCGACGATGTTCCACTTTCCGTCTGCATGTAACTCATCTTGATGGGATTCACATTTCAGAAACCTGATGTATTTGTCTGATGCTGTATGGCAATTTAGCGAAAACAAAAATATCAATGATGGCGTTTTAGTGGCGCAAGCCATTGTAAAAGTGGGCTGTTGGATTGACTCGAGCAGAAGCGGAAACAAAAACAACACAGTTAGTGCAGATATTATCTGCTTATTAGGGCAGCGAGAGCTAATTGTTTCTCCCATAGACTTCTATAGTGACCCCTGTTGCCTTTGACAGTGAGCCACCCTTTATGCAATGTTGTTTCACTATCCAGATTTGCCTTAATTTGAAGCTAAAATGTTAATCAATAAGATAAAATGGGGAAAACACCAACTTACCCTGCACTTTTTCGACACTTAATAGGATGTTGTGCACTATCAAGCAGAAAAGGGCAAAAGATTTGTTAAAAATCACTAGTCATCAATTTTGGCTCCACAGCCCAAATCAAAAACACTTATTTCGTTACAATATCCATAATATCAAACAAAACTGATTTCTACATTTCACATAAACATCACTTCCAACCTCATCAGCATTAGTAACCAATCAAAGAGCACCATTTGAAAATAAAAGTCCAGAGTTTCCCTGACAGAATTGGTTCCCGGTGCCCTTATAATGTTCTTGTAAACAAATCTTAGGTTGCACTCCACAGTTTTTTTTTTGATAGCTCGGTGACTCCACAGGGGGTCAGCCAAACAAAGTGACATTCCAGCCTGATTGAATGCAAAAATGATTCTTTTTTCTCTTTGAATGAGCTGTACATATGCCTAAATACACTTTATAGCCATTTATAACCCCTATAAGTCCTTATATGAATATTGTTGCAGAGAAAATGACACCCCACCCACTTTTTGGGGCCAGAAAATTTCTTCAAAAATGGCATTATTACCCATGCTCTACTCAAGAGCAGGACAATTGTTGACACCTAAAGCTTACAGATTCACCTAGAAGGCTTACAGATGATCACTGTCAACTGCAACTGAATACCTGCCAGCCGTTTAGATCTTCTGCTATTCTACATTGAAAATGAGCACTATCATTTTCGCAATTGTATTTCGTGCTTTATCAGTGCAGCCATAGTTTCGCATCCATGCCGCATAGCGATTGGGTGATTTTCAAGGTTGGAAATAAATTCAGGTTTTACTTTCCTGACACATGCTCACTTAAAGGGAGGAAAAGTTTCCTGCATATAAGGAGCCAAAAAAAGAAATTATAGCCCAAGATACAAGCCTACCCTCAAATATAAGCATTTTTGTCCCCGGCCAAAAGTGCGAAACTGTGAATGGCAACCTTATTCAGGATTCACATATTGAAAAGTACTAGTCTTCGGACAGTACACATATTCAAATTCATTTTATATCTCGCTAGGTAATAAAGATTTTATGAATAAAATTTGTCGGTAAGAAACATCTACTTCATCCGCTTGGAGATTTTCCTAGCTCTTCAAGTTAAAGAAAAAGTAAAGAAATCCAACATTTTCGCTGGTTTTCTGGAATGTTTGTCAATGCTGTGGTAGTGAGGGAACCCAGCATTACACTGAAAGAATGCCGTAACATGTGTCTTTGTATGGGCATGTTATATTTGAAAAATCTTAATTCACTTCAGTGGTAAGACATAATTTCGAATATATATGCTGTTCGAAGACTAGTTCTTTAAGCATTTACGATTGGGTACATGGTGTGACAGGAACATCGCCGTCTCGTGAACAGTGGTCCGGCTATGTCAAGAGATTGGGAGACCACAAAAGCGGGAAAGTCACTCTTACGGAGGGTCCGGGGCTCTCTTCCGACAAAAAAAAAATACGTTCAGAAAGCTTGTAGATCTAGAGTCGTATTTATAAAACCACTTAAGTCGTTGCTATGCTGTTGCTAAGGCTGAATTGCTATGAAGGAGATTCCCTACAACTATGAAATTTGCTCTGGAGGAACAGTCTTTTTTAGACTGTTCCTCCAGAGCAAATTTCATAGTTGTACGGAATCTCCTTCATAGAAATTCAGCCTTAGCAGAATCAGAATCAGAATTGTTTACTGGTGATACGTCCAAGGACAATCATTCACCAGGACCTGTGAATCCGGGAAGCTAGTCCCTAGCCCTTATAAGAGGCATAGCAACCTTTTAGTCGTTTTATAAATACGGCCCCTGTGCGTTTATATTGCATCTTATGTTTACTTTTAGTATAGAATTTCAGCCAATATCGTAAGAATTGTCGAGGAAATGGAGCTGCTTTTTTGTCAGATTAAGCAGATTGGTTAAGTTTCAAACAGCCAAACCATTGAATGTCGGTATGTCTCAACAGGCGGTGGCACCCACCAATTTTATGCGAAAGTTAAGTCTGATACATTTAGCCCCACGAACCACGAAGACTGAATACTTCCGTTACTGTGTTTTGCTGGCCAATTGCCCCAAACTGGAAACTTAAACGTCGTTGGCTGAGGCTGATTTGGAACGGGTAGGGCAGCCATGATAGATGAATAAAAGAATATGCTATCAAGAATTTTAATAAGTCAAAAGAGATTTTCCGTATATATGCAATACTTACCTGGTAGTCAATGCTTTTGTATTTTTGCTGTTTGTGTTTGTATCTAATTTGTTTATACATGAATATTTGAGCCGAGACACGACAAAACCAACAGTGTGGTTGTACGCTCAGCACAGACTCAGATCAGCCTGGGCATTCGCCCAGTCTGATCAGAGTCTTAGCTGTCCACATGGAGATAGCTTAGACCCTTAGTTACCATTTGAGCCCTTAATAAAGAGTCTGATCAAACTGGGCGGATGCTTAGACTGACCCGAGTCTGCACTGGGTGCACAACCACATTGTTGGTTTTGTCGTGTCGCAGCTCATTTATGCTTTACCTAGTCTTGTCAACAATGTGTGTGAATATAATTTCTGTTCGTCGTGTTGCCATTATTATATCGATTAAGATAAGATAAGAAATTTTATTTTGAGACGGCATGACATAAGGCAACAAGAAACATAAGCCCTTAAGGGCTTTTGACCGTCTATAACATAGTTAATCACAGTATTTGTTTAAATTCAAAGATAGTAGGACTGTAAAAACATATATACACACTGAAACAGTAAAATTAGCAGATTAATACAGCACAATACTACATAGCAGATTATCATAAATATAAATCTTAAAAAGTCAAGAGCACTAAGAAGTTATAAGCACATACATCATAAGCTAACATTTGACTAAAATACTAAAACTGTTCAAAATAACTATTGTGTTTGGCAAGGGCCTAATCAGAAATTTTGTATGCCACGACATTGTGCTAGATGGTGGCGCTTCGCGAGTGGCAGCTCAATTACTAAACATCAGGCTCTACCCCACCATCCAGCCAATGTGCCAGATCAGACCCCAGACAAACCAAATATATTTACGTTTTCCCTCTGCAGCCTGTCTTTAATCCGAAAGTAAATGCGAAAGAACGAAAAATAATATATGCACCAAGTGTCCTCGCAGAACATACAAGCTACAAAACGAGGACCCTTGAGCCGAAAACGAAAGTGGAGAAAAGACAAGAAGCAAATACAGACATGCTAACATCAACTAAAACTAAATAAGGCAACATAAAAAGCAGAACTAATTGCACAAAATTAAGAAAAAGCAAAGCTCAGAACTAAGAAGTAAACTAGCAAAAATATAAATCAAGACGTAGTCATGCATCATTAAAATTGAAACCAGCAGTTTCGTGGAAGCATTATCTACATAAATTACATTTACAATCCCCCCCCCCCCCCCCCACCCCCATTCCAATTAGAGATTAAAGATTTAAACTGATTAAAATTGTTTACTTGTCTAAAATCCTCTGGAAAACTGTTCCACAAAACTGCTGCTGCATATTTAAAACTTTTCTTACCATATCTTGAAGTACGAACCTGTGGGATCTGTAAAACATTATTATATCTAAAATTATAAGAAGTACAATCTCTCAATTTGATCATATCAGATAAGACAGGGGGTGACATATCATTTAAAATCTTAAAAGTTTCAAGAGCCATTGTTTTGTCATAAATGTTCTCACTCTCGATTGAGCGAATCAACTGATTTGACTTGACTTGCATGTTGGTTGATTCAAAACAAAATTTAGATTCCATCTGAATAAATTAACTCTCCGGAAGCGTTCATTTACATAATAGCAATATACATTAATGATTGCCTTCAGCTATTTTAAGTTTATACGGGATTAAAGAGCAACTGGAGGCTGGAAATTTGATGTTTCTTCCCTAAAGAGAATCCTTTTAATGAATATGAATTAAGTAAGTGTTAGATTTTAAATCGCAAAGTTTTAACTAAACGTGTCTATATTTTTATTATTATTATTATTATTCCTGCCACATCTGGGTTTCTTAACTTCTCAAGGTCAAACCTCAATCTTGGCTGGGATGTGTGTCTGGACTTCTTCAGACGAATTTGGAAGGTCACCATCACCAGGTCATGGTCACTTCCTATGTCTGCTCCAGGAAAGCTCCTTGTCCTGTGGATGTTAACTCCTGACCAAAATCGCTTCCTCACAAAAATGTAGTCAGTTTGCCTCGTTTCCAGGCGACTAAATGTATTGTTGTGAGTCCAATGAAGCGGAAGTTGCGCGAGGAACTGGTCTTGCATTCTGGGTATTTTTGTCGTCTGCCGATATTGTCGTCTGCATCAAAAATCAAGAATATATTGACAATATTGGTCCAACTAACTCTTGTAGAAATGATGTCTAGGCAGCAAATAGTTTAGATCTCTGATCAGGCCCCACGTTTGTGGGGCCTGATCTGGATCCAAACTGTTTGCCCAGCTACCCCTAAAGGGGTATCCCGAATGGAATGGGCTAGTAGTCTTTCTGGTTGTGATTCTTCCTGTCTTGGGTGTGCCAAGTCCGTCTTCTTAATTGTTCGTGTGGATCCAGAAATATGTCAGTAGTAGATTATTTTTAGGCTGCCAATTCTAAGAGTATGAGACCTCGCTCATTTGTCTCGGCATTGCAATACATGTATTCGTCTTACCAGGGGATGCCTGAGCATCCCAATATCCATGTACGACCAGAGTGCCCTTCTTTGGCGTTTAGACCATGCAACTAGTGCAACAATTGGAGAAATTGGCAAGTTTTGAACATGGTCTAGAAACGGAAACTGAGGCGTTAGTGTCTTCTGGCTAAGCAAAGACGAAGAAGGAAGTGGGGGAAAGGACAATATTATAGAGTGGACAAGGATGGACTTTGCTAGTACAGCTAAGGCAGCTGATGACAGAACTTAGTGGACAAGGATTGTTGTAAAGCCATCTGTGGTGCCCCTACAATCATGCAAGAATACAGGATGGAACAGACTAGACTGGTGATCAATTTGTTGCAAGCGTATCGGTAACAATGCTCACAAATGTATATTCTGATCTTTAATTTCTAGCGGGAAAAGTCCATTTTTTCCCATGATTTTAACATTTAAAGGTAGGTTCCTGTACTTTGGAATGCATCATAATTTTGATGATCTTTCATCCAAGTTGTTGGAAAGCACTTATAAAAGGAATGAATAAGTTTCTCTAAAAAGTGTAAATCAAAAAAATATTAGAAAAGTTGTTTTGCAAGGGATTTCCTAACTCTGCTTCGCACACCAGTTAGCGCTATTTTTAGTTCGCGCCAAAAATAGATAACCCAGCTGACGTCATGCTGCATTGCATTTTGGGATAGTTTTAACCCATCCGCCTTGCCAGAACCTCTAGGAGAGCTCACGGCAAGGGAAAACTGATCTTTGGGGAATGGCATCAGAAATCCCGCACTTAAAGACATAATAAACATAGTTATTTTTAGACCTGGAATTCCAACGAAAGAAAATAAACCAAAAGGGAAAACGACTATTTTCTTCAACATCTGATGAGTTTCTCAGTAGCAACAAACTCAGAAAAATAAGAGAATTCAATACTGCTCAGAAAAAGACGAAATTATTTTGTGGACATAATTGATATCGCTGGTCCAGGAACCTACCTTTAAAGGACACCGACATTTTTTTTAAATTACTCGCATCCCCCTTCCCTCACTTCCGCACCTACCTGCCAGTTAATTATAATTGTGTCATATCTACCGAGTCCCCACCCCGGCACACACAACTTCCCCCTCCCCATTTATTTGTATTTTGCTAATATAAGACGTTAATTTCTCAAGCTCCACAAGTTATCAGAGCAAGCAGAAGAGACTCAGAAGACTATGGTCAGCCTGCTTGAACACTACTTAAATGTCTACCGAGAGACACACAATAAATTATATAATTTGTATGAAGGTAATCCGCTTACGGAAGACAAATTGCATTTATTAGCCTTACATCACAGGAAACCCAACAATTAAATGTGTCTGCCTATTGATTTTGGTATAAATATGACAATCGCCACGCCCTTCATCGGGTTAATGATTCCAAACGCACCGAGAAAATCCTATTACTAGTCTAAATACTACATGATAACTAAAGTATAGAGACAGTATATGCCTTAACCATTTATCTTACTGATTTCTACTGTAAATAAGCTTTTTGAACAAAACCGCTTGTGTTTTATAGGACTTTTTACTCAGTGGCACACAGTGTAGATTCTGGTCAGACATATTGAAACACCTAGGTCTACACTGTTTCCTTATCAATCAACGTTACAATGCTTGGAAAGTTTATGGTAATGCAAAACTAATTTTGGAGAAGTTTTTAAGCCTATCTTAAATGTGCATATCAGAGATAGACGTCATGTCACTGGCTCGAAATGATCAAAATAATTAGGACATGCTCAGCTGGTCTTTTTTTTTTTTTTTTTTTTTGGTTGTTTACATCGCCATCTGTTTTCTTTTTTCTTTTCTTTTTTTCTGGTTTTGTTTATTGTTGTTTCTTTTTCCTGTGTAATTTGGGTAGTTCTTTCCTGACTGCGTTTGCAAAGGCTGTTCAGAGCATGTAGATTTTGCATCAGTTCTACACCAGGTTTAATTGACCAGTCTATAAGGGAGACCACTATGAAACGTCACTCACTGTACGCCTCCCTTATAACAATTCTTGTTTAGCAGGGTTGGTTGGTTGTTTTGGGTATAACGGCCCTTTGAGCCAGTATTTCAGTCTATATCGGACCGTCTCCAAGGGACATGGAGGGAGAAAGAAGAGAGAATGATAGATGAGAGAAAAAAATGTCCAAACAACCCCCAACCGCAGCTATTATAAGCACAGTGGGCCCTTGTCCTATTAGTGTCCAAATCAGTAGGGTCAGACATGGTCACCGTTCCATGCGTACCTGATTGTTGCAGAAACTGAGTCCGGTTTACCGATTCTTAGAACAGTCTCTATTGACTGTATGTATTATCTTATCCTGTAAATTTTCTCGTCTGTTTTTGGCACGTTACGGGTTAAGCATGGTCACCCGATAGTCACTGAATCTTAGTCCAGTTTTCAGGTTCGAGTGAATATTTGTCGTCTGCGGTTTTATTTATTTATTTATTTATTTATTTTGCGCTTTGTCACCACCATTCCCTGCGTACCCGACTGTTTCGTTTCCGATTCGTCCTATTTTCTATTGACTGGCTATTACCGGAACTATCCAGTCAATTTTGTCGTCTGCGTTTTTGACGCTCAGTCAAGGGTCGCCGTTCCATGCGTACCCGATTGTTACAGAGGCTGAGTCCGATTTTCCAATTCGTTTCATGTTCTCTATTGACTGGCTATTATACCTGAACTATTGGATAGATCATACAAATAACTGTTGACTGCTATGTGAGAGGCGAATTTTGAAAGGCAGATTAAATGCCAATATTTCTGGATGTTTTAGTGGAATATGTGTGGATCTGATCGCAGACCTAAAAGAAGAAGGGTGAGTCATTTTATTCATTTATTTATCTAGTTTCGTTTAGTGTTTCGTTTATTTATTATTATGTTTTGCTTTTCTTATGTTTCTCTCGTTTTTAATTAGCTATAGCATAAGTATTAGTATCAGGGGCTCATACTGACAATATTTCTCTGTGTGTGTATTAATTCATTTCTCGTTAAGTCGTTACCGCCCCCCCCCCCCCCCCCCCCACCACCACCCCCCCCCCCACCCCCGCCCCCTGTCGTATCCATAGCCGCAGTATCGGGGAGCCGTTCGTCTGTCCATTTGACAAAATTTCAACACGCACTTACGTATTTGCATTTTGAAGTATCAACAACATATAACAGCTCGTTCTGTTATAATCCCTATAACTAACTTTTGACTGATTTTTTTCGGAGGAATATCAGAAAGACTGTCAATTAGGTTGACGTTTAGTCTTTGCATGTAACAGTTTGACAGTTTTGTTCCGAAAGAAATACAGTGTGACAATTAAGGAGCACCTGGTCCCTGACATGGGATAGATTCATGTCACCACTTTTTAAAGCTGTAGATGAAAGAAAATAAAAAAGAAAAATAGAAGATGAAGATAATACCGTTATTTGCTGAAAACAATGATTATGTTTCTTTTTTCTTTGATTTCATTGCGCGCTCGATAGCTTTCATATCAATTTTAATTCTTTCATTCTTTTACATGATTTAATTTATCAAAATCGTGCAAAATCCATCACAGTAGTGTCCTTCGATTAGTACAGCAAATTTGTTAACATCCCTTTTAAAAGTATAAAGACACTTTTATTTATTTATTTATAAATTACTAGAAAAGAGCCCGCGCAAGCGCGGAAGTATTTCATGATGGTCAAGTTTATATAAAAAAAGCGAGTTTTAATTTTTCAATGTAAATGGCCTTAGGCCCAGGTGAAGATATGACCTTTACCATGAATACTCACTAAAGCTTCATTTACCTAATTAGTTGTCTGCATCTACAAACTTTCAGGTAGCAGACTGCATTGTTTCTAAAAAAAAAAATCAACTTTTTTCACTTTTTCCTATAGAAAAACCTAAGTGACTCAAAAGTTGACCTTGCCGTAAAACAGATCAAGGTCATCCCAGGGTCATCATTTATATAAATTTTGTTGAGCATTTGAGTCCTTGATGCGACATGCTAAGTTTCAAGATCATAGGATTTGTGGTTCTGGGGGAAAATTGGTTGATTTGATGCTTAATGTCCACCGTAAACAGCTAAGGTCATGTCGGGACGGTCAGTTAACCTAACCACACTATTCCTGGGCAGGCTTAGACCTCCTAAGCGGTTAACCAGTACTAAGTGCACATACTTTCGCCAGTAACTGACAACTGCCCTTCTTGAATCAGCGGAAGGAGAAACGAAAGTATGTGGCCAGACCGGGTTTCGTACCCAGGACCTCTGACCTATGAGTCAGGTGCCCTACCGATTGCGCTACGCGGCCCGGCGTGGTTCTGGGGGAGAAGATATTTGAATTTTTTTACCATAATAAATGTTTGCCATCTTGGTTATGTGACCTGTCCTGGGTATTTTTTTCTGGAAAAATTGGGTCCTGGAACGTTTTTAGGGGAAAATATTCAAGCCCTCTGAAGACTAAAGGCTTATTTAGCTTCGTTGAATCGTTGAAATTGTTTTGTCTGCTTCGCTGGAAAAAATGCCCTTTCTTACCTGGCGCATGTGTGTTAACCTTAGACATTTTTAATTTTTGTCTTTTCGAAAGTTCTGTTCAGTTTGAATTCTCCTAACGACGTTCCCCAAGTGGCTCAGCGGTACGTAACCATAGCCGCACACACTTGGCGCCGTGTGTCCGTCCAACTTTTCGAAAGACCATGTGCGTTGAGCTTTATTCTTCAATGGGCGAATTCGATTGGCTACTCGTATTGACTATCGTTCTGGAAGAAAATGGGTCGTTTCGAGCCAGGGCCGTCGGGACTATGACCATTTAGTTCTTCATCTGTTTAGACATATAAGCAAAAATCGTTATTTATGGGGAATGACGTACGTTCATGGGTCGGATTTTTGCATTAGAACCTGCTAAATTTGGACTTGCTAAGCAGCGCGCCGATATAACGACGCAGAACCGAAACGACCGGATTAATTTAAAACGTGTATTCGAGTACACGATAATTTCACTCGAACGCACCCATTGCTGACAAAAAAAAATCGACCAATAGTCGAAGTTTCTAGAAAAATACTTGGGAGAATTTAAAATGAAAGACGAATTTAATTCCCAAATTATTTAAATCTACGTGAAACTAAAACACACGCTAACCGAAATTATCAATGATAGCAATATGCGAAAGAACACGCTTGAAAATGCAACCAATTTTGCAGTTTATGCGTTACTTCGTTTATTTAGTATTATAGATGGTGCGGGGCGAGGGGTCGCCCTTCGGTTTCAGAATTATCTTAAACAGAACAAGACATCAACGATTCCGGCACTTTCCAGCTAACGTCATTGTATGATTTCTGTTCTGGTATAGTTTACCCATTTATGCACAGGGACATTGGAAACAAGAAAAATCTTTAAAAAAGATAATCGGTGCAGATTAAATGGAAGTGTGTTTAGTTATATGTTGGTTGGTTGATTTGATGCTTAACGTCCACGGTAAACAACTGCCCTTCTTGAATCAGCGGAAGGAGAAACGAAAGTATGTGGCCAGACCGGGATTCGAACCCAGGACCTCTGACTTACGAGTCAGGTGCCCTACCGATTGCGCTACCCGGCCCGGCATTTTAGTTATACTAGAAAAGAGCCCGTGCAAGCGCGGAAATATTTCATGATGGTCAAGTTTATATAAAAAAAGCGAGTTTTAATTTTTCAATGTAAATGGCCTTAGGCCCAGGTGAAGATATGACCTTTACCATGAATACTCACTAAAGCTTCATTTACCTAATTAGTTGTCTGCATCTACAAACTTTCAGGTAGCAGACTGCATTGTTTCTAAAAAAATCAACTTTTTTCACTTTTTCCTATAGAAAAACCTAAGTGACTCAAAAGTTGACCTTGCCGTAAAACAGACCAAGGTCATCCCAGGGTCATCATTTATATAGATTTTGTTGAGCTTTTGAGTCCTTGATGCGACATGCTAAGTTTCAAGATCATAGGATTTGTGGTTCTGGGGGAGAATTGGTTGATTTGATGCTTAACGTCCACGGTAAGCAGCTAAGGTCATGTCGGGACGGTCAGTTAACCTAACCACACTATTCCTGGGCAGGCTTAGGCCTCCTAAGCGGTTAACCAGTACTAAGTGCACATACTTTCGCCAGTAACTGACAACTGCCCTTCTTGAATCAGCGGAAGGAGAAACAAAAGTATGTGGCCAGACCGGGTTTCGTACCCAGGACCTCTGACCTATGAGTCAGGTGCCCCACCGATTGCGCTACGCGGCCCGGCGTGGTTCTGGGGGAGAAGATTTTTGAAATTTTTTACCATAATAAATGTTTGCCATCTTGGTTATGTGACCTGTCCTGGGTATTTTTTTTCTGGAAAAATTGGGTCCTGGAACGTTTTGGGGGGAAATATTCAAGCCCTCTGAAGACTAAAGGCTTATTTAGCTTCGTTGAATCATTGAAATTGATTCGTCTGCTTCGCTGGAAAAATGCCCTTTCTTACCTGGCGCATGTGTGTTAACCTTAGACATTTTTAATTTTTGTCTTTTCGAAAGTTCAGTTCAGTTTGAATTCTCCTAACGACGTTCCCCAAGTGGCTCAGCGGTACGTAACCATAGCCGCACACACTTGGCGCCGTGTGTCCGTCCAACTTTTCGAAAGACCATGTGCGTTGAGCTTTATTCTTCAATGGGCGATTGGCTTTTCGTATTGACTATCGTTCTGGAAGAAAATGGGTCGTTTCGAGCCAGGGCCGTCGGGACTATGACCATTTAGTTCTTCATCCGTTTAGACATATGAGCAAAAATACAAAAATAAATCGTTATTTATGGGGAATGACGTACGTTCGTGGGTCGGATTTTTGCATTAGAACCTGCTAAATTTGGACTTGCTAAGCAGCGCGCCGATATAACGACGCAGAACCGAAACGACCGGATTAATTTAAAACGTGTATTCGAGCACACGATAATTTCACTCGAACGCACCCATTGTTGACATCGAAGTTTCTAGAAAAATACTTGGGAGAATTTAAAATGAAAGACGAATTTAATTCCCAAATTCTTTAAATCTACGTGAAACTAAAACACACGCTAACCGAAATTATCAATGAAAGCAATATGCGAAAGAACCAGTATAGAAATTACGCTTGAAAATGCCACCAATTTTGCAGTTTATGCGTTACTTCGTTTATTTAGTATTATAGATGACTCTAGTTGAAGATTTGACAATAACTTTCTTGAATAAGTAAGCTATGTCGGTAGGCACCCACAACCGTAATTTTGACACTGGGTGGCGACAACGACCTATCTCAAAATTGAGCTGTCCAATTTGGAATTCCGAAATGGACCGCGGTCAATCTTGATATTGACCTGATTTCAAAATAGTTATCAACATGTTGCACTGTTTGTTTTGTTTGTGTGTATTAAACCGAAAGTAGAAATCGAAAGTAGATCAACGACGAAAAAAAGAAATTTTGAATATTTCGGTAACATTAATTACAAACACGAGAAACATTTTGAATTAATATCAGACATATTGATATTATTGGCTAAATTTTGACATACGCGTTATTTGACTGATGGAATCTTGTGAAATGTTGAACAATATCGAAATACGAGGCTGCGCCTCGCAAAAGTGCAATCCCATATTACACGCCGCAAAACGCCGTGTCTGAATCTCCATGAATCAAATGGTATTTCTCCTTGAAATTAAAAAAGAAATAGACTATACAAGATACCCCTTAATTGACAAATAGACTCATCCAGTTTATTAGGACAGAAGAGTCTGCAAGAAATAAATGGGTTAAACGGGTTCAAGAGCAGGTATGTAAGGTTCTAACGCAGGTCATGCGCGGGTCCCACTTTACGCCGAATCACCGAGTAAGAGTAAAGAAAAAGTGGTTTGGATCGTCATTAGGATCAAACAAGTTGAAATTTTTCCTTTTTATTTTAAGCAGAATAAGTGGATAAATTCACAACGTATTCTAACAGAAAACAAGTCATTTCGGTTGACTTTTTAAAACACTCAGCACTCGATAGTGCAAAGTAGCGATAGTGCCGCCCATGTTGTCGCTAATTTGGAGATGTTTTGTCTAATAACGGATTTGCTGTTTATAGATATAAAACAAAACTTGTCCTTATGGTTGATAAATTCCCACGGTCAATTTGACACGTCGGCCAAAGTACAAAACTGTATGCGTGCTCTGGAAGTGTATGTTTTGTATATTTTTCGTTTAAAAAATTGTTTCTGCAAAATTTTCTATCTTTTAATATTGAAAGATTCTATGTTAAGGTGAATGAGTACACTTTCATGGGGAGAAAAGAGTACACTTTCAGGGGGGGGGGGGGGGGGGGGGGGGGGGAGCAACTCTGTTATTTTCAATTTTGCCCCCAATGCACCCCCCCCACACACACACACTTTTTTCAATTTGGGTCAACCCATACTGGAAAGAATAAGCCCCTAAAGTAAGAGTAGACCCCATTTTGGAAGGGCTCATCGCCCGGAAAAAGAAACATGAAGTCACAAAAGTAGTTTCTCTGTAAAAATGGCGGAATAACACGGCAGTGTACTGATATGCCTTAAGCTGTTTTATGAACGATAAACAGCGCAGGCAGTACACCTCGGGAGTCAGAATATGATTTTATTCGAGTTGTCGCCCCTCCATTAAGAGACAAAAATGGGTTGCTAAACTGAAATGAGCCACGACACGACAAAACCAACAAAATGGCATCTGCACACAGCAAAAACTCAGATCAGCCTTGGCATCCGCCCGCTATAAGCATAGAGCCAGCTTAGAACCTTAGTTGCTCTTGAAGCGCAAAGCAAAGACTCTGGTCAGGGTGGGCGACTGCCCGGGCTGATCTCAGTATCTGCTGAGTGCACATGCCACTTTGCTGGTTTTGTTCTGTTGCGGCTCATTAAAATAATGAGAAATCTTTTTTTTTAAGAAAAGGAGCGTTGCTCCAAATAAAATGACTCTGTTCATCCTTTGCTTCTTATAGCATCAACAAAAGGGATCCTAGTTAATAGGGAGGACATTGATAAGACTGCGTGGATGCGCACGCTCATTGAGTCTTTTTCTTTTCGTATTCGCCAAGGCGATAAAACATGTTCCTATATGCCGGTAACAGAAACGGAACATATATTCTATGTTTGTCTTGAAAGTAATTTTCTTATATTGCCAGAATGAACCTTTACCCCTCAGATATCTTCATTTGATTTCTGACATTTTTATTATATTTCGGTATGTTTTCCCTTTCCTTATCAGGACAGCTCAAAATGTAATAACGGGGCATAACTCTGGAATGATGAAGCAGATGAAAAAAATCGGCCGTAAGCCTTATGCTTTTGAGTCAAACTCACACACAAAGTTTCTTGACCAGAAAGTGAATCTGTCTTAGAATGTGTAAGAACCAATTTTAAGCAAGTGGGTTCACTGATTCATTCATTCATTCATTCATCCATCCAATCATTCATTCATTCATTCATTCAGTTTTTTATTCATTCATTTATTCATATTTATTTATTTATTTATTATTTATTCATTTTACTCATTCATTCATTCATTTATATTTCTATTTTGGACGAAAGCATCACCCAAAAGAAGTCATGTCAAAATCATTTTCATTATACACTCGGGTCAAAATGGAATTTCGCAGATTTTAATCATGCAACCTGATTGTTATTCGCTTTGCTTCTCATATACAGATTTTCCATTTTGTAGTTTAACATTCAAATTAGTAATCGTAATAACTAACATATATTTTATGTACATCGTACCACCCTCTTTATTCCGATGAGTCTTGCTACGTGGGACTGTATCTTCATGTGCGAACACCGAAGGCTCAGATCAGCCAGTGTATCAGTCCGCGAAGTCTGATCAGAGTCTTCTCTGTCAGTATCAGTAATCTACGGACCCAGACGAATGTATATACTGGACAGCTAAGTCTCTAATCAGTATGTGCGGATGCACAGACTGATTTCATTCTTGGCAGGTCGCACCTTTCTCCGTGGCACGACTCATGTGATAATAGTCTTTATTTGTACGTTCGATACAAATTTGCATAACACTCACGATTATGGACGGTATAAGAGAAATAAAAGCAAATTTTGTAGATTTATGACAAATTTTGGAAAACAGATGCTTTTATGGATCCGCCATATGTTATTTTATGTGTATGTGCAAAGGACATATAGACAGAATGTTATGAAAGTAATTTTAACCCTTTGAGCGCCAAAAAGGCAGACGAAAAAATTTACGTCTGCAAAAATTTCAAAAATGTTTCCTCGAAGCTGTATCATATTAAAAATTCAAAGACTAGAGGGCAAACAGTGTAGATCTAGATGAGGCGGCTCATTATGAGCCGCCCCATCAGGATCTACGCTGTTCGCAAAATATGCTAGTTTCGTCACTGGCGCTTAAAGTATTATTGCCATTGTAAGTGAAAAGCCAAAATAGCTTGCGGACATTTCAGTATTTGGTCAGTTTAACTTCGAATTACTTAAGCAACTATTTCAACTGATTAAAATTATTTTGAAAACTGATTTGTACAGGGAGTTAACTCTGACAGAAACCAATCAACCTGGACCATAAGTCTTAACATGAATATAACTTTAAGAAGTGACCTTTCAAACTGGATTTGGACACTTATGCATTTAATTTAAAAGTTTGTACACTTCACTTCTTGCACTTAACATATCATGCATCAAACTTTACATTTCAACATTCATACTTATACTTACGCCATTTGTATAGCGGCTATCGAGTCATTTACCAGTGAAGCACGAACTATGAAGTATAAAATATAAACTAGGAAGTGAGAAATGTGAAGTTGGAAACATGAAGTGTGATAGACGAAGTCTGAAGTATCAACATAAAATAGTGATGTGTGAATTATAAAGTATGAAATGTAAAGTGTAGAGTATGAACTTTGAAGTTTGAACTTGAAGTGTTAAGTATAAAATGTGAAGTGTGAAATACAATGTGTGAAACTGAAGTATGATCGGCGAGGTATGAAGTTAGCGCTGTGAAATATGTTGTGTGACGTGAAGTTTAAAGTGTGAACTGTAAAATATGAAACTTTGAAGTATGGAGCCCAAAGTGATTTGTAAAGTGTAATTTTAAACTGTAAAACTTAAAGTTTGAGCGTGACTTACGAAATGTGAAATATGAGATGAAATGTATGAGTTTGAAGTGTGAAGAAAGGAATGGAAGGTTGAAGTTTTCAATCGGTATAGCATACTGTAAAGTATAAAGTGTTAAGTGTGAAGTCACAATCTCTCTCTCTCTCTCTCTTTCTCTCTCTCTCTCTCTTGGAAAAAAAGGACGAAACCAGAAAATAGGAAATTAAAGGCTACCTTTAAGAAGGTGCACAATGAACACCTGTTTGTTTAGATATTTTTCACATGATCAAAAGATCACCCACAACTGAAAAGGTAGTTAGTTCACTACATCTACATTTTCTAAATATTTTCATTAGGCATTTGAAAAGTTTACAATGTTTAAAAGTCACGTGACTTTTGACACTTTTGTATCAAAATTGAGTCTAAGTATTCGGACAGTAGTGTCTGGACAAAAGTGTAGACCCAGATCAGACTGCTCCTGATCAAGGTCTGTTCTGTTTGTCAAATATTTTACACAAGAACCTCTGATTTGAAAACTGAGTTGACTTAATTCAGAGACGGTATACTTATAAATAAATGAAACGGCTGATGCGTCCTAATATTCAAGGTAATATCTAGGATATTTACGGTAACTCCCGTGTATTGCCCATGTTTGAAAACTTTTACAAATTACAATTTCATTGTGTGGCAGTTTTATCTTGTTGGTGACAAAGATACTTGTTAAATTTGTTCAAATTTTGTAGGCATTTGATTTGTAGGGCTTCTGTTCTTTATTCACCTGTTTATTTCTTATATCCCGGAAAAGTGAAAATGACCGTTTGTTGTGCTTGACTCCCATATTCAGCGTATTTTGGATTAGTGTGATCCCAAAGAGATAAGTCATGGCAGAAAAGGAAGTGAACCTAACCATGAACGTTCAGTCGAATACTACACAGGTCAGATATTATTTATTTATTTATCTATCTATTTGTTACAAGCTTTATTTCTTATTTATTTATTTGTTTATTGTTTATTGTTTTATTATGGGTTTGTTACAAGCTGATTTGTTTTATACGCAATTGCAGAGATGATTCAAATGCATACAAAAGGGGCTGCTGTATGGGTTCACAAAACCTTTCGATGAAACGATTTATAATTTAAGATGTAAATTGGCATGTGGCCCATGTGCATTTTATGCCATTAAACTAAAGAACACACTTAACTGTTGAGTACTTCGTGTGTAAATGTCCGTGCGTGCGTCTTCTGTGCTCCACTGTCTGGTGACAGCTCTTGATAATTGGTGACGGTGTTTGTTACTGGCCCGTATCCACACCACCACGTATTGGTAGGGCTCTGGATAACTGGTGAGGCTGGGAGGTATCAAGATGTATGTGTGTGGGGTGGGGGAAGGGGGTATGGGGATGGGGATGGGGGCTTGAAAATATGACATAATAAGGGATCATTTTGATGAGATTTTTGATAATGTCTTTTTTGCCTTGAAATATGTTGTGATATCTCATTAGAATCGCCTCGCCGAGGCGATTCTAATGAGATGTCGCAACATATTTTTTCACCTAGCCTAATGGATAAATTATCTCAAGCTGTCACCAGATACTCATTATTATCTTGGGACCTACATATTATATATAACACAAAGGCCCAGATGGCGGACTGAAGCCCCATAGCCCACCCCCTGGATCCGGGCTGTGTTATGTTAGCTATGATCTCTGGTATCAGCTGCTGTTAGGTGACCTTCATTGTCTGGTGAGAGTTTTTATGGTGAGCTATACTGTTTCTGACCATTTTCGTAAAGTCAGCTAAACACTGATTACTGCTTATGTATATAGAGCTGTACTGTCATGGGACAGCTATAAGTTTTTGTTAGGTCAGCTTTACTGTATAGTGACAGCTCTTTATAAGTGAACAAAACTATCTGGGGGACTGCTGGTACTAGGTGAGCTAAATTGGCAAAGATTAACTTTGCTTGGCAAATAGTTAAATCTTCTGTATGATTTCCTTATTTTGGTTGATAGAAACAGCATATGCTTCTGTTTCCTTTTGAAAAAAGAAATAAAACTAAATACTAGTATGTGCAGAAAGCTGGCTTTGCTGGATATAACCCGTTAAAAATTCCAGCATATGTCTTAAGATCGATTTTAACAATCATTTTGCCAATTTTCCAGTACACCTATTCATTACTTGTAATTAAAAGTTTTACGGCTGCGGTAATTATAATATAGGGACCACATGTTCCCGCCTTTTTCAATTATAATGCAGTCTGGATATGATCTGCCATTGTCCGTAACACACTTAAAATTATGTTCTTTATGGAAAAATAACTTTGGATTGAATAATAATGCCAACGCCATGAGATAACTTATCTTACGGTACATGGGTACAGTTTCATTGGCTGCTATTCTTGTCGATTTCATTTTTGCCTATCTTTTCAATGGGACCAACTTTTAAAGGAAAGAATTTGCTCACAGCCCAGGAGGCACATATCGTCAAAATGACGTCGTAGTGACGTCAATGTGACGTCTTTACGTCGCATTGACATCAGCACGACGTCATTTTGACGTCATGTGCCTGCTGGGAGGGGACCAATTAAATTTGTTCTTCTAAGTTTTAACTCTTTTTGGAAGGACTATGTAGTCTAGGGAATCACGATTATCATAAATATTCTTCTTTGCAAAAATGGCGGAAAAAATGTAACTGTGTAATCCTCGTATTTTTTCCGCCATCCTGTTTTCTTGCCCGGACTCCAAAACCCTTCTAGAAAGGGTTCTACTCTTAAGGGAAAGAAGTTTGAGAGCTGTTCCATTGAGATAGGGAATATGGCAGTGTTGTTTCCCATGCATCGTTAAGGCTTATCATGATAACTGAAAAAAACTCGGGACCATACTACACACATGCGCAGTCTGGTGCACATTTAGGAAACAACAGATGGGCGAAGAACGTTGCTCCTACTTGAACTGTGCAAATGCATGGGCAGGTCTGAGCTTACGCAATCCGAATACTCCCGAAGATAGATTTTCTCACAATGCGGCTCATGATGTGATCGATATACCACGTAACACAAGAGAATTGCGCAGCTGAATTCAAATGGCTTCATGGTAATTTTGGCATTAAAAACCGTGTGATATAAATATTAGTACACAAAAAATATGCTAAATGGGCACATATTCAGGGGAAGCAAATCTGCCATTATTTGACCTTTTAATGGGGATCAGCTCTCATAGGAAAGAATTTTCTCCTTAGGAGCAAGTTCTTGAAAAGAATGAAAGCTACTCGCTTGGGACAAAATAATTTGTATAATTTAATGCAGTACTTCACTGCTTTAAACCCGTCTTTACCTATGGTGATCCATGCACTTACGTAAATGCACAGTATTCTTTATCCTTATTAGGTCAGAATTTAGAGATATTTAACATTAATTCCTTTATCTATTCCTTTACTGAATATATTCAAAGAATATGGACTAATACCTTTGAAGATTTAACAAATTTATCAATTTTATGACCTAGTGCCACTCTACACTATCTTCGTATCCAGGTATAGCCCTATAAGGGCTGGTTCTATTACATAACAAGAAGACACTAATTGCCGGACAGTAATACCGGGATTAAATTCCGGGACCCTGGTAAGGATATGTCTGAATCATAGGTTGATTTAGTATGCAGAAATTTCCGGTTTAATTTTGATTTCTTTTTGTCTGTGGTTGCTTTTAATCTTCGTTTCTACATAACTTCATGAGTGCTTAGATTTATAGTTTAATATATGAAAAAGATCTATCAACACATGAAATTTATTGCGATTAAGTAAATTTACTTAATGAAGTGGCTATGTAGCTTATTTGAGTTACTTTAGAAAAATTAAGGGGTAAAAGTTGAACATTACATATATATAGTCAACGTAAATCGTTAAAAGGCTTAGCATCTAGATAGTGAAAAGGGATTCGCTTTTCTGATCCAATTTCCAACATAACCGGGTACCAAAATGAACAAACACAATGACACCGTTTATGGTGTATGACTTGTTATTTATCGCCGTGGACTCACCCTTTTTATGACTGAAACGTTTTGTTTCGTTTCATCTTTATTTAAAAAGATGAAATAATTCGATTTCTTGTAAAGAAAGAAGATTTCTTTGTTGACGAGTAACTTGATTATGCTGTTTGAATTATCATTGTTTCAATGAACATGTTGCTTGACTTTATGGCTAGGGCAAAGGGTATTTTGTTTCAAACTAATTCTCCTTTTAAAACGAATACCGCCAATACTGCATTTAACTGGCCAAAAGTTAACACATTGAACACTATATCATAATTAAGTTAGGGCACCAACACTGCCTGTATGTTTGCACATCTTATTGTCTACAGTAATGTAAATATAAGAGGGGATCCGAAGTGTCAACAAACAGGACTTGAGCTACTGTCCTGGTGTTGATAAAGGGTTGTATGACGGATTAGGGCCATATATACAAATATGGATATCTTAAATTTTCGTGTAATTGGATGAGTGGCTTGTTTGTTCGAATGGTGGTATGTGTCCTGAGTAAGGTCTTTCTGGTACAAGTGGATTTATCTTACAAGTAGTTTCATATTACCGTAGAACTGCTAGAAACGGTCATCTGTCTACAAAGGCTCCCTAAACACACTACTCTATCAACTTTCAGATGACCCCGAGATTTTAGTGTTTGGATACACACAAGTATGGATTCCAGGAAATGTGTCACCTTATGCACATATGAGCCGCGACACGACAAAACCAACAATGTGGTTGTGCGCCCAGCGCAGACTCAGATCAGCCTGGGCATCCGCCCAGTCTGATCAGAGTCTTCGCTGTCCGCATGGATGTAGCTCAGTCCCTTAGCTACCCTTTAATCACTTAGCGAAGAGTCTGACCATACTGGTCGGATGTCCATGCTGGTCTGAGTCTGCGCTGGGCGCACCGTTGAACCACATTGTGGTTTTATCGTGTCGGGGCTCATATACAGGTGCACTGTGGACATTTTAAGTGGCATGAACGGACATGAAAAGAACCAACTCGCGCCATGATCTTTCGGCCTTGGTGCCACAAGAAACTGAAGATATTTGCAATTTTCGTCAGTTTGCAGCAGGGCATTTTGTCTCTTGGGTAATAATATCATTCTGTCAGGGGCCTAAGGCATGAAATGAGGGCTAATCCAAACTCAATTATCTTATTAAAAGTTTCTCCGGCGTTACAG
The DNA here is from genome assembly GCA_963989385.1 of Ctena decussata. Lineage (NCBI taxonomy): Eukaryota > Metazoa > Mollusca > Bivalvia > Lucinida > Lucinidae > Ctena > Ctena decussata. The sequence goes on from OZ022510.1 coordinate 25,250,245, forward strand.
ATTTTATCGTCCAGTAAGAAAGAATTGATCAGATTAATTGCATGTTAATAACAGGGAATATGAAGCTTTCAATTTTTATTATGATTGATATTTAATCTTCTTTTATGCCCTCCTTTTGAATTCAGTATGACAAATGTTTGCTACCATATTCACTCTAAACCTTGAGATACGTGTACTTCTAAACATTTGGGACACAGGCAAATATCGGGTAACATGTTAATGTTACTGTAATGAGATACGTAATGCTTACGGAATGACACAGCCCCGGATCCAGGGGGTGGGCTTTGGGGCTTCAGCCCCGTCATCTGGGCCTCTGTGCTATGTAAAATATGTAGGCCTCCAGGTAATAAAGAGTATCTGATGTCAGTTTGAGATAATTTATCCATGTGGTTAGATTAAAATATATATTGTGACATCTCATTAGAATCGCCTCCGAGAGGCGATTCTAATGAGATATCACAACATATATTTCAAGGAAAAATGACATTATCAAAAATTCTCATCAAATTGATCCGAAATTATGTCATATATTTTCAACCTCCTCCCCTTTCCCACATACACTCATATCTTGTCACTTCCTAGCCCCGCCATTTATCCCGAGCCCCACCAGTACATGGTAGTCTGGATCCGGGCATGTGACAAACGGTGCAGAAGTTGTTCAGACTTTTCATAATGTCTGAGCCTGGTATCCACCATTTGGCCAGACTTTCTATCTCAGTTTAGGGTTGGTTTGATTATCTCTTTAAATTGACTTTTCAAATAGTATTGAGCTGTCCTTTTTTTTTTTTTTTTTTTTTTTTTTTTTGTTGTTGTTGAAATAGCCCTAGGAAAGATATGACTTCGTAGACCCTTTCTGAGTTGACAGAAGAATAAGAGATAGAAATGGGGAGTGGGGGTAGGTGGGGGCGAAGGGGGTGGGGCGGGGAGGGAGACAAGGGATAATTTACTGTAAACGACACGTGAAGATAGCTGCGTAGAGAGAGATTAATTTTCGTAATAGAATTCGACATTTCCAATGGCAGCCCTTGAAACAGATTTTCGATGAGAATGCAGGCCCATATCATTTGTCTTCTTTCGCCACTACTCGCCTACACTTCGCCTTCTCTGCCCCAGCTGTCCGGGAAGGGGTCATGGGAAAGACATTCCCATTAAGTAAATGACTTTGCACTTTCTGTGGCCATTATTTGACGCAGATTGCCATTCGTGTACACTTATTCTATTCCGATAATTGCATTATTTCATACCAGTTTATGACAATCGCCACTCTTATGCCACCAGCAAATTTGTCAATTAAGGTGACGTCAAGGAAAAGGGAACCACGGCCTCTGTGCCGATAGACATTGGTACAAGACAAGCAACCGGAACTTCTCGGTCAATTCCATATCACGGAACTGGCCGAGCGGTTTTCCGAATGAATGTCACCTTCATTCATTAAACATTTTGCAGAATAACTATAAAATGCAACAACAATGCGAAACGTGACAAATAGATCAAAGAACACATTTTTCAGACTTTTAATCATATGCTGAACTGTACGCAAAACATTAAACCAAATGCTTTGTAATATACTGTGGAAAATGCATGGTTGAAAACATGCTACAGATGACATTGGTTGAAGTTGGTACAGTGGACACGACAGTATCGGATCAAGTTCAATAAAAGTCCTGTTTTGTTGTATGTTAATGCTAAATGTATATATGTTATGACACATAACAATCGCAAAATATCCTTTCTATCTATTCATGTCAAAACATTTACGAAATTTATTCCTTTAAGGGCAGATAGCCTATCGAGACTTACAGAAGGGTCTTACGACAGTAACGAATCAGGTGCGACAGTATCGGATCATATGATATAATTTTATAGGAGAGTTTCTCGGAAGCATTCTGCCAACCTTCTTAGCTTCAATAATTTTGCTACATAAACAGTTGGACCTTTTAAACTCTCAGAGAAAACTTTACGGCCTTTCAACGATATTTTTCATGTGGTCCTTCGCCAGCAACGGTTATGCCTTTTAAATAAAAGTTAAATGTATACAAAAGTACATACATGCCGAAAATTCTTAACTCAGTATTCCCCTGCGCCCAATAGCACGGAACTACGCAATCATTAAAGATCATAATCTGTCTTTGCAAAGTGTAGATCCTTATCAGACCGTAGTGTCCGATCAGGATCAACAAATTTACGGTGATCTTCCGCCTACTAACGATATTTCAGTGCAGTCCGTGTATAAACACTACATGGTCATTCAACGAGTCCTCTGGCATTAATCTGAGTCTACACAGTGTACAGACGAACCCCAGTCATTATTGGAATCACAACACACATGCGAGCTGATTTCGAATGTTTCTTCAGAATGTTTAGCAAAGCTTAGTTGTGCTACGCATATCCTTCATTATCATAAGCTAGCATGCTGGGCGTGGGATGGGGGATGTTTTACAAAAAGGGTATTATCTTAGTTTTATACTGACCTTCTTTGAAAGAAGACACAGCAGCCACTCAGGTACATGTAGTTGATTTATAACTTGTTTTCAGCATCAGACCATACATCCAACATGCAGTTTTCAAGCTGAGGCCTGTATTTCAGTACAAATTATATAATGATCCGTTACTGTCGCACATTGGTGACCCACTTTTCAAGTCTTTAGTTTTATTAAATACTAGGATGTCACAAAAATAATGTCTGCCTGCAGTTGTAGGAATGCTAGGACACATTACAAAGCAAAATTGGTTTCAATAGCCTAATGATAAGATAGTTTAAATAACCGAAATCTATTTTGGGGTAACGAGCAACAGGCAAAATGCAAGCGCCACTGAAGAGGGTCCAAGCTTTTCAACAACTCTGATTTGTTTCACAGCCGCAGATTTCGATCAAATTTTTCACCCTGCACTTTCCCATTGGTTTAACTTGATGACTGTAATATAATGGTAAAAAATATTTGCTTCGTTTGTGAGAAAAATGGGTGATAACCTACGAGTGATCCGATACTGTCGATGATCCGATACTGTCGAGTCCACTGTACATGTATATTTGCAAAATAAAATCTCGTATATGATGCTCGTTTAGTAACTTTCGAATTCTGAATAATATGTTTCCGAACACTCAACCATACGAATCGTGTTATTCCAAGAAAACGTCGCGTGTATGAATGTTGCCGACCTCAGTGAGCAACATGCGTCCGGTTCTGGATCGACGCCTTTTTGGCTTGCCGTCTCGGCGGCAAGCCAGTATTCAAGTGGTTTAGTGATACCGAGTTATTTTCGGAAGAAACGATACGTCACACTTAGTCGGAAAATACCTGGAGAGTGTGTACTGCAACAATTCGTTCTAAACTGTTTTAGGGCCGCAATATTAAGCCAAAGAGATTCGAAAGCTCGTTCCGGTTTGAGACTGCATTTCTTCATTATTTTCTTCAGAGACATAACAAACAAAGACCTCGTCCGATTTTGTCTATTTTTATCCATATCCGATTTACCTCATCTGCTTAAAATAACCGATGGAAACTTTTCTTCTATTTTTGATAGTACATGTACTTTTTTAATATTTCCGTTAAAAGCACGTTTGTCTTTTACAAAGTGCCTTGAACTCTGCCACATTTCTTTTGCTTTTTATAAACTGATTGCATTAAAAATGAAACTCTGAATTTAATGCAAAGTATTTGGCTTTGCATCCGAAGAAATATACCAAAACCTGTGTAAGAAACAGTGTTTATATATAGCAATAGCGCAAAGCATTAGCTTTTCCAAAAATTATGCAGCGGTGTCGCGAAAAATAGGCCTTCGGGCATCGCATAAGCTGACTGGTCAGAGCAGCCGGCACCCTGTCCTGCGCCGGTGCATTCATGGGATCTGATCAGTCTTTTTCGGCATATATATTCTTCATGATGATCCATTATGAAATATCTTTTATGCTGAGGATAGACTGATAAGACTGCGCTTATGCCGGAGTGGACTGATCTATGTATCTGTAAAAACTGAAAGAGCAGAGTTCAAATTTATTGTTATAGATTTAGAAACAAGCGCTTTTGACGATTTTCTTCCCATATCACATTAACTGATTTTTTTTTTATTCCATCTATCTATGTGTGTGGCTTGCTTATATGTAGAACTCACCACTGAACAGACCGTGTTATGTATGTAAAAGTCGGTAATGTCGGTGAGTACTTAGCGCCTACGCATTGCAACAGGCCTTTCCATGGCACAAAGCGATATATTATGTACACATTTTTAGCATCTGATAAATTTCCTTTTGGCCATCAACATGTTCATGAATAGCCTGAACAATGATACAGAAAAAGGGGAATTCAGAATTGTTAACATTTGAAACTCAGAATTGTTAAAATTTGAAACTGTTAGGGATTGATTGACAGCTTTATGATAACGGAGGAGTTGGTTGGTTGGTTGGTGCGATGATGCTGGGTATAACTTCCAGTGCCGGGGCGTCCTACTTATTTGGATTATAGTAGAACAAGGGCCTACTGTGCTTGCAGTAGGTGCGGGTTGGGGTGTGTGGACATGTTTCTTGCATTTATAACACTCTCGTTAAGCTATACAAATGTACTGAGAAATATTTACACTCGTCGACGATTTCCTTAGATGAACCTATACTGGGCTGACGATGTTCATACATCCACGAACAACACACATTCATGCAATCTTACGCGTAAGCAACGTCACGGATGTCAAATAGATGATTGGCCGACGTAACGTTTGATATACGTCATAGTGACGGCTGCTGTACTTCATTACCAAACACGTTGGTTAATAACTATTCTTCGTCCTTTGGATGGCGTTAAATTAGTCAGAACTTCACGAATGAGTAAACAAAATCGATGTAAAAACATTGCATAAATATAAAAGATAAATTTCATTTGTCGGGAGTTCATGGAAATACGAACGCAATAGGTTCCGTGCTTTGTTGTTCCCAAATGGTGTAAAGCAAGTTATTGTCCAAACAATAACAGCATGCATTTTCTTCTCAGAGTGTCAAAATTTTGTTCAAGTCACTGCCACTAATGCCACTTAAACCAATAATAAACTTCAGTAAATATTAATTTATTTCTTCTTTTGATGCCAAGTTCAGATGTGCCAAGATTCCATAGACATGGGTTTGAAACAGTCTTTCCTCAAATTTTGATTCAGACTATATGTGATTCAACAGCCGTAAAGAAAAGACTTGAAATAGGTCCATATAGTTATTTTCCATGAGACATGGCTAACGGCCGGCCAAAATGTTGGAAAACTTTTTTGTTGTGTGTGTGTGTGTGTGTGTGTGTGTGTGTGTGTGTGTGTGTGTGTGTGTGTGTGTGTGTGTTTCCTCAATTCGTTTTTCAAATTAATTCTACACTTGTTTTTACCTTACACCCGTGGATAATGCCACCATTCAAGAAGTTAGATATTAAATACTTTGCTAAATAAAAGTAAGCAACAGAAAGTACACTAACAATCGGGTTCACTTCAATAACAACTGATGAAAATTCCTCTGTTTTAGATATGCAAGCCTTCCTTTTAAAAGGAAGTTTTATATTATCTTATTGGTATTTATAACAGACATACTTTACTCAGAAAAAGGCTTGGATTTTTTCAGACTTTTTCTTTTTTAACAAAACACCCAGCGGCATTGCAATCATTGTAGACCCTGTTCACTTTGGCACTTTTGTAGGAGACATTTGTGTCCGAAATTTTAGAATTTCTACCATAAGAAATAAAACTTTAATACACTTTAGGCTTACTATATGGAGGAACTCCTATGGAAAAGAAAATTAAATTATATACTGTCATAAATTTTAACATCATACTAAAAATCCCTTGAAAGATGAGTCACGATGCGTATACTTGAAATTTTATGATAGCTTGATGATATCAGCTATAAAATTAATTCAACTTTGGTTCCTAGAAAAATCCAAGATCGGGTAAAACCCATTAAAGACCAGATCTCACGTAATACCGTAAAACAATTCAATGCATTGGGACAAATAGGTCTGAGCAAACAGTGCAGACCCAGATCAGACTGGTCTTCGAACAGTCTGATCAGGGTCTTCACCGTTTGCCATTGCATTTGCATTTTGGACGCATTACCAACATATTTCTATATTTCATATTTAGGACAATATTACGGTAGTCATTTAAAGTGTCCCAATTTATAGAATTTTTACAGTAATGGCATTTACAAGCACAGACCAGACTGCCGATTCTGAACTGTTTGTCATCTAAAAGCAATTTTGTTATTGTTTTATACTAGTACACGGACATGTCTAAAATGGTGAAGTGACTTTTTCCATAATTGAATTCCGTTTGTTTACAGTATTTATCAAGACAAGGACAAAAAGGACAAAAGAGAATAAAAGACAGAAGAAGGACAAAAGAGAAGAAGAGAAGTGAGAGAATATGAATGTGAGCAAATATTAAACCAAGACGAATGAAGTAGAAGGACAGAGAGATGAACATATTAAATATATTACTCTCTTGTTGAGGCACTCCAGCAAGTGGTTTTTCGAAGTTTATACTTAAAGGATAAAGAAACAGCAAATTCCACTTACATGGTTCAGTTTACTACCATTTCTCGTAGTCAGATTTGTCCAGTAGAGTTTCTGAAATTTATTGGCATGCTCTCAAGCTTGGAAAGTAAGATAAGATAAGATAAGATAAGATAAGATAATTTTATTAACGTCTCACCAATTTTACATGTACATAAACACAGTTAAAAAAATCGATATAAGATGTAAAATTGCGACTCAATATTGAGCTATGAGAGACGATCGCTCTAAAATGTGTCTGTTCTTGTGTCCTGCACCAGCACTACATCCCCTAAATACCCCACACTGAGCCAAGGAAGACGGTTAACCAACCAGCAAGTCTACGCTTCCAGACTCAGCCTGGAGTATTAAATGCAGTACTGGGACAAAACAGCAATTAGTATGATAAAAAAGACACGCATTATCTATGAGCCATTATCACTCTAAAACGTACCATAAATAAGTAATCTCTTGCAATGTATTTTTTTCAGTTTCATAATGGCCGCCTCAAGATAACCATTATTGCTGTAGGGGTGGCATGTTTCAAGCATATTCTTGAAAATTACCATTTCATATAAGATTAACATGAAATCATTTCAGAAGAATGTATGCTTATATCTTATAGCAGTTATTTTCATAAGTAATATCTTTTTGGAAAACAAAAAGATGCATAAGTGTAGCTGACACTGCAAACAACCCTTTGCTGAAATGGTCATATTCCAAAACAGATCAGGTGAGGAGTGATGACATCATTTCTGTTGTGATGTCACAATGGGTGGTTCCCAGCTTTATTAAAATTAAAATGAACCTCATCAAAGGCTGGAAACCAGAAGGAATATTTTTACTATTGGAAAACCCACCACCTCAGAACAAAAAATGATAAAAATAGACAAAAGAGGTCATGCAATATGCTGCAAGTCAGTATTTAGCTACGAGAAATGGTTTTGGGTATGTTTAACCTAAAATTTTGATATTTAAGCATCTTTGAAGAAAAAAGTTCCACTAAAAACCACTTGCTGGAGTGCCTCAACAAGAGAGTAGATAGTTTATAGTGCTTGCTAAAAAATGAGAGAGAGAGAGAAAGAGAGAGAGAGAGATATCTTTGAAGGTAACAATTTCGCAGAGCAAAATTCATTTGCATGATTTATCTTGCTATTCCTGATGTAGACTTAAGCAGGCTATAAACTTTTGCAGATAAAACAGCTCTTCACATTAATAGCTCATACGAAGCTAAGCAAGATTAAACGGTTTTAGGGAAGTAGCAGTGATTTCTCATAGTCTCGCTGTTCTGTGGAAGACAGGGGAACCAAATCAGAAGTATTATAGATTTTTACACGAGGCGGATTTGGACATGCTCATGAGTCGTCTCATCTTGATCCTATGGATTTCTTTAACTTGTCTGATGGAGATTCATCAAAAGAAGGACGATGCTTTAGACCAGGCTTAACATATTGATACAACATAATCACAATAAAATTATTGTAAGGCTTCTTTCTGGATCCCTTCATGCATGAAAAACTAGGGAATATGCTTTTAAAGCATCAAACACAATGGCGTAGCTACCTATACGCAAATACGCAGGTGCGTATTGAAATTTTGTCAAATTGACAAAATTTCAACACACCTGCGTATTTTCATGCTGAAATGTTAATTAGGCATAATTTTAATGCTAACTGCCACAGAAAGAAAATTTGATATATCTTAGCGGATTAACCCCCTATCATTGCCCTCAGTGAGTATAAAGCATAATTGTGCGTACAGTGTAATTGCCCCTAGCTACGCCCCTGAAACAGACAGACATGTTGGAACATTAAGGACAGCTGTGTTTTTCGCATCATCTGTGGATCAGTATCGATACCTTTCGGGTTCGAATAGCGAAGACACAGATTTGCCTTGCACGTACGCGCAGGTCAGGCAGAATCTGCGCAGGTCATTCAGAATCTTACCTTTTCGACTGTACAGTTCGTTGGTTCTGTGGAATCTAAGAATTGAACTGTAGACTAAGATAAGGCTGCCAAAGAGGCAGGGCGTAATGTCACATGCCCTTAGTCTGAACTGGTTTATATATTTCAAAAACATTTTCTGTTGACGCTGCTGCTCAATTACTGATGTCATGATGGGTGAACATATTGTCTTAATGTTTCTTTCTGAGATCACATGCTTGTATGACTGAAGTTTATTTAGAAAGGCGATTTCGAGGTTATGAAAAATGGGGACTTTCGAGGCATGCGGAGCCTTTCAGTGATGGATAGATTAGATCAAATGACTTGCGATTTTTAACAATCAGTCATATCAGGACGACGGGAGGATGATAATGAAAGGCTGTGTGCAATAGAACCCCGTTTACGGCTGAAAAGATTTCCGCCTCCAGCTGGAATCGAATCCGGACCACTAGCTTGGACAGAGGAAAAGAGTGTATCAGCATCGATACTTTTCTTGAAATTCATGGATTTAAGCTCGGGTTTGAAGTGCGCACAATTTACATTCGGTGTTTAACTTTTGTTATTGGTCCTCGGTCGACGCTAACGATCCCAGCTTCTTGTCCGACATTAACGTCGACCGACAGCCGCAACAAACGATAAACACCTCTACCCAGTGGTTGCATTTTATATCATCTAACTTTTGGTCGTCCTGTAGAATTGTCATTTTATGCTCAAATAATCATCCAGTTTCACACATGACGGGACTTCTTTATTAAAGGTCTGAGAGGACGAATGCTATTAATGCTGCTGTGTTGGCTTATAGATTTGGTATTAGCCATAATGACGCCTTTTGTCCAGCGTTTTTGTTCGTTTTGGAGTTTGGAGTGAATTTTCAACTTGTATTGCTGGTTCCAGTGTAGACTGATCTGGTTGCCGTACGCTTGAAAGGTGTCCCGTAGCCTTGTGGCAGTAGCCACTGCCATAAGGCTACACGACACCTTTCAAGCAGATATACTGGGGAAGAGCAGTCTGGTCTAGGAGGGAAAGTACCTATTACGTCATCAAATTACGGGTACACTAAAGTTTTGGCACACAATTTGAATACAAAGAAAACATCAGCTGCTGCTATTGGCTGAAAATGGATGCTGAATTAATGTCATTATTTTTTTCTTCTTAATTCAGTGGTTGAACATGTCAAATCAGGGGGTTGAATTATATAATGCTGCCATTATTTTTGTTTTGCAATTCTAACCTCTTTGAATTTTTTACAGTTTATTCGGCGAAAAGCAGTTCCGCAGACGGTTGTTGGGTTTGGGTTTACCCAGCTCTCTAAAATGCGTCATAAGGTATTGTTTTTCTTTGCTTGTTTAAATATTGAGTCCACCAGCTAGAAGGAGCTATGGTCTAAAGTAGCCGCGATTCGCAGGAAAGGTGTTGTATTTTCCAAAGTGTTTGTATTGCGGTCTATGAGAAACGAATTGGTACCGTCACCCATGGTGCATACATCCGGGACAGGAGACCATTTTTCGGCTTACTGTTGTCTTTTCCTCTACTTCACTGGTGGTAATGGCGACATCTTTGAGAAAATCGCGCGGCTCATACCTTAACAGATTGACAGGTCAACTCAACGTAGGTAAGAAGATGCTAGCTGCGTTCGCAAAAGTTGCTAGGTCGCCATTACCCATAAGCCTTGTTGCATAAGAGAAGGCGGGTCATATCAGCTAGGGAGTCATGCTTGTGGTAAAAAATCATGGAAGATGCCCAGCGGGCACACGATGTCAAAATGACGTCGTATTGACGTCGACACGACGTCATAAAGTCGCACGACTTCAATACGACGTCATTTTGACGTCATGTGCCTGCTGGGTGGTTTATCGGCGTACATTTTTTCCGGCATGGTTTTATTCTGATACTTGTCCAGATGTCGGTCTGTCTGTATTGAGACAAATTGCTGAACTCTTCCTGGAAAAGTTCATAAAAATGTTTGTTTACAAAATAACCAAGAGCTTTACATGCATTCTTCGGGAACCTTACAAATTATCTGTGACACATAGTTGAGACGTTTCATGTTTAAATGCCAAAATGAATGTTTTGTGAACTGCATCCTCTAAGCTGTACCTGGCTGTTCATATCAAAACTGATTGGAGAAAATGTCTAAATATCTAAATATTTCTGTCTGATTTTCTTTATCTGAAGGCTTATCTGCATCAGTTACTCTATCTCGGGATACCAATAAAGTTATCTTTTTAACCACGGCAGATAGTTGTTTATCATCCAAACTGACAGAATATATTTTTATCCATATTGCATAGTCACCCCTGGTTAACTATATACAAGGGTTGTTACGAAACGAAAAAGAGTTGTTTCGAAACGAAGAAGAGTCACAGTTCCAAAACGACCTGGTCATCGTGGCTAAATTTTAGCCACGATGACCTGTTCGTTTGGGAACTATGATTCTTTTTCGTTTCGTAGCAGCTCTTTTACGTTTCGTAACATCCTTGAAAACATAGTTAACCAGGTGTGATAGATCCATGCCAGAAAGCTAGATATAGTAGGCAGGTAAGTATCTTAGAAACCATGGTAGAACACATGAAGTCCTTTTTCGTATTTTGACCATGATTGGCATAGCATATTGCTAGCTTGTAGTTTAGTTTGAGATTCAACCTGAACTTGTGTGATAATGCTCCTAGAGGGGACAATCAAGGGAATTAACTCAATTTTATCATTACATCTACAGGCGTCACGAGTTACGCTGTCATTCTGACAAAAGGGATGATAAATAGCATGACAGGCTGTCATGACCTGTTGAAAAAAATGGTTTTGACTTACGCATCTAAATTTGATCGAATTTTTCATCTGTTTTAAACAGAGAGAGTCGCATTGACCTTGCCTTATTTTGCATAAATTTGAATATTAGAGACGCTTCTAGACTCCCATACTTCCAAATTTTCAAGCCATGCACGCGCAAAAACACTGCTGTAGAGCAAACAAAACATGAAAATGGAATGTGCACTAAATTTACCATAAAATTTTATGAAATTGGGCACCGAGAATAATTACCGTAATTGTCCTAAAATTGAAATGTTTGGTTTTTCAATGCAGTAGTGCTTTTAACAAATGCAGGTAGAATGGCAAGCAGTGTAGACCCTGCTCAGGCTGCTCCTTGTGGACCAGTCTGATCTAGGTCTGCACCGATTGCTCAGACCCGTCAGTCCCAATACTTAGATTTTTACGGTGAGGTATCGGGAAACCCAGACAAAATTGAAAGAAAAAGATTTATCTGCAGAATTTCAGTTCATCTTGCTTGTAAAAACGCAATCAGATAAAGTTAAAGAATATAAACCATTTCAATTCTTAAAAGATAATTTTGATATCCTAAATTTCATGCAGGATGCTCTGTCTAGATTAAATTCGATAACTGAGGTCTTAGCGGTCGAAAAGCAATATTGTGCCCTGCGAACAGCGAATTCTCAAATCAGACTGCGCTGTCACGCAGTCTGATTTGACATTTTACTGTTCGCGGTAGATTTTCAGGATTGTCCAGACACTGTTTGGAAGTTCCGACGATGCCAGTATTTAAGTTGATTTGAAATTTGACTGTTCGTTCGCACATGCGTGCATGATGATGTAGATTTTTACATGCCCATGGTTAAAGTAGGTTGTATATCATGAATCAGCCATAAACTCATCTATTTTAAGACTTTAAGAGTCGTTCTCTGTAAGCACCAAAATCAGGTGAAAATGACATGTCTCAGATTTTCACGAAACTCAGTGTTTTTTTTGCTTATGTCAAGTGATGAACAAAAATAAAAAAATTTCTTCGATCAAACTATCCGTTGCCATGGCAACCAGGATTTTGTGTTTTTCAGCTTAATCTGGTGATTTTTCAAATGAAAAATGCAAGGTTTGACTCCAATTGTTCTGGTAGTAATTCACAACAAATGGTATTGATACTTACATTTTACAAGAGAATCATGTAAGTGCTGCTTACAAATACAGAAAATTTTCTTCATATTGCTATGGTCAAGCAGTCAGTGACCTTGACTTCCACCTAGTAAGGCGTCTATTTCAAAACATCAAAAATCAGCAAATTTTTAAAACGTTTTACTAAAAAATGCGGCTATAGATTTTTTTCTTTCTCTTGGTGCAGTGAGTACAAAGCCTAGTTGTTGATATATCAAAAAATTGGAGATGGTTTATTTTTTAAATTGAAATTATTTTTCTTTGAATTTAGTCACCGTCAGAGAAATCAGAAGAAACTTTCATAATTGGAATTCTGAGATAAAATACAATACCTTGAACATTTTCAAAAAATATGAGCCAAAATACAAGTTGATGCATGATTAACAACTAAAGAAAACTACATAGAGAGTTTTCACCCTCAAAAATACGTTAGTACCTTACAATTTGGGGTTTAATTACCCCACCCACTTTCTTTCAATGCAAAACCAAATTAAAAGTTGCATGCTACAATGAATATATCTCAGTCTTTGCTGATTTTGAATGGTCTAGGGGGCTTCTACAAGCTCATTATTTCTGTCGTCTTTCTTTTTTTCATAATATTCCCACAGTGGTTGGTGGGTGGGGTCGGGATGGGGGACATATTGTTTTTTTGGTGCGGATCCCATCAGCGTCTGTGTAGCTCTTGCCTGCACTCTATGTCCTGTAGGAATAAATGGATTATGACCATACTTGCATGCATACCTAATTGGGTAGGGGTAAAGAACTGACTAGACTTTGCTGACCTTGACCCTATTTTCAAGGTCACAGAAGGTCAAAGAATGATGAAAAATGGCTTTTCTGCACCGTATCTCCTAAATGGATAAATTGATTTTTACCAGACTTGCACAAATATATCATTAAGAAATGAAAAAGAACTGGCTAGATTTTGCTGACCTTGACCTTATTTTCAAGGTCGCAGAAGGTCACTGAGCGCTGGAAAAATGGCTTGTCAGCACGATATCTTCTGAACTGAATGGATGGATGGATTTAAAGCAAATCTGCACAGATATATCACTCTGAAATGAAAAAGAATTGATTAGATTTTGGTGACCTTGACCCTACTTTCAAGGTCACAGGAGGTCAGAAATGTTGAAAAATGGCTTGTCTGAACCATATCTTCTGAATGGATGGATGGATTTTAACTAAACTTGCATAAACAAATCACTGGGAGATGGAAAAGAAACTGATAAGATATTGGTAATCTTGACCTCATTTTCGAGGTCACAGGAGGTTGTAGCGTGTTGAAATATGGCTTGTCTGCATGATAACTCCTAACGGGATTGATGGATTGCGACCAAACATAGATAAGTTTATAATCGGGAGGTGGAAAAGTACTGATAAGATGGTGGTGACCTGGACCCAAATTTCAAGATTTACAACAGATCCTAACTTTGCAATATTCAGGGAAAATGATACAGCTGAGAAAGGATAGGAGGGGGTTCATCTGTTTTTGTGAACGAAACATTTCTAGTTTGTATTATTTGTCACGTAGTAACCATGGCAACCAATACTCTATCACTAGTCTGTTTTTGTTGGAGACGAATATTTAAAATGGATGGATGGATGACTTGCGATTTTACGTCCTTTTCAACAGTATTTCAGTCATATCAGGACAATGGGACGGTGATAATGAAAGGCTGTGTGCAATGGAACCCCGTTTACGGTAGGAAAAATTCTCGCCTCAAGCGGGTTTCGAACCCGGTCCACTACCTCAGTTGGCCAGCGCTTAATCCACTGAGCTACCAGGGCTCCTGGATATTTAAAAAAAACATTCAAATTTAGTTTTAAAGTGTTGATTGTGATTTTCTATCTATGTATACACTTTCTATTGGCCAAATAAGTCTCACCTTGGACAATAATTCGGTATATTTTAGTTGCTATGGATACAACCAAATGTTCAATCAAAACAGCAATTGACAATCTGAGTACATCTGGTAGCAAGCAAATAAAGGACATAAAATGAGCAGAAATACATTTAAATATTTCATAATGGAGAAGAAAATTTGCTTATATATTTATCATATTGATAAGCATATTTATGTTTATCATATTGATAAGCATATTTATGTCCCCCCACCATTGGGGGGAGGGGAGTTGGGGAAGGAGGAAAGAGAAGGCGGGTATGTTGTTTTGATGCAGATCCCGCCTGCATTGGTGTCGGTGTCTGTGTGTCAGCATAGCTTCATGTCTGCACTCTATCTCCTAAAGGGATAAATGTATTTTCACCAAACTTGCAAAGATACATCTTTGGGTGGGGAAAAAGAGCTGATTAGATTTTGGTGACGTCGACCACATTTCAAGGTCATATGAGGTATCTGAATGGCTTGTTGGCGCCATATGTCCTGAAGGGGCGGATAGATTTAGATCAAACTTGCACAAATATATCACAGAGAAGTGGAAAAGAACTGAAAAAAGTTGGTGACCTTGACCATATTTTCACGTCACAGGAGGTCAAAAACAGTGAAAATGGTTTGTATGCACCATATCTTCTGAAGGGATTTCTGAATTTTGATCAAACTTGCACAGGTATATTATAAGGAGGTGGGGAAACACTGTTAGACTTTGATTACATTGACCTTATATTCAAGGTCACATGAGGACTTACAGTGTTAAAAATGGCTTGCTTGCACCATATCTACGGAATGAACAGATTGAGTGTGACCAAACTTGCACAGACACACCATTGGAACATGGGAAAAATTAATTAGATGGTTGTCCAGGGACAACTTGTCGAGCCCACTGTTTGCTTTAGTGACCTATAAGTATGTCAAGACTAACTGCTTCAATTTTTACTTATTAGAAAGAATCCAAACAATATCATGATACAGCATATTTCTTTTTTTTTTCTTATGAAGGAAAACAAGTGGAACTATGGCCATGACAAGCACACATTATGACAATTTTATTATTTGACCTTGAAGTGTGACCTTGACCTTGGACCAACCTGAACAAACATTTCTACTCCTCAAGGAGAACAATTGTGCCAAATTATTTTGAAATTCATGCATAACTGTATAAATTATATGGCCCGGACAAGCTCAGTTTGTGACCTTTTTTATCATTTGACCTTCAAGTGTGACCTTGACCTTGGACCAACTTTAATAAATTTCACATGCCACTTCTACTCATCAAGGAGAACAATTGTGCCAAACTGTTTTGAAATTCATCCATAAATGTAAAAGTAATGGCCAGGACAAGCCCTATTTATGACTATTTTTATCATTTGACCTTCAAGTGTAACCTTGACCTTGGATATACCTGCAGATAATTCAATTGGTACTTGAACTCATCAAGGAGAACAACTGTGCCATTTTTTGTTTTTTGTTTTTTAATCCATGCATAAATGTAGCTGTTATGGCCCGGACAAGCTCAATTTATGACAATTTTTACCATTTGACCTTCGAATGTGACCTTGATCTTGGCCCGACCTGACCCAATGTTCCAAATGGCACTTTTACTCATAAAAGAGAACAATTGTGCCAAATTATTTTGAAATCCATCTATAAATGTAGAAGTAATGGCTCGGACAAACTCAATATATGACCATTTTAGCATTTGACCTTTATGTGTAACCTTGACCTTGGACCTACCTGAACGAATGTTTCAAATGACACTTCTGCTCATCAAGGAGAACAACTGTGCACAATTATTTTGAAATCTATCCATAAATATAGAAGTTTTAAAGGTCCCAGGAAGTCATAGAAAGCTGCTAAATGGATTGTTTGACCTTTATTCTGTTTTGAAGGTCAAAGATGGTCTAAAAATGTTTAAAAAATGGCTTATCTATAGCCTATATTACGAAGCATTTGTTGGAATTATGCTAAACTAGCCCTAAATCATCATTTGGAGATGATTCATAACTGATTATTAGGGCGCCGCCAGACGAAGTAGTTTGTTTTGTTTTTGTTTTTTTGGTATCGTGTCCACTCCATAACTCTGAAACTCTTTGTGATATTTTCATGAAACTTGGTACAAATGTAAAACAGTATCAGACAATATGCGGAGAGAAAAAAACACAACTCCACCTACATTGTTTACTGAAATATGCCCCTTTGTAATTTTTTGGTACGGAAATCGTGTCCCCTCCATAACTTTGAAACTGTTTGAGATATTTTCACGAAACTTGGTACAAATGTAAAGCATTATCAGAGGATGTGCAGGGAACAAGAAGTGTAACTCTTTCTACATTTTTCACTGAATTATGCCCCTTTGTAATTTCAGAACAGAAATCATGTCTGCTCCATAACTCTTAACCCCTTTTAGATATTTTCACAAAACTTGGTACGAAAGTATAACATCATCAGAAGATTTGCAGACAACAAAAACCATAACTCTACCTATATTTTTTACTGAATGATGCCCCTTTGTTATTTCCAGTACGGATATCTTGTCCGCTATATAACTTTAAAACTCTCGAAGATATTTTCATGAAACTATGTACAAATACAAAACATTGTTAGACGATGTACAGAGAATAAGAACCACCACTCTATCTTCTTTTGTACTGAATTATTTTCCTTTGTAATTTAAAGTATAGAAATTTTGTCTGCTATTCAGCTTTTAAACTGTCAAAGATATTTTCTTGGAATTTTGTACAAATACAAAGCATTATCAGACGATGTGAAGAGAATTAAAGCTGTATTTTCATCTACACTTTCTACAGAATTATGCCCTTTTGTAATTTTCAGTATAGAAATCAGTTCACACTCTAACTTTAAAACTGTAGAAGATATTTTCTTATAAATTGATACAAATGTAAAGAATCATCAAACAATTTGTAGAGAAAAAGAACCATAACTGCACCTTCATTTGTGTTAGACAGAATTATATCCCTTTGTAATTTTGGGTATTGAGACCTTGTCCAATCTATAACTTTAAAGCTTTTGAAGATATTGTCACAAAACTTGGTACAAATATAAAGCATCATCAGAATATCTGAAGGTGTGCAGAGTGCAAGAATGGTAACTCCAGTTTTCCTGCTTTACAGAGTGGCTGCCTTTGTTTAAATCAGTCATGATTTTGTTTTTTGCCCGTATCTTAATTACTCTACCAGAGGCTTAATTCCCAAACAACATGAAGTCAAACTTTATATGGTAACAGAAAGCTGTTTATGTATTTTCTGGTCGGGGACATACAACTAAAATTCCACCAATAGTCTCATAAAGGCGGGGCCCTGTTAGTTAGGATGTTTCTAGTTAGGTTTTAGTGACTTTGACCCTATCTTTAAGGGTCATTTGTTGATTTGTCCTAAAAAACGAAGATGTATCTTGAACCAGTAGATTCATTTTTACCAAACTTGCAAAGATCAACCTTTTAGGCAAGACAAAGACTTAGAACTTGGCGACATTGATGCCATTTTCAAGGTCACAGGAGTATTTTGTCGAACCCGCTTGCCGTAAGCAAGGCAGTCGACAAAACTTCAGTTTGGTGTATGTGCATGCATATATGCATGCGAGCCTCCATCAAGAACTTTTACAAAAACAAAGGACAATAGACAAGAAAGCTTATGCAGACCAGACATGTGATGAGCAACTTTAAAACAAGTGTACCAGGTGCTATTCTATCATCAAAACTCATAGTATGTAACTTATGAATTTGTTATATAACTAAATGAGGTGGGTGGGGTAACTCACCCCCTAGATATACAGATTAAACATATTAAGGAATGAAAAAATATAAACATTGTATGTGTGGTTTATTTCTTCTCCAATGCATATCTCTATTTATGCTCAGTTGCTGTTCTTTCTCTACATTGTACTACATACACTCAGATTGACTGATTTCTTGGTGGAAGGAATGAGTGGTTTTTGTCATAGCAACTATAAAAATACTGATTTATCGTATATTATTTAACAAAATCAACACTTAGAATGCGTATGCATATGTAAATAGTAAATCACAAGGAATACGTTTCATCAGCATTGAAATGATTTTCTGTAAATATCCGTGTAAATGAACACCGCAATGACCCATAATAGAATAACAGTTACCATGGTTACCAAATGATAAACAATGTAAAAACAATGACAGCAAACATGTGGTGATCTTTTAAAAATGTTTCAGTTTACTCACAATTATGGAAACTTGAGATATACTATCCATGACATGTAACTTTTGCATGCATTTCATATTCAGTGGAAGTGGGTGGGGTAATTGTACCCCAAATTGTAAATTTTAAGCATACTTCTGAATGAGAAATGTATTTATGTAACTTCCCTCCGCTGTATTCAATGCATTATTTGTATTTTTGCTCATATTTGCTTGACATTCTCCAGATATTAACTCTTATAACAGATTTTCTGCTCTCACAGTTTCTTCTGATTTTCCTGACGGTGACTAAATTCAAAGAAAATTATTTTCAATTTAAAAAATATACCATCTCCATTTTTTTTATATATTAAGAGCTAGGTGTTATACTCTCTGTACCAAGAGCATAAAAAAAATCTATAGCCGCATTTTCTAACAAAGTGCTTTCAAAATTGGCCAATTTTTGATATTTTTAAACGGATGCTTTACTAGATAGAAGTCAAGGTCACCAACTCCTTGACCATAGCAATATAAAGAAATTTTTTTCTATCCGTACACAGCACTTACATGGGTCTCTTAAAAGACATGAAAGTCAATAACATTTGTTGAGAAATACTGTCAATACAACTGGTGTCAAATCTGGCATTTTTTAAATGAAAAATCACCAAATTAGGCCAAAAAACAGAAAATCCTCGTTGCCATGGAAACGGACAGTTTGATTGGAGAAAAAATTGTATTTTTGTTCATCACTTGACATAAGCAAAAAAGACACTAATTTTCATCAAAATCTGAGATATGTCATTTTCACCCCCTATTGCAATTTTTTTGGTGCTTACAGAGAATTACTCTTAAAAGACTTTCGAACTTGAGGAGAGAAAAAAGCTTGGTCTTTTCCAAGCAACACAAAGAAATTTTACTGATACTGCATCTTTTACTAAATTGCATAACCAAATTGCAGTTAAAATGCATAAAAATTATATTTTAGCTATTCAGTAGAACTCCCTTCGCGCGCGAACCAATGCAGCCACAATAATTCTATGCGGAAAATGAACAAAAATCTTATAAGATACTTTTTTGCAGTAAAAAAAAGGATTAATTTAATTAGCAACTAACAAACTTGGAACATGCATTTGTATTTTGATAAACTTTTGAAGAAAATATTGTCTGACACTAATGGGCAGGTATGACCTCAGATGACCGTTAACTATCTACCTTTGTTGGGGTGAATCTATTTGGAGGGCTAATTTATCAGGTTAAATTGTCTAAAATGTTCGTTCTAATTTGATTATCTTCTCTTGAGCTGGCTGTGAGTGACATCCAAAAACATGGCTTGATTGAAACATCAATCTTATTTATTCAAGATGAAATCTGAATACTCTTTGTCTGCCGTTAGTTCTATCTATTTTTTATTATATCTTCTAAATCAGTAAAGGTCGGTGGGTACGTCATGTTCTTTCTACCATTTTTCAAAGGGAGACAACTTTTTCGACTTCCTGTTTGGCTACATGCAAGACAAAACACACTTCCAAAATGGGGTCTATTCAAAAAGGAAAGAATTTGGGGACCAAATTCTTTTCTTTTGGAGTGGAACCCCATTGAAAAGGTGGTATGAAAAGGTGGTAAAAAAAAAAAAAAAAAAAAAAAGAGAGCTGCATTCCTTGAACCTATTTACCTTAACCTAACTTTGGAACAAGCTGTGTCAAAAAGTTACATTGCAAAAATGGCAAACAGCGCAAACTTTAATCAGAATGCTTCTCTCAATATGATCTTTCGGGTTTGGACAATGGTTTAAATTTTACCAGCGCCAAAAAGTATGTTAAATGCATATTTTTCATAGTAACACCACTATAAAGTTTTGATATAGCAATAATAAACTCCGGCAAACAAAATAATTTGTCTACCACTTCGAAAAATTGCCAGTAATGACAATAATGATCACAATATTGATACTAATAATGATTAAGTAATAATTATAAAAAATGGTACTACATGGTCATTACTGAGGCTTAATGAAACTATGTTTAGTGATTGTGTCCAAAAATCTCGAACTCCGATTTGCAACATTTAGTTGGAAGATGTTATAGATCTAGCAGCAGAAAAATGAGCCGCGGCACGAGAAAACCTACAATGTGGTTGTGCGCCTAGCGCAGACTCAGATCAGCCTGGGCATCCACAAAGTCTGATCTGAGTCTTCGCTAAGCGCTTAATGGGTAGCTAAGGGTCTAAGCTACCGTCATGCGGACAGCGAAGACTCTGATCGGACTGGGCTGATGCCCAGGCTGATCTGAGTGTCCGCTGGGCGCACAACCACATTGTTGGTTTTCTCGTGTCGCGGCTCAAATTATTTTCGGTAGTACACCAAAATTGCCAATATTTTCGTTTCGGTTCGTTATTCTCCGGTCCAGATGGACAGTGACAGATGGAGAAAATGTACAAAAACGCCGCTGGTGAGCCAATGTTCTGTTTTTTTTCTTGTAAACATAGAAAACAATTTGACATTTTTGATTTAAACAATTGATGAAAAGTTTCTTTGAACGTCATTGTGCTTGGCAAGTTTATTATTTTAAAATGGAATTGGCACAGAGTATTGCTATATTTTGAGTGCAAATGGACAAAGATTGATACAGCCATGAAACTAAAATCTTTCAAGCTTCTTTTGCTTGTAACGTAACAAACGAGTTTTCTTTTCCGAGTGTAATTTACAAGACGTTGAAGCCGGTTGTTGAAACTGCTGTATTTGTTATACAGACCAGTCAGCAATGTTCATAAATATGAACGTACTTTACTTATTTGAGAGATAAAATCATTCCTAAAAATTTGTCCTTCTTGACAAAGGATGGTTACGCAAAGCTGACAGAAAAAAATATGCTTCTAATAATCTCGCTCCAGTACATGCGTAAAGAAGAAGAAAGTGTTTTGCCCTGAATGAGGAAATTTTTCGCAGCTTTGTAAAAATCTGTCAAAACTATTAATATGAATCAAGAATGCTGCATTTTGCCCAGCAGACTCGTGCAAGATCAGTTTTCATTGTTTGCACCTAAAGTAAATTATTTGTCTGGAAAAGATGTAAATTGATAAAGTCTCTGTCTTGGGGTAATTTTAAAAGAGTTTTAAATGTTGAATTTTAAATGTTATATTGTCATCAACAGACCATTTTGTCTTCATTTTGTTGCCATTGACAGACAAGAGAATATTAAATATCATTTTCTTTTTCATTAATTCTCGTAATGCAGCTTTAGCATATTTTGTCTCTAAAATGATCATTCTCGGACATTTTATCTCGGTCAAACTGCACACTTTCAGGTGGATGAATGCTCAGCCATATATTTCGCCTTTAACCCATTAATGCCCAGTGTCCCATAAAAATGGTCAGAGGCAAACAGTGCAGATCCAGATCAGACGCCGCAGAACGCGGCGTCAGATCAGGGTCTTCACAGTTTGCGTAAAATTTTAGCAATTTCTAATAAATTAATAATGAAATTTATATAAACCGGACACCCCTAAACTGACAAATGGACTCATCCAATCTATAAGGATAGAAGCGTCCACTGGGCATATATGGAACAGCTTTCATGACTCTTTCTTGATTCTCTTGACGACTGAACTGGTCCAAAATGGCGTCTACTGTGAAAGGAAAGAATTGGCTGTTCTAGGAGCTTACCTTTAAGAGTTGACCTAAATCAGAATGAAAGCTGTCAAAGTCGTTTGCCCTGAAAGTGTACACATTCTCCTAACACGCAACTATATCAATCGTTTCTGCTGTGTGCTTTCGGTTTCCACCGAATTAGGACAGGCATTTTTGAAAGCCTGTGTCAAACAGTGTATACCTTGGTTAAGCTGCCTGAACTAGGTTGACGCTTTTTGGCTTGGGCATAGAAAAATGCATTTTCGCAATAGTCGGTACCTTCCATGCCGATTTGTCACATTTCTTGCGAGACAGCTGAGAAATTCTTTATTCGGGATTCTTTTAAGCATTGTCTGCCATCTTTATCATCCAGAACTGGATTTACCCAAAAGTCCATGCGCCAAATACGAGAGTTCATAATGAGCAATCGTTTTCCTCTCGCGAGAATTAGACAATTATCGAACATAGGCTGATTCAAAAACAATAGCTATAGAGGCTGTCGTGTAGATTTATTTCGTTTGAATATAAAATCCCATTTCCTGGACTTTCTCATGAAATTGTAGTTTCATTCCTTGTTTTATACTGTCGTTTCAAGATGAACGAAAAAGAAAGCGGTTGATAAAACTGTTTTGTCGCCCCGGAGGTCTTCCGATTACTCGTCATCATTCGAGTTCCGTCTTACTCGGATTTCATCCGTATATCAGTCATTATGACATGCAATCATTTGGCTTTTCCTGTTGGTTCTCTGAAACTGACACATCTCTTTTGTCTTCAACAGAAAATGTTTTATGAGGCAGTGTTTCATCAGAAAGATGCCGGTTACCACTTTGATCATTGCTGTTACATTAGTTGCACGGACCGTCAATATATTGGTCGATGTAGTACTCTATATATTTTTTTCTTTCCCGTTTGCCGGCCACCTTCATAACTTTGAAGTTTTTGCCAGTTTCGAGGGTGAGCAAGAAAACGATGGTAAGCCAAGTTTGTATCGGTTTTGGGGAGACATCTAGTTATTGGTCGGTTCCTCTTTGGCCACAATGCATCACAACCCCAAGTCTGGTATCCCGTCCAGGACATTACCGTTGTTCTATGACGGAAACCTCGAAAAACGTCGGGAACCAAGATACACACCAAGGTAGTAAATTTACCAAAAAATCTCAGTTTTTCATTGGTCACTATGCACCACACACCCAAATGAGGCCCATAGAATAACCGAAACGCACGAAACACGCGATCCGGCGAAACTGAATTTACCGAAACGCACCTAGAATATTACGTTTCCTTTTCCTCTAGGGCAGACTAGGCTCTAGGGCCGTGCATAGCTGCAATAGCTGGTTTAAAAAATTGTTTTAAAGTAAATTATCTCGATTCTGAAGCGACAAATTCAAAAGAAATCATTACGGGATTTCACAGATGGATATGGCGAAAAAACGGCGAAGTATAAAGAAACGTCTTTAAATATAACCAGTCAGAGTTTTTTTTTTTTTTTTTTGTAAGTTCTTCATGGTCTGCTGTTTTACTTGAATCCCCAAACTATGGAGCACCAAAGGGTCAAAATCGCCGACATACTGGTATACTTGCAAACTTACATTTTTAAATACGTACATAAGTACCATTAACCATTTTGGTACCTCATAAATGTTTAGATTCACAAAATGTTCATAGTAGAAAAATCTACTACATTTAATTTCTTAAGAAGTGTTTACTAATGAGTTTCCTATCATTAAGGAAATCGTGTTGGGTGTTTATAAGATATCTGCTTTATATCTGCTATTCTAATCCCCGTGCACACCCTTGAATCTCAAGATTCGCCACAATTCAAGAGTTCTCTCACCTTGCTTCTTTTGATCTTCCCCTCATCCTTACTGCGATCAGTATCGGCAGCACTTAACCCTTTAAGCGCCAAAAAGCAGACGACAAAATTTACGTCTGCAAATTTCAAAAAATGTTTTGTCCAGGCCATAATATAATGAGAATTCAACCACTAAAGGGCAAACAGTGTAGATCTAGATGAGGCGGCTTATAATGAGCCGCCTCATCTGGGTCTGCGCTGTTTGTAAATTTAGCTCTTTTTGTCTATGGGGCTTAAAATGTAAATTGTCCGACCTCGACTTCGTCCGTGAGTGATACGAAAAGCCTTTGAAGACGATGGTTCGATATGAAATTAGCAAGGTTAATAACCAGGTAGTTTACATTTTTAAGTATGTTTATTTCACAAAATTATCAATTTTCATTAGTTAAAAGCTTCTTAATGATATCGTGGTGGGTTTCAGATCTAATGATGCAGCAGGGATAAATGGCATCGCAGCATATTTTCGGCTTAATCTCACAAGATGTTGAAAACAAAAACAGGGTGGGGTGGGGAGGGTCGCTTACCTTGCCATAGACAAACAAGAATTCCGCGGAAAGCTATGTCGCACCTGCTTTGCACCTTAACTTTCAGAACTTGATAAAAGTCATTTTGAAACATATTTGGTCGAAATCCATTCAGTAGTTTATGAGATATTATTGTTTTCATGTTTTCGCTATTTTTAGTAACGGTGGATGGTTGCCATCTTGGACGGTCAATTTGAAAAAAATCATGAAACAGCTTCATGCAAGGATCATTTTGATACACATTAAGTCCGATTCCATTCAGGGACTCTTGAGATATTGTCATTTTCATATTTTTCTATTTTTAGTAACGGTGGATGGCGGCTATCTTGGATGGTCTCCATTCGCTTAAATTTCAAAGAACTCCATTTAAGCATCATTCTGACTAAATTTGACCTAAATCTGTTCAAGTGTTTTTGAGAGATTGGCATTTTTGCAAACTCTGACTCGTAATCAGAAAGTAGGTCACTGTGACCTAATTCCGCTACAGATTTTTTTTCATTTTGATAATTTTTAAAACCAAGATCCTATTAATGCTCCATGTAAAACTTCAGCCAAATATACCAAGAGGTTCTGGAGAAAAACATGATTTTATTGCTTTTGCTATTTTTAGTAACAGCGGCCATCTTGGATTCTGCACCAAGCTGAATTTTGTCATTCAGAAGCTCTGCAGTATACGGTCATGCAGGAAGTGAAATTTGAGAACCATGGGTGCAGTGGTTTCAGAGAAAAAGTCATTTGAATGGACTTAAAATTTAGGGTCGACGTAAATGTGAACGGACGGACGGACGAACGGGTTGACGGACGGACGGACGGAAACCCGGACGCCTATATCGCACCTTGCTAAAGCAGGTGCGACAAAAAGGCATTATGCTTCGGCCACACGCCTACAGCCAAAGCCGTTTTGCTTGAGCATCGAAGGCAATGCAGCAAATAAATAAATAAATAAACAATACATGTAGTAAACGCGTTCTATACAGGTTTATGAAAAATAAAAAATTGTCTAAATTGAGCTCTAGAGTATGTCTCAGTCTATATTAAAATGTACAACAGGCACTGCAGTTCAAGTCAGTTTCTGAGCTCATTGAACAATAATTCTATTTGCTTTAGTATTAGTTAACCCCATGACATAATAACAAACATGGACTGGACTTGGATTCTGAAATTGTCTTGGAACCTTTGGGGTTTTGACTGCAGTCCAAAATCGAAATTACAGTTTCAAGATTCTACAGACTCCGGTCAGCCTAGAGCTAGTGACATAAAGTTTACACAGCTCAGGTCCAGAGCCCAAAGAGCAGGGTCCAGAGTCCATCGGCCAGGGTCCAAGAGGCCAGTCCAGGTTTTACATAATGCGCGTCTCAAGGGTAATGTCTTCAAGCATCATATTATCCATCTATGGCACTAGAATGGTAGAAAGTCGATAAAATGGAACCGTTCTGTTCAAAGCTGTCTATTCTATATGACGTATGGCGTTGTTTTGAGAGCTTAACTCACTTTATAGGACTTCTTCTCACAATTCCGCTGTAGCTCATATGGAAATAACAGACATCACTTTTAACCAATTATCTTCTGTTCTTTTTGTGTTTAGCACTTGTCGTGCCAAGAATGAAAACAGTTGAATTTGAAAACAATGTAGATCCAGATGAGGCGGCTCCTCGTGAGCCGCCTCATCTAGATCTACATTGTTTGCACTCTAGTCTTTGAATTCTCAATATATGATATAGCTTGAACGAAACATTTTTTTTTAATTTTGCAGACGGATATTTTGTCGTCTGCATTTTGGCGCTTTAAGGGCTAAAGCTTAAAGGGTATGGTTACATTTTAATTATTATTATTTTTTTTGCTATTCAAGCCGTCGCCACAGTTCCATTAGGGAGCATCCGCATCAAGGCTTTCGGGAAGTCGTGGGTTCGCCGGATGACCGAAAGAGTCATGACGAGGGAGCTGCCCCTTTTCTGTGCGCAGTTTACACAAGCGAAACGCCCATTTGCTCATGGCGAGCCCATTTTTATGACATCTATAATATATACATATAGCACAATAAAGTAGACACAATCATCTTTTATGACTCGTTCTAATGTCCTAATCACAATAATTTATCTTTGATCTAATGAGTAATATTGACATTTTTCAATATTTCGACCTGAACAACTTTTTAATATTATAAATCTAGAACTGATAAAACAATGGAGAAGCACTTGTATGCACTGTCAACAATTTCAAGTACAATTTTAAAGCAAACAAGAGAATGCTTTAGAAAAAAGTAGTCTGCGAAGATCATAACATTTTGCACCTCCCCACCACTCACTACCCCTACCCCCAAATCTTCCCTTCTCTCTCTCTCTCTAACGCCACTGGCTGCCAACGCTCCCCGCAATACAACCATAACGATATAAACAGAATCCACAAAATATTCATACGTCGTAACTTAAAATCATTCCCCGTAACACTAAGGTCGTAGGCCTGGTGGGTGCTAGAGACCCACCGCATCTTCGGAACAACCGCCCATCTGTCCTCTCCTTTCGCTGCCTTTAACTTTCCGTGATTCGACAAAGGTACCCAATTACTACTGGTTAACAGTGGAAGTTTTCAGTCCGTGGCCGGCCTTTTGGAGACTCGCACCCGAGGCCTTCAGCACAAACTGCGGTGAGAGACCTAACGTTTAATTAAGAGTCTGCACTCTTATCCAACAGGCCACGAACTCGACAAGGACCAACTCAAAGAACATCTTCATCAAAGAGCAACTTCTCACCTTTATTAAGTCTACCCTATTTTGGTAAGAGCTCAGGGAAGCAAACAGAAAGTCACATAAGTTGTTTACCCTTGGAAGATTGATTCAAAAAAAAAATGGAACCGCTGAGGGGGGGGGGGGGGGGGGGGGGGGGAGCGGGGGGCTTAGGAGACTCGATTTTTCTTATAAAGATGTCAAGAAAGTAGAACACAATTTATGTTCTTCTAGTTTCGCCATGTATCACTTCAAGATTTAAATTGTCACGTAAGATACGATAAAGACAGTTAATTGAATCACGATGTACATTTTAAGCTCCCAATCGATGTGTATTTGTTACAGACGTTACCGCAAAATATTCGGTAATGGGATAGATATGTCTGAGGAAACAGTGTAGACCCAGATCAGGCGGCTCTTTAAGAGACGTCTGATCAGGGTCTACACTGTTTGCCATTCCATCAGAATATTCTTGATGTATTTCATTATAAAACAAACCGGGCCACTTTATGACAATTACTGTAATTATTTTAGGTTTTCTAATTTTTAGAAGTTATGCGGTAGCCATTTTTGATTGATTGGACAGTAGCGTGACACTAAAATATTCTTTTCTTTTAAAATTCCTCGTTAGTTAAAGAATATATCCGAATATGCCAAACTTATGATAATAAATGACATTATCTAAATGACATTGTATAATATTTATACTTTTACTTATCAAAACACCTTGACAAACATGCATAGGCATTTTCACGTAACGTGATATTTGCAATGTACTGATTTTTTATCTGCAAAAAAAGTGGCACTGAACAAGAGCCCCGATTCGGTCCGCTGCTTGACTAGCTTCGACAAGTTCCTCAAATGCTCATTACACAGTATTCAGGAAGTCACAGAAATTGTTCTCCTTTGAAAAAATGGCGGAAAAACCTAGAGGTGTACCTATTTACTTTTAAGACATGTGCACCTGTAGATTTACAGCTTTTGATGCTGTAGAAACAAGCCTGTCATTACTTGTAGAAGATATTTTGATAAAAGTATAACAATTTGTTCAAACTTGTTTTCTAACTTTTTAAATGACCCTCGTATTAAAGATGGATTTTCTATCTACCTTGCTTTTCCTCTCTCCTGTATATTTATCATTTATTTCCGTCGGGACAAAGGATAGAGAAAAATATATTTCTTCGATAGAGTTGAAATGAAGCGAAACGTTTTGGCGTCTGTATTATCACACGTGCTATGTACATATTTTAAGACGTGATACTAACGTTCGGTTTTATGATAAATCATGCTTGAAATAAGGCGCGGCACGAGAAATAAGCTAATAGCACGCGGGATCACCAAAGCACAAACGAACCTGCTCCTGTACGGAGTCAGATCAGAATCTTCCATTTTCACCTAAAACTGTGTTGAATCTAAAAATTCGCATAGTAAACAGAAAAGGTTCAGCTCAGCCTGTGCTTTGGGGTTAGACCTTAGTCTTCACTCTTTGGCACATGCTATTAGCTTAGTTTCTCGTGTCACGGCATAGATGATGCTTGAAATACAGATTTTACGCATATGTAAAGATTGTGAAAGAACTGAAGCCAGGGGTTTGATTGTGATGCCAACACCTTTGCCAAACTATGCAGTAAAAACCGATTGATTCCGGATATCTTGTACTCCAAAACACTTGCTTCTATCTACAAAACGATAATTTAGTGTAACTTAGAAATTTAACACAAAAAAGGGTATGAGAATCATTTGCACTTCCGTATGATTGTCTGGAGTTTTTTGTGACGAAATGAAAGTGTGATGAAGTCCAGGGTCGTAGCTAGGGACAATTTTATGGTTCGCACTGTTATATTGCATGCTCTTTGAGGGGATGTGTGGGAGTCTATCCCTGAAATATTTAAGACTGTTATGTGTTCCGCAATTAGTACTGAAATCGGGTTCAATTAATAAAATGTCAGCATGCAAATACGCAGGTGCGTTTTGAAATTTTGTCAGTTTGACAAAATTTCAATTCATTCATGCGTGTTTGCGCAAAAGTAGCTGCGCTCTTGAAGTTAAAAGTAGGATTTTTTTTCCGGCGCAACAAATATGCATTTCCATTAAAGACTTGGACAAAACGAAATTGCTTATTTTCTAAAAAGGCGAAAACATTACCAAATTACGAAAGCAAAGTTTATGATGAAGAAATACTAAAATGGACGCGGGTTGTGGCGTTCAGATTATTAATCACAAAATCTGTACAAAGATACAACATTAATCGGTAAGATTGCTGGGGCGGCAAGACCCATGTATGTAATTGAATCTACAATTATCCCATTATTTTCAAAGGTGCCAAGTAATGCGAAATCTGTCTTCTAGGCAGTCCTAGACCAGCCTGCGCAAATGCTCAGTCAGAGGTGGATGCTTACGCAGATCTCAAAGGTTATAGCTGTCAAAAAGCAAATTGGACAGACTGCACATATAGGCCCATGTTGATTTAGCTGTCAAAAAGCAAATTGGACAGACTGCTTACGCAGATCTCAAAGGTTATAGCTGTCAAAAAGCAAATTGGACAGACTGCACATATAGGCCCATGTTGATTTAGCTGTCAAAAAGCAAATTGGACAGACTGCACATATAGGCCCATGTTGATTTAGCTGTCAAAAAGCAAATTGGACAGACTGCACATATAGGCCCATGTTGATTTAGCTGTCAAAAAGCAAATTGGACAGACTGCACATATAGGCCCATGTTGATTTAGTTATGCACGGTTTCCATATGTCCCAAAACAGGGTTTCTCTTGTCTGTTTCAAAATTTCAAATTGGTTTTCCGGCTACACAAGTGAAATTATATGTTTTCTGTACAAGTGAAATAATATGAGCCGCGACACGAGAAAACCAACAATGTGGTTGTGCACCCAGCGAAGACTCAGAGCAGCTTGGGCATCCGCTCAGTTTTATCATACTCATTGTTAAGTGCTCAAAGGGTAGCTAAGGGTCTAAGCTACCTTCATGCAGACAGCGAAGACTCTGATCAGACTGGGCGGATGCCCAGGCTGATCTGAGTCTGCGCTGGGCGCACAACCACATTGTTGTTTTGTCGCGTCGCGGCTCAATTGTGTTTTGAAACTGGTCATGAATAATGAGTTCTTTCCCATTCGACGCCAACTTTTGTGCTTGCAAAGGGCATTCACCCGTGGTGTTCTTTCATGTAATAGGGGTCTTTTTAGTAGGTCAGTGTGTTGTAACAATTATTCCTGATGACCCGTATTAGAAAAATTTTCAAACTGCTGCACAGTGTATAGTACTAACCCAGGATAAGCCGACGCATTACGACGTTTTTTGTTTTTGTTTTTTTTTTGTTCAGACATCCTTTTTGGAACAAGAAAAAGCCGAGGGTGAAATGCGTCTCATGGCCTAGTGGACGTAGGGGCAGTGTGGGGTTAGAGACCCACTGTATCTCGGGCACAGCAAATTAAAGGCGGACCCCATCCCTCTTCTTTCGCTGCCTTAATTAACCTTCCTTGATTCGAAATAGGTTTACCCTTTTACCGCTGGATCGACGAAGAGAGTTTTCCATTCGCCGGATGGCCCAATCCGCGGCATTCTGCGCCATAACCGAGTTGCTCTTATCACTCCACCAAGATGCCTCTGAACAAGTAGAAGTATGGAAAATCAGTGTTTCTGAGATTTAATTAAAGATGACATATTGACATTCTCGAATTGTGATACCTGCATGCATTCTGTTTCCAGTTTATCGATTTTTGTTAAGCGTAAACATTTTAGTCATTATAAAAGATCTTTTTTTTCAAAAGCTTATACTTGTGTGAATATAATGTGCATCATGATGCACATTATATGGACACAAGTATAAGCTTCTAAAAAGTTAAGTTACAAGGGAGACAACTTCAGCAGACTACCATTTGCTTCCGCCATGAGAGCCCTTGTCCAAAGGGCACTACTTTTAACAGAAAGAATATGGTCTCTTGCTTAGAGAGTAGCCCACTATAGGAGGAGGGAGGCGAATGTTTCAGGTCAAGTGAGCTCCCTTGGATGCATACGTGCTTCTTAATCCCTAACTTAACGGGGCTCCTGACTCTTTAACGCTTTTTATTTTGGATACGTCAAATATGATCATGATGATTATAAATGTCAAAGATAAAAACAGGAATTCAGTGTTAAACCAAGTACGTGTTGTACTCTCAAAGAATCTCAAATCTGAACTCCCCTTTAGAGTGTATGACGACTTTTACTGTGAGTTGACTGGAGACTCTAATCTGGCTCTATACTGTTTGCTTAAATAGTATTTTCTGATCCAGTACTGAGGGATGTTACCGTCATACAGAATCGCATGTGCTTCTTGCATCCTTTCATTAGAGAAATTCTCAGTACCGCAAACCTTATTTTTGACTGGCGCTGTAGCTATTGGAAATCTGAAACCAACAAAGTAACTCGGATGTAACGTTGAAACAAAAGAGCTTTATTTACATCTTAAGAGGAAAACAAATCTGTGTTTATCCGTACCATAAGTAAGACCAAATTTTACAGCTTGTTGTTATCTGATCTTTCCCGTTTTATGGATTTTTATGGATTTATTATGAGAAAGTTATGTCGAATTGTTTAACAAATGTGTATACTGAAGAGTACAACACTCTTATACTGAGAATATCGATGAAAACCCTTAACCAATGACCTATTGTATGTTCAGATTCTGTTTTTCGCAGCTTGTGTTTTGTGTGGAAATAAATGTAATTTTCTTGAAAATAAGTCATACCCTGACTTGACTCAGCAAGAGGATAGAAAGGAAAGCATTTAATATAGAAGATAACCTCAAGATTTTATCAGGATTTGGGATTAACCTCTGCTATCAAGGTGAGTAATAAAGCTTTAATAGTTTGACAAATAAAGAATGAAGACAGATCGGCCTGCGGCTCTGTGCATGCTGACCTTAGTCCTGTTCACTCGTGACTGTATCCAGATTGAGACAAACAGTAAAAAGTGATCAGTCTGCGCTGCTGGCAGCATTTATCATGGTGCGACTTTGTCAGACGAGTCAGCTCTCAAATCTGTATTCTTGTTTTGTTTTTATTTGAAGGTTTTATTATGATCAGAAAAAATATATACTCTTTAAACTTGTTAATAGCTATAAGTTGTCTGACCAGTGCAACTTATACAATTTTTGTCCTAGTCGTAATAATCAGCTCAAAGATCCAGACGGAAATCTTATCCAAAATCTCAGCCCCTCTGCATGCATGCCAGCCGCCCCCATCCCCCTGCCAGCCCTTCCTCAATGCACCCTTTAACACACAACCCACTTGGCACAAAATGTTGAATCAACCTTGATTCAACGTCATATGACGTTGATCAAGGTTGATTCAACATTGTGTATGCCATTGAATCAACGTTGATTCAATGTTGATTCAACATTTTGAGCCTGCTGGGAACCACCACCACCTCCGGATCCTGATATATCTGGATTTGTCGTGTGTAATGTGGTAGCATCAGCTAAGAGCAGTTCTAAAGCAGTAATTATGTTGATAGACAGAGAATTTGAACTCAATTTAGCTAATAAGCAACCTAATTAGTTCTTATGTGCAGTGGGAAAACAAGCGTATCAACTATAAGTGAAGTAAAACTGTTAAGATAGTGTTAAGCCGAGCTCTAGATAAGAGGGGTGTTTGATGATAATTGTGGGATAATTTTTTTTTCTCTCAAACCATATGTAGTTAGCCCTCAACATATTAACAGTTCGGTCACAGCATATGTTTTTATGAAGAAGTAACAAAAATTATCCCTAATTATCACCAAATACTCCCTCTTATCCAAGGTTCTGGTTAAGTGGTGGTTGCACAAATTTCTCGTGTGTGTGTGAAGTTGACTTTTTGTTGTTGCAATTCTCGTAAAGAGTGGCTCAGCGGAACGTAACCATAGTTGCACACACCTGATGCCGACTGTCCGTCCATTGTGAAGTTGACACAGTGTGCAACAGCTGTAATATAGCACGATCATTGTGCCACTGTTAAAATGCTGTTGACATGACTGTCGTACACAATGGTAGTTACCCTCCCCCACCCACCGACCCACCTACACACGCCCCCTTAATCTTAAGCTTACTGGGCCCCGTTTGCAGGACACCTAAACACCCCACAGACGAATTTGTGGAATTTGTGAAATATAAATATTTTCATTTGGTTTCAACTGACGTTGACAGGGGCGGATCCAGGAATTTTGGATAGGGGGTTCAAACTAGCTGAAAGGGGGGTTCGATTTATGCAGTTTGACCAATTTTTCCTGAAATTCCACATGAAAATAAAATAATTTGGGCTGAGAAGGGGGTTCGTTTGAACCCCCCGAACCCCCTCTGGATCCGCCACTGGTTGACAGAACTTTTAACTTGCATAAGACGTAAAGGTTGCAAATCATTTATAGATTTAGCACATTGCGCTTCTTCATAATTCAGTTTCACATTGTATATGAAGTTTCCATTTAAACTAAAGTTCACAGATTATATTTCACACTTCGAATATCACACCGTCTTTTAGATAAAGATTTCAGTGTGAAATTTGTGACAGTGTTAGAGAGACGTCGCACTTGGCGCTGTTTCTTGGATATTATTTATTATTCATTATTTTATTACTCAGCATTTCAGAATTACATGTATTACCTGCATTTCCCATAAATCTATACATCTATATTTTCGAGTGGAAATTTTCAAGCACGCTGAGCTTTCGCTGTTGAAGTTCCGTGGATTCAGCATGTGAAACTTCGAATGTGGGCACGTGCAGTGCCGCTTAATCTAACCAGTCTGCATAGAGAAGGGCCTTCTGGATACTATAACCAAGAACGTAGTCATAGTTTGTAGGCGAACAGTGAAGACCGTGTCCAGATTGCGCGGATGCGCAGGCTGGTCTTGGCCTAAGCTGATCGCGAAATGCCATTTTGTGCATTTTCCCATGTGGAGCATAAGTTTATGCTCATACTTTATTACTATTATAACTGATGCTTTTGGCAAGGTAACACCATGGTATGGCGTTTTTACCCTAAATATTTGTACAAAAATCCTGAGCACAGTGAAAACCCTGTTCAGATTGCTTCTCAGACCAGGAGCAGCCTGATCAAGGTCTGTAGTCTATGTCAGCAGTTTGAGAACACGTACACTAACCTCGCAAATGAACTTGTGCAAATTCAAATATAAGATAGACAATTAAAAATGTTGAGGTGTCCAGACACAAACGGTTGAATAGGTGGATGCTTAATATATGATTTAACAACATGCGAAAAACTGTTTCTTTTCGCCCACTTACACACACATACTGTGTTCAGTAAATAATATATGAAAAAGGCACAAGCATATATGAGAGAGAGAGAGAGAGAGAGAGAGAGAGAGAGAGTATACTTAAGTTGTTTTGCAAATGTTTTTGTCAGACTGAAGAAAATTTACGAAATCCATCATGTTGAACAATACAACTTGGAGAAACTAGCTTCAGCTTAGTTGTAATCTGCAGGTATGCTAAACTTTGTCACTCTGGTTTCTAAATTCTTTGTTCCGTACAAACAAGCTGTCTCTTCTTTACAATTTATCCGTTTTATGGATTTAAAGACCAGGTACCGAATAAATGCATCGTATCAATATCTGAATTATATGCCTACCGTATAAGTCCTAAATATTTGGCTAGAAGGGAGGCGCAAAGTTGCAGACAGTATTATACCCAGATAAGGCTGCTTCGTTTAAAGCGAATGGGTTCACCTTCAGGGGAATCAATTCATTTTTTTTCTTTTTTGCGTCCCTTTCAATGGAGATCAACTCCTAAATGAAAGAATTTGCTCCTTTAGGAGTAAATTCTTTCTTTTAAGAGTTGATCCCTATTTGGAAGGGGCTTGTCTTCCAGGGAAGCAAACAGGAAGTCACAAAAATTATTCCCCTTTGTGTAAAAACTGGAGGAAAAACATGAAGGAGTACACATACACCTTAAAATAATAAGATAAATTCCAAAGCTGGTGATAATTACAATAATTAGCTGCTCATGGTGTCCCAATATTTTGGACAAAACGGTACTTTTTCTTTGTTGATGCTAATTTATTGTATTATAGTAGTGTCAGCTGTTCACATTGATTTGAAGCTATGGCCTTCCTCTCTTCAATCTTGCTCGTTTTTCTCTAATGAAAATTCTTTATCCATGCAGTGGTTCAATCAATAGCTATACTTACGGCCAAATGTTATCCAGTGTATGATGTATCACCAGCTGTATGACACGGGACTAGCTAATACTAACAGCCCTGAAAAGAGAGTCAGGTTTCAATGAATTCGAAGACGTCTGACCTGTATTGGTGTTTTATCATAGACGCCTGACACTCCGTTTTGTCCGATCAGTGGTTTGCGGTATTTAGAACTATTATCTAGTTGTGCACTGCATAACCTACATCATCATATTACACATCGTACACGCTGGCGTGTGAGGGGAGGTAAACCAAACTAACTATTATCAGCAATCGGACCACCGTTCGGCCAATTCCGTGTATCAACCTTAGGTCTGATTCACGGAATCGGCCGAGCGTTGTTCCGATTGCTAGCGGATGGATTTTTAGCATGCAATTTATTTTAAAGCTGTTGATGCCATAAGTTTCATAGTTATTTAAAAATGCGCACAAGTATGTTAGTGAAAATATATAACTTCGTTCAAAAATGGGTTCGTAAATCCTTGCATCAAAGGTCAGACAATTTTACAGTTGCTCTATTTCGGTATGGAAGCATGCGGCAGTAAAAGTCACTTTCAAAAAAACAATCTCTTCAGGGCGAAGAATGACAGATAATCTGTCATTAGGAATGGGTTTAAGTATATAGCAGATTGAAGAAAAGAAAAAGTGTGACATATAGTGCAGTAAGAGGAACGGAGTAAAAGGTATCACAGTTTGAAGAACGGGTTTAATCATATCGCATTATGAAAAAAGTGTATGAAATGTATTACCATTAATACAGATTTAAAATTATCTCAGTATTAGTAAAAATATGACTCGGGTTTAATATGTATCACTGTATGAAGAAGGGTGCAAGAGGTTTTTAAGGATGCAAAATAGCCCTTCTGCTTCCTGTTATGTTACTTTATACATCATCTTCAAACTGCCGTGCACTTTTTGCCTGTTCTTCATACAAGGATGCGGAAGAACATTCTAGCCAGAAATTCGCTCCGACCTAACCGATACGTTCTACTTATTGGCTCAAAACCGATCGTTTTGATCAGGCCCAGAGGTTATAAAACTTGAGTACATTCTCAAACTCAAAATAAAGCACACTGATTGGCTGGAAGCAGCCAATCGGTTTGCTTTTATTTTGAGTTTGAGATTATCCTCAAGTTTTATAACCTCGAACCCAGAGTTCATTCTGACCAGAGTATCGATAGGAAAGCACACTTGCCTTAGTTTGCCACAAATCTCAATTTTTAATGAACGCAGTCGTTTACTATTGATTTTATAAACACATTCTAACCAGGCATGAATTAATAATATTTCCTATGTATGTCAAGTCTGGGGAGTTATTGGATGTATCGGAAATTGGCGCAAAAATGTGGAAAATGACTGTTAAATACTTGTAACAAACAACATTGAATGGCAGTTTGTCG
Source organism: Ctena decussata (assembly GCA_963989385.1). Classification (NCBI taxonomy): domain Eukaryota; kingdom Metazoa; phylum Mollusca; class Bivalvia; order Lucinida; family Lucinidae; genus Ctena; species Ctena decussata. The sequence goes on from OZ022510.1 coordinate 25,287,021, forward strand.
AACTCTGAAAGCCGTAATCCTGATACTGCAGGGTTATTATCTTACGATAAGAGACGATGTTTCTGCAGAGTTGAACTTAATCAGATCGCATGGGACTTTACTGGAGCTTCGCTATTTCCATGTCAAAAGTTGGTTTTCATGCAATCACATTATGTTGTGGTATCGCCATTTGAATTCCTTGACCAAACAGTATACATACATTAAATTGCCGGAATAGATCAAAACAAAACCTTAGTCATGCAGGTAAAACTTTTCAGGCCACACACAAATAACACATGATAAATCTCACAAAGGCAGATAGAATGGGGTTCACGACATTTGTCTTGGAAGCCATTCGAACGGATGATGAGCTGTTGACATATGCTGATGTTCTACAACATATGTTTTAGTGGAGAACATAAAAGCTATGCAGAGTTATTACATGGAGTGATTGCCCTTAACCTGTGGTCAAGTCTGCTTAGTACCGAATAGCTGCAATTTAACGCAGACGAGTTAGTGCTGTCAAAGACGGAATGAATATCACGCAGTGTCATTACATTGTGGGCGGAATGCAAAAGTCCTGGCAAGGACGCGCAGTCTGGTCCGGCTCGTTGCTTTTCGCAAATTATTTGCCTCAAATGTTTTGGCTTCGTGCTATACCCACTAAATACAGTTACCTGCCAAAACCTAGCGTTTTATGTCGGAACTAATTTAGTGGTGGAAAAAACTTAGAGGCGTGTACCGTACTTACCCTAAATATTGGGACATATTATTAGTTACTGTAATTATTATGAAATTTGTATAAAAATGAAGAATACTATACAACGGTATGCGAGAAATAGATGGCGAAAATTGGGACAGTGCCGACTAATTTGGGAGGTCTGATCTTGGTCTGCACTTTTTGTCCAGATACTGCTGCCCCAATCTTTATGATAACTACGGTAGTTTATAGTCTTTACATTGCCCAAGAACTGTAAACTACTCTTACAATCAAGTTAGTCATTACTGGAAAAGTCTTAGTGCTTTAATTAATTTCTTTAAGTGCCAGTTGTCATGCAACTTCTTTTAATTAGTCGGAACAGTTTGCAGTAATAATATATATTTGAGCCGCGACACGACAAAACCAACAAAGTGGTTGTGCGCCCAGCGCAGACTCAGATCAGCCTGGGCATCCGCCCAGTCTGATCAGAGTCTTCGCTGTCCGCATGGAGGTAGCTTAGACTCATAGCTACTCTTTAAGCGCTTAGCGAAGAGTCTGATCAGACTGGGTGGATGCACAGGCTGATCGGAGTCTTGGCGGGGCGCACAACCACTTTGTTGGTTTTCTCGCGTCGCGGCTCATTTGTGGAAGACTCTCAACTGTTGTAAAATAAAGTGCTAGCTATTGAAACTTTCGTTGTGCTCCAGATAAGAAGGGGTAACAGGATAATTCAAGGATAACTTTCCATTTTTCTTCATAGAAACATATGTTGTAACCCCTCATTAGAATCCTGTCTCCGAGAAGACCTGTAAAACCCACTAGTGAATAAATTACTTTTTAAAGGGAAGCAACTCTGTCCATTTACATTTTTGCTTTCCTTCCAAATGTAGGGAATCCGGATCAACACCTAGAGGAAAAAAAATGATCCTCAAAGAGCATAGTCTTTGCTTTAAGAGTAGAAGTGAAGCGAAAAGCATGGCGGTATGTCCGTATGCCTATAGTGGGTTTTAAGATAAGTTTAAATGAGCACGTTGATCCGACAGGACTAGATACCAACTACACTACTGTAAAACACTGGGGGACTTCCCTGCGGGCACACGACGTCGAAATGACGTCGTTCTGATGGCGATGCGAAGTCATAGCTTCTCGTCGACGTCAGTACGATGTTTTGTACTTGCTGGGTTTTTGCGATCGCCACAACAAAGAATAGAGGGATCCTTTGGAAGCACGGTTAACCGAGCCACGAAAATAGAAGATGTCTGAAAAGAAAGATCATTTTGAAACAAGCGACTTTAAAAAACAACAACAAAAAAAAACGGCAGACTAAACCAAATAACAACAACACTCTATTCCAAGATCGGAATGGCTATGTCATATTAACCGTTGGCGGTGAACATAATTTTCAGATCATGTTGCAGCCATCGTTTTCTACTTTTTACAACAATTGTTTATTCACAGTCATGTTCCACAAAAAACTGCTTAAACGATAAAATGTAAATTTTTGTACTTTTTGCCAAACCCAAATCGAAATTTTGCATAGATTTTAGTTACACTCATTATGCATGCGTTGTTGGGGTTGGGAATGAATTAGTCAGTGACTAGCCTTGATTAAAATAGCATCTTTTACTTACATTTTCTGTTTATTTGGCTAACTCTTAAGAAAGTTTGAATTCTACAGACCCAAAGCAAATTTTTTGCCTAGCAGTTAACCCCAAGTGCCCCATGTGGTGCTCTGTACAAGTTAGCCCAAAATTAATCTTGTGTAAGGCGAATTGGCGCACTTTCATGGGAAGTAATTATCATTTTCTTTTTGCCTCTCTTCTCAATTGGAGTCAACTCTTACAGGAAAGAATTTGCTCCTCTAGGAGAAAGAATTTGCTCCTCTAGGAGCAAATTCTTTCCTGTAAGAGTTGATCCCATTTAGAAGTGCTTCTTTGTCTATGGAAGCGCACAGGAAGTCACAGAAATTGTCTCCCATGGTAAAAATGGCGGAAATTTATTAAAGGTGAACCCACACACATTAACACATGTTTTACATTCCTTCTGTAAAAATAAGCGAGCATTCCGTGTGTTTGTTCAATAAGTTGTCTGAAGAAAAATAATACTGCTTGGGTACCAAAATTGCCCTAAAAACTGGGACAAGTAAGCTCACACTGGTCTGGCATTCGATACAGGCAACGAAGGTAGGACAACGTACATGCCAACGAAATTTCTAATTACGAAAGTCGATTTTTTTCGCATTCTACTTAATTTGATTTCAAGTTACCCTTCTTATGGACCTGACACAGGGTTGTTAGACCTCTTAACCAGTCCACTTTTTTCGAATAAATGCCAACTGGTATAAATACATTGCAAAAAATAAGTTTCTCATCGATTTGTTGACATGGTCGTTGTATCTCGAAAATCATTTATAAACATTTCCACCATTTCTTAAATATGCAAAAAAATCAGTGGAAGTTGTATTCCTATTTGAAGAATCAGGGGTCGGACGGTCCGTGAGACTGTACTTCTTAAACAAACTTACCCTGATGAGAGGAATAGAATTAGAATTAGGATAGTATATTATTTCCATACTGGGCCCTTTATGGGCTTGAACAACACATATCACACATATCAACATACAAATATACATTGAATGAAAAAATGTGTTGATTTTTAAAAAAAGATGAAAGTGCAAGTGTCCTGTACGTTGTTTTCGTTGCCTCTGTTTAATGTCAGACGAGTCTGGACTGGGCGTTTCGTGCTTCAAGATTCTTGATTTCTATAGAAAAGGTGCTTCACGCTAAAAATCGTGAAGTACAAAAGTGTGCAGGAAGTATGATTCTTAGCGTGAATCCCTTTTTCTATAGAATCGTGAAGCAAGAAACACCCAGCCGAATACGGCCAACACCGCGTGACCAGAGACTAAAGAATCACGCTTCATGCGTTAGGTCTTTGCTGTTCGTTGTATTGTATTCTGTGGCATCATGATCTGTAGACTGTTCATTCGGGCAGAGAAGACTGACTTTGACTGACAGACTGCATTGTGCAGGCTGAACTTAAGATAAATGGATACACTTTCATGGGAAGCAACTCTGTTATTTTCTGTTTTGTTTCCTTTCCCAATAGGGGAAAACTCTCAAAGGGAATAATTTACTCCGCTAGGAGCAAATTCTTTCCTTTTAGAGTAGACCTGGTTTTGGAAGGACTTCGCCGTCCAAGGAAGCAATCAGGAAGCTGCAGAAATTGTTCCCCTTTGTAAAAATGATGGAAAAGCGTATGACTGTGTACTACTCAAGGGCAGCACGGCCTATTGCATCTGGAAATTCAATTAAAATACCTTGACACGCTATATCAATATAAGGGAGGAAATAAATCTGTCATTAAGCCGGTAAAAACGGATGCAATAAGTCGGTAAAACAGTAGTATCAATCAGCTTGAAACAAGTAATGACTTTATCAAAAAGACAATGAGTCTTACCATAAGTAGGTAAGAACAGGGAATACCTTAGGTGCATGGGTATACAAGGGTGTCATTGACTATTTCGATATGAAACGAGTTTACACCATAGTCGATAACACACATACGCACGACTGCACAAAGAGCACACGCAGTTCTTATGCATAGCTTAGAGCATCTGCAACCCAGTTACAGAAACCATGAAATTATTGCCCGGTAACTGCAGATTGGATTGTGCCATATGTGCAAAAGTCGTTCTCACACAGGGGCGATTTTCCAAAATCATATTGCATGGATGCTACGACTATCCAAACCGACTTCTGGACTATATAGCGCTGGGCGTGTTGCCTATTCATTGTAGTATCGCGGTGGACACATATGCAATAATTTCCTCTTTCACTTGTCACAGTGCAAATTGATATTGATTTGGAGAAGATACTGTCTCCATAGACAGCGATCTGTCAATTATGATAACAATATAGCGCACTGATAATAACAGTATACAGCTGTCTATAATATTGGAAGAAATATAATATGGTTGACTGTTGGTTACAGGGTGCAGTTCGTTACAAATCTGTCGTCCCTACTTGTAGTATTAAAGGGCCACAACTTACTAAAATAACTGGACTCCGCGACAATAATTCGTCGTATTTCCTTAGTCTTTGAATGTTTTTCACCCTCTTCATCTCACTCATTTACCAATTAGTTCGAAATAATAGAACTACCGTTGAAGGAGTGTTAAAACCAAAAATCTCCAATCCATACAGCTCTATCTCGTAATGCCAGTAAAGGGCGATAACTGATATACGATAACGCCACAAACTCATTTCAACAGTAATTTGTATAACTGTTGCTCAATAGTCTAATTCTGGCCATATTCACCATATAGTATGCCTCATTTGCAACTGAGGGTAAAATTTTCAAATTTTCAAACGTACAAAACTTAAATTATGAAACGAAACGGATAGAAACTGCACAGTGACTCGGCCACGACTGGACGAGTTTATAGTTAGTGCACTGTTATGGACTATGCAGCAAGCTTCGCAAGTACAGTGGACTCGACAGTATCGGATCATCGACAGTATCGGATCACTTGTAGGTTATCACCCATTTTTCTCACAAATGAAGTAAATATTTTTTACCATTATATTACAGTCATCAAGTTCGACCAATGGCAAAGTGCAGGGTGAAAAATTCTATCGAAATCTGCTGCTGAAAAACAAATCAGAGTTGTTGAAAAGCTTGGCCCCTCTTCAGCGGCGCTTGCATTTTGCCTGTAGCTCGTTACCCCCAAAATAGTTTTCGGTTATTTAAACTATTTTATCATTAGGCGATTGAAACCAATTTTACTTTGTAATGTGTCCTGGCATCCCTAAAATTGCAGGCAGTCATTATTTTTGTTACATCCCAGTATTTGATGAAACTAAAGACTTGAAAAGTAAGGCACCGATGTGCGACAGTAACGGATCATTATATGATTTGAACTGAAATTCAGGCCTCAGCTGGAAACTGCAAGTTAGATGTATGGTCTGATGCTGAATACAAGTCATAAATCAACTACCTTACTGGCTGCTGTGTCTTTTTTCAAAGAAGATCAGTATAAAACTAAGACAACATGATCCTTTTTGTAAAATATCCCCCATCCCACGCCCCACATTCTAGCGTATGATAATGAAGGTTATGCGTAGCACAACTAAGCTTCTGCTAAACATTCTGAAGAAACATTCGAGATCAGCTCTCATGTACGTGAACCCAATAATGACTGGCGTTCATCGGATGGACATCTGTACAGTGTGTAGACTCAGATTAATACCGGAGAACTCGTTGAATGACCAGGTAGTGTTAATACACTGATTGCACTAAAATATCGTTAAGGCGGAAAATCACCGTAAATTTGTTGATCCTGAGCAGACACCACGATATTATCAGGGCCTACACTTTGCAAAGGCAGTTTATGATCTTTTCTGTTTGAGTAGTTCCATGCTATGAGGCGCAGGGAATTACTGAGTTAAGAATTTTTGGCATGCTTGTACTTTTGTATACATTTTACCTTTTATTTAACAGACAAAACCGTTGCTGGTGAAGGACCACATGAAAAATATCGATGAAAGGCCGTTAAAGTTTTCTCTTAGAAAACTGGTTATGTAGCAAAATTATTGAAGCTAAGAAGGTTGTCAGAATGCCTCGGAGAAACTCTCCTATAAAATAATATCATATGATCCGATATTGTCGCAACTGATTCGTTACTGTCGCAGGACCCTCCCGTAAGTCTGCATAGGTTATCTACCCTTAAAGGAATAAATTTCGTAAATATTTTGACATGGATAGATAGAAGGGATATTTTGCAATTGTTATGTGTCATAACATACATACTTTTAGCATTCACATACAACAAAACGGGAGTTTTACTGAACTTGATCCGATACTGTCGAGTCCACTGTACAACTCAATAAAGTTGCCAACATGCAGACAGAAACAAGAAAATTCTAAAATTCCACATGATACCGAGACAGATTGCTAGAAGCAGAATTGTTTCCCGTCATTACGTCATTGATATTAATGATAATTCCATCTGATTACTACCTTGTCTTTCTGCATTGCAATTATCTGACAGAAACGCGCCATCTTAGCGGAAATTAGAACTACGCTTGCTCAGATCAGACTGCGCATGCGCAGTCTGGCAACGAGCATGCGTAGTTCGCCCAGACAGTATTTCAACCAATCATATCTGCGGTTGTCATAATTACGCTGCACGTGCGCTCGTGCTAGTTCACACATGCGCATTTGGCAATATTATGCCACAAGGTTTTCTCACGGCACGCATAACCTTGTCTTTTTAGATTGTAATTATCTGATTGAGAAGCGAAGACTAATCTTGTCTAGCTGTTCTAACTCCGGATATTCTTGCGATCGATTCTAGTTTCTTTTGATTGGATCACTTTCAGAAAATTGAAATTTATTAGATCTTAGTTTCTTTTCCTTTTTAGGCTTAACGTTAAGCTGATTAAAGATAGAGCGGATCCTTATCCTCTATGACCATTTGGTTTCCTGCAAAGGTGTAGAATCTTATATATTCGGTACACAGTTTCACTTAAAGCTGTATATGAAGAATTAGCTTATTTAAAAACGTAACACAACTGGTCATTTCATATGATATTTATGAAACGAGCCTTTGGCAATCATTGGCAAAGGCGCCTTTAATCTTAATCTTGGTTATGCAGTCAGGGCAAGCCGGCAAGGACACTTACAGTCTTCTTTTAGGTTTGGGAATCAAGGACAAGGACATCTTCAGTCTTCTCATAAGTTTTTTCAATCAAGGGCAAAGACAGCTTCAGTCTTCTCATAGCTTTGGCAATCAAGGACAGGGACACCTTCAAGCTTCCCATAGGTTTCGCAATCAAGGGTAAGACCACCTTCAATCTTCTATTAGGTTTGGCAATCAATGGCAAGGCAACCTTCTGAATGTTCTTAAAGTTGGCAGTCGTGGTCAAGGACTCATTCAGTATTGTCTTAGGTTTCAAGTGGCAATCACGGGCAAAGACAAAGCCAGTCTTTTCTTAGATTTCACAACCAAAAGCGATGACACCTCAGTCTTCTCTAAGGTTTGGTAATCCAGAGCAAGGGCACATTCAGTCTTCTCTACGGTTTGACATTGAAGAGCAAGGACACCTTCAATCAAAGGCAAAGACACCTTTAATCTTCTCTTAGGTTCGGCAATCTAGGTTCTTGCCTTAAAAGCATACGGACATATTTTAAAAGATGTCGAATAGGGGGCTCCTTATTCATTCTGTCTCTTAGTCTGCTTTCTGTGCGATACAAGGACCTTTGCCCAGCAAACCTCAAATATACAGAATAGAGAACATTTAGAAAGGTGTGCCAGCAATAATCATGTGCAAAAAGCAGCCAAAAACATTTTCAGTTAAACAGAATTTATCTTGCAGAATCATAGATTGATAATTCTCTGCAGGGGATGAATTACATATATTACCTATCCACGATATGATGATAAGATCGCCCCAAGATGAAGTAATAACCATCAGAACTGCAATGATAAGACGGCTTTGAACTATCGTACCGATTTCACTGACAATTACTTCCCGCAAATGCATTCCGGTGCTTTAACTCCTTCGGTAGCTGGATTTTCGATTAAAACTTTGATCAGCCAATATCACAGGGTATAATCGATTCCGCTAATTTTCGCTTCCTGCAGAGACTGTCCCTCATATTTGGCTTCCGCCGAGAATGTCCGCGAACTATTGCTTCCTGCAGAGACTACTGTCCTCGAAAAATGGCTTCCTGCCGAGACTGTCCGCGCGACTCTGCTTCCTGCCGAGAAGTCTCGGCAGGAAGCAGAGTCACGCGGACAGTCTCGGCGGAAGCCAAATATGATGTACAGTCTCTGCAGGAAGCGAAAATTAGCGGAATCGATTATACCCTGTGAATATACCACCAGTTTTTGTCAAACAAAAAGCAGTTCCATAGTCTTCAGAGTTAAATCGGCAAAACCGCTGTGCGGATAGCCTCTTCCAATCCTGGACCAGCTGAGCAACAAATTGAGCTGCGACACGACGAAACCAACAAAGTGGCATGTACTCCCAGCAGAGACTCAGATCAGCCTGGGCATCCGCCCAGACTTATCAGACTCTTTGTTATCAGCAAGGAGGTAGCTGAGACCATCAGACTGTGCTGGTATGGGTCGGACGGAACGCGACATAACGGAATTGTGTGGACAATTCCAAACAGAAAGCCTTCAGAACTTGTTTACGATTCCATGCCCAGCGGGCACATGACGTCGAAATAACGTCGTACTGACGTCGATGCGACGTCATTACGTCGCATTGACGTCAACACGACGTCATTTCAACGTCATGTGCCTGCTGGGTGCTTTATATACGTAGTCTACAGAAATGATTTATCTTATAATATTCAGGCAATTTTGTGGCATCATTTCACAATTATCTCCCTATGAACCGTATCCGTTCAATCGCGGACTTAAAGGCGCGACATTAAATCGCAGTTTGTAGCAGGAAGAGGAATATTTAAAGTCGTCTGCAGTAATTCAAAATGGCGCCCAACTGTGAATTGAAAGAGGCAAATAATAAAGACTGATATTTATAATTTTCTGCGTTGGATTTCGAGTGTTTAATTGAATAATTGATAAAAATTGATAGTTTCGAAGCATTGCCACTCGTGAAAAAATAATTTAGCTGGTGAATCTTGTAACATGGTAATATTTTTCAGGCTGTTATGCCAATTATTCATGGCTATGCAAGGAATTGTACCTCATGCCACCATTGTACAGCATCAAATATCCGTCCTCTTAACCTCACTGTTTATATCATTTCCATGTCTAAATTTTTGTTTCGGGCAAAAGCCTGGCAGTTGGTAAGCCCAAGCATCAGGAGTGAGCATGAACCGGTACGGACTGGTGCACCAGTAACCAGTCCATATCATTCCGTGCTCATTCCTATTGCCTAGGCTTAGCCAGGGTTTGCCTCTACGTTGTCCGCGCATTGTCTGCGGAGTTCGATTTTCGGCAGAACTTTATGGCGCTGTTGATCCCCATATTAATCAGTACTGTGGCAGTTTTTTTCCTTTTTGCTTATGGAGGCGCAACCAACCTCAATCTTCTTCAAGTGGGTCGGCGCTGTCCATTTAGTTGATTTCTTCAGACTTGACGGACGCAATTTCACACGCAGATCATACAAACTCTCACTCACGCAGGCAGACAAATCAAGATTGGTTGTGGAATAAATTCTTTTGTGACTTCATCTTTAATACTATAAACTGATTTTAAACTATCTGTCGTCTGCACTGAAAGATTTTTTTTTGTCTCCATAGCGGTTCATGAGCTAGTAAGATTGATCGCGCATACAAAACATATGATAAGTAGAACAAGATATGCATGCAAATTAACTGACTCACTGTTATGGCTTGACGATCCCCGTTTTTAAGTCTATCGCAGGTGCCTGCCTTAAAACTAGTCCTGTCATGAGTACACTGTAAAATCGCGCTTAGCTATAAAACACAAGTGGTTACATGTTTAGGTGTAAACATGTTTAGGAATATGTCATATAGCTAAACATGTACGCCTTTTCTATTATTTTCCCGGACAAAGTCTGCTAAACACGTTTTATTCTGTTACGCGTTTCGGATGAATCCATTGTCTCTTTTCCCCGTTGAAGAACGAAAAAAAGAGACGAAAATGTTGACAGAGGAAATTTTCAAAATAAAAGGTAGATATAACCAGTTTTGTACATGTTTTATTTCTAAACATAAACTTAAACATGTTACGATTTAAACACATAAAAAATCGGACTGCATTTGTTGCATTGATTCTAAACACGTTTTTTACAATGTACCCTTTCTTGACCAGGGAAGTATATATTCTGCCATTTATTTATCGCCCTTTGCCAAATATTTGCTTCCCTTATCAAGTCTTGGCTAACATTTTAAACAACAATGATGAAAACAGCTGAATTTTCAAACAGCATAGATCCTGATGAGGTGGCTCATGATGAGCCACCACATCAGGATCTATGCTGTTTGTCCTATAGTCTTTGAATTCTCAATATGATATAGCTTGGATGAAACCTCCTTTCAGACGTAAATTTTGTCGTCTGCTTCTTTTTACGCTAAAAATGTTGAGGGAGATGGCCTATACTGTATCTCATCTATGCTTTAACTGCAGCAAAAACATATCTAAAAACGGTTTTGAACTGTGAAATGTTTTATAGTGATGCCATTTGTCTCTAAAACAATAAAAACCGAGCAAACGAACTTCTGTTCGAATTCACATTTCCAAAACCAAGCCCTCTTTAAACAAGTATATATTCTTCCATTAACTGTGCATAAGGTAAAATCATTTATTGTGGGACATTGAGCATGTGCGATTTTGTTTGTGGGACTATGTAACGTGTTGAGTTGTCGTTGCATTGGCTAGTTATACACTATCAGATGCCTTTTGATTGACATTCTGGGTGTGGCTTGGAAAGGTGAATCGGAGAGACACGGACAAATTCGTTGCCAGGAGATACAAGGTATGGATTCATTCCCTTGAGCCTCCTGGGGAGCATCGTTATGAGAATTGGACAGAAAAAAAGAAAATGTATCTTTACAATCCAAAATGCTACCTTTGAGTATGTTTTGCTGGGTCAAAGAAAATTGCGTTTTCAGAGAAAAGTACCGAAATTGGCAATGTAAATAAGAAATCTTATGGTGAACTGTAAAATGTATGGCATGAAGTAGTCGCTTGCCTAGCCTTTGGCAAGACGTAAAATACGATCCACAGACAGAAACTTATTTTTAATTTATTATCTAAGCATGGGAAACTAAAGCATTTTCAAACTAAGCCGTTTTAAACAAAAAAAAAAAACTACCTGAAAGCATGCGAATTACATTCGCCCAGACCACAGCGCACATGCACAGCCTAGTACTATTTCACTACAATAATCTTCAAGGACCATGATGCGCAGTTCACATATGCTGGATGGCTGTATGACTTGTAAGCCGATGGCAGGGTGATTATGAATGGCCTTATGCATTGTAATCCTGTTTACAAACTGTTGAAAAGAATTCAACCTTCAGCAGGGTTCGAACAGAAACCGTCAGCTTAGAAGGCCAGTGCTCATATTAAGTCACTGAGCTACTGGGCTATTCCTCAAACAAAACGTATGTAATGCATGTCCGCATTCTATACACAAAGGGTGGTACAGACAAGTTCGAACACTGGTATGAAGCTTGACCCTGTATTGTGTTCTATACTGCTTTAAAGTAGTTGATGGATTAAAGGTGTTTATATGTGTACACCTATGTCTATATGTGTACAGCTCCATGTTTTTCACTATTTCAACAAAGGGAAACAACTTTTGTTACTTCCTGTTTACTTGTTTGGACGACTTAGCTCTCTGAAATAGGGCCGTTTAAAAGAAACAGTTTGCTCTCCTATAAGACAGATTCTTAAAAGAGTTTATCCCCATGGAGAAGAGAGACAAAAATGCAGAGTCGCTTCCGTTCGCCGGAAAGAGATAACACTGAGTTTCTAGTCTCTCTTGCATAAGGGAGACCACTCAGTCAGATAAAAATATTTCTTCCGTGGGCAAATTCATTCCACTGTGAGAAGGGAGATGATACATATAAATGAGCCGCGACACGAGAAAACCAACAATGTGGTTGTGCGCACAGCGCAGACTCAGATCAGCCTGGGCATCCGCCCAGTCTGATCAGAGTCTTCGCTGTCCGCATGAAGGTAGCTTAGACCCTTAGCTTCCTTTTAAGCGCTTAGGGAGGACTGTGATCAGATTGGGCGGGTGCCCAGGCTGATCTGAGTCTGCGCTGGGCGCACAACCACATTGTTGGTTTTCTCGTGTCGCGGCGCAAATCATATGATACATATATGTCCTGCCGGGCCGCGTAGCGCAATCGGTTGGGCACCTGACTCATAAGTCAGTGGTCATGGGTTCGAAACCCGGTCTGGCCACATACTTTCGTTTCTCCGCTGATTCAAGAAGGGCAGTTGTCAGTTACTGGCGGAAGTATGTGCACTTACACGTAGTACTGGTTAACCGATTAGGAGGTCTAAGCCTGCCCAGGAATGGTGTGGTTAGGTTAACTGACCGTCCCGACATGACCTTAGTTGTTTCCCGAGGACGTTAAGCATCAAATCAACCAACCAACATACATGTCCTCCTGGAGGCGAATAAAGTTCATACTAGTGTTTAAAAAAGCAGACGACAATCAGAAAACAGAACTTATATCTGCAAATTTTCGAAAAAAATGTTTCATTTAAGTTATATCATATTGAGAATTCAAACACTAATGGAGCCCAGGTAGCTCAGTAGGTTAAGTGCTGGCCTGCTGATATAGCGGTCCCTGGTTCGAGCCCAGCTTTAGGCGGGGATCTTTTCAATCGCAAATGGGGTTCCATTGCGCACAGCCTTTCATTATCATCCAACTATCGTTCTGATATGACTCAAATACTGTTAAAAAGGACGTAGAATACATCCATCAAATACTAGAGGGCAAACTGTAAGCTCGTATATCATATTGAGAATTCAAACACTAGAGGGCAAACTGTGTAGACCCAAATGAGCCGCTTTATCTGGGTCTACGCTGCTTCCAAATTCAACTTTCGTTTTTGACGCTTCAAGGATTAAATGTTATGTCATGAGACTTATGACCCAGCAGAAGGCGTTATTCAAGGAGAAACACTTAACCCATCATTCTTATATTATGATTAATATTCAGTAATTATTATTTTGACGTATCACGTGGTATTATAACTAACAGCGTACACATTGTTTTAACGTTTTAAGTGCGTTTAGAAGTTACTATTCTTAATGTCAGTTTTTGTTAATTTGTGATATTCTGTTGCTATTTTATTTTTCGGATATACATATATTGTATGTGGGATTAAATTTCGGACACTCGGACACTATGTATCGGGGTCTTCCGCCCAAAGTGGTACGGTATAACTATATATTTCCTCTTATTTTAATATTCATACTAGCAGCCTAGAAACACGGCTGTCGCTGACATTTAGTAGTTTCTCTGTTCTTTATTTCATATCACAAGTAATAATGATAATAGCGTACATATAAAAACAAGCTAGCTTCCTATAGATGGTAGGGGTTGGGGGAACTTGAGCTTGATACCTGTTTATTTGGTTATAGGATGAGGATTTCCAAATTCCAAAATTATCCCAAATGTACATGTCTTGTGTAATTCAACATTAAGGGGGATTTTTCTCTTCCAAAACAATACCAAATATCTAGATCCGTCTTACAAGATGGATCTAGTTATTTGGGATTTTTTAGAAGGGAAAAATCTCGTCTTAGAGTAAATACTATAATAGTTCTGAGATAATTTCTCTTAATTGCTTACAATTTGCGATAGTTTCAGCATCTTGCCTTTGTAAGATCTGGATATACAATTCTTCATAAAATAAATGTGACTAAGCGGAGTATTTATTTGTTGAGCCTTGGTTGGTCAAGGTGTCTGTCAGGGAAATGGGGAACAGGTACCGCCCCACCCCGCAGGAGATACTCGGGGTTCTTTAAACCATACTTATAGAGACGAAACCGTATAAAAACCGAGTCTATTGAAAACACACAAAGCCTTGTTAATTTCCTTCTATCATGCTGTGAATTGGAAGCGTCAGTATTTATATCTTCTGGTTTGTGTTTCTTTTACTAGTAACAAACTTCTGATTCCTGTTATTACAATGCCATAAGCATATCGGGGGTATCTTATTTAGCATTCTTCTGTCATTGAATTATGAGAAAAAGCTAACTTGGTACGACATAAATGTGAAGAAAATTGGCTCATTGCTGTATTACCATTCTTTGGAGCATTCCAGGTTCGGCTTCAGCTTCCCAGAGCTACCCAAAATATTCCGACAGCCGTGTATGGGGCAAACATTGTAGACCCAGATCAGACTGCTCCTGAGGAGCAGTCTGATCATGGTCTGCACTGTTCGGCAACTTTTCCAGAAACTGTTCACACTTATTCTAAGTTCAAAGACAGAAGAGACGATCACAGAAATTCAAATATAAAGCACGAATATTCAGAGAAAGTGCGGCGCCTTGCGTTTTGTGAAGGCGGCGCACTGGTATTTCTCTGCTGTGCCTCCATTTTCACTGTCAGCTGATGTCACATGTTGGGGAAAATTCTATCATTGCAACATGATAAAAATAGCATAACAGAGTGGCATACTGCTTTTAAATTCCATTTTCTTTCATTTGCACTTTTCTGCATCACTTGTAAAGTGTCTTGATTGTGCGTTCGTTTTAGGCAAAGAACACGGATGCCTTCTACTTCGCCTACGCCCTGGACTTTTCATGTCCGAGTTCCGTCCGGTTTTAATTACTCATTTTGACTCTGCAGGGTTTTCAAGATGTGAATTACTGTCTTGTGTCTAGCTTTGAATCCTTTCATCTTTATTGCCATATAATTCATTTTTCCACCAAACATTTAAAATCACAGCTTTTGAGAAAATACAAGATACATGCACTGACTTTCAGAACATCCAAAGTGCTGAATGGCAGATAAGACAGGTACACTGTAAAAAAAAATACCGTAGATTTTACGGTAGAATAACTGGCAACCAGCTGCCAGTCCCTTTCCCGTTATTTTACGGGCGTTTGCCTGTAAGACATTTTCGGAAATCACGATATGGTAGTCTTATGTTAACTGGTCGCACTCGAAAATAACTTTATAGTTTTGAAG
The DNA here is from genome assembly GCA_963989385.1 of Ctena decussata. Taxonomy (NCBI): domain Eukaryota; kingdom Metazoa; phylum Mollusca; class Bivalvia; order Lucinida; family Lucinidae; genus Ctena; species Ctena decussata. The sequence continues at coordinate 25,302,364 of OZ022510.1, forward strand.
GGCTATATGATTAAAACAACACCTGGTCTAATATATCTTGCTGCGCGTCATGGTTCCTGCATTTTTACGGGCGCCCGTAAAAATAACGGGAAATGTACTGGCAGCTGGTTTCCAGTTATTCTACCGTAAAATCCACGGAAATTTTTTTACAGTGTATTCATATGACAGGTATTCATATGAAAACATTTCTAAGAACTCTCTCTCTCTCTCTCTCTCTCATATATACTGGTCTGCTGTCTTTTTCTTGAAACTGACTTGCATGGCTTTATGATTTGTAGTACAAGCATTTTGACATGCGTTATTTGCACCTTCTTCTGTGATTTTATTACGGGGCTGGATGCCAATCATTGCTCGTGTAATATGTTTTCGTTTTGCTTCATAACACCTGTAATTAACACCTTAACAAGCACAAGATTGACAAAAATTACTGAAAGTTAACGTGTATCCTCTTGCGACTAAGAAAGCAGATTTCGAAGTGCCTGATGCTTGATTTTTGCTAAAACTCTTGATCTGTTGCAATTATTCAGGTAAGAGTCTTGGCTTTGACGATAATTCTGATTTATTTTGTCATAACACATAATTGTGATTACGTACACTACTTTCAAGAGAGGCAAGGCATTTTTATCTTTGCAGAGCCCTAGATAAGAGGGGTATTTGAAGATAATTGAGCGATAATTTTATTTCTCATTGAAACCATATGTTGTGACCCCTCATCTGAACCGTCTCGTTGATGAGGGGTCACAACATATGTTTTTTATGCAGAAATAACAAAAATTATTCCTAATTATCATCAAATACTCCCTCTCATATAGGGCTCTGTCTTTACTGGGGATCAATTCTTGCCTACTCAGGGAATTAAACAGGAGGTCAACAATGATGTCTGCCTTTGAGAAAATGGCGGAAAACGGGCGGGAAAAAAAACAACTTAAAAAGGGACCACAGCATAGGTTTCTTTTGAAACACACACACACACACACACGCGCGCGCGCGCACGCGCGCGCACACACACAAAATGTCGCTATTATCTGGCGATCTGCTTTTGTACAATGACATTACTAAATACGGAGCATCCCTGTCGCCAAACTTCATGAAATTATTGGCAATGTACTGCAAATCCCACCAATCCTAACAATATTTCTTAAGGTCAATGGGTAAGACTTTTCAGAAGCAGCAACTCTACTGTTTACTTTTTTCCATACTTCTCAATAGGGTTCCTTTAAGAGTAGACCCCATTTTGGAAGGCGTTCGTCGCCAAGGGAAGCAAACAGAAAGTAACAAAAGTTGTCTCCCTTTCTTATGAGGCGGAAAACATGGGGGGATTTACCCATACGCTTAAAACAGGTATGCAGCAAATGTTTAAGACATTTCACAGATTTACGTTCTAGTGGAATCGGGGGGGAATACATGAAAGAGAGCTTGTCTGTTACATCAATTATTGTTTGTTTGTTGCCATTTGTGTTGCCTCATTAGACCTAGCTACCTTTAAAACAGAAAATGCGAGTTGAAATAAGAGATTTTTCGTAGAAAAGTTGTGCCGTTCGGATTATCTCCCTTAGTTGAATGAATTCGATGTGATTTTATATAAATATTGAAGGACTCCTATCGTGTTAAAACTAAGGATACAAGGAAAATATACCTTATTTGTTTTACATGTTTAAATAAAATTGATTCTGACGTGATTTTTCATTTGATTAATGGAGTAGTTGAAGAGTTCTTTCCCTTTGGTTTTCTTCTGCGAAGGTAAGTTCTTTCGATAAATATAAATCTCCTTCTGATTCAAGATAATAAATTCGCTTTGATATGTGTAATTCATATGATGGTTGCCTGCTGAGCTGTTAAAGTAAATTTCATTTGAATACTAATTTATGGTTTACTGTAGTTTTCTAAACTGATAAGCATTTGAAGTGTTCATAACTTGCGGGCAGACTTGAAAACTATAATGCTTAAGACTCGTTCCTAGAACTCATCTTTGCTAGTCCTGACACATTAAGTCAGACTGCATCCAACTCTTTTACCGTCCTCAGTGATCCCGACCCAGCTTGTCTCGCGAACCTCATTTACGGAGTCCTCTACCCCAACCACTTCATTTGCGGTAAATTCAAGCATTTTCACAACTACTGAATTACAGCAGTTTAATTATACCGTCATCAAAATGTCAAATTTTGCTTGCTGTTTAGTTCAAATTTTACTGTTATGCAGTATGCATGCAATCTCCCTACCCCACCCACTCTGTCAGCAGTAGTGTACTTTGACAAAGCAAATGTTCGACTGAAATAAATCTACTGTGTATACGTAACATGACATTACGTGAATGTCAAACTATTTTTGCCTGCTGTTTTAAGGTTTTAATGTCAACATCAGAGGTTAAATATGTCAAGCCTCATGACTCAGCTACTGCAGGCATTTATACGTTTTCATCCAATTTATTCATTCGTTGATTCTCCAGAGTAAATGTTTATTTTAGGGACGGTTCAATATAGTTGAGGCGCGTCACCTGAAAGGTACAATACGGTAAGCACGAACCGCGGCTACTCAGATCAGCATGAGCATCTCATAAGTCAAATCAGAGTCATTCCTTTGTATGAACAGACAATATACAATCCTGAGGAATCCATATGGTAGAAAGCGAAGACTGTTTGGTCAGGCTGAGTTGAGCCATTAATGTTCGTACATACCACAGGGTATAATCGATTCCGCTAATTTTCGCTTCCTGCAGAGACTGTACATCATATTTGGCTTCCGCCGAGACTGTCCGCGATCTCTTACTTCCTGCCGAGACTTCTGTACATGATAAATGGCTTCCTGCAGAGACTGTCCGCGTGATTCTGCTTCCTGCCGAGGCTCTCGGCAGGAAGCAGAGTCACGCGGACAGTCTCGGCAGGAAGCCATTCTTCGAGGACAGTAGTCTCGACAGAAAGCAAAAGTTCGCAGACAGTCTCGGCGGAAGCCAAATATGATGTACAGTCTCTGCAGGAAGCGAAAATTAGCGGAATCGTTTATACCCTGTGCATACGGGGAACCCTGGAGGCTTAGTTAGGAGCTTGTCGTCTAGAAGCTTGCGACCCGGTCTCGAATCTCATCGGAGACATAAATCTTTCCAACCGTAAACATGGTTCCATTGCGCTAAACTTTTCACTTCCACCTTTCCATCGGCTGCATATGACTGAAATACTGTTGCAAGGATTGTTTGCTACAAATGATCCATCTTTCTTAAGGGCGTAGCTACCTATACGCAAATACGCAGGTGCGTATTGAAATTTTGTCAAATTGACAAAATTTCAACACACACCTGCGTATTTTCATGCTGAAATGTTGTTAACTGGGCATAATTTTAATGCTAACTGCCAACAGACCGAAAATTTAATATATCTTAGCGGATTAACCCCCTGTCATTGCCCTCAGTGAGTATAAAGCATAATTGTGCGTACAGTGAAATTGCCCCTAGCTACGCCCCTGTTTCCTTTTTTTGAGACGCTGCTCAATACGGTGTGAAATGACAAGCTTTGTAAACGGCTGAAACGATTAAATATTTATGACGATCTTTAATTTCTATGTACTTAATATCCAATTAATGTTTTCATGGCTAGGTGTAGAACATTGTTTAAATAGGCCTTATTATTTGAAATTATCTAAATATTTGTTAAATATAGAGTTTCTTTCTGATAGAACTGTTAGAATACAGAGAGAGGCCCGGAGAGAGGTCAGCATTTGCTAGAAGAATTCATCGGGTATTACTACTCCGTTTCATATATTACCCAAACGGTTGAACTTGTGTAGTATGTACCTGGTAGGGCCTAACTAGTTGCCTTTTGTTTGCAAAGAACATTTGAATTTTAAATAACCACAATAGCAGACTAAAAAGCGTAATAGTTTTGACAGATCGTTTTGAAATTATGCATCAAATAATGAATGCATGAATGATTGATTCTGGCTCCCATAATGCCTTTCGGCAAATATGATCATGGTCAGGTTTTACCAGACTTGCGACCAGTGGAAAGTGAGACGTGCATGAAAAATACTTTCTCGTACACTTTCATCGAGTTTCCTGGTATAGCCCTGTTTCTGTGACAACCAATCAGGCGAGACATCATGTGCAGTCGTTAGCTTTATTGTAGCGACTGATGTGTAGCCTTTGAATCTGCATAGCTACCGTGCCTGGCATAGTCTGCAGGGCCGTGCTCGATTGGGCTGTGCGCATAGTCCGGATTTTCGGAACATCAATCGAGTGCTCTGGAAGTGTGTTCTGGAACGGTGCGCACTGTTCCAAACGAGAAGGTGGTGTGGACAGAACAAAATTAATAGTCAAAACAAAATGGCGGACAAGCAGACGACACGGGAAAATATATAAAGAAGATAAAGCTTTAAGCTAGTTTGATTAAACGAGAATTATTTTCCCTTAAAATTCAGATTGCATCACCCAAAATGTCGTCAAACAGAAGAGAATGTGTGTTTCTCAAAACGCCATCATATCATGATTGTTCAATAGCCGTGCATTCGCTCCATTCCTGCTCGTTTGGTATGCTCGATTTCGGTATCTTGCACAGTGCGCACAGCCCAATCGAGCACGGCCTTGCAGAATATACTCGGAGAATGCACTTAGCAAGACTGCCAGACCTATTTGCAGATGAGCAAAGGCAAAACTATCTTCCCCGGAAAAAAATAAATCCCTTATCTCTTCGCCTGATTTACAGCGATGGGGACTGGAATGGTATAAAATGCGTATCACAATAAAAGAAACAAGTAATGATATCCAGGGAAATGTTTGATGAACACAGAATCGATGCTTTACGTTGAGCCGATATGGTCGAGTCGGGTAACTTCAGACAGCGGATTGATTCGGACATACCATTGCAAACAGTGAAATTACGAATGAGACGGCTCATTATGAGCCGTCTCATCAGGATTTTCACTGTTTGCCCTGTCAGTTTTGTTTTAATTCCAAACAGCTGACATATAAAGTAAACAATGTCGCTGTCCAAATTTACCTGTTGTCCGAAGTTACCCGACTTGACCCTATATTTTAGTACCCGAATTCTAACTAGTAACCTTTTGCTTCTTTATCAGTGTGAAAATAAAAACCGATTTTATAACCATCCATTCATTTCGTGACAGATCGGCTGAGAAAATGAAGTCACGATACCGATATCTTAAATCAGGATAGCGTTGATTAATTAAAGATAATATTGCCTTTCGACATGCATTGGTACGATTTAGTTTGATGCATTTATATCGGAATTCCAGTATCTTAAGGTGAATGGGTACACTTTCATGGGAAACAACTCTGTCATTTTCATTTTTGCCTTCTTTTACAATGGGGGCCAACTATTATTGGATAGGATTTACTCCTCTAGAAGAAAATCCTTTCATCAAGAGCAGGCAGTACAGTGAAGCAGACAGACGTCACAGTAGTTGTTCTTTGCAAAGGGTGGAAAACTGGAAGTGTGCTCAAACACCAACAAGATGGGAAGCACCTGGCTAATAGGTTCCTGGCGCCCCCAGTTTGTATGAAAACTGCTATTTGCATGATAACCGTTAATACTATACACTAAACTCCGTTGAAAGATTGGGTAGAAATACGGCCTTTCAATAGTATTTCGCCCACTTCTACAAGATGGGCGGACTGAAACTTGTTTCTGGGTTTTTCAGAAACATGCCACATGCGTCTTCAGACTTTTTTTCTCAGTAATATATGCCTAACATGCCTGTCGAAAACCAGACGTGGTTTCGATTGACTCGGACGGATCCGTTTGTTTATTCATTTCGAATAATCGCATTATAATGATAGTAATCAAATATAGATGAGCTTCTAAGCTTCTAAATTCTGAACGAGCTGCGTAGAAAATAACCACTCTGTGCAGACTGAGAAACTAAGACACAAGATTCCCCATGGACGGGTTAACCTTTGAAGCGTCAAAAAAATAAGAGAGAGATGACAAAATTTACGTCTGCAAAATTTCAAAAATGCTTGGCCCAAGCTATATCATATTCAAGTATCCTAGAGTATTGAGGGCAAACAGCATATACCCAGATTAGGCGGCTTATTATGAGCCGCCATATCTTGGTCTACGCTGTTTTTGAAATCAACTTTTTTTCTTTGGCGCTTTTAATAAGTTTAGAATCTTTGTTGCCAACAGAGCTCAGATAGTTCCCACGGAAATATTTCACCTGTTATACATTATTGAGTAGTAGTTATTGCTTGGCTGGGCAACAAGACTGGTCAGTTACGACATTTATCCCGAGGATACAATTTTAAAATGGTCGTTTTTCAATTAGAATTTTATGTATTAGTCTCGACACGAGAACTGTGCCGCCGGTGATTTAACAAGTATCGGCTTTTTGAAGAAAACAAAATTTGGACTGTAAAAATCTTTTCTGTTTTTAACCGCGTTTATAAACGCTTCAAGATTAATATTTTTGTCAGGAACCATCGATCTTGAATTCTTAAGTTACAAGGCACCAGAGGAACATGGAGGCAACGCCTTATTTTTTTCTGGCTTTCAAATGTCAGCGACGCATTCTTTTGATTCTCATTTGAAATGGGCTGCATTTTCGGTGATCGCTGGATAGATGACTTGTGGTTTACGGCCCTTTCAACAATATCAGATTCAGTCATATTGAGCCGATAGAAGGTTGATCATGAAAAGCTGTGTGCAAAGGAAACGCAGTTTACGGTTGGACATAATTCCTCCAGCGGGATTACAATCCGGACTGCTTGCTTAGCGTCTTCGCTTAACCCACTGAGCTACCGTAGCCAGCCCCGGATCCAGGGGTGGGCTTTGGGGCTTCAGCCCCGCCATCTGGCCGTGGTTAGATCAAAATATATATTGTGATATCTCATTAGAATCGCCTCGGCGACACAACATATATTTCAAGGTTAGATATCACAACATATATTTCGAGGCAAAACGAACATTATATCAATGATTTTCATCAAATTGATCCCTAATTATGTCATGTATTTTCAAGCCCCACTCCCCGCCCCACCACACCTACACAGATACATTTCGGCACCTCCCAGCCCCTTGCCCAGTTATCCAGAGCCCCACCATTACATGGTGGTCTGGATCCGGGCCTGGTAGCTCCTTTGTTCATGTTCTTCTTCGACGTGAAAGGTTCAAAGACCTATCCATAACAGACGCCCCAGAGTCTGATACACAGTACAGTTTAGGGTATTACTTATATTAATCCTGCACAAGTTTCGAAAGATAACAGGGTTACGAAGATGACTAAATATGTCCACTTGGTGACCTGTTTCCCTGTGCCATAGGTTGTGAAAAATATCGACATTTTCATGATAACAAGTGACACAAAATTGCTCGGGGACAAAATGTTAACTAGCTTCGTTTCTTATTTCGTGAAAACTCGGGATTGAATATAGAAATGATATTTCGTGAAATCAGTATTAGCAAAACTGAAAATGGAGCTATTTTTCCAACACCTGGATTTATTATTCTCCTGCGAAATTAGATTATTTACTTGGTGAAATTAAGCTACAGGTTGGTGCGTCTGAAAGAGATGAAGCGATGTGTAAGAATGGGATGTAGGATGTTTATTTGTTAAGAAAATAGACAGAATAATAGATCTACCTTATACCTCGGTCAAGCCGTAAGCAAATTATTAGGTATTTCATAAAGACTCACAAAAGGTTGTAAGTTAAGAGGCTGTTATATGATGCTAATTGTTGTGTTATTCGACAAAAAAGCGTGATTTTACAAATATTTTGAATAGTTTAAACACAGTTTTGTGGGTATACTATGATTAAGATTGTCAAAATATGGAAACAGGTTTGATATGGATGCTTTCTCTTGAAATGGTGAATTAGCGGAGAAAAATACAAGTTATACAATAATAATTTAAATAGTATATGAATACATATATTGGGGAAAATGGTTTTAATGGTAAATTAGAAAAGTATTTCAAGAGAAATCTTGCTGTAATTCTCTTAAAATATAGCTAAACGGGGATTAAGGTACTTATGGCGTGTGCGAACAGTGAAACTCGGATCAGCAATTGCATCCGCGCAGTCTGATCAGGGTTTTCGTTGTTCGTTGCATAATTGTCAGAATGTTTGGATATAAGGCAAAAGGCGAACGACAGTGGAGTTCTTGATCAGATGATACATAGTGACACGTTGAATTTTGCACTTGTATTTCAACTTAGGACTAAGTGCATGGACAAATTACTATGACAATTAGGATCAAGTATACCCAAGTTGTGATTGAAGTGACTAGATGGAAATTTATGAAAACGATACTATAGGATGGCTTTGCGTGGTTCGTAGGTTAACTCCTAGGAATTTCTCTTCAGTGTGACGTTTAAACAGTTAAAAGGCTCGATTTAAATATGTTATATGTGTGCTCTGTTTTAAACTACATGTGTGATGGATATTATTTACTCTAATGTGCTTAAAAATTAGGACACCTAAAATTAATGGTTTTAGTTCCCCCAATACTTAAGCACATTATGGTAACTCGTTTTACTGGGTCATTCGTTGAAAATCCAGCATTTTTTTTTTTAGATAAAATGAATGAATCACTTCGTGTTGGAAAATAGACATTTATACATGAGGTCTGCCCAGCAATTGCATAAAGCTCTTGCTGTCGGGTGTTAGAACTGTTTGTTTACAATACCAGTGAACTTTTCTTACTGTAAAACGATTTATATTAATACAAAATTTTGTAACACCAGTGATACAAATTTATTAAGTCAATATAAATATAGTTTTATCTGTGTCAGGCCTCATTGAGATAAAATTTGACAAACTTTAAAGGACTGGTACTGAGTAGATATACGATATAAAGGGATGCATTGATATGTTCTTACACCTTTGTATAGCTAGATTTATAAAATGACTGCTGTACGACTAGCTAAACCACACCCGCATTGACTGTCCGTAGTAGAAAGTACGGGTACGCTAAAGGCTGCCCGTACGGCTAGCCATTGTCATTCATTATATTGGAGACAATCGATAAGGGTAATATTACCTGCCCATTAAATGAGAAAGACGACTCCCTATCTCTGGCAGAGAAATTCCCTTGGAAATAGGAAAACACTAAAACAAATAGAATGTTTGCATGAACAGTGTATTGCTAAAATTGACTGTTATAGTAAGTTTAAATGTTGGGACACCATGCCCAGTTACTGTTATTTGGATGGGGTGGGGTGGGGCTGCGGTGGGCAGTTAATTTACTGACTGCAGGCGGATCAAACATTGGTGAAATGGCAGAGAGTGTAGGCAAACAGTGTAGACACAAATCAGACTGCTCCTTAAGGGAGCAGTCTGATCCGTGTTTACACTGTTTGCTCAAGGGCTACTGCTAATTACGGTATATCAGGAACTTAAAACTAATTATTTGAAATTGAAACCTTTAATATCCATCTTGCATGATATTTAGTAATTAATAAACATTAACAAACGATCTGCTGTAGAAATGTTGTGGGGTCACATGCAAGTATTATACAGTGGTACCATGGCTCTAGTTGTGGCTTTAGGTGAAAGGGTCTGAGACTCTGCCAATTTTATGTTGGGCTCCCTTCTAAATGGGGGTAAATCTACAATTTTCAATACCTATGCATGGGTAAATGACCGTTTGTGGTGGAATTTAATTAGAAACAGCTAATTGGAGCCGATTCTAAGAAGACCGTACGGCAAGGGAACCATTATAAAGTTTTTACTTTGAACGCCATTTGGAATCGCCTGACTTTCAGTAACTCCCAGTATCACACATTTTTCGCGTGAGTGCATGCCAGCGACTGTGTATGGAAAAATAAGAAAAAAAAATGCAGTGAAAAAATGCCAAAACTATTACTTGGAAGTTTACTTATCTGAAGCTTCGCGGTATACCCAGCAGAATATCAAATATTGCGCCACAGGAGTCGAAGCTAATGAGCTTAAAAGCTGGTTTGACCGGAGGGGGAAATCTGACAACCGCGATACAATAGGATGGACCTATGATATTGTCCGTATTCTATTAACCCTACTCATTGGGACATTGTAGATCTAGTTTCCTTGCAAACATTGTAGTCCCAGATCAGACTGCTCCTGCAGTCTGGTCAGGGTCTGCAATGTTTGCCATTCGCCAGGTTTTGATCATATGGAGTTATTTGGAGTGCAAAATCGGTGTGCACAGATTGTTGCATAATTATAGTAAAGTGACCCAATTTCTATCGTATTTTCGCTGCATTTAGGATTATTACGGATAATTGGAAATGCCGAGACAATTGTGTATTTATCTATGAAACTTACACAAATTGAGGTTCTTTCATTGTTGTTCCCATTCTCACTTCTGCATTCCACTGGACAATACACTGCACAATAAGAGGATATAAAGTTCTAAAAGATGGATGTTAAACTTGGATTTATTTGGATTTTAACATTGACGTTGATAAAGGTATGTATATCTTGTAACTGCATCATAGTTAGTGATACTTTAGAGCAGGGGAATGGTAAGACCACAGTGGGTAAGACTTCATGTTCTTCTAGGTTTAGAGCACTAATTTTTTGTGCACATGCTAGTTGTGCTCTGCATAACCTACATGAGGTGAGTGTTGTTGTTGTTGTTGCTGTCAATGTTCCGCCGCTGACTTGGTGCTCCAAGCACGAGCAGAACTCTTGTTCGGTTGAATTTATGAAAAATCCTCTATTTAACTCTAACACGCTTTGAAATACATTTGGCTGAAAATGTTTGTGAGAAAGGCAGCTGTTCTAGCCGTGGTCCGTATATGTAGCCCTGAGTCTACCCTTACTAGAAACTGTCTTTAATAAACGCACCGTCCATTGCCACAGCGAAGACTTTGACCAGTCCTCGTATCCAATCATTGAAGCTATAGAAAATAGATATTCAGAACACAAAGCACATTTTCCTTGCCACGGTCTAATTAGTGATCTTAGCAATTCAACTTTGCATAATACTTCACCATAATACTTCACCATAATACTTACTTGATGTCAAGTTCTTTATGTTTGATTTGTTTGTCTTTCTTAACAGAGTGAAAATTGGGGTAGTACCTATATCTCTTTTCAAGAAATATACACATTTTCGCGTTATGTACACATCAGTTGACAAATGAACAAATATTTGCTTATGACACCTTTGTAGACTATCCGACACTTAATCGAGATATTTTACTATTTTTAAGAAACTACAGATTTGTCCTCCATTTTTTTTTCAAGATTAAAGGGTATAGGTAACAGTTCCCTGGTCAGTGCAAACACACACACACACACACACACACACACACACACACACACACACACACACACACACAGAGAGAGAGAGAGAGAGAGAGAGAGAGAGAGAGAGAGAGAGGATCTGATGCAAGTTTGATCTTCTTAGCTCACCTTCAAGAAAACAAAGTTAATGCCCCTTTTCGTCTTTTTGTGCTATTAAAGAATGTCTTAGTTTGTCTTTGAATGAAAGTCTCTAAGGGGATTGTGTGGGGTTGGGGAATGGCTGCGGTTGATGCACAAGAATGCTGTTTGCTTTGAAAATGGTCGTAATATTCAAGATCCGAATCGACTTAGTTGCAGATCCAGTAATTACCCTTGCTGAGAATAAATTAATATAACGATTCAGTGCAGAAACTGATTAAGAATTCACTTTTTGTGTGCCATAATGTCACTAAATATACAGACAGATGTTTTTAAGCTAACAGTGTAGACTCTGATCAGACTGCTGCTATATAGCAGCAGTCTGATCAGGGCCTGCACCGTTTGCCGTTCTGTCTGCATCTCCCCCACCCCCCTCCCCCCACCCCAAACCCCACTCCCACAAAAAACCTATAACCGGTAGTAACGCCAGCTCGTGTATTCTAATATTTTAAATTTGATGCCCTAATATTTCTTTAATTACGGTGATACAAAGATAATATCTCAATGATCAAAGATGCCGTTAACTAATTCCCTGCAATTCCAAGGTTCTTGTAAATATTTAAAACAAAAAAAATAAAGATAATTAGAAACCTATTGTAATCAGTATAGAGATTGAAAGATGCTTATCTGCAGTGCAAAAGGATATTCGATGGAAGCTTGGATGCATGCATGCATGGATGAATTGCGATTTTACGTCTTTTTCAACAGTATCTCAGTCATATCTGAAAGGCTCTGTGTAGTGGAACCCTGTTTCCGGTTGAAAATGTTTCTCCTTTCCGCGACGATCGAACTCAGGACCGCTGGGTAAATTGCTCGAAGGAATGCGAGGAGCAGTCTGACCAGAGTCCGGTCTGTTTGCCAACATCCTCACAAAATATAACCCTGTGATAGGATTTAGGTGAATCGTTACACTTTTTATGGTAAGTAACACTTTCATTAATGCCGCTTTCTCAATGAGGATCAACACTTACAGGATAGAATCGGCCCCCTTTCTCTTGTGACGAGAAAAAACCTAGAGCTGTGCACACACCCCTCTAGTGGCGTGCATGCGTTTGAAAAAAAAATGGTTGAGGTCCTCAATTGGTCCTCAATTGGCAAGTTGAGTAGAAAAAAATCAAAGGCCTGATTGCCCTGCATTATTTATGGATTGTGGAAATACTAATAAAATGACACGCTACCTTTTAATCAGACAAGTCCAAAAGCAGCAAAAGATATTTCACGGCGTAAAGAAAGATGCTTTTCAAGTTTCGACAATGGAAAGTATTTGACCAAGGATCCAGTCACCCTACATCTAATCCTAAGTCAGAGATATTTTAAGAGTATGGCCTTGATCATAAGATGAGTAAAGGGGTGGGAATAGTACTGCGAGCTTTGACAAATATATAGCATCGTACCAAATGTCTGGGTTAGGAAATAATAAGTCCTAAAATGTTGACGTAAACCTTTAACATAAAACAGAAAGATAGTACTATCTTTGGCTAGGACGAAAATTCAGATACCCGTGGAATTACAAAAATTGTCAAAAAAATCCTACTTAAGTACACGGTGTACCCAGTTCCCTAAAATGTATCACAAAATGTCCATAACTTTGCGTAATCAGACCAAGTTTTTGGTCTACGTGGTCAGACTGATTTTATTTTCAGTTGAATTTTTATTTTCAGTTGAATTTATTTGATGCAAACCGTTAAATAAGTTTTGAATCAAAACGTAGAATCTTCGAGGCGGTGTCACATATTATCAACTGAGGATGACTCATGATGTTATGTTCGCCATTTGTATGCAGGCCATTATATACAATTCGCCCGACTATTGTTACGAAGGGTATTAAAATCGAAACGGTTGACTACTTTTTGTGATAAATTGTTTCGATATGGTAAAACCCATTGCTGGGATACACGTTTTTGGAGGCTCTAGTTTCCATAAATGGGGAAGAAAGCTTAAGATATTCGGGGTACAGCGGGGATTGAACATGTTTCGATGCTCTCTCGCAAATGCACCGATGACTTTGGCACTGACATCCGTAAAGCAGAAGAACACTGTCTCTGCTGCACAGTAAGGCAATAACACCTCTGCAGAATTACATGTAAACTTTGACAGCTCTGTAGCAGTAAGGCACCCACTCCTCAAGCAGCACTTAGCAATGACATTTGTGCATCACAAAGGCACTGATTCCTTTATGACTCATAGCAGCAGAAAGGGAATACCTAGGTATTCCCTTACTGCTGCTATGGAGTCATTAAGGACTTTAAGTCTGAAATACGGCAGTAACTCCATAGCAGCAGTAAGCAGTCAGGTTATATTCCTCAGCAGCAGTCAGGAAATGACTCCGTAGCACAGTAAGGTAATGTCTCCTCTGCAGCGGTAATGTAATGACACCTCTGCAGCAGCAGCAAAACACTGACTCCTCATAATCTAAGGCAATGTCATCTTCGTATAAATATTGCAATGTATTGCAGCAGTAAGGTAATGGCACTTTTACATTACATAAGTATTGCAATGTATTGCAGTAGCGAAGAAATGATTCCTCTGCAGCAGTTTGGTAATGACACCTCTGCAGCAGTAAGGCAGTGACTTCTATGCAGCAGTAAGGCAGTGACTTCTATGCAGCAGTAAGGCAGTGACTTCTATGCAGCAGTAAGGCAATGACACCTCTGCAGCAGTAAGGCAGTGACTTCTATGCAGCAGTAAGGCAATGACACCTCTGCAGCAGTAAGGCAGTGACTTCTATGCAGCAGTAAGGCAATGACACCTCTGCAGCAGTAAGGCAGTGACTTCTATGCAGCAGTAAGGCAGTGACTTCTATGCAGCAGTAAGGCAGTGACTTCTATGCAGCAGTAAGGCAATGACACCTCTGCAGCAGTAAGGCAGTGACTTCTATGCAGCAGTAAGGCAATGACACCTCTGCAGCAGTAAGGCAGTGACTTCTATGCAGCAGTAAGGCAGTGACTTCTATGCAGCAGTAAGGCAGTGACTTCTATGCAGCAGTAAGGCAATGACACCTCTGCAGCAGTAAGGCAGTGACTTCTATGCAGCAGTAAGGCAGTGACTTCTATGCAGCAGTAAGGCAATGACACCTCTGCAGCAGTAAGGCAGTGACTTCTATGCAGCAGTAAGGCAGTGACTTCTATGCAGCAGTAAGGCAGTGACTTCTATGCAGCAGTAAGGCAGTGACTTCTATGCAGCAGTAAGGCAGTGACTTCTATGCAGCAGTAAGGCAGTGACTTCTATGCAGCAGCAAGGCAATGACAGCTATGCAGCAGTAAGGCAGTGACTTCTATGCAGCAGTAAGGCAATGACAGCTATGCAGCAGTAAGGCAATGACAGCTATGCAGCAGTAAGGCAGTGACTTCTATGCAGCAGTAAGGCAATGACAGCTATGCAGCAGTAAGGCAATGACAGCTATGCAGCAGTAAGGCAGAGACTTCTATGCAGCAGTAAGGCAATGACAGCTATGCAGCAGTAAGGCAGTGACTTCTATGCAACAATTTGGCAATGACAGCCATGCAGCAGTATGGTAATGACACCTCTGCAGCAGTAAGGCAGTGACTTCTATGCAGCAGTTAGGCAATGACAGCCATGCAGCAGTAAGGCAGTGACTTCTATGCAGCAGTAAGGCAATGACAGCTATGCAGCAGTAAGGCAATGACAGCTATGCAGCAGTAAGGCAGTGACTTCTATGCAGCAGTAAGGCAATGATCCCTCTGGATCCGCCACTGAATAAGATATCTTATATAGTATATAACATATAAGATATCTATAAAAACATATAAGATATCTTATATAGGATATGAGATATCTTATTTTAGCATATAAGATATCTAATATGTTATATGAGATATCTTATATGTTATATTAGATATCTTAATTGGCATATAATGACACCTCTGCAGCAGTGAGGCAATGACACCTCTTCAACATTTAGTCAGTGACAACTCTGTAACAGTAAGGCAATGACTCCTTCGCAATTGTAAGGCAATGACTTCCCTTCGACTGTAAGCCAATTAATTCTCTGCAACCGTAGGGCAATTGCACCTCTGCAACAGTAAGGCGATTATGAATACTCCTCTGCCACAATAAGGCAATGACACGTCTGCAACAGTAAGACATAGAGGATCTTACATGAGTGCTCATGTATTATTGAATTTATTAAACGAGTTGGGGAAAAAGATAAGATGCGAGGCTTTGCCGAGCATCTTATCGGTTTTCCCCAACGAGTTTAATAAATTCAATAATACAGGAGCACGAATGCAAGATTCTATTTATCATATGACACTACAATCGCATTTTATTAGCAAAATTTGCACTAAAGCGTCACGATTTCGCCATTAGAAAACGCGACGTTTTTATGGACGTCAACGTATAACGTTACGACGTAATTTGCATATTTAATCCACTAGTGGATTATGGTTTTAAATGCATGGCTTTATTACACTCTCAGATGATAAAATGGCTTATCTACAGCAGTTAGATAATATCTCTTCTGCAACATTAAGGTTATGACACTTCTGCAGGAGAAATGGAGTGACTCCTCTGCAGCAGAAAGGCAGCCGTAAGGTATATGTAATTAGTCTTAAGCACCAGTCAAGTAATGAGCTCTACAGCAGTTATGTCGGGACGTTCTGCAGCCACTGTTCGGCGCTCTGCTGCAATAAGGCGATGGTTCAGTGACTTGGTTAGAGGCGTCTGTATACATGTATGTCCTACCGGTTAGGTTATGGGTAGGCTAAAAGAAACTTTCTTAAACCATGTACACCTTCGTAATCCACCCCTTTCAAGCCATATGATCCGCCCAGCACACAACTCTCGTTATCTGCGATTTGATCAAGGTTACTTTGATGTAACCTGTGTATTACATAGAAGGTGGTGTACCGTCATGTTTATTAGTTCAGTATTGTTCCCACCACGTGGACCTGAACTTGTTGCGGAAGACAACGTAATAAAAGACATTAGACTTGGAATTTAGCTGAGGGGATTGTCTATGATAATGATGTTGTAACCGATGGCACCTACAGAGAGCACGGTAAGATTTGCAACTGCGTATATGACTTGCTTTCACTTTTCTGCATAACATTTACAAAAGCTTCATTCCTTCGCATTTTGTGGACTTTGATATGAGAGTGTGTGTGTGTGTGTGGGGGGGGGGGGGGGGGGGGGGGACGAGTGTGATCGGGATTGGGCGATGGTGCTGGATAACTTAACGTACCGAGGCATACTAATAGCTGGGTGTTTGCAGCAAGTTCTTTTGCTTTTCTCTCGTCTATCCTATCTTCCTTACCTTTCTCACTCCCCCCCCCCCTGGGAGACGGCTCGATATATACACGTACTGTCTCAAAGGGCCGTTAAACCTCAAACAACCAACCAACCAACGACTTTGACACTGAAGTCTGTTGGATGGATTGTTTTTTCGGCCATTTTAACAGTTATAGTTATATGGGTCGATAGGCAAATTGATGAGACGAATCACGATCTTTTGTCCTAAAACAATAAGCGTTGGTTGCAGAACCTGTTAAGCCTGTTTCACATCAGCCGTGCGATTTTTTGTTCGTACGATTTTGGAGGCCATGGGTGCCGTAGACAGATCGCAGACAAAATCGCAGTGCATCTGGGCGGGTCCATCGTGGTCTCAGAGATCGTAAGGCAGCCGTACGATGTTCGTACGTCTGTCTCACGGGTCGCACGATTTTGCAGCTTAAAAGTAGAAAAAATAAACAACATTTCGTACGGCTGTCGCAAGATGGCCGTGCAGCAGCCGTAGGACTGCCGCAAGACTGTCGTGAGACGGTCGTAAGAATTTGTCAAAACTCTTGCGGGCACCGTACGACGAACAAGAATTCGCAAGGCTGTCTCACGAATGTCTTACGATGACCGTACGTTCATCGTACGAATTCGCCTCGAATGGCGAATAAAATGCAAGAGCACCACCCGCAACCCTCGTAGTTTCACCATCGATTGTCGACACCACATTGGATCCTGATGGCTATCCCACAGCAGCGTATAGTCCTTCTAAGAAGGAGGCTCCTTGATGAAGAAGAGCGTCACGCCGCCATCCTGGTGCTGCTCATCCGAGCACGGCAAGGTAGAGGGGACATGCGAGGCGTTGGTGGGGCAAACCCTGGGGGCATGCTTCTTTTTTGGAGTCAAGACTGAGAGTACCGATTTACTTTTAAGGGAGACGCAAGTGACGCAAAAATCGTAGGACTGTCGTGCGCCTGCCGTGCGGCTGTCGTGCAGCTGCCGTGCAACTTGCGCGATTGTCTTACGATTCGCAACATTCTTGCGACAGCATTCTGTCAGGACGCACGACTGTCGTAAGATGCTCGTGCGGCTGTCTTGCGACCGTCGCACGACAAACGCAAGCAATGATTGACAGCAGCCCCGCTTACAAACTTGCGAACTCGTGCAAAATCGTGAGTCAATCGTGCGGTTGTCTCAAGACTGTCGTGCGGCAGCCTTGCGGCGTCCACAGATAGCAAAAAAATCGCAGAAATAATGTGCATGTTGAGAATTTAGTTTGCGACGTTGCGACGACCTTGCGACGTCTAAAATTCGTACGACGATCTTGCGGCTGCCGCACGAAACCCAGCGATTTTTGCCAGAAATGTGATCGCAGAGGGCCGTACGGCTGCCGTAAGGCTGATGTGAAACAGGCTTTACTGTTTTCTGTCTTAGCCTTGTCAGATAAACTTGCAATACAGTATTGCCATGACTTGAGCGGCAAGTAGGGTCAAGTCAGGTAAATTCGGACAACAGGTAAATTCGGACAGTGAAATTGACAAAAATAAGTGGGCAAACAGTGAAAATCCTGATGAGACGGTCGTCTCATCTGGGTTTTCACTGTTTGCAAGGGTACGTCCGAATTTACATGCTGTCCGAATAATGAGCCGTCTCATCAGGATTTTCACTGTTTGTCAATTTCACTGTCCGAATTTACCCTACTTGACCCTAGCTCTAAGCGACCTATTCTAAGCAGTCTTTTCCTTGAAAAGTCAAGGAAATGGCAATAACTATGGCCCACCAGGATCAAGTTGCGTGTTATTATTGTTATTAAAACGTTAGTTTAATTGCTTCGTGCTCAAAATTAATGAGAAAACTTTGCAATCATGTAAATTTAAACCCCTTTCTCGTCTGAGATTCGCAATTTGTTCTTTCATAACATGTGAAAGTCATGTTTCTCACTTTAAAAAATGTTAGCCGTTTTTGGTATCGTATTTCAGTAGTTATGAACGTTATTGTTCCACTGTTTGCCCTTTGTGACGTACCGTTTATAACCTAAATATTTGGACATCAGCATCATTTCGAGAATAAAAAAAAATCATCTTCAAATTGAGACAGTCGTCTTAAAAGGGAATGCTTTACAAAACTATTAGCAAACTACGCAGTCTAAACTATTAAGACCGATCGTAATGTTTGTTTGTTATTTACATGTACGTTACTTTATGACGAATTTAATTGTAATTTCTCAAGTTCTTCTGAAAAATGTTCATTTTTATTTCTATTTGATGTATGGCTGTACATTTCTTACCGTTTAGCCAAGTCTTTGTCCGTCGGATACCGGGTGTACGTAGAAAATTATATTGAAGCTATTTTATTGCTTACTTTTGTTTGGATAGTTCAGTCACCTCAGTTGTCTGAATCAGTTTTGTGTGGTTTTGATGGATGGATGACTTTGACTATTACAGCCCTCTCAACAGTATTTCAGTCATTGCAATGCGATAATAGGATGATAATTAAAGGTAGTGTGCAACAGATCTCCGTTCACGGTGTGAAGAATTCCGTCGCTAAAGCAGGAGTCGAACCCAGTACTGTTAGCACGGTAAACCAATGCTCAGCCGACTGCAATACTGAGGCTTCTTTGTGTGATCTTCACTCTGGCATTGATTTTAGACAAACTTAATCTTTCTTGGCTTTTAGGGTCAAGTCGGGTAACTTCGGACAGCAGGTAAATTCGGACATACCATTGCACTCAGTGAAAATCCAGATGAGACGGCTCATAATGAGCCGTCTCATGAGGATTTTCACTGTTTGCCCAGTTAATATTGTCTTAATTCCAAACAACTGACATATAAAGGAAACAATGTTACTGTCCGAATTTACCCTCTCTCCAAATTTACCTGACTTTACCCTATTAGTGTGCTTTATGAAGAGAAACGCGAAGTTACAAATGGAAGATCCAATGCTCCTGCTACTACCGAGCTGGTTAGAGATAGCAAGCTCTGTAGTAACACAGAAAAAAAATCGAACCCTAACGATTGTTTAGGTCACTGAAAAGTTTTATTGCATTTTAAACTGAATTTCTGTCAAAGAATCGATAAAAGGTCAATGGCGTTTCACAAAGGCCGGTTTGCGTGACAACAAAGAGTTCTCAACCCTGACACAAAGAAAACATTTGGCTGGATGGCTTAAAACCTTTCTGCTTCAATAGAGTGACCACTTGAATAATAAAAACTGCGGAGTTTCTTTCTTTCCTTGACATTATACTGTGTTTATCCCTGTGGGTAGCAACACATTTGAAATGGTGGCCATTTTAATCTAATTATAGACTGCACGTGCAAATATATGTGCACAGACATACCTTACGTCATGATTTTGTGTGTTTCTTGTCGGAATTGAATGTTAATTGGTTGGAATATTGGCGCTTTGATTCTGTTTCATAAAAACTTTGTTTTAATTTTGTCTATGATTTATATGAAAGCTTGCTCGGAACCACGCTAAAATGACATGCATATCACTGCCATAACCTTTACGTTTGGTAGGATCGTATGGAGTTAGGTAGTGATATCATGTCTAGTTATGGAGTTAGGTAGTGATATCATGTCGAGGGACCTTTCTCCTGAGCCAGGAGCTCTTTCATGAGCCACAAGGGATACCGCTTGCGTAGGACAGATTAACAATTATAAAGAACACAAAACATCTGTTTTAGGTTTTGGAATAAGCTTCTCCAGAAAACAAAGAAATTATGAAAAATTGCGTGAAAATATAACCGTAGTTAACTCTTTAAAGCCCCAGTGACGAAATTAGCAAAATTTGTAAACAGCGTAGATTCTGATGAGGCGGCTCATAATGAGCCGCCACATCTAGATCAACACTGTTTGCCCTCTAGTCTTTGAATTCTCAGTATGAAATGTCTTGGACAAGGCATTTTTTTATTTTTGCAGATGTAAATTTTGTCGTCTGCTTTTTTTTTTGGTGTTTAAAGAGTTAATGAAGGCCCATGTTGTTTGAAACTCATTTGCTTTATCTTTTCGTTTCTGGACACACCAGGGCTACTGATTTGGGAACTCTTGAATAATCTTTAATTAATGAATACTTGAAAATGATAAGCAGCACTTTTTTGCGATTTTACACATTATAAACGTGAGTAATGAAATAATCTGCGAATGTTTTTTTTTTCTTTTAGTAAAATATATGAACATTCACAAGAATGCAGAAGGACAGATTTTATTTATTTATTTTTTTTTATTATTTTTTTTTTTTTGCAGGGGGGGGGGGGGGGGGGGCGGGGGGTCAGCTGAACAATAGCGAGTTGTCAACGTTATTGCGCGTGTTTCATGGCGAGTATCGTATGGAACAGTTTTAGTTACAACATTTTTTTCATGTTTTTGTTACTTGGCATCAAAGCGAACGTGTCAGCTCTTTCGAGTTTTAGATAGTATCTCAATACGTTATTGTAAAAAGTCATTGGCACAGTACATTCCTAAACGGAGCTTCTATAGTAATAAATAGAAAACAAAAATAACAGGAAATAACACTAAAGAAAAAAACTTTTAAGTGATTCACTAAAATAGTTATGGGTATAGATAGGTCTCCAGAAATATCAACTTTTTGGCTTTTTAAAGGCATTTTTCATATTTGTAAAAAAATATGTTATGGGTCTCTAAAGAATCGCCTTTTCAAGGCGATTCTTTTGATACCCAGTAACATATGTTTTTATGACGTAATTAGAAAACATAATACAAGCTGCTCAGCGCTCATCACCCCAAAATTTCGGCTCGATCTGCTGACTACTTGTATAAGTGGGTGAAACAATTTTGTAGATTTCATAGATAAATAAAAGTTACGGATGGGGAATCCTTTTAAGGGGTAACCATGTTAACTGGTTGTCTGACTAAAATAAATTGCCCGAGGAGAAAGTGAAAGAAAAAGTTTTACAGTTGATGGATTCAAGCCAAGATACTTTAATAATGTTGATATAAAGATGGCGAAAGATAGTGGGGATATCTTGTTATAAATATTAGTGTGTCACTGTCTCGTATTTCAAGTATTCATTTCAAAGGATGGGACTTTGGAAAACAATCACGGTAAGGGCAGTCTTTTTGATTTAAATAATAAATTGTAATTTTCAATAATTTTATGAATTTCTTTTCCCAAAATAAACAGATAAAGGTTATCATTCTATCGTCAGTTTGATATATCACCCGCAAAAACAAAGATTTATCATTCTGTCATGTCTATCACGGCCGAAAACAAATTTATAATTCTGTCGTGTATACAAAGGGTTATCATTCTGTCGTCAGTGTGATATATGTGATAAAGAGTTATCATTCTGTCGTCAGCGTGATATATGTGTGTATATCACAAAGAAAAAGGGTTATCATTCTATATGTGTATATCACAAAGAAACAGGGTTATCATTCTGTCGTCAGCGTGATATATGTGTATATCACAAAGAAAAAGGGTTATCATTCTGTCGTCAGCGTGATAAATGTGTATATCACAAAGAAAAAGAGTTATCTTTCTATATGTGTATATCACAAAGAAAAAGGGTTATCATTCTGTCGTCAGCGTGATATATATGTATATCACAAAGAAAAAGGGTTATCATTCTGTCGTCAGCGTGATATATGTGTATATCACAAAGAAAAGGGGTTATCATTCTGCCGTCAGTGTGATATGTGTGAATATCACTCAAGAAGACAAAGGGTTATCATTCTGTCATCAGTGTGATATATGTGTATATTACAAAGATAAAGAGTTATCGTGTCATCAGTGTGAATATCACTTCCAAAGACAAAGGGTTATCATTCTGTCGCCAATGTGATATATGCGTGTATTACTCCCAAAAGCAAAGGGTTATCATTTTGTTGTCAGTGTGATAAAAATCGTTGCTGAGACCTTTCTGTTTTAGTACTTAGAGAATTTTACGGCATTTTTACTCATATCATCTGAGCCGTGTATTTGATTTTCTACAAAGTTCCTGATATGTGTCGCAGATACTAAAAGATCTTGTCTCATGTCTCAGTCCCGTTTTTAAATTTCCTAGACGCTTATAAAAATTACTGAGCTGCGACACGACAAAACGAACAGAGTAGCGTGCGTCCGGCAAAGACTTAGATCAGCCTGGGCAGCCTAGGTAGCCGCCCAGTCTGATAAATGTCTTCGCTGTGTGTTTTAAGGGTAGCTAAGGGTCTAAGCTATCTCCATGACAGCAGAGACTCTGATCAGACTGGACGGATGCCTAGGCTGACCTGAGTCAGCCACTTTGCTGGTTTTTAGAGTGTCGCGGCTCACATGAGATATTGGAAATTAAATTTATCGTTCAGACAGACTTAAAATTCAAATTGAAATATCTAAATCACCTGCATCTGTATAGACCTATAATGCCCATGGGTAAACTCAAAGGTTTGCAGAATGCGATTGATTTGACGTCAGTACGTAAAATCAGAAATCTCAGACAAGATGTATGGATACGACTTCAGGGAAACTCTGTTTCCCTTTATATGGCCGTTGAAAAGGGCATTATTTGTTTTCCTTTATATGGCTGTTGAAAAGGGCATTATAAGGCATGTCTGTTTTTTTAGAGATGTGTATTGGCTATGTGTTTTTTTCAGGGATGTGTGTTGACATATATGTTTTTCGGGATGTGTATTATCCTGTGTATCCAAGACTTTAAAAAAATTGATTGTTTAGTGGGTTTTTCAGGGATGTGTATTTATATGTGTTTTTCAGGGCTATGAATTTACATGACCCAGTGCTTGTAATGGATGAGTATTGGCTAGCGTATTTTCAGGGATGTGTATTGGCCTCTTTTTTTTTTTTTTGGGGGGGGGGGGAGGGGGGTTCAGGTGTTTTCTCAGGGATGTGTATTGGCATGTTGTGTATCGCCTCGAGTTAACGGATCAAATTACATATGATTCAGAGGCAGTAATCCTAAATGACCCGGCATGCTTTGAGAAAAGTCTGTGTATATTTGAACAACAAAGACTCAGAACAACCTGTGCGTGTCTCAGCCTTTCACTATATTATAGATACTTTAGATAGATAGATTGTAATTGCCAACAGGGAAGATTCTGATGAGACTGCGCGGAAGTGCAGTCTGATCTGAGTCTTCTCTGTTGACATATGCCATAATGCACTTTTTTGTTACGGATGGATATTCGTAATGCGATACCCGGAGACCGAAACCATACAAATTTTGAAACAAAAACCTGAATATAGGCGGATAAGTAAATTTTGGAATACGATATAGAAGACTGATATTTCAGCTGATGTCAACATCAGTCAAACGACACTGAGTACACTAAGTACGTGACTTATTTAGATGAAGTAACTGATGTTTGAGTTCATCTTTAACGACCCCTCCGCAGTCAACACAGAGTGTGGAGGCATTATAAGAGAAAAAAAGTAAAACTGTTGTCTGTCCGCCTGTACGGTTGACAATCCACTCGCAAAGCTCGTGGATTACCTCCCTATACAGGCGTACAAACTAAAAGTTTGAAAGTATTCTTTCGGGCCCTTCAAACAAGATAGATCTATAATGACGGTATGTTTTAAAGTTTTTGTCAGATCTTATCTTCATTTTCGCTTTCAAATTCTTATCATTAATAGACAATATGTAAATGAACGTTAATATCAAAAGAAGAAAAAAATCATTGTCTTATATAACATCTGGGGCGTCACGTGAAAAACTTTTTGTGCCATAGATCTGCGAACTGCATCAGCATATACTGATCAGTCTTCACTTTTCAGTTGTAGTCCCCACAGGAGTCATGGATTGTTCAGGGAACAGAGATAACTCGAATGACCCTTAGCGGATGCGCAGGCTGATCTGGATCTTGACTGTTTGTAAATGTCCTTTGGTATCTTTTCACTTGACGTTTTCATATTTGGCTTGCCCGCTATGTATTCAGACCGAATACTACTACCTGTCATGCGCACTCAAGCGGAAGACGCTGGTTTGTTCCCAGCTTCGAGAATGGTCCATAATTGCAAGTGGAGAACCAATATATGGAGAGCGTCTACGGGGCGCAACTTCGTTTGACTGTTTCGGTAGCACTTTTGTACCTAAGCACCGTAAAATAACGACACGCCACAATCTGGCACACCAAAACCAATAATCGAACATGTCTAGCTTTCTTTGCCATGCTAAAAACTCAAGTTTTTTTTTATTATCATTATTTATCGGGTGTATTTGAATGTATCTTAATTGTCTACTGTCAAACTGCCAAATAACGACATGCGCAATTCGCGGGCATTATGTAAAACGTGGACTGGACTTGGACTCTGGACTTTGGACTTTGGACTGTGTAAAATCTGGACTCTGGATTTTGGACTATGTAAGACCTGGACCTTGGACTCTGGTCTTTGTAAGACCTGGACTTAAATATTCCAACAATAGTTGCTATGCCTGCACAAACAGTTGTTGTGTTATTGTCTAATGTCCACGGTAAACCGCTATGGTCATGTCGGGACGACCAGTTAACAAAACCACACTATTTCTGGGCAGGCTTAAGAATTCCTAAGCGGTTAACTAGTACTAAGTGCACTTACTTTTACCAGCAACTGACAACTGCCCTTCTTGAATCAGCGGAAGGGGAAATGAAATTAAGTGGCCGGACCCGGTATAGAACACAGGACCTCTGGCTTACAAGTCAGATGCCCTACCGACTGCACTATGCGGCCCGGCTGTACAATCAGTGTAGAGTGTAGATCCAAATTAGACTGCTGGTTGGAACAGTCTGATCAGGGTCTGTGCCAACAGTTTTATTTAAAAGCATTTACTTGTTTTAAAGACAAGGTGTTTGATGGTATTTACTAGATACTATTTCTTCTTCTTTTTTTTTCATAAACGTGCATTGAAATTCAGTTTCATGAAAGTGTCTTATTGAAAAAATTAAATTCAGGAAAACACAACATGTGTTATATGGAAAAATATCAGTATCTTACAATTGCCATCAAACCATCATTTTCTAGGGCTGTGCAATGACAACATTTACCTTCCTTTTTGAATAAAACTTACTAAATCATAGAAGACTTCTTTTTTCTTTTGAATTCAATCTATATATATAATGACCAAATATATGATGACCAAGCAAAATACATAAGTGATTCTGAAAACAAACATCCTTTGGGAGCAACAAAAATACACTAATTCCTTCATTGACTTGTAATCATTAACAATTAATTGTTATACTCTATACCACAGTCTTGCCAGGCCGGGCCGCATAGTGCAGTCGGTGGCGCGTATGACTTAAAAACCTGAGTTCCCGGGTTCGATACATGGTCCGGCCGGTTACTTTCGTTTTCCCTTCTGCTGATTCAAGAAGGGCAGTTGTCAGTTACTGGCGAAACTAAATGCAATTAGTACTGGGTATCCCCTTAGGATGGCTAAGCTTGCCCAGGAATAGTGTGGTTAGGTTAACTGACTGTCCTGACATTACCATACACATATCATCTTACATGTTAGGAACTTGTAGAAGTTCACAAAAGTTTTTTTTCCCCTTGTAATAATAGCCATTGTTGCGAACAGTAAGATTTTTTCCATACCAATCTGTCACACATGAGGCTAGTAGGACGAACTACTGCCACTGTTTCCTTCAGGAGTCAAGAATCACATATCATCTTACATGTAAGGAACTTGTAAAATTACTGTTCAAATGTAAAATGTATCTTTTTCAACATCAAGACATGCAGATCTGATAATAAACATAACTTTGTCCCTGACCGAACAGTCCAGGGAATATAGCAATCATAAAGTGTCTCCAAGTAAGATACCATCTCCCAAGACCACAAACTATAAACCACAAAAGACCATAAACATTGAACTACATGTATTTCGGAAACAAAATGCTAACTTGGCAAGCCTTTCCTTTTAAAAGGAAACTTTATTAATATATTCATACATTCGAAGATAATACGATCACTTTTATGACAGAGTTTAATAGCTGGAAATGTATGCTTTGTATCATGATTCTTAAAAGCCCAGTCTTACGGATAATAATTATAAGGGATAGCAAAATTATTCAAATCTGCATTCAGAGCATCTTGACTCATCAGTGCTCAATAAATACACTACAGTCAGCTCGCGATATATCAAAGTCGAAATTCATCCCAAACTTTTGATATCTCAAAGTTAATTTTTTGGGTCCAGAAAATTTTATTGAGCTATCAGTAGTTGGGTCTAACATGACTTGAAATATAGATGAAAATAGGAAACTATAGGGTCCAAACTATATTCTTTGATATGAGGGTACCTTGAGATATCAGGTTTCGAGATATGGACTGCATTAAGAATTATTCAACCTTGCAGAGGAAAGCTGCATTGAGGGAACATTAAAAAGAGGCTTGTTTTGTGCTGTACAATACTTCACGTTACACAGCTAAAATATACAGGCTTACATCCATCCAGTGGAACGTAATCCGGGGAATGTGCTAGACTGTGTGATGCGTTTAATGTGCTGAATAAGGGCTCGATCTGTGGTTGGGTACTCTCTGGAAAATAACTGAACACAAAATAAAATGGTATTGCCCAAGTCGCAAAAACCTCTCAAGTTACTTTCTATCTTACTGTTACCATAGTTGTCTGAAGTATTAGGGCACCAAACCCATTTACCGTAATGTTTCCACAAACTTTAATAAGAAACATTGCCAGGGACATGGCAAACCGTGTAGACCCTGACCAGACTGCCCCTTTTTAGGAGCCGTCTGATCAGGGTCTCCACTGTTCGCCCAGACACTTTGTCCCAGTTTTTAGAGGAACTACGGTACCTTTTAGTCAACCCATTGTGAAATTAGTTTGATTGTAAAATAAGATAATTTACCTGTGTATTTCGGTTGTTCTCTTTGTATTGTATAAGTTTTCTTAAAGTAGTTTCCTAAAGGTGTTTTGTTTTCATTTTAGCTTAACCTTATGACCTCCCCTGTAAAAGGGTAGTCATTCACGTACAACTGAAGTTTAAAAGTGTTAGTCATGGAATTGTCTGAGTTTTTGGTAAGGTGGGGTTATGATGATCTTTTCTGTGTATCTGTTTGTATTTCTCGAATTATGACATATTTAATAGCCGCTAATTAGAACCGCCTCGACAAGGCGGTTCTAATGAGGGGCTGTTACATATTCTCAGGGAAAAAATAAACCTGAAATCATGGCAAATTTATCAACAAAATCCCACCTAAACCAAGTAAACTGGAGATGTGAATATTGATTTTTTTGGCAGGGAATTTTATCAAATTCGATGTTTTTACATAAAAACTGTGTTTTAGCTGGTTTGTTTTGACACGGGCGGATGGTTATGAATAAATGTGTTTTGGTTTGTAATATTTAGGTTATGAATTTATTCGAATGAGGATTAGTATTTTCTGAAAAGATATTTGAGAGGAAATGAGAGGAAATATGATATAGGCCAAGGACTTTGGTTTTAAGATACCCTTTTAAAATGTCACCATGGTTATCGACAAGGAATTGATCAAAAAGGTGAGGTAAAAAAACTGTACATTTGAATTTTATGAAAGCGTGTCTGTGTTAATGATATTTCAGTCTAGGAAAAAGGAAGTAGCTGATGATAATAAACAGGGATAATTCTGCTAATTCTTAAATACGGTATACACTTTTGTCCACAGCCTACAAGATCAAATTCTGGTGAACTTTTCAGCTTGAAATTGTTTGTTTACATAGATGGCTGATAAGCAGCTGTATCTGTTGCTTAAGTGGCATCCTGCTGCCAAACAGTGATCAAACTGTTTGATGTTAGAGATTTTACAAGCTGTCTTTGAGCTTTTTGTTTTCTTATGCTATTAGAGGCTAGTTAACAAATAACTATAACAATTTTATCTGATCCTTGACTCAAGGGACATTCCATAGGCTGGAGCATATAGTATATATATTGTAATTTCTCATTAGAACCGCCTCAAAGGCAGATCTAAAGATGCGGCGATACATTGCATGACGTGTCATGCGTCATGCAACCTGTCGACACGTTGCATGTCATGTCAGGCAACATGTCGACACATGTTGCTTGACATGTCATGCAACATGTGTCATCATGTAAATAATCAAAACGTATGTTTAATGACACAACTCTGTTGCATGCAACATGTCTCATCGTCTAAACAAAACCTTAAATAGACGCGAAGTCGTGTAAACCCAGCATAATGAGGAACACATCATATGTCTGTGATAAAAAAAAATCCAGAAATATCATCAAATAGTACCTAATATAAGGAGGCATGGTTTTAGGTGAATGGGTCTACTTTCAGGGGAAGCAAGTCTGCTATTTTTTCATATTTGCTTTTACCTCTCTTCTCAAGAAGGTCATCTCTTAAAAGAAAGAATTTGCTCCTCTAGATGAGCAAATTCTTTCCTTTAAGAGCTGATACCATTTTTGGAAAAGTTCTGTTATCCAAAGAAGCAAACAGGAAGTCACGAAAAGTTCTTCCATTAGAAAAAACACGTAAAACCAGGGATTACTCTGGTTAGATAGGCCTGAACTGCTTTTGTGCATAATAATGTCAAGTTTTATAGGGAATGTGAAGAAATTCATTACCACATACTTGAATAATGTGCTATTTCCGTGTACCATTAAAGTTGTCACCAGCGTCGGCTATTTCGGTCTGCCAAAAAGCCGAATAGTCAGTTAAAGCTGAAAAACTCCTGAAAGTGTTTGTGGGTGTGTGTATATGTGATTTGGATGGGAATGAGTGGGGGTCATTCATAAAATAAAAGTCTTTGAGAACACGACCTTATGAAAGTGACATCCTGGTGAATTATTGTCCTTGTAAACAATTCTGATTCTGGTTCTGACATGATATGGAATTTAACAATTTTTCCTATCTATTTAAGGTATATGGGTACACCTCATATTTTCGCCTTTTTAAGGGAACAAATTTTGTGACATCCTGTTTACTTTCACGGATGACGAATCTCCTCCAAGAAGGGAGACCAAATTAGGAGAAAGAATTGGCTTCTCTAGAAGCAGATTCTTTCCTTTCTTAAAGGGTTGATCCCCACTGTATTGAGAACGAGATCAGAAATGAAGTTGACAGAATTGCTTCCCCTGAAAGTGTACACATTCATCTTAAGACGAATTATATACACGTCCAAGGGGGAACACTCCGTCCTGAAGAATTTATCTGCTCAGAAGGTGTTACTTTTAAAAGTATGAATTTGCTCCCAGATGGGAGCAAACTCATACCTTTGATATTAACCCCTTTGTGAAGGGATTCAGCCAAACAAAAAAAGTTTTTCTCCTTAATCGGTGTCCATTGAAATTGGATACAAAAGCAAAAGCGTTTGCTACCTAGAATCCTTCCAGGTGTGTCCAGTCTTTTTAATTAAACATAATACTAATGTAGCCTCTTTTCTATTTTCAGATGTCGACGGCGTCAGGTCGCCCGTGCTACAAGAAGCTGGAGTCATGTGAGATGGGTAAGTGTAATTACGCTCACATTTATCATCAGTATAGCTTATATTCTATATCGTAAGGCTGTGAGTCTAGGACCCGTAACGGCCCCCGACTAAAGTTGATGTAGCTGGCGGACACCATTGATACTGATCATTTACTCCCATAATATGAGATATCGGATATTCTTACGTCCATATTTTATGTTTTTATGCTGATATTTACATTTTTACTTTCATTGAACACCCGCTCCAAGAAATGAAAATGAAACTAGAAATGAAAATGTCAGAATAAAAATAGGAATAATAAAATGAAATATTAAATAAGAGAGTGGCAAGTTTTGTGTTATAGAACTACTGATCATTGTACCTGCAATACTCCTAAAACCGTAATATATATGATTGCTTATGATCTGACCCTCTTTAAACCATCAAGATGCCATCAGTACGAACCGTGCTAACGAATTTTGTTTATATTCGATTGCTTTTAGATTACCATGATCCTGATACGAATCCAAAACTACTGACTTTGATGTTTTAAGATGATGGAGTGATTATTAACTTATCCATTTACTATCGATATAAAAACAGGCAAGATTCTACACGTTATGTCAGAATACTTGTCTTTTGAGTGAAAAATTATGAAATATTCCCCATCCTTAAGTGTTACCAAACAGTTTAATTTCATTTTAAAGTAAATTTATTGCAGACAACTGTTATTTGCCGTATCAATGGTTATTCCATTCCTAGAAAAACACGATTTCTTAATTGCACAGCTGTTAAGGTAGGCAAAACGAATGTTAATTCAGTTTTAATTGTTTCTTAATAGCTCTCAAATATTTCTAAATAGCCTGCAGTTTTTCCAGAAATAATTATAATGGCACAATTTACCTGTATTTGAACAGCAAATGGAGAAAGGGAGAATACTTGCTTATCGGTTCTGCATAGCACAGCTCATTTTGGGTCTGTGGTGACACCCATACATGTTTTTATGACATTTAACCAGGAAGCATATTCTTTTTTTAAGAGTTGAACCTCATAAAGAAGGGAGGCAAGGATTAAAATGTTAAGAGTTGCTTCCCCTGAAAGTGTACTCATTCACCTTAAATGGATGTGTCTTGTTCATTTGTAACACTCGCTAAACGTTGTTGTTTTAATTCTCGTAACGTATTAAACAGCGTTATATAAAATGCACCCTGTAAGTCCATTAGGGTTCCAGTAACCAGAAACTAGCGTCACCACTAGTGTGATAACTGTTACTATATTGATTCCTTTTTGAAAAAGATTTCAATGCATTCTATGATTAATTTTGAAAAATATCATATAGAAGTTTTCTTCTTTTGTGACGGACAAACATAATATGATGCATAACTAAGAAGCGGAACCGTGCATGTAGGCGGACTACATGTGGCTGTATGTGCAATATCATAGTCCATGAATGATAAATGCTTCACCCAGTGGCGAGACTACTAACAGACTAAACTCGGTACACGTCTGGAACCAACAGCTTTCCGAAATCACCCGTACACCTGAAACTGACAATCAATTATGATAATCTATGATTAATAACACACAGCCTTGTATTTATTAGTACTTTTCCCAATATTTACATGATCTGAGAGCATAAGAAAAGAGAGAAAAGGCGCCTTTTACGTTTTTGATGAGTGCGAAGCCCGAGTAATGCATGCGCATTTATGTTTTTCCTCTGGACCTGTGGCTCTTTCTCTTGAGCACTGCTGACACATGGTGATATTTGTGCATTAAAAGCAACAAAGGCGCTGATCAGTCTGCGCATCTGCGCAGACTGGTCTATGCTTGGTGTTCTTAAGGTAGCTTCACCCGTTTACGCTCCAAAACACTATCACATGGAAACTAAACAGCTGAGGCCGACAGTTCGGTGTTTATTTATACCTGTAGTATTTACCATATATTAAGTGCAGATTTTTGCAATGATAAATGAATGCCAGGCTGATAGGTTAATTGAAATGTTTTCAAACCGCGGGCCCAGAACCGTCAAGATAGACAGGATAAATTCCCTTACGTTATGACTGTATTACAGAAATAATGGTTTTTGTCTCAAAATAAGAAGCGTATAAATGCCATAAAATTACCGTAACAAGGCTAGATGATAGATATAAAATTTTTGCATTCCATTTTTTCGGTGGTCTAAAATTAGAGCTAAGTAAACCACGAAAAGCAAAACGGGTATGGTTAGTTATCAGATTATTCAGCGAAGGGACTTTGGCCAGAATGTGGCGTCTGGTAAAATAATAATGCTTCACCTTTATTTGAAAAGAGTCTGATAATTGAAATGAAAATTGTCTAATAGGCTTTTTGGGGACGCAGGTCCCTTTATGTGAAACTGGTTTAATAGGCTTCTCTGGGATGCAGTTTCCTGCGTCCAGGTGCGCCTAAATTTGAGTCCGGGCTCTTTCTATTTTCGCCCATCCAAAATTAGAAGTTAACAGACAACTTGCATCAAACAGTGAAGGCCCTGATTAACATTGCTCTACGCTGATCCCTTTTTAAAGTGCATGGTGAGCTGTTGTTGGTTCTCGGCGGGCGGCGGCAGTGCCGACTGTCTTTGGATTTACCTCTTGTTCCTTTAATATGCAGGCCCATTTTTTTCTAAGAAATCAGTTGAATTGTTATTTCTTTTGTCGGGCAAAAAAGAGGAATAAATCATACAAGCAAACGATTTAAACAATGCTATTCCGACAAATGAGCCGTGCAAGTGAGAAAATGCGCTTACAAGTGCGAAGAGCCAAGCCGAGGAGCCAAGACAGATAATCTGCACAATTTGATCTGTGTCTTCTCTGCTCTCATCAGCAATATAAAAATTAGTTTTTTGTGGGTTTTTTTTTTTTTTGAGAAATACAGTTGAAGCGAACAATCTCTGTCGATACACAGGTTGTTCTGATTCAGTGTTGTTTGCGTATGCTGTGCGGTCCCTTGTTGATGATTACGTTTATTAATGAGCCGCGACACGAGAAAACCAACAATGTGGTTGTGCGCCCAGCGCAGACTCAGATCAGCCTGGGCATCCACCCAGTCTGATCAGACTCTTTGCTGAGCGCTTAAAGGGTAGCTGAGGGACTAAGCTACCTTCATGCGGAAAGCGAAGATTCTGATCAGACTGGGTGGATGCACAGGCTGATCTGAGTCTGTGCTGGACGCACGACCACATTGTTGGTTTTGTCACGTCGCGGCTCAATTATTTTCTTATTCGCTTCATTTCATGAAAAAGTAAAAGAATGTTGGCGTGAAATTGGACGTCAAATAGAAAATAAGACAACGTCAACTGTTTCAGTGTATCAAAGAGCACCTGATGCTGATTTTATGTTGATGAAACGTATATAACACAAACATATCTATAGCGCGTGTTAAGATTTATCCTATCATCCTCAGATATAATGACCCCTCATTAGAACCGTTTCGCAGATACATCTGTTTAAGATTTCCGTACCCTTGCATAAACACATTTATTCCACACAAATGCTGAAAGATGCGGATATAGAACAGCAAATATTTCAAAATTAATCAATTAAAAGTTCCATTTCTTCAGTTAGTCAGGGATTAAATGAATGCGAAGACCGTAATAGTCGTTACCATTTGGACATCTTAAACAGTTACCAATAAACTATATCAAAATTTGAGCATGTTGTTTACGTATGCCGCGATTCGTCAACTTTTTCTAGCAGGATAACAAGCAATGCCGATTCTGTGAGACTGCTCCCTACGTACGAAGCATTATGGGCCTGCACTATATGATATTTGGTCTTTGTCCTAAGGTACTTCATTTTATCATGCATCTACTGCAAAGTGCACCTGATAACAGGGGTATGATAACATAATGTGATATCATGTCAGTTTAGAACTGCGCTTGCGCGAATATTATCAGGCGATGCCTTTAGAAGCGATCTCTGAAGATGATTGGCCACATTTCAGTTCAGTTCAGTTCAATTCTCTTATCGACGTTACCCAAGTGGCTCAACGGTACGTAACCATAGTTGCACACACTTGGCGCCGTGTGTCCGTCGAAGATTGGCCACATACCGACGTTGGTCGTGATAACAACGTTCAATTGGTTAAATGACGTAACCGACTTACGTCATAACGCATTCACGACGTCAACAAGTTCGAACAAAACTGCGTTTGCTTTTTATTTGTTTGACTCTGTTTACTCCGTAAAATGTGTATTGATGCATGATAAATAGAAAACCATGTAAGTGTATTTTGATATCAAGTTTATCAGGCTCGGCCAGAAACACGTCGGACTGGCTCGGCAAGCCTCGCCATTCCTACGCCGTTTCTAGTCTCGCCTGATAAACTTGATATCAAAAGACACTAACATGATATTCTCTATTTAGCTTTAAAACCGTAATATTTCGAAACATCGCAACACAACTAAACAGATTGATGTTTCGCCTGTTAAGCTAAAACAGTGGGTTACTGGAACTTACGTATAGAAACAGGTGAAAATCAGTTTATTCTTGCGAGTTTACACAATAAAACCATCAACTTTTCCAAATATTCGGTTCCCATGGTGAAACAAAGCGTTTGATTGATTGGATGTGAGTAGGTTCTGTCAGTGACCCGGTGCTGACAATTATAAAGAACAAAATATTTGGCGAACCGTCAGCTCCACCTGAAAATTCATTTAAATTCCTGTAGCCTAATACTTGAAAAGTTTCCCTTATTTTAATTAGCATGACAGTGCATTTGGCTGGGAATAAAATTTGGAACTAATTGCTGTTAGACAAACGTAATCATAAAAGAATAAACAAGCACTGATATTTCTAACAGCTAGTACTTGTTTTCACAGGTTCCATCATTCCCCATTTCCAGTACCATGTGCTTTGTGGTGGCCATAAAAAGTCTCCGTATACCCCATATTAGTCTAGATTATAGCGAACGCACGCTCTACGCTTTCAGTTTTCTTCTGGGAAAGTTTGGTCACATATCGTGTCGATGAAAGCTGCCATGTTTTCTCGAAATAAATCTCATCATGAATCTGATTCACGGGATGGGCCGAGCAGTTCGACTTGAGATTGTGCCTGAGTAAAACCCCATATCATGCCACACTGTATAAATTGGAAACACAAAATACCGCAGAGAAAGAAGCATGAAGCAGGAATGGTGTGCGAAATCAGTGTTAGGACTTCCTTCGATAAAAAAGTTGTTTTCAATAAAAAATTTGTTTTCAAGGACTGAGCCTTCTACCCTACTCTCTTAAACCTTTTTAATTTAGTGACAGCGAGAAAGAGTGCCATACTTTTGTAGCGTTTGCCGGGTCGTTCACCAAGTCAAGCAGCCGGTCACCCATCCAGGTACTAACCGCGATCTCCGTTGCTTAACTTGGTGAAAGAGCCTTCCACTCTACCCGCGTCGCCATAAAAGCCGGCTTCTACAGCAAGGCTGTAGAAGTGTTTATACCTAAACCAGTTACACTTCTCCCCCTCTTCTCATGACTTCGTCCCGAAGTCACAAACTGCTCACATAGCAGATCCGAGGGCGGAGCCTATGCAACACAACCAGGGACACCTTTTCCTGCACACCTGGGTCCGGAGATAATGGTGATGTCATCTCCCATCCCACCGCTGCCACCAAATGTAGCGTTAACCGGGTCGTCCACCAAGTCAAGCGACCGGTCACCCATTCAGGTACTAACCGTGATCTCCGTTGCTTAACTTCATGAAAGAGCCATCCACTCTACCCGCGTCGCCAAAAAAGCCGGCTTCTACAGCATGGCTGTAGAAGTGTTTATATACCTAAGCCCGTTACACTTTCCTATTATGTTTTGCCTAGCCTCTATCTTTTGTTCTTTTGGAATCATTGATCCGTAATTTTTAGGGTATTTTCAGAGCCTTATTACAGTAAATCTTCAGGCAACTAGGAGCACCCTCTGAGAAAGCGGAGCACTCTCTGAGAAAGCAGCTACACATATTTGCCTTTTTCAGTTTTTATCCCCGGTTTTCCTTGGAACGTATTTTCGCGACGGAACTCTTTATCCATGCTCCTGTTTTCATTCATTTAGGAAAACACGAACAAATTAATCCTGGGCCAAAAACTAATACCGGAAATGCGCAAATAGAAAACCCGGCTTTTCCATGGAGAAAAACTGAACGTGGTCAAAACGATGACAACTTTGATGCCGAAACCTTCTCCGGGTAAATTTAAATACGGAAACGGTTTTCGGAAAGACTTCTGTGCTCTCAGCGGCCTTATCAGTATTGTAACACACAATGCTTTTCTGATTGCATGCTGAAATCTGTCATCTGAGCATTATTAAAAGACTGATGTCTGGCAGAGGAAATCATTATCTAAATCAACATCTCAACTTTTAGATTTGTTTCTTGACAAAACAGTGACATTGACAGCTCTTCCAATTGCTTGTCATAGAAATCCGGACAGAACGAGTCGAATTTCGTTGTTCAGATTGTGCAGTTGTATACGTTACAACTCATACATTTTATTGAGTGAAAGGCGGAGGAAATCGCTTCCTATATACGTCATTACTAGCAGCCCATTTGTCATTATTATCCAGATATTGTTCATGCAGTAATTGCATTTGAAGTTTCTCCAGTATAACGACAAGAGACCTATTTATGGCAGCCATTTTACGACATTGGTCTCGATCGCCTTAACGCTTATTGCATTTTGATCAATATTTGAGCGTATTGCATTACAAAGGCTAAGCAGATTTGGACGGATAGTAGAATTGATCTTGCAATCATGTTAAAATTGTCAGCTAGGCTCTCCTTGTCGTAAATTGATAGAGTTCTACTAGATCTATCCATTCCAAGTATATTACATCCTATACCGTATTGATTGCTCGTTTCTAAGACGGATTTAAGATCAATATATTTCCTGCCAGTATCCGGGTTTACAGTGTGCTTTTGTCTCAGAATTTCCTTTACATGATTTGGTCTTGATTAGCTCGCTTCCGAACTCGATTTCTAGGCAGTATTGGTGAAAATCTTTGTAAAAGACGTTCTTGATGCAGCGGTACACATTTGAACCATACTAAATAGGGTAAACAGTGGCACAACTAAATGATAGGCGTATTTGATGATACATTCTGATATTTCTTCTAAATGCATTTTTTTATGAAAAAGAAAAAAAAATATCGCGGTTCAACGTTAGAACGGCTTGTGCTAAAGCTTTAAATAATACTGATCATTTTGTCTGATTCTGACGAATCAAAACGTTAACCTTATGATAACTAAATTCATTTTGTTTCTTCTGAGCTACTTTTACTTTATGTCTTGCATCTATCTGTCTTAAATCTGCCTATATGTCTGGTCATTGCCTTACTGTACTCCAATTTGTTAATACGTGTTGATATCTCGCTGTTCCGAACTCAACTGACTTGCCATGCATTAAGTGTAACTTACTTTTGTGCTTAAACTTTCTTTAACCATATAATTTAAATATACCATGGCATTTAAATGTTCAATTATCTTGTAAATAACATCTATACTTAAATGTTTCTAATTGAGTTCAATAGTTTATCTCTTTTGAATGCTGATCTTTTTAAAATCCATGGTAAACCATCATTAAAGATTATAACAATAGCGGTAAGAAGTTCAATGCAGTTTCGAACTTTTCTTGCTTTGATTTAAGGACAAAAGTCAAAAGTTTACTGATGACATTTTACAACAATAATGTTAAAAAAATAACACCCATAACTACTGTATTAATAATAGTTTTTTTTTCTAACACATCATAACACAATTTAAAATAAACGAACTTATATTGGATGCAAACTTCTTTTGAACATTATGAATTTATAGACCTTCCATTTCGGTTGATGTGATGCGGAGATGTTGCTATTTCTTTCAAAGGCTGTGATGAACCCATACAAGAACTTGGTGCTCTCTGATTTGATTGGTTGTTGTTTGTCTGGAGGAATCTACCTGAGAAATGATTGGCGGCGCTTATCACGTCAGTGGCCAATAGCTTTAGGCCTTGGGATAAATTGACAGTACAACAGCAGCTAAACAATAGCTCCGCCCACTTTTAGATTGAAACAGTAGCTTAATCCTTTGCTTTGTGACATTTAATGACATAGGATTGGCCTTTAAGTTTTGCTGTGGTATCCCCAACAAAGTTACCATACAAATGGTATACAAGGCCGTAAATAGGGAGTAATTACATGTTACGCACAATAATGTTTTATATACCCCTTGAGGGCTAGAATAAGAGTTTAGCCCAAAAGACATTTCATGAAGTCGTGTCTGTTTGCAGTTACTACAGAAATCTTGTCCAACTTACACAATTTCAGTCTCATCAAATATGCAGGTGCGTGTTGAAATTCTGTCAATTTGACAAAATTTCAGTACGCACCTGCGTATTTGCGTAAAGGCAATTACGCCTATCTGCCCTTTACGCCTTTGCTATCACCCATATCTGCTAGGGCATACATAGTCTAGGGCATACAGTGCACTGTCTTGCAGACTGGAAGTATTTGTGAAAATATTGTACATTTATCTAAATCAGAAGTTTGCTTGAAAGATTAAAATTTCTCAAAAACATACTATTTTATTAATTGTTTTGTGTCTTTATGTTTTCAGGACATGAGATGGACGATTGTGAAACGGAGGACAAGGAGCCTGGAAGATACTGTAAACAATGCGGGGAATTCTCATTCCAGCCAAACAAAAATAGATACGGCGATCGCTGTAGATTGAGGTGAGGATATTCGTACCAGTTAACCCGTTACTGCCTAGAATTCCGAAAATGGGACATAGGCAAACAGTGCAGACCCAGATAAGACGTCTTGTCAGGGTCTACACTATTAGCAAAAGACAAATGGGTATTTTTACTTTTAATAAAGTAGATTAAAGATAAAGATTATTAAACATATTTTATTGCCTTTATATACAATGGGGTTGGGTTTCAAGTTCTCACAAGATTAGTTATAGCCCCCCCCCCCCCTACAATATCAAACAGCAAGAAACAAACTTATTATATAATTTCTATATGTAAGATAATGGAATTATCAAAAGAATACATACACTTGTATCAACACAACGGCAAGAACATCGTCGTCCCAGTGTCGATGGAACTTTTTAAGGTTCCGGCACTGAGACGACGATGCCGCTCGTTATGCATGCACCAAAAATGTATTCGTCAAGAAGATACCAACAAAGAAAAAGAAGAAAGAGAGAAAGACAAAAAGAAGTAAAGATAGGAAAAAATGATAGAAAGAACTGCAGGAAAGAAGGAGCTGCGAACCACCATCCTGTCCTCATACCACTTACACTTATAATAAATTAAAAATATACACACAAACTAAACCTGACAACCACTGCATTGACAAATGGATTCATTCATTTGATATGGATAGAAGAGTCCACTGGGCATAAATGGGTTAAAGCAAGGTGTGTTCAAGCGTGTGAATTGTTGACCGTATTGCAGGCAGCCCATGCTATAAATAGCCAGCACCACTCCCGTCACTCCAACCAGAGGAAAACTTGCGCATTTCGATATATCTTATGATAAGGTTCACATATAATTATGCCCCCAACTTCGGAGAAGTTGAGGGGCATATTGGTTTGGGCCTGTCCGTCCGTCCGTCCGTGAGTCCGTCTGTCCGTCCGTCCGTCCGTCTGTCCGTCCGTAACGCTTTTTGGCAGCTGGGAAACTCAAGAACCGCTTATGCTAGGATCTTGAAATTTTATATGTGGCATGTACATGAAAAATAAGCAGACCCGTATT
Organism: Ctena decussata; assembly: GCA_963989385.1. NCBI lineage: Eukaryota > Metazoa > Mollusca > Bivalvia > Lucinida > Lucinidae > Ctena > Ctena decussata. The sequence continues at coordinate 25,342,068 of OZ022510.1, forward strand.
TTTTCTTTTTTTCGCGGGTCATGTATTTACAGAGTTATGCCCCTTTTTCAACTTAGTCTATGGAACCTTGTGAACAAAATATCTCAAGAACCCCTGATGCTAGGATCATGTAATTATGCAGGAAGACATTACCCAAGGTGTAGATGACCTCATTAACTTTTGGAAAAAAATGTGAATTTTTGACCGAGTTATGCCCCTTTTTCGACTTAGTGCATTGTAGGCCTATGGAACCTTGTGAACAAAATATTGCAAGAACCCCTAATGCTAGGATCATGCTTTTTAATGCCCCCAACTTCGGAGAAGTTGAAGGGGCATATTGGTCTGGGCCTGTCCGTCCGTCTGTCCGTCCGTCCGTCCGTCTGTCCGTAACGCTTTTTGGCAGCTAGGAAACCCAGGAACGGCTTATGCTAGGATCTTGAAATTTTTTATATGGCATGTACATGAAAAATAAGTGGACCCGTATTTTTTCTTTTTCCCGACGGTCAGGTATTTCCAGAGTTATGCCCCTTTTTGGACTTAGTCTGTGGAACATTGTGAACAAAATATCTCATGAACCCCTGATGCTAGGATCATGATTTTTTGCACGATAACATTGCCCAAGGTGTAGATGACCTAATTAACTTTTGAAGAAAAGTCGTGAATTTTTGACCAAGTTATGCCCCTTTTTTGCACCTGACTCGTAAGTCAGAGGTCCTGGGTTCGAATCCCGGTCTGGCCACATACTTTCGTTTCTCCTTCCGCTGATTCAAGAAGGGCAGTTGTCAGTTACTGGCGAAAGTATGTGCACTTAGTACTGGTTAACCGCTTAGGAGGTCTAAGCCTGCCCAGGAATAGTGTGGTTAGGTTAACTGACCGTCCCGACATGACCTTAGTTGTTTACCGTGGACGTTAAGCATCAAATCAACCAACCAAATGCCCCTTTTTTGAATTAGTGCATTGTAAGCCTATGGAACCTTGTGAACAAAATATCTCAAGAACCCCTGATGCTAGGATCATTATTTTTTTGCAGGATAAAACTGCTTAAGGTGTAGATGACCTGATTAACTTTTGAAAAACATTGGTGAATTTTTGACAGAGTTATGCCCCTTTTTCGACTCAGTGGATTATAAGCCTATAGAACCTTGTGCACAAAATATCTCAAGAGCCCCTGATGCTAGGATCGTGTTTTTTGCAGGAAGATATTGCCTAAGATGCAGATGACCTGATTAACTTTTGAAGAACATTGGTGAATTTTTGACCGAGTTATGCCCCTTTTCGACTTAGTGCATTGTAAGCCTATGGAACCTTGTGAACAAAATATCTCAAGAACCCCTGATGCTAGGATCATATTTTTTTGCAGGAAGACATTGCCTAAGGTGTAGATGACCTGATTAACTTTTGAAATACATTGGTGAATTTTTTACTGAGTTATCTACCTTTTTTGACTTAGTGCATTTTAAGCCTATGGTACAAAGGTACCCTTACAGTCAAGAACCATTAGATATAGGAACACACAGTTACAGGCTAAGATGTAGATGAATGGATTAAAACCCCTTTCTGACCTAAACATTATGGGATGAACCTTCCTTAGAGGCAAGGATACAGTTGGGGGCATAGTGTTTCATAAACACATTTTCTAGTTTAAGTTATGCCTTTGACTGGATTTCCTTAAGTTTATATCACTGGTTAAAAAGTTGAACTGTGATACAGTGAAATTACAACGCGAATATTCAGGCGAATCAAAGTACGTGACTTACAATTTGACTGCATTTGAAAGGGTCGCCAAGAAGAAAGATCGCTTAGCTGACTTGGCGTTTTCGTTTTATTTGAACGCCCTACTACTTCGATCATTATTTTTGGGAATGGTTTTCAGTTTATTTGGTTTGATAGAAGGCGTGACAAGCTGGAGACCGAGTTGCCGTTCTCAAAATTTATTTGAAAAAAAAAAATATATTATTCTTTGGTACCCTCGGCATTGGTATTATTTCTGGTTTATGTGATGTCGGCGAGACATATATAGATTGTCTATGCCTGATATACATCTATACCATACTTTTCACGTCATCTTTATATCATTTTCATTTTACCATTAAATTATCACAGTCATATAAGAACATTGAAAAGGTTTGTGAAAGTCTGTGAAACTAAGTTAACAGTATTGGAAACCGTTCTTACATTTATTTAGCACTTACTTTGTCAGCCAGTAGCACATTCGCCGCAACTTGGCATTGCAACAGAAAAGGTGTGTATTGGTATCGACTAATGTGAGAAAATGTCAGATGATGATCAGTTTAATAACTGTTTATCTTTTGTATAGATTGTTTACATAAGTCTTGTAATTGTTCACATATGAGCATTGTGAAAACCTCATGTTCCAATTATAGCTCTTGAAATATACAAGAATTCATACATACTTCAAGCTGTAAAGTTTGTTAGAAATTTCTGTTTCATTTCTTTCCTTTTGTTTTATTCTTTTCCGAAAGAACTCCTAGAAACAATTGTTTTAAGAGATTTTAACAGACTGATTCGCCATTCTTTCTATGACGTAAAGTGCTGCGGGGAAGACAATAATTATTTAAACGTGAGAGAGCCCAAAACAGATGACATAATTTACGTCTGCAAAAGTTAAAAAAATCTACCGTCGAAGCTGTATCATGTTTGAGAACTCAACGTATATAGGGCAAACATTGTAGATCCGGATTAGGCGGCTCATGATGAGCTACCTCATCTGGATGTACACTGTTTGCAAATTCAACTGTTATTATGTTTTGCGTCAGAAATGTTAAATACAGCACACTAATACCGAACTTTAACGATCAATATACTGAATCATTATTAAAGATCGACAACTCAATTTCTATCCACTTCCCAAATCTATTAACAGTTGTCTCCCTTCGTATATTAAAAATCAGTTCAAAAATAGGCATGCATATTTGCGCTGTTAATCTGTCCCAATGCCTTCAGTATAATGGCTACTTTGCTGAATTTGCTTGTTTCTTCTATCGTCAAGATGTATTGATCATTTTCTTCATAATACTTTTTTTCCAATTACAGAAGAACATGTTCCAAATACCGTATGCAGTACAAAGATCCGGGCAGTAAAATAAAAGACGCTGAATGCCAATGTATGGAAGGCTTCCATTTTGAAAATGAAGATCAGAGAGCATGTGTTCCCAACAAAATTTGCCCTAAAGGCTACGGTCAAGGTCTGTTTGGTAAGTATATCTTATTGATTTAAGATTGCAGTTCGATGAATTAATTACCTAGAGAAGTGCTATGAAATTATGCGTTTGGTTGTGCGTATTTGGCGAGATGTTTAGTTAAGTGCAACTTTATGCTTTGCTTTATGTTGTTGATTGAAAAGTGTCATGAGTGCAAAATAGTTAACTCTTAAAGCGCCAATAAAGCAGGCGGCAAAATTATTGTCTGCAAAATTTCAAAAATGTTCCGTCGAAGTTATGATATTCCAATTCCGTAGACTAGAGGGCGAACAGTGTAGATCCACAATGGGCCGCCTCATCTGGATCAACGCTGTTTGCAAGTTCAAGTGTTTTCAGTTTGGCGCTTTATGTTTTTAGATAGCAGGGGTCGTAAGATTTTTTAAAAACATGTAGATATTGTTTTGATGATTTTTGCATCATTTTATTCATTCTCCTTAAAGTATCAGATTTCAATATAAGGTTTTGATTGGATGATAGTTACGGAAAAGTTATCTCAATTTTCCGTTGATTTTATAAACTGTTTATCTCTTATTAGAATCACCTTGTTGATTATTAGGGCGAATGAATACACTTTCAATGGAAGCACAGCCCCGGATCCAGGGGGTGGGCTTTGGGGCTTCAGCCCCGCCACTTGGGCATGGTTAGATTAAAATTTATGTTGTGACTTCTCATTAGAATCGCCTCGGCGAGGCGATTCTTATGTGATATCACAACATATATTTCAAGGCAAAAAAGACTTTATCAAAAAATCTCATCAAATTTATCCTTTATTATGTCATTTTCAACCCCTCTCCTCCCCACCCCTCCTTTCCCAAATACACATCGACACCCCCAGCCCCACCAGTATGTGGTGGTCTGGATCCGGGCCTGGAAGCATCTGTGGCATTTTCATTTGGCTCTTTTGTCAATAGGGTTAAACGCTACAGGAAAGAATTTACGTGTCTATGAGAGAATTTTTGTCTTTAAAAGTAGATCCCTTTTTGTAAGGGTTTTGTTTCCCATGAAATCAAACAAGCAGAAAGTAAAAAAAGTTTCCCCTTTCATAAAAATGACGAAAACGCATGGGGATATACACCGTATGACTGCCTAAAAGTGTTTTATGGACAAACAGCATATCACCAGTCTTAAACTTATATTGACCTCTGTATGATGTAATTTTAAAATTACATTTTTCTAAATAGTTATTTCTTAAATGTCCTTGCCGACATTCCTAGAGTTGTTAGTTCATTTTATCGTAGACATTTTAATTTAAGGATGTCATGTTGTAGTTATTCTAGGTGTTACGTATCGATACTTCGTCCATACGTTAGATTCTGAATAATAAATTTTGAATTGCAAAAAAGCATATAATTGGAAAATGCAAAATATCATTAGTTTGAGAGCTAGATAAAATATTCAGTTGCTCGTCTTCTGTGTAAGCACAATTCTTCTGTGTATATCTGTTCTGATTTTGCTCTTCTTGTTTTGCTGTTATCCCTATGTGGCATCGTTTGGTTTGCATTGATTACACCACATCACAAGAAAACGATTATCATACGATATAACTAAAGACTGTGCATTGTATATGTTGTAAATGTAATACTACTAATTTCTGCTCGTGTCTTTTGTGTATTGTCAGAAGTCACTTTGTTATTCGATAGAAGCTTTTTCAACCAGAGATGCACGACTTCAGTTTTCCTTCATTTCATTTCATTTATAGCTGAATCATGTTCATTTTATTTGTGCTTCGTGGTGATAAAGAACAAATTCAAGTTAAAATACAGTAGAGTCACAAGATTTAAATGGGGATATTATTGCACAATCAATCTGCATGTCCGTAATCGGGGTTTCAAAGTTCATATTTTTCTATGACTGCGTGTTCTTAAACACTAAAGATAGCTTTTGTTATTAATAAAACCCTGTTGTTTTCCAAAATACTGCACCTCTTGCTTTTTTTCAAGGAAGAAACGTTACAACAACACAACATTCATTGAAAGTGCCGTTACTTAGGGACCGACCATTTGATATTCTGGGGGGGGCCTGGTATATTTATCAAAAAAATTTCCTGTTTTTGGATATGCAAGAAAAAAATAACCTGGCTCATAAGGGGGTTCAAAAAAATAATCTGTTTTCAAAAGTAAGAGAAAAAAATAACCTGTCTCCACCCAAAATTTCAAAAAAAAAATATAGTCTGCAGATAATTCCATTGGAATTGAGTTTTTATAATCTCTCTGGCTTCTGGGGGCTGCGCCCCCAGACCCCCATATTTATAGATATATTTTGATATTATCTACAATTGGTTTACACCAGCGGGCCCACATGTGCATACATTTACAAAAAAATCCTATACAACATTCACATACATGTATCATTGATCTGCCACATTACTAAGTAAATGTTTCCACTAAAACTGAATTGCAAAAGAGTCACTAGCTTATGGGAGACAAAACCATTATAGCAAAATAAACACTCTAAAAGGCTAAAGTCCCAATATAAAAACCCTTATTTTTACCATCATTCCTATTTTTTCTCTTGTTTCCAGTCTTAAAATTGCCATTGAAATTGGAAAATTGCTTTAGCTTCTGGGGGGCAACGCCCCCCAGACCCCCCTTTGTTAACTCCTTAGCACATAACTTTCAGCCATTTTATTACTTGCCATTCATGTATAATGTGACTCTGTCAGTAAGTATTTATCAAACTTTCTAAAGGACAAATAAAGCATGTTTGGGCATATATTGGGATAGGAAAAAACTTAAATTCATTAACTTAACTTTGCCAAAATAGCCCTAAATTTTGGCCAAAATATCCCTAATTTAAGGCCTAATTTTTTGCCAAACTCATACTGGGATGTTTGTATCTGTACCTTAGATGAAAAGAGTAACATGCTCCAGGCACTGGTTTGCAAAAGCAAGCTAAGCCATGCCCTTCGCCTGGTTAAAGACAGCACTATGTTCTTTTTGAGAGAAAAAAAGGTGTAAAAAATACTGATGTGGGTAAAATAAAAGGATATTAAGATCAAGTAAACAAGGATCTGATAGTTCAGCTATAAAATAAAAAAATAACCTGTTTGAGTTAGTTTGTAAAAAAAATAAATTAGCTTCCACAAGGTGAAAAAAAAAGAAATTGTTTCCAGAGGCCAGTGAAATAAAATGTTGTGTCTCCATCAAGAATACCAGCCCCCCCCCAGAATATCAAATGGTCGGTCCCTTATCATCAAAGTTTTCGATCGTGTAGCCTCTTGCAATTTTCCGTTAAAATGGGCAGTTGACCAGATCAGATTTTGAGACAGAATAGACCATTACTGTCCATTTTTTTCGACATTAATGTCGTTTCAGAGGCAATTCTTGCGTGCAAAAATCCTTGAGGTGGAACATTTGAGGAAAAGAGAAACTATCGGCAGATTGCCTCGGGAGAAATTCAATTTATATACTATTTGTGAAAATTAGACAATATGAAATTTACAACTTCATGTATCTCATATGAATTTATTAAATTTCGACCTCCGTTATTCATACATTTCTCATTACTCCAGGTGCATCCATTGTGAGTATTAATAGTCGAGTGGACATAAATGCAAGATTTAGCATTCGGATGCCATAAATGTATGCCCTACCGAATCTTCAGCATGGTGTTATCTCGGGTGGGGTATTCCGGTGCATACTGTTTAGACCGATCACTCTGAAGTGAAAAGAACAAAAAAATCCAGTTTTCACTCATACATATATACAGAGTAAGCATTTCAGAACCTAGAGTAACACTGAGTATTGCCAGTATAAAAAGGATGCTAGCTTTGAAATGCTTTAAAATTGAATGATCCATTTAAGTACAGATGAATGCGTTTTAGTCAATATAGGTAGCAGCAAAAGTGTTTTTTCCTGATTGTTGATTTTCAGGGGCCGTATTCATAAAACGACTTAAGTGGTTGCTATGCTGTTGCTAAGGCTAAATTTCTTAGAAGGAGATTCCCTACAACTATGAAATTTGCTCTGGAGGAACAGTCTTACAAAGACTGTTCCTTCAGACCAAATTTCATAGTTGTAGGGAATCTCCTTTATAGATATTTAGCCTTAGCTACAGCATAGCAACGACTTAAGTGGCTTTATGAATACGGCCCCTGGTTGTCATATAAAGCCCATATAGAGGATAATTGTAACAACAAAAACTCTTTTCATAGTAACAAGGGCGTAGCTACCTATACGGCAAATACGCAGGTGCGTATTGAAATTTTGTCAAAATTGACAAAATTTCAAAACGCACCTGCATATTTGCATGCTGAAAATTTATAAATTAGACAAGATTTCAATACCAATTACCAAAGTGGCTGAAATACTAGCTTTCCCTTCAAGAAGTAGAGAATAAAACATGGTTGTGCGTATCATGAACTTGTCCCTAGTTACGCCCCTGTTACATCATCCTGCGTTAAGTTTATTTTGTCTATAACTCCCATTCAGTTCGATCCGGAGGTCGGGGACCCAATCGCTTTACAGGCAAGTATTGTGTAGTTTTGAACAAAGTGTGACATCACACCATTACATCATATACGGAATTTGTGTCTCGCCTGCTTTTAGTTAATTCCCAAAATTTCAGTATGTTAAGTAATTATATGTCCTGCTTCAAAAATAGTTTTATATTTTCTTCTTTAAACTTCGTCGATTTGTCATTCAGAAGCAAAGGCTTTGAATTCTTTAGAATAAAAAGCAACACAGACTTTGCAGCTTAGTACTAATACGTACCAAAATGTGCTTGAAATTCTTTGAGAAAAGGGGAGCGCAACTTTGAAAACAGGTATGTTAAAATTGGAGAACCTTTCAGACATATGACTGCATATGCACTTTAACGAAAATCCAGCAAAAACTCTCAAAGGCATGCCAGTCAGTTTGAATATTTAAGAATCAATCAATCAGAGAGAAAGCTACTTTAAGGCTTCCGTAGAATCATTAAGACTCTGATAAAACAGAATCATATGTCCTCATGCTTTTAAAATTGTTATTAACACAGCTTAGGTTTTATAATGATTTTTTTTACTAAATGCGGCTTTAATTTCAGTTTCCACCGTTTGTACAAGTTCAGAATAAGATTGTATTGATCTATACTGTGTAAAAAAAAAGTGTGAACTTCGGTTTTCATTCATTTAAATGATTTTTTTCTTTCAGCAAAATATAGCCTATGATGTTTGGTGTCGAAAGTTTTCAGAACTCGTGGCAGATTGCAGTTTAAAAATTATTCGATTTCAGATTATATTCTCTCGTCAAAGAAGAAAAGTTTCAATAGCAAGAAAAAAAGTTGCAGATCGCCTGATAATAATACATTTAAAAGAACTGAGGTTCACTCATTAGCAACAGATAAACTGTTTGGTTTTATATTTTCACCTACTCAGTATCCACTTATCTTCATTGTTGCGTTTCCCTTAAAGTCATCGTCGGGGAAAATTTAGAGTACTATTTTGGCAATTCTAATATTTTTTCCTGTAAAATTGTTTGACATTCTTGGTTCAAAAAACTTCCATGACTGTATATTGATGTAAAATTATATTAAAAAATGTGCAAAGTGATGCATGATTATTTGTGATTAAACTGGTATCGGGGTTGCATGCAAAACAGTCTATATAAATTGAACTAGCAATATATTTATTTTCTTTTAACGCTTTAAAATTTTGTTAAGGGATTTCAGTGAAAATTAATGTACAAGTATTGACTGTCAACAGTATATATTTGATATATGGACTATCACTTTGAAAATCTTTTATGTTATCTTCGTCATCTCTTTCTGTTTACTAACTATTTCTCTGTTTGTATATACGAAATACATACGAACTAAATTGTTCTTGCCTTTCGTAAATGTATAGCTTGTTGATATGACAGTGTTTGAACCAAAAAGAAGTTTTGTTGCGAAGTCTTCATTTAGTTTAATTTATTAAGATATAGAAAGCAGTGTTGTTTACTGGATTGTTTCGTTAGTTTGATTTTGCTAATAGAATGAGACAAATATGCACGAACCCAGTCGTAGATTCATTCTACATCCATCATGCTTCATTTACAGTTAATGACCAGAATTAAGCATAAAGACCTGAATCATCTTTTCCAGTGTTAAAAACAATATAAACGTTTAAGCACATTTTATTAGGTTTTATAACATTTCTTCAATAAAATGGTTCATCACAATGGTTGATACGATGAACGGCGGAGGAACTTAATTGTGGTCAGTTTCTGTAATTTTTAAGCTTGTTATGTATCACATCCATCGGTATTCCTATTTGAACTGCATAGATCACTGTAGTTCCTTTAGATAGATAAAGATCCTTAGAAATATAAGTTATAGATGACCTTAATACAGAGCTCAAGATAAGGAGGGGATTTTGGTAACATAATTTTTCTTCTTCGTAAAGCGTATGCCGTGGTTGTTAAATATACCTAAGGAGTTCAATCGATACCCCTCCTCATTAGAGCTCTGCAATATCAGACCCTAAAAGAACAATGCTAGTTAGTTTGGACCCGGGTAAAAGAGATTCATCATCTTTTTCATCTTATTTCGCCATTTCACTGAATGAAAGATTAACAGGGAGAATAATATTCATTCAGTGATTGCACGCTCATCCCTGCATGTTTTTGGAATGGTACTTCTGCAGTGGAGTTCTAAAGGGGATATGTTGTTTGTGTTCTTGAGAAAGGCCTTCAAAGCTGCACGCATTGTTCTGTTGTTTGCTACTTTTAGTTTTAGAGATATGACATTACGAAGTGAAATATTCTGATAAATTGGGTCACGTCCATCAGAATATCGCCCACATGACAGGCATTCATTATTTAAAAATGGAAAGGTTCATCAATAGGTGGGCAGTATTGCAGCATTACAGCTCAAGACCAAAATTAATTAAACCGAGTCTGCAGTGTTTTTCTGTGATGCGCTCCTTGCTTCCAGGGGATGGATTTTCTTTAGAATTTATTGTATATTGTTTATGAACTTTTTTTTTAATAAATATACATATAAGATAATGGATACAGCGGTATGTACAGTCTGGATAGTTTCATCCTCTAATATCCTGGGGCCATAATTATAAAACGACTTAAGTCGTTGCTATGCTGTTGCTATGGCTAAATTTGTATGAAGGAGATTCCCTACAACTATGAAATTTGCTCTACAACTATGAAATTTGCTCTGGAGGAACAGTCTGAGAAGACTGTTCCTCCAGAGCAAATTACATAGTTGTAGGGAATCTCCTTAATAGAAATTCCCCCTTAGCAACAGCATAGCAACGACTTAAGTTGTTTTATAAATACGGCCCCTGATTTACGTTTGAATTTTATCATTCTCATGTTTAAATTGAAAAATTAGAATCAACGTGTGGCACAGTGTGTTTAAGCAAGTGGTTATCACAAAACTGACAAACACTTCACACCAGGATCTAACATCCTGTTTGACCAGCGTAGATCTTCGGTTTTTGTTTACCGTCTATCTTCAAAAACTAAAAAGTGCATTTGTTAATTTTAGATGTCTGAGCCTAAAATGGATTTCATCCAGATTATAAACACGGAATTAAATAACTTGATGATAATTATTTGTTTGAGAAAATCTGAAGTTTCTGTTGAAAAAATTCAGTTTGTAATGTCATTGAAAATTGGCCGAGCATGGCATACATTGCTTGCCTTGCTCCGGAAACAATGACGTCATAGATCTGTTGCCATCTCAACAATTAGCGCATATTGATGTCTAAGTGACATCATCGAGACGTCATTCTGTGAAGGTATTAAGCATTCCATAGTTGCAATGATAACATATCTATGACGTCATCTCACTTATAATTCGAGAGGAGCATAGCATACATTGTAAACTGGAAAAAAACTATAATTCATTCTCAAATGAGCCGCGACACGACAAAACCAACAATGTGGTTGTGCGCCCAGCGGAGACTCAGATCAGCCTGGGCATCCGCCCAGTTTGGTCAGACTCATTGTTAAGAGCTCAAAGGGCAGCTGAAGGTCTAAGCTACATCCATGCGGACAGCGAAGACTCTGATCAGACTGATCTGAGTCTGCACTGGGCGCACAACCACAGTGTTGGTTTTGTCGTGTCGCAGCTCAAATAATTTAATTCTCTGTTTGTCATCAGAATCCGGATCGGCCACGCTCGCATTTACATTTAAAGCTAAGCAATATGCACATTTTCAGAACTGTCTGCTCACAAACATATCCTTTCCAGGATATGTTCATGTCTAGATCGCAGATATTGAAGTTGTTTTCAACATTTAATCTCACACATGCTGTATGTATACACTCAAATTCGATTTGGCCTGTTAACTTGATATTGTTTTGAGACAGATTAAATCATGACTTCGGATGTCGTAAGGTGGGGTCTACGCTGGTTCCAGGAGTTATATTTTACACGATACACCAATTCTGGTGCATCTAACAAGCAGAAGATGTAGCCATCTTCTCGAGCTAACAACATAGAAAGCTGAAAAGCAGTTTCCTTTACTAATGCATCTTTCAGCTGTTTCTGGTTTGAGAAATCTCGTCAGATAATACTGAAACTGGACATTTTAGGTGCAGCCGGTCATAACTTTTCATAATGATCTGAGTCTCCGTTGTACTAACGAAACCGTGGTTTAATTACTCATTTTAGAAACTATTTCTGTGTTCAAAGATGAATAAAGAGAACCAAATATTACAACCGTTTCCAAACCGATAAAAATACACATAAGATTGCCTAAAGTGTTGTTTTTTTTTTTTTGTTTTTTTTTTTTTGTTTGTTTGTTGTTTTTTTTCGCTATTTTTGCCTCTTTTTTTCGCCCTTTTGTTTTAGCATTTTCTTTGTTTGCTTGCAATATTGTATTTTGCCTTGCATTCACCAGACTAGGAGTAGCTTTCGACATTTTTATGTTCGGTTTAGTTACTGCTTTCGTTCAATATTTGTATCTGTTTCTTAAAGACATCAAAATTACTGTTCCTGTTTACATTTCAATAAACTTGTTTGTTTATGTTTATGTAGGTGTATGTGAAGAATGCATCAAAAAGAATATGTGGTCAGATGTTGAAGACAGGAAAGGGAAGTGTAAGCCTCTCAGAAAGTAAGTAGATAAACAAATAACGTCATATATCCAGTGCTCCAGATAAGAAGGGGTAACAACTAAACATGATAGCTATAAACTGCATCGCAAAGTTCTCATCAGAATAAAACGTTGATCTAAATGGCATTTTATCTTTCTCATGATTGATAACCACAATAATATACCGTAAAGAAACAGAAAAACACAAACAGTTTCTGTTGCCCCTTCTGTCCTAAATTTTCTTTTAGTATTTTTATGCCCCCCGTGACAATAGTCAGGGGGCATTAAGATTTGCCCCTGTCTGTCTGTCCGTCCGTCCGTCCGTATGTCTGTTCGTCACGCTTTATAGTATAGAGTTTGTGTAATCAACTCCTCCCACAGTTTTCAATGGATCTTTTTCAAACTTTGCATACATGTTGTGGACATATTGAAGATGTGCATGTGGATTTTTGATGGAGCTGAAATTAATTTTGACAGAATTACAGCCTTTTGAACTTAGTCATTTTAGGCAAATTCTTGTATTGTAGGGTATAGAGTTTGTGTAATCAACTCCTCCCACAGTTTTCATTGGATCTTTATCAAACTTTGCATACATGTTTGGGACATATTGAAGATGTGCATGTGGGGTTTTGATGGCCCTAGAATTAATTTTGACAGAATTACGGCCTTTTGAACTTAGTCATTTTAGGCAAATTTTTGCATTGTAGGGTATAGAGTTTGTGTAATCAACTCCTCTCACAGTTTTCAATGGATCTTTTTCAAACCTTGCATACATGCTGTAAATATATTGAAGATATGCATGTGGGTTTTTGTTGGCCCTAGAATTAATTTTGACAAAATTACGGTCTTTTGAACTTAGTCATTTTAGGCAAATTTTTGCATTGTAGGGTATAGAGTTTGTGTAGTCAACCTCTCTCACAGTTTTCAATGTATCTTTTTCAAACCTTGCATACATGCTGTGAGTGTATTGAAGATATGCATGTGGGTTTTTGTCAGACCTAGAATTAATTTTAACAGAATTACGGCCTTTTGAACTTAGTCATTCTAGGGAAATTTTTTTAACTTAGTCATTTTATGCAAATTCTTGTATTGTAGGGTATAGAGTTTGTGTAATCAACTCGTCCCACAGTTTTCAGTGGATCTTTTCCAAACTTTGCATACAAGTTGTGGACATATTGAAGATGTGCATGTGGGTTTTTGATGGGCCTAGAATTAATTTTGACAGAATTACGGCCTTTTGAACTTAGTCATTTTAGGCAAATTTTTGCATTGTAGGGTATAGAGTTTGTGTAATCAACTCCTCTCACAGTTTTCAATGGATCTTTTTCAAACCTTGCATACATGCTGTGAGTGTATTGAAGATATGCATGTGGGGTTTTGTCAGACCTAGAATTAATTTTAACAGAATTACGGCCTTTTGAACTTTGTCATTCTAGGGAAATTTTTGCATTGTAGGGTATGGAGTTTGTGTTATCAACTTGCTCCACAGTTTTCAATGGATCTTTTTCAAACCTTATCTACATATTGTGGACATATATGATATGCATAAGGCATTTTGATAGATCTAGAATTAATTTTGACAGAATCACAGCCTTTTTAACTTAGTCATTTTGGGCAATTTTTTACATGGTAGGGTATGTTTTCAATGGATTCTTTGTAGGTGCTTTATGGATATACACGTCATGTGACAGGCGCTGCACGGGGGCATCATTAATGTCTTACAGACACAATTTTCTAGTTTTTATTGAATACGATGACAGACATTCAGAGCTCCAAATAAGAAGGGATAACAGGGAGAATTCAGGGATAATTTCCCGTATTTCTCCATAAAAACAATGTTGTGACCCCTCATTAGAACCGTCTCACGCAGACGGTTCTAATGATGGGTCACAACATATGTTTTTGTTGAGAAATAAGAAAAATTATCTTTGAATTATCTGTTACCCCTTTTTAGCTGGAGCTCCGATATATCTGTCATCGATATATCTGTCATCGTATTCAATAAAGAAAAAATGCTAAAAGAAAATTTAAGACAAAAGGGGCTACAGAAACTGTTTGTGTTTTGTGTTTCTTTACGGTATATTATTGTGTTTATTATTCATGAGAAAAATGAATTGCTATTTAGAGAAACGTTTTATTTCTGCTGAGAACGTTGCGATGCAGTGTACAGCTACAAAATTTTCAAGGTATCGTGTTAAGTTGTCAAATACGTTACTGAAACAATATTAGCGCTGCAAATGCCTCCCGCGGGTAAAATGATAATTAAAATTAAACTATTTTTTCAGTCAAGTGAGCATTTTGATAATTTTAGAGATACTATAACAATATTAATAAATATTTTAAGTGATGATAGTCAATGCAAGATTAAATTTTAAGTTCACATTATTCATTATGTAATAATTATTAATTACCAATTTCAATTTAAACGAAAATACTTAATAAAAAGATAATGAGAACATATTTTTTAGCAATAAAATACGTATACGATGTTAAATGTTATTGGAATTGCTAATTTTGGGGGAAATTGACCTCGTCTTTAAATTCCAGTATTGGTACTTTTGGCAGCCTTTTCATGTTATCAAATCAAAATCATTTGGCATACGTTTTGGGAAAGAGAAAAAAACTCCTTAATTTATTTGGAAAGATTCCCCACTTAGAATTTAGAAAATTCCCTTTCTGTATTTTGGAGATTTACAACTGTTTCATTGCATCGTTCTATTCACAGCTGTGAGAAAGAAGGAAGATGTACTGTGGTAGAAAGTAATGGTACGACTGATAATAAATGTGGTCCAAAAGTCGCTGGTGAGTAACCTACAGCGTACTGCAAAAAAATCTAAAAAAATAGAACACTTAAAATGGTAGCGTAATTGTCCTAAAAGTAAACAATTTGGTTTTCATTGCCGTACAGTGTCTAAAAGATGCAGATTGGAATGACAAACAGTATAGATTTAACATGAGCTGGGTTTGCACTGTTTGCTCAGACCTATGTGTCCCAATGCTTAGATTTTTTATGGTACCTATCACGTAATAAACCCTCACAGACACTCAAGTTTCCTATATTGAAAAAAAAAGACAAAGTGCATAATCATTGCCAACGTTTTTCTTCCCAAGTTACCTTTACCCAGTCGTTTGCGACGCCGGCTACACATATGAGGGGGAACTCTCGGATAGCGGGGCATCAGTACTGTGCTTTTACCTTAGCCGGTGTCCTGGCAGTGCCGTGCAGGTGAGGGGCGTTTGATTTCCTGTCAAATTAATTGAGATAATGATAGCAACCTAAACATACTGAAATAGATCCCAGTTGTCTTGAAAGAAAGTGCATTTTAAGTTAGAACTTGTTGAACGGGAAGGGCGCAGATGAATTGCTCTGGCAGCCAGGGGCCGTATTTATGAAACAACTTAAGTGGTTGCTATGCTGTTGCTAGGGTTAATTTTTATGAAGGAGATTCCCTACAACTATGAAATTTGCTTTGGAGGAACAGTCTTTTAAGAACAAGAAATTTTGCCCTAGCCTTTTAAGACTGTTCCTACAGAGCAAATTTCATAGTTGTAGAGAATCTCCTTCATAGAAATTTTGCCCTAGCAACAGCATAGCAACGACTTAAGTCGTTATATAAATACGGCCCCTGGCCCATAGTCTTTGTTGTATTCAGCAATAATTATGGATCTTGGAGAATCCATATTGCAGCCATCGACTACACTGAACATCGTGCTGAGTTGTTCAGGCTATGAGTCTTTAGGCATCATTTGGCATGATGTGGCACAAGGCGAAAAGTAATTAAACAGTTTACGTTAAGCCTATTACTGCTGAAATTTCCGAACATTACGACACGTTTACCGGCAGTTAGTACGGTGTAAATTATAGAAATAATTAAATTTGGCATCCTCCAACATTTTCATTCTCTTAAAACCTTCGAACATGCTTCATCCTTGTTGTGATCAAATTTTTTTGGCAAACTTCATGTTTATTCTTAGGGAATTTACAACCAAGCTAACAGCAAGAGCTTGTACTGGTGAAAATCCTTTTAATTACGTGCCAGCTGCGTTTATTTACATGCTGTTAAGAATATAATTTATGTCTGAAATTCAGGAAGAATATGTTTTCGATATATATCTGTCTGTATTGCCGCAGGTGAGTCGCAACATGAGAAAATCCACGCTAGACGTAATTCCAGACTAGCATTCAGCAAAACGGCCCATAACGGGGTAACTACAATAAAATGAACATCTGTGAAAGTGAATACATGGTTTTGCGATTCCGCTTTCGGCTAGTGTACATTCGTGTTTAGTGAGCATTATGTCCAGTTTCAACTTGGCGAACTTACATTAACCAGCTTGAGTTCATGTATTCAAAAAGGTCCGTTTGATATTTCATAAACGTAGTCATATGGAAGTGCCATTTGTAATATCAGGGTTAAAATCTTGGATATTAAATATTTTGTAAAGGTGTGATGGCTAATAAACGTTATATAAGAATGTGATGGCAATTAATTTTGTAAAGATGTCAGTTCGTTTTATTATATCGCGACATAAAATTGATGTTATATTTTATGTTTCATTTCCTCTCCTGATATGAAAAGCAACATATACTAGCCAAAAGTTCTAACCGGCCACTTCCATTTTATCGATTTTCTTCAAAGCCCCACACAATTTTACAGGTCTATTTACATCCCCAAATAGGCAGATATGTCAGTCAACTCAGCCATCAATAGTTAAAATTACTTCCCGGATGCGCCGATGAACAGAAGTAGCCCCCATTTTTTAAAATTCACAAAATTCAGCATTCCGTCACAATTTGTGAAAAGTCGCTTTTTGAAATATCCAATTCATGTGAGCAAAACCACTTCATTACTCAAGCAAATAACTGAAGAAACAGATTTATGCAGAAATGAACACTCTTCCTGTATGACAGTGGTCGTTTTGGGTCAAAATGTTAAAACTTACCCCGCCACTCTATGCAAATTCTTGTTAATTTTGAAAATGGGGGTACCCGTATTATCTGTGCCTCCTGGATACAATGCACTGGATAATGCTAAACCTTTTAGTGGTGTGATTTACATACATTGTATTTGCCTATCTGTGGCTGTAAACGAAACGGTAAGATTGCTAATAGCATTGAGGAAAATTAATAAAAACTAAGTGGCCAGTTAGAACTTTTGACTAGTATACTAGCTATGGGTTCATTTTCCTGTATTACTAAACTAACGAAAATGGTGATGAAATATGCACTATGATGATGTGAGCCGCGAAAATCCGCGGAACGCATGCCTAGAGAGTCTGAGATTTAGGAACTGCTTTCCAAACCTCACAATGTCCGGTTGATATAGGGCCGAACTTTGCATGCTCTGGCCAGCTGCGCATGTGTTTAGCTATTATTTGCATGACAAGTTCGAAAACAAAATTCTGAGGAAGTGGATCGTTTTAGTGTATTCAAAGAGTAAATATATATTTAAAAGAAAGAAAGTCGCTAAACATTTATCAAACTGTTACTGCGAGATGGAATTATAAAATAAGTAAGAAAGCATGTTCTTATCTACAAGTTTGCAAGATGTTATTCTTTAGAAAGATAAATGCTGTACTAATGAAATTATAACAGGTTTTAAACAGCATATTATGCATAAAACATATTTCATCAAGATAAGAATATTATAGCAAAAGGTATATCCTCAGTGGATTCACAAAGATTTTCTTTGAACTTAGCATTATGTGTCTGGAAAGTCGATTGAAGGATGCATATGGGGCTTAACGAATTCACCATATGTATTGACAGGTTTTTAATGATTGCCGTTTAAACATGCCAGTATTGTGTTTGTATTTAGCATATTTCGCAATGTAAACACTAGGAAAGTGGCTTTAAACAAGATAGCATTGTACCAAACTTACAAGAAACATAACAAAAACGAAAACTCGGTGCCAATTACATTATTGTTCTTTAGAATAACTTGAAAGGCACTGACTGCCTATCTACCGGGTCGCGCAATCAGTAGGGCGTCTAACTTATAAGCCAGAGGTCCAGGGTTCGATACCCGGTCCGGTCACTTACTTTCATTTTTCCTTCCGCTGATTCAAGAAGGGCAGCTGTCAGTTACTGGTAACAGTAAGTGCACTTAGTACTGTTCAACCGCTTAGGAGGTCTAAGCCTGCATAGCAATAGTTTGGTTAGGTTAACTGACCGTCCCGACATGACCATAGCTCTTTACCGTGGACGTTAAACAATAACTGTTAACACAACAACACAACTGACTGCCTATCTCGTGGACACGCTTGTCGATTCTAAATCATTGATTTTGAGAAAGCTTGTATATAGTCAGAATATAACAACGATTCAAATTTTGCAGGAATAGAAATAATTGGCCGCATTATTGTTCTGATACTCGTATGGCGTTTTAATATGTGTCATTGTCATATTTCATTTTAAGGTCGAGTCGGTTATCTTCGGACAGCGGGTAAATTCGGACATACCATTGCAAATAGTGAAAATCCAGATGAGGCGGCTCATAAATTATGAGCCGTCTCATCAGGATTTTCACTATTTGCTTAGTTAATTTTGTTTTAATTCCAAACAACTGACAAATAAAAGAAACATTGTCACTGTCCGAATTTACCCGCTGTCCGAATTTACCCGACTTTACCCTAACGGCTAGTGAAAATCATTTTTAATGTTCAAGCTCCAGCTTAATTGTAACTTTCTGGAATCACCAAGTCTTTTATGTATACGTTCGCATTGTCTCCTTCGAATGAAAATCGAATGCTTCTCCCAAAGGTGCTTTCTATTAGCACTTCTGTCTAAGAAGTCGGAATGAATTCTGTTAGTTTTGTAATTGAGCACCTGCCTTCGATAATTGGCAAGCTATAGCATCTGATTCGTAAGATACTTTATGTTTTCCTTACTCTTAAGACAAGATATTAAGTTTACAACTGATGTAGATTTTAGATATGGTTGTCTGTACTTTAGCCTCATGATCTCCACCGTAATGTTGGCCAATAATTCCAACTCAACTTCCTAATACTAATTTAGTGCAAATTGATCGGTCAAGGTCGAACATGAACCGGCGTTTATACTTCGATAAACTTCTTGGAACTATTTTCTTGGCGGCGATGTCTAAGATACACTTTGTAGCAGACATTTTGAGAAAAAGATGGCCGAATTGGAATTATAAGAAATGAATTTTATTTTTGTGGAATTTATGGATGTATAAACGCAGGCGAAACACCGACTTAACATATAGCCCTTCGGGCTTTATGCAGTTTGCGAGTGATTCGCCGGCGTTTACACATCGATAAAAGACACAAAAATAAAATTCATTCCTATATTACTTTCAGTTTCAACAGCAGGCTCAACGCATTTTCGGCCGGGCCGGATAGCGCAATCGGTAGGGCACCTGACTCGTAAGTCAGAGGTCCTGGGTTCGAATCCCGGTTTGGCCACATACTTTCGTTTCTCCTTCCGCTGATTCAAGAAGGGCAGTTGTCAGTTACTGGCGAAAGTATGTGCACTTAGTACTGGTTAACCGCTTAGGAGGTCTAAGCCTGCCCAGGAATAGTGTGGTTAGGTTAACTGACCGTCCCGACATGACCTTAGTTGTTTACCGTGGACGTTAATCATCAAATCAACCAAATTAACCAATCAACGCATTTTCAGCATTACCAGTATGGTTTACAAAGTCGTTTGCAGGCTTCTTTAACTTACATTGAAATTTACCATTTTTGTAAATATTTATACCCCCGGTATACGAAGTATATAGGGGGTATATAGTTTTGGTCTTTCCGTTTATATGTTTGTGTGTGTGTATGTTAACATTTTTTCTGTCACAGATTTCTCAAGAATTACCACAGCTAGGACTTTGAGTTTTAAATTTGTATATTCTATTGGTTACATAATTTGCATTTATTTCAATGGAACCTTTTGGTATTTGTCTATAGGCCTTTAGCTGGATTTGTAATAGATTGTCCATCTGTCTGTCTGTCTGTTAGTTAATATTTGCTTGTATTAAATGTGTTTTTATTAGGCGGTTGCACTGGCCGGGGGTATACGTGAGCCCCTGCTCACATGCTCTAGTCAAAAATGAAATAAAAGTTATAATAATATAAAGCTTGCATCTTAAATATGTAAGGGAACAACTGTAACTTACCTAGGACATTCCCCTGTAATTGCTGTGATTTCGCAAAGAAGATGAATGCATTCTTGTCGTGCTGATTAAAGCATTTTTACTTCAAGGGACACTCTCTTTAACGGGAACTTGAAATTCTTTTATACATTTGTTAAAATTGTCGACAAACGAAAGTGCAGTTTGCTGTCCCAGAGTCGCAATATACGAACTTTGCTATCAAAGAATTCGGGATAAATTCTGTTAGTTCTATAATTGAGCACCTGCCTGTGATAATTGGTTAGCTGTAGTATCTGATTCCTGAGCTACTTCATATGTTTTCCTTACTCTTGAGACTATATATTAAGTTTATAGCCGATTCAGACTTAAGACATGAGTACTCCGATATCTTCTTGATATCAACCGTAATTCTGTCCACTCGAATGACGAATTAACATAGAGCCCATGTTTCATCTTTTTCTTCCATTGAATAAATATGGAGAACAACATAGTATCGAAATATGCATTAATATTTACTGTTTTTTTCTTATCAAAAATGTAATTTGGAAAAGGTAGCATCAGAAGTAATATGTTTCATGTGTAAAATGTACTTACCAAGCAAACTAAAAGTAAAAAGTATGCAAAGACCAGGAACTGAAACAATCAAAATCCAAATCCAGGCCTCAAACCATAGTTGCAAACAACTAAGATTACAAATAATCAAGATACAGAGAACATATGGCCAACCGAGTGAGCAGCTTATTCCCAAAAGGTGGCCACTCAGCAACCCAAACCGAACCAAAAATAATAAGAACATACATAAGGTAAAACATCACAGAAACTCTGACACCACAAACAGGCAACAGAGAACCACAACAGAACTACCGCCTTGTAACGGTCAGTAATGAATTACTGGGGGGCTTAAATCGATTTTACGGGCCCAACCTCACCCTCAGTTTCTGAAGTGGTACAAAATATTTAGTTGGTTGTTCGGTTCGCATGATAACCCTCTAACAACCATTTCTTGCTAAATGCAATGTCGATACTTCAAAAATGGTGGCAGAATCACTACTCTTTGGACAAGAGATGCGTTTTGAATCTATATGAACGAGTCATATTTTTAGTTGTCTTAAATATCTTTTATCATTTTATCCCTTATCATTTCAGATGTAACCGACTGTGACAATTTGATAAACGTTACTCCTGAGCCGGAGCCGGTAGTCAGCAAAGCTGCCATATATGGAAGTATATTTGGCGCCCTTGCAGTTCTTCTATTGTTGGCTATTCTTGCCGTATGTTACATACGTCGACGGAAGGCAGCTCGACGGCGGCCGGCAAATCTGACGAAAGTAGAATTAGATGAGTTGTTGAGTGAGATTTGTAAAAGATGTCGCAAAGATGAAACTTACTGCAAACGAGGTGAGTACCCCGTCCTTGGAAATGCAATTATTTATCCATGCAGACATAAAACGTGGTAGACACATGACGTTGTATCAATGTCGATGCCACGTCACGACGTTGCACCGACATCGATACGACGTTTTTTCTACGTTGTGAGTCTATTGTCATGTCCCTGAGAAGTGCTTTTTATGACGCAAACAAAACTCAGCATAAATAGGTCATTATAACGTAGTGATGTCTTTCTTAATTACTATGATCATCCTAAAACATATACAGGTTACTTTTGCTATCCGATAATAGGATAAAACATCGCTTGTATAAGGAATATTTATGATATATACATTGTACAGTGATCTACAGTAATGCATGTCTTCTCAATGCAGCCTGTTGGATACACTGTATTCCCAAACTGCTTCATGACATCCGACGATAAATTAAAAAAAGGACGGTATAAGGTACATTTAGGGTCATCCGCAATGTGATCTGCAGTACCTGCTAACTGCAGATGATTTGATTCCTAAACCGCTTTTTGATGTATATCTAATAATTACGATGCGATTTTCAAAATTCCGTTTGGATAACCATTTTTTTCTTCAGTGCCAATAAGCCGTCTCATCAGGATTTTCACTATTTGCTTAGTTAATTTTGTTTTAATTCCAAACAACTGACATATAAAGGAAACAATGTCACTGTCCGAGTTTACTTGCTGTCCAAATTTACCTGACTTGACACAATATTTGTTTACTTGTAGTTCTGTCAGTGGCTCAGAAAGAAGTTGAAGATGGAATAAACCAACAAGTATGGGATCTTCCAAGAGAACTATTTAGGAAACATGTGCAGCCTGCTAAATTTGAAGTTATAGTGGAGACTTACAAAGGTCAGTATGGAAAAAATGATTGAATTAGATCTCCTGAGAGAGACTGATCTGATAATGATTGTGTGATTTTTTTTTTGATTTTTTTTATTTTTTTTTTTTTATTTTTTTTTTTTTTTGGATTTTTTTTGTATTTCACAGAAAAAAAACGTATATGTTGCTTCATCTCCAAGAATCGCCTTACGGAAATGAATTTATGAAGGAACTTCCTAAATGTTTTAATGTTTTACGGTTCTGAACCTGTAAAAAGACGATTCATTCAGTATTCGTTTTTATCAAAACCAGATGTTTACAATGAGCTACCTTTACTTGAACTAAACCAGTGAACTTCTTAGAATTATTTACAAACCAAACTTTTTTGGCCTTATTATCCGGTTGGTTGTAGTTTAAAACCCATTGCTTCACCAAGTCAAAAACTCAAACATTCATATAAAATATTCACATTTGAGTTGTTGAAATACCATGTAAGTATCATAGTACATGTATAACATTCAATAATGCATTTGTATTTTTATCAGTCAAGATATCTCTTTTATAAATGATATTTTTTGAATATGCACTGAATATATCAATGGCTAGAAAATAATGAAAACCATAATTAAAATTAGTCTTACTGCAAGTCTACAAGAAAAGATGATTGTGGTATGTCTTATCCACCGCTTTCTCATTTCGATTTTGAAAAAAAGGAATACCAGACATCTTTGGGGAAAAGCAGGAGTCCCATTATGTAATTTGGAGATAGTTTCTTTCTGTAAGAAAAAAAGCAGGAGTTCCCGACCCAAAAGTAGAAATACATGATTCCAGATATGAAGTTAATGAGAAGGCTGGTTCATTTAACTATTAATGATAATTATGATTAGGTAAACATACGTTTTAATTAGAGCTTCTGTACTGTTTTAGGTCAGTCAGGCAAGTATGCGATCAATGGTTACATGAATGACTGGCGGAGCTGGAAGGGTGATACTTCCGAAGCCGTGGAGGAACTTATTCTAGGGTTAAATACAGTGAAGAGAGAAGATATAGTGTACAAAATAGTTGACAAACTACGAGAAGGTATGTTTTATTTGTATAGTTGAATTTAGTGTTTCGTTTGGGTTTGCTAGCCAGCTGGTAGCCTGATGTGTATACCTGGATGGACGCCTCATAGTAAAGATAGCAAAAACGATGGTGGAATTCGACTTTTATATATGAGTACTGAAACTATTTTAATGTTTTTATAGGAAATGTTTTATCCGTTATACTTCATTTAGGCTTAACGTCTTGACATACTTCATTTAGGCTTAACATTTTGTCGTTGTCATTAAGAATTTCCTCAGAGACATCAATGTTATTCCTATTGATCAAACATTAAACTCAGTGATCAAACTTGCAGTTTCCAAGTAATCATTGAGAAGCCTGCTAATGTCTTTTACAGCAATGTCAAATTGTTCACCATTTTGTTTCTCTTTTCAGATTATCCCGAGGTTGTATCAAACTACAATACCCCATACAATCGTTCATCGAAGCCCAGTGGTGCTGAGAGATTTTTCTCATCTATATTTCCATGTTTTTGTGACAAAAATAAGAGAGAAACTTGTGAGAATAAAGACACATCTGCAAAACTGCTTGAAGAATCTCGTCCTACCAATCAGAATGGTAGTAACATTGGTGCTCCGCCCCATAGTTCGTCACATGACGGCGGGGTAACGCCCACTGAGGCCGGAATGGCCTATAGGCAAGGTCCAACACCAAGTGCCCCTGTGATTAACGATCCTCAGACTTTGTATGAACCAAATATAAAACCACATTTTTATGACCGATCTGATTCCGTGCCTGTTCAGGCTAGTTCATGAAGTGCTCAAGAGGTGTATGTGAATAGCATCTTCATTATTAGTAGGACAATTTCGTATTGTAGCCATTACATTCATTTGAACATATATGGAGTATTAACGTGAACGTGACGGTACTAGTTTAAATGGATTATACATAAACGAGGCATCAGAACATTCAAAGGCGTTGGACCCTTTGGGTTACACCTACTTGCGAGGCTTCAGGAGAGCATAAGGACTTTTATACAGCTTTTTGTGATTACGTAAAAGGGAATAAGCACTGAAATGCAGACATTATTTACAGGAAACATTTTGCAGCGCGTTATTTATCAGTGCTTTTGGAATCCAGTAGGCATACTGACATATCGTTGAAGCATAATACTTGTAGTACCGTTATGATTTCGCATTGTATGGCTGCGATGTGTCCTCAGCGATGTGGGAAGGCACAGAATAGACATATGAACATGATTAGTGTGTGAGAAGTATTGTTTGTAGCAAGACAAGCTATGTAGAAAGGGAATTTAATGCCATTTATTGCCAGCCATTATATTGGAGTAAGTTTGTGAAATGTGGCAAACAAGAATAAGAGAAAATATTAGTGTATCAGTCATAGCCGAGCTGAAAAACAATATCTACTATGTGGAAGAGCTCATCATTGAGTATGTGAACATACCTTATATAACAGATCCAAATGGACTCTTCAATATTCACAAGTATATTAACTGTGCAAGTAGGCCAATGTGAAACGGCATCGACTTACATACCTTTCAAATTCTTTGTTAAATGAATGGTAACTTACAACTTTAGAAATTAAAATCATCGTTTTGATGAGGAGAGGTGATGTAGGAATATGTCACTTTGTTTTTCCTTTCATATTTTGATGGTGTAACACATACATGATCTTATGTCACTTTAAGATGATAACTTGACTGTGCTTGAAATTGAAACGTTTTCTTTGACGTTTCAATTCTGTATGATTAAGACTTCTCTGGGCAATATTAAAAAAAGATATCCTTCAGAAAATGCTGTTCACCCATAAGCAGTACATTCAAAAATATGGTGGAAATAATTCACGATATACGAAAGAAATACATATAGTATGGCAGCCGCAGTAGTAGCTGCAGGTCTGCACTGAAAAACGTGAAAAATGATTAGTTCATGTAAACTAAGAAAGTATGCATTGAACGGCATATATGGGCAAGAATATGTATCATAAATTGTTGTAACTCACTGAGTAGCATAAATGGACTACATGCACGTGACACATTTGTTGATGATAAACCTTTAAACTTTATTCAGCAACATACGAATTTAATTTATCATTACAGATCGTAAATGAATTATATACATGTAATTCTTTATTGTGGCTCAGGCATTTGATGGTGTAATTTAACATATCACACATTGTTTGAGCAACATGAATCAATTGAATCATACATTTTAAATACATGAAGAAAATTAACATACTGAAATTGAGCAAAGTGAACAAATCTTGTCACACAGTTAAATAGCATGAATGGAGTGTATTGCAGACTTACTGATTTTCATTTTGAATTTTGTCACACATTCATTGAGCAACATGAATGAAATAAGTATATCACACATTTACTGCTGTATAACAGCCTCATTATTTTGATTGTCATTTTCCGTTGAACGTGCTTGAGCATTATTTGCCGTTAGAAATGTACTTGTTTTTGATAACACATTTTGGTGTTTGTAAATAGCTATATTTTTGTTATTTTATTTTTCACATGTCACTGTATTTGTATTAGAGCATTATACATGAGGATTTTGAAGCTAGGAATACAGACTAGTGTTCAGAGTTGATAGGTGATCAAACATTTTATTTTAGTTTAAGCAACAAATATTGTGGTCTGTTAATATGAGGTCTTTCAAAAAGAATTGATATATTTCCGTAAATTAAAACTAGGTTTTATACCTTGTTAACATTCGGTGAGTGAAAAGAGATTGTTACAGCTTATTCTGCAAATTAAAGTCATAGTTTGTAAATAAATTAGGTACATCATGGAAGATTGAGCATAAAAATTCAGAGATATTTGACTTTTATGCTGGCTGGTTTGTTTCAATTTAAAGATAAGTACACATAATGAAATATCAAAGTTCATGAAAATTGCAATATTTGTGGTCAGCTGCAATGAATTTACTTTATAACGCAAAGCTTTATTGACTAAAAGTGTTCATTTTATTTCCTTTAACGTCACTTTCAGTTAAGTGTTCAAGTGAGTGAGTGAGTGAACTCGGGTTTAACGTCCCACCAACAACGAGGTCATATGGAGACGGGACCTCGGTTTAAAGTCTCATCCGAAAGACCGGAGAAGCGGGGGATCGAACCTGCGACCCCTGGAGTGGTAGTCTGGAGTGTTATCCACTACGCTACAGCCGCTCCTTTAAGTGTTCAAATGTACAGTTTAAAGTAATACAGTACATGATTGTATTTCTATTTCAGCTGCAATTTTTGAATATGCTTCCAATTTCATGTTGGTTGGTTGGTTGATTTGATGCTTAACGTCCACGGTAAACAACTAAGGTCATGTCGGGACGGTCAGTTAACCTAACCACACTATTCCTGGGCAGGCTTAGACCTCCTAAGCGGTTAACCAGTACTAAGTGCACATACTTTCATGTTGGTGTGAAGGCGTTCTGGCATTGTTATGAAAAGAAAAAAACATATTTGGCTACTTTGTAGTCACATAAACATATACTAAGTCAGACTTCCAAATTACTGTGTTTTTCAATTTTTGGCTTTGTTTACATTTTACAGAGGTAGAAATAGTTTTAAAAAAAATTGGATATATATTTCCAGGTAGCTAATGAACATGTTCATGAGCCACCTGATACTTCTGATAGAGGTATAGAATATTGCTGAATAATTTAAAAAAGGGCAATAGAAGACTCAGTAGAATCAATGAACAAGTCAACTATTTATTTGAAAAAAAGGCGATTGGTAAGAATACGGCTTAAGCATAGTAATTTGGTCAATATACATGGAGAGACTGCAGTAAAATGTGCATTTACAACTTTTCAGTCACAGCAACATTATCTTTTTTTTTTCTGTTTTCTATTATTTAAACCATTTAGTCCCTGTTTTAAGGGTAATGTATCAGGTCTTCTTGATTAGAATACAGGAAGTACTATATTAGTTTGTACACCTGGCGTCGTATTTATAAAAGCAGTTCAGTGGTTGCTATGCTGTTGCTGAGGCTTAATTTCCATAAAAAATCCTTCAACTATGAAATTTGCTCTGGAGGAACAGTCTTTTTCATAGTTGTAGGGAATCTCCTTCAAAGAAATTTAACCTTAGCAACAGCATAGCAACCACTTAAGTCATTTTATAAATACGGCCCCTGTATTTCCGCAGTTGTGAACAGAGACATTTGAGCCGCGACGCGAGAAAACCATCAATGTGGTTGTGCGCCCAGCGCAGACTCAGATCAGCCTGGGCATCCGCCCAGTCTGATCAGAGCCTTCGCTGTCTGCATGAAGGTAGCTTAGTCTCTTAGCTACTCTTTAAGCGCTTAGGCAAGACTCAGACTGGGCGGATGCCCAGGCTGATCTGAGTCTGCGCTGGTCGCACAACCACATTGTTGGTTTTCTCGTGTCGCGGCTCATTTTAAGATGGAGCAGTGCAATCAATTCACTTCATTCCAAAGAAACTTCAAGAGTTGCGTATGTTTACATAAAGACTATAATGATTGGTATGGAGCAACTAACCTTGTTTTTGATATTCTGTTTATGTTTTCAGTTGTTTTGTTTTTTGCATATTTGCTTACTGATAAAATACATAGCCTATAAAGTTTAAGGATTAACTTGACTGAGCGAAGGAGCTCTTGACATGGGTGTTCTACAAAAGCAGCAGCATTTTGTTTAAACGATACATGTAATTTTCTTTTTAATATTTCCTTTTCACATGCATAAAAAAGTTTCTGTTTGGTTGTTTTCATCACTGTAATTAATTGATACATATCGCATGTAAGTCAATAATTGCGAAGAATTGTTTATAATGGCCGCCTGAATCGCAATGTTTCCAAGTGCGAGATAATCTGAACAAGAAGGCCAATAAAATGACTTCAAGATGTCAATAAGGCAGCCGAGATAACCCGAATGACCAAAATCTGCGTCGTGGTCATTGCTTAATAACTGCAAAAAACACGGAAATACAAGCGTTTTTTTTTTATCCACTGTCCATTCCAATAGTGACAAATGAGGTCACATGCTTAGTGTATGGTCGTGCGCACGACGGCGCTTGCACCGTTGAGAACGCACGTGTAACAATGCAAATGAAAAGTGTTTATGTTGTGAGGAAAAATGATCAATCCTCTTGAACAGGAAGAATTAAGAGATTGAGAGAAAGCCGCTAATTAGGAGAGAAGTTCTGTGTTTTCTGGATGTGGGGTTAATATTCGGCTCTTATATTTGTTAGTATTGTATTGTTAATTAGTGCTGTTATATTTGTTGTATGAAGCAGATTTGTGTGTATGAGTGCATAATTGTTGAAATAGTTTAGCAACATAGAAATACTTTGTTTACTCAAAATGTTTGGATGAGATTGTCTGAGCAAACCGTGTAGACCGAGATCAAACTGCTCCTAAGGAGCAGTCTGATCGGGGTCTGCACTGTTTGTCCGCAGGTCAAGTATCTCGCCTCTTTAAGGTCGGAATACATTTTATTAATTTTCAGTACATTTTCCTATTTTAGTGAGAATTTTATTACTAGTAACAGATAGCCACCCAGTGGAAATAGGCAAACTCAGTTTCTATAGCTGCAAGCGATATAGCCTCTTGCCACTGAAGATAAGGATTTAATACAGGTTACATAATCATTATTTTATGTAATCAACTGACCATCTATTTTTCAGGCAGACAATCACTAGCCAGTTTCATTATGATATATTCAATATCCTATATAATCCAGTATTATGTAACACTTAAGTACTCAATAGGGCCGTGGGAGTGCCATCTACCTGAGCCGTGGCGGATCAGGATGCTGAAGTATTAATTATGGATTTATTTAAATTTAAGGGCCCCTTGCTCTATCAACATGAAAAACTTTATCATGAGGTATCGCTGCAAGCTTTTCACTACCATTGTAAATGATCGGATTAGCGAGCTTTAAACAAGTTAAACATCCTTGAGTTTCTCACAAAAGGGTTTGAAAACGTTTTTGGGTCATTTTAGTTGGCAACTAAAATGACCTACTTTCGATTTCAATAAGTTGAACAAAATGGTAAATATACAATGTACAGGCGTGGATCCCAGGTCATTATCCCGCCTATATTTATATAGTATTGCTAGACGGGAAACCAGACCAGGAAATTGTATTTCGAGGAGTGAATTGTTATTTTTCAAAATCTTTTCTATCCTTTTTGCCAGTTATATGGCCCAATTAATGCACGTCAACCCACATTTTATTACTAAACGCGAAGGTTGAACCGCTTTTTATAATGATTTGAGTCTAGACGTTTTTACCCCTCATAGGACTATGGATACTTTAAAGGTGGAAGAATCTTTTGTAGAAGTGGCAGAGTTCCAAATATTTAGTGTAAATGAGTATGTAGATTTTTCAGTCATTGTTAGAAGTACGTGTTTTTGCTGAACAAATATATGTGGATTAGCAAGTTTTAGATTTAATTTCGAAGCTGCTTACGACGACTGGATACACTTTAAAGGGAATCAACTCTTTCTTTTATGACTTTCCTGTCAAGTGGGGTCATCTCTTATAGGAAAGAGTTTGCTTCCTTGGTAGCTGATTCTTTCCTTTAACCCATTCTATTCGGGATACTCCTTTAGGGGTATCTAGGCAAACAGTTTGGATCCAGATCAGGCCCCACAAACGTGGGGCCTGAGCTGAGATCTAAACTGTTTGCTGCCTAGACATCATTTCTACAAGAGTTGGTTAGAACAACATTGTCAAAATATTCTTGATTTTTGGAGCAGACGACAATTTCAGCAGACGACAAAAATACCCAGAATGCAATGTCAAAATATTCTTTATTTTTGGTGCAGACGACAATTTCAGCAGACGACAAAAAATACCCAGAATGCAATGGGTTAAGAGTAGGCCCCCTTTGAAAGGGCTATGTCGCCTAGGGAAGCAAACTGTAAGTCATAAAAGTTGTTTCCCGTAGCAAAAATGGTGGAAATTTTGGAGGTGTAGCCATGTATCTTAAATGTATCAAAATGATCAAATGATAAAGGTCACAAGTTTGTTTACAGAGGTCCAGTTTAGCCAAAACTTCTGGGATTACTTTTTTATTTTATTTTAGCACTCAGGCTAAGTTGTGGAGTCTGATAAGAGACTCCTCATTTAAGCTGTTCTTAAACATAAAGTGCATAAAAAAGTTAGTAAGCAAACAAAGTAGATCTAGATAAGGTGGCTCATAATGAACCACCTTATACTGATCTAAACTGTTTGTCCTCTTGTCAATGAATTCTCAATATGACGTAGCTTAGACGTAATCAGGTTCCAAAATTATTGCAGATGTAAATATTATCCCCTTTTTAGGCGCTCCAGTTGTGAAACATAAACATAACAGTATACCTGCATTTTCATAGTTGTATTTTTTCATAAATTTTTAAACTTCATCTTTCTCCTTCTCCATAAACGTCAGTGTATCAACGGACAGACTCAAAAAAGTTACACTTATACTTTTCGCCAAAAGTTTAGCATAATTTAAAGTAAATGTACCAAAATCGTTAGAATTCATAATACTTTAGTTCCAATTTTCAGTTTTAAGATAAATGCACTTTTTCATCAGCACCAATGCTTAAGCATTGCAAAAACACTAAATTTAAATTGATTTGAGCAAGAGCACCGAAATGAATGCCCCCGAAATTCACATTTTCGAGAGAAAATAATGCTTCGTTTAATGGTTGTAAAAGCAGTAATTTTGTATTCGCCAAAACATTTAGCATTACTATAAATTGGTGTAAAAGAAAAGTGTGAATCAAAAGAATAATATTTCTTCTGAAAATGTGTTTTTGGACATGTACGTCCGCGCTGGCCCTGTGCAGTTGTTACTCTAATTCAAATCAAACTTGCTAATTCCACGATGATGAATCATTTGTATTGATGATAGAATACGTTAACTTCAATAGAAAGTCAGATTTCAATTGTTATTATCTCTGATAATCTTCTTAGTTTTACATTATGTTAAACTCTTGGCGAGGAATATTTGTTGTGTCTACGTCAAGTACCAACTGAAATCGGCAAACCTCCCTAAAATATCCCACCAGGCATACAACATCAAAACGACGTTCGTGTTAATGTCGGGGCGACGCCAAATCGACATTATTTCGACGTTTTGTGCCGTGTCTCGTTTTCATATTTTATTTGCAGTTTTGTGGAATGATCAGAAAAGTAGGAAAAAAAATAATTCAGAAGTTTTGGCTCACCATGATCCCTGACCGTGTACATGTATATTTATGTCATGTTTTTCTCAGCATATGAGACAAATGCAGTCATAATGCTTTTTCTGTTACAATATGTTATATTGACAATGAAATAAAGACAAAGCTTATTTACATAGTGTGCTATTTTTATTTAATTCCGGCGGACTGTTTCCTTAGTATTGATTGATTTATTTATTTATTGCTTAACGTCCACGGTAAACAACTATGGTCATGTCGGGACGGTCAGTTAACCTAACCACACTGTTCCTGGGCAGGCTTAGACCTCCTAAGCGGTTAACCAGTACTAAGTGCCCATACTTTCGCCAGTAACTGACAACTGCCCTTCTTGAATCAGCGGAAGGAGAAACGAAAGTATGTGGCCAGACCGGGTCTCGAACCAAGGACCTCTGACTTATGAGTCAGATGCCCTACCGATTGCGCTACGCGGCCCGGTTGTTTCATTAGTGGTCGGGGCCTGGGAAGAAAGCTGACTCTTAAACCTTATGTCTCTCCACGCAGTGACGTCAAGCCTCGCTCGACGTACTCGGACAAATGAGAAGGCCGCGTTCTGCTTGCGGAATGTAAAATGTTTTCCCCCGTAGCTCCGATTTTCGCCAAACACTGGCCGTAACCGCACAAAACACCTTGGTTGTCAAAGAGGAAGAACTCTAGCTATAATTCCCGTCACCACGC
The DNA here is from genome assembly GCA_963989385.1 of Ctena decussata. Lineage (NCBI taxonomy): Eukaryota > Metazoa > Mollusca > Bivalvia > Lucinida > Lucinidae > Ctena > Ctena decussata. The sequence goes on from OZ022510.1 coordinate 25,374,559, forward strand.
ATTCTTTTAATTCCAGAGTTCTTTCCCTTTGATCAATGAAACTAGGGCGAAGGGGGTAAAATGAAAATAGAGCCGCTTTCCCTGAATGTGTACCAATTCAACGTTGACGTGATACGACATGATAATAATTACCTGAATGTCCTGTTTCGTACCTTGCATTCACAATCAAAACATTTAAATCTCACGCACACTGCCGATATGAAAAAACAAATCCAGACTCAGATTATCTTTTGTAATAGTATAAAATACTGAAAATGCAGTCAATTTAAATTCTTACATTGGAAAATGAAAACCATTCTGTCATAGCATGTGGAAGGACCGTCTAATTTCACAAAGTAATGATGACACTTGTTTTCTTCCTGCAAATATCAGATATCAGATACTCAAATATTTTTTGGATAAACATGGTTCAAAACTGTCTGGATTATCACTGTGGACAATATCATTCATATTCCCTAGTTAACGCCCACACTGAAATCTTCCCTTTGTCGCCAATCCAAAGTTTTTTATGACTATCAAAGCAAAGAGCATTTGGTGCAACAAATTCACCCGCTATCTTTCTCAGAAAATGCCCATTTTTGTCAAAAACTAGAACACATTTTTGTCTCCAGTCACTAATAAACAAATAACCCTTTTCATCACATGCGACTCCCGAAGGCTTGAATCTTTCCTGCAACACATCGCTTGTTTCCCCATTGCTAATTTTAACAAGACCTCCATTTTTGTTCACAATACTAGCTACACCTTCGAAAGGATAACTACACACATAATCACCGTTAAAATTCTGGGCCACTCTGTAAGCTTTACCAATAAAAGGCAAAGAGATATTTTTGATAAAGTTTCCTGCATTACTAAAAATTAAAATTTCGGACTTTGACGGCCTCTGCTTCGAATAATTTGGCTGATCTGTTCCACACACAAGTAGTCCCTCTGAAGACAATCCTAGTCCATGCAAGTACAGTTCACTTTTGATTAATTTTGTGCTGGCTACGCGTTCACATTCTTTCTTCTGTTTCAGAGCAGCTTTTCGAACATAAGTTTTATCTGGTGAAGTAAACAAAATGCTTCCACAGCCATCATAAATCATGTCATTAACACTTGCGTCCAACACTTTCTTGTCTTTCAAGTTACCTTTAACGTCGTATTTCTCTATAACATTCTTGGCACCAAAACAAACCCACACAGAATCGCCAGAAACTGCAAAGGCATTGATTTCTTGATCTGCGACATCAAATGATGTTACCATTTCAGTTTTTATCAAGTATTCATTTAAAGGCACTCGTACTCTTTCAACAGTGCCTATCATAGTATCTAATAACTCGCGATGGCCTTCAACAAATCTTTTGACATCAAATGTCAAATTTCGCCTTGAGTATCTCGTGTTTATCGATTCTGCAAACAACTCGTATGCTTTCTTCTTACTTATGAAACTTGTATCTTTGTCAGTTTCTTTGAAACTCCAGCAAGATTTTAGATCGCTTTGAAACTCTTTCAACGTTTCTGCAGTCCTTGTACGACTTTTCTCCAAACTTTCGAAACTCTGTTGATACGTTCGGGAAATTTCGTTCACTATCTTGTCAAAATATGCTTCAACTTGGTCTAATAACAGTTCTTTAGATATATTGATTTTCTCCACAGCATCATTATGTTCTCGGCTCAGTTTATTCATAGCTGCATCTATAAACGTTAATTCTGTTTCAAGACCGTCAATGTTTTTCGTTATCTTCTCAATAACGGAATTCAGTTTAAATTCGTGCTCCATTGTGCCTTTAACTTCGATAAGTCCGCGGTCAAAGATTATGTTTTCCGTTTAAAGACAAACGGTTTGTCCTCCTTCCGAAAGAATGAATAATATAATGTATAGGCAGGTCCGAGTCTTCGCCATTCACACAGGTTATAGGGTCCACCTTCTCATGGTAATATCTCTCATCGTTCGGAAATGCTTTCATTTAAAATGTCTATTGTAAAATAAACTAGCTCTTGACTTATACTCCTATAAGTATTAATAATTATTTCGGCCTTTATTTACAACATTATCACAATATTTCACACACAAACGTCTCTATGAACTTTGCAACCGTTGCATAGTGTCTGTCTCATACTGGTAACTATTTAGAATTCTGATCTTAACTTTTTCGCAGTATCGCAAGTATCTACTTAGAAGTCCAATTGTACAATGTCTGTAGAACAATAAACACAAGTATGAGATCGAAATATGATCTTATAATTAGACAAAGGTCGAATTACAGATTATGAAATGTACACGCTCGGTGCCAAAAAGTTTAAAAATAGAACATTACCTATATGGTATTCATGAAGTGCACAGGTTCCGTGTCAAAATGTGCTTGGTGCTAAAAAGTTAAAATTAAATGCCTCTTAATATATATAATTGTTAACTCTTTCACCTCTGAAATGGAGTCCTCTAGCTTTAGATTTGGACAAGTCCATGTCTTAGAAAAGGGGGATTTTCAAAACAAAAACATTTTGAACCAAACTGCAAACGGTATAGACCCGGATTAGATGGATTTTAGGATCTTATGGGCTGGCTCATCGGGGACTTTACTGATTTTTTTTTTTTGTTTTGTTTTGTTTTGTTTTACTTGTCAGGCTGGAAGGATCGACTGCGTCAAACAGTGTACTTGTTTACTTAAAAGATTAACTCTTTAAGCCCCAGTGACGCAATTAGCAAAATTTGCAAACAGCGTAGATCCTGATGAGGCGGCTCATAATGAGCCGCCTCATCTAGATCTACACTGTTTGCCCTCTAGTCCTTGAATTCTCAATATGAAATGTCTTGGACAAGGCAGTATTTTAATTTATGCAGACGTAAATTTTGTCGTCTGCTTTTTGGTACTGAAAGATTAAAAGAAATAATACAAAGCTGAGATTAACCAATGTGTGAATGACCCGTATTAACCTTTTAATCATTTTATTCATCCGCTTTGCTGTTTTGTTATTGTCAAAACAAACTGGGTGCATAAAATAACTAATGCAGTTTATAGAGATATTTCTACAGACAGTGAACTACTGTGATCAATTATCCGTCGTCTGTCGTTCATCACTTATTTTGTGAACACGGTAGAGTTTACACTTTCAGAAATCACATGCATGTACATGTAAAAACTCACATAGTATGCCGAAGGCCACAAGATCTCGGTAAAAATCGGACCATTAACAATAGAGTTATTGCCCCATACCTGGTGAAGAATGCAGAATATCAACTTGTGAACATACTTGGTAGCTACATTTTGTGGAGCAGTCAATAACGAACTTGCCAAGTATGTTTCTGGCCCTATGATCTCAGCAAAGTGTGATAATAGGCCAAATCGGATCATTAATTACGAAATTCATTGCCCTTTACGAAAACTTCTGATAAAGGCTACATTTTTAGCAACCGTAACTAAACTTACAAAAAAAATATAAATAGTCACAAGATCTGGATCAAGACTGATGAAGGGCCACGTCAAGAGTCATTGCCCCTTACTTAGTATGATTGCTGTATATCATCTTGTGGACCCAATGGAGGCCACATTTTCGGCGCAATCATAAGCAGACCAGTAGAGTACCGAATTAACTCTATTAAACGCCCCTGGGACATTGCATTTTACGAAGGGGTGGGGACGTTATTTCGAGCCTAAATTGTAGTAAATTACCTCCAATAAACAGTATTAAGGTGAATGGTTATATATTGCAAAGGAAGGAATTCTCCAATTGTTCTCCGTTTTCAATAGGGGTCAGTTCTTAAAGGACAGAATTTGCCCCTATATGAGCTAAATCCTGTCCTGTAATAATAGACCCCGTGCCAAAGAGCTACCTTATCTAGGAGTTCATGCAAGTTAATACATGTATAACATTATTTTCGGAAAAAAAGGCACGGGACGTTTGTTAGAGCAGGGGTGTTTACTAGGATTAATACGGTATATTTATGGCTACACGATCTTGAACAGGAACGATAATGGGCCAAATCGGATTATACTGAACCCTCTTATAGTTGCCTTGCGTTCTCCGTACTTGTATCACAAAAGCTTATGTGTTAGATGTTGTTATCATATGACGTCGCATCTGAGAGTGCAATAAAGCCATACGTTAAAAACGATAATCCACTAGTGGATTAAATATGCAAATTACGTCGTAACGTTATATGTTCACGTCCATAAAAACGTCGCGTTTTCTAATGGCGAAATCGTGAGGTTTTAGTGCAAAATCTGCTAGTAAAATGCGATTTTACTGTCATATGATAAACAGAATCTTGCATTCTTGCTCCTGTATTATTTACGTTGGGGAAAATGATAAGATCTTTTTCCCAAACTCTTTTAAAAAATCCAATAATTCATGAGCACTCATGTAAGATCCTCTATTTACAAGTCACAGGAGCAATGTGGCACCCAAACCAGCTAAAGTGGTTACCTTCCAAGATTCAAGATGGCATTCAGACAAAAATATGGTAAAAATCTTTCAAATGATTTTTTTTTCTCCAGAAAACGGGGCAAGCTTGACCAGTGTTTTGCAGCTTCGTTTTGCAAAGCCAAAATCATTACTGCAAAACTCTTGGAGCCATGATGTTAATTTTTACCCTTTTTAGATTTGCCTTGCCACCGAAAGTTTGAAATTTAGAGCTTTTATAATTAAACCAGACTCTTCTAGTTTTTGTATATAATGATACATATATCACATGACTTCTATTTAACTTTGCGTTTATCAGGATATTCTACGTCTGGTTTGTGACGTCAGATATGACGTCATTTTTATGAGGTTATGACTGTTAGTCGGCACACTTTTCCAGGGCAAAAATCCTACGGAATAAAAGGCACCGAATGATTTACATTCCAAAGGACTAGACATTTTTGATCCAGCCTTGATAATGTATTGACAAAAGGATTTTTTTAGATTTGCCTTGCCACCTTTTTGTTGTTTGATAATGATGAGAACACAAAATCCTTATTTTGCCAAAAGATATTCCATTAAGTGAAAATGGGATGTAATCAGTCATTCCGCAGATTTTCGTTTTGTCAGAAAACATAAATTAGAATTGGTTATTACGTTTAGAAACACCGTAAACGTCAAAAGTAAGTGACGTTATGGTGGAATAGGACAAAAGCGAAATTTTCAGTTTTCTTGTCCAATAACATATCATCAAAAATTTCAGTCATTTGTGACGAACTAAATGAATTTCTTCTGAGCATGACACAAACAATTTCTATTTCAATTACGTCGTGAAAATGTGATGGTTTGACGTTTTTGACGCCAAATTTACGGCTATCAGATATCAACTTTAATCGACATTGCTCTGCAGTCCGTTGAGATATTGAAATAAAACTCATACCAAAGTACGTGCCATCAAGAGGCCCATAAAGCTGTGCTATACTTTGTGCCCAATTTCTACGCATTACGAGTGAATTGATGCAAACATTAATTTCTATTAGCTGTTGAAATTTACTGTTTTTCACGTAAAACTTGAAATAGAGACAAAATGTCTCCGAAAGATATATCTGAAAATTTGATATGTTTCAATACAATGTGAAGTTGAAATATTGATGAAATGATGTTAAGATTTTACCGTTTAAATATATCTCAAAGAAGATTCTTTAAACTATACCCCCTCTTGAGATAACGTCGAATTTTTAGCGTCAAAGTGAATTTGGCGCTAAGAGCGGCTTCCGACGTATCTTTTAATTCCGATAAGACAATGTCGAGTAAGTCTTGAGAACATATCAAAATGAAATGCGAAAAAATTTGAAGAAATATCTCATTCCGTTTTCTTAACAGAAGAGTTGAAACAGGTCAGGGGTTCGTTTTTCCCGGTTTTGCTTTTCCGGATGTAATTGACGTCGCGAAATACGGGGTTCGTAAGGATTCAATAAAGGAGACGCCACGTAACGTAAAATGAATGTCATGGCAAAAATGAACCCCTGGCGTGTTGAACCCTTCGTCCCTGGAAAACGGAAAAAGATACTTGTTTTTTTTTTCGTTTTTTTATGCGTCATATTCTCTAGAAGAGATACAGTATAAGTTTTACTAGAAACTAAATATTTACCGAAAACCATTTTTAGAATTTATCTCTCTTTGACGTTGAAAGAAACGACATCATCGGAACAGGGGGTATACTTAAACATATCTACTTTGTGAAAAAATTACACGGTGAAAACTTATAATTATTTCAAAAATTACATGTAAACATACATCATTAGCACATATCAAATTTTTAGATATATTTTTCGGAGACGTTTTTTTCTCTATCTAAGATTTTATGAGAAATTAAGCAATATTCTGTAGCTAGTGAAAGGTCATATTTGCCTAAATCAATATAAAATGCGGAAATATTTGAAGAAGTAATAACACATTTGTAAAGGCCTCTTGACGGCTCGCACTTTAGTATGAAATTATTACAATATCCTTACGAAGAGTAAAACAATTGCGAAAATTATATGTAATCGAGGCTATCGGTTTTGCGTAAAAAGACGCCAATCCCTCACATTTTCATGACGTCATAGGAAAAGAAGTATTTGTTTCACACTCAAAAGAAAATTATATTGTAAATTAGAAAATGCTGAGCTTCTTGATTATTGTTGGTTTTTTAATTCGGTTGGGTATACTTCACACAGTATCCCGTGTATTTTCCATTGAAAAACATTTCTCTTGAGTGTTTATGGCTCGTGCGAATTCAGAATCAGATGCAGGCAGTTTGGATCTTAGGCTCAGCTGAACGATTCAGGGCCTTCATGGTCCTCTTGTTTATTACCATTACCACTATTATTATTATCATTATAATTTAGCAAAGCAGACTGCGCAGAACACAGAAAAAGTAGCATTTTGGCCTAACAAAAAACAAGCCTGGATCCAGACCCTCACGTACTGGTGGGGCTCTGAATAACTGGTGAGGCTGGGAGGTTCCGAGATGTGTGTGTGTGTGTGTGAGGGGGGGGGGAGGTGGGTTTGGATGCATATGACATAATTAGGGATCCATTTGATGAGAATTTTTGATATCTTTTTTGCCTTGTAATATATGTTATGGCGTCTCATTAGAATCGCCTCTACATGGATACATTATCTAGAACTGTCATCAGACACCACTTATTATCTGGAGGCCACGTATTATACATAACAGAGACCCAAATGGCGGGGCTGAAGCCCCAAAGCCCATCCCCTGGATCCGGGGTTGAAAAACCTGTGAGTCGTTAGGGACCTAGAGGCAGAGTCACAACCCACTTTCAGTGCAATAAGAAGAGGCAGTTACCCGCAACAAGAAGAGCAACAGTAACAAATGGAACCCATGGGGACCAAACAGCTTGCAAATTGTTACCAACAGACTCCGATAACACAGAGTACAGGTTCGATCCCCTTACGCTGACATGTCTTGACGCGTAGGCCCCGCTAAATCCGCTTTCAATGTTGTTGAACCCATAGAGGGTGGCTTCTAAGGTGGGTATGTCACGTTAACCCTGGAAAAGACAAAGACGAACGCGCGTTTGTACGCGTACAGGGGAGCGCTACGCCGACGCCTGCATGACTGAGGTAGACATTCAGTCAGGGTATAATGGAAAAACTGACCTTGTAATCACCAGCGATAACCTGAAGGCTCAGAGATATGAGGCTGAAGTGTTGTGGCTCGCTGAACAATTGCAATGGACGAATGCTTTTCCAGGAAGACAATGTGCACCTCCACACTGCATTTAGGACACCCACTTTCTCAAAAGCAAACAGCATTGACGGGGTGCAGTGCTGTCTTTGTCTCCCGATTTGTCTTCAATAGAACGTGGCAAAACTGCAAATGGTAGAGTTACTTCCCCTGAAAGTGAATTGCATGTTACTGGAGGGGTACCGCTCTGGATTTATATTCCAGAGATGAGTCTGAGTCTGGACGCCAGGTCCTGGTTTTTCTCATCCCGGTCATCTCACGTATCCTTTTCCAACCACCAAATCAAGGGCACTGCTTCAGATGAAAGTTATTGAGTTGATGGACACTGCTTTAGTGGCAGGTTACTGGACACTTCTTTGGTAGCAGGTTTCAGACTTACTTTGACATTGCTTTAGTGGCAGTTTACAGTCACTGCTTCAGAGGTTGGTTACTGTCACTGCTTCAGTGACAGGTTACTGAGTTATCGGGCACTGCTTAGTGGCAAGTTACTGCATTACTGGGCACTGCTTAGTGACAGATTATTGAGATACTTGGCTTAACTTTAGTGGCGAATTGCTGCCGAACACTGCTTAAGTGGCACTTTATTGAGTAATTGTGCACTTTCTGGTGGCATGTTACTGAACACTGCTTAAGTGGCAGGTTACTTAGTTACTGGGCGTTGTTTCAGAAATGGGTAATCGAGTACTGCTCTGTTGACAGATTACTGGGCACTTCTTTACTGTCAAGAGTTAGGGCACTGTTCTTCTGACAGGTTAATGAGTTACTGGGCACTTCATTAGTGACGGTGACTGTGCACTGCTTTAGCTTCAGGTTTCTGAGTAACTGGGTACTGCTTCAGTGGCAAGGCCACTGAGTGCACTGGACACTGTTTTAGTGCAAAGTTACTGAGTTATTGGGCACTGCTCTACTGGCAGGTTACAGAGTTACTTGACACTGATATAGTGGCGAGTTACTGGGAACTGCTCTAGTTGCATGCTAATACATTAATGGGCATTACTTTCATGGCAAAATACTGGACACTGATGATGTGTCATATTACTGGGCACTGTTCTAGTGACAGGTTATTGTGTTCCTGGACACTGCTGAAGTGACATGTTACTTGGCACTTTTTAGTGGTAGGTTACGCTGTCACTTGGCACTAATTTAGTGACAGGCTACTAAGTTAATTGGGCACTGTTTTAGTAGCAGGTTACTGTGCACTTCTTTAGCATCAGTTTACTTAGTTGCTGGACACTGCTTTAGTGGCAAGTTACTGTGCACTTCTTTAGCATCAGTTTACTAAGTGGCTGGGGCACTGTTTTAGTGGCAGGTTACTATACACTTATCAACTTAGTTGCTGGGTACTGTTATAGTGGCAAGTTACTGTGCACTTCTTTTGCATCAGTTTACTTAGTTGCTGGGCACTGTATTAGTTGCTGGTTACTGAACACTTTTGTAACCATCAGTTGACTTAGTTGCTGGGCACTGCTTTAGTGGATAGTTACTGTGCACTTCTTATGCATCAGTTTACTTAGTTGCTGGGCACTGTTATAGTTGCTGGTTACTGCACACTTTTTAACCATCACTCGGGCACTGCTTTAGTGGCAAGTTAATGTGCTTTTCTTTTGCATCAGTTGACTTAGTTGCTGGGCACTGTTTAAGTGGCAGGTTACAACACTATTTCACTCCTGGCAATGCTACCGACAGAGGCATAAATATATCCACACATATTCATATTTCAGAATGTTTTATTAAATCAAAGATCATATAACATCTCCACAATTCAGCAAGGTTTTAACCTTGGTGATCACACTGATGCTAAATATTGGAATAAAAGTGCCAGAATAAACAAGGCACATCCTGATCAGACAGCTCCTAAAGTCTCTTTAGGAGCAGGCTAATCAGGATCTGCACCACTTGAAATTCAACTAGCATTCCTTGGATATGCTGCCAGATAGTATCAAGAAGTAAATAAAGTGAATATGCTAATTCGCCTTTCTGAAGCCACGCCTAGTTTGAACAGGTATGCATCTCTTCATTAACTGTAAGGTACATCACAGTCTTATTATGGGACATTCAACACATGCAGTTTTGTTCGTGGGAGTATGTCACTTGCTAAGCTGTTGTTTTATTGGTCAGTTAAACACTATCAGATGACTTTTGAGTGACAGTCTGGGTGTGGCTTGGAAAGCTGTATCAGTGTAAGTATATAAGCACACCTAAATGCTTTTTTTTTTCCTTTTTGCTATTTTTTATTCTTTTATTTTTTGCCTTTAACAAAGAGAAATTTTTTTGTGATTCCTGTTTACTTCTCAGGCCCGGAGGTTATAAAACTTTCTTCATGCTCAACTCAGCTGAGCATGAAATTTTACCTGCTAATAAATAGCAAATTACTGATAAGTACAGTTATTTTCTTGCTCAGTTGAGCTGGGTATGAAATTTTCTGTGCTTATAAATATGAAAATATGAACATTAGTTGGCATTTTCATATTTATCAGCAGAGAAAATTTCATGCTCAGCTGAGTTGAGCACGAAAAAAGTTTTATAACCTCGGGGACTGGATGGATAAGCACTTCCAAATGGGGGAAACTTTCTATACTCTTCAGACGTATGGCTACACCTCTATCTCTTTCTGTCATTTTACAAAGGGGAACAACTTTGATGACTTCCTGTGGCTTCCCTATATGATGGAACCCTTCCTAAAATGGGTCTACTCTTAAAGGAAAGACTTTGCTCCAAGGGGAGCAAATTTCTTTTAAAAGCTGATCCCTATTAAGAAAGGAGGCAAAAAAGAAAATCAGAGTTGCTTCCCCTGAACATATATCCTTTCACCTGAAAGGGCCGAATTTCTCCTTGACAGAGCAAATTCTATCCCCGGATTAGACCCAAATGAAACAGGATACATTGTTTTACCCTTTCAAATGCAGGTGTCAAATAGAGTAAGTGTTGGAGATACACTTAAACAATTAAACCTACTGGTAACTCAATAAATACATGTATGCCTTTGAACACCAGGGCCCAGTTGTTCCAAACTGACAACTACACTATTAATTAACAATACATTTTTTTTTCAAACAAACTGTATGTAAAAACTCTGCCATTTTTGTTGAAACATGTGAAAAGCTTTTGCAGCAAAAAAAAACAACAAGAGGGCCATGAGGCCCTGAATTGCTCACCTGTGTATGGTGGTCATGTAGGTCATGTGACCTAGACCGCTTGATAAATTTTCGTTCCATCAGCCCCTGGAGGCTGTGTATGATACTTGGTTACAATTGGTCCTGTGGCTTCTGAGGAGATGTCTTAAGATGTCAAAATATAAGAGACATGGGTCAGAGGTCAAAGGATGACCTTGACCTCTTGTACCTGCAATCTTCCATGTACTAACAAAGACGACTGTATATACCAATTTTTAGGCCAAAATCTACTAAACTTGCCATGAACTCTTATGTTCTACCATTTTCCCATACTTGACCTTGCCTTGTAAAAGGTCAAGTCAGCCCAAGGTCAATATTTGAACAATCTTGATAGTACTCAAGTACCTGATGCTATTTATACCAAGTTTCAAGGCCATCGATCACTTGGTTCTTGAGAAGGAGATTTGTAAAGGTTTTTGCCATATACATGAATGGGCATGGTGGCCATGTTGGTCAAATGACCAAGAATGTTTGAACAAATTTTCTTTCCCTAAGCCCCTAAAGGCTCTGTATGAAAGGACCTGGTATGATAAGGCCCATATTTGGCCCCCAGAAAACTCATTTTTCAAAAGTTCTATTTCGATAACTAAAATGCATTCATAGGAAAGTTCTAACCTTGAATGTAACAGCAAATACAAAATCAACCAGTTCTTGCATAAAATATTTGTGTTTTTAATCTTGAACATACCCATACGCCCAGCGGATTCTGACAAAAAAGACGAATTTGGTAGCCTTCGCGGCTTTCAAAATATATGAGCCCGGCCTCCAGCACATTTTATATTTTATATGCGGACATAATTTTGATATATTTACATGCCATGAAAATATTAAATGTGCTGGAGACCGGTGGGCTCAATGTTTATTTTTAACCTTTTGTTACCAAACTGGCAGCGTTTGGAACATTTTCCCTGTTTTCTCAACACAAAAACGCCCATATCTCCGCTCATAGACAGAATAAACATATGTTGTGGGTATTCATTTTCTTAGTTAGAACACAAGGAATAATTTGGTACACATTTCATTTTGATCTGTTGGAATTTTTTTGTTAGCGTCTCTTGACTTGCAAACTTGAGTGGGTGGGGTACCTTGACAGGCCTTGTGCAGTGCACAGGTAATTAGCCGTGGTACCCAACGTATAAGCATTTCACCAAAGGCCTATTATCAAGAGCTTTCAAAGGCTATTATAAATGACTTATTTTCTTAAAGGAAAAATGATTAAACTAAGTTTTTCCTGCAATTTTCCTTCATATTATTGAACCAACATAGGCATGTCAGAAATCATGTTATTCTGAGAAATAACAAAGGTGAAACATATTATTTCTGTTTGTTCCCATATGCTCAAATGATAAGCAATAGAAACCATGCAATTTTAAGAGAATTTGACTGGGGGCCAAAAATGACCCTTATCATACCAGGTCCTTTGGTTACAATTGGCCCAGTAGCTTTTGAGCAGATGTGTGAAATTGTCACAATATGAGAGACCAGGGTCTAAGGTCAAAGAATGACCTTGACCTCTTGTACATATAAATTTTCATGTACTCATTTAGATGACTGTATATGCCAATTTTCAGGTTTAAATCTTCAACAGTTTCCAAGAAAACTTATGTTCTAGCATTTTCCCATATAAAAGCTAAAAAAAAAAGCAAATTTTACCATACCCTAAAAAGGTCAAGGTCAACCCAAGGTCATAATTTGAACAATCTTGGTAGTACCCGCGTACCTGATGCTACATACCAAGTTTCAAGGCCACTGGCCTATTGGTTCTGGAGAAGAAGATTTTTAAAAGTTTTTACCATATATGGGCATGGCTGCCATGTTGGTCATGTGACCCAGTCCGTTTGAACAAATTTTCGTTCCCCTGCCCCCTAGAGGCTCTGTATGAAATTTGGTTACAATTGGCCTAATAGCTTTTGAGGAGATGTGGGAAATTGTCAAAATATGAGAGACCAGGATCAAAGGTCAAACAATGACCTTGACCTCTTGTACGCATTAATTTTCATGTACTCATTCAGATGACTGTATATACCAATTTTCAGGTCTAAATCTTCAACAGTTTCCAAGAAATCTTATGTTCTAGCATTTTCCCATATAAAAGCTACAGAATGCAAATTTGACTTTACCGTAGAAAAGGTCAAGGTCAACCCAAGGTCATAATTTGAACAATCTTGGTAGTACTTGCGTACCCAATGCTACATACCAAGTTTCAAGGCCAGTGGCCTATTGGTTCTGGAGAAGATTTTTCTAGGTTTTTACCATATATGGGCATGGCGGCCATGTTGGTCATGTGACCAGGACCGTTTGAATTTTTTTTCGTTCCTAAGTCCCCTGGAGGCTACATATGAAATTTGGTTATAATTGGCCCAGTGGTTTCAGAGGAGAAGTCGTTTGAAATTGTTGACGGACGGATGACGGACGCCGGAGCCTTACCATCCTATAAGCTCCCCCGGAGCCCCTGGCTCAGGCGAGCTAAAAACTCCTCTAGTTTTTATAAGCAAAAAATATTAGCACTTGATTTTTGTGTACTAGATATGAATGAATTCTTAACTAACTACTTTGTTAAACTAACAAAGCTTTGAACAACTGGGCCAAGACTGATATTATCGATTTCTAGTTCCACTGATGACCTTCCTTTCCAAGAATGGCTAGACCAACACATGACATTACCCTGCTTAAAGTAGTTTATTTATTTCTCCACAAAACACATACTGAAGGCACAGTGGGAAAATTCTTAAGACTTTCACATGCCCTACATCATCAAAGACATGATCAACGATCCAACAAAGAAGTGGTAACAAGGATAATTCAGAGATATTTTTTCTTATTTCTAAATGAAAACATTATGCCGTGACACGAGAAAACCAACAAAGTGGCTGTGCGCTCAGCACAGACTCAGATCAGTCTGGGTATCCGCCCAGTTCGATCAGACTCTTTGCTAAGCGCTTAAAGGGTAGCTGACAGTCTAAGCTTCCTCCATGCTGTCAGAGAAGGCCCTGATCTGACTGGGCGGCTGCCCAGGCTGATCTTAGTCTGCACTTTGCGCACAACCACTTTGTTGGTTTTCTCGTGTCGCGGCTCATATATGGTAACTTCTCATTAGAACTGTCTTCCAAGACAGTTCTAAGGAGGGGTCACAATATATGTTTTTACAGAAAGGGAAATTATCCCATAACTATCCTAGTTACCCCTTCTTATCTGGAGCACTGCATGACGATTTCAACAACTCACACATGAAACAATCAAAATTTTTATTTAGAGGAGATTCTTCCTTTCATGAAACACACAATTTGGGAATCCCAGCATCCGAACAAAGCTATCTCTGAAAGTCTTGATCACATGGCCACCAAAACTCATCTTAGTCTTTCTTTATAAAAACATTTCTTAAAGTATCTGCTGCCGTTGCTTGGTCTGGCTCATGGAAAAAACAACATGATTATCAAAAACACACAGCTCAAGGTAAGATCAAGTTTTGGAGTAAAAATTTTTATATATTATTTTACATACAACATATGTAAACCTGTCCAACCTAATGTTTCGAGGACTAGTCTTCAAACAGCGCATATTTCAAAATTGTTTATTTTCTCAATCCTGCATAAAGACTTTTGAATATAACATCCTCATACCAAAAGCACATACTATGGCATTCTTTTCATGTCATGCTGAATTTCTTCACTTCCACAAAATTATCAAATATTCAACAAACCCCAGAAAAAGGTGCTTTTCTTGAATGTTTTCTTTATAAATTAGAAGGTCTTGGAAAACTGCTATCATTATAAAATAATCCTTATACATGTATATGTCTGTCCAATACAGGCAAATTGAGCCATGTCATGACTTCCAACAATGTGGCAATTTTGTCATGTGATATTCAGATCATCCTTCTCATTTACACAAGGTAATCAGAAACCTCACCACTGGCTCTATGGCTTGTGCAACTTCCATAGATGGCTGAGGTGACAAACGAAAAGGCTAAGATCAGACTGCACTTTAGTGCAGTCTGATCTTAGCCTAAGCTTGTCACCAATGCTACACTGTTGGAAATCACATGATGGCTCGATTCATTTTATAAAATCTTTATTCCCTCATGTGATATTGAGCAACTTCTTATACAAGTACTGTTCAAAGACAGGTCGTCTAAGCATTAGACAGCCTGCACCTTGTGAAAGCTGTTTAAAATTACCTCTCCAAAGCCATT
This sequence comes from Ctena decussata, assembly GCA_963989385.1. NCBI lineage: Eukaryota > Metazoa > Mollusca > Bivalvia > Lucinida > Lucinidae > Ctena > Ctena decussata. The sequence continues at coordinate 25,389,560 of OZ022510.1, forward strand.
CCGAAAAGATTCCACAACAGGCATTTTATAGAAGAATGATAAAGAAATCTCAAAAAAATGTGTTGTGTAATCTTTTTAGAACTGCCAAGGCAATTTTTGTTATATCACGTCTTTGACAAAAAAGCAAGAACCTCCTTTTTTTTTTTTCTTTTTTTTTCCACCAAACATTTGGGGCCAGTTGTTCAAAGCATCATTAGCCTACTAAGCTCGTTAAGAGGTCAACTTGTTAAGTGTTTTTCATTTTTACACGGGGATTTTTTGTTGAAAATATGTAAGAAGCTTTTGCAATGCAAAAGCTTCTCACAACTTTTCAACAAAAAATACTGGTGTATTTGAGATATCAACGTTTCAAATTTTAACATCTTGTTAACTAATGATGTTGTTAGTTTGAACAACCGCAACCAGATCTTATCTGTAGATTAAATTTTGAACCTAAATTTTGAAACTATCACACAGTTATCATCATTGCCATTTCTTTTGCATGTCTCTGTACTGCCGCATTCGTCTCTCAACTGCGGCGGCTACTTCCTGTGCAGTCTTACTTTTACCGAAATAGTCTGTCACTTTACCTTGTGGATTTACGAGATATGTAATGATAGAGTGGTCAACCTGTAAATAACAGAGAACAAATAAATTCTGTCATTGCATATTAACCACTTAATATATGTGCCATAACACGATAAAACCAACAAAGTGGCATGTGTGCCCAGCGAAGACTCAGATCAGCCTGGGCATCCAACCAGTCTAGGTAGAGTATTTGCTGTCAGCATGGAGGTAACTCAGACCCTTACCTACCCTTAAAGCACACAACAAAGACTCTGATCAGACTGGGCGGCTGCCCAGGCTAATCTGAGTCTTCCCTGGGCGCAGGCTATTGGTAATTTGTGGAATAGAATGGAGGAGAGAAATTCTACCGAATAAATCACATTGTCAATTTATAAGACTGACAAGGGAGGTAAAATAATACGCAACTTATTATAATAATCAATAATTACTCATTTGAGAAACTAGGAGGGTGGAGGATAGTAGCTGTTCTGTTCCATTCCGACGAAATAGCAATAGCCCTGGACACACACGCTACTTTTTTGGTTTTGTTGTGTCGCGGCTCAAATGAACAAATCAAAGCAATTTAAATTACTGAATTCACCTTCATTAAGCCATTCCATTCGGGATACCCCTTTCGGGGTATCTGGGCAAACAGTTTGGATCCAGATCAGGACCCACAAACATGGGGCCTGATCTGAGATCCAAACTGTTTGCTGCCTAGACATCATTTCAACAAGAGTTAGTTAGACCAATATTGTCAAAGTATTCTTGATTTTTGATGCAAATGACAATTTCAGCAGACGACAAAAAATACCCAGAATGCAATGGGTTATAACAGCACACATAAACAATCTGACCTGTTCGTAAAAACGGACAAAAGTTGATACAGGGTTATCATTTGAATAAATCTGACAGTACGTACCATGTTTCAATGTTATCAGCCATTTGGTTCAATAAAGAAGTTTTAAATATGGGCATAAAACACACATCTTGTTCACAACTGTTAAAACATACTTATGAACTATTGAGCCATGGGGGCTCCATACGCAATTTGGTTACCACTGGCACAGTGGTTTTGGGGAAGAAGATGTATAAAACTGTTGAAATATAAGTACTCTTAATATCTGAGGTATCAAAATTCCGCGGTTTAATGGAAAGAACATGTTGGCGTATATTAATTTTTGCATTCATATGATATACCATGGCTCCAAATAGTAAAGAAAATATTATGTAAATTTTGTAATAACTTTTTCTACTTTTCCATTAAAGTATACATCGTGGCATCTACTAGAATCGCCTCATTGAGGCGATTCTAATAGATGCCACAAATGTATAGTAGAAAATATTTCAAATACTCATCAGGATATCCCTTTTAAGCTGTGGGCATGTCAATGAAAATAAAAAATAGCCATCAGAGGAGATGGCAAATCCCCAGACCGAAGACCCCTATGGGCCTTGGTAAAAAGGGTGCACTTCAAAACACATATTAGTAATATATTGTCATTCTTTTATGCTTCTGATTGACATTATCTGTTAACAGATGCATGATTAATTAACACTCAGACTAAAACAGTATGCTTGACTGCTAAAAAGAGGTAATATCTCAAACAGCCACTATATACACAAATGTATAGCATACAATACATTCATTTTTTTTTTGGGGGGGGGGGGGGGGGGGGGGGGGAGGGGGGGGGGGGGGGGGTTGCGCGGGAATGTGGAGGGGTCAGAGAGAGTTAAGAACACTGATAAGATATCACGGCAAGTTCATCGATATTCTTAAAGATACTAGGTTATTCAGATTATTCATATTCTGGAGCTGGCCAGGATTATACAGATATGGAGCAGATACTCAAACAGCTGCTCAAACTACCAAAGGGAGATAACTCACAAAGTATGAATGCAAGAGTTATCATTCATGTATAACACAAATTGTCATGACCTGTTCTGAATATCTGTGAAGTATCATGAAAATATTCCAAAAGGTATTCAAGCTATGGGGCAGACACCTGAAATCATCAAAGGGAAATAACTCGAAAAGTAAAAAAACAAGAGTTGTCATTCTTGTTCGTGACATATCATCATGACCTGTTCTTCATATCTGTGAAGAATCATGAAAATATTCCAAAAGGTATTCAAGCTATAGAGGGGACACGAAATCACACCTAAAATGATCAAGGGGAAATAACTCAAAAAGTAAGAAAGCAGGAGTTGTCATTCTTGATCGCGACACATCATCATGACCTGTTCTACATATCTGTGAAGTATCATGAAAATATTCCAAAAGGTATTCAAGTTATAGAGCGGACACGAAATCACACCTAAAATGTTCAAGGGGAAATAACTCAAAAAGTAAGAAAGCAAGAGTTGTCATTCTTGTTAGGGACACACCGTCATGACCTGTTCTACACATCTGTGAAGTATCATGAGAATATTCCAAAGGTCCAAAGGGAAGTCAAGTTATAGAGCGGACACGAATCTGCCAAAAAATCACACATAAAACTATCAAGGGGACATAGCTCAAAAAGTAAGAAAGCAAGGGTTGTCATTCTTGATCGCGACACATCCGCATGACCTGTTCTACATTTCTGTGAAGTATCATGAAAATATTCCAAAGGGTATTCCAGTTACAGAGCGGACACGAATCTGCCAAAAAATCACCAAAGGGGAGATAACTCAAAAAGTACAATAGCAAGGGTTACCATTCTTGTATGTGACACATCGTCATGACCTGTTCTACATAACTGTGAACTATCATGAAAATATTCCAAAGGGTATTCAAGATATAGAGCGGACAAGAAAATGTTTACGGACGGACGGACACCAGGCTCATCTCTATATCCCTGAACCTTTCGGTCGGGGGATAAAAATTGGCAGACTTATATTTTAGCGCTCCTTGCCTTAACCGCCAATAAAGCCAAAATTCAGTCACCGCCAAATATAAGTGGTTTACAGTATACGTGGACAAAGGTCAGTGAATGGCCTAACCTCTGTTAGGCATAGATCTTCATGTACTCCTCTATTTGACTATTTACACCAAGTTTTGCAATACAGACTTCAATATCTTCCATTGAAATCTTCCATTAAAGCATTTTCCCACACAACTGCATAAATGATCGCAAATATTTCCAAACTATATAGGAGCCCAGGTAGCTCAGCTGGCTAAGCCCTTGGCCTACTGATCTAGCGGACCGGGTTTGAATCCCGCTTGAGGTGAGAATCTTTTCTACTGTAAACGGGGTTCCATTGCACACAGCATTTCATTATCACATTTCCATCGTCCTGATATGACTGAAATACTGCTGAAAAGGACGTAAAATTGAAAGTCATCGATCCATCCATCCAAACTATATTAAACATATGTACATGAAACTCTTCAACCCAAAAATTTAACCATGCTGGAGTCTTTTAACACTTGAAGCAGCAAAAATGAAGAGTTATAGTTGCAAACAGCTTAGATCTGGATGAGGCAGCTCATAAAGATGAGGCAGCTCATAATAATGAGCTGCCTCATTCGGGTCTACACTGTGTGCCCTCTAGTCTTTGAATTATCAATATGACATAAGTTGGATAAAACATTCTTTGAAATTTTGCATATGTAAATTTTAGTGCTTTAAGGCTTAACTTACTATATAATTATCTGTAGCCCCATCAAAAATCCACATGCACATCTTCAATATGTCCACCACATGGCTGCAAAGTTTAGTGCTTTAACCCTTAATGCGCAAAAAAGCAGACGACAAAATTTACGTCTGCAGAATTTCAAAAAATGTTTCGTCCAAGCAATATCATATTGAGAATTCGAACACTAGAGGGCAAACAGTGTAGATTCAAATGAGGTGGCTCATTATGAGCAACCTCATCTGGATCTACACTGTTTGCCAATTCAACAATTTAATTTTTGGCGCTTTGAGGGATAAGGCTTAACTTACTATATAATCATTATCTTCATCTTTTGGGCCCGCACTGTAGTAGATTCTGAACGCCTTACAAGCTTTATCAACCTGCTCATTGGTTCCAGTAAGGCCAAGGATTTTTGGTGAAAACTCTGGAAAATGAAAAGATACATTTTACCAAAATCAATCTCTATGGGCAATTTTGGCAACAAAAAAGCACAGATTGATTAATTGATTGATTTGATGCTTAACTCCTTCGTAAACAGCTATGGTCATGTCGGGATGGCCAGTTAACTTAACCACACTATTCCTGGGCAGGCTTAGACCTCCTAAGCTGTTAACCAGTACTAAGTGCACATACTTTAGCCAGTAACTGACAACTGCCCTTCTTGAATCAGCGGAAGGAGGAGAAATGAAAGTATGTGGCCAGACCGGGTTTCGAACCCAGGACCTCTGACTTATGAGTCAGGTGCCCTACCGATTGCGCTATGCCGCCGGGCGAAAAAAAAAACACACTGAAAATCTGGTCACAAAATACCCTATTTCTTTGGTTATAAAACATAGGTTCAACCCATCTTATAACAGGATTTCATAAGGCTGAATTACATATTTGATGTCATTCTAAAGAGAGGAAAAGCCATGTTATACCCAAATATGGTATCAACCCTGCATTTACATCTATTGGAAGACTCAAACCAGCCTGCTTTCAAATATTCATGGAAAGAGCCCTGTTTGAATTATGTATCAAATTGAACATAACATTGAATTAGGAATTTTAAATACTTCTGTTCTTTCACTTAGCTGCTTGAGAATATGATCAAATGGAGCGACATTCATCAAAGCTCCAGATACTGTGGGGTTTTGAAGATAATTCAGAGATAATTTTTCCTGTTTCTCAAAAAATAGCCATCAGAGGAGATGGCAAATCCCCCGACCGAAGACCCCCATGGGCCTTGGTAAAAAGGATGCACTTCAAAACACATACAAGTAATATATTGTCATTCTTTTATGCTTCTGATTGACATAATCTGTTTAACAGATGCATGATTATCTAACACTCAGACTAAAATAGTATGCTTGACTGCTAAAAAGAAGTAATATCTCAAACAGCCGCCATATACATAAATATATAGCATATGATACATTAAACTTTCAAAATGTGTGAATAACTTCTAAACTACAAGCCCTACAAACCTAATTTTGAGCTCTCTAGTAAGTAAATTTGGACAAAGAATCCAAATCTGGAGAAAAAAATTTTTTTTTTTTTTTTTGGTGGGGTGGGGTGGGGTGGGGTGGGGGAATGAAGAGGGGTCAGAGAGAGTTAGGAACACTGATGAGATATCACAGCATGTTCATCAATATTCTAATAGGTACAAGGTTATTAAAATTGTGGAGCAGGCCAGGCTTATACAGATATGGAGCAGAGACTCAAACAGCAGCTCAAAATACCAAAGGGAAATAACTCACAAAGTATGAATGCAAGAGTTGTCATTCATGTACAAGACAAATCGTCATGACCTGTTCCTCATGTCTGTGAAGTATTATGAAAATATTTCAAAAGGTATTCAAGCTATGGAGCAGACACCTAAAATCATCAAAGGGAAATAACTCAAAAAGTAAGAAAGCAAGAGTTGTCATTCTTGTTCGCGACACATCGTCATGACCTGTTCTACATATTTGTGAAGTATCATGAAAATATTTCCAAAGGTATATGAGTTATAGAGCAGACACGAAATCACACCTAAAATGATCAAGGGGAAATAACTCAAAAAATAAGAAAGCAAGAGTTGTCACTCTTGTTCGCGACACATCGTCATGGCCTGTTCTACATATCTGTGAAGTATCATGAAAATATTCTAAAAGGTATTCAAGTTATAGAGCGGACATGAATCTGCCAAAAAATCACACCTAAAACCATCAAGGGGAAATAACTCAAAAAGTAAGAAAGCAAGAGTTGGCATTCTTGTTCGCGACACATCGTCATGACCTGTTCTACATATCTGTGAAGTATCATGAAAATATTCCAATGGGTATTCCAGTTACAGAGCGGACACGAATCTGCCAAAAAACTCACCAAAGGGGAAATAACTCAAAAAGTACAATAGCAAGAGTTACCATTCTTGTACGCGACACATCGTCATGACCTGTTCTACATAACTGTGAAGTATCATGAAAATATTCCAAAGGGTATTCAAGATATAGAGCGGACAAGAAAATGTTTACGGACGGACGGACGGCGGACGGACGGACGGACGGACAGACGGACGGACGCCAGGCTCATCGCTATATCCCCCGAACCTTTCGGTCGGGGGATAAAAAGGCATATGCTGTGACTCCACACTAGAACCATCTTGCCAAGGCAGTTCTTTACAGGGGTCATAACCTATTTTTTGTTTTGAAAAAAATTAGGAAAATTATCCCTAAATTATCCCTGTAAAATTTCTTATCAGCAACCTTTCTTATCTGGGTCACTGAACTGTGTTCATAACATGGACTTGCTTATCTTTTGAACATCCCTTTATGCACTGTTAGTCAAGATCTGGGCCAGTCAGAGCTACAGATAATAGGGGTATTAAGGATAATTCAAAGATAATTTTCAAATTTCTCAATAAAAACATATCTTGTGACCCCTCATTAGAACCATCTCAGCAAGACAGTTCTAATGAGGGGCCCCTAGATATGTCTTTATGGAGAATTATCATGCATCTGTTGCAAAATTCACCTGAGAACAGGGGTACGACAACATGATGTGATATGTCAATTCGAAACTGCGTCCTGCCCACGTAGTGCAATCGGTAGGGCACCTGACTCATAAGTCAGAGGTCCTGGGTTCGATACTCGGTCTGGCCACATACTTTCGTTTCTCCTTCCGCTGATTCAAGAAGGGCAGTTGTCAGTTACTGGCGAAAGTATGTGCACTTAGTACTGGATGAATTGCTTAGAAGGTCTTAGCCTGCCCAGGAATATTGTGGTTAGGTTAACTGACCATCCCGACATGACCATAGCTGTTTACCGTGGACGTAAAGCAATAAATCAACAAAATCAAATCGAAACTGTGCTTGTGCAAATGTTATCAGGCGACGCCTAAAGCAGTGATCTCTGAAGACGATTGGATACATACTAATGTTAGCCCTGATAAAAGCATTTGATTGGTTAAATGACGTAACTGACTTACGTTCACAACACATTCGCCACGTCAAAAAGTTCGGATAAAACTGCGTTTGCTTTTCATTTGTTTGACTCTCTTTATGTCGTAAAATCTTCTAATTTGCATGATAAATAGAAAACCATGATAGTGTCTTCTGATATCAAGTTTATCAGGCTCAACCAGAAACATGTCAGACTGGCTCGGCAAGCCTCGCCATTCCTACGCTGTTTCTGGTCTTGCCTGATAAACTTGATATCAAAAGACACTAACATGGTATTCTTTATATATGGAAAATTATCCCTTAATTATCCCTGTTATCCCTTCTTATCAGGAGCACTGTGCTCTGGGCCACTGCTTGTTTCTTTTTTAAAACCAGAGGACCCATGGTCCTATATCGCTCACCTGAGCACTGAGGTTATGTTGAAAAACACTTTAAGTTGTCACAACAACAAAACCACAAGCACAACAGCAATAAAACACACCATTTATGTAGGAGATAATATCATAAACATATATGCAAAAAAGATTCAGCTTTATCCCCCTTTATGGCTTCTGAGAAGAAGATTTTTGGCAAAAAAAAAAAAAAAAATGAAAATGAAAATCTGGCCTTTCTGTTGCAATGGCAACCAATCAAAATCAGGGATTTAGGCAAAATTCATATGGCTGGTAGAGGACTACTCCAGGAACATTTTGTAAAGCTTTTGTCAAAATATCTGCAGTAACACAGAAACAAATGCAATATTTCCAATTTCCCCATTGTCAGTCTATGGAAACTCTAAGTTGCCATAGCAACAAATTCACATGAGCAAAGGTAAAATAAAACACAATTTAGGAAGAGGCTAATGTCATTAACATGTATGCAAAGTATCAGCTTCATCCCTCTTTTAAGGATTCTGAGGATAAGATTTTGTAATATTGTTTCAAAAAATTTTCCCTTTATTTTGCCATGGCAACCAATCAAATTCAGCGATTTGGACAAAACTCATAGGAATCATAGAGGACTACTCAAGGAACTTTTTCATAGAAAAAAATTCTAAATAACTGGTGTGAGACAGCAAAAATTGCCAATTTCACTTTCCCCATTGTAAGTCAATGGAAACTATAAGTTGCCATAGCAACCAAAGTTCTGATGGGATTCGAAGAAAAAACATAATTTATGTAGAGGCTAATGTCATTTACATGTATGCAAAGTATCAGCTTCATACCCCTTATGCCTTCTGAGGAGAAGATTTTTGAATATGTTTTTCTAAAATTTAGTCTATATATTGCCATGGCAACCAATCAAATTCAGCGATTTGGTCAAAATTCAAATGAATCATAGAGGATTACTCAAGAAACATTTCTGTAGAAAAAAAATCCAAATAACTGCAGTGAGATAGCAAAAAATTGCCAATTTCCATTTTTTCCCATCATAAGTCAATGGAAATTATGTTGCCATAGCAACCAAACTGCTGGAGCAATTGCCATGACAAACAGAAATTATATAGAGGCTAGTACTTAGATCATTTCTGTAAAGTTTGGGCTTTATTGGCCATAGAGTTTCTGCGGAGATGAGTTTTTAATATTTTTCTATTTTTAACTATTCGGTAGCAATGGCAACCAGCCAAATTGTGCAATTTGCCGTAATCTAATAAAGCTGGTTGGGGACTACTCAAGGGACATTTCTATGAAAGTTTTGTTAAAATATCTGTAGTGACATAGCAATAAACGCCAATTTTCCAGTTTGCCATTATAAGTCAATGGCAACTTTAATTTCCCATAGCAACCAAACTGCTAAAGCAATTGCCAAGAAAAACAGTACTTAACTTTTATAGAGGCTAGTACCAAGATCCTTTCTGTGAAGTTTGAGCTTTATTGGTTGCACAGTTTCTGAGGAGATGATTTTTGAATATTTTTTTCTATTTCTAACCTTTCGGTTGCCATGGCAACCAGCCAAATTGTGCAATTTATATAAATTTCATGTGGTTGATGGAGGACTACTCAAGGAACATTTCTATAAAAGTTTTGTCAAAATATCTGCAGTGACATGGCAATAAATGCAAATTTTCTATTTTGCCATTATAAGTCAATGGCAACTTTAAGTTCCCATAGCAACCAAACTGCTAAAGCAATTGCCAAGAAAAACAGTACTTTTATAGAGGCTAGTACTAAGATCCTTTCTGTGAAGTTTGTGCTTTATTGGTTGCATAGTTTCTGAGGAGATGATTTTTAAATATTTTTTCTATTTTAAACCATTCTGTTGCCATAGCAACCAGCCAAATTTTGCAATTTACATAAATTTCATGTGGTTGATAGAGGACTACTCAAGGAACATTTCTGTGAAAGTTTTGTCAAAATATCTGCAGTGACATAGCAATAAATGCAAATTTTCTATTTTTCCCATAGAAGTCAATGGAAACTTTAAGTTGCCATAGGAACCAAAGTTCTGAAGCAATTGAGATAAAAAACAGTATTATTGGTTCCCCCTGCCTATAGATGCTGTATATGAAATTTTGTAACAATCGGCCCTGTAGTTTCAGAGGAGATGTCGTTTGAAAATGTTGACGGACGGACAGACGGACTGACGGACGGACGGACGACGGATGCCTGCCTATACTATAAGCTCACCTGTGAGCCTTCGGCTCAGGTGAGCTAATGATGCCATTTCTTGATTGCAAAAAAACACGTTATGCATTAGCTTTGTTGACTGATTGACTTCTGGCTTTATGTCCATGGTAAACAGCTATGGTCATTTAGGGACGGTCATGTTAACCTAATTACACTATTCCTGGGCAGGCTTAGACCTCCTAAGCGGTTAACCAGTACAAAGTGCACATATTATCGCCCGTAACTAACAACTGCCCTTCTTGAATCAGCGGAAGGAGAAAGTATGTGGCCAGACCGGGAATTGGGAGACATTACTTTTCTGCCCTGAAATAATGTCCCAACATTGTCAGCATCAAGGCAGCTGCAAAATCTGTGAGCATAAGACCTGTGGACAAATGTTCAAACACCTTCCTCTGAACCAGGCAAAGGAAACAAATGAAAAACCACAGAGCTCTAGATAAGAGGGAGTATTTGGTGATAATTAGGGATAATTTTTGTTAATCCTGCATAGAAATGTATGTTGTGACCCCTCATCTGATGGTTCAGATGAGGTGTCACAACATACGGTTTCATTGAGAAATAAAAACAATTATCCTTAATTATCATCAAATGCTCCCTCTTATCTAGAGCTCTGATACCATGGTTGATTGCATTATACACATTATAAATAATGAAACTTGATCTGACCCTCCGTATCACTGCAAAAGAATGAGCCCAGATGACAGGATCATATAAAAGGCCAAAGGCCAAATGTCCCTCGATAGTATGAACATGTCAGAAATCTGGATATTTGATTTTGAAAGGAGTCATGCATACAAGCTGAGTGATTATCACAGGGTACAATTCCAACAGAAACCAACTGTTACAGCCCCATGATTTCACCAGACTTACAAAGGGCCATGACTCTGGTAGTTAGGGACCTATCAGGATCACAATAAAATATGACCAATGTCAAATGGTAATAACAATAGCCTGAAAGTTTGATGAAAATCAAAGACAGAAAGACGGAAAACTGAAAGAGGAGTTGCTGCCACAAGATTTGACCAGACTTACAAAGGAACATAATTCTGGCAGAAAGGGTTTGATCATGACCCCTAAAAAATATGATCAACGTCTAATGGTGATATAAATATCCTGAAAGTTTGATGAAAATTGAATGCGAACTAAGGAGGAATTGAGCCCACAAGATTTGACCAGACCTACAAAGGTCCATAATTCTGGGAGAAAGGATCAAACCATGACCTCAATAAAATATGACCCATGTACAGTGGTGATAACAATATCCTGAAAGTTTTATGAAAATCGGTTGAAAACTGAAGGATGACTTGCCGCCACATGATTTGGCCAAATTTACAGGTCATAACTCTGGCAGAAAGGGTCCAATCATGATCCCAACTATGGCACAGTCCATATCATGTAGTGACGGACGGAACCCAGTCCTACAGCCCCCTTCCTCTACACTAGGGAACAATGGGACGCTTGGGTCGAGTGTGATCCAGAGGTCTGGGCACATCAGGAAATGTGATACAGAGGCTCAGATAAAATAATTGTAGTAATGATAAGTTTATTATATGAGCTGCGAAACAACAAAACAAACAAAAATGGCATGTGCGCCCAGCGCAGACTCAGACCAGCCTTGGCATCTGCCCAGTCTGATCAGAGTCTTCACTGTCTGCATGGACCTAGCTTAGACCATTAGCTACCCTTTAAGTGTACAGCGATGGTTCTGATCAGACTGGGCGGCTGCCCAGGCTGATCTAAGTCTTTGCTGGGCGCGCATGCCACTTTGTTGGTTTTGTCGTGTCACAGCTCATTTATCTCATATATCATTTTCACCAGATTTCTTCATTCAATTATTCAGATTTCAGTAAAAATGGTGAGAACATTATACCTAACATCATGTTTGTAGACATAATGTTATTACGCTCATTTGCCTGGTTCCTGCACCTATAATACACACTGTAAGGTGGCACATCTGACACAGGAACTTTAACGTAGCAGTGTTAGAAATAAGCAATTGCCCACTTGCCCGACACCGGTTAAATTTGCTGGGGGCAAGCTGATAGTCTTAGAAGGTTGCCCCCTGGACAACCTGAAATTCTGGGTGATAAAATTCCGGAAAATAATTTTCTTTCATGTGTGCATGAGAGTTTGATTCTCATCAATATATTGTTTTGCAGGAGAAAAATAAAAAGAATCCCAGTCAAAGTAGCACTGTGAAAATGATTAGGCAGCTGTGATCAAAACTGTTGGTCAGTTTCTCTGAAGTTCATGAATTCATGCTTAGTGTCTCAGAAAGGGAGAGCTTTTTTGGACTATGTTTACTTATGTGACTTCGGAAGAAAATGAGATGTAAACGGTTTAATTGCAATGAAATACTGGAGGACAAGTTGAAATCCTGGGGGCAAGTTGAAATTTATTTCAGGTTGCCCCGCAGGAAAGTTGCTACCTGGCCCTTATTTCTAACACTGCGTAGCCTGGTTTTAAGAACTAGCTACAGGGATTCAAGACCAGAGGGCCAATGGCCCTATATCGCTCACCTGAGCACTGAGGCATTGAGGTTACAGCAACAAAACACCATGCACAACAGCAATAAAAAACACCATTTGTGTAGAGGATAATATCACAAACATTTATGCAAAAAAAAATAAGCTTTATCCCCCATTAATGGCTTCTCAGAAGATCTTTGGCAAAAAAAAGTGAAAATTTGGCCTTTCAGCTGCAATGGCAACCAATCAAAATCGGGTAATTGGGAAATATTCATATGGCTGGTAGAGGACTACTCCTCCAGGAACATTTCTGTGAAGTTTTGTCAAAATATCTGCAGTAACACAAAAATAGATAGCAAATGTCCACTTTCCTCATTATAAGTCTATGGAAACTTTAAGTTGCCATAGCAACAAATTCACATGGGCAATGATAATATAAAACATAATTTAGGTAGAAGTTAAAATTATTAATATGTATGCTAAGTATCAGCTTCATCCCCCTCATGGCTTCACTTTTCCCATTATGAGTCAATGGAAACTATAAGTCGCCATAACAACCAAAGTTCTTATGGGATTGGAAGAAAAAGAATAAAATTTATGTAGAAACTACTGTCATCAACATGTTTGCACAATATCAGCTTCATCCCCTATATGGCTTCTGAGCAGAAGATTTCTTTTTTTTTTTTTTCGAAATTTACACTATATTTTGCCATGGCAACCAATCAAATTAAGCGATTTGGAGAAAATTCATATGAATCGTAGAGGACTACTCAAGAAACATTTCTGTAGAAAAAAATTTAAATAACTGCAGTTAGTTAGACAGCAAAAATTGCAAATTTCCATTTTCCTCATTATAAGTCAATGGAAATTCTTAGTTGCCATAGCAACCAAACTGCTAGAGCAATTGCCATGAAAAATAATAATTCTATAAAGGCTAGTACTAAGGTTCTTTCTGTAAAGTTTGAGCTTTATTGGGCCACACAGTTTCTGCGAAAATGATTATTTAATATTTTTCTATTTTTAACCATTCGGTTGCAATAGCAACCAGCCAAATTGCACAATTTGCATAAATTTAACACGACTGGTTAAAGACTACTCAAGGGACATTTCTATGAAAGTTTTGTCAAAATATCCGCAGTGGCATAGCAATAAATGCAAATTTTCCATTTTGCCATTAGAAGTCAATGGCAACTTACAGTTCCCATAGCAACCAAACTGCTAGAGCAATTGCCAAGAAAATCAGTACTTTTATAGAAGCTAGTACTAAGATCCTTTCTGTGAAGTTTGAGCTTTATTGGTTGCACAGTTTCTGAGGAGATGATTTTTGAATATTTTTTCTATTTTTTAACCATTCGGTTGCCATGGCAACCAGCCAAATTGTGTAATTTACATAAAGTTCATGTGGTTGATAGAGGACTACTCAAGGAACATTTCTGTAAAAGTTTTGTCAAAATATCTGCAGTGACATAGCAATAAATGCAAATTTTCTATTTTGCCATTATAAGTCAATGGCAACTTTCAGTTCCCATAGCAACCAAACTGCTAGAGCAATTGCCAAGAAAAACAGCACTTTTATAGAAGCTAGTACTAAGATCCTTTCTGTGAAGTTTGAGCTTTATTGGTTGCATAGTTTCTGAGAAGCTGATTTTTGAATATTTTTTCTATTTTTTAACCATTCGGTTGCCATGGCAACCAGCCAAATTGTGCAATTTACATAAAGTTCATGTGGTTGATAGAGGACTACTCAAGGAACATTTCTGTAAAAGTTTTGTCAAAATATCTGCAGTGACATAGCAATAAATGCAAATTTTCAATGTTTCCCATACAAGTCAATGGAAACTTTAAGTTGCAATAGCAACCAAAGTTCTGAAGCGATTTGGATAAAAAACAGTATTATTGGTTCCCCCTGCCTATAGATGCTATATATTAAATTTGGTAACAATGGGCCTTGTAGTTTCAGAGGAGATGTCGTTTGAAAATATTGACGGACGGACGACGGACGGACGGACGACGGATGCCTGCCTATACTATAAGCTCACCTGTGAGCCTTCGGCTCAGGTGAGCTAAAAAGCCAATAAAGTGACATGGGTTCTGCATCAGACGGCCAGAAAACAAACATGTCAAAGGTGTATCATTGATAAATACATAACAAAATACAGTACCTTCTATATATTGCTGGACGACGTTCTGCGTGTCCCTCTCTGGATCCACTGTTATAAAGATAGGCTTCAAATTTGGGATTGCCGCAGTGGAATCTGCAACAAAATTTTACAGCCTAGTTCACCCATTTTAAACTGGTAGCCTGTTTTGGAGACATATGCAAATAGTGCAGACCCTGTTCAGATGCTGCAGAATGCAGCATCTAAACAGGGTCTACACTATTTTCTTACAAGAATTATGCAAAATACAATAAAAATAAACACATTTGCAAGAAACCCCTAAAAGCAGAAATGGACTCATCCAAATTATAAGGTTGGACAGGTCTACTAGTCAATAAAGGGTTAAATCTGATATGCATGCAAATTTCATATTGAGGCTAGAACAAGCAAGCAGAGACTGACATATAACCCTGGCCAGTGCCACCAACTAATAAATTCAAATTAACATAAAGAATTTCTGTAAAATATTAATGCATGGACACACTGATGGACAGGCAACCTTTACCAGAGCTCTAGATAAGAGGGGTATTTGATGATAATTGAGGGATAATTTTTTTTTTATTTCTCATTGAAACCATATGTTGTGACCCCTCATCTGAACCGTCTCGTCGAGACGGTTCAGATGAGGGGTCACAACATATGTTTTTATTTAGAATTAACAAAATTATCCTTAATTATCACCAAATACTCCCATTAATCTAGTGCTCTGTTTATCAAACCTTTTTGTAGTTTATTACTGACTGTTCCAAGGCGGTACTTCTGTTGTGGTTCCTCAATGTTGTTCTTGTGTCTGTTTGTCTGTGGTGTGCTAGCAATGTGGCTACCTGTATAGCTGCCCACTTTGCTTCCCATCATGTTAAACAAAAACTTAAAGTTAAAAAATTTCAGGCTATCTGCAGCATTTTTGTGCTTTTGGGCAAATCAAGTACAAATGACAATGTTGGCACTCATGTTTCTATTGTATCACCTTATGAAATCCGGACTCCTGTAGTGCTGAAACCTCAACAAAAACAAAGTCAACTCACCAACCACATTGACAGCCGCAACAACTTTCTCTAACTCATCTGGACACACATCTGGACAGTGAGTAAAACCAAAATACAATATCGACCACTGACCGAGTAGATTTTTATGTGTCACGGTTTCTCCTTTTGTGTTTTTCAGCTCAAACTCACCGCCTAGAGCTAACTCACCCATGGAGACCACACGACTCCTTGCTTCCTCTGGAAAATAAAAGTAACATTGCTCCATTGATGGTGAGTTTTGATGACAATTTCTAGATAATACTGTAAAACACTTATTACCATGGCTTAATGAACAAGAAATCCGCGAAAAGCGGTGTCACACCTGCGGGGGTTAAGTCAAACGAGTTCTAATTGGTAGTGCAAACTATATCCCCATGCTAACGCCGGTGTGACAAAAGCAGGTGTGACAAAAATGACAATGTTAAACATGTGAAAAAAGTGGCAAAAATTAATCTGGGAATTACGGTATGTGCAAACAATGTGCACATCTTCAGACCATAACAAAACACCTGTGAAGTTTCAAAATGATTGATCAAAAAGTGTAAGAGGAGAGGTGCTTAAAAGACACCCACTATGCAAGGTATTATGGTATGTAAAAAATTGACTAAGTTAAACATGTGAACAAGACCTGTCACAGGGCCAGGATAGCTCACCTGACAACGCCTTGCCCATCACATAAAAAACTTTAACGTAAAACTTTAACATTTTGCTAATGCCGCCGCCGCCGCCAACGCCAATGCCAACGCCACCGCCGGGGGTAGCACAATAGCTCTTCCTGAACTTCGTTCAGGCGAGCTAAAAAAGGGCAAAAATTAATCTGGGAATTATGTGCAAACAATATGCACATCTACAGACCATGGCCAAAACGTCTGTGAAGTTTCAAAATGATTGGCCTAAAAAGGTAGGAGGAGTTGTGCTCACAAGACACACACTATTCAAGGTATTATGTAAAAACATTACTAAGTTAAACATGTGAAAAAAATGGCAAAAATCAATTTGGGAATTATGAATATTTACAGACCATGGCTAAAACATCTGTGAAGTTTGAAAATGATTGGCCTAAAAAGGTAGGAGTTGTGCTCACAAGACACCCACTACGCAAGGTATTATGTATAAAAATTGACTAAGTTAAACATGTGAAAAAAGTGGCAACAAGAGCTTCGCAAGCGGCGCATAATACGCCCGTTTCAGTGTCATGAAGGAGTTACAGAATGAACAAGATTGTTTATAGAAGGATGGACAGGCAGACAAAACAAGGGAAACAACTCTGTAATTAATGACTGCAATGTTATCAAAACAACACATCAAATACTATTAGTACACCAAAAATCAGGTTCCAGGGTGAAGCAGCTCAGAAGTTGTGAAACGCCAAAGTCAAACAAGGGAGATAATTCATAAACTCTTAGTCGCAATACTTTCCCTTGACAATATACACATCACTATAAAGTTTTGTTAAAATATTTCCAACGGTTAAGGAGATACAGAGTAAAACGGAAATTGATGCACGGGCAGATAATTCAGGAAGTAAGCCAGAGTTGTGGTTCATGCGCATGATACATTACCCCATTATTATACACATTCCTACAAAGTTTCATTGAAATATTTCAAAGGGTTAAGGAGTTATGGGGGAATGGGTTAGCCTAAAAAACTAATCAAAGGGAGGTTACTCAAAAATTTAGTAAGGGCGAACAACCATTCTTATATGCGACACACCGGCTTGTGATCATGCACATTGCTATAAAGTTTCATTAAGATATACCAAATGGTTACTTAGTTATTGAATGCACAAGATCAGTTTACACAAAAATACCCTAAAAATCTAATCAAAGGGATGCAACTCCAAAACGAAGAAGGGGAGAGCAACCATTGTTATACGCGACACATCATCAGACCCTCATACACATTGCTATGAAGTTTCATCAAGATATCCCAAACTGTTATCTAGTTATGGCGCGCACAAGACTAGTAGGGTAAAAAATAATCAAAGGGGCATAACCTTTGAAACTAAGAAAGGGGGAGCAACCATTACTATACGCGACACTTTGCCCCATCCTAGTATATATGCCTACAAAATTTCATGAAGATATCTCAAACGGTTTCTGAGATATGGTGCGCACAAGAATGTTGACGGACGGACGGACAGACAGACGGACTGACAGACAGACGGACGGACAGCGCCATGCCATAATACGTCCGTTTTTTCAAAACGGGCGTATAAAAACTAATCAAAGGGAGGTTACTCCAAAATTAAGTAAGGGGGAACAACCATTCTTATATGTGACACACCATCTTGTGATCATGCACATTGCTATAAAGTTTCATCAAGATATACCAAATGGGTACTTAGTTATAGAATGCACAAGATTAGTATACACAAAAATACCCTAAAAATCTAATCAAAGGGATGCAACTCCAAAACGAAGATGGGGAGAGCAACCATTGTTATCTGCGACACATCATCACACCCTCATACACATTGCTATGAAGTTTCATTAAGATATCCCAAATGGTTATCTAGTTATGGCGCGCACAAGACTAGTAGGGTAAAAAATAATCAAAGGGGCATAACTTTGAAATTAAGAAAGGGGGAGCAACCATTACTATACGTGACACTTTGCCCCATCCTAATATATATGCCTACAAAATTTCATGAAGATATCTCAAACCGTTTCTGAGATATGGTGCGCACATGAATGTTGACGGACGGACAGACAGACGGACGGACAGACAGACGGACGGACAGCGCCATGCCATTATACGTCCGTTTTTTTCAAAACGGGCGTTAAAAATTAATCTGGAAATTATGTGCAAACAATATGCACATCTAGACTACAGACCATGGGAAAAAAACATCTGTGAAGTTTCAAAATGATTGGCCAAAAAGTGTAAGAGGAGTTGCCCTAACAAGACACCTACTGCGAATTGTTGACAGACGAATTGTTGATGGACGGATGGACGAATCGACGGGTCCGTGCATGCCTATATCGCCCCAGCTAACACAGGTGCGACAAAAATGACATATTGGCGGATATTAATTTTGGTGGTCATGATATACCATGGCTTGAAATAATAAAGGAAATTTGATGTATCGGTAAACTTGTAACAATTTTTCTTACTCTTCTATTTAACTACACAGTGTAGCATCTATTAGATTTGCCTCATTGAGGCAATTCGAATGAGTTGCCACAATGTATAGTTTAATGGAAAGGTACAGAAAAATCCTCTTTATCTGAACCTCTGCTATCCTGTGTGTATGTATATATGTATATCATTTGGCTGTGACATTGGCAGACTTATATTTTAGTGCTTTTGCCCTAAACGCCAATATCAACAAAATTCAGTAACTGCCAAAAATAAGTGTTTTACAGTAACTTATTTTTTTTCATAATAAGAATTCTAAGGACCATGGTGTCTCACCTGTCTGTGCACTGTCACAACACAGAGCTAAACCAGAAAACTCGGCACAAAGTTCATGCTGCAGTTGCTGCCACAGGTAAAGAAATACCTATGTATTGCTTCTGCTAATCAAAGGTGCAACAAAAACATACCTCTGACACCTTGAAGAGGGACAGAGCTCCAGATAAGAGGGGGTAATGAGGATAATTTGAAGATAGTTTTTCTTATTTCTCAACGAAAACATATGTTGTGACCCCTCATTAGAACGGTCTCGGCGAGACGGTTCAAATGATGGGTCACAAAATATGTTTTCGTTGAGAAATATGCAAAATTATCCTTAAATAATTATCCCTGTTACCCCTTCTTATCTGGAGCACTGGGGGACACAACAAGTGCTTTTACATAGAAATGAGAAAACTATGAAATATTAACAAAACTTCTTTTTTGGAAGAGAAGAAAATAGCAGTAATTCTGGGTTGAGCTCCAAAGGCTCATCAAGATAAATTGTCAGAATTTCCAAACAAGACATTCCACTGAACGCTATGTCTTGCCTGAAATGGCGCCATTGTATAATGCATGGCTATCTAACAATGCATAAGAAATCCCTGAACCATGAAATATGCATATCACAGTGCTCAAGCTAAAACTAGAAGGTAAAATCACTCAACCATGAAATACAGGTCACAGTGACCTACAAATAGTATGGAGTCATCCATAGTATCAGAATATTCTGTTAACCCAAGTATGATATATATATGAGCCGCGATGCAAGAAAACCAACAAAGTGGTTGTGCGCCCAGCACAGACTCAGATCAGCCTGGACATCCGCTAAGTTTGACAAGACTATTCTTTGAGTTCTCAAAGGGTAGCTAAGGTTCTAAGTTACCTCCATGCGGACAGCGAAGACTCTGATCAGACTGGGCGGATGCCCAGGCTGATCTGAGTCTGCGGTGGGCGCATAACAATATTGTTGGTTTTGTCGTGTTGCGGCTCAATTATATCAATTACTGTTGGAGATGTAAGTCAAAATCACTGGACCATGAAATAAAGGTAACAGTGACCTACAAATACATGTAGTATGATGTCATTCATAGTATTCCAATGACCCCTTAACCAGATGCATATTCATTAAACATAGTAAAGAATTAAGGCAAAATAATTCACCATGACATCCCATTAACAGTATTCGGTCATTCATACCATTATATTGAACCATAAACCCTTTTAGAGACATACCGGTAAAACAAAATGACTGAACTATGAAATATATGAGGTGTATGAAATTTTAGAATAATCGGTACTCCATATATGAAGGGGTAACAGGAACAGTCAGGGGTCAGCCTAGAGCTTTCAAGCAGGGAGAGGTTTTGTGACATTTTCTGGACTTTAGGGAGAATTTCCTTATATGTTCTATATACATGTATTTTCACCTCTCCCTCAGCTCAAAATAGGGAGAAGTCAGCCAGCATAGGAAGACTATTTCTCCCAAACTGCCCTCTAGGCTGAGCCCTTAATAGTTAAGGAATAATTTTCCATATTTCTCCATATAAACGTATATTGTGACCCCTAATTAGACCCATCTCCCTGAGACATTTCTAATGAGGGGTCACATTTTCATTCAAAAATAAGACAAATCATCTTTGAATAATCTTAAGTACTCCCTCTTATCTGGAGCTCTGATAATTACCACAGATTCAAAGTTCAAATAGGTGGGGTTTTAAAGATAATTCTGATATTTAATTAAGTTTTTCTCTTTTCTCATCAAAAACATATAGACCCCTCTTAAGAACTTTCTCAGCGAGACTGTTCTAAGAAAGGGTCCTAACATGTCTTTATGCCGAAATATGAAAAATTATCCTTATATAATTCCTGTTACCCTTTTTTATCAGGAGCACCGATTCAAATTGTATCAAAAGTTTGCCCCATATGAAAAGAAAATTGAGCTGCGACAAGAGAAAACCAACAAAGTGGTTGTGCACTCAGCGAAGACTCAGATCAGCCAGTCTAATCAGAGTCTTTGCTGTCCGCATGGAGGTAGCTACCCTTTAATTGCTTAGCCAATAGTCTGATCAAACTGGGTGGATGCCCAGGCTGATCTAAGTCTGCGCTGGGCGCACAACCACTTTGTTGGTTTTCTTGTGTCGCGGCTCAAACAATTCTGGTGTGTAAGCAGGCAACTGCAAACAAATTGTAAACTCTGTTTTGTTTTGGCCTTACCTAATTCCTTCTTTTGACTAAGGGTTCTAATATACAGAACAACGGCACCGCCGATGACAAAAATCATGGTCACGGTCTTCCAAGAAAGCACCTGTGAAAAAAAGAGTTTAAGAAGAATTCCATGAAATGTGTTGTCTCACCTGTCTGCACTTTTGGTAACAAAACTGAGCTAAACCTGGCCCAGAGGTTATAAAACTTGAGTACATTATCAAACTCAAAATAAAGCAAGCTGATTGGCTGCTTCCGACTTTTCTGGGTTAGAGGTTATAAAACTTGAGAATAATCTCAAACTCAAAATAAAGCACACTGATTGGCTGCTTCCGAGCATGTGCTCAGAAGCAGCCAATCAGTGTGCTTTATTTTGAGTTTATGCCGCTGATGCTGACACTGGAAAAGTAAACCATGTCTCGCTTCTGCTGGCTGCTTCAAGACAAAAATGAACACAGCAGTGTTTAGTAAATACAGTAGAACTTCAATAGCTATGTATTTCTATGGTTAAACCAAGGACCTCCTGGGGCGGGGCCATTTTAGACCCTGGAGCCAGCATTTAAACAAACTTGGTGAAGGCTAGTAAGCAATGCTACACACAAAATTTCAAGCATCTGAGCCTAGAAGTTCTGAAGAAGATTTGTAAGTATATTCTGTTTTCATACCCAAGACCCCCGCTCCCCCTGCTGCAGGGCCATTTTGGACCCCAGGGCCACTATCTGAATAAACTTGGTAGAGGTCCACTAGACAATGCTTCATACTAACAGAACCCTAGATAAGAGGGAGTATTTGGTGATAATTAGGGATAATTTTTGGTAATTCTGCATAAAATCATGTTATGACTCCTCATCAACGAGACGGTTCAGATGAGGGGTCACAACATATGGTTTCACTGAGAAATAAAAAAAAAAATTATCCCTCAATTACCATCAAATACCCTTCTTATCTAGAGCTCTGTACTAAATATCAAAGCCCTTGGCCTAGTTGATTCAGTGGTGTCATTTTAAGCAAAATGTTTCATACAGACAGAAAGTGATGACTACAGGAGCAAAATACTGTTGGCAGTGTTGATTACATAAACTTACCACCCTCTGCTAACCAGGACCTCTACAATTTCTAAGTTTGAAAAGGCTGTAATTTGACTACTCTTACAGGAAAGAATTTTCTCCTCTACAAGACAGAATTTGCTCCTATAGGAGCACTTTCCTTTTAAGAGTTGACCCCTACTGAGAAGGGAGGCAAAAAAAAAAGAGTAAAGTTGCAACACTGTCTATTAGAGGTATTTTGGCAGTAGCTGATTAACTACACTATATTCTAGTAATGCCCCCTTTCATAAAACTCCCCTAAGGGCTTTAACAGAATTAATACAGTAGCTTTTTAGGGGAGACATATCACAGCTTCACGTAAGGTGGGGTTCTGGTGAATATTTGGAGAAAAATTTTCATTCCCCATGAATGCAAGGCTGTGACCTTTCATCAGATTCTGGAGATTTGTGGATAAATTAATGATCAATTTGGGCATTTTTTTGTTGTAAATCTCCAACAAAACATGTCTTGCTACCCCTTATTAGAACAGTCTCCAGAGCTCTTGATAAGAGGGAGTGTTTTAATGATAATAAGAGATATATTTTTTTTATTTCTCACTGAAACCATACATTGTGACCCTTCATCTGAACAATCTCGTCTCATCAAGGTGGTTCAGATGAGGGGTCACAACGTATGTTTTTATGGAGAACTAATAAAAATTACTCCTACATGTGTAATTATTGCCAAAACTCCCTCTTATCTAGAGCTCTGTGGTCTGTATTTTTATGGAGAAATACGAAAAATAATTTCAAAACTATCAGGGGAGTTATCATCAAATAAATTATCATCTTATTATGGTCTTAGCTCCAGCTCTAGATTCCCCTCAATGACAAAATGCAGAGCTCTAGATAAGAGGGAGTATTTGATGATAATTAAGGATAATTTTTTTTTATTTCTCATCGAAACCGTATGTTGTGACCCCTCATCTGAACCGTCTCGACGAGACGGTTCAGATGAGGGGTCACAACATATGTTTTTATGCAGAATTAACAAAAATTATCCCTAATTATCATCAAATACTCCCTCTTTTCTAGAGCCCTGAAAATGAGGCAGTTCTAAGGTGGTCTGCAGTCACACATTATGTGTGACTAAAAAATCCTATATCTTTTATTTAACCCCTAACTGAGCCACTGCAGTTGAAATATGCATTAAACTTCAGTTTTTATCAACCAAATTTTGCCTTCCCATGTCAAGCCCTGGTACTTACATTTGTCCCTGTATTTTTTGATTCCTGGCGAAACAGACGCATTTTCTCACTAAATGAGAGTTTAGAAAAATCCTCTACATCTGGCTTTGCCTCTTTTTTGGCCTCTTTTGTGGCCTCCTTTTTGGCCTCTTTCGCTTCGTTTTGTTCTGTTGGTTTCTGGTCTGAACACATCCTTCGAACAAATTTCTGACCAAATGGAGACTGTGCTGGGTACCATCGTATATAGGACGGTCCAAGTACCTGTTATACAAAAATCATGTACTACAACATTAAAGTGTATGGGCATACCTCATGTTTTTCACCCTTATTAATACAGGAAAACAACTTCTGTGACTCTCGTTTGGCTACCCCAGACTTCGAAGTCCTTTAGACATGTGGGTCTACTCTTGAAGAAAAGAATTTGCTCCTAGGGGAACAAGTTCTTTCCTTTAAGAGTTGACCCCCCACTAAGAATTTGAAGGGAGGCAAAAATGAAATTGGCAGAGTTGTTTTCCCTGAAGGTGTACTCATTTCTGTTTCAATTGACTGAGAATTCTTATTTTATTCTATACAAGGTAAATCTCTGTTCTATTCTGTTCTTTCACACTATGGCAGTCTTTAAAATAGTGCATAATGTTTTGTGTTTGTTTTTTGGGGTTCAATTAGAATTTTTTCTTTGACTAAAACTTCCTCCAGTCACACACTAAGGCTCTGATAGTTGATTGGTTGATTTGATGCTTAACGTCCACGGTAAACAACTAAGGTCATGTCGGGACGGTCAGTTAACCTAACCACACTATTCCTGGGCAGGCTTAGAACTAAGGCTCTGATAGTACCTCTATATTTGTGTCACAGACTCTGTGACACAAATATAGAGGTACTGTCAGAGCGACAGACTCATAAATTTAGATGCTGTGACCCAAGATTGAACACTCAACTCTACCACGTGTCTAGCTTATAAAAGCAAACTTGTACCGTAATAATGTTTTAACTAAGGCCTGAATGAAAGCTAGACCACAGGACCAGTCAAAATCGGAATGAGTTGGTCCTGCCAGCTCGTCTCGAGGTCTTCAGAATTGCCCTTCCACATAACAGGGAAAAATCAAATGAGCTACAACACAACAAAACCAACAAAGTGGCATGTGCACCTACTAAAGACTCTGATCCGCCTGGGCATCTCCTCAGTCTAATTAGAGTCTTTGATGTCATCATGGAGGTAGCTTAGACCCTTAGCTACCCTTTAAGCCCACAGCAAAGACTCTGTACCATAACAAAGTTTTAACTAAGGCCTGAATAAAAGCTAGACCACAGGACCAGTCGAAATCGGAATGAGTTGGTCCTGCCAGCTCGACTCGAGGTCTTCAGAATTGCCCTTTCACATAACAGGGAAAAATCCAATGAGCCACAACACAACAAAACCAACAAAGTGGCATGTGCACCTACTAAAGACTCTGATCCGCCTGGGCATCTCCACAGTCTAATTAGAGTCTTTGATGTCATCATCATGGAGGTAGCTTAGACCCTTCATCATGGAGGTAGCTTAAACCCTTAGCTACCCTTTCAGCGCACAGCAAAGACTCTGATCAGGCTGGGCGGATGCCCAGGCTGACCTGAGTCCTTGTAAGGCGCACATGCTACTTTGTTGGTTTTGTCATGTCATGGCTCAAATGGTCTTGAGGACCAGCTACATATAAACTCAAGTGGTCCAGCACAAAATCCACTGGTCCTGGACCAAAGGATTAGTGCTAATTTTAATCACTGCATAAGCATAGGGTATAATCGATTCCGCCAATTTTCACTTCCTGCAGAGACTGTCCATCATATTTGGCTTCCGCCAAGACTGTCCGCAAACTCTTGCTTCCTGT
Organism: Ctena decussata; assembly: GCA_963989385.1. NCBI lineage: Eukaryota > Metazoa > Mollusca > Bivalvia > Lucinida > Lucinidae > Ctena > Ctena decussata. Next base: position 25,415,143 of record OZ022510.1, read on the forward strand.
CGAGACTTCTGTACATGATAAATGGCTTCCTGCAGAGACTGTCCGTGTAATTCTGCTTCCTGCCGAGGCTCTCGTCAGGAAGCAGAATCACGCGGACAGTCTCGTCAGGAAGCCGAGCTCTTGTAATTTTTTAAATGCCACTGAAAATCTACCGTCTGATATGTATTTGCACTGGCAAAATAACAGTCCCTGACACACTTTGAAGGAATTTACCGTAATTAGAGCATCTTTGTAAAAAAAAAACTCCAAAGAAAAATGTTAATCACTAACGTTACAGAAACTGTTACTCATTCTTGAATTTTATTATTAATTTGGACAAAACAGGTGTGAAAAACAACAATTATTGGTGTGAATGAGAAAACGTTATGTTATTATCTTAATGAAAAAAAAAAACACATTGTTTTGAATACATTATCATTAATTAGTATCCCTAGCAAGATGGTGACTTAATGAAATTTTTACAAGGAGTAATTTTATTGCTGGATTAATATATATGAAATGGGTAATAGTACTGAAAACGAACTGCCGTACCCGCAGTCAATCATCATGGGACTGTCTCCAGGCACAGGGACTCGGGTCATACGGTTTGTCTCTTTGAACCACTGAAAATACGTATCAGGATGTACTGGGTGGTTGTTTTAGAGCAAAGGGAGGAAAGTCGCTTCGACACCGGTTGCTACCCCACGCCGGTTTGTCTGCGCATTTCAGATGATTTACAAACACTTCCTACGAAACACATACCTCGATCGATCCGATATACATTTATCTTTTTGCAGCTGTTATTCTCCGATGCAAATATTGCGTCAAATCGTTTATTTTCCGATCCATTTGGCCACCAAACCATCGAAATCTGCAGTTCCAAAATGCCCGCACTCAAGCTCCGCCTCCAAGCTCATTTACATTCCGGATGTGATTCCGATTGGATAATATTGATGTCACCGTTGTTCTTTCTGTTTGAATTTTGTTTCAGCAACTGATTGAAATCTGCTACATGCCTTTTGATTACTTGGAAATTAGGGCGTGTGTGCCGATATATAAATTAGTGTGTGTGTAGAAGATAAGATAAATTGATATGTAATCGTATCATAGCGTTTCTATTACACAGTATGTAAGCAAAACTAGAGTAGACTAGAACAGAACAGAACAGCGGAGGGGATGGTGGTACTGAATAGAATAGAATAGTATGTTTATTTCTCCAATTAAGGACACTTTCGGGATACATACAATCAAATAAAACCCTTTAAAAGATGATTGGGCTATTTAAAATAATAATAATAATAATAACAATAATAATAATGTTTCAACAAGTGAAACTGACGGTGTAAGCAATGAAAGAGTAGAAAGTAGAATAGAAGCTAGAATGTTCCATGCGGACAGCGACGACTCTGATCAGAATGGGCGGATGCCCAGGCTGATCTGAGTCTTTGCTGGGCGCACATGCCACTTGGTTTTGTCGTGATGCGGTGCAGTTACACCTTGCCAATGACACTAATAATTAGTGCACCACACCCTTTCACACTTAGAGAAACAAGAGGACAAAAGTACAATTACGGCGTTATCCAATCGGAATCGCTTCCGGAATGTAAATGAGCTTGGAGGCGGAGCTTGAGTGCGGGCATTTTGGAACTGCGGACTTCAATGGTTTTGTGGACGAAATGGATCGGAAAATAACCGATTTGACGCAATATTTGCATCGGAGAATAACAGCTGCAAAAAGATAAATGTATATCGGATCGATCGAGGTATGTGTTTCGTAGGAAGTGTTTGTAAATCATCTGAAATGCGCAGACAAACCGGCGTGGGGTAGCAACCGGTGTCGAAGCGACTTTCCTCCCTTTGCTCTAAAACAACCACCCAGTACATCCTGATACGTATTTTCAGTGGTTCAAAGAGACAAACCGTATGACCCGAGTCCCTGTGTCTCCAGGTAATGTTCCTTACCTGGAGACCAGGAGTCTCGGGATACGGTTCCGTACCTGGAGACCCAGGGTCTAGGAGTACGGTACTATACCTGGAGACACTTCCATCCAAACAAGGTGGGGGACACTGTAAGTTATTTATAACCAGCACCATTGCCCAATCATCCCCCCTCCCCTCCGGGTTAATTATTAGCGAACACACGAAGTATGTTCGCTTTACTGTATCAGTTTTGGTCCTATATACTTAGGCAGATAAAATGTGTGGTAACGATCATGGTTGCGGCCATCTTGGAGAACCGGAAGTTCGAAAATTATCGCGAGACTAGTCACGAACCAAGTGCTCTAATCAAATTTTTTACGAGTCCACAAACTTATTTTTGCAATCACTCTAGAGGAACTGTACATTAAATATTTCTCGCTACAATAATTCTCGTTTTTGTTAAATATGTTCGTAGAAAGGATAGCTCAAACTGTAAACGTTTTTCGTTAGAGGTTTTGTCGTCTGCTCGGGACCGGAACTAGTCTAGACCGGAACTGAGTTCCTAGGTAAAACCCCGTACCGTGGCGCGTCATGTGAATTGGAAATGTTGGTTGGTTGGTTGATTTGATGCTTAACGTCCACGGTAAACAACTAAGGTCATGTCGGGACGGTCAGTTAACCTAACCACACTATTCCTGGGCAGGCTTAGACCTCCTAAGCGGTTAACCAGTACTAAGTGCACATACTTTCGCCAGTAACTGACAACTGCCCTTCTTGAATCAGCGGAAGGAGAAACGAAAGTATGTGGCCAGACCGGGATTCGAACCCAGGACCTCTGACTTACGAGTCAGGTGCCCTACCGATTGCGCTACCCGGCCCGGCTAAATTGGAAATGACGGCTCACCCGAAAGCGCACCAGAGAGCCAAACCTAGGTTAGAATGGAGCAGGAATGGTGTGTTTGGCCAGTGTTAACAAGCACTTTGATAAAAAAAAAGTTGATTTCTACGACTTATTTCAAGTCTGCTATGGTTCTTTCTTAATGGACACTGCGGTTCTTCTTCGACATTTAAATTCAGACTCTAACCGATACTGGCATTACGTTCAAGCCCGTCTTAAGGATTGCAAAACCAGCAATAAACACTATAAGGTGTATTTTTTTTTCTTTCTTTTACTCTTTTTTTTTTCATTTCATTTCTTTTTTCTTATTTTTTTTTCTCTTTATTTGTCTTTCTCCGTATACTGCTACACCCTCTCTCGAGGATTATGAGCAGGTGTACGATGTACACTCCAGTTTTGCAGGATGAACCTCCTTGTAGCCATGTAACTATATAAGGGATCTTTAATCTGCACAGGGGATGTCTCTCCCTGCACAGGGGGCCTCCAGTTAACGTCCCGATCCGAAGGACGGCACACTTTTTTAATGTCATCCCTGCAAATGACATTAACGAAGCGTGTTCGGCCACCGAAATTCAAACGCCGTTACCCGGGTTCGAACTCCGGACCTTTAGCATCAGAGGCAAGTGCGCTAACCACTGAGCTACCACGCTTCTTAATCCTTTCTTTCCTACTATGTATTACTCCAGTGCATGACCCCGTTGCTGATGCCCTTTCCTGCACAATGAGGCTCGTGTCCCTCATGGGTACTGGTGGCTTAGCAACGTCTTCAAATCAAATCAAATCAGTTAACTGTTCTTAAATCCAGTTACAGGGCTGACACCAAGTACAGAACAAAACATACAATACATAAAAACATTCGGTACATGCAACTGATGTATTTTCTGACCATGACAGTGTATGGCTTACTTACTATATATAATGTTAAAGTGAAACATCTCCAGAGGAAGCAATTCAGCCATCCCATCTCTGTGCCACCTCGAACACAAGACCAGCTCCCTAAGAAAAGATTTGCCCCCATTCATTGGAGCAAACGCTCTACCCTATAGAAGACCCACCAGGAAGGGCTATGCCTCCCGAGGAAGGAAAAAAAGAAATCATAGAGGCTGCCTACTTATGTAAAAGTGGCGAAAAATATGAAGGTGCACCACAGTTAGTTGCACGTGTAGTAGGAGGAGAAAAATCTGTAAAGAAAATTTCTTTGAGCGCCCCGACCGGGGATTGATCTCACAACCTCAAGATTATAAAGCGAGCACACAACCACTGGGTTAAAAGGTCCGGACCAGTTAGACTAGTCAGTTACACACTCTATATACCTAAATACATATTGACATATCACTCATTGGTCGTACTACTACACTCCTCCATCCTACCAAAGAACATAAAGATTGTATCAAATGTTATGGAAATGAAATAATTATAATTCAGGGGCTTTTTCTGACTCTGCAGCCATTACTTCGCCCTTGGGCTCCAACGGTAATCATCCTGGTCACAGCTCCACTGTAGTAGGAGAAAAATCTGTAAAGAAAATTTCGTCGGGCGACCCCACCGGGGATCGATCTCATGACCCCAAGATTATAAAGCAAGCACACAACCACTAGGCTAGAAGGTCCGGACCAGTAAGACTGGTCAGTTATATACTCTAAATACCTATATACATATTTACACATAACTCATTGGCCGTACTACTACACTCCATTGAAAAGCTGGTGTTTTTTCACACCTTAACTGTTAAAGTATCTGAATAATAGCGATAAGGTTAATGAGAACACCCTCAGGGAAAGCAGGTTGGCAAACTCAGACTCTGTGACTTCAAAACTGGGGCCAATACCCAGAGAGCAAATTTCCCACCCCACACACGTGTACACACACATAAAAATGGCCACACTGCCAACTTGAGTGCCAAGGTAAACATGCAAGAAGACACATAAGTTGACTCTCCTTTGTAAAAATGGCAGAAACTTGCGCAAACAGTAAAGTTGCCTTATTTTAGTGCAGCATGGATGCCACACGAGCTGCACCGGTCTCTCAAGAATGTCACCATTACCATTATAGCATGATACAGTTTGCTAATCCAGGTGAGTGCCACTCGGGCCAATTTGACCCAGACTACAATGACATTCATAACTATGTTTTGCACAACCAAGTTTTGGAGAACGTCCCTTCTGCCAAATACTTGGGAGTCACGATCACTGATGACCTCGAATGGGGTTAACAACATTACTAGCAAAGCCACGAAAACTCTTGGTTTCCTTCGCCGAAACCTGGCTTTTGCTCCTAAGGATATTACTGCTGCATACAAAGCTGTGGTCCGGCCCCAATTAGAGTACGCGGCACCTGTTTGGACCCCCCATCATCAGACTGAGATTGGTAGAATAGAGAAAGTACAGAGGACTGCTGCACGCTGGACCTGCAGACGCTGGTGCAACCAGAGCCATGTAAGCGACATGCTAGAGGAACTTGAATGGCCAGATCTGCAGGAACGGCGGCAACAGGCTTCTCTATCTCTGTTCTACAAAATTCATAATAACCATGCAATAGTTAATAAGGATAAGTATCTGTCTGGGTCCGGTAGAGGGAAGATGAGAACAAGATCCCACCCCTTTCAGTATCACCGTCCAGTTGCTTATTCTGACAGTTTGAAACATTCCTTCTTCCCAAGGTCAATTGCAGCTTGGAATGGGCTAACAACTGAAGCTGTCTCTGCGGAGACAGTTGAGGAGTTTAAGTCCAAAATAGTGTAAACCTCGGGTTGGGCAGGGATAGAGCATGTAACGCCTATCCCTGAGGACTTCTTGTAAATAGTTTTAACTCTGTGTGGCCTTGTCATAGGTTGTGTAAATACTATCTTTTTTTTTTTTTTTTTTTTTGAAACTTATGCGCCACACCCGCGCCTGCCATCATGGTCAGTTACTGACCGAGTGCAGTATCGAGAGAAAGAAAGACAAGGTGGTGCCTAGGGTAGCACTTCACCCCCATCAAAGATCTTCAAGGACCGTAAATAGTGTGTTCGCACAAAGGCAGTGCCTTAATTTCATATTAAGTGTATACAGAACAGTAGCAGCACCACCCATCAGTTCGACATATCTGGTAAATTTTGGGTGGAACACCCCTGTACAAACATGTATGAACAAACAGGTTATTACCCCACCCACCAGTTTCATAGAGCGGCTTACGCAACTCACACTAGAAACCTGTCTTTGAAAAATTCTTGCATGATTCCTCCCTTGTTTCACACACAGTGAGCATATTCTCCTTGCAATTAAAGCTTCCATTCTTCTTGTCGTCAAAATAACAACAAAACTACAAGTAAACAAACAAAATGAATTTCTAGACGTGCATTTCGATGAAGGCAGCCATTAAAGTAAAGGGAGAACACTCTTTTTCTTGAAACTGTCAGTAGATGATGGATTGCACCCCTTAGACCATAAAATTTTCAACTATGGCCCATTAACACTATTTAGTGATTCATATCCTGTGATTTTTCTGCTAGTTTCATTGCACATGGCTGTGACTCCCAATGACAAAAGCTTTGTGATGTGTTATTTCTTTAAGTCAGGACTTACAACTTGCTGACATGCCACATCATTCGATCGACAGATCTTGATCGATAGATTTGATTGATCAATCGATAGATAGATATATAGTCTTTAATACATGAAAAGAACATTCAATTCCTTTGAGGTGTAGAACCATCCCTGGATCTAATCTGAGCCTCCTCTGACCAACAAAAGCCTTCTGTTATACTTTGATTGGAGGGTTTTAGCATCAGAGGACATGAGCATTGAACTAGAAATGTGTCCATAGTACACTGATGCCCCACACCTAGTCACCCTAGTACCTTGAGTAAGATGGCGCCTTGATTACGTTACTGGCACTTGTAGGATATCCAGGTTCATAGAGGAAGATTTGTATAACATAAAAGACCATAGACTAAGCGTCACCTGCCATTTGAAATGCGACACAAACTGAAGCCCTTTATACAGTTTCAAAGTCACTGTATACTATGGCCAAAACAGAAAATATTGTGTATTACAGCACCTGGTTATAAATGAAGTCAGTGGACCGGCTGTGACATGGATCTTCATGACCTGATTTTAGTCGAATCCTGTTGTACTTATAGATATAAATACTCTTACAAAATTTCAAGTTGCTATAATAAAATGAACCCTAAAATCTAGTTCTTACAAAAATCTAAACCTTGAAAAATTAGCCTAAGTCCGAAGTCAGTGAACCGTAACATATGGATCATAATGCCCTAATTCTTGTGTATTTCTGTTGTACTTATAGATATAAATCCTCACACAAAATTTCAAGTTGCTACAATAGTAGGAACCCTAAAGTCTACCTCTTACAAAAATCTTAACCTTAGCCTAAGTGCAGAGTCGGTGGACCATGACAGATGGATCATCATACCCTATTCCTTGTATAGTCCTGTTGCACTTATAGATATAAACCCTCATACAAAATTTTAAATTGCAACAATAAGAACCCTGAAATCTACCTCTTACAAAAACCATAATTAGTCTAACAAGATCAAGTACGGACGTAGAGAGAGTCATGTACGTTATAACATACACACATACGCACTAGTGCTAGGACAAGTACCCGAGTTTTGGTCGGGTAGACCAATTATCTGGTTTCATATTTACTATCTGTTACCCGGATGCTTATTATTACATGTATGTAAGGTATAAATATCCCATTTCAATAGAATTCCATGCAAATATAGCATGGTTAGTGTGACAGTCTTGGATAAATTCCGATAATATATCTCCAAACTATTTTTATATAACACAGAAATTTCTACATTTTCATACCTTTCCCATGCACACATATTCAAATGGATATACAGTACATTATTTAACAGTTGATTTAAGAATATATTTTCTAACTGTGGACATGCTCAAAATGCTATGGTAATGGGTACCCCGGGACCCGCAGGTAATTTGACTCGAGTACCCGGGTACAAAATTTCTACCGTCCCAGCTCTAGTTTGCATGACCGAAATACTATATGCCCTCAGCGTCATATGATGTGGGGGCATAAAACCCTCAACTTATGAGTGCTTGTATTCCAGTCTCTTTTGGCATAATGTTTTTTTCTATATAATAATCTAATTTCAATAGGAAAATGATAACTGGAGGCAGAAATCTTTTCGATTGTAAACAGGTTCCATTGCACACAGTCTTTCATTATCACCCTCTCATCATCTGGATATGACTGAAATATTTTTGAAAATATGTACTAGTGAATCAGTTGTGTGTAATTCGGTGATCATATAGGGTTTCCCCTTCCAAATGAATCCCAAAAGCTAGACCCATCTTGTAAGACAGATCTAGATTTTTTGGATTGTTTTGGAAGGGAAAATATCCATCTTATATCAAGAGAAACACAGTATTTGATTGGCATTATTATTACCTGAACAGGCATGTATAAACAGGGAAGACTTCGATCAGCTATCATATACAATTTATGAAACCTAAGGAACCTAAAAAGTGACAGATACACACTGAGCATTTTGCAGATTCTGAAGTGTTCAGGCTGACTTGAGTAGTAGCCATATGCACAACATTTATGGTCCTTTTTCACAATATACAACTTATTTTGCCAGGCCTGGCTCACTCTGTTCCGAGATGGCACCCAATGCAGTGCAAAGCAAGTCCTCATCATATGCATGAGAAGAAAAGCTTTAGACAAGCTTGTGTATTTATGCAGCCTAGCAAGTCCTCATAATACTGTATTGAAGCCTATCACATTAGAGCTCCAGATAAGGTGGGTTTTTGCGCATTATTCTACAATAATCTTTCCTATTTTTCAATCAAGATGTATGTTGTAACTCCACATACCGTAAGAGCTGTCTCAGTGGGACAGCTCTAATGAGAGGTCACAAAATGGTTTTTTTATGGAGAAATATGGAAAATTATCCCTCAGTTATTCTTATCTGGAGCACTGGTATGTGGGTGATAAAAGCTGTGAATAGAGAAGACAAGACAAGAGGCCCAAATGGGCCTGATATCGCTCACCTGGCTATTGTGCAACAGGACCATTCTGATACAAAATTGGTCCAATTCCTCTGAGAATTTCTCATTTTCACATTTTGCTACCAGAGGCCAACTTGCCTGGTCTTTATATATTTACTTTTGAAACACCTCAATGCAAGAATCATTTTGCCACAAATTTCATCAAAATCCATTCAGGGGTTACTGAGATATTGCCAGTTTCATGTTTTGTACTATTTTTAGTAATGGCAGATGGCGGCCATCTTGGATTGTTAAAATGTAAAAAATCGAAAAGCCTTCATGCAAGGACCATTTTGACACAAATTTGGTCCAATTCCATTGAGATTTTCTAATTTTCACATTTTTCTATTTTTAGTAACAGAGGCCAACATGACTGGTCTACAGTTAGATATTTTTGAAACATCTCAATGCAAGAATCATTTTGACACAAATTTCATCAAAATCCATTCAGGGGTTACTGAGATATTGTCATTTTCATGTTTTGTGCTATTTTTAGTAACGGCAGATGGCAGCCATCTTGGAATGCCAAAATGCAAAAAATCGAAAAAGCTTAATGAAAGGACCATTCTGACACAAAATTAACCCAATTCCTTTGAGATTTTCTAATTTTCACATTTTTCTATTTTTAGGAACAGAGGCCAATATGACTGGTCTACAGTTAGATATTTTTGAAACATCTCAATGCAAGAATCATTTTGACACAAATTTCGTCAAAATCCATTCAGCGGTTACTGAGATATTGTCATTTTCATGTTTTGTGCTATTTTTAGTAACGGCAGATGGCGGCCATCTTGGAATGCCGAATTGCAATTAATCGAAACGACTTCATGCAAGGAACATTCTGACACAAAATTGGTCCAATTCCATTCAAGGGTTCTTGAGTAATTGTCATTTTTATGTTTGTGCTATTTTTAGTAACACCAGATGGCGGCCATCTTGGAATGCCAAATTGCAATTAACCGAAACGGCTTCATGCAAGGAACATTCTGACACAAAATTGGTCCAATTCCATTCAAGGGTTCTTGAGTAATTGTCATTTTTATGTTTGTGCTATTTTTAGTAACGGCCCCCCATGGTGGCCATCTTGGATAGTCAACTGGCACAAAATTGAAATAATTCCATTCAAGAACCATTTCTGACCAAATCTGGTCAGAATTGGTTGCATTTTCTTTAGATATTGACATTTGAGCAAAATTGGCCTTGTAAACGCTAAGTAGGTCACTGTGACCTAATTCCGCTATAGATTTTTTTCATTTTTACAATTTTCAATACCAAGGTCCCACTTATGTTCCATGCAAACTTTCAACCAAATATACCAAATGGTTCTGGAGAAGAAGTTGATTTTGTTGTTTTTGCTATTTTTAGTAACGGCGGCCATCTTAGATTCTTGACCTGACCCAATTTTACAATTTTGAAACCCTGCAGTCTGGTCATGCTCCATGTGAAATTTGAGATCCATGGGTTCAGTGGTTTTAGAGAAGAAGTTGTTTGAAGTTGTTTAAATAGGTCATTTTTTGACATTGGCATTTGAGCAAAATTACACACGTAAACAGAAAGTAGGTCACTGTGACAAAACTCCGCTAAAGATTTTTTTCATTTTTACAATTTTGAATACCAAGGATTCACTGATGTTCCATGCCAAAATTCAGACAAATATACCCAGTGGTTCTGGAGAAGAAGTTTATTTTGTTGTTTTTGCTATTTTTAGTAACGGTGGCCATCTTGGATTTTCAACCTGACCCAATTTTACAATTCTGAGACCCTGGAGTCAGGTCATGCTCCATGTGAAATTTGAGAACCATGGGACCAGTAGTTTTACAGAAGAAGATGTTTGAATATTTGTTTTTAGCTGTTGACGGACGCCGCACGCCGCACGCATTGGTATGACAATAGCTCACTATGGCCCTTCGGGCCAGGAGAGCCAAAAACGTCTCCTATTTTTTTAATGAATTTTACAGCCCTTTCATGAATTCATGAATATTATACTTGTATTGGGCCAATCATCAAGCAGAGGTGAGCAAAACCCGAAGCTCCTCGGGAGAACCCACCTCACTTGTGCATTGTGAGAGGCTTGAACCCATAGCCGTAAGAGACGTAATGTTTAACAGTCTGCACTCTTATCCACTAGGCCATGGAGGCCTGTTCTCGTTTCATTCAAGTTTCTTTAAAGGAAAGACTTTGCTCCCTCAATGAAAAAGAGTTTGCACGCAGGTCCAGTTGTTGTTCTTTGCACATGTTTTAGAATTGTATGCATGCTACAGCCGATGCATTCTAACCTTTGGTTTGGGTTTAATGATTTTTGTATAAAATGAAAACTAAGTACACTATGCAGGGAACATTTAATATGAAAAGCTAATGGTAATAATAATATAATGCAACAAAGCACAACAGGTAAACATATAAAATTAATGGGAAGACAGAATCAATAGTTCCAGATGCCGATGGCTTTTTATGATAAAATGTGATTTTTTTTTCTCGCCATGAAAATATGTTTTTGCTCCTCATTAGAACTGCCCGAGGCAGTTCTAGTTGAGGGGCAAGAACATGTTTTCTAGTGACAACAAAACTTGATATTTATAGGGAGAATTGTCAGAAATATTTTGAAAATTATCAGTAACAAAAATTCCACAGAACGATGTGTCTCGTCGGTCAGTGCACTGTCAAAAGCAGAGCTAAACCAGGGAACTCAGAGAAACTTTTACATTGCTGATGCCGAAAAAAGTAACACCTAAGTGGCATTCTGCAAGTCACAGGTGAGATAAAAACCATCTCTATCTGGAGGTCTGTGTTTCAAAATATAGGAACATTACAAGCATGTTGGGCATTTCTTACATGTTCTGAAACATCTTTCAAGAAAGCTCAATTCTGAAGGGATGCAACTTGAGCCTACTTTTCAATATTTCTATACAAAACCATGTTGCACAATCTGAATTTTCAACTCCTCTATGCATATTAAAACGTTAAACTTGTCATTTATCAGCAACATACTTATCAGAGCTCCAGATAAGAGGGGGTAACAGGGATAATTCAGGGACAGTTTTTCTCATATCTCAACAAAAACATATGTTGTGACCTCTCATTAGAACCGTCTCCATGAGCGTGTTCTATTGAGAGGTCACAAAACACGTTTTTATGGAGAAATATTGAAAATTGTCCCAAAATTAACCCTGTTACCCCCACTGATCTGGAGCACTGCATACATTTATGGTGAATAGCTACACTTCAAAGGGAAGGTATTTCTTTACAAGAATTTGTCTCCAACTTCATTAAAAGCTTCTCTTTAAGGGAAGAATTTGCTCCCTGAAGGAACAATTCTTTCCTTTAGAAATTGAACCCTCATTTTGAAAGGCATACAGGAAGTCATGTAAGTTATTTGCCTTAGAAAAAATGTCAGAAAAACATGGAGGTGTGTATTTCCACCTTAACTTCCATATTTACTGCATTCGTTTCAATGAATCAACTTTTTCTCTAACAGACTTGTGTAAAGCCCATTTCGGGGAACAACTCTGTTGTTTTCAATTTTGCCTCTCTTCTAAGTTATCAACTCTCAAAGGGCAGAATTTGCTCCTCTATCAGCGAATTATTTCCTTTTAGACACAATTTTTAAAGTTTTTTTTGTCCATGGAAGCAAAGCCGAAGACACATAAGTTATTTCCGTTTGTAACAATGGCAAAAATTAAGGAGTATCCATTCATCTAAGTCTTCATCAGGGTACGCCTGTTTACAATATAGACCCTGGTCTGGTTACATGGTATTCTAAAGCATTTCTTTATTTGACAATTTTAAATTTAGGTGAATGGGCAAACCCCCATGGTTTTCTTCTTTTACTTCTTTCAGTAGACAAGTTTTATGACTTCCTATTTGCTTCCCTGGGTTATGAAACCAGTGTAAAGGAGTCTACACTTAAAGAAAAAATTTGCTCTTCTAAGAGCAAATAATTTCCTTGAAGAGTTGACCCCTATTGAGAAATATATGATAATGGGAGAATTAGTTCCCCTGAATGTGTGCCCTTTCACCTTAGTGTAATAAATTGGCTCATTAAAGGCTAAGCACATAATTTAGCATGCAGTCTTTAAAACATTCTACACACGAACAGACTTGTAAAGAATGACTTATTTTATTGAGACTCTCCTTTTCCAGCTTTTAGACTCATGCTTTATAATCAAGGTCACTTGAAATATCAGAATATTTCATCCTATATTTAAAGTGAAAATTTTGAATCTCGCCAGTAGTCAGAATCTCAATAATTTTCGTTTCATTCAAAGTCTTTAAATGCCTGCAAGAAACAAATAGCAATGAACAATTTCAAACAGGATAAATAATCCCATCACTATAAGTTCAGCATGAAAAAGTGAGCATGGACTCATGTATACCCATAACCAGTGACAACCCTTAATGAAGTAAACCCTTACACAAAACTTTACCTCCAGGGCTCGAAATTTTTTTTGAACATACTTGTCCTGCAGGGCAAGTGCTTTCAATTTTTTACTCGTCCTTTCAAAAATCTACTCGTCCTTAAAGGTAGGTTCCTGGACTAGCGATAACAATTATGTCCACAAAATATTTTCGTCTTTTTCTGAGCAGTATTGAATTCTCTTATTTTTCTGAAATTGTTACAACTGAGAAACTCCTCAGATGTTGAAGAAAATAGTCGTTTTCCCCTTTGATTTATTTTCTTTCGTTGGAATTCCAGTTCTAAAAATAACTATGTTTATTATGTCTATGAGTGCGCAATTTCTGATGCCATTCTCCAAAGGTCATTTTTCCCTTGCCGTGAGCTCTCCTAGAGGTCTTGGTATGGCGGATGGGTTAAAACTATCACAAAATGCAATGCAGCATGGCGTCAGCTGCGTTGTCTATTTTTGGCACGAACTAAAAATAGCGCTAACTGGTGTGCGAAGCAGAGTTAGGAGACCCCTTGCAAAACAACTTTTCTAATATTTTTTTATTTACACTTTTACGTGAAACTTATTCATTCCCTTTTATAAGTGCTTTCCAGCAACTTGGATGAAAGATCATCAAAATTATGATGCATTCCAAAGTACAGGAACCTACCTTTAAAAACTGTCTGATATCACTCATTTTTCCCTCGAATGTATTCTACTTTCAGTTTCATTTTCACTCGGTTATTTCCGGTACTTTTCGTAGGTATATGGTTTCGTCCCAATTCAGGTTTTGCCAAAGAGGTTTCGTTAATAAAGATTTCTGCACCAAAGTAGATTTTTTCTGCTTTATTCAAGAGAGGACGTGAAAATAATGTCCTATACAACTATTTGAGTTGGATTATGCATTTGTAATGGTGCAGTTATAGAGCGCAAACAACTTAGGCGAAACCGCGTTGGTGCGAATCCTCATAGGGTCGATGTTCGATATGCGCAGGCGCACTGTTTACTTACAGTTTGCCATTTCCGTTTTCATTTTTAGATTACACGATGCGGGATTTCATGCTTTTTCCATTACAGTCAATATTTGTTTGCTGTAATTTGATCGATTTGTAAAGTGCTTTTCCTGAACGGCATGATTAGACAATTTTCATGGAGGAAAAACATACTCGTCCGGCAGGGCAAGTCAGTGACAATTTCCACTCGTCCTTACCAATCAGCTACTCGTAAATACAAGCGGACGAGTGTAAATTTCGAGCCCTGACCTCAAGTGTTGACAAACACATGGACTGATGGGCACAGGATAGGCAATACAACACTTTGCCTTAAATCTTCACTGTCCTAAATTACCTACTGATTTCTGTACGGGTGCTGATTTGGGAAAAATGTATATGAGCCGCAACTCTTCATTAAGTGCTCGAAGGGTAGTTCAGGGTCTAAGCTACCTCCATGCGGACAGCGAAGACTCTGATCAGACTGGGCGGATGCCCAGGCTGATTTGAGTCTGGGCTACACGCACAACCACACTGTTGGTTTTGTCATGTCGCGGCTCATTTGAAGCTTGTTTCAGAGATTGGTGTGAAGTAGATGTAATTAACAAAGATCCTTTTGACAGACATGTATTATTTAAGCATGTCTCCGATTAAAAAAATGTTTGGGTTACCATTTAATTGTATAAACCTACTCATATCATGCAAACTTAACACAAAACTTAACATAAAGGTTGATTTGAACAAACAGCAAGACGAATCAAACAAAAACCATATAGTCCTCAACATACTTTATATGCCACGGGGATAAGTAGGGCTGTTCCAGAAAGACAGGCAGATTGAAACACTCCCCCCCCCCACCCCCCCAACCCCAACAAAAAAAAAAATGAATTCCTGACTTTTATATTTTATACATTCATTGATATAGTTTATCAAAACATTCTATTGTCAGAAGTATTAGCTAGCATTTAAGAGAAATTTTGATTTATCCCATCCACTTGGTTCCTTGTTTCTGGAAATGTCCTGAGCAAATTCGTAAACATGCAAACATACATATACATATTTTCAATTACTGACACAATTTATAATACATGTATAAATCTCAACATTTTGAAGCAAAATTTAATGACCTCAAACTGAGTCACCTTGCTAGATTATAGCACTATTCAGCATTTCAAATACATATTCAAAGTGTTGTCCATTCCAATACTGCTTTTTCAAAAGCTTGAAATTTACAATACTATCTAAGATATACAGATACTGATATCACTGGATAATAAAGAATTTTCTTCACATCATCCCAATTTAATATGCGGTTAGATCTCTTTGAAGGTGAATGGGTACTTTCAGGGGAAGTAACTCGACCATTTTATTTTTGCCTCCTTTTACAATGTGTGGTCAACTCTTGAAGGGAAGAATTTCCTTTAAGAGTAGACCCCATTTAAAAAGGGCTTTGTCATCCAGGGAAGTACACAGGAAGTCATAAAAGTCATTTCCCTTTGTAAAATTGGCAGAAAAACATGGAGGTGTACCCATACATGTACATCTTGAATTCTCCACAAATATATGTTAGTAGCCCCAATCACACTATAAACCTCAAGACTGACCAAATGAACTCCTACCCATCAACCCCATACAGCTTGTACAAGGAACAAAACATACATATTTCTATCCTCCAAGCCAATCTGGAATACTGTAATGAGCACACATGGATTGTAAATGCACCAATAAGCCTTGCAAAGCTAAAGATACAATGTCTCCCTATTTGTGTTTTGGCACTGACAATTTTTTTTTTATCCATGATGTTGTGACAGCCAAGTTAAAACCACCATCTTGTAGTGGTTTTAATGAGTAATGGGAGTAACAGCCTGTTTTCATTATACAGTTTACTCTTGTTATCTCAAACACTGATATCTCAAAGTACCCTCTTATATCACAGAATATTAGTTTGGACACATTTCCTCTTATTCTTTACAATTCAACTCCTGTCATCTCAAACTACTGATATCTCAAAGTAAATTTTCTGGGACCAGAAAATTTACTTTGAGATATCAGCAATTTGAGCTGAGCTTCAACGTTGAGATACTGTGAGTTGACTGTACCTATATCTCCCTTCTGCTAGTAGCCCTTATCAGGAGCACTGTACTTGAACCCTTAAATATTTCAATTTCATTGCAAACATGAGTCTCCTTTTTTGCCTCTGAAGATTCATGATTTAGAGACATCAGTTGTTTCTTGAATGTCACCAAATGCTCTTGGTGACTTAAACACTGCTTCATCCTCCTCTCTGAGAGTTGGAGAAGTCTGTGAGATAGAAAATAAGCTGCCATTAGGTTCGGATGATGCTACATTTGATGAATTTCCATGGTCATGGGCTGCCTGGGTGATGTCTGATGAAGATTTTGTGGGGTCGGGGGATGCCATGTCTTCCGATGAGGAGCCGTCGCAGGTTGAACAGTAACTAGATGAGCTGGTGTATGAATCTCTAGAGTCTTCAGTTATAAGATGTTCACTGACGACGGACGTGACACTCTCACTTGTGAGACTGTGCGAGATGCCTGGATCAAGCTGCATTTGCTCACTGCTGATGGAAGTTTGTGGATCCTCAGTTCTCGGACAGTAAGACAGATCAGTATGATCTGTCTTACTGTCTGAGATCTGAGGCTCAGGCAGGGGGTTTTCGCTTAAGAGACAGGGGGCACTCTGGCTGACATGAATGTGACTGTACGAGAAATCAGGATACGGACTGTTCTGGACCGTGTCAGACTTTGTGAACAGTTGCAGGGCTCTTCTAAATCCTGAAATCAGAAAGAATATAAGTATTCTTAAAAAAACAAACACTATTATGGTAGCTAGTCCAGTCAAAAGCACAGTGTATTGTTCAAAGCCCTTTTGACAAAGTTAGTTTTCCTAGTTTCATAAAAACTTACTTTGTGACTCTAGATTTTCCTAACATATCTTCCTGTGAGCATAATTATCAAGAGAAAATTTGGGTATAAATTTCCTAACCAGCTTAGCACTCATGATTTTAAGGTGAATATGCACACTTTCAGAAGGAAGCAACTCTACTATTTTCATTTTTACTTCACTTCTCTAGGGGGGGGGGGGTTAACTCTTCCAGGAAATAATTTGCTGCCCTAGGAGCAAATTCTTTTCTTGAAGAGTAGACCCTCTTTGAAGTGGGGTATGTTCCATGATACAGAAAATAGCAAAAGTTTTTTTTTCCTTCGTAAAAATGGCAGTAAAACATGGAGGTGCACTCATATACCTTAATATGATCCCAATGTTATGCGGATGTGTTGAAAATGTGAACACAGTATCTTAATCTTAACAAACTGTTGGTGAAAGTTAACTCCTCAATGCAAGCCGTCTCAACAAAAATCCAATGGTCCAGTTTAGAGAAGTACATGTATTGGATGACAACTGTGGGACATTTTTACTTTTCCCTGAAAAAATATGATGTGCCCCGTCAAATGAACTAACTAAACTCAGATGAGGAGCCTAAGTGCATGTTTTCATGCAGATCTGGCTGAAATTATCCCTAGCCAGCACTAATACTCCTTACTGGAGATATGAAAAAAATCTTTTTCAATATGCACCTCTGTTTTTGACTACTTAAGGATATGTTTGCAAACAAAATGCATATTAGTAATACAAACCCAGATAAAAAAGTTATTTGACCATGAATCAGGAGTTAAACTTAATTTTTTTTAATCGAGATAAAAACTAAGTCTGGACTACTCATTAGTACAGCTTTTAGGAGGCTTCACACAATAATAAATTAAAATATATGCTTTGACTGTGAAATGTTGAAAAATATCCTAGAATAACCATCAAATACTCCATTTATCCACTCAGAATTTCACTCATATTTTACCTTTGGATGAGTTGAATGGCACATCAATGACACTGCAGGTACTGAAGCCAACCTCTTTTGATAACAGGTAGTCATTAAACTGGTCTGGTTTTAATCTGATGCTCTGGAAATTCTCATAAATCTTCTCCTGAAATATTACACAGTGGGTTCTATTATAATTTTTTTTATTATTTTAATAATATTAAAACACTATTTTGGATAAAACACTATTATATGACACAATACAAGTCAAAGCATATAGGAGCCTTGATTTGTATGTTTCGCGTTGTACTCTTTAATTTAAACAATATTTGAGCCGCGACAAGAGAAAACCAACAAAGTGGTTGTGCGCCCAGCGCAGACTCAGATAAGCCTGGGCATCTGCCCAGTCTGATCAGAGTCTTCGCTGTCCGTATGGAGGTGAGACGCTTAGCTACCCTTTAAGCCACCAACGAAGAGTCTGATCAGAATTTGTTGATGCTGAGGCTGATCTGAGTCTTCGCTGGGTGACATGCTACTTTGTTGGTTTTCTCGTGTCGCGGCTCATTTTATTGGAGTTTCCATTTACACAACATACACAATAAACATTTTGACATGATAACACCGAGTTACATTTATCTCAGTTTGCCATTCCATATGCATTTTCTTTTCTAGAATAAGATAATGAGGCTGTCAAAAGGGGAAGAGTTCTTGTACATGTAGATATTCAGGGGTGAAAATGTTTGAAACATTATATATAGATTCATACCGTTAATTTCTTCTTCTTTTTGTATGATGACCATGGCTGGGGTTCCAAAATTAGCTTCCCTCCAGGTTTCAGCTGCCTAAAGATGCGCTTGAAGAATCGCTTGAGACCAGTATCCCCCCAGTTGAAGTGGATCCATTTTGTGACACTGAGAGCAAGGATGACATCATATTCTTCCTTCTGAAGATCTAACAATTCGTCACACTCAAGAACAAAGTTGCCCTGAAAGATATACATGTATATAATTTTGCAATTGAGTAAAAAAGCAAGTTTTCTCACAACTTCTCTGTTTGGGATCGCTATCACTGTTTCAGTGATTCTGACAGCTAATCGAAAGCCCCCCACTTGCATAGCACTGCAGGGACAATGCTTAAGTTAAAACACTACATACTTGTAGCTAGTGGTGGGCCAATGATCGATTATAATCGAAAGTCAGTTGGTTTGTGTAACCGATTACAATCATCAATTGTAAAATTCACAGTCAATTATAATCTGAATCAGAAATATTTGCTTTGAAAAATACTTTTACCTAGTGTAAAGAGACTAAGAGAGATTGGCAATAACAGGAATTACTGATGAAACATACTTGTAGATATTTCATTTTTATTATTCCTATTCTTATTCTGACATTTTCATTTCTACTTTCATTTTCATTACTTGGATCGGGTATTTGATGAAAGTAAAAATGTAAATATCAGCATAAAAACATAAAATATGGACGTCAGAACACCCAATATCTCATATTATGGGAGTAACAAAATGGACTGTATTTAAACCGATTGTACAATCGATAGCTAGTTGGTTAAGTATTCTGATTATAAACTGTCTGATTATAAACTGATGATCAATTGTGAATTAAACCGATTGCCCATCACTATTTGTAGCAGTCTCTTGGCCAAAGGGCCATTAGCCAGGGTTGCAAATGACTAACTAGATCATGTATGTACTATGTACATCATCAAAATTTGTAAATTAAAGAGGTATTGTATGCTTGAAGCAGCTGAAATTAAATATGCAAAACAAGAATTATAAGGCATGCCTCATGCATATGGAGAAATAGGCACAAAAGCTGTGCTAGAAGACATGCAATGATATTATGGTGGGTGTGAAGTTTGACACAACAAGTGTGAACTGATCCAGATAAACCAAGATCCGACCCCCATACTGTCATAGTACCTCTGTGCACCTTGTGTAAACCTCTGATAACAGATTCTTAAACCTACACGTACCTCTGATCAGCTGAAATAATGCTGAAATAGCTCAAAAGCACACACAACTTCTACCAATAATACAAACTCACCTGCTTAAAAAGAACATTATGTGGAAACCTCTGATCCTTAGCGGTTAATGGTGGAGCTTCAATGGGCCCATAACTTAAAGCATGTGAAATGGGAAACTTAGATGTATCAGTCACGTTTGATGACAAATAGTATCTGATGTTTTTTCTAGCTGCAGCGATCAACTTTTGATCTATATCAATGCCTACAATTTTCTTTGGCTGAAAATCCCTTGCAACTGACAGTGTTAAATGACCAACATTACATCCTATGTCAAGAACTGATTTGCCTTCAAACCATTCCGATTTAAAACTGTCAAGTCTGTTATCATATTCAGAACTAGGATTTCTATAACCGTAATACTTGTTATAGTTTCCATAGATAAACTTTGGCTGTTTCTTGTTCTTTGATGATGATGACGTTGATGATGTAACTTTGCTCTGTGGTGGCTTTGCAGAATGACTTGCCTGACGAGAGACTGACTTTGGAGATATGAACTTTTTATTTGCATCAACTGGTGAAGTTTTGGATGGTGAAATGAGAAGTGCCCTAGAAATAGCTGATGAAGCTTCAGGTTTGCTGCCACTGTCTGTCCGTCTCCTTTTCTTACTTTTAGGTGAAGTTTGTCTAATAACTGGAGACACAATTTTGTCACTCACTTTCCTAGGTTTTGGCGGGTCATTATGAACTGGTGTACTTCCTGATGAATGAGGTTCAATGTCTATTTTTAATGCTTCCATGAGATCTTTTCTCTTCTCCATGTTAGTACTACTCAGCCCCTGAGGGCTTATGAAAATTCCATCTTTCTTCTTGTGTCTGTTGTGTCGTTTGTTTTTCCTTTTGCACAATTTTGTAATGTCTGTCTCAGATTCAGCTGAGTTTAAGTTCAGAGGGTCAGCAATATTGGTTGGAAATCTGACCTCCACTGTTTTTCTGTGTGTAGGAGTTCTCAATGGTGATGACTGTGGTGTTCTCTCATTCAATATTTTGCCATCTTCACTTGTATACAGTCCATTTAAATTCAGTGGATCATCTATGTTTCCACCGAGCAGAAATTTATTTGGTAAAACCGGCTTTTCTGTCACTAATGATCTTATTCTTTTCCTTCTCACGGCTACTTCTTCACGACGATATGTCTGACTGTACCTTCTTTTCCGTTGCCATTGCTGCGGAAACTTATTTGAATCAATCCGCAAGTTCAAATCATCTTTTGATCCTCTTGCTTCTGGTGATCTGAATTTTTCACCACCAAGCTCAAATTGAGTCTTTGTTGGCGTTTTCACTTGAACACTCATTTTCGGTTAATTGTCATTCCAAACGATAAAAGTTCTCATCCCAATACAAAACGTCACACCAACGATTTTTTGCAACTGACAAGTCCCACGTGTTTGTGTTTACATTTTGCATTTCCGGTTTGCGCCCTCTATTGGACGCCCTTTCAAGTGCCTAAAAACTCGGTCAGTAAACATCCAGCTATCCAGAAAGAAATGTTTGATATACAGGCTCTAGCGACACAGTCACACAAATATAACAACATAGATATTTGAAATCATTAAAAATGTCCATGAAAACCATCAAAACCAACTCCAGGCTCTTCAAGAAACTTAGAAAATCAGGATTTTCTAGGAGCTCGACTCAGCTGCTCAGCTCGCGATTTAACGCCCAATGCGCATGCGTTTGATTTTGGGCTGCTGGGAAAGTGTTTGCGGAAGTGAAGATTTGTGTCGTCTGTCAAAAGTCCGAGCAGTGGAAAAGTTATGTTTTATGAATGTTATGAATGTTGATACGTTTTGTTGGGTTTCCTATTAACTTGTCATTATCAATAGCCGACGAAAGTAAAGCTGTAGCACCGTAGTAATTTTCTGCTCCAACGTTAAATCTGCCAGACAGAAAAAAATTGGGAACTGGATCCCCCCCCCCCGCCCCACACACACACATAACCACACCACCCAAAAATTATTGAAACGCACCATGCTGTCAAAGCACTCAGATCAGTTTGTCTCACACTTCCCCTGGTGAATGTGAATCCAATTAAAAGTGAGTGTCAATTCATAAGCATTTGCACCAGTCATTGATAACCACAGCCTGGCACTCCACGAAAAAAATTGTGAAATTCTCATATATATTTGTTCCTAGGGGAACAAATTCTTCCCATATGAGAGGATTGGCTTTGGGAGGGGAAGCAGCTGCCTAAATGACAAAGTTTGTCCCCCTAAGGGGTGCACCCTTTCACCTCAAATTGTAGTTGTAAGTATCGTCCCGGTATAGTCGTTTCTCATAATATCAAGGGTTCCTTAATATCACGGCATTTGCATTTCTTCTTGTATCTCAATAAACTTACTGTGTATTGAGTAGTGACAAAATTACTTCATCAGCCACAAGTTTTAACTTCTATGCTGTAGAAATTTTTTTGGAAATTGTCTTGATTCCTGCAGAGTACAATCTTTCTTCTATAGGAACCATGAAATTAACATGTTTTCCACATGGTTCTATCCCCTGGCCCAAGAAAACTCGTAGCTCACTATAATAGGGGCCATAATTTTATTTTTGTCTGTGACTTCTCACATCTGGTACCCCAGTCTTTTATTTGAAAACAACAAATCACAAGATTACAATATTTATCTATCCAAAGTTTTGCTGGAAATTATGGGAAGCCATTAAGACAAAAGACTTGAATGTTTGTAATAAATAAATCAAAGCACATAAAGTTTCTGTGATGAGCCTGAGAAATAAATAGACATTTCTGACAAAAATTGTTTTTGAAATATTAGAACAAAACTGTTAGAACTAGAAAACAATTATTTAATGTATGATTATTGATTCATCAAGACATTATTTACTGCTTATGCAGCCCCTATGCCACCTAGTTGTCATTTTTTTCGAAACCCCACGTGAAAGTATATTCTGATATAAAATTCTGTTCAAATTTCAATAACATTTGATTTAGTTTGTACAAACTGGTTTAGAATATTGATGAATACCTTTGTTATTACTACATTAAATTTTAAGAATTCTGATACAACTTGCTTTCCATACTTGCCACTTTTATAAATACCGTGATATTATGGAACTCTCCATTGGCTTAAGCTGAAACACCATGGTGGCTTATCATTTCTTGTTTGAAAACAAAGATGAGAAAGATATGATTTTCCATAGTGCAGTAGAATATGGGATGACCAACGGATAATAACTAAAATATCATTTAATCAGTCCAGCTCTTTTTATTTATTTCTAGCTGTCATTACTATTTACTACCGTGATATTAGGGAAATCCAGTCTATGTGTTTCCGCGCGGTATGTGTTTCAGAGCCCTAACTATAATCACTACCTACAATGTGTTATTGCGGTATTCTGTATGCGTATGCTAACGTTATGGTTTTTACCGGTTTTACAAAGAATTGTGGGAAAGCGTCATTAGAAACCGTGTAAACAAATTATAAAACTGATGTAAAATTTGATAATTAAGGTATATATGTCTTTATTCATAGGAAAATTTGCCTGTAATAAGTTTTACCATAACATTGCATCTTTTCCGGGCCGATGAGTGCTTTATTCTTCCTTAAATCAGCTTTTATAGAGAAGAAAGTGAAAGTAGACATTTTATCATATATTTGTAGAATATAATCCATAGTCGGGTGCTTAAACATAATAATGCTCTCCGCCACCCTTAAATCTCTTTCCGGAAAGTCACTTCTGTGCCGTAATTTTCCTTTTTCATCATTTCTTGTTATAGTATTCGGCGGTAGATGTTATGATTTCTTTCGGCTAAGTTATAGCAGTCTACGGTTAAATTGTCAACTATGATAAAGTATTCTACGGTTCTTGGCGGTGGTATTCATTCTCACCTTCTTGCAAACAGTATGAATTTTATGAGTCAGATTTCAAGAAATGTCAAGATAAATGAAAGAAAATGTATACAAACTTCGTTGCTGGCCTAAGATGGGGGATTTAATGGGCATGACTCTCTCCTTCCTATCTTAATTGTAATAGTCATGGCTAAATACATTTAATTCATCCCTTTAAGTATAAAAAAGATGTTTCTCCATATTTCCAGAAGAATTTTTCATTGCTGCCACTGTTTCAATAACAAATCAACATTTGAAGATGTCATAAATCATAAAGCTGTAATCATAATGCACGACAATAAACCACACAGGCCCACATTCACAAACACAACTCAAACTCCAGTAAGGTCAGTTGAAGTGACGCTCAAGTAAGCCTTGAATGCGTGAAGCTCAATTAAAATCTTAAAGAGTTCCTTCAAGACCAGAGAATACATTCAGAAGAAGGAACGTGGGCCAGACTACGTAGTTTCGGCTAATAAAGCCTCTTCAGTGACCCTGACAATATCTGGTGACGAAACCAGAGAAAAGCAAACTGTAATTTCTTAATCTTAATTGGACAGTCGACTCAAAGACTGGTTAGTATCAAAAAGTGTCCAAATAATATATAAAATGATGGTTTAGAATATGAGTATAACCCAATCTAAAATTTTGGATTTTTCAGAATACATGTATATCATCTGACCAAAAAAGGTCGAAAATGAAATATAATCTGCACTATTGATGATGTACGAGGAGACGTTTTACGGCCGCCACACAACACAACACCAGCTGCAGTGAGGTAAAATCTTAAAGAGTTCTGAAGTTCCTTCAAGACCAGAGAGAATACATTCAGAAGACGGAAAGTGGTCCAGACTACGTAGTTTCCGCTAATAAAGCCTCTTCAGTGTCATTATACAGTTTTGGTATTCACTTTGTCTTCTTGGAGGAGACTCCAGCTACACCCCAGTTAGACTCGCATCATGTAAAGGACTGTGTGGACCCAGACCGGACCTCCTAAAGTATTCGGGAAACCGCCGTGACGTCACAGTAATGGCGGCTCCTTTAGAGACGGTGAAACCAATCCATAGCAACGCATTGTCAGCCTTCCGTGATTTTGGTGTATTTGAATTTTTAGACCTATTTACGCTTATTTTTTTCATTAAATATACATGTATTTAAGAAAATAAAAATGTTAACTGGTTTTATCAAGCTTATTCAGCGAATTTTACGCACGAAAGCAGCTAAAATACATTTTTATGGACCTTTCAAATCACGTCATAGGCTATTCAATTCACGCACGAACTTTACATATTCATGTATCTGTCATGCTAGGCTAAGACCACAACACATTATTATTATCATTATTATTATTAAAAAAATATCATTTGAAAAAATAGTATTGAAAAGAAATATAAAATAAAACAAACAAATATCTATAGGCCTAATGCTATAAATTGCGTGGCAGAACCGTGAAAATACCGATCATGTCCAACGTAATTAATCTTGTTAAAAGAGTTATGATAACTGATAATAATGAAGTAGCACTAATAATTATAATAATAAGATAGGGAATAATAATAATAATAATAATAATAATGAAGGAGGTAAAACAAAGCAAGTGTTTGGAAATATATGAAACTACTGTGCATGCAAAAATTCCAGTAATTTGCGGTGATGTATGAAGTTAGGGGATAAGCATAGGTTGGGAGACTCTAGAGACAAGGAATATTCTTTTCAGGTTTAGCCTTGAGTAAAAACTCATGGTGTGTCAAGCAGTTGTAACTAGATATATCACTCGCGCTCCCCGCTCTTGCTGATGTGATCCCCTTTACAAATGATCTCCAAAACTGTGAAGTTTTACTCACCAATTGATTGCTAGGGCTGATCAATTTCTGAAATTAATAAGTGTTATCACTCCTTACTTTACATGGATTATTAGTCATTAGCGTCTTCTCTGCGTTTTTTTTTTTTAAATTCGCGGTAGCAGTAGTAGTAGTATTTCAGTTCTCATATCGACGCTGCCCCCGCACCTCAGCGGAAAGAATCCATAGCCGCAGTAACGGGGCGCCGAGCGTCCGTCCATTTTTAATTTTGCTGTGTGAGTGTGTGTTTTTATATGCACGGGGGGGGGGGGGGGGGGGGGTATTAGGGTAGTGGAGTGGGGCAATGGAGATGTTCCTCAAAAGAATACCTGGTTTTCTTAATAGTGTTCATAGTTCAGGAAACATTCAGAAATATTTTTTTTCTTGTGAGCCTTGATCATTGTAAATTACTGTAATGAGCCAGCTTGCAACAAATGAAACATACTTGAATTTCATATAAAAGTTTTGTAACTAATTTTATTTGGCAACTAAAATGATCTACTTTCAATATCATAACCATAAATAAGCCGGTAAAGACATAATGTACAGATGTGGGTCCCAATCACTGTCCCACTTTTGTTATATTGCATCGCTTGACGGGCGACAGAAAAGGAAAATCGCATTTTAGGGAGCGATTTGTCATTTTTCAAAAACATATTCCCCCTACCTTTTACCAGTAATGTGACACAATATATGAACATAACCAACATTTTATTATCAAACGTGAATTTTTATAATGATCTGTGTTTAGACTTCTTTTTTTTACCACTGGTAGGACAATACAGACTTTAAAATGCCTTTCAGTATCATATGTTCTTTTGAGTCCAGAAATAAATGACATGTCCTCAGGAAAGTCAGTTATTTCGTTTTTTTTTCTTTTTCTTTTCGTTTTCAAAAACAGATTGGAACCTGGGTAGGTTGTGGTGAAGGGAGGAAATGGTTGTGATGGGGCTTTCGATTGTTAGTTCTTCATCATCATATTGTTATCATTATCATTAAATTCTTTTGATGTTTAAAAAGTTTAAAAGTAAACATTTGTCTTTGGTGTATGTAGTGTTTGCGAAGGGAGGCGGTGGGGTGGGTGGGTGTGTGTGTGTGTGGGGGGGGGGGGGGGGGGGGGGGGGGGGGGGGGGGAGGAGGGGAGAGAGAGAGAGAGAGAGAAGGGTGCCAGCGGGATTTATTCTCTTGATGAAAATGTCAGCCGGTCTTCTTAATATCTGACCCCTAAAATTAAACATATTTTTAGGGGTTTTTTTTATTCCATTAATGAATTATAAAATTTAACGCTAAAGTAAATATTTGGTTTCCTGGACTGAACGAAACGGGGTGGTTAATTAGTGACTGGGGTGGGATCTGGTAGCTTATAGACTACTACTGTTGCGTTATTTTCATTTCTTCATACTATTATTATTATTATTATTATTATTATGTACTTATGCTATAGGCCTATCGCATCTATAAGATCTACTATTCAAATAACTGACTAAATGTATCAGTATTAAAAGTAAGCACAGCCTATTATGTCCCGTTCAATGTATCGTGTGCTTTAATTCCGTTATAAATGATTATTTTCTTCTTTTTGACGATCGGCAGCTTTCTGTTTGCTTTTGGAGATTAAGTTTATTTAATATAGAGTGTTTGAGGCTTGCCCAGGCAATATATGCGTCTTAAAAGTAAAATTTTTACAACTATTTATATTATAACGCATATAGCGTAACGGTGTGTTGTCACCGTCGCCATGTGTATCCAAGCAAACCACGTGACCGTAAAACCGGAAGCGCGGTTTCCCGAATATAAACTGTAATGACTCTAAATTTTGAGACATGGTTAACTTAACACTAAACAGTGTAGAATTAAATCATACTAACTGTAAAATTCGTTAAATTATAAATATACCGTGGGAACTACGCTTTTCTGCTTGACGTCTGAGCGTCCGTCCGGTTTACCTTGCTGTGTCTGAAGAAGCGTTCATGGTGTAGGCTGTTCAACATGGGTCATGGATTCGATACCGTCCTTCTCCAGTATTTTGGCTGAAACATTAATCGATTTTCCTATTCTCGTATAGTGATTTTTTCACTATTTTGGGAATTGTGCCGGTGCCCACAGAATTGGGACAAATCTATTTGTATTTTCATTAAATTTGAAATTTCAGAACACCTATATTGGCTCAAGTGGTGGGAAAGGGGGCATGAAATTGAATATATAATATTTAAATTCAATTATAGCTATATGTCTGCCAGTTCTGCAAGCAAGCAAGTAAATTTGTGCATGTAGGTCCCTAGAAAAATTCTTCCTCCAACTGGGAATTTTTCAACTTGCAGTTGGGAAAAAAAGATACTATTTTGAATTGGGACTGGAGCCGTTTATGGGAACCACTTATATAGAGAAAAAATCACTGTCGTATCACTGTATTTATTGTTGTTTAACTCTACCTCCTGGTAGTTTCTGCGAGCGCCCCCCCACCCCCTCGCCCCCAAAAAACGACCCCTTCCCACCTTCACACGTCGTATGCGCTCTTTTTACTTGTTTTGTGAACAGTTTTTATATCACGGATTCTATCCAAACTAGGCATATACTAGTGTAGTGACACGGGACGACTTTGTTGCATGCAACGAACAGCTTCGGTGATACTAAAATTAATTGTTATGGGCGTGTTTCTATATTATTGTAGCCCCTCCATCCCCCATCACCACCCCCACCCCCAATAGACGATGTATGCTATAGGGGTCCGTCCGTTCGTTCATCCGTCTGTCTGTCCGACTGTCCATAAGTCTTTGATTCCGTCCGTTTTAATTGCTTAAATTTCAGTAACCACAAGTGAATTGTTCTTCTTAAGTGAATTCTTCTTAACTTGGATACAATTGACTTTGATACTGAGAGGACTGGAGATTAAAATAGCCATTTTTAGACAATAATATTTTGTAATAAAATGTTTGTTATTATTATTATTATTATTATTATTATTATTCATTAATTATTTTCTTGCGTGTGTTTGAAACTAATGATATGTAGCAGTACTTGATTCAAGATCAGCTAGGGTTATGTAGCTAAGGTCAATGTAGAACATTTATGTTGAGCACCCTCTTTTAATATTGTATAAAAATGAAATTTAAAATAAAATAATAAAAAAAAATGTTGAAGCTTAGTACTTTCAAAGACCGACCCTTCCCCTAATCACACCGCTACCATCTATATCCATAGGGAAGAATTCTCGTTATATTTACGGGATTTTTTCGATAATATCCAAGAGGGTCGGAGATAAGCGGTCACCTGTGCACGATTCTCAGTTAAACAGGAAAATGTACAGAAGCTCAAAAATAAATTATATTCTCTTATTTAATATATTTTCCGACATTAAATTATAATGTCTAGCTCAAAAGACCATTTCAAGCTCCTTAATCTGGTATAATAATTATAGAAATGCGTCAATGAGAAGTTTCTTCCATCAGAGCCAATAGTTTTCTTTCTACAAACCATAAGTTTTTAACACAATTTATTCAAATTACGCGAATCTTCGTTTTTGGACCCAAATTACATATATAAATTAACATTTGCGAATCTATTGTATTTTTTACATACATAGCTAAATGGGAAATTTCTTCCCTGAACGCCTAATTTTGCTAACTATTGATTCAAAGCTTGGCCGAAAATTTTCTCTCTATTGACCATTAAAACACTGAAATTTGTGGCCAAGGGCTAAAGTTTACAGGTAGTATAGAGTTATCGATTTGACACCGTAACGAGTTTTCTTCCAGATGGCAAAAGGAGTTTGGGGTTGGGGTACATTCTTTTCAATCTGTCCGCCAGTCTGCTGTCCGCATTTTAGGATTTTACTTATACCGCATTTGTCGGATCTCAATGACATTTTTAACATATATTTATGATGACTGGAGACAAGTCAGCCTAAAAAGGGGGACCCGAAGAGGTGTTTGAAGGAATTACGTTTCTTTGTAGATCTAGTTTCTGTTAAAAATGTGTAAATAGTGTCAGAGTTTCCTTTTTTAAAAGTTATATTCTAGCTCAACATTGTTAAGATATCAGTCAAGTTAGAAATTCGGCTGGTTTTTGACAAGTTTGGGGTTGTTGTTTGTTTGTTTGTTTGGGGTTTATCGGCTATTTGAGACAGTGCTTCAGTCTTTATCGAGCGGTCAGTCAGAGAGAGGAAGAAGGAACGATAGGACAGACGAGAGTAAAATGAAATTCGACCCCCATTCCGCACCTGCTGCAAGGCACAGCAATTATTATCCAGATTTACAGTACGATCTTCGGATACCCAAATCTTTAGCATGAGATACCCCATAACGTGCATAGCCTACAATGGGTATCATGCTATAAGTGAGAAAGAACGCATTTGTCCGCCTGCACGGTCCGTCGATAATACACTCGCTAAAAAGCTCGTGGTTTATGTATCCGTACAGGAGGACGAACCATGCTCTAGCTTACACCAGTAAGATTCGCCTACACAAAACGTAGCCCTATCCGACCACGTGTGAATGAGTATGTGTGGGGAGGGCTCTCTCTCTCTCTCTCTCTCTCTCTCTCTGAGACGTCTGAATATAGACTTAATATTTTTTAAACGCAATTATAGCTGAAAGGAAATACAAATCACATGACGTAAGCCAAAACTCTGTCTGTGAAACGCAGCACCATAAAATATGAATTTGTCACACACAAACACACACACAAAAAAAGAAAAAAAAATGTATAACATAGAAGCCATCTGGCCTATAACAGCAGCGTTTGGTAGTCGTGCTTCTTCGCATTGTCATATCATAGCCAAGAAATCGCTGAAATATTTATCAAAATTAACTCGAGCCGCCGTCGAGGGAGCTTCGCCGTTCCTCGACTAAATCTTACTTATTGGAGTTTACTCCAGCTGCTCTTATGTCTATGAATACGACTTGACCGTACTCGTTGAATTTGAGTTTAGTTTGCAAATAGGGACCTCCGTATTAAAAAACAAGTTAATATTTTATATGCATGCACCGAAAAAGTGTAAGATTTGCCCATCTTTCTATGATGTTTTACAATCATCCAACTTACATTGAAGTTGTGATCACTAAGGGTCTTATGATATTCTCGGAGATCTTGGGTTCTTATTTCGATCAGGACAGGTGGTTCTTAAAGCATTTGCTAAAATCGCCTTGCACACATAGGTTTACCCTCTCTATTTTACTATTTTGCTTTTCATGTCACAATATCCACCGTAGGAAACATAAACGTCCACCGTAGAATACTTTAGCATAACATTCGAAAACCAATACATAAGGTTTGGATTAGCGGTAGAAAACTATAAAACCTTTTTTGTAAAATTCACATGTTCTCGTACATTCGTGCATGCTGCAGTAAATATCGGTGTACATTTACAATTTAGTGCAATATTCCTCTGTATAGACAAATACAGGAGTAAATAGAGCCAGTAAAAACCGACTTAGGATGACTGGGATTCTCGCTAAGCCTGTTTCGATAAAACTGCCAGAAAAACGAAAAAATTTACGTGCAAAGGGACAACAGTATAAGTTTGAGTTATTCGGCATAGCATAAAAGGCTAGATTTG
Organism: Ctena decussata; assembly: GCA_963989385.1. Taxonomy (NCBI): domain Eukaryota; kingdom Metazoa; phylum Mollusca; class Bivalvia; order Lucinida; family Lucinidae; genus Ctena; species Ctena decussata. The sequence continues at coordinate 25,446,452 of OZ022510.1, forward strand.
CATTAAAATATGAAATTTAATATTTATTTTGTTAAAATCGTCTGCTAAACGGCCGTTAACATTAGGTTGTAATTAACTAACGTCAACAATTTTTTACTTCTCTTTAAACAGGCACTGGGTGACTTACTAGTTAGATCTTTGGCCTAGAAGAGATGCAGACTACCAAGAAAGCATTCAAATGTCCAACATTTACTGGTATACATCTTGCTGTTTGGCTAATTAGTTTAAACATTGTTTGGCTAATTCTGTTTAAATTCCATTTTTAAGGTCAGTGGACACACCTCCAGGGGAGGTTACTCTGACTAAGGGATCTGTTTTTAAAGGAAAGAATTTGCTGTCAGAGAGAGAGCAAAGTTTTTACTTCAATGTTGTTCCAATGGCCAAACACACTTTTTGGGACTGTCCGACACCATTGGCCCTTTAGCCATTTTTCAATGGGATATATGAGTGGGTGAAAGGATTCACCTACAAAAGAAGCAATACCATTGACATTCTGCTGAAGTTGTCTCAGTTGGTTTATGGCCACCAAACGGTGAAAGTGTATCCATAAATAGAGACTTAGATCTCCTTATCTTATTATTAGTATATGTGCATAACTAGATGTACAGTACTCGTCAATATGGGAACTACAGAAAGTACAGAAGTCCATTAGATAAATCGTTGATACGTTAATTAATATTGAACAGTGCTTTGATGCATTTTACATGAGGCCTTAATAAACACATGTGTTTCAGGTTACCTGAATCAGAATGTGTCTAATTTTTTGCCCCCTAAGATTTTTAAGCACTTTTTGTGGGATTTCAGAGAGATTTCCCTGTTTGGCTGTATTGTTTCTAGAGCTATCATCCCCATGTAAAAACTTCTAACGAAATAAAAATATTTTTCAGCCTACCATCCCTATTTTAAAAAATTCATGTAATCTGAAATGCACAATCGCATAGTCATACATGTTTTTTTTTTTTTTTTACGGCCTGATGTACAGTTGCACAGTCAAAGTGGTCAAAGACTCAAATTATAGTTATAACTATAACAACGGGTCCCTATAAAACTAGAAACGGAACCAAAACGAAACGAAACGCAACGGAACGAAACGAAACGAAACAAAACCCAACGGAACGCAACGAAACGAAATAGAAATAGAACGAAACGAAATAGAAATAGAACGAAATGGAGCAAAATCTGAAAAATACCATGAAAGTATCACAATAGAACAGCACCACATATTTTAAAATGCAAAAGGAATACTAAAAAGCCCCATGTTTATCCCTATACATTGCTATATGAAGTTACCAAGTTACTGGGTATTTGTTAGATCAAATACATTAACTTTTAAACAGATACTTGGCTGATGATGATGATGATGTTTTCATATTTGATTGTTGTGCATAAAAATAATTGTTGGGGACCGAGGCAAGAACACTATTTCAGGAACCTGGGTCATATGTATGGAGCTGGTAGCCCGAAAAATGTAGAAAAGCTCATACGACGCTCCACAACAAAAAAAAAGTAAAAATAAATATTAATTATCTTTAAATAACAATCAAAAACTATAAAGATAATAGAGAAAATGCCCAGACCAAAACACCCAAAGACCAAATGAGGCCCCAAAATCGTATGTCAGTTTATCAAATTAAACAATTCAGCCAAGTATCTGTTTAAAAGTTAATGTATTTGATCTAACAAATACCCAGTAACTTGGTAACTTCATATAGCAATGTATAGGGATAAACGTGGGACTTTTTAGTCTTCCTTTTGCATTAATATGTGGTGCTGTTCTATTGTGATACTTTCATGGTATTTGTCAGATTTTGCTCTATTTCGATTTATTTCTATTTCGTTTCGTTCCGTTGCGTTGCGTTTCGTTTCGTTGCGTTTCGTTTCGTTTCGTTTCGTTTCGGTTCCGTTTCTAGTTTTATAGGGACCCTATAACATTAACAAATGGTGACCCCATTTTCAAGGTCACAGTCCTTAGGATTTTCCTGACCTATCTAAAGATATATTCTCTTGTGCCAATGGATGATTTTGAGACATGCATGGATTTATCACTAGAACAACTCAAATAATTGTTAAGGTTTTTAGTACACCATTTTCAAGTTCACAGATGGGTTTCCTAAAAAGTGAAGCTGTTTCTGAATCAGTGGATGGATTGTCATCTGATTTATAATTTTTTGCTGAACCCGTTCAGAGAAAAGACTCACCATTTTCCTCTAGGGGCCTATAGCCTGCCAAAAATTGTTAATTTAACATTATGTCAGTGAGCATTTTCTTGCCCAGCTTAGGGGCACAACAAACATTTAAGGGCCACTGGGCCTCTGTTAGTCTTTATCCCTGGCATTTTCAAGGTTGCAGAAGGATTTAGAGAATTTAAGAGCTCGATCTTTAGATCAACATAGTAGTATAGCAAACTTTTGAAAAGGACACTGCCAGTTAAGCAAGGACAAAAAATAAAGATAGCTTTAAAGACCTTCTTTATTTTTGATTTATGTTACACAGTTGACAACAACTTAAAAACACTTGCATCATACATGTACCGTCAAAACAACTAACCAGCATTATACTACATTACAGATTAATGCAATATTCTCTTTTTTTCAGTGCCATCCAAAGGTAAAGACCCTGCAGTTGAAGATAAAGGAGAAAAGGTATGTTCACTCAAAAATGCCTCTTTAAATATTTAACTGAAGCTCAAGTCTCAAGACAAGAATGTCTTTGCCATCTGATTTGAGACTGCACTAGTATGTAAAATTAGACAAGAAGTTTGTAAAAGATTTGTTAGGACAAATGGTCTTGTGACTCCTGAGTCTCCTGTCCAGATCCAAATGAAGAAGATGGTCAGGGTCTGTATATTTATGATACCATGTTCCTTTAGTTAGATGGGATGCTGTGAGTGAACCTTTGTCACCACTTGATGCAGATTACCCTGCCATTTTAGTTTCATTTTTTCCTGAATGAAATTTTGTGACAGAGTCCTTGCCCAAAGTGTGAATCTTCACGATTCCATCGAAGTGTCATTAGAATCGGGAAGGTGTGGTTTGGAAAATGACTTGTTATAACTTAGAGAGTGTAAAATATTAAAAGAAAAATGATAATCTATTTACCTTTACATAAACGAAGATTCACACATTTCTCCATGCAAGTATCAGAACAAAACCCAGTTGATACCCCACCCTGACTGCAGATTTCAAGATCTCTAGTATTAGACTATTTGCTCTAAGGCTCGATTTCACGTCACGGATTAACAAGTCTGTGGTCTATTTTACCCTAAGGGGCAATGTAAAATTTTGGTTCTGAATGCTAATCTGAGTGTACTACCTGAAATCGGACCTAAGAGTGGGTTCTGTCTACTAGTTCTGTCCATAATTAGTGACTTCATTTTTGTCGAGCCCGCTTGCGGAGAGCAAGACATAGTTGTTACAATGTCTGTTTGTCAGTTCGGTGTATGTCCGTGGGTGCGTGCGTGCATCTGTCCGGATTTGTCTGGGCCATAACTTCTACATTTATGGATGGATTTCAAAATAATTTGGCAAAATTGTTCTACTTGATGAGTAGAAGTGCCTTTTGAAAATTTGTTTAGGTAGGTCCAACGTCAAGGTCATACTTGAAGGTCAAATGATAAAATGGCCATAAATTGAGCTTGTCCGAGCCATAACTTCTACATTTATTGATGGATTTCAAAATAATTTGGCACAATTGTTCTCCTTGATAAGTAGAAGTGCCTTTTGAAACATTTGTTCAGGTAGGTCCAAGGTCAAGGTCACACTTGAAGGTCAAATGATAAAATGGCCATAAATTGAGCTTGTCCGAGCCATAACTTCTACATTTACGGATGGATTTCAAAATAATTTGGCACAATTGTTCTCCTTGATAAATAGAAGTGCCATTTGAAACATTTGTTCAATAAGGTCCAAGGTCAAGGTCACATTTGAAGGTCAAATTACATGTATAAAATGGCCATAAATTGAGCTTGTCCGAGCCATTACTTCTACATTTATTGATGGATTTCAAAATAATTTGGCACAATTGTTCTCCTTGATAAGTAAAAGTGCCTTTTGAAAATTTATTCAGGTAGGTCCAAGGTCAAGGTCACACTTGAAGGTCAAATGATAAAATGACCATAATTTGAGCTTGTCTGAGCCATAACTTCACCATTTACAAATGGATTTCAAAATAATTTAACACAATTGTTCTCTTTGATGAGAAGTGCAATTTGGAACATTTGTTCTAGTAGGTCCAAAGTCAAGGTCACACTGGAAGGTCAAATGATTAAATGGTCATAAATTGAGCTTGTCCGAGCCATTACTTCTACATTTACGGATGGATTTCAAAATAATTTGGCACAATCAACAATTGTTCTTCTTGATGAGTGGAAGTGTCAAGTGACATGTGTTTGGGTAGGTCCAAGGTCAAGGTCACACTTGAAGGTCAGATATTGTAACTGTCATAAATTGAGCTTGCCTGGGTCATCACTTCTACTTATTTTCCTTTGTGAAAATTTGGAGAGAAAAAAAGAAGAAAATGCTGGCTAAGCATGATGTTTTTTGGCTTCTTTCTAGAGTGAAGCAGTTACTTAGTCTTGACATACTTATAGGTCACTAAAGCAAACAGCGGGCTCGACCAGTTGTCCCTGGACAACCTTCTAGTTTTTTTTCAGAAACCTGCTTCAGAAGTACCACCTAGTAAATCTAAGGAATCAAAGGTCTCAGGAAACTCTGAAGAAGTAACAGCAAAAGAAAGGGACAGTAAGGTATATGGATACTCCTCAGTGGTATGGCCACCATTTTTTTCAAGAGAGATAACTTCTATAGAGAGGTATTTGCTTCCTTTTACTGTGAATCCCTAGGTCGCAATGGTGGCAGGCCGCTCACTGCGGGCGCTCAGTTTGCTCTTTCCTTGAAGAAATATTCTATGTGAGAAGAGAAAGATACTTTCATATTAGAGTTATCTCCCATGGAGGTGTATTCGTACACTTTAATAAAGAAAGTAAAATAATAATGTAGTATTATGATATTGTAGAAGGAGGGAAAAATTTTGTTGAGGGCCCCGACCAGGTATTGATCTCACGAACCTAAGATTATAAAGCGAGCACAAAACCACTAGGTTAAAAGATCCAGACTAGTTAGACTGGTCAGTTATACACTTTGTATAACAGACAGTATTTTTCAAAACCTGTAAGTCTTTATTCAGTGTTATTTCTAATTGTCTAACATTGTTTTTGTGCAATGATACTTTATGTATTCAATTAAAGGTCGGTTCCTGGACTAGCAATACCAATTCTGTTCACAAAATAATTTTCTATTTTTCTGTGTAGAATTGAATACTCTTATTTTTATAAATATTTTGCAAATTAGAAAACTGTCGAATTTGTTGAAAATTGTCGTTTTTCACTTGCTAATTTTCTTTGCTTGAACAATGTGCTGGAATTCCAGTTCTAAAAATAACTTTGTCACACGTCTATATGTGCGCAATTCCTGATGTCATTCTCCAAAGGGCATTTGTTTCTCTTTCCGTGAGCTCTTCTGGAGGTTCTGGCATGGTGGATGGGTTATCACTATGCCAAAACGCAGTGCAGCATGGGATCAGCCGCATAATCTATTTTTGGCGCAAACTAAAAATAGCATTAACTGGTGTGCGAAGCAGAGTTAGGGAATCCCTTGCAAAACAAATTGTCTGATACTTTCCGATGTACACCTTTTTGTGAAACTTATTAATTTCCATATTATAATTGCTTTACGACATTTTAGAAAAATAATCATCAAAATTATGGTGCAGACCAAACTCCAGGAACCAACCTTTAAGAGACAGTTTTTTTTCTTCTCCAAAATAAGGCCAAAAACTAGATCTGTCTTATAGGACAGATCTAGATTTTTGGGGTTGTTTTGGAAGACATAAACCTATTATGGCTTACACTGATCATGTATGGCTTACACAAGACTGATATATATTTGGAGTCATTCTGGAAGGGCAAAAACATTGTACAGCTAAATGAATACAGTAAGCACATATTTATGCAGTCATAAGAGAGAGAGACAGGCCATCTAGATTATGATCATTTGATTGAGCAGTCCATAAGCACATTAAGCAGGTATAGGTATAAACAAAACAAGGTATACAATATGAAAATGATGATTTTTGTTCCTCTTTTTGATGATAGTGTAAACTGAGAAATTAGAACAGGATATTATGAATTTGGATTGTCTCCTATTTCATGTCTGTACTTCAGGGCACAGATGAGCAGAATCCAGAATCTGTCCAGGATGAAGGTCAACCTGCAACAGATGTCACACCTGCTGGGGATGCCGGACAAATGTGTCAGAAAAAAGTAAATTCTACAATAAAGAGGGTATTTCCATGAAAATTCTAAAAAGTTGGACACGTAAATAATTACTGTAATTGTCATAGAAATGGAAGAGATTGGTTTTATACAATGCAGTAAACCTTGCATCTTGCTAGATTTTACAATGCAGTAAACCTTGCATCTTGCTAGACTGATCTGCAAATACAAATGTCAGAGAAAGCTTGGCATTGTGTTTAGCATTTACCAAAAGTTTTTTTTTTTTTTTACCTCTCATTTAGTTCAAGCCTCATACACCCTTGACAAGTGGCATAACAGCAGGGATCATTTTCTGGCGCGATTTCGCGATATACTCGCATTTTTTTACACGAAATCGCAAAGAAGTTCGCTGATTGAGAAAAAAAAATCGCACCGAGAAATTCTTTCAATTCGCACCGTGTTTTTCTGTTTTCGCACATGCGGACCATTTTCGGTACATTCGGATTGTTTTGTAGGCTTTGGTTTCCGGAAATGTTTGGCGCCAAACGACTTGCATTACATATGCGGGTAACCAGCATCGTCTATGTCACTGCAAAGCTTCTTGCGAAAATCTGCTATCAGTGTTTCATATTTTGCAAGCGGCTTTTGTAGTTCATTGCAAAATGGAGTCTTCAAAGGCAGAAACGAAGAAAAGAAAACTGATATCGGCCCAAACGAGCCGAGAGGGCATTTTGAGATAGTTTTGCTCCACTGTAGAGACCTCGGCGACCCCATTATCTGCCTCCCAAGACCCGCGACCGAGAAAGTGGATAAACAAGCCGAAAACCCGGGGTCGGGGGGGGGGGGGGGGGGGGGGGGCACTCGACGAAAATAATAACAGCAAGGCCCCTGTCAAATCACACTTCTGATTATCAACCAGTCAGATTTCTTGATGTAATATATTCTTACAATTTCAGAAACTGAATGACAAAGAGTGAATATCCAGATCAGATAGCTTCTTAGAAGCCATCTGATCTCTTTCTGCACTGTTTGCAAAGATGGGGCATATCCAGGTTCAGCATGACAAGGGTTTATTACTGTAATGTTCCTAAATTTTTTGACAGCCAAAAAAAATTGCTGTAAACCTAAAATTCAAACAAAGAATTGAGGTTCTACCTACCATATAGTAATGCCTACAAAAGATGCAGGTGGAATGGCAAACAGTGAAGACCCCGATCTAGGAGCAGTCTGGTCTGGGTCTGCAATGCTTGCCCAGACATATCTGTCAAAAAAAACTTGGGATCATTACGGTTATAGGTTATGAGATAAACTGTTTGAAGTTGATATTTGATCATTTTAATGAAATTATTTTCCTTAATAAATTGTTGGAAATAAAGAAAAACAAAACCTAGTTTCTTTATATTAACCATTATGATTTATATTTCATGCAATGAAAAGAATCAACAGGAACTGAAATTTTCTCACTAACTTTGACCCAGGGAGAGAAAAAATCTCATCAGATTTGAAAATTTCTCATTAATTTTGACCTAATGGGATTTTTTATCTCACAAAAATCTTGGGCTAGAATAATCCCTGTAACAGGGATTAGACTAGACTAGAATTGGGAACAACCTATTAAGTCTCTAATTATCCCCTGCTTAAGGCGGAAGGATATTGTTTTGTCCATGTCCGTCTGGCCTTCCATCTGTCCATCTTCCCATCCAGAGCCATAACTAGGTAACCATTTTAATGGAATTTCATGAAACTTAATTTAATAAATATATCACTATAACGTGCTGATGCACGTCAAGTTTTATCAGAGTGGCTTCAGTAATGCATGAGTTATTGCCCTTGAATTGATTTAAGATCAATAAAATAAGCTATAACTAAGGAACCAATCACTGGAATTTCATGAAACTTAAATATGTATCACCACCATATCAAAGCTGTGCACATAAAGTTTCATCAGAATGGCATCAGTAGTGCATGACTTATTGCCCTTGGATCAATTTGAAATTGATAAATTCAGCCGTAACTAAGAAAACAATGAATGGAATTCTGTGTAACTTATAATGAATATAACTCATCATAACACGGTGGTGCATGTGAACTTTTGTTAGAATCACTATAGAAATGCATGAGTTATTGCCCTTGAATCGCTTTAAAATCAACAAACTTAGTCATAAGTAAGTACCCAGTGCTGGACACTCCCAAGATAAAGGTGGTGGCCCAAAAGTTTAGCAGGCCAAATTTTTAGTTGCCCAAATTATCAACTAGCTAAATTTCCAATTGCATTTCAATGCATTTATTATTGCCAGACAGAAAAATTTGGGCCACTAAAGTTCATATTTTGAAGATTTTTGGTGGCCCCAGACAAAATTTAGGCGCATTTGGCCACCGGGCCACTGGCCGTTTCCAGCACTGAGTACCCGATAAATGGAGTTTCATGAAACTTAAAACAGTAGTGTATTGTCATAAAATGACATTGCACATCAAGGTTTGTCTTAATGGCATTAGTATTGCATGAGTTATTGCCCTTTAATTGAGTTGAAAAACCACAAATTAGCCATAACTAAGGTACCAATGAATGAAGTTTTTTGAATCTGAGTATAAATATGATTTATCATAATGGGGTGGTGCTGTGGCAATTCTTTTTTAGAATGATCTCACACTTGAGTTATTGCCCTTGATTTGAGACCCATAAGTTCAGCCGTAACTATGTAACCAGTGAAGAAATTTTTAGGAAACTTAAAATGAACCATACACAACTTGGAGCTTCTTCGGCGGGGGATGTAAACAAAGCGAATTTGCTTGTTTGTTCCATGGTTTTACTATAATGGCCATAAATGCAAAAGAAAGCAGTGTGGACCCAGATCAGACTGCTGCAGCTGTCAGGCAGGGTCTACTCTTTTTCCACTCTACCAGCATTTTTCTTACATACTATCACATACTTTAAAGAACTTGTTTATATTTTAGGAAAAATTTAGACCGTATCAAACTTCATATGTCCTAATAAATACGTTGTTTGGTTTAGGGGTGCGTGATATTACCGGTAAATCGTGATTCAAAATTGCCACGATACGAATCACGATACGTTTTGGCAATACCGGTACGCTCGGTAAATTTCGGAAGTTTCCGGACATTCTCGTGAAAACGTTTTATATGCTTTTAATTAACAGTTTTCTTTTCATTTTGTTAGTATTTATCCCCAGATATTCTTTTGTCATGAAACGGATCTAGGTAGTGGAGTCAATTAAAGCCTATATAGTCTTTAAAAACAGGTTTTGTTTGTTTACTTTTGCCTGGGACTCGCTTCCTCTTATGTCTTTTATCTCCGTAATCCTCACACACAAAGACAGATGTAAACAAAAAGGTAATTATGTCCAGTTTAATCCTTTTGTCAGTATCCAATTGATCCTATCACTCCAACGGTATGATCACTTTGACACATATTCCCATTCATAACTTAAATATTCGAACATCTTTTGAACATTTTTTTTTTTGTGTGTGTGTTTCACACTGGTCTGGCATTCAACACAGGTAACGAAGACAACGTCCAGGTTTCGTAATTCCTACGTCTAGCCAACGACGAAAATGGCTACTTTCGCGAGGGGGCGAATCGGTAAGGAAACTTTGTTTACGCATTGTAATGAAATGCTCCAGTTTTACCCTATAATAAATGCCTTACGGACCGCTAAAATTACCATCCGTTTGGTGTGTATTGGTATTTTCTGCTTTTGCACGCAGGTTTAATCGCAGTGCTGGATCTCCGTTGAGAGGTGTTTGCTTTACAGTGTCTTTTCTGCATGAACAGAGAGAAAATGACGCCTAACTAATAAAATGAGATGTTTTGGAAAATTGTTTTGCTATGCGAACGAAGATACTGAATACTTAAAATGAATAAAATACCATTTTTGTATTTGGAGTCGGTAATAGCGCTGTAATCAAGGAATTTTCATTACAACACCCCTAGCAACGAGTCCAGTACAGCGGAAAAACAACGAATTTTTTAATAAAAAGGTTAAATAAGCAGTTTCCAGAGCCCACTATAGATATTTTACATCATTTTACCGTTAACTATAGTTTTTAATAACTGTCGTATGTGACAATGAAACGTTTATACCGTTTACTGCTCTATGACTCGCTAATATGTAGTCAGTCAGTTTGGTGGCATTATGTAGATTTGCAATATTTTTCGACTGTATATGATAGAATTATGCGATGCCAGTCATTTTACCAAGCTTGTAGCAGCCTGATCCACAGAGAGCACACGATGATGGAACAACGTCTACCCAACGTTGTCTAAACGTCATAGACATTGCATAATATATATGAACCTACCTTCATCAAATTTAGTGCAACAGTCGCGCATTTCTATATTTAATTTCTTCACCGCCACTAAACCCCAAAAATTGAAAGGAAAAGGTGATAAGCAGGTTCTAGAAAGCAACGGGCATCCCTCTCTGAACCATTTCGCGGGATACGGTAGTTGCAGACATCTGATAAGTAATGTCTACGTATTCACTCGCCAGCGCACCTCTCTCGCTTCCTCCCCCAGCCCCTCCTCTCCGCCCCCGCGTCCTGAAAAAAGGCAACAGACAAGGGCATCAGGAAGGGAGGGGGAAAAGGAGATTTCTGAGGCAACAAAACGTGTTCTATTTCTATTCTACCCTCTATAACCTAGCAAGGTGGTTGGAGCACCACAGTGGACTTCGCAACAATCCATTTTCACTTTGTTCTGTTATCAGCTGCTCTGGTTAAGCTGGCAATGTTCATCCCCGTCAACTCTTTTATATTGTCTTCCCACCTCTTTTTTCTGTCTAAATCTCCTTCTTTTTTCTTTCACTGTGTCCCGTTGAATCGCCTTACTTAAGCCAGAAAACCTTGAGACGTGGCCAGACCACCTTAGATTCCGTTTCTTAACCATGGCCAGGAATTCATCATATTCTCCAATGGCGGCTTGGATCTTTCTGCGAACCTCCTCATTGGTTACGCGATCCTTGTTCATTAGTCTTCTGTGGCATCTCATCTCAAAGGTCTGTGTTCTTTTCTCCAACAGTGCTGTCAAGCCTGTACGCCTCTACCTCTACTACGACACCTATTTCCAAATTGCCCCCAATTAAAAGCCCAGCAAACCACACACGGGACATATATCAGCAGTACAGACCCAGATCAGACGCTGCATAAGACAAATGGGTAAAAAAGGCTAAAAGTTTTCCATAGCCTACTGGCCGTAGGGCCAGTTGGGGTTACTCGTTACGCTAACGTGGTAATATCAAATGATAAAATGCGCCGTGCCATGAGAAAAATGGTATTTTAGAGCATGTGCGGTCAGCGAAGGTTCTGATCAGCCTGCGCACCTACGCAGCCTGATCACAACTTTTGTTGTTTTCTGGCACAATAACTGTGTAAGCAGACAGTGAAGATCGTTATCAAACTGCGCGTATGCGCAGGCTTTTGGTAGACTCATGTTTTTCCCATTTTGCTCTTGATAGTCAGATGGCATCGATATTGTAACTGACTTGTAAATCAGAGGTCCTGGGTTCGATACTCAGTCTGGCCACATACGTTCATTTCTCCTTCCGCTGATTCAAGAAGGGCAGTTGTCAGATACTGGCGAAGATATGTGCACTTAGTACTGGTTAACCGCTTAGGAGGTCTAAGCCTGCCCAGGAATAGTGTGGTTAGGCTAACTGACCGTCCCGACATGACCATAACTGTTTACCGTGGACGTAAAGCAACAAATCAGTCAAACAGTCAGTCAGTGTCCCTTTCAATCGGATTTCAGTCATATCGAGACGAAAGGCTGTGTGCAGTGGAAGCCTGAATTCCATCGACTGCGGGATAGGTGCCCATTGGGCAAATAACATTAAATAAACTTTGATTCAACCTTAATTCAACGTCATAATGTTGAATCAAGGTTGATTCAATGTTGATTCAACGGTGTGTGCCTGCTGGGTAAAGGTAAAGCTTCTCGTCATCTGCGTAGGGGCAGCGAGGGTCAGAGACCCACTGTTTCTTGGGTGAAGCATAGGAAAGGCGGAGCCCATCCCTCTCCTTTCGCTGCCAAATCCTTCTCTGATTCAAACCCATAGCCAATCTGGACATCGAAATTTTATTCTGATCATGAATACAAGTGATACTGTATTTCTTTCCCTTGTTGTATGAAATTCATGTATTTTTGAAAAGTCCTTTGAACCCTTATTTGGAGGAACATATTTTGCGACCAGCCTTAATTATTACGTATATGAAAGTGCTTCTCTCTCTCTCTCTCTCTCTGAATTTTTGCAAGTTCCAGCAGGCACATGACGCCGATGCGACGTGATTACGTCGAATCGACGTCGACGTGACGTCATTTCGACGTCATGTGCTGCAATACCTGCAGGACGTCGAAATGACGTCACGTCGACGTAATTTCGATGTCTTTCCGCCTCTGTCTTTTTTTTTCTCTCTCTCGTGTAGAAGCGGCAGTAGTATAGAAGATAAGACGGAATACTACCAATACAGAGATCGCAGGTTCGATCCCCCTATTCGCCAGTCTTTCGCAACGCACGTTATTAATTTCGGCAGTCACTTTTATATTCTTTACCTTATATAAATTTGTCTTATTAGTCAAATGGGTATTACTCTTTAGCATTAAGTAAGAAAAAAAACTGAACCTGGGAAAACCGTTAACTGTCAAATGAACATACTCATTTGGTAAAGATAGAATAAGAGGTCTAGTCCACTTGGCATAAATGGGTCAATGGAGGCCAAATTCCGCCAAGATCCATGCCGCTCTGACAAGTCAGTCTTAGTTTTAGAATACATGTAGTAGAAGCATATATATACAATGCCAGCAGATGCAAGTAATGAAAAAATGCTATTTGAATTGAAACCGTTTATGAATTTAAAACTAAAACATATAGTTGTATATATATTTTTGAAATAATAATCATGGATACTATTTTTTCTGTACAGACTAACGTCTTTTCATACGCTTGCTTAACCACGCCTAGTAAACTTTCACAGGTACCTCCGACGGTGGTACTAAAATTGGTTGTGACATGCATCCGGAGTGGCCTGTGCTTGGCAAAAGGTGACAATAAAAGGTAGACACCCTAGTCAAACTGCCGTCAGAAATAAACTGTTTACGGGATAAATAAAGGTTTGACAAATTTTGTCAGGATAAATAATTCCCCCGCAAAAGGAAAGAAAAATGGCGTAATCGTTTCATGACTGGTGAGGATTGAAAATATTCGAATATATACGATATTGAAACGCTATATAACTAGTTACTACATGTATAAGCAGAGTAAAATCTCACTGCAAGGAGATGGGAGCGATGGCACTGTAGTGATTTACGCACTCGACTACCGATACACGGGTCGCAGGTTTGATTCCTCGCGTCACCTGTCTTTCGAATAAAACTCTAAACCAAAGTCCCATTGCCAGATGATGTGTGTTTGTAGATGGGACGGAAAATCCGCGTCACTCAGTAGGAAACCACCACAGATCCTGGTCATACTACCCCCATGCATTCGGAGCAGTTTCATCTTTGTCTGGTTTGTTTGCTCGGGATTCCTGTCCCAGTGGCTTGGGTCATCGCGGCCAGGTCAATGGCAGACCAGTGAAATGAATTAGGACAAAGTTTTCTTGTTTTAGCATCATAAAAGCAAATAGCGCCATATCTTACGAGATCGCTGGACGGATTTTTTTTTTCAAATGCAAACATCGCTGGTGCTTCTAAGCACACTTTACGAAAGCATATGAGCCACGACACGACAAACCCAACAAAGTGGCATGTGTGCCCATCGAAGACTCAGATCAGCCTGGGTAATTCGCCAAGACTGATCAGAGTCTGTGCTATTCGCATGAAACTAGCTTAGATCCTTGGCTTCCCTTTTAGTTCACAGCAAATACTCTGATCAGACTGGGCGGGTGCCCAGGCTGATCTAAGTCTTCGTTGGACATGCCACTTTGTTGGTTTTGTCGTGACGCAGCTGCGCAAAACCATAATAACCTCATTTGAGCCGCGACACGACAAAACCAACCATGTGGTTGTGCGCCCAGCACAGACTCAGATCAGCCAAGGCATCCATCCAATTTACTCTTCGTTAAGTGCTCAAATGGTAGCGAAGGATCTAAGCTACCTCCATGCGGACAGCGAAGACTCTGATCAGTATGGGCGGATGCCCAGGCTGATCCGCCCAGGCTGATCTGAGTCTGCGCTGGGCGCACAACCACATTGTTGTTTTGTCGTGTCGCGGCTCAGTTTTTTTTCTCTTTCTCTTGGCTGTCGTTTTACAGGTTTTAGGCTTTCGTTCGCATATAACGGTCAAGCTCATTGATTAACAGTTTATTTATGGATGATCCGTTATCATAATTTGTTTGAGGAGATACTCTTGAATAGCATAATCTGTCACGATGAAACTTCGATAACCTAGGGAAACATATGATCAAACTATTAAGTCCTAATTCAAACTGTCAGACATTGCATCTTTTATTGGTCAAATTTGATCTTGTTACAAATACTACTTAAATTCAATGTACTAAATCATTACAGGATCTTTAATTTACTCTTGTCATATACAAGTTCAACATTTAATTAAGTCGTGATTTGCGAAGTATATACCCTCAACGGTGACGGTCGAGTCTACCGACCACAATCAAACATATTTATGAGCGTTGTTTCTTTCAACTCTTAGTTATGGCGCTAAAGGGAACGGGTTTGAATCCCTAATGGGCCAGCAATCAACAACTGAGCAGTAAAGGCATACTATTTCGAACGAGAGACGATCAAAGACAGTGAAGGGTGAGGGATGGATTATGTTTGTTGTACTCTTTGCCGTATGCGGTGAACCCATAACACAACTGAAAAGCCACGGTAGCGCTGGTCTGATGACCTGGCGGTCCTGAGTCAAATCAACCAGAGGACCCATGGTCCTATATCGCTCACCTGAGCACTGAGGTTATGTTGAAAAAAATTTAAGTTGTCACAACAACAAAACCACATGCCCAACAGCAATAAAACACACCATTTATGTAGAAGATAATATCATAAACATTTATGCAAAAATGATTCAGCTTTATCCCCCTTTATGGCTTCTGGCAAAAAACAACAACTGAAAATCTGGCCTTTCGGTTGCAACTGCAACCAATCAAAATCAGGGATTTAGGCAAAATTCATACGGCTGGTAGAGGACTACTCCAGGAACATTTTGTAAAGCTTTTGTCAAAATATCTGCAGTAACACAGAAACAAATGCAATATTTCCAATATCCCTATTGTCAGTCTATGGAAACTCTAAGTTGCCATAACAACATATTCACATGAGCAAAGGTAAAATAAAACATAGTTTATGTAGAGGCTAATGTCATTTACATGTATGCAAAGTATCAGCTTCATACCCCTTATGCCTTCTCAGGAGAAGATTTTTGAACATGTTTTTCAAAAATTTAGTCTATATATTGCCATGGCAACCAATCAAATTCAGCGATTTGGTCAAAATTCAACTGAATAGTAGAGGACTACTCAAGAAACATTTCTGTAGAAATAAAATCCAAATAACTGCAGTGAGATAGCAAAAAATTGCAAATTTCCATTTTTTCCATTACAAGTCAATAGAAATTATGTTGCCATAGCAACCAAACTGCTTGAGCAATTGCCATGACAAACAGTAATTATATAGAGGCTAGTACTTAGATCATTTCTGTAAAGTTTGGGCTTTATTGGCCACAGAGTTTCTGCGGAGATGAGTTTTTAATATTTTTCTATTTTTAACTATTCGGTTGCAATGGCAACCAGCCAAATTGTGCAATTTGCCGTAATCTAATATGGCTGGTTGGGGACTATTCAAGGGACATTTCTATGAAAGTTTTGTTAAAATATCTGAAGTGACATAGAAATAAATGCAAATTTTCCATTTTGCCATTATAAGTCTATGGCAACGTTAATTTCCCATAGCAACCAAACTGCTAAAGCAATTGCCAAGAAAAACGGAGGCTAGTACCAAGATCCTTTCTGTGAAGTTTGAGCTTTATTGGTTGCATAGTTTCTGAGGAGATGATTTTTGAATATTTTTTCTATTTTTAACCTTTCGGTTGCCATGGCAACCAGCCAAATTGTGCAATTTACATAAATTTCATGTGGTTGATGGAGGACTACTCAAGAAACATTTCTATAAATGTTTTGTCAAAATATCTGCAGTGACATAGCAATAAATGCAAATTTTCCATTTTGCCATTATAAGTCAATGGCAACTTTAAGTTCCCATAGCAACCAAACTGCTAAAGCAATTGCCAAGATAAACAGTACTTTTATAGAGGCTAGTACCAAGAGTCTTTCTATGAAGTTTGAGCTTTATTGGTTGCATAGTTTCTGAGGAGATGATTTTTGAATATTTTTTCAATTTTTAACCTTTCGGTTGCCATGGCAACCAGCCAAATTGTGCAATTTACATAAATTTCATGTGCTTGATGGAGGACTACTCAAGGAACATTTCTATAGAAGTTTTGTCAAAATATCTGCAGTGAAATAGCAATAAATGCAAATTTTCGATTTTTCCCATACAAGTCAATGGCAACTCTAAGTTGCCATAGCAACCAAAGTTCCAAAGTGATTTGGATAAAAAAACAGTATTATTGGTTCCCCCTGCCTATAGATGCTACATATGAAATTTGGTAACAATGGGCCTTGTAGTTTCAGAGGAGATGTCGTTTGAAAATGTTGACGGACGGACGGACGACGGACGACGTACGACGGACGACGGATGCCTGCCTATACTATAAGCTCACCTGTGAGCCTTCGGCTCAGGTGAGCTAAAAATACGAGGGGCGTTCGAAAAGTTTTGCAAATGACGTAATTTCTTGGTAACCACCATAAAGACAGAACTACTGATAGCAAAAACACATAAAGCTATGTTATGCCTACAGAAGTTTGCAAAAGCGGTATATTTTTTCTAAAAAAGGCGCGTTTTTAACTTCTTTGAAAGAGGTATACCCTACAGGCACTGCTGAATTTTATGTTAGTAGGCCGTAATTCACATATGAGCAGTCTTTGATTTTTTTTAATCTTTGCTGCTAGAAGACAATGCCCAGACAATATTGTCCTATAAATATCGCAGAAATTATATTTAATCTAGGTTCCATACTTTCCCGTTAATGTGTTTTATCCGTATTTCATGTAATAGCAAATTCTTCCTTTTCCACTAAAGTTATAATGATTTTGTAATAAAAACAAGTCTGTTAGTATTTGAAATCTTGTCAGCAAGAACCTTTGCATGGATCAACTAAAATCTGTTAATAAATTTAAATTAATGCAAAATACGAAACCGCTACAACCTTTCAAAAATGTCGTTGACGTCGATTTTGATAGCGTCATAAGAACTTTGCATTGCTCTGCAAGGAATGAATCGATGACAGTTGCCATCCTTCCAACTTTTGTATGGATAATGTTGGCAACGATAGACATGCAGTTGACAAAGAAATATTTTGTATTTACAACGATATTTGAATTGAAGGCCTAACACTGAAAAGATTTTACATGTGAAATTAGCCCAGTGGTATGACTGAGGCCTAATAAATGCATTGTAAATCAGTAAGATAAGGTGCCTTTGTAAAGTGTTTGGTATCATTGTAAAGACCAAACGTATTGCTTTTAGTACATGCATAGCATTTGTACCCAGCATGTCCCTAAATAAAGTTATGAGGCCATTTGCAAAACTTTTCAACGCCCCTCGTAATTTGCCTCGTTACCTTTTGGGAGGTTAATAATGATAAAAGCACAAAGTTATTACGTTTAAAAACTCTGGAAACGTAAAAAGTAACTAACACTATATTAAGCCGGACTGACGATATTCTTTCAGGCATTTGAGGCTCGATGGTTCGGTTGGTTAAGCGCTAGCCTGCTGATCTAGCAGTCCTGTGTTCCATCTTGCTAGAATATTTTCAAACGTAAACGAAGCTGTTGCATACCGCCTTTCATAATCACCTTTCCATCGTCAAGACCTAATTACTATTGATAAGTGCGTAAACTTTCAAGTCATCCATCCGTCTGAATTTTAATTGGTAATCATTCTTAAGAACATTCTGTTGTGTTTTTTAAGATTTTCTTGTAAAACAAAAGACTAATATCTCTAGTACGCAAATAGTTTACCATGTAATCTTCGTTGACAACGCGCAGCGTTTCTATTCTTTTGGTATTCATTGTTTCCTAGATCCATCTTCTGATCCTGTATTTCATGCTATACCACGGTGGTAATACCAATTTCCCTGCCTGTGCTGTCGACCAAGCCGTTCATTTACCAAACGTGTACAAAAAGGCTGTCGGCCGAGACAACCGACAGCAGTATCAGCTCGGTCGACAGCCGCCATGTATAATACCGTCTCGGTCAACAGCATCTTAGGTAGTTAAAACGATATTACCACCGTGTATATGTATGCTAAATTGTTACAACTCCACTTTTCCGAACATGCATACATGTATATGACCAAACAGTGACTACAACAAAAAAATACTGGCGAAAACCATCCAAGCAGGCACATTATGTCGCGCTGACGTCGATGCGACGTGATGTCGTCGCATCGATGTCACTACGACGCCATGTGCCCGCTGGGATATTGCTCGATCAATACCTAATTCTCGAAAGCTAGTTTGTATCGTATCGTTCCGGTCGATAGCATAGGTAACAATATTGATACTAGTTGGTTGGTTTGGTTGGTTGATTTGATGCTTAACGTCCACGGTAAACAACTAAGGTCATGTCGGGACGGTCAGTTAACCTAACCACACTATTCCTGGGCAGGCTTAGACCTCCTAAGCGGTTAACCAGTACTAAGTGCGCATACTTTCGCCAGTAACTGACAACTGCCCTTCTTGAATCAGCGGAAGGAGAAACGAAAGTATGTGGCCAGACCGGGATTCGAACCCAGGACCTCTGACTTACGAGTCAGGTGCCCTACCGATTGCGCTACCCGGCCCGGCGATACTAGTTGGTAATAATGCCAGATACATCGTGCAAATTAACAATGACAAGGGCGGGCGGGGGTTGGGGCGGAGGAGAGCTGCCCAATGTGCAAATTAACAATGACAAGGGCGAGCGGGGGAGGGGAGTGATGCTCAAGGCGAAAAGCTGTTTTGCACTATTTGCCAGAAAGCGGAATTACAAAAATAAAACAGTTCAGCGACTGGCGTTTACATGGACAGTACATCGTCAAATCTTTTAAGACGTATGCAAAATTTGACCATTTCAGACACCATACGGTGATCAATATTTCAATACTTTAAAGCAAAATATAAGCATAAATAGATAAAACTTATACGTTACTTAACTCAGTGGGACTCTTGAAGCATCGTTTAATGTTTAAAACTATGTCCTTACCTTAGAGTCTGCAGATCTATCTCCAAGGTGTCTAGATTTAATAATGAACAGAATCAAAAGAAATGGGGACTGGCTATTTTTGACGTTGGCCCTGTATTTACACAAGTGATTACGAATCATGTGAACTCTCTTACCTTCTGTCATTGATTTTTGTGAAGATATAAGTCAGGTTTTACTCAGTTTTTCGAGAACTGACGCATCCCTGGTGAGATTGTCTGACAAATAGAAGGGCGAGTCAAAAGTAATACGCGTACCTTACTTTCGGTACTGGATAACCTTATAAAATTAGGGCTGCTAAGATAAAAGGATGCAGATGAATGGAATATTTTCTCTTTTATAGTTACAGTGCCTCCGCAGTCCCCTACCAAACATTTATAGGGTCTATAGCCCGCGTAGTCTGATAGGCACCGTCATACAAGCACACCATTTCTTTTCCGGGAGACTATGACGCTTGACCCTTACATAGTGGAATCACTTGGACGTATGTTTATGTATATCGGACAAAATACACGTATAACACAGCCCATAGTATTAGAACGGCAACTGATCATTTACTTATAGTTTAAATTCACGAAAAAGGTTTGAAAAATGCATCAATCAGCGCATGGTAACGTTAAGGGCCGCCACTGGTACAGTGCATGCGTGTTTCACTGCTTGTTGTCTACATAAAAAAAATAAATCGGAATATTAACTACGGTTACTCCTAGTAAATTCAATTAAAATATAGACTAACCAATGCCATAAATAGTATCAGGGTAGTAAAGTGTTACAAAAAATGGTCGCAATCTAACAGGTTTTGGTGTCAAATTTTAAAGATTCAACATCACAATGAAGCTACAACCGCTATTTATATTACAGAGGGAAACCGATAGTGCAAGCCACAAGCTGTTTAGGATCACCGAGTTCATTTAGATTTTTTTGAGGGGATCTATCTGCTCAAGTCGGTGCTAGGGAATGGCGTTGGGGTTGGGGCGGGGGCTGGAAGAAGGAAGGGGCGGGGGCGTTGCCGATGTGGCACGTTTCATTACTGGCCATGAACAGACCCATCTAATTGATTCTGCTATTTTCATTTCTTTGATGTATTCCTAGCTTATAAAGGATCTAACTATTCAGAACTTATTAGAGTAATCAGGGGCGTTGCCGGTGTGGCACATTTCATTACTGGTCATGAACAGACTCGAATGATTCTGCTATTTTCGTTTCTTTGATGTATTCCTAGCTTCCAAAGGATCTAACTATTCAGAGCTCATTAGAGTAATCGAGAAACATAGTTGTAGAGTTGTTGTAAAATTCTCAATGCTGCATACATAAAGAATGTAAGTAGTGTGACCTGTGTGTTTTTCAGTTCTCGTACGATATTCCTCTCCCTCCCCAACCCCACCCCTTCCCCGCACCTATTATGTACGTTCTCATGTCCGCAGTATGGGGCACCGTGCGTCCGTACATAACCGTTTAAGGAAACGTGTCTGACATGAAAAATAATTTTACAACTGATGACAGTTTTTACCAGCTATAACTCATTCACGCTGCACTTGTTTGTCATTGTAAGATGGATATGTTTCAGCTATGTTTGCTGTAAGGACTCAGACTGCATAAATTACCAAGCAATCAAATTCCTCACTGGTGTGCGCCGCCATAGAGGCCAGAATCAGATT
Source organism: Ctena decussata (assembly GCA_963989385.1). Lineage (NCBI taxonomy): Eukaryota > Metazoa > Mollusca > Bivalvia > Lucinida > Lucinidae > Ctena > Ctena decussata. The sequence goes on from OZ022510.1 coordinate 25,467,717, forward strand.
TGGTATGGCTAAAAGGATACCGATTGTATATACATATATACAAGGGGAGGAACCCTTGGTTAAAATATTTGGGGTACCTTATTTTATATTAGTCTGGCGAGGAAATCATTGTAATTAGTGGCTAGGTCTTCGTTTGCTATACAGAATCAATATAATTCAAGCCTCTGTGGCGCAGCTGACGAGCAGTCTCGTTTTAGAGTCGCTAGTGTTTCACTATAAAGCAAGGTCCCATCTGAAGTGAACTTTTACAGCTAATATCCATCGAATGACTTAGAAACATTTCATGTTTATGGCTTATAGTGCCGCGTTAATTACACGTGTCACTTTTGAGCCCGCCATAGGTAAACATTTTTGCAGTTTAATCACTTTAAATGTGAAATAAAAGATAACTTCGTTATATCTGCGTTGTATTAAATACGTTGGCATGGACGTTGTAATGGAAAAATAGCAATATCTGCATATAGAGACAATGACATGCAAACATACGTACACAACAGGCAACTACTCACACTGCCCCAAGTTCGCATAAAAAATTCAGCAGCTGAATATAGTGAAAAAGGCAGCTAAACAGAGCTATAATCTAAGAATCCTACTTTCCCCAGTGATAGCAGCAGTAGCTGTCTCACGGGATCTTGCATTTCTCCCTCGTGCATCTTTGTGGCCGTTTTTGGATCTTCTCAATAAAATCGAGTATAATTTCTGGGGTCCGTAAGAGTATTGGCATAACTGACACCCTTTACAATACGTAGAAATTGATAACTGAATGTATTATGACCGATTCGCCCCCATTAAAATCCGCCATTTTCGTCGTTGGCTAGACGTAGGAATTACGAAACCTGGACGTTGTCTTCGTTACCTGTGTTGAATGCCAGACCAGTGTGTGTTTATCTTCGTACATTTTCACTTACGGGAAGTTTCATTATTTTGTTGACATACACTGCAGATCCTGATCACACTGCTCCAAGGAGTTGTCTGATCTGGGTCTACAACATTTGCTCAGCAATTACTGTCAGATTATTTAGTGTATCTCCTTTTCATGTCACCAATAAGATAATTCACCTAGACTTCAGACACGTGTCGATTCCTTTGATCTTTGACGACAATCGGTGTTGAAAATCTGCATGCTTTTTTCATTTTCGCCTTGGCCCAAAACTGGGTCAGAGCAGAATAACAAAGAAGTCATGCAATAGATGCATGGACACTAGGGTTATGTCAGTAAGTAAGTCAATTAGTAAAATAAAATGAGATCGCAGACTTGTAACAGTTGCACTTTAATAAAGTACAGGCGCTGGTTATTTTTCTTTTTTGGTGTTAAAATAAACAGGTAAAGAATGGGATGTTCATTTTTTATTACAATCATTTAATTAAAGACAGAAGCAAACAACACAGTAAAAGCAAGTAACATAGAAGTACGAACTGAAAAAGAAGTCGCAATATATCATGATACATATCCCGATACAGACCAGTGTACAGTGATATATCGCGATACAGTTTTCAGTTGTGATACCCACCCCTAGTTTGGTTACACCTCTGTGGTTTAGCCCTCATTTTTGTCTCGCCTGCGACTAATACAAGTGAGATAATGGTATTACTTTTTTTTTGGCAGCGGCAGGGGCAGAATAAACTTTGCATCAAGTTCTCTGTTTTAGCTTGGTTTTGTGACAATGCACAGACAGGCAAGAAATAGCATTTTGTGACTTTTTACAAGGGATGTGACTTTTCTAGAATTTCCTTCCCCAGTGTGTAAATCTCTTCTTCTATGGGAGCTAATCTTAAGGAAAATAATTTGCTCTCACTGAGAGCAAATTCTTTTCTTTAAGAGCAGCCCCTGTCAGAAGGGAGACAAAACTTATAGATGGCAGTGATATACCTTGCAGATGTATCCATTCACCTTAATATAGTATTTTGGTACCTTCAGGTTGTAAAGAAGAAACCAGCTTTTCAGGTCAAACAGAAGGATGGGGAGTCAAAGGTAATTTGTATACCTAATGAAATTGTACGGTTAATTTTATGAATTTTGCGACCTATAGGAATATCCTTTTGATTCTTAATTCCCTGAAACCACAGATCACATGTGGTACAGCCTCAAAAAACAGAAGGATGGCTTTACAGGCTGAACTTGTAAATATAATATAATATGGTAAAGGTAATCTTACTTTGAACCTAGCTAGTTTGGAAGTTGTGACTCAAAATTTCATAACAAGAAGAATTTGATTTAAAGAAGAAAAAAAACACATATCGGATAATATACTACATCACAGCCATAAGAAAGGCAGAACAAGGGTACCTTTACTTATGCAGCATCTATGTAACGAGAGATTTCAAAGTTTATAAGATGCCTAAAATCATCAAGTTTGGCATCTGCAACTTGACATAGTAAAGATCTGAGTATATTACCATAAATTAAAAAATTCCTAAAATTGGGACACCTGAAATTATTGTAATTGTCCTGAAAATGGAACAGATTGGTTGTGCAATGCAGAAATACATCCAAAAGATGCATATGGAATGGCAAACTATGTAGACCCAAATCAGACTGCTTAGGAGCAGTCTGATTTGGGTCTGCACTGTTTGTCCCAGTTCTTAGAATTTTTTATGGTACTCTTCATTTGCTGAGAATCCTTGCAACATGCCTAAGTTCTCTGGTTCCATCGTCCAGTATAGTCACCTTTGCTAAAACTCCAGTCTGCTTTTTCACATGTCTAGTTTCACTAGTAAACATTTCAGCAAGAGTTTTCAGATGTTAATGTTCATATTGTATATCCTGTATTCAAATGGTATTACACTAAATAAAATAGAAAATAAATTTTCAATAACTTACACATAATTTAGCATTAAACTGAGCCTGCTTTTTGTCATAATCCTTGGTAACTATCCAAGGCCAACCTTAGAAATAAATTTGTTTCCTCTTTCAGGACCCTGTCAAAAAGAGAAGGGTCGGTCGGTAATTTTTTTAGCTCACCTGAGCCAGCGGCTCCGGGGGAGCTTATAGGATGGTAAGGCTCCGTCGTACTCCGTCGTCCGTCCGTCCGTCAACAATTTCAAACGACATCTCCTCTGAAACCGCTGGGCCAATTGTAACCAAATTTCATATAGAGCCTCATGGGACCTTAGGAACGAAAAGTTGTTCAAACGGTCCTGGTCACATGACCAACATGGCCGCCATGCCCATATATGGTAAAAACCTGAAAAAATCTTCTTCTCCAGAACCAATAGGCCGATGGCCTTGAAACTTGATATGTAGCATCGGGTACATCAATACTACCAAGATTGTTCAAATTATGACCTTGGGTTGACTTTGACCTTTTTTACGGTAAGGTCAAATTTGCTTCCTTATGCTTTTATATGGCAAAATGCTACAACATAAGATATCTTGGAAACTGTTGAAGATTTTGGGCTAAAAATTGGTATCTACAGTCATCTTAATGACTACATGAAGATTTACGAGTACAAGAGGTCAAGGTCATTCTTTGACCTTTGACCCTGAACTCTCATATTTTGACAAGTTCTAACAATCTCCTCAAAAGCCACTGGACCAATTGAAACCAAATTTAATATAGAGCCTTCAGGGGTTGAGGGAACAAAAATATATTTACATGGTCCAGGTCACATGACCAACATGGCCACCATGCCCATATATGATAAAAACCTTTAAAAATCTTCTCCTCCAGAACCAGTTGACTGATGGCCTTGAGACTTGGTATGTAGCATTGGGTACTTGAGAACTATCAAGATTGTTCAAATTATGACCTTGTTTTGACCTTGACCTTTTTTACGGCAAGGTCAAATATGGGAAAATGCTAGAACATGAGATTTCCTGATAAGTTTTGAAGATTTTGGCCTAAAAATTGGTATATACAGTCATCTTAATGAGTACATGAAGGTTTGGGAGTACAAGAGGTCAAGGTCATTCTTTGACCTTTGACCCAGAACTCTCATATTTTGACAATTTCAAACAATCTCCTCAAAAACCACCGGGCCAATTGCGACCAAATTTTGTATAGAGCCTCCAGGGGTTGAGGGAATGAAGAAATTTTCTAACGGTCCTGGTCACATGACCAACATGGCCACTATGCCCATATATGGTAAAAACCTTTAAAAATCTTCTTCTCCAGAACCAATTGACCGATGGCCTTGAGACTTGGTATGTAGCATTGGGTACTTGAGTACTATCAAGATTGTTCAAATTATGACCTTGTGTTGACCTTGACTTTTTTTACAGCAAGGTCAAATATGGGAAAATGCTAGAACATAAGATTTCATTGAAAGTTTTGAAGATTTAGGCCTAAAAATTGGTATATACAGTTGTCTTAATGAGGTCATGAAGAATTATGAGTACAAGAGGTCAAGGTCATTTCTTGACCTTTGATCATCATCGCTCATATTTTGACATTTTTAACCATTTCCTCAAAAGCCAAAGGGCCAATTGTAAACACATTTCATATAGAGCCTCCAGGGGTTGATTGAATAAAAATTTGTTCAAACGGTCCAGGTCACATGACCAACATGGCCGCCATTACCACTTATGGTATAATTCTTTAATATTTTTCTTCTCCAGAACCAATACACCTATGGCCTTGAGACTTGGTAAGTAGCATGGAGTACTAGAGTACCACCAAGACTGTTCAAATTGTGACCTTGGGTTTACCTTGACCTTTTTGCGGCATGGTCAAATATGGGAAAATGCTAGAACATAAGATTTTGTGGAAAGTTTTGAGGATTTTGGCCTAAAAATGGTATATATGGTTGTCTTAATGAGTACATGAAGATTTATGAGTACAAGCGGTCATGGTTTATTCTTTGACTTTTGACCCAAGACTCATATTTTGACAATTTCAGACATGATAAGAAAAAGCCACCTTGCCAATTGCCCAGGTGAGCGATTCAGGGCCTCATGGCCCTCTTGTTTTTTCTCCCAGCCAATGAATACCAATATATAGGAAAATTATTATAACCACTTATATGTTCAAAACAGTTCCATAAAGAATTTAGCAGTAGAATTTTGCATTGGAAAATAACAAAATAATTAAAGAAAGGTCCTCCAATAGGGAGGTATAAATTTTAGTGAAGAAAAAAAATAATTTTAATTCCCAAATCATGGAAAAAAATGTTTTTGGGAAGGGCCATATTTTTAGGGTCGGTCGCGTAAGGGGAAACTTTAAATATTTTAATTTTGGCCCAACTGAAAGGAATTTGTATGGCATTCCTCAGAGTTTTAAGATTTGCTGATTAATTTGTGTTTGGGTATTGAGTAATTGACCTCTACCTAGTATAGAATGCAGATTTTTATTTTAGGAATCAAAGGTGAAAAAAGAGAAGGTCATAAAGAAGAACAAATCAGAAAGTAACAGTACATCAGAAAAGAAACAGGTAGATGTCATAGCTTTGGGAGTGTGATTAGTTGCACTTCCACCATGTTTACAAAGGGTACACTTCCAAGCTTTCCACCTGCTTCCCTGGACAATAAAGCCCTTCCCTAACACGCTACTCTTTACAAGAAAGTATTTGCTTCTCAAGTTCCCATTCACTGGATCATGAAGCCTTTCCGAAATTGGAACCACCCTTCAAAAGAAAGCATTTTCCCTGCAGTCTGTCTGCTGAGATTTAGAATAGTTCTCACTGAAATGATCTAAGACAAACTTTTCTTGGTAAGATTTAGCAACCCCTGAAAGTGTTTTTAGATTCATTGTACAGTCAAACCTGTCTTAAAGTCACCTCTATTTAAAGCAACCACCTGTCTTAGGGGGCCAAAATCCCAATGTTACAGTAGCAGTTTCAGTACCAACTGTCTTGTATTAAACAAGAACCTGTCTGAAAAGTAGTCTTACTTTTCCCTCGACAATTTGCTGAAGTCAGGTTTGAGTGAGTTTGAGTTCAGGTTTGAAGTCATGTTGAGTCCTCGTCTTTGCTTCTTCATGGTGTTGAAATTTGATTTATGTGTTTACCGTGATGATTCATTGACGAGTTAGAGGGTTATCATGCGAACCGAACAACCAACTAAATGTTTTGTACCACTTCAGAAACTGAGGGTGAGGTTGGGCCTGTAAAATCGATTTAAGCCCCCCAGTAATTCATTACTGACCGTTCCAAGGCAGTAGTTCTGTTGTGGTTCTCTGTTGCCTGTTTTTGGTGTCAGAGTTTCTGTGATGTTTTACCTTATGTATGTTCTTATTATTTTTGGTTCGGTTTGGGTTGCTGAGTGGCCACCTTTTGGGAACAAGCTGCTCACTCGGTTGGCCATATGTTCTCTGTATCTTGATTATTTGTAATCTTAGTTGTTTCCAACTATGGTTTGAGGGCTGGATTTGGATTTTGATTGTTTCAGGACCTGGTCTTTGCATACTTTTTACTTTTTTTAACTGTATTCATGCAAGTCATTGTCAGTTATTCCACTTCCCAGTGATATCTGAGGTGTAACAGTTCTTTTTGTTGATGTAAAAGATGCTGTTACCCCCATATCTGCAAAATTTTCTATGCAAGAAAAGCTTCATGCTTGTGTTTAATGTGAATTGTAATTTCAGGTGAGTGATCTATTGTAAAATTTAACCATTTAGCCATTTAATACAGTTGAGAGCTGAGTGACTGTCAAGGCAGGCTGAAAGTATTTTGCATCATATACATTGTATTTATAAGCAGTGAAACAAAAGTGCTTCTTTGAGAATTTGAAAAGTTTGCAAAGTACATGTCCCATATGTGTTAATGGTAGAAAGAATGATGCAAGGCAGTTAATTTCTACATTAGCTGGTCTACATTTAGTTTCAATGGAGAGAAAAAAAAGATGTCTAGAAATCACCATCAAGCTCTGTATTAGCTTTGTATATTAAACTTTATTTGTAAGGTCTTCATATATAGCATTTTGTTTACAATGTTTTAATGATATTGCAGGAATGTGAGGAAGCTAAGAAACTAAAAAAGGAAAAAGCACCAAAACACCCTGTAAGTTTGAAAAAAATAAATGTCAGAAAAATAGCAGGGAACATCTCAGACACTATAAATGGAAATCTTTAACTTTTTATACCCCGCCACACTTCAGTGGTGGGGTATTATGTTATACCTTTCAGTGTCCATCCATCCATGCTCATCATTTCCGATCGATAACTTGAGTATTTCTTCACGGAATTTTTTCAAATTTTGCATACATATTGTTATTAGCAATGAGTGGTATGGGACTGTAAATGGGCAAAATCCATCCATTTTTAACAGAGTTACTGCCCTTTTTCATATTGGAAAAATGGTTTCTGGCCTGTTTTTCCTTTATTGTTTATGGTATCTGAATGAAACTTCACAGTTATGTTTCACATCAAAGGTTAAATATTGTGACAAAGGACCATCACTCTGACCTTCCCAGTTTGTGAGTTGTCTGCCCTTGATAGGTCTGAAAAGAAGTTTTTGACCTGTTGTTCCTTTACTTTATGGATATCTGAATGAAACATCACAGATATGTTTCACATCAAAGGTTACATATTGTGACTAAGAACCATCACTCTAGCGTTTCCTGTTCATGAGTTACCCACCCTTGATCGAACTGAAAAATGGATTTTTACCTGTAGTTCCTTTACTATTTAGAATATCTGAATGAAACTTCACAGATATGTTTCACATCAAAGGTTACGTATTGTGACAAAGAACCATCACTCTTACCTTTCCAGTTCATGAGTTATCTGCCCTTGTTAGGTCTGAAAAATTGTTTTTGACCTATAGTTCCTTTTCTATATGGAATATCTGAATAAAACTTCACAGATATGTTTCACATCAAAGGCTACATATTGTGACTAAGAACTGTCACTCTGACCTTTCCAGCTAGTGAGTTATTCGCCCTTGATTGATCTGAAAAACTTCACTGATATTTACCACCATAGAGTCTCAACTCAAAGAAATGCTTTAAAACCTGATCTAAATCTACACTGGTCAAAATGCTCCTCATTTTGGGTGGTTTATATTAATATTTATTTACAGTAAGGACATCATATCTCTGTCTATCCCAGTTCTGTGGCTATTTAGCTATTATATCTCAAAAAATAAGTTACGATGTCCAGCAGTGGCGGGGTATCATGCAGTGCTTGCGGTGCTTTTATTATACATCATGTCATGCAACGCTTGTTGTGCCATAAGTATATAAAAGAGGTGAGAAAGTCTAGATTGGCTGGTTGCATGGGATTGATTAGGATCTGCTTATTTGTGATGAAGTGTTTAGCAATCATACTAATATTATACAAGTTAACAACGAAACAAAAATAGCCAACGTTGCAAATTCAAAAACTTGCCAATAATTCCAAGACACAAAAAACATGAACAAATACCTGTAAATGAAAATTAATTTAAAGTGGTTATAATAGTGTTGAAACAGTCTTACCTGTAGTCCTTAAAATCTGCTTGAAGCAAAATATATAGCTACTCACAAGCAGTGTAGACTTAGATATCAAAACCTTTGCATAGACTGGATACCAAACAAAAATGGACAGTACTCCAGTTGACAAATAAGTTGTGTTGATGTTGAAAATGTATATTGAGTTTGCATACTGAATAATACAAATATACTACAGAACAGTGTATCCAGATGCAAGCCTCATGAAAAGCTACAGTAGGTTTAGCACATACAGAGACTACTCAGATCAGCCATTATACACTGGGAGATCTGATCAGTTTTCCTTGTTCGAGTCTGTGAATCCTGTCAAAATAAAAATTGAAGACTGATCAGTTTGCATACTTAACTGAGGCTGATTTGAGTAGTTGCTGTTTCGACATCCCAAAGGTCCTTTTCCAATTGATTATAGGATACTGGTGTAATACATGTACTCTTAATGGGCTTTTTCTAGTTTCATCTGTCTCTTTGCAGAAAGAGCCAAAAGAAAAGAAACAGAGAGAGCCCAAGATTCCTGTATGTATTTCTGTCTTTCCTTAACTATAAATGGCATTACAATTATAGTCCTCTGCATAAGAGGCTCTATAGTGAAGTGAAATGATTGTTTTACAGATGATAGTCATTACTTTAAGTGATTTTTTTTCTTTTCGGATTCATAAGGTTGTAAAATAAAGATTAGTCAGAAATGGACAGAGCTGGAACAGTCATTTAAAGTTGATTTACAAACTGTACAATCATTTGCGTCAGTTTCAAAAATTTGCCTAACACTAAAATTCAAATACTGCAATTTTCAGCTTGCTTTTTACAAATCAGGCACTATTTTTACAAGTGTTGAGGCATTATTTGATTTGCAGTTTTTCTAGAGATTTTTAGCTCACCTGTCAAGGTGAGCTTATAGTGTAGCCTTGGTCCATTGGCGTTGGCGGTGTCTGCATCCACACTTTTAAACATCTTCTCAGAAACCACTGGGCCGATTGAAGCCAAATTTCATATGGAGCCTTAACAGGATGGGGGAACGAAAGTATATATATTTGGCTCAGGTCACATGACCAAGATGGCTGCCATGCCCATATATGGTAAAAACCTTAAAAAATCTTCTTCTCTAGAACCCCTGGGCCAATTGCCTTGAAACTTGGTATGTAGCATCTTGGACTCTAGTTATACAAATTTTATATAAATGGTGACCCTGGGTTGACCTTGACCTATATTATGGCAAGGTCAAATTTAGTCGCTAAAGCTTTTAAATGGGAAAAGCTGAAAAGGTACATTTTTCTGTTGCTGCTGTGCTCTGTGATATGGAAATGCAGTCATCATCAACCCCTATGAATACTCATTTGTCTGTTGTGTGTCAACATTTTTAAAGGACTTCTCCTCTGAAACTACTGGGCTAATTTTACTGAAAGTTCATATTCAGCTTCAGGCAAAGCAGGAAAGAAATTTTATATATTTGGTCCAGGTCACATGACCAAGATGGCCACCATACCCATATATGGCAAAACCTTAAAAAATCTTCTTCTCCAGATCCACTGGGCCGATTGCCTTGAAACTTGGTGTGTTGCATCTGGGACTCTAGTACTACCAAGTTTATATAAATGATGACCTTGGGTTGACCTAGACCTGTTTTGCCACAAGGTAAAATTTGGTCTCTAATGCCTTTGAATGTGAAAAGCTAAATAAGTGCTTTTTTTCTTGCTATAGTGCTCTGTGATATGGAAATGCAGACAACTTGAACCCCTAGGAATTCTAGAGGTCAAGATCATTTAGTGACCTTGGCTAAGGTCATTTGTCTGTAATATGCCATTAGCCTACCTAAGCCGAAAGCTTACATTTCAGCCAGTTGACCTGAGCATATACTGGCAGGTGAGCGATCATTGCCCTTGGGCAAGTTGTTGTTGTTTTGTTTTGTAGAAAGAACCTAAAGACAAGAACACAAATGCTGCAGTATGTACACAGAATTTTATAACATTTTAGCAAGGAATTTTAATGTAAATAAACTGAATTTGTTCATGAGGTTCAGTTAATTTGTAAACACAGTAATGCATGTTCTAATCTGGGATGATATGTAATGGTGTCATTTTATGAAACTTTTATTGAAGAAGACATTGAATGCAAGCCTTTGCAAAGGTTTAAGAAATCAATCAAAATTTATATAATTGGTGTTTCATGCTGGCGAGGACAATGATGCATGATGCTGAATCATTTTAAAATGAAATTTACTTTTCTAGTTCCTTTTTAAAGTTACAGATAATTTGAGATTTGCTATTATGAATAGGACTACTTGGCAGTCTCTCTCTTTCTTTTTCCCTCCCCCCCCCCCCCCCCCCCCCCCCCCCCACACACACACACACACACAAAATAAATAAATAATAATTTAATTTTAGTGATGAAGTTTGGTACTCTGACATTCCAGTGTAAAACTACTTTTGTTATTTCAGGGAGAACCAAAGGCCCAGAAAGAAACAAAACCAAAAACACCTGTAAGACAATTTTAGAGCTGCTACATATGAAAAGGGTGCTTATGGCATATGCTAACAGCAAATGCTGTGACTAGCCTACCCCTTCACATAGTCTGATCAGAGCATTTGCTGTTTCCACATAACATATGAGCCTCCAACAAAGTAGCATGTGCGCCCAACGAAGACTCAGATCAGCTTGGGCATCTGCCCAGTCTGATCAGAGTCTTTGTTAAGGGTCTAAGCTAGCTCCACGTGGACAGAGATGACACTGACTGGGCGGTTTCTTAGGCTGATCTGAATCTTCGCTGGTTGCACATGCCACTGTTGATTTTGTCGTGTTGCGGCTCATATATGGACCCAGAGGAAAGGACATGCACATAGCAAGGGTTCTTGCTAGACTGTGCAGATTTACAGCCACCTTTTGAGGGATACAGTTCTTGGGCAGTATCATTAGCATCAGTAGAAAAGATGTTATAAGTGGGGATCCTTTAAGATGAAGGGGTGCGCTTACAGGGGGAAGCAGCTCTGCCATTTTCTATTTTGCCTCCCTTCTCATTAGTGGTCAATATTACTAGTCAAACTGTCAGTTATCAAGATGCTTTGCACTCAGGAAAGCATCTTCTAACACAGACTCACCATATGATATACTGCTTAACAAGTTCATGCTGTCACACTACTGAATTGAAAAGTGCAAACTGGATTTCGGAAAAATTGCCAAGGAAATGCTGTCCAGATTGAATGCTGTTACAGTAAAAACGATACTTTTTAAGTTGTAATTTTGGACAAAGCTTTTAGTATTTTGATGTTCAAGAAAAATTGATCAGATCATGTGTAGCCTGATCCTGTCTGTGCTGTCACTAGCTGCATATGTGTCAATTCTTCATTACATTCATTCTTAATTCTTCATTACTTGGTTCTTCATTACAGTACAATATTACATGGATACAAACTTTGTATAATACAATACAAACTTCATATTAAGACTTTTTACAACTGTGGAACATTAGTTGTTTATGGCTATATTATACAGACTAAAGTACAGTTACATACCGATATCCCAACAGACTTTTCCTTTTGTTCAAGGCATTACCAGTAAGATCCTTAACAGATGAAGAGTATGAAGCCATCTTCTCAGCTGCTATTGAATCTGCCTTGGCTATAAATATTGAAGGTTTGTGAAGAATCTGTATATGAGCCACGAAAGAACAAAACCAAGAAAGTTGCCTGTGCATCCAGCAGACTTAGATCAGCCTGGGCATGGAGGTAGCTTAGACACTTAGCTACATTTTAAACATACAGCCCAGGCTGATCTAAGTCTTCCCTGGGAGCACATGCCACTTTGCTTGTTTGGTCATGTTGCGGCTCATGAGCTAGCTCATGCACAAAGGGTGCTTACACAAAAGGCTCAGACCATCCTCGGCAGCACATTCAGAAAAGGTGCTTACATTTTATGCAAACAGCAAAGACTCAGACCAGATTCTGAGTCTTCACTGTGCTCTTAATGTGAGAAGGCAGCTTTACTTCAGTATGTTACTTGCAGTGCAGGTCATTTGGTAAATAAATTAAAAAGCAAACTTTCTTGAGAAGTATAAATAGGCTGTCAGTGCTTAGCTGTAAACATTTTACAGTTTATCTCAGAGCAATCCCTCTAACAGACATTTTTGTCACAACAGCTTCCAGCAAGATGTAATATTGACTAATGGTTCCGGTTGCCTATCCATTCATCATTCCATTGTCTGTACACAGTTGCATAGACCCTAGCATTATATCAGTTCTCTCAAACCATAAAACCTACAGACATCAAACCTAGTGTAAAGTTGCTTCTTAGGATGGTCTCCATGAATGCTGCATTTATTATGCACTGTTGACCTTGTATTTTATGTTCATATTATTGTATCCAAAATTGCTTGGACCCTAGTGCTTAATACTGCTTACCTCCATTTCTCTTTGTAACCATACTACCTATAATCATTAAACTTGGCATAAAGTGACCTCCTGAGCTATTTCTGTTATTTATACCCTTAATTTATATTTTACCCACTGTTGACCTTTTAGATTTGAATTTCAGTTTGGCTACTTACAGGAGTTTTATGATGACTACATCAGTTCTGTTATAGCAAAGCACACTGTGCATACCATAACGGTTGCCATGGTCAGGGAAAAACATATGGAAAATGAGTTTTTTCCAGGTGAGGGAAAAATCAGGGAATTTTGTGGTTGGTCAGGGAAAGGACCTCTGACAGTTTCAATGCAAATTTGCCTATTTTTCAACAAATTACTGCAGCTTTCATGGGAAGCCAATGTTAATGATTTTAGCATTAACATGTAGACTTATGTCGCATCTGCAGACTAACTCTTACTGACTTTGTCAAGGGAGGGGGGGGGGGGGGGGGGTGGTAAGTGGAATTTTCGGTCATCCAAAATACACCAAATTTTCGATTTTTCTTATTTACTGAATTATATTTTGTTAAACACGCTTAAAATAAAGTAAACATTACAACTGCATATAGCATGCACTTATATGTCAATAAAAAGTATGCTAGCCTGATTTTAAGATGCAGTGGGTCTAATTACCCCACCCACTTTTCAGTTTTTCAGCTGTAGACTATCGTTCCCCCCTGTGCCTCAGCTTGCCACTCACATATAGTGTGTATATTGACAGTATACACATACATGCAAAAAGGCTAGCTGAGGCACGGGGGGGGAAAGTATCTTTATAAAACTTTTCCTGAATTCATTACATTTAATTATAAAAACTTGCTTTTTACACCAAATATCTCAGTTTGTGTCTTTAATAACCGAAAAATTGTTTTTGTGCCAATTAGAGGGAGTTCCGAGGAAAACATTTCGGTGGAAATTTCGAAGTATACCAAAAGTTCATTTTTGACCACTTTTATAGGCAAATTTACATTACAACTGTCAGAGGTCCTTTTAGTCCGAGAGCCCGTGGTAGGTTTATTCATGTGGTCGAGGCCAAAAGGTTTGAAGGTGTTTTCTTATGTAAAAAAAGTGTGCTGAATTCAAAAATCAAAGTCTTAAAAAAATCTATTGATGCACAAAGTCGGTATATTCAAAAGATTACACATGGGGTGCCCCAAATCTCGATAGAGCGTCAAAATGGGGGTACTCTTATATTTAGTAATATTTTCAGCCTTGTGCATGCACTGGAATATTAATTTTGATATCGAGCAATACTTCATAGATGTTAAAACAGATCAAATAACAATTTCTACATTTTCTTTGCCATATTATGGGAAGCTCTACTTTCAAAATGAAACACATTGAAAAAAACCACGAAAACTGGTGATTTCAATATTCAACTCATAGGTAGATGAAAATATTGATAAAAACACCGAAAGTAGCAGTAATTATACCCCCGGCAAAATATGTATGTCGAGGGGTAAATTGTTTTTGCCTTTCCATCCGTTCATCTGTCTGTCCATCCGTCTGTCTGTCCATTTGTCCGTCAATCCTTTCGTCCATTAGTTAACATTTGCGTTAAAGTTTTGCGTTAAGTGTATTTTCTTTGCTCTGTTTTCCTGCAAGTCTTTACGGGAACTTGTTCATATGTACTAAGTGTTACCACAGGATGGATATAGATCAGCTTGCATCACCTGGGAGCTGCTGCTGGACTAAGGTCAAGGTCACAGACTTGGGAAATATGTACAGCAGTTACGTTAAATTTGCGTTAAGTTTTTTGCTCAGTTTTCTTGAAAGATTTTACTGGAACTGGTTCATATGTCTATTGTTACCACAAGATAGATACTGATCAGTTTGTTTCACCTGCATACTGCTGCTGGCCAAAGGTTAAGGTCACAGATTAAGAAATTTGTACAAAAGTTGCATTAAATTTTGCGTTTAGACTGATGATTTTGCTTTTGCACTGTTTTCCTGCTAGTCTTTACTGGAACTGAATGAATGAATATGTGTTAAGTGTTACTATAGGATAGATACTGATCAATTTATGTCACCTAAAGACTGCAGCTGACCTAATGTCAAGTCACAGACTTTGAACTTTATATACATAAAATATATCTTTAAAAGTTAGACTTATAAGAGTGTATTCTTTTGCTAATTGCCAAATCTTGGGATGGAACCGTTTGATATGTGACTGGGTCTATTGCTGTGTACGATTGAATGTCTGCCTGTCTGTTTCCTAACATTTTACATTAATGTATTATGTAAAGTTTATTTTCTGTAGGCGGTGGCCCTGGTCGGAGGTATACGTGAGCCCCTTCTTATTGCACTAAGGGGATTTGAAAAACATTTCTAGCCACAAATTATTAGAGTTATTTTTCTTTGGACTTGGCTTCAGTCATTTGGGGAAGAATGACCTCCAAACAAGATAAAGTCTGACAAACTGGCGATATGGCAACCTCTGTTCTTTTATATTATTCGTCGATGCCGTATATTCTTTAAAAGTCATTTTAAATACGTTTCAAATACATTATTACTGTTTAGTTCATTTTTTCAGGTAAATGGTGAAGACAGTGGTACATCCAGGAGGATAATCAGTTGAAAATGAGCTAAATTGGGCCTTGCCAACCGAACTCAAAAGAACAGCGAAGGGTTTCAAAGTGAGCCTGTGCATATGGTCAATCTCAGATGAACGTTTGGTCTGTTGACATACACTATTGGCCTTCACAAAACTTCGGCCAAAGACACAGATCCCTGATTTCTGCGCATTAAAATATCTACCTGATGGTTTCTGTAAAGATACTAATGTTCCCTTAGCGAAGTCCGTGTACATGGTAATATCGTTCCTCTTTTTTCTTTTCATGTAGAAGATGGAAACAACTGACGAGACTAGAGAACCACCAGTAGAGCGTGAGTGCATTATGTATTGCGATTCTAAATAGAAAATAATTGCTCTAGATCTGATGGCCTCACCCAACAGCCAGGACTTGGAATGAACATTGCTTGGGATAATTACGATGAAAGCATTGAAACATTGTCTGGGATCGGTACTCTTCATATATACTCTGTCGGTATATGTTATCAGAATGTTATCAGGATGTTTGCAACTCCAAGTGTCAGATCCCTCAAAAAAAGACATCATTTGATTCATCACTTAAAACAGAGCCTCCGCCATATTGAAAGAAACCTAAGATCAGGTCCTTTGATTTCGAATCAAGACTTCAGCTCAGCCTGAACATATTCTTCAGCTGGAAAGGCGAGACCAAACATGACCTGTATTGTGATCTTTGTTTGATGGTACCCAAAAAGGGACTGTGAAAGGGACTATCTTCTGCATCCAATTTCGTTTAGAATCGCCAATATAATACTCTCATGTTTCACTGTTGCGTAGTTCATTTGTCTGATCAGTTGTTTCCATCTTCTAGCTGAAATGAAAAAGGAAGGAAATTGCAGACGTCCTTGGATATCACCATATATGCGGACTTCGCCGAGAGAACAAGGTTTTTAACCATTAGGTGGCTATTTAAATGCGCATGCATGGCCTTTCACAGCAATCAGGGATCTGTGTCTTTGGCCGAAGTTTTGTGAAGGCCCATAGTGTGTGTATACAGACATCAAAACTACAGATGAGACTGAGCAGAGGCACACGCTCACTTCAAATCCCCTCCCTATTCTTTTATCTTCTCTTGGCAAATCCCCATCAAACTCACATTCAACTGATGTTTCTCCTTCTGTACAACTGCCTCCCTTTTACTTGAAAGAAGAATGAAAACAGAAAGAAAAAATATATTTAGAATGTGTTTAAAATGATGGGATAAAGAATATATGGGCGAACAATATAAAAGTACAGAGGTTGCTATATTGCCAATGTGTCAAACTTTATCTTGCTTCGAACATGTTCTTCCCCAAAAATAATTAAAACAAAGTCATAAATTAACACAAACAATTTGTGATCAGAAGTTGTTTTTCCAGCCCAACTAGAGCAAGTGAGCAAGGGCTAACGTATACCCCCGGTCAGAGCCATCGCCCATAGAAAATAAACTTTGCCTAATACATTAATGCAAAAAAATGTTAACAAACAGACAAGCGCAGACAATCAGTCAAGCCCAACAATAGACCAAGTCACATTTCAAAGGTTCTATTCCAAGATACACTATTCTAAGTAAAACTTTTACAGAGGTATTATATAAAGTTCAAAGTCTTTGACATTAACCTTAGGTCAGCAGCAGCATCAAGGTGACACAAACAGAGCAGTATATTTCCTGCAGTAACACTAAACACATATGTAACAGTTCCAGTAAAGACTTTCAGGAAAACAGTGCAAAAGCAAAGATTTAACACAAGCGTTAACGTAACTGTTTTACAAGTTTCTAAGTCTGTGACCTTGACTCAGGCCGAAAGCAGCATCCAGGTGATGCAAACTGATAAGTATCTATCCTTTAGTAACACTGAGCACATATGGACCAGTTCCAGTCAAACACTTTCAAGAAAACTGAGCAAAAGCAAAAACATAACGCAAATTTTAGCGTAACTGTTTTACAAGTTTCTAAGTCTGTGACCTTGACCTTAGGCCTGTAGAACCTTCCAGGTGATGCAAACTGATCAGTATCCATCCTGAAGTAATACTAAGTTCACATGAACAAGTTTCCACGAATACTGTCAGAAAAAACAGAGCAAAGATAAAACTTAACGCAAACCCTTAACGCAAATGTTAAATAACGGACGATGGGACTGACGGACAAATGGACAGACAGACGGATGGATGGACAGAAGAACGGATGGAAAGGCAAAAACAATTTACCCCTCGACATACTTATTGTGCTGGGGGTATAATAATTGCTACTTTGGGTGTTTTTTATCAATATTTCCATCTACCTATGAGTTGAATATTGAAATCACCAGTTTTCGTGGCTTTTTTTCAATGTGTTTCATTTTGAAAGTAGACCTTTCCATAATATGGCAAAAAAATGTGGAAATTGTTATTTGATTTTTTTAAACATCTATTTAGTATTGCTTGATTTCAAAATTAATATTCCAGTGCATGCAGAAGGCTGAAAATATTACTAAATATAAGGGTACCCCCATTTTAACGTTCTTTTGTGATTTGAGCACCCCATGTGTAATCTTTTGAGTATACCGACTTTGTGCATCAATAGATTTTTTTAAGACTTTCATTTTTGAATTCAGCACACTTTTTTACATAAGAAAACACCTTCAAACCTTTTGGCCTCGACCACATGAATAAACCTACCACGGGCTCTCAGACTATTTGGAAAAGACTTCAAAAGTCAGGGAAAAAACAGGGAATTTGATAATTAGTGGCAATGGCGGTCTTTAGAAAATACATGTATACTTATTCTTAAGGGAAAGTATGTTCTGTCTAGAGAGATGGTCCAGGCACATCTTCCTTTTCATTGGGGGCTACCCATGGGGGGCAAATTCTTGTAAGAACAACTCCCAATGTTCAAGAGATACAATCAGCACTATTAAAGTAAAGAGTAAAAATCAACTTTTGGATCCGTAAAAAGGTATGAAAAACGGTAAAATGTCAAGGAAAAGTCAAGGAATTTTGAAGGGGAGGATGAATGACAACCCTGGCATAGATACATTTGAGTTGAATGGCATTGTTATATTTTGGCTAAATATTTGCAGAAGCTTTAATTTCCAGGTGGATATTGCACATTTACCAGGCTTTTGTAAAGATTCCCCAAGATCCATCAGGTGTTCATTCAGGCATTAAGACTGCACAGATGTAGTGGTTCTCTGAGTCTCCTTATTAGCACATAGTGAAACATAACTTCCTTTGCAGTGCCACTTATTCCTTTTTAGAATGGGAGCCAAAGGCAAGCAGCCCAGTTGTGGTCAAGAAGAAAAAATACAGCATAACTGTTGGCAAAAAGTCAGATCCGAAGTCAACAAAAGCCTCTAGTTCACAAGAGTCAGACCATGGTGGTGAAACTGTTACTGCTGAAAATCAGGATGATCCTGTAGAGGAAGGAGAATGTGATTCTGGTAAATAGTAGTAGTCCTTCACAAGACTTAGTGTGATATCCTCTTAGTCCCATATAGTAATCATCAGCTGCTTCAGCATAAAGTGTTTGTTACATGTTAGGGTGACAAGGAATACATCCAGGTTTTCTGTCATTTAAACAAAGGGAAACAACTCTTGTGGCTTCCTGTTTGCTTTCCTGGAAAGGGAAGTCCTAACAAACTGGGGTAAACTCTTACAGGGGAGTAAATTCTTCCCTATAAGAGTTGACCCCATTTTGTTGGCACTTCCCTTTCCAGGAAAGCAAACAGGAAGTCAGTGAGTAAATTCTTTTCTCTAAGTGTTGACTCCCCGATTGGGGAGGGCAATGAAATCAAAGGGGAAGAGTTGCTGCTCATGAATATGCATGCATCTATCTTAATCATTTGTGAAGCACATATGAATAATGAAGATACAGCTCAGTTTGTGCCTCAGCATTTGAGGTAAATCTGAGCACTTCCTAAGGAAGCAGCTGATATTTTCGCATTTGCCTCCTTTCTCTATAGGGCTCAATTATTAAAGGAAAGTACTTGCTTATCTAGAATTAAAACCCATTTTGGAAGAGATTTCTCATCCAGGGAAGTGAAGTCTCTAGCTTCCCTGGTAACAAAAGGTCACCAGTAAACAATTCTGATCTGATCTGACCTTAAATGAAAAAATGAAGATTGCTCCTAGTTATTGCACATGCATGAAGTCTCCTTACGCATGCATGTAAGTTTTTCATGCTAGAAGGTAAATTATTAGGCATTGATCAACTGTAACAGTCCTAAATTCTCTTGGTTAAGAAGATCAATCATTATTTGAGCCTCAACACAACAAAACCAATAAAGTGGCAGGTGCGCCCAGCAAACATTCAGATCAGCCTAGGCATCTTCCCAGTTTGATCAGTCTTCGCTGTCACTTAAAAGGTAGCAAAGATGCCCAGGCTGATCTCAGTATTCGCTGGGCCCACATCCACATTGTTGGTTTTGTAGTGTCACAGCCCATTTGATGAAGTACAAAGACCACCTTTGACTGAAGTAACATTTTTATTACTATAATTAGACTGTAACTAGTTTTCTAAATTGATGCATTCAGGGCCTATTTAAATGTTTATAAAATTTGGACTGTTGAAGGACCTACAGAGACAGCTGTTTCCATGGAGGTTAATGACAGACAGGATGATGATAACGATCACAATGATGATATTCCTGATGATGATGAAGCCATTAATGGACATGACGTAGATGAAAATAACAATGACATTGTTAATAATGATGGGCAACATGAGGAACAGGACAATGAAAGGTACAGAGCTGACAGTCACAGAGCTCCAGATAAATAATATTAGCCGTGACATGACAAAACCAGAAAAGTGGCATATGCACCCAGTGAAGATACAGATCAACCTCAACAGCGGCTCAGTCTGATCCAAGTCTTTGCTGTGTGCTTAAAAGGTACCTAAGGGTCTAAGCCAGCTCCATGCAGACTGGGAAGACTCTGATCAGACTAGGCAGATGCCCAGGCTGACCTGAGTCTTCACTGGGTGCACATGCCGTTTTGTTGATTATGTTGTGTCACAGCTCATTTTATGGAGATAGCAATTTTGATTTTTCATATTTCTCTACAGCATCAATGGAAGTAAGATCATATTATAATCACCCTAGCAGAGTCAATATGACCCCTATTCTTTTCCCACAGAATCAAACACTCACATAGTCTGATCCCAAAATTCTTTACTTTGATTTATATATATATCTGAGGATCCTAATATCTTACCTAGGAGAAGACAAATATAGGCTTAGCCTACTTCCAGTCCTTTGACTCATATATATATATGTTTTCAAGAAGTTTCTAATAAATAAATTTAAAAAAAGATGGTTCAGGTCACATTTTGATATATCCTGGTATTAGCATAAACCAAAACCATCTTGTGCAATCCATGCTGTCCAGCCGGAGTCTGTTCATTTTACTATTACAGTGTGAAGACCAAATAAGCCATGACACGACAAAACCAGCAAAGTGGCATGTGGGCCTAGCAGGGACTACGATCAGCCTGGGTATCTGCCCAGTCTGTTCAGTGCCTTTGCTGCCCTCATGGAGTTAGTATAGACCCTTAGCTTCCCTCTTTAAGTGCACAGCAAAGACAGATAAGACTGGGTGGATGCCAGGTCAGGCCAAAGTTGGGGAATTTTATTGTTGATCAGTGAAATTTGGAAAGGACTTGAAAAGTCAGGGAATTGAAGATTCAGAAAATATGCTTTAATATTCTGTTCAAGATGAAAAGATGTACTTTCTAGAAATATAGACCAGTCAGGTATCCTTCCTCCTTTACGAGTAACCCCCAGTATTCAACATGATACAATATGCGCTTGAAAAATCAACATTATGGATCTATAAAAAAGGTGTGGAAAAGTGTAAATTGTTAGGGAAAAAACAGGGAAAAGTCTGGGATTTTTTGTAAGTGGAGGATAAGTGGCAACCCTGTAGCAGTGTATCTTAACATCTTAATACAAATGCTGTCACATGTCAGCTTATATATATAGGCAAACAGCAAATCGGTGATCAGACTGTTTGGGCTTTCATTGTTCCCTTTTCAGCTAGCTGCATCAGAGAGAAAATTACTTTAAGCCTGGTCATTCTGCAGCTGTTCTTATCTAGATAATTTTGGCTCCTTAAGTTCTTGCTGAACACAACTGATTGGACTGCAGCTGTGCAGACTGAACTGGTATTCTTAAGGATTTTATGCATTTTTCTTATTGCATGGTTCATACATTGATAAAAGATTTTAGATATGGAGGAGTTGTAATTCGTTTATTGTTTTTCCCTTAGTGTTGACCTAGTTCAACATGAAAATGAGAGAACCCCAGAAGGGAGTGAGGTGAACTATGAAACCACATCTGCCCCAGTACCAGCCCCTGCCTGTGCTTCACCACCAGTTAAGAAGAAAAAGATCTCTGGTGCTAGGAAAAAACAGAAACTGGAACCAAAGTCACTTTCCTTTGAACATAGAGAAGGTACTGTGAAGCCAAAAGGTGTTTTGAGTTTATATTTTCATAATTTTGCAAGGTGTCTTGCTCTAGAATTTAAAACACTTTGTGAATAAAAATAAGGCCAATACTTATTCTGAAATCAGTTTATTCACAGGAGATTACACTAGGAATTAATCCTTATATTAAAATTTATTGCTTTACAGAATATTATTCTTTCTGATAAAGAAATAAATGGTTGAAATTGACTATGTCTTGATACAATTGCATGTTTATTGTCATGTTGAATGGATGCACCTCTGTATTTTTCTGCCATTTTTGAAAATGGAAAAAAATATGAGTTTCTGTTTAGTTTCCTGGAATGTAATACCATTTCAGAAAGGGGGCTTTCCTAAATGGGAAGAATTTGCTCCTTGAGGGAGCAAATTCTTACCTTCAGGAGAAGTCCTCATTGAAAATGGGCTTTCTCTAAAAGGAATGTATTTGCTCCTTGAGGGAGCAAGAGAAGAATTCAGTCCTTGAGGGACAGATTCTTTCCTTATTGTCTCCTTGAGCGGGCAAATTCTTACCTTCAAGAGAAGCCCTCATTGAAGATGGAGCTTTTTTGAAAGGAAATAATGTGCTCCTTGAGGGAGCAAATTCAGTGTGCTCCTTGAGGGAGCAAATTGTTCCCTTCAAGAGAAGCAGAAACAATTGTTTCATGGTAAAAATTCCTGGAAGTGTTTTCATTCGACTTAACAGATCATAAAGCTGAGAAGGAAGGTAATGAACCTAACACAGAGGAACAAGGTAAAGAAGTGGAAAAAGAAAAGAAACATGAGAAATCTTCTGTACATAAAGAGAAGAAAACTGAGAAACCCTCTTTCAGCAAGGAGAAACCAAAAGGTGCAGCAAAATTTTTGTTGTCTTTCTTAATGGAAAAATCACGTGGATAGATAGACTTTTGTTATTACCTTCTCAAAGTTTGTCAAAGGCAAACATTGTTTGAATGTAAAGGAAGAGCTATTATCAATGGGTCATATTAAGACTATTTTTCAAAGGAATGCACAGCAAATTAACATCGGCTGCTTATATGCCGTATATTCCTTGGAAGTTTAGACCATGTAGAGAGCCCTGATATGATAGCACTATAACCAACAAAGTGTTAGCAGCTTTGTAATGAGGCTGTGTTGTAGTTTCAATAATTCATAAGTTGTTGAAAACTATTGACACACTCCAAGATGCGGTCACACTGCTCCTAAGTTGTTATCCCCCGCCAAAGGCGGTGGGATATAGTTTTCTCCATGTCTGTCCGTCCGTCTTTCTGTCCGTACGTCCATCCGGAGCCATTTCTAAGTAGCCATTGAACAGAATCTCATGAAACTTACAATAAATGTATATCACTATAAGGCGCTGATGCACGTGAAGTTTCGTCATACTGTCTTCAGTAGTGCATGAGTTATTGCCCTTGAATTGCTTTCAAAATGGTAAAATGAGCCATAAATTAGTAACCAATTATCAGAATTTCATGAAACTTAAAATAAATGTGTATCACCATTAAACAGTTTTGCACATACAGTTTTGTTAGAATGACATCAGTAGTGCATGTCTTATTGCCCCTGAATCAATTTAAAATCAATGAACTTAGCCACAACTAAGTAATCAATGAATGGAATTCTATGAAACTTACAATAAATATGTATTATTATAACAGGGTGATGCAAGTTAAGTTTTGTTGGCCTTGCCTCAGTAATGCATGAGTAAATGCCCTTGAATTGCTTTAAAATAGACAAATTGAGTCATAACTAAATAACCAATGAACGGAATTTCACGAAACTTTAAACAATTATTTTTCTTTATAACATGACAGAGCATGTCAAGTTTTGTCATGATAACATCAGTAATGCATGAGTTACTGCCCTTGATTTGATTTAAATACACTAATTAGCCATAACTAAGTTGCCAATGAACAAAATTTCTTGATACTGGATATAAATATATATCATCACAGTGAGATGATGCTGAAGGAAGTTGTTTAGAATGGCCTCACTTATACATGGGTTATTGCCTCGTTTATTTCAAGTCCACAGCTTCAATCATAACTAAGTAACCAGTGAACAAAATTTTATCAAACTGAAATAAGCCATAAACATAATCAGCCATTTCGGCGGGGGGTATAAATTCAATGAATTTACTTGTTTAATCTGTCAGTTCCCATTGCAGTCAGAGGCGGCTTTGTCTGCAAATTGGGGTTGATTTAGTAGTACCTTTTATACAGACTGCAGGTCTGTATACAAGATACGACTAAGTCTGATTACACTTTTTGGCTGTTTAGACCTACAGTCTGCATAAGCCTAAACAGCCAGATATTGTGATCAGACTTATGAATGCTTTTGATATGCAGTCTGCAAATCTGTAGGTTTCCAATTGGAAAAGAGTTAATTTAGAATGCCTTCTTTTAATAGTAGTTAAGATAATTTGAGTATTAATCAGTCTGATTATATGTGCTTTACACATATACAGCTTCCATGGGCTAAGAAGCATCCAGAATTTCTCAATGTTAACTAATACTCTTAATATATACTGAACAAAAAAAGAAACGTTACATGCACATTCAATGCACGTTGTCTTTGAACTGAATTAAGACTTTTCCAATTTTATTTTATATGTAACTGCCAAAAAGTATCCGTATTTAAGAAAATGAATATCACAACATAAGCTGCAAGATTAATGTCTCCAGATCAGTTTGATTCAATAAGGGGTCAGAATTTGAAATTGCTGTTTTAAGGTGCCTTTTGAAGACCCGTGTTTCGCTCAAGTTGTCAGCTCATGTGAGCAAGTCACTTCCGAGACGTTTATCAGGCATTAGTTGTTACGAAAACGGTCCCATCGCCGCTTCCAAAGGGTCGATCAGTTAAGCACAAGGCTTGAAATATCGCTTTTCATGACACTTGACTCTGACTTTCATGTTATGCACTGAAACTCCCATAGACAATGCAAGGTGATATACCACGGACAATTAACCAGTTTGATCAAACTTTTTCATCATGAACCATTGTCTGGAAGAGCTGGAATAAGATCCATGAATTAAACTTGAAAATTTTATTAAAATGTACTGGTAAATCGGAGTAAATGATTTGCTATATTTTTAATTGCAAGGGAGGCAATTTCAAAGACACATTATCTTTAACATCTTATTTCTTTTAAATGCTGGTTAAGTGTCATACGGTTCATAGGGTTTCTTATTGGCGGTTACAAGGCAAATCCGAAAGTGCAAAAATGTAAGCCTTTGCGCATGCCCATCGAGCGTCTCACATGTTCAATGGTATTTTCAGTCAAAGTGGAATAATTCTGTAACAATTTATGCAAATTGCAAACCGATTAGTTCATAAGGCTGTCTGACGTCTGACACGTGGGAGAATAACGTATCATTATTCGAAAATTGTGTTCTTTAGCTTAAAATTCATGAATTATCTATGTAACGTTTCTTTTTTTGTTCAGTATAGTTACGTTAAGATCAGAATCTGGAGTTTGAACTATTTTTCAGCCATTTGCTGTATTAGCATATAAGGTTAAACAAAAATTCGTATCTAGTAGTATGAGGCATGTTTAGAAATACCTTGTGTGTAATACCATAGGTGCATCTGTCACAGAAAAGATAAAACAATTAAAACAGATGCGGAGAGAACATGAAAAGCCAAGAAAGAATAAAAAAGTTGATGAAAGTGAACAAGTAAAGAAAGACAAGCAGGAAAATGTCAAGGAGCAGGTGAAAGTAAGAAAGCCAGGAAAGCAGCTGAACAAGAAAGCAATGATGTTGCAAAGAAAAGTTGCAAGTGAAGGTATTGTGTAGTTTTGTTTAGTTTTGTTCGGAGTTATCATGGCTTACTACTGACTATCAGTTTGACTTCAGCATGGCGGCAAACTGATTGTCAGCAGTAAGCCGTGATTACTCCATAGTTGGTTCCTAGCACATTGTAAGAAAATTCCTTGCAGATATTGTCAAAAAATGAAATTATCAAGAACAATACTTCAGCCTCAAGAAATGAAAAATAGATACGAGCTGTAACTGTTACATTTGGTGTCTGTCTGCAAAGAAAATAAGAGACATGTCCTAAAAAAAAAATTGTGCGTTTCAGGTTACATGAAATTTTAAAATAGGGACGGTAGGTTGTAAAATATTTTTATTTTGTTAAAAGTTTTTACATGGGGATGATAGAGAAAAACAATATAACCGAACAGGGAAATCCCTTTGAAATCCCATAAAAATGCTTAAAATTTTAGGGTCTGGGCAAAATATTAGGCATGGTTGGGTAACCTGAAACACACAAGTTTTATTTTAGGCCTTACTAGAAGATAAATCTTTTCTGTTAATGATGCTGTCAGTATTCTAGACTGAAAGAGACTTTCAGTTGACTTACTGTGTTTAATTCACAGTTTTTGTCCTCAATTAAAGCAAGTTTCAGATATCAAATTTAGTATTTCATGCATTTCTAGTTTCACAGATCAGATTTGTTTCATATGTTGGTTCCTTTTGACATCCTTGGTCCATCTCAGTCAGTATATTAAAACCTTTTCAGGAACATGGGTACAGTGCTGTAATTCTAGTTGCTTGAAATGGCGCTATCTACCAGACATAAGTGACCCCTCCAAGGTTCCAGAGCGATGGGTCTGTAATATGAACACTAGTATGTATAACTTCCAGTCTAATTCCTGTGTTTCAATTTTATGTTCTGCAAAGATCAGATCATGTTTTTCTTTTTTCTAAACTATGTTTACAATCCTGTTTAACTCCTTTTAGGGCCAATGAACACACTGATTTCTCAAAGTTTGCTTAATCAGTGGCTAAAATGTCTTGAATCTTAATCTGATTTAAATCTATGGGAGAAAATAATCAACAATGAGCAAGTCCATGTAGGATAGGAAGTTGCACTTAAGAATTCAGAATTGCATCAAAGTGAGATTTTCTTGCCCTGCAGGGAGTCTCTCAATGAATTCTTGTAATTATTCATGTGCTTAAGGTGTATTGGTATACCTCCAAGCTTCCATGGCAAGTTTTAAACTGGAGAACAACATTTATGATTTTCTGATTGTTTACTTGGAAGACAAAGTCCTTCTAAAAAGGGAGATATCACTGGGTGGTTGCTTAGTCCCGGTGGGCGATGATTTTTTCTGACAATCGTCAACGATTTTTTCTGACAACAGTCCCGGATTTTTTCCAAATCGTCAATGATTTTTTCTCCGTGACGTCATAACAGAAAACTGGTGCGACAAAATTGCGAGTTTAGTCGATTAAAACATTTATTTACAAATCCTATGCTTATTCTTGGTAGAGATTAGGCAAATTAGATAAAATACACATGTTTAACGTGGTCAACAGATAAAAGATACCTGGAAATTTTTGTTGAGGGTACATCTTGAAGAACTGTCCTCTATGTCTATGTCTGCGAAGTTTACCATAGGGTAACGTTAGTTTTAATCATAAATCGGTGTTGGGAAAATGTCCCATTATTTTTTTGACACTTTACAATAATATAAAAGGCCTGTAAGCCCATTTTCATTTTTCATAGGTCCCGGATTTTTTCCTACAAGTCCCGGATTTGCTCCTACAATAGATTTAAAGTGCCTGATTTTTTCTGACAACGCAAACCACAAAATGAGTACTTGTTATGATACGCTATTGCGCATATATTGAACAGCAAGATCAAAAAATGCTTCAAACTTAATTTTGGTGCATAAATGGATGACAAAATATTTGTCGGTCATCAAAAGACCAGCCTTTCCATTGTATGCACCATGTAGCCCATTCTATTGCTTCAAACTTGGTTGTAAATTTGAGTGCCGCCACGGTCAGGCTATTTGTATCTCTTATGAGGCATAGTAAATTTACATTGTTTCTCCAGACTTGTGTGTGCATGCATGCATGCGTGCGTACGTGTGTATGTGTGTGATTAATATCAATATTTCCTTTTGTACTATCTTTGGTGTACAGTGCTTGCCATTTCCTCACAATCCTCACCATAGCATAGTGTATGTGAGGCTTGAAAATGCACAGGTCCAGCCGGTTCTACGCTTGAGGGACTGAACTTTTTACATACTACACATCAACACCAGAACAGAAATGTTTAAACCAAAATGTTCTGAAAGCCAATCCTTTGAAAGCAAGGGATACGTAAAAAGAATAAATGAAAATAACATACTCGGTTCCGTTGCAGCCGCCGGGCCGCGTAGCGCAATCGGTAGGGCACCTGACTTATAAGTCAGAGGTCCTAGGTTCGAAACCCGGTCTGGCCACATACTTTCGTTTCTCCCTCCGCTGATTCAAGAAGGGCAGTTGTCAGTTTCTGGCGAAAGTATGTGCACTTAGTACTTGTTAACCGCTTAGGAGGTCTAAGCCTGCCCAGGAATAGTGTGGTTAGGTTAACTGACCGTCCCGACATGACCATAGCTGTTTACCGTGGACGTTAAGCATCAACTCAATCAATCAATCAAATCAATTGCAGCCATGTCCCTACCATGAGCTAATCTCTTTTAAAATTTGTCGAAATGAAATCAATGATTCCAAAGGACCAGAAATTATATAATCTGCACAATGATTGGGCACGGTGAGATATTTAATGGCCATTACACGCCTTCTAACGCCTGTTTCAGTGACGTTTCTATTTGTTTGAGAAAATCTGAAGTTTCTGTTTTAAGAATTTCAGTATGTAATGCCATTGAAAAATTGATGGAGCGTAATAAACAGTGTTTGCCATACTCCCATACAAATGATACTAGCTATTGTGGAATTACAAACTCTTGGCAGAATGACGTCTAGATGACGTCACTCTGGCATGATTTTGAACTCCTAGTTACTATGGTAACAGATATATGACGTCATTGTTATAAATTGTTTGCCATGATCCATCAATTTTTCAATGGCATTGCATACGGAAATTATTTCAACAGACTTCAGATTTTCTCAGACAAATAATTATTATCAAGGTACCGGTATTCCGTTCCGTGTTATACATGTAATGTGCAACACCAGCCATGTCCCTAGCAGCGGCTCGGCCACTCTATTTTCAGAATGACTTAAAATGAAACAAATGTTTCCAAAATGACCAGAAAATTATATAATCTGCCCTATGGTGAAGTTTGGCGAGACGTTTTTCGGCCGCCACACAGCACTTATAGCACTATGATGGAGTACGGGGGAACTTTTAATAGTCGCACGGCACCTCCAGCTTCATATGAAGTTAAATAAGATTTGAAAAGAAAAATGGAACACTTCCAAAAAATGAAAATAGCAGACTCGGTGTAATCTTCACTTGAAGAGAAGATTCAAGTTTGAAAAAAATGACTTCTGTTGTAATGTCTTTTACGTATTCCTTACTTCCAAAGGGTTCATAGTTTCGATTTTGTCATCATTTGCATGATGAAGGCAAAAACAGTAAATGCAAATACTGTCTCAAGTCATTTCCTGATGCCACTACGACCCTTCGACATTGTGTTGAAAAACATCCAAACGAAAAACTTTGTCTTCTGTGGCCGCTTTGTAATGCAGAAGGGAACCTAATAAAATATCAAGGAAGAGTATTTGATGTGTTAGGCAGTTCTGTCCAAAAAATTCGAAGAATTAACACACCTACAAAATCTGGTCATAAACAGTTATTTACTGAGCACGACAATGAAATACATAGTGAAGCACGGGGCTAACACCAATTTCCCACGCCTGTGCTGTCAACAGAGCCAGTCAGTTTCTATACATGCTAAAGTGGTTGTCGACCGAGACAGTCGACAGAAGTATCATTCGGTCGACAACCACCTCATTATCATATACATGTGTCATCTACCATAACTGGTACTGCTTACTACTTCCTTCTCTGTCGCGAGCAACTTCCTTTGGGCATCTTCAAATGGCGTCTTTGTACGGTTCGGTCGACAGCACAGGTAAGCAAATTGGTATTACCCCCATGTATACTCGAAAAGTAATCAACTGTGTATAAATGTGCACAAACAAAATTTTACCTGGAAATTATCTGGCAAATCGAAGAACATAGTGGAAACACGTGGGTGGGAGAAGATCTCCTGACTTTGATTTTGCGTAGTTTATGACGCCACATCAGAGATCTCGTGACGTCCAAGGTCACAGTGACGTCAGACTATCTAATGCTGGCATTTCAGTCAATGTAGTTTATTCAAACAGCAATTAGGTTATATAATGGATTCACGAGTATGAGTAGGCCTATGGCCGTATTTAAGGATGTAGGGCCTACTAAATCAATGAATTTGCTAATAGGGCCTCCACTCCAAACTTTTTATGATTTGATGGGAACTCTTTGGTTTTGCTTTTGTTAGACACTTCCACACCATCCTCTAGGGGCAAACAGCGTTTACACCCGATATCATACCACTAAACACGCTGAGCAACAGCAGCCCAGGTAACTCAGTAGGTTAAGCGCTGGCCTGCTGATCTAGCGGTCTCTGGTTCGATACCTGCTAAAGGCGGAAATCTGTACATCGTAAACGGGATTCCACTGCACATAGCTTTTCATTATCCCCCTACCGTCGTCTTTATCTGACTGAAATACTTTGAAAGGTTAATTCTCTGGCGCCAGCAATATCAACTTGGAACAATCTGATCACTGTAATTATAAAGTATAAGGCACTGTAGTTATTAAGCATAAAAGATAAAAAAAAATCCTTTCTTTCTGTCGTTTAATGAATTTTTTCACTCATGAACACCTGTAGTGATAGTTTTCCTTGATGCATACCACGGCATACATGTCAGTAATGCTTCTGATGTTCAATCGGCGAAATAAAATTAGATCACACACTAAAAAATGTAATTGCTGAGTCTATAATCCGAGTTTTGGGTCTCTGAAATGCAATATATGTGGTAGGAAAAAATCCGGGACACTGTAGGAAAAAATCCGGGACATTAAATTCGTTGTAGGAGCAAATCCTTGACATTTGCTGTAATTTTCGTCCTTGGTTTGCAGAGGTTATTTCACAGAAAAAAATGTGACAAACGACTAAATGCGCTCATAAAATGCTTCAGAAAACAGCCTGTTTGCAAAAGATCAGGAGAAAAAAATTGAAAATAAGTTTGTTCACTTACCCTTTGCTTCGTCACGCTTACGAGACACTAATTGTCAGAAAAAATCGTTGACGATTGTCAGAAAAAATCATCGCTCACCGGGACTAAGCAACCACCCAGTGGATATAGGGTTTACACAAATTTACTCCTAGAGGAGCAAATCCTTTCCTTTGATACTTGGCCCCAATTAGGGAAGTTGGCAAGTATTGAAATTGCAGAGTTGCTTTCCCGTAAATGTTCTCATTCACCTTAAGAACAGTTGCATATGAAAAGGGTAACAAATGCCTCTAGGTCAAAGTTTAGGGTTGCCATGGTCAGGGAAAATCTTTTGGAAAATGACTTTTTTTCCTGGTCTGGGAAAAGGCAGGAAATTTTGTGGTTGTTCAGGGAAAATATGGAAATTACTTTTAAAGTCAGGGAATATGAAAATTAATGGCTGTGACAGTCTTCAATAAGATGTACTTTCTAGCCACTTCTGCCTCCTAATTTGGGGCTACTCTTAAAAAAAAAGAATTTGCTTCTTGCAGGAAGCAATTTTTTTTTTCCTTTGAGAGTGGCCCCAACAGTCAATGTAATACAAATAGCACTGTAAAATGAATTTACAAATGCCAGGGTGCCCACTGGTCAGGGACATTTCGGAGAATTTTGAATTTTCTTCAAGGCAGGGTTTTCCCAGACTCAAGATTGAGAGTCTCAGACCCCCAAAATGGTGTCTGGGACTCCCAGAAAAGAAATCTGTGCATTCACTGGGACTCTCAAAACAAAATCCCAATTCAAAGTGATGAAGTCCTATAAAAATTATATTATTCTTGGCACAATACAAAGTAATGATCTTCAAAATAAAGTATTTATGAAATTCTGATATTCAATTTGGACATTTTATAACATTTTTCAGAGTACAGGACCCTTTACTTTTGGCACTGGACTCTTAAAAAATTGGTATGTGGGTCCCAAAAACTCCTTAAATACAAGGCCGAGGGAAAACCCTGCTTCAAGGTCATGTAAAAGTCATGGAATTTTGAAAAATGGTCAGGCACATCCTAAAACACTAAAGAATCAGGGAAAAGTTAGGGTATTTTATACTTTTCGGACGAAAAAATACGAATTTTTAGCTCGCCTGAACAAAAGTTCAGGAAGAGCTATTGTTGTCATCCAGGCGTCAGCATCTGCGTCGGCGTCCGGATTGGATGTTTTAGTTAAAGTTTTTCACAGACCTATATCTCCTGAACCCATGGATGGATTCTTGTAAAACTTGCACTGTAGTTAGATATTGGTCCAAAGTTTTTCAGGGTGCCACCCCAACCCCACTCAGTGACCTTGATGTCAAGGTCATGGACTTAGAAAATTGGAGTGTTTTTGGACTGGATGTTTTGGTTAAAAATTTTTAAAGCCCTATATCTCCTTAACTCATGGATGGATTCTTTTGATACTTGCCCAGTAGTTAAATATTGGTCCAAAGTTTTCCAGGGTTCCATCCCCACCCCACTCAGTGACCTTGATGTCAAGGTCATGGACTTAGAAAATTGTCTTTTTATCAATTGAATGTTTTGGTTGAAGTTTTTTAAAAACCCATATCTCCTGAACCCTTGGATGGATCCTTTTGATACAGTAGAACTTCAATGGCTCGAACCCTGATGGCTCATTTACCTTGACTTGCTAGAACTCATTTTTGGGTCCCTTGAGTTCAGTTTATATAGAAACTAACCCTGGATGGCTGGAACTACCTTTGGCTGGAAGTAATTTTCATGGTTCCAAGCCTATTCAAGCCATTGAAGTTCTACTGTATTTGCATTGTAGTTAGATATTAGTCGAAAGTTTTACAGAGTACTACCCCAACCCCGCTCAGTGACCTTGGTGTCAAGGTCATGGACTTAGGAAATTTTGGGGTTTATTAAAGATTGCATGCTGATTCATAATGCTTGGCATAGATTTAGTTTACACTTGAACTGATGTTAGACACTTGTTTGAGTTTTTACAAAACACTATATACTTACCCCACTGGATGACCTTGAAGTCAAGGTCATCAACTTAGAATTTTGTCTTAAAGATTTTGGTTTAAGTTTTATATTTATGAAGACATAATTTCATAGTGCCACAGTGGAGTCAGTTGATACTAATACTTGGACTGATGTTAGATAATGGTTCAGGGTTTTGATACATCCTGCCTCCCCCTCTACCCCTCAGTTCTTTTACCTCAAGAATTTCATGTGGATTTTTTTTTTATTTTAATCTTATTTTAAGTCTTGTTTCTGAGATAGCTTATGTTTATCAGGGCTCGGGGAAACCGGATTTTTTCGGTCCCAGACCGAAATTCAGAAATTCGGACCGATTGGAAACAGCCCAAAGCCCCAAAAAAATCGGTCCCATATTGGCCCAATACTTAGGATATTTTCTTTGATTCTGTCAGATATTTCTTTGTCGCGGATGTTTCGGCTATTTTCGTCGATGTTTACGGCACTGCATTAAAAGTTAATTGGGTTGTTTACTATCAATTTAATCAACAACGTGTCAAAAGTTATCACAGATAATCACAGAGCTCTCCGATTGTCTTGCCAAGGTGTGAACATGTTTTTAGAAGACTTCGATAATTAGCGCATGTCACGTGTCACCAATCTCAGGTCACCTCATATACACAATACACAGGCCGACGCTCGGGGAAACAAGGCTGTGTAAAGTAGTCAGTGATTACTTCCAAAGAAAGCATTATAAAAGACGTTTACATGCGAAAAAAACAACAACAACAAAGCTTAAACCTGATTTGATTATCTGTAGGCTTGTTATTGTTTTTAGGCGACGTCAGTACTCGCGCAAATAAGTATTTTTTTATTCGTCCGAAGGTACCTTTTTGAAAGAAAAAACATATTTCACGGGCAAGGGAATTAACTCGAATGAAAACTCGAATAAAAATATTGTTTACCAGCTCAATAGTTTTTGACCCATACGAACCGGCGGCAAGACGAATCATACGGTTCCGGCATGGCTACTTTCGCTTTCTTTTTCTGTATTTTAAAGCACATGTTTCACAATAAGTTAGATTGCTACTTCAGCGCTGATTTTCTTTGTGTCAGGTAAGCAGCAAACATGTCTATCTAGGGCTAAACAAGCGCTACGAACATGTAAACATGGGTTTTTTCATTAGTGGGTGGGGGTATTCAGCGAAGATCGTTGCACCCGCATAGTGAAGTTAGGTGATGACGTCATCGGCCGGACCGATTCAATTTTCAATATTTCCCGAGCCCTGATGTTTATATATGTGTTGTCATGATGGACATGCTTGCTTTGAAGTTTTATGCATAGCAAGCCACACCACCATAGCGACTGTGCGATGGGAAAGCACCAGGTCAGGCAAGCTATGCTGTCAAGCGACAGCTCTTGTTGATGGATAAAGTGTCTGTTGATATTTCTATATTGTGCATTTAACATAACTGCTTTTCTGGAACAAATGGTTTAGCCCAATATGTATTGTTGCAAAGCTTTGAAATATATCTGCTGCTTTGCTGATTTTTCTGCATCCCAAAACAGGTACTGCACGGGCAAACCTTAGGGCTGAAGTGGAAGGTCAAGACGGTTAAATGATGACAGTTGGGACAGGGAAATAGAGAATACCATGTTAGTGTCTTTTGATATCAAGTTTATCAGGCGAGACCAGAAACAGCGTAGGAATGGCGAGGCTTGCCGAGCCAGTCCGACATGTTTCTGGTCGAGCCTGATAAACTTGATATCAAAAGACACTTACATGGTTTTCTATTTATCTTGCATCATTAGAAGATTTTAAGGCGTAAAGAGAGTCAAACAAATGAAAATCAAACACAGTTTTGTTCGAACTTGCTGACCTCGCGAATGTATTATGACGTAAGTCAGTGACGTCATTTAACCAATCGAACGTTGTCATCGTGGCCAACATCAGTATTTAGCCAGTTGTCTTCAGAGATCGCTTCTAAAGGCATGACCTGATAACATTCGCGCAAGCGCAGTTCTGCAGTGACATGATATCACATCATGTTATCATACCCCTGTTATCTGGTGAATTTTGCAGCAGATGCATGATAAAAATGGACTTTGGTCAGGGAAAAGTTAGGTAACTTTGTTTCCAACGAAGAGTGGGCATTCTGAATGCGTTAAAAGGACACGGAAAACAGTAAAATATCAGGCAAAAATAAGGGAAAAGTTGAGGAATTTTGAAGTGGAGGATATGTTGCAACACTGTATTATTCACCATGAAACTGGTTTTCTGACAGTTTATGTCATATATGCAAAAACAAAAAGTTTGTTTAGAAGTTATTGCTATTGAATTTTAACTACAGGAGAGCAGTACAACAGCTGTGACAAAGCAGAGGAGAAATATGATGAAAGCGAACACATTTACACTAAGTTCACAGAAGGATCTGTAGTTTGGGCAAAAATGACAGGCTATCCATGGTAAGAGAATGGTTCTGTTGCAGTTATTAAGGGCAGTAGAAACCTTTATCTTTTAAGGGCAGTTTCAATTGACCATGACAAAGAGAGGGGGTGCAGGGTGGGGTGAGGGAAAGATTAGGTGAGGGAGGATATATAATTCAGGCTTAAAAGCTTACAAGAGAAATATTCTTCATTTGGTCTAAAAGAGAAATTTTACATTTGTATAAGGTTAAGAGTTTATATATATAGCTGGTTTAATCTATTACTTGGGATTCTTTTTTCTCGCCATTTATTCCATGAGATTTTGAGCAAAAATTACAAGTCTCTCAAAATCTCATCTAAAAATGAGGGCCACATGACAAAACCAACAAAGTGGCATATGCACCATGCAAAGACTCAGATCAGCTTAGGCATTCGCCCAGTCGCAACAGAACCTTTGCTGTTCACTTAAAGGGTAGCTAAGGGTCTAAGCTACCTATCCCCAGTCTGATCTGAGTCTTTGCTGGGTGCACATGCCACTTTGTTGGTTTTATCGTGTCGCAGCTCAACTGATCCCTAATATTTCAGGTGGCCAGCAATGGTAGAAATAGACCCTGATGCAGAAACTTATTTTGATGCCAAAGAAGCAGACTCCATGATTCCTGTACGTATACTGAGAATATGAATGTAGGCCTTATTTCCATGATTGTCTGTTTATAAGGTAAACAGATCACATGACATAACCGCCCGATGGAAATAAAGGCTTTCCTTACTTTAAAAGGAGCCCCACTGTGAAAAAAATGGGGGCAAATAAATCCAGGTCTGATAGTTCTCCCTTGAACATTTATCCACTACTCGTCATATGCCTATTTCCTAACAAACACACCCTGCAAATAATAATGAACAGGAAAAATCTTTTTGTCGCACCTGCTTTAGCAAGGTGCGATATAGGCGTCCGGTTTTCCGTCCGTCTGTCAGTCCGTCCGTCCGTCCGTCCGTCCGTCCGTCCGTCCGTCCACAATTTAGGTCGACCCTAGCATTTTAGTCCATTCAAAAGACTTATTCTCTGAAACCACTGCACCCTTGGTTCTCAAATTTCACATGCAGCATGATCAGACAGCAGGGCTTCAGAATGGTAAAATTCAAGCGGGTCGAGAATCCAAGATGGCCGCCATTACTAAAAATAGCAAAACCATAAAATCAAGTTTTTCTCCAGAATTGCTTGGTATATTTGGCTGAAATTTTGTATGAAGCATAAGTGGGACCTTGGTATTCAGAATTATCAAAATGAAAAAAATCTGTAGCGGAATTAGGTCACAGTGACCTTACGTCGACCCTAGAATAATTTACGTCGACCCTAGCTTTTAAGTCCATTCAAATGACTTATTCTCTGAAACCACTGCATCCATGGTTCTCAAACTTCAAATGCAGCATGATCAGACTGCAGGGCTTCAGTATGGTAAAATTCACGCGGGTCAAGAATCCAAGATGGTCGCCGTTACTAAAAATAGCAAAACCAATAAAATCAAGTTTTTCTCCAGAACCACTTTGTATATAAGGCTGAAATTTTGAATGAAGCATAAGTGGGACCTTGGTATTCAGAATTATTAAAATGAAAAAAATCTGTAGTGGAATTCGGTCACAGTGACCTTACGTCGACCCTAGAATAATTTACGTCGACCCTAGGATTTAAGTCCATTCAAATGACTTATTCTCTGAAACCACTGCATCCATGGTTCTCAAATTTTACATGCAGCATGATCAGACTGCAGGGGTTCAGAATGGTAAAAGTCGAGAATGGTCGAGAATCCAAGATGGTCGCCGTTACTAAAAATAGCAAAACCAATTGAATCAACTTTTTTGCTCCAGAACCACTTGGTATATTGTTTCAGTTCTTAATGTGAAGACACACAGCAGGTGCGACATAGCCTTCCGCGGAATTCTTGTTTAAAAAAAGATGATCGGCGCAGATTAAATGGAAGTGTTTTGTAGTATGTCTCTAGATAAAGAGTTGACAATAACTTTCATGAATAAGACTCAAGTGAGCTATGTCGGTAGGCACCTGCAACCGTAACTTTGACACTGGGTAGCAGCAATGACCTATCTCAAGATTGAGCTGTCCAGTTTGGAATTCCAAAATGGACCGTGGTCAATCTTGAGATTGACCTGATTCTAAAACAGTTACCAACATGATGCAAGGTTTTTGTGTGCATTAAACCGAAAGTAGAAATCGAAAGTAGATCTACACTGAAAAAAAAAGATCTGCGTTTGTTTTCCATAAAAGTCCATTGTAAATTTACGAACAAGCGAAACATTTTGAATTAACATCTGACAGAGTGCTAGTATTCACACAGTGCAGTACAATGAAAAAAGACGAAGATTAAATATTCACTTACCTTTGATATTATGGGCTGAATTTTGACATACGGGTTATTTGACCAATGAAATCATGTTAAATGTGGAACAAACTTAAGTGAAATTATACTCCGCTGCGCTGCGAAAAAAGCAAAGTTTCCCATATTCTAGTGGCAGTAGGGCAGTGGGGATTAGAGACCCACTGTATATGAAAGGCAGAGCCTATCCCTCTCCTTCCTCTGCCTTGTCCTTCCCTGATTTAAAAAAATAGGAACCGTTTGCTGCTGTGTTGACAGATTTTTCCAGTTGCTGGCTGAGTGGACTCGGATTTGAACCCCTGACCTTCTGCATCAAAACAGAGTGTCTCTAACCACTCAACCATGATCCCTTTCTATGGAATAATAATATTAACTACTGAATAAAATCATGGTTCAAGCAGACAGCATTCCAAATATAACATTTTCAGGCACAATTTATATTAGAGGATTGCAAGCTCGAATTTACTGGTTTTACATATAGGCGACTAAAACAGTGTATCACTTTGGCCTGTGATGCGTTTGTTGATGCCATTTTTTTGCTGTTTCTTAAACATTTTCTTGAAAATATTTCAGACCCACTATCATGTAGTATTCTTCGATGAGAAAGTTTCAAGGACCTGGGTGAAAGTGGACAGTTGTAAACTCTTTACAGGCTCAGAAGAAGCTGATGATATAAAAATAGCTCAGGTGATTTATATAAATGTGCCTGCATAATATACGAGAAAAACACCCAAGATGAATTTCTCAACAGATTTTACTGATGAAATGCTTGAATATTGAGAAGTAGAAAAGATGATTGTGTTGCAAGTACCAGTATTCAGATGCATTCTTGAATACAAATGAAGATTTTAATTATACGCCCGTTTTGAAAAAATGGACGTATTATGTTGGGTGCTGTCTATCTGTCCTTCATTTGTCCATAAACATTCTTGTGTATGCCATAACTCAGTAACCATTTGGGATATCTTCATGAAATTTTGTAGGCATATGTATTAGGTAGGGGCAATGTGTCACAAGAATGGTTGCTCCCCTTTCCTTAGTTTTCAAGTTATTCCCCTTTGATTATTTTTTCCCCTGCAAGTCTTGTATGCGCCATAACTAGATAAGTGTTTGGGATATCTTCATGAAACTTCATAGCAATGTGTATGAAGTCCCAACAATGTGTCGTGTACAACAACGGTTGCTCTCCCTTTCTTCGTTTTAGAGTTACATCCCTTTCATTAGTTCTTTCAGGCTATTTTTGTCCATACTTATCTTGTGCATGCCTTAACTTGGTAACTATTTGGAATATCACGATGAAACTTTATACCAATGTGCATGATCACAAGACAATGTGTCTCATATAAGAATGGTTGCTCCCCCTTTCTTAATTTTGGAGTAACGCCCTTTGATTAGTAACTTTAGGCATTTTTCATTCAATCCATATCTCCTTAACAAGGCCGTCGTCGGCGGTCATGGCCGGACCACTTTTTAGGCTGAATATGGTATTGGCCATACCATTTTTGTCAGGCGGCCGAATATGGTATTGGCTGTACCATTTTTTTCCGTTATTCCTTCTTTGCCTTTTTGCTCTTTAATGCGGTGATCAAAAGTCGATTAATACGTGATAATTAAAGCGTGCAGTGGTGCACTAATTCGTCTGCCGCGGGGTGTAAAAATTCAATCACGCTTGTATTGAAAACATGATTATGAAAATAACACGATTTAACGACTATAATCATCATTAAAAGATTAACATATGAAGTACAGGTCATCTAAGTGTCCTTTAATTAATAATGTCACAATGAGACCGACTTCTAGGAATCTTAGACTTCAGGGAGGGGTCAAAATAGATAGTTGTGCTTTACTCGTACATATTTCGGTGGTGATAGTAGGGGTGGGTTGGTGGGAAAGGGGAGGGGCATGTGGAGGCATACTGCTGAGCCACCTGGGGAACGTTGTAAGGAGAATTGAACTGAACTGAACTGAAATACAGCAAATACTCTTAAAATAAATGAGCCGCGACACGAGAAAACCAACAATGTGGTTGTTGGCACTGCACAGACTCAGATCAGCCTGGGCACCCACCCACTCTGATCAGAGTCTTCACTTAGCGCTTGAAGGGTAGCTAAGGGTTTAAGCTACCTCCATGCGGACAGCGAAGACTCTGATCAGACTGGGCGGATGCCCAGGCTGATCTGAGTCTGCGCTGGGCGCATAACCACATTGTTGGTTTTCTCACGTCGCGGCTCAAATTGAGTTTCACAAGCAAAATGGTCTCAAAATGCATTAAAATCGCTTCAAACATTTTCTCATGGGAGAAAAATACTCATAAAATCAATGGAGTTTAACAAGCGAAATTGGTCTCAAAATGCATTAAAATTGCTTCTAGAGACGTCCTGAATTCAAAACTATTCTCGAGGGGGGTCCCCTGAACCCCATTCACAAGAGGGGGGACACCCCCTCTCATGCTGTCCCCACTTGTGCCTTCGGCGTTCCATGGCCGTACCACTTTTCAAAAGCGGACGACAGCCCTGCTTAACCTTTTAAAATATTAAAATGAAACTTGGTAGGAATGAGTATAATAATGGGGCAATGTATCCTGAGCAAGAACCACAACTCTAGCTTACTTACTGAATTATCTGACCTTACATAAATTTCCTGTTTTCTCTGTAACTGCTTAACTGTTTAGAATATTTTAACAAAACTTAGTGGTGATGTGTATATTGTCAAGGAAATGTATTAGAACCAGGAATGTATATCTAGTATATTTAGTTTATGAATTATCTCCCTTGTTTGACTTTGACATTACTCAACTTCTGAGCCACATCACCTTGGAAGCTGATTTTTGGTATACTTACTAATTATATAGTATTTGATGTGTTAAATATTTAAATGATATTGCTGTCATTAATTGTAGAGTGGGTGCCCCTGTTTGTCTGCTTGTCTATCCTTTTGTAAACACTGTATCCTTTTGTGAACAATCTTGTTCATTCTGTAACTCCTTTATGACATTAAAATGGGCGTATTATGCGCCACATGCGAAGCCCTTGTTTTTGAAAGTTAAAATACGAAATATTTCTGTTGCAGTTTTGTTTTCTTTCATTACCAACTCAGGAACAATAGGTTGATCAAAATTCTGACTCATTCACTTTGGGATATGGTGTATATAAAGGTGACTCCATAATGTATGTTTTTAAAACTGTAAAATGATGACGGTGTTTAAAGTACTGGATATTTTGCCTTAGAAAGTTTTATCATCTATTAGGCATGGTAAGCAACTTAACATTATCAAGCAATAGTTACAATATTTTGGAATGAACCATATTAATCCTATTAAACACTCCAAGGGTGTTGCATTTACAAAAGAGGGGTGTTGTTTAGAGCCTAAATTGTTAGAAAATCAGCCTCTGCCAAATACATGTACCTCTAATAGTACTAGTCTACTGTTAAAGAGGTACAGGCCTAGCAGGGGTGAGATTCAACTCTGTAGAGGAAAGAATTTGCTCCTCTTGGAGAAAATTCTTCCCTTTAACAGTAGACCCCATTTCAAAGTGCTATTTCACCCAAGGAAGCAAACCGGGTTTTCATGCAAGATAATATAACATTATTTTCGAAAAAGAAGCAGGGAGCACTTATTGGAGCAGGGGCGTTTATTAGGATTAATACAATATATATTTACAGACTGTAAAGAGAGGACCTTCATATGTCAAAGAAATAAACACTGCCAAAAAGAATGCATTAAAAGCTCTCCAGTATTCTTCTCTGCAGGTAAGCTGTATTAGGTTCTAACAGCCATTGAAAGTGCTCTCCAGTAACTCCAGCAACTCTGCCATTTTCATTTTTGCCTCCCTTTTCATTGGTAAGAATTTGCTCGTGCTGGAACAGTTTCTTTCCTTTTGGAAGGGTTTGTCCTCCAAGGAAGCAAATAGGAAGCCGTGAAAGTTGTACCCTTGTAAAAATGGCAGAAAAACTGGGAGGTGAACCCTCTATTCTATTCTATCCCATAACCTTACTAGGTCGTTGGGGCACCACAGATGACTTCCAAACAATCCCTTTCCACCTTGTCCTGTCTTCAGCTGCCCTAGTTGAGCTGACAAAATCCATTCCTGTCCACTCCTTGATATTGTCTTCCCACCTCTTTTTCTGTCTACCTCTTCTCCTTTTTCCTTTCACTGTGCCCTGAAGAACTGTCTTTGCTAAACCAGAAGACCTTGAGACATGGCCAAACCACCTTAGTTTCCGTTTCTTGACCAGTGTCAGGAGTTCATCATATTCTCCAATGGCTGCTTGGATCTTCCTGCGAACCTCCTCATTGGTTATATGGTCCTTGTACGAAATGTTCAGTAACCTTCGGTAGCATCTCATCTCAAAGGCCTGCGTTCTTTTCTCTAACTCTGCTGTCAAGGTCCACGAGTCACAGGCATACAGAAATATGGAAATGACATGGGAGCGCATAAGTTTTACCTTTGATCCAAGAGATATGTTGTTATCTCTCCAAATTGGTTTCAGCTTGGTAAGAGCTGAAGTTGCTTGTGCAATCCTTGAGAGAACCTCCTGTTTTGAGCCCTCATCTGAGACAACTGCTCCAAGGTATTTGAAGCTGCTTACAGTACCGAGCTTCTGCCCCTTTACCTTGATCTCCCTCTGGATGCCATCTGCGCTGTTCGTCATCAGTTTGGTCTTCTCAGCACTGATCTCCCATTTTATATCTTGTGCAGGTTTGGTTGAGACTTTCAACTAGAGATTCTAGTTCCTGCTCTTCCTCAGCTAGAGCGTCTATGTCATCGGCAAACCGCAGATTGGTAATGTTTCTGCCACCTATGCTAACCTTTCTGTCATGTTCTTCCAGAGCATCAGACATGATCCGTTCGAGAAAAATGTTGAAGAGGGTGGGAGTCAGAAGACATCCTTGTCTTACTCCAACTGTTGTTCTGAACCATTCTCCTGTGCTACCCTTTATCAGGACTGCACTTGTACCCTTGTCGTATAGCTGCTCAATGGTGCGAACTAGATTTGCACTGATATTGTACTTCCGCATGGTGGCCCATAAGGCTGCATGCCATACCCTGTCAAAGGCTTTTTTGAAATCAATGAAGACATGGTACAGATTCTGCTGATGCTGGAGATACTTTTCACACAGGATTCTAAGGTTGAAGATCTGTTCTGTGGTGCTCCTTCCTGCTCGGAACCCAGCCTGTTCTTCGGCGATTATCTCTTCGGCTTGTGGTTTAAGCCTATTCAAGATGACTTTCAGCATGACTTTGCTTGAATGACTGATGAGGCTGATGGTTCTGTAGTTCTGGCAGAGCTGTAGGTTGCCTTTTTTAGGGAGCGTAATGATCACCGACTGAGTCCATGGGGTAGGCCATTCTCCTGTTCTCCAGATCCTGTTACAGATATCTGTTAAAACATCAATCATGGTCTCCCTGCCAGCTTGAACAAGTTCTGCTGGTATATTATCAACTCCAGCAGATTTCCCCTTCTTTAGTGCTGCTACTGCAATCTCAACTTCCTCACGAAGGATCAGTTGTTGATCTTCCTCTGGGGGCTGATTGCAGTACAGAACCGCATTGTCACCGTAAGTCTCATGGTTGTATAGTTCTGAGCAATATTCTGTCCATCTGCTGAGAATCTCTTGTTCCTCTGTAAGACATTTCCCAGACTTGTCCTGGATAGTGAACCCATTCACCTCAAAGGACAGGGGTATCTTCAGGGTCGGCTGTGTTTGCCTTTCCACAAATAAAAAACAACTCTTGATGTCTTGATTTATACCGTATTATATGCCCTTGCAAAAAATCCACATCAGGGCCATGGTCTTTAGCCCTGCATGTATTTTGTGCAACTTTATATTTTCGCTCTTCTTACTGAAAAGATCACTCTTACTCAGAAAAAGATTACAATCTGGCTCATAATTTATGAGAGTTGTCTATTAAAATGTCATTGCTTGGCTATAGATAGCGCCTTAATCCATTGGAGTATTGTCAGGAAACTTTACATATGCATTTTTCTTAATAAGAAAAAATGTCTGAAGAGTGGCGGAGTCCTCTGGGATAGTGTTTTTATGCTTAATAACAGATATAAGCACACTATAATGAGATGAAATATAAATAAAAAAAACCCAGTTTTTGAGTTGAGTTGTTTACCCATTTCGAATTCATTTATAATGCAGCGGGGACTTGTGCCACTTTATGGCAATTTCTTTTTAAGATTTGAAATAAATAGTAAGTCCAATTCAGATGTTAAGTTTTGTAAGAATATATTTTGGCAATCTTTTATTTTTTCTTCTTACACACAAAAGAAAGTTCTTCAAAACTGTATCTGGTTTTTCAAAACAATTTGGATTAGTAGCTACTTTTCTGATAATTTTAGGAAAGAATAGAATTGTTTGGATTTGCGGCAAGATTCCATGGTAAATGGGGTAGCATATTGGAGGAGAACTCAACGGATGGTAATGTGATAGTCAGTGAATGAGATAATGTGTGCTTTTGAAATACAGTCAACTCGTGATATCTCAAAGTCAGAGTTCATCTCATCAAACT
Source organism: Ctena decussata (assembly GCA_963989385.1). NCBI lineage: Eukaryota > Metazoa > Mollusca > Bivalvia > Lucinida > Lucinidae > Ctena > Ctena decussata. The sequence continues at coordinate 25,511,801 of OZ022510.1, forward strand.
AGTCCCAGAAAATTTACTTTGAAATACCAGTAGTTTAAGATAACATTCAATTTGGTTGAAATTTAAAGAAAAGTAGGAAATGTGTCCAAACTATATTATTTGATATAAGAGGTTACTTTCAGATATCCCTGTTTGAGATAACAAGAGTCAACTGTAGCTTCTTTTCAGTCTCTTTAGTATGTTGTGGCTCAATAGAACTAACTTACTGAGGCATTGACCACAACATGTGTTTTTAAGGAGAAATAAATGGAAAATTGCCAAAATTTTTACCAAATCCTATCCTTATAGATTACAATGTTCAGTTGATTATATGGATTGTTATATTAATGGTATATTTGAAGTGTTCTTACTTTTTGTCAAGCCCCCTTGCGGTGAGAGAGACAAAGTTGTTAGAACTTCAGTTCAGTGTATGTGTGTGCGTTCGTCCGTCAGTCCGTCCGGATTTGTCCAGGTAATAACGTCTACATTTGCAGATGGATTTCAAAATAATTTGGCACAATTGTTCTCCTTGATGAGTAGAAGTGCCATTTGAAACATTTGTTCAGGTAGGTCCAAGGTCAAGGTCACAGTTGAAGGTCAAATGATAAAATGGTCATAAATTGAGCTTGTCCGAGCCATTACGTCTACATTTATGCATGGATTTCAAAATAATTTGGCACAATTGTTCTCCTTGATGAGTAGAAGTGTCAGTTGAAACATTTGCTCAGGTAGGTCCAAGGTCAAGGTCACACTTGAAGGTCAAATGATAAAATGGTCATAAATCGAGCTTGTCCGAGCTTCTACATTTATGCATGGATTTCAAAATAGTTAAGCACAATTGTTCTCCTTGATGAGTAGAAGTGCGAGTTAAAACATTTGCTCAGGTAGGTCCAAGGTCAAGGTCACACTTGAAAGTCAAATGATAAATTGGTCATAAGTTGAGCTTGTCCAAGCCATTACTTCTACATTTATGCATGGATTTCAAAAAGTTTTGTATAATTGTTCTCCTTGAGGTTGATGAGTAGAAGCGCCATTTGAAACATTTGTTCAGATAGGTCAAGGTCACACTTGAAGGTCAAATGATAAAATCATTATAAGTTGAGCTTGTCCCAGCCATTCTACATTTACGCATGGATTTCAAACTAATTTTGCACAATTATTCTTCTTGATGAGTGAAAGTGTCAAGTGAAATATTTGTTTGGATAGGTCCAAGGTCAAGGTCACATTTGAAGGTCAGACAGATAATATAATTTTCGTAAATAGATCTTGTCTTGGTCATCACTTCTACCTATTTTCCTTTGTGAAAATTAAAAAAAGAAGAAGAAATATGCTGTCTTAGCATGATGTTGTTTGTCTTCTTTCTAGAGTGAATTAGTAACATGGTCTTGACATAATTATAGGTCACTATAGCAAAATTTAAAAGAAAATGTCTGAATTGGAAAACATGCAGAATGGTTCATTATGTGACAAATGACAATAATTTGCTTTGAGAAATGAGCACATGAACACAGTTGATCTGAAACTCTTCCTGTATAAAGGTCAAACTACAAAATTTTCTGTGATTAAAATCTAAAAGCTGTTATATATTTTCTTACTTGAACAGTTGAACAGAAACATGTGAGCAAACAGAGTCAAACCATAATTGACAGTTTTGACATTTTGGAGAAGTCTGTTTGGGGTCTGTTTTGTTTGCCACTCAATCAGTTATGTTTTGACAGACTCTAGGGCCCAGTTGTTCAAAGCATCATTAGCTTTGCAAAGCCTTTAGTTGAGTATTTGTTAAGTCTTACAGCACTTACAAAATTAAGTTTGGCAATATTTTTTTGCTAAAAAATTGTGAGGAGCTTTTGCACTGCACTGCGAAAGCTCCTCTCATTTTTTTCTGGAAAAAAATGGCAGTGTTTTACATAAAATATGTTTAAAATTGTAACTTCTCTTTAATTGACAATGTCGTTAGTTTTGAACAACCAGGCCCAGTGCAATAAAATTAGATTGCCCAGATTGTAGGATAATACAAGAAATTGGTTACAGTGTCCAAATATTGAAAGTAATTATGGTGCTTCACAGATCTGAACAAACGTATGAAAGCTGACAAAAAGAGAAAGGTGACATGCCGTGAGGATAAGAAGAGAAAACATCAGACCACTGAGCTGTTAGATGATGATGAGATAGAGAGTGTAATCAACAATACTGAATCATTCTTAGACAATGTGGAAGAAGTCCTTGATTCTGTTGATAGTGATCTAGATGACTCAGATGAAGGTGCTACTTGTAGTTTATAGTTCAGTTTTTCATAATATGATTGCCATTCACTGAATGTCATATTCCTGTGTGCATACAGTAAACACACAGAGATCAGCCTGCATGTTTGCACAATCTGATTAGATTCTTTGTTTTGCACTTGTAGGATGCCCAAGAATTCATGGATTTTGAGTGCAAAAAAGGGAAGATTCAGATCAGACAGCAGGGATCTGCAGGCTGACCTGTGTCCACTATTTGCACTTACCATAAGTTATCTTTTCATGTGACATGTAGATGGGTAGTTCTGTTCCTTCATAAAAAGCACAGGCTTACAAGTAGTCCTACTTTTTTGCCCTGTTCCTACTTTTTTCCTTTTTTTTTTCAAAAATATTCCAACTATTCCTACTTTTTGAATGAAAATGAAAATAAAAACATGTATATTTCAGAATATTTTAGTCTGTTGCAGAATGAAACATGCTACATGATATAAGGACTCAGATGGCATATACTACTGATGAGGTTCTTACAGAGTCTTTGAACATGCTACTGTTGACCTCTTATGCAAGCTGCTTGGTGCCTTTCTGGGAAATGTGTTGAACATTTTGAACATGCATGTTGCTTAATGTGAAGGATGAGGCCCTCCCAGGGGTTTTGGGTAGCTGGGGAGAATGGCAATTTATTTTCAGAGAGCTGGGGAGCTCTAGCAATTATTTTCAGAGAGCTAGGGAGCAAGCTCTTAATTTTGAAGAGCTGGGGGAGCACTATCAGAATGTGAATTTCTAAATTGTTTTTGGCTTCTGGGGGGCACAGACCCTCCATTTATACATGTATAATATCATTTTAGTCATTCTTTTTAAGCCAAAACGACTTCTGATGGGCATTCAGACTTGCAAATGCTAGCATTTTGGGGTCTGACTAGAGGTGGAAATGACTGCTTTTACTCACCTTGCAGTAGTTGTGCTTTTTAATCAAAGTAAGGTGTTTTTAATCATCTACTGATCCAGAGAAATACATTGGGAGGCTGTCCACTCAACTCTGAAACTGATTTTATGTCTGCTGTCATTCCTTGTTTCCTGACAGATCACACTCAGGTCCTCCTATTTCATTTAAACTACCAATATATCTTCACACTCAGGTCCTCCTATTTCATATATTAAACTACCATTATATCTTGTTCAAAGCAACATTGTCATATAAGCATCTTACCACCTGCTTCTCTTTCTCTCTCTCAAGAACAACATTGAGCAGTTCTTTCACTATGTTTTATAGTTTGTTTAAATGTTGAATTTGATTAATAAATAAAAGGAATTCAGGTCGACAGCAGCATGTACAGTAAGATTTCAGAGCCTCCTGAAATTAAACAGCCCTTAAATCTTGTGAATGGACTTTTTATACCCAGCCACACTGTAGTGGTGGGGTATTATACCTTTCGGTGTCTGTCCATCCGTCCGTCCATCCGTGCTCACCATTTAAGTATTTATTCACGGAATTTTTTCAAATTTTGCATACATATTGTGATCGGCGATGATTGGTATAGGATTGTCAATGGGCAAAATCCGTGCATTTTTAACAGAGTTACTGCCCTTATCCGTATTGGAAAAATGGTTTCTGGCCTGTTATTCCTTTAATGTTTATGATATCTGAATGAAACTTCATAGATATGTTGAACATCAAAGGTTACATATTGTGACCAAGGGCTGTCACTCTGACCTTTCCAATTCGTGAGTTATCCGCCCTTGATAGGTCTGAAAAATAGTTTCTGACCTGTAGTACCTTTACTATAAGGAGTATTTGAATGAAACTTCACAGATATGTTGAACAGCAAAGGTTACATATTGTAATCAAGGGCTGTCACTCTGACCTTTCCAGTTCTTGAGTTATCCACCCTTGATAGGTCTGAAAAATAGTTTTTGACCTGTAGTTCCTTTACTGTTCATGATATTTGAATGAAACTTCACAGATATGTTGAACATCGAAGGTTACATATTGTTACCAAGGGCCATCACTCTGACCTTTCCCATTCGTGAGTTATCTGCCCTTGGTACATCTGAAAAATAGTTTCTGACCTGTAGTTCCTTTACTTTAAGGAATATTTGAATGAAACTTCACAGATAAGTTGAACATCAAAGGTTGCAAATTGTGTGACCAAGGGCCATCACTCTGACCTTTCCAATTTGTGAGTTATCCACCCTTGATACGTCTGAAAATAGTTTTTGACCTGTAGTTCCTTTACTGTTTATGATATATGAATGAAACTTCATGGTTTTCTACCTGTGATTGATCTGAAAATGTGGTTTTTGACCTGTTGTTCCCTTACTATATGGAATATTTGAATGAAACTTCACAGGTATGTTGAACATCAAAGGTAACATATTCTGACTAAGGACGGTCACTCGTACCTTTCCAGTTTATTAATTATATGCCCTTGATAGTTCTGAAAAATGGTTTATGACCTGTTGTTCCTTTTCTGTATGGAACATCTAAATAATATTTCACAGGTATGTTTAACATCAAAGCTTACATTTTGTGAATAAGGATGGTCACTCTTACCTTTCCAGTTCATGAGTTATATATCTTTGATAGTTCCTCTAATATATGGAGTATCTGAATGAAACTTCACACATATGTTTAAAACCATAGAATAAGAAACAGAGTTTCTCAGCTCAAAGAAATGCTTTACCGCCTGATCTAAATCTACACTGGTCTGAATGCCCCACATTGTTAAGAATCTCACAAGACTGCTATGTATGAGTGGTTTATATTAATATCTATTTGTAGTAAGGACATCATATCTCTGTCAATCCCAGTTCTATGGCTATTCAGCTATTATATATCTCAAAAAAGTAAATTACGATGTCCAGCGGTGGCGGGGTATCATGCAGTGCCTGCGGTGCTTTTATTCTGAACTGTTCTGCAGCGTTAAAGTGAGATAATGTATACGAGATTTATTGGTAATTTTGGATAAATAATTACTACTTTTTATCATAAGATTCCTACTTTTTTCTTGAAATGATTCCTACTTTTTCATGAAAAGCCACTTGTAAGCCTGAAAGCATATGTTGTGGTCCATCATTTATGGCGAGTGGGTTGTGAAGAGAGGTGGCAGTTGCATGGCCCAGAATTATCAATGACCACCAGACCTATGGTTATGAGTATTTTGAATGTATTTACGAGTGGACACTTGTAGAGAACACATAAGAGCCGCGACACGACAAAACCAACAATGTGGTTGTGCGCCCAGCACAGACTCAGATCAGCCTGGGCATCCACCCAGTCTTATCAGAGTCTTCGCTGTCCGCATGGAGGTAGCTTAGACCCTCAGCTACCCTTTGAGCACTTTTCGAAGAGTCTGGTCAAATAGGACGGATGCGCAGGCTGATTTGAGTCAGCGCTGGGCGCACAACCACATTGTTGGTTTTGTTGTGTCGCGGCTCATAAATACTTGTATATTAATTTGAACTGTGTATTCTGTTTAATATCTGTAAAGAAGTTTGTTATGCTGGTATTAGTCTTTTCTTCTCTCATGTCCAACAGTATCATGCAGAATGTAAAATCATTCAACAGTCATATCATAGACATAGTTTATGACAGCATACAAATTCTTGGACTTGATAGGATGTAGCCTTTGATAAATGATCACATCATTTTTTGATTTTGGTGAAATAAGAATCTATTTGTTTTTGGTGATTAGCAGATTCAAGTTTGGCCATTTTATTCTTCTGTCTTTTTCAGTTGTTCTTGTAAGCTTTTGAAATCGGCTGCCAGTTGCCATACATAGCAGACTTACCAGTTTTACATACTGTATCTACAAATGTTGTTGCTTAATGCACAAATCTTCTTTTTCAGTGTATATACAAATGTAGTTGCTCAATGCACAAATCCTCTCTCTTTTCAGACTCCGACTTCAATCCAGATGAGATTCTTCCAAAAAAGAAGAGAAAATTTGAAGGTAAGCAAGAACAGAGGAATGATACAAAACTGTATATTTTCTTTCACATTCAGCACATCTAGAAACTTCAGCAGTATACAAGATGGCAACAGACTCTCAGTGCTGGAAACTCACAAATTTTATGTGGTGGCCCAAAAGCTTAACAGGCCTAACTGTCAGTGGCCCAAATTATCCACTACCTAAAGCTCCCATTCATTTAGTATTGCCAGAAAGATAAATTTGGGCCACTAAAGGTAATATTTTGGAGATTTCTGGTCGCCCGACACAAAAATTAGGAGCATTTGGCCACTGGGCCACTGGCCGTTTCCAGCACTGGACTCTGGAAATTGGGAAAGCAGGAGAGTTCACAAAAGTACTTAATCTGCACAAAAAAATCAGGGAATGTAAAATTAAGTCAAATCAGCAATTCCACTACACGAACTGAGCTTGGTAAAATCAAATAACAAATAAAGAAAGTCAGAGGGTCTAAAATAATATCTTTGGTTTTGCTAGTGTATAAATCTTAGAATTTTTCTTCTATAAAATGAAGTGTTTAGGGATCTTTTTTTTTTTTAAAGTATAAAGTATCTGTTCTGTAGGAGATAGGTCATATTTTGGAGCTACTGATGCCATAGGGGCCACATCTTTTAATGGAACAGCCCTAATAGCTATATGTTACAGTCGAACTTCACTGGCTCGAACTCGGAAGGCTCGAACACCATGTTTCTGTCGAACTGACTTTCCAGTCCCAGCAAAATCCCTATTCATTTCAACTAAACATGCCACACTTGGCTCGAACAACGATGGCTCGAACCCCAAGTCTGGTCCCTAGAAACCATTTTCTATGTAAAAAAACACCGATGGCTCGCACCTCATTTCAAAGTTTAATGACCGGACTAAATGTAGATCCTACCGATTACAAGTACTGGTCATCAGGTTTGCTACGCCCATGCTTATCTTGATCTTTTTATATTGTAAATAAAATTATAAACATATGTTTCTGCGTTGTTTTGTTTTATCTACCTAAAAGTGCAAAGGTTCAAAGAGTGACAGATCAAAATACAGGAAGTTATCGTAGTTATGATTAGGGCTTCTACGTTTACACGGATAAACGGTAACAGTTCGTGTATATGTGCTAAACGTTTACAAAATTCACACATCGTTTAACCGAACCTGAACACCCAGTAAACCACCAACAAGTTATAATATCTTACACAGTCGTCAGAAGCCAATCTTAATGTATTTGACGGTGTCCTCGGAAACGTCTATTAAAATCTTTATTTTCTAACTTCTGTGTACCTTACACAAAGCACGACATGTACACGTTTTGCCAGAAAATTGTTACGTCATAATCGGCAGCTAATCTTATAAGGTACAGATCAAAGGCAAGGTAATGTCTGCCGACAACAGTTTCGACACGTGTTGTGCAATAAAAATAATTAGGACTACCTCGGTACCTGTGTTTTTTAAGCTTACCGCGAAGGTGAGATAATTGCAGCTTGTAACTTTGACAGTTATTATCAATTAACAGGATAATTAAGACCGATGTTTTATTAACCTAATCCATGTAATTATCAAATACGGTCAAAATAATTGCTGTCATCGGAAATTGGTAAATAGTAAATACGTTTTTGTTTTTTTTTACCGTCGGTTACTGTAAACTTCGAGTTGACCCCCGAAAATGAAAGCACATTATTGGATGACACAGTTTGGTAATATAATTATAATTATAAAGGTATGGGGGGCGTCTCATAGATGTCCGATATTCAGAATAAGATTTCAACGGTAATGGTTGTTTAAACGGAATCGTTTCGTTTTCTAGCGGTCATGTAAACGTTTACAATATTTTGTAAACGTAGAAGCCCTAGTTATGATAGAAAAACATAGTACATAAAGTTGGATCATGTTGAGTTGGTAATCAATGGCTCGAACTACCGATCGCTCGAACCTTTTTCGGTGGTCCCGGCGAGTTCGAGCCATCGAAGTTCGACTGTATAATACAGCCCTGTTTCAAGCAACTCATAGCATTCCTTGGAATTTCTTGTTATATTTGTTATATTCTCAGTGGCGGTTAAAGATTTACTCCTAAAGGAGGGGAAAATTCTCCCTTCTATGTGTAGAACCCTTCTGAGTGGGCTTTTTCTTACTGGGAAACCAAAACTAGACCCAACATGAACAGATAAATTTGAAGGTTTCATCTTTTGACCTTAAGGTCAGGTTTACTTAAGGTTAAGCTCAACTTTAAAGATGCCTGATATGGTGGAAATATTGTTTAAAATCCATAAACTCAAAGTGTTACCACTTACAATTTCAGCCGCGACACAACGAAACCAACAAAGTGTAGCACATCCCAGCGAAAACTCGAACAGCCTGGGCATCCGTCCAGTCTGATCAGAGTCTTCACTGTTGGCATGGAGGTACCTTAGACTCAGACAGCCTGGGCATCCGTCCAGTCTGATCAGAGTATTCACTGTCCGCATGGAGTAGGGATGCGCAATAATACCGATATATCGGTATATCGCAATACGTTCAGAAAAAAATACGTATTGCGATACGGTCCGCCCGTATCGATACGCTGACGATATTTTAGCTCCTACATGATATAAAAGCCATAACGTATTTTATTGTTATATAAACATTTTTCTTATTCCTTAAAACGTTACTGAAAAGATCGTTTACAAAATCAAAATCATAATTTATATTTCACGCCAAACGCTTCTGACCTAATGGCGGTGCTTTGATCAACCGGTTTAAACCAGTCACTGGAAAAAATATATAACGCTTGACCGCACGGCATGAAAAGATTAATAAAAATTGATTTGATAATTGCACAATCAGCGGTAATAAGCGTTAATTGGGTAGTTTAAGAACTCACATGGACAACGAGGTTTAGTGAGATAAAGTAACTATCGGAAAAACAAAGATCAGCCTGCGCATGTTCTCTGTCTGGCCATAGACTTCCTTGTTCGCATATTATGAATCCTGGGGACTCTATCTAGTAAAAATTGATGACGCTGTTTGCCAAGCACAGTGGCGCAGGTTTGATGTATATTCTCTATAAGCACATGGCATACGGTCTCTTGTCGCCCAGACACATCTTAAATGGACTCTTCCGTCTTCGTTTAAAGATTTGTCAAATTAGCCGAATCCGGATTTGGCTTTACGAGAGCGATGTGTTGCGAAAGGGAACTATCACACATTAAATTCGGCATCAGCTTCGAAATATACCCGAATTCGTTTCACAAATTATACCGCAACCAGTCAGGGCTAAAAATAGATTGATTGACAGGAAGGGCGCGTGACTTGGTAAACTTTCGCAGTATTTGAAAAACGTAATGAAAATGTATTTCTCTGTTTCTAAAGATGAAATTGACTTTGATAGTTGGATCAGCCGTACAAACATGCTTTGGCTGATAGGTATGATGCCTTATATGGGCTAGATATATCTAGATTGAACGTTGCAAGTTATCGTAAGATGAAAACACCAACTGGGCGTTTCAAACAGTGAATTTCTCTGAAAAAATGTTCCCTCAAAAAACTTGTTCTGCTGTATAAGCCGCGCCGCTATTTCAGTCCTAAAATCTGAGGCATAATTCTGCGGATAGTACATGCCTTTCTACCATTACTGAAAATGCTGCAGTGTGCCGCAAATGCGATATGGTTGTCAAACATTCATGAAAATAAACGGTATACTAACAGTTAATAAGTAACTACAAAACTTGAAGTCTTAGTTTTCCTGCTGATAAACAGCTACCTTTAGGAAAATGCATAAAAAGCTAGACATAGGATTGCTCTTCTTTTTCAGACCAAGTCTTTAACCAAAATCTTAGCCAGACAGTTTATTTAGAGGAGTTCCACTAGTCATTCCCTTGTCCAGTTCAAGTCACACTTTATGAAGGATAAATGAAAACACCAAAGTTAAACATAATACATCTTTATTATCTTATATCTACTTCCATGCAAAGCCCTCCAGTGTACTTTACATGTAGAAAACAAATGTCACAATATATTGTGATACGTATTGCAATACAGTGTGAGTGTATTGCAATATATCGCAATACGAAAATTCCGGTAATACCCATCCCTAGCATGGAGGTACCTTAGACCCTTAGCTGCCCTTTAAGTGCACAGCAAAGACTCAGCTCAGACTGGGCGGATGCCTAGGCAGGTCTGAGTCTTCGATGGGGACACATATGACTTTGTTGGTTTTGTTATGTCGCGGCTCATTTCTTTTCTGTGAATTTCAGATACTGAAACAGAAGTTACAGCAGAATCCAAAGCACTTCCAGTGTACACTGACTCTGAAAGTGAGGCTGAAGTGAATACTGATGAAAAAGAAAATCAATATGACAAAGCTGATCATGAAAATGATGGTCATATCTCAAAAATGAATGAATCACAAACTGAAATGACAGCAAGCCAGAAAATATGTTCAGAAGGTGAAAACAAAATCTTGTCTGCTCCAGCTGAACAGGAGACAGAGTTGAAGTCTGTAGAAGTGAATGCAAAACCAAAAAATGAAATTAAATTTGACCCAGAAGTATATACAATGGAAATAGATGACATCAATAAAACTGATGTTGAAAAACTGAATGATGTTGCACAACGTTCCAGTTCAAAAACTGAAAACAGTAAGAAAAAATCCAAAGGAAAGAATAAAAAATTCAAAGCCCCTGCAGCAGGTGAAATTGAAGAGATTGAAAATAAGGCTGCTGAAAGTGACAAACAAACTAAACTTAATTCCGAATCTCAGGATCAGAAAGAGGAATCCATTGAAGCATGTGAAGCAGAGGTTAAGACTAAAGTGAAAGGTAAAAGTAAAAAGAGTAAATTGAATAAAAAACTGAGTACCTCAACTGATGATAATACCGTTGATATGAATACTGTAGAAATAAATGACTGTTTCAGTAAGCTAGATGAAGAAGAGCTCAAACTAGGAGAACAAAATCAAAGGGGCTTGAAACAAAGCAAAAGTGATAAAGATGAAAGACCAAAAGAAGAAAACAAACAGACTGACTCAGATGAAGAGTTTGATTTAGCTCCAGAAGTTCCGGATATTAATTCCCAAGAAAAACCTGACAAAAAAGAACAAGGACATATTAATGTTGATGTTGATTCTGATGATGATTTTGATTTGATAGAAAAGTCCATGTATGATAATGATCCAGTTCTTGAGAAAGTTCATGAGATGGAAGTAGTTAATGTAACTGTCCTGCATAGTCCAGAGTCAGATTCGGATCCTTTTGACATGATGGAAGAATGAACTGGAAATGTATTCTGTTATCAGAGTTTCAGATTCTAATGCCTTTATGGGCTTAAGGTGTATGGTTGCACCTTTGTGTTTTTCCACCGTATCAGCATAGGGAAACAGTTTTTATGCCGCCGCCATGAAATGGCGGAAGGGCATATAGAGTCACTATAGTGTCACTTGCAAGAACTATGACTATCTCAAAGGTCAAGGTCACATTTGGCTCTTAAACTGAGTGCATAGGCTTCAGTGAAAACCTTTTCATGTTTGGGCCTAAATTAAAAAATTATTTGTTTGCTGTTTCCTACCTACCCAGCAATTTACCCCCCTACCCAAAAATTTTTATGGCCTCAGAATTAAGATTTTTTTTTTTTTTTGCTTTTCATTTCTCCCTACTGAGCAATATGCCTTTATTTTATGTTTCATCTCTAACTCTTGTATAAATGATGATTTCTGCATCTTTTTCTGACACTATTTGACTAAAAACTATTAGAAAAAGCTTGTAATCTGTAATCTGGGTATCCAATACAACTTGTTCATTAGCATTATGCATATGCAAAAAAAAAAAAAAAAAAAAAATGCTACCTACCTACCCAACTCTAAAACCTCCCAGTAGGAAGTGGCAAACCAATTATTTTTTAAGCATGGCCTTGGTTGCATGGTGGGATTTCAGAATTATTTTGCATCTTGACAAGACGATGTGTTGTATGCAAAAGCCCGGTCTCTAGCCTAAAGGTCAAGGTCAGAGTCTGCACTTAAACTTTGTGCATAGGCTACAGCAAGAACCATAACTTTGTCCTGCATGGTGGGATTTCAATGACTTTGTCCTGCATGGTGGGATTTCAACATTAATTGGCTAGAGGCTTCATTGTGCTCAATGACCATGTCACTAGCTTAAAGGTCAAGGTCATAGTGCGTGCCGGGCCGGGTAGCGCAATCGGTAGGGCACCTGACTCGTAAGTCAGAGGTCCTGGGTTCAAATCCCGGTCTGGCCACATACTTTCGTTTCTCCTTCTGCTGATTCAAGAAGGGCAGTTGTCAGTTACTGGCGAAAGTATGTGCACTTAGTACTGGTTAACTGCTTAGGAGGTCTAAGCCTGCCCAGGAAAAGTGTGGTTAGGTTAACTGACCGTCCCGACATGACCTTAGTTGTTTACCATGGACGTTAAGCATCAAATCAACCAACCAACCAAGGTCATAGTGCACACTAAAGCTATGTGAATAGACTACAATGAAAACATGTTTCTGTCATATTCATGTCTAAGATTTGACTGCAAAATAAATGTAAGTCAGTTTTGCCCCAAATTAACAGGTCCTTGATCCTAAAAGCCCTAGCAGATGATACAGCCCTTCCAAAATAAGAGTCTCCTCTTAAAGGCAAGAATTTCTAGAGAGCAAATTATTTTTCCCTTAATAGTTGACCCCCATTGATGAGAAAGGTAACAAAATGGTTGAGTTGCTCACCCCCCCCCCCCCCCCCCCCCCCCCCCCCAGCAGATGATACAGTCCTTCCAAAATAAGAGTCTTCTCTTAAAGGCAAGAATTTCTAGAGAGCAAATTATTTTTCCCTTAATAGTTGAATAGTTGACCCCCATTGATGAGAAAGGTAACAAAATGGTTAAGTTGCTTCCCTCCCCCCCACCCCCCCCCCCCCCAAAAAAAAAAAACCAGTTCACTTCAATATTGTGTTAGTCTAACACAATATTGAAGTGAACTGGTTTTTTTTTTTGGGGGGGGGGGGGGGAAGCAACTTAACCATTTTGTTACCTTTCTCATCAATGGGGGTCAACTATTCAACTATTATAGTTTTCATATTGACCATGATTTAATTGATTTGAGAAAAAATATTTGGTTTAGGAAATTTCAGTTTTGGATACACTAAGGTTCACCTTGCCATTTCACAAGTAATGTTAGTGTAAAGGGTATGCCTAGATGCAAATACGTGTGATGCCATTGCTTCCTAACTTCAGCAGCATTAGGTTCAGGCTTAGCATTGTTTTGGAAACTTTGAAGGGGATGTCAAATTAGCAAATCTAAACCTTGTAGATACTTTGGGGAGCCCCAGTGGCTCAGGAAGTGAAGTGGTAGCCTACTAAGGTGGCGGTATACTAGGTTCAAATCTGTTTGTGGCAAATTCATTTCAAAAGGAAACTGGGTTCCACTGCACACAGCCTTTCATTCTCACCCTTCCATTGACTTGATATGACTGAAATACTGTTGAAAGGGCTGTAAAACAGGAGTCATCCATCCATTCATTGATGTTATGGGTAACTAAGCTTGTTTCCATTTTATTATTAATTTAGATATACATAGCCTTGTAGTGAAATTGATAGTGATACATCATAGTAACATGAAAACTGAAGTTTCCCACAAATAAGAAGTGTCATTTGACTTAAAAGACATATTGAGGTATGTTTTTTTTTGGACAAAGAAGAAAAAGTTATAACAGTTTTCAGCTCATTTATGTATCACTGGGAAGCTATGAAAAGAGATTCCACAGTATGTGTTCCAATGGGGAATTAAGGTGTATGGATAAGCTTCCAAGGGAGGTGACTCTGACCTGGAATAGTTGCCTTCCTCTGCGTAGGGGTCAAGTCAAGGTGAATGGTGAATGGATACACTCTCAGGGGAAGCAACTCTACCATTTTCATTTTTGCATCCTTTTGCAAATGGGATCAACTCTTAAAGGAAAGAATATTCTTCTCCAGAAGCGGATTCTTTTCTTTAAGAGTAGGCCTGTTTTAGGGCTCTGTCTTGGAAGCAAGCTGGAAGTCACAAAGGTTGTCTCCCTTTGTAAACATGGCAGAAAATCATGACGGTGTGCCCATTCACCTTAAAAGAAAGTGTCTGTCTTTTTAAAATAACTCCCATCAGAGAAAGGATTCACCTTCAAGAAGCATATACATTACTGCTGAAGTTAGCTCCCTTGTATAATGGCAGTCAAGCCATAACAGTGTGTTTATACAGCTGAAGAAAGATGAAAAAATGACAGTTTATAATCTCTTTTTTGATCTCTTATTATGTAGTTGAGGAACAATGAGCTTGTTTTGATTTTCATTATAAACCTGTGATTTTGATGACCATATAACTTTATCAGTGGTAAATGCAACATGTATCAGTTGGTAAATGCAGCATATTGATACATACTGTAAGTGTGCAAGCAAAGTCTAGTCATTATGTAGCTGCCAGGCCACATAGCGCAGTCGGTAGGGCATCTGACTTATAAGTCGGAGGTCCTGGATTTGATACCCAGTTCGGCTACTTACTTTCATTTCCCCTTCTGCTGGTTCAAGAAGGGCAGTTGTCAGTTACTGGTGACAGTAAGTGCACTTAGTACTGGTTAACCGCTTAGGAGATCTAAGCCTATCCAGGAATAGTGTGGACCTGTGTGGTTAGGTTAACTGACCGTCCAGACATGACTATAACTGTTTACTGTGGACGTTAAACAATAACACAACAACATCATTATGTAGCAATAAATATTTTTTATTAAAGGAATATTTTTCCTCTGTCCACTTCTGATTTTCCAAACTATGGGTAAATATTGCAGTGTTAGTCATGTAACTTGAATTCATGCAGAAAACAAAAGAGCAAAAATATACCACCCTTATGTCACACTGGTGGAAATAAACTATTGCATCAGAGATACATTTTTGTAAAATTCAAAAGCAGCCTCCCCCCCATACACACCCTCAGCCCATTCCCTACCCCTTTAATCCCAGCTGTGATACTGACAGCTGTTGTATTCATGAAAGTATCAAAAGTATTTCCCAAAAATGATTTCCTGCACTACTATTTCTTTCCTCAAATACTGTTCTGTTAAAGTTTTTGCCCTTATAAGTGGTTGCAAAAGGCAGAAGCTGTATCCATGCTCCTTTCATCTGCTAACAACTATGTGTAAATTTTAATATTACATGTCAAAAAAAATGGTTACCAGTTCAAGCATTTTCTAAAATAATTGCTGTAAAAGCATATACATGTAAGAAACAGTTCTACCATTCAAAGGCAGACACTTACAGAAGACTGACAATGTATCACTAATGTGACTTTTGATATACGGTATTTATTTGATCGTAAAAATAAAGTTCTTTCTTCACCAAAACAGCCTAAAAGTCTAGATTTGTCTCATAAGAGAGATCTAGAATTTTGAGGTTTTTTAGAGGAAAACACCATCTTATAGCAGACTTTGTGATGTTTATTTAGATATTTAAGGTCAGTCTAGAGAGGGAAAACTCTGCCTTATAGCAGGGATCAGTTTCGACAAAATATTTCTCACTGAAATCTGTTCAATGGGAGAAAAAGGCTCATGCAAAATTGCAATTCTGTAATGGATAGTATAAAAAAATTCTCATGGAAAATGGAGAATTTCTTGTGAAAAATGCCTCGAGATATTTTCTCCCACAAAAATTCTGAGCCAGGATTATCCCCACCATAGCTGATTAAATAAAGTACTTGATCATTACAGAGATATGATGTCAGTCTGAAAGGGTAATGTACATGAAAATCACTGTTTCTTTGTTCCAGTGTTTTTCAGTACATGTATTATACATTATTGTTAAAAGTGGATACTCTGATGTACTTTAAGTATTGGGACACACAAAAACCATTAATTTTCCATTTCGTACAAATGTAAAATTAATGGTTTTAGGTATCCCAATGCTTAAGCCAATGTGCTTAGGTACTATGACACCTATAAACATTAATTTTCCTTTTGGGACAATGGAAACTTAATGGTTTTAGGCTTCCCGATACTTACGCACATTTGGGTAATGTTCAAATATGTATAAAATAATTTCATCTGTGATTAACCAAAATGTGATAAAAGAAAATGAAAAAACATTTAATGTGATATATTTTCGAGATTGAATCTTTAAATGGTGCTTTATTGTTACTGTTATCATGTTGTATTTTGTACATTTGTTCAAAATAAAGTAAGAACAAAAAGTCATACTGTTTCCAATATCTTTACATTTCCTGGTGCTCTATAATATTGCCAACCAGAAGTGGCAAGACACTTGACTAATTCTGTGAATATATTGTTACAGGTAGTTCTTTTACTAATCTTGGAAAGATTTTTTTTTTCTACCATGGTTTTGTATATGAATTTAGCTCCAAGTCAGGGGCAGATAATTCTGGCAGAAAAATTTTTTGTAACAAAAAGCATCTCTTACTACAATCAATTCTACTACACTTTATCAAGATACTGAAAGTGTAAAGCAACTACAAATCAAAAACCACTTTTAAAGACATTGACAAGAGCAATAACTCTGTCCAGAGATATCAAAATTTGCCCATCAATGGTCCCAAGCAAGATATTTCCAATACCAATGCACATCATGCCAAGCTTGAAGAAAATCTTTATGCACATGCCAAGTTTGATAAAAATCTTTTTAAAAAACTCAAGTTATCAAACAGACAAAAAGCTCATGGACAGATATATGTATGACAAATGAACAGACACACAGAATACCAGTGGGAAAACAATACCCAGCCACCAAAGTGAGTGGCAGGGGTAAACAAGAATTGTCAGAAGACAAAGTGTGACTGCATGAGCTTGACTTTAACAAGCGCAAGTTTAATATGGACAATACTGGCCAAGTCAAATGAGATCAACTGCAGTGTCAGAATATACACTTCTCCAGAAATAATTCAAACCTATAAAATATGGTCAGGGATATGACAATATCAATGAACAGCGTAACAGGGTCATGCTGACCAACAATAAGTGCGAGGTCACAGCGTTAGCATAAACCATTAACGGAAGAATAAAGTTTGAGGCAAAATTGACTGGACCATGAAATATAGGTCAATGAGACCTACTGTTAGTTTTAGGTCAAACATCTGGTTATACTGAGTCATTATCCGAAGCAATCGTGTTCATACATCTAAAAGTCCAAGAAATAAGGCAAAACCACTGGACCATGAAATATAGGTCAATGTGCCTACTGTTAGTTGAGGTCAAATGTTGAGTCATACTGAGTCATTATCCCAAGCAATCATGTTCGTACATCAAATAGTCTTCAAGATATAAGGCAAAATCACTGGACCATGAAATATAGGTCAGTGTGCCTCCTGTTAGTTTGAGGTCAATAGTTGGATCAAACTGAGTCATTATCCCAAGCAGGTATGTTCGTACATTGAAAAGTCTTCAAGATATAAGGTAAAATCACTAGACCATGAAATATAGTTCAATGTGTCCTGTTAGTTTAAACTTTAGGTCATACTGAGTCATCATCACAAGCAATCATGCACAATCAAACAGTTTTCAAGATATAAGGTATAATCTCAGGACCATGAAATATAGGTCACAGTGACCTGCTGTTAGTTTGAGGTCAAACATCTGGTCAAACTGAGTCATTACTAGAAGAATCATGTTCCTGCATAAACTAGTCTTTTAGTAATAAGGCAAAATCACTGGACAATGAAATATAGGTCACTGTGACCTACTGTTAGTTTGAGGTCAGACATCAGGTCATACTGAGTCAATTTCAGAAGCAATCCTGTTCGTATGTCAAACAGCCTTCAAGATATAAGACAAAACCACTTGACCATGAAATGTAAGTCAGTGTACCTATTGTTAGTTTGAGGTTAATTGTTGAATCAAACTGAGTCATTATCCCAAGCAATCATGTTCCTACATCAAAGTCTTCAAGATATAAGGCAAAATCAATATAGGTCATTATGACCTACTGTCAGTTTGAGGTCAAACATCTGATCATACTTAGTCATTATCCCAAGCAATCCGGGTAGCGCAATCGGTAGGGCACCTGACTCGTAAGTCAGAGGTCCTGGGTTCGAATCCCGGTCTGGCCACATACTTTCGTTCCTCCTTCCGCTGATTCAAGAAGGGTAGTTGTCAGTTACTGGCGAAAGTATGTGCACTTAGTACTGGTTAACCGCTTAGGAGGTCTAAGCCTGCCCAGGAATAGTGTGGTTAGGTTAACTGACCGTCCCGACATGACCTTAGTTGTTTACCGTGGACGTTAAGCATCAAATCAACCAACCAACCAACCCAAGCAATCATGTTTGTACATCAAATAATCAAGATTAAAATAAGCTATAATGACTGCACCATGAAATATAGATCACTGTGACCTACTGTTAGTTTGAAGTCAAAACATAGGGTCATACTGACTCATTATCATAAGCAATTATGTCTGTACATCAAATAGTCTTCAAGAGATAAGGTAAAATGACTGGACCATAAAATATAGGTCACAGTGACCTACTGTTAGTTTTAGGTTAAACTTTGGGTCATACTATATCATTATCCCAAGCAATCATGTTCATACATCAAAAATTCTTTGAGATATAAGGCAAAATCACTGGACCATAAAATACAGCGCACTGCCCAATATGCATCACTGCTTTCAGTAGGTCTTCCCCAGATGTATCTGTAGAGCAAGATTAAAGACTCTAGCCCTTTGCATTACTTAGAAACTGAGCTAAGTGCAGCAGGTGACTTTTTTCTCTATGTTCAAACATCCCAGAAATTAATGCAGATCATGGCCCAGTATGCATTTGCTTCTTTCAGTGGATCTTCCCGAGCTGTGTCTGTAACTGAGTAACTGAGTGAAACGCAACAGGTGAATATTTTCTTCTAATTTCAGTCAACTGTGAAATATAGGACATGGCACCATATGAATCACTGCTTTCAGTAGATCTTCCCGAGATGTATCTATGGAGCAAGTTTAAAGACTAGCCCTTGTGGCTACTTGTAAACTGAGCTAAAGGCAACAGGAGAGTATTTTTTTCTCTGTTTGATCAACCCTGAAATATAGGTCATGGCCCAATATGCATAACTGCTTTCAGTAAATCTTCCTCAGACACAACTTGAAGACTCCAGCCCTTGTGCTTACTTAGAAACTGAGCAAAACACAACAGGTAAATATTTTTTCTATGTTCAATCAATGATGAAGTATAGGTCATGACCCAATATGCATTGCTGCTTTCAATAGATCTTCGCCAGACGTATCTTTGGAGCAAGTTTGAAGACTCAAGTTCAAGTGGTTACTTAGAAACTGAACTAAACACAACATGAATATTTTTATGTTCAATCAACCATGAAAATATAGGTCAAGGCCAAACTTGCATTGCGGCTTTCAGAAGATCTTCTCCAGACGTTGTTGTTTGTTGCTTTACATCCACAGTAAACAACTGGTCATGTAAGGATGATCAGTTACCCTAACCACACTATTCCTGGGAAGGCTCAGACCTAAGCGGTTAACCAGCACTAAGTGCACATACTTTAGCCAGTAACTGGCAACTGCCCTTCTTGAATCAGGCGCAGAAGAAGAAACAAAAATATGAGGCTGGACTGGGTATCAAACCTGGGACCTCTTGGCTTTTGAGTCAGATGTGCTACCGACTGCGCTTAGTGGCCCGGCTGTATAGAGCAAGTTTGAAGACTCTAGCTCTTGCGTTTTCATAGAACTGAGCTAAACCCAACGGGTGAATATTTATGTCCCCCCACCAAAAGTGAGGGGGGACATATTGTTTTCAGTGCAGATCCTGTTGGCGTCGGCTTGACAGTTTCTTGTATGCGCGATATCTCTTGAATCAATGGATGGAATTTCACCAAACTTGCATGGATACATCATTGGGACAAGTTTAAAAGCTGATTAGATTTTATTGTCCTTGACCTCATTTTTGAGGTCACTGGAGGACTGAGATGACAATTTCCTTTTACCACAATATCTCATGAGCCAATGGATGGAATTTCATGAAACTGGCTTTGATACATCACTGGGACTAGCTTAAGAGCTGATTAGAGTTGGGTAACCTTGACCTCATTTTCAAAGTCACTGGAGGACTTAGATGGCAATTTCATGTACACATAATATCACATAACCAATAGATGGAATTTCACCAAACTTGCATGGATACATCACTCGGACTAGCTTAGGAGCTGATCAGATTTTGGTGACCTTGACCTCATTTTCAAGGTCACAGGAGGACTTAGATATGTGAAAATTTCACTGAAGTTGATATATCTCATTAGCCTTTGTCTTGATTTCCACTTTACTTTCATAGATATACCTTTGTGACAATCTCACGAGTTTACTGTGTTTTGATTATCTTGACCCCATTTTCAAGGTCAAAAGCTAACTTAAAAATGTTTATTTTTTTTCTTTTAAAAATTAGTTATATCTTTGTCCAATTGACAGATATTCATCAGACTTGCATGAATATATCATTGTGACAGGTTTAAGACATGTTTAGTATTTGGTGATCTTGACCCATGTTTAAAGGACATAGTCATCTATGTAGGATAACTTTAGAACCAGTGGATATGGATTTTCTCCAAACTTGCATAGATATTTTACTTGTACAGGCTTTTTAGCTCACCTGAGCCGAAGGCTCACAGGTGAGCTTATAGTATAGGCAGGCATCCGTCGTCCGTCCGTCGTCCGTCCGTCGTCCGTCAATATTTTCAAACGACATCTCCTCTGAAACTACAAGGCCCATGGTTACCAAATTTCATATATAGCATCTATAGGCAGGGGGAACCAATAATACTGTTTTTTATCCAAATCGCTTCAGAACTTTGGTTGCTATGGCAACTTAAAGTTTCCATTGACTTGTATGGGAAAAATTGAAAATTTGCATTTATTGCTCTGTCACTGCAGATTTTTTGACAAACCTTTTACAGAAATGTTCCTTGAGTATTCCTCTATCAACCACATGAACTTTATGTAAATTGCACAATTTGGCTGGTTGCCATGGCAACCGAATGGTTAAAAATAGAAAAAATATTCAAAAATCATCTCCTCAGAAACTATTGAACCAATAAAGCTCAAACTTCACAGAAAGGATCTTAGTACTAGCTTCTATAACAGTACTGTTTTTCTTGGCAATTGCTGTAGCAGTTTGGTTGCTATGGGAACTTAAAGTTGCCATTGACTTTTAATGGCAAAATGGAAAACTTGCATTTATTGCTATGTCACTGCAGATATTTTGACAAAACTTTTATGGAAATGTTCCTTGAATAGTCCTCAAACAGCCTTATTAGATTTATGCAAATTGCACAATTTGGCTGGTTGCCATTGCAACCGAATAGTTAAAAATAGAAAAATAAAAAAAAAAACATCTCCGCAGAAACTATGAGGCCAATAAAGCTCAAACTTTACTGAAAGGATCTAACTACTAGTCTCTATAGAATTACTGTTTTTCATGGCAATTACTTCAGCAGTTTGGTTGCAATGGCAACTAAGAGTTTCCATTGACTTATAATGGGAAAAATGGAAATTGGCAATTTTTGCTGTCTCACTGCATTTAATTAGATTTTCTTTCTACAGAAATGTTTCTTGAATATTCCTCTATGTTTCATATGAATTTTCTCCAAATAGCTGAATTTGATTGGTTGCCATGGCAAATTATAGGGTAAATTTTCGAAAAAAATGAAAAAAATCTTCTGCTCAGAAGCCATATGGGGGATGAAGCTGATATTGTGCAAACATGTTGATGACAGAAGCCTCTACATGAATTTTGTTTTTTCTTCCAATCCCATAAGAACTTTGGTTGCTATGGCAACTTATAGTTTCCATTGACTTATAATGGGAAAAGTGAAGCCATGAGGAGGATGAAGCTGATACTGTGCATACTTATTAATAACATTAGCCTCTACCTAAAGTATGTTTCATATTATCATTGCCCATGTGAACTGGTTGCTATGGCAACTTAAAGTTTCCATAGACTTATAATGGGGAAAGTGGACATTTGCTATATATTTCTGTGTTACTGCAGATATTTTGACAAAAGCTGTACAGAAATGTTCCTAGAGTAGTCCTCTATCAGCCATATGAATTTTGCCCGAAGACCTGAATTTGATTGGTTGCCATTGCAACTAAAAGGCCAAATTTTCAATTTTTTCAATTTTTTTTTTTTTTTTTGCCAAAGATCTTCTCAGAAGCCATTAAGGGGGGATAAAGCTTATTTTTTGCATAAATGTTTGTGATATTATCCTCTACATAAATGGTGTGTTTTATTGCTGTTGTGCATGTTGTGTTGTTGCTGTGGCAATTAATATAACCTCAGTGCTCAGGTGAGCGATATAGGGCCATTGGCCCTCTGGTTATTCATTAGAGGGGATATGGGAAATGAGCTGGTGGGGGACATCAGTTTTTCTCTGAAAAACATTTCTAGTTTTACAAAGGAGCACGCCTACTAGCATGCGCTAGTGCATGCAGACAAACACGGAGGGTATTGCATAAGCTCATCTTTGCTTTGCAAAATTGCGCTTTAAAGAAAAAAAAATGAACAGCGTAATGGACAGCTCAATAGGATGATTTTTATGGATTTTGAGAAATTTCGGGAAATGAGCCACTAAACATGGGCAAAACAGGAGTGCACATAGGAAAATCACCTGACCTCTCATTAGCAGAACTTTTATTTCACATGTGTGCCCCTAAATGACTTTAATCACAGTGTTGAGAGTCCCAGAGGTCAAGACTCAGCACTCACAACCACTAGGCCTTGGGGCCCCACCTCATTTGAAGAGAGAGATAGAGTTTAAGTATACGCCATAGTTTTCATTGCTACATGTATACTAGATACTATGTTCAGTTTTGGGAGAGTATACACTGATGGCCAGAAAGAAACAAAATTCGTGTAACTTTAAAGTTAAATATTCCTGCTTCTGCAATCCATACCGTTATTTTGAGTGCGGTGCGGGGTTTTACCCAAAGCAGGTATACCCAGCGCAGGTTCTATTACCGGTTGGTTATCAAAATTCTTATTTGTTAACCAAATCTGCCTGACCTTTGACACAAGATGGAGAAATCAGTCTATTAATTTCAGCAGCTGAAGATAATAGCGATTTGCGTTAATTTCTGGTCACATGAGACAGAACTGCAGGGTGATTCAAAAGTGAACATAAGTATGTAAATTTTAACGCCTCGAAACTAACGTGTTTTATTCTAAAGATAAACAAATTCCAGACAGAAATGCTGCTGATGCAGAACTGTCAAATAGCAGACATGTAAATAATTACATGTGACAGTGAGTCAGCTTTCTGTTTACAATTGCAAGAAGATCTAGGTTACACAGTGAAAAGGTATTCTGACTCATCTTTTCTCATGCAAAAATCTGCATCTGTCTTTCAATGAAAGAAGTAAAAAAAAACTTACTTACTGTCCATACAATCGTGGACAGGAAAGCGTGACAGCTCAGTGGTTAGTGTGCTTGACTCTGAAGCCAGAGGTTGTGGGTTCGATCCTCACCTGAGTCTAAATCATCCTATATCTGAATGCGTTTTTCTAGCATCATTTGCAGGGATGATGCTAACAAGTGTGCCGTCCTTCGGATCAGGACGTTAACTCGAGGCCGCCTGTGCAGGGAGAGTCATCTCTTGTGCAGGTTAAAGATCCCTACTATCTGACTATAGCTACATGGCTATATGTAGGCTTTCATCCTGCAACACACGAGTGTACAAAAAGTACACCGTCCGTGTTCCCTCCGGGGTTAAGGCGTAAGTGGAAGAAAGAAAGAAAAAAATCGTGAATTAAGCCATGTTGTTGTTGTTGTCTTCTTGGAGTTCCTCCGCTGACTTTTCTGAGCACCGTCCGAGAATAGTTATAAGGAATATACTTTTATCGTTATTTTCAGGAGGTTGTGAGCTTGTATTTACAATTGCAGATCTTTTATTTACAAGACGTTCAATGTTCTGGTTTTATTGTTTGAAAATTGACTGCCTTATATACCTTTCCTATTATTCAGAGTCTGTTAGAGTTTTGTCCCTTGCAACGGGGATGATGTAGTCTATAGGGTAGGCTATTGTCCTTCATTGTGTAACCAAATAAATGCGGGTTTTCCGTCCTATACAAAACTAACATTCAACGTTTAAGATGAAGACAACTATCTTGTCCCATATATATGTAGCTCTTCCTTTGTCGGAAAACAAGCTTCATAACTTATAGCGTATGGAAATTTGACATGAAATTAGAAGATTTCCGACATAAATTTCGGGCCAAAAATTACAGCAATCAAAAGAGCATGTATCACCAATATAGCTGCCAAAACATAAGGAAAAGAAAGAAAATCGCAGATGTTCAGACTGAACGGTTGGCCGATTATAAAGCAGACACATGCTACCAATGACAAGTGTGCTGACATGGAATTGGTTTGTGTAAACACCGAATCGCGCGTGTTGTTGCAATAAATAAACACCTATATTATTGTGCATTACCTAGACACGTGTTCCAAAGGCAGCTTTAAGAACACCATACCGTGAAATGGAGAGGATAAAATAAATAATACCAAAGATATGTATGAGATGGAAAAAATAATGTAACTTCAAACTCGGATTCAAACTTGCGGAAAACTTTCTGGAAGCTGATGTTTTTAGATCAATCTTTCAGACAAGTCAGCTCTATAATATATCCGGGAATAATGCGTAATTACTATCTGAATGCTGACATTTTACCTGTCGGAAAAGGACAAGGTGTGCTAAGGGCGGTTTTTGGCCTATCCTTAGTTATTGGTAGAAATTTCATGATTTCTTATACAGAGTCTTGCTTAACGAAAAACGATGGAATTGAGCAAATATCTTATTCCTTCTCCTAAAGAGATTGATTTAAGTACGTAAGGGGTTCAAAGATTTTTATGACGTTTCAGGCGCTTAGCATGACGTCGCGTGAATCACAACGTTATTCCGTGTCTTGCTATTCTTATTACATAATATTATTAAACTGTTAGAAATGGATATTAGTGATTTAACGTCAAATTTCACAAACAGACTAATATTGTGATAGTTGGTATTGCAAATAGCTACAATACAAAGATTTAGTAGCGCTGGCTTGTTGTGCTAGCGCTTCCGGGTTCGAAACCCACCGCCGTCGGAATTTTTCACACAGTAAACAGGTTAGAATGAACACTTTTCACATCAGTATCGTCCCAGCGTCTCAGTTAGATTTTGTTTTACTTACCGGTATGTAAAGTCGATCGTTAATCAAAGGCGGGAGAAACAACCCGGAGCTCCCGTTGAAACAAGCACCTGACCTACCGTAAGCATGTGCGCCGGCCAAGGCTCGAACTTACACCGGTGAAAGACCAGCTGTTTAAGAGTCAGCGCTCTAATACATTAGGCCACAGAGGCCCGTATCTTGATATGACTGAAAGTGTTAAAAGGGACATTAAAGTCAACATCATTTATACATCCACTGCAAGAAAAAGGCGAACGATTTAAAAAAAGCAAGATTGGGAAAGAAAAAGGTGAAAAAAAAATCTAGCAAAACACATGACCTGGTAATGATAAACCACAGGCACTGGATGAAAACTTTGTGAAATTCCCATATATTATGAAATGTTACTCTGTCTCCCACCTCTCTATCAAATTTCTAGTCAATCGGTTGCAAATTAATATAAGAAAGTTACTAAACATCCCTCTCTCATATTAAAGGATCTTCCATATTAATCCTAATAAACACCCAGGAGAGGTTACATTTTACAAAAAGGAGGGGGAGTCATTTAGAGCCTAATGTGTAGTAAATGACAAAATACCTCTAATAAACATTGTATAGGTAACTTGCAAAGGAAGCACATTCTGTTAGTTTTTGCCTCCCTTCTCATTAGGGGTCAACTCTTAAGGGAAAGAATTTGCTGTTCTAGGTAAGCTTCTCAGTAATTAGGATAATGGTATTAAACAGCATACAGTAAAAGGTTCTAAAAAATGTGTCACCTAAAATTATTATTACTGTAATAGACACTTTAATTAAGTGCCCTGTGCGCTTAGTTTTTTTTCAAAATCGCGGTAAATGCATATACATGTAGTAAATTTTCTTTCTTATAAGGGGACATTTCAGTGATTTATTACATATTCAAGGAAATAGATTTAAAGGTTTTTAAGCATTGGAGAAAAGCTGCTATAATGGTTATAGAAGGATAGTGAAACTTCAGATTTGAAAATGGAAAGATTCTGTAGCATTTTTCAGCTCTTGTAAACTAGTAAAAAAAAAAAAGGAATAAACTAATAAAAGTATGTGGACTTATAAATAGTCATAAGCCAAAAAAAAACCTTGATGTGAGCTTACAGGGGCATGTGCGATAATTATGTTCAATTCAGTACTATTATTATCCGAAAATATAACAGTTCAGTTTTGCAGTCCAGAAATGCTAACGAAAGATGCAGATGGAATTGGAAACTGTGTAGACCCTGATCAGACTGCAGGAGCAGTCTGATCTGGGTCTGCACTGTTTGCTCAGATCTATCTGTCCCAATACTTAGATTTTTTATGGATTGTATGGAATAATGTATGCAGAAGCATGCAGAGTTGCTAATATTGATTATCTGCTCTCCTTCAAGTTTCTTTTCATATATGAATAAATTATTGGAGATAATATTCTCTTTTATTATTGATATGCCTTCATGTACATAATAGAAGATTTCTTTTTCTGCTTGCTGGAATGTATTGGACTGTTTTTCTTTTCTTTTTTTCTTCTTTTACAGTGGCGGATCCAGAGGGGGTTCGGGGGGTTCAAACGAACCCCCTTCTCAACCCAAATTATCTTATTTTCATGGGGAATTTCAGGAAAAATTGGTCAAACTGCATAAATCGAACCCCCCTTTTAGCTAATTTGAACCCCCTATCCAAAATTCCTGGATCCGCCCCTGTTTTAGTACTATAAGTATCTGTATGGCCAGTAAGCATATAGCTCCAGATAAGCAAGAAGCCCTGGTAGCTCAGTGGGTTTTGTCACCATTTCATGCTTGCTTGCTGAGCTAGAGGTCTAGATTTGAATCCCTCGGATGGTCACTGGTGGAATTAGTAAATGGGGTTCCATTGCACATAGCCTTTCATTATGAAGTCAAAATTTTCCACACAACTCTTATTTTGACCTGTCATACAGTCCACCCTCTTTATAGCGACACTCGTTACAACAGCAAAGTTCTTTACAATGTCATTATAAGCACACAATGACTACATTGTTCAAAATATGTATTCTTTACAATAGCAAATTCAGTTTAACATCATAATGTTTGGGAACAACTAGCGTACATGTAATTGTAAAGAGTGTCAACTGTACATTGATTTTGAATTTACTTAAGGCCAGAACAGAACAGTAAATACAGATCAGGGGAGGTAATTAGAAAATGAAGAAACTAAGAGTTGTATTTCTTTCACAGAACATTCTGTCTTGATTGTACCTGCCGAATTTTTATGTGTGATTTCTGAGAAATCTACAGAAGTTCAGTCCTTCAGAATCTGGCTAAACATAGCTCAATGTGAAATGCCAGAATGTCACATTGTGGGCTGACAAAGGGCATAAACTCCTGTCTGTTTAATGTCTTAATTATAAGGTTGCCAATATCTATAGCTATTCTGTATTCTAGATCAAGCAGTGAGGGTATTGATTTTTACTGAAGTCTCTGCTACAGTAATGGCCAGATATCCCAAACATTGGGACAGGCATGTCTGAGCAAATAGTGTAGACCCAGATCAGACTGCTCCTAGGAGCAGTCTGATCTGGGTTTGCACTGTTTGCTCATTGTGCTAAAATTTTAACACATTCAAATTTCGGAATAGCTAAGATAATCAGATAATCAGTTAGCTAGGTGTCCCGTTATTTAGCGTAATTACAGTAATAAAATTTCTGTCATCCTGGAAAAACAGTGTCTATAGGTGCTCTTTGATTCCTCATTGTCTGTTAGCTTCATGATTTGTGAGCTTGCTGTACTTCATGTCACAGGGGAAAAATGGGCTTATGGTTATCATGGGAAAAAGAGGGTTGATGCCATGGGAAAAGGTGGGGGTTCGACATGCTAGAGCTAAGATGCACCATTTTATTTTTTTAATTTATGCAAAAAAAAAAAAAATGATGATAATAAAAATAAAAGGTGACTAACAAAATGCTGAATCCTAGAATGAGATTCCACAATATCTTCATGTGTTGTAACAAATTCTCACATCAACTGGTTCAGCTTATATGAGATACAGCATACCAGAGCTAAAATAAATAGCACTTGATGCAGTAAGAATTGTCATATTTCAGTAAAAAAAGCTTTCATTAGAACTGCCTCAGTAAAACAAATGTCAGTCATTAAAGCTTCCTCAGTAAAACACATGACAGTCATTAGAGCTGCCTCAGTAAAACAAATGACAGTCATTAGAGCTTCCTCAGTAAAACAGATGACATTCATTGGAGCTATCTCAGTAAAGCAGATGACAGTCATTAGAGCTTCCTCAATAAAACAAATACCAGTCATTAGAGCTTCCTCAGTATAACAAATGACAGTCATTACAGCTTCTAAGAATTGTCATATTTCAGTAAAAAATGCTTTCATTAGAACTGCCTCAGTAAAACAAATGTTAGCCATTAAAGCTTCCTCAGTAAAACAGATGACAGTCATTAGAGCTGCCTCAGTAAAACAAATGGCAGTCATTAGAGCTTCCTCAGTAAAACAGATGACAGTCATTAGAGCTATCTCAGTAAAACAAATTACAGTCATTAGAGCTGCCTCAGTAAAACAAATTACAGTCATAAGAGCTGCCTCAGTATAACAAATGACAGTCATTAGAGCTTCCTCAGTAAAACAGATGACAGTCATTAGAGCTTCCTCAGTAAAACAAATTACAGTCATTAGAGCTTCCTCAGTAAAACAAATGACAGTCATTAGAGCTTCCCCTGTAAAACAGAAGACAGACATTAGAGCTTCCCCAATAAAACAATTTACAGTCATAAGAGCTGGCTCAGTAAAACAAATGACAGTCATTAGAGGTTCCTCAGTAAAACAAATTTGTCATTAGAGTTGCCACAGTAAAACAGAAGACAGTCATTAGAGCTTCCTGAGTAAAACAAATGACAGTCATTAGAGGTTCCTGAGAAAAACAATTTATAGTCATAAGAGCTGCCTAAGTAAAACAAGTGATAGTCATTAGAGCATCTTCAGTAGCACAAATGACAGTCATTAGCGCTTCCTCAGTTAAAGAAATGACAGTCATTAGAGCTTCCTCAGTAAAAGAAATGACAGTCATTAGAGCTGCCTCAGTAAAACAAATGGATTCATTGGAACTGCCACTGTAAAACAAATGGATTCAGTGGAACTGCTTCAGTAAAACAAATGACATTCATTAGAGTGGCCCTATTAAAGAAATAACATTCATTTGAACTGCCTCACTTAAACAAATGACATTCATTGGAACTGCCTCAGTGAAACAACTGCATTAGACATGCCTCAGTAAAACAGATGGATACATTAGACCTATATCAGTAAAACAAATACATTATTCAGTAGAACTGCCTCAGTAAAAAAATGGATATATTAGACCTACCTCAGTAAAACAAACAGTATTCATTAGAACTGCCCCAGTAAAAGAAACTGCATTCATTAGACCTGCCTCAGTAACAAATGACATTCGTTAGACCTGCCTCAGTAAAACAAATGACATCCATTAGAACTGCCCCAGTAAAACAAATGACTTTTATTACAACTGCCTCAGTAAAACCAATGACATTCATTAGACCTACCTCAGTAAAACAAACCACATTCATAGAACTGCCTCTGTATAACAAATGACAATCATTAGAACTGCCTCATTAAACTAAATGACATTCATTAAAACAAATGACATTCATCAGGCCTGCCTCAGAAAAACAAATGACATTCATTGGAACTGCCTCAGTAAAACAAATGGCATTCATTAGAACTGCCTCAATTATACAAATGGCATTCATTAGAACTGCCTCAGTTAAACAAATGGTATTCATTGGAAATGACCCAGTACAACAAATGGCATTTACTAGGCATACATAAGAACTGCCTGATGTAAAACAAATGGCATTCATTAGAACTGTCTCAATGCATTCATTAGAACTGCCCTAGTAAAACAAATGACATTCATCAGACCTGCCTCAATTAAACAAATGGCATTCATTAGAACTACCAGAGTAAACCAAATGACATTCATTAGAACTGCCTCAGTCAAACAAATGGCATTCATTAGAACTGTCTCAGTAAAACAAATGACATTCATTGGAAATGCCTCAGAACAACAAATGGCATTCATTTAACTACCTCAGTTATCAGTTAAACAAATGGCAATCATTAGAACTGCCTGATGTAAAACAAATGGCATTCAGTAGAACTGCCCTAGTAAAACAAATGGCATTCATTAGACCTGCCTCAATTAAACAAATGGCATTCATTAGAACTGTCTCAGTTTAACGAATATCATTCATTAGAATTACCTCAGTTAAACAGATCGCATTCATTAGAATGTCTCAGTAAAACAAATGGTATTCATTAGAACTGCCTCAGTTAAACAAATGCAATTCATTAGAACTGCCTCAATAAAATAAATGGCATCATCTGTAGGATGAAAGGGCATGACCCCTGTGATAGAGGAGTCAAAAAGGGAAAATAGTAGAATTACTTCATCTGAAAGTATATCCATTCACCTTTACACTGTTTGGTTTAAGTATTTTGGCAGTCGCTGATTTACTTCACTAGAAGGTCTAAATAAGGCCCCCCTTTCATTAAATGTAATGCCCCAGGGGCATTTGATATGATAAAAATGGTCACAGTGAATATGGTATCCTGCACAGGGGCAGGTCTTCTTTCCAATGCAGCACCTCTACAAGTCAGAGATCAATAGCCAATTAAGTAGTAAGAAGGGAAAGAGGATTGATATTAAACATGTTTTCTGGCTGTAGATGTGGCATCAAATTGATTTCTCTTCAAATCAAGTGAACTGCCATGCGGCAGCAAAAGATGCAAGTATGCAGACAGTTCAGTTCAGCTAGATGTCAGCATACTTTTTGGATCCGAAAGGCCACATTGCAAAAACCAAAGACTATGATCACACTGAGAATCACGGACTGGCTAGGGCATGCTTGATCACACATACAGTACAGGACTCAAGTCATATCTGCTTGTTAGTGGATCAATTCTATCTTGAATTAACCATTTAAGCACCAAAAAAGCATGCAACAATATTTAAGAAGGCCCGTTTAAACAAACCATTAGTTTTATACAAGTTATATCATATCAAGAACTTAAAGAATAGAGGGCAAACAGTTTAGATTTAGAGGAAGCAGCTCATGATGAGCTGGCTTATCTGGATCTACACTGTTTGCAACTTCAGCTATTTTAAGTGTTACATGGCACTTTAAGTGTTAATTCAGAAATAAATTCTGTATGCTTTGTCTTTACACTCATCATGTTTTAGCTCTACTGAGGGACCCTCAGAAGGGGTCATTTGGAGTTAGCATCCAACTGCAGTCATGTTTGGTATCAAATTGCAGGTCCTGACAAGAACAGTAACTTACAACTTCCATGGCGCTCTGAGAATATTAACAATTTATGACCTGCATGGTTCTCTGCCACAATCAGTTCCAACCCCACCCTTTAAAAGGGATCAGTATGGGTCAACCTCCGCTTGTAGCAAAGCGAAGACCTCAGTGAGAACTTATTAGCAACTGATGACTTCAGCAGGTCTGCCTATGTAACCCTAACCCGACCCTGTATAGGGGCCATCATGGATGAAATCTAAGACTTTGAAAAGAACTTTACTAGAATAGGTTCTGATCTCACTTGTAAGGGGATAAGTATGATATTTCAAGTTTGGTGTCAGATCCGTGGTCGTTTTAATTAGATGTACTTTAACAACTAATTACCTTATTTGGAAAATTTGCCCGATTTCAGTTCTCCAACCTAATTGCCACTGTAGTAGAGCGACAGTTACATCTAAGAACTCCTGTTATTGAGATTTAATACCAATTCTCTGTAAGCACCAGACTTTTCAAGAAACGCAAGGTCGGAAGTTCTTCTTCAAACTTTCTCACATTGTTTGTAGTCAGACAAAAACAAATAATTGGCACCTCATTTTTTCGTTTGTCATCTCGTTGCCATGGTAACCACTTGTTTCTGTTTTTGCAGAAAAAATGCCAAAAATTCAGTAGAAATTTGCGTTTTTCGTTCTTGTATATCACCAAGATTAGTCAAGGCTTGATCAAAAACTCTTTAAATCTACAAAGTAGGGACTTATGTGATTAACATGAAGTATCAAAACAACTTTGTTCGAATATTTTTGGCATATCTACTGGTCCTCAAAGGTGGGTGGGGTAACTAGGTATCGCAAAACACAGTTTTAAGGCAATTTTAAGCATCACTTTTAAAAAACGCACACTTCTATGACACCTTTGCATATTTTAACCTAAAAGAGGAGACTTTTAATTTTTGGAAAATGAAAAAAACAGAGTGGGGCAAAGCTGACTTCAGGCCGTAACCATGGCAACAAATCATACCCCATGCAAAAAGTGAAAACAGAAGCTCATACTGAAACAGCACTATTATAAGCAAATTAAATGCACTGCAGCTATAATTACTGGTCCAAATGCTGTAGAAATATTAATTCTATCTGATTTGGTGAGGGTTTGACACCTTAAGGGTTGAAAGTCCCATTTATATTCATTTAAAGGGCCCAAAAAGGGGCAAAACATGGTCAAAATTAATGTTCCTCACTCATTGTCTCTAGGAATCAACAAAAAGACAACATGGGTTACTTTTAAATTTGTTATGAAATTATTAGTTTGACATAAACTGATAGAAAATATGGCATTAGGGAGTCCTACATCTCTAGGTATGGAGACTATTGGGGCCAAAAAAGGGGTAAATTTGAAAAGGTTCATCCAAAATAATAATCATTTTTCACACTGGAACACACTACAGCATTAGCCAAGATAAAAATAGGTTAAAAAAAAATCAACAACAAAAAATAGCCTCATATATTCCACCAGTAAACTTGCACTCAAGGGGCTGGGAGCCCTATTTATGAAAATTTAAGGGGCTCGAAAAGGGGAAAAATAGTCAAATTTACCACAAATCACTCATTCTCCTTATCAATATGCAAAAGACAGCACTGACTGCTTTTAAATTTGACATGCCAAAATAAGTTTGACATATACTGATAGAAAATATGGCAAAAAGGAGTCCAACATCCCCAGGTATGGAGATTATAGGGGCCGAAAAGGGGTTAATTTGAAAATAAACACCCAAAATAATGGTCGTTCTTCACAATAAGGCGCACTACAGCATTTGTCAAGGTGAAATATGTTGAAATGTTGAAAAAAGCCCTATACATGTATATGCAACAAGTAAACTTGCAATCAAGCGGCTGTGATCCCTATTGATGATAATTTAAGGGGATCAAAAAGGGGCAAAATGGTCAAATTTGCCACATATCACTCATTCTCTCTACAAAACAACAAAAGACGACACTGGTCACTTTTAAATTTGTTATCAAATATTAGATTGACATATGTTGATAGAAAATATGGCAATATAGGTAGCCCTTAACCCCTGGGTATGGAGTATATAGGGACACAGAAAGGGGAAAATTTGAAATTCGCTAAAACATAAACAACAAATATTGTAGATTTTTTAATTTCTTCACTCTGAAACAAAGTACTACATTTTCGGCGTTGAAACTGGTTGTTAAAGTACAAGCCTAATATATTTTAATATAAAATATGCCATACTTAAATTCAGTAAAGGGGGCCTAACAGAGGCTACTCATGTGAAAATGTGTAAAAGAAAAAAAAAACAAAAAAAAACGGTATGCATTTTTTCATTTTTTCTTAGTTTAAACATATTTTATTCATAATTTCACTCACATGCAACATAAGATATACACAAAAATAGTTAATGGGATTGGAATGAAAGCAAAATGCTTATAGGATTCCTCTCCCTTTTTTTCTTAAAGAAACAAATCGAGATGTTGGTATTAATAGCAAAGAATTTTATGCAGACAGTGACACATTATTAGCTTTTCGAAAATGTGTAAAGCTGGTTTTCCGTGGATCTTATCCTTTAGCCATTTCTATGCCTATGTTTAACACGACTGTTACAAAAGCATGGTACAAATAGCGTGAATAACAAATTTCGATTCTAAATATGCTTCATTCCAGAGAAAGTATTTCAGTGAAAACCTTCTTAGCCACTATATTTTTTTCCCATAGTCTTATAATGGAAAAATACAAAGCCTGCGCTGAAAAAAAACAACAGTCATATAATACACTCCTTGCAAATCCTTCTATACAATGTAGCTTGATGTATAACACAAAACTATACAACAAATGGCTAAGTCCTACCTATGAGCCTAACCCTGAATCTTAGGTGGTCCTGTTCAAAAGTAATGCTACAGGGATATCATGAACCAAATATTGAAGAATTATAGCCAGATCGCAGATGATGTAATTATATTCAGGTTGGTTGATTTGATGTTTAACGTCCACGGTTAACAACTAAGGTCATGTTGGGAGGTCAGTTAACCTAACCACACTATTCCTGGGCAGGCTTAGACCTCCTAAGCGGTTAACCAGTACTAAGTGCACATACTTTCGCCAGTAACTGACAACTGCCCTTCTTGAATCAGCGGAAGGAGATACGAAAGTATGTGGCCTGACCGGGATTTGAACCCAGGACCTCTGACTTAAGAGTCAGGTGCCCTACCGATTGCGCTACCTGGCCCGGCTTAATTATATTCAGGTATAAGACGGTAAAGTGTAGAACAAGGTCAGGTTTTCCCTCCAATAAAATATGGTAGGTCTAGATTTTTGGGATTGTAAGGGAACCCCCGTCTTACAGCACAATGGTTTTTTTTAGCTCACCTGAGTCGAAGGCTCACAGGTGAGCTTATAGTATAGGCAGGCATCCGTCGTCCGTCCGTCGTCCGTCAATATTTTCAAAAGACATCTCCTCTAAACTACAAAACCCATTGTTACCAAATTTCATATATAGCATCTATAGGCAGGGGGAACCAATAATACTGTTTTTTATCCAAATCATTTCAGAACTTTGGTTGCTATGGCAACTTAAAGCTTCCATTTACTTGTATGGGAAAAATTGAAAATTTGCATTTATTGCTATGTCACTGCAGATATTTTGACAAAACTTTTACAGAAATGTTCCTTGAGTAGTTCTCTATCAACCACATGCAATTTATGTAAACTGCACAATAAAGCTGGTTGCCATGGCAACCGAAAGGTTAAAAATAGAAAAGATGTTCAAAAATCATCTTCTCAGAAACTATACAACCAATAAAGCTCAAACTTCACAGAATCGATCTAGGTACTACCGTCTATGAAAATACTGTTTATCTTGGCAATAGCTCCAGCAGTTTGGTTGCTATGGCAACTTAAAGTTGCCGTCGACTTATAATGGGAAAATTGAAAATTTGCATTTATTGCTATGTGACTGCAGATATTTTGACAAAAGTTTTACAGAAATGTTTCTTGAGTAGTCCTCTATCAACCACATGAAATTTATGTTAATTGCACAATAAGGCTGGTTGCCATGGCAACCAAATGGTTAAAAATAGGAAAGATATTCAAAAATCATCTCCTCAGAAACTATACAACCAATAAGGCTCAAACTTCACAGGAAGGATCTA
The DNA here is from genome assembly GCA_963989385.1 of Ctena decussata. NCBI lineage: Eukaryota > Metazoa > Mollusca > Bivalvia > Lucinida > Lucinidae > Ctena > Ctena decussata. Next base: position 25,547,586 of record OZ022510.1, read on the forward strand.
GATACTACCATCTATGAACATATTGTTTTTCTTGGCAATTGCTCCAGCAGTTTGGTTGCTATGGCAACTTAAAGTTGCCATTGACTTATAGTGGGAAAATTGAAAATTTGCATTTTTTGCTATGTGACTTCAGATATTTTGACAAAAATTTTACAGAAATGTTCTTTGAGTAGTCCTCTATCAACCACATGAAATTTATGTAAATTGCACGATTAGGCTGGTTGCCATGGCAACCGAATGGTTAAAAATAGAAAAGATATTCAAAAATCATCTCCTCAGAAGCTATACAACCAATAAATCTCAAACTTTACAGAAAGGATCTAGATACTACCGTCTATAAAAATACAGTTTTTCTTGGCAATTGCTCCAGCAGTTTGGTTGCTATGGCAACTTAAAGTTGCCATTGACTTATAATGGGAAAATGGAAAATTTGCATTTATTGCTATGTGACTTCAGATATTTTGACAAAAATTTTACAGAAATGTTCCTTGAGTAGTCCTCTATCAATCACATGAAATTTATGTAAATTGCACAATTTGGCTGATTGCTATTGCAACCGAATCGTTAAAAATAGAAAAAAATATTAAAATATCATTTTTGCAGAAACTATGTGGCCGATAAAGCTCACTCTTTACAGAACGGATCCTTGTATAGGCCTCTATAGAATTACAGTTTTTTTTATGGCAATTGCTTCAGCGGATAGGTTGGTATGACAACTTATAGATTCCATTGAAATATAATGGAAAAAATGGAAAGCTGCAGTTTTTGCTATCTCCCTGAAGTTATTTTTGGATTTTTATCTACAGAAATGTTGCTTGAGTAGTCCTCTATGATTCCTATTAATTTTGTCCAAATTGCCGAATTTGATTTGTTGCCATGGCAATATTAAGGAAATATTTTTGAAAAAAATATTTAAAAATCTTTTCCTTAAAAACCGTATAGGGAGATGAAGCTGATTCTTTGCACACATGTTCATGACATTAGCCACTACGTAAATACTGTTTTTCATTTTTGTTGCCCTCATGGTTTCATTACTATGGCATTTTAAAGTTCCATAGACTTGTATTGGGAAAAGTGCAAATTGGCATTTATTTCTGTGTTACTGCAATATTTAGGCAAAAAGTTTTACAAACATGTTTTTTTATTGTAACTTCATCAAACTTGCTAATATTTACTAGGACAAGCATAACAACTCAGTCAAAGTTGAAATTAGGCCGAATTGTGCAACTTACTTCAGTGTTTCTTACTCTTGAGTGCTAAGGATGAATGGGCTCAGGTGAGCTACAGGACCAATGGTCCTCTGGTTCTGTTGTGTGGTGGTATGTTGTTTCGCGTGACCAATGAAGAACAGAGATTTGTCGCAGTGACTAATGAAAAACAGGGATTCAAAGACCTAAAGCCATGTTTATTATTATATTATTATTATTCCATGTTAACTAACGGCATATATAAGCCTCCTTTTTTTGGCTACTGATTCTAACATGACAAATGCTTCAGTGTGCTCCTCTGTGAAGAATAGCCATTATTTTGGGCAAATATTTTCGAATTTTTCCCTTTTCGGCACCTAAGACTCCAAACCTAGAGATGTAAGGCACCAAATTGCCATGTTTTTTTTATCAACATGTGTCAAACTTATTTTCATAACAAATTTAAAAGTAACCAGTATTGTCTGTTGTTAGTCAGTCTGTGGAAAGAAATATTGATTCTTGTTTATAAATTTTGACCATCTTTGTTTCTTTTGAACCCCTTACATTGATAAAACCAGGGCTCCCAGTCCCATGATTGCAACTTTACCAATGGCATATATAAGACTGTGCTGAGGCTGTGCTTTTCTCAACCTATTTCATAATGACAAATGCTGTAGTGTGTACAATAAGAAGAATGATCATTATGTTGGGTTAATATCATTAAATGTACCCCTTTTGGGGCCCCTATAGACTCAGCCAGGAGAAATCGGGCTGCCCATTGCAATGTTTTCTGTTACTATATGTCAAACTAATATTTTCATAACAATTTAAAAGGAACCAGTGTTGCATTTTCTTTATTCGAAGAGAGATTAAATGATATGAGGCAATTTTTGACCAGTTTTGCCCCTTTTTGGGACCCTAAAATGGGTATAAATTTGTTTTCTTATCCCTTATTGCAAATTCACTAGTAGCAAACATATACATATTTTTCCTCTGCTTATTTTAACATGACAAATGCTGTAGGGTGTTTCTCTGTGAAGCATGATCATTATTTATGGCAAATATTTTCCATTTTTCTCTTTTCGGGTCCCCTTGGGACTCCTTTTGGGCCCTTTGGGACTCCAAACCTGGAGATGTAAGGCGCCCATTGCCATATTTTATATCAGTCTGTGCCAAACTTAAATTTTCATTACAAATTTGAAAGTAAACTGTTTTGTTTTATGTTGGTCCGTGGAAAGGATTAGTGATTTGTGTTAATTTTGACCATTTTTGTCCCTTTTTAGAGCCCCTTAAATCAATAGGAAATGGGCCCACCCACTCCTCCCCACCCCCGGTTGCAAATTTACCTGCGACATAAATAAGCCTGCTCTTTCTGTGCAACCAATTTCATCATTTTAAATGCTGTAATGTGTTCCATTGTGAAAAATGGTGAATATGTTGGTAAAATATTCTCAAACATACCCCTTTTGGGCCCCTATAGACTCAATCCCAGGAAATTTAGGGCTCTCCATTGTTATGTTTTCTATCAGTATATGTCAAACTAGTATTTTCCTCACAATTATAAAAGTAATAAGTGTTGTCTTTTGTTGATTCATAGTGAAAAAGAGTGATATATATGGTATTTTTTACCATTTTTGCCCCTTTTTGGGCCTTTTTAATGGCTATAAATAGCCCTCGCAACCCTTAAGATGTCAAAATTCCATCAAATCAAGTAGAATACACATTTCAATAGCAGAACGATCACTAGTTATAGCTGCAATGCATTTAATTTTGTTGCAAATCTGTTGTAATAGTATAACATTCCGTTATTACTTTCTTGCATGGGGTATGACTTGTTTCCATGGTTACGGTCTGACGTCAGCTTTGCCCCACTCAGTTTTTTTCATTTTCTGAAAATGGAAAGCCTCCTGTTTGACGTTAAAGTATGCAAATGTGTCACAGAAGTGTGCGTTTTTTAAACATGATGATTAAAAATGCCTAAAAATAGTGTTTTGCAATACCTGGTTACCCCACCCACATTTGCTATACAGTAGATATACCAAAGACATTGGAAGAACGTTGTTTTGATGTTTCACATTAATTACATAAGTCCCTAGTTTTTAGATTTAAAGTGTTTCTGGTGAAACCTAGCCTATTCTAGGAGATATACAAAGACAGAAAGTGTGAATTTCTGTTGAATATTTTTGCATTTTTTCTGCAAAAACAGAAAAACGCGGTTACCATGGCAACGAGATGGTAAATGAACAAACGAAGTGTGAATTACTTGTTTTTGTGTGACAACAAAAAAAGGGAGAAAGTTTGAAAAAGAACTTCCGATCTTGCGTTTCCGGCCCTCTATACAAAAAGTCTGGTGCTTACAGAGAATTGGTATTAAGAAGTTACCACTTAAAGTGCCGAAAAATGAAAATACCCAGTACATGTAGTTGAATTTGCAAAGAGCATACTGTATTAATCGTAATAAACACCCCCTGCTTTTTCCCCGAAAATGATGTTATGTTAACTTGTATGAATTCCTGTTTGCTTCTTTTGGTAAGGTAGCTGTTTGAAATGGGTTCTAAAAGTGAGTCACGCAAAAGTGGCAATGTTTTGTTTACATTTAAATGTCAGCAGTACCTGTACTATCCTTACGGTGTGGTTCATGTAACTTCTTGATGTACGGGCATGAAGAAAATTTTCGGTTTAGTGGCATTTCTAATTTACCTAAATGGCACTGCTTGAAGCTTAAACTAAGGAACTGCTTCTAATATATGAAATGTCATCAATAACAATAGTGATAGTAACAAAATTATTCTTTCATTCCCCAAAGTTGAATAAGCTGAACTCTGCTATATAGCCAGTCAGTCACCAAATCAAAATAGACACAAAATAATAACATTGCCAAGTTATCACGTCCACACTATACTCTTCAAGGAAAAAATTTGATCCAAGAGGAGCAAATTCATTCCTTTAAGAGTTGATTCCCACCCCACCCCCGAACAAACTGAGAGTGGAGGTAACAAAACAGAAGAGTTGCATACCCATTCACCTTAATGCTGTTTATGAGCCACATAGTTGGCAGTGGCTGATTTGCCACACTTTACGCTCTAAATAACATCCCCACTCCCTTTTGTAAAATGCATTGCCCCTTGATGTTGAGTATGAGTAATACGGTAGATCCAGATAAGGTGGCACTTTGCCTCCTAGTCTTTGAATGCTCTGTATGATATACAATAGATTGGAGAATTTCACAGACATTAATTTTTTAGTCTGTTGGCCCCCAAAGGGTTTTTCTCCAGGAACCCACTTATCTATGTGAAAGAAATGGAAGCCTTTTGTTTTTATGAAAAAAACACACACACACACACACACACAAAAAAACAAGAAAGAGAGAAAACAGATATATATTCAGCAACTGATTATCTGGATTCATTTATAAGGGAGCCTGTTACATTAAGATTCCAAGTAGCATCTTAAAGACTTGCTAATTCGGTATAAAAGTGTCGTCTTGCGGTGAATTATGTAAAATTCATGTAAGAACATAATAGGATCAATACACTGCTTTGGTAGTTATCGCAAATATTTGGAAATCTAAACGTCATCTGTTTTTGCAGTGAACATCAGTAACATTTGAATATGGAGTTCAGTATCAAGTGATGTCATATAAAACTTGGCAAATAGTACACACAGGGTTGCCACCGACAGGGAAAAACATCTGGAAAATAAACTTTTTTTCCAGGTGAGGGAAAAGTCAGGAAATTTTTAGGTTGGTCATATTTGGAGGGACCTTGAAAAGTCAGGGCATTTGAAAATTAGTTGCTGTGGCAGTCTTAGACAGTATACTTAATTATTCGGTTCAAGGGGAAAGGATGTACTTTTTAGAGATATAGTCAAGGCATATCTCCTTCCAAATTGAGGGCTACTGTTAAAGGGCAGAATTTGCTTAAGAGTAACCCCTGATTTTCAAGTACAGTTAGCACTGTTATCACTGTTGAAGTAAAGAGTAAAATTAAGTTTTGGGTCCATTAAAATGGAATGGAAAACCATAAAATGTCAGGGAAAAATCAGGGAAAAGACGGGAAATTTTGAAGTGGAGGATGAGTGGCAACCCTGACACACCATGATCATACTGCTCCTTGCAAAAGATACTGCAGAGACTGTCCGCATGATTCTGCTTACAAAAGATATTTCTAATTATTTAGGATAAATGAGGTACCATATATATTCAGTTATAAGAGGTTTTTCTCCCGTAAAATGTACCAAATGAGCCACGACCCGACCAAACCAGCAAAATGGCATGTGCGCCCAGCAAAGATTCAGATCACCCTGGGCATCTGCCTAGTCATATCAGAGTCTTTGCTGTGTGCTTAAAGGGTAGCTAAGGGTCTAAGCTAGCTCTATCCGGACAGCAAAGATGCTGATCAGACTGGGCACATGCCCAGGTTGAATGTGCCCAGTCTGATCTGAATCTTTGCTGGGTGCCCATGCTACTAGGTTGATTTGGTCATGTTGCGGCTAAAATATCTAAATCAGTCATGTAATTTTGATGTAAGATGAGATTTTCTCTTCCAAAACAATCCCAAAAATCTAGATCTGTCTTATAAGATTGATCTAGACTTTTGGGGTTGTTTTAGTCGAATCAATATGGTACATGTTGTATAGTGTAGGATAATTAAATCAGCATCCTTAGAATAACAAGACTTGAGTGGTGTACAGCTAAGGACAACATGGATTTGTCTGTCTCGGAATGTGAATCCTTATGAAGCAGAATTTATTGTCTGCAGGGTTTCAGATTAGCAAAAGTTTTGGGGTCTAGACTTTCCTCTGTGCCCAAGCTGTTGACATAGTGCTAACAGTTGCACATTACTGTGCAAGCCTATTGCCTAAAAATAAACATTTCAAGCACCAAAAATGAAAATAGTTGAATTTGCAAACAGACAAGATACAGGTGAGGAGATTCTGTGACAAGGTCAAGTGGTTGTGGTCACAGAAGCAGGCTGATTAGAGTCTGCTTCAACACAAAAATTCTTCAGCAGTAGCGGATTAAAGATTAACTGAATGACTCAACAAAGTAAACGGGTCCCTGTAGAAATCAAAACATAATAATTACGTATGTCTGTGGGGACAGCCCTGATATCTGCTGTCGCAAGTTTCCATTCTGAAGCACGTAAATTTGATTGGAAGCATTTATTGTTGATGCAAACTAGTCTATTTCGGTATTGACTGCGTCTAAATTTGTCACACTGAAATTGTGCTTTATTGTAATTTGACGCAGTCTGTTGTAAAGTGATTGAGGGTTGGAGCTGAAATTTTCTGTTTCAGACATAATTTTAGTGCCATTTATGTGAAATGATATATCTAGGATAAAGAATATGGATGGATGGATGGATGGATGGGTTGCAATTTTACGTCCTTTTCAACAGTATTTCAGTCATATCAGGACGATGGCGGATGATAATGAAAGGCTGTGTGCAATGGAACCCCGTTTACGATGGAAAGAACTCCGCCTCCGACGGGGCTCGAACCCGCGACCGCTAGATCAGTAGGCCAGCGCTAAACCCACTGAGATAAAGAATATGTGTCCTCATTTTATTGGGAAAGTCCTAGAAAGCCAGCTTGATTATTTGGTTGAGAGAAGAGGGGAGGGGAGGATGTGTGTTTGGTGTTGGGGCAGGGGGAGGGGTTTAAAGGAAAAGGGACTGGTGATAAGGCCGCTTTGGAGCTTGGGTAGATGGTGGAGGGGTGAGGGGGGGGGGAGAGAGAATGTGAAGATGAGGGTCATTTGATGAGAATTCTTCAATAATTTCTGTTTATGCTTCATGAAATGTACATGATGGTCCCTCCTTAGAACAGTTTTTGGTAATTATAGGCTATATGCTGTTTGGGTGCTGTGAACGCTGTAATGTTGTGGCTTCCGCTTAGACTAAACCACAAAGGAATAAAAGGCATATAAGCGTTTAAAGCTCAGTTGCCTTATACACATGTATTTCTTTGTGGATTAGTGTCAACTTGAAGGGCTTACTTTTCAGTTGATCCTGAACATAGCCTGATAAAGGGACAGCACTGTATGATGATATCACCCATTTATCCTGACAGTGAGGGGGATACCCTATTAATCCTAATAAAAGCCCCTGTCTAACTCCCCCCCCTACCCCCTCCCCCCCGCCCTGCCTCTTTTCAAAAATAATGTTATATTAACTTGCATGAAATTCCTGTTTGCTTCTCTGGATGAGGTAGCTCTTCGAAATGGGGTCTACTCTTAAAGGAAAGAATTTGCTCCTAGAGGAGCAAATTCTTTTCATTAAGAGTTGACCCCTACTGAAAAAAGAGGCAAAAATAGTAGATTTGCTTCCTCTGAAAGTATACCCATCACTTTTATATTGCTTATCATAGGTACTTTGGCAGTGACTGATTTACTACACTTTAGGCTATAAATAACGTATCCCCCATGACCCCCCACCCACCCCACCCCATACCACACCCCTTTTGCAAAATGCAATGCATCAGGGGCATTCAGTAGGATTAATATGGCATGCATGATATTTATCATCAGTAAAAAAATCAGTCTATCCAATCACAATCCAAATCTCAGCCTAATTAATGCACCAAAAAGCAGACGACAAAATTTACGTCTGCAGAATTTCAAAAAATGTTTCGTCCAAGTGATATCATATTGAGAATTTGAACACTAGAGAGCTAACAGTGTAGATTCAGATGAGGTGGCTCATTATTATGAGCCACCTCATCTGGAGCTACACTGTTTGCAAATTTAACTTTCTTTATTTTTGGAGCTTTAAGGGTTGAATAATTCTAATGATGTGGAAATTATGAAATTGTTCATACCAAATGTAAAATTTATCAAAGTTTTATATTATAAACTAGATAAGATAGTTTTGGGGCATTATACAGTGAGTCAGGTCACTTTTGTTTGGGTTGCTGGTCATTAAACCAAAGATATTGATAATATGGTGATATTTACAATATTTGATTATGGAAATTTGGATACATTTCATATGCATGTAATTTTTCTTCTGCAGATAAACATTCCAGAGTATATTCAACTTCACACCAAACAGAGTTTGTCCGCAAGAAGGAAAGATGGTGTTCTATGACATGGCTGAAGATTAGCCAGAATTTGTTGGTATGAAATTTATATTTCCTTCTTCATGAATTAGGGGATAACTGTATTCAAAATTGTCATTTGGGGTGGTAAATTGTCTGTTTTATGGTCGGAAATTAAGTTTTACGGCGACACACCAGCGGAGCCATAAAATGGAATTTGGAACCATAAAACTGAGGATTTACCTCCCCAAATGACAATTTTCAATACAGCTATCCCCATTCTAATGCACTTTTTCACATTTTCACCTTTCAAAGTGTACTTCTTTGCACCCATTGCAAGCGCTTTCAGCAGCGTAAAACCAAACTACAGCCAATGAGAAGCAACATTTGATAATGATGTCAGGTTTGCGACAGTATATCGCAGAATATACTGCCGCAAAATTTTGACGTTATCCAGTCAGACGTTGCGTTATATCTGTAAGTGGATTACAAGTAGAGTATTTGTGGGAGGCGGAGGTGGAATGTTGCGTATGATTTTGGATTTATATATCCTTCATAATTTTGACAAAAATGTGGACACAGGCTACTTCTCTTTTATCTGTGCAACATGACGATGCATAAAAGAGTTGGACAAAATAACTGCTGGGACGCTGTTCTCAATGTATTGATGTTACTTCAGACTAAATAGTACATTTTCAATAACAAAGTTAATTTTTTAGATTTTTGCACGGAAAATTACCCTTTGATCATTGAGAAGAGCTTCTCAGCAATATTTTTTTCCCTTATAACATCAACAAGCCAGGCATCAAGACGAGAAGCAATAATTTGTTTATTTATAACATCAATAAGTCAAGCATTTTGAGATCAATAAGTCAGGCATTTTAGGATTCTAAATTGTGAGCAACAACATAAAGAAGGCATCTGCTAAGTTTTGGGAAGATCTATTGTATTTTCCGCATTTTATGCAGATTTTTGTATCCTCCACAAATCAGTGATTATCACCATCTTATTTGTACAAAAGAAAGACCCATTTCTGAACATGGAAAATGTTGCATGTATCTGATGCTCATGGGTATACGACGCCATGTTTTTCTACCATATTTTCAAAGGGAGCCAACTTTTGTGAAAACCTTCCATAAGGGGGTCTAAGAGGGAAAATATGGCTTCTAGGGGAGCAAATTCTTCCCTTAAAGAAAGTACGCCATTGAAAATGAAGCAAAAATTAAAATGACATAATGGCAGAGTTGCATTCCCTGACAAAGAGCCCATTCCCCAAAACACTTGTCTTTTGTATTACACAGAATGTGAATGAAACAACATTATTTCTGTCTATCAGAACAGTAATCCATTGATTGATGATTTTCATTGATTAAGTCCTTGAGAGCTCCGGAAAAGCAGAGGGAAAATCTTTGGTTTGAATTTAGCAAAATTTGCACCAGCAAAATTTCATAAAAGGTTTCATCCAAGCTATATAATATTGAAGGTTCAAAGACTAGAGGGCAAAGAGTATAGATCCAGATGAAATGGCTCATTATGAGCCATCTAAGCTGGATCTGTGCTGGTTGCAAATTCAACTTTTTAGCTCACCTGAGCCAGAGGCTCCGGGGGAGCTTATAGTATGGTCAGGCTCCGTTGTCCGTCGTCGTCCGTCCGTCAACATTTTCAAACGACTTCTCCTCTGAAACCACTGGGCCAATTGTAATTAAATTTCATATGTAGTCTCCTGGGACCATAGGAACGAAAAGTTGTTCAAACAGTCCTGGTCACATGACCAACATGGCCGCCATGCCCGTATATGGTAAAAACCTAAAAAAATCTTCTTCTCCAGAACCAGTAGGCCGATGGCCTTGAAACTTGATATGTAGCATCAGGTACGCAAGTACTACCAAGATTGTTCAAATTATGACCTTAGGTTGACCTTGACCTTTTTTATGGTAAGGTCAAATTTTCTTCCTTGTGCTTTTCTATGGCAAAATGCTAGAACATAAGATATCTTGGAAACTGTTGAAAATTTTGGGCTAAAAATTGGTATCTACAGTCATCTTAATTAGTACATGAAGATTTATGAGTACAAGAGGTCAAGGTCATTCTTTGACCTTTGACCCAGAACTCTCATATTTTGACAATTCCAAACAATCTCCTCAAAAGCCCCTGGGCCAATTAAAAACAAATTTCATATAAAGCTTCCAGAAGTTGAGGGAACAAAAACTTATTCATACGGTCCAGGTCACATGACCAATATGGCTGTCACGCCCATATATGGTAAAAACCTTTGAAAATCTTTTTCTCCAGAACCAACTGACCGATGGCCTTGAAACTTGGTATGTGGCTTTTGGTACTCGAGTACTATCAAGGTTGTTCAAATTATGACCTTTGGTTGACCTTGATCTTTTTTACGGCAAGGTCAAATATGGGAAAATGTTAGAACATAAGATTTCATTGAAACTTCTGAAAATTTATGCCTAAAAATTGGTATATACAGTTATCTTAATGAGTAAATGAAGATTTGTAAGTATAAGAGGTCAAGGTCATTCTTTGACCTTTGACCCGAACTCTCATACATGTATTTTGACAATATCAAACAATCTCCTCAAAAACAACTGGGCCATGTGTAACCAAACTTCATATAGAGCCTCCAGGGGGTTGAGGGAATGAAAATTAGTTCAAACGGTCCAGGTCACCTGACCAACATGGCCGCCAGGCCCATATATGGTAAAAATCTTTAAAAATCTTCTTCTGCAGAACCAATTGACCGATGGCCTTGAAGCTTGGTATGTAGCATTGGGATCTCCAGTACTATCAAGATTGTTCAAAATGATGACCTTGGGTTGACCTTGACTATTTTACGGCAAGGTCAAATGTGGGAAAATGCTAGAACATAAGATTTCATGGAAAGTTTTGAAGATTAATGCCTAAAAATTGATATCTACAGTCATCTTAAGGAGTACATGAAGATTTATGAGTACAAGAGATCAAGGTCATTCTTTGACTTTTGACCCAGAACTCTGTCATTTTGACTATATCAAACCATCTCCTCAAAAGCCCCTGGGCCAGTTTTGAAACCAAACTTCATATAGAGCCTCCAGGGGGTTCAGGGAAAGAAAATTTTTTCAAATGTCCAGGTCACATGACCAACATGTCCTTCATGCCCATCTATGGTTAAAACCTTTAAAAATCTTTTTGACCAGAACCAGTTGACTGATGGCCTTAGAGTAACTTACCCTAGAGTACTGAGGCTGAATGGACTCAGGTGAGCTACAGGACCAATGGTCCTCTTGTTTAGCTTTTGATGCTTTTAACACTTTAAGCACGAGTGACGAAAATAGCAGACTTTGCAAACAGCGTAGATCGTGATGAGGCGGCTCATAATGAGCCGCCTCATCTAGAGCTACACTGTTTGCCCTCTAGTCTTTGAATTCTCAATATGAAATGTCTTGGACAAGGTATTTTTTGAATTTTTGCAGACGTAAACTTTGTTGTCTGCTTTTTGTTGCTTAAAGAGTTAATTGGCTGAGTTTCTTCCTGTATATGAGTATCACAGTGTGACCAATGGATGGATGACTTGTGACTTTACATCCCTTTCAAAAGTCTTTCAGTCATTTCAGGACGATAGGAGGATGTAAATAATGTAAGGCTGTGTGCAATGGAACCCTGGTCACAGTTGAAAAGATTTCCACCTCCAGCAAGAATCAAACCTGGGTCTGCTAGCTCAGCAGGCCAGCTGTTAACCCACTGAACTACCTGGGCTCCTCGCACACTATGAGTAGCATGGTTTTAAGAACATGTCTCAGGGCAGGGCAGGGCATATAAAAACTGCATTTACTAAGACCAGCCTGCAGACTTGCACTTCTAGCCTCTAGGCGAAAGCACAGCAGTAAACTACCTTAAAACTTCTAAGTGTCTGCTCATGTTAGTGCTGATCCAGATCAGACAGCTTCTAAAAGGAGCAGTCTGATCAGCATCTCCACTGTTTGCCATTCCATCTGCATCTTTTGTACACATTACTGGATTGAAAAACCAAACTGTTCCATTTTGAGGGCAATTGCAGTAGAGTAAAGTCGGATAAATTCGGACAGCGTGTAAATTCTGACAGCAGGTAAATTCGGACAGTGACATTGTTTCCTTGGAATTAAAACAAAATTAACTGGGCAAACAGTGAAAATCCTGATGAGACGGCTCATTATGAGCTGTCTCATCTGGATTTTCACTGTTTGCAATGGTATGTCCAAATTTACCCGCTGTCAGAAGTTACCTGACTTGACCCTAATTTTTTTTAGTGGTTTTTTTAGAATTTTCATGATACAAGCCTAGGTGATAGACCAAACCATATAGATTTTGAAAAGCATGTAAACTCCATATATTATGTTCTGAGCATTGTGCTTATGTGCAGACTACCCATGGCAGTTCTCCTATGCCTTCTCACATGATTAGTGTCAGTACCTTATGTCATTATATCAATATAGCTGACTCAGATCAGCCTGCACATCCAAACAGACTAATCAGTTCTTCCTTTCTTATACAATATCTGAACTCTGGGGAATCTAAATAAGTGAAAAATATAGACACTGGTCAGTTGGTGCTGATGTGAGAGCTGATTAAGGTCTTTAAGCTCATGGCTTAAGGTCTGTTTCACACAACATCGATGACGTGTTTTCTTTTGAAGAGGCTCTTATTATCGATTATCGATGAACACTGCACTGTGCTTTTTATTGCACTCTATGCAGAAAAAAAAGTTGTTTAGAAATTACTGTAGATAAGGTGCGGTAATTCAGTTTCATCAGTATAAACCTGATGACGTCTTTTTTGTTGTTTGGAAAAACTTGTTCTTGTTTTATTGATGAGCCGGACATATTACTGCCAGCTGAATCAGTCACTGAAAAGAATAGGATAGAACATAAAAATTCAACGAATTAGGACACCTTAAATAGGTACCGTAATTGTCCTTAAAAATTGATGGTTTGGTGTTACAATGCAGAAATGCACCCGTTTAGGGGCAGTCTGATCTGGATTTGCACTGTTTGCTCAGACCTATCTGTCCCATTGCTTAGAGTTCTTATGGTAACCCAAGTGTCCCTGTCAGACTTAGTCTGTTTGAAATGATCCTCCCAGGTTCAATACCTGGTCTTTCTACTTACTCTTGGAGATTGACTCTTCCCCTAACGCTGATTCAAGAAGGGCAAGCAGTTGTCAGTTTCTGGCAAAAGTATGTGCACTTAGTACTGGTTAACTACCTAGGAGGTCTAAGCCTGCCCAGGAATGGTGTTAACTGACCATCCTAACATGATAACGCATAGCTGTTTACTGTGAACATAAAGCAACAACAACAAAAAATTGAATTAGTCCAAAATCTACAGAAAAATATAATTGTATCAGTGTCAGACAAAGGGCTATTTCTATTTGAAATAAACCAAAATCTACAGAACAAGGAAACCAAAACCGGACTTGAACAAACAATCCTTTGATTACGAAACCAATGAATGAAGGTGAATGGATAAATATGTACTTTTTCAGAGGAAGCAACACTATCATATTCATTTTGATATCCTTTCTTAGTAGGGTAAACTTCTAAAGGTAGGTTCCTGCACTATCATTATAAAACACAGAAAAAGACAAAAATAATTTTTGAACAGACTTGTTATTGTTAAACAATGATGAGTCTGTTAAAAAAATGCTTTTGTCTTTTTCTGTGAAGTGTTTAAATAATTTTATTTTCTGAATCTGTTGCTGCCAAGAAACCCACCAGATTTTGCTGAAAATTGTTGTTTTTGTTTTGTTTATTTTCTGTGTGCTAACAATATGTTGGAATTCCAGTTCGAAAAATTATTTTGTCACATGTCCATGAGTGTGTGACTTCTGATGTCATTCTTTTTCACAAGTCAGTTTCTTTCCAGTCATGAGGTCACATGGAGGTCCCAGCATGGCTGATGGGTAAACACTGTACCAAAATGTAATGCAGCATGATGTCAACCACATTGTCAATTTTTGGCACAAAAAACAAAAATAGTGCTAACTGATGTGTGTAGCAGAGTTTCGGGAATCACTCCCAAAACAACTTATCTAATTTTGTTTTAAATGTATACAATTTAGTAAATTTAATTTCCTTGTTACAAGAGTTTTCCAACAATTTAGAAAAAAAATCAGCAAAATTATAATACATTAGAAACTCCAGGAACCAACATTTACAGGAAAGAATTTGCTTCCCTATGAGCAAATTCTTTCCTTTCAAATTAGACTCATTTATAGGAGGGCTTGTCATCCAGGAAAGCAAACAGAAAGTCACAAAAGTTGTTCCCCTTTGTAAAAATGGCAGTAAAACACAGATGGGATACTTTCTGAGAGGAAGAATGGAATTGTCCAAAGCCATACTAGATATATAGTGTAGATCCTGATGAGGCGGCTCATTATTTTGAGCTGCTGATCTTGATCTACATTGTTTGCAAATTCAAATATATACAGTTTGATGCTACAGGGGTTAGTACACTGTCCATTCTTCTCTATAGATCTACACTGTTTACAAATTCAAGTATTTTCATTTTTGGCACTTTAACACTTTAAGTGCCAAAGAGAGATGTAGCAGAATTTGCAAACAGCGCAGATCATGATGAGGATGCTCATAGTGAACCGTCTCATCTAGATCTACTCTGTGTTCCTTCTAGTCTCAGAATTCTCAATTTGATATTGCTTGGACAAAACATTTTTTGAAATTTTGCAGACATAAATTTTGTCATCTTGCTTTGAAGCACTTCAAGGGTTAAGGTTGAGGGTTAGTAAACTGTCTGTTCTGCATGTTCTACAGTTCTGTGAAACAAGCCTGAACATTTTGTATAAGTTTGGGTTGTCTCCCTTCTGCAGATTACAGCTCTTCTTGTCATTCAGCATTATTGGCCTATCTCCCCTGATATTGGCTTCACAGTTCTAATGTATTCTGCAATAATTATGCTGAGCACGGCAAGGATATTGATTAGTCGGCTCACACTCCCACTGGTTTCTGTATAGGATTCTAAGACATTACTTTGATAGGACATTACAGGAGGTCAGGCTTTTAATTTTCAAAACTTTTTAAAAAATCAGTTTTGTGCTGTTTCAGGAAATCAGGATTTGAGGCTAGTTTATTCAGGATTTCTGTATATTCTTTTAATTCTATCTGATTTTTATTCTTAGAGACCACCGTGATTCCCGGCTGATTTATCATATTGATTGATTTTGAATGAATCATAAAATCTATGTATGCTAAACAATATTGCTTCTGCTTTAAGCATTTATGAATTTTGTTTCCTGAGGATTATTGTAAAATAACTTGCAAAAGTGCTGATTTTTACGTTTAAGAACAGATTTTTATTATCTTAAGGAATTATGCAAATTACGGAGATGCTAAGTTCCTTGACATACCCATCATGATGACGTTATTCTCTGTTTAACATAATACATTAGACGGAAGGAATTACTTATCAGGAGCAAAAACTGACAGATTTTAGTTTTGATAAGCTTTAGTATTACTTTCTGTGTTTAGTTATAATATAAGATTTTAGAAACATTCCTTTCTAGAAGTATTCCTTTTAGTTTTTAAGCTTAGCAAAAGGATTTTTTTGGCTTTTACAGAGGAACTTGCAAAAATGGAGAAATGAACAATCACGGAACACAAACATGATCCTTTGGGATTAATTTTTGAGAGGAGATTCAGAGCCTCAGTGAAGTTACTACATCAGAGGTGTTCGGGATTGTCAGTCAAACAGGTGAGTGATGGAATTTGGTGATAATTCCTTTCTGTATATTGAAACTGGATAAGCCATTATGAAGCTGCCTTAAGGTTGTAAGTTTGATCCTTGATAGGAATGGAGAATTGTACATGATTTCATGAGCTTTTGATTCATCAGTTGGTTTGATGGATAGAGGGGTTGTGGCTTGCTGTAACTACTATAACCTTTACGGCACTTTTGAATATATTTCAGTCATTTATGGCTGATGCTGCCATGATTTGAGGGAGAAAATAAAGAGGCTGATGAAATGCAAAAGCTAGGCTTACAGGTTATAAATTCAGAGCTTTATGCCAGCATGATCAAAAACTCTCATGATATAAACCATGAATCCTAGTTCACTAAATATAAAGACTGGAACATTGACCCACCACTGTCACTTAATAATTTGGTATTTAATGTTGCCAGGCACCAGAAGCCCTCGGAGGCAACCACAGTTTCTTCAAAGCCAAATAAACTACCTTATTTATTTGGTTATAAGACAAAAAAGTTTCTTTCCCCCATCCCCCCCCCACCCCCTACCCATCCCGCTTCCCCCATTCGTCTCCAAAATGACTCCAATTTTATGAATCAGTTGTTTAAATTGTGTTATAAGATTGTTCCTTACAAAACAATTCCAAAAATCAAGATCTGTTAAGTAGATGGATCTAGAATTTTGGGGTTGTTGTTAGGGTACAACTCCCATCTTATAACCGAATATAAAAGGTAGAAGACAGTTTGTTGCATGAAGAGCTGTTACTTATTGCTGAAAAAAATCTTCCACAACTTTAGAAATTCTATTCCAAAATGATATCACAACAAGTATGCATACCATCAATGAAAATTTGCCATATTTCTTCCAATATACACCCCCTCTTTATATTTTCTGTCAAAAAAAAATAAAAAAAATAAGTAGCAAATACCGCCAAAATTGGTTCCAGACCACCAAAATTTATTATTCCTTGCTCATGTTCAAAAGAGGCATTTATAAGATGTGTGAATTACAATGCCAGGGTGCTTATTAGAGAAAATATAGCGGTTTCAAAGGGATTTGAATTGAACTTATTTTTACCAAAAATTGAGGTATAAAGTGCTTAATATATTTTATGATCCATATGTACATAAAAGGTACTGTCCAGTTTGGAAACCTTGGCAGGGGGGATCCAGGAATTTCGGATATGGGGTTCAAATTAGCTGAGGGGGGTCGATTTGTGCAGTTAGACCAATTTTTATTGAAATTCCCCATGAAAATAAGATAATATCAGCTGAGAAGGGGGTTCATTTGAACCTCCCGAACCATCTCTGAATCCGCCACTGCTTGGACTGATCCACAATATTGGGAACATTGATGCATTTGTTCTTGTTTCACTTTGCTCAGAATTTGAACCCCAACAACCACAAAAAAAAAAGAAGAAGAAAATTAAAAAAGGGATCGTAAAAGTAAAACACTAGCTAGATTATTTTTCAGAAAAAAACAGTCATTAATGCACAATACTAACCGTCAGACAGAGGAATGGATTGGTCTGTGCTATTTGATGTACTGGAATAAAGTTTTCAATACAGTTGTATTGATTTTGGGTGCCAACTTCGTATTTATTGTATGAGTAATAAATTGATCATCAGGCTCTACAGAAAGCATGTAAACATTTATTTTAGATTGGATATCTGGTTTAATTGGAATTTTGTTTCTGCAAATACTAGAGAATTATTGTAATAAACCAGTGTTAAGTGGGACACTTTGATCAATTGCAGTAACTACAGTCAACTCTCGATAAGGAGCTGAAATGTATATAAAAATAGGCAATGTGTTCAAACTATACTGAGAGGCAATCAAAAGTATACAGTTTTTGGTTTTGAATACTAGGTCTCGTGTGAATGCCTACGTGGAAATATTAATAATATCATTTGGCAAACGTCTAGCTCTGCAACACACAAACAGAAATTGTGTTGCAGTCTGTAATAACGGAGTTACGGTCCTTAATTCAAATTTCAGCAGTTCCAATCAAAACTCACTTTGTTAATGGCAAATGGCATTCTGCACGTCACGGATGTCTAGCGCTAGAGTCTGTGAGTAAAACTACATCCTCATTTAATCGGAAACTCCCATAAAACAGCTTCAACCATAGTTAGAAATGGTACATATCTCAAATTATCTCCCTTTGAATTAAAACTATAGGGAATTAAATGTTTGTCAATCTTACTTGGTGTTAGAAATTTTCACTTGAAAATTTCAGAAAACTGTTGTTTGGCTTCTTGCCTCTGTTTGCCTTTGAATGGAACCTCATAGGCTTGCTTATTTGAAAGAAAATTGCAAATCAACTTCCCATAAGAACTTAGTGCAAACTCAATGCCCGTTACCAGAAGACGCCAAAAAACATCATTTCTTGTTTCCAAAATTTGATCCTTTACCCCGTTGTTCATCTGAGAGTGTGACATGTCGTTATAAACCTTTCATCCTTCTTTCGAAGAAATGCATAAAAATACACAAAATTTATCTCTATTGTCCAAAGTGCATGTTCAAAGGGCAGCTACTCAAGCGACATTGTTGACTTAGACCCCCTTGCTGTATAAAACGATGTCATTTCCTTATCGTTTGACCTATTGTACAGAAAAGTGTCGCAAATTATGCAAAAATGATTGTATTTATTAAAAGTGCCTATGTGGTTTGCAGATATATAGAAATCTGCAGAGAAATCCAGACTTTGTTACCTGTTTACTTTCTTTTGCCTCTCGGTATATATTTAGCTCACCTGGCCTGAAGGGCCATAGTGAGCTATTGTCATACCAATGCGTCCGTCGTGCGTCGTCACGCAATTTGTCCGTCAACACCTAAAAACAAATATTCAAACATCTTCTTCTGTAAAACTACTGGTCCTATGGTTCTCAAATTTCACATGGAGTATGACCTGACTCCAGGGTCTCAGAATTGTAAAATTGGGTCAGGTTGAAAATCCAAGATGGCCGCCATTACTAAAAATAGCAAAAACAACAAAATAAACTTCTTCTCCAGAACCACTGGGTATATTTGTCTGAATTTTGGCATGGAACATCAGTGAAACCTTGGTATTCAAAATTATAAAAATGAAAAAAATCTGTAGTGGAGTTTTGTCACAGTGATCTACTTTCTGTTTGTCACCCGACGTAGGCGGAGGGGGACTATAGAAATGACCCTCGTCCTTCCGTGTGTGCGTCCGTCCTTCCGTCCGTCCTTCCGTCCGTCCGTCCGAAATCTTGTCCCCGCAACTCCTCCTACGTCTTTCATCGGATTGATTTGAAATTTTACAGATTGTATTCTTATGATATGAAGATGTGCATGTGGTTTTCGATTTTTGTTTCGGCCATTTTTGATGGAGTTACAGCCCTTGCTGACTCAGACCTTCTGAAATCTTGTCCCCGCAACTCCTCCTACATCTTTCATCGGATTGATTTGAAATTTTACAGATTGTGTTCTTATGATATGAAGATGTGCATGTGGTTTTTTACTTTTGTTTCGGCCATTTTTAATGGAGTTACGGCCCTTGCTGACTTAGACCTTGTCCCCGCAACTCCTGCAACATCTTGTATCAGATTGACTTGAAATTGTGCGGAATGTTTCGTCATGATCTGAAGATGTGCATGTGATTTTGGAATTTCAGTTGTCCTATTTTTTACAAAGTTATGGCCCTTTGTCATTTTTTGGCATTTTTCCAACTTTTGAAGCGTTTGACCGAGAGAGCTGAAATTTGGTATGGTATTAGCATTTGGTAAATTGATTATTCTGATTATTGTTAGGATGTGCTAATTTATAAGTGACAGAGTTATTCCCCTTTAATAGATAATAGACATTCACTTAAAGGTAAAGGGATAACTCCAGAACTGTTCATATTAATGGGCTGAATTTTCATAAATGCATTGTTCATTATTCATCAGATTCATATAAGCAGGATTATGGCTCTTGTTATTTTGTTACTGGGTATACAGTCTTGATGTTTTGGTCATTTTGTAAGGGTCTGTAGTTTCAGTAACCTGATTTTACACATATATGCCCCAATTCTGAACTTAAGTATTTTATATAGAGGCCCAGTAATTGGGTATATGTCTTTGCTTATGTTCAGTTATCATTTGCTTACCAGGTTCTGTTATATATATTTTTTCTGTTTTTGGCCATACATTTCCTCTGAAACAGAATAAAGGGCTGAAGTTTGTGACACATTTCAAATGTCGGGTGACACTTGGCCGATGGCCTTTTATTAAGTGTGTAATTTTGCTCAAATGCCAATGTCAAAAAATGACCTATTTAAACAACTTCAAACAACTTCTTTTCTAAAACCACTGAGCCCATGGATCTCAAATTTCACATGGAGCATGACCAGACTGCAGGGTTTCAAAATTGTAAAATTGGGTCAGGTCAAGAATCCAAGATGGCTGCTGTTGCTAAAAATAGCAAAAACAAAATCAACTTCTTCTCCAGAACCATTTGGTATATTTGGTTGAAAGTTTGCATGGAACATAAGTGGGACCTTTGTATTAAAAATTGTAAAAATAAAAAAAATCTATAGCGGAATTAGGTCACAGTGACCTACTTAGCGTTTACAAGGCCGATTTTGCTCAAATGTAATATCTAAAGAAAATGCAACCAATTCTGACCAGATTTGGTCAGAATTGGTTCTTGAATGGAATTATTTCAATTTTGTGCCAGTTGACTATCCAAGATGGCCACCATGGGGGCCGTTACTAAAAATAGCACAAACATAAAAATGACAATTAGTCAAGAACCCTTGAATGGAATTGGACCAATTTTGTGTCAGAATGTTCCTTGCATGAAGCCGTTTCGATTAATTGCAATTTGGCATTCCAAGATGGCCGCCATCTGCCATTACTAAAAATAGCACAAAACATGAAAATGACAATATCTCAGTAACTGCTGAATGGATTTTGACGAAGTTTGTGTCAAAATGATTCTTACATTGAGATGTTTCAAAAATATCTAACTGTAGACCATTCATATTGGCCTCTGTTACTTAAAATAGAAAAATGTGAAAATTAGAAAATCTCAATGGAGTTGGATTAATTTTGTGTCAGAATGGTCCTTTCATTAAGCTTTTTCGATTTTTTGCATTTTGGCATTCCAAGATGGCCGCCATTTGCCGTTACTAAAAATAGCACAAAATATGAAAATGACAATATCTCAGTAACCGCTGAATGGATTTTGACGAAATTTGTGTCGAAGTGATTCTTGCATTGAGATGTTTCAAAAATATCTAACTGTAGACCATTCATTCTGGCCTCTGTTACTAAAAATAGAAAAATGTGAAAATTAGAAAATCTCAATGGAGTTGGATTAATTTTGTGTCAGAATGGTCCTTTCATTAAGCTTTTTCGATTTTATGCATTTTGGCATTCCAAGATGGCCGCCATTTGCCGTTACTAAAAATAGCACAAAACATAAAAATGACAATATCTCAATAACCGCTGAATGGATTTTGACGAAATTTGTGTCAAAATGATTCTTGCATTGAGATGTTTCAAAAATATCTAACTGTACCCCAGTCTTATTGGCCTCTGTTACTAAAAATAGAAAAATGTGAAAATCAGAAAATCTCTATGGAATTGGACCAAATTTGTGTCAAAATGGTCCTTGCATGAAGGCTTTTTGATTTTTTGCATTTTAGCAATCCAAGATGGCCACCATCTGCCGTTACTTAAAATAGCACAAAACATGAAACTGGCAATATCTCAGTAACCCCTGAATGGATTTTGATGAAATTTGTGGCAAAATGATTCTTGCATTGAGGTGTTTCAAAAGTAAATATATAAAGACCAGGCAAGTTGGCCTCTGTTACTAAAAGTAGCAAAATGTGAAAATGAGAAATTCTCAGTGGAATTGGACCAATTTTGTATCAGAATGGTTCCGTTGCACAATAGCCAGGTGAGCGATATCAGGCCCATTTGGGCCTCTTGTCTTTAATACAAGATGAATTTTGAGATATCAGTGTTTTAGATTTCGAGAGTTGACTGTATCATAAATTTCATTCAAATGTTCATTTTTATCTCTTGGAACATTTTTGCATTTGCTGGCCTTCAGGCAGGAATCCACAGACTTCAGAATTTGTATTTCACTTTTGTTGAAATACAGCCCATCATGATAGTAATGATGTCATTATATACAAGGATGCCTCTAACAGACATTAAACTGACCACAACTCTTATAGCTAACTTTACATCACTTTGGCCTTAAATCCTGAAATTGATATGTTTTCTACAGCTCAAATAAAACACAAAATAAAAAAAAAAAACATTAGATAAAACAATTAAATGAGCCTTAAAGTAGAAGATTATGCTTAAATTTCTACTTCTAGTGAGTTCAGTAATATTTTCTTTGCAAGTTTTGGAGAGCACTAGCTCAGAACATGAAAAGAATACAAAGGCAAAACCTCCTGTATATTATCAGTAATATTAATTAAATAAAAATACGGTAGAACGTCAATGGCTCGAACCCTGATGGCTTGTAAACCCTGCCTGACTAGAACTCTTTCTTGGGTCCCTACAGGTCATCGTTTATATAGACTAACCTTGGATAGCTAGAACAGCCCTTGGCTTGAACTGATATACATGTTCACAAGCCTGTTCGAGCCAGTGAGTTATACTGTATATAATATTTAGTTACATAGAATTGTTCCTTATAGTATGGACAAACTTGGGAGACCAACTATTTGCCTGCTGCATCTGTGCAGTCGGACCAAAGTCCTACCACTTCTTGCACACAAACCATGACATCTGGAAGGTACATGGAAATCAAGAAATTTGAAATTTGAAATTTAAAAGATGAGAAAAAAAACGTGCCTTCCTTGCAGGATTTCTGTCAGGACACTGCTGACAGGAAAATTCAAATTCCTGGAAATTGCCCAGCCATGGGTAGCTATGGTTGCAAAGGCCTGGTCCCGAGGTTATAAAACTTGAGTACATTCTCAAGTTTTATTACCTCGAACCCAGGTGCATAACAGGAAACAGGAGTATTCTTCCAGCCCCACAGAACTGTAGCATTAATATAGACATAAACAGTAAAGGTCTTAAATAAAATCAACCATGTACAAATACATACATATCATGTTTTATTGTTTCAGCTTGACAATGTCGTCTGTTAAAGTAGCTGTGAGGGTACGACCCTTTAACAACAGGGAGATATCCAGGGACTCCCACTGTATCATACAAATGTCAGGAAACACTACAAGTAAGTGACACATGTGTTTTACCTTGAAGTGCTAAATAAGCAGACAACAAAATTTCGTCCTAAAAATTTCAAGAAAAATATTTGGTTCAAGCCTTGTCATATTCACAGCTGGTTAACTATGTTTCTAAGGCTGTTAGATAACGAAAAAGAAGCTGTTACAAATCTAAAAAGAGTCATAGTTCTAAGACTAATTGGTCATGATGGCTAAACAAATTTGTTTAGCCATCATGACCAGGTCGTTTGGGAACTAGGACGGACTCTTATGTTTGGTAACAGCCCTTGTACATACATAGTTAACCAGGGGTGATATTGAGAATTCAAAGACTAGCGGGCAGACAGTCTAGATTCAGATGAGGTGGCTCTTCATGAGCTGCCTCAGCATTCTGGAGCTATACTGTTTGCAATTCTAAATATTATCATTTTTAACACTTTTAAGTCTAAATGCTTTCCTGCATGCCAATTCTACAAAGGGAGACAATCTGCATTATTTCCTACATTCTTGCTGGGATGACAGAATCCTTTCAAAAAGGATCTATTCTTAAAGGAAGAATTTGCTCTTTCCTGTAAGAGTTGATCCCCCATTGAGAAAGGGAGACCAAAATGAAATTGCCAGAGTTGCTTGCTCTGGAAATGTGTCAGTTTACCATGGTTTGATTCATTTGAAGGCAGATGGATGACTTGCAGTTTGACAGCACTTTCAACTGTATTTCAGTCATATGAAATGATGGAAGGGTGATAAAGGCTGTGTGCAATGGAACTGTTACAAGCCTTGTAAGGTTGAAAAGATTTCCATCTTCAGCAGGATTTGAGCCCAAAATTCTCTGCTGCACTAGCATAGCAGATCAGCACTTTGCTCAATGAGTTACTGGCACTCATAGGCTCATGCAAGAACTACAAGTTGTACATTATTCATCTCTGTTCTGGGCCTCCTTGGCCTAGCAGTTATGAGTGCTGACTCTTAACCCTTTGTTGACTATTGGACTTGTCCACCAATATTATTTGGATGAGTCCATTTCTAGTTTTAAAGGTTTCTGGTGAATGGTTTAACTTTTATTGTATTTTGCATAGAAATTCCTGTAAGTAAACAGTGTAGACCCTGATCAGATGCCACATTCTGCGGCATCTGAACTGGGACTGCACTTGTTGCATAAGTCTCCAAATCGGGTTTCCAGTTTCAAAAAGGTTAAACTAATATTAGATCTCTCAACACTTTGGGTTTGAGTATTGGTGGGTGCACAAGTGCTTGTGGAAGGTCAGGTGTTTTATCACAGGAGCTCCAGTTTTTGCCAGCCTTCCCTTAATGATTAGCTCTGTATAAGTGAAATAGTGTTGAAAGAGCCGAAACACATGAGTCAACTCCCGATATCTCAAAGTCAAAGTTCATCCCCAACTACTGATTTCTCAAAGTAAATTTTCTGATCCCAGTAAATTTTCTGGTCCCAGAAATTTACTTTGAGACATCAATAGTTGAGATACAGTAGAACTTCAATGGCTCGAACCCTGATGGCTTGTTTACCCTGCTTGGCTAGAACTATTTCTTGGTCCCTAGAGGTCACTGTATATAGAAACTAACCCTGGATGGCTAGAAGTACCCTTGGCTGGATTTAATTTTCATGGTCCCAAGAGTGTTTGAGTCAATGAAGTTCTACTGTTCATGTAACAGGTTTGAAATGTAAATAAAAAGTAGGAATTATATCCAAACTATAGTCTTTACCATGAGAGGGTACCGTATTTTGAGTTATCAGTATTCGAGATATTGAGAGCTGACTGTGAAAACAAAAACATTCCTGTGTATGAAGAAAGCATTGTTTTATTTTTCAGCCATACAGAACACAAAAGCACAAGGACCTAAGGAATCCAAAGAACAATACAAGAGCTTTAATTTTGACTACTCCTATTGGTCTCATACTACAGTAAGTACCATACGGTAGTTCTTCTAAAATTTCGCACAGAAAAAAATAATTATTTCATTTGCTGCCCGAAATTTTAGAAAATACGATTTCGCATTTTTGTCAGTGCTCGAAATTTTAGAGTTTGTGCATTATTTCGGACTCAGCAGGAACAGGTTATATCACAGTGCACTATGCGAGAATAAATCATATCTCCCGGCCACAGTGCTCCCGGCAGGTCACAGCGGGAACCTTGTTAAGAAGTACTTATCTTCACAGCAGGTGTAATCCCAAAATGAAAGAAAATCATGTCAGTCTAATGTGGCCTAATTAAATCTGACCGTTTATTTAATAATCGGCAGACCGTTACATGTTCAATTGAAGGACAGTAGCAGTCGTGTGCCACTCACGACAGATCAGGGGGAAAATATCTTGCACCCAACATGCATAACATAAAGGTTTTCTTTCAAAAGTGTGAGGTTGCCCTGAAAAAAAAGGCAGTTTTGTATGTAGCTGAACCATCTGCCGCATTTAGAAACGTTTTTTTTAGTCTGCTTTTACGTCTTTTCCATTGAACTTGAAAGTATATAATGGCATGGCACCTCCAGCAACGATATCTCTTTGGGAACATGACCACAGTCATCATGCCCCTTTGTATTGTCTCCATGTAGTACGCCATCATTCTCAGGCTCTGTATCTAGCGTATCTCTGACCTACCGGTTCCCAGTAGACCTCCACGAGACAAATTTGATATGCGGCGAAACCTCGTTTAGTGCCAGTCTTGCAATACACACCGTTTATACCGGCACTAGAATTTGACATCTCATGTACGCAAGTGAGTGTCGCGTTCTTAGAAAAATTGTATACAGGCGTATGTTTGCCTTCACCAGCCCATACGGATGCAACCTACGCGTACGCAGACCGTGCGTCATTCGCTGGACGGGCTGTGAATGCCCCAACCACAATGCGCATGTGCGCAAGCAATCCGGGGCATGCGCAGTTGTTAGAATATATTTAAAAACGATATCATGGTTAATACAAATAAAATTATTCACACAAGGTAATTTAATAAGGAAAAAGAAAAGATACTAGAGAATTCTCGATGAAATTTACCTTAACGTAATTTTCCCTATTAGATCGGAGTATTTTACGGCATGACATGGAAAGCCTGTGTGTCAGCACAGGCTGATCAGTGCAAAAATGTCCCATACACACTGCGCATGTGCGCAGGCTATCCTGGGCATGCGCAGTTGTAAATATAAAAAGGAAATCATGATAAATACAAATATATACGCAAGTGTAATTTTAAATAATTTGCCCAAATAGATCAGAGGTATCTTACGGCATGACAAGAAAAGCTTGTATGTCGGCACAGGCTGATCAGTGATTCTCTTTTGACATAAACGATCTGGGAAGCCACAGTTTATGCGTTGAAAACTGTCAGTGAATTCCGGAGATTTGTAAGATTGTTCAGTGTTCGCAAATGTTTATATCATTTGCTAATCGGACATGTTCTAATGTCTTTGAGACGCCGTATTTCAACACGGACTTGTTTATTTATACGATTGCTGTCGCAGAAACTCGAAGCTGAAACTGTTTATGGTCAAATCAAGGACTCGGGCCAAATGTGTGCCAGTGGAAGTGCGAACTTTGAATACAGAGACTGTGCATACAGCTGGTCGGTGCTCTCATAGCATTTGCGCATGCGTTCACACAGACAAGATACGACAAAGACGAATTTTTCGTTCTGGCAGTTTATATTCTTTTGCAACCCTGGTTTCTCATCTTACGTTCATGCATCTTTACCAGTTAAAAGAAAAAAATGCTTACGTAGTTTGGCGCACGTGCACATTTCCCGCCAGAAAAAATGAATTGCTGTGAGAAATGGCGCCTTATCGCATGTAAGAAAAGCAAAGACCCACTTCAGCCTGCTCACCCCCGCAACCTCGTTCTCGAGTTAATTTCTAGATTCCCATGATAGAAGAAACCACGTTAATGTGACTGCACAGATGTGTAGGCTGATCCGGGTTTCGCTGTTCGCATTAAGTGTAAAGCACATTTTTCGAACCAGGAGGAAAAAAAATCCCGACTCACATACCTTTCGCCGTCCGCGCTTTAACGCACGTGCAGAATAATGCTAGAATATATGCAAGCAACAGTTCTCAGACTTTAAAGTATATATATAAAAAAGATAGCCGAGATAAGTAAAAACCGAGGTCCCATATTTTTGCTCGAAATTTTAGAAATTCACCTTTTTACTGATCGAAATTTTGGAGACCTTTCAGAAATTATTTTCGGGAATAATTTTAGGTGTCCGAAATTCTAGAGTGTGCGAAGTTTTAGAAGAATTACCGTAGTAATCCTTTAAACACTAAAAAGCAGACGTCAAAATTTATGTCTGCTAAATTTCATAAAGAACAATACAAGAGCTTTAATTTTGACTATTCTTATTAATCTCATACTACAGTAAGTACCTTATTAATCCTTTAAGCACTAAAAAGCAGACAACAAAATTTATGTCTGCTAAATTTCATAAAGAACAATACAAGAGCTTTAATTTTGACTATTCTTATTAATCTCATACTACAGTAAGTACCTTATTAATCCTTTAAGCACTAAAAAGCAGACGACAAAATTTATCTCTGCTAAATTTCATAAAGAACAATACAAGAGCTTTAATTTTGACTATTCTTATTGATCTCATACAACAGTACGTACCATATTAGTCATTTAAGCACTTAAAAGCAGATGACAACATTTACATCTGCTAAATTTCTTAAAATGTTTCATCCAAGCTATATCATACTGAGAATTCACAGACTAGAGGGCAAACAGTGTAGATCTAGATGAGACAGCTCCATATGAGCTGTCTCATCAGGATCTTCACTGTTTGCAAATTCAACTATTTTTTGTTTCTGGCTCTTAAAGTGTTAATCTTATAGATTCCCCTGCTCTAGCAGACACCCCATCCCTCACTCTCTTCTTTTTCCAAAAAAAAAAAATGTGATTGTACTTTGAATATGGTCATATGAGCTGCTACATGACAAAATCAACAAATATATGAGCTGCTATATGACAAAATCAACAAATTGGCATGTAAGCCCAGTGAAGACTCAGATCAGCCTGGGCATCCGCCCAGTCTGATCAGAGTCTTTGCTGTGCACTTAAAGGGTAGCTAAGGGTCTTAGCTACCTCCATGCTAACAGTGAAGATTCTGCTAAGAACGGTCAGATGCCCAGGCTGAATTGAATATTTGCTTGGGGCACATGCATGTCTGTTGGTTTTGTTGTGTCGGGGCTCATAATGTATTTTGAATGTAGTGGTAGGTTCACCTCATCATTGTTAGCAAAGGATTGCATGCAACATGTGTTCCTTGGTACATTTCAAGCAAACTGCCTCAAAGTGAGCATTTTACATTGCCAGGAAAACGGCTGTACAGTTATCATTAGATTATTGAACTTTTTGGGTAGCTTATATGAGCCGCGACACGACAAAACCAACAATGTGGTTGTGCGTTCAGCGCAGACTCAGATCAGCCTGGGCATCCGCCCAGTCTGATCAGAGTCTTCGCTGCCCGCATGGAGGTAGCTTAGGCCCTTAGCTATCCTATAAGTGCTTCGCAAAGAGTCTGATCCGATTGAGCGGATGCCCAGGCTGATCTGAGACTCCACTGAGCGCACAACCACATTGTTGGTTTTCTCGTGTCGCGGCTCATATCATCTTGTTGCTGGAGAACTCTCAGGGGAGACAAATCATTGAATTTATAATCCCATAATTAATAGCCTGTCAGAATATTGATTATCTAAAAAGCTTTTAAATCCTCTTTTGATAATCTGCCTCAGCAGCTGTGAGCTTTGTAAATAATAAATGTCATTTAGTAGCATTATCAAATGCCGAGACAATCTGATAATTTTAAAAATGGTTGGTTACCTGCTTTTCGTAGACATCAAAATGTCATGAATACATTTCCTCAAATGTTCTGAAATTCTCACACCAGATTACCAATCCAGCACTAGCAGCTTCCATCCCCTTTTTTATTTCGGTATGACCTATGTGTTTGTGAGATGTTGAACCTGAAATGAGTCCATTTCTAGTTTTGGGGGGTTTTGGTGAATTTTTTCACTTTTGATGTATTATGCATAGAAATTCCTGTAAGCAAACAGCGTAGACCCTGATCAGAGGCCACATTCTGCACTGTTTGCATATGTCCCCAAAACATGTATGCTGTCTAAAAAGGGTTAAACAAGTTACTTTGCTGGTGGAATTTAAACAGTAGTTAATTTTGGATTCTGTCTTAAAAGCAGGTTTAATTTAAACAATAAAATTCATGAAAGTGCATGAAAATTTGTTGCGTCCTCGTGGGAGGACAATTTAATCCTCTAATAATTTTTGTCTACAAATAATAAGGCACTGGTATCGATAACAATAAAAGGAAATTTATGTAGGTGTATCCATGTAATATGTCAACAAATGTTCTAGTATTTCTGTTTTTCCTTTGGCCATTCATGAAATTCTGCATGAAATTCTGAATTTCATGTCATTTTGCAAGATCAAAGACATTGATACTGTAACACAATATTTTCATCGAAGAATTGTTTTTACCTAGAGCGTATTATGTTGAAATTGTTCAAACTGAGTATTTTTAGTAACCAATATAGTATGTTCTGAAACATTCATTAATTATAGGAATGAAATTTATTTTTGTGGATTTTATCGATGTGTTAACGCCGGCAAATCACTCACAAACTGAATAAAGCCCAAAGGGCTTTATTTTAAGTTTGTGAGTGATTCGCCGGCATTTACACATCCATAAAATCCACAAAAATAAAATTAATTTCTTATTATTCCAACTAGACCATCTTTTTCTCAAAATCGTCAGCTATAGTGAGTTTCATAGAAAGTACCGCCAAGTAAATAGTTCCAAGTAGTTCCAAATTTCTGGCTCTTGGGGTTTATCGAAGTATTAATGCCATTTTCTGTTAGATCTTCACCAATCAAAATGCAGGAAAATAGTATAAGTAAGTTGAGTTGGAATTATATTGGGATACTGAACACTTAAAATGCAAAAAATGAAAGTGGTTGAATTAGTAAACAGCATACATCCAAACATCCAAATGAGGCAGCTCATAATGAGCTGCTCATCTGGATCAACACTGTTTGCCCTATTCTTTGAAGTCTCAATATGATAAACTTGGATGAAACATTTCTGGAAATTTTTCAGACGATTTTTTCCCATCTGCTTTTTGCGCTTTAAGGGTTGAACTAATTTCTGTGATAATTCTAAACTTGAAACAAGTTCATTTTACTATCTGTTGATGTATGGAAAATTACTGGTGGAATTGTAAACAGTGCAAAACCTGATCTGGCCCCGAGGTTATAAAAATTGAGTACATTCTCCAACTTAAAATAAAGCGCACTGATTGGCTGCTTCCAAGCATGTGCTCGGAAGCAGCCAATCAGTGTGCTTTATTTTGAGTTTGAGATTATTCTCAAGTTTTATAACCTTGAACCCAGACTGCTTTTTTAAAGAAACAGTCTGATCTGGGTTTACACTGCTTGCTCAGGTACTTCTTTCCCCATCTTTGGATCAGGGGAGGCGAGTTTAGCTTGAACCTAAACTGCACATTATCACATAGAGCCTTTCATTATCTCCCCTCTACTGTCCTGATATGACTAAAACACTGTTGAAAAGCACATAAAATAGCAAGTCATCCATCCATCCCAATATTGAGCATAATTGTAGCCACCCTTTCAGCTCATTAGATCAGATAAGCCAATGGCAGTGTGACTAAAGTTGCTAGCAAAATGGCAAAATGCCCAGACCTTGGTCAAACTGCTCCATTAAGGGCATAGTGACTTAGTCTACCCTATTTTCTCAGGCCTTTCTGGCCAAATAGTAGTATTCATAACCCTTAAAGCGCCAAAAAAGCAGACGACAAACTTAACGTCTGCAAAATTAAAAAACATGTTTTGTCCAAGCCATATCATATTGAAAATTCAAAGACTATAGAGAGCAAACAGTGTAGATCTGGATGAGGCAGCTCATTATGAGCTGCCTCAGCTGGATCTACATTGTTCGCAATTTCAACTGTTTTCATTTTTCAGGGCTTTAAGTGTTTAAGTAGAAGCCTTTCTCCAACCATTATAATGGTTTTCGTGTTGATATATCAAGTTACAAGGCCATGTGATGGTTGCTCCCAAGGGATCCTTGTCTGTTATGTATTTATGAATATGCAAATATGCAAATTGCCAGGCTGCCTTGACTCAGTTTGTTATTATTTATCATGTTTTGCGGCAGTGACTCATCTCCGGAGTCTGGAACATTGATTTCTTTGCTCTTGAAAGTATGTCACAATTCTAATAATGTACCGCATTTAGAATACATGAAAATATTCCAGCGCTGTAACGACTTCTATGATGAAGAATAGCATCTTTTGATTTAGTAAAGTCCATTTATCCTGGTAAGGGGTGTTTTATCAAAATATCGATAAACAGTGTAAGCCCTAATAGACTGCTCCCTAGGAGCAGTCTGATCATGGCCTACATTGTTTGCTTAGGATTTTTTGTCCAAACAATACTAGAATAAAATACAATATACTGAGATAAAATAATTGCTCTCAAAAGACCAATATTGTCTCATTATTCCAGCAAAAATTATGAGACTTTACCTTTAAAGCCAAAAAAGCAGACAACAAAATTTACTAATGGAAGCTTTGAAAAATTGTTTTTTCCTAGCTATCTCATAATATTGACAGTTTAAAGTTTAGAGGGGCTGCATAATGCAATCAGTAGGGCGCCTGACTTATAAGCCAAAGGTCCTGGGTTCGATACATGGTCCAGCCACGAACTTTCATTTCTCCTTCTGCTGATTCAAGAAGGGCAGTTGTCAGTTACTGGTGGAAGTAAGTGCACTTAAATAGTGTGGTTAGGTTAACTGACCGTCCCGATATGACCGTAGCTGTTTACCGTGGACATTGAACAATAACACAATAACACAACAAAAGTTTAGAGGGCAAACAAGATAGATCCAGATGAGGTGGCTCATTTTGAGCTGCCTCATCTCATTCTATTCTATTTGTAATTTCATCTTTTCCCATCTTAGGGTGCTTTAAGTGTTAACCCATTCCATTCGGAATACCCCTTTAGGGGTATCTGGGCAAACAGTTTGGATCAAGATCCAAACTGTTTGCTGCCTAGACATCATTTCTACAAGAGTTGGTTAGAACAACATTGTCAAAATATTCTTGATTTTTGGTGCAGACGACAATTTCAGCAGACAACAAAAAATACCCAGAATGCAATGGGTTAATGCTGGTAGCACAAACCTGAGCTATTCTAAATGAGTGATCTTGAATGTGATTATGTACATGTACATGAATTTGGGCACAGAAAGCCAGGATTACCCAGTACAGTAGCTTTTGTGAACATCCGAAAAGGATTTTCCTTTTCCTAAAATTCTTTTGGCAGCCATATAGACTCATTTCAGCTTTCTAAGGAGCAGTCTGGTTAGGGTTTGACCAGCAGCACTATTTGTCAGTTTTTATGGAACTTACCCAATTGTGACAAACTCATATAGCTGAGGTTAACCCATTGCACTCTGGGTATTTTTTGTCATCTGCTGAAATTGTCGTCTGCATCAAAAATCAAGAACATTTTGACAATATTGGTCTAACCAACTCTTGTAGAAATGATGTCTATGCAGCAAACAGTTTGGATCTCAGATCAGGCCCCACGTTTGTGGGGCCCGATCTGGGTCCAAACTGTTCGTCCAGATACCCCTAAAGGGGTATCCTGAATGGAATGGGTTAAGGTGAAAACCGGTACTTTTTCAGGGGAAGCAACTCTGCAGCTTTCAATTTTACCTCTTTTCTCAGGAAAGAAATATTGCTTCTCAGAGCAAATTCTGTGAGAGAATTTAATAACACCTTTTAAGGCGTTTTTGTCCATTCAGGGAGCAAACAGGAAGCCTCAAAATTCCTTGCCGTTTAAAACAAAATGGCCAAAAATCATGGGGGTGTACCATACACCTTAAAGTGGTTGAGTCAGTTGTAATTGAGAGGAGCCCGGTAGCTGAGTAGTTGAAGTGCTGGCTTGCTGATCTAGCAGTCCCGGGTTCAAGCCCCACTGTAGGTGAAATCTTTTCAATCATAAACAGTGTTCCATTGCACACAGCCTTTCATTATCACCCACCCATCCTCCTGATATGACTGAAATAGTGTTAAAAAGGATGTAAAACGCAAGTCATCCATTCATCCATCTGTTATAATTGAGCCACGACAAAGTGGCATGTGTGCCCAGTGAAGACTCAGATCAGCCTGGGCAGTGCCCAGTGTGATCAGAGTCCTTGCTGTTGGCTTATACAGTCACTAAGGGTCAAAGCTACCTCTGTGTGGACAGTGAAGTCTCTGATCAGACTGGGGAGATGCCCAGGCTGAACTGAGTCTTTGCTGGGTGCACATGCCACTTTGTTGGTTTGTCATGTTGTGGCTTAATTGACAGCTCCAGTGCCAACCAAAACCGACTCTAATGAATTATGCTTACAGAAATCAATGTTACACTGAAAGAGTATGAGTCACAGTCTACAGACGAAACCTGTTTTCTACAATGTCAGTCATATGCCCATTTCTTAGCCATGTTTTGGCCATTTCAGCCTGCACACAGTCTCAGGAACATTTATAGAGCATTTGCGGTTTGCATTCTGAAAGATATAAGGTCAAGGTCATTTTCTGGGTCAGCATGGATCTATAAGCAAGCCAGACAGCATGTCCGTATGCCATTCTTAATAGGGTAGAGTCGGGTAACTACGGACAGCAGATTACATTGTTTCCTTTATATGTCAGTTGTTTGGAATTGAAACAAATATATCTGGGTAAACAGTGACAATCCTGATGAGACGGCTCATTATTATGAGCCGTCTCATCTGGATTTTCACTGTTTGCAATGGTATGTCCAATTTATTCGCTGTCCAAAGTTACCCAACTTTACCCTGGTTTTGGTTTAAATAATATTTATTCAATGTAAATTACATAATTACAAGAAAAGTATAATATAACATGGTACAGGATCTGACGGTAAGCGAAACACTTGTATTAAAGTCATCTCCTGAGACATGAAATCAGTTACAGTAACAGAATGGCTTAGTCACACATTTTGTAAACCAATAATTTCAACAATAAATATGGAACGAGACATACAAAAATAACCAACGTCAAACATGCAAACATACGTGTAGAAAAAATGACATGTGAAGAAAAAGAATAAATATAAAAGAAAAGAAAAGAAAAGCGAAAGTACCTCTATACCGAGTATTGAATTATTCGCTAAAATACAGTTATTGTTAGATTTTATACCCTGGTTTTCGTAATGCTTTTAGAAAAGTTTCTGATGCCCTGGCATGAGTGTCCATATCTTGTCTTGCAGAGCTCCAAATAAGAAGGGTGGCAGGGATAGTTTAGGGATAATTTTCCTCAATTTTCTGTAAAATAATTTGTCGTGACCTCTCATTAGAACCATCTCACATACATTTTCATAGAGAAATAAGGAAAATTATCGTATATTTCTTTTTAAAAAACCCACCTTATTTGGAGTTCTGGTCTGGTAAGAACTTCAGATATTAGATGACAAGCAAGTATTAACTGAAAAAAAATCAAAGGTGGGATAACTCATAAATCACAAAAAATGGTATTTTTTCTTGCATTTGACATTTATTCTATTGCCATTTATAGAGCTCATTCAGTTACAAAGGGTATTGGGGAAATTTATG
Organism: Ctena decussata; assembly: GCA_963989385.1. Lineage (NCBI taxonomy): Eukaryota > Metazoa > Mollusca > Bivalvia > Lucinida > Lucinidae > Ctena > Ctena decussata. The sequence goes on from OZ022510.1 coordinate 25,582,406, forward strand.
TTCTTATTTACTAGAAACAGTCTGTTCCATCATGCTAGAATGTACTGCAAATTGATTAATAATTATGGAAGACAGGTTCGGATCCAGACCACCACTTACTGGTGGGGCTCTGGATAACTGATGGGCTGGGGGTTGGGGGCTGGGAGTGCCATGATGTATACACATGTGTGTGTTGGGGGGCGGGGGATGCTGAGAGAGCCTTGAAAATATATGGCTTTTTTGCCCTGAAATATATTTTTGCCTTGAAATATATGTTGTGATATTTCATTAGAATCGCCTCACAGAGGCAATTCTAATGAGATACCACAACATATATTTTGATGTAACCACATGGTTAAATTATCTCAAACTGTAATCATATACTCATTATTATTTGGAGGCCTACATATTATTCATAATACAAAGGCCCCAGATACTCATTATTATCTGGAGGCCTACATACTATTATTCATAATAGAAAGGCCCAGATGTGGGGGCTGAAGTCCCAAAGCCCACCCTGGATCCAGGGCTGGAAGAAAAGAACAACAAGTGAAAAGGTCATGAAGTGTTTTTCTTTCATGACATAACACATGAATATTTATAAGACAGATGAATCAGTACTTCAAAATAAAGCCACAAAATATAGATCCTAAGATGTGCAGCCATCTGAGACTCAGCTCATCAAGTGTAATTATGTATATAACATGAGTGGATACACTGGTCTGTTTTTCTGCCCTTTTTTACAACGGGAAACAACTTTTGGGACTTCCAGATTGCTTCATTCGATAACAAGGCCATTCCAAAGTGAAGGCTACACTTAAAGGAAGGAAATGTTTCCTTTAAGGGGAGACACAATAGAATGGGAGGTAAATTTCTTGTAAGCATTACCTCCCCTGAAAGTGTGTAAGCATTACCTCCCCTGAAAGTGCTACTTTTAGCCTTTAACCCTTTGTTATTTGCCCATAGGTATATGCAGTTTGAAAATGGTCATCATTCTATCTCATATCCACAGCCTTGCTTATGATTACCAACTTTCTTTTCCAGCCAGAAGATTCCAGCTTTGCGGATCAGAAGAAAGTTTACAATGACATTGGTCTGGAAATGTTGGATCATGCTTTTGAAGGGTACAATGTTTGTATATTTGCATATGGTCAGACTGGTTCAGGAAAAAGTTACACCATGATGGGCAAGAATGAGCCAGGACAACAGGGTATCATTCCACAGGTAGGTCATGTGACTTTTATCAGGTTCAGTTCAGCTTCGTTAAGCTACCTTATTGTCCCCCGCCTTTTCGAAGAAAAGCGGAGGGACATAGTTTTCGGCTTTCCGTCCTTCCGTCCTTCCATCTTTCCGTCCTTCCGTCTTTCCGTCCTTCCGTCCCCCTATAGTAGTAGGTACCTTGTGTGCGCATCTCCTCCTACAGTTTTATGCCGATTCTTTCGAAACTTTGCAGCTGTTTTTGTCATGGTCTCAAGATATGCATGTGGTTTGGATATAATCCTCACATTATTTTTTGTCACTTTTTCCACAAATTGAACTTAGTCATTTTTTAGGCATTTTAATATCAAAGTGAATAGATAGTGGGTACCTTGTGTGCGCAACTCCTCCAAGAGTATTATGCCAATGCCTTTGAAAACTTCACAGGTGTTTTGGTCATGGTCTGAAGATATGCATGTGGTTTTAATATAATCCTCACATTATTTTTTGTCACTTTTTCCACAAGTTAAACTTAGTCATTTTTTAGGCGTTTTTACTATCATAGTGACTAGATAGTGGGCACTTTGTGTGCGCACTCCTCCTACAGTTTTATGCAGATTCTTTTGAAACTTCACAGGTATTTTGGCCATGGTCTGAAGATATGCATGTGGTTTGGATATAAGCCTCACATTATTTTTTATCACTTTTTTCGCAAATTGAACGTAGCCATTTTTCATACATTTTTACTATCAAAGTGAATAGATAGTGGGTACCTTGTTTGTGCAACTTCTCCTACAGTTTTATGCCGATTCCTTTGAAACTTCACAGGTGTTTTGATCATGGTCTGAAGATATGCATGTGGTTTGGATATAATCCTCACATTATTGTTTTATTACTTTTTCACATTTTTAACTTAGCCGCTTTTCAAGCTCAAACACTAAGTGTTATATACAGTGGAAACCTAGTTTCCAAGGCGGGGGACATAAATTTGTCGAATTTGCTGGTTTTGGTTCTGTATGTTAAGCTACCTTATTTTGGTTCAGTATGTTAAGCTACCCTATTTCTTGGGTTTTAAGACATGGGTTTTGCTTCCCTTCCAAAACAGTCCCAAAACGCTAGATCCATCTAATAAGCTGGATCTAGGTCTTATAGATCGTTTTGGAAAAAAAAGAAAAAATTTATAGTTGAATAACATAAGACTGATTTGTATATATTTTAGAAATGCTCTAGCTATTGGCAAATGTAGACAGATTCAGTCTTAAAAGTTGTATTCTGAAGTAAAAGGTAGACTGGATAGTTTGATAACTGTATGCAGTATTACTGACTATGCCTGAGAATAGGGCCTCAGAATAATTTTAAGCGAATATGCTGCAGAAGCTTTTGCAGGACTTGAGTGTACACTGAGAAGTTATTAAGATAAGTTGAATGCGTATCTTGCCGATGGAAATCTAGCTTTTTTTTCCCTGGTGACTAGCAGAAGGTGAGACATAAGTGTTACTTTTACGGGCTCAGCATTGGCAACTTCTGATTTTAGCTCTGTTTTGTGACAGTGGGCAGACAGGGAGATGCCATGTTCTGTGGAATTTTTGTGGAATAGTGAGGTTTTGATGACTCATTAGTGGGGGATAATTACAATCTGATAAGTTTTTAAGCTGTATACCTGTATTTCTTTATTCATTTCAGTTATGTGAAGACTTGTTCAACAGAGTACGGGACTCAGACAGCAATGAAGTGACTTACTCAGTTGAGGTGAGAGAATATAGCTTTTACCCTAGCAAAGCCCTTCCCCAACTCCCCACCCCTACCCAGAAAAAAACTAATGATAAAATTTATTCTGCAGAATTTAAAAGAAAATGTTTTGATCAAGCTGTATCATATCCAGAATTCATAGACAAGAGGGCAAGTAGTGTAATTCCCTGAAGCAGGATGCTGTTCCATTTACTCCTACATCATAATGCATTCACAATGTCATTTGTGTTTGACTTTCTTTAAGTCTTAAAATCTTCTAGTGATGCATGATACATAGAAAACCATGTGAGTGTCTTTAGATATCAAGTTTATCAGGTTCGACCAGAAGCATGTCGGACTGGCTTGGCAAGCCTTGCCATTCATATGTTGTTTTCTGGTCTTGCCTGATAAACTTGATATCAAAATACACTAACATGGATCAATCAGGATTTGCACTGTTTAAAACACTTCTTAATTTAGTTAGCTTGAATTTAAAAACTGCGTTAAAACTTTATAGTTTGCCAAGAAAAAATAAACCAATCTTTGGTTTGTGTGGTAAGTGAATTAAACGTCTGAGTCCATGTAATGAAAGGTCTCAGCCCATTTAATGAACTCGAACACTGTAATGAGCCAAAAATATTCTGACATAAGTGCCTGTGCAAACAGTGTAGACCCAGATCAGACTGCTCCATGAGGAGCAGTCTGATCATGATCTACACTGTTTGTTGTTCTGCCAACAGTCTTTGGATAACTTGAATGAAAAATTAAAATCAACTTGTGTGAGTTATAGAATAATTACATTTTTCAGATAAAAAAAAAAAAAACGGAAAAAAACCCCCCCACAATATTTGGGGTAATTTTGGTAATTTTCTTGGTGACGTCTGCTCTGTCTTCTTTTAATCTGACATTAAGACTTTCTTTGACATTGATTAGGGACTGTAAAAATAAGGCATTACTATTTTTAGTGACAGAAAAGACAACATAATGAAAAACGGTCACGATTTATTGGTTCGTCAATAGCGTCTGTTGCGAGGGGATGTTGACGTTTGGACCGCAGCCTGGAAAAATATTCTGTAGATGTCTGTGTGATTAAAAAAAATTATGGTGTCTGATCATGTACATTTAATTGTTTATGATCATCTTAGAAATTTTTGTAATCGACTTACAGTGACTTCAATGGAAAAAAAGATACGCAAAGTTGTTGACGTAATTGTGTAGGTTTGCAGGCTGTTCAAAGTTTCTGATGTTTTAAGTGTGTTTGTATAGATGGTTTTCCCATGTGGGAAGATGTTGACAATTTCTTTGCGTGATGTTTTTGTTCTTAATCTGGCTCAGTTGCTATTACCAGAAGCTGTATGTCGTTTATTACTCGTTAGAGAGAAAATAACAGAAATTGAGATGGTGTATTTCCTTTGAATATTTGGGCTTAGTTGTTAAAAACTAACCACATTGTTGGTTAATGATACATAAGTATGGCTGTCTCAATTAGATAAAGTGTGATATTTCTATCCTTGAAAATTAAAAATTTACTACTTGGCCATCTAACCAAATAATTACCTCATATACAAAATTAGAATATATATAAACATGATGTTTTTATACAACATATATACTGATCGGCCCTTTTAAATATTCTGTGGTTGTTTGTTTAGTTTAGAGTCACAGATATGCAAGGTCAAAATGGTTCATAGAACTAAGGCTGCAAAAATGACCCTGTTTTGCATGCAAGAAGCTTCATTTCAGCATAATACTTCACTGTGGATACCTCCCCAACCCCACCCATCCCCCAAATGCATACAAAAAAGAGACAGTTTTTGCATCTAGTAATTCATTTGCCTCCTCCCCATCTAGTAATCCATTTGCCTCCTCGCCAGTCTGACCTGTCAGTCTAAAATGGTTAGAACCTCTAATTTATTGATACAGTGTTTCATACAGCTTATAGAATGACAGTAAAATTAGGTGTCCTGTCGTCCTAAGTGGACGCTACAGTTTGTAACGAGTCGATCAATAGCAGTACAGTAGCAGTCAATCAAGGGATAGATCAGGAGTTGAATTGATTTGCTGGTAACAGAGCTCCAGATAAGCAGAGTATTTTACGGCAGTTTTATAGAAAGTTTTCTTCTGCACTAAAATAAGATGGATTCTTAATATGTCCAAGATGAATGGCCATTCCTCTTGTCTCAAACTACTGTTCTCTCAAAGCAAAATTGCTGGTCATTAATTTTGTTGCAAGTAAGACAGACCAATTTTTGCAGTCTGACATAGTTACTACTATGAATTTCTGTGAAGTATTTGGACCTAACTACATGTACTATTCTCTCAAAGCAAAAATGGTAGTCCTTTACAGGACAAGCCTATTTGCTTTGAGAGAACAGTAATTTGAGATATGACAAGTTTAAATGAATAGAATATATAGAATTTTCTTAAATAACAATTCAAGTTCATTTTTATCTTACGTAGACACTTTGAGATATCAGTGTTTGAGATAACAAGATGGAATTCAATTGTGACCTCCATTTAAAATTGTCATGGTGACATAATGTAACATAGCACGGAAATTATTAGACATTTTGGCATCTCTTTAGAACTAGGTTGGTGAGACTATCAGGATAAGTTGGTGAGACTATCAGGATAAGTCTCAGGTTCAACAATTTGGTTGTCTTTTTTTCTGTCTTCCTCCTTCTTAGACTTGCTGATTATTTTGAACCCATAAATTGGGTGTCTTCCCTCCACCCTCATGCTAACACTATGTGATGAATCAGAATGTGACTTTATTTGTGTACGGAAATCTTATGGGGTTCCAAAAAGAAACAAGAAAAATCTTTAAAAAAATAAAAAGGCTTAGATTAAATAGAAGGGTGTATTGTTATATGCATGAGTTAGGTACATGTAAGATATCGAACATGCTGATCAGATTGTACAGAGATATGCATATTTGTTGTTGGTGTAGGGATTTCTATTTCGGAAATGCTGTTGAACTTTGATTGTGGTCTGTCTGTATTGCACATAACAATGAGGATTGGTTGGCTGGCTGCCCCAAATATAACCTTTAAAGTGTTGCAGTTCCAATACAACATCAACAACTAAGCCAGCAACAATTACTTAATTTTGTCTTCAATTTCTGTGTCAAGTTACTTCGCTGGATTTATATTTTACATGAGCGACATAACAGGATGTTCTTTGGCAAAAAGCGATTTTTACCGAAATATCTAGATTCATCACAACACGGTTTATAGACCAAAAGTCAAATGAAACTGAAAGTAGAAAGAGAAAGCGAAAGTAAGTCATTTACGTCAAATCCCGGGTATAATTATATTGGCCAATGAAATACTTAAAATGTAGGCCAATACTAAGGTTTTACAGCTAAAGCCGAAAAAAAAACTGTAATGTAACTTTGTAAACAAAGTAAATTCAGGTTTCACATGCTTTTTTGCTAGGGAACAATTCTCCTCAAGAGATGTTATTAGATTACTGGATTCTACTGCTTACATTGTCCGAGTGAAAAATCATCTGTCTGAAGAATCGGTCAGCCAGGGACAACCATAATTATCCTAAATATCAAGACACCCTAACCATTTACCATAATTTTCCGAAAATCGGACCAAGTAAATTTTTCTATTTTATAATATGTCAAAAATTTCTGGCGCTAGGGCAAACAGTACAGACCCTGATCAGACTGCTCCTATTGGAGCAGTCTGATCAGGGTCTGCACTGTTTGCATATTCATTTCTGTCCCAATATTTGGGGTCAGGGTGGACGGCTATGATAGGATTACAGACAGGAACTGGATCAATAGCGGACACAATAATTAGTGATCGGGACAAAAGATTACATCTGGTCTTGTCTGGCTAGCTGCCTAGCGACCATTTTTAATTTGGAGACTGTCCACTTGAGTCCATAGTTGGTACAAAAAAATTTGCGGAATTCTGTGGAAGGGTATAACAATGCACACTGATTGTGGTCCATAATGTAATATAATTCATAATCCTTGAAGTGCCAAAGAAAGATGAAATGAAGAAAAGAAAAAAGCAGACGTCAAAATTTAGGGTTTCGTTTCTCCTTCCGCTGATTCAAGAAGGGCAGTTGTCAGTTACTGGCAAAAGTATGTGCACTTAGTACACACCGCTTAGGAGGTCTAAGCCTGCCCAGGGATAGTGTGGTTAGGTTAATTGACCGTCCCGACATGACCATAGTTGTTTACTGTGGACGTTAAGCATCAACTCAATCAATCAAAATCAAAATTTACGTATGCAATGGTTCGAAATTTTCATCTTAATTCTGTGGAAGCCTTACATTGCATACTGATTGTGGTCCATAGTGCAATATGTTCCATGAATTTACTAATCCTTAAGTGCAAAAAAAAAAAGAAAAAAAAGTAAAGAAAAAAGCAGACAACATTATTTACGTCTGCAAAATTATAAAAAATGCTTCGTCCCAAGTAATACTGAGAATTCAAAGACTAGAGGATGAACACTGTAGAACCAAATGAGATGGCTCATTGTGAGCAGCCTCATCTGGATCAATGCTGTCTGCAGATTCAACTGTTTTCAGTTGTGCTAAGATGTCTGTTTGTTTTGTCGGCATGCAGACATATGTTTGGACAACTTGGCAAGTTGCCAACATGCAGAGAAAGCAACCATTGTAAATGTACAGGATGCAGACGAAAATGGCAGAATCTTGGTAAAATTTGTAGAATCATGTTTAATTTGTGAGCATGCAGACAAAAATTTAAAGCCATTGTGGCAGTTTTTTCTGGACAATAAGTATTGCATACCAAAAGTTAGATACAGATGGTAGCACATGCCTATTATAAAGGCAATTCGAAATCTACCTTATCAAGTTTGATGGAATTTAGTGTAACTAAATTGAAAGTTGTCTCACAGACATTTCTGTGTGGTATAATCAATGGACCTGTTTTAAATTGGCTGAATATATGCATTCCTTCCTTCTAATGCGTATCCATTATTGATACATTCCCGCATTTTGTGGATTATGCAAATTTGCAACATTGTGTCTAATTCCAAGTTGGCTTTTGAGATAATTACATTGTTTTTCATCATTTGAAACCAGTTAACTCTAATGGAAAAATCAATACAGGCAGTTAAGCATCTGTAAGAGTTAGAACTTAATCGGTAAAATGGTATCGATTTAGATTTTCTGCTCGCTGAATTAAATGAGGTTGGATTGGTACGAAGTCTGGGATTGCAAATTGTAAAGCCTTGATAATGTCGGTCTTCAAAAAAAAAATGAAAAGATTATAAACACTTTTAACAATGGGTAGGAAGTCTCAGAAATCAGTGTAGATCTTGATCAGACTGCAGTCTAGGAGCAGTCTGATTAGAGCCTGCAATGCTTGCCAACAGATTTATGAACATTCCCTTTAAAAAAAAAAAAAAGTCAGTGGGTTAAGCATTGGGCTGCTGAGCTAGCCGTCCTTGGTTTAATTCCCACTGAAGTTGAGAATTTTTCAGCAGTAAATGTAGCTGCATTGTGCACAGCCTTTCATTATACCTTCCAAACATCCTGATAGTACTGAAATACCGTTAAAAGGACGTAAAATCGCAAGTCATCCATCTATCCAGCATTCAACCTAATTACCGCACATGTCATATTGAATTAAGTGCACATGATGGGCATTTCTGAGAGAATGATTATAAGCACACAGAATTTTACCTTAAGCTATTTTGTCTTCATTGGCATGTATACAAGAGATGACTAAACTGTAAACATTTAGTTTCATTTGCCAAGCTTTTGCATCTTTTTGTGACTGTAAGTAGCTTTCTTGTTTAATTTTACATGCATCTATGTGTAAATAATTATTCTTTGAATTGAGTAAGTTCGCTTTATATTATTGCTGCCATTTTGAAGAAACGATGTGTTCGGTTCCCTTTTTCATCATAGAGCTGAAGTCTTAAATCTTTTGAAAATGTTCTAGTCATGTTTCTTTGTGTTCATTTGTGGATCTACATCATGTCAAATTATTTGTCGGAATTTGATTCCATCCTGAACAAACTTTCTCAATAGATATGCCCGATTTTATTCAGACATATTGATTTTGTGTATATGGCAATAAACGTTGATGTTAAGACAGTAACAGACGATGTAGACCTAGATCATATGGCTTAGGAACAGTAAGCTCCGGGTCTGCGCTGTTTATATATCTCCTGTGCTCAGTTTTAGCCAAGTGTGCCGAAAGTTTTTAGTTTTTGAGTTACAGTAGTTAATTAACCCTTAAAGTTCCAAAAACAAAAATAGTTGAATTTTCAAACAGAGTAGATCCAGATGAGGCGTCTCATATTGAGCTGCCTCATCTGGATCTACACTTTTTGCCCTCTGTTCCTTGAACTCTCAATATGATATAGCTTGGATGAAAATTATTCAAATTTTGCAGACGCAAATTTTGTCATCTGCTTTATTGGGATTTAAGAATTAAGATGTCCCAGTGTTTTGGGTAATTTCAGTAACTGCCGACGTTCCAGAGAGAATCAGATACCATTTACGGAAGAAAACAATTATTTAGCGTTATTTCTTAAAACAGTGCAGAAACATCCTTTTACACCCACTCTCTTTGATTGAAAATAACTTGAAATGATTCCATCGGTATGATTATCGGTTTTGCGACATGAAAATTGTCTTTTTCGATTTAAATGGATTATTTTTACCACAGATTCAAAAATACAATGCATGAGGAAACAGTGAAAACCCAGATCAGCCTGATCAGCCTATTGAGTTGCTCTGTTAGAGAGTTCCATTAAAATTGCTGTCTAACTGTCTGTCCATCCATTAATATTTATATTAGATGGCTGTTAAGCTGGATTTTAGTAGGCTGTGGCACTGGCCAGAGGTATATGTGAGGCTCTGCTCACTTGCTCTCATAATTATGCTGTCATTCTTCATTAGAACCATTTTCAAAGCTGTAACTGGTATGGTTTTGGGAAATCAGAATAAATGTCCCAGAGTTATTATTATCCCACTTTCCCTACCCAACCCCATCTCCTTCCTTTGAAGTGATGCTTGCAGTTTGGCTGAGGTCATTCAATGTCATTGATCTGTCTAGCACTTATAATTGAGCCGCGACACGACAAAACCAACAATGTGGTAGTGCGCACTGCGCGGACTCAGATCATTCTAGGTTTCCACCAAGCTTGATCAGACCCTTCGTTAAGTGCTCAAAAGGTAGCTAAGGGTCTAAGCTACCTTCATGCGGACAGCGAAGACTCTGATCAGACTGGGCGGATGCCCAGGCTGATCTGAGTCTGTGCTGAGCGCACAACCACATTGTTGGTTTTCTCGTGTCGCAGCTCAATTACTCCTGTGCATATTTCAGAATACAAAAATATTAGCCAATTGTTTTAGGTGTCAAAACCTGCAGTTTCACAATTCATATGATTTCCCAAGAGAGGTTGACAAGGTTGATTATACTGATAAGTTCAACTTCCGGTTGATGACTGATGGCAATGCCTCTTTCATAAACATGTCTTTTTCTCACCTGAGTGGGATATAATCAGAGCTGAAAAGAACAAAATTTTAGGCAAAAATTTTTACTTTTGGTACATATCGCTTCAAAAAACATAAATCATGAGCCACAACACCAGAAAACCAACAAAGTGGGATGTGCACCAGCAAAGACTCAGATCGGCCTGGGCATCCCCCAGTCTGATCAGAGTCTTCACTGTCCACATGGAGCTAGCTTAGACCCCTAGCTACCCTTTAAGCACAAAGCCATGACTCTGATCAGACTGGGCAGATACCCAGGCTGATCTGAGTCTGCGCTGGGTGCACTTGCCACTTTTTGGTTTTCTTGTGTCATGACTCATTATAAGGATCACATGACAGCAGCAGTCACATTGTCAATGTGATTTTACACTGAGTTTTCAACTAACTTGTTTTTTTGTTGTTGTTTTTTTTTTTCAATTTCTAAAGTGCCAAAAATGATAAAAAGCTGAATTTTCATAATGCGTAGATCCAGATGAGGTGGCTCTAATTGTTTGCCCTTTAGTCTTTGAGTTCTCTATGTGATATAGCTTGGACGAAACTATTTTCGAAACTTTGCAGACGTAAATTTTGTTGTCTGCTTTTATGGTGCTTTTTAAGTTAAATGAGTGGGAAACATCTGATGCTGTCCATAAAAATCATGATTATAGAGTTTACTGTATTTATAATCTCAGGTGGACAATTAGTTTTCTTTAATCTGGAAAAAAGAAAACAATTTTTCTCATAAGTCTCATGTTTTAAGTTCTAATAATGGGTAGTGTCAGATTGATGTTTATCAATCAAGAATTGAAACAAAGGGCATATTTTCTTGTTAGCTGAAACAGATATATGTTTTGAAATGCCTGTTTCTCTCTTTTTTGTATGTAATTGAACTTAGTCAGAAACATGATTTCAAAAGAAGTGAAACATTTGGGCCTGGTTGTTCAAAGAGTATGTTAACTGCCCCCCTTTTGTAACATGCAACAGTCCCCTAGGGCATTTAATAGGATCATTCATAGGGTTTATCACTTTTTTTCAGGTGAGCTATTTTGAGATTTACTGTGAGCGTGTACGAGATCTGTTGAACCCAAGCAATAAGAACAACCTGAAGGTGCGTGAACATCCGCTCCTGGGACCATATGTCGAAGATTTGTCAAAACTCGCTGTACAGTCGTTTGATGATATTAATAATCTCATTGATGAAGGAAATAAGGCCAGGTAAGTTCAACCCATTCATTAGGAATGGTTTCTTCTACCATTATGAAATGGGTGAGTCCATTCATTATTTTAAGGGTGTCTGGTAAATTTTCACTTTTGATTGTTTAACAGAAATGCTTGAATTTTAAGCAAACAGTGGAGACCCCTATCAGACACCGCAGTATGCGGTATCTGATCTGGGTCTGCTCTGTTTGCCTGTGTCCCATTTATGGGACTCTATGCATGAGTGGGTTAATGCAGCTTCAGTTTTCAGTCTTCAGGTTGAATGAATGGATGACTTACAATTTTACATTCTTTTCAACAGTATTTCAGTCATATCAGAACAAAGGGGAGGGTGAAAGCCTATGTGCAATGAATCCCCCGTCCAGTTGAAGAGATTTTCATCCCTAGTTTGAATCAAACCCAGACTGCTAGCTTAGCAGGCCAGAGCTTAACCCTCTGAGCTACCAGGGCTCTTCTGGATGGGTCTTTTATTGTACAATATCAGCTGTGGTAAAGTTCAAACAAGTATGCCATAACCCACACTGTGAGACAAAATCTCTTATAAACATGGGCTGTAACCAAAAGAAAAGAGTTCTAGTTTCCAAATGACCTGGTTGTCATGGCTAAACAAATTTGTTGACCAAGTAGTTCTGGAACTATGACTCTTTTTCATTTCGCAACAGCCTTGGAAACATAGTTAACCAGGTGTGGTATTTGATCGGCTTTGATTTACTTCGACATTCAGCTGAAGAATAACAGAATTTAGTAAACTTTTGACTCCAGTTCCTTATTCATTTGAAAGTGAAAGATTTAATTATTTACATATGTTTGGGAGAAGTTGTATTTAACTCTCAGACTTTCTTATTTTGATCAAACCTTGCTGTAGAATTAAAAGCAAGTGTCCAGGATCCAGTTGTTTAAAGCAGCGCAAGCTTAACATAGTCATTAGTAGAGGATTTGTTAAGTTTTAAAGTACCATAAAATTATGTGTGCTCATATTAACTGACAACATCTGAGGAACTTTTGTACTGCAAAAGCTCCTCACATTTTTCAGCAAATAATGGCAGAGTTTTGGGGTATAATATGTTAAATAATTAACTTATCATTGACTAACAACATGCTTAGTTTTAAACAAATGTGGGTAGGAAGTTTGCCAGAAACAGAATAAAAGGCATTTATTAATGTATTTCTTTCAGAACGGTGGCCGCCACCAACATGAATGAAACAAGTTCGAGGTCACATGCTGTCTTTACTATAGTTTTCACGCAACGTAGATATGACAAAGCTACGAACATGACAGGAGAAAAAGTGAGTACCAGATTTTCTTTTTAACCTTTAAAGTGCTAAAAACAAAAGTAGTTGAATTTGCAAACAGCATAGATCAAGATGAGGCAGCTCATAATGAGCTGCCTCATCTTGGTCTACACTGTTTGCCCTGTAGTCTTTGAATTCTCAGTATGATATAGCTTGGGAGGAAACATTTTTGGAACTTTTGCAGACGTAAATTTGTCATCTGCTTTTTGGCACTTTAAGGGGTGAATTACAAAAAGCCTCACCTAGCCGATAGGTTAATGTTCAAGTGAGCCTGTGCTGCCTATCTGTGCTTCACTATATGTGTTGAAACATTAACTTTGGCACTGTCTTTGGGTCCTGCTAAACACATAATGAGGACCGTTTATGGGTAAAACCCATCACCAGAACCAGTCAAAGGAGATCCAGGTTAAATAGCCTCATTATTCTGTGCTGTGTTGCAGTCAGTATATACTGGCTGGTCAATATACTGACTGGTCAGTGATTATTGTAACGCAGCACACATATCATCCCATACTTGTTATACCCAAAAATGTTACTGGCGAAAGTATGTGCACTTAGTACTGGTTAACCGCTTAGGAGGTCTAAGCCTGCCCAGGAATAGTGTGGTTAGGTTAACTGACCGTCCCGACATGACCATAGTTGTTTACCGTGGATGTTAAGCAATAAATCAATCAATCAATCAATATACCCAAAAATGCAAGCAAACTCATAGACTGATACACTACATGTTTACATTTAGGCTGTAAGCTCTGGACAGCAGTTTGTGAGATGTGAAAAAGTTTTACGTGAGATTTAATAAATTTAAGTAATTAAATGTCAAAAATCACTTCCATGCTAATCTGAACAGGTTTAAAACCTTATCTTTTTACACAAGAAACAAAAATAATAGGGCACAATTCTTTTTATGCTACTTCTTGAAATATAGATCTAAAATTAGATAGAGTAGAAAATAAGTGAGAGTTGAAAATGTTTTGTGAAGGGGGAAAACGAAGTGGAATTATGCCTTGCTTGCCAAACATGGGTTTGTGTAATTTCAGGTTAGCAAGATCAGTCTGGTAGATTTAGCAGGTAGTGAAAGAGCGGACTCCACTGGTGCTAAAGGAGCCCGACTAAAAGAGGGAGCTAATATCAATAAATCTCTGACAACCCTGGGGAAAGTTATTTCCGCATTGGCTGAAGTGGTATGTATTACTCTTGAAGTTGAAAAATTTAACTGTTGCTGTGGACATATTATTCATGTAGACAGAACCCTAGATAAGAGGGAGTATTTGGTGATAATTAGGGATAATGTTTGTTAATCCTGGATAAAAACGTATGTTGTGACCTCTCATCTGAACCGTCTTGAGACAGTGCAGATGAGGGGTCACAACGTATGGTTTCAATGAAAAATAAAGAAAATTATCCCTCAATTTTCATCAAATACCCCTCTTATCTAGAGCTCTGTGTATAGAGGAAAAAATATTTACTCTTGTATTTACTCTTGAAGGACACTCGTAGGAATTTCACCCTTGTAGTGGAAAAGACAGGATTTCTCTGAGAGGGGGTGGGAGGGGGTCAGGGGAGAGGAGTGTGAGAGGGAGAATATGTTAACTGTACTGGCAAAGTGAAAATTGTTTCAACCAATTATCCAACATGATAGTTGTACCATTTACAGTACCTCCCCTGCCTTTAAATCTCTTATAGTCAAAAACTAAAATGAGCTGTAGGTATTCAAATGCTTTGGTATTAGAAATTTATCTTTTCATATTTCAAATCTGATGTTGCGGACTGTGGTATGATGGAGAGATGAAAAAAAAATATAGGCATAAATTCTTTGCAATATCAGAGCTTATACCAGGGACAAATTTTCTCTGTAGAAAGAAAGTAGGTCAGCCGTGGGTTTGGCCATCGTGAAGAAATCTGAGATTCATTATCAATAAAATTTTCATTTTTCTATCTAATTCGGTTTGTTTTGGCTAGAATATTTCATGATAATTGAAGTCTATTGAAACAGACAGAAGTATCCTGTTTCCGGAACTAATGGTTTTAAGGAAAGACAATACTTGTCACAGCTGTAACTTTTTCCGCTAATTTATAACACTTTTTTACAGGACTGAAGACCTTGTTAAAATTTCCTTAACACGTTAAGTGCCAGAGACGAAAATAGCTAAATTTGCAAACAGTGTAGATCTTGATGAGGTGGCTCATAATGAGCCACCTCATCTAGATCTACACTGTTTGCCCTATAGTCTTTGAATTCTCAGTATGATATAGTTGGATGAAACAATTTTCAAACTTTGCAGACGTAAATTTTGTTGTCTGCTTTTTGGTGCTTAAAGAGTTAAATTGTTTATAGGATGATCTGCCTCTTTGTTCTTTTATAGCAGTATGTTTTTAGATTTTGAGCATTTATCCAAAAGACTTTATTTCACCAAAATTCGTCATGGTCTTTTTTGGCCATATTCATAGAGTTTGCAGCTAATAGTCTAAGACACAGAGTAAAATCTATTTATAGCTCTCCATTAAGCCGATCAAGTCTGATCTACATGAGGCCCTGTGGGTAACAGTGGCTAGACTGAAATGTAAATAGCAGCAAAAAAAGAAAATTGGCAAAAATCTGTTTCACTGTCATTTCTCTAGTTGTCATGGTTCTTGTCCTTGAGCAAACTAGTATATTGCTTTTAAGATCAGATTGAAAATATGTCAGATCTCTTAGGAAATATGAGTTTTACTTAGATCCGTTCTGTTTTCTGTCATTAGTGAAAAAATATGTCTCATAAGATGTAAAGGCAACTTCAGATAGTCTTAAGGTAGGGGTGAAAATTTTGACAGTTAACTTATTTCTACACTAAATCATGAAGTGGTGGGGTCATTGGAGGTTGTGGCAAGGCTAATCCCATGAAATTTCACATCATGTCCTTTTTAATAAAAGCCAAATTTCCCAATTTTGTCTACCCCAGATTTTTGCATTTCTAAAGACACAAGCTACAAAATATGTTTTTATGCCCCCAATTTCGGAGAAATTGTGGGGGCATATTGGTTTGGGCCTGTCCGTCTGTCCTCTAACTCAAGAACCGTAAGAGCTAGGAGCTTGAAACTTTATACACATGATCAGTATGAAAAATAAGCGAAAACGTGTTTTTTCTTTTTTCCGCGGGTCACATGTTTCAAGAGTTATGCCCCTTTTTCGACTTAGCCTGTGGAACCTTGTGAACAAAATATCTCAAGAACCCCTGATGCTAGGATCATGAGGTTTTGCAGGATGAGAATGCCCAAGGTGTAGATGACCTGATTAACTTTTGAAACAAATTCGTGAATTTTTGACCGAGTTATGCCCCTTTTTCGACTTAGTGCATTGTAAGCCTATGGAACCTTGTGAACAAAATATCTCAAGAACCCCTGAAGCTAGGTGCATGATTTTTTGCAGGAAGATACTGCCTGTGGTGTAGATGACCTGATTAACTTTTGAAGAAAAAAATCGTGAATTTTTGATCGAGTTATACCCCTTTTTCGACTTAGTGCATTGAAGCCTATGGTACAAAGGTACCCTTACATATAGTCAAGAACAATAAGAGCTAGGAACTTGAAACTTTATACACATGATCAGTATGGAAAATAAGCAGACTCGTATTTTTTTTCTTTTTTCCGCCGGCAATGTATTTCCAGAGTTATGCCCCTTTTTCAACTTAGCCTGTGGAAACTTGTGAACAAAATATCTCAAGAACCCCTGATGCTAGGATCAAGCCCAAGGTGTAGATGACCTGATTAACTTTTGAAACAAATTCGTGAATTTTTGACCGAGTTATGCCCCTTTTTCGACTTAGTGCATTGTAAGCCTATGGAACCTTGTCAACAAAATATCTCAAGAACCCCTGATGTTAGGAGCATGATTTTTTGCAGGGAGATACTGCCTGTGGTGTAGATGACCTGATTAACTTTTGAAAAAAATTCGTGAATTTTTGATCGAGTTATTCCCCTTTTTCGACTTAGTGCACTGAGGCCTATGGTACAAAGGTACCCTTACATATAGTCAAGAACAATAAGAGCTAGGAACTTGAAACTTTATACACATAATCAGTATGGAAAATAAGCAGACCCGTATTTTTTTATTTTTCCGCCGGCAATGTATTTGCAGAGTTATGCCCCTTTTTCGACTTAGCCTGTGGAACCTTGTGAACAAAAATATCTCAAGAACCCCTGATGCTAGGAGCATGATTTTATGCAGGAAGATACTGCCTGTGGTGTAGATGACCTGATTAACTTTTGAAAATAATTTGTAAATTTTGGATTGAGTTATGCCCCTTTTTCAACTTAGTGCATTATTTGCCTATGGAAGCTTGTGAACAAAATATCTCAAGAACCCCTGATGCTAGGATCATGAGGTTTTGCAGGATGACAATGCCCAAGGTGTAGATGACCTGATTAACTTTTGAAACAAATTTGTGAATTTTTGACAAAGTTATGCCCCTTTTTCGACTTCGTGCATTGTAAGCCTATGGAACCTTGTGAACAAAATATCTCAAGAACCCCTGATGTTAGGAGCATGATTTTTTGCAGGAAGATACTGCCTGTGGTGTAGATGACCTGATTAACTTTTGATTGAGTTATGCCCCTTTTTCGACTAAGTGCATTGTAAGCCTATGGAACCTTGTGAACAAAATATCTCAAGAACACCTGATGCTAGGAGCATGATTTTATGCAGGAAGATACTGCCTGTGGTGTAGATGACCTGATTAACTTTTAAAAATAATTTGTAAATTTTGGATTGAGTTATGCCCCTTTTTCAACTTAGTGCATTATTTGCCTATGGAAGCTTGTGAACAAAATATCTGGAGAACCCCTGATGCTAGGATTATGATTTTTATCCCCCGACCGAAAGGTTCGGGGGATATAGCGATGAGCCTGGCGTCCGTCCGTCCGTCCGTCCGTCCGTCCGTCCGTCCGTCCGTCCGTCCGTCTGTCCGTCCGTCCGTAAACACTTTCTTGTCCGCTCTATATCTTGAATACCCTTTGGAATATTTTCATGATACTTCACAGTTATGTAGAACAGGTCATGACGATGTGTCGCGTACAAGAATGGTAACTCTTGCTATTGTACTTTTTGAATTATCTCCCCTTTGGTGATTTTTTGGCAAATTCGTGTCCGCTCTGTAACTTGAATACCCTTTGGAATATTTTCATGATACTTCACAGAAATGTAGAACAGGTCATGACGATGTGTCGCGAACAAGAATGAGAACTCTTGCTTTCTTACTTTTTGAGTTATTTCCCCTTGATAGTTTTAGGTGTGATTTTTTGGCAGATTCGTGTCCGCTCTATAACTAGAATACCCTTTGGAATATTCTCATGATACTTCACAGATATGTAGAACAGGTCATGACGGGGTGTCGCGAAAAAGAATGACAACTCTTGCTTTCTTACTTTTTGAGTTATTTCCCCTTGATCATTTTAGGTATGATTTCTTGTCCGCTCTATAACTTGAATACCTTTTGGAATATTTTCATGATACTTCACAGATATGTAGAACAGGTCATGACGATGTGTCGCGAACAAGAATGACAACTCCTGCTTCCTTACTTTTTGAGTTATTTCCCCTTGATGGTTTTAGGTCTGATTTCGTGTCCGCTCTATAACTTGAATACCTTTTGGAATATTTTCATGATACTTCACAGATATGTAGAACAGGTCATGATGATGTGTCGCAAATAAGAATGACAACTCTTGCTTTCTTACTTTTGGAGTTATTTCCCTTTGATGATTTTAGGTGTCCGCTCCATAGCTTGAATACCTTTTGAAATATTTTCATGATACTTCACAGATATGCAGAACAGGTCATGACAATTTGTCTCATACATGAATGATAACTCTTGCTTTTAGACTCAGTGAATTATTTCCCTTTGGTAGTTTGAGCTGCTGTTTGAGTCTCTGCTCCATAACTGTATAACCCTGGCCAGCTCCAGAATTTGAATAACCGTGTACCTTTTAGAATATGGATGATCATGCTGTGATATCTTATCAGTGTTCCTAACTCTCTCTTACCCCTCCACATTCCCGTGACCCCTCCCGCACCCCCCCCCCCCCCCCCCCCCCCCCCCCCCCCCAAAAAAAAAAAAAAATTTCAAATTTCCAGATTTGGATTCTTTGTCCAAATTCACTTACTAGAGAGCTCAAAATTAGATTTGTACGGCTTGTACTTCAGAAGTTATTCACACATTTTGAAAGTTGAATGTATCGTATGCTATACATTTGTGTATATGGTGGCTGTTTGAGATATTACCTCTTTTTAGCAGTCAAGCATACTGTTTTAGATAATCATGCATCTGTTAACAGTTAATGTCAATCAGAAGCATAAAAGAACGACAATATATTACTAACATGTGTTTTGAAGTGCACCCTTTTTACCAAGGCCCATGGGGGTCTTCGGTCGGGGGATTTGCCATCTCCTCTGATGGCTATTTTTGCAGGTTGATATTGCCCAAGGTGTAGATGACCTGATTAACTTTCGAAAACAATTCGTAAATTTTTGACTGAGTTAAGCCCCTTTTTGGACTTGGTGCAAAGGTACAAGCATTATTGGATGAACCTTCTCTAGAGACAAGCATATGGTTGGGGGCATAGTGTTTCATAAACACATTTTCTAGTTTGACTTAGTGCATTGAGGCCTATGGTACAAAGGTACCCTTACATATAGTCAAGAACAATAAGAGCTAGGAACTTGAAACTTTATACACATGATCAGTATGGAAAATAAGCAGACCCGTATTTTTTTATTTTTCCGCTGGCAATGTATTTCCAGAGTTATGCCCCTTTTTCGACTTAGCTGTGGAACCTTGTGAACAAAATATCTCAAGAACCCCTGATGCTAGGATCATGAGGCTTTGCAAGATGAGAATGCCCAAGGTGTAGATGACCTGATTAACTTTTGAAACAAATTCGTGAATTTTTGACCAAGTTATGCCCCTTTTTCGACTTAGTGCATTGTAAGCCTATGGAACCTTGTGAACAAAATATCTCAAGAACCCTGAAGCTAGGAGCATGATTTTTATCCCCCGACCGAAAGGTTCGGGGGATATAGCGATGAGCCTGGCGTCCGTCCGTCCGTCCGTCCGTCTGTCCGTCTGTCCGTCCGTCCGTCCGTCTGTCCGTCCGTAAACATTTTCTTGTCCGCTCCATATCTTGAATACCGTTTGGAATATTTTCATGATACTTCACAGTCATGTAGAACAGGTCATGGCGATGTGTCGCGTGCAAGAATGGTAACTCTTGCTTTTGTAATTTTTTAGTTATCTCCCCTTTGGTGAATTTTTGGCAGATTCGTGTCCGCTCTGTAGCTTGAATACCCTTTGGAATATTTTCATGATACTTCACAGATATGTAGAGCAGGTCATGACGGTGTGTCGCGAACAAGATTGACAACTCTTGCTTTCTTACTTTTTGAGTTATTTCCCCTTGATGGTTTTAGTTGTGATTTCGTGTCCGCTGCATAACTTGAATACCCTTTGAAATATTTTCATGATACTTCATAGTTATTTAGAACAGGTCATGACGATGTGTCGCGAACAAGAATGACAACTCTTGCTCTCTTACTTTTTGAGTTATTTCCCCTTGATGGTTTTAGGTGTGATTTAGTGTCCGCTCTATAACTTGAATTCCTTTGGTAATATTTTCATGATACTTCACAGATATGTAGAACAGGGTCATGACGATGTGTAGGGAACAAGAATGACAACTCTTGCTTTCTTACTTTTTGAGTTATTTCCCCTTGATGGTTTTAGGTGTGAATTCGTGGCCCGCTGTATAACTTGAATACCCTTTGAATATTTCATGATACTTCATAGTTATGTAGAACAGGTCATGTTGATGTGTCGCGAACAAGAATGACAACTCTTGCTTTCTAACTTATTGAGTTATTTCCCCTTGATGGTTTTAGGTGTGATTTAGTGTCTGCTCCATAACTTGAATACCCTTTGCAATATTTTATGATACTTCACAGATATGGAGATCAGATCATGACAGTTTGTTCATACAAGAATGACAACTATTGCTTTCATACTTTTCCAGGTCCTCGCCCCCCCCCCCCCCCCCCCCCCCCCCCCCCCCAAAAAAAAAATAATTTTTTTTTTTCTTTATTTTTTCAGATTTGGATTCTTTGTCCAAATTCACTTACTAGAGAGCTCAAAATTAGATTTGTAGGGCTTGTACTTTAGAAGTTATTCACACATTTTGAAATGTTGAATGTATCATATGCAGTACATTGTCTACATGATTGCTATTTGAGATATTACCTCTTTTTAACAATCTGGCATACTATTTTGGTCTGAGTGTTAGATAATCATGCATCTGTTAAACAGATAATGTCAATAAGGAGCATAACAGAATGACAGTATACTATTTATATGCGTTTTGAAGTGCACCCTGTTTACCAAGGAGCAGGGGGCCTTCGGTCGGGGGATTTGCCATCTCCTCTGATGGCTATTTTTTGCAGGAAGATACTGCCTGTGGTGTAGATGACCTGTTAACTTTTGAAAAAAAATATGTGAATTTTTAGCTCGCCTGAACGAAAGTTCAGGAAGAGCTATTGTTGTCACCACGGCGTCGGCGTCAGCGTCCGCGTCCGTGTCCGCGTCCACGTCCGCGTCCTCGTCCGCGTCCGCGTCGGCGTCCGGATTGGATGTTTTGGTTAAAGTTTTTTAAAGACCTATATCTCCTTAACCCATGGATGGATTCATTTGATACTTGCACTATAGTTAGATATTGGTCCAAAGTTTAACATGGTACCACCCCCACCCCACTCCTTGACCTTGATGTCAAGGTCATGGACTTAGAAAATTGGGAGTTTTTTGGGACTGGATGTTTTGGTTAAAGTTTTCTAAAGCCCAGTATCTCCTTAACCCATCAATGGATTCCTTTGATACTTGCACTGTAGTTAGATATTGGTCCGAAGTTTTCCAAGGTACCACCCCCACCCCCCTCAGTGACCTTGATGTCAAGGTCATGGACTTAGAAAATTGTCTTTTTATTAATTGGATGTTTTGGTTAAAGTTTTTTAATGACACATATCTCCTGAACCCATAGATGAATTCTTTTTATATTTGCTCTGTAGTTAGATATTAGTCCAAAGTTTTACAGAGTACTACCCCAGCCCTGCTTGATGACCTTGATGTCAAGGTCAGGGACTTAGGAAATTTGGTCTTTATTAAAGTTTTCTAATTGCGTACTGATTCATAATGCTTGGCAGAGATTTTGTTTACACTTGAACTGATGTTAGACACTTTTTTGAAATTTTTCAAAACACTATATACTTACCCGACTGGATGACCTTGATGTCAAGGTCATGGACTTTGAGTTTTGTCATAAAGATTTTGATTAGTTTTATATTAATGAAGACATAATTTCACAGTGCCACAATGGACTCAGTTGATACTTATACTTTGACTGATGTTAGATAACGGTTAAAGGCTTTGATACATCCTAGCCCTGCCCTCCTCCCCACTATCCCTTAGTTCTTTGACCTCAAGCTCATGGACTTTGAGATTTCATGTGGATTTTTTTTTATTTTAAGACATTTCTGAGATAGCTTTTGTTTATAAATGTGTTGTCATTATGGACATGCTTGCCTGAAGTTTTATACATAGCAGTCCACACCACCATAGCGACAGTGTGATGGGCAAGCACCTATTCAGGCGAGCTATGCTGTCAGGCGACAGCTCTTGTTTATCAAGTTATTCCCCTTTTTCGACTTAGTGCATTGAAGCCTATGGTACAAAGGTACCCTTACATATAGTCATGAACAATAAGAGCTAGGAACTTGAAACTTTATACACATGATCAGTATGGAAAATAAGCAGACCCGTATTTTTTTATTTTTCCGCCGGTCATGTATTTCCAGAGTTATGCCCCTTTTTCGACTTAGCCTGTGGAAACTTGTGAACAAAATATCTCAAGAACCCCTGATGCTAGGATCATGAGGTTTTGCAGGATGAGAATGCCCAAGGTGTAGATGACCTGATTAACTTTTGAAACAAATTTGTGAATTTTTGACAAAGTTATGCCCCTTTTTCGACTTAGTGCATTGTAAGCCTCTGGAACCTTTTAAACAAAATATCTTAAGAACCCCTGACGTTAGGAGCATGATTTTTTGCAGGAAGATACTGCCTGTGGTGTAGATGACCTGATTAACTTTTGAAAAAAATTCGTGAATTTTTGATCGAGTTATTCCCCTTTTTTGACTTAGTGCATTGAGGCCTATGGTACAAAGGTACCCTTACATATAGTCAAGAACAAGAAGAGCTAGGATGCAGTAAGATACTGCCTGTGGTGTAGATGACCTGATTAACTTTTGAAAATAATTTGTAAATTTTGGATTGAGTTATGCCCCTTTTTCAACTTAGTGCATTATTTGCCTATGGAAGCTTGTGAACAAAATATCTCAAGAACCCCTGATGCTAGGATCATGATTTTTGCAGGTTGATATTGCCCAAGGTGTAGATGACCTGATTAACTTTCGAAAACAATTCGTAAATTTTTGACTGAGTTAAGCCCCTTTTTCGACTTAGTGCATTGTAAGCCTATGGTACAAAGGTACATGTACAAGCATTATTGGTTGAACCTTCTCTAGAGACAAGCATATGGTTGGGGGCATAGTGTTTCATAAACACATTTTCTAGTTTCTTTATTGAAGATCGGATAGAAGAAATATGTTTTGCATCTGAACAGATGCTATGGTTGCTGTCTAAAAGATGCCAAAAGAAATGCTAGTAAAGACTCTGATATAGCCAGAGTAAGGTCTGAATATGTGTGGTTCCCATATTCCGATATTGCCTGTATTTGTTTGGGAATAAATGAGCCGCAACTTGACAAAACTAGCAAAGTGGCTTGTGTGCCCAACAAAGACTCGGATCAGCCTGGGCAATGGCCCAGTCTGATCAGAGTCTTTGCTGTGCCCGTACAGGGTAGCTAAGGGTCTAAACTACCTCCACGCAGACAATAAAGACTCTGATCCGACTGGGTGGATGCTCAGGCTGATCTGAGTCTTTGCTGGGGTGGGGGCACATGCCACTTTGTTGATTTTGTCGTGTTGCAACTCAAATATAGTGAACACTGAAAATTCTAATCAGAATTTTGATGTTTGGAAGGTTTGAATCATCCTTTCCTCAATACACAGGTCCTTTTTTCTAGCCCTGTGCTGTAAAATGAAAAAAAATATTATAATGACCTGAGTACTAATGAGGTTTACCTTTTACCCTTTTATAATCTTGTAATGATGTTAAAGGAATCAAAGAGAATGCTTTCAGGATTATTAGGTCAAATCCTGACTCCTAGGAGACAATTATGGGATTAACTTTTTATCCTCGACTTCAACCTTTTCATGAACTTTGAATATATCCTGAAAGAAGCGTTTCCTTTTCTGCTAACTAGATTGTATGACAAAGGTTGTTTTATTTCTATTCTCGTAGTGACATTATTCCATAGGGCTCTTCTTCTCTTCTCCTCTGAGGGCCACAATGTAGAAGAATCTTTGCTGCCACATGGCTGGCTTGGCAAGTAGGGTTTTCTCCCCAGCACCATGTAGTGGTGTTCATCTTCCAATTTCTGCTGGAGCTATGACAATTTGTCATTGACAAAGGGGGGGGGGGGGGTTATTTATTTGTAATTCATTACAGCTTGTGGTAAGGGGTATAAGTAGTTAAGGCTTTAGGTGGAGTGTGGGTGTGTGTGGATGTGGTGGTGGAGGGGGGGGGGGGGATGAAACTTAAAACAAATGAAGGAAGTTCTTCAATTCTGTAAGGGAGATTGGACAACTCGAGTCAGACAATTCTACTTACATTTTGACCAGTTTTAGGTTTTAAACTTCAACTGGTGGTCTAAATTTTATTAAATTTCCAGTAACAGAATTGCTATAGTGACAAGCCTAAGATACTATGAAATCAGTTATATTATTAAAACGGCAGCTCATTAATCATAATATTCATTTATTTCCAAACCTTATGATTAAGCCTTTTCTCTACAAAAACCATTTCAGGTGTATTTGAGCATTTGCAAACTGCCCATTCCTATATCAGGCTGCACTCATATGAAGCCTGATGTAGGCATGCTTAGTGTATTCCTTAAAATATCTGTGAGCCAGTTATTATAGCAACAGAGGTGTATGTTTGTCCTGACTATATAGCTAGTACACAGGCTGATCTCCATTTAGATAGTGGGCATGAAGCATTACGGTGAACGGCTATATTTTCAGGGGGGAGCAACTCTGCCATTTTCAGTTTTGCCTTTCTTCTCAATAGGGGTCAGCTCTCCTTTCCTTTAAGATAGACCCTGTTTTGGACGGGCTACATCATCGAGGGATGCAAATAGGAAGTTACTGAAGTTGTTTCCGTCTGTAAAAACAGTGGAAAAATACATTGGTGAACCCATTTACCTTAAGACAGGTTTTACCATAATAGCAGACCAATTATACATGCAATATGCTATTCAAATATCAAAATAAATTCACGTCTCATGGATTTGATTATGCCGAGACTGATTTGATTATCAAACTTTGTGTGGAAAAAATTCTACACATCACTTAAAATAATTCAGTTTGCAGTGTTATCGTCTTGTTTTGTGTTTTTATTAAGACATAAAAGTCCCACGTCACAAATGTTGCTTTGCGTAAGTACAAATCTCATTTTACCCTAAAGAGAAACCGGAAATTTGCCTCGGTGAAAAATTACAATAAACAGCACTCTAGAGATATCTTTAGGTCATGTTGCCATAGCAACAAGTTGTTTTAAGAATTGAATATTGATTATGTAATAGATGTAGATGTGACAGTAACGCATCATGGCGCAGATTTTTATGTGGGGGTCTTGATCCATGGACATAAACTCGAAATAGATATTCGTGGTTCTCAGGGGAAAATGCACAAGTTGAAATATCAGAACAAAATAGGTTTATCGTCTGCTGTGATAGAGACAGTGAAAGTATCATTTCATAGAGTTTTATGTTGGCCATTGATCCTTGGGCATAATCTGAATACTAGCATGGGAAAGTATACAAATTTACAAATTAGAATTAAATAAAGCATTGTTGTCTGCTTGTACAGAAATTTTTAAACGCAGACATAAGATTGTCATTAATCTTTTCATCTTCTGTTCTATTCTATCCCATAACCTTACAAGGTCGTTGGGGCACCACAGATGACATTGAAACACTCTCTTTCCACCTTGTCCTGTTTTCAGCTGCCCCAGTTGAGCTGGCAAAATCCATCCCTGTCCACTCTATAATTCTTTGTCTGTCCACCTCTTTTTTTCTTTTTCCTTTCACTGTGCCCTGTAGAATCGTGCTTGCTAAACTAGAAGGCCTTTTCATCTTAATGACCCAATATTGGAAAACGTTTGCAAACAGTACAGTTTCTGAGGTCATGGCTTACACTGAGCCATGTCATCTGTGTGAGATACCCACTGGGACATAATCTGAATTTAGAAAATCTCGGTTGGCATGAAAAATGCAAAAGTTGATAAATTAGAACTAAAATAAATAAGGCTTTCTGCTGCCACAGAGAGAAAAGAATCTTACCATGTTGTCCTCCATCTGAAAACCAACTTGGAAACCTGTACAAACTTTGCAAACCACGTAGAACTAGGAAGATGTTTGAAATTTCCCATGGTTTTACATGAAATTTTACATGTAGTATGACAGTGCATTTCTTATTTTGTCAACATTCATCAAAAAATAGGGGTCAGTTGTTGCCAAGCAACATTATAAGAGTAAATAGGCTGCATTGATTATAGGTTACATAGAATTTCTTTAAATTACAGTCAACTGGATATCTCAAAGTCAAAATTCATCCCAAACTACTAATATCTCAAAGTAAATTTTCTGGTCCCAGAAAATTTACTTTTAGATATCAGTAGTTTGAAGTATCAGGAGTTGAAATGTAAATAAGTGAATAGATATATGAAATTAGTTCAAACTGTTTTATTGATATCAGAGGTCAGTGTGAGATATCAGTGTTCGAGATATCGAAAGTTGACTGTATCTTTTATTTTTTTTTTGCAGCCTTAGAGCATATCAGCGTCTAGATATATAGACAAGTAAATATAACTGTTGAAAGGTCATGCCTGTGTCCTTTGGAGGCATTGTGGTTTATGGTGTCTGGCTTAGAAATTTGTTGCAATGTACATGCCCAAGTATTTAGAAAGAAAGTCTCTTGGTCAAAATTATAGCTTCCTGCTTTTCAGCTGGTTAAGGGTGTTGCTTGTAGCTGAGACTTTTATTCTCTTACTAGAGACAGACCTTCATGGGAAACTTCATGGGATCAATGAATGTTGGCTATCAGTAGCATATCAGAGGGTAGTTATAAAAATTCAGCATACCAAGTGAAGAAACATATTGATGGCATTCATGGGGGGAGAAGGAAAAACTAACACACTCAGAATTAGGGCCATTTTGTGTTTCATTTAAATCCCCATCTGTGGATTAATTGTTTAAACTACGAATTGTCCCATATACCATAATGCAAAATAAATCTTGTTCAGAAATTAAATGTGATTTTAAACATACATGTATATTTTAAAGTGACATGACATTGGACCTAATAGTACTGTTGTTAGAAGTGGAAATGTTATTAGAGCATTAGGCCATTGTGCTTCTCTTCTTGAATTTTGTTGTAAATGTAGAGCTATATTTTTTAATTGCTAACTCTTACTAATAATGTATGTTCCACTTGAAACCAGAGTGTTGCGGACATGAAGGCGCATCATGTAAGTGTAAGTGAATGTAAACTTTTCTCGAAGTGTTGTGTAAAATAGACATATGAGTTACTGTTCTTGACAGACATTGGATTACCTCCCTTGACCAGTATAAGTAAGGGCTCAGGAGCTTGAAGTTCTAGCTTAGAAACGTTTCTAAACCTTGTCATCCAAAGTGCCCAATACAACATTGTACAAGTATTTTTCAATGACATATGGTCTTTCTGATTTTTGACATTTTGAAGAGTCTTGCGGTCTAAACTTCAAGCGCCTGTGGTAAGGGAAGTAAATATTTTCAAAGGGAGGCAAATGAATTGCCTCCCTTTGCAGAATGTTCACTTTCCTGACTTGTTCCAGTTTTCTCCCTTTGCAATGTTTGTCTCCCCTTCATTATTGCATAAGGGGGATAATCCAATATTACCTCCCTTTAAGTGAATGTAAGTTAGGTGTATGTTGTATAAAATACAATATTGAATTCTTTGATAATTATTTGTTTGACAAATAAAATCCTTTTGATTTCATGAACTTCACAAAATTAGGCTAGTGTAATGTACATGATATGGCATACCCTTGCAGCAAGTGATGATATATCCTGTTGCACTTAAAATAAAATGTGGTGTCTGATTGGATAATGTTGACAATTTGTGAATCTTAATGCCGACACTGATCAGTCTAAGAGTATTCTGTTTGTACCAGCAAGGGTGTACCATCCATAGAATAACAAAAAAATCTCAAACAAATTATTTGTTTGCAACTTGTTTTGTGTTGTGTTGTAAGTGAATATGAACCCTTCTGTTTTCTAAATATTGTGCAGTGTACATGTATATGTAAAATTTGTATCTATACTGTATTTGTTTGGTTGTAAGACAGTCCAAAAAATCCGGAAAATTATTGCCCTCTTATAACACGGATCTACATTTTTTGGACAGTTATAGGAAAGGGAAATTTCCATTTTATAGCAGAATCCAAACCGTGACCCTATTTGGGGCCATTCTGGATGAGAAAAATCCGTCTTATGATAAAATAAACTGGGACACAACAAAACCAAGAAAGTGGCATTTGCGCCCAGCCAAGAATCAGATCAGCCTGGGCATCCACCCAGTCTGATCAGAGTCTTTGCTGTTCACATAGAGGTAGCTTAGCCCATTATCTACCTTTTAAGCAGACTGGGTGGATACCCAGGCTGATTTTAGTATTCACAGTGCATACATTCCACTTTGTTGGTTTTGTTGTGTCATCACTCAAATGTTGTGCAAAGTATACGTAAGTGAAAAATTCAGGACTGTTTTGTATGTGGGACTTTATTTGTTGGCCCCAAACCAAGTTGAGCAAAACCATACAGCTTCTGTATTATGACTTTATAAGATCTGGAACCACCACTTGTTTCACTTTGATTTTTTGGACTGCTCAAAAATACTATCAACAAATGAGTATTGCGTCAGATTTTCATGTTATTTAGATATATATTATATTTGTTATTTTATGTATCCAATAAAGCAAGGAAAAGTCCTGAATGTTCTTATTACATGCACAGAATGCGTTTGCAGCGGTATGACTGTAGTCTACTGTTCAGCTTCAAGTTAAGTTAAGGGAAATGTTGGCAGATTCTGTCAAGTTGCCATTGATATTGAATTTGCCATATTTTTAGGCAGTAAACGAGGTAAATATACATGTACTATGATTTTTTCCCCGAGTAGATAGCCCGAGTAGATAGTTACATCCATATTGTTAATCACTTAGATTCCCATTCGCAAATAACCATGATTACAACTCTGAAAGTGCCAAAAATACAATTTGCTGAATTTGCAAACCGCAAAGATCAGTGATGAGGTGGTTTTAGTGAGCTGCCTTATGAGGCATTATGAGCCATCTTGCCGGGAGCTATGATGTTTGCAAATTCAACTATTTTCATTTTATGCACTTCAAAAAAAGAAAAAAAACACTTCCAGACCAAGACACTAATTCTCTGCCCATGTACCAAAAAATTAAAAAAATTGAGACACCTAAAATAATTTGAGCCATGACACGACAAAACCAACTATGTGGTTGTGCACCCAGCGCAAACTCAGATCAGCCTGGGCATCCGCCAAGTTAGATCAGACTCTTCGTTAAGTGCTCAAACGGTAGCTACCTTCATGCGGACAACTAAGGCTCTCAGGCATATGCCCAGGCTGATCTGAGTCTTCACTGGGTGCACAGCCACATTGTTGGTTTTGTCACGTCACGGCTCATTTCTGTGTGAAACAGTTTACCTTTACAATGCAATCCTAAAGATGCAGATGGAAGGGCAAACAGTGTAATACGTGATCAAACTACTCCTTTAGGAGCAGTCTGATTTGGTCTGCACTGTATGCTGAGACCTATATATGTCCCAGTACTTAACCCTTAAAGTGCCAAAAATGAAAAATTGTTGAATTTGCAAACAGCGTAGATCCAAATGAGGTGGCTCATGATGAGCCACCTCATCTGGATCTACACTGTTTGCCATATAGTCTTTGAATTCTCAATCTGATATACCTTTGACAAAAGATTTTCTTAAATTTCTGCAGACCTAAATTTCTACTTTTTGGCGCATTAAGAGTTAAAAAATTTTACGGTCTTCACTCAAAGATTGGATCTTTTGACCTTCATTTCTGCAGTTTATTGTGGTCGATTTAGATTCACATATCTAAGCCGTTCAAAGGAGACAATGCTTTTATGTGGAGGTTAGCTGAGTCTGTGCACATTCAATTTTTCAGTAAAGCGTAGGATGATTGATACTGGAATCATTTCCATTAACTGTTTCATGGGAGGCACAAAAGATGTTTACAGCTTTTAGAGTCGCTGAACCACACTTTGCAAATGGTGCCTTATGGCATGTAAATTTTAATGCCTTTAGATGAACTAGAGTTGCACCAATGACCTTGACTTATGTCTTTGATGTCAGGGATAATGATGCTGCCAATATGAAATGTGCTGTATTGCAGTATTTTGATAAGGTCAGAGCTCTAGATAAGAGGGGTATTTAATTTGATGATAATTGAGGGATAATTTTCTTTATTTCTCATTGAAACTATATGTTGTGACCCCTCATCTGAACCGTCTCGTTGAGACGGTTCAGATGAGGGGTCACAGTTCAGATGAGGGGTCACAACATATGTTTTTATCCAGAATTAACAAAAGTTATCCCTAATTATCACCAAGTACTCCCTCTTATCTAGGGCTCTGTAAGGTGAAAGGTACACTTTCAGAGGAAGAAAGTCTGACATTTTCATTTTTTCCTCCTTTTTGAATGGGGATCAACTCTAAATGGAAAAAATTTGCTCCTTTAAGAGCAAATTCTTTTCCCAGAGGAGCCATTTTTAGCTCGCCTGAACGAAGTTCAGGAAGAGCAATTGTACTACCCCCGGCGTCGGCGTTGTCGGCAGCGGTGTCGTCAGCAAAATGTTAAAGTTTTACATTAAAGTTTTTAGGTGATGGGCAAGGCGCTGTCAGGCGAGCTATCCTGTTCCGCTGACAGGTCTTGTTTTTTTCATCCCATTTTGAACAGCTTTTTCATCTAGGGATGCAAACAAGACATCACAAAAGTTGTTCCCCTTTGTAAAAATGGCAGAAAAACATGGGACTGTACCCATACACCTTAAGACAAACATTACATGCCAAGATCAGACTGCACATTATGAGAAATATGCATAGACTATACAGATGCTAAGTTGAAGGATGTTGACAGCCAGACCAGAATGAGCGTGTGAGCTGTGACACAACAAAACCAACAAAGTGGCATGTGCACTCAGCAAAGGTTCAGATCAGCCTTGGCGTCTGCCCAGTCTGAGCAGAGTCTCTGCTGTGTGCTTAAAGGGTAGCTTAGCTACCTCCATGCCGACAGCTGAGACTCTGATCAGCATGGGCAGATGCCCAGGCTGATCTGAGTCTTTGCTGGGTGCACATGCCACTTTGTTGGTTTTGTCATTTGTTGCATGTGTTGCAGTCTGGTTGTGTCGTGCAAAGTTTCCATAAGCTGATTGATTAGTTTTGTTAAGGTGCCAATGTCTTTTATTTATGTTTTCAAAGAGCTTCCTGTCAGTGTCAGATAGAGTTCATCATATTATATAAAATGCGTGGACAAATACATATATTAACACAGCCTTTTATAAAAAAAAATATGAACTCTCTTGTAGAAAGGAAACATGATTTATAAATTACTATACCACCCTTGCTATAAAAATGCGAACAAGCACAAACTATATTGTAATGCTCTTTCTACAAAGATTAGGGTAGTATAAAATACATATACCATGGTTTGTATGCTTGTGGGCCCCCACCAATTGGGGCCCATGAAATAGATGGGCTGCCTCATGTCTCCGTGGCAGAGCTGCTAATAGCTGTGGCATGACCTGAGTGTCATCTCAAGTCGGGTAATATTCTTACAAATTCGAAGGCAACATTTCAACATAGTGGAAATACTGTTTACTAGGACAGTAAACTACAGCTCAACAACAACAAAACATTGTTGGCCTGTATAGGAAGGAGCCCCGGTAGCTTAGTAGGTTAAGTGCTGGCCTAATGATCTAGCGGTCCTGGTTCAAGCCCCAATGGCGGCGGAAATCTTTCCAACCGTAATGGAATTCCATTGCACACAGTCTTTTATTATCATCCTCCATTGTCCAATTTGACTGAAATACTGTTGAAAAGGATGTAAAATCAGGTCATCCATCCATCCATCAGCCTGTATGGGAGATAATCCACTTTTTATACCCCGCCACACTTTAGTGGCGGGGTATTATGTTATACCTTTCGGTGTCCGTCCGTCCGTCCGTCTGTCCGTCCGTCCGTGCTCACCATTTCCGATCGATAACTTGAGTATTTATTCATGGAATTTTTTCAAATTTTGCATACATATTGTTATCGGCGATGAGTGGTATGGGATCGTTAATGGGCAAAATCCGTCCATTTTTAACGGAGTTACTGCCCTTTTTCGTATTGGAAAAATGGTTTCTGGCCTGTTATTCCTTTACTGTTCATGATATCTGAATGAAACTTCACAGATATGTTGCACATCAAAGGTTACATATTGTGACTAAGGACCGTCACTCTGACCTTCCCAGTTTGTGAGTTATCCGCCCTTGATAGGTCTGAAAAAAGGTTTTTGACCTATTGTTCCTTTACTATATGGAATATCTGAATATAACTGCACAGATATGTTTCACATCAAAGGTAACATATTGTGACTAAGAACCGTCACTCTTACCTTTCCCGTTTGTGAGTTATCCGCCCTTGATTGAATTAAAAAATGTTTTTTACCCGTAGTTCCTTTACTATGTGGAATATTTAAATGAAACTTTACAGATATGTTTCACATCAAAGGTTACATACTGTGACAAAGAACCATCACTCTTACCTTTCCAGTTCATGAGTTATCTGCCCTTGATAGGTCCGAAAAATGGTTTTTGACCTGTAGTTCCCTTTCTATATGGAATATCTGAATAAAACTTCACAGATATGTTTCACATCAAAGGCTTCATATAGTGACTAGGAACTGTCACTCTGATCTTTCCGGTTTGTGAGTTATCCGCCCTTGATTGATCTGAAAAAACGTTTTTTTATCTGTAGTTCCTTTACTATATGGAATATCTGAACGAAACTTCATAGGTATGTTTCACATCAAAGGTTACATATTGTGACAAAGAACCATCACTCTTACCTTTCCAGTTAATGAGTATTCCCCCTTGATAGATCTGAAAAATGTTTTTTGACTTGTAGTTCCTATACTATATGGAATATCTGAATGAAACTTCACTGATATGTTTAACACCATAGAATAGGAAACAGAGTCTCTCAGCTCAAAGAAATGCTTTACAGCCTGATCTAAATCTACACTGGTTAGAATGCTCCACGTTGTTGGGTGGTTTATATTAATATTTATTTACAGTAAGGACATCATATCTCTGTCTATCTCAGTTCTGTGGCTCTTTAGCTATTATATATCTCAAAAAATAAGTTAGGATGCACAGCAGTGGCGGGGTATCATGCAGTGCCTGCGGTGCTTTTATTAAAGCTCAGTACAGGCACACAAACCATGGTATAAATATTACTTAACTGTGGAAACTGTTGATCAGAATATAGAGCCCACTTTCTGTTTTATTTTTTTATTTTAAAACAGTATCTCTTTCACTATATTTCAGTCATATAGTAACAGTCATCACTTGTAATGTATATTGTATGCCCTATTCTTTGCCACATGCACAGCATGCAGTAGGTCAAACATTGTCATAGCAGAATTCATTTCAGTCATAGGTTTCAATTCTGTTGGCAAAATTATCTAGAAATGAACAAATTTGTAATCTTTTCAGGCTAACAAGAAGAAAAAGAAGCAAGATTTTATACCCTACCGAGACTCAGTCTTAACATGGCTGTTGAGAGAAAACCTAGGTGAGTGGGGATAATTTTAGAATTTTGACTCTTTTGAAGCATTTATCGCATTTTCAAACCTTTATTCCGGTATCTGATTTCTAGTGTTCTTGCACAGACATATTAAGCTCAACGGATACACTTTCAGGGGAAGCATCTCAGCCAGTTTATTTTTGCCTCCCTTTACATTGGGGCTCGACTCTTAAAGGAAAGAATTTGCTCCTCTAGGAGCAAATCCTTTCCTTAAAGAGTAGACCCCATTTTGGAAGGGCTATGTCACCCAGGGAAGCAAATAGGAAGTCATGAAAGTTGTTTCCCTTTGAAATAAAGTGGAAAAACCTGGTTGGTGTAGCCATGGACCTTAAGTATAAATTCATCCAAATTATGGTAATTGTCTTTCTGTGTTGTTTCAAAATCCATTTTTATTGTTTTAAATGTCTAAGGTTATACTGTTGGAAACCTAATTGGATTCTCATGTTGTAAGCGGCTGAAAAGACATAATGCCTTAAGCTCATTAGGGTGTCCAAAAATAGACGAACAAGACTTCACATGGGAAAAGTAACGAGTAGCCTATATTAGGCTTTCTGAGAAAATTGCCATATCGTGTATGGATACACCATTAAAATTTTAACATATAGCAGGATGCCACCATGTTTAGTAGCGTTATTTTAACTTGCCTGTACATTATTGTACTTGCCACAGAATCGGCAAGCAACTGCATCAGCATAATTGGTGTCAAGCAGAGAATTAAATTATTTAAGAACAAATTACGGGTTTGAGAAAAATCTCTTTTTTTCGTTGTATGAATTTCAGGAAGCATTTCACTTATAATTTGAGAAAAGCATGGCATACACTGTATGCCATGCTCCTCTCGAATAATTAGTGAGATGATGCCTTATATCTGTTACCATAGCAACAGTTACTATGGAATTAGCAACTGTAGTACCTTGGCAGAATGGCATCTCGACGACGTCACTTAGACATCACTATGAACTCCCTCTGAGAGCAAATTCTTTTCTGTTAGAGTAGCCCCAATGAGAATGGAGACTATTCTTTTAGATCAGCTTGAAAATTTCTCCTTACACATAAATTATTCCCCTTGAATGCATATCCATATGCCTTAAGTTGCAAACTCTTTTCTGAGTGAGTAGAAAATACAAATGCAGTACTGACATCCTTTTTGTATGCAATTACAGGAGGAAATTCCAAGACAGCGATGGTTGCTGCCCTCAGTCCTGCCGATATCAACTACGATGAGACTCTTAGTACACTGAGGTATAGCTTAAACACTTAAAAAGTACCAAAAATGAAACGGCTGATTTTGCAAACAGAATAGATCCAGATGAGGCAGCTCATGATGAGCTGCCACATGTGGATCTGCCCTGTTTGCTGTATATCCTTTGAATTCTCGATATTATATAGGTTAGACAAAACATTTTTGAAATTTTGCAGACTTAAATTTTGCTATCTGCCTTTTTGGTGCCTTAAGGGCTAATAGTATTTGTGTGAATCAAGTTGAATATTACTTGCAAAAATATTGCCAGTATTCCCAAATTAAGGATCTGCAGTGCAAATGGGGTCTCCAGTAGTTCAATGGCTTAAGCTTTTGCTTGCTAAGCTAGTATTATGGTTTCGAATCCCGCTGAAGGTCTGAAGATGGAATTTCTTTTCAACCATAAACTGGGTACCTTTGCGTACAGCCTTTCATCGTCACCCTTCTGATTGCTCAATATGACTGGAATACTGTTGAAATGGTTGTTAAATTGCAAATCATCCATCCGTCTGTCAGTAAAATGTAAATCTCTTTTCAATATTCACATTGTTTTTGCATTTCTCCCACAGATATGCTGATAGAGCTAAACAGATCATGTGTAAGGCTGTTGTCAATGAAGATCCCAATGCTAGACTTATACGTGAACTCAAAGAAGAGGTTGTGAAACTTAGAGAAATACTCATGCATGAAGGAATTGAACTGGGTGAGGGTAAGTGAATTAGAAATTTGGAGGCTTTACACAGACTTAGACAGTGTTAAAGAGATCAGAAATATAAATCCCAATGCTACACTTATACCTGAACTCTAAGAAGAGGTTCTGAAACTTAGAGAACTACTCATGCATGAAGCAACTGAACTGGGAGAAGGTAAGTGAATTAGAATTTTGAGGGCTTCATACAGACTTAGGCAGTGTTAAAGAGATCAGAAATACAGATCCTAATGCTACACTTATACGTGAACTCAAATAAGAGGTTCTGAAACTTAGAGAACTACTTATGCATGAAGGAACTGAACTGGGAGAAGGTAAGTGAATTAGAATTTTGAGGGCTTCATACAGACTTAGGCAGTGTTAAAGAGATCAGAAATACAGATCCTAATGCTACACTTATACGTGAACTCAAATAAGAGGTTCTGAAACTTAGAGAACTACTTATGCATGAAGGAACTGAACTGGGAGAAGGTAAGTGAATTAGAATTTTGAGGGCTTCATACAGACTTAGGCAGTGTTAAAGAGATCAGAAATACAGATCCTAATGCTATATTAACTCAAAGAAAAGATTGTGAAACTGAGAAAAATACTCATGCTTGAAAGAAATAAACTGGGAGAGGGTAAGTGTAGAAGAATTTGAAGGGTTGAGATTTCAGAGGCCCATATAAGTTGAGTATAAGGTGACGTAATGCTGAGTATACTTGGGGACTTGGGGAGTGTCGTTACAAGAATTGAAACAGAACAGAACAATTTTGAGATAATTTTCTTATTTTTCCATAAAAGCTTGTGCTGTGACACCTCAATAGAACTATCTCAGTGAGGTGGTACAAATAAGGGGTCACAAAATATGTTTTTATGGAGAATTAACTAAAATTATCTTCGAAGTATCTTCAAAATACTCAACTAATTGATAAAAATTAAATAGTGATAGTAGAAGAATAGTAGAAGATAGTAAGAAGAAGCTTATTTTATGATGTAATGATATACAAATTGTCTTATATTCAGGACTAGAAGGTGTATCTAAAGTGTCATCCCGGTCTAGAAAGAGCTCGGTCACAGTAGAAGGAGGGGAGGATGCTGTGGAAAGATTACAGATGTCAGAAAAACTGATTGCAGAACTGAATGAATCTTGGGAAGAAAAGCTAAGAAAGACAGAATGTATTAGGAAAGAAAGGTAAATATGGGAAAAAGAGTGATAAAAATATTGCAGAGTACGAGAAAATATTTAAGGAAAGAAAGGAATTGTCACCGTAAAAAAGCTAAAAATTGGGACATTTGAAATAATTACTGTAATTGTCCTAAAAATGGAACATTTTGTTTTAACAATACTGGAATGAATGCAGATGAGAAGATGTAGATAATTTGGGATAACTTATTCACCAGGAAAAAACTATTTTGACCGACATTATTGATGTAATTTTTGTTGCTTTAAAACTGTTCTTGTAAAATTATTAGTACAGGTCTACCTCATTATAACGCGATGGGTGGGGTCCATAGATCTCGACCGCGTTATAAGTGAAACGCGTTATAGCGATTAGGATGAGGGGGCTACCAACACAAGCTCGACTGACTTCGATTTTGCCCTAACGGTTGTGTGTGTTGGTGGTTTGAGTCAATGTTTGACGTAAATAATGGTTTTTGATACGTATTGTTGTATTGCTAGATAGATAAACACTTACAGCATGTATCACATTGTTCCAATCATATTATTAAACTGTCTTGTCAATAAAATATGCTAAGTAACACATGTGTTTCGTTTTTAAATTCCACAAGACGCCATCTTGGCAGATTTCCGGTGATCATGTAACTTAACATTGCGGTGTTGGGGTACAGTATCATCGGACCAAAATTATCCGTGTATTTCACGGAGAAGGCTTTACGTTTCTTTCTTGGAGTCTCCATTATGCAGAATGGTTTCAAATTTACTGAATGAATGAATGACCAAAGTCGGACAATTTTTATCTGCATCGCGCACTTTAACTCAATTAGTCAATTACACATTCTTTTACCCATAAACCCTCTCGCTCACTCTGATTGGCTGATTGTTAATTTTATGCAACGACAACAATGGCGGCGCCTTCAAACTGCGAGTTCGGCGTGTTTGAAGTGTATTCCAGGTTTTTAAGGGATAATTATGAAAGTTTTCATTCCTTTAAGCATGCGGTCATCAGTCAATAAATAAGGTAATTATTCAGGTGTTACATAAGTTTTGCTGTCATTGCAATTTACCTAATTATGTAAGAACATGCTCGGCGTACCTTCAAAACAAAACACAATAATAATGGCTTGTACACGTGGGGCGATCAAGGGTAATTAGGGCGAAAACAAACAAAGATCAAACAATTATCATGTAAGTACTTTATTCATAATTATTTTTACAAACAACAACATAATTTCTCGTTCACCTTGCAGCTTTGAATCAGCGATCTGAAAAAAAAATGAAAATATTTTTTTTTTTTTTTTTCAAAATCACTAAAAATGGTACCTTGGGATAAATTTGGGGTCCAAGACAGGTACCGCTTTATAACGGTATACGCGTAATGTTGAGGGGAGTTATAACGAGGTAGACCTGTATAGTCATGAATTGCTTAAATCTGAATTGGCCAACATAGTGTTTGAGTTTGTCTAATTTCAGAATTTACTTTTTTTGTGTGTTTTAAAAAAATTAGTGGTATGATCATGAAGCTGTTATTGTAGAGAACGATTCGGTCACAAGCAAAAGTTTTTTTGTTTTTTTTGTTCTCTACTTGTGTATTCTATTTGCGTTGTACTTTTTCTGACGAAACTTGTCCAGTTTTGTCTTAAGGCATAATCAATTATACTGTATTTCCTGTCAGACAAAATAGGTTGACAGATGAACATATTCCGCAGCTTTTTTAGAA
Organism: Ctena decussata; assembly: GCA_963989385.1. NCBI lineage: Eukaryota > Metazoa > Mollusca > Bivalvia > Lucinida > Lucinidae > Ctena > Ctena decussata. The sequence goes on from OZ022510.1 coordinate 25,621,259, forward strand.
CGCAGTCAATATTTGTTTTAGTCAATGAAAGTGTTCTTTTCACCACTATTTCACTAAAATTGAGACCGCTTCACCACTTAAATTACCTTAAAACTTCTAAATATTGGAACACCTGAAAGATTTACCGTAACTCCTTAAAATTTAACAGTTTTGTTTTCAGTGCAGTAATGCATGAAAAAAGGTGCAAATGGAAAGGCAAACAGGGTAGACACTGATGAGACTGCTCCTCAGGAGCAGTCTGATCTGGGTCTACACTGTTTGCTCAGATCTGTCTGTTCTAATACTTAGAATTTTTATGGTCCTTAAAATTCGGACATGATTTTTCCTGTCTGGCAATATTTCAAAATATTTCTGGCAAAATGCTGAACAGTGCAGATCATGATCAGATTGCTCTTTTAGGAGAAGGTAGTTGTGGATATTCACTGTTCACTCAAAAATTTTCGCTTCAAAGTTTAGTATAATTATGGCAATATAGTCTGCTAGCCAAAACAATTGTGCTATGCCTATAAAAAGCATATAAACAAGAAATGACCATATGAGTCCTATGAGCTTTTCATGTTACTTTCGAAGAGTGCTCCTCAACCGCATTAGGTGATTGTCCAAACAGGAGAACACTGGTGGTCGTATAATAATAAAAACTGTGGATCTGGTGTTTGTTTTACCTGATATTAGTGTAGGCAAGACTTAGAAGTGCATCAGAGGTGTAAGCTTTTGTGGAGTTTTCTGAATCAGCTCTTGTTTTGTGACATTGAGCTGACATGTGAGAGACCACCTGTGGAATACTTGTTAACAACAGCTTTTACTTCAGTGTTCCCTTTTTGAAACAATATCTCTTGCAATGTAACTTTTCTGATGACCAAAGTAACATGTATTAGTAGTATTTTAATTCTCGTAATGACTTAACCCTGCACCGCAGCATAACCTATCCATAGCCGCAGTAACGGGGCACCGTTTGTCCTTTTATCAAAGTAACATGTGTCAAGTTAGATATCTTTTATAATCGATGAGTGCTACCATATCTATTAGCTTTTTAGGCAGGGTTACTCTATCCAAAAACAATCTAAAAAATCTAGATCTGTCTACTAGATTTTGGGATTGTGTTGGAAAGGGAAACCCATTGTACAGCTGACTTGCACAAGACGGCTTGGATTTTTGGGAATTTCCCAGAGTGGGGAATCCTTATGTCCTATAAACCATATAAATACAGTATACATGCAAAACCATTAAATGTTCCAGATAAGAAGGGGTAACAGAGATGATTTAGGGATAATTATCCATATTTCTCTATAAAAACATATTTTGTGACCTACCATTAGAACCGTCTCATTGAGACGGTTCTAATGAGGGGTCACAACATATGATGTTGTTGAGAAATAAGAAAAAATATCTTGAATTATCCTCAATACCCCTTCTTTCTGGAGGTCTGCCACAAAATACCTCAGTGGTAGAGTGTTGTGGCATGCAGGAGATCACATGCTGGTCCATGGGATGGGTCATAAATTCATAATAAAGATGGGAAAAACAAGAACTCTTTTGTCTTTCAGAGAGGCATTACTAGCAGAAATGGGTGTGGCCTTGAAACAAGATGGAGGAACTATAGGTGTTTTCACACCTAAGAAGGTAACACATTTGTACTACATGTGTAACATGTTTGGTGGCTCATATATCTTTCACACAGCCGTAGAGTATTTTTACATAATTGCTGACAATAACTTTTTGAACGACCCTCCGACCTCCCATTTTTATAAATTCTATTAATGCTGATTACTCTGTATATACCAGTACCATGGCCTTGCATACTTGGAGTATCAGTCCTAAAACACATACTGGGAGGCCACTAGAAGCTCTCAAAATCCGAAGAAAAAAAATGATAAATTTCACCTACCAAAATCATCTTTTACCCTGTTGTTTTTCAAATGACCTGCTGAGCTTACCAAACAAGCAATAAGGGCGTAGCTACCTATACGCAAATACGCAGGTGCGTATTGAAATTTTGTCAAATTGACAAAATTTCAACACGCACCGGCGTATTTTCATGCTGAAATGTTGTTAATTGGGCATAATTTTAATACTAACTGCCAACAGACACGAAAATTTGAAATATCTCGGCGGTTTAATCCCCTATTATTGCCCTCAACGAGTATAAAACATGAATGTGCGTACTGTTTAATTGCCCCTTGCTACGCCTGAGCAATTTCAAAACAAAAATATGGGATAAATATGCAATAAAAAGGCAAATAAGAAGAGAGAGGAAAAGAGAAAATAAAGAAGGATAGGTCTGTAGCAAAATTAAAAAAGAAACAAGTCTGTGCCCATCTTTCATGTAGCATGACCTCTGACACCATGAGAAAAGCAAGTGTCATGTATTGGCTAGCTACATGTAATTTTATCTCCAATCAATTGCACATTAGATTTCACTCATCAAGTAAGTAGGTCAAATATTAGTGTCAAATAATCAACCCCAACCCTGTTTCCCACAATTTTCTTGAAACTTGAGGCCATTGAGAGGATATTGATGCCATTACTCATTACATAAAGTGAGGCTTCCCATTATTAAGTTAACATATTATAAACTGCTTAATATTTGCGAGATCTTTATTTTCACTAATATTAGCAGGTTCACTGCGTCACAAATTTAAAATTTTCACCAGTAATTATACCCGAGACATTTATGCTGAGAGGTATATAGCATTCTTCTTTTCGTAAATTCATCTGTTCATTTGTTTATTCGTTAGTTACTTTGTGTGCAGAATTTTTGATAGCACAGACTGTATATGATGATTTTTGTCTCGCCTGTATGAAAGTACAGAGAGCTATTGTTGTCACTTTGACGTTGGAGTGGGTGTGGGCATCACACTTTAAAGTCGTACGTCAAAGTTTTTGTATGTGATGTGCAAGGCACTGCAGGTGAGCTATCCTGTAAGCGGACAGGTCTTGTTTGTCCTGTAGCATTTCAGATAATGCTAATGCTTTATTTTTAAAGAGCTAAAAAAACAAAATCACTAAATAATCTCCAAATGCACTTCAATCTTAGGCTTTGACTGGTCTCCAACATTTAGAATTTGATGTTTCTTGAATTATCAACCATTCTTTTTAACAAAAATCTACTGCATTTTTCAGACCCCACATCTAGTGAACCTGAACGAGGACCCTCTGATGTCAGAATGTCTCATCTACTATATCAAAGATGGAACTACAAGGTATGATGGTCTGAAAATACTAGTCCAAAACAACCCAAAAGATCTATATCCATCTTACAAGGAGTCTTATAAGATGGATCTAGATTTTGGGATTGTTTTGGAAGGGGAAATGCTTCTTACAGCAGAATTTACCCTAGTGTGCTTAAATATTGGGACACCTAAAACCATTAATTTTCCAATTGGGACAAATGGAAAATTAATGGTTTTAGGTGTCCCAATACATAAGCACTTTAGGGTACATATTTGGGGTCATTTGGAGAAGGAAAATATTACCATCTTATATACAAATAAATAAGCATTACATTACACTCATTCTACAATCTTGAAAGTAAATTCCAAGAAGTTACTGTTTGCTATTGTAGGGTTGTTTATTAAGTTAAGGGTTAAGTTAGCCTAGAAGAAGTTTCAAGCTTAGATGTTTTGAAAATTTAAGCACTCCAGTTATATAGGAAAGAAATAGTAATCAACATTGGCCAATAGTTATATAGGAAAGAAATAGTAATCAACATTGGCCAATATTCATTTTAGTCTCTGATTACTATAATAATTTGTCTTTTAGGAGGGGTATCCTCAAGTTAGAATAACCACAAATATCTAAATCAGTCTGATGTAACTGTGATAGAAAATGGGATTTTAAGCTCTTTAAAGTCCCTAAGCTCTTGAAAGACAGTCTAGATTTTGGGGGCTGTTTTTGTGGGACAAATTCCTTATAATGGAAAAAATGCAATAGATTTCCACTTCAAATACCAGAAAAGGTAAATTACTGTTGTTACTTTTATTCTTGTCTGCAGGGTTGGTAGTGAACAGGGTGGTAAAAGTCACGATATACAGTTGAATGGTACCTATATTAAGGAAGAACATTGTACCTTTGAAAATGATGATGGTAGGTAGTCCAAGGTCTAGTTGTTCAAAACTAATGGTCTTAGTTAGTGATATATTTCATTTTCAAACATACTGTATGCAAAAACACTGATGTTTTGCTGAAAACATGTGAGGGACCAGAAAATTTATTTTGAGATAACAGTTGTTTGAGCTTAACTTAGACTTCAAGATATCGAGAGTCTATAAGTTTTGTCCATTTGTGAAAATCTGGCATTAGTTGAGGGTATGCTGATCTCACTGCTGAACCATACATTTTGCATGTCATTCATGCTTATTATGCTAGTATGCAATAAATGAGTTTAATTTTGCAAGCTATTTATTTTCATGGCTTTCATGAGAAAGGAAGGTTTGCAAAAATAAATCACCATGAAATCTTATTCCTGATGTGTTAGCAAATGAGATGACACAGTATTTCATGAAAATTTATTGCCAAGATACTATTTGCCATTAGCAAACAGCAAAAACCTGTAGTGGCAAAAATAAATTGGTTTACAGTTATAATGTCATATTTTTTTATACCCAGTTTTTGATTTGTTCCAGACGATGTCAGATTTTGTCTATATCATTTCAAATTTCTTGTTCCCAGGTAAAGTTACTATCTTCCCCTGTCCTGGTGCTCTTGTGTACATCAATGGTCGACAAGTTACCACTCCTACAGAACTGAAGATTGGAGCCAGAGTGATTCTAGGGAAAAATCATGTTTTTAGATTTAACCACCCAGTTCAAGGTATGTCATATTCTGTGCTGTAGATGTCATTAATCCTTAAAGCGCCAAAAAGAAAAATAGTTGAATTTGCAAACAGTGTAGACCAAGATGAGGTGGCTATATCGTAATAAGAATTGAAAGACCAGGGGCCATATTCATAAAACGACTTAAGTGGTTGCTATGCTGTTGCTAAGGCTAAATTTCTTTGAAGGAGATTCCCTACAACTATGAAATTTGCTCTGGAGGAACAGTCTTGCAAAGACTGTTCCTCCAGAGCAAATTTCATTGTTGTAGGGAATCTCCTTTATAGATATTTAGCCTTAGCAACCGCATAGCAAGGACTTAAGTGGCTTTATGAATTCGGCCCCTGTGGGCAAATAGTGTAGATCCAAATGATGGGGCTCATTATGAGCCACATCATCTGGATCTGTGCTGTTAGCAAATTCCACTACAAAGGTTTTTTGTGCTTTAAAAGTTGAGGGTCGGAAGAAATAGCAAATCTATGTGCAATCATTTCTTTCACAAAATAAAATTTGCTTGTGCATACAGGAAAAATTCTTAAAATTGAGAAACCTGGGGCTGTATTCATAAAACGGCTTCAGTCATTAATCCTTAAAGCGCCAAAAAGAAAAATAGTTGAATTTGCAAACAGTGTAGACCAAGATGAGGTGGCTATATCGTAATAAGAATTGAAAGACCAGGGGCCATATTCATAAAACGGCTTCAGTGGTTGCTATGCTGTTGCTAAGGCCAAATTTCTTTGAAGGAGATTCCCGACAACTATGAAATTTGCTCTGGAGGAACAGTCTTGCAAAGACTGTTCCTCCAGACCAAATTTCATAGTTGTAGGGAATCTCCTTTATAGATATTCAGCCTTTGCAACAGCATAGCAATGACTTAAGTGGCTTTATGAATACGGCCCCTGAATAAGTACCGTAACTGTCCTAAAATGGAACACTTTGGTTTACATTGAAGTGATCTAAAGGTGCAGATGGAATGGTTAACAAGGAACAGTCTGGTCTGTGTCTGCACTGTTGTCTCAGACCTACCTTTCATGCACAACAGATAAGGATATCCGCATACTTCACCTGTACCTACAAATCTTATCTCACCCATGTTATCTCACCCAGGACCGGATAAAAATCACGAGCAGTCAATGCATTGGTTATATAGGAGCTCACGTACCTGCGTCGTCAAGTAACGTTGGCTTTTTAGATGATGACGGCACGAACACGGCAAAATGACGTCAGTTTATGCACACCAGTCGTTGACGTAAAGAGCCGAATGGCGGTCGTTGAAAGCGGCACCTTCTTTCAAAATCAAATCAAAACCTCTCAAGCACTAGAATTACGCATTTTAACAACTTCTGAACTTAAAAGAAAATGTGGTGTGCAAGAAAAAGTATCTATCATGGGTGTGAGGTGCGGATAGAAAAACTTGTCACTCGGGATCACTGTTCGGCATCACTCGGCAAGCCTCGTGATGCCGAACAGTGACCCTTGTGACGGATTTTTCTATCCACATCACACACACATGAAAGATACCTATAGACCTAATACTTACAACTTTTAGGAGATTTATGGAGGCTATCATGTGCCAATAAGCCATGACCCAGAATTAGCGAAAAAATGTGTTGTTGAACGGTCATACTTCAGTTTTATAATAAAATAGCATCAAAACAGGCAGTTGATAGGCAGTTTTACAGCCATTGGTGAGTAATATTATCTTATAAATGCTGTTGTGTTTTCTGTTGTAGCTCGTCAAAGTCGGCTAATATTGTGTGACCCAGCAGATGTACCTGCTGGTAAGACACTTGTCTTTCCATTTATTCTTCCTTCTTTTCTCTCTATCCTTTTCTTTCCTTTTCTCTCCTAGTGATTATAATAAAAAATGCTCAAAATAAAATTTCGTAAGAGCTCTGAACTTTCGGACAAAATAGGCATTAGTATAGTTCAAATTAAGAAGCTACAGAATTTATTCTGGTCAATGAATTTAGAAGGTTGGTACTAAATATTCAGAATTGCAGCTTTCAGTGAGGGTAGTATTTTATATCAGTTGTAGGACAGTTGTTTCTATTTTGCAGTTAAGTATCTTTGGGGACATGTGATACATTCTGTATTATTTCTTGTTGTACTTTCTATTTTTATCTGCAATTTTAGCTCTCTCTTATTTTCATGGCACTTCTGTTCCAATGTGTAATTCTTTTTCTGAATATCATTTAGGGGATTACTGTACTCAGAATTGTCATTTGGGGAGATAAATCATCGGTTTTATGGTCAGAAATTTCATTTTATGGCAATGCGCCAGCGGAGCCATAAAACGCAATTTGCAACCATAAAACCAAATATTTTTACCCCCTCAAATGATAGTTTTCAATACAGTTATCTGCATTCTAATGCACTTTTCATGTTTTCACATATAAAATTGTGCTACTGTGTACCTATAGCAAACGCTTTCAGGGACTTAAAACCAGACGTCAACCAATGATGCCTAGCGCAGTCGGTAGGGCACCTGACTCATAAGTCAGAGGTCCTGGGTTCGAAACCCGGTCTGGCCACATACTTTCGTTTCTCCTTCCGCTGATTCAAGAAGGGCAGTTGTCAGTTACTGGCGAAAGTATGTGCACTTAGTACTGGTTAACTGCTTAGGAGGTCTAAGCCGCCCAGGAATAGTGTGGTTAGGTTAACTGACCGTCCCGACATGACCATAGTTGTTTACCGTGGACGTTAAGCATCAAATCAATCAATCAATCAACCAATGACAAGCAACATTTTGTAACGACGTCGGGTTTCCGACAGTATATCGCAAGATATGCTGTCACAGATTTTTGACATTATCCAATCAGACATCAGGTTACATACCTAAGTGCATTAGAATTATGACTTTACAGTTGTAGATCAATGTAGAAATTCTTTTTTTAGCTCACCTGAGCCAGCGGCTCCGGGGGAGCTTATAGGATGGTAAGGCTCCGTCGTCCGTCCGTCGTCCGTCCGTCCGTCGTCCGTCCGTCGCCCGTTGTCCATCCACACTTTCAAACAACTTCTCCTCTGAAACCGCTGGACCGATTGTAACCAAATTTCATATAGAGCCTCCTGGGACCTTAGGAACGAAAAGTTGTTCAAACGGTCTTGGTCACATGACCAACATGGCCGCCATGCCCATATATGGTAAAAACCTGAAAAAATCTTCTTCTCCAGAACCAATAGGTCAATGGCCTTGAAACTTGGTATGTAGCATCGGGTAGACAAGTACTACCAAGATTGTTCAAATTATGACCTTGGGTTGACCTTGACCTTTTTTACGGTAAGGTCAAATTTGCTTCCTTATGCTTTTATATGGCAAAATGCTGCAACATAAGATGTCTTTGAAACTGTTGAAGATTTTGGCCTAATCATTGGTACATACAGTCATCTTAATGACTACATGAAGATTTATGAGTACAAGAGGTCAAGGTCATTCTTTGACCTTTGACCCAGAACTCTCATATTTTGACAATATCAAACAATCTCCTCAAAAACAACTATGCCAATTGTAACCAAATTTCATATAGATCCTCCAGGGGTTGAGGGAATGAAAATTTGTTCATACGGTCCAGGTCACATGACCAACATGGCCACCACGCCCATATATGGTAAAAACCTTTAAAAATCTTCTTCTCCAGAACCAGTAGACAGATGGCCTTGAAACTCGGTATGTAGCATTGGGTACTCAAGTACTATCAAGATTGTTCAAATTATGACCCTCGGTTGACCTTGACCTTTTTTACGGCAAGGTCAAATATCTGAAAATGCTAGAACATGAGATTTCATGGTAAGTTTTGAAGATTTTGGCCTAAAAATTGGTATATCCAATCATCTTAATGAGTACATGAAGATTTGTGAGTACAAGAGGTCAAGGTCATTATTTGACCTTTGACCCAGAAATCTCAAATTTTGACAATTTCAAACAATCTGCTCTAAAACCACTGGGCCAAATGAAACCAAATTTCATGTAGAGCCTCGAGGGGTTGAGGGAATGAAAAAATTTTTCTAACAGTCCTGGTCACACGACCAACATGGCCGCAACGCCCATATATGGAAAATACCTTTAAAAATCTTCTTCTCCAGAACCAATTGACCGATGGCCTTGAGACTTTGTATGTAGCATTGGGTACTGCAGTACTATCAAGATTGTTCAAATTATGACCTTGTGTTGACCTTTACCTTTTACAGCAAGGTCAAATATGGGAAAATGGTAGAACATAAGATTTCATGGAAAGTTTTGAAGATTTTGGCCTAAAAAATTGGTATATACAGTTGTCTTAATGAGTTCATGAAGAATTATGAGTACAAGAGGTCAAGGTCATTTTTAGCTCACCTGAGCCGAAGGCTCACAGGTGAGCTTATAGTATAGGCAGGCATCCGTCGTCCATCCGTCCGTCGTCCGTCCGTCAATATTTTCAAACGACATCTCCTCTGAAACTACAAGGCCCATTGTTACCAAATTTCATATATAGCATCTATAGGCAGGGGGAACCAATAATACTGTTTTTTATCCAAATCGCTTCAGAACTTTGGTTGCTATGGCAATTTAAAGTTTCCATTGACTTGTATGGGAAAAATTGAAAATTTGCATTTATTGCTATGTCACTGCAGATATTTTGACAAAACTTTTACAGAAATGTTCCTTGAGTATTCCTCTATCAACCACATGAACTTTATGTAAATTGCACAATTTGGCTGGTTGCCATGGCAACCGAATGGTTAAAAAATAGAAAAAATATTCAAAAATCATCTCCTCAGAAACTATGCAACCAATAAAGCTCAAACTTCACAGAAATGATCTTAGTACTAGCTTCTATAAAAGTACTGTTTTTCTTGGCAATTGCTCTAGCAGTTTGGTTGCTATGGGAACTGAAAGTTGCCAATGACTTATAATGGCAAAATGGAAAATTTGCATTTATTGCTATGACACTGCAGATATTTTGACAAAACTTTTACAGAAATGTTCCTTGAGTATTCCTCTATCAACCACATGAACTTTATGTAAATTGCACTATTTGGCTGGTTGCCATGGCAACCGAATGGTTAAAAAATAGAAAAAATATTCAAAAATCATCTCCTCAGAAACTATGCAACCAATAAAGCTCAAACTTCACAGAAAGGATCTTAGTACTAGCTTCTATAAAAGTACTGTTTTTCTTGGCAATTGCTCTAGCAGTTTGGTTGCTATGGGAACTGAAAGTTGCCATTGACTTATAATGGCAAAATGGAAAATTTGCATTTATTGCTATGCCACTGCGGATATTTTGACAAAACTATCATAGAAATGTACCTTGAGTAGTCTTTAACGAGCCATGTCAAATTTATGCAAATTGCGCAGTTTGGCTGGTTGCCATTGCAACCGAATGGTTAAAAATAGGAAAATATTAAAAAATCATCTTCGCAGAAACTGTGTGGCCCAATAAAGCTCAAACTTTACAGAAAGAACCTTAGTACTAGCCTCTATAGAATTAACGTTTTTCATGGCAATTGCTCCAGCAGTTTGGTTGCTATGGCAACAAAGAGTTTCCATTGACTTATAATGAGGAAAATGGAAATTGGCAATTTTTGCTGTCTAACTACAGTTATTTAAATTTTTTTCTACAGAAATGTTTCTTGAGTAGTCCTCTACGATTCATACGAATTTTCTCCAAATCGCTGAATTTGATTGGTTGCCATGGCAAAATATAGTGTAAATTTCGAAAAAAAAAAAAATCTTCTGCTCAGAAGCCATATAGGGGATGAAGCTGATATTATGAAAACATGTTGATGACAGTAGTTTCTACATAAATTTTATTCTTTTTCTTCCAATCCCATTAGAACTTTGGTTGCTATGGCGACTTATAGTTTCCATTGACTCATAATGGGAAAAGTGAAGCCATGAGGGGGATGAAGCTGATACTTAGCATACATATTAATAATTTTAACCTCTACATAAAGTATGTTTTATAGTGTCATTGCCCATGTGAATTTGTTGCTATGGCAACTTAAAGTTTCCATAGACTTATAATGAGGAAAGTGGACATTTGCTATTTATTTCTGTGTTACTGCAGATATTTTGACAAAAATTCACAGAAATGTTCCTGGAGTAGTCCTCTACCAGCCATATGAATTTTTCCCAATTACCCGATTTTGATTGGTTGCCATTGCAGCTGAAAGGCCAAATTTTCACTTTTTATACCCCGCCACACTTTAGTGGCGGGGTATTATGTTATACCTTTCGGTGTCCGTCCGTCCGTCTGTCCGTCCGTCCATCCGTCCGTCCGTCCGTCCGTCCGTCCGTGCTCACCATTTCCGATCGATAACTTGAGTATTTATTCACGGAATTTTTTCAAATTTTGCATACATATTGTTATCAGCGATGAGTGGTATGGGATTGTTAATGGGCAAAATCCGTCCATTTTTAACGGAGTTACTGCCCTTTTTCGTATTGGAAAAATGGTTTCTGGCCTGTTATTCCTTTACTGTTCATGATATCTGAATGAAACTTCACAGATATGTTGCACATCAAAGGTTACATATTGTGACTAAGGACCGTCACTCTGACCTTCCCAGTTTGTGAGTTATCCGCCCTTGATAGGTCTGAAAAAAGGTTTTTGACCTATTGTTCCTTTACTATATGGAATATCTGAATATAACTTCACAGATATGTTTCACATCAAAGGTAACATATTGTGACTAAGAACCGTCACTCTTACCTTTCCTGTTTGTGAGTTATCTGCCCTTGATTGAATTAAAAAATGTTTTTTACCCGTAGTTCCTTTACTATGTGGAATATTTAAATGAAACTTTACAGATATGTTTCACATCAAAGGTTACATACTGTGACAAAGAACCATCACTCTTACCTTTCCAGTTCATGAATTATCTGCCCTTGATAGGTCTGAAAAATGGTTTTTGACCTGTAGTTCCCTTTCTATATGGAATATCTGAATAAAACTTCACAGATATGTTTCACATCAAAGGCTTCATATAGTGACTAGGAACTGTCACTCTGATCTTTCTGGTTTGTGAGTTATCCGCCCTTGATTGATCTGAAAAATGTTTTTTTATCTGTAGTTCCTTTACTATATGGAATATCTGAACGAAACTTCATAGGTATGTTTCACATCAAAGGTTACATATTGTGACAAAGAACCATCACTCTTACCTTTCCAGTTAATGAGTATTCCCCCTTGATAGATCTGAAAAATGTTTTTTGACTTGTAGTTCCTATACTATATGGAATATCTGAATGAAACTTCACTGATATGTTTAACACCATAGAATAGGAAACAGAGTCTCTCAGCTCAAAGAAATGCTTTACAGCCTGATCTAAATCTACACTGGTCAGAATGCTCCACGTTGTTGGGTGGTTTATATTAATATTTATTTACAGTAAGGACATCATATCTCTGTCTATCTCAGTTCTGTGGCTCTTTAGCTATTATATATCTCAAAAAATAAGTTAGGATGCACAGCAGTGGCGGGGTATCATGCAGTGCCTGCGGTGCTTTTATTTTTATTTTTTTTGCCAAAGATCTTCTGAGAAGCCATTAATGGGGGATAAAGCTTATTTTTTTTGCATAAATGTTTGTGATATTATCCTCTACATAAATGGTGTTTTTTTTATTGCTGTTGTGCATGGTGTTTTGTTGCTGTAACCTCAGTGCCTCAGTGCTCAGGTGAGCGATATAGGGCCATTGGCCCTCTGGTTTTACCTTTGATCCAGATCGCTCATATTTTGACATTTTCAACCATTTCCTCAAAAGCCAAAGGGCCAATTGTGAACACATTTCATATAGAGCCACCAGGGGTTGATTGAATGAAAATTTGTTCAAACGGTCCAGGTCACATGACCAACTTGGCCGCCATTACCACTTATGGTATAAATCTTTAATATTTTTCTTCTCCAGAACCAATACACCTGTGGCCTTGAAACTTGGTAAATAGCATGGAGTACTAGAGTACTACCAAGACTGTTCAAATGGTGACCTTAGGTTTACCTTGACCTTTTTTGCGGCATGGTCAAATATGGGAAAATGCTAGAACATAAGATTTCATGGAAAGTTTTGAAGATTTTGGCCTAAAAATGGTATATATGGTTGTCTTAATGAGTACATGAAGATTTATGAGTACAAGTGGTCATGGTCATTCTTTGACTTTTGACCCAAAACTCATATTTTGACAATTTCAGACATGATAAGTAAAAGCCACCTTGCCAATTGTCCAGGTGAGCGATTCAGGGCCTCATGGCCCTCTTGTTTTGACTTTAAGAAGAATGGAATACTTGGAGATGTAATTCTTACTAAAGATTTGCCTCCCAATTTATTGGTTGGCTTCACTAAAAGGAATGAAAGAGGAGCCTCCATTTCGGAAGAATTTCATCATCTAGGGGAGCAAACAAGAAGTCACAAAAGTTGTGAACCTTTGTAAAAATGGTAGAAAAATACTGAGGAATGCTAATACCACTTTAATATTTCTTCAACTATGTATTTTATCACCACAGAACCTGTTGACTGGACCTATGCCCAACTGGAGTTATTGGAGAAACAAGGAATAGATTTACGAAAAGAAATGGAAACCAAGTAAGCCTTCATTTTGATGACAACACTTTTATTGTAAAACATTTTGAATTACATTCTTTGTTGGCTCACAGCATTGTGAACTATAAATAATGCCAGCCTCGTTTATTGGAGATAGCAACAACTGATGTTAACAACAAATGGTAGAACGTTTTTCTAAATGTTTGTCACTGAAAGTTTAGCAGAGGTTGATCCAAGAAAAAATACAATGGGTGCATTTCCTTAAAACAATTAAAACTGGATTTTTAGCATCCATGCAGAAGTTTTGTCCATAATGAGCCACATCATATGATTTCCAACAATGTGGCATTGGTGACAAGCAAAGGCTATGATCAGACTGCACATAAGTGCAGTCTGATCAGAGCCTTTCCTTGTCACATCAACCATCTATGGAAGTGACCCAAGCCATAGAGCCAACAGTGAGGTCTCTGATTACCCAGTATAAATGAGAAGAATGGTCTAAATATCACATGACGAAATTGCCACATTTTTGGAAGCCACATGACGTGGCTCAAATATGGTTTGTATCTTACAGACTGTTGGCTCTTGAAGAACAATACAGAAAAGAGAAAGAAGAAGCAGATATGTTGTTTGAACAACAAAGAATGGTAAGTTTAAATTTGCACAGTAAATTATTTACAACGTAACTGTAAAATGGTCGAATTTTTGTTCTTCTTCTTCTTCGTTTTGTAGATTAGGGGTCTTCTCAGACTGTAAAATTGACCTTATGGATGGGGGTGAGACAGCTATCACTTTCCAAACTTTAAAGTTCCAGTATTTACAATTAAAACTATAAACAGTGTCTGTTGGATTATGGCCAGGTAGAGAAAACTGCAGTAGTGTCATTAGAGCAGCCTTGAAGGCTTTGAGATTGTCAGTATCAGAGCTCCAGATAAGAAGGGGTAACAGGGATAATGCAGAGATGATTTTTCTTATCTCTTAATGAAAACATATGTTGTGATCTCTCATCAGAACCGTGTCAGTGAAACAGTTCCATTGAGGGGCCACAATATATGTTTCTATGGAGAAATAAAGAAAATTATCCCCATAATCCGTCTTATCTGGAGCACTGCAATATAAGTGATACTGGATGTTGCTCATGTTGATAAAACTCCTCCAGGGAATCAGAAGAATGTCATGCTTGCTAATTTATCACAAAACAACATTAAAAAAAAACTTGCAACCAACATGAAGGCCAGATCTGTACTTAGTGAAATTATAACTTTGCAAATAAGTTGTCACTAAAAATATGTTAAGGTGTATAGGTACACTTCCATATTTTTTTTACCATTTTTTTCATGGGAGAAAGATTTTTTGACTTCCAGTTTGCACAAGCTTTTCCTGGAACACAAAACTGTTAAAAAAAGAGGATGCATGCTAAAACGTTACTGCACAGCATAGGAACCGATGTGAAGGCCAGTTCTTTACTTGGAAAAATGAGAACTTTGCAAACCATTTATCTTTAAATATTAATGCACTTCTGTATTTCTCCAGGACTATGAGATAAGAATCAAGAATTTACAAGAGGAAGTAGAACGTCATTCAATGATGTCCAGTATTATTACAGTATCGGACCTCACTTCAGAACTCGAATTAGTACAAGGTAATTAAACGCATTTAAGGCACTGTAAAAATTGAGTTTAGAAGTACTACTTATTAGATACTAGGCAGAGGTAAAATACATGATACTGATAAATATAATAGATATTTGATTCATGCCATGATTCCTGCCATGATCAAGTATGACTCTGAGGTATGAGTAGATAGAGTTAAAAGGAATGGTTCACATAGTTAAATAAGTTAATAATCTATTTGGAGTTGAAGGCCTAAGTTAAATCAGAAAATTGGTGCAAAGTTCACCCTGATTGGTTGTAAGAGAAATTCCAGGTCTTTACAACCATTTGTTTATTTCATAAGTGCTGTCATAAATGGCTCTGTTTTGCCATTATAATAGTTCTGATGTCATAAGCTCCTAGCTTAATTTGCCAGAATTGAATGATCACACTGGTCTGGCATTCAACACAGGCAACGAAGACAATGTAACGGAACTTGCTTTTTCTGCTCATCAGAATAAGTTTGTTTCAGAAGTATAGTCTCACGGACCATCTGCCTCCCGACTCTTGAAACAGGAATCAAAAGTTTTACGGAATTTATATGCATATTCAAGAAATACTTGAAAACAATTTTTGGGCTACAACGACCAGACAACGAATTGGTGAAAACCCTTATTCAAGCACTGCATTTATACTAGACGGAATTTCTTCGAAAATCTGGTCTGACTAAGAGGCTTAACAAACTGCCGGGTCCGTAAGAATGATAGTTTGAAATTAATATAAGAAGTATGCGAAAACAATCGAGTTTTATAGTACGTTGCCTTCGTTGGCTGTGTTGAATGCCAGACCAGCGTGATGATTTATGTTTGCAAAAACATCTAAGGCTATATTTCTGCAAATGTTTTCTTTGATCATTTGCAAATCATTATTTCTAAAATTCGCTTTTTTTTCTGCATAATAGATGGTTTTATGGCAGTTTTTTTTAAATTTTTAGTTCCACATTAAGTATTCAGAATGGCGGCACCCATGCTGACAACTACAGAAGACAAAAATCCAATAACTTCCTTATTTCTTGATGGAATTTGACCAAATTCATTCTAAAATGCTAATTTTATGAAAACATTGATTGTCAGTATGCTTGCTATAGATTTTGTGAGTATTTCCATTTAAAAATGTTGTGTAACTTTTGTGATTTCAGAAGAGTGTACCTGGTCAGACAGAGAATACCAGCTTGCAGCTTGGTGCTTCAGAAAATGGAAATACCACCAGTTTACATCTCTACGAGTATGTGTTACACGCTACTACTGTATTATTGGGTTATAAGACAAGGGTTTTAGCCCGTCAAAACAATCCCGAAAATCTAGATCCATCTTATAAGATGGATCTCGATTTTTGGGATTGTTTTGAAAGGAAAATCACATCTAACAGCAAAATTGCACAAGATTGATTGAGATATTTGGGGTCATTCTAGAAAGAAAAAACTTCCGTCTAATAATCATGTAAAACTGGTATAAAACCAAACCTGATTGTGTTGGCCAAGGGTTCAGTATACTGTGTTCATAATCCAGAGGTTATGGCCTTATGGGCTCTAGTCAGGCACAGTAAGTGCTAGCCTGCGAAGCTAGTGGACTGGGCTCGATTCCTGTTAGAGATGAATGTTTCTCAACTGTAAATGAAGCTCCATAGCTCGTAGCCTTTATTACCTTCTGTCACTTCAGTATGACTGAAATAATGCTGAGAGGACCATAAAACTGCAAGTCATGCATCCATAAATCTAATTCATCTCCAGCCTTTGAATTATTTCACTCTTATCATCACTGTTTATGGTTCTCAAAAATTTGATGCTGAATTTCAAATTGAATAAGTTAATTATCAGTGTGATGAACTAAGATTACAGAGCTGTAATTTCTTACAATTAAGAAATTAAGTATGATTTCCTCTGGCTTTTGTCCCCAGATGTTGTCAGGGTCACTGATGAGGCTCGAATAGCCAAAACTTCAAAGTATGGCCCATGTTCCTTTTTTGAATGTGTTTTCTGCTTTTAAAGGAACTCTTTAAGATTTTGATTTTATAACAGTTTCCTATGTAATGTTGGTTCCTGTAGCCTTAGAATCAGTATTTTAACAAATATGGCAATACATTACAGTATAGAAAAAAAATCTATTTCTTGGTTTACTGTTTTGGCAACTTGGCCTACTCCTTTCCACTCGTTTCAGAAAATGTCAGAGTAGAAAATTACATAGTTTTCCTTTTTTGCAGGATGACCTATGGGGAAATGCAATATTTTTGAAAGAGGCCAATGCCATTAGTGTTGAACTCAACAAGAAAGTGGAATTCCAGTTTGTCCTACTAACTGATAGTCTGTACTCACCACTACCTCCTGACCTTGCCTCACCTGAAGGTCGTGACCTTGCACGACCTTTCCCCAGGACAGTGGTTGCCGTGGAAGTGCAGGATACTAAAAATGGGGCAACACATTACTGGAGCCTGGAGAAGCTTAGGTAAAGTTCCCAGTATTGTATTGATCCAAGTCATGTACTCTGTGTATTTGTGATTCATCTTTTGATGTAGGGGTGGGGATATGCACAGTAATCATGAGATATCTTCTTTCATTTTTCGTTAAAATGCATGTATCTCACATTAGAATGGTCATAGGATAAATAAGCAAAAAATACCTACGAGTATAGGGATCAGACATGGTTTTTGATGCATTAAGATTTTCCAGGTCACGAGGGAGCTGTTGAAAACCGAGGCCAAAGGCAGAGGTTTTCAACAGCCCCCTAGTGACCTGGCAAATGTTAATGTAATGAAAAACCATGTTTGATTGTTATTATTGCACAAATTCAACAACAATGCTACAAAAATAACAAGAAAGTTTGGGCACTATTTTTAGGCTTCATCGCCATTACCTTGCCGATTTCTACATGCACAATGCGTTTCTATAAAATTCTTCATTTCAGGCCATGGTCAGCTATCATGAATTTTTGTCCAACCTTTAGCAGCAGTTCATAAGCGATAACTGCAACTGCAAGCTACCCACTTGCTTCTGACAGAGTATTGCCCTGTAACTTGCATACAAAAAGTTGCAAAGGCGGTTTTTATACCATGTGAATCACTTTGTTAATGCATGGTTTTGTTTTCGTTAAAACATGCCTGTTATTGTGTGTAACACTGGTATTTATGCAGTAATTACCATGAAACCTTACTATGTCTCTGGCTTACCCCTTTTGTCATATGTTAACAGAAATTGAAATGTCATTGATGTTGAAATAGTGACCTGCAGAATAGCCAATTAATACCAAATAATATGGAATGAAACTGTAAGTTTTTTTTGTCTCTCCTGTAAGTAGCAGAAGCAGGACATAGGTATTTCATTCCTGGTGGATTTGGCATTGGTGGCATAAACTTTTGTTGAGTTTTCTTGAGCTCCGTTTTGTGACATTGTGCTGACAGGCCAGGCACCCCATTCCGCTGAATTCTTTTTCTTTCATATTCAAGGCGGGACATGACAAAATCAACAAAATGGCATGTGCACCCAGCAAAGACACAGATCAGCCTGGGCATCCACCCAGTCTAATCAGTCTTGGCTGTCAACTTGGAGGTAGCTTAGACCCTTAGCTACTCTTTAAACACACAACGAAGACTCTGATTAGACTGGGTGGATGCCCAGGCTGATCTGAGCCTTCATTAAGCCCACATGCCACTTTGTTGGTTTTCATTTGGAATAATATTTGTAGTGAGCTAAATTCAAGCTTGTGCAAAATTTTAGTTTTTATAGAGCACAAGCTGTGTCATATATGTATGCAAGGCCTGAAAGAAGTTTTTTTTTTGAGACTATTATTGTCATTACACCATTTTATTGTTGCTTTCATTTCAGTATGGTTCACTATTTTTGTTTTTAACTTTTAAACATGCCAATAATAGTTTATCCAAACATGTATATGCAATGCTGTCACAT
This sequence comes from Ctena decussata, assembly GCA_963989385.1. Lineage (NCBI taxonomy): Eukaryota > Metazoa > Mollusca > Bivalvia > Lucinida > Lucinidae > Ctena > Ctena decussata. Next base: position 25,640,142 of record OZ022510.1, read on the forward strand.
GTTGATGCATTCAGTGTCAAATAAAAATTAGTTCCACTGTCCAAAACTGATATTTTACTTTGAAGTATGTTATGTAAGCAGTACTATGGCTTTATTTTGTTAATCTTAGGTTAATTATATTAGAAAAGAAAAAAAAAAATCAAGCAAAGAAAATTGTTATAACCATGGGGAATGTACTTGCAAAAATGATATAATGTAGAAGTTTAAAGTTAATATCAAAGTATTTGATAGCCAGACTTTCAAATTTTCACTTCAAATTGTGATAGGCAAAGTTGGGATTCTGACACTTTCTTACACCTTTATGATGCTAGTTTTTAAATTTCCTGAAACGTTTCTTTGCAAAGATTCTATATGATAATAACATAAAGAAACTATACTCCTGCATGAAAGAAAATGAGAGATAATTGTAGACAGACCAAGAGTTCCAACTTTGTCTTTTATGTAATAAAATTATATTTTTGTAGATGTTTGTGTCAAAGAATTTTTTAAGCAGTTACATACTAGCATAAAACAGTTATAAAAGTTGGATAACTGAACTACTGTATACTTTTCTTGGTGAAGGAGCCTTTTTGTGCGTAAAACATATTGTGAAACATAACAATTTGATTTTGAATTTATGAAACAAGTTGTTTTTGGGGGAAATGACCTTGACCTTGACCCTGTTGATGCATGGTTTCCAAGGTAACTAACCTGTGGTTTTGCTATTTTTAGACATCGGTTGGAACTCATGCGTGTTGTCTACAATGATGACCTCTCACCCGACACCCCAGAAGCTAAACAAGATTTCTTTCACTGCCTCACTGGCTGTGGAAATCAAAATTACTTCAATTTCATCAACTTAATTCCATCTAGGTTTGTGAAAATGGTGTCACGCTTTTGATGTTGTCATTTCGTTTCAATCCATTGACAGATTTGGAGCCTTAAATAAGGATGGGTTTGAGGATTGGTCTGGGATAATTTGTTTATATTCTCTGAAAAAAAATATACATGCATTTTCATTGTAATTGCCTTACCAGTGTGATTCTAATATGTTTATTTAGAATAAGATTAAAATATCCAAAAATTATCATTAATGCCCATCCTTTTACTGGGAGCTCTGACTGACATATTTATTTTTTTTGATTCTCATCCTAGAAGTATATATGTTGTAAATTTGACTTTCCTTATGTAAAAGTGAAATTTTTTATTTAAAATTCTAACACAGTGCGCCTATAGAAGCAATGGAAAGTTACTGTGTTTTATTCTGCAACAATTCACTGTTATGGAGCACGTGAGTCTAATTGCTGACGTCACTGCAATTACTGATGTAATTTTGTGACGTTTTGAGACGTTAGACGGTGTAACGTCTCTTTTTCTTTCTAAAATTGCCATAAAAAGTGTTTTTTCTTAGATACAGTTTAGAATATTGGTGGGAGTATGATCGCGCTGGCAGGAAGGTTGGGAGAGTTTGAATGAAAAGAATAGTTTTTCGGCGTTTTTGAGTGTTAGAATCGAAATAGTTCAGCTCAAGTATTGAATTGTTGAGTAATAATTCACTGTTTGTCAGTCAGTTGTAAGTAGATATATCACTCATGCTCCACGATCGTGATATGATCGACTTTACAACTGACCTCCAAACAGTGAATTATTACTCAACAATTCAATGCTAGGGCTGATCTATTTCTTAAATATATTTATTATGAGTTATATTTCACTTTTATTATGCATATGTGGTTTTAGTTTCAGAAATTTGTGGTTTCAATTCAGTTTTAATGTTCAGTATATTATATTTATGTATATGAGCCGCGACACGAGAAAACCAACAAAGTGGTTGTGCGCCCAGCGCAGACTCAGATAACTGCTACCTTCATGCGGACAGCGAAGACTCTGATCAGACTGGGCAGATGCCCAGGCTGATCTTAGTCTGCTTTGGGCGCACAACCACATTGTTGGTTTTCTCGTGTCGCAGCTCATACATCATATTATATGCTCAGGGGGCTTTTCATTTTACGAAATATGGGATTATTTTGAACCTGAAGAGTAACATATCAGCCACTTTCCATTTATGCTTACAATGCACTGTATTTAGTGATTTGTAACTGTGTAAGAAAAGTGGCTGCACTTTATCATCACCAAAATAGCTGGCAACCACACAAAATACCTTGTGGACCATGATGAGGTGGCCATCTGATAAATAGAGGATCTTACATGAGTGCTCGTGTATTATTGAATTTATTAAACGAGTTGGGGAAAAAGATAAGATGCGAGGCTTCGCCAAGCATCTTATCGCTTTTCCCAACGAGTTCAATAAATTCAATAATACAGGAGCACGAATGCAAGATTCTATTTATCATATGACACTAAATCGCATTTTATTAGCAAAATTTGCACTAAAACGTCACGATTTCGCCATTAGAAAACGGGACGTTTTAATGGACGTCAACGTATAACGTTACGACGTAATTTGCATATTTAATCCACTAGTGGATTATCGTTTTTAATGCATGACTTTATTACACTCTCAGATGCGACGTCATATGATAAAATATAAACTACCTATCTGAGGATTTCATTCTTGGAATTTGCAGTTTTGGCAAAGCAGAATAACTACTCAGAGAGAGGGGGGCATTTGTTGGGGCAAGGGCACTTATAGGATTGATATGATATATTGTTTTATTTGTGCCTCATAGGTTTTTGGCTTATTGCTGCTGTACTTTTTTTCTTTTCACATATTCAGTATATTGCATTTTTGTGCAGGTTTAGTTAGTTTTTGTTTCTCTTGATTGTGCTTTAGGTTTATTGTGCTTTTGAATTTTGTAATAAAGGGTTGTTAATTGTTTGTCTCTTCATTTTTTCATTTTAACAGGTGTGTATTTTCCTTGACTTGATGTTGTACATTGATTGGCTACTTTGTTTCGAGAGTTTAGTTCTCACATAGGCTTTAGATTTATAGACTTTTATAGGTGTTTTCCATTTATGGTTTGTATTGTTCAGTATAGTGCGTGTGAGAATTAAATGGCCAGCAGTCAGAATTTCAGACTCTGTCTAGCACCCAGAGACAGACATACAAAACAGAATAGGAAACAGGCACCGATCCAGACCACCACGTACTGGTGGGGCTCTGGATAATTGGTGGGGCATGTATGTGTGTGTGTTTGGTAGGGTCGGGGGAGGGGGGCTTGAAAATGTATGATATAATTTGGGATCAGTTTGATAAAAATTCTTGAAAATGTCATTTTTGCCTTGACATGTATGTTGTGATATCTCATTAGAATCGCCTCACCGAGGCGATTCTAATGAGATGTCGCAACATATATTTTAACCTAACCACATGAATAAATTATCTGAAACTGTCTTCAGATACTCATTTTTTTAGCTCACCTGGCCCGAAGGGCCATAGTGAGCTATTGTCATACCAATGCGTCCGGCGTGCGTCGTGCGTCGTGCGTCGTCACGGAATTTGTCCGTCAACACCTAAAAACAAATATTCAAACATCTTCTGCTGTAAAACTACTGGTCCCATGGTTCTCAAATTTCACATGGAGCATGACCTGACTCCAGGGTCTCAGAATTGTAAAATTGGGTCAGGTTGAAAATCCAAGATGGCCGCCGTTACTAAAAATAGCAAAAACAACAAAATAAACTTCTTCTCCAGAACCACTGGGTATATTTGTCTGAATTTTGGCATGGAACATCAGTGAAACCTTGGTATTCAAAATTGTAAAAATGAAAAAAATCTGTAGCGGAGTTTTGTCACAGTGACCTACTTTCTGTTTACGTGGGTAATTTTGCTCAAATGCCAATGTCAAAAAATGACCTATTTAAACAACTTCAAACAACTTCTTCTCTAAAACCACTGAGCCCATGGATCTCAAATTTCACATGGAGCATGACCAGACTGCAGAGTTTCAAAATTGTAAAATTGGGTCAGGTCAAGAATCCAAGATGGCTGCTGTTACTAAAAATAGCAAAAACAACAAAATCAACTTCTTCTCCAGAACCATTTGGTATATTTGGTTGAAAGTTTGCATGGAACATGAGTGGGACCTTGGTATTAAAAATTGTAAAAATAAAAAAAATCTATAGCGGAATTAGGTCACAGTGACCTACTTAGCGTTTACAAGGCCGATTTTGCTCAAATGTCAATATTTAAAGAAAATGCAACCAATTCTGACCAGATTTGGTCAGAAATGGTTCTTGAATGGAATTATTTCAATTTTGTGCCAGTTGACTATCCAAGATGGCCACCATGGGGGCCGTTACTAAAAATAGCACAAACATAAAAATGACAATTACTCAAGAACCCTTGAATGGAATTGGACCAATTTTGTGTCAGAATGTTCCTTGCATGAAGCCGTTTCGATTAATTGCAATTTGGCATTCCAAGATGGCTGCCATCTGGTGTTACTAAAAATAGCACAAACATAAAAATGACAATTACTCAAGAACCCTTGAATGGAATTGGACCAATTTTGTGTCAGAATGTTCCTTGAATGAAGTCGTTTTGATTAATTGCAATTTGGCATTCCAAGATGGCCGCCATCTGCCGTTACTAAAAATAGCACAAAACATGAAAATGACAATATCTCAGTAACCACTGAATGGATTTTGACGAAATTTGTGTCAAAATGATTCTTGCATTGAGATGTTTCAAAAATATCTAACTGTAGACCATTCATATTGGCCTCAGTTACTAAAAATAGAAAAATGTGAAAATTAGAAAATCTCAATGGAGTTGGATTAATTTTGTGTCAGAATGGTCCTTTCATTAAGCTTTTTCGATTTTTTGCATTTTGGCATTCCAAGATGGCTGCCATTTGCCGTTACTAAAAATAGCACAAAACATGAAAATGACAATATCTCAGTAACTGCTGAATGGATTTTGACGAAATTTGTGTCAAAATTATTCTTGCATTGAGATGTTTCAAAAATATCTAACTGTAGACCAGTCATATTGGCCTCTGTAACTAAAAATAGAAAAATGTGAAATCAGAAAATCTCAATGGAATGGGACCAAATTTGTGTCAAAATGGTCCTTGCATGAAGGCTTTTCGATTTTTTGCATTTTAGCAATCCAAGATGGCCGCCATCTGCCGTTACTAAAAATAGCACAAAACATGAAACTGGCAATATCTCAGTAACCCCTGAATGGATTTTGATGAAATTTGTGGCAAAATGATTCTTGCATTGAGGTGTTTCAAAAGTAAATATATAAAGACCAGGCAAGTTGGCCTCTGTTACTAAAAGTAGCAAAATGTGAAAATGAGAAATTCTCAGTGGAATTGGACCAATTTTGTATCAGAATGGTCCCGTTGCACAATAGCCAGGTGAGCGATATCAGGCCCATTTGGGCCTCTTGTTATCTGGAGGCCTACAAAGTATTCATAATACAAGGGCCAAGATGGCGGGGCTGAAGCCCCAAAGCCCACCCCCTGGATACGGGGCTGGGAAAAAGCATTAAATCTGATCAACCACACCCCTATTACAATTACCTCAGAGCCTGACCAGTTCCATTCTGCAAATTCGGTTTACTGTTGAGAAACTTCTTCATAAACTTCATAAAAAAAATCATAGGAAAAAAAAGAAAAAAAAACAGAAAATAATATTTTAATGCTAAACTTTTTTATCTCCAGAATTTTCTTATTATTCAGACCTCTGTCCACATTAGTATATAGTTGCAGCTGTTCATTGAATGTAGTGTAATAGTGTGTCTGCTTCAAAAGCCATATTTCTGTAAATTTTCAGACAGCGACTGGAGCTGATGCGGGAGATGTACCACAATGAGGCTGAGATGTCACCAACGTCACCAGAGGGCACCATCAGCAGTATGACCGGAACTGATCCATTTTACGACAGATTTCCATGGTTTAGATTAGTTGGAAGGTAAGACCGGAGTTATTCATTTCATTTGTAGTAACCTTCACTATGTCAAAACCAAACATTTTTTTTACATTTGCATAACCCTATAGTGCCAAAAAGCAGACAACAGAATTTTCATATACATGATTTCTGAAAAAGTTTTGTCCAAGTTAATTTATATACTCCACAGAATTAAAGTTAAGCCACAATATTTTGTCCAAGTTAATTTATTTACTCTGAAAAGACACTCTTTATTTATGACGTTTCAGCCGAAACGTCATAAATAAAGAGTGACTTTTCAGAGTATATAATGTTCCTTATCCCTACACGGATTCTCTTCATCAAGTTAATTTATATTGAGAATTTAAAGTAGAGGGTAAACAGTGTAGATACAGATGAGGTGGCTTCCCCTAAAAGGTACCCATTTACCTTAAATGGGTTACATAAGTCTGCAAATGTATCTTTTATAGTGTGACCTTCAGTAATTTCCTCTTCATTGCTCCTCCAGTGTGAATTGGTGAGCAAAAACAGTATTGATACAAATTATAAAGGTAATTTGTTTTTGCAACAGCAGAGGCTAAAAATAATTTTAAAAGATCTTAATGAATATGGATGTATGGGCAATTTCTGTGAAAATTTGGATCAACCCTCATTTTGGTTTTTATCCCCCGACCGAAAGGTTCGGGGGATATAGCGATGAGCCTGGCGTCCGTCCGTCCGTCCGTCTGTCCGTCCGTCCGTCCGTAAACACTTTCTTGTCCGCTCTTTATCATGAATACCCTTTGGAATATTTTCATGATACTTCACAGTTATGTAGAACAGGTCATGACAATGTGTCGCGTACAAGAATGGTAACTCTTGCTATTGTACTTTTTGAATTATCTCCCCTTTGGTGATTTTTTGGCAGATTCGTGTCCGCTCTGTAACTTGAATACCCTTGGGAATATTTTCATGATACTTCACAGAAATGTAGAACAGGTCGTGACGATATGTCGCGAACAAGAATGACAACTCTTGCTTTCTTACTTTTTGAGTTATTTCCCCTTGATAGTTTTAGGTGTGATTTTTTGGCAGATTCTTGTCCGCTCTATAACTAGAATACCCTTTGGAATATTCTCATGATACTTCACAGATATGTAGAACAGGTCATGACGGTGTGTCGCGAACAAGAATGACAACTCTTGCTTTCTCACTTTTTGAGTTATTTCCCCTTGATCATTTTAGGTATGATTTCGTGTCCGCTCTATAACTTGAATACCTTTTGGAATATTTTCATGATACTTCACAGATATGTAGAACAGGTCATGACGATGTGTCACGAACAAGAATGACAACTCCTGCTTTCTTACTTTTTGAGCTATTTCCCCTTGATGGTTTTAGGTCTGATTTCGTGTCCGCTCTATAACTCGAATACCTTTTGGAATATTTTCATGATACTTCACAGATATGTAGAACAGGTCACGATGATGTGTCGCGAATAAGAATGACAACTCTTGCTTTCTTACTTTTGGAGTTATTTCCCTTGGATGATTTTAGGTGTCCGCTCCATAGCTTGAATACCTTTTGAAATATTTTCATGATACTTCACAGATATGCAGAACAGGTCATGACAATTTGTTTCATACATGAATGATAACCCTTGCTTTTAGACTCAGTGAATTATTTCCCTTTGGTAGTTTGAGCTGCTGTTTGAGTCTCTGCTCCATAACTGTATAACCCTTGCCAGCTCCAGAATTTGAATAACCGTGTACCTTTTAGAATATTGATGATCATGCTGTGATATCTTATCAGTGTTCCTAACTCTCTCTTACCCCTCCACATTCCCGTGACCCCCCCCCCCCCCCCCCCCCAAAAAAAAAAAATATTTTTTTTTCCAGATTTGGATTCTTTGTCCAAATTCACTTACTAGAGCGCTCAAAATTAGATTTGTAGGGCTTGTACTTTAGAAGTTATTCACACATTTTGAAAGTTGAATGTATTGTATGCTATACATTTGTGTATATGGTGGCTGTTTGAGATATTACCTCTTTTTAGCAGTCAAGCATACTGTTTTAGTCTGAGTGTTAGATAATCATGCATCTGTTAACAGTTAATGTCAATCAGAAGCATAAAAGAACAACAATATATTACTAATATGTGTTTTGAAGTGCATCCTTTTTACCAAGGCACATGGGGGTCTTCGGTCGGGGGATTTGCCATCTCCTCTGATGGCTATTTTTACTCTTGCAGGTCATTTACATACTTGAGTAACTTATTCTACCCAGTACCTCTAGTTCACCGGGTTGCCATAGTGAGTGAGAAGGGAGAGGTTAAAGGTTTCCTGAGGGTTGCTGTGCAGGCTATTATGTCAGGTATGTGCTACTATAAGTCCTGAATATTTGATCCAGAGAAGGTTTGGCATATGTGTGGTTGAACAAAGATTCCAATTTTGTCGCACCTTCTTTAGCAAGGTACGATTTAGGATCCATTTTTGTTGCAGCTGCTTTAGCAAGCTGCGATATAGGTTCTGTTTTTCTGTCTGTCCGTCCGTCATTCTGTTCGTCATTTCTTTCCCATTTAGGTTAACCCTGGGTTAAAGTCTGTTCAGTTAATTTCTCCATAACCACTGCACCCAAAGTTCTCAAATTTTATATGGAGCATGACCAGACTGCAACACTTCAGAATCATAAAATTTAGCCAGGTCGAGAATCCAAGATGGCCACCATTGCAACAAATTTCCCTTCACATTTACGTTAACCCTGGGATTAAAGTCTATTTAATTCATTTCTCCAAAACATCTGCACCCATGGTTCTCAAATTTCATATGGAGCTAACCAGACTGCAATATTTCAGAATCATAAAATTCAACCAGGTCGGGAATCCAAGATGGCAGCCATTGTAACAAATTTTCCTTCACATTTATGTTAACCCTGGGGTTAAAGTCTATTCAATTAATTTCTCCAAAACCACTGCTCCCATGGTTCTCGAATTTCATATGGAGCATGACCAGACAGCAACACTTCAGATTGGTAAGATTCAGCCAGATTGAGAATCAAAGATGGCTGCCATTTTACAAAAACTGTTCGCATTTACGTTCACCCTGGCATTAAAGTCTATTCAATTAATTTCTGAAAAACCACTGCACCCATGGTTCTCAAATTTCATATGGAGCATGTCCAGACCGCAACACTTTAGATTGGTAAAATTCAGCCAGGTTGAGCATCCAAGGTGGCTGCCATAACTAAAACTGGCAAAAAACAACAATATCAGCTTGTATTCCAGAACCAATTGGTATATTTTGTTAAAATATTGCATGGAACATCAGTGGGCCGTGACCTCTGCTACTGTGGAAGTGCAGTTCAGGTGCGACATAGCATTCTGTGGAATTCTTGTTTTTCTACAAAAAATCTATATGTTAAGGTCAGTTTACATGCCTTTATCCTGAATATGCATTTTCAGAGCCCCTTTTAAGCAGAGCTACAGATAAGAGGGTACTTGACAAGGATTTAGAGATTATTTTGTTGTTAAATATCTATAAAACATATATTGTAGCTTGGAGTGCCACTATGGCATGCAGTTTTAACAAGCTGCCACAGTATATGTTTTATGGAGAAATACAAAGTACTGTTGTAACATTTTGAGAAAAATAAAGGTGTTGATCTATGCCCCCCAAAATTAGCTGGTAATGGGGATGTATAGTGTGTGTGCCCCATTAGCCTCACGTTAATGTGTTTGTATACAATTTTCATGCTATAAGAGGTACATGTAACAGGTTTACTGACACGGCATGGGGCAGGAGCATCTGTAAACTGTGGAATCATTACTGCTTTTATTTGTTGCAGAAAAGGAAGAAACTCCCGAGTATGCCACTGGTGTCCGACAATCAAGCAATGCCAAAATTACCTTCAATGACAAAGAGTATTTCCAGAAAGTAAGTATCGCAAACAAAACCAAATTATTCGATGGGTGTGACGATTTTAACCCTTAAAGCACCATAAAGTACAAAATGTAGGAGATGACTTACATATAAGTGTTACGCTTACTGTCAGATCCTGTATTGCTTCATTGTATAATTCATATGTATGTATAAAATCTATGAATAAAATATTGTTTTAACCAACTACAAAATGTATGTCTGCAAAATTAAAAAAAAAGTTTCATTCAAGCTATATCACATTGGGAATTCAAACACTTGAGGACAAACAGGGTAGATCCAGATGAGGCGGCTCATGATGAGCCGCCTCACCTGGATCTACTCTGTTTGCAAATTAAACTATTTTCGTGTTTGAAGCTTTAGGGTTAATAGTCCCAGCATATTATGATAGTTAATTATTGTGAAGAAAAGCCTTGGCAAATGAGTAGACCAGTATGAAGAACAGTCTCATTTGGATCTGCACTCATCCCAGCAGCTCTAGTGATGGATGATAATGTGAAATGAGAAAATTGCACTAGAATAATGAGAAAATGAGAGCTCTTATTATTGAACGTAGGAAGTCTACTTGTCATATATTTCTTTGTAAGGTAGATCTGAAGTTGTAATTTCTGCTCTATACTGTCTTCATCTTGTTACAAGACAGGATTTTTTAACTTCAAAACAATTCCAAAAATATAGATCTGTCTTTGAAGATGGATCTCGATTCCAGGGATTGTTTTGGATGAGTAAAACCCTTTGTATAGCAGAATTACAAAATTCTGGTTTAGATATTTCGGGACATTCTGAATTTTTCTACTCCAAAACAATTCCCAAAATACAGATCCGTCTCTTAAGAAGGATCTAAATTCTTGGGATTGTTTTGGATGAGTAAAACTCTTTGTATAGCAGAATTACAAAATTCTGGTTTAGATATTTGGGGACATTCTGGAGAGGGGGGATACTCCTGTCTTATAGCCAGTAAATACGGTAATGAGAAAATATATATTTTTTTCAGAAACTGCTCCAGACTGGGGGACCGGACCCTAAGAAAAGTCCAATGTCATCGTCGGAAGAGTTAAGAATAGTTGAAGGGGAGGGAACTGTACCAGATAATTCCGAGAAAAATAGTGAGTGCAGTATACATGTGTTTAGTTTTTTTCACAGTGCATGGTAGGTTAGGCTTCATTAAATTTTGTCTAACACAGAAACTTTTTCAGATGATTTCTTGTCCAGCTTTTAGATTTGTACGAAGAATTTGTGATTGTGATCCAAGATGGTCATCATTACAAAAATTAAAATAGAACAAAAAAACAAATGCAATATTTTCCTAAAAATGTTCAGTTGTCTTATATTTGGTATGGTGCATGCTAAGGACCAAGGTTTTCAAATTTTTACAAAATATATAAATATGCTGTAAAATTAGGTCCTTGAACTTGTATCTACATATAGTTATAGAGAGAAATAGAATGTAAAATATGCTAAACAAAGTCACTAACTGATCAATTTGTCTATATTCCAACATAGGCAATGATAATGTCAATGAAGAGAATAAGACCGGGAGCCAGACAGACACATTCCCTGATATAGATACTGCCGATCTTCCTGGCCACCTAAAAATTGGGTCACAATTTATGTTCCGTGTCACGCTGCTTCAAGCCTCTGGAATATCACCAGAATATGCTGATATCTTCTGTCAGTTTAAGTAAGTAGTGTAACAGACTATTCCCAGTGTTTCTTTAGGTGTTTGGATACACTTTCAAGGGAGATAACTCTGATATGGAAGAATTTTCCTCCCTCTTCCAGGGGATAGTTTGTGCAACCTGACCCATGATGCACAAGGCTCAGGATCAGATAATCATACTCAGCTTTATCATATGACATCTGAGAGTATAATAAAGCCATGCATTAAAAACGATAATCCACTAGTGGATTAAATATGCAAATTACGTCATAACGTTATGCACTGACATACTTTAATAATGGCAAAATCATGACATTTTAGTGCAAAAATGCTAATAAAATAAGACTTAAGTGTCTTATGATAATTAGAATCTTGCATTCGTGCTCCTGTGTCATTGAATTTATTAAACTCACTGGGGAAACGCGATAAGATGCTCGGCATAGCCTCACATCTTATCTTTTTCCCCAACTCGTTTAATAAATTCAATAGTACATGAGCACTCATGTAATATCCTCTATTACTTTTGTCTTTTCTGTTGCATCATTGACATCCTTGAGATACCCATGTGGCTCATGTCTTAACTGAAATGACTTACGAATCTTCCCAGTTTTGACATTTTGAAGTGTTTCACAGTCTAAAATTCAAGCGCCTGTGCACTGACTGTATTTTAATATTATACAGTATTTGTACTGCATCTTTTGTATGACAAGATTTAGAACTGTTTCTTAGCTAGAACTTCAAACTCCTGTACTTAAAGGAGAAGTCTTTTTAGTCTTTTGTTCATAAGCTAGAACAATTCATAAATACATTTTATCGTCAGGCCAAATTTCAGTGAACTACTCTGAAGAGATTGTAAAACTAATCAATAGCAGCAGCTTTTCAGTTTTTCAATTCAGTATTAGCATAAAGTTTAATTGTGATGGAGAACAAACATGTTGGATGGAGAGTTGGGCTCATTTTAGGTAGGGAGTGGGTAGGGAGAAGTCTGTTTCTCCTCATTCTGTAAAAAACATATGTTGTGACCCCACATTAATACTATCTTACTGAGGCTACAGGATATTTGTGCATGTCTGTACAATTTTCTTCTATGGAGAGCATACAAAATTTATTTCAGAATAATTATCAACCCCCACCCCTCCCTTGTGTGTAGAAATACAACACATCATTCAATGCTGTGAGCTGTATGATAACGTATTCTGTTTTTGTTGTTTCAGTTTTCTCCACAGACATGATGAGGCATTCTCCACAGAGCCACTTAAGAATACTGGTAAAGGTCCCCCTCTAGGATTCTACCATGTACAGAATGTAAGTTGCACATACTAGATACAATAAATACCCAAAGTATCATATTTGGTTGGTTATAATATGTTGTTTCTCCTCAAAAACAGCCCATAAAATCAAGATCCATCTCATAAAACCGATCTAGATTTGGGGTTGTTTTGGCATGGGGAAAACGCTTATAGCAGAATTACACAAAATGGATTTAGATATTTGGTGCCATTCTAAAGGGGAAAACAGTGTTTTGTAGCTATATGGTATGTGTAGGAGAGAGTCGGGTAACTTCGGACAGTGGGTAAATTCGGACAGTGACTTTTTTCTTTATATGTCAGTTGTCTGGAACTAAAACAAAACAGTATCTGGCAAAGCAGTGAAAATCCTGATGAGATGGCTCATTATGAGCCATCTCATCTGGATTTTCACTGTTTGCAATGGTATGTCCGAATTTACCCGCCTGTCCAAAGGTACCTGACTCTCCCCTACTGTTAGAAAAAAGTGAACAAACAGAATAGGCTCTCCCCTTTCCCTGTCATTCTGTAGGATTCTTCATGTACACAGCAGAAGTGTCCCAAGCATAGGGGGGGGGGGGGGGGGGGGGGGGGGGGCGGGGGGCCATGGTCCCAAGCCAGAGAAATACTCAGGGTTTGGGGAATGAGGGAAAAGGGCCCGTCTTATGACGGACTGTCCTTTTTACCATGCAATATAATTGCTGAGATCTGGCTGTTAGAGCCTTCTGCCTCAGTGGTAATGGTTAAAGGTTTATATTCTCTTGGGCCATGAGCTGAAAAAAAACTCTATTCTGCAACAAACCACCTGAATAGGTACCAATTGGAAACAGGGACGGTGAAAAGGCAACAAAAGAAAAAAGACTGAGCCCCACCTTTGATGATACTGAGCCCATGACACAGCTTGTCTCTAACAAAATACTGCTTGTAAGGTCACCTGGCTACAGGACAACTTTTGAATTTAGATATATACATTGTTAAAAAAACTGAAAAATTAAACTGTTGAGCATTAAAAAGAAGATGTGACACGAATCCTAAAGCAGTTACCTCATATATGTAAAATAAATTTCATTTTATTTTGCAGTTTACAGTTACTGTGACAAAGTCATTTATAGACTACATAAAGACCCAACCCCTAGTGTTTGAAGTATTTGGCCATTACCAGCAACACCCACTTCACGACCAGGCGAGGGAACCGACTTCACCTTAGTAAGTCTGTTACAAATTTAATAATTTTGATAAAGGCATTATGCTGAAACATCATAAATGAAGAACCAATATCAGAGTATGAAACTACTTTCTTGGTGTAAATGTTTTCATGCAAAAAATGTTTGAATTTTGAGAAAGATGATGTTACCTATAAAACAACAGAAAAAAAAAGAATTGAACCGTCTATAACCCATTTTCAAAGTCAAACCCTCTCATTGGTACTCTGGAAATCTACTGTGGTGTCGGTTGCTATTCAGAGGACATTTATTCTGTGTTACATGTGTATATAAAACAGCTATTTTTATGCTTTATTATGCCGTTAACCTTGTGAAATTAATGAAATAGCAGTTTCAAAGAACTGTTGCAAAATATGATTATGGCATCCAATAAATGGAGCTTATAAATAAAATTTCAGTGTGCGCCGTGCTCCAAGACGACACTTTCCACCAATGTTACCAATATCAAAACCAGTTCCTTCACCCAAGTTTGGGGTCATTACACCTCCAAGGTAAGTCATGGTGTCATTGTTTCATTGTGACCTTGTGACCTTACTACCCTTTCTTATGGTTAAGGTGTATGGGTACATCTCCAAGTTTTTCTTTTAACAAAGGGAAATAACTTTTGTAACTTCCTGTTTGCTTCCTTGGATTATGTAACCCGTCTAAAATGGTCAACTCTTAAAGGAAAGAATTTGCTCCATCTTTAAGGAAAGAATTTGCTCCTAATGGAGCAAATTCTTTCCTTTAGAGAAGACTCCAGTTGACAAAGGTGGTAAAAAAGAAAATGACCGGAGTTGCCTTCCTTAAAAGTGTATACATTCACCTTAAACGCTGACTTTTTTTGTCTAGAAAGATTTTTTGCACATAGTAACTAAAATAATAATTTTAGCAAAAAAACTTTATATTACATTGATGACATTTACACATAAAGATATGAAAACTTTTAAACCCAGTAGATTTTTTAAAAATTCAACATGGGAACTTATTGTACCTTATAGCATCATTGTGACTTTCCTGTACTTTTATATTCATTTCCACCTTTTTTGACACATTTTAGTTTAAATGTTGTAATTCTTCATGTGCAATCCTCTATTGTTTTGATCTACAATGGTTTAGTGTGGTAAAAAAAAATTTCTTGTTTTTCACTCCAGACAGAGCTCTAGATAAATTAACATACTTTATCATATGACGTCGCATCTGAGAATGTAATAAAGCCATGCATTAAAAACGATAATCCACTAGTGTATTAAATATGCAAATTACGTCGTAACTTTATACGTTGACGTCCATTAAAACGTCGTGTTTTCTAATAGCGAAATCGTAACATTTAGTGCAAATTTTGCTAAAAATGCAATATTAGTGTCATATGATAAATAGAATCTTGTATTCGTGCTCCTGTATTATTGAAGTTATTAAACTCTTTGGGGAAAACCGATAAGATGCTCGGCAAAGCCTCGCATCTTATCGTTTTCCCCAACTCGTTTAATAAATTCAATAATACATGAGCACTCATGTAAGATCCTCTATGAAAATTTTACTTTTTCTTATTTCAAGAGATCTGAGCAAATGCTGCTTACAGGATCCCACAACATATTCATTCAGCTGTCACGCCTTTCATAGAAACTGCAAAACTTTCTCACCTAGAAGATGAAACTTTTGACAAGAATTACATTGTGACCATATTATCAAAGGTTTTTTGGCCAAGAAATACGTGTGCATCTGCAAAAAAAATGCAAAAACATGTTGGCTGCAAAAGAAACTTGGTTAAAGGTAGGTTCCTGTACTTTGGAATGCATCATAATTTTGACGATCTTTCATCCAAGTTGTTGGAAAGCACTTATAAAAGGGAATGTATAAGTTTCACTAAAAAGTGTAAATCAAAAAAATATTAGAAAAGTTGTTTTGCAAGGGATTTCCTAACTCTGCTTCGCACACCAGTTAGCGCTATTTTTAGTTAGCGCCAAAAATAAATAACGCAGGTGACGTCATGCTGCATTGCATTTTGGGATAGTTTTAACCCATCTGCCATGCCAGGACCTCTAAGAGAGCTCACGGCAAGGGAAAATTGACCTTTGGAGAATGGCATCAGAAATCGCGCACTTATAGACATAATAAATATAGTTATTTTTAGAACTGGAATTCCAACAAAAGAAAATAAACCAAAAGGGAAAACGACTATTTTCTTCAGCATCTGACGAGTTTCTCAGTAGCAACAAATTCAGAAAAATAAGAGAATTCAATACTGCTCAGAAAAAGACGAAACTATTTTGCGGACATAATTGTCATCGCTAGTCCAGGAACCTACCTTTAACAACACTGGTGCCAGGGTCTTATTATTGTCTGCCAATCCGTTCACCAACCCATATACCATTTATATGGACACATTTATATTAGACTGTGATATCTAACATATACATTTTTTAGTTCATGGGGTTATTGAACAGATTGGCAGACAATATTGAGACCCTGGCACCAGTGATTAATGGTAAGTTAAAGAAGCAAAGTTTAACTTTGAACCCGAAAGCGAGACAAGTTTGATCTTCAGAAGTAAGAAAAGCCTAACATGAAAATTTTTAAAATGAGAAGAAGTTGATGCTCAAAAGTAAGAAAAGTTGGACACTGATCCCAAAAAGTAAGAAAAATTTGCATTCCATCCCCAAAAGAAAGTAAAGTATGACTTTGATCCCAAAAAGAACGAAAAGTTTGACTTTGGTCCCCAAAAGCAAGCAAGTTGACATGTAATCCCCAAAACTATAAGTGTTTGGCTTGGATTCCCCCAAAGGAAGAAAAGTTGAACTTTGATCCAAAAGTAAAAATACTTGGACTTGGATCCCCAAAAGTAAAAAATGTGGCCCCGAAAGTAAACAGTTTGACACTGATTCTCAAAAGTAAGGAAACTTCTACACAATCTATATTTATATGGAGTTCTGTGGAATTTATTTTATTTTCTTATATCCTCACCCAGTGTTGTGTTGATATTGTATTGTGGTTTGTTTTGTATTCTTCCACCACAGAAAAGAGCACAAGACTCCGAGTAAACTGATTATGGACGTCAGTAAAGCTGCAGGAACAGAGTAAGATAATTTGGTTTATTTATTTACGTTTGCATTGCTACCGTATTTGGACATTTTAACACTCAGCCTGCCAAAAATGGAAATAGTTATATTTGCAAACAGGGTAGATCCAGATGAGGTGGCTCATAATGAGCCACCTCATTTTGATCTACACTGATTGCACCCTAGACTTTGACTTCTTAATATGATATAGCTTAGATGAAACATTTTTGGAAATTTGAGCTTAGATGAAACATTTTTTGAAATTTTGCAGATGTAAATATTGTAGTCTGCTTTGTTGGCACTTTAAGGGTTAACCGTTTTCATAATGGACTTTTCCAACTTAGAAATTGGTTTGGTTCATGAAAATATTTCCCAACAATGTAAGCCTTGATCTGGCTACTCCTTGAAGCAGTTTGATCTGGATCTGCTGATTTACATAGGCACATCTGCCAAAGTAGTTTTATTTTAGTAAAAGCAGTTTAAGGTGAATGGGTACACAATCAGAGGAAAGCAACTCTGCCATTCCTCCCCCCACATCCTCCACGCACCTCCCCTTTCAGTGGGGTCAATTCACATATACTTTGCTTCATTAAGAGCAAAGTCTGTCCTTCAACATTAAGAGCAAATTTTGTCCTTCAACATTAAGAGCAAAGTCTGTCCTTCAACATTAAGAGTAAATTCTGTCCTTCAACATTAAGAGCAAATTCTGTCCTTCAACATTAAGAGCAAATTCTGTCCTTCAAGAGTAGACCCCATTTGAAAGGGCTTCATCATCTAGGGAAGCAGACAGGAAGTCCCAAAAGTTGTTCCCCTTCGTAAAAATGGCAGAAATTCAGGAGGTGTACCCATACATCTTTAGTTTGTATTACTATAGAGCTGTGGCAGCCAAAATTCTGTTGGTGGTTGTAGCTTCAAGGGAGTGAATTTGGATATGTATTTTTGCATATTTCTTCAGAGAATTATGTTTATGATGCTTGACATCTTTGAAATAGCCTTTTTCTGGCAAAATAAGGATTAGATTAGTACATCCCAAGCTTATTAGCTAATATAGGAAGCTGTTTATTGTGTTAACTTTGCATGTAGCACTTTTAACAGATATTCTGTGTATTTGGTTGATGTTCTCTTTTACAGATTTTCCAAAAAGTTTAGCCCTAGCCTTAAATTAATGTTGTTTTCTAAGTCCTCAGTGCTTGAGCATTTTTTCTAGAAATAAATATATGCTGTGTGGGAGGCACTTCTTGAACTGTCTAGCATCATGTTCGCATGTTTGTGCCCAATTCCTAGAAGGCATGGAACAATTGTGAATCAACCACCTCCCTCAGAGCACCTATTTTCGAAATCCACCTTGATTCTCGTCCTTAACCCTATTGCACTCAGATCAGCCTATTGCACTCAGATCAGCCAAAACTCCACAGAGTTTTGGCCATTCTGAGTGCAGTAGGGTTAAACTATATTTTTATTACCAGTTGCATACTGTTAATAACCAGTCTTTTTCACTTGTTCTTGAAGGTTGCCATGTATTCTAGACATTAAATGTTCTCCCACGGAGCATATAGGAAACTACATGGTGTGAAAATTTGTGATAAATCATGTTGCTAATATCGCAGCGTGCAAGTCTTGTGTCTTAATGGCATAGGATGTAAGCATTTACCTCCGTCGACATCTGCCTCAAATTAGTCCTTTGGAAAAAGTGGCAATATCCTTGCAATTTTCATTCTATCTAATGTTAGAGTAGAAATAATTTTTACCCCCCGACCGAAAGGTTCGGGGGATATATCGTTATCCCCCGACCGAAAGGTTCGGGGGATATAGCGATGAGCCTGGCGTCCGTCTGTCCGTCCGTCCGTCCGTCCGTAAACACTTTCTTGTCCGCTCTATATCTTGAATACCCTTTGGAATATTTTCATGATACTTCACAGTTATGTAGAACAGGTCATGACGATGTGTCGCGTACAAGAATGGTAACTCTTGCTATTGTACTTTTTGAATTATTTCCCCTTTGGTGATTTTTTGGCAGATTCGTGTCCGCTCTGTAACTTGAATACCCTTTGGAATATTTTCATGATACTTCACAGAAATGTAGAACAGGTCATGACGATGTGTCGCGAACAAGAATGACAACTCTTGCTTTCTTACTTTTTGAGTTATTTCCCCTTGATAGTTTTAGGTGTGATTTTTTGGCAGATTCGTGTCCGCTCTATAACTAGAATACCCTTTGGAATATTCTCATGATACTTCACAGATATGTAGAACAGGTCATGACAGTGTGTCGCGAACAAGAATGACAACTCTTGCTTTCTTACTTTTTGAGTTATTTCCCCTTGATCATTTTAGGTATGATTTCGTGCCCGCTCTATAACTTTAATACCTTTTGGAATATTTTCATGATACTTCACAGATATGTAGAACAGGTCATGAGGATGTGTCGCGAACAAGAATGACAACTCCTGCTTTCTTACTTTTTGAGTTATTACCCCTTGATGGTTTTAGGTGTGATTTCGTGTCCGCTCTATAACTTGAATACCTTTTGGAATATTTTCATGATACTTCACAGATATGTAGAACAGGTCATGATGATGTGTCGCGAACAAGAATGGCAACTCTTGCTTTCTTACTTTTGGAGTTATTTCCCTTTGATGATTTTAAGTGTCCGCTCCATAGCTTGAATACCTTTTGAAATATTTTCATGATACTTCACTGATATGCAGAACAGGTCATGACATTTCGTCTCATACATGAATGATAACTATTGCTTTTAGACCTAGTGAATTATTTCCCTTTGGTAGTTTGAGCTGCTGTTTGAGTCTCTGCTCCATAACTGTATAACCCTGGCCAGCTCCAGAATTTGAATAACTGTGAACCTTTTAGAATATTGATGATCATGCTGTGATATCTTATCAGTGTTCCTAACTCTCTCTTACACCTCCACATTCCCGTGCCCCCTCCCGCAACCCCCCCCCCCCCCCCCCCCCAGAAAAAAAAAAAAAAAAAAAAATCCAGATTTGGATTCTTTGTCCAAATTCACTTGCTAGAGAGCTCAAAATTAGGTTTGTAGGGCTTGTACTTTAGAAGTTATTCACACATTTTGAAAGTTGAATGTATCGTATGCTATACATTTGTGTATATGGTGGCTGTTTGAGATATTACCTCTTTTTAGCAGTCAAGCATACTGTTTTAGTCTGAGTGTTAGATAATCATGCATCTGTTAACAGTTAATGTCAATCAGAAGCATAAAAGAACGACAATATATTACTAATATGTGTTTTGAAGTGCACCCTTTTTACCAAGACCCATGGGGGTCTTCGGTCGGGGGATTTGCCATCTCCTCTGATGGCTATTTTTTTCCTTACCAATAAATTAACTTTGATTCTAATATGATTTTAACATTTTCCCCATTGAGCCTATAGGAAGCGGTGCCGTGTTAAAATTTCTGATAAATCACATTGTTAATGCTCGGCCTGCACATTTCGGGCCTTGGTGACGTCAGAGGTAAACATTTAACTTCTGGCCACGTCCGCCTCAAAAGAGTCCTTTAGAAAACGTCACAATACCCATGCAATTCCATTGTATATAATGTTGAAGTTGAAATAATTTTCCTTACCGGCAAATTATTGCAGATTAACACATGTGCTGTCAGACAGATATGAATATTAATTCACTCCGGCCTTAGAATTTCATGATCAGACCTCTAACAACATGTGTTAATCTGCAATAATTCACGGGTAAGGACAACTTATTTCTTAATTAACACATGTGGTATTGGGCAGATACAAATATTAATTCACGATGGCTTCACAGTTGTGAATTAATATTTCATGATCTGCCCTCTAACAACAAGTATTAATCAGTGATAATTCATGGGTAAGGAAAAATTATTTCTGAATTAACATCTTGAAATGAGTACTAGAAGAGATCTATATGTTTGTTTTGTTTGTAGATATGTGTTATATTACCTGTATTCTGTTTATTTTGCATAGTCTATATATATGATTGCCATTTTCAGTATAATTCATTAATCTTTATGTGTAAATTGATAGGACTGAAAGTTGCCAAGAAACTTCACTAGATGAATTGAGGTATTCATAATAGCCTAAAATGACCCTTTTGCACAAAATAAGCAACACATCTGCATTCAGCAATCCTTTTATATCAACCCCAAATATTTTGCTCTTTGTTTCCTTTTACCAACTTCTCAATATCTCAAAGTCAAAGTTCTTCCCAAACTACTAGATCTCAAAGTAAATTTTCTGGTGCCAGAAAATTTACTTGAGATATCAGTAGTTTGAGATAAGAGGACTACAATGTAACTGAAAATAGTGAATGTGTCCAAACTTTTTTCTTTGAAAGAAGAGATACTTCAAGATATCAGTGTATGAGATATCGAGAGGTAACTGTATAAGGAAAAAAAGCATTCTGTTTGTACAAAAATACTACATGATTAAGTAGGCTTGGTTTTGCATTGTAATCAACAAGAAAGTTGCATTTTGTCATATGCAATTAGGGCTTAGTTCAGCCTGCATACTTGTGCAGTCTTATTAAAATCTTGCTGTTCACTTAGCAGTCAGTTGATCCTCGGGAATTTGAAGTCTGATAAGTTTGTGCAGGCATACCTCAGAACCCACAGTAAAGCACCTTTTCATCAAATTTAAATGCATATACAGTAGAATTTCAGTGGCTCAAATAGGCTTGGGACCATGAAAATAAGATCCAGCCGAAGGTAGTTATAGCCATCCAGGGTTAATTGCTATATAAATTGATCTCTGGGGACCCAAAAATGAGTTCTAGTCAGGCAGGGTAAACAAGCCATCGAGGTTCAAGCCATTGCATATCTGCTGTAGTTGAGTGTAAGTGTTAGAGGATACTTTTTTAACTTCCCACACCCAGCTTAATCAGTGATTTGCATGAAGAGAAATGTACATGCTGAAAAGTTAAGAACCCCAGTTACCCCTTTACCCTTCCTTAGATCTTTGTAGCATCACCAGATGTTATGTTTCTCCTAGCCATCCAAAATTACAACAGATATGTAAATCCAGTGGCGGATCCAGAAGGGGTTCGGGAGGTTCAAACGAACCCCCTCTGCAGCCTAAATTATTTCATTTTCATGGGTAATTTCAGCAAAAATTGGTCGAACTTCACAAAGCGAACCCCCTCAGCTAATTTGAACCCCCTATCCAAAATTCCTGGATCCGCCCCTGAAGTCTGTTGTGTTAATTATGCTGTCTCTTCCAAAAAACAATAGCAAAAATCTAGATCTGTCTGTATGACAGATTTAGATTTTTGGAATTGATTTTGGAAGGTAAAAACCTCCATATTACAAAGCCAAATAAATAGCCCCTCTACACGATTTTTATTTTACGGCAGATTGTTATATCTGGGTATTAAACAGTTGAAGTGGCTGCTACTCTCTTAAAAATAGTAAGAATTGTGCTTTTATTTTTGAGTTGTATTATTTTTGTGATCTGTGAAGTTAAGCAAAAGGATGTTTCAGTAGTTTTCTTTTAAAACAGGAGATTTTCTGGCAATGCATGAGGTAGGATCATCTGTGTATAGTGGCCACATTTCTGGGCTTCGTTGTTGATGTATATCATTATATTGTTTTAATGTTCACACGTCTCCATTTCTATATTTTCAGTTCCAGTCATGTACATTCCAAGTATGACCTTCTGGTATATTTCGAGATATGTGAACTAGCTCCTAACGGAGAGTAAGTTACACCATTTCAGCTATACAAGAGCTGAGCTGCAGATACAGCGGAGTACTGAGGATATTTCAAAGATAATTTTTCTTATTTCTCAATGAAAACATAGTTACGTTATGACCCCTCATTAGGACAGTCTTAGTGAGAGGGTTCCAATGAAGGGTCACAACGTATGTTTTCATGTAGAAATATTGAAAATTATCAGTAAATTATCCCTGTTACCCCTTCTTATTTGGAGCACTGAAGAGTATATGAATTAATCATAAGTCCATGTACCATAGGGAATTTCTCACTTTTGAAAATTACCTGTAAATTATCCCTGTTACCCCTTCTTATTTGGAGCACTGAAGAGTTTAAGAATTCATCATGAGTGTTCATGTCCGATAAGGAATTTTTCACTTTTGGGATCAGAATTTGAACGGGGAGAGGCTTTTCACCTGATAGGGTTGGATTCCAAGCAGGGTGAGATTTCCCTATCCTATATGGACTTGCTCATGATGGATTATTTTTCACCCATTTTTAGTGAATGTAGTTCTTATATTTGATTAAGCTTGAAAACAGGAACATTTTAACTTTTGAAATGGTGATAGCTTCAAGACAGGAAAATTTTAACTTTTTAAATATAGAGGATCTTACATGAGTGCTCATGTATTATTGAATTTATTAAACGAGTTGGGGAAAAAGATAAGATGCGAGGCTTTGCCGAGCATCTTATCGGTTTTCCCCAACGAGTTTAATAAATTCAATAATACAGGAGCACGAATGCAAGATTATATTTATCATATGACACTAAAATTGCATTTTATTAGCAAAGTTTTCATTAAAACGTCATGATTTCGCCATTAGAAAACGCGACGTTTTTATGAATGTCAACGTATATCGTTACGACGTAATTTGCATATTTAATCCACTAGTGGATTATCGTGTTTAATGCATGGCTTTATCACACTCTCAGATGGGACGTCATATGATAAAGTGATGTAAAAGTAAATTTTTAGCAGCTTAGTATGTTTATCCGGTCTGAAAATGGGTGGAAACATTAGTACATCCCTTGGAAATAGCAGGAAAACACTATCTGTTAACTATTTTTGTCACACCTGCTTTAGCAAGGTGTTGTATAGACATCCATATTTCAGCTATTTCTGTCATAAGACTGAAACAATATTGAAAGGACTGTAAATCTCTTGATAATCAATCTATCTGGCATAAATTTTATGTATACATATGACAAAAGAAATTTATTTCATCTCGACTTTCATCACAATTAAGCAACAGAAAGCTAAGGAATTAAGATGGATACTCCTAATTCAACAGCTTAAAACATAGTTCTTACCAGATACCAGCCTTTTATAAATCACTTAGATAGTATGCATATTAAAGGCCATATGTTGGACTTGCACAAGTACCAAATTTATTATTTGAGATAAAAACATTTTGTTATTGTTTCACAGATATGTACCAGCGGTAGTGGACCACAGTGAAGATATGCCATGTACAGGAACCTACATGTTACACCAGGGTATACAGAGACGACTAGCCATCACAATTACACATGAACAAGGACCAGATTTTTTCTGGAAGGATATTAAAGAATTGGTTGTTGGTAAGTGGGATGCATATAGATCTGCAGTCAGACAAAGTTTTGAGGTGAACATGAACATTGTGATACTTGAATGCCTTCCCCACCCCCCTAAACACACACCAAATGAGACAATGTGTGCCTTTCCACATGCCATCAGCAAATGCTATTGTATCATGGGTCCCATTGAGATTATACATGTACTACAAAAAAAATGAACTAAACAAATGCTTATGTGGCTGTCGGCAAACTTTTTATCCCCACAACTTCATTTGAATGGGGTTTTCACCTTTTATACTTTTCAGGTCGAATTAGAACTACCCCAGATTTTCGTGACTATGACACAGAGCACACAGTCTTGTCCCTGGGTCTCTTCCCAGCATGCTATATTCAACAACCAACAGATGATCGGGTATTCTTTAGATTTGAAGCTGCCTGGGACAGCTCACTGCACAGCTCACCACTACTTAATCGTGTGACATCATCTGGTGAGAGGATATACCTGACCATGTCAGCATACTTAGAGGTAAATTATAATGCTGATTCTCTGCATAAACATACATTACGATGCCACTTAGAATGGCCTTAATGATGAGCCTCAACAGATTTAGTACTGGTTCACAGCTTAGGTGGTCTAAGCCTTCCCAGGAATAGTGTGATAAGGTTAACTGACGGTCCCAACATGACCATAGCTGTTTACCGTGGAGGTTAAACAATAACACAACAACAACAACAACAGGTCTTAGGAAAGATTTTCCAGAATTACTACGGTATTTACCTCCAGCATTGATCTACCATTTTTGTGCAGTAAAATATATGTGCTCAGTAGTTACATATGACATTAGTGGTGGCTCAGTATTCTGGGGTAAAACCCTTTTACAAGCATTTAAGTGAAGAACATGTAGCTTTATTGATTTTTTTTGTACACTGGATATACTGTAATTTTACAGAATGATGTTTGTGGTTTAATTACTTACTTACATTAAATTTTGTGAATTTTTACACAGGTCACATACTTAAATTCTTACAAATACAGTCGAACCTGTGCTTACGGTCACCTCCGAATAACGGTCTCCTGTACACAACGGTCCGTTCGGATTCCTCCCGTCGAATTTCCTGGTTAAATTACCTGGGAATAGCGGTCCACTGCGAACTACGGTCAACGGTCATCTGAATCTATCCCGAGACGCGCTAATTTCTCCGAATAACGGTCAGTCCTTGTCTTGTGTCAAATTTCAGACACACGTGTGTGTGTATTGCCTAATCTATATTTAGCACTAGACTGGTTATTGATTTTCGGGTGCAGTATAATTTATGTAACAAAGTGTATTCTACCCAATTTAATAGCGCATAATGCATTTGATTCTATAAGTGTTAATTTCTGAAAGGTAATGAAGGTAAGTTTTATTCAGCTAATAATGTCTTATACAGTATGCTCAGCCTCAGTCAACCGATAATTAATCATCTGTAACTGTTAATCAGTCAATCGCACGCATCGCCGAAAGTTCGTGTGCGTCAACCGTGAAAGCCAAAATCTTTTTTCCGATACCTGTGTGTATTTTGAAAACAAATTATTTCAGAATTTAAACCTTTAGCAACAATAATATTTCGGAAATTTATTTTCTGGAGTATTTTAATGCTCTTTGAATATTGATTTCGCGCACGTGCAAAAAACGCGGGAAAATATTAACGCTTGCCTGCAAACAAAAGCACGCGAAAAAAATCTCCGACGAAGTTTACATTTATCTGTCAATCGATCAAAATCGTGAAATTATTGAATCTTTGAACAACGGCCACCTGTATACAACGGCCAATTTTGTTTTTTCCCATGGCTGGCCTTTGTTCACAGGTTCGACTGTACACAGATTTTACAACTTTTGTAAATTTTTACACAGGTCTGTTTTACATACTTAAATTCTTACATTTACACAGATTTTACAAATTTTGTGAATTTTTACACAGGTCTGTTTCACATACTTAAATTCTTACAAATACACAGATTTTACAAATTTTGTGAATTTTTACACAGGTCTGTTTCACATACTTAAATTCTTACAAATACACAGATTTTACAAATTTTGTGAATTTTTACACAGGTCTGTTTCACATACTTAAATTCTTACAAATACACAGATTTTACAAATTTTGTGAATTTTTACACAGGTCTGTTTCACATACTTAAATTCTTACAAATACACAGTTTTACAAACAAGTAGGTTTGAAAAGCAACAAATGACTGAATACTTCTGCATGCAAATTTGCACAAACCTTTAAATTGACAGATTGATGATTGGGATTTTATGGTCCTTTCAGAAGTATCTCACTCATATTAGGCTATTAAATGGGAGAGTTGTTCAAAGGCTAGAGAAGAATTAAAACTTTGGCCAGACTTCACTTTGTGACTGAGGGATTATGAGTCAAGATCACTAGCTTAACCTCTTGGGCAGCAATACTCCTGGAAAATGTAAACTGTTGTCCCCATGAATAGTCAGTTATTTGTTTACTAATTTTGATTTTTTCCTTCTTTTAATAAACAGGTAGACAACAGTCCACAACTGGCATGTATTACTAAGGATTTGTGTATGGTGATTCATTCAAGAGACACAAGGATATCTGCTTCCAAGTAAGTATGGATTGACTGTACATTGTGTCTCTTTACAGTTTGTGTATGAGAGATAAGGTTTTACAAAAATATGTTAAAGATATTCTATATTTATCCCAATCAATCCAAGAAACTAAAATACAGACTCAGTATGATGGAGTCTGTTCATGGCCATTGAAATGTGCAACACCGGTCACACCTTCAATCACTGGCTAAACTAAAAGACTGGTTTGAGTCTTGCCTGTTTGGAAGAAATGCTGCAGACCTTTTTTGCAGTTCACAACATATACAGCAAATTTTCTTGGATGGGTTGTTATGAGAGATGACTTAGGTGCAATGACTTTTCATGATTTAAAAACAGTTGTAGCAATATCTGAGGCAGTGTCAAATTTTTGGTAGTTTTATGTGAATGACATATTTGCTCAACTAATTTCAATGTTTTCATGTGTCATTTATATGTAGCTTAGTAAATGTATTGAAAACTGATTATTAGTGAACAGTCCTTTTTGGCCATGTCATCTTTACTGCCAGTAATGCCAAAACCAAGACACTGCCAATAGAAGTGTTTTACAGTAAAAGAAATTGCTCATGCAATTTCAAATGTACGACAGTTTTGCTCGCTTGATTGAAATCTCCCTGTGAAAGATAATATGACACATATTTATGTCTCGCATACAACTAGCAGATGTGAGATATAGGTATTACTTTTCCAGTGGCAGTCTAAACTTTGCATCCAGTCTTCTTGTTTAGCTTTGTTTTATGACAATGTGCAGACAGGCGAGCAACTTGTAGTTTTATAGAGAAAACCGTGTTAGTGTCTTTTGATGTCAAGTTTATCAGGCGAGACCCGAAACAGCGTAGGAATGGCGAGGCTTGCCGAGCCAGTCCGACGTGTTTCTGGTCGAGCCTGATAAACTTGATATCAAAAGACACTTACATGGTTTTCTATTTATCATGCACCATTAGAAGGTTTAAAGGTTTAAAGAGTTTCAAACAAATGAAAATGAGCAAACGCAGTTTAGTTCGAACTTGCTGACGTCGTGAATGTGTTATGATGTCGCAAATGCGTTATGACGTAAGTCGGTGAAGTCATTCAACCAATCGAAAGCTGTTATCATGGCCAACAACAGTAAACAGCCAATGGTCTTCGAAGATCGCATCTAAAGACATGACCTGATAACATTCGCGCAAGTGCAGTTCTACAGTGACATGATATCACATTGTGTTATCATACCCCTGTTATCAGTGGAATTTTGCAGCAGATGCATGATAAATATAAGTAGTGACCGAGTGTGAGGAGTGACTTGTCAAAATGCTTTATGTAACTTTTGGTTTATGTCAGGCTTTGCTTATTATGTTTTAAGTTTCAAATATATATGTATGTATAAACCTGTCTTGCAAAATTTTACAAGATGAAAAATATATAAATTGAGCCAGTCTGCAGTTTTAAGCTGTATCTATAGTGTCATGCTCCAAATTCACTAGTCTCTCGAAAATCATAGTTTAAGTGCTCTGAAACCCAGAACTTTATCTCTTTCATTTAACATACAGATGACTCTCGTTATCTCAAATATTGATAACTCAAAGTACCATTTTATATCAAGGAACATAGTTTGAGCATATTTCCTATTTTGCTTTACATTTCAACCCCTGATATATCAAACTGCTGGTACCTCAAAGTACATTTTATGGAACCAGAAAATTTACTTTGAGACACCAGTAGTTTGAGATGAACTTCAATTTTGAGATATAGAGAGTCAACAGCATTTTTATAAAGAAGTTTGTTTTGCAAGACATGGTTCATTTATAAATGTAACTTATCATATGACGTCGCATCTGAGAGTGTAATAAAGCCATGCATTAAATGTGATAATCCACTAGTGGATTAAATATGCAAATTACGTCGTAACGTTACACGTTGACGTCCATAATAACGTCGCGTTTTCTAATGGCGAAATCATGACGTTTTAGTGCAAAATTTGCTAGAAAATGCGATTTTAGTGTCATATGATAAATAGAATCTTGTATTCGTGCTCCTGTATTATTGAATTTATTAAACTCGTTGGGGAAAATCGATAAGATGCTCGGCACAGCCTCGCATCTTATCATTTTCCCCAACTCGTTTAATAAATTCAATAATACATGAGCACTCATGTAAGATCCTCTATTTATTTTTAGTTTGATCCTACTTGAGTTCTGTGATCCCTGCAGTGGTGCTGATTTAATCTGTTTTAAATTATCATTGTACTATGTTTATTTTTTGTGTAATATCACATTGATTAAGTGTTTAATTGACGTTTAATTCTCCGTAGAAATATATGATGTGACCTCTCATTAGAACTGCTTTATTAAAAGGGCTCTTATGAGTGGACACATTGCATGTTTTCTTGGAGAAATATGAGCTGCAACATGACAAACCAAAAAAGTGGCATGTATGCCATGCACAAACTCTGATCAGCCTGGGCTTCTGCCTAATCTGATCAGAGTCTTCACTGTCAGCATGGAGGTAGCTTAGACCTTTAGTTACTCTTTAAACACACAGCCAATACTCTGCTCAGACTGCCACTTTGTTGGCTATTTTGTGGCTCAATTATAATTTTCCTCTAAATTCATCATAAAATACTTCCGTTATCACCAGCTTTTTGTTTAGCCTGCGACTAGTGTAGAAGGGAGGCATACTACTTTTCTAGTGTCATTATTGGCATCAGTTATGTAAACTTTCATCGACTGTTCTGGTTTAGTATTGTTTTGTAACAGTGCTCTCACAGGCTAGACACTAACCACTGTGGAATTCTTGTTATTTTGTACTGTGGCTGCTGTGGTTTCTGTAAAACTGTTTTTGTTTTTGGTTTGTTTGTTTTTTGCAAAAATATGCATATCGCAAGGGCAGCTTACATGAATTAAGTGGCTGACAATGACAAGATATTTGAACCTGTACATGCCGAAATTTAACAAGAAAGTTTTTTTTTCATTAATTTGCAATTTTTATGAAAAGCATTGTTTACATATTGTTTAGTATAATGCTACTCTTATAGCTGTACATATCTCTCTGTCATGCCATTTCCTCTATGTAAAGGGAATAGTAGCATGGGCAAGCATGCCTTGAAACTTTTGGCATAGAAACATTCTACAAGTATTGGTGTAAGATAGGGCAAGAGCCTGCTGTGCTTTCTGTCATTGGTTTTAAAATAAAAATTTAAAGAGTAACTACACTTCAGGAACTGCCTGAATCAGATCCCAAACCCTATCCCCAACATCAAAGGGAAAGATTGACAAAGACATCCCAACAAACAATAAATTACAAGTGATAAGCCGAGTCAGCAGCTCTTTCCCAAATAGATGGCAACTCAGCTATCTTTTGTACTGACTTACTTATGACTGATGTGTGAGATAGACCCAACTGGAAAAATAAGTAACTTCCAGTACATTGCATGAGTATTTGTTTTCATGTCATGTAACAGTGATGTGAGTGTCTTATGGCACAGAGCTATCATCAACAAATCTAGGTTATTAGTCTGATTATGAGGAAAACATTTTATATGCCTTTTGAGGGAAAGTTTTGGATTCTGTCTATGAACATTTTTTATGATGAGTTGATAACACAGGATTAAAATGTGCCAATATTAAATAAAAAATCTCTACCTGTATAGCTATGAAAGGGTCTTAGTCACTTCAGTGCCCATTTAAAATTGAACCCATCTTAGAAGCTAAATACATGCTGTGTACATGCTCTTAGAGAATTGACCCCAACCGACCCGACTTACTGCTATATAAACTAGGGTTACTCTGGGTATCGATTTCACATGTGTTTCTAATGAAACTGGTCGTATAATCCTCCGGTAGGCCAATAAATGATACAGAATTATGCAATTTCACAGCAGTGCCCCAGCTGGTGAAGTTAATACTGTTAACCAATTTTCTCTAGTTAAAAGTAAAACATAAATTTCCCGCATCCTAATCCTGATATAAACTATAAAATCGAAATCCTCGTTAAAAGTTATGTTGTGTAGGCGTTTTGAACGGATTTCTACATTAAAATTTAAGCGTTTTATAATATAACAATTTTGTAATGGCATGGGAACCAGCGAAACAGTATTCCCTCTTTTACAGCCTTTATAAAAATATAGTTCCAGTTGTATTGCAAACTTATTTTCGTGTGATACTTCAAAAATATGTCTCCAAACACACTGACTGTATTTAGAATTAAAGTAGACAGAACTTTATCATTGGATATGCGATTTTCTAGAGTATTTTATGAGAGCGTTCTTTAAGCGGCGCACTAATACCGTGAATCAGGCTTCAGTAGCACCGCTGATAAAAATACAATATGCTTGAATTACCTGTATTATTAACCGGGTACCAGAGTTAATAGCAAAAGTAGTTCACAGAGCATGTTTAGCTGATACCTGCAGTGTCCAGATAATTAGGGGAATGCGAAAACATCTGGGCTGATTATCAGTTAGGCATAAATTTTAGGTTATTTTTCTCTAAGAGGATGTACACATCATGTATAGCACATTGTTGTTTTGGCTGTCTTCACATGCATTTAGAATGAGTTCTCTTCAGCCTTGTCTGCAAATTGTGGAGTTCTGTATATTTTCTGTATATATTTAGGAAGTTGCTCATAGCCTTTAATTTTACAGGAAATAATTTTGTGTCATAACTAAGTTTTCATAGTCAATATTGGTGTATTACCATTTGTTGGTAAAATGTTAGATGTGCTGTTTGGAACAGTAACATATTGTTATGTTTGCACATTGTATTACCCTATTTACATATCATAATGACCCAATAACAATGTTTTTTGAAATAACCAGCCTTCTTTTTTAGCTCACCTGAGCCAGGGGCTCCGGGGGAGCTTATAGGATGGTAAGGCTCCGGCGTCCGGCGTCCGTCGTACGTCGTCCGTCGTCCGTCCACACTTTCAAACAACTTCTCCTCTAAAACCCCTTGGCCAATTGCAACCACATTTCATATGTAGCCTCCTGGGACCTTAGGAACGAAAAGTTGTTCAAACGGTTCTGGTCACATGACCAACATGGCCGCCACGCCCATATATGGTAAAAACCTAAAAAAATCTTCTTCTCCAGAACCAATAGGCCGATGGCCTTGAAACTTGGTATGTAGCATCGGGTACAGGAGGACTACCAAGATTGTTCAAATTATGACCTTGGGTTGACCTTGACCTTTTTTACGGCAAGGTCAAATTTGCTTCCTTGTGCTTTTATATGGGAAAATGCTAGAACATAAGATATCTTGGAAACTGTTGAAGATTTTGGGCTAAAAATCAATATCTACAGTCATCTTAATGAGTACAAGAAGATTTATGAGTACAAGAGGTCAAGGTCATTCTTTGACCTTTGACCCAGAACTCTCATATTTTGACAATTTCAAACAATCTCCTCAACAGCCACTGCGCCAATTGTAACCAAATTTCATACAGAGCCTTCAGGGGTTGAGGGAAGGAAAATTTATTCATACTGTCCAGGTCACATGACCAACATGGCCGCCAATGCCCATATATGGTAAAAACGTTGAAAAATCTTCTTCTCGAGAACCAATTGACCGATGGCCTTGAAACTTGGTATGTAGCATTGGGTACTCGAGTACTATCAATATTGTTCAAACTATGACCTTGGGTTGACCTTGACCTTTTTACGGCAAGGTCAAATATGGGAAAACGCTAGAACGTAAGATTTCATGGAAAGTTCTGAAGATTAAGGACTGAGAATTGGTATATGCAGTCATTTTTAATGAGTACATGA
Source organism: Ctena decussata (assembly GCA_963989385.1). Taxonomy (NCBI): domain Eukaryota; kingdom Metazoa; phylum Mollusca; class Bivalvia; order Lucinida; family Lucinidae; genus Ctena; species Ctena decussata. The sequence goes on from OZ022510.1 coordinate 25,672,744, forward strand.
AGATTTGTGAGTACAAGAGGTCAAGGTCATTCTTTGACCTTTGACCCGCAACTCTCATATTTTGACAATTTCAAACAATCTTCTCAAAAACCACTGAGCCAATTGTAACCAAATTTCATATAGAGCCTCAAGGGGTTGAGTGAATGAAAATTGGTTCAAACGGTTCAGGTCACATGACTAACATGGCCGCCACGCCCATATATGGTAAAAACCTAAAAAAATCTTCTTCTCCAGAACCAATTGACTGATGGCCTTGAAACTTGGTATGTAGCATTGGGTAGTCCAGTACTATCAAGAGTGTTCAAAATGATGGCCTTGGGGTGACCTTGACCATTTAACAGTAAGGTCAAATATGAGAAAATGCTAGAACTTAAGATTTCATGGAAAGTTTCGAAGATTTAGGCTTAAAAATTGGTAAATACAGTCATCTTAATGAGTACATCAAGATTCATGAGTACAAGAGGTCAAGGTCATTCTTTGACCTTTAACCTGAATTCTCAGAAAAGTTTGACAATTTCAAACTTCTTATTAAAAGCCAGTGTGCCAGTTGTAAACAAGTATTATATAGAGCCTTCAGGGGTCGAGGAAATGATAATTTCTTCAAATGATCTGGATAACATGACCAGCATGGCCACCAGGACCATATATGGTAAAAAACCTCTAAAAATCTTGTTCTCCAGAACCAATCAATCAATGGACTTGAAACTTGGTATGTAGCATTGGGTACTCCAGTACTATCAAGATTGTTCAAATTATGACCTTCAGTTGACCTTGACCTTTTGACCTTTTTTACAGCAAGGTCAAATATGGGAAAATGCTAGAACATAACATTTCATGGGGAGTTTTTGGCCTAAAAATTGGTATATACAGTCATCTTAATGAGATCATGAAGAATTATGAGTACAAGAGGTCAAGGTCATTCTTTGACCTTTGACCCAGATCTCTCATATTTTGACATTTTCAAACATTTCCTCAAAAGCCAAAGGGCCAATTGTAATCACATTTCATATAGAGCCTCCGTGGGGTTGATTGAACAAAAGTTTGTTCAAATGGTCCAGGTCACATGACCAACATGGCCACCATACTCATTTATGGTATAAACCTTAAATATTTTTCTTCTCCAGAACCAATACACCAATGGCCTTGAAACTTGGTAAGTAGCATGGAGTACTAGAGTACTACCAAGACTGTTCAAATGATGACCTCAGGTTTACCCTGGCCTTTTTTTTGCTGCATGGTCAAATATGGGAAAATGCTAGAACATACGATATCTTGGAAAGTTTTGAAAAGTTTTGCCTAAAAAATGGTATATATGGTTGTCTTAATGAGTACATGAAGATTTATGAGTACAATAGGTCATGGTCATTCTTTGACTTTTGACCCAAGACTCATATTTTGACAATTTCAGACATAAGAAAAAGCCACTTTGCCAATTGTTCAGGTGAGCGATTCAGGGCCTCATGGCCCTCTTGTTTATTGTGGTGATGATGGTGGTGGAGATGGGGGATTATGGTGGGAGGATTGGGGGAGGGAGGGCGTGAAAGTTGTTAACAGAAAAATATAATATGCCATGGAGTTGTTTTAAAACAGAAAAATGTAATATGCCATGGAGTTGTTTTAAAACTAATATTCCATCTTATAATTGAAATGAATTAAATAGTCAGCTAAAACTAATTGGACAATCCCAATTTTACTAGCAAATAGCACTATGACAGACCATATTCACCCAAAACAGTACTTTTTCCAGGAGAAAACTTGAATTGTTATTGGTAGCTCTGTGTCAGTGAGTAATATTTTAGTATGGTATTTGCACATTTATTTATGAAAATCTTAAGGTTTTGAACAAAACACTATTACTGTTGTTATTATGATTTTTTTAGCCGTAACTAAAAGGTTCAAAGGCACACATCACTGCTTGGATACTTCAGAACTGAAGTGGACTCTGTTGTTTTGACAACTACCACTTCCTGTTCAGAATTATCACTAACAAGCATCTTTTTTTGTCTCTTACCTAGTAGTCCTTTCAGGTCTCTTAGAAGCTTGTTTAGTGGTGGGTCAAAAGGAATGGAGAGTAACCGAGTGAGCGGGATTTATGAGATGTACCTACGACAAGTGTCCGAGTCAGGTAGCCCAGGTTTGTGCAGGATATTTTTGCTTCTATATATATCACGCTGCTTAAGTTGCTTTACAGGGAGGGTTTTTTTTTTTCATACATAAACAAATACAAGCTTTCAGAAAGAAGTGTAAGAGTATGTTTTGCTTCCTGTCTGAGTTCAAGCTTTGCAGCAGTGTCAAAAGATCAGAAGTCACATGAAACAGACTTGCTGTATTATTTGGCTATTGATGCTTTGCAGTGTTGTCTTATGCAAAAGATTTTTTATCCTGTTATTAGATATTTGATATATGTTAACATGTAAATATTTATTTAAAATAAAAGGAAAAAAAAAAGGAACTTGATATACAATGCAGTACAGTAGAAGCTGTTCATAATGAATTGTCTCATCCTGATTTATGTATGCAGCTTGCCATTTTGTTGTTTTGGCAGATGCAAAGGAAACTTTTACATTATCATTAGTTATAAATCAGATTTAGATATTATACGGAATTTCATGGATCCAAAATCTTTATTTCTGTATGTACCATGTATTATATGTCCTCATGCAGGATTATACCAAATTGAAACCTAATTTGGACTATACTATAAAGAAGTTCAGAAGTGTTCCCTTGATATACATGCAGGTCTTGTCCAGTTTAAAGATAAAACACCTCTATCCGATATATATGGTTGTAAAGGTTAATTGAGATCTGTGAAGATTGCAAAATCAATTGAATTACAGAAGAATAGAAGAATAAACTTAAGTACATGTATCTGTATTTCCCCTTGGATGAACATATCTGATTATTAGCACTGAAACATATCTTGATGTTATTGTTCTATAACTGCTAGTTTTATTTTTTTTTTTTTTTCAAAAAAAAAATTCTTAAAAAAGAAACAAAAAGAAAAAAACGAAATTGTAGATGTAATTTAGTAGTAGCCATATGACGTTGTTTTCTTATATGTTTACATTTGTCAAGTCTCCAAGAAGGCAAAAAACTGTAGCCCTTCATACATTTTAACCTCTTCTTTGAGAATCATTGAATGAACATTAATAAAAGTGGAAATCCTGATTGGGAATCATTGACTGTTAAGAAAATTGTGAATCATTGAACGTTAATGAAGTTGGGAATCATTATCAGAATGTTCAAAAAGTTGGGATAACTGAATGATTATGAAGTGGGAATTATTGAATGCTAATTTAATTGTGATTCATTAGATATAAATTAAGTTGGGAACCATTAAATCTTAATAAAGTTAGGATAACTGAATGATTATGAAGTGGGAATCATTGAATGCTATTTCAATTGTGATTCATTAGATACATGAATTAAGTTGGGAACCATTAAATTTTAATAAAGTTGGGATAACTGAATGATTATGAAGTGGGAATCATTGAATGCTAATTCAGTTGTGATTCATTAAACATGAATTAAGTTGGGAATCATTAAATGATAATAAAGTTGGGAATCAGTGAATGTTGATAAAGTTGAGTGTTATTGAATGTTAATAAATTATATTTCTGTTTATTTTGTTACAACACTGAGCAGTTGAAATAAGTTTCTGTTGATTGCACCTTTTGTAGTTAGTAGCTGATTTAATTTCTGAATATTCTTATATTGATTTGTCAAAATAGAAAGTAATGATGGTTTCTCGTCCTGTTCAGATTGTAGTAGTATTTGTTTAAGCATGTGACTTGAATAGTTGTTGGAAGTACTGATGAACTGAATTTTGTGAGTGAGAGTCTTTAGTCTATCTATTTAATGTACAATTAATTGTAACTCCCTACATGCAGCTATGAAAATTCATCTAGTGCAGTGAATCGTTTAGAATCATTTAAGACAGTCTTGTTAGATCTCTGTATGATTAGGTACATTTCTGACAAAAGCCATTAATGTTTATGTTGTAATACACTACTGACAAAGAAAACAATCACAAAAATCAAAAATATAGAAACAAGAACAATGAACAAACAAACAACAACAACAACAAAAAAACGCAAAGTAAAGCAGATTATCATGGTAGTGCTTGGTTTCCAAAATTTTTAATCAAAATAGTAGAAATTAGATTTCAAGATACCATTGGTTAATTAGTTTTGTACCAAAGTATTGGTGTGGAAGCATTGGTTGAGTTACAATGTTCTATGCAGCTCTTGTTTCACCAGGAGATAAACCGTGATCTTCAAGCGAGTGGATTATCTCCCATACAGGCGGAAATACCATGGTATAATCATTCTATATTACTCTTATCAGCGTTGACCTTGCCAGTATGAAACATTTCATGCTATACAATGTAGTTTGTGTTTTCTGGCAAGGGTAGTATAATTACAAATAACTTCAACCGCTACTGAAACAATTAATCTACTTGTATTATCTGTTGTATCAGGTGTACAAAGGCGGCAGCGAAGGGTGCTGGACACCTCTTCTACATATGTCCGTGGTGAGGAGAATCTAAATGGATGGAGGCCTAGAGGAGATTCACTTATAATAGATCATCAATGGGAACTTGAGAAGCTGACAAGACTGGAACAGGTAACTGCTACTAGTCATTCTGGTACCCGTACTGTGTCCAACTTATCTCTCCTGTTTACAACCTTCCTCTACTGTGTCCCGCTTAATCTCTCTTGTTGATAATCTCCCTCCAATATCTTTCCTTTTGACAATGCCTTATTTTGAGTTACTGGAAGTCTAGAATACCTAAGAGTGCAAGATTTACCAAAAATGTCTCATATCCCACAAACTCTCATATCCCTTGAACTAAATTTTCACTTTTGTCCGCAGCCTACAACTTCAGATTCTGTTGAACTTTTCTGCATGAAATTGTTTGTTTATGTAGATGGCTGATAAGCAGCTGTTATTGTTGCTTAAGTGGCATCGTGCTGTGAAATACTGGTCAGACTGTTTGATGTTAAAGGTTTAACAAGCTGTATAAGAGCTTTCTGTTTTTTTATGCTATTAGAGGGTAGTTAACAAATCACTAATAACAAATTTTCTGATCCTATTTTCAAGGGACATTCCAGAGGCTATTGCATATGAGCCGCGACGTGACAAAACCAACAATGTGGTCGTGCGCCCAGCGCAGACTCAGATCAGCCTGGGCATCCGCCCAGTCTGATCAGAGTCTTCGCTGTCCGCATGGAGGTAGCTTAGTCCCTCAGCTACCCTTTAAGCGCTTAGCAAAGAGTCTGATCAGACTGTGCTGATGCCCAGGCTGATCTGAGTCTGCGCTGGGCGCATGTCCACATTGTTGGTTTTCTCGTGTCGCGGCTCATATAGTATTTTGTGGCATTGCATAAGAATCCCTTCAGCTGGGTGGTTCTAATGAGAAATCTCAACGAAAATTTTATCCAGAATGACCCAAAATTATATACTGCCTCTCTTTCAATCTAGATCACATTTGCTTATACCCACACCTATCTTAACTGCCAGTACTTCACTTACCCTAGCAAACAACTGTTAAAACCTGACAAATACACATATCAAATACACATAGTTAGTTCTACAATTTGGAAGATAATCTGTAAAGAGTGGTAGACTGTCTTTTAGTTGCAGCGCATTTATTCCTTTTGTTTGGATGATTCATTAGCTCGCCTGAACGAAAGTTCAGGAAGAGCTATTGTTGTCACCACGGCGTCCGCGTCCGCGTCCGCGTCAGCGTCGGCGTTCGGATTGGATGTTTTGGTTAAAGTTTTTTAAAGACCTATATCTCCTTAACCCATGTATGGATTCTTTTGATACTTGCACTGTAGTTAGATATTGGTCTAAGGTTTAACAGGGTACCACCCCCACCCCACTCCGTGACCTTGATGTCAAGGTCATGGACTGAGAAAATTGGTATTTTTTTTGACTGGATGTTTTGGTTAAAGTTTTATAAAGCCCAATATCTCCTTAACCCATGGATGGATTCCTTTGATACTTGCACTAAAGTTAGATATTGGTCTAAAGTTTTCGAAGGTACTACCCCCACCCCCCTCTGTGACCTTGATGTCAAGGTCATGGACTTAGAATATTGTCTTTTTATTGATTGGATGTTTTGGTTAAAGTTTTTTAAAGACACATATCTCCTGAACCCATAGATGAATTCTTTTTATATTTGCACTGTAGTTAGATCTACAGAGTACTACCCCAACCCCGCTCAGTGATCTTGATGTCAAGGTCAGGGACTTGGGAAATTTTGTCTTTTTTAAAGTTTTGTAATTGCATACTGATTCATAATGCTTTGCAGAGATTTAGTTTATACTTGAACTGATGTTAGACTCTTTTTTGAGTTTTTACAAAACACCTTATACTTACCCCACTGGATGACCTTGAAGTCAAGGTCATCGACTTAGAATTTTGTCTTAAAGATTTTGGTTAAAGTTTTATATTTATGAAGACATAATTTCACAGTGCCAGGATGATGGACTCAGTTGATACTAATACTTGGACTGATGTTAGATAATGAATGGTTCAGGGTTTTGATACATCCTAGTACCCCCCCAACCCCCCCCCCCCCCCCCCCCCCCTCCCCCCTTGGTTAAAGTTTTATATTTATGAAGACATAATTTCACAGTGCCACGATGATGGACTCAGTTGATACTAATACTTGGACTGATGTTAGATAATGGTTCAGGGTTTTGATACATCCTAGTAGCCCCCCCCCCCCAACCCCCCCCCCCTCCCCCCTACCCGTCAGTTTTTTTACCTCAAGCTCATGGACTTTGAAATTTCATTTCATTTTCTTTTTTATTTTAATTTTATTTTTAAGACTTATTTCTGAGATAGCTTTTGTTTATAAATGTGTTTTCATTATGGACATGCTTGCCTGAAGTTTTATGCATAGCAGTCCACAAAGCCCCCCCCCCCCTCCCCCCTCCCCCTACCTGTCAGTTTTTTTACCTCAAGCTTGTGGACTTTGAAATTTCATTTCATTTTTTTTATTTTAATTTTATTTTAAGACTTATTTCTGAGATAGCTTTTGTTTATAAATATGTTTTCATTATGGACATGCTTGCCTGAAGTTTTATGCATAGCAGTCCACCATAGCGGCTGTGTGATGGGCAAGCACCAATTCAGGCGAGCTATGCTGTCAGGCGACAGCTCTTGTTTTTGTCTTGCCTTCGACATTAGTGTTGGCGGCATAACATTTGCGTCAAGTTCTTTGGTTTAGTTCTGTTGTGAGAGTGAGCTGACAGGTGATACACTGCCTACCACTGAATTCTTTGATTGTTAAAGCAGCATTAAAATATTAATCCTCCCTGGCTCCTGGCTCATTTAACAGTGTCCTTTATAATATGTGATGTTAAATTTTCTTAACACTCTTTTCAGGTTGAGAAATCAAGACATGTGCTACTTTTACGTGAAAAATTAGTTGAACAGAATAAAACACAAGAACTCAGTAAAATGGACAAAGAAATAACAAATATGTCAATGAAAGCTCAGAAAGAACAAGCCATGGTTCAACAATTAAAAGCCAAACTTGACGAGTCAGTGACTGAAAAAGAGGATGATACGTCGGAAAAAAATAAATTTGCATTGAAAAGAGACAATAGTTATTTTAACTTCCAAACAAATGGAGACAGAGAGAAGGAGCTTGCGGCAAAATGTTTGCGGCTGATTTTACAAGGTCGTCTGCCTCCAAGCCCATCAGGTTTGAAGGTCAGTAACTATGGAAACAAATTTAATTGGAGATATCTTTGGTAAGGCAGGGCTGTGGAAATACCAAAATTTTCTACTTGTCCATGGACAAGTATATAGACAAAATTAACTTGTCCAGTGAAATATTTACTTGCCCATGAAAAAGGTACACATGAAATAAGGAAATGATAATAGATAATGAATAGAGGAAGAGTTGAACTTGATGAAATTTTTGGCTGTCACAAAGTTTCGAATTAAAACATATGTTGTGGGCACCTGTTAGAATTGCCTCATTGAGGCAATTCTAACAGGAACCTACAACATATGTTTCCATGAGAAAATATGAAAAATATCTCAAAATTGTCCTGAAATACTTCAACTGATGACATTTTGAATAGTTGTCCCAGGGCAAGTAAACTGAAATTTCACACTTGTCCAGAGTGAAATGGAACAAGTAGGACAAGTCGGGCATAGTATTTCCACAGCCCTGGGTAAGGGAAGTTTTTCTTTTGCATTAGAGGAAAATTGAATAGCTTACCTTATCAAAGTATTAAGGTCTGTGGGTATACCTCTACATTTTTTCCCCTCTATTTTTACAAAGGGGAACAACTTTTGTGACTTTCTGTATGCTTCCCTGGGTGACTTAAAGATATGCTTTTCTAAAAGAGAAAAATTATTTATCTTTTCTTTAAATATGGAATATGTGAATTACTCAGACAAGTTACTTTATGAAACTCATGTTCTGTCTGCCATATTGACTGGATATACATGTAACTTAATGAAACAGACATGCCTTACTTATCAAGTATCACTGAATTATTTCAGAATTTTTAAAGTTTCTGAGATTTGCATCACACAGTTTTGCTGGCAAATTTACATTACACCTGTGGGATACACATGCACCTTCTCAAAACCCTAAATTTCTTAAATAAGTTGTGTCACTTTATTAGAAAGGAAAGTCTTTTTGCATGAGTCATACTGGTATTTCTGGTTGCTATTGAAGCCAGACTCCGGGCTTGAGGAATTTACTCATGTGTTAGTAATTCACAAATACCATGTGTAGAAAAACTGATGTTATATTCGAAATTTAGTGAATATTCCTTGATCTTGAGGGGTTGCAGTGTGGACAAAGATGCTGTGAAACTGTCAGCATTGGGGCATCCTACATGACGAGGTTGAGCAAGCACTGGCTATGCTGGCAGTTGATGCAGGATTCTGGTCTATCCTGCCTTCTTTTTCTGTTCCTATGGGAGACTGCTAAATATAGACTGAAATACTGTCTCAAAGGTCTGTAAAACTGTAAACAACCAACCAACTTTGAAGTCTTATTTTGTGAAAATACATATTACAGAAAATTTCCCAACCCATACTGTGTTGTATTTTATTCCCATATATGACAGGCCTCTTCAAAATGAACCAAAAAGTAGTTATTTTATCCCTTCCAAAACAATCCCAAAAATTTAGATCTGTCTTATAAGACAGATCTAGATTTTTGGGATTGTTTTCAAGAAGGGTAAAAATCTTGGCTTGTAATGGCATGAACGCAGTATTGAGAATGTCTTTTCTTTCAGACACCCATGACAGAATCATTGATAAGTTCTGTGTCTACATCATCAGAAAGTGATGCTGGTGTTAGTGGAGAATCTAGTATGGTGTCCTCGTCAGCCTCTGAAATGTTCAAGTAAGTATCAGTGTTAGTCTATGAGGGGAGTTATTTGTAGACTATTTTGACCATGATGGCTTGTGTTTCAAAATTTTGCTGTTAAACTGAATTTGCTGTTATAAAAATTAATATTCTGAACAGATAAGTTATTCTGTGCATATCAAAATGACATTATAAAGAATTTTTCTGTTGTAATGAATGCCATTATGCCATTTGATTGCCATTTTATTTCCACTTAATAACATAAAAAACCAGTTGGAATACCCTCAAGATGGTATAAAGGTATTCAAATCATGGAGCAAGGGAAAATAATTGCAAACAGCAAACTTGAACACTGCAGTGAAACATCTAGGGGCTATAACTCAGTCATCATCAAAGTTAGAGTTGTTCTTTTCTGTGACATATTATCCTGGGCTGGTCTACACAGCTGTGATGTTTCAAAAAATAGTCAAAAGAGTATTAAAGGTATGGAGCAAACATGGAACTCCAAAATGCGGACATGAAATGTGTATAAAACCTCATAGGGAAATAACTAATAAACTGTGAAACCATTGGCTGCCAATATTTAATGATATATATCCTCGTGACCTGTCTTACTTAATTGTGAAATCAGTGATTGAACATATCTGAAGCTATGAGATAATAAATTTTTAAGCTGTTAATCTACCTCCTCTATGTTTTTCAGATCAGCCTCCCAGGATCAACTCCAACCCTCAAAGTCTTCTGACAACCTTTCCGCAGATTCCTCCACCGACGGCAGTGGTCCCGACAGAAAAATGACACTGCCAATAAAGAGTATACGACCTGATCTGGATAAGTTTATTTTCGCGCCAGATGTGGAGGAAGTCAGAGTTAGCCCCGTTGTGGCTCGGAAAGGCTGGTTGAATTTCTTAGATGAGAAGTCAAATGGTTGGGTCCGAAAATGGGTGGTAGGTATTATTTGCTTTCTGTCTTGTCAGTTGATTTGTGTCACTCATGCAAGATTAAATCTCACTTAAATTAAGCTTTTCTTTGAGCTGATTTATAGCTCACATAGCTTTTCTTTGAGCTGATTTAGAGCTCACATAGCTTTTCTTTGAGCTGATTTAGAGCTCACATAGCTTTTCTTTGAGCTGATTTATAGCTCACATAGCTTTTCTTTGAGCTGATTTAGAGCTCACATAGCTTTTCTTTGAGCTGATTTAGAGCTCACATAGCTTTTCTTTGAGCTGATTTATAGCTCACATAGCTTTTCTTTGAGCTGATTTAGAGCTCAATTTTTTTTTTCAATATGCAGCTTCACATCTGAAAATTGTATAATTTGCAGGCCAATAAAACAGCATTTTCATCTCAACAAAGGTCAATAATTGTAAATTATCTTCTTTTTTTTCTAGGTTGTCCGTAGGCCATATGTATATATCTACAACAGTGATAAGGATCCAATGGAACGAGGGGTGATCAATCTTGCCACAGCCCAAATTGAATACAGTGAGGACCAACAATCTCTGCTGAAGGTTTGTGAAGTTAAGAAACTGGGCCCAGTTGTCAAAAACTAATGTCATCACCAGTTAATGAGCTGTTATATTTTCAAACATACTGGACAGAACCTCATTGCTTTGTTTTTGCTGAGAAAAAGTGAAAGCTGTAACATTTTCTTCAGCTGAAAATAGTAGCCTGTTGCATTTTATACACCAAAAACTTAAGGAATCCTTGACTAACTACTTCATTAAGCCAACAATGCTTTGGACAGGTGGGCCCTGAATGGGAGTATGAAATATTTGGCCAACAAAATTACCTTTTTTTCTGGGATATAGATTTTTCATTATAAAGGTGCCTCATGCCGCAGATGCAAATTGCATGAAGAAAATAGTTTATATGTTCTACAACTCTTTACAATGTTACAAAATTTAAGTGTATGTGCAAGACATAGTTTTGATAGATTAAACAGATGTGTGCTACTTTAATGTTTGTGACTGGCCCCTGTTCATCAGGGCCCACAAAATATATTGGCTGCCTGGTACTTCTGCGGGACAGCTGCTAGAAGCTGAAACTGAACAAGTGTCATTTATCACAGGTCGAGTTAAAGGCTTCCAAATTTGGCGGCAGTTCCTTGACATTTTTGTAATATTGTTTACTTGGAAATTAAATCATTCCTTGCTCACTCATTTACTCCAGCTTTTAAGATCAAAATTGGTGTCTAAGCCATTGCCAGTGGTTGCTAAAATATGTTATGGTATATATGTATATAAATGCAGTTTTAGAAAGAGAAGTACCACCGAGGTCCATGAAATTCATGTACCACTCTCTGATAACAAAGTGTATGTAATTCAGGGAGATTATATATTCCAAACCTGAAAGCAAATGAGCCCTGACACAACAAAACCAACAAAGTGGCATGTGCACCTAGCTTAGACTCAGACCAGCCTGGGCATCTTCCCAGCCTGATCAGAGTCATTGCTTGGGTTTGAAAGGTAGCTAAGGGTCTAAGCTACCTCCATGCCAACAGCGAAGACTCTGATTAGACTTGGCAGATGCCGCTCAAATGTATTCCAAATGGGATTTCTTTCAAATACACTTTTGTAAATTTTCAGGCTAGAAACACATTCTCCGTACTCACAAGGTTCCGAGGATTCCTGCTTCAGACACCAGATGACAAAGAATTCCATGACTGGCTGTATGCCATTAATCCACTGCTCGCTGGACAAATTAGGTAAATTGTAAAAGTTAAAGCCATTTCTTTTCACCTACAAGAATGAATGGATGGATGGACAACTTGCAATTTTATGCCCTTTTTAACAGTATTTTAGTCATATTGCATATCATGACTATGGGAGGGTGATAATGAAAGGCTGTGTGCAAAGGAACCCCATATATAGTTAGAAAGATTTCCACCACCAGCTGGTCTTGAACCCTGGACAGCTAGATACCTCTAAGAATGAAAGAATGAAAGGCTCTCAGTAATTACAGTTATAGTGAAGACTTCTTCCTAACTTTAATACAAAGCATATAGTATCTTGTTATTACTGAATACAAAAAAAATTATTTTAAAGCTGTTTGTCTTGACTTCAGTTTGGCAACTTTACATTAGGCAAATGTGACAACATTTAGTGGAAGTCTGGTGTTTATAAATTTAGTTGTTCTGATGTAGTGAATACACCTTTCTGAGCCACACCCAGAATGTCACTCAAAAGTCACCTGATAGTATATATGTATAACTCACCAATTCAACAAATTAGCATGTGAAATAGTCGCACAAACAAAATCGCACATGTTGAATACCCCACAATAAGTTACAGTTAATGAAGAGAAGCATACCTCTTTGATATAGATGTTGGTTTGGAAAGGTGAACTGCATGCATGCCAAGGTGCATGTAAAACAAATTACAAAGTAATATACACTTTTTGTCATTCTATATTTGTTAATCTGTTTGTTCATTTGTTTGTCAACTTTTACGTCAAAATTTTTGCATGAAACCTTTTCCTGATTGCTGAAATTTAGGTGATGGCACTGGTGGGGGTATATATAAGACCCTGCTCACTTGTTCTAGTTTTAAAATAAACTGTTTTCTTTTAAAATTTGCAGGTCAAAGTTAGCTAGAAGAAAACAAGTTCCTATATAACTTATTACTGCCAACCAATTAGTGTTTCATCTGTGAAGAGTTTCTCAAAGGGAGTGAATTTTTAAAGGGAGATAATGCCAGTCCATTTCTAGTCAGTTGAAGATGGAAGTAGTTATTATTTATTATAAATGTTAACTTCTGTTGTTGCTAAATTGAAAAATGTGATCATGAGTAAATGGAAACTTAATTCTGATTGGATGTAGCCATTTCTCATTTTGTTGTGATATTCATTTCATATAGTTTAGTGATTCAGATTTTAGCTTTTAACACTCATTACCAGTATAATATGAAACTAAGGCTTTGCCTAGATGCAAACCTCACTTTGTTATCTACACTACTGTTGTCATGATAGCTGATGGGTTGATAGAGCTGAAGAAACAGGCTATATGGCAAATCTTAAGAAACTCTCACAACCACCGATAACTTCTGCTTAAGGTCATTGATGGTGCTTGATTGGTGTTCCAGCCAGCTGAAGACTGTGGATGTGTCTAGATGATCAAGGTGATGGCCATCAATTTAAGATGACAATGTGGTTGTTAGTATGTGCAAAACACATAGGATGTGACAAGCAAAATGGGGGCTTAATGTAAATGGGAACAGCAAAGGCGCAGGTATGCAGATTGTGTATGTGCCTAGTCTAATGAGAGATTTTGTTGTTTGAGTACACCATACATGTATTTATATCCTGCAGAATCTACAGGTACAAAATTAAGGCTGTAGCTAGAGTGCATGGATTCATGGCCTGATTTGAGGTACTGCTGTACATAGGTACGTTAAACTACCTTTTTACATGATGCCCCTATAATGATCTGTGTAAAAGTTGTCATACTGGCTCCTCTCTGTGGCTTCTTTGGTGCCTTAGTGGGGCATTGCTATGAAGCTGGCATTCAAGCTGACATACTTAGCTGCCTTTAAAATCAGTTTCATGGCCATTGTCGAGAGGCCATATTCCACAAGGTCATAAAAATTTACTTTTCTGGTTGCTAAAACAAGTGCTTATGTCCAGAAATTCTGGAGCCATATCTCCAGACAGAAGGGCTGTAATGGCATGTTTTCCAAATCCTTTGTTTTTGAAAAAAAAAAATCAAAACCAATAGGAAAAACAAAAATGTTATATTACAAACATTATTGAAACACCAAAGATTAAAGAAGTGTGATATTTTTTTCAGGCCAAGGATATTATATGATATTCAGATTTTTTTTCCCCCACAACTTGGGCATAAAAATGTAAAGGCCACAGAGGATGGTTAAGTACTTCAGTTTATGGTCTTTTCAGAGTGAAAGACCAAGTTTCTTGTCTTTCCAGTTCTTGTAACAATGAAAAAACTAAATACCATTTCATTTTGATTTATATCATAGCTTGTACACCTTTTGAAAGTCATAAACATGTAGCTGCAGATTATCGTGCTTCAGTAGTACATAATAAATGCATATGGACTTAACAGACATGGTAGATATGTTGACCGATTATGAATGCCATTAAACCAGTAATATACATATATGTACATACTTAATCAGGGCTTTGGCAAAGCCAGATGTTTTGGGATGAAACTGATGTTTTCTTATTGTTGACAAAAACAACATGGGAAATGATACATTTTTAGGGAAGGATAGATCTTAAACTAAATGGGTACACTTGCAAGGGAAACAGATCTGTCAGTTTTGTTTTTACCTGCTTCTAAATGGAGGACAGCTCTTATCCCATTTTGAAAAGGCTTCATGGCCTAGAAAAGCAGATAGCAGGACGTTACAAAAGTGTCATAGAGGTTTATACATGCTCCATAAAGAAATTGCCTCTTTTGAGGTACATATAGTTTCAAGAGATCCCACAACAGGTTAAACAGAAGCAACAAAGAAGATATTCTTTTCCATCCTGGAATTTTGGTTTAGCTGAAGCTAAGTAGTGCAATAAAACATCATATAAAAAGTACACTTACAATGGATAATAAACATCACAGGAAATGCTGCTTTATCCAGTTTCAGGTCCAACAGTTTGTAGCTTTTGAAGCATTCTTTCTTGTACATGTATGTCCCTCAAGGCTTTTCATAATTTTGACAGTGCTGGATTTTTGTCTCATCGGCTAACGTCAGAGGTGACATAGATACTACTTTCTGGTGTCAGCGGTGTCTGTGCGATGGTTAATTTATTGGTTGATACTGCCCTTAAGCCTAAGGTGGCATGTCCTGTGATAGTCTGGAATATATGGTTACTAACATGTATTTCATTTTGAACTTGGAGAAATGTGATTACTCATGAATTTGTGATCATTAAAAATACCATTCCATGTGCTGTATACAGTCACTGTTTCAAAAGTATTCCACCAGACTGACAAGTAAGAGGGGCAGGATAGGTGTATGAAAATATTTGAGCTGTGACATGAGAAAACCAACAACGTGGTTGTGCGCCCAGCACAGACTCAGATCAGCCTGGGCATCCGCCCAGTCCGATCAGACTCTTCGCTAAGTGCATAAAGGGTAGCTAAGGGTCTAAGCTACCTCCATGCGGACAGTGAAGACTGATCAAACTGGGCGGGTGCCCAGGCTGATCAGTCTGCACTGGGTGCACAACCACATTGTTGGTTTTCTCGTGTCGCAGCTCATTTCTTCACTGATTACTTAATAAGATGGGACTTTGCTGAATGAATATGGATAATTTGAATAACCTTATGGTGAATCCCCCCCCCCCCCCCCCCCCCCCCCCCCATTTTAACGGGGGCAAACTGTTAAAAGAGTTTCTTCCCTTTAAGAATAGACCACTTTTCGAAAATTTTTATCAAACGTTTATGTACCGTATAAAGTTTAGGGCTTCTGTTTATAAGGAGAAAGTATTGGTTTGTAACCATGAAAGGCAGCCATTTTGCTGTACTGTGGAATAGTTTTGCTCAGAGACTGTATTATTTAAGCTTGCCAAACTTACATGTAAATGTAGTCCCATCAGAAAATGTGCAATCATTGCTTACTCTCAGAACTGTTAGTGTAACCTCAAAATGTATTACATGCATTTATCTGTTGTATGCAGAATAAATGGACACAAATACTGGTAGATGAAAGGTTGAGGAAGAACACATCATTGAAAATGTATGTACATTCATTAAATTGTTTTAGGACAACTTACTACTGGTGAAAATTTTATGAAAATGGATTGTTTAGGTGGATTAGTGGTTTTCACTTTAAAAATGACCATTTAAAGGGATGGTTTTACAAGATAATGATGAGAAAAATTACCATTTAATGGTCATTTTCTCATTTCTTTTGTGAAATCCTAGATATTGGAAGCAAGCGCTTGGCCATGTTACATTCAAAGAGCTGTTATGATAAGTGTGAGCTATATGTAAAATATGATGGCCAAGCTGTTTGACCTATAGAGAGTATTCTTCTATATAAATTAAGGCATTAGGTGCCACGGGTAATTTGAAGTACTATGAATTTGTTTTAAAAAGATTTTCTTGTTGACTATATTAAGGTGTACAGGTATACTATCATGGGAAACAACTCTACCATGGTCTTGTTTTTCTCCCTTTTCAATTGGGATCTGCTCTTAAACGAAAGAATTTGCTCCCCTTGGAGCAAATTCTCTCCTTTAAGAGTAGATCCCTCATTGTCCAGGGAAGCAAACAGGAAGTCACAAGAGTTGTTTCCCATTGTAAATATGGTTGAAAATTAAACATGGCAGTGCATACATACACATTAAAGGCACAGAGAAATTTATGTCAGAGTCTTTGTGGACTAGTGTAGAAAAAATAGGAATTTGTGATATAATGCTGGGAGTGTGCTGAAGCATTTCTGTGAAACTGTCTTTAAGAATTTCCACATCAATCATTCCATGAACCAACTAGAAAATTGTGTCTGTAAGACACTAATGATGCCCCCGTGCAGCGCCTGTCACAGGACATGTGTACATCCCTAAAGGACCTTTCAAGCACAAATGCTATTTATAAAGAATCCACTGAAAACATTTCACAAACTTTATACCCTACAGAGCAAAATGCAGCCCAAAATGACTAAGTTAAAAAGGCCATAATTCCTTCAGAATTATTTTTTTCCTATCATAACCAACATGCACATCTTCACTGTGTCCACAACAAGTCTCTAATGTCAGAAAAAAAGCCAATGAAAATTGTGGGAGGAGTTGATAACACAAAGTACTTACCCTACAATGCAAACATATGCCTAAAATGACTAAGTTCAAAAGGCTATAATTCTGTCAAAATTAATTCTAGCTCCAACAAAAACCCACATGCACATCTCCAATATGTCCATAGTGTGTATGCAAAGTTTGGAAAAGATCGATTGAAAACTAAGGGAGAAGTTGATTACACAAACTCCTCACCCTACAAATGTAAAAATTTGCCTAAAATGACTAAGTTCAAAAGGCCGTAATTCTGTCAAAAGCAATTCTAGTTCCAACAAAAACCCACATGCACATCTTCAATATGTCCACAACATGTATGCAAAGTTTGAAAAAGATCGATTGAAAACTGAGGGAGGAGTTGATTACACAAACTACATACCCTACAATGCAAAAATTTGCCTAAAATGACTAAGTTCAAAAGGCCGTAATTCTGTCAAAATTAATTCTAGCTCCAACAAAAACCCACATGCACATCTTCAATATGTCAACAACATGTATGCGAAGTTTGAAAAAGATCCACTGAAAACTGTGGGAGGAGTTGATTACACAAACTCTATACCGTAAAGTGTGACGAACGGACGGACAGACTGACGGACGGACAGACAGGAGCAAATCTTAATGCCCCCTGACTATCGTCACGGGGGCATAAAAAAAATAAGTGCAGATTTCCTAGAAAACCTCCAGATTGACTCAAAGAATTTGAGCAGATCCTTTTGTTAGCTCGCCTGAACGAAAGTTCAGGAAAAGCTTTTGTTGTCACCCTGGCGTCGGCGTCAGCGTCCGCATCCGCGTCAGCGTCGGCGTCCGGATTGGATGTTTTGGTTAAAGTTTTTTAAAGACCTATATCTCCTTAACCCATGAATGGATTCTTTTGATACTTGCACTGTAGTTAGATATTGGTCCAAAGTTTAACAGGGTACCACCCCCACCCCACTCCTTGACCTTGATGTCAAGGTCATGGACTTAGAAAATTGGGATTTTTTTTGGACTGGATGTTTTGGTTAAAGTTTTATCAAGAACAATATCTCCCTAACCCATGGATGGATTTCTTTGATACTTGCACTGTAGTTAGATATTAGTCCAACGTTTTCCAAGGTACTACCCCCACCCCCCTCAGTGACATTGATGTCAAGGTCATGGACTTAGATAATTGTCTTTATATTGAAAGGATGTTTTGGTTAATGTTTTTTAAAGACACATATCTCCTGAACTCATAGATGATTTTTTTTTATATTTGCACTGTAGTTAGATATTAGTCCAAAGTTTTACAGAATATTTCCCCAACCCCCCTCAGTGACCTTGATGTCAAGGTCAGGGACTTAGGAAATTTGGGCTTTATTAAAGTTTTCTAATTGCATACTGATTCATAATGCTTGGCAGAGATTTGGTTTACACTTGAACTGATGTTAGACACTTTTTGAGTTTTTACAAAACACTATATACTTACCCCACTGGATGATCTTGAAGTCAAGGTCATCGGCTTTGAATTTTGTCATAAAGATTTTGGTAAAAGTTTTATATTTATAAAGACATAATTTCACAGTGCCATGATGGACTCAGTTGATACTAATACTTGGACTGATGTTAGATAATGGTTCAAGGTTTTCATACATCCTAGCCCCTGCCCCCCCCCCCCCCCCCACCCCCCCACCCGAAGCTCATGGACTTTAAAATTTCATGTGGATTTTTATTTTACTTTAATTTTATTTTAAGAATTATTTCTGAGATAGCTTTTGTTTATAAATGTGTTGTCATTATGGACATGCTTGTCTGAAGATTTATGCGTAGCAGTTTACATCACCATAGCAACTGTGTGATGGGCAAGCACCTATTCAGGCGAGCTATGCTGTCAGGCAACAGCTCTTGTTAAAGGATGTTTTCAAAATAAAAATCTCACCTACAATGCAGATTCTTACCAGACAGCTCCTTAGGAGCAGTCTGATGTGAGTCTTGACATTTAAAGTGCCAAAAAATGAAAACAGTTGAATCTGCAAACAGAGTAGATTTAGACAAGGCGGTTCATAATGAGCCACTTCATCTGGTGCTACACTGTTTCCAGCTAGTCTTTGAATTCTCAATATGAATGAAATAATTTCTTGAAAGTTTGCCGACGTAAATTTTGTTGTCTGCTATTTTGGCACTTTTAGGGTTGAATTTCTGTCAAAATCTTATTAATCTAGCAAAGTTCATAGAAAAAAAGCATCTGATTCAAGGACCAATTTCATATTTAAGGAGTTGTTTGTAAATGTGTTCTATTATCGTCATATGGACTTTTAATATGTTATCCAAATGGTAAAATTGTTCATTCTTTGCCATTATGTGTTTGTGCTGTTGAATGTTAAATATGTGTGTTACCTTACTTTTAACCTTTGCATGAAATGAAGTATACCAACAGATTTTAATTTATCCTAATATCCCTGACCCATCCTGTTTTCTGACTTAAAAAGTCAGGCCTGTCTTTTGCAAGCTTTGAAGTATATTGAGATCAGAATAATTTGGATTGAAGCTTGCATTTCTGACACTTTATTCTGACCCACGGTGTGGTTTCCTTTTCACCCACACCAATACAAATGAATAATGCTCTTAGTTACGCTATTACCATCATTCAGATTCGTTTATCTTGTAGGGAGAAGACTGTCATTCTAATGTTGTTTATAACTTGTGTCTGATCCCATTGTTTATGTACAATAAAATTAGTATAATCTAATAGTTACGCTATGTATACATATACACATTATTAAAAGGTAACTAAGACTTTAAAATGGTTATGTGCTGATTACATATAATCATACATTGTAGTGTAATTAATAAGCTATACAATAGTTAATGTACATCCATGGATCTCAAATACATGTAGTCTTTAATAAACTCATGTTAGTTGAAATATTGGGTACAGATAATGATGTTCAAATTTCAGTACAATGTTCTTAAGTCTTAAAGCACCAAAAATAAAACAAAAATGAAAGCAAACAGCATAGATCCAGATGAGGTGGCTCACAATGAGCCACCTCATCTTGATCTACGCTGTTTGCCCTCTAGCTTGGACAAAACTACGTCAATTTTGAAGACATAAATTTTTTTTGGGGGGGGGGGGTTGCGCTTTAAGGTTTGAAACTTTTGATCAGTTTTACAGATCAGTATCTGTTACAATGTACAAATAAATTAAGTTGTCTGTTTTGAAGTTATAACTACAAGAATCTGGACATTTTAACGATATCAAACTGGGAAGTGCAATATTTCAATAGCGTAGGAATACCTTTGTTATAAAATAGTTAGCACATACAGTAAATGAGCCGCAACATGAGAAAACAAACAAAGGGGCATGTGCGCCCACTGCACCCTGGGCATGCACCCGGTCTGATCAGAGTCTTCGCTATGTGCTTTAATGGGTATCTAAGGGTCTAAGCTACTTCCATGCCAACAGCAAGGACTCTGTTTAGACTGGGTAGATTTGCAAACAGTTTAAACTCTGATCAGACTGCTCCTTCAGGAGCAGTCTGATCTGGGTCTGCACTGTTTGCTTTGAATGTTTGCACAAGACATTGGTGTTCAAACTTTTGAAAATTTACTGTATGTTTGTTATTTCAGTAAATCGATCCAGTCATTAAACTGTGTTCATGTACATAGAGCTGTTTCAGTGATTTGGAAATGTATAGTTCTGATAGTTTTTGGAAAATGTGTAGTATACAAAAGCTACTGGTTACTGTAGTTATGAAAAGAGTTCTCTGTCTCTAAAGTTCACTTTCGTGCATCAAAATGGTGAAAAAGGGGCATTGTAGATCCGGACGTGGTGGCTCATTATGAACCACTTCATTTGGGTTTTACACTACAGTCAACTCACGGTATCTCAAAGTCGAACTTCAGCCCTATCCACTGCTATCTCAAAGTAAATTTTCTGGTACCAGAAAATTTACTTTGAGATATCAGTAGTTTGAGATTACATGAGTTGAAATGTAAATAAAAAAAGGAAATATATTCTTTGATATAAGAAGATACTTTGAGGTATCAGTGTTTTAGATATCGGGAGTTGACTGTACCTTCGACTCTGATTTCTCTATATCATAGCTTGGATAGAACATTTCTGAAATTTTGCAAATGTTGGTCCTCTGCTTTTTGGGCACTTAAAGGGTTACTAACCCTGATTTTCAGTTTTTCAGCAGTGTAGGCCTGCTCAGTCTAAGCTTCTTTCATCAGTATTGTGATTTATTTTGCAAGCATAAAGATCTGGATACTTGCATGATGTAATGAAGCAAGCTTTGAACATCAGAATTCTTGCTAAATTGAGGATGAAAGAATTGAAGCTTGACACATATATGTTGAGTCTGTCAGAATTAAGGTGAATTGTCACACTCTCAGGGGAAGCAACTCTGCTATTTTCATTTTTGCTTCCCTTCTAAATGGGGGCCAACTCCTAAAGAAAAGAATTTGCTCCTCTAGGAGCAAATTCTATCCTTTATGAGTAGAACCCATTTTGATCAGCTCTTAAAAGAATTTACTCGTCTAGGAGCAAATTCTTTCCTTTAAGAGTAGATCCCATTTTGATCAGCTCTTAAAAGAATGTACTCGTCTAGGAGCAAATTCTTTCCTTTAAGAGTAGACCCCATTTTGATCAGCTCTTAAAAGAATTTACTCGTGTAGGAGCAAATTCTTTCCTTTAAGAGTAGACCCCATTTTGGAAGGGCTTTATCATAAAGGGAAGCAAACAAGAAGTCATAAAAGTTGTTCCCCCTTGTAAATTAGGCAGAAAAGCAGGGGGATGAACCATTACAATTTAAATTTCAGGCAGGAATTGAACCCATTATTGATTACACTCCAACCACTGTTTACCCAGCTAATGTTTGATATTAGGCTCATACAGTTCATTAAAGATTGATAATTTCTTGGATATAATTTTCAGATTTTATCAGTTTTCTCCACGTTTTAAGAACTGTAAATACATGTATTGAGCTCCTGAAACAATATTTTCCTGATTGGGTGGTGAATCAGTGAATATGAAACTAATGAGCTTGTCAGCATTTGAAAAAATGTAGGCTGTGGTGAATTTTCTAAAATTTCAAACTCTGTATCCCATATTGTATAGAGCTGGGTATCACCAGAAAAAACGTATCGCGATACTATCACAATACCAGACAGACGATATGATACTGTATGGTGATACTTCATCTATATAGATTTGCTTTATTACTGTAAACATCTAAAACTTCCAATATCCTATAACTGTTTGACAAAATAAATGGTAAAATGGCAAACAATGTAGACTCTGACTGGTCCTTGAAGAGCAGTCTGAAATGGTTGTATGCTGGTTGCTTACACAGTTTGATTACCAAATTGGGTGTTTGAATGTTTAGAAAAATTACCACAGTTTTACTGTTTCCACTGCCCTACGTTAACCTAATATGTGCTATAAGGAAATGTACTCTGTATTCCAAAGGTACCATATATTTTTCATTTAACACCCATGTTTTACAGAGTTAATGCTGTTTACAAGATCTGAGGATTTTATATGCTCTGATATTCAATTCCATCGGATGATTTGTTGTTAGCCTAGCAACTTAATTTCTGCACAGTCTGACCAAATTCTGGGCCCGAATTCTGGGCTTGAGGTTATAAAACTTTTTTCGTGCTCATCTCAGCTAGGCATAAAATTTTCTCAGCTGATGAATATGAAAATGCCAACATTCATCCTCAGCTGAACTGAGTGAGACAACAACTGTACTTGCCAGTAATTTGTTATTTATTAGCAGGTAAAATTTCATGCTCAGCGCATGAAAAATGTTTTATAACCTTGACGCCTGTTGTATTTGCATACCGTTAAAATTCTTAAAATTGGGACACCTAAAAAATTGCTGTAATTATTTCAGTTCAGTAACATGTCAAAAACATGCAGATTGAATGGCAAACACTGTAGGCCCTGATCAGACTGCTTCTTTAGGTTCTACACTGATTGCTCAGATCTATCTGTCCAAATACTTAGAATTTTTTACAGTATTTGAATACTTAGAATTTTTATGGTGGCGAACAGCAGAAACGTAGCCCTGAGTTTACCGTAATGACACTAAAGTCAGACAGACAGGCTTGAGCAAACATTGTAGACCCAAATCATACTGCTTCTAAAGGAGCAGTTTGATCAGGGTCTACAATGTGTGCCATTCACTAAGCATGATTTGGATGCATTTCTGTGTAAAATCTACTTTCTAAGAATTTTTTAACAATAATTGTCCAACTTTCATGTGTCCGAAATTTTAGGGTCATTATGGTACTAACATTTTTTTCCAAGCTTATAACTGTGTTCTCCAGGAGAATCATGGGAATGAATCCGTAGCATGCATCTTCTGTCGGTGTCCTTTCAGATTTGAAGAGAGCTGAGCTATGAGTTAGTAACAGTCAAGAACTGTATTCTGTAGCTATGAGTTACTAACATTCTAAACCTTCTGTATCATAGTCCAATTAGATTTAGAAATTACAATACAGTAACTGCATGGGTGTTAAATGGAAATGATATGGTTATAAACTGGTGAAAGGGGATTTGCTTAGCTGTGATATCTATTTATTTATTTGTATAATTTCTGTATCATTTCTTTGTATTATTTTGTTACAAGCTAGATATGTATAATTAATTTTTAAATACTTTTGTATGGCATGAAATATAATCATGATTGCACAAATACTGGTATTACATGACTGCTACACATTTGTGCCAGAAGTGAAGGTCTAAGCGGCAAAATCTCAAAGATTTGCATGATTTAAGAGTGGCTATTCAAGGAGCTGAAATATCAAGTTGTAACAAACATGTCTGTCCTGGGCAACCAGTGTATACCCAGATCTAACTGCTCCTGTAGGAGCAGTCTGATCAGGGTCTAAACTGTTTGTAATTCCACCAAGTTTATGCAGGGAAAAACATTCTGTGGTGAATAAGGTGAACAAAATTCAAAGACAATTCCTTTTGTTTTTTTCTATGCTGATTTTAGAATAAAACAGCTAGTGACAAGTTCTTGTTCTGTTTGTCTGAAGCACACTATGATGGATGAATTCAGAACAAAAGATACAAGGAATCTGTAGAATTTTGCCATTTTGGCATTCACTTTTGACACACAGCTGAGATAAAGGAGCAGAAATAATGAAATTTGACACAAATTTGTATCTTACCTTATTATCTCTTATTTTTATTGTTTTAATAATTTTAAGTATATTTTATCCAGGAAAAATACTTCGATTCTTAAACAAAATTGGAATACTCACACTATCTCTCTTTTTGAACTTGTTGAATTCATCCAAATTGCAGTGTTCGATGGGATCAAGGAAAACTTTGATTAAACAGCATAAGACGTTCATTTTAATGTTTGCGTGTCATAATGTCTACGACACCTTTCTTTCAGAAGCATGTTTACCAAAACTTGGTGTGTCATATGTTATTGGTTATTTTCACATGATGTCCAATAGGGAAATAGTAAGTTAAAGTATTTACATTTTTGTGTTAAGAAGCTGTTTCCTATCTTATAAGCATGCCAAGAAAATAATGTTAAAAAGAAAGCAAATGAATATTGATGTTATAAGTAATATCATTTTTATGGTCATATCTTGTAGCAAAAAAATATTGTAAACAGCATTTCCCGTAAATATTTGAATGTCTTAGACAACCCATCTGTAGTTGTTATGCGTCCAGGTCTGAAAATGGTTGATCATCTTCCAGGTTCAGATTTGGACGTATTGATTTGTTCCATCAAGGAGACATTTGACAAAACTTTCAGCAAACAGTGCAGACCCTGATCAGACTGCTCCTTGGGAGCAGTCTGATCTGGGTCTATACTGTTTGTCCAGATTTTTGTGTTTGAATATTTAGGGAAAATATGGTATGTCAGTGTTCATGAAAATGCTGATCATTCTTTCCTTCCATGTCAGAATTCAAACTTGTTTTATGAACATTTCTGCTTGAAACTGAAAGAAAAAAAAAGATGTCTGAATTTAAATCTGTTCTATGATCATTCCTGTATGAAACTGACAAAAAAAAGAAAGTTGCTTCACCATTTTATCTTGCTGCCTAGTAACTGTTGCTATGTAACTGTTGCTATGTTGTTGTGAACTACAGTTGGTGTTTATCATGTTACAGCAACACCATGCAAATAAAAAAATAATGTTTTCAAATGTTTTTTGTTTTGTTTTTTGTTGTCCCTCACTTGACTAGGAGCCCCGGTAGCTCAGTAGGTTCAGCTTTGGCCTACTGATCTTGAGGTTCTGGGTTCGAGACCTGCTTGAGGCGGGAATCTTTTCAATCGTGAACGGGGTTTCATTGCACTCAGCCTTTCATTATCACCCTAACATTGTCCTGACATGACTGAAATACTGTCGAAAAGGACTTAAAATCGCAAGTCATCCATCCATCACTTGAATAATATCAGCATTCTGTATTAGACAGAATCTGATGTCAAGGGACGAAACATAAAATGTCTGAGAATCATTCATGGCGGTTTGGTGTGGAATGTAAAATCCATTCATGATGCAATGTGGAACCATGGTGAAACCGTGGGTAGGATGAAGATATGTAAAAAGCAGTGGTAAAAATCAGGGAAGACTTTACTTGATATGCTAAATTCTAACATTAAGTTAACGTTTTCCCCATTGAGCCTAAAGGAAGCGGCGCCATGTGAAAATTAGTGATAAATCACGTTAGCGCTCAGCGTGCACATTTCGCACCTTGATGTCAGATGTAAACAATTTCTGGCGACGTCCGCCTCAAAAAAGTCCATTAGAAAATGTCGCAATATCCATGCAAGTTGATCATATGTAATGTTAAAATCGAAATAATTTTATTTTAATTTTTCCTTACCGGAAAAATTATCGCAGATTAACACGTGTTGTCAGGCAGAAAAGAATATTAATTGACTTCAGCCTGTGGCTGTCATGAATTAATATTTCGTGATCTGCCCTCCAACAACGTGTTAATCTGTGATAATTCATGAGTAAGGAACAATTATCTTTTAAGTATCCAGGGAAGACCTGAATAACTGCAGAAATAAGAAAATTTAAAGCATTATGTGAATGGGTATGGCGCTACGGACATTGCCATTTTTTGAAGGAGACCAACTTTTGAAACTCCCTGTTGGCTGCCATTAATGACAAATGGGTGTACTGCTCCCAAGTGACTCATTTCCGTAAAGAGCTGACTCCCACTGAATTGAGGAGGTTGTTGTTGTGTTGTTGCTTTATGTCCAGGGTAAACAGCCATGGTCTTGTCAGGACGATGAGTTCACCTTAGACCACACTGTTTCTGGGCAGGCTTAGACCTCCTAAGTGGTTAACCAGAACTAAGTGCACAAACTTTCGCCAGTAACTGACAACTGACCTTGAATCAGCAGAAGAAGAAACGAAAGTATGTGTCTGGAACGGGTATCAAACGGGGGACCCCTGGCTCTTGAGTCAGAGGCAATACTGACTGCTATGCTACCCAGCACATTGATGGTGTACCCATACACCATTATGCTATATTCACTAAACATTCAGACACCTCAATGATTTCTATAATATATGTTCCGACCTTCAAATTTTGCTAAACCTTTTAAGCTACAAAGCAACAAAATTTACATCTGCAAATCTGCAAAAAATGACTTGTCCAAGATGTTTAATATTGAAATTTTAAAGACTAGATGGCAAATAGCGTAGATCAGGATCGACGCTGTTTGCGAATTCTGCTGTTTTCGTCTCTGGCGCTCATAGTGTTAAAGGACATTTGAATGAAATTGTTGGAAAAATGCACTAATTGTGAGTGCAAGAAAGGTCTGTCTAGTTCAGGGATTGATGGGTAGTAGTTATACTACTAAGATGGATGGGTTTTTTTTCAGGGGAAGCAAGTCTGCCATTTGCAGTTTTGCCTCCAATCCTTTCTTTAAAGAGTGATCTCCAGTTTGTAAGGGACTGGACAATCCAGGGAAGCAATTAGAAAATCACCGTTGTTCCCATCTGTAAAAAGAATGCTGGAAATATGTGGAGGTATAGCCATGAATTTCAATTCATTAAATAAATGGATGAATTAGCAGTTTTTCATCCTTTCAATAGGGCCGTGTAGCGCAATGGGTAGGGCACCCGACTCTTAAGTCAGATGTCCTAGGATCGAAACCCGGCCTGGTCACATATTTTCGTTTCTCCTTCCGCTGGTTCAAGAAGGGTAGTTGTCAGTTACTGGCGATAAGATGTGCACTTAGTACTGGTTAACCGCTTAGGAGGTCTAAGCCTGCCCAGGAATAGTGTGGATAGGTTGTATGACCGTCCCAACATGACCATAGCTGTTTACCGAGGACGTTAAGCATCAAATCAATCAAAATCCTTTCAATAGTATTGCCATCATATCTGGACAATGGAAAGGTAATTACTTAGGTTCTGTGCAATGAAGTGCTGTTTTAGTTTTGACAGAGTCTAGCCTCCAGCAGGATTCGAACCAGGGGGCCCAAACATGTCTTCAGCTGCATGTACACATGTTGCCAGCTTCTCTTTTCTCAAAGATCATAATTCAGGTAAAAGTAAAGGAGAAACAAAATGATAACTACCAGTATACAAACTGAAGCATTCAAATCTTTATTTAAAATACAATCATAACATTACTCTAATTTTTCAAACATCACCAAAATTTCTGCAATGGGTTTCTCTTTCAAATTTAGACATACAATAAATGGATGGCAAACAGAGCAGACCCTGATCAGACAGCTTCTGAGCAATCTGATCTGTATCTGTGCTGCCTGATTAGACAAGCAGTATGGCTATTCTGGTATATATTGGGTTTATTTTTTCATAAGATGGCGGTTTTTCCCTTCCAAAACAATCCTCAAAATCTAAATCCATCCTATAGGATGGATCTAGATTTTTGGGATTGTTTAAGAAGAGACAATTTAACAGCCTAATTATACAAGACTGATTTACATATTTATGGTAATTGTGGCGAGAGAAAGTCACTTCTTATAGCTAAATAAATTTATTTGTGTATAACATGGAGGTTTTTCTTTCCAAAACAATCCTAAAATTCTAGATTCATCCTATAAGATGGATCTAGATTTTTGGGATTGTTTAGGAAAAGAGATAACAATCTAATAACCTAATTATACAATACTGATATACATATTTATGATACTTGTGGAGAGAGAAAGTCCCATCTTATAGCTAAATAAATTTATTTGTATATAACATGGAGGTTTTTCTCTCCAAAACAATCCTAAAAGTCTAGATTCATCCTATAACACACCGGGTAGGCGGCAATCAAAAAGGCTCTTTGCAATTCGATTAACACAGATCAAAAACAGCTTTTTCGATTGCAAAACAGCATTTTCGATTGCAAATTGTCGCCAATTTGCAATCGAAAACGCTGTTTCTAATGGATTTTGATTGGCGTTCGTCGATTGCATGAGCGTTTTCGATTGCCACCTACCCGGTGTGTATAAGATGGATCTAGATTTTTGGGATTGTTTAGGAAGAGAAAAAACAATTTAATAGCCTAACTATACAATACTGATATACATATTTACGGTACTTGTGGAGGGGAAAAAAGACCTGTCTTATAGCTAAATAAATTCATCTGAGTACAACATGGAGGTTTTTCCCTTCTAAAATAATCCTAACAAGTAGCCCAAAGGGCAACAATTGCTCACCTGAGAGACATTGTAAACCTATAGGGATATTTAAGATGCTCAAGGGCAGCTAACTCCACAGTCAGTGGTCCAATCAGGCTGAAAATCATCCAAAACATTATGTATGCCCTCATTTAATATATGCAAGTTTAAAAAGTATCTGATCAAGAGCACAATAGACAGAGCTGTCAAGGGCAGCTAACTTCGTGCGGTTGGCCTGATCTGGCGAAAATTTGAACTTGTTTAAGATATTATGCATTTCCTCATTACCTGCAAGTTTGAAAAGGATCGGATAAGTAGAAACCAAGAAAAAGTGGCGACATTGATTTTTTGGATGCTCAGGGCAGGTACTCCATAGTCAGTGGTGGGATCTAGCCGAAGTGCTAACTAATCCAAGCTTTTATGCATATCCTCATTACCTGCAAGTATGAAGAGGATCCGATGAAAAAAATGAAAATGTGATGACGTTGTTTTCTCCATTATAAGACTATGGGATTTTTTTCAAACGCTCAAGGGTAGCTAACTCCGTAGTCTGTGCTTGAATCCGGCCAAATTTCGAACTCATCCAAGCTCTTATGTATGTCATCATTACCTGCAAGTATGATAAGGATCTAATCAAAAACCTTGATTGCAGCACCCTGAAAGTCAAACTAGCTCGAGATATTGTCATGCCCTACATTTGTGTGAATTTATTTCAAAATCCGTTGAGAAATGTAGGTGCTAGAGCAATGACAAAGTTTTTCTAAAAATAGCCACAGTGACCTTGACCTTGGGCACAACACCCTGAAAGTCGAACTTGCTCGAGATATTGTCATACCCTACATTTGTGTGAAGCTATTTCAAAATCCATGGAGAAATGTAGGTGCTAGAGCCATGACAAAGTTTTTCTAAAATTAGCCACAGTGACCTTGACCTTGGGTGCAGCACCCTGAAAGTCGAACTTGCTTGAGATATTGTCATGCCCTACATTTGTGTGAAGTTATTTCAAAATCCGTTGAGAAATGTAGGCGCTAGAGCGATGACAAAGTTTTTCTAAAAATAGCCACAGTGACCTTGACCTTGGGCGCAGCTCCCTGAAAGTCAAACTTGCTCGAGATATTGTCATGCCCTACATTTGTGTGAAGTTATTTCAAAATCCGTTGAGAAATGTAGGCCTTAGAGCGATGACAAAGTTTTTCTAAAAATAGCCACAGTGACCTTGACCTTGGGCGCAGCACCCTGAAAGTCGAAATTGCTCGAGATATTGTCATGCCCTACATTTGTGTGAAGTTATTTCAAAATCCATTGAGAAATGTAGGCGCTAGAGCGATGACAAAGATTTTCTAAAAATAGCCAAAGTGACCTTGACCTTGGGTGCAGCACCCTGAAAGTCAAACTTGCTCGAGATATTGTCATGCCCTACATTTGTGTGAAGTTATTTTAAAATCCATTGAGAAATGTAGGTGTTAGAGCGCTGACAAAGTTTTTCTAAAATTAGCCACAGTGACCTTGACCTTGGGCGCAGCATCCTGAAAGTCGAACTTGCTCGAGATATTGTCAGGCCCTACATTTGTGTGAAGTTATTTTAAAATCCGTTGAGAAATGTAGGCAATAGAGCGATGACAAAGTTTTTCTTAACATATGTGATGACGTTGTTTTCTCCATTATAACACTATGGGATTTTTTTCAAAAGCTCAAGGGCAGCTAACTCCGTAGTCTGTGCTCGAATCCGGCCAAATTTCGAACTCATCCAAGCTCTTATGTATGTCATCATTACCTGCAAGTATGATAAGGATCTAAGCAAAAACAGTTGAGAAAACGTGATGACGCCATTTTCCCCATTATAACCCTATGGGATTTTTTTCAAACGCTCAAGGGCAGCTAACTCCGTAGTCTGTGCTCCAATCCGACCAAATTTCGAACTCATCCAAGCTCTTATGTATGTCACCATTACCTGCAAGTATGATAAGGATCTAATAAAAAACAGTCGAGAAAACGTGATGACGCCGTTTTCCCCATTATAACCCTAAGGGGGCTATCTGTTGCCATGGAAACCAGAGTTCTGAGCTGATCTGCACCAAAACCTAATGCAGCCTTTCCCCCACCCCAATGATGCTTCAGATAAAATTTGATTGCAATCGGGCCACTGGTTTCTGAGATATTTATGTTTGAAAGTGTTGACGCACCCACGGACCCACGGACGGACGACGGCTCGACTCCCATCCTATAAGCTCACCTCTGAGCCTTCGGCTCAGGTGAGCTAAAAATCTAGATCCATCTTATGGATCTAGATTTTTGGGATTGTTTAGGAAGAGAAAAAACAATCTAATTGCCTGATTAAACAAAACTGATTTACATATTTATGATACTTGTGGAGAGAGAAAGCCTGTCTTATAGCTGAATAAATATTGAGTGTCAGGATTTATAGATACCATATTAATCCCAATAAACGCCTCTGCTCTAATAAATGCCCCTTTCCTCTTTTCCGGAAATAATGTTATATCAACTTGCATTTTTTATATTAATTCCTGTTTGCTTCCCTGGATTTGGCAGCTCTTTAAAATGGGGTCTCTTCTTACTGGAAAGAATTTGCTCCTAGAGGAGCAAATTCTTTCCTCTAAGAGTTGACTCCTGCTAAGAAGTGGGGCAAAAATACTGCTGATTCCTCTGAAAGTATATCCATTCACTTTAATACTGTTTATTAGAAGCATTTAGGCAGTGCCTGTTTACTACATTTTAGGCTCTAAATATTGCCCCCTTTTCATAAAATGCAACTCCCCACAGTGCGCTTCATAGGATTAATACGGTATGTCACTTTAATCTTGTTTTCAAGCACAAAACATAAACATTAAAGAGTACATGTCATCCAACCACAGAGGCCTGACACACTTTATTTGAGGCAAAGCAGAAACTTGATAAAATACTGTATTTATTCTAAGACAGGATTTTTTTTCCTTCCAAAACAATCTCAAAAATCTAGATCTGTCTTGTAAGACAGATCTAGATGTTTGTGATTGTCCTGGCATAGAATATGCCTATTGCTCCTCATGTTGTTTACATATGTAAAACTGACAGTGACAAAGAATTTGAATTTGAATATGGAAAAAAACAAAAAAACAATTTTATAGCTGAAACAGACAGTAAATTAACAGTACAAATTTTAGAGTAAGTACAATTTAACAAATAATAACTAGCATTCAAGACATTTTAAGCAAAATAAGCTACATTCACATGAGCACAGACCTTAATGCAAGAAGAAATTTGCCAAACTTTTGCGTTTACATGGAACAATTTATTAGTCACAGAAAGATACCTATCTTTGTCAAATAAACTTTGGAATGAAATATATGCAACATTGTTCTTACGGACAAAGACTTCTCTTCAAAGTAACCTGGCCAAATAAACTATCTGGTGTGTGAATGGTCAAACATGCCACATATTCCTTTTTGTCAAATATACATAGTTCAAAATCAAACTGATTTGATTATGTCAAACTTTATAAGTTCACATGGACAAATTTTGCTTGTCAATTAAACTTCACCATACAATTTAGCAATGAAAATGTGAAATATTTTCATTCACAAGAACCCACTTTTTCAAAGAAACTTTGCCCATGTGAACAAAGCTTTACAGATGAAATATTATATGAGCCGCGACACGAGAAAACCAACAATGTGGTTGTACGCCCAGCGCAGACTCAGATCAACCTGGACATCCGCCCAGTCTGATCAGAGTCTTTGCTAAGCGCTTAAAGGGTAGCTGAGGGACTAAGCTACCTTCATGCGGAAAGCGAAGACTCTGATCAGACTGGGCGGATGCCCAGGCTGATCTGAGTCTGCGCTGGACGCACGACCACATTGTTGGTTTTCTCACGTCGCGGCTCATATAATGACTGGGTACATCTCCCTGTTTTTCACGCATTTTTACAAAGGGAAACAATTTTTTCTTACTTCCTGTTTGTTTCCCAGAATGATGAAAGCCTTGTCGGGCCGTGTAGAGCAGTCGGTAGGGCACTTGACTCATAAGTCAGTGGTCCTGGGTTCGATACCCAGTCTGGCCACATACTTTCATTTCTCCTTCCACTGATTCAAGAATGGCAGTTTCCGGTTACTGGTGAAAGTATGTGCACTTAGTACTGGTTAACCGTCTAGGAGGTCTAAGCCTGCCCAGGAATAGTGTGGTTAGGTTAACTGACCGTCCCGACATGACCGTAGCTGTTTACCCTGGACATAAATCAACAAATCAATCAAATCCAAATCAGTTTAGTTTAGTTTAAACATTTTTTATAGCAAAATAATCTTTACAGTACTTGGGTTGGACCACAAGTTCTTACAAGATTAATTACGGTCCACCAAAACAGAAGTCTAGTCTTAAAGAATTTGCTCCTAAGAGTTGATTCCTATTGGGAAAGGAAGCACAAATGAAAATAGCACAGTTGCTTCCCCTGGAAAAGTATCCATTCACCTTGAATACCGTACTAATCCTAATACCCCTGCTCTAATAAATGCCCCCTGCCTCTTTTCCGAAATTAATTTTATATTAACTTGCATGAATTCTTGTTTGCTGCTCTTTAATGGGGTCTACTCTTAAAGGAAAACATTTGCTCCTATAGGAAAGACTGATTGACTGATTTGTGGCTTAACGTCCACGGTAAACAGCGATGATCATGTCGCTACGGTCAGTCAACCTAACCACACTATTCCTGGGCAGGCTTAGACCTCCTAAGTGGTTAACCAGTACTAAGTGCACATACTTTTGCTAGTAACAGGAAAGAATTTGCTCCTCATATTCTTTCCTTTAAGAGTAGACCACTACTGAGGAGGGAGGCAAAAATAGCAGAGTTGCTTCCTCTGAAAGTATTACCTATATACTGCTTATCAGAGACATTTTGGCAGTGGCTGATTTGCTATATACACTTTACACATAAATAATGCCCCCCTTTCACAAAATGCAATGCCCCAAGGGGCATTTAATAGTATTAATATGGTATACAAACTGCCGATATAGCTTGGATGGATGAGCCATTTAATTTCAAATTTTGCAGACCTAAATTTCATACACTTTTTGTTTTGGCCCTTTAAGATTAAGTAATCACACAAACACAGCAGAAAAGTTGTCATAATACCTTATTTCTTCTAATAAGATGCCCTCTTTCTAATGAACAGCCACTTTATTTCATCAATTAATTCTTTTTTTTTGTTCTTGATACAGTGTTCTGAGATATAACAAGACCTGTCACAGGGCCAGGATAGCTCGCCTGACAGCGCCTTGCCAATCACATAAAAAACATTAACGTAAAACTTTAACATTTAAAGCTAATGCCGACGCCAACGCTGACGCCGACGCCGGGGGTAGTACAATAGCTCTTCCTGAACTTCGTTCAGGGGAGCTTAAAATGCAGTCAACTTCAACCCTTCTAAAGGTCAAGCTAATGCCTCATTTTCCCCTACATCCTATTGGCAAACTTTGGGTTTTAGTGGAACTGCTAAAATTCAATACTGAATTGCACATCTGTCGCACTAAATTTGGTGTGCTACACATATTTTCTAACCATTGGGTCGGTATCTTTTTGCTGGTGGATTTTTCGTACATTGTTCCCGAGCGCATCTTCAGCTCAGAATTAATACCCCATTTGTAACTGATAATTCGGTTTTCATGTCAGCAATGGAGTATTATTTAAAATGAAGTACCAACATACCAATATGTGAAATCGTGTCAGCGCCTTATTTTAAACCAGAGGACCATTGGTCCTGTAGCTCACCTGAGTCCATTTATTCTCAGCACGTAAATGTTGGCTTTAACCCAGAAGACCATAGGCTGTGAATTGCTGACCTGAGCATCATCAGATGCTACAAAGCTTATAACAATAGCTTAAGACAGTGAAAGATACAGTGTTCAAGAAGTCCAGGTCAGATGTTAATGACAGGCCTCTTGATCAAAACCAAACCAAGTTAAGCTTATCGTTACAGGTAAAACAACAACCTACTGTCCTCATTTCAAGGAAATTGATAGTATTTGAGTTGAGTTATATACTGACTCACATCTGCATTTCATTTCTAGAGTCAAAGACATTTAGTTTTTATTTGATATGGACAAAGCAGCCATCATGGTAATTCGATAAGGGACAACTGAATGTATGAATATATTTTTGTTGAGCTAAAAATATGATTAGCAATTTTTTTCATGAAGAATCCATTATTGAAATCTCAAAGCACCAACATACATAGTTCGTAAGATATGGCAAGTATAAAAAATGTATTTTAAGGACTGGACTGATGCATGGAAAACTCAAATCAATATGCCCCATCAATTTCTTTGAAGTAGGGGGCATACATACTGCATTTTAAATAATATATGGACCAAGTTGCAAGCTTTGGTCACAGTAAATGTTTTATATACCAAGGTAATATCTGATATTGATTAGCCATATTAAATGTTTTTACTAATGAGCCCTTTCAGTTACTTTTATGGTGTTCTTTATTTTGTATACACTGTGGCACACAGCTTCAAGGGTTTCGATAGTAAAAGGGTGGATGAGTAAGCAGTGTCTATTTTGAATATTTAGCATGTTATGGTACTTACCCATCTAGATTGCTTTGAAGTTATTTTCCCTGTGATCAATAATGGGCTGCTTATCTCCAGTGTGATCAATGATGGACAGTCATCGCATTGGTTTCACTCTGATACTGGCTGCTAGGCAAATGTCAATAATATGTCAAGCACTTGCACACAAAGCTTGCTTTAGTTATAATAGATCCAACGAGGCTGTTAACTTCTTTAATTTTCAAACGGATCAAAGTCAGATGAACTTAGCTCTGGTGAATAGGTAGACTTTTGAAGAACCCCAGTCCAAATCCCGCAGTAGTGACATCACAATATCTGCTTTATGACATTAGACATTCTCAAACAGTAAGTGGTTTGACAGACGCAAGAAAAGGTGTCTGCATTTCAGTTTTGACATCAATGTCGTTGAAAGAAATGTTCTGTAGTATTCTTCGTTTACATTTTGACCTTTCTGAACAGCACTGAGATAATATTCTTACAAAAACACACACATATCAGCAATGTCTTCACATATCCTTGTTTATATCAAAACGTTTCTGGTCATAGGAAGTTTGGGATGTGCTGATTGGGACTTAAATAGTGACTCGTAGCTATGTATCCAAGTTTCATCAATGGCCACAGCACAAAAGGAAAAAATTAAAAAAAAAAAAAAAAAAAAAAAAAAATAGAAAAAAAACTTGAAAAAATATATAATTTACTATATTCAATGGGTTTTTGAATAGTTTCTGTAAATTATTAAAGTTCATTTAAGAAACTTTCTGAAATAACTTCAAATATTATCCATAAATTTGTCATCCAGTATTACATTTTAAAACAGCATTTAAACTCTCAACTTCCATGGACCTTCCTTGCAAGCAGTGTGTATTTTTTCAACTCCAAATAAATAACAAACAAGCTTTTACTTTCTCCATCATGAGGATTTAGTACCAATATCTTTGACATTGGAAGCCACAGAAATATTGATCAATACATAAAATTTCCATTATATCTTCAAATTTTGAGCTCGTTATCTTTATAAAATATCATGGTTACATGCAGTAACAATATGCTTTATAACATCCTGTCACAGATATTAAGCTGCACCTCTTAAACATATAAAATGCTTCAACAACGCTTTTCAAGAATGTATCAATGAAACAATATATAAGTTTGTCATCTGTCCAATCAGATGACATGTCATGAAATAATCAGTAACTTTCCAGTAAACAGTGTGCATTTTTTTAAGAAACTTCCATGTAACTTCTTTTCAACTTTCTCAGTAACAACATTCTTGACAGTCTACGCAAAAGAAATGTTTAACTAATGGCTAAAATTTAATTTCATTCTTGAAGGTCTAGACTCATTATCTGTATAACATGGTAAAAAAAGTTGTATAACATCCAGAAACAAGCTATATCACATGCTGTTTAACCTGCTCTACCTTACATGTTGTACAACCTGCTCTTGCTCTACATAAAAAGTTTTACCTTTAAAACAGATGAAATACACCAACAATGCTTCTGATTTAAACTGCTACGTATCTAAGGCACAATAGATAAGTTTATGGTCAGTCCAATAAGCTTCAATAATGTCACAAAATGCTTGGCAATTTGCAAAAATCAGATCTAATACTGATCCAGAGTCAGAAGTAGAGTGTTTGATTTGTTGCACACAGCTGAACAGTGTTCCCATGAAATCAACAAACTGTGAATTGACAGAATCTATCTGAATATTGAAATCACCCAAAATGACTAACTTTGCATTGACATTTACTACTGGTTTCAAATGGCAACGAATGTCTTCTTTAAAATCAGTCTGGGAACTTTTGGGGTATTTGTACAACAGAACAGTTTGAAAATATCCTTTTGAAGGGCTTTGCAAGGCAGTCAGAATGAACTCACATGAATGGCAATGCATTTTTATGACTTTTTTGACTTCAAAATACTCTTTTATGTATACAGCAAGTCCATGGTGTGGCCTATTTAATGATTCAGTCTCTGTATCATCTAATCTAATAAGCCTAAATCTTTTTAATGCAAAATGAACATTTTCATCTCTTTTACATAACCCTGATTCTGCAAAACCAACAACATCTGCAGCCAACACATTTGGTTCAAATTCTATATCCTTAAAGTGCTTATGCAAAGACCTTGCATTGTTAAATGCAATTCTGATTTTGCCTGGATCAACTTTATATAATGGCACATAACAAAGTTTCAAAACTGCTTCAGTCTTCAATCTTTGCATCTCTTCAGTCACTTTTGCATCTAAAGCCATAGCACGCTCATTAAGATTCAAAATGTATAAATTTTCGAGCTTCTTTACTCTACTAAGTGCAACATAGTGAATATGTGCTACTTTTCTAACAGTTTTCTGAGTTAGATCAATCACTACTTTGTCTACTGTGGCACCCTGAGCTTTGTGAACAGTTTTCGCGGCAGCAGGTCTCAATGGAAATTGAGGTCTTTGATAGGTTTTGTACTTGTATATGAAAGTTCTTTCTGTATCAAACACTGGAGTCCATTCTCTCTGGATATTAACATTATAGAATCCTCTATTGAAGAACTTTTCTCGCGTTGACCTACCAATTCGAGGATCATCAAATAAAACCCAAATAATACTAGGACGATTTGTTCCTTCCATCTTGTACTCAATGAATTTTACAATCCCTGTAGCACCATTTGTTAAGCCATCTTCTACACTGACATTCACTGTCATAACATAAATCATTCCTACAGCTACTGTCAACAACTTCAACAAACTGCCTGTTTTTGAGAAATCATCTGGAAGTGAATTAATTAGCTCACTAGATCTTTTTGCAGAAATGTTTGCCAAAACAACGGTATCATGACAAGGTATAACAACTTTCTCTCCAGGCATCTGATTCAAAATTTTCTCATTATGATTATCCACACCTAAGTTTTCAGCAAACAAATGAAGGGCATCTTTTAGATAGTCATCACTATGACGGTCAACAACACGTGTTTGCAACTTGTTTTTGTCTTCTTCGGTCATTTCATTAAGTCTAAGTCGATTCAGTAACTGGGCAAACTCATGATCCTCTTTTTGTCTCATTATATCTACTAATTCATACATTTTGAACAGTTCCTTCCATAAGTTAGGTGCAAGCGAAGAAGCTTCCTTTTCCAAATCATGAAATATCATTGAATCACCTACTGGTTTCAGCTGGTAAAAATCACCTACAGCAATTATGCTTAAACCACCAAAAATTCTTTTTGTTCCAGTCAGCTGCTGCAGTCGTGTGTCAATAAAACTGAGTAACTGTGTGCCAACCATAGATATCTCATCAATAATAACAACCTCTAGATGTCTGTACTTTATTCTAAATGTATTCAACTCATCAGCTGATAAAAGGCTTGTACCCTGATATATTTTTTTGTGGAACGCAGAGCAAATGGTTTGACCACCTATGTTGAAAGCAGCAAAGCCCATATAAGCACAGAGTAGAATTCTTATATCCTCTGGATTTTCTCCTTCCTTCAAATTCAAAGTTCTATACAGGCTTTGATAAAGTGCTTTTATGACTACAGATTTGCCAACACCTGCGCCCCCTGATAAGAAAGCATAAATTGGTTCATCTTTACATTTTATCCAATGCACTACATGGTTGAAAAATTCTCTTTGTCTTAAATTCAGACTCCTCAGAAGAGTTAAATATTCTTCTTCGGGTAACATAATGCCAGTTGTTTCTACAGGCGGTACTGAACATGTGGACTGCAGTTCTATACCAATATCATACTGTCTGTGCTCGACTACTCTATCTGGATTAAAGTATACAAAAGTTTCAGATTCATTTGCTCCTTCTTCTTCTGCCTCTCTATTTTCTTGTTCAGCATTTGGTGCAATCTGATCATATGCATTCTCCTCTTCTTCAATCATCTGTCTTGCAAGTTCAAGTTCTTCAGTGTGATGTTCATACTCGTTGCTTTTAGACTGCAGTGATTCTTTCATCAAGTTATAATGGTCCCGATAGGTGTCAAACGAACCTAACAGATCTTTTTCTTCATTTCGCCATGGCATGTAAAGCATTAACTGTTCCCTGAAGTAATTTTCTGGGTCCTTTTTCCTATTGTACCTTACAAACCGTATTATTCTAGGGACTTTTCTACTCTTATATCTTGTTCCATTTTTTGCTCTATATATCAAGTCTGAAGAAACTGTTTCATTTGGAACATTTCCTTCTTCACAGCTCCCCTCATTTTCATCACTTGAATCAGTTTCACTGCCACTATCATCATTTTTATCTTCCACTTTCTCTGATAGTTTGTTTTCTTTAGGATAAATAACATCAACTTTTGAGACATAATCTGCCAAGCAAAATTTCTGAAGCTGCTTAGGTCTTTTTGAATAACGCTGGATAATATTATCTGATTCTATGTTTGTAGACTCAGCAGGTAGCTCATCAAGAACAATTTTCGGTTTCAGCAGAAATACCCTTTCTTCAGGAGTTGATGTATTTATGAAAACAATGTCCCTTGTGCATTTTGTCAAAGGAATTTGCAGAGCAAGGTAAACTGCCCTTGAGCACTCACTTCCACAGAGTTTGAAAAAACATTTCCAATATGTCTGACTTGCTTTTTAAGATCTAAATTTCCTTTTCGAGCTTCTTTGGCTGCTGCATCAAGCTGTGCACTCATTCCTCTTTGAGATTTACTTATATAACCAACAATGTATGATGCACAACCGTATGGTTCAAGAACTATCTGAATATCAAGATTTGCCTTCCATGCAAGAAGAACTTGAACATTAAACAGATTGACTCTCATTTCATTTGGCTTCCTTTTTAGAAATACTTTTGGTGCATTCAGTGAGCTTCGTATGCATTTGATATAATCTTCAAAATCCATTTTGGCCACTTTCTCCAAAAATTCCTCAATTGTCATTTCTACATTGTCTTTATACTCATTCATGGCCTTTTGAAGCTCTGTGTATTTCTTTGTGTACTTTTCAACTTCATCATCAAGTGGATATAGCAAAAAAGTTCTTGGAAGAGGTGGTAATGGAAATCCAAATCTACATATTGGTTTTCCCTTCTTTCTGCAAGTTCTTGAGTGTTTATGTGTTTGTAAGTTAACAAGATTTGCAGTTTCCTCATTATCAGCATCACATGTAAGGTACTGATCGACAAACTGAACTATTTCCTCTTCTGAATTCTTTTCTAGCACTGGACCATTTTCTATCCAAACAAGCATGTGGATATGAGGAGAACCACGCTGTTGAAACTCAACTCTATAGAAAAAGTCTTTCAATTTTCCAATTGGCTGACAATCACTTTTAAGAACTGTTTTCAGGAATTCCTGTACACGATGATCAAACAACCTTGAGCATGTTACTGGATCCTTCTGAACAAGTTTTGTTTTCTCTTGCCATGTCAAATTCTCTATATCTTTCTCTGAATATTCAACACCATCATTTAGTTTTGCCAACACCCTCAAAAGATCTGCCCATCTAGTATCAGCTGCTGACAATGACATAAACCAAGTGGGCAAGGAGAGCTGCCTTATCATTGCAAAAATATCCTTTTTTCTTGCTTCAAGGTAAGCAGGTGAATTTCTGAGCTGACGAAATATGTAATAGCCTTCATCAAGTTTTACAAGCTTATCCAAATATACAGAATCTCTAGCTTCAGCTGCTGTAATTTTCTTGCCTTTACTTTTACATCTTCTTACAGCTAAATTCACTTTGTCACTGATTTGTTTCATCTGTAACTTTTTATGTTTAAAAAAGATGTTTGGAACTGACTGTGCTGCTCTCCTATCAATACTTCGTAATTCCCATTTAACAATATCACTATAATGAACAGAAACAGGTCTTTCATCTTTGCTTGGTGGCCTCTGGCCGCAAAATATTGTAGGAAAGCATAAATATTCTGCATCTTTATCCTGATATAAACTAAGTGGATGTTGTCCTTCTCCAGGTGCGAAGGTAAATACCTGATCATATTTGTTTGCAATATTTGCATCATCCACTAATGTATCTACATTTCCAACATTATCATTGGCATCTATTTCACTGTAATGATCAGAATCATAGCCATCAGTTTCTGTACTGTCTTTAGCAAATGTACCAATGTTCTTCACTTGCTCATGTACTGGATTCTCCAAGTTATTACTGTCCTTGGTTTGCTCTGTTGACATTTCCAAAAATTCTTTAACTGTGTCTTTTGCAGTTTCAGTAACTTCCTGAAACCAGCTGTCATTAACTGATAAACCTGCTTTTTTATATAATTCACTATTATTTACTAACCAGTGTAATGCAGTTAAAACTCTTACTGGTCTAACATTTTCTTTAAAATCAACTTTCTTATAAGACAATTTCTTTTTGAGCTGGATAGCAACTGTAAAGTTTTCATCCATGGGTCTTGGAAGACAGTTTACAGTGGGCTGAATATCAACTGGTACATTAATAACATTTCCTTTCAAGGAGTATTGGCCACCACGTGGCAATTCTCTTATTTGCATAAATGGAATACGAAGTGCTATTAACCTTTCTTCAAGCTGATGTAAATAAAGTTCTGGAGGCTTTTCTGGCCATTTCATTCCATTTGCTACAGATAATTTTGGAACTTTACCGTCTCTTAATGCGCTCAAACAAGTATGACAAACCCACTCTTCATCATTAACAGATTTAAAATTTGTGCAGAAAAGTCTTTTACTTTGTGCTGGGATGTGGGTATTCTTTAATATGGAAACACTTTTTCTAAACCATGTCTGATGGCAGGATGTACACACAAATAATGGTCCAACAGCAATACTTGAATGAAATTGTTTTATACATTCACTAAAAGTTGTCAACCCTTTTCCACCAGGTAATTTGTTTGAGTTTTGGTCATGAACATTATCTTTGGCAATTTTACATTCCTTTTC
The DNA here is from genome assembly GCA_963989385.1 of Ctena decussata. Taxonomy (NCBI): domain Eukaryota; kingdom Metazoa; phylum Mollusca; class Bivalvia; order Lucinida; family Lucinidae; genus Ctena; species Ctena decussata. Next base: position 25,714,866 of record OZ022510.1, read on the forward strand.
AGATTTTGGGTCCTCTTGATCAAATAGCACATTCAATTTTTGTTTCTGTTGCCTTTTTTGATGTTGCTTGATCCTTTCACACTCCCGTACATAAGGTTGTTTTCTTGCTTTTTGTTTTGATGTACGTTGATATACTATTTCCTTAGCTTTAAAAGCAAAGTCTTCTCTTGCAGCCTCCTTTTCAGCACATTCTTTGGATAAGACACCTGGCTTCTTTCTGGCATGCTGCTTAGATGCAAGCTGATATATTTTTTCTTTCTTTTTAAAAGCCAGATTTTTCCTTGAAGATTCCTTTTCAGCACGCTCTTTAGTTAAGACTTCTGGATTTTTTCTAGCATTCTGCTTAGATGCTAGCTGATATACTTTCTCATTTCCTTTAAATGCAGGATCTTGTCTTTTCTTCTGCTTAGATGCAAGCTGACATACTTTCTCATGTACTTTAAATGCAGAATCTTGTCTTTTTTTCTGCTTAGATGCAAGCTGACATACTTTCTCATGTACTTTAAATGCAGGATCTTGTCTTTTTTTCTGCTTAGATGCAAGCTGACATACTTTCTCATGTACTTTAAATGCAGGATCTTGTCTTTTTTTCTGCTTAGATGCAAGATGACATACTCTCTCATGTACTTTAAATGCAGGATCTTGTCTTTTTGTCTGCTTAGATACTTTCTCATTTACTTTAAATGCAGGATCTTGTCTTTTTTTCTGCTTAGATGCAAGCTGACATACTTTCTCATGTACTTTAAAAGCAGCATCTTGTCTTTTTATCTGCTTAGATACTTTCTCATTTACTTTAAATGCAGCATCTTTTCTTTTCTTCTGCTTAGATGCAAGCTGACATACTTTCTCATGTACTTTAAATGCAGGATCTTGTCTTTTTTTCTGCTTAGATGCAAGCTCATATACCTTCTCGTTTGCTTTAAAAGCAGGATCTAATCTTTGTTTCTTTTTGTACGCTGCATTGTACTCTGTGAGTTTCTTCCTTTTCTTAGCATGTGAAGCTTCTTTAGACATACGTAAGTTACTTGCATGACTTTGCATTTTTTCAGCCTGTTTTAACATTTGATCCTCAAAATAAGCTTCAAGGCTACAGTCCAAGTGTCCTTTATAGCTTTCATTCAGCTCACATTTTTCGACCGTGACAGGCAAAAAGTCAAACTGCAAGTTCATATCTATTCTCATACTATTATAAAATGCATACAGGTAAGTGATCAGATCATTCAGACATGAGAAAGATATCAAAATTGATGTACCATCTGCAGTTGAAAGTCCATTCTCTCCATGTGAGTGAGAATCAAAAAATACATACAAATCATTCTTCTTATATACAGCTGAACATATTGCTCCAATCATTAAGAGGCCGGATGATGTTTTAGAAAAGGCTGTTTGTAAAGCATGATGAAGTGTGGGAAAGCCATCATCTTGCTGAGTGTTCACCAATATGCCACTTATTACTGGTTGCTTCTCCACAGTAAATGTTCCAATATCAACTTTAAAATTGTCAGGAATTTCTTCCAAACTTAATAATGCATGCATAAACTTCCCTTCTGCTTTCAACCTATTTATCACATTTCGATAAACAGCATCTCCATCACAAAGAATTTTATCTAAGTTTGTGCTATTCTCTACTTCCAGACAAGCTGAGTATGATAAAATACACAATGCGTTGCATGTGCATTGAAATCCCCTTGATTCATCTGAAAATCTTTGATTATTTTGATGAAAAGTCCCGAAAATTGTATCACAAGCATTCCAAGAGAAAGTTGTCAATGATGCTTTCTTATTATTTGTATTTAAATTGCTCATACTATCATTTTCTACATAATTAGATGGCTCTCTATTCATCCTACAAACATCAACTGGAATAGCTACAGATTTCCTCTGAGTCTCACTTCCTTGATTGCCTTTTCTAGTCTCTCTATTATCTGGCAGGTTATTTGGCAGATTAGTTAGCAAAATAATTGGCAGATTTTTTGGCTCGGTGACAGAAGTCACTATGTCTTTGTTTTCTGTTTTTAGTGAGGCCAGCTCCTCAGTCACGTCATATTCATTACGTCTGTCCTCATACTTACCTGGCTCATACTTACCTGTCCTAGCGTTCGGATTCCCTACCATAGCCACAGACCTCTTCCACCCCTTCTTTTTAGGCATAGTTATCTCTTACCTGAAAATAGAAAGAAAAATCTTTCAGTATACAGAAGTTATTTCACACAAAAATTCCGTGGAATTTTATGCCGCACCTGCATTGCCCAAACACAGTAGTAGAGGTCATAGTTAAAAGAAAGTGTATTCTAGTTATGATGTATTTATGTAGAAAATTTTCAGCGACCTTGGGCTTTTTTTTACTAAGTCAGCTGAGTACGAAATATAGGTAAAAGGTAAAAATAACTGCAACAGCCCTAGAAGAAACTTTATGCTAGGTTTGATAATTGTAGGTATCACAGTTTGCAAAAAATGGACTTAAATGCTAGGGTCAACCTAATTTTGATGTAAAATTTTACTAAGTCAGCAGAGCATAAAATATGGTCAAAGGTAAAATGAGTGTAACAGCCCTCAAGAACATTCTAAGAAGAAACTTTATACTAGGTTTGATGATTGTAGGTATCCTATAGTTTGTGAGACATTAACTTAAACACTAGGGCAATGTAATTTTGATGTAAAATTCTACTAAGTCAGCAGGGCGTAAAATATAGGTCAAGGGCAAAAATAATTGCAACAGCCCTCCAGAACATTCTAAGAAGAAACCACACCAGGTTTGATGATTGTATGGTATCACAGTTTGTGAGACATTGACTTACACGCTGGGGTCGACGCTAGAGTCGACGTAATTTTGATGTAAAAATTTACTAAGTCAGCAAAGCGTCACATATAGGTCGAGGGTAAAAATAAGTGCAACAGCCCTTAAGAACATTCTAGACCAGGTTTGATGATTGTAGGCATCATAGTTTGTGAGAAAGTGACTTAAACTCTAGGGTCGAAGAATTTTTTTGACGAATCGATGAACACAATAACAGATGGATGGACGGACGGATGGACGGAAAAGTGAACTCCTATATTGATCCCTTGCGACAAAAACCAGGTGCCTTTTGAAGATTGGTGAACTCAGGCTAGTCAGCATCTTCTCCAGTTGAACAAGAATTGCATGGAATCTTGTGGCTACCCTGGCTGTGCATTGTCACAAAGCAAAGGCAAACACAAAAAACCCTCATTCAAAGTAATACCTATGTCTCGCTTCTGCCAGTCACCAGCAAAAATAAATGTAAAGGACGAGTTACACTTTACTATTGCAATGTGCCCACTGAAAAGGCCGATTTTCGAAGGCAGGCAGAAATCCACAAAAACATATACAAATGTTAGCTATATGTTTCTAGTTTATTCTGTACGATTTCATTTTCCCGTATTTTAAGGCCTTTTAGATTAATTTAGCGGCTGAATACATGTACTGTCTGCAACATTTAACATTGAGCCTATGGGAATTTGAACTACCAACATCCACTATGCATCCAAATTTCACTTCATCCTACCCTCGTAACCACTACAATTTTTATACATAATTTTTCCTCATATACATATTCATCATAATCGGGTTATATTACAGTGGTTACGAGGGTAGGAGTAAACGAAAAATAAACTTTTGGGGTAAATTTTCATGTATCCAACACTAGGACTAAAGGATTTATATCAAAATCGCATTAGTATATTTTGTAATTGATAGAAAAAGAGGCATTATTCGACACAACACATCTTTTTCAAAGTGTTCATCTCTGTAGTATGTGTTCCTAATTTCCCCACCAAGGGGAGGAGGGGTGTCGGGAAGGGGGCGCAGCGCTGGGCATGCGTATAGATATGGCGTTATATGGGTATGTAAGGCATTTGACTGAATGGCCTCCATCACCATGCTGTGATATAAACTCTGATGTTATAATGTTGCGACGTGGTCAGATGATGTATCCCTCTGCATGAACCTATGTATTGTAAAATTCTGTGACCTTGAACTTTGGTCCACTAACTTTGTATGAAAAGCTACTTGGATGAGATTTTTCCTTACCTCTTTTGATATCTTTGGTGTAGGAGTGCTGATATTTGTTCAGATCATATCTTTAAAATGTATGAACTGCAAAGCATCCAAGCACACTGAGTCCTTGAACTTTAGGCATGGACCAGGATTTTCACTTATATCTCAACACGGTTTTTGGATTCGCAACATAATTACAAATAGTTGGTAGGTCAAACAAGGCAAAAAAAAAAAAATGAATCCTCATACTATTTATAGGTTACTGTGACATGTAGTTAAAAGTTCACTGTTCTTTTCCTTAAATATTCACCCTTATATATGCATCATACTAAAGACAATGGTTCAGTCAGACTTTGCAAATGACGTCATACTATTTGTAGGTCATTGTGACTTGTATTTCATGATCCATTGAATTAATGTTTTATTTCGAACTAATATCAAATTGAATCTTCATCGGACTTGTAATATAAATTAAGTCACTTCAGCGCTACGTCTCATATGGTACTACATGTAGGTCCCCGTGACCTATATTTCTTGGTTCACTGATTTTGTCTAATATTTTAAACATCTGTACCTGTGTAGCATCCATAAATGCGTAATATTTCATACGTGATTAATCTTTGATATGATGAGGCTTTCAATATATGTATAAATAGTGAATAATGCTTAAGAAAGTCTATTATCTGGCAGGTTATTTGGCAGATTAGTCAGCAAAATAATTGGCAGATTTTCTGGCTTGGTGACAGAAGTCACTATGTCTTTGTTTTCTGTTTTTAGTGAGGCCAGCTCCTCAGTCACATCATATTCATTACGTCTGTCCTCAAACTTACCTGTCTCATACATCACCACTCATCTCATCCACCCATTCTTTTTAGGCATTGTATGTCTTACCAAATGACCTTGTATGGTTATGGGATTGAATAGAAAAGAATAAATGTGTCTTCCCTGAAAATAGAAAGAAACAACTTATTATTATCATATACATAATTTATTTCACAGGCATGACCGGTGAATTCAGACTAGTCGACATCTTCTCAAGATCAACAAGAATTCTATGGGATCTTCTGTCTCGCCTGTCTGCTCATTGTCACAAAGCAGAAATAAGCACTAAAACTCCAAGCAAAATATACATCGTCAACACCAAAAAAAGTAATACCGATGTCTCACTTGTGCCAGTCGCAGGTGAGATGAGAAACACAATGCAAATTTTGGAAATCAGCGAATCATAAAATGTAGGTCAAGATAATATACTGATAATAGTTTTCATCGTCACTCTTCCAAATGTATGCATGACCTGAGTTTCATGGCTTTGGCCTTTATAGTTTCGGAGAGACAGAGCTAGTAAGTAAATTTTGCAAAACCTGTAAACTGTAAATGTCAGTCCAGATGAAATATTGAAGGTAAATATTAGCTTTATGATATACTATTCCATATGTAACAATGACACAAGTTTCATGGGTCTTGCACTTATAACTTACAATTCTTGAGAAACAGGCAAACACAAAAACTGGACGAAGCTTGTAAAGTCAATGAACAATAAAATGTCTGTCAAGATGCAATATTGATGGTGGCTTCAAGCTTTACTCTTCCAGATTCTCAGTGACTGTGAACAAAGGTGAAAGAATGACCTTGACATTGAGCAACATAATGTCTTCATTTGCTCATTAGTTAACCATATATAGTAAGATCTGGGGATCTTTTTTTTTGTTTCAAAAACAAACATGTAGTTGTTAACTGATTCTTTCATTCTACCAATTTGCAAGTTCTAGCATCTTAACAGTTTGTATTCATGCTTTTTAGCTGAGCATTTATGAAGATACTGATTACGATGTTACGGATTGAGATCCAGATTATGTGGTCAGTGGAGAAGATGAATATTCAACAGACAATGAGGAGGCAAACAACTTCTGAGACTTTTCAGAAAACGGCGATTCTAAGGTAAGATTACCGGTAAAAAACCCTTAACGGTTCGATGTATCAGAAAGTACCAAAGAAAGTATGTTTAAACAGATATCAAAACAGAATACGAGTATATTGTAGTAATGCACTTGACGCCTAATGAACTGTATTTTAGAACGTCTTGGAATACTGCTGGCTGGCTAGTTGATACTACTGGCATTAATTAGACCAATAAGCTTTGTACATGTATTAATTGGTCAAATTCTGGGCTAAAGACTATGTCTAAAATGGAAAAGACTAAGACAACTTCAAGGTCACCGAGAGTGTGTCTAGTCTGCAAAGATGCAATATTAATGAGAAAAAGTTTCAGGACCATGTGGTCAAGTGCTCTCAGAAATGGCAAGAAAGTTCTGTAAGTAGAATAAAAAACATATCTTTGCCAACATTTTGTAGAGATGATGGGGAAGGTGCGGGGAGGAAGAGCGGGGTTGGGGATCTTTTATTTGTTTCAAAAACAAACATGTAGTTGTTAACTGATTCTTTCATTCTACCAATTTGCAAGTTCTAGCATCTTAACAGTTTGTATTCATGCTTTTTAGCTGAGCATTTATGAAGATACTGATTACGATGATACGGATTGAGATCCAGATTATGTGGTCAGTGGAGAAGATGAATATTCAACAGACAATGAGGAGGCAAACAACTTCTGAGACTTTTCAGAAAACGGCGATTCTAAGGTAAGATTACCGGTAAAAAACCCTTAACGGTTCGATGTATCAGAAAGTACCAAAGAAAGTATGTTTAAACAGATATTAATATAGAATACGAGTATATTGTAGTAATGCACTTGACGCCTAATGAACTGTATTTTAGAACGTCTTGGAATACTGCTGGCTGGCTAGTTGATACTACTGGCATTAATTAGACCAATAAGCTTTGTACATGTATTAATTGGTCAAATTCTGGGCTAAAGACTATGTCTAAAATGGAAAAGACGAAGACAACTTCAAGGTCACCGAGAGTGTGTCTAGTCTGCAAAGATGCAATATTAATGAGAAAAAGTTTCAGGACCATGTGGTCAAGTGCTCTCAGAAATGGCAAGAAAGTTCTGTAAGTAGAATAAAAAACATATCTTTGCCAACATTTTGTAGAGATGATGGGGAAGGCGGGGGGAGAAAGAGCGGGGTTGGGGATCTTTTTTTTGTTTCAAAAACAAACATGTAGTTGTTAACTGATTCTTTCATTCTACCAATTTGCAAGTTCTAGCTTCTTAACAGTTTGTATTCATGCTTTTTAGCTGAGCATTTATGAAGATACTGATTACAATGATACGGATTGAGATCCAGATTATGTGGTCAGTGGAGAAGATGAATATTCAACAGACAATGAGGAGGCAAACAACGTCGGAGACTTTTCAGAAAACGGCGATTCTAAGGTAAGATTACCGGTAAAATAAAACCTGAACGGTTCGATGTATCAGAAAGTACCAAAGAAAGTATGTTTAAAGGTAGGTTCCTGGACTAGCGATAACAATTATGTCCACAAAATAATTTCGTCTTTTTCTGAGCAGTTTTTAATTCTCTTATTTTTTTGAATTTGTTGCCACTGAGAAACTCGTCAGATGTTGAAGAAAATAGTCGTTTTCCCTTTTGGTTTATTTTATTACGTTGGAATTCCAGTTCTAAAAATAACTATGTTTATCATGTCTATAAGTGCGTGATTTCTGATGCCATTCTCCAAAGGTCATTTTCCCTTGCCGTGAGCTCTCGTAGAGGTCCTGGCATGGCGGATGGGTTAGAACTATCCCAAAATGCCATGCAGCATGACGTCAACTGCGTTATCTATTTTTGGCGCGAACTAAAAATAGCGCTAACTAGTGTGCGAAGCAGAGTTAGGAAATCCCTTGCAACACAACTTTTTCTAATATTTTTTTGATTTACACCTTTTAGAGAAACTTATTCGTTCCCTTTTATAAGTGCTTTCCAACTACTTGGATGAAAGATCATCAAAATTATGATGCATTCCAAAGTACAGGAACCTACCTTTAAACAGATATCAACATAGAATACAAGTATATTGTAGAAATGCACTTGACGCCTAATGAACTGTATTTTAGAACGTCTTGGAATACTGCTGGCTGGCTAGTTGATACTACTGGCATTAATTAGACCAATAAGCTTTGTACATGTATTAATTGGTCAAATTCTGGGCTAAAGACTATGTCTAAAATGGAAAAGACTAAGGCAACTTCAAGGTCACCAAGAGTGTGTCTAGTCTGCAAAGATGCAATATTAATGAGAAAAAGTTTCAGGACCATGTGGTCAAGTGCTCTCAGAAATGGCAAGAAAATTCTGTAAGTAGATAGACTTTTAAGACCTGCGACAGAATCTCAGTGACCTTGAATGAAGATCAAAGAATGACCTTGAGCTTTAGCAACTTAATATTTTCATCTGACCAGATATTCCAAATATCATAGCTTAGACTTAAACAGTTTATAGGAAATCTACTGTTTAAGTATTTTAAGCATAACATACCAAAGTTCTTTGTCAAATTAAATAAAGGTCTACCTACAGTCATTTCTTGTATCAAATAAGATGGGCTTGCATCATCAATGCTTCATACCAAATTTCAAGGTCATTGGGCTTTTTATTCAAGAGAAGAAGAGTTTTGAAGGGGTTTTAACATATATGGGCACAGTGGCCATCTTGGTCATGTGCCAGAGACCACTGAACAAATTCCCCCCCCCCCCCCCCCCCAAACCAAGAAAGCCTCTGTATGAAATATGGCTTCAATTGGCCCTGTAATGTTTGAAAATGTTGACCAGCAACATGTTACTCAAACCATAGTCAACAGTCTACATCAGGCTGGGCTGGTGCAGAAGCCCACCACGTTGGAAGGGTCCATTACAACAGATCAGGAATCAAAGGCTAACCAACAGAGACTCAATCATATCATCACAGGCTAGCCAACAGACCCAATCAGTGTCATCCCAGGACATAAGTGAATCCAATCAGCAAAGCTCAGGTTTACAGCCTTGTAGCAGTTCACCTACTGTAATGACTCTAAAATTTCGGACACCTGAAAGTCAGACAATTATTCTTTGAAAATTCAAACAAAGTGGATTTTACACAAGTTAATGCATCCAAATGATGCTTAGTGAATGGCAAACATTGTAGACCCTGATCAAACTGCTCCCATAGGAGCAGTTTGATCTGGGTCTACAATGTTTGCTCAGATCTGTCTGTCCAAATTTTTAGGGTCATTACGGTGACTACGGTTTCAACATCAGAGACTCCCTCCTGCAAGGATGTCAAGTCCCATATCGGTTCATCTAGAGTGCCTCTTGACTCAACAGTTCCACTCAAAAAGACTAATTACATGATTATTGATAATTTACTCATTTATTTATTTATAAATGTTTGGTGTTTGTATTTATGTAAAATATTGCAGTTTTAAGTTTGTGCCATGTTTTATGGGGAGGGCTGTAACTAATGTTGTGAGAACCTGAAGCCTGACCACATTGTTTGTACTATCTTTGTGTATAAAGACAATAAAATATGTTTAAACTCAAAAAGAAAGAAACTAGAAATGTGTCCATACGACACGGATGCCCCCGCCTAGTGCCCTAAGTAAGATGGCGCCTTGTTTAAGGTAAAGGCACTTGTAGCATAATAGGTTCACAAAGGCACACTTCTGTGGTACATGTTTTATTGTTTTCCTTGGGCAGATGTATTGTGCTTCTTGAGAAGTACATGGGGGGAGGGGGCTTGGATGTGGGGGTGTCATGACTGATATGTGATGATATTCTGTATCTTATCGCAGAAATGGATGCCATGCAACTTGCAACTTTCCAAAAGAAATAGCCCGGAAACAAGTAACTTTTCAAAAACTAACAAACGGACACCATTATTGTATGAAATGAAGTCGAAAAAGGGCCATAACTCCCACAATAATTGACGGATTTTACCAAACATTGAACTTGACCTGTATTTTATGATTATATACCTGTGTATAAAATATGAATTCAATATACCAATGCTTTCAAAAGATAATGAACGGAAACCAGTTTTTCATACAAAATGAAGTCGAAAAAGGGCCATAACTCCCACAATAATTGACGGATTTTGCCCAACATCGAACTTGACCTGTATTTCATGATTATATACCTGTGTATAAAATATGAATTCAATACACCAATGCTTTTAAAAGATATCGAACGGAAACCATTTCTTCATAAAAAATAAAGTTGAAAAAGGGCCGTAACTCCCACAATAATCAACGGATTTTGCCCAACATCGAACTTGACCTGTATTTTATGATTATATACCTATGTATAAAATATGAATTCAATACACCAATGCTTTCAAAAGATATCGAACGGAAACCATTTTTTCATACAAAATAAAGTCGAAAAAGGGCCATAACTCCCACAATAATTGACGGATTTTGCCCAACATCGAACTTGACCTGTATTTTATGATTATAAACCTGTGTATAAAATATGAATTCAATACACCAATGCTTTCAAAAGATATCGAACGGAAACCATTTCTTCATAGAAACAGAAGTCGAAAAAGGGCCATAACTCCAACAATAATTGACGGATTTTACCCAACATCGAACTTGACCTGTATTTTATGATTATATAGCTGTGTGTAAAATATGAATTCAATACACCTATGCTTTCAAAAGATATTGAACGGAAACCATTTTTTCATAGAAACAGAAGTCGAAAAAGGGCCATAACTCCCACAATAATAACCGGATTTTACCCAACATCGTACTTGACCTGTATTTTATGATTATTATGCTTTTATAGCTGTGTATGAAATATGAATTCAATACAGCAATGCTTTCAAAAGATATTGAACGGAAACCATTTTTCGTACGTACGTACGTACGCTACGTACGTACGTATGTACGTACGTACATACGGACAGGGGTGATACTATATGCCCCCCATTTTAAATGGCGGGGGCATAAAAATATGGGTAAATGAATACACTGACTTGTCTATGTTGCTAGATGAAGACATTGAGGATATTATACTGTTTAATATTTGTGCAGGAGCCGTCTCATCCAAAGCATCATCCAAATCAAAATTCCCGACAATTGAGCAATGGACCGACGCTTTCAATATGTTTGCATCTGTATCCTGAAGAGGCTGAGGGTCTGTTAGCTTACATAGGCCTAATTAGGCATATCACAGATGAAACAGGCAGTTGCTATTACTATGAAACAAACTTCACAGGGTATAATCGATTCCGCAAATTTTCGCTTCCTGCAGAGACTGTCCTACATATTTGGCTTCCGCCGAGACTGTCCGCGAACTCTTGCTTCCTGCAGAGACTACTGTACTCGAAAAATGGTTTCCTGCCGAGACTGTCCGCGTGATTCTGCTTCCTGCCGAGTGTCCGCGAACTCTTGCTTCCTGCAGAGACGACTGTACTCGAAAAATGGTTTCCTGCCGAGACTGTCCGCGTGATTCTGCTTCCTGCCGAGTCTCGGCAGGAAGCAGAATCACGCGGACAGTCTCTGCAGGAAGCCATTTATCATGTACAGAAGTATCGGCAGGAAGCAAAAGTTCGCGGACAGTCTCGGCGGAAGCCAAATATGATGGACAGTCTCTGCAGGAAGCGAAAATTAGCGAAATCGATTATACCCTGTGATATAGGGGATTCTGACTCTGAACACAATGAGGAGAAAGAGGTAGAGGCTCCCAAGGAGTCACTTTCTTAGAAAGAAGCCATCATCAAACTTCACACCAAGTTTGGGTCTAATGTCTGTCCCATCCCTGAGGTGAAAAGTAATGCAGTTGGGGCATCTGCTTTGGACTTCTTTAGAAGTGCCTGAAGAAACCTCGTTAGCACTGCCACAGTCTAACAGCGTTTCTGTCTCACTTTTCAAAATGAACAAACTTATGAAAGGAGAAGATGAGGTCCCAATTACGCCTCTTCCCTCGTATCCTGAGGGCTTTAAAACAGACTCATTTGTTTCCCTGAAAGCAAACCAAAAATCTTTCAGCTTCTTCTTATGAGTCTTTAAATCCTACGATTACCAGGGATCCTCTATCTGTTAATCCAGGATAAAAAGATATTATGAAGCAGGGTTCTTCAGTACCCTCTTCTCAAGTTGTTCAATTTTTGACTCCGGAATCAGATGACAGTGGCTTCATCATTGTAACAACCGCATGTGGATTAACTGCAATGTACGACGGGAAATCGACAGCCAAAGTTATCATCAACGAAGAAGACGGTTATAATACCCATGGCATATGTGGAAACTGTAACTGGTATGCAAGAACCTTCTCATTCAGAGCTGATTCTTTGTGGAACTCACAAAACTATGCAACAAGACTCTTTGTCCAAAGATGACATGCTTGAGGTGTCACATTATCTTAGGTTATCTTCAGGCTGTAGCCGTGTCTCAGTCTCCCTGAACTGAGATTTTATCAAGACTTGCTTCAGGGCCTTCATGATAAAGAAAGCAAGACAGAGTAGTAAGTTGTAACTAAAAGTAGGGTCAAGTCAGGTAAATTCGGACAGCAGGTAAATTCAGACAGTGACATTGTTTCATCTATATGTCAGTTTTTTTGGAATAAAACAAAAGTAATTAAGCAAACAGTGAAAATCCTGATGAGACGGCTCATTATGAGCCGTCCCATCTGGATTTTCACTGTTTGCAATGGTGTGTCCACTTTTACCCGCTGTCTGAAGATCCTACGATTACCAGGGATCCTCTATCTGTTAATCCAGGATAAAAAGATATTATGAAGCAGGGTTCTTCAGTACCCTCTTCTCAAGTTGTTCAATTTTGACTCCGGAATCAGATGACAGTGGCTTCATCGTTGTAACAACCGCGTGTGGATTAACGGCAATGTACGACGGGAAATCGACAGCCAAAGTTATCATCAACGAAGAAGACGGTTATAATACCCATGGCATATGTGGAAACTGTAACTGGTATGCAAGAACCTTCTCATTCAGAGGTGATTCTTTGTGGAACTCACAAAACTATGCAACTGGACTCTTTGTCCAAAGATGACATGCTTGAGGTGTCACATTATCTTAGGTTATCTTCAGGCTGTAGCCGTGTCTCAGTCTCCCTGAACTGAGATTTTATCAAGACTTGCTTCAGGACCTTCATGATAAAGAAAGCAAGACAGAGTTGTAAGTTGTAACTAAAAGTAGGGTCAAGTCAGGTAAATTCGGACAGCAGGTAAATTCAGACAGTGACATTGTTTCATCTATATGTCAGTTTTTTGGAATAAAACAAAAGTAATTGAGCAAACAGTGAAAATCCTGATGAGACGGCTCATTATGAGCCGTCCCATCTGGATTTTCACTGTTTGTAATGGTGTGTCCACTTTTACCCGCTGTCTGAAGTTACCAGACTCGACCCTAGATTTCAATCATCTATGAACAGGTTTTAGGGTTTAAAGTAAATACAGCTTTATTTCTTCCTTTTATTGTCTTTTATTTACGACAGGTATTTAAAATATAGAAAGACATACCAAAACAGATTTCATTCAACATTATATAAAGTAAAACACATTTCCTGGAAAATCCCCCTCCTAAATTGCTTAAGAAATCTTCCTCTTTGAGAGCAAATCTCATGATAAATTGATGCCAATCTCCTGACAAGCACCCAAAAAATATCACATGTATGTATTATTATAGTGCATACCTGAGGCAGATTGAAAATTGACACAAGAAATTGGTGACAGACTGTTTAAGCATTTGTTGGCCAAGGGTGTAACTAAGGGCATAAGAGAACAGGGGCGGATCCAGAAATTTTGGAAAGGGGGTTCAAATTAGCTGAGGGGGGTTCGATTTGTGCAGTTTGACCGATTTTTCCTGACATTCCCCATGAATATGAAATAATTAAGGCTGAAGAGGGGGTTTGTTTGAACCCCCTGAACCCCTCTGGATCCGCCAATGGACAAAATTAAAGAAATCAGAAAGAAATACAAGAGACTGAAAATTGTAGAGTGTATGTAAACTCCCCAGGTGGACCATTTTATTTGGCATCAACTGTCTAGGGACATCTGAAACATTGACGTCCAGCTAAAGAAGGCTACTGGACAAATGATACATTGTCTTGTGAGTGTGGAAAGATTGACCAGCGCAATCACATCAAGACCAACATATATAAAGATCATATCAGCAAGGCTGAATGTGCCTTACTTGTGTAGCTTGTGTGGATTTTTCGTAGATACATATTCAGGACTCAGTGGTCACTTAATCCACTCAGTACATTTACGCAATGGGGAGTATGGAGGGGTCAACCACCTCCCAGTCATTTATCAATTGTGCAGGGGATGCTGCTGTGTACTTCCAAAAGGGCAAGCATAATGCTGCACTATCATCTGATGCATCAGAGAGGGAATGGCCTGGCCTGCCAACAGAAGTGTCAGTGACCAGCTGGAAGATTTCATAGTAATCGCAGATGGCGCTGAACCTGTGGCCAGCCTTCCAGAGGAGTGCCTTCATTTCGAGGATTTGGTAGAGATGGATGACAGGGATTCTGGGACTTCTAAAGAAGCTGAGTGATGATGTCAGCACTATGAAGGCCTTTTTTTTGAGGGGATGTCCAATGTACTCCTTAGCTTTCATCAGACCATGTCCATCCAGAACAAAATCTTGACGGAAGTATGCACGATGCCCTGAAACACCAAAGCCACAGCAGAAGGTCAAGGTGACATAGGAGATCACCGAGGAAGATATCCCTAAGGCATTACAGTCTTTAAGATGGAAATTGCCTATCACTTAAGTCCCTAGTGTAGGGATAAGCAATTTACTGCTTATTCATTTTCTAAATTGAATAAAAAGGGTGAAATGTTCATATTCTTTGACTTGACTTACCAGACTCATAGTAGCATGATAAAAAAAAAAAAAAACAAGGACTGTCCGCATACAGTGCATTGCCCATCACATAATAAAACTTTAACCAAAACATCCAATCCGGATGCTGACGAGGACGCTGACGCCAGGGTGACAACAATTATTAGCTCTTCCTGAACTTTTGTTCAGGCGAGGTAAAAAAAGGAGTGGTTTCTGACTGGACAAAAATGATTGAATGCAACTAGACACAAATATGTTAGATATATCGATTAATACACCTAGGTCTTGGAAAGTCGTGTCTTAAAGCCTACACCAACAGAGTGTCCTTTTGAAATAAATTTTCTTATGACAGTTTTGAGCCGCTGTAACGTTTTTTTTATTCTTCTCAGGTAGAGATCTAAATCCATGAATAACATAGTAAACTATTTGTACAACAGCTTGTAACTGAGATTTGGTAATCACTTTTAGTCAGTGAATTCACGAAGTGAATTCTTTGTGAATTCAGAGACTATAGCTGTCGTACGATGGCACTCTTAAGCTTCCGTCTATTGAAAAGTTTTCAAAACTATTATAGCTATCATTCTGGTGCGTCCGCCTTATTACTCAAATTATTATTTTACAATACTGAAATATACTCAAAAAAAATATTAAAGGGTCAAACTTTTACCCCGCGATTTCCGGGACATTTCAAACATTTGGTAAAATAAATCATTTCCACCTTCCATTTCATTCATTTTACAAGTTTTGTATACATGAAGTTTGAAAATATCGCCTATATCTTGACCAAATCCAGACTTCAATTCACACTACCCTCAAAATCAGAGTTGTTTGAAGTCCATAGAGAACAAATTCACCAAAATTTTCGATTTCGCCGATTCATGAATTTTTTGAAAAATTGCTCGATAGTCATCAAGTTTAATCATTTTTAAGGTCAGCAAGCTATAAGAAGTTTAAAACTCATTGCAATTTTAGAAGTTATTCCCGACCAAACTGGCACACTATCAATTCTCTATGGGAATTCAAACAACCTTCATTTTAGGGGTAGGTTGACTTAAAGCTTGGCCTTGGTCAAGACAAAGGCTATAGGTTCAAGCTTCATGTGTATAACACTTGTAAAATGAATACAATGGAAGGTAGAAATGATTTATTTTACCAAATGTTTGAAATGTTCGAGAAATCGCAGAGTAAAAGTTTGACCCTTTAATATTTTTTTTGAGTATATTTTGATACATTCTCTGCATATAAAGGTACACTATGTTTAGAATAATCTATTTTTGTGGTAACCAAAGGCAGTGTAACTGAAATATAAATATGTGGAAGAAAACAGTTGGGTACTATATTATGTGCTGATGACCTACTAAAAACCATCACAACGCGGATGAATACACAGAGGTCACACTCAAAAACATATAATGCATTCAACAGTTCTGTGTATGTTGGTTTTATAACCTGAGCAGCAGCTTTTGTTTGACCATGTTATCAAATTATTGGCCTAAATGCGTAAATTCGGACCATAGCAAATTAACATTTGTCTGTATTTACCCTTCCACTAATTTGAACAGATATGAAAGGAATGTTTGTATATTTACCTTTCTACTAATTTGGTAATATGTGATGTGAGCTTTTTGGGGATAAAGGTCAAACTTGGAATATCAAGGTATCCCGAAATTGCTAGATTAATCTTGAGATTTTCCGTAAGCTTCCAGGTGGGAACATCCGGTTTGACGTCCGAGGCTCACTTCAACACTTGCAACCATGGAAGACACATGGGAAACAGAGTACAGTGAAAAATGCGTAAGAAACTATGTAAATGGCAAATCAACAACCCTTGTTGTGACACAGCTATACCTAACAAGTTCTAAGCCTCCTGCGCAGGGAAGACTCCTGGAAGGAGGGTAAAAACTCCATTCAGATCGCCAAATTTAGGCACAAGGTAAATCATAATTTGCTTTTCAATTGAAACTTTCTCCTGCTCTTTGATGTGCAATTTTAATAAAACCAAAGTGAAGAAGTAAAATCATTGTGCCGAAAAAAAAAATTTCCATAGAAAGGTAAGTGACTGCAGCACATTCCTGCAGCAAATCAAACCTTCCCAGGTTTTTTAGTCTCCCTGAGCCAAAGACTCTACGTAAGCTTATAGGGTGGTAGCCTACAGCGTCTGGTGTCCGGACTTCTCCTCTGAAACTACTGGGCAAATTTAAATTAACAAATTTCATTTGCATCCTCCAGGCAGAAGTGGAAAGAAACTTTATACATTTGGTCCAGGTCACACACTCATATTTGCTAAAATGCGTAATTCTAGTGCTTGAGAGGTTTCAATTTGATTTTGAAAGAAGGCGCCCCTTGCAACGAGCGCCATTCGGCTCTTTACGTCAACAACTGGCGTGCATAAACTGACGTCATTTTTGCAATCTTCATGACATCATCATCTAAAAAGCCAACGTTACTTGACGACGCAGGTATGTGAGCTCCTATACAACCAATGCATTGACAGCTCGTGATTTTTTTCCGGGCCTGGGTAAGAACACCAGGGTAAGATGAGATTTCTATCCCAGGTGAAAAGAATAGCATTTTCTATCCGATGTGCAAGAAGACCATTTATCTTTTGCAGCTTTTCTGTACGCATCCATGAAATAAGCTGAATTCATTGGATAAAGTTGGCAGGAAAATGTATAGAGTTTTCATTGTGTCACATTTTAAAAAGAATGATAATTATAGTGTGCTTGCAGGGATACTGTTCTAAGAAACTTTCTTCCAGAAAACAAATTTTGCACCGTAAAAAATACTGAAATGCTCATATGATGACTATGTTTGGTAAACAAATCAACGCTGTCTATATCACGCTCTACATGACTCATCAGATCATCTAACACCAAAATTCTGTGTTTCCTATCTGTAGCCCATAATTATGTCTAAATCCTGTTTGGTTGGTAGTCCTTCAAAGAATTGTAACATATCAATATTTACTTTCCTTCTGTCTCCAAAATTCGCGAAGATCAAGAGAGAATGGCTCTGGGCCAGTAGAACCGGTGTATGGTATTTCTATACCATACTTTGCAGCTACATTCTTTGCTTTATTAAAGCCAATCGTTTCTTGGCAGTATAGTGTCACGCCTACAACACCACTGGCCTGATTCTTCCCTCCAACAAATGCCTTAATATGTGCTTTTCTACACAAGATTCATCTGTACAAAATATAGCGAAGCAGTAAGTATAGTCCCATTTTTGACCTTTCAAATTCTCAAAACCTGTGCTGACTGACAGCAGCCCCTTATACTGCCCCGATTCTTCATACAGATTTGATAAAACATAGGTTGATACTGGGCCCTCTGGTTCTCTTATACAAGATATGTTGTCTACTACCTGTCTCAGAGGGACCCAGTTAATACAGAGGACACTGTCCAGAGCGACGTAGTCCCAAATTCGTTTTGTGTTCTGTTATGCCATAACACACTAAGAGATCACGTGAGATTACGCCCAGCTACCACGAGGCTTCAGTGCGCCTCTTGCTACCGTATAGATAGGATGTATAATTAGTGCTTCAGATAATTCAATCAATTTACCTGAAGGCTCTTCAGGTTATCGTTGTGTATTCTTTTCTGGATAAATAGTGTTTATCATTTGGACATATCAATTGGATGTTAATTTTTTGTGGAATTTTATAAAAAAATTGTTATCAAAAATTGTTATTTGTAACAATTTAATAGCGCATGTAGTGTGGCCTATGCGTCATAATGGACGCTATTTTGGAAAAAACGTCAAAAGAACTCAGTGAGACCCAAAATAAAAAGGAATGTGGTAAAAAAGATGAGAAAAAAGAGTTCTGTTTCAAATAAAAAAACCTGTAACAAATAATAAACCTGTTATGCCGAAGGCGGTAAATTCTGAATCTAGTTCGAGTTCAAAGCCCCGAGGAAGACCGTCAAGTGCTTCAGAAAAAGAACTTGGTGCAAGTTCGCAAAACATACAATCGACAGCGCAGCCGTCATGTTTAACTGTAACAACAAATAACACAGATCTGACTGAGTTTGCTACGGCTATGAAAAACTTAATGGCAGGTTTTCAGGAAAACATGTCACAAAATTTTAGCAATTTGCAACAGTCGATTCACGGAAAGTATACAGATGAATATCTCGATTATGAAGATGATGAGGACTATGTTTAAAACGACATCAGAGCCCTAGATAAGAGGGAGTATTTGGTGATAATTAGGGATAATTTTAGTTAATTTTGGATAAAAACATATGTTGTGACCCCTCATCTGAACCGTCTCGCTGAGACAATTCAGATGAGGGGTCACAACATATGGTTTCAATGAGAAATAAAGAAAACTATCCCTCAATTATCATCAAATACCCCTCTTATCTAGGGCTCTGGACATGTAGATCTGCTGTATACCTTACGTCCTCAGGTTTGAAGACAAGATGTTCCACGTCAAAGTAATATTCAAAATAGCGCTGATTATAAATGGGACACATCATATGAAAAGGTACTGCACGCGATTTGTAAAACAGCAAATAATCTTAGTTTGATAAAGCTTGAACTAAAGTTCATAAGACTCTGTGTTTTATAAACACTAGGTGCATCAGCATTTATGCAGACACTATACAATGCATTTTATAACTGATTGTTGTTGTTTTGTTTTCTGTTTATTGGTCTTCCAAAACAACTATGTACCATTCATCTAGGCAATTTCACCAGCGTTACACTGGCCGATTTAATTATTGCATAACGCAAATCACGGGCAGTAAAAGTGACCTCAAGATCTGCGATCAGCCTCTGCAGCCAGTAGAGTCATTTTAATCAGTTACACAGTTCAATTAGCGTTTATTATTCCAAGCAAGCAAGTCATCAAAATTAATATCATCAAGCTGAAGTCATGGCATTTATTTGTTTTTAAAATAGTATTTATTTCCGTGGAAATTGTTGTTTGTTGTAGTGAAAATACTAATGTAATGTGTAGAGATGGTGATAATGATCAAAGCGTCAAATGCAGTTTTACGGATACAGGCAGTTACAACTTGATTAACTTAAATGAAGCAATTACATCATTCTGTAAAATTGATAGACTAACAGATAGCTTTGTGCTGTTGCCGGAGCATGTAAAGCAACTGATAATAAAGTCATCTGCATATGATTCATTTGGACGGTGCGAACATGTCAAAGTTGTGTCTGAAGTTATGGTAATAGTAGTGGATGCAGGAACAACAACTCGTTGTGTAAGTAAGATATAATTTACTTTTTTCATCAAAGAACTCTAACAGCTCTCAGGTATCTACTATGTGTATGCTTGTGAGTCTCTTAACCCATTTAAGCATAGCATTCCATTAATGGGTCATAGGCAAAATGGGTTAAATTAGTAACAACGTAGTATGCTTAGATTACGTGCATAGGTGTATGTGTTAGTATGTTGGGTGTGTGTGTGAGTGTGTACACGTATAAATTAGCTGGTGGACAGATCAGCATGTGCATATGTCATTTTACACAATTTTGTTTCTTGAGACAAATATATACCAATAAATAATTTAATTTTCATTTATTAATTTTATCTTACAGCAAAGATTACATACAACAAGATGGAAACTGACACAAACAGACATGATAGAATCAACAGCGAAAAAGATCAAAACAAAGACACCGGCAAAAACAGAGAAACCGGTCAGAACAATGACACCGGCACACACAGACATGGCCCAATCAACATAGAAAACGGTCAAAACAACGACACAAACTGAACTTCCAGAAAACACAATGGGTAATCAGACATTGCATGCGACAAACAAATCTTTTACTCAAGATTCTAAAGATAATTCTAAATACTTGGTTCCATCTATAATGGGTGTACTTATATTATTTGGGGTAGCAATTGCTTTTATAATATGGCTATGCCAACGAAAATACAGTAAGAAAAAAACATTACACAAACCACCTGTATTAAGACCAAACATATATAAACCAAACAATACATTTGAAATGTGTCATATTTCGTCAAGTGATGATTATCTACAACAAAATGATTCACTGCTTAATGTCCACCGTAAACAGCTAAGGTCAGGTCAGGACGGTCAGTTAACCTAACCACACTATTCCTGGGCAGGCTTAGACCTCCTAAGCGGTTAACCAGTACTAAGTGCACATACTTTTGCCAGAAACTGACAACTGCCCTTCTTAAATAAGGGCGCGTTTACACGACCAAAGTTTCTATGACAAAGTAGGTTTGTCACAGAAAAAATTGCTCGTGTAAATGCCAAAATATGACAATGTTTCTTTGACAAATATATATGGTAAAGTTACTTCAATGAATTAAATTTGTCCGTGTAAACGGAGAACTTTGCTAAAGATTAAGTAACAAAGAACATTGCTACAAGCGTGGAAAATGTGACAAAGACTTTGTTTCATCGCTGCAGGTAACTTTGACGAATAATATTTGGTCGTGTGAACACTGCAGCAAATATTTCATTGCCAAAGTTTATGTGACAAAGATTCTATGGCACATTTTCTTTGACAAATAATTTTCCCTCCATGTAAACGCAAAATGTTTGGCATACTTTCTTTGTTAAAGTTTCTGTGACATAGAAACTTTGCTCGTGTAAACGCGCCCTAACATGTATATTTAGTGATTACATATGTGATAAAGTAAACTTTTTTGTTGTGCCATGAACAGTTTTTAAATCGTACATGTAATACAGTAGAACTTCAATGGCTCGAACAGGCTTGGGACCACAAAAATTAGTTCTAGCCAAGGGTAGTTCTAGCCATCCAGGGTTAGTTTCTATATAAAGTGACCTCTAGGGACCCAGGATTGAGTTCTAGCAAGCCAAGGTTAACAAGCCATAAAGGTTCGAGCCATTGAAGTTCTACTGTATATGTTTTATTAGTTTGTTTCATTAAAACATATTTAGACAGCGAGTTTTGTTTACTTTACAAGATTTGTGTGTATGCATATATTGGCACCAAAATCATGTTAAATATATACGATATATGTAAAATAACTTATGGTGGCAAAAATTATTTCCTCCAAAATGTTGCCCCCCACCCCCACCCCTACAAATTTAAGAGTGATAATGATGTGTGGCCTGGGAGTCAAAGCTTTTGCTAACCTGTTTTTGATTTGGTTGCACGTTTAAAAATAACATTGTGTCTTGGTGCAAATAAATGCTAACCATGAAAAAAAAAAAACTACATTAGGGCACCTAATCTAGTTGCTTGAAACATTGTTTTATGTCAGAGAAAATGTTCTACAATTGAGAAATGTTCCTAAAAGATATAGACCCAGATGAGACAGCATTAATCTCTCATAAGACATAAAATAAAAGAGGCATCAAACCAATCAGTCTGTGGTAAAGGCCATATGTAGCAAGTCATGCAAAAACCTGTCTAAAGGACTGTATACACTATCATTTTTTCTTGTACAACTTTATTGTACAAGAAAAAATGTCATTTAATTTGATTGTGTATACAGCAGAAAATGATCGTTTTTCTTCTTGTACAAGAAAAACTGATGAATAGAAACTCATCCTATTTTCAATGATAACTTATCAAACTTGCCATCAAATAGCCAATCAAAAGCAAGAGAATTTGTGGCAGCAGCATTGTAAACAAAATCAGGAGGCCACTATTTGGCTGGGAACTATTGCTCCAAGAAGATTTCAGTGGCAACAAATAATGGCAGATATTATTTGGACAGACATGGTTACATCAAGACTCATTGACCTAATAGAAGAAAATCAGATTATATGGAATATTAGGTCAAAAGACTATAAGGACAGTTCTTGAAGTCTGTGAGGCTCCTGTAGAAGTGTATGCTAAGCACTATTCTGCTGTCTCCGCAGTAACCAATCTCGCGACCAGACATGTCTGTATCTGGTACTTAATCTCCTTCTCAAAATCACAATGCATAAAATGCACAAAACAAATGCAACATATTCTTCTTCTGTCTCCATCGCTACTATTGTGTAATTTCCCTCAAAAAGTTTGACAGCAGAGTAAAATTCTTGCTACGTGTATACACCTCATCATTGTCACTTTTTCTTGGTCAGTTTTTCTTGTACAATAAACTTGTACAAGAAAAAATGATAGTGTATACGGCCCTTAAGGAGTTTTCCGACTAAGTCCGACACAAACTGTGTCGTAAAACTACAGGAGATGGTAAGAGGCTATAATTATGTCAAAAGAAGGTTTTCTCATGATGCAGTTCATAGCATGACATGTAAAAACATGTTGAGACCAAACAAAAAGACGAGACTATGTAGCATCTGTGTCGTCTGATTAACGTACACCATGATAATGCAAACACACCTAATGAATTTGAAAATTGTAGATAATTAGCTTCACATTATAGATAGATCAACTACAGTCACGTGCATCCATTAGTAATTCTAATGCACTTACAAATATAATGCGACGTCTGATTGGATAACGTCAAAAACTTGCGACAGTATATTCTGCGATATACTGTCCCAAACCCGACGTCATTAAGTAACGTCACATCTCATTGGCTGGCGTTTGGTTTTATGTTCCTGACAGCGCAAACTAGTACATTATGAAAGGTGAAAATGTGGAAAAGTGCATTAGAATGGGGATAACTGTATTGAAAATTGTCATTTGGGGAGGTAAATCATCGGTTTTATGGTCACAAATTGCGTTTTATGGCTCCGCTAGTGCGTCGCAGTAAAATGAAATTTCCGACCATACAACCGATGATTTACCTCCCCAAATGACAATTTTCAAGACAGTTATCCCCTAAATGGCTAAAACAAAATGGCAAATTGAGATGCTAGCTCTTTTGCCAGGAGACTGCTGTCTTCATTAAACTAGCCAATGCAGAAATTGTTTAACATCAGATAGACAATCTTAAATTGGTCAATTATAAACTGAACAAAAAAAGAAACATTACGTGTGTATTTAATACTCACTTTCGCAAAACAGTGCCCCAAATATCATTTGAGCGCCAAAAATTTGTTCAAACATTTCGCCTTAAGTATATAAAAAGAAAATGGCAGGAAAACAATTATTAGCGCGCAATTATATAGTGGGTTGACCTCATAGTAACACCCATCGCACCCGAGCTAGGTTGGACGACCTACTTTCAGCTCACATGACCTACTTATCCCACTTTGTCCCACCAGTAATAACAGTCATAGGCTACTACTACTACTGCCAGGCTAGTGACAGAATCCTTAATGCACCAGTCATTAGCAACCACGGCCTCCCTGGGGCCGGGGAATAGTGGGGATATTAACTTTTCACTCTGCAAAGCCCTGGTATATGCCCTGCACTGTAGGGACATATTTTATGTCAAATCCCTGGTAAAGGTCTCCGCCCCCAGGATCATATAAGTATAAAAATCAATATTCTGACAATGTGTCGCGGTTAATTTCTTTTAAAACACTGCACTATTTTTTTCCCTGCTGTTTTGGCGGGAATCAAAAGCCCGTCGTATCCACGGCACTGCCGGGACACCTCTTTGGTAAAAACACTGTACTTAAGCCCCGCTAGGCCCCCGCTATCCCCGGCCCCATGGGGGCCGTGGTTGCAAATGACTGGTGCATAAGAACAACATATGAGTCGCGACACGAGAAAACCAACAATGTGGTTGTGCGCCCTGCACAGACTCAGATCAGCCTGGACATCTGTCCAGTCTGATCAGACTTTTCGCTAAGGGCTTAAAGGATAGCTAAGGGTCTAAGCTACCTCCATGCGGACAGCGAAGACTCTGATCAGACTGGGCGGATGCCCAGGCTGATCTGAGTCTGCGCTGGGCGCACAACCACATTGTTGGTTTTCTCGTGTCGCGGCTCAAATTGTCTTGCCAAATAATTTTGAATTACCACCATGCAGGACAATGATTGGTTGGGGTTTTTTTTTTTGGTTTAACGGACCTTTGAGACAGTATTTCAGTCAAAATTGGGCCGTCTCCCAAAGAGAGGGAGAAAAAAAGAGAGAAATGTAAAAAGGCATTTCTACTTTCACTATGTGTCTTCTTTTTGCAGCGCATTTTCACAATAAGTAAGAACATAGGGACTAAATGGCTACTTCAGCGAAGATTTCCTTAGTGTAAGGAACTGCTTGTATATTCCAACAGTATCATAACAGTGGAAGATCTCCTAAAGTTACCACCTGGATACATTTCTAAGAAAGAATGGGTGGAAATGGCATTCGATATCTACACAGGCCTGGCCCATATCCATAAAATGGGAGTTCTCCAAAATGACATCAAGGCTAGACACCAGTGTGCTGTCTAGTCACTTCTATGTTTTACTTTATTCCAGTATCAGTAAAATAATGATTTATCACGAGTTTTAATTTTTTCATTTCCACTCAAGAAAAGCAGGACAACCTTATTTTGTAAGGATGAGCGGATTTTTTGGAACACTTGCCCTACAGGACATATATGTCTGAAGAAAAAATCTGAGCCCTGATTCAAAAACATTTTTATATGATTATATCATACAAGTCTGTTTATAAGAATAAATATTTGCCACTGTTTGATTCTTCAACATCTTCTAAGTGAGCTTTTCATCCCTCAGTGTCCAATGCTAGGGGCTACTGAACTCTCAGGTGACCAGCCCTTCACCTTGCTATTTTCAGCCAATGACAGGCATGTTCTTTAGATATGAGCCGCGACACGACAAAACCAACAATGTGGTTGTGCGCCCAGCGCAGACTCAGATCAGCCTGGGCATCCGCCCAGTCTGTTCAGAGTCTTCGCTGTCCGCATGGAAGTAGCTTAGACCCTTAGCTACCTTTTGAGCACTTAATGAAGAGTCTGATCAAACTGGGCGAATGTCCAGGCTGATCTGAGTCTGCGCTAGGCGCACAACCACATTGTTGGTTTTGTCGTGTCGCGGCTCATATATTGCTACACCTCCTTCTCAGTTGCTCAAGAGCATGCACACAGTGCAGATTGAATTCTTCTGTTTGTTACTGCGACTGTGGGGCCGAATGTGGCTACCCTGATCAGTCATGTGGAGTTCTCGGCAGAAATATTTTTAGAACTTGTGGAGAATTTTGACAGTGACTTCCCAGAATCAAAGATATAAGCATTCCGGCAGCAGCCAGGGATCTCATTCTTAAATCCTGGCGAACATCAATGAGGAGCGGCTGTAGCGTAGTGGATAACACTCCAGACTACCAATCCAGGGGTCGCAAGTTCGATCCCCCGCTTCTCCGGTCTTTCGGATGAGACTTCAAACCGAGGTCCCGTCTCCATATGACCTCGTTGTTGGTGGGACGTTAAACCCGAGTTCACTTACTCACTCACGTGAACATCAATGAAACAAGACATGTCAACCGGACAGGATAGCTCGCCTGACAACCCCTTGCCCATCACATAAAAACTTTAAAGTAAAACTTTAACATTTTGCTAACGCCGCGGCCGCCAACGCCAACCCCGCCTCGGGGGTAGTACAATAGCTCTTCCTGAACTTTGTTCAGGTGAGCTAAAAGCAATACAACACATACCTCACAAAATGGTTCATATTCTGTGGTAATAAACTTAATCTTCTTCGACCCAGCATCAATGATATACTGAAATTTCTTTCCGGATTATATGACAATGGTTTGCAATACAGATCAATACTGTTTTGGTCTGTACTATGGCAAACCGCTTTTTATCATTACTTCTACCAATATTTATTTAGTTTAGCCAGGCATTTTAAAAGCGTTTTCAGCAATGTTAATTGTCAATAAATAAATGTTACATAACGAAAAATTAATTGTTTCTACATCAGGTTATTTTTAAAAGAATTCAAAATGCATAACTGTTATGCATGTTTGAATCCTCTTTTTACACAAGTGTATTTTACATTTCAGAAACATGGGTATGTCCAATGCGGAACGGCAGCGTAAAATTCACAAGAAAAGAGATGCTGATGTGCAGAGTCGACAGATGTACCCGGAAAAAGAAAGGGAGAAGTATCGGAGAGACAAAGCAACAGGCCTGAAGAAACAAGTAAAGGATATGACTGACAGGGAAAAGGGAACAGCTCATAAGAGATGCAGAGCTCCAGATAAGAGTGGGTATTGAGGATAATTCAAAGATAATTTTTCTTATTTCTCAATGAAAACATATGTTGTGACCCCTCATTAGAACCGTCTCGACGAGACGGTTCTAATGATGGGTCACAAAATATGATTTAATCGAGAAATATGGATAATTATCCCTAAATTATCTTTGTTACCCCTTCTTATCTGGAGCACTGGAGATGGAGAAATAAAAAATGTACAAGATCTCTCCCCTGACAGCATAGCTGCCTGAATTGGTGCTTGCCCATAGCACAGTCTCTATGTTGGTGTGGCTTGCTATGCATAAAACTTCAGGCAAGCATGTCCATAATGACAACAAATAAAAGCTATCTCAGAAATAAGTCTTAAAATAGAAAATAATCCACATGAGCTTGTCAAAGAACTGAGGGGTAGGGGGAGGCAGGGTGTATCAAAACCCTAAATCATTATCTAACATCAGTATCAACTGACTCCATTTTGGCACTCTGAAATTATGTCTTCATACATACAAAACTTTAACCAAAATCTTTAAGACAAAATTCAAAGTTGATGACTTTGACTTCAAGGTCATCCAGTGGGTTAAGTATATATATAGTGTTTTGTAAAAACTCAAAGTGTTTAACTTCAGTTCAAGTGTAAAATAAATCTATGCCAAGCATTAAGAATCAGTATGCAATTAGAAAACTTTAATAAAAAGCAAAATTTCCTAAGACGATAACCTTAACATCAAGCTCACTAAGGGGTAGTACTGTGTAAAACTTTGGACTAGCATCTAACTACAGTGTAAATATAAAAAGAATCCATCCATGGGTTCAGGAGATACATGTATGAGTCTTTAAAAACTTTAACCAAAACATCCAATCGATAAAAAGACGATTTTCTAAGTCCATGGCCTTGACATCAAGGTCTCTGAGTGGGGTGGGGGTAGTACCATGGAAAACTTTGGACCAATATATAACAACAGTGCAAGTATAAAAAGAATCCATCGATGGGTTAAGGAGATATAGGTGTTTAAAAAACTTGAACCAAAGCATCCAGTCAAAAAAAACCCTCCAACTTTCTAAGTCCATGACCTGACATTAAGATCTTTGAGTGGGGTGGGGGTGGTACTTTGTTAAACTTTGGACCAATATCTAACTACAGTGCAAGTAAGGAGATATAGGTCTTTGAAAACATTAACCAAAACATCCAATCAGGATGCCAACCCTGACGCTGACACCAGGGTGACAACAATTATAGCTCTTCCTGAACTTTTGTTCAGGCAAGTTAGAAATGAAAGCAAAAACTAATGCACTAGAAAGTACACTTACACCTCCAGAAACTCCGGAAATAACAGCTGTGCAAGTTCCACCTACCTTAAGGCAGTTGTTGTTGTTTTATTATTTTAAGTCTACGGTAAACAGTTATTCTTCTTATTTTACTTCAGATGGCATTGACCTTGAGAAACAAGTGAGGCTTGGCGTATCAATGCTTAGAGTGTGGAAAGATTGATCAGCATAATCGCATCAAGAGGCACATATATATTAAGATCATATAGAAAGGCGGAATAAGCTTTATTTGTGTAGCTTGTGTGGATTTTTTCACAGATACATATTCAGGGCTCGGTGCTCACTAAATCCACTCAGTACATGTACGCAATGGGGATAAGAAGGAGGGGCCAACCACCTCCCAGTCATTTATCGACTGTGCAGGGGATGCTGCTGTGTACCTCCAAGACGGCAAGCATTACGCTGCATGAACACTGATCCCATCAGATAGAGAATGGGCCCAGCATACCAACAGAAGTGTTAGTGACTAGCTGGAAGATCTGATAGTAATCCAGATGGCACCAAACCTGTAGCCAGCCTTCCAGAGGAGTTCCCTGACTTTGAGGATTTGATGGAGATGGATGACAGGGCTTTCAGCAGATCTTCCTCAGCCGCGACACGACAAAACCAACAATGTGGTTGTGCGCCCAGCGCAGACTCAGATCAGCCTGGGCATCCGCCCAGTCTGATCAGAGTCTTCGCTGTCCGCATGGTGGTAGATCAAACCCTTAGCTACCCTTTAAGAGCTTAGCGAAGAGTCTGATCAAACTGGGCGGACGCCCAGGCTGATTTGAACCTGTGCTGGGCGCACACATTGTCGGTTTTGTCGTGTCGCGGCTCATGTATTACTGCTTTCAGTAGATCTTCCCCAGCTGTATTTATGGAGCATGTTTGTAGACTCTATCCCTTTTGGTCACACAGAAACTGATCTAAATGCAACAGGTGAATATTTTGCTAAAAAGCACATAATGTGCATGCGCATGCCCACACACACAAGCATACGCATGTGGATGCACACAAAGGGTATTGCATAATCACTACTTTGCTTCACAAAGTCATGCTTATAAGTCAGTAATCTTCTGTCAGCCTCTCGGTTCATGAGTATAAGAGTTTTAAATTTTAAATTTAAACTAAGAATTAAAGAAGTACTTGGGTTTACAGTTTTATACAAACTTTCTACATATATCTACTTAATAGCCTGCTGTTTATTAATATGATAAAACTTCGGAAGATTCTGAACAAATAGATGGATCTTCCACAGTATGTGAATCAATACCAAATCATAGGCTTTCAACAAAGTGAGTATTAGTTTATAGTCAACTTTGCCTAAACTGAACAAAATGCAAATCTCAACGAATTATGTCTGACCTATATACCCAAGAGTGGCATACAAAAGTTACTTCATCCTCAAAAGGGAAAACTTATAGCACTTTTAGGTAAAATATTAATTTGAAAATTATTTGATGGAGTTAAATAAAAAAATACTGGTCTACATTGCTTAGGTTCAGATTAAGTAACCACAGGCCCCAGCTGAAACTGGCTGCCAAGAAAACATCCAATCCAACAAGCTTATTTGGAGACAAATTGATAGAGGAAATAAAGGCACTGACTGAGAAGTCAGTTTCAGCTACTCTCTGCAACAGTCAAGCCTTTTTAACAAAAAGGGGGGGGGGGGGGGGGGGGGGGGGGGGGGGGGGCAGTACAGGAAATTCAGACACAACCTCCCCCCGCAACCCCCCCCTCATACAAAAACAATCAAGACAGGAGGAAATGGCAGGTCAACCATGGTCAGAAATGGTACAATCCAAAGGGGTAGCCTGTACAAATGGCAAGAATGACAAAGATAATGAGGTCCATTCCCAGGCTCCTGCATTATCTAAGACCAGTGCCAACCAGGACTGGTGACACTAAAGGGATGCACCAATCTAGAAAGCCCCAGAGTATAGATGCGGTGATTGATTCATCAGGCAATCTTAACACCAGGAATGACAAATCGAGTGGAATCCCACAAGTTACTTGATATTCAAAGTTCTTCTATCAGTAGGATATCATTGATTAGTCACTCTCTTCTCATAGGATGGTTGGGTACCATCTGGTGGGTTAGCTTGATTGTCCAAATCCACATTTCTTTTGAAACTCGGGACTTAATGGGTGCACAACCTTAACTCTATTTCAGAGACATGAGCTCAGCCAAATTTATTCAGCCATGTCCTGGTAAGGACCTTCGGGTCAGCAGAGTGGTGCAGTGGTCCTGCGTGTTGTGTGGCAAGGTGTTTGAAAAGAAAAACTCCTTACAGAGACACATCAAAGTTACTCATCTGGAGAAGCTTAGTTGCGAGTTCTGTTCTTTTAAGGTACCAAAGGGAAGACAAGCGTGGTTAGAGAAACATATGCTGATGAAACGTAACTTTCCAGCTCCCCAGCATTTCACAGACCAGCGCTCAGGCCACAGCCCGTGAAGGAGGTCACGGTTACGAGTGTTGACTTTGATGAAACGCCCATGCAGAGTCCAGATCCTACCCCTATGCCCGACTACTCCCACCTTTTCAAAAAGAAAAGTGAAAGCCAATGTAATGCCTGGATTTGATTACAACATTTATGCTTATGATGATGAGTCAGATGATGAGTCCTATAAATCTATCAACAAGAAGCAAAAACCCTGTAGAGGAGCCAAATGTACTGGTGAGGACCTTCGGGTTGACAGGATAATACAGTGGGCCTGTGTGCTACATATAGTGTGCTATGTGGGAGAACACTGAAGAAGAAAAACTAACTCATATGACAAAATTCTTAAAGACAGACACATAGAAAAATTGGGATGTGATGAGGAACTGCTTGTATATTCCAGCAAAACTACAACAACTGCCTGACAGTGGAAGATCTCCTAAAATAATTGGGATGTGACAATTTTCAGAGAGACAGGTCCTGCTTGTAAATTTCAGCAGTACTATAACATCTGTCGGACAGTGGAAGATCTGGCCTACAGAAAAATTGGGATGTGACAACCTTTGGAGAGACAGGAACAGCTTGTATATTCCAGCAGTACTATAACAACTGCCAAACAGTGGAAGATCTCCTAAAGAAAAATTGGGATGTGATGACCTTCAAAGAGGCAGGAACTGCTTGTATATTCCAGCAATACTACAGCAACTGCCCAACAGTGGAAGATTTCCTAAAGAAAAATTGGGATGTGACGACCTTCGGCGAGGCAGGAACAGCTTGTATATAACAACTGTCAGACAGTGGACATTCTCCTAAAGAAAAATTGGGATGTGACGACCTTTGGAGAGGCAGGAACTGTAATTACTGCCGGACAGTGGAAGATCTCCTAATGTTACCAGCTGGTTGGTTGGTTGGTTGATTTGATGCTTAACGTCCACGGTAAACAACTAAGGTCATGTCGGGACGGTCAGTTAACCTAACCACACTATTCCTGGGCAGGCTTAGACCTCCTAAGCGGTTAACCAGTACTAAGTGCACATACTTTCGCCAGTAACTGACAACTGCCCTTCTTGAATCTGCGGAAGGAGAAACGAAAGTATGTGGCCAGACCGGGATTCGAACCCAGGACCTCTGACTTACGAGTCAGGTGCCCTACCGATTGCGCTACCCGGCCCGGCAATGTTACCAGCTGGAAACATTTCCAAGAAAGAATGGGTACAACTAGCTTTCGACATCTGTGCAGGCCTGGCCGATATCCATAAAATGGGAGTTCTCCAAAATGACATCAAGGCTAGACACATTTGTTCAGTCTAGTCACTTGCATGTTTTACTTTCTTCCTGTATCAGTAAAATAATGATTTATTACATATTACAATTTCTTATTTCTTTCATTTCAACTTCAGAAAAGCAGGCGAGTTAAATTTTGTAAGGGCGTGTGGACTTTTTGGATTGGGCGCCCTTCAGAACATGTCTGTCTGAGGAAAAATCCAAGTCCTGATTCAGAAAATGTTTATATGATTATATCATACAAGTCTGTTTATAAGAATATTGGCTCGCCCATCAATAAAGATACCTAATCTAGCTTAACAAGAATTCCGTGGAATGCGGTGTCTCGCCTGCTAGCGCTTTGTCACAAAAACAGAGCTCAATCAGCAAAGATGTATGCATGAACCAAGTTTCTTGGCTCTAGCCCTAATAATTTCTGATAAACAGACCAAAACTTGAAAACTCAACAAAACATTGCAAAGTCAGTCAACAATAAAATGTAGGTCAAGACTCAATATTGATGATGACTTTGAGCTCTTCTCTTCTAGATTAATGCATGACCCCAGTTTCATGGCTCTAGCCCTTATAGTTTCAGAAAAACAGACCTAAATGCGACCAAAATTGCAAAGTCAGTCAACCATAAAATGTAGGTCAAGACTAAATATTGATGATGACTTTGAGATTTACTCTTCCAGACGCACCCATGAACCATGTTTCATGGCTCTAGGCCTTATACACACTGGTCTGGCATTCATCACAGGCAACGAAGGCAACGTACTATAAAACTTGATTTTTTTCGCATATCTCTTAGATTAATTTCAAACTATTATTCTTACGGACCCGGCAATTTGTTATACCTCTTACTCAAACCAGAGTTTTGAAGAAATTCCATGTAGTATATATGCAGTGCTTGAATAAGTTTCTTTACCTATTCGTTGCATAGACGTTGTAGTCCAAAAATTGTTTTCAAGCATTTCTTGAATATGCATATGAATTCAGTAAAAGTTTTGATTCCTATTTCAAGAGCCGGGGATCGGATGGTCCGTAAGACTATACTTCTGAAACAAACTTATCCTGATGAGCGGAACAAGCAAGATTCATGTACGTTGTCTTCGTTACCTGTGATGAATGCCAGACCAGTGTGTTATAGTTTCTGAGAAAATGACCTAAATGCAAAAACTCGACAAAACACTGCAAAGTCAGTCAACCGTGAAATGTAGGTCAAGACTCAATATTGATGATGGCTTTGAGATCTACTCTTCCAGATGTATGCATGAACCAAGTTTCATGGCTCTAGGCCTTATAGCTTCTGAGAAAATGACCTAAACGCAAAAACTCGACAAAAACTTGCAAAGTCAGTCAACCGTGACATGTAGGTCAAGACTCAATATTGATGATGGCTTTGAGATCTACTCTTCCAGATGTATGCATGAACCAAGTTTCATGGCTCTAGGCCTTATAGTTTCTGAGAAAATGACCTAAACGCAAAAACTCGACAAAAGTTTACGCCGCCGCCAACACCGGAAAAGCAATACCTATGTCTTGCCTCTGCTTCGCAGGCGAGACAAAAACCCGTAACTTTTACCTAGACCTACAACACAGGACCTTAGAATCCGCTACCGTTACACTACCGCTACTTCACAGCCCTATGTTCACTAATGCAAAAAACGCGAGAAATATTCATTTTTGATTTTGTCGCCAAACCAGGAATCTCCCAGGCAAATCATTGTGTTGAAACTAAATTAGAGGTGCCAAACAGCTTGCTTACTTGCAACATGGAAAACAAATTCGTCACTGAAGGTCGTACCGGGCTGTTAAAAAATCAGCCAAATGGGTGTCGCTGAGATTAGTCATGGCGGAAACAATGTACATCCGGGGTGTTGCCATTAAGCTAATAAATATTCATAAAGCTTGCTAAAAATATCTCGCACGCGAGTTCGTCTGGTGCACTGTCGCAGAAAAAAAATGTTTGACAGAGAAAATATTTTAGCTGCAGTTGAGAGAGTTACTCAGATTTCCTTGCCAGACCTAAAAGATGAACAAATGGAAATACTTACCCATGTATTGAATGGGAAGAGCTGTTTTGGGTGTTTTACCCACTGGTTTTGGGAAAAGCGTTTGTTTTTATGCTCCTCCAGTTATTTTGGACATAGTAAGACCCCAACAAATTATTCTATTTTAAGACTGACATTATCTTGTTAGAATATTCATTATTGCAGATAATGGTTTTTATGACAGATTTAGTAATTTATTTTCTATCCCGCGTGACTTAAGGCGGAATTGCCATAAAGCGAATACAAAATTTTTTGAAAAGCTGCGCTTACTTCAGTTTATGCTAATTATCGGATCACGTGACATAAACATTCGCCTTGGCTAAATTCAGTGCTGAATAAAAAATTTCTGTCACGTTTTGGTGGATTATTTTCAATTTATATGATTTAAACTGTATGAAATATATACCCGTATGATGTAAACAATTTCTTCTCTCGTGTTGGACTAATTTTCACCAGTTTGAGTGAGTATTTTCATGTACTTTGAAGAATATGTTACGGCGTGTAATTGATTTATCTGACTTTACACATTTGACTGTGCGTATTGTGTAGAATGGCTACTGCTGAGAAACAGACAAACGTTTGTCTCATGGGACACTCCTTCATACGTCGGCTAGACGAGTATATGGTGCAAAGTGGAAAGGAGAACCTGAAGTTATTCAGACATTTATTTGCAGTTTCAGTGAAAACACAGGGCGGCCTGACAATGGCGAGAATGGGCCGATCAAAAACTTACACGGAATTTTCACTTACTCCAGATATTTGTGTGATTCATATTGGAGAGAATGACTTGGATGTTACTGATTCAGAGTCAGAGGATTCTTCACCAGTGCAAGAACAAAGAATTTCTAGATTGGTTGACCATATTTGTTCTTTTGTTGAATACCTGCTAGTGGGTGTAGGTATTCGCAGGGTCGTTGTTGGACAGTTATTGCGGCGACAACCTTGGGCGATCAAGGCCCTCACATTTAATGAGGATGTTATTACTGTCAATCAGAGACTCAAGGAGCGTCTACGTTCGATTGAAGGAGCTTGCTTTTGGCACCATAGGGGTTTCTGGGACTCGTATGACTTTCTTGGAAGAGATGGTGTTCACATTCGTAGTTCAAGAAATGATAGGCGTCAAATGAACAAATATTTGCAGAGTCTCAAGAGTGCTGTTTTATGGGCTGCTAATCATTGAAACTTTACCATGCTTGAGGAAAATGTCTGATGAAATTGGATGATATTCATATATACAATAGCATTTTAATGGCCCCACAGGGTAAACAAGCGGCGAAGCCATTGAGGTTTGAGCCATTGAAGTTCTACTGTATGTATGCCATTTACACAATTGTATCTAACCCATTTTATTAATTTATACATATATATTCATAATTTCAATTAGTCCAAGTTGTGTAGTTTGCTTTGCAGCTAAATTAAATTAGGTGACACAAAGTCCATAGTTTGTCAAATCATGTAAATTTGTTAAACCGTTGATTGTGGAATACATTACTCCACCGAAAACAAACAAATATTAGAATAAAATATGCATGGCGCATGGCCACAGACCACAAAAAAGTGGCAGTGTTCTCCAACAACTCCTCCCCTCCCCACCCCCCCCCCCCCCCCCTCAAACAAAAAAAAAAAAGGATATTGAGGTGTTGATCGGGTGGCTGGGGCCAGGCATATTTGTGCAAATATCCCTGGCTTTTGGCCTATTTTCTACGCCACCTTTTTGCAAACAAGAAAAAGTCTTGTTAACTTGTTGTTTTATGCATTGTTTTATAACACGTTTGTTTATGTACATGTAAATATGTTAGTTTCATATTCAGTTATCACTTTCCGTCATTTAAAATAAATGACAGTTTCAATTCAAACATACTCTTGTTTTGCATTATTCTTCCTCCCCAAAACTAGCTTCAGTGTCACCGTCCTGGATATGTCATAAGTATTCATTATTGCAGATAATGGTTTTTATGACAGATTTAGGAATTTATTTTCTATCACGCTTGAATTAAGGCGGAATTGCCATAAAGCAAATATAAAATTTTTTGAAAAGCTGCGCTTACTTGTTTTGGTGGATTATTTTCAACCCGCCACCACCCCTATCTACCACCATCTGATAAATATGCGTACTGATCATGTGTATATAACATGTACAGTACCACCTTGTGGCCTATTTTCTACGCCACCTTTTTGCATACAAAAAAAAAAAGTCTTGTTAAGTTGATGTTTTATGCATTGTTTTATAACTTGTGGCCTATTTTCTACGCCACCTTTTTGCAAACAAGAAAAAGTCTTGTTATTATATAAACTTGTTGTTTTATGCATTGTTTTATAACACGTTTGTTTATGTACATGTAAATATGTTAGTTTCATATTCAATTATCACTTTCCGTCATTTAAAATAAATGACAGTTTCAATTCAAACATACTCTTGTTTTGCATTATTCTTCCTCGCAAAAACTAGCTTCAGTGTCACCGTCCTGGATATGTCATAAAGTTCTTTTTTTCTTTTTTTCCCTTCTAGATTTTTCACTTGAATGTGTCTAGCGCATGTTGTCAATGTTTACAGACTAAATTTAGAACATGATAAATATAGCATCTGGACTAAATTTAGAATATCGGTAAATATAGAATCCATTCACGGCCGGTAACCCTTCACGTGAATCTGTCATTGCATGTCTCTATGTATTTATTATAAGTAGCGGTCTATAGTAGTGTATTTATAATGACTTTCTATCATAATTACTAATGTCAAAACTTGGGCGCCGTTGTGCATCCACATGATATACGTAATACTTAGGTCAAGACGTATCGACGTCGATGCGACTAATCATTTAATATCTTCCTGTAAGTTTTAGGTCCCTATCTTGCATGCACATGACGTCGAAACGACGTCATATTGACGTCGATGAGGTTGAATGACATTTGTGTGAAGTCGAAACGACATAGAAGAATCAAATTGACGTCGCTTGGACGTTGTATCGACGTCAATGCGACTAGGTAAATACTATCAAATGTAATTTTTTATGTTCCAGGCATGCATGCACATGAGTGAGTGAGTGAACTCGGGTTTAACGTCCCACCAACAACGAGGTCATATGGAGACGGGACCTCGGTTTAAAGTCTCATCCGAAAGACCGGAGAAGCGGGGGATCGAACCTGCGACCCCTGGATTGGTAGTCTGGAGTGTTATCCACTACGCTACAGCCGCTCCTACGCATGCACATGACGTCGAAATGACATCGTATTGATGTCAGTTACATTAAATGACATTTGTATGATGTCATACTGACATCGTCAGTGTGACGCCATTTCAACGTCATGTGCCCACTGGTAATGCATGAAATCGAGAATTTGCGGACATAGTTTTGCCAATAGTAGTGTTGCGGAGCGGGACGTAACGTCAGGAGCCTCATGACTAACTTTTACCCAGAGTAAATGACTTTTACTGCATCACAGCTTTATTATTATGACATCCGTTTTTGTTTCTGTCATGGATTTGCTCAAATGCAATAGATGTAAGTGCCGCAAATTAGTTTAGCTCATTCATCCGTTTATCATCTCAATTGAAAAAGACAAACATGCAATTTCAGAAGTCATTGGCTTTCTATATAAGTAAATGAACAAACATACCTTGTAAGAAGTGAGAATTATCATCCTCTCCTGCTTCACCAGGAGCGGCTGTAGCGTAGTGGATAACACTCCGGACTACCAACCCAGGGGTCGCAAGATCGATCCCCCGCTT
Organism: Ctena decussata; assembly: GCA_963989385.1. Lineage (NCBI taxonomy): Eukaryota > Metazoa > Mollusca > Bivalvia > Lucinida > Lucinidae > Ctena > Ctena decussata. Next base: position 25,752,428 of record OZ022510.1, read on the forward strand.
CTCCGGTCTTTCGGATGAGACTTTTAAACCGAGGTCCCGTCTCCATATGACCTCGTTGTTGGTGGGACGTTAAACCCGAGTTCACTCACTCACTCACTCCTGCTTCACCAGCCAGCAAAACTGCCAAGAAATACAGGTGCAGCTTCCAGTCTGAGTGGATGAAAGAGTTTCCACACATCAAGAGAAGTGAGAGAGGTGCTGGTTACGCCAAGAGCACATTGTGCAACTCGACTTTCGGGTCTACGTGGGTGGTAAAAATGTGGTCATTAGACATGTGATGGGGCTGCAGCACACAGGGAATTTAAAGACAGCCAGTTCCACGCAGGGGATCAGTTTCTTCTGTAAGCAAGACTAAGAAACAGTTGCCTAAACGTTTCCCGCCAACTGTTGACAAGACCTGTCAGCGAGACAGGATAGCTCGCCTGACAGCGCCTTGCCCATCACCTGAAAAACTTTAACTTAAAACTTTAACATTTTGCTGACGCCGACGCCGATGGTAGTGCAATAGCTTTTCCTGTACATTCATACAGGCGAGCTAAAAATGACGGGATCAGTACATGTTATACTGGATAAAAATTGAGAGTGAAAAATCTAACCGGAGGACAAATGTCCTTAACAGGTGCGTTGTTATATGATAATTTTAACTCTTGCTACGACATGAGATCTATGTTAATGCTATAAACACGCATGAATTAATACAGAAACTGAAACTATACAGATAGTCATTTATTAAATAGAGCCGCGACACGAGAAAACCAACAAAGTGGTTGTGCGCCCAGCGCAGACTCAGATCAGCCTCGGCATCTGCCTAGTCTGCGCAGAGTCTTCCTTAAGCGCTTAAAGGGTAGCTAAGGGTCTAAGCTACCTTCATGCGGACAGCGAAGACTCTGATCAGACTGGGCGGATGCCCAGGCTGATCTGAGTCTGCGCTGGGCGCACAACCACATTGTTGGTTTTCTCACGTCACGGCTCAATTTATGAAACAATGTCTCAAGATTTCAGGCTCATAAACACTGCAAACTTTTGCATTGTGATCAATAGCACATTGTAACTTTGCTCATTTCAGTGCCAAGAGAAAGGTCTTATTTTATTTATTTTTTTTCTTTTAATTCTATTTTAAAATAAGAAAAAAATTACAGTTAAGTACATGAAACAACATGTAAAAGTTGCCGTCAAAAAGATCCCTAATGGAGAACTCAATCTCCCTGAAATAAAATGTCTACTTTCACTTTGTATCTTTGTTTTGCAGAGCATTTTTCACAATAAGTAAGAACATGGGGACTAAATGGCTACTTCAACGATGATTTCCTTTGTGTCAGGCAAGCAGCATATATGTTTACCTGGTTATTGCTAATTAAGTGCTACAACCATGTAAACATGTGTTTTTTTGTTAGTGGGTGGGATATTATTTTGCACTTTGCAATACCAATGGAAATAAGTGAGACCAGTGAGCAAGTACAAGCAGAACAGAAGAACCAAGAGTAAAAAGCAAATGACTAAACCAGTAAAAGCAGTTAAAGGCAGGATTTCTGAACCCCCCTGTAAAGGATTAGCTACCTGTTTGAGGCAATAAGTGGGCGTGGCTTAGCTACTGTGCAAATAAGACCACTGTCCTGTTTAGCCAATAGGAGCTGTCAATACTTTCACAGGTAAATACCCCAGCAAATCAACAGCCAATCAAATTAGAGCTAAATCTATAGGAGCTACTGTAGATGTTTACCCTTTGGTGGCTATTGGAAAACTGAGAATAGGTAGCTAATTTTGCCTTTTATAGTCCGCTCCTGCCTTTAACCCTGATGAAATCACCATAAACCAGAAAAAGAAACTGCTCACTGGTTTCAAATCCACCAAAGCTGACTCTGACTGAAGGTAGCAGCCAATCCCTAAAGGTCAACCAGTGAATGAGAAGCAGGATGGAACCTGGGGAGCGCCACATCATTGTGGGAGGAACAAACTCAGGCCTTTCCAGCCTCCCCAGTACCAGGTACTTCAGTACAGCCATACAGTCCCCCTCATCCTGAGATGACTGCCAGCCACTTGGTCCTGAAGAATTTTCAAGAAAGAGAGGACAAGGTGGAAGTAGACACACAACTTAAGGGCTCATACTTCGTCATATCCTGAACTCAAGCGTCAAGCGTTCAAACACTTTGGGACAGCCTTGTCAGTCGATTACATCTAAACAGCCCAAGAAAACAAATCTATGATTTAATTAGTATAAAAATGCCAATATTGGGATAAATATCATATTACTGTAATAGTCCTTAATATTGAGACCTGTATGTTTGAGTAAAATGTGAGGACGTTGAACTTGCTAACAACTTCCGGGATATTAATAGATGCGGCCAAATGATAACAGGTAAACACTTTTACTTTTCAAGCGCGCAGAGGCCCACCAGGGGGTGGGGCGGGCCCTATCATGTTTTGTCCTTGAACCCCTCATGTGAGAGAGAAATAACGGCTTAGCGGCCCAATCTGTGACGCCCCTGGGGGCCCGCCATGGGGGTGGGGCGGGCTCCAGAGGTTTTGCCCCAGAACCCCCGCCGGCCTCGGTGGTGTCCAATCAGGTGACAGGCCTGTCAGGTTTCGTCCCAGAACCCCGCCGGCCTCAGAGGTACCCAATCAGGTGATGCCCCTGGGAAGCTTGCCAGGGGGTGGGGCGGGCCCCAGGGGGTTTTGTCCCAGAACCCCTATTCCCTATATTACTGCCCAGGCCAGTTGGGACAGTGACAGAGGTCAAGGGTGCCAGCTTTGAAGATGTCGCCAGTAAGGTTAGCCATCAACTGGGAATATCACCGGTGTTTGTGGACCAGGTCCAGGGGTTAGAGCCAGCTTCTGAGTGCCTGTTTATGCCATTCCCGACATGCAAGCCTCAGCCAGTGCAACATGTGTCACAAGCACTCCTACCACCACCCTCTCAGCTACCCGCAGCCAGGAGGCCGGAACAAGAAGCGTCCCAACTCCAGACAGCCATCCATGCTATGAGGCTTTGGTTGAGAGAAGCAACCAATCCCTCAAGGTCATCCAATGAGTGCAAAGCAGGTTGGAACCTGGGAAGTGCTACACAATGATGGGAAGCAGGCAATCCCTCAAGGTCAACTAGTGAGTGGGAAGCAGGATGGAACCTGGGAAGTGCCACATCACTGTGGGAGGAACAAACTCAGTCCATTCCAGCCTCCCCAGTACCAGGTACTCCAGTGCAGCCACACGGACCATCGCATCCTGAGATGACTGCCAGCCACTTGGTCCTGAAGAATCTTCAAAAAAGAGAGGACAAGGTGGAAGTAGATACCCAACTAGACGGCTCATACTTCATCATATCCCTGAACTCCAGCGTCAAGAGGTCAAACACTTTGGGGCAGCCAGTGAGTGGGAAGCAGGTTGGAACCTGAGGAGTGCTACACCACTGTGGGAGAAACAAACACAGTGAAAATCAGGTGTACATATTATCTACCTATATGTACAAAAGTAGATAACATGTACACCTGATTTTCACTGTGTGTTGTATGAACAAGTTGGGTGGGATTTTTTAAACCATGAAAAGTAGGTTTAAATGACCTTTTGTAAAAAAAAAAATGCATTTCAATTGCATTAGTTCATGGATTATGCTACATATTGATGCAAAAATATATTTCTGATGAAGGAAAATGGAGTTCTACATTTCCAAAATTTGGCCAAGTTCAAGATAGTATATGAGTAATTTAATAAATGAGCCGCGACACGAGAAAACCAACAATGTGGTTGTGCGGCCTGCACATACTCAGATCAGCCTTGGCATCCGCCAAGTCTGGTCAGACTCTTCGCTAAGTGCTTAAAGGGTAGCTAAGGAACTGAGCTATCTTCATGCGGACAGCGAAGACTCTGATCAGACTGGGCGGATGCCCAGGCTGATCTGAGTCTGCGCTGGCCGCACAACCACATTGTTGGTTTTCTCGCGTCGCGGCTCAAATGTTTATTTTTCTTTCAACAATAAAAATATATACTATCTTATGATTATTTCTGTAATTCAGAGCAAGAGTGCATATTGTTCTTGTTACATCTCAAAATACAAAGCACCTGAATCGTTTAGTCACCTAGTCATATTGACATTTAGAAGTTTAGAATGTTGGCCTCTACTAAAAAGGGAGGCAAAAAAAATAGTAGAACTGCTTCCTTTGAAGTGACATCTTTATATTGCTTATTAGAGGTGTTTTGGCAGAGGCTGATTTATTACACTTTTGGCTCTAAATAATGCCCCCCTTTCGCAAAATGCAATGTCCCTGGAACATTAAATAAGATTATTACTGTATATATCTTCAACAAATAATTGCATTAGAGTGGATAGATTGCATTTAATAATCTTCAAAAATAGCCATCAGAGGAGATGGCAAATCCCCCGACCGAAGACCCCCATGGGCCTTGGTAAAAAGGGTGCACTTCAAAACACATATTAGTAATATATTGTCGTTCTTTTATGCTCCTGATTGACATTAACTGTTAACAGATGCATGATTATCTAACACTCAGACTAAAACAGTATGCTTGACTGCTAAAAAGAGGTAATATCTCAAACAGCCACCATATACACAAATGTATAGCATACGATACATTCAACTTTCAAAATGTGTGAATAACTTCTAAAGTACAAGCCCTACAAATCTAATTTTGAGCTCTCTAGTAAGTGAATTTGGACAAAGAATCCAAATCTGAAATTTTTTTTTTTTGGGGGGGGGGGGGGGGGGGGGGGGGGGGGGGAGGGAATGCGGAGGGGTAAGAGAGAGTTAGGAACACTGATAAGATATCACAGCATGATCATCAATATTGTAAAAGGTACACGGTTATTCAAATTCTGGAGCTGGCCAGGGTTATATAGTTATGGAGCAGAGACTCAAACAGCAGCTCAAACTACCAAAGGGAAATAATTCACTGAGTCTAAAAGCAAGAGTTATCATTCATGTATGAGACAAATTGTCATGACCTGTCCTGCATATCTGTGAAGAATCATGAAAATATTTCAAAAGGTATTCAAGCTATGGAGCAGACACGAAATCAGACCTAAATCCATCAAGGGGAAATAACTCAAAAAATAAGAAAGCAGGAGTTGTCATTCTTGTTCGCGACACATCGTCATGACCTGTTCTACATATCTGTGAAGTATCATGAAAATATTCCAAAAGGTATTCAAGTTATAGAGCGGACACGAAATCATACCTAAAATGATCAAGGGGAAATAACTCAAAAAGTAAGAAAGCAAGAGTTGTCATTCTTGTTCGCGACACATCGTCATGACCTGTTCTACATATCTGTGAAGTATCATGAAAATATTCCAAAAGGTATTCAAGTTATAGAGCGGACACGAAATCAGACCTAAAACCATCAAGGGGAAATAACTCAAAAAATAAGAAAGCAGGAGTTGTCATTCTTGTTCTCGACACATCGTCATGACCTGTTCTACATATCTGTGAAGTATCATGAAAATATTCCAAAAGGTATTCAAGTTATAGAGCGGACACGAAATCATACCTAAAATGATCAAGGGGAAATAACTCAAAAAGTAAGAAAGCAAGAGTTGTCATTCTTGTTCGCGACACACCATCATGACCTGTTCTACATATCTGTGAAGTATCATGAGAATATTCCAAAGGGTATTCTAGTTATAGAGCGGACACGAATCTGCCAAAAAATCACACCTAAAACTATCAAGGGGAAATAACTCAAAAAGTAAGAAAGCAAGAGTTGTCATTCTTGTTCGCGACACATCGTCATGACCTGTTCTACATTTCTGTGAAGTATCATGAAATTATTCCAAAGGGTATTCAAGTTACAGAGCGGACACGAATCTGCCAAAAAATCACCAAAGGGGAGATAATTCAAAAAGTACAATAGCAAGAGTTACCATTCTTGTACGCGACACATCGTCATGACCTGTTCTACAGAACTGTGAAGTATCATGAAAATATTCTAAAGGGTATTCAAGATATAGAGCGGACAAGAAAGTGTTTACGGACGGACGGACAGACGGACGGACGGACGGACGGACGGACGGACGGACGGACGGACGCCAGGCTCATCGCTATATCCCCCGAACCTTTCGGTCGGGGGATAAAAATCATACAGACAAAAAAAGAACATGAAAATATCACAGAAATCTATCAATTATGGAAATGCTTGTGACCCCAAAGTAAACATCTCCATTTCTTTAAGATCTTTGGCACCTACAACAACAAGTTTGCCAGGAAGCAGAAACTGCATACCTCAAGAGAGGTAAGGTTGTTGAAATGTGATTGGACTGTATTCAAATTTGGATCTTTCACTGAGGCTGAAGGTTGTGTTTCACGGAGACAGGACAAGGGGGCTCACAAAAGACATGTTCTTATCATTTTGGGGAAAGGTGTTCGAACTGTATTTTAAGGGGGAAGATGCATGCATCCCACATGTCTCTGCATCAAACCCTCATAAGACCACAGAAATATTTGTGTCAGTTGGCAAGGTGTTAGAGCACACATTGCACCCTATTGAGACAACACCAACCAAGCTGTGCAGAAGTGCTATTTTGGCCAAGGCATACCAAGACGATGAAGTGGATGAAGCTCTACTGCTGGAGGATTACAACAGGTTTCTTTCAGATTCTGGAAGTAGCCTTCTGCAGCAAGGCCCTGAGGCCACATCATGGCAGTAGACTCCTCATATTCTTTGGAACACATCAGATGAAATTTCTGCCATCTCCTGAGAACCCCAGAAGAAATCTACTAAACTTGGCCCAGATGGAGCTTCTAGACAGCTCTGCCTCACTACTGTGTCTAGGAAGCAAGAGATGACAAATGCTGGCAAGCAGTTCCTTTAGAAACTGACTCTTGCCAGCAGTCTTCGACAAATAAATGCAATAGTGTGGACAGAAGTGCATTTAATAATCTTCAAAAATAAAAGAGAACATAAAATATGATAGAAATCTATCAATTACGGAAATGTTCATGACCCAAAAGCAAATATCTCCATTTCTTTCAGACCTTAGGCACCTACTACAAATGAGAAGTCAGCCAGGAAGCAGAAACTGTATATATCAAGAGAGGAACTGTCACTGAAGATGTGATTAGACTTTATTCAAATATGGATCTTTCATTAAGGCTAAGGGTTGTATTTGATGGAGAGAGGGAACAAAATTTTTGGGGGCTCACAAAAGACATGTTCTCATCATTTTGGAGCAAGATGTTTAAGCTGTATTTTAAGGTGAAAGATGCATGCATCCCACGTCTCTGCATCAAACCGTCGTAAGGCCAGAGAAATATTTGTGTCAGTTGGCAAGGTGTTAGAGCACAAACTGCACCCTATCAGGACAATGCCAACCAAGCTGTGGGGAAGTGCTGTTTGGTCATGGCACACCCTGCATGACCATAAAGAGGATTCCGATTCTGAAAGTATATATTCAATACCACAGAGTAAACGCATCTATATTCTATATGTCAGCACAATCAAGTACATGGGCTAAGACTTGCTCTAGCGAGGCTCAAGCACATGTTCATGCTCATCTAGCAAACACACCCATCAGCAAAGTGTTTTCTGAATGGTTTGTTAACTATTCTCCTTTCAAAAATAGAAATGTTAACGAGATCTTCATTGAGGAACATCAGGACCAACTGAATATGAATTTCTTGCCATTTTCAAGTAATCCCTCAATGGTCAGAAAATCCCAACCAACAAAAATGGCTTGCATGGCTAGGGAATTCAGATTCTGTTGCAATTTCCCTTGAACACAAAGATGATATGTTTGAGCTTGGGCATTAGAGCTGCAACGATTCACCCAACGACCGATTCGATTCGATTTCGATTTCAGACACCTCGATTCGATTAATTCGATTCGATTCATGATTGATTTTATGCTACCTTAATTCATCATGTTTATCACTTTATTTTGTTATATTTACACTTCTATTTATCTTTGGGTGCATCTTTGAGCACAGGTTTCTGCGAGTCATCGTTAGACGCCATTTTGATAACCCTACCCATAAGGAAACGAAACACCCGTAATGATTGGATGACCTAATTATTACTGACCAATCGTACGTTACGTTATAAACAGCGTTATAATATTAAGAGCGGGTCTAAAACACGGACTTCCGTTTTAATTGAGGGCCCATGCGGGGGATTGTGAATCGAATCGAAATTAGTGGAGTTGTTATCGGAATCGAATCGGCCCTTGTGAACCGGATTTTCAATGCATCGAAGTGAATCGTTGCACCTCTATTGGGCATACTTACAAGAAACGCTGCGTCCTAACAGAGGATGCATTAATTGATTCCTGGGAAAAAATGCTTACAAATCTCGGAAATGCCTTTGACGGTCAAATTATGACATTTAATCCAAAATATGGAAAAACTAGATCAGGAATTTTTGGTAGGTCTATGGTAACTACTAATATGTCATCTGAGGAAGTTCTGGCAGGTGTTGGGAATCGCAGATCTGAAGAGATCGCAAGAACTGGTTTAAAAAGATTTCCCACTTGGATATATTTACGGCAACCTCATCCCTTTCCAGATTCCAAGAAATACAGTCTTAATAAGGCCGATTGTGAATATTTGTTTCACCTCAATATTCAGTCAATGGTAAAACTATTAGTAAATGAAACTGACCATGATAGGGTTTTTAAAACCGTAGACGGTGCTCAAGTATTTTTTGAGAAAATGGCCGTTTTGGCTCAAAATGATTTGATATCTGCATTTGACAACACTGGGAATTCGGACAACTGGCCACGTAATCTGCAGAGTCTCACATTCAGCAACTCCGCTTCCATGTGCAGCCCTGTAAACCAAATGTTGGGATATGTGGATCATTTACTATCAGTGATGTGTACTCAGGATTATTTTCATAATTCTGTAGAACCATATGAACAAATAGATTCTGAAGAATTTATTGAATCAGGCAAGTTTGCTCTGTTTTGTAAAGACGGTAGATATATTAGAAAGAAATGTATTCAGTGGCAGGAAAAAATAGAAAACTGCGAAGTATTACGCAGGGATGAATTAAAAGAAGAGTTGGAACTGGATACCCCAAATTTATATGCCCTTTGATTGATTTAGATCATATCATTAATGGGAAATACGCAAACTTTTCATTGCAAGGGTATTAGAGAGATTGCTGTAGTGCGCATGCGCGCGCTTTACCAATTGCAGGGTATAGTGTAAAGAAAAACTGACTAGATATTGTAACTTTTCAAATGTATTTTTCTTCAAGGAGGAAAGAGCTTATGTGATATTTGTTTGTAGTACTTGTTGCGATGCTTTCATAGTTTCAATTTTAAACTTTCTTGCAGTTCAGACGAAGAACTATGCTCAGTGCGATAGGTGTGGCTTCATGAAAGTATATTGTTGTGCAGATCATAAAGAATTTCATCAACATAGATGTCTCTATTGCCCTGGACCACAATACTAACATGAATACCGAACTTGATTTGCCGACTCCACATTTGCAATTCCTATTAGCAACCAGGCCTGAATGTTTGGAAAGAATTGACAAACATAAGAACTTGTTTCATTTTTGTTCTGGGATTGCCCCCTGCTGTTACATTTCATGTTGTGATCTCTGCTTTCAGTGGAAATATTTATAATTTGTACCTCTTGAAGAATTAGAAACATACTGCGTTTGGTGCTTTGATTGTGAACATTGGGTGGATACTTGTAAAGGATGTGTTAATTTGCTCAATGCTGGAAACTCTTTTAATATGAGATGTTGTGAATGCCGAGTTAGTTACGGGTTACGGGTATGGCCATTTATTGATTTGATTTTATTTACTTATTTTTTTTTTTCAGGATCAAAGTTTATGTGAGTTGAAAAGTGAGATACAAAGCTAAAGCACCTCACACTTGAAGATTTTCAAGTGTATGAACATAAATTCTTGGAAAACTGTGAAACCCCTGTCAGTCTATAGAATACTATGAAACCCCTGTCAGTGCATTATCACAAGGAAGACTTAGTCAGAAACTCAACAGAAATAATGGTAATGATTGTATTAGAAGGGTATGTCCATTTATTGATTTGCTTTATTAATTTACTCTTATTTTTAGAATCAAAGTTAATGTAAGTTGAAGAAAGAGATACACAGCTAAAGCACCTCACACTTGAAGATTTTCAAGTGTATGAACATGAATTCCATAGAATACTGTGAAACCCCTGTAAGCGCATTATCATAAACATGAGCTTAGTCAGAAACTCAACTGAAATAATGGTAACAAGATAAAGTGAGCAGGGGCTCACATTTACCCCCGACCAGTGCCACTGCCAAACAAAGTCCTAATTACTGAACCCTGACCCCACCCAGGAGCTGACCCCAATACTTCTCAAGGCATTCAATATCGAAGGAAATGCTATTGAAAAGAATCTGACATATTACTACAGAGATATGAGCAAAACGAAAAGTGTATAGCAAAACTAAGACCTAATTTAAGCCCAATAATTTATCCCTGGCCCTACTCGGAGGCCTGACCAAAATGCTAAAGCATGAGATATCATTAACCAAATATGAAAAGAATCGGACATGCTGTTACTACACAAATATGAGCAATCCAAACGGTTTAAGGCAAAACAATGATGTAAACTAAGTCCTAATTATTGACCCCTGGCCCCACCCAGAGGCCTGACCGCACAGCTCAAATATTTCACATCAAAGGCAATGCTGTTGAGACGTTAGGAGCCAAATATGAAAAGAGTCTGATAAACAGTTACAGAGACATAAGCAAAGCAAAGGTTTAACAAAAAAACTTTGACATAGCTGAAGTCCTAATTATTGACCCCTGGCCCTACTCAGGGGCCTGACCCCAATGCTTAAGCATTTCATATCAAAGGTATTGCTACAGAGATATCACTATCCAAATATAAAAAGAATCTAACATGTGGTTTTAGAAATATGGCAATCCAAAAGGTTTAACACAAAACTTTGACATAAACTAAGTCCTAATTATTGACCGCTGGTCCCACCCAGGGACCTGACCCAGAGGTTAAGGTATTTCACATCAAAGGCAATGCTATAGAGATATCATTGACCAAATATGAAAATATTCTGACCAGCGGTTACAGAGATAAAAGGTTTAGCGCAAAACTTTGATGTAAAAGTTAACTAACGGACGGACGAATGGACGGACGAACGGATGAACGGACAAACGAATGGATGAACAGACAGCGTAAAAAAAACTATTTACACCCTGACATTCGTATGTCAGGGGTACAATGACTGTATTACAAGGAATTGCCCATTTATTGATTTGCTTTATTAATGTACTTTTTTTCTGAATCAAAGTTTATGCGAGTTGAAAAAATAGCCATCAGAGGAGATGGCAAATCCCCCGACCGAAGACCCCCATGGGCCTTGGTAAAAAGGGTGCACTTCAAAACACATATTAGTAATATATTGTCGTTCTTTTATGCTTCTGATTGACATTAACTGTTAACAGATGCGTGATTATCTAACACTCAGACTAGAACAGTATGCTTGACTGCTAAAAAGAGGTAATATCTCAAACAGCCACCATATACACAAATGTATAGCATATGATACATTCAACTTTCAAAATGTGTGAATGACTTCTAAAGTACAAGCCCTACAAATCTAATTTTGAGCTCTCTAGTAAGTGAATTTGGACAAAGAATCCAAATCTGGAATTTTTTTTTTTTTTTTTTTTTTTTGGGGGGGGGGGGGGGGGGGTGCGGGAGGGGTCACGGGAATGTGGAGGGGTAAGAGAGAGTTAGGAACACTGATAAGATATCACAGCATGATCATCAATATTCTAAAAGGTACACGGTTATTCAAATTCTGGAGCTGGCCAGGGTTATATAGTTATGGAGCAGAGACTCAAACAGCAGCTCAAACTACCAAAGAGAAATAATTCACTGAGTCTAAAAGCAAGAGTTATCATTCATGTATGAGACAAATTGTCGTGACCTGTTCTGCATATCTGTGAAGAATCATGAAAATATTTCAAAAGGTATTCAAGCTATGGAGCGGACACCTAAAATCATCAAAGGGAAATAACTCCAAAAGTAAGAAAGCAAGAGTTGTCATTCTTATTCGCTACACATCATCATGACCTGTTCTACATATCTGTGAAATATCATGAAAATATTCCAAAAGGTATTCAAGTTATAGAGCGGACACGAAATCAGACCTAAAACCATCAAGGGGAAATAACTCAAAAAATAAGAAAGCAGGAGTTGTCATTCTTGTTCGCGACACATCGTCATGACCTGTTTTACATATCTGTGAAGTATCATGAAAATATTCCAAAAGGTATTCAAGTTATAGAGCGGACACGAAATCATACCTAAAATGATCAAGGGGAAATAACTCAAAAAGTAAGAAAGCAAGAGTTGTCATTCTTGTTCGCGACACACCGTCATGACCTGTTCTACATATCTGTGAAGTATCATGAGAATATTCCAAAGGGTATTCTAGTTATAGAGCGGACACGAATCTGCCAAAAAATCACACCTAAAACTATCAAGGGGAAATAACTCAAAAAGTAAGAAAGCAAGAGTTGTCATTCTTGTTCGCGACACATCGTCATGACCTGTTCTACATTTCTGTGAAGTATCATGAAAATATTTCAAAGGGTATTCAAGTTACAGAGCGGACACGAATCTGCCAAAAAATCACCAAAGGGGAGATAATTCAAAAAGTACAATAGCAAGAGTTACCATTCTTGTACGCGACACATCGTCATGACCTGTTCTACATAACTGTGAAGTATCATCAAAATATTCCAAAGGGTATTCAAGATATAGAGCGGACAAGATAGTGTTTACGGACGGACGGACGGACGGACAGACGGACGGACGGACGGACGGACGGACGCCAGGCTCATCGCTATATCCCCCGAACCTTTCGGTCGGCTATATCCCCCGAACCTTTCGGTCGGGGGATAAAAAGAGATAAAGAGCTAAAGCACCTCACACTTAAAGATTTTCAAGTGGATGAACATACTATGAAACCCCATGTCAGTGCATTATCACAAAGATGAGCTTAGAAACTCAACTGAAATAATGTTAATGATTGTACTACAAGGGTATGCCCATTTATTGATTTGCTTTATTAATTTACTTTTTTTTTTTCAGAATCAAAGTTTATGTGAGTTGAAAAAAGAGATACAAAGCTAAAGCACCTCACACTTGAAGATTTTCAAGTGTATGAGAATGAATTCCATAGAATACTATGAAACCCCTGTCAGTGCATTATCACAAAGATGAGCTTAGTCAGAAACTCAACAGAAATAATGTTAACGATTGTATTAGAAGAGTATGCCCCTTTATTGATTTGATTGTTTTTTTGTGTGTTTTTGTTCAGAATCAAAGGTTGTGTGAGTTGAAGAAAGAGATACAAAGCCAGAGCACCTCCTACTTTCTCTTTGTATGCCTTTTGTAGAGCATTTTTCACAATAAGTAAGAACATAGGGACTAAAGGGCTACTTCAGCAATGATTTTCGTTAAACAGGCAAGCAGCAAACATGTCTATCTACCTGGTTAGGGCTAAATAAGCGCTACGAATCCTCATTCGGTCGATGTTCGATATGCGCAGGCGCACTGTTTATTTACAGTTTGCCATTTCCGTTTTCATTTTTTAGACAACACGATGCGGAAATCTATGGGATTTCATGCTTTTTGCGTTAACAGTCAATACATGTATTTGTTTGCTATAATTTGATCGATTTGTAAAGTGTTTTTCCTGAATGGCATGATAAGACAATTTTCATAGAGGAAAAACCTACTCGTCGGGCAGGGCAAGTCAGTGGCAATTTCCACTTGTCCTTACCGACCATCTACTCATAAATACGAGCTGATGAGTGTAAATTTCGAGCCCTGCCCTTGTATTACACGATGGAACACAAAATTCTAAGATAAAAAATGCGAATAATAATTTGGTATTTATTTGATTCCTTTTTGTCAAGTATCTAAATAGTGCAGAGACAACAAGACCTGCATGCATACAGGATAGCTCCCCAGACAGTACCTTGCCAATCACATAAAAATCGTTAACTGTTGAAAAAAGATCAATCAACCGTGTCACAGAGAGTGGAAACTTACATCTAGTCATTTTGTTACACAAATAGATGGTCTGTTCTTTTATATTGTTTGTGTTGAAGAGTATAAATTAAGGAACTGAGCACCATGTGCGAAAGTTGAAACAACAATTTAAACCTCAGAGCACCACAACAAGAGACAACAAAATTTACGTCCGCAAATTTTTTGAAATGTTGGCCAAATACCTAATTACAGCGCAAGTATCAAAAGAATCCCTCAATGGGTTAAGGAGAAATGGGTCTTTGAAAAACTTAAACCAATTAAAACATCCAATCTGGGTGCAGACAGGGCTGCTGCATGACACTAACACATTAACACCGACGCAAGAGTGACAACATTAGCTCTTCCTGAACTTTTGTTCAGGTGAGCTAAAAAAGCAAACTCTGTTATCAAAACAACAGTCTCTCAGTGGTTAAAGACAAAGACTACACCAAAACTGCCCCAAAAAATTCCTCAGAAAAAATAAACGAGAAGAAAATCTGGTAATGGATGCACCTGTTCAAACTGAGCCTTGTAAACTGACAAGAAGAATTTGCAAAGCTTGTCAGTGTTGAAGTCCAGCTTTATGCAAAAGCTGTCCAACTTCCTTTTGAGTCATCACCAGCCCACTGCCAACTGATCAAGATATTAAGCAAACAATATCATAATCACTTATGGTCAAATATAACAAAATCTGTACTGGATGGCTCGCCTGACAGCAGCTTACCCATCATATGAGCAGACTCAGATCAACCTGGACATCCGCAAAATTTGATCAGACTCTTTGCTAAGGGCTTAGAAGGTAGCTAAGGGTCTAAGCTACCTCCATGCGGACAGCGAAGGCTCTGATCAGACTGGGCGGATGCTGGGCGCACAACCACTTTGTTGGTTTTGTCGTGTCGCGGCTCATATAAGAAATGTTAACCTACAACATCCAGAAGGCAGATGCTGACCCTGATGTGACAACTGTAGCTCTTCCTGAACTTTTGTTCAGGTAAGCTCAAAATGGCAATAGAATAAATGCTTCCGGCAGGGGGTCATAATGATTAAGTTAAGTAAATGTTGTGAACACTTATACTGATTATTGCTTTGGTAATATCAGTTATCATTTTTGAATAGAAAATCAGTAACATTCTATTTTTAGTGCCATTTGCTGTGGTTATACTAGGATTATCAACCAGAACTTGGCAAACTCTCATACTGATAATTGCTTTGGTAATAACAGTTATCATTTTTGAATAGAAAATCAGTAACATCTATTTTCAGTGCCATTTGCTGTGGTTATACTGGGATTATCAACCCGAGCTTGGCAAACTCTTATCCTTTAAGAAAATCTATGTTTGTTTATTTTGCCTGTATGTTGATGCGGTGTCCATAGCTACATAATATAGATCAGACGGCTTCAGTTTCCCGTGAAGGCAAAATCCTGCGCATCCACATAATTCGCTCTTTCTAGCCAACTGAAACAGACAAGACAGCTTTAAATCAATTTAATTTTACCTGCACATATCCAAAAGCAGAATTTTTTAAATGCCAGGTAGGGGTAGAGGTAAAAAGAGAAAGGTCCTAGAGAGCCTAGGAAATGTAGAAGCTTGTCTTACTCAGCCAGATCCAGATATTTGGGTCATAGGCGATTCCATTCCACACTAGGCTGGTGTTCATGCAGTACAGAAAGACAAGCCCATTCTAAAAATTCCTGAAGAGGTAATTGGTGGGTGGGGCTCAAGAGAAATGTGTTGGTGTCATTGGTGTTTCAGTCAATAGAGAAATGGACTGATACTTTCCTAACTAAAGCGTCTTTTAACAGCCCATCAGGATAAGAGAAGGCAAATGAGCTTTTGCTTGATATTTTTGTGATTAGAGAGGCTACATCAAAGCAGAAAGGCTCATTCTGCGAAAGGACAATGACAAACAATTCAGAATATGCAAGGAAAATAATAAGAGTTATAATAGCTCCGTTTAATTTAGAACAAATGTCGGTGTTTAGTAGTACTGGTTGGAACCAGGTTTACCCACTATCAGGCACTTCCCAATTTTTGCAACAAACACACCTCTGCTGCCTTTCTGGCTGATGAGAAAAAAATGATATATCTGCGACTTTAGTTTTAATCACCTTAATTTTTGGTCTTTTTTCGTAAATCTCCTGATGTCTGGTCACGGCAGACTGAAGAAGGATGCCAGGAGATTTTGTGAATCAATGGATAATTTGGCGACATTTTACACACTTGAGGTGAGCAGTACTTTAGTTTTAATCTCCTTAATTCTTGGTCTTTATCACAAATCTCCTGATGTCTGGTTGCGGAGACCAAGAAAGGATGCAAAGAGGGCCAAGCGGGTGAAAAAAAACTGGTGGATCAGGCTGTGAATGAGGAAATTTCCATCGAGGAGCCAATGGCACCAGAAAACATTACTTTAACATCTCTTGACAATACTAGCAGGTCGTCAAAGGGTAATCCAACAGTCCCTCCATTGAGGAGGTTTTTGACATCTCCAAAATTTTGGATACGCAAGCTGGTGAGGATCCTATATTTTCCATGAATATCGCAGAGCCAAGGCAGCCACCACTTTTGAGGTGTGCTGACAATGACCTATTGGCACATGTTCTTCATCAGGTAAAGCAGAAAATATGGGCAAATAAGTTTATTAACCCTTAAAGCACCAAAAATTAAAATAACGAGCCACCTCATCTGAATCTACACTGTTTGCCCTCTAGTGTTCGAATTCTCAATATGATATAGCTTGGACAAAACATTTTTTTTAAATTTCTGCAGACGTAAATTTTGTTGTCTAATTTTTGGCACATTAAGGATTAATATTGCCCTTCTTCTGAAAAGTGTTTACCGTACTTATGATAAACATCCGGAGTCAGTATCTTTCCAGGTTTTGTGAATCAATGGATAATTTGGCAACTTTTTACACACTTGAGGTGAGCAGTAAGCATTTTTTTTTCACTTCGACCTAGAGGGTGTTCTGCGGAATAAAAATTGAATGCATAGAAACCTAGGTAATGAAAGTTTGACTATTTCTACTGGCAATAACTCATATGAGCTGCATCCCGAGACATTGATTTTATCTCAGAATCAGTTCGAGACAAAATCTTAAATGGGAAGTATGTTAACTTGGCAACCTTATTAATCCCAGAGTATGAGCAAGTCATTGAAAAGAAGAACAAATACAGAGGTTCTAGGCTTAACAGATCATTAAGCATTGAAGAATTTATTTTGGCTTTCAATAAATATAAACGTATTCATTGCTCAAATCATGCCTGGAGAAAGGTGGAATTAGAGAAACTAACATTATAGAAATCTCCCGTGTATATGGTCAGAAGTTTTACTAGTACCATAAAATATTCTCACAGAAATGTGCTTCAGCCTTAGAACAGGGAATGAACGTGAACTGGGCAGAAAAAGACAAAGACCTGCTGCAAATGATTATTGGAGGGACTCAGTGCAATTTCTGCACCAGAATTAAGGTTACCTAGGTGGAAGGTAGTGTGTCATCTAGTCAGTTTTTCTTGCTTAGTTTTGGTACTGGTTTGCTTTTAGAAGAAATTTGATGTACCGAGCACTCTTTCTGACCATGAGATACAGAGTTGCAGATTTAGCACTTATGCAGGTAACAACATTTTTCTTTTTTACAACCATGGGGAACATGACTTGTCCCTGTACAGGATAGCTCGCCTGCAGTGCCTTGCCCATCATATAAAAACACTTTAACATAAAACTTTAAATTGTGACGCCAACTCCGATGGTGACGTCCAAGTGACAACAATAGCTCTCTGTACTTTCGTACAGGCAAGCTAAAAAGTGACATATTTGTATTCTTTCCTGTGGCTTACAGTTTTGCCAGATCATCTGCGAGTCAAAATAAATTCACTGAAAACCTGTTATTTTCCTTATTTTGCTCGTTTCTTCTGGATCAAAGCATCCATCACGAAGAAATGCTACTCCAAATTTATAAGTATCTTCTAATAATGACTGCAGTGTCGTCTTAACAGACACTTGCAATATTCTGCGCATGACAGTCAGTCACTTCCTTTCTACATTAAGAACTCAGATAACAGAAAACAATTGCGAAAATTTTGACGAAAGACAAACTGTAAAATCCAAATCATTGTTTGCCATTCTCCTTCACAATATCAATGTCGGGAAGGAAACAGAATGGGAGGAGATCTTGGGGAATGTCAAACTTCAAGATTTATGTTCCAGAGGGATTATCAATATCAACGATAACAGTCAAATTGAGACTCATCTCAAAGTCACTAAAGATATGGTGACAACCACTGACAAATGGACTGATGCCTTCTTATTTTTTTCTTCTATCTACTTGAGCAAATAAACCAGTAAACTGCATGAAATCTTTGTATGTTAGGAAGGACAAGTCTGCTGTGTTTGTGCTGCTACTAATCATGGCATTATATTTACCATATATACTACAACAGAAACAGACAATCAGACAGTGTGGAGCCAGATCTGACAGCTCCAAAAGGAGCAGTCAGATCTGACTACACTGTTTGCTAAAATCATCATCAAACATCCCCTGATATGAAAATCCTACTTAGAGGACCCAGGGCCTTGTCCACATTTGACAGTGGAAAATTTCAGTATGGAAAAAAAACTGTAAATTTTGAACTATCAAAATTAAACTAGAATTGTTTTTCTATGAAAAAAAAACAGATGTCTACCCCCTTTTTGATGTCAAAAGGATCAGTCATTAAGACGCCAAGGGAAAAACAATATGTTTCCCTACCCTGAAGCAGGGATTCATAATAAGTAAAAAGTATAAATGCAAGAGTTACAGTTGTTATGCTCTGCATGTCAAGTAATGTTGACTTATATTCATATTTAGTTTTTGTCAAAAAACATAAATGCAAGAATTACAGTGCTCTGCATGTCATCTATTTATATGTTGACTGATATTTGTATGAAGTTTCATGAATATAGCTTAAACGGTTTTCAAGTTATAGAGCTTAGACGATTGAGACACGATTTTGTGAATGACAAAGTTCCAAGGGAAATAACTCAAATAGTATAAATGCTGTGCTCTGCAGGTTGTCTAGTGTTGACTGATATTTGTATGAAGTTTCGTGAATATAGCTTGTCCGGTTTTCAAGTAATAAAGCGATTGAGACACGATTTTGTGACTGACAAAGGTCCAAGGGAAATAACTCAAGAAGTATAAATGCAAGAGTTATGGTTCTTGCACTTTGCAATTCTTCTAATATTGATTGATATTTGTATGAAGTTTCGTGAATATAGCTTGAATGGTTTTCAAGTTATAGAGCAGACACAACTGAGACACGATTTTGTGACTGACAAAGTTCTAAGGGAAATAACTCAAATAGTATAAATGCTAAAGTTATGGTTCTTGCATTCTGCACATCGTCTGATCTTGATTGATATTTGTATGAACTTTCATGAATATAGCTTGAATGGTTTTAAAGTTATAGACGGACTCGACTGAGACGCAAATTTTGTGATGGACAAAGTTCCAAGGGAAATAACTCAAAAAGTATAAAAGCCAAAGTGCATTCTGCACGTCGTCTGATGTTGATTGATATTTGTATGAACTTTCATGAATATGGCTTGAATGGTTTTAAAGTTATAGACGGACTCGACTGAGACGCAATTTTGTGATGGACAAAGTTCCAAGGGAAATAACTCAAAAAGTATGAATGCCAGAGTTACCATTTGTGCACCCTGCACATCGCCTCATGTTGATTGATACTTGTATGACGTTTCGTGAATAAAGCTTGAGCAGTTTTCAAGTTATAGAGCGGACACAATTGAAACAATTTTGTGATGGACTAAGTTCCAAGGGAAATAACTCAAAAAGTATAAATGCCAGAGTTACCATTCTTGCACTCTGCACATTGTCTCATGTTGATTGATACTTATATGAAGTTTCGCGAATATAGCTTGAGCGGTTTTCAAGTTATAGAACGGACACAATTTGTGACAGACAGATGGACAGACAGACAGACAGACGCCCGGGGAAAAACAATATGTCTCCCGACCCTAAAGGGGGGAGACATAAGTATGGTTAAAAGAAAAAGCCTTTTAATGCAATGTGCACTAGTGAGGACTCAGATCTGCTTGAACAGACTCGTAAGCTTTCAATCTGAGTTTCACCAACATCTATAGTAGGAACTTTATACTAAACAAGAATTCCACAGAATGTGATGTCTCGCCTGTTTGTGTACCGTCACAAAACAAAGCTAAATCAGAAAACCTGACAAAATTTACATCAACGACGACAAGGACACCAGGAGAGTAATAGCTAAGTTTCCCTTCTGCTAGTCACAGGAGAGACAACTATAGGTGAGACACCTTATTTTGGCAATGTTTATGTTTTCATTTCTTTAAAGAAAACGAAACTTTTAGCTAATTCCAAGAAATCCAAATAATGCCATTTGAACATTCAGCACAGAACTGATTCTGTTTCAGGAAGAAGCAAATCAAGCAAAAACAACTTACATTGATTCTTTTGTCTCTCTTTAACCAGGCCAGCTGCACTCTGCTGTGGCTAATTCATTCACTAAATCAAACAAAAAAATGCAAAACATAAACAGTGCCAATTCAATGTGTTCACACGCTAACAACATCTAAATCAGTTGTGTGGAGAAATAAAATGTCAATTGTATCCTCCGGATATACACGACCCTCTTAAAATAACCCGGCCCACTGCACATGACTAGAGCAGGGGGTATGTTGTGCAGTATACACAACTCCTAATAACTACCATCCGGTTTGAAAGACTGTTCCTGGGCCATAACAGCCAACTACCTATCCAAAAGATACCTAACAACTCAAGATTTTTTCATAACTAAGGTGTATGGGTATACCTGCATATTTTTCTGTCATTTTTTACAAAGGGAAACAACTTTTGTGTCTTCTTGTTTGCTTCCTTTGATGAGGATGCCCTTCCAAAATGGATCTGTTCTTAAAGAAAAGAATTAAATCTAAGCATGCTCTTTCCTTTAAGAGCTGACTGCCATTAAGAAGGAAAGCTTGAAAATGGCAGAGCTGCTTCTCCTGAAAGTGTACCCATTCAAGTGAAACATGTTAAAGACAGCTTCTTTATAAAGCAAAAATTTGCCTCTCTCTTGTATAATTCTTTTCTCCTAAGAGAAGCAACCTGCCAACTCATAGAAAGGAAGCAAATGTTTTGAGGCCAGAGTAATGCCCTTGGAAGTGTTTCCTTTCACCTTTACAGCATTTATTTTACATGACTCATTCTTCCCCATTTGAACATTTGTTACCTTATCCCTTTATATTTTTTCTTGATATTCTAAAACTGTCTTTGGGGTCGTCCTCTGGACCTGCAACTCCTGTTCCTCAAATTTCCAGTACCATATCATCATCATCAATGTTCCTGTGAATGCTTCAGTAATTTTTCTTTTTTTCTGTAATCTAAACACTATTATTAACTGTAAACGTTTCACAAATGCCTAGTAACACAGAATACTCATGGTTCTGAATTCATGATTTTCATAATGAGTCATTGTCAAAACCATTTCATGACAGTTTTAGTTTCTTAGGACTTCATGACTGTGAAGTTCTGGGAATATAAAACATTCCCAAATGTTTACTCTCCCACATGCCTATTATATTATAGATTTTGTCATCCAATTCTACATTTGAGTTGTCAACAAAGTCTTCATTCAATCTGTCAGCCAATTCTATATTATCACTTCTGTCCTGTTAACTTATCTTTTCACCACACTTTGCTCAATGATTCCGATCAACATCTTCTATACCATCATGTTCTCCTTCTACGTTAGATTTGTCGAATTCTACATCTGACTTGTCATCAAATTCTGCTTCAAATTTATAAATAAATTAGGTTTATCACATATGTCAACCTTTCATTTCTCAATAGACTCACCTTCAAATTAGTCAACATTGTGCTTTATCACTTCTACTTACTTCTTTTTACCAACCTTTTTACCAATTCTGCTAATCAAGAATTCATCAAGAATTCAAATTAATGTCCTCTATACCACCGCATGCACCTTCTACATCAACTTTTTCAATGACTTCTGCTGTATCTGTTTTACTTACTTCTTTGTTTATGTTATCAACCTTCTTACCAAACTCTTCTCTGGTTATAGTCTCAAATGAATATTCTTTTGGATCACAAAATAACCAGTCATAAACATCACCAACATTTTTATCAGTCTTTGATTTTTCAGTCTGTGTAGATGAATCTACAGAGTTTTCAGTCTGTGTAGATGAATCTGACTTTTCCAATCCTTTAGATGTGTCTGTGAATGGTTTTGCTAGCTGGTCGGTCCTCTTTAACTGACAGGCCTCTTTGTATGGTGGGTTTATGGGACCCTGGGTAGGGGAGTGGTAATAATACTCTTTGCCTTCAATCTGAAAACAAATGACCACATTTATTCTTGGTGTAATTTGCACAGCATGTCTGGGAAAATAGTGTAGACCGAGATCAGACTGCTCCTTGAGCAGTCTCCTCTGGGTCTACACTGTTTGCCGACAGTTCTATATAGCATCCATTGATATAACATAAAGACTTTTCCCACTGTCAGAGCATCTAGGAAGTGGTCTTGTGTGAAAATTCTTAATAAATCATGTTGCTTACATCATAGTGTTCAAATTTCGTGCCTTGATTCGTGTCAGATCTGTCGAAGTTTGCCTCAAAATGGTCCTTTAGGAAACTTGACAATACCTTTGCATTTTCATTCTACAGTGTTAGAATCAAAATAATTTTTTAATGGTAATTCATGGGTAGAGAAAAATTATTTCCTAACTATACATTACCCTCAATGGATATGTCTTGTCAGAATCAAATCCACTCAGATCACCACATGCTAGGAAAGGGACTATAACTCTATTAGGGCCTTCCAGATTATTAAGTTCATCTGAAAAATAAATATACCATTATTTCACTGAAACCAATTGTTCGTTCAGACAGAAAATGCTGTAAATACATCGCTGTAAATACATCTGCGTTCTTTGCATAGACATTTACATGTGAAGAAGAGTGTTAATATATCTAACGCAAGAGTGAATGTTTTGAACACTTGCACATTTTTTTACAGTAATAATCACTTCAACTTAAAACTGATGTGTACCTACTGAGATATATAATTACAATAACAGTCATGGGAACAGCTTTCAGCTGATTTTAATTGCTCTCATCAAAACCTCCATCACCAGAATACACAAAACTGCACTGTGATTAAAAGTAGATTTAAATCAAGAGAAAAGGAGCAAGGGCTCACCTGTACCCTTAATAGTAACACTACCTAATGAGATCAAACTTGACATAAAACTTTAAAGCAAATGTTAGCTAGCAGACGGAAAGGGGAGAACTTTGTACCCTAAATCTAAATTAAGGAGCCTCCAACCCCACTCAAGATACATATTTCTGTAAACCCACTTACCATACTGGTGATCTAACAGAGGGTTTGCCATGTTCGGTTTGTATCCATCTGGTGGTGAGTAGTTTTGGCAGACAACAAATGCCTCTGGAAAATACAAGTAGCCCAAAGGGCAACAATTGCTCACCTGAGAGACATTGTAAACCTATAGGGATATTTAAGATGCTCAAGGGCAGCTAACTCCACAGTCAGTGGTCCAATCAGGCTGAAAATTAAACTCATCCAAAACATTATGTATGCCCTCATTTAATATATGCAAGTTTAAAAAGTATCCGATCAAGAGCACAATAGACAGAGCTGTCAAGGGCAGCTAACTTCGTAGTGGTTGGCCTGATCTTGCCAAAATTTGAACTTGTTTAAGATATTATGCATTTCCTCATTACCTGCAAGTTTGAAAAGGATCGGATCAGTAGAAACCAAGAAAAAGTGGCGACATTGATTTTTTGGATGCTCAGGGCAGGTACTCCATAGTCAGTGGTGGGATCTAGCCGAAATGCTAACTAATCCAAGCTTTTATGCATATCCTCATACCTGCAAGTATGAAGAGGATCCGATGAAAAATGAAAATGTGATGACGTTGTTTTCTCCATTATAAGACTATGGGTTTTTTTTTCAAACGCTCAAGGGCAGCTAACTCCGTAGTCTGTGCTCGAATCCGGCCAAATTTCGAACTCATCCAAGCTCTTATGTATGACATCATTACCTGCAAGTATGATAAGGATCTAATCAAAAACCTTGACTGCAGCACCCTGAAAGTCAAACTTGCTCGAGATATTATCATGCCCTACATTTGTGTGAATTTATTTTAAAATCCGTTGAGAAATGTAGGTGCTAGAGCGATGACAAAGTTTTTCTAAAAATAGCCACAGTGACCTTGACCTTGGGCACAGCATCCTGAAAGTCAAACTTGCTTGAGATATTGTCATACCCTACATTTGTGTGAAGTAATTTCAAAATCCATGGAGAAATGAAGGTGCTAGGGCGATGACAAAGTTTTTATAAAAATAGCTACAGTGACCTTGACCTTGGGCACAGCACCCTGAAAGTCGAACTTGCTCCAGATATTGTCATGCCCTACATTTGTGTGAATTTATTTTAAAATCCATTGAGAAATGTAGGTGCTAGAGCGCTGACAAAGTTTTTCTAAAAACAGCCACAGTGACCTTGACCTTGGGCACAGCACCCTGGAAGTCAAACTTGTTTGAGATATTGTCATGCCCTACATTTGTGTGAAGTTGATTTAAAATCCGTTGAGAAATGTAGGCGCTAGAGGGCTGACCAAGTTTTTCTAAAAATAGCCACAATGACCTTGACCTTGGGTGCAGAACCCTGAAAGTCAAACTTGCTCGAGATATTGTCATGCCCTACATTTGTGTGAAGTTATTTTAAAATCTGCTGAGAAATGTAGGTGCTAGAGCGCTGACAAAGTTTTTCTAAAAATAGCCACAATGACCTTGACCTTGGGTGCAGAACCCTGAAAGTCAAACTTGCTCGAGATATTGTCATGCCCTACATTTGTGTGAAGTTATTTTAAAATCTGCTGAGAAATGTAGGTGCTAGAGCGCTGACAAAGTTTTTATAAAAATAGCCACAGTGACCTTGACCTTGGGTGCAGCATCCTGAAAGTCGAATTTGCTTGAGATATTGTCATGTCCTACATTTGTGTGAAATTATTTTAAAATCTGCTGAGAAATGTAGGTGCTAGAGTGCTGACAAAGTTTTTCTAAAAATAGCCACAGTGACCTTGACCTTGGGCGCAGCATCCTGAAAGTCAAACTTGCTCGAGATATTGTCATGCCCTAAATTTGTGTGAAGTTATTTTAAAATCTGCTGAGAAATGTAGGTGCTAGAGCCCTGACAAAGTTTTTCTAAAAATAGCCACAGTGACCTTGGGCGCAGCATCCTGAAAGTCAAACTTGCTTGAGATATTGTCATGCCCTTTATTTGTGTGAAGTTATTTTAAAATCTGCTGAGAAATGTAGGTGCTAGAGCCCTGATAAAGTTTTTCTAAAAATAGCCACAGTGACCTTGACCTTGGGCGCAGCATCCTGAAAGTGGAACTTGCTTGAGATATTGTCATGCCCTACATTTGTGTGAAATTATTTTAAAATCTGCTGAGAAATGTAGGTGCTAGAGCGCTGACAAAGTTTTTCTAAAAATAGCCACAGTGACCTTGACCTTGGGCGCAGCATCCTGAAAGTCAAACCTGCTCGAGATATTGTCATGCCCTACATTTGTGTGAAGTTATTTTAAAATCTGTTGGTTTTTCTAAAAATATGTGATGATGTTGTTTTCTCCATTATAAGACTATGGGTTTTTTTTCAAACGCTCAAGGGCAGCTAACTCCGTAGTCTGTGCTCGAATCCGGCCAAATTTCGAACTCATCCAAGCTCTTATGTATGACATCATTACCTGCAAGTATGATAAGGATCTAATCAAAAACCTTGACTGCAGCACCCTGAAAGTCAAACTTGTTTGAGATATTGTCATGCCCTACATTTGTGTGAAGTTGATTTAAAATCCGTTGAGAAATGTAGGCGCTAGAGGGCTGACCAAGTTTTTCTAAAAATAGCCACAATGACCTTGACCTTGGGTGCAGAACCCTGAAAGTCAAACTTGCTCGAGATATTGTCATGCCCTACATTTGTGTGAAGTTATTTTAAAATCTGCTGAGAAATGTAGGTGCTAGAGCGCTGACAAAGTTTTTCTAAAAATAGCCACAATGACCTTGACCTTGGGTGCAGAACCCTGAAAGTCAAACTTGCTCGAGATATTGTCATGCCCTACATTTGTGTGAAGTTATTTTAAAATCTGCTGAGAAATGTAGGTGCTAGAGCGCTGACAAAGTTTTTATAAAAATAGCCACAGTGACCTTGACCTTGGGTGCAGCATCCTGAAAGTCGAATTTGCTTGAGATATTGTCATGTCCTACATTTGTGTGAAATTATTTTAAAATCTGCTGAGAAATGTAGGTGCTAGAGTGCTGACAAAGTTTTTCTAAAAATAGCCACAGTGACCTTGACCTTGGGCGCAGCATCCTGAAAGTCAAACTTGCTCGAGATATTGTCATGCCCTAAATTTGTGTGAAGTTATTTTAAAATCTGCTGAGAAATGTAGGTGCTAGAGCCCTGACAAAGTTTTTCTAAAAATAGCCACAGTGACCTTGGGCGCAGCATCCTGAAAGTCAAACTTGCTTGAGATATTGTCATGCCCTTTATTTGTGTGAAGTTATTTTAAAATCTGCTGAGAAATGTAGGTGCTAGAGCCCTGATAAAGTTTTTCTAAAAATAGCCACAGTGACCTTGACCTTGGGCGCAGCATCCTGAAAGTGGAACTTGCTTGAGATATTGTCATGCCCTACATTTGTGTGAAATTATTTTAAAATCTGCTGAGAAATGTAGGTGCTAGAGCGCTGACAAAGTTTTTCTAAAAATAGCCACAGTGACCTTGACCTTGGGCGCAGCATCCTGAAAGTCAAACTTGCTCGAGATATTGTCATGCCCTACATTTGTGTGAAGTTATTTTAAAATCTGTTGGTTTTTCTAAAAATATGTGATGATGTTGTTTTCTCCATTATAAGACTATGGGTTTTTTTTCAAACGCTCAAGGGCAGCTAACTCCGTAGTCTGTGCTCGAATCCGGCCAAATTTCGAACTCATCCAAGCTCTTATGTATGACATCATTACCTGCAAGTATGATAAGGATCTAATCAAAAACCTTGACTGCAGCACCCTGAAAGTCAAACTTGCTCGAGATATTATCATGCCTTACATTTGTGTGAATTTATTTTAAAATCCGTTGAGAAATGTAGGTGCTAGAGCGATAACAAAGTTTTTCTAAAAATAGCCACAGTGACCTTGACCTTGGGCACAGCATCCTGAAAGTCAAACTTGCTTGAGATATTGTCATACCCTACATTTGTGTGAAGTAATTTCAAAATCCATGGAGAAATGAAGGTGCTAGGGCGATGACAAAGTTTTTATAAAAATAGCTACAGTGACCTTGACCTTGGGCACAGCACCCTGAAAGTCGAACTTGCTCGAGATATTGTCATGCCCTACATTTGTGTGAATTTATTTTAAAATCCATTGAGAAATGTAGGTGCTAGAGCGCTGACAAAGTTTTTCTAAAAACAGCCACAGTGACCTTGACCTTGGGCACAGCACCCTGGAAGTCAAACTTATTTGAGATATTGTCATGCCCTACATTTGTGTGAAGTTGATTTAAAATCCGTTGAGAAATGTAGGTGCTAGAGCGCTGACCAAGTTTTTCTAAAAATAGCCACAGTGACCTTGACCTTGGGCGCAGCATCCTGAAAGTCGAACTTGCTCGAGATATTGTCATGCCCTACATTTGTGTGAAGTTATTTTAAAATCTGCTGAGAAATGTAGGTGCTAGAGCGCTGACAAAGTTTTTCTAAAAATAGCCACAGTGACCTTGACCTTGGGCGCAGCATCCTGAAAGTCAAACTTGCTTTAGATATTGTCATGCCCTTCATTTGTGTGAAATTATTTTAAAATCTGCTGTGAAATGTAGGTGCTAGAGCGCTGACAAAGTTTTTCTAAAAACAGCCACAGTGACCTTGACCTTGGGCGCAGCATCCTGAAAGTCAAACTTGCTCGAGATATTGTCATGCCCTACATTTGTGTGAAGTTATTTTAAAATCTGCTGAGAAATGTAGGTGCTAGAGCCCTGACAAAGTTTTTCTAAAAATAGCCACAGTGACCTTGACCTTGGGCGCAGCATCCTGAAAGTCGAACTTGCTTGAGATATTGTCATGCCCTTTATTTGTGTGAAATTATTTTAAAATCTGCTGAGAAATGTAGGTGCTAGAGCGCTGACAAAGTTTTTCTAAAAATAGCCACAGTGACCTTGACCTTGGGCGCAGCATCCTGAAAGTGGAACTTGCTTGAGATATTGTCATGCCCTACATTTGTGTGAAATTATTTTAAAATCTGCTGAGAAATGTAGGTGCTAGAGCGCTGACAAAGTTTTTCTAAAAATAGCCACAGTGACCTTGACCTTGGGCGCAGCATCCTGAAAGTCAAACTTGCTCGAGATATTGTCATGCCCTACATTTGTGTGAAGTTATTTTAAAATCTGTTGGTTTTTCTAAAAATATGTGATGATGTTGTTTTCTCCATTATAACACTATGGGATTTTTTTCAAACGCTCAAGGGCAGCTAACTCCGTAGTCTGTGCTCGAATCCGGCCAAATTTCGAACTCAACCAAGCTCTTATGTATGTCATCATTACCTGCAAGTATGATAAGGATCTAAGAAAAAACAGTTGAGAAAACGTGATGACGCCATTTTCGTCTCAGAGTTCTGAGCTGATGCTTCAGATAAAATTTGATTGCGATCGGCCCACTGGTCTCTGAGATATTTATGTTTGAAATTGTTGACGCACCCACCCCGCACGCACACACGGACGACGGCTCGACTCTCATCCTATAAGTTCACCTCTGAGCCTTCGGCTCAGTTGAGCTAATAAGCAAGAAGTATATCATTCTATGAGCTGTAGCAAAAAAAAGCTTCAAGTTATCTTTCTAATTCTTTCTTTTTATCTTCTTTTTTGGTTCATATTTTACGACCTTTCAAGAACATTTCACAATTTACTTATTACAAGCCAAACATTCAGCAGAGGTGGGTAAAAACAGGAGTTCCTTAAGAAAACACACCTGACCTCCCACAAGCAGAACATGGCTTTCTCACTTGACCACCGAGCGAGGCTGGAAGCCAAAGCAGTGACAGAACTAAGGTTTCACAGTCAGCAATTACCCATCAGACCCTGCAGGCCTGTCAGAAACAGCCAATTGTTGTTGTTGTTTTATTGCTTTACGTCCACGGTAAATAGCTATGCTCATGTCAGGATGTTCAGTTAACCTAACCACACCTGGGCAGGCTTAGACCTCCTACATGTAAGTGGTTAACCAGACCTAAGTGCACATACTTTTGCCAGTAACTGACAACTGCCCTTCTTGAATCAGGGGAAGGAGAAACGAAAGTATGTGGCCGGACTGGGTACTGAACCTATGACCTCTGGCTCGAGTCAGATGTGCTATCGACTGCGCTATGCGCCCCGGCAGAAAAAAACAGCCAATACCTAAACCACTATGTGAATCCATGAAGTCAAGCTAGAACCTTTATTTTTGGTCCAGCTCATTTCTCAAGGTACAGCAAAGGCTCTGACCAGACTGTGCAGATGCACAGGCTGGTCTGTGACTTTGCTGTTTGCATACCTATCAGTGTTCCAGATAAGAAGGGATCACAGATAATTATGGGATAGATTTCCTTGTTTGTCCACCAAAACCTATGTTGTGACCCTTCATTAGAACTGTCTCGCCGAGACAATTCTAATGAGGGGTCACAACCTATGTTTTCATTGACAAATAAGACAAATTATCTCTGAATTATCCCTGTAACCCCATTTTATCTGGGGGACTGATACTTGTCGAGCTCCCTTTTTCCATGTCGCTACTCCTGCAACATCATCTGGCAGCTTGCCTTTTTTAAATTTTATCAACATGATCACCATGGAAGAGATTTTGACTGATTCTCTGTGTTTATGATGTACTCTAATTAAGCAGTATTAAGAAGAAAAGCATGTAACCCTATCTGACAACATTTCCACTAAAAATACTCTGACAGAGTTCCTGATAAAGTGGGGTTTTGAAGATAATTCAGAGATAATTTTTCTTTTTTCCAACAAAAACGTATGTTGTGACCCCTCATTAGAACTGTAACTGAGAGCGTTTTAATGAGGGGGTTCACAACATATGTTTTTATGGATATGGAAAATTATCCCTAACTCATCCCTATTACCCGTGTTTTAATGAGGGGGTTTCACAACACATGTTTTTATGGAGACATATGGAAAATTATCCCTAACTCATCCTTATTATCTGCACAGACATGTTAACAAATGCAATGCAATATATTCATACCTATACTTGAATTCCTGCTACTTCTTGGCTTAAATACTGACACCAAAGGGAAAAATATTTTCAGCTGAGAATAAAGCAGAGACACATCTTTTCCTCTAAAAATCTGAAATACAGAACAGAGCCCTAGATAAGAGGGAGTATTTGATGATAATTAGGGATAATTTTTGTTAATTCTGGATAAAAACATATGTTGTGACCCCTCAACTGAACCGTCTCGATGAGACGGTTCAGATGAGGGGTCACAACATATGGTTTCGATGAGAAATAAAGAAAATTATCCCTCAATTATCATCAAATACCCTCTTATCTAGAGCTCTGACAGAAATTCTTTTTAAAATGTACACCATATTAGCTATTGTGTTTAAAGTCTCATATTCTGATAAGTAGAATCTGTCATTACAGTGGAATGAAACACTACAACAGAGGTTTTTGACTTATTTACACGGCAGACCGAATGTTTTGTGCAAGCTAAATCCTGTGTCATTTTAATGATCCAAAGACTTGCAAGCTTCCATGAAGAGACTGAGAAGACAAACAGATGACAAACCTTCATCTCTGAAGCATGGCATCTTTGTGCCTCATCATAGCATTTCATAACAATTATACTATAGTTTATCCACACATGCAGGGAGATAACCCAAGCTTTAGTGATGGTAGACTATTTCATACTCTGGTACAAGTTTTTATACCATCCTCATCAGTGTAGATCTTGCTATGAATTACAAAATTTTTCATGCAGAAGGGTAGGATATAATAATAATGTCTCCATAAAAATCAAGTCAAATTGGTCTTAAAGCCACTTCTATTAATAACCTAAGAATAGCCTGTCCTAAGAGGTTGAAGTCTTGTATAATTATGTATCCCAACGTAGTATTTTCAATGTTAACTAGGAGCAGCAATAGTATTGTGGATAACATGCTGCACTACTAATGCAGGGGTCGCAACAGCAATTCCCCTCTTCTCCAGTCTTTTGGATGAGATTTCAAATCAAGGTCCCATTTCCGTATGACCTCGTTGTTGGTGGGACCTTAAGCCTTAATGTAAAATTCACTTACTCAATATATACTGTCCTGTATTATGCAAGCACAAGCTTTAAGGTAGCAGTTTTTTTTTCCTTTCCCTTGGATGTCTGCTTAAGACAAGTCCTACTGTAATGGGATTTATTTAATTTCTTCAGCTTAATTCTTTGGAAAATGTTGTTAGACTAATACAATACAATACAAATCTCTTTATTGTCATCTCAGTCCATACAATGGGAAAATGAGGGATAATGATACAGTTTATAACAGAGGCATAAATGTGTACTATCTATGAAACTAACAAATAATAATCATGAAGTTTTGCATATAATTTAATAACACAGACAGATCGATCACACCAGGCGTTCAGAGAGTATCCATCAAACTCTCAATGCCAGTTCTAGAATCGGGTTGACACCGAGCGTGTAGAGGATCGCTCCAAACCCCAAACGCTATCTTCATGAATAGAGCCGGCTGGAACGTCTGTACTTGAATGTTCAGAGTGAAGTATAAATAGTAAAGTAACTATACTGATAACTGTTTAGTGTAAATGTATGCTACATGCAGATACCCAGCAGGTAAACAACTCTGGGTCGACACTGAATCAACGTTGATTCAATGACGCCCGAGCGCTGTGCGCCTGCTGGGTAAACAGTCACTTTTCTGTTTAACAGGAGATAAATACAAATATATAAAGCTTACCTAAAGCTATGCCTTACCTTAGCTACAAATGTTCCTCCTTTTTTCAACACATGGGTAGTTATGTTTAATGCCTGGAAATAAATTCTCATACAGCTATAATGAAAAAGACTGGCCTGGTTGCTCAAAACTAACAACATCCTTAGTTAAAAAGACATTGAAATTTCTAACGCATTTTATCATATGACGTCGCATCTGAGAGTGTAATAAAGCCATGCATTAAAAACGATAATCCACTAGTTGATTAAATATGCAAATTACGTCGTAACGTCATACATTGACGTCCATAGAAACGTCGCGTTTTCTAATGGCGAAATCGTGAGTTAATGCAAAATTTGCTAATAAAATGCAAGTTTAGTGTCATATGATAAATAGAATCTTGCATTCGAGCTCCTGTATTATTGAATTTATTAAACTTGTTGGGGAAAACCGATAAGATGCTCGGCATAGCCTCGCATCTTATCTTTTTCCCCAACTCGTTTAATAAATTCAATAATACATGAGCACTCATGTAAGATCCTCTATGTATGTAATGGCTTTCAGTTACTGGAATTTCGTTTCCACTGACTTGTCCATCAGATACATAGACATGGTGGGTTTATTATGATAAGCAGGTAATGCTTACTAGGGGAGAGTCGGGTAACTTCGGACAGCGGGTAAATTTGGACAGTGACATTTTTCTTTCATATGTCAGTTGTCTGGAACTAAAACAAAACAGTAACTGGCCAAACAGTGAAAATCCTGATGAGGCGGCTCATTATGAGCCGTCTCATCTGGATTTTCACTGTTTTGCAATGGTATGTCCGAATTTACCCGCCTGTCTGAAGTTACCCGACTCTCCCCTACTCAGGAACACCTAATCACACTTCTTTTTTTGTGGGGTCCATGGCTGTATATCTAAATATTTCCCATTTGTGGATGTTTATATAGTTTATATATGTCAGTTCCTACTAATGAGTTTTATTCTTTGATCACTCTCTTTCATCTGTTTAATCACGGACTAAATCAAAATGGATGGATGGATGACTTGCGATTTTACTTCCTATTTAACAGTATTTCAGTCATCTCAGAACGATGATTGGGTGATAATGAAAGGCTGTGAGCAATGGAACCCCGTTTAGGGTTGAAAAGATCCACACCTACAGCGGGATTCGAACCCGGGACCGCTAGATCAGCAGGCAAGAGCTACCGGGGCTCCTACTAAATCAGGAGATATTTTTATGATAGCTGCTAGCAAACAGTGCCAACACTGGTCTAACCGCTCATCCAAGACCTTTGCTAAAAGGGGCATGAAAAGTAAACTGTTTTTACTGTTTTGGTTATTAATATAAAATAACCATTCTTCATAGCAACTAACTTAATTCAAACTGTCCTGAAGAACCAAAGAACCCAATACATGTACATATATAAACAGTCAAAATCAAATCAACTTTTTTATCGTGCAAATAATTTCTGAATTCCTCAAGAATTCTCTACTGCAGATCTTATTATCCTAAAACATCTGTTTCTGAGCAAAAACATGTCTCACGTCCTCACTAAAACTGCAAGCTTATGTCAAGTTCTGAGTCTGCATAAGTTTTGGCTGATAATTTCGGGATATATTACTTTTCTTATGTGTCCATATAAAACTTTTGAGCTGTCTTACAGAAGTGCCTCTACAGAAGACAGTACAATTAAGACATCTAAATTTACAAAGAAGGACCATATCATGGAATCATCGCCAACCCTTAAAGCGCCAAAAAAAGCAGACAACAAAATTTACGTCCCCAAAATTTTCAAAACAAAAATTCATCCAAGCTATGTGATACTGTGCCTTCAAAGACCAAATGGCAAACAACAGAGATTCAGATGAGGTGGCTCCTTATGAGCCACCTCATCTGGATCTATGCTGTTTGTTTAGCAAATTCAACTATTTTCAGTCTTGGCGCTTTAAGAGCTAAAAGTTTCCTATATAATGCTCAGGGCAGAAACTACTTACTGCTAACAGCAACTGGGCTTGTATATATTCATCAATATCATGTAATCCAGTCACTGAAAGAGTAAAGGTAATGTAATTGAACAAATACAAAAATTGCAAACATTGCGAACACCACAAACATTAGTACAATTACAGTGCGCAGAATTAAAGACAACCAAGGATCTATCCAGCTTGATCACAGGGTATAAACCAGTCCGCCAATTTTCGCTTCCTGCAGAGAATGTCCATCATATTTGGCTTCTGCCGAGACTGTCCACGATCTCTTGCTTCCTACAGGGACTACTGTCCTTGAAAAATGGCTTCCTGCCAAGACTGTTCGTGTGATTCTGCTTCCTGCGGAGAGCCTCGGCAGGAAGCAGAATCAAGTGGACAGTCTCTACAAGAAGCCATTTATCATGTATAGAAGTCTCAGCAGGAAGCAAGAGATCGCGGCCAGTCTCTGCGGAAGCCGAATATGACAGTCTCTGCAGGAAGCCAAAATTGTGGACTGGTATATACCCCGTGTTGATTCAATCAACAAATTCTTTTAAAACTTAGAGAAAACATCTGCATGGAGTACAGACAATTCTGTAAAATCACAATTTACTGATATAGACAATAAACAATATCTAGGTTAGCAGTAAACGTAATTTCTTTAAAAAAAACTTTTAACAGCCTTAACAGCAGATAAATTCCAATTTTATCTTACTTCAATTACACTGACAGCTCAATCAAACTTGTATACACATTCTCAAAGCTTTCTCTGGTCTTACATTGTGACAGCCACCAGCTTCGTATGAATGAGTACAGCCCTATCTGCAGATAAGCAGTCTCACAGCTTTATTCTCAAAACTTCTACAGCCATCTGTGGTTTGGGTTTTAAATTACAAAAACAACCTGTTCGGAAAATAGTTACAACTCGCAGGCAAGTTCAGAACACCCAGTTGTCTCACTAATGTATAAATTTGCACAATTTCAGTTAAGAGGATACTTCAAAGTCTATGCGTACCTAATCATGCGTAATTACATTTTACATTTATCTTAAAATTTTAATAAGTAAGTTTTAGTACCCAAATATCCACCCAAATGGCAAACAGTGTGGACCCAGATCAGCAGTCTGATCAGGATCTACACTGTTTATTTTCAGGTATTGTCCCTTTCTAAGGATAAATACAACGAGCTATTACCATCAGGGGCTCCATCACACACCACAAGGTCTGCATGCTCTCCTTCAAAATGGCTGATGATTTCATGAGCAGTAGAGGTCTGTAAAAGAAAAGCAAACTTTGAGCATCTGCATACATATGAGCCACGACATGAGAAAACCAACAATGTGGTTCTTCACCAGGGCAGACTCAGATCAGCCTGGGCATCTGCCCAGTTTG
The DNA here is from genome assembly GCA_963989385.1 of Ctena decussata. NCBI lineage: Eukaryota > Metazoa > Mollusca > Bivalvia > Lucinida > Lucinidae > Ctena > Ctena decussata. Next base: position 25,787,856 of record OZ022510.1, read on the forward strand.
ATTAGACTCTTCCGTAAGTGCTCATTGGGTAGCTAAGGGTTTAAGCTACCTCCATGCGGATAGCAAAACTCTGGTCAGACTGGGCGGATGCTCAGGCTGATCTGAGTCTGCGCTGGGCGCACAACCACATTGTTGGTTTTGTCGTGTCGCAGCTCATTACTGTTATCATTTATGGAATGAATTAATTTTTCTGAGTTTATGCAAGTGTAAACTACACTGGACTACATGCAACGTGAATGAACTACAAAGGGGATCATGTGAACTTGATAAACAGCAGAAAAATTAAGTTCATTGTTAATATTTACATTTGTTTCAATCAAAACCATGACAAACATAGGCCCAAATGGGCCTGATATCGCTCACCTGGCTATTGTGCAACGGGACCATTCTGATACAAAATTGGTCCCATTCCACTGAGATTTTCTCATTTTCACATTTTGCTACTTTTAGTAACAGAGGCCAACTTGCCTGGTCTTTATATATTTACTTTTGAAACACCTCAATGCAAGAATCATTTTGACACAAATTTCATCAAAATCCATTCAGGGGTTACTGAGATATTGCCAGTTTCATGTTTTGTGCTATTTTTAGTAACGGCAGATGGCGGCCATCTTGGATTGCTAAAATGCAAAAAATCGAAAAGCCTTCATGAAAGGACCAATTTGACACAAATTTGGTCCAATTCCATTGAGATTTTCTAATTTTCACATTTTTCTATTTTCAGTTACAGAGGCCAATATGACTGGTCTATAGTTAGTTATTTTTGAAACATACTCCAGCTAGAAAAGATCCAACGTAGGGCTGCGCGATGGACCACCAGTAATTACGATTACCGGTCAAGCGTGACAGCCATGTTACAAAATTTAGGTTGGCGGACCCTAGAACAGCGACGGGCAGACGCGCGTCTTTGTTTATTCTACAAGATTGTATATGGCCTTGTGGCAGTACCTCTTCCTGATTACATCCAACCTTCAAATAGAATATCCCGGTACTGCCACTCGATGACCTTCAGGCAGATTCATACGTCCAGAGATTTTTACAAATATTCATTTTATCCATTGGCAGTTGTCCAGTGGAATGCCCTTCCCGAGTATGTTGTACGCCTACCAAACCTAGAAGCATTCAAGGATGCGGTTGGTAGACTGCAACACTCAAGGCCTTAGATCCAGAGGTAGTTGTTTTTAATCTGATTTTAACTTCACTACACTATTTTAACCTATCATCTTTTATCCCCTGCACTATTTTTACTTTTACTGTTCTTTTCTAGATTAATTTTCTGCCTGTTTCTTGCTTGACGCGCGTACCTGCCTAGAATGTCCGCGAGGGCGTGAGGCAGTATATAGAGATAGATAGATCTCAATGCAAGAATCATTTTGACACAAATTTCATCAAAATCCATTCAGGGGTTACTGAGATATTGCCAGTTTCATGTTTTGTGCTATTTTTAGTAACGGCAGATGGCGGCCATCTTGGAATGCCAAAATGCAAAAAATTGAAAAAGCTTAATGAAAGGACTATTCTGACACAAAATTAGCCCAATTCCATTAAGATTTTCTAATTTTCACATTTCTCTATTTTTAGTAACAGAGGCCAATATAACTGGTCTACAGTTAGATATTTTTGAAACATCTCAATGCAAGAATCATTTTGACACAAATTTCATCAAAATCCATTCAGCGGTTACTGAGATATTGTCATTTTCATGTTTTGTGCTATTTTTAGTAACGGCAGATGGCGGCCATCTTGGAATGCCAAATTGCAATTAATAGAAATGACTCCATGCAAGGAACATTCTGACACATAATTGGTCCAATTCCATTCAAGGGTTCTTGAGTAATTGTCATTTTTATGTTTGTGCTATTTTTAGTAACACAAGATGGCGGCCATCTTGGAATGCCAAATTGCAATTAATCGAAACGGCTTCATGCAACGAACATTCTGACAGAAAATTGGTCCAATTCCATTCAAGGGTTCTTGAGTAATTGTCATTTTTATCTTTGTGCTATTTTTAGTAACGGCCCCCATGGTGGCCATCTTGGATAGTCAACTGGCACAAAATTGAAATAATTCCATTCAAGAACCATTTCTGACCAAATTTGGTCAGAATTGGTTGCATTTTCTTTAGATATTGACATTTGAGCAAAATCGGTCTTGTAAACGCTAAGTAGGTCACTGTGACCTAATTCCATTATAGATTTTTTTTATTTTTACAATCTTTAATACCAAGGTCCCACTAATGTTCCATGCAAACTTTTGACCAAATATACCGATTGGTTCTAGAGAAGAAGTTGATTTTGTTGTTTTTGCTATTTTTAGTAACGGCAGCCATCTTGGATTCTTGACCTGACCCAATTTTACAATTTTGAAACCCTGCAGTCTGGTCATGCTCCATGTGAAATTTGAGATCCATGGGTTCAGTGGTTTAGAGATTGATTTGATTGATCTGATGCTTAACGTCCAAAGTCAACAGCTATGGTCATGTCGGGACGGTCAGTTAACCTAACCACACCATTCCTAGGCAGGCTTAGACCTCCTAAGCGGTTAACCAGTACTAAGTGCACATACTTTCGCCAGTAACTGACAGCTGCCCTTCTTGAATCAGCGGAAGGAGAAACGAAAGTATGTGGCCAGACCGGGTTTCGAACCCAGGACCTCTGACTTATGAGTCAGGTGCCCTACCGATTGCGCTACGCGGCCCAGAAGAAGTTGTTTGAAGTTGTTTAAATACGTCAGTTTTTGACATTGGCATTTGTGCAAAATTACACACGTAAACAGAAAGTCTAAGGTCACTGTGACAAAACTACGCTATAGATTTTTTTCATTTTTACAATTTTGAATACCAAGGTTTCACTGATGTTCCATGCCAAAATTCAGACAAATATACCCAGTGGTTCTGGAGAAGAAGTTGATTTTGTTCTTTTTGCTATTTTTAGTAATGGCGGCCATCTTGGATTTTCAACCTGACCCAATTTTACAATTCTGAGGCCCTGGAGTCAGGTCATGCTCCATGTGAAATTTGAGAACTGTGGGACCAGTAGTTTTACAGAAGAAGATGCTTGAATATTTGTTTTTAGGTGTTGACGGACAAATTTCGTGATGACGCACGACGGACGCATTGGTATGACAATAGCTCACTATGGCCCTTCGGGCCAGGTGAGCTAAAAATCTTACGAGGGTTGTTCAGAAAGTTCTGATTCTAGCCGCATAACTTTGTTTAGCGGCATGCTGGGGACAAATGCTAAGTATGTATTGAAAGCACTACTTTTCATCTTCATAATGATACCTAACACTATCCAAAGATATATATTCTTATTGAGTTACAATGCATGTTACAAGGCCCCAGTCATACCACTGGGCTTATTTTATATTTGAATTTATTTTCAGTGTGTCATTCAAGTGAAAAATCATTGTAAATACAAAATTAATTTTTGTCAGCGTCTTGACATTCGTTGTTTTCAATATCCATTCAAAAGTTAGAAGGGCAGTAAACGTTATCAATTTAGTCCTTGCAAAGCAATGTGCAGTTTTTATGACGTTAGTGGAAACAACGTCAACGTCATTTTCAAATGCTTGTAGTGGCTTCGTCGTTTACATCGATTTTAATTTTTTGACGGTTCCGAATTGGCCCATACAAAGGCTCTTCTTAAAAAGATTTTGAATGTTAAAACCCTTGTTTTTGTTACAAAATCATTATAACTTTAGTAGGAAGGGAGAATTAGCTACTATACAAAATGCTTATAATCTAATTTGAAAGGACAGTATGGAACCTAGATTAAATATATTTTCCGCGATATTTACAGGTCACATTTGTCTGGGGAATAAGTTTAAGTAGCAATGATGAAAACAATTCAAAGACTGCTCATATATGAAATATGACCGTCTTAAGTGAAAATCTGCAGTGGCTGTAGGGTAACCTCTTTCAAAAACGTTAAAAAATATGTCCTTTAGAAAATATGCACCACGTTTGCAGAGTTGTCCCCACATATCACACTGTTATATATTTTCGCTATCAGAAGTTCTGTATTTATAATGGTTACCAAAATAAGACGTCACGATCAGAACTTTCTGAACATCCCTCGTATATAAGCACTGAAACATTTACACACACTTTTTCTGCTAACAGCTGAACAGCGTCAATGATGTCATGGAGTTGCTGATGTCCAGATTGTAGAAAGCCATGGTTTATTTTGACATCATTGAAAGTCATGTGACATCAGGTGGCTCAATGTAATTATTGGAATGTAAACTACATTACGTTCCAACAGTTTACTATAGGGCTTTTCAGTAGACACACAAAGAATGTAAATGTCCAATTATGTAGGTCAAGAAAACTGTGGAAGGTGGAGTCTTCCCTGTCAGCACACTGTAACAAAATAAAGCCAACCAGGAAACTATACAAAAGTTTAGGCTAGTGATGCTAATGTCACCTGGGGCCGTATTCATAAAGCCATTTAAGTCGTTGCTATGCTGTTGCTAAGGCTAAATATCTATAAAGGAGATTCCCCACAACTATGAAATTTGGTCTGGCGGAACAGTCTTTGTAAGACTGTTCCTCCAGAGCAAATTTCATAGTTGTAGGGAATCTCCTTCAAAGAAACTTAGCCTTAGCAACAGCATAGTAACCACTTAAGTGGTTTTATGAATACGGCCCCAGAAAAGAAATACCTATGCCTTGCTACTGCTCTCAAAGGGGAGATAAAAACTGACCAGGAATCTAAATGTTAGACAAACATTCTGCTAAACTCAATGAATGTTTACACCCAAATGCCTGTGTAAGTTGCTAGACTCTTCCATTTTCATTTTTGCATCCCTTGTAAATAGGGGTCAGATCTAAAAAAATATGCTCCTGGGGGCAAATTCTTTCCATTATCAGTAGATCAGTATGAAAGGGCTTCATCATTCAGGGAAGCAAACAGGAAGTAACGAAAGTTTTCCCCCTTTGTAACAAGACCTGTCCGCGTACAGGATAGCTCACCTGCAGTGCCTTGCCCATCCATGGGTTAAAATATAGGTCTTTAAAAAACTTTAACCAAAACATCCAGTTCGGACGCCGACGCGGACGCCGACACTGACGCCAGGGTGACAACAATAGCTCTTCCTGAACTTTCGTTCAGGCGAGCTAAAAACGACAGGAATTTCACAGGAAAACATGGTGGTGTACTAATACACCTTGAGATACCGTATTAATCCTATTTAACACCCCCACCCTAATAAATGCCACCTGCTTCTTTTCCAAAAATACCATATTTACTTGCATAAATTCCTGTGTACTTCTCTGGATGAGGTAGCTCTTTGAAATGGGGTGTTCTCTTGAAGGAAAGAATTTGCTCCAAGCAGAGTGAAGTCTTTCCAATAAGAGTTGACTCAATCCCTACTGAGAAGGGAGGCAAAAAAATAGTAGATTTACTTCCTCTAAAAGTATACTTATTGACATTAATACTGTTTATAAGAGGTATTTTAGAAGTCACTGATTTACTATAATTTAGGCTCTAAAAAATGCCCCCTTTCCTAAAATTCAACGCCCCCATCGTGTTTAATAGGATTAATATGGTACGTTTACTTGCAGCACCAATTTTACTCTAAGCATACCTTGGTTATATCTCCTTGTATCTGTATAACCCCTGGTATTGGAGCCATGGCTTGTAGATCTACAGCGACAATTTTCACGTTCTCATCAGTTTTGCTTTCCCCTCTTAACTTTCTCGCCAACACCTGACTCCAGCTACCTGGAGCTGCACACAAGTCTACAACCTTCTTTACACCTACAATAATAATCATTAACCCTTTTTTGACCAGTGGACTTATCCATTCTTATGGTTAGGATGAGTCTATTTCTAGTTTCAGGGGTTTCTGGTGAATGTTTTCAGTTTTATTAAATTTTCCATAGAAATTTCTGTAAGCAAACGGTGCTGACCTAGACTAGAAATAGCCCATTCATTTTTTCTTGCTTATTCATAACATACACCATACCTTTTTCCCATTTCCCTTCTCAATATAAAAGAATTTTTTTCTGATAGCTATAAATGAACGGATTCAAAAGATTCTATCTGGATAAAAATTCAGTATATGAGAGGGCTGGAATTTATTCAGGGAAGCAAACAGGACGTAACAAAGTTGCTCCCTTTTGTAAACAAGAGGGCCAAGAGGCCCTGAATCGCTCACCTGACCAAAAAGGTTAAAGGTCAAACAAGGGTCATCATTTAACAAACCTGATAGTTTGCAACCACTTTCAAATGGTTTTGAAGAAGATTTTTGAATATTTTCTATGTATTGCTATGGTTCAAACCCTGGACCCCCTGGGGCAGGGCCATTTTGGATCCTGTGGCCATCATTTGAATAATTTTGGTAAAGGACCACTAGGCAATGCTACATACTAAATTTCAAGCATCTGAGCCAAGTGGTTCTGAAGAAGATTTTTGAATATTTTTCTATGGTTCAAACCCAGGACCCCCTAGGGTGGGGCCATTGTAGACCCTGGGGTCATCATTTGAACAAACTTGGTAAAAGACCACTAGGCAAAGCTACATACCAAATGTCAAGCATCTGAGCCTTGCGGTTCTGAAGTAGATGATTTTTTTAAATTTTTCTATGTATTTCTATGGTTCAAACCTTGGACTCCCTGCCCCGGGGCCATTTTGGACCCTGGGGCTACCATTTGAACAAACTTGGTAGAGGGCCACTAGGCAATGTAACATACCTAATTTCAAGCATCTGAGGCAAGCAGTTCTGGTGAAGAAGATTTTTAAGTATTTTTTACTTTCGAACTAAAGAACCCCTGCCCCAGGGCCATTTTGGACCCTGGGGCCACCATTTGAACAAATTTGGTAGAGGACCACTAGACAATGCTACATACCAAATTTCAAGCAGCTGAGCCCTGCGGTTCTGAAGTAGATGATTTTTAAGTATTTTTTAGTTCCCAAACCCAAGACCCCCTGCCCAAGGGCCAATTTGGACCCTGGGGCCACCATTTAAAGAAACTTGGTAAAGGACCACTAGGCAATGTTCCATACCAAATTTCAAGCATCTGAGCCAAGCAGTTCTGGAGAAGAAGATTTTTAAGTTTCGAACCCAAGACCCCCTGCCCCAGGGCCATTTGGACCCTGGGGCCACCATATGAACAAACTTGGTAGAGCACCACTAGACAATGCTTCATACCAAATTTCAAGCCTCTGAGCCAAGCAGTTCTGGAGAAGAAGATTTTTAAGTATCTTTTAGTTTCAAACCCAAGACCCCCTGCCGCAGGGCCATTTTTGACCCTGGGGCCACCATTTGACCAAACTTGGTAGAGGACCACTAGGCAATGTTACATACCAAGTTTCAAGCATCTGAGCCAAGCAGTTCTGGAGAAGAAGATTTTTAAGTATTTTTTAGTTTCGAACCCAAGACCCCCTGCCCCAGGGCCATTTTGGACCCTGGGGCCACCATTTGAACAAACTTGGTAGAGGACCACTAGACAATGCTTCATACCAAATTTCAAGCCTCTGAGCCAAGCAGTTCTGGAGAAGAAGATTTTTAAGTATCTTTTAGTTTCAAACCCAAGACCCCCTGCCCCAGGGCCATTTTGGACCCTGGGGCCACCATTTGAACAAACTTGGTAGAGGACAACTAGGCAATGTTACATACCAAATTTCAAGCATCTGAGCCAAGGGGTTCTGGAGAAGAAGATTTTTAAGTATTTTTTAGTTTCGAACCCAAGACCCCCTGCCCCAGGGCCATTTTGGACCCTGGGGCCACCATTTGAACAAACTTGGTAGAGGTCCACTAGACAATGCTTCATACCAAATATCAAAGCCCTAGGCCCAGCGGTTTCAGAGAAGATGTCATTTAAAGCAAATTGTCGACGACGGACGACGCACGACGCACGACGGACGAAGGACACTTGGTGATCACAATAGCTCACCCTGAGCCTAAAGGCTCAGGTGAGCTAACAAGAGGGCCATGAGGCCCTGAACCGCTCACCTGAGTATGGTGGCCATGTACGTCATGTGACCTAGACTGCTTGACAGATTTTTGTTCCATCAGCCCCTGGAGGCTGTGTATGATACTTGGTTACAATTAGCCCTGTGGATTTTGAGGAGGCGTCTTAAATTGTCAAAATATGAGAGACATGGGTCAGAGGTCAAAGGATGACCTTGACCTCTTGTACCCGCAAATCTTCCATGTACTACCTAAGACGACTGTTTATACCAATTTTTAGGCCAAAATCTTCTAAACTTGCCCTGAACTCTTATGTTCTACCATTTTCCCATACTTGTTACTTGACCTTGCCTTAAAAAAGCTCAAGGTCAGCCCAAGGTCATCATTTGAACAATCTTGATAGTACTCAAGTACCTGATACTATATACCAAGTTTCAAGGCCATCGATCACTTGGTTCTTGAGAAGGAGATTTGTAAAGGTTTTTGCCATATATGGGCATGGCGGCCATCTTGGTCATGTGACCAAGACTGTTTGAACAAATTTTCATTCCCTCAGCCCCTAGAGGCTCTGTATGAAATTTTGTTACAATTGACCCAGTGGCTTTTGAGCAGATGTGTGAAATTGTCACAATATGAGAGACCAGGGTCTCAGATCAAAGAATGACCTTGACCTCTTGTATGCATTAATTTTCATGTATTCATTAAGGTGACTGTATATACCAATTTTCAGGTCAAAATCTTCAACAGTTTCCAAGAAATCATATGTTCTGGCATTTTCCCATATAAGGCTAGAGAAAGCAAATTTGACCTTAACATAAAAAAGGTCAAGGTCAACCCAAGGTCATAATTTGAACAATCTTGGTAGTACTCATGTTCCTGATGCTACATACCAAGTTTCAAGGCCATTGGCCTATTGGTTCTGGAGAAGAAGATTTTTCTAGGTTTTTACCATATATGGGCGTGGCGGCCTTGTTGATCATGTGACTAGGATGCTTTGAACAAATTTTCAAATCTCTCAGCCCCTTGAGGCTCCATATGAAATTTGATTACAATTGGCCCTGTGGCTTTTGAGGAGATGTGTGAAATTGTCAAAAATTGAGAGACCAGGGTCAAAGGTCAAACAATGACCTTGACCTCTTGTATGCATTAATTTTCATGTATTCATTAAGGTGACTGTATATACCAATTTTCAGGTCAAAATCTTCAACAGTTTCCAAGAAATCAAATGTTCTGGCATTTTCCCATATAAGGCTAGAGAAAGCAAATTTGACCTTAACATAAAAAAGGTCAAGGTCAACCCAAGGTCATAATTTGAACAATCTTGGTAGTACTCATGTTCCTGATGCTACATACCAAGTTTCAAGGCCATTGGCCTATTGGTTCTGGAGAAGAAGATTTTCAAAGGGTTTTACCATATATGGGCATGGCGGCCATGTTGGTCATGTGACCCAGTCCGTTTGAACAAATTTTTGTTCCCCTGTCCCCTAGAGGCTCTGTATGAAATTTGGTTACAATTGGCCCAGTGGCTTTTGAGCAGATGTGTGAAATTGTCAAAATGTGAGAGACCAGGGTCAAAGGTCAAACAATGACCTTGACCTCTTGTACACATAAATTATCATGTACTCATTCAGATGACTGTATATACCAATTTTCAGGTCTAAATCTTCAACAGTTTCCAAGAAATCTTATGTTCTGGCATTTTCCCATATAAAAGCTACAGAATGCAAATTTGACCTTACCGTAAAAAAGGTCAAGGTCAACCCAAGGTCATAATTTGAACAATCTTGGTAGTACTCGCGTACCCGATGCTACATATCAAGTTTCAAGGCCATCGGCCAATTGGTTCTGGAGAAGAAGATTTTTTTAGGTTTTTACCATATATGGGCGTGGCGGCCATGTTGGTCATGTGACCAGGACCGTTTGAACAACTTTTCGTTCCTAAGTCCTCTAGAGGCTACATATGAATTTTGGTTACAATTGGCCCAGCGGTTTCAGAGGAGAAGTTGTTTGAAATTGTGGACGGACGGACGGAGGGACGGACGCCGGACGCCGGAGCCTTACCATCCTATAAGCTCCCCCGGAGCCGCTGGCTCAGGTGAGCTAAAAAAGATGACAGAAATTAAAAACATGCAACACTAAAAGGGCAAACAGTGTAGATCCACATGAGATGTTCATTATGAGCCACCTCATCTGGATCTAGGCTGTCTGCAAATGCATCTTTTTTTTCTTCATTTTTTGGTGCTTAAAGTATTAAAAACGAAATTAAGGCCAAGCGTTATTATATAAATGTTTTCCCTCAGTTCAGAATGTGAGGAATCCTTTGGACTCTCACTTTTGATTTTTAAGGGTCCCATGCAGAAAATTGAGAGTCTTATTACATTAATTATCTTAGTCTAAAGTGTTTGAAAATAGGAATTGTGTGTTTTATTCTGTAAATAAATAACTAATATTTGATTCTTTAACCACATTCAGTAATTGCAACCATTTCTGAAACCAGAATTAATAACCTTCTGCATATAAATGCTGTACCCTAAATCTGCAAGTCCCAGAGGAATGATTTTGGGAGGAAATGGCGCAGAATCCTGCATCAGGGAAAACCCTGTTATATGTGTGTTTCCTACTGGAAATACACAAATAATTTTGCTTGGCCTAACTCACTGACCATCAAAAAGGTTGAAATCCTCATTTATCTGTAGCAGCTTAAAGGCACTTCTAGCTCGCCAGCCTTCTTCCTTAGCCAGTCTGTAATACACATCTCTCTTGTCCTTGGAAGATTTCCCCATTTCTCAGTGTGGCATTACTACAAACAAGCAAACACAACTCTAGTGAGAGATTTACAGCAAAATTACCAATGATGGCCCTGCATTGCTCACTTATCCCAGTGTGAGTCTTCATGCTTACATACAGTATTAACATACATGTGATGTCTCCCGTATCATCCGGGAGTCTCCCGGAAATGACGTCCATCTCCCGCGCTCCCGGAAAGCCTTCAGAATCTCCCGGATGCTGAGTTTTCCCTTCATAATTTTTTTCTGATACCCCTTTTCCAAAGCCATGCCCTTTTTCCCTGCCCGTAAGGAGATATCCACATGTGTGTTGACCTGTATTCACAGCATCAAATATTGTTTTGACTGTGCAATAAACAAACACATCATGTCTGTTGACATTAATCCCATTATTCAGGTCACTAATAAACTCACTGACCCGTGTAAGAATTACCGACGAAATGTGTTTAAGAAGATATGTCACGTGAAAAGAAGCTGATAGCCCTGTTTCACAACTACACAAAATAAACATGCGCAATACAGTCAGAGTTGTTTCCCTTAGACGCATAGACAACAAATGCAAAACTCTATTTAGGCTGCACAGAGCCGCAGGCTGATCGGTGTCTTCACTTGTCGCTCACTCCGTAAGGTACTTTTTCCCCCGAATGGCAAATGATTTCTGGATATATCTGGATATATGGCCGATAACTTTGATCGTTAATGGTGTAAAAGTTACGCATGAAAGTTTTGATATTTCTGTCTTGTGCATGGGTATAGTTTGTGTCAAAAACACAATTTGAACATTGTTATATACATTTTTATCAGTTTTTACAGCTCTGAGTACCTGTAAACAAAACTTATTTGTTTATGAAAGAACATAAGTAGATAAAACTGAAATAGAAATTTCAAGGGAGGCAAATCTGTATGAAATCTCAAGTATACCCTTTTGCAAAAGGTAGATTCTGTGCCAGACAGATACCAAACTAATGATACAAATAACAGTAATATAAGAATAAATGAATAATTATAATAATTAAAGAAAGGAGGTGGTTTTTTGTGTATGTGGAGGGGGGGGGGGGGAGGGGCTGGGGGAGTAACTCAAAAGTACACTAAACAAACTATACTATAGTTCATGTTCTGTTTTAAAATAAGAAAAAAATACAGTAAAGTACGTGAAACGACGCATCAAAGTTGCTGTCAAAAAGTCTCCCTGATGGAGAACTCAATCTCCCTGAAATGAAATCCAAATCTCCCACATGGTCATCGGGAGTTCGTCACATGTATGTATTAATCCTATGAAATGCCCTAGGGGCATTGCATATTGTGAAAAGGGGGTGTTACTTTGAGCCTAAAATGTTGTAAATCAGCCACTGCCATTATACCTCCTATAAGCAATATAAGGGTACCGGGTAATGGGTATACTTTCAGATGAAGCATCCCTACTATTTATGCCTCTCAGTAAGGATCAACTTTTAAAGGAAAAAGTTTGCTCCTCTTGGAGCAAATTCTTTCCTTTAAGAGTAAACACCATTTTGTAAAGCTACCTTAAGAGAAGCCATCTAGGAATTAATGCAAGCTACTACTTACTCTCAAATGTTCAACCATGTATTAGGTGCATGTATACTGCATGCATTCATTAACCCATTCCATTCGGGATACATCTTATGGGGGTATCTGGGCAAATAGTTTGGATCCAGATCAGGCCCCACCAAACTGTTTGCTGCCTAGATATCATTTCTACAAGAGTTAGTGTGACCAATATTGTCAAACTATTCTTGATTTTTTATGCTGATGACAATTTCAGCAGACAACAAACCAGAGGGCCAATGGCCCTATATCGCTCACCTGAGCACTGAGGTTATGTTGGAAAAACTAAGTTGCCACAGCAACAAAACAACATGCACAACAGCAATAAAACACCATTTATGTAGAGGATAATATCACAAACATTTATGCAAAAAATAAGCTTTATCCCCCCTTAATGGCTTCTGAGAAGAAGAGCTTTGGCAAAAAAAAAAAAAAAATGAAAAAATTGAAAATTTGGCCCTTCAATTGCAACGGCAACCAATCAAAATCAGGTCTTTGGGCAAAATTCTTATAGCTGATAGAGGACTACTCTAGGAACATTTCTGTAAAGCTTTTGTCAAAATATCTGCCGTAACACAGATATAAATACCAAATGTCCACTTTCCCCATTGTAAGTCTATGGAAACTTTAAGTTGCCATAGCAATCAGTTCACATGGGCAATGATAATCTGAAATATACTTTTGGTTGAGGCTAATGTTATTAATATGTATGCAAAGTATCAGCTTCATCCTCCTCATGGCTTCTCTTTCCCCATTATAAGTCAATGGAAACTATAAGTTGACATAGCAACCAAAGTTCTTATTGGGTTGGAAGAAAAAACAAAATTCATGTAGAGGCTTCTGTCATCAACATGTTTGCACAATATCAGCTTCATTCCCCATATGGCTTCTGAGCAGAAGATTTTTTTTTCTTTTTTTTCGAAAATTTACCCTATATTTTGCCATGGCAACCAATCAAATTCAGCGATTTGGAGAAAATTCATATGAAATATAGAGGACTATTCAAGAAACATTTCTGTAGAAAGAAAATCTAAATAAAAGCCGTGAGACAGCAAAAATTGCCAATTTCCATTTTCCCCATTATAAGTCAATGGAAACTCTTAGTTGCCATAGCAACCAAACTGCTGGAGTAATTGCCATGAAAAACAGTAATTCTATAGAGGCTAGTACTAAGATTCTTTCTGTAAAGTTTGAGCTTTATTGGCCACACAGTTTATGCAGAGATGATTTTTTTAATATTTTTCCATTTTTAACTATTCGGTTGCAATGGCAACCAGAAAAATTGCCCAATTTGTATAAATTGAACAAGGCTGGTTAAAGACTACTCCAGGTACATTTCTATAAAAGTTTTGTCAAAATATATGCAGTGGCATAGCAATAAATGCAAATTTTCTATTTTGCCATTATAAGTCAATGGCAACTTTAAGTTCCCATAGCAACCAAACTGCTAGAGCAATTGCCAAGAAAAACAGTACTTTTATAGAGGGCAGTGCCAAGATCCTTTCTGTGAAGTTTGAGCTTTATTGGTTGCATAGTTTCAGAGGAGATGATTTTTGAATATTTTTTCTATTTTTAACCATTCGGTTGCCATGGCAACCAGCCAAATTGTGCAATTGACAAAAATTTCATGTGGTTGATGGAGGACTACTCAAGGAACATTTCTGTAAAAGTTTTGTCAAAATATCTGCAGTGACATAGCAATAAATGCAAATTTTCAATTTTTCCCATACAAGTCAATGGAAACTTTAAGTTGCCATAGCAACCAAAGTGCTGAAGCAATTTGGATAAAAAACAGTATTATTGGTTCCCCCTGCCTATAGATGCTATATATGAAATTTAGTTACAATGGGCCTTGTAGTTTCAGAGGAGATGTCGTTTGAAAATGTTGACGGACGGACGACGGACGACATACGACGGACGACGGATGCCTGCCTATACTATAAGCTCACCTGTGAGCCTTCGGCTCAGGTGAGCTAAAAATACCCAGAATGCAATGGGTTAAATATAGGATAGGCGCATACCTGTCAACTTTCTGAAATCTTCATGGGGGAGACAGCCTCTCAAACCGACATTTGAGCCGCGACACGAGAAAACCAACAATGTGGTTGTGCGCCCAGCATCCGTCCAGTTTGACCAGACTCTTCGTTCAGTGCTCAAAGGAAGTGAGTAAGTGAAGTCTTTATTTAACGAGGGTGACAACATTTAGCAAATGACAAAGCAAATCTTCCATGAGGCCCTCAAAAATAAGACCTAAGGGTCTAAGCTACCTCCTTGCGGACAGCGAAGACTCTGATCAGACTGGGCGGATGCACAGGCTGATCTGAGTCTGCGCTGGGCACACAACCACATTGTTGATTATGTCCTGTCCCGGCTCATTTATGTTTATGGCGACTTTTTTTGACGACTAAGCTCGTGGAAAAATTCACTAAAAATTTTCATGGGAGAGACTTTTTTCTAATGTAAAAGAAGGCTTACAAAGCATTATTGTTTCAAGAGATTTTCAAAACAATGCATTTATAAAGTATATATATGAAACACTTAATACTTAAAATTCTTTATCATTGAAACTCATTAAAATCTAACAGCTTAATTGAATTATGACTGATGAGCTCTGGCAGCCATTTTTTCAGTGGAGCGATACCGTTTGAGCAATTATGGTAGAAGGTCTCCCAAGGAACATTTCTGTGAAATAATTTCAAAATCCTTACTCAAGTGTAGGAGAAGTCGTTAAAATATATTTCTACTTTTAGCTCTGGAAGCCATTTTGTTCAGCGAAGCTAACTGTTTGAGCAATTTTGATGGAACATTTCTGTGAAACTATTTCAAAATCTTTACACCAGTTTAAGAGTTGAGGCCATTTAAAGATTTTTCTACTTTTTGCTCCGGGGGCCATTTTGTTCAGCGGAGCAGAACCGTTTGAGCAATTTGGTAGAAGGTCTCCCAAGGAACATTTCTGTGAAATTATTTCAAAATACTTACACCTGTTTAGGAGAAGAAGTCATTTATGATTTTTCTATTTTTGGCTCTGGCAGCCATTTTGTTCAGCGGAGTGGAACGGTTTGAGCAATTTTGGTAGAGGGTCTCCCAAGGAACATTTCTGTGAAATTTCAAAATCTTTACACCAGTTTAAGAGAAGAAGCCATTTAAAGGTTTTTCTATTTTTAGCTCTGGTGGCCACTGAGTTTGTTCAGCGGAGTGGATCCGTTTGAGCAATTTTGGTAGAGGGTCTCCAAGGGAACATACCTGTGAAATTATTTCAAAATCCTTACACCTGTTTAGGAGAAGAAGGTTAAAGATTTTTCTATTTTTAGCTCTGGTGGCCATTTTGTTCGGTGGAGTGGAACAGTTTGAGCAATTTTGGTAGAGGGTCTCTCAAGGGACATTTCTGTGAAATTATTTCCAAATCCCTCCAGCAGTTTTGGAGGAGAAGTTGTTTGAAGCAAAAGTTGACAACAGATGCACGAATGGATGACGGACAAAGGCCAATCACAATACCTCACCCTTGAGCATTTGGTGTTCAGGTGAACTAAAAATCCCCCCAACTAAACGATACTTACCTTGGTTAAGTTGATGTTTGGTTGGGATTATTTGTAGTCATACAACCACTGGAGGGATCAGATGAGATGCACGCTTCAGTTAATCCGAGAGCCTTCAGTTTTCAACGCCAAACATATAGTTTGACAAAAAATCGAAATAAATTATTGAACTTGAGCAATACTTCATATAATGTTATTGCTTTGTTATATGTAGAGGGCGGGACATGTTATCAACATGTATGGGAGGGCATCTGATCCCTCCAGTGGTTGTATGACTACAAATAATCCCAACCAAACATCAACTTAACCAAGGTAAGTATCGTTTAGTTGGGGGGATTATTTTACGTCATACCACTTCCGGTCTCATATGAGACTTCAAAGCCCAGTTTTTTGTCAAACTGATAGAAACATGAGAATAAACAAACATTTCTCTTTTTATTGCTAAGTCATGCTATTCAAAACATACTTCATAAATTATGCTTATCAGCATAAATACTGGCAAATTACAATCTGGATTATTCATACATAATCTCTGATAAACTGTGCAATTTATCCTAATTTATACTAACTGTTTATTCTGTAAATCACAATATCTAACCCATAGTCATAGTATAAACTATTTACACGATTAAGCATCACAAGCTACTTAGTCTATAACTTTAATACAGCATCTGTAAATGCAGATCTATCATCCTGTACAGGTTTATTATAATATGTTCCAAATGTTTTGGTATTCGACCAACCTGCTACCTTCATTATTTTATCAATGGGAATAAAGTTTATTTTTGCCTTTGATGTCACCGCACTTCTTATACTGTGTGTCTTAAATTTATTACAATCTATGCCTGAATTGGCCATAACTGTACGCAACCATCTACTCACTGTATCTCTTGAAACTGCATTGTGTGGCTTTATATAACTGATAAATAAACAAGTTTTACCATGCCTTAAAGACTCAGTTCTCCTGAGATACTCTTTTAAGACAAAAATTACACAAAGTCTTCTGTCTATGGGATATGCTTTCAATTCTGCCACTGGATTAGTAAATCCAGGTCTAGACTGCTTTAATAAGCCACTGTAATGAAGAGTATATGTATCATAGCACTTAGACATGTTTTCAATACTTAACAAATGTATACTCTGTGTTCTGCTAGCTAATGTGAGAGCTATCAACATAACTATTAAAATTAGTTATTAACTAACTTAAATGTAAGCAATTTCAATGACAAGTCTTTGACTGGTGATAGTTTTTGCAGATATATCAAAACTTTGGAGACAGGCCATATTTCTGTATATTTTGGGCCAGTAGGTCTTAAATTGAATATTCCTTTCATGTACAGTACAGCCGTCGACATCTTACTATCAATCGCTACGCGTCGTGACGTGTAGTGGAGCGTGAAAAAGATTAAATCCCACGCTGTTCCCTCGATATTCCCGCGCTATTTCCACGCCTCGCCGCGCCACTCCACGCCCGCTTCGCTCCTCGCCGCGCAGCGTGGGAGCGGCGTGGGAATATTTCGCGCCTATCTAGACGCGGCGCGATTGCTTCGCGACGACTGGCGACCACGCCTCTAGCGATGTTTGAAATGTGTGCAGTCATACATGTAGTGAACTTTTACACAAGTCGTGTGTGTAGTTTTACCCGATGATGTAGATATAGAAAAATATTAAAACAAAATACACCCGCCGATCTCGCATCACGCCGAAATTTTCATCTTTTCAGCGCTAGTTTCTTGTGACTTTTGCAAGTGTTTTGGGAGTGTTTCGCGCGAAGGTTTCAAGCTTCATGCATGATATTTGCGGTAATACTCACGCGGGATGGGATGCGAGAAACTTCGTGCTTCTGTAGAAGATCGATGTGTTACCATTCTCCCGAAAATGATAAAAGCTCGGTTTCTCATTTAACTTATTTCATTCAATTTAAATGATGCAAGCTTTATGAAGTTTTGGCAGTTTTTGCAATAAAAGTAAATAGGGCCTAGGCACCCTTAGAAAGCGAATTTCTATAATTTCAAGCACAAGTTTGGGACATCTTTTTTTTTCTACTAATCTCCACTATTATAACTTCCAAGACTAAGAATTCTCTCAAACAAGAGGCCCACGGGCCACAAAGCTCACCAGATCTCTAGCTCAAAATTGCTATCAAAATTACTGTCACATTTGTACAGCCTAATACAAAATATTCAACTACAAAGTCTCAGTCTGAAAGTCTGTTGAGTTGATAACAAAATATATAACTATTTTCCATATTTTGATTGCAGTAAATGCCATTTTTCAATTTTCCCCATTATAAGTCAATGCAACTCTAAGTTGCCATAGCAACCTAACGAAAGAGCCGATTTTCATCAAAAACACAAACTTTCAAACCCCCCCCCCCCCCCCCCCCCCCCCCAGCCTAAGGATACTAAAGATGAAATCTGGGCCTTATTGGCCCAGTGACATCTGAGGAGATAATTTTGTAAGTTGTTTTTTCCATTATTTTTGCATTTTGGTTTCCATGACAACCAGTAAATGGAGCAGTGGGTTCAAAAACAATAAAGCTAATAGAAGACTTCTTAAAGGAACATTTCTATAAAAGTTATGTCAACATATCTGCAATGGCTAGGCAGTAAATGCCATTATTCAATTTTCCCCAATATAAGTCTATGGGAACTCTAAGTTGCCATAGCAACCAAACTAAAGGACAGATTTTCATAAAAAACACAAACTTTCAATACCCCAGCCTAAGGATACTACAGATGAAATCTGGGCCTTGTCGGCACAGT
This sequence comes from Ctena decussata, assembly GCA_963989385.1. Classification (NCBI taxonomy): domain Eukaryota; kingdom Metazoa; phylum Mollusca; class Bivalvia; order Lucinida; family Lucinidae; genus Ctena; species Ctena decussata. The sequence goes on from OZ022510.1 coordinate 25,806,426, forward strand.
GGTTACAGAGGAGATAATTTTTAAGTATTTTTTCCATTTTTTTTTCATTTTGGTTTCCATGGCAACCAATAAAAGGGGCACTAGGCCAAAAACATACAGCTGATAGAAGACTTCTCAAGGAACATTTCTATAAAAGTTTTGTCAACATATCTGCAATGGCCTGGCAGAAAATGTCATTTTTCAATTTTCCCCATTATAAGTCTATGGGAACTCTAAGTTGCCATAGCAACCAAACTGAAGGGCAGATTTTCATAAAAAACACAAACTTTCAATCCCCCAGCCCAAGGATGCTACAGATGAAATTTGGGCCCAATCGGCCCAGTGGCTTCAGAGGAGATGTTGTTTAAAAGTGTTGACGGACATACGACGACGGACGACGACGACGACGACGACGACGACGACGGACACTGCCTATCCTATAAGCTCCCCCGGAGCCTTCGGCTCTGGTGAGCTAAAAATCTCTGCTTTAGGACTTTGGCCCCGCCGCTGCTGTATTACTACTAAATGGTGGTTATTTTGGCGGGAATCTGCATGTGCGTTAACGCACGTGCGTTAACGTGCGGGCAACTCTTAGTACTTGAGTCGGGCTATTTGTTTTCCGGTATTTTGCGCCGTGCAGTCGGAAAAGGTGCTTTGAACTGACTGCGAACAGCGAAGACCCAGATCAGCCTGCACTGTGTAATCTGATCAGCGCCCTCTGTATCTGCATTGTTTGTTGATCCCGAGGAGTCTGTACATATTTACATAACCGAAAACGATCGAGTTTATGAGAATGTGGGGTGCGCTGGTTGAACTGAGTCTACTTTCCCTATTTAATGGAAATGTGCATGCGCGCTTAAGCGCGTGCGGTATTGTGTACTTTCTTTTTCCTGTCTTTCTTTTCTTTTTTTATTTTTTTTATTTTTAAGTTTTAGATAATGATGCATGAACAGGAGATGAGAAACCGGGGTTGCAAAAAGAAATTGTCGGAACGACATGAAAAACGTCCTGACAAAATCTGTCAAACACAGAGCACCAACCAGCCTATGCACACGCATGGTATGTGCATTCAAAGTTTGCAGGAGCGTTAAGACAGACCACTGGCATAATTGCCACGAGTCCTTATTTGACCATGCGCAGCTTCCAATTCAATTTATGCTTCGAGTTTACGACTTTAATCGCATGTGCAGTAATATAAATCAGCCCGCGTTTCAAATGGACGTTAAAACACATCCGATCAGCGAACATACATATGAGCCGCGACACAAGAAAACCAACAATGTGGTTGTGTGCCCAGCGCAGACTCAGATCAGCATGGGCATCCGCCTAGTCTGATCAGTCTTCGCTGCCCGCGTGGAGGTACCTCAGACCCTTGGCTATCCTTTACGATCAATGCGAAGACTCTTATCGGACTTGGCGGGTCCTCAGGCTGATCTGAGTCTGCGCTGTGCCCACAACCACTTTGTTGGTTTTCTCGTGTCGCGACTCAATTATCATACCACGTGCATTTACAAACATTCACAATGATTATTATGTGGTTCGCAGATGTAGAACACTGTCTCGTTTTTTTCGACGTATGGGCCTAGGGTAGATTGCGCTGATGTGCAGTCTAGTTGGAGCATTCACAGTTTGTCAAGAGAACATAAACCAAAAGGCATACTTTGCAAAATCATTATTATTTACGTGCTCAGACTGGTCTAAGGCTTTGCGGTTCGCAGATGTAATACGATGCCTTTTTTGAGATAATGATTATTTCGAGGTATGGGTACAACTGCGCATGCCTAGAGTAGATTGCGCTCATGCGCAGTCTGGTTTTGGCATTCACACTTCGTCCATAGAATAACAACCAACCTACACCGCAAGTTTCATTGCAGTAACCATGTAATAACTCCTACATGTATGTGTCTGGAGCTGAGCGCTGGGTTGGTAAGAGTCATAAGTAGCGAGAAATCGCAGTAAGAAAAGACGACAAACACACCGTTCTTTTCCTGCAAATAAGAATTATACGTACAAAAGTGCCAATTACAGAATCTTGAAGAAATTATATTTAGCAAGACTAAAAAAAGGTTTGTGTACGTGCGCATGATAATCTGTATCTGCCCAGCTATTTTTATACTGTGTACAACTATACCGTAATCATTTTAAATACTGTGACAATTTAACCAGTTACTCTATGGAAGAACACTTATGATTGCCTAAGGCGCAGTGTGATCAGGATCTACGCTCTTCGCTTAGACTCTTTTACCCCAGTATTTAGAGTAATTACGTGCGAGTCAGATACTTTGTGTAGCAAAACACTTAGCGACAATAGTGTGCGTGTTCGTGCGTGTTTGTCTCAGTCCATCTCGGTGCACTTTTAAAAACCCATAAATTGGCAAAGGTCCGGATCAACTAAAGGCACGCCACATTTAATAGTTGATGAAAAAAAATCATAATGATTGACGTATACATGTATATATATATGCTGATCTGGCTTGTCCTAATTTCTACTACAGTAGGAGGCTCAGGATGTCAAAAAGTCGATTTTTGTGCTGGCCGACCATAAATACTCAAAGCAGTCAGCTGCCTGCACGGACCGACCCGAATCCTCACTTTGTACATGATGTAGAATCGTTTCCATTTGTTTCCTTCTGTGTGTTTATATCGTGCGCATTTACCTGTTGTGTATCTTCACTGATGATTTGAGCACGTGCAGATTTCCGCAGTCTGGAGAGTATGAAAGAGATTCCAAGTTTTTTTTCACGGGGTAAATGGGGGAGAAAGAGAGAGAGGGGGTTCTGAAGCTGACACTGAATGTTAAATCGTAATGTGTGAACAAGAAGACTCAAGTCAGTCTGCGGGACAGTCTGCCAAGTCTGCCGGATCGAGATCGTCCGAGTGCCGGAAAAAAAATAAAAGCTGGTTGAAATTAGAGGCTAAGTGAATGCGCTGGGCATAAACACATGACGTTGAATCTACGTCGATTTAAAGCTGTGTACATGCTGGCGTAGCTCTTGCTACCGGAATACGTCTGCGCAGTCTTATCGGGTAGCCTTAATAAGACAAGCACATATCAGCTGCGCAAATGGCAGTTTAGGGTGTTAGCGAAAAGCCTTGAACTTGATACCGGCAAACGTCTGCGCAGTCTGGAAAGGGCCTGCGCATGCGAAAGAGAGAGAGAAAAACAGGCTTAAATGTCTATAGTAGAAGTTGATACCAGAAAACGATGGTCCGGTCTGATTACGAAGATATGCAAATCGTCTGCTTAATAACCATTTGATATTTGAACACCGTAAACTGTCTGCGCAGTCTGATCAGGAAACTGACCCCGAGTTCCCACCTACATGTACAAGGCTAGGGTTTATAGAGCGCATTGTGATAAGAGTCCTGCACAACTGTGTGCACAGCCTGGCCTGAAAATATGTTATAGGACTATTTAATTCGTCTATCCAGTACCAGGTATCAAAGTATAAGTTCTGAATGGTACATGTACATGTACTGCGACGGAATAGCGTCGTGAAAAAATATACACCTGGCCAGTGTGCATACAGTTCTCGGGCGTGTTTAAAAAAAGCAATTAACATAAGGGGTTTTCCATATAGTATCCGATCAAAAAAAAAGGTAAACATACAAAAAACTGCAATATTTTGGTACCGAACAATTAACGAAAAAGACTGAATAATAGAAACAGTTGTATACAATACACAAACCTGTTGAATTGTGTAATGGCATTGCATTGTGTAGCTTCTGTGTAAGGTAGTCGCTAATCTTTTTCGCGCCTATTAACGCGGTTTCCCGCGATCCACTACCAGTCGGGTAGAGGATCACGCGGCATCTACCGCTCCACGCCGCGCCGCGCCCACTCCGCGCCGCGTTAAACCCACGACGCGCCCTCGATTTTCCCACGCTTCTCGGCGCGAATTTGTCGTGGAGAGACGCGGCGAGGCGCGATTGATAGTAAGATGTCGACGGCTGTACTGTATCTAATAATAACTGGGTGAGCACCTATTGCAAACCCATCTCTTACTAACCCGATGGCAGAGAGAGCACAACGTGCAGTATTCATTGCACTGTAACCAATTCCATTTTCAAATAACTCTGTAAGAAATTCTAAAACATCATTTATATCTGCTTGAATGGAATTAATTTGTTTTTTACCACAGAATGATATCCATTTTTTGATATAAGTAACATATTGTTTCTGAGTACCGACTCTCCAGGATGCAAGAATGATTTCTGTAGCCTTTCCTGAAATATTTCTACTTTTGTAACATTGCCTGATAAGCGACAAGCTATCAGATGAAGTTTGTCTTTCAGTGGATGTGTTTTCCTGGAATTCACTAGGGACAATAAGTTCTCCTGAGGAAGAATCCGTGGATAATCCACCAGAAGTTTCAGTAGTTCTGAATACCATGTCTGCGTCGGCCATAGTGGAACGACCATAATTCCCTCTGCTTTGTCTCTGCGAAATTTCTGCAGGCAGCTCGGTATCAAGCTGAAAGGAGGAAAAGCATAAAGAAACTAGAAATGTTTTTCAGAGAAAAACTGATGTCCCCCCACCAGCCCATTTCCAATCCCCCCTTATGAATAAAAAACCTGTGCAATTAAAATACTAGGCAAGTTTGGAGAAAATCCATCCACTGGTTCTAAAGATATCCTTCATAGATGACTATGTCCTTGCAAAATAAGTCGAGGTCACCAAAATCTAATCAGCTCTGAAAGTTGACCCAATGATGTATCCATACAAGTTTGGTGAAATTCCATCCACTGGTTCAGGAGATATAGTGAGTACAAGAAATTGTCATCTAAGTCCACCAGTGACCTTGAAAATGAGGTCAAGTCACCAAAATTTAATCAGCTCTTAAACTTGTCTCAATGATGTATCCATGCAAGTTTTGGTGAAATTCCATCCATTGGTTCAAGAGATATAGTGGGTACAAGAAATCGTCATCTAAGCCCTCCAGTGACCTTGCAAATGAGGTCAAGGTCACCAAAATCTAATAGGCTCTTAAATCTGTCCCAATCATGTATCCATGCAAGTTTGGTGAAATTCTATCCATTGGTTCAAGAGATATCATGGGTACAAGAAACTGTCATCTAAGTCCTTCAGTGACCTTAAAAATGAGATCAAGGTCACCAAAATCTAATCAGCGCTTAAGCTTGTTCTAATGATGTATCTATGCAAGTTTGGTGAAATTCTATCCATTGGTTCAAGAGATATAGTGGGTACAAGAAATCGTCATCTAAGCCCTCCAGTGACCTTGCAAATGAGGTCAAGGTCACCAAAATCTAATAGGCTCTTAAATCTGTCCAAATCATGTATCCATGCAAGTTTGGTTAAATTCTATCCATTGGTTCAAGAGATATCATGGGTACAAGAAACTGTCATCTAAGTCCTTCAGTGACCTTAAAAATGAGGTCAAGGTCACCAAAATCTAATCAGCGCTTAAGCTTGTTCTAATGATGTATCTATGCAAGTTTGGTGAAATTCTATCCATTGGTTCAGGAGATATAGTGGTTACAAGAAATTGTCATCTGAGTCCTTCAGTGACCTTGAAAATAAGGTCAAGGTCACCAAAATCTTCTCAGCTTTTAAACCTGTCCCAATGATGTATCCATGCAAGTTTGGTGAAATTCCATCCATTGGTTCAAGAGATATCGTGGGAACAAGAAATTGTCAGCTAAGTCCTGCAGTGACCTTGAAAATGAGGTCAAGGTCACCAAAATCTAATCAGCTCTTAAGCTTGTCCCAATGATATATCCATGCAAGTTTGGTGAAATTCCACCCATTGGTTCAGGAGATATTGTGCATACAAGAAATTTTCACTCCATTTAAGTCCTCCTGTGACCTTGAAAATGAGGTCAAGGTCACCAAAATCTAATCAGCTCTTAAGCTTGTCCCAATGATATATCCATGCATGTTTGGTGAAATTCCATCCATTGATTCAGGAGATATTGTGCATACAAGAAATTTTCACGCCATTTAAGTTCTCCTGTGACCTTGAAAATGAGGTCAAGGTCACCAAAATCTAATCAGCTCTTAACCTTGTCCCAATGATACATCCATGCAAGTTTAGTGAAATTCCATCCATTGGTTCAAGAGATATCGCGCATACAAGAGTGGGACGCCGACGCTGACGCCGACGCCAACGCACCGGGAACTGCACTGAAAACAATATGTCCCCCCACCAAAGGGGGGGACATAATAAGTCTGACCAGGACATAGAAAATGCATTCACATGCGTAGTGTCTGGGTCCGGTTTCCATGAAGCAAACTTTTCAACTTGCTTATTTAATCTGGATGCAAACATATCTATCTCTGGTTTTTGCCAGAGATGGACTATTTGCTGGAAAATTTGCTTATTAAGTATCCATTCAACATTTTCATTGAAATTTCTGGAGCTGAAGTCTGCTTCATTAGAAATTCCTGGAACATCATATTACATGAGCTGCGCTTAGCCAAATGTTTCTGTCTATACACCAAGAGGGTGAGTCTAAATACCACAGACCACCACAGACTACCACAGACCACCACAGACTACCACAGACCACCACAGACCCTACCACAGACCTCAATACAGATTATCATACACCCTCAAAAATAACATTTTAAAGAGTAGAATATTAAAAAATACAATATTTGACAAAATTTTAGAAAGTTTGTTATAATTTGGTGTTATATTTTATGTACCACAGACCACCACAGACTACCACTGACCTCACTACAGACTACCACAGAACTCAATACAGGTGATCAAATATCTTCAAAAAATAACATTGTAAAGAACAGAATATAAAAAAGTATAAAATTTGACATTTTTTCTTTTTTGAAAATTTTGTGTTATATTTTATGTACATATACATAATGAGTAAGCAGACAGGATTAACAATGACATGATTTTCCCTGTCCTTAAAAAAGTTTTTGGATGCTTTAATTTGGCAATTATTTTACATTCTGTTCCTTAAAATGTTATTTTAGAGGGTGTATGATAATCTGCATTATTGTCTATGGTAGTCTGTGGTAGGGTCTGTGCTGGTCTGTGGTGGTCTGTGGTAGTCTGTGGTGGTCTGTGGTGGTCTGTGGTATTTAGACTCACCCCACCAAGACCATATCTGACAAGCTAGCTGATTGCATTGCACCGACTTAATACCACCCATTGCATTAATATATGCAACCGTACATGTATTATCAGTTCTGACTTGAATATGTACATATTAATTCCTCTCTATTGGTCGCCCAATTGTGCATGCTAGTAAATAATAAGGAAGACTGGGTTTGGGAAATGTAGACCATTTATTGCAATAAGCTTAAGCGCATATGCAAGAAATATATTTGAATAAAAGCAAGCATATCCGCCAGCTGAAACCATAACTCCTATCAAATGCAAAGTCTATATTTGCAATGGCGGATATACTAATACTGTATTACTGATCTCCAACTGAAATCCTATTGCAATGAATCATTACTGGTCACTAATAGTCTGTGTATTCGTCCAGAATAATCACAATCATCACAAGTGCAGAACTGTCACATCTATAGCATATTGGAGGTCACAAGCCACAGATTAATGTAATTTCAAGCCACATACATGAATCACTAAATGCAATACTGTGCTCCAGTTCATTTCCGCCATAGTTAAATTATAGATGCTGATAATTGCTGCAGATTGAAGGCATAAATGGTCAAATCACTAAATTCTAATTACTACACTAACATACAACAAAATTAAGACAATATAATCAACCAAACAAGTTTGAAATATCTTGAAAAATAATTAGAAAAATAACTAGAAATAAGCCAATAAATGGAAAAAGGCACAAAGAGCAAAAAAAAAAAAAACAAAAAAAAACACACCACCTGGCCAGAGGGCTAGGAAGAGGGTGGGTGGGTAGAAGTCACAAATAAAAATATGTTGCCTGCTGCATCACAGATTTGAAACTGGTCAAGATTCAAATCAGTCCCTCATATCTGATTGGTTTAGCTTCACCCCAGCTGGACAGTGATTGGTCAACAGTCATCAGCAACAGACAGCATAATTAGAGCTGTCTGGGAGAAGGGGTTGTGTAATGAGAAACCTGATATAGGGAGATAAGGATTCCATTCAGAAACTGCATGATTACCTGTGGGGCTGACCTAGATGAAAGGTAGTACTTGCATATAAGATAAGTGTCTTGGAGCAGCAGGAAAAGCAGCTGCTGACCACTACAGAATTAATAACAGATTAAACTTATTAATCAATACATTAATTCCTCTCTATTGGTCGCCCAATTGTGCATGCTAGTAAATAATAAGGAAGACTGGGTTTGGGAAATGTAGACCATTTATTGCAATAAGCTTAAGCGCATATGCAAGAAATATATTTGAATAAAAGCAAGCATATCCGCCAGCTGAAACCATAACTCCTATCAAATGCAAAGTCTATATTTGCAATGGCGGATATACTAATACTGTATTACTGATCTCCAAATCCCAAACCCAGGTAGATGTAGAATATTAAGGAAAATTAAAAGTAAATAAATAATTAAAAATAAACAAGTAAACAGCTGTCAGCTGACAACAAACATGTCAGAATACATACAGAATATATAAAACAAGTCACATTGTGATGTATATACACAAACTAAAAGCAAGTCCGCCCGTTCTCAACATTTTTACCACTGACATTGTGACAGGAAGGTGCAAAGGGAACTGTAAAGTATGACGCCACAGCTATCCTAAGAAAGAATTAAGATTTTGTCCTACTGATAAGCAATACAAAGTCATATGTAGATGCAGATTAGTTAAACAAATAGTTACTAACACATTACAGGCCCCTGAGGGACAGAAAGGAGACTTTAATGTGAGGCAAGGTCTGGCCCATTAAAACTGAGACTTGACCCATTGCCTAGCCAAATTGTCCCAGGTTGAGCAAAAATTTCGAAAATGATCGCAAATGTTCTGTCAAAAGCTTACGAAAACATAATATACATGTACTTATAAAATGGTCTGGCTACAGACAAAGCGCATACTGGCCTGAGACATGTGAAAGGCTAAAGGGGATGGAATTACAAAAGGCAAGATCTGTTCAATTTTACTGGGTTCATGAAGACGAGAAATTCCGTCTGCCAAAGTATTTACCAAACCTGGTATAAAACGAGCAGTGATGTGAAAGTTAAAAGAAGCAGACAGCCAAAACAGGACCCTCAGGCATGCCATGAGAAAAGGATTTTTCGAAGTACCCTTGTTTATAGTATGAACGGTTACCATATTGTCTGACTGTATGTAGATCCGTTTATTACGCCAAAATGGTGCCCAGCGACATACTGCCAGGTAAACAGCCAAAATCTCTTTGGAATTAATATGCAACTTTGAAACTAGTGGCCAGTCACATTCCCAGTTACAATAAAACCAGTCACCTTCAAAATAACCACCTGCTGCCAAGTTACAACTATCAGTAAAAACTGACTTAATTGGAACTGTATCCAAGAGCATAGATTTGCCATTGAAGTTTGCCATAAATGACTGCCACCACGCAATATCAGCCTTAATGCCGCCAGTTAGCATTATTTTGTGATTATCAGCCTTGAGCCTATTTAGCGCATCTATGATCCGGCGCGAATATACTCTGCCGCCATAAACTACGCTTGCGCAGAAGTTTAGCTTCCCTGCAAGGGACTGAAGCTGCTTTTTTGAGGCCCGCCTTCGGGCAACAAACAAAGATAATTCTTGCCTAACCTGAAAGAGCTTTTCTTCAGGTAGCCGCAAACACATTTCTGTGGAGTCTATTTCTATCCCAAGAGTACATTTTGTAAATTGCTGAAAAAGGATTTTAAGCCTAAACTGACAGCAAGCATTTCAAGGGCATTAATATGGCTTTGGGATTCTTGTTCTGTCCATCGACCACCAGTACTTTGGTTTTGAAAAATTGCACCCCAGCCTTCTAGTGAGGCATCAGTTGTGATTGAAAAATCAGCATTACCATGATCAATAATTCTTTTCTGGCTAGGCAGTTCATTTACCCACCAGTTTAGCTCCTTTTTCATACTCTGTGTTATTGGCATAACTGCATTAAAGTCACCCTTTGATAATTGTAAGGCATGAATCTTTTCTGTTTCTATGTCTCTATAATGCAATGGCCCATACTGAACAGCTGAAAATGTTGATACTATCAACCCAAGAACTCTAGCTACTTTGCGAACAATTTCAGCAGATTTATGATACAAACTCAGACATTCTTGAACAATCACATTCACTTTATCAACTGGCAATGTGACAGTCATATCATTTGAATGAATATCATTGCCAAGAAATGTAATATGTTGTGTCGGCTGAAGAACTGATTTCTTTGGATGAATGATAAAACCAACTTCAGTCATAATTTGAACAGTGTCCGATACATTATGTTTACACTCTTGGAAAGTGTCACTTACCAGCAATGAATTGTCGATAAAGCCTGAATTTGAATGTCCAAGCTGTCTAAGTGTAGCATAGACTGGCTTCATGAGCTTTGTATACTGACGAGGGGCACAAAAAATACCGTTCGGCAAGGCGACATACTGATATACTTTACTGCGAAATACAAATCGAAGCTTTACTTGCTGTGCCTCAGCAATTGGCACCATATAATATGCATGCCTGACATCTATTGAAGCCATGTAACTATTTGGCTTAATCAACTTAAGCGCTGTTTCAAATGTGTCCATTTTAAAATGATAAAATTTTATGCTTTCATTCAATTTTTTGAGATTTAATATCATTCTGTATTCCCCATCTTTCTTTGGTCTTAAAAATATTGGAGAAAGAAACTCGTCTGGATGATGTTGTACTTCTTTTATAACTTTCATATCCAGTAATTTCTGAATTTCTAAAGCAATAATGGCTTCTTCATTTGAATTAAAATGACTGTGTGGAATTGAAGTATTGATAGGATTTTGATTATTCTCAAATTCAATGTGACAATGCTGCACAATGTCAAGTATATTTTCGTCTGATGTAATTTTCTCCCATTTTTCAACAAAGTATTTCAGTCTGCCACCTTCAAATGGTAAACTTACCTCACCTGATTCAATTACTTCTTGGCCCCTGCCTTGCCGTTTTTTGGCACCATATTAGAGGCTGAATTGTAGCTGTGTTGCTGGTAGTCTGTGGAACCACTTCCATACCCACGGCCACGACCTCTGCCACGACCTGGGAATCTGTAACCACGTCGACCTCTAAAGCCGAACCCTCTGTTGCTACTGCCAGACTGAGAACCACGTCCCATATTTTTACTGAGCCTGTTCATATCCTGAATCTCCTTTACATTCTTATTAACATCGTCCCCATATAAACTGTCAGTGAATGGAAAATTATGGGATGTTAAATAATGGTATTTAACATCAAGATCTCTCTTGTGAAACTCTTTCCTTTTGTTGTTAATTAATCTATTTGTTTGGCCTAACAGACCCAAAGCATTGGTACCCAGTTCAATCATTGAGGAACCCATGGTTTCTCCACCTTGATTTAACATTTTTGTGACATTAACTGCAGCTTTAATGACATTATTTTGAATTGTCTGCATTTTGACGTCATCCGTCTGCGTGTTTGGTTTCAGTAATCGCCAGATACTCTGGTTAACTTTCGTTTTCACTAACGAATCGCAATTACTAGGACGGTGAATGTCTCCAATAATTTCGGTCTGCCTTTCATCGGAAATGCCATCCCTAAAGGTTGAATTAATGAAAGCAGCAAGATCTTCATTCACTTCTGAGTCTACCGTCTCTTTAGGATTAAATTTTTCTGATATATTCTTGAAGACAGAGTCTTCCATGGTCTTATGTTTCTTGTTAGGTGGTTCTGTGGAAGCAGAAGCCTCTGCTCCCACAAACTGATCTGGGTCTACGTTTTCATAAGACTCAAAATTATCATAATCTTGAGCACAGTCATAGTCATTTTCATATGAATAACTTTCATATATATTGTCAACTCTAGACGATAACTTTTCTAGTTGGTCTGTGACCTTATTTTGTTTCGAATTTAGCTCTTGGAGAATGCCAACGATCTCCGAATTGAAGCTTGTAAAGTTCACAACTTCTGCTTGTGCTGACTTCTTATTGGAGCGAGCATTAGTTGAAGAACCCGAGGGGCCAGGTGTTTCTTTCCCTCGCTGCTTCTTGTTGCCAGTTTTCTTTCCTCCGTCCTCTTTTTGTTCTTCGGAAGCGACAAGAGCTTTCTTTAACATGGCGTCCGCCATTTTGTTGTGTACACAAATCACGTGTGTACGAATAATCTCGCACCAAATAATCTATTTTATTTTATTTTTTGTTACAACCTCGTTGTACTGATATTAATTTTCCAAATAATATATATATATTCTACACTACGTGCAGAAATAACGAATCGCTAATAATATTTCGAAAACGAAATGCAAAAGAAAAACACGATTCGCCCCGTACGCTCTCGGCCTACTACAGGTTAACTACCTGTGTATAATACACACTCGATAAGACCACGTCTTATCGGTATGAAATCTACAAGCGTACTGAAGGCTCTCGGATTAACTGAAGCGTGCATCTCATATGAGACCGGAAGTGGTATGACGTAAAATAATTACCCTCTTCTCGCTTTACTGCATGCAGGGTAACTCGATCGCTTGCGTGTGCTGATAGCAGATGCTTGAATTTTCTCTCAGTTTTGCCTTTTTCTGGTGTTTTTTTTTTTTGCTGCAGGAAATAAACAATTTCTGGTTATCTAAATTCACTGACTATAATATGTAATTGGTATGAAACCGAGAACCAGGTGTAATAATCTATTTTTAATTGTAGCGCGAGACCAGTCACGGAATTTCCTGATTCTTCTTCCTGTAATCCTGCCTCAGTAGGACTACCTCTTACAGGGTGTCCACAATTTGCATAAAGCAAATTTCCCTGACATTTCCCTGACTTTTCCCTGACTAAAATCAAATTTCCTTGACTAAGGAGTTTGTATTTTGTACGCAAAGTTCTGACATCTGTTGGCCTCCTTCTCCCCTACAACCAACCCATTCCATCTTTTACTTTACAAACTGTAATTGTATTACTTTTTATACATGTATTTTCAATTTTGTTTTTTGTTTTTCTATTTTCTTTATCTACATACATACATGTACATGTATTTTCAAAAGTTATTTATACTGTTGGATGAGTGCATGAAATTAAATGCTTTTCATAATACAGGGAAATCTCTTGGCTTTCTCCTCCCCTACAGGCAACCCTTACTACCTTTTTTACTACCAATTGTCATTGTATTACTCTTTGTACTTGTAATTTTGTTTTTTCATTTTTTTTCTTTGATTTTGTTTTCTATTTTTTTCTTTTTCTACATACATTATATGTACATGTATTAACAATAGTAATTTATACTGTTGGATGTGGTGCTTGAAATTAGATGCATGCCAAAATGGACAAAAATACAAGCTAACCAAATAAGATTTATATCTCTTCATAAGTTTGCACTTGATGAAATTGATACAAGTCTTTTTAGATACTTCAAAATTTAATGATACAAGGCTGTTTTATATCATTAGAATTTCCAAGTGCCTAAAAAGACTTATATCAATTTCATTTTGAAGTGCATACTTATGAACAGATATAAATCTTATTAGGTTAACTTGTATTTTGTCCATTTTGGCATGCTAATCCACAATGTCCTTATTCACAGATATACTGAGCTCCAAATCATAGAATAACTGGTCGATCATATAAAAGATAGAATGAAAATTAACTGATACAAACAAATTATAAGAATGTTTTAGTTGCCACATATTAAAACATACATGTATATGTTGTACAGTAAGTTTTCTTAACATATCTAAAATAGTAAGCAATGCATATGATACTAAATTATATCAGTTAGAAATGTTGACAACTTACAATTTGTAGACAGGGCTGTGGAAATATTAAAAAAATCCACTTGTCCAGGGACAAGTACACTAAAAAAATTCACTTGTCCTGACCAAAAGGTACTTGTCCGACTTTTTATAAATTATTTGAGCACATACAAAAGATAAAAGAAAAAAGACTTTGTTCTTACCTTGATGTCAGGTTCATCCCATTGTACTTCATCTCTATGAATCTTAGTCTCATTTTACAAAATTTCTTGCTGCTACTGACCATTCTAAGGCGGTGATTTTGGTGGTTTTTTTATATGGAGTTGTTTTATGAATGCTATATACATGTATTCTGTTGCTAGCTACTTAAATATTTATATATATATATACGTGTAGCAGTTACTTTTTATCATTGCCTGTCCTGGTAGCAGGGATACAGACTGACACTGACCGTTATGACTTAGATGCCTCCACTCTTGATTTTCTTTTTTGGGATTCTGCAGGCAGATTGTCCCTGGCAGGTGATTTTGCCTGCTTTATAAAATACTGGTCGATCATTTCTGATGTTGATAAATTCAATCATGTACAATGACTCATCGGTATTTTCCAGTATGCTTGTATCCGGTCTGTTATTTATCAAGCACATATCCATATTTGAGAAAAACGGTAACCAGTGCTAGCAAATACAAAAACTATAAATAATATTTTGTTTTTTCTATGAACGAAAAGTATTTAACTTGCAAAAAGAAAAAACAACTGAAATTAGTAAAAAAAAATCAAATGCGTGTTATTTTTATTGTGGGTTAACATTTGTTTAGTTTTGGATATCATTCATACATAAATTTTGGAATCGAACAGCAGCCCACTGCAATATAGGTTGCGACAAGACAAGAGAGGAAAATGCCGATTTCGTCAAACAAAAAATTAATATTTTTGATTTACCGACCTTCAACTCGGTAGAAAAAAATAATCGGGTCAAATTTAATTGATTAGGAGAGGAAAAATTGATAAATTGCGAAGGAAAAACATCAGAAATTTTGGAAATAACTCATCTTTAACACATTTTATTGATTGTAGTAGATTTTGACCAGATGCATTTAAGATTATTTCACTTGTCCGAGGGCAAGCTGATCTTAAAACGGTACTTGTCCAGAGCTGTCAAGTACCGAGTCGGGCAAGTCGGGCGTGGTATTTCCACAGGCCTGTTTGTAGACATTTAGTGAGTAGAGTCAAAATGAAAGACTAAATAAACACAACAGAAGATGAAGTGTTATAAAGCAAACAAGAAACCACAGCCAACAGTATTGAAAATGAGAAAAAAAACGTACTTTTCATAAGTGATTTATAGCTCAAGCGAAGGTAATACAACAACCAACATAACCAATTCGTATTGCATCAAGTGGTATGGTACAGAAGTAAGGTATGTGGTATGGTACAGAATCTTCCACATACCACATACCATACCAGATGCGCAAACTTGATAAAACTAAACTGAACTTTGTTTGGAGAACCCTTCTCATTACAGTCCAGTCATTTTAATTATTATTATTATTATTATGATTATTATGATGATAATAGCCAAACAGGAAGAAACTGCCTTAGCCTTTATTCTTGATGTTTTTATCATTCATAGACTTGTTATTTCAAAATTCCCTGACTTTTCCCTGACTTTTTGCTTAAATTCAAAATTCCCTGACAAATTTCAAAATTCCCTGACCTTGAAAAAATATTTTTTTCCCTGACTTTTTCCCTGACCGTGGACACCCTGTCTTATAATGACTGCTTACAACTGGTGAAAACTACCGGAACCAATCGGAAACTCACGAGTCCAAGCGGAACTGAGACCAACCTTCACCTTGAAAAACTGTAAACATGCACAGAAACAAATGATAAAAATTGCTTTGATTTTTAATTTTAGCCATGAAAAGAGAAATCCGGAGGTTGTCTAAAAAGCGTGATAACTGGTTATTTCTAAAATATGATCCTGAGATCGGGAAAGGGTCCAAAAATCGGAAGACCCACGAATTGTGCGGGAGAGTTGATAGGTATGTAGGCGGGTAAACCTATATAACACATACAGTATAAATACTGCAATACTGAGACCTCGAGAAACTGTTCAACCTTGAAAATGTAGAATCACCTGTGTTTTATTGAAAACTAGAAAATTGTGTCTGTAAGACACTAATGATGCCCCCGTGCAGCGCCTGTCACATGACGTGTATATAGCACCTACAAAGAATCCATTGAAAACATACCCTACCATGTAAAAAATTGCCCAAAATGACTAAGTTAAAAAGGTTGAGATTCTGTCAAAATTAATTCTAGATCTATCAAAATGCCTCATGCATATCTTCAAATATGTCCACAATATGTAGACAAGGTTTGAAAAAGATCCACTGAAAACTGTGGAGCCAGTTGATAACAGAAACTCCATACTTCACAATGCAAAAATTTCCCTAGAATGACTAAGTTCAAAAGGCTGATGTTCTGTCAAAATTAATTCTAGGTCCAACAAAAACCCACATGCACATCTTCAATACATTCACAGCATGTATGTAAGGTTTAAAAAAGATCCATTGAAAACTGTGAGAGGAGTTGATTACACAAACTCTATACCCTGGAATGCAAAAAATTGCCTAAAATGACTAAGTTCAAAAGGCTGTAATTCTGTCAAAATTAATTCTAGGTCCAACAAAAATCCACATGCACATCTTCAATACATTCACAGCATGTATGCAAGGTTTGAAAGAGATCCATCAAAAACTGTGAGAGAAATTGATTACACAAACTCTATACCATAGAATGCAAAAATTTGCATAAAATGACTAGTTCAAAAGGCCGTAATTTTGTCAAAATTTATTCTAGGTCCATCAAAAACCCACATGCACATCTTCAATATGTACACAACATGTATGCAAAGTTTGAAAAAGATCCATTGAAAACTGTGGGAGGAGTTGATTAAACAAACTCTATACCCTACTATACAAAAATTTGCCTAAAATGACTAAGTTCAAAAGGCCGTAAATCTGTCAAAATTAATTTTAGCTCCATCAAAAATCCACATGCACATCTTCAATATGTCCACAATATGTATGCAAAGTTTGAACAAGGGCTTCACAAGCGGCGCATAATACGCCCGTTTCAATGTCCTAAAGGAGTTACAGAATGAACAAGATTGTTTACAAAAGGATAGACAGGCATACAAACAGGGGCAACCACTCTATAATTAACTAGAACTGTCAGCGAATCCGACTATACCCCCGCTTAATTGCTTAAATCAAATGGTGTTATTTTCATAACAAAATGCGTAAACAGGGAGAGAAATCATTGTTACCATGTATATCAAATATGAATGGTTGCTGTGAAATCTGTTACAAAAAATTACATTAGAGAAAGAAAATTGGAAAAATATAGGGAAGAATAAGCAGAAGAAGACTGGTTCTCAATCCCATAATACAACAAGTTATCATCAACCTGCATACAAAAATCCCTACTCTAACTTACAGATGCATAGAAATCTTTTGCGAAAAAAAATGCATTATTCAAAGTAAAGAGAGAGAAAAAATCAGATAAATACAGGGAATAAAAAGAGGAGAAGTCTGGTTTTGATTGATTGATTTGATGCTTAACGTCCACAGTAAACAACTAAGGTCATGTCGGGACGGTCAGTTAACCTAACCACACTATTCCTGGGCAGGCTTAGACCTCCTAAGCAGTTAACCAGTACTAAGTGCACATACTTTCGCCAGTAACTGACAACTGCCCTTCTAGAATGAGCGGAACGAGAAATGAAAGTATGTGGCCACCCCAGGTTTCGAACCCAGGACCTCTGACTTATGAGTCAGGTGCCCTACCGATTGCGCTACGCAGCCCGGCTGTTCTAAATCCCACAATACAGTAAGTCATCATTAACCTGCATACCAAATATGACTAATCTAGCTTGCATGGTTGTGGAGAAAACTTTGATGAAAAAGTTCATTATTCAAAGTATGGAAAGAAAGAATATTGAACAAATACAGGGAAGAATAAGCAGAAAAAGGCTGGTTCTCAATCCCACGATACAACATATCGTCATCAACCTGCAAACCAAATGGGACTACTCTAGCTTGCTTGGTTGTGGAGAAATCTTTGACGAAAAATTTTATTATTCAAAGTATGGAAAGAAAGAATATTGGACAAATACAGGGAAGAATAAGCAGAAGAAGGCTGGTTCTCAATCCAACGATACAACATATTGTCATCAACCTGCATACCAAATACGATTACTCTAGCTTGCTTGGTTGTGGAGAAATCTTTGACGAAAAATTTTATTATTCAAAGTAGGGAAAGAAAGAAAATCGGACAAATACAGGGAAGAATAAGCAGGAGAAGGCTGGTTCTTGATCCTATGATACAACATGTTGTTATCAACCTGCATAACAAATATGACTACTCTAGCTTGCATGGTTGTGGAGAAATCTTTGACGAAAAATTTCATTATTCAAAGTATGGAAAGAAAGAAAATCGGACAAATACAGGGAAGAATAAGCAGGAAAAGGCTGGTTCTCAATCCCACAATACAACATGTCGTCATCAACCTGTATACCAAATATGACCAGTCTTAGTAGCTTGTATGGTTGTGAAGAAATCTTTGATACAATATCTTTGAACAAGGGAGATAATCTAAATAAACTAGATTAAAATTTTTAGTTCTACTTTTTTCCCTTGACAATAAGTTTGTAAATTACACAAAAATAGCGGACAAGAACTAATGAAAGGGATTAACTCTAAAACGAAGAAAGGGAGAGCAGCCATTGTTGTACGCGACACATCGTTAAGGCTTCATACACATTGCTATGAAGTTTTATAAAGATATCCTAAACGGTTATCTAGTTATGGCGCGTACAAGACTTACAGGGAAAAAATTAATCAAAGGGGCATAACTTCAAAAGTAAGAAAGGGGGAGCAACCATTCTTGTACGCGACACGTTCCCCCACCCTAATACATATGCCTTCCAAATTTCATGAAGATATCCCAAATGGTTACTGAGTTATGGCGTGTACAAGAATGTTTACGGACGGACGGACAGCGCCACGACATAATACGTCCGTTTTTTCAAAACGGGAGTATAAAAAGTTCCATTGAAAACTGTGGGAGGAGTTGATTACACAAACTCTATACTATAAAGCGTGACGAACAGACAGACAGACAGACAGGGGCAAATCTTTAAAATGCCCCCTGACTATCGTCACGGGGGCATAGAAATAGGATACAGGCCACTACTTTTTTATCTGCTCAACCTGAAAGTGTGAAAGAGTAAAGTGTTGGAGAATAAAAATTGCAAGGACACCCTTCTTTATGCCTTATAGTACTTTCACATACATTTTCAATACTGATGATTGTATTTTAAATTTTTGTACAGAAAATTACCCTTTGATCTTTTCTTATAGAATTCCCTTTTAACAGCAACAAGTTGTGCATTTGGGGATTCTAAATTTTGAGAAATGACATACACAGTAACAGAATCTATCTGCTGAGTTTTGTGAAGTTTTTATGCATGATTTACCAGTTATCGGTGGTCTTGCACTCCATATGCAATCTAAATTATGAATAATAATAGAGTATGAAATTTTTTTAAAAGCTTTTCAAAGATTACTGGGCTGATTTCTTTAAATTTATCAACTAAATTAGAGTCTCTGATGACTATTTATACCTACACAGAGAAGACATTTTGTTTTGGGGGCCAAGTGCCTCTGGATGACTGACATACCAGTTATCGGTGTGATAGTGTATAAAGACTAATTATCCGGGGTAAAACTTTATGGTTGCACCTTTATTACAGAAATAATATGACCATTAGTTTATGGACACTGGGTTTGCAGCAGACAAATTTAACCACTACAGTAATAATTTCATGTTTGTTTTGGAAACGAGAAATTTATGTATGCTCCGATTTGTTATGACTGGTAAATATTTATGTTCCTGGTCTGACATGTCAATCACCCAAGTTACATAGCTCACAGGGACCTGTATCATACTATTTTTAAAGGTTTTAGATGCATAACTGTAACTCTTCTCTGACAGCTAATTCTTGTTGTCTGATCTGAAGAGGTTTTACACCCAGTTCCCAGAGCCTCTCTCCCACTTGATGCATATGAGGACACTCTATGTAGGGTGCGAGGGCACTCTATGGGAATCAGGACAACTCGCCCCAAAGACAACTCACCCCACAAAAATCTCGCCCCACTTTCAGAAGACAACTCGCCCCACATTCTCAGACACTCACCTTACTTGAATATCTACGTTCTTGTCCCAGATCCAGAACAGATGTCGCCCCAATTTTGTATATGCACGATTTACCAGTTATCGGTGGTCTTACACTTCACTTGCAATCTAACTTTTGAATGATCGCAAAGTATGAAAATGAAAGCGTCACAGAAATCAGTTGGGTGTTGTCTTTAAAATTATCAACTAAATTATAGCCGCCGATGACTTTTAATACACAAACAGAGCAGACATTATGTTCTGGGGTACATCTGACTCAGGATGACTCATGTATCAGTTATAAGTGCAATAGTAAATACACACTAATTATCCATGCTAAAACTTTATGGTAGCACCGTTTATTGCCATATTATGACGTAACATGACCTCTAGTTTAGGGAAACTGGGTTTGCAGCAGACAAATTTAAGCATCACAATGCTAATTTCATGTTTGTTTGTAGATGCATGAAATTTATGTTTGCTTGGGTTTGTTTAGAATGGTAAATATTTATGTTCTTGGTCTGAAACATCGATCACCATTACGAACCTTACTTTCAATGAGTTTTCAGTTTGAGATAGAGCAGGAATTCCTTGTTCACGTTTATATATACCGTATAATGGAAAATTTTCGCGTCGCCAAATTTTCGCGGATTTGCCCCAAAAACATAAGGATTAATTTTCGCGTTTTTTTAATTTTCGCGGATGTGAATATCCAAGAAAATAAAAAATTGTGTTTGTCCTGTAAAATATTGGCTTGACTGAAAAATCAAGACGTATAGTACACAGAAACAGTCAACTAATTATGCGAGCAATTCATAGAATGGCTATTGTTCAGGATAAAAGTAAACAGAACTCACATTCAATTAAAAGTAATTTAATTGTGCTTGCATAATCAGATACAAGTGACTGTTAATCAAGCGAAAAAAGTGACAGCCTGTACAAATTGTAATTACCTGCTTATCAACAGCTAACATAATTGTGTGGAAAATAATAGCTCTATATATAGCTATCTCATTTTAATTTAAGATTTAGCGGGGCGCTTTGAATACCGCAAGCCATATGTTTTGAAATTTAGTGAGTGAATAAAAGAATTGTATTGTATTGTATTGACGATTCAAATTACCTATTACTATTTTGTACAAATTTGGAAAATATTTCGCGGAGTTTAATTTTCGCGGATCCATACCGACCGCGAAATTCCGCGAAAATTAGGCGAAGCGAAAATTTCCCATTATACGGTATTATAGAGGAAGAAAACCATACTGCACTCGAGAAATTCGAATTATTTCTGATTGCACCGATAACTGATAACCACCGATAACTGGGTGATTGACCATACTTCGTCCCGAAATTAAATTTGGACACTGGGAAGTCGACCTGTCACTTGAGCCTATGAATAGGCGTATTTCTATAAAGAGAGCTATGCTGAGTAGTTCAAGTTGTTCCGTCATAGGGAATAGTAGATGTCTCCAGCCGTTCATTGTTTGAAAATGACTTGATCGTGTTTATGTTGATAATTATACACTGTTATTTGAAGCGTAATTGTTATCAAACTGTGGCTGTGAGGCATGCTACAAATATTCATTAATGCTTATTAGTATTTGTTGCGCCTAACGGGACAGGGTTTTAACATATTTACGAGGTAGGGCAAATTGTCTTTGAGGCGAGTTGTCTCAGAATGTGGGGCAAGTTGTCACCTGAAGGTGGGGCGAGCTGTCTTGGGACGAGATTTTTGTGGGGCGAGTTGTCTTGGGGCGAGTTGTCTTTGGGGCGAGTTGTCCGTAATTCACTCTATACTTCTCAGCCCCTTTCCAGCAGTTCCAGTGCTAGCCTTGAATCTAGGATACATGAGTTTGGAGGAATTAAATGCATGTATACTAATGCTGACAGCATATCAAATACATGGACAGAATTTGAAGCACTAGTGTATATCCACCAACCTGATGTCATTGGTATCACTGAATTATTTCCTAAAGGAAAAGACTTTGATATTTCGTCATATGTGTTAAAGGGGTTTCAACAAATTTTGAACAAGAACTTCATAGACAGGAATAACCGAGGCTCTATTTTATTTGTCAGAGAAGGCTTGGAAGTAAAAGCATATGAAAAATTGAATGCATTATCCTGTAAAGAGGCTGTTTGGTGTGAGATATCTGTTAACAAGACTGATAAACTGTTGATTGGACTTGTATACCGTTCTCCAAATTCCACTGAGGAAAATAATACTAAGTTAAATGAAATGATAAGTGCCTTGAGTGAAGAAAACCAAATCTACAAAGTTATTATGGGTGATTTCAACTATAGAGAAGTTGATTGGAACCATATGATTTCTTCAATGCCAGAAAGTCACAGTAGTCATGAATTCATTGAAGCAGTCAGAGACAGTTTCTTATATCAGCATATAGACTTTAATACCAGATTTAGGAACAATCAAAGACCAAGCATGCTGGATTTAATTCTTTCTAACGACGAATTTCTAGTTGAAGACATTGAACATTTTTCACCTGTGGGAGTAAGTGACCATGTTTTAATAACTTTCAATATTAGTTGTCAAATGGAGATGTCCAATACCCATGAAAACCAGACTTTTCTGTATAGCATAGGAGATTATGACTCTATGAGATCAGAGCTGGCACCCATTAATTGGGAAGATGAGTTTGATGGTAAAGATTTGAGCGGAAGGTGGGACTTCTTTAAAAATAAGTTACATGATTGCATGGACAGCTATATACCAAAACGACATTTCTATACCAAAAATAAAAGATCCGAAAAACCGTTATGGATGACCAGAAAAGCCTTAAAAGCTGTGAGGAAGAAACATAGATCTTGGGCCAAGTATATGAGATCAAAAGAACACATTCACTTCCAGTACTTCTGTCGTGATAGGAATGCAGCTACTAGGGAATGTAGAAAGGCAAGGAAGGAATTTGAAGAAAAAATAGCTAATGAGGATAACCCTAAATCCTTTTACAAATATGCAAACTCAAGAAGGAAGGTTAACATGGGTTTAGCAAATTTAAAACGTGCAGATGGATCAGTATTAGTAAATGACATTGAGAAAGCAGAAGAATTGAACCATTATTTTCACAGTGTATTCGTGAAAGAAAACACCAACAATTTACCAACTGTCAGTGACAGGAGTGGTGGGAACAGTATTTCTGATATCATTATAAGTGAGGAAAACATAATGAAACTGCTTGAAAACGTGAACATAAATAAGTCATGTGGCCCCGATTTGTTACATCCTAGAGTATTAAAAGAACTTAAACAGGTTATTATTTCACCCTTAACACTGATATTTCAGTATTCAATGGACCATAGTGAGCTTGTGTCTGACTGGAAGACCGCAAATGTAAAAGCCTTGTTTAAGAAAGGTGACAGATGTAATCCTAGTAATTATAGGCCAGTGAGTCTAACAAGTGTTCCATGTAAGATATTTGAAAAACTGGTTCGTGATAAACTTGTTTCACACATGACTGAACGTAACTTGTTTTCTAATGCTCAGTTTGGTTTCCGCTCTCTTCGATCTTGTGCTCTTCAGCTCTTAGACGTCATGGAAAAATGGACAGACTGGCTTGATGAAGGCAAAAGTTTTGATTGTCTCTATTATGACTTCACAAAAGCATTTGATACTGGGCCGCATGCAAGATTAATGGAGAAGCTGAAATCATATGGAGTTACAGGCCAACTGCTAGCTTGGATTAAAGCCTTTCTACATGGTCGTAAACAGCGTGTTGTGGTTAACTCGGATCATTCAGATTGGACTAACGTCACAAGTGGGGTTCCCCAGGGCAGTGTCCTGGGGCCCATATTATTTCTCATTTATATAAATGACATAGAGGACAGTATTCAAAGCACTATACGTTTATTTGCTGATGATATGAAACTGTTCCATACTGTTTGTTCAGAGGATGATATAAAGCAAATACAGAGTGACACAGATAAACTTTCACAGTGGAGTGATACGTGGTTACTTAAGTTTAATATAGAGAAGTGTTGTACATTACATTATGGATATAACAACCCAAATGCATCATACCATTTAAAAGACAAACATGGGAGACAAGACATTAGAAATTGTACCAGAGAAAAGGATTTGGGGATCACGTTCGACACAGATTTGAAATTCCGACAGCATATTAGTGACAGCATAAATAAAGGGAATCAGATAACTGGACTAGTTAGAAGATCATTCCTACATATTAAACCAAAATCATTTTGTAAATTGTATATAAAATTTCCTTTTAAAAGGAATGCTTGTCCAGCTGAGCCAGTGAAATGTTCATGTGTTGTTTATTCAAGTAAACCCAGTTGTTAGTGCAATTTCTGTTGCTAATTTTTATTTAGCAAAGTAAAATTTCTTAAAGTCTCAATAGTCCTATCAGCGGTAAAACGCCTAAACACAAATCATTGTAAAAAGCAGTTCAACCTTCACGTTTGGTAATAAATTGTGGGTTGGTGTGCATATATTGAGTCATATAACTGGCAAAAAGTAGAAAAAACAAGTTTTTGAAAAATAACAAAACGCTCCACAAAATACAATTTCCTGTTCTGGTTTCCCGTCTAGCCATGCTATATAAACATAGGCGAGATAGTGATTGGGACTCCACGCGTGCACATTGTATTTTTACCATTTCATGAAATCGAAAGTAGGTCATTTTAGTTGCCAACTAAAATGACCCAGATAAGTTTTCAAACCGATTTTAAGTGAAACTCAAGGATGTTTTATTTTTTAAAGCTACCTAATCACGGTCATTTACAATTACGAAACTGTAGTGAGAAGCTTGCAGCGATACCTCTTGATAAAAATTTTCATGCTGATAGAGCAATGGAGCCTTTAATTTCTCGAATGGTGGCATTATCTACAGGTGTGAGGTAAAAACAAGTGTAGACTTTATTTGAAAAAACAGATTGAGGAAATATTTAAACACACACACACGGGCCGTGTTATGCAATCGATAGAGCACTTGGACTCATATGTCATAGGCCCTGGGTTCGAAACCCGGTCTTAGTACTGGTTAACCGCTTAGGAGGTCTAAGCCTGCCCAGGAATAGTGTGGTTAGGTTAACTGACCGTCTCGAATTGACTATTGCTGTTTACCGTGGACGTTAAGCGACAAATCACACAAACACATACACACACACACGTACGCACGCATGCACGCACAGAGAGAGAGAGAGACTTTTCCAACGTTTAAGCCGTTAGGCATGTCTCAAGGAAAATTACTATATGAACCTATTTCAAGTCTGTTCTATATGGCTGCTAAGTCACATTTAGTTTGAATCAATATTTTAGGAAAGACTGTTTCAAACCTGTGTCTGTGGAATCTTGGCACATCTGAACTTGGCATAAAAAAAAAAGACAACAAATATATATTCACTGAACTATATTTTTGGTTTTAGTAGCATCAGTGACAGTGACTAGAAGGAAATTTTGACACTCTGAGAAGAAAATGCAAGCTACTATTGTTTGAGATAATAACTTGCTTGCTTTACAACATTTGGGAACTACAAAGCACGGAACCCATTGTGTTCATACTTCCATGAACTTCCGAAAAATGAAATTTATCTCTTACATTTATACTATGTTTTCACATCAATTTTGGTACTTATTTGTGAAGTTCTGGCTAATTTTACGCCAATGAAAGGATGAAGAATAGCAATTTACCAACGTGTTTGGTAATGACGTTCAACAGCCGTCACTATGACATGACGTATATCAAACGTTACGTCGGCCAATCAGCTTATCGAATAATCCGTGACGTCGAATAATCCGTGACGTCGCTTAAGCGTAACATTGCATGACTGCGTGTTGTTCATGGATGTATGTACATCGTCAGCCCAGTAAAGGTTCATCTAAGGAAATCGTCGACATGTGTAAATATTTCTCTGTACATTTGTATAGGTGAAATTAAAAGGCAACATTAGAGACTGTTACAAGAAAACATTGATGCAAAACATCAACACGCCGTGAAAGTCAGTCACATTTAGCTTCTGGGCCCAGTAGGCCTAACTGTGCACATATACAGGAATCTCGACACTAGCAAAGGTAGCCTAATATAGAGTTATGCGGTGTTGTGAAGCTGATTATAGTTTATTGGCTTTCTGCTACTATTGTATACGTCATAAGCATGTGGGCAGGTTCTTGACAAACATGAATCATAATGGATTTCTGATCTGCTCGGATTTATTTTCTATTCAGATAATATTTTAGTTTCGCCTGCTACTAGCAGAAACTAGGTAGATCTACATGTGTATTACTTTACTGTTCCTGTGTCTGCGGCATTATCACCGTCGGTGCCGGTGTCGTATACTTAACGTTTTTTTTGGTTGAGTGGTTTTTGTGACAATGCGCAAACAGGCGAGAGATAGCATGCCCTTGTGTAATATTGGAAACAGACTTCAACTCTAGGTTTCATCATATTTTACTCCATGTAACAGGACTTAACATGGTTATTTTTTGCCCATAAGGGCGCGTTTACACGAGCAAAGTTTCTATGTCACAGAAACTTTAACAAAGAAAGTATGACAAACATTTTGCGTTTACACGGAGCAAATTATTTGTTACAGAAAATGTGCCATAGAATCTTTGTCACATAAACTTTGGCAATGAAACATTTGCTGCAGTGTTAACACGACCAAATATTATTCGTCAAAGTTACCTGCAGCGATGAAACAAAATCTTTGTCACATTTTCCACGCTTGTAGCAATGTTCTTTGTAACATAATCTTTATAGTGGAGCAAACTTAATGGGCTATCTTTCAAGGGGGTGGTCTACGGAGTGTAACATTTGTTTTTATATATCAAAATGATTGTCTGGGTCTCTAGTTATCAAATTCAGCGTTTGCCACCTTGGCAAACCTTGCATAACTCTGTAGTGGCCAGTTATTTACGTTACCCCTTTAAATTTTGAATATCAAAAATATTAATTGACGTCAATAAGAAATGTGTTTACACTATATAAATGTATCATATTTAAATATTTTCTGTAAGAACAATTAATATGCAATAATTTAGGCTGCTCAGAAAACAGTTCAGAGCTTTGGTGTTGTTACTTTCGTTACAATATATCATGTACCCCTTGAAAATTTAAAAATCGAACTTAAGTTGTTGCATTTTACGAAGACTCTATTACAAAAAGGCCCAAAATGATCATTTTTACTTACTATTCAATTGGCCCTTTCAGTGCGTTTCTAGCAAAACAAATATGAGACCTGTAGCTTTTATACTTTGTCAACCACGTCCTGTTGAACAGTTACACCTATTTCCTGTTTTTGGCTGAAAAGTCATTTTTCGTATAATTGTTCGTACAAAAAATGGCTAATAACCAATTTAAACTTGTAAACTTGACATATTGGGGCATTTGCAAAAAGATCATGTTAACCAAGATATAACACAATAGCTTAAAAATTATTTTTGACCTTACAACACATTTTAGCCAGAGTAACGTACTTAACAGATAAAAATGTTTGCGTAAAGCGTCTGTCATTCACATCAGGAAAACACTCTTTTCAAATTCTGACTTTGAAACAACGCAGTTGTGATAAATATGTTTATTGTTTATCGTAAAATAAAACTTTTTGCATAGTAGTCGCCTACATAGACGACAAACAGTGTTATTTACATGACATGCAATGCTCAGATTGCACCGATGTTCAAATGAAACCTTCATGAGTTAATCTGTACATGATTTTTTTTTCATTAATATCCAAATAACTTTAAAAGTTTAAACAAAACTACAAAATATCAAATAATTTGTAATAACGTACAGTTTTGTATTCAGAAAGGTAACGTTTGTAACATTTGAAAAAACTCCCCGAGATTAGATATTGCTACTGCCAAATATGCGTAAGCTGTATTATTTTGAGTAAAAACATTTTTAGAACGAACGGTTTAAATCCACTCATGACCTCATTATCGACAGCCCCAAGGTGGAGCATCAGTTCTGGTGTATCTATGTCATCATTTGTGTTGTCCATTTATCTGTCGTCTTAGAAAACTCGATTTGTTTCATATGTATATTTGCCATCATTCTGGTGTATAACTGGCATATGTGGAAAAAGAAAGAAAATAGATGAAAATTTTGTATGCCTAATTTTGTTTGTTTAAGGCTAGCTTTGTACCCATGAACTTGCAAGGGGCTGCATTTTTATCTGGCTAGCTGTTAGTATCGTCTTACTACTTGTCTTATATCTTTATGCAGCTATATCCAGTTTGGTGTCGTGGTAGGGTTGTTGCGCAGATAACATTAAATCCTGCTCATTGCCCTTTACTCTTTCTTAATTTACCTTTTCTTTTAAAACAATGTATAAACCCAAAGTTGCCTTGTAGCATATAATTTCACCAAAGTAACGTACATAAAAGGTTAAAAAGTATGTGTATTTTTTCATACTGCAGCTACAGTAAAGTACCGTTGGGCTACTGTGAAAAGCTTCCTCGTACTTCATCACATTGAAAATTATGTTTGGAATCATCTGGGCTCAATTTGAGTCAGTTAAGCAGTGCTGGAAACGGCCAGTGGCCCGGTGGCCAAATGCTCCTAATTTTTGTTTCGGGCCACCAGAAATCTCCAAAATATGGCCTTTAGTGGCCCAAATTCATCTTTCTGGCAATACTAAATGAATGGAAACTTTAGCTAGTGGATAATTTGGGCCACTGAAAGTTAGGCCTGCTAAGCTTTTGGGCCACCACATTAAACTTTCGTGTTTCCAGCACTGGTTAAGCTGAAGCTAGTGCTAGGGACACCTTATTGCATTAAATCAAACTGAAAATATCATTAAAAATCATAAATCTAATCTGACAAATCGTTTACATTTGAATGTTCTATACGTTACCGTTTTAAATACCAAACCAAAAAGTCAGAGTAAGTGAATTATCACTGACTCAATTAAAAAGGCATTTTGATAATGATTTTAAAATAACAACAATATGTCATAATCATCTTATCCGTGCCTCTAGGCAATATCATCCGATTTTGAAAGGAATCAGTTAAACTGAGTCTGCTATGTTCTTTCTCGTGTGTGTTCCTCGCTTCAACATGATCTTCTGGCAAGTCTTTGCAATAATACTGTATTAATATGAAAGGACACACCTCAGTACGTTACTGCAATTTCTAAGAAAGAAACAATATTTATTTCCGTAGATGTTTCCTATTCGCTTCTGAGAAAGCTATAACCTTTCCAAAAATGGTCTGCTCTTAAAGGAAACATTTTTTACAGCAGCAAATTCTTTTTAAAAATTTTCCCCATTAAGAAAGGAGGCCAAAGTAAAATAGGCAGAATAACTTACCTGAAATTGTATCCCTTCACCTTAAATTCTAAGACTGATAAAAACTTAATTAAATTCTGAAGGATGAGTCTCTGGAAGCAAGGGATGAATCACAAAAAATAACAGCAACCTCGGTTTAACTAAGGAATGTAATGTTGCGACACTGCCAATGCCACATTGCACCAGCTATTTCCTTTTTCAAACTGACACAGAAAGAATCTAGATGATTCCAATTGACCAGAACATGAAGTACAAGGAAGCATTTCACCTTAGCCACATGCCACTTTACACTAGCAGTAGTGGGGTAAAATTACTTTTTTCTTTTTAAACTGTTATATTCGTTACTTCGTTTTAAATATATTCTATACGGCCAAAAGTAATTAAACTCTGGTTTCATATATTGCGTTTATAGGAAAAGGTCATTA
This sequence comes from Ctena decussata, assembly GCA_963989385.1. NCBI lineage: Eukaryota > Metazoa > Mollusca > Bivalvia > Lucinida > Lucinidae > Ctena > Ctena decussata. The sequence continues at coordinate 25,836,147 of OZ022510.1, forward strand.
CAGGTAAAGAAGTGTAAAAGGGCAATGATCAGAAACTGATTCAACTAGTGCCAAAACCCTCCCACAACATCAAACTAAAAATAGTAACATAAAGCATACAACAAGTACTCAAACGATACTAGTGGGTAGCAAAATTTACGTGCGCCCATTCCATGCAGATGTCCACAAGTTAGCTTTCATCAAGCATACCCAGGCACACAAAATGTATATTTTCACCTTCTTTCTTTCTGTTTTACATACATCAGATTGATGGCGAATAAACAGACAAAACAAATCAATTTTTCGAACACTACAGATAAGTGACCAACACAAACTATAACATCGTTACACAATAACAGATGCATCGCCGTGGAAATTTCACTGATAAATTACATAGGGTGGGTTTAAACCAGTCCAAAGTGCCGCTTTAAACAAAACTAACGAGGTTTAGACATATTTTTCAGTAACCACACATAATCTCAGTGATTGTTTTCAAATAATGGTTACAAACGTTACCTTTCTGAGTATAAAACAGTAAGTTCTGATTAGTAAATTTCTTATGGTGTGATATTTTTAATGTCGTTTGGATATTAATGGGGTAAAAAATAAAAAAGTTCTATGTATAGATTAATTCACGAAGGTTTTCTTTTACGCTTTATGCAAACATTTTAATCTGTAAAGTACGTTACTCTGGGTAAAATGTGTTGAAAGGTCAAAACAGTTTTTAAGCTATTGTGTTATATTATGGTTAACATGATCTTTTTGCAAAAGGCCCCAATTTGTCAAGTTTAAATTGATTATTAGCCATTTTTGTACGAACAATTATACGAAAAATGACTTTTCAGCCAAAAACAGGAAATAGGTGTAACTGTTCAACAGGACATGGTTGACAAAGTATAAAAGCTAGAGGTCTCATATTTGTTTTGCTAGAAACGCACCGAAAGGGCCAATTAAATAGTAAGTACAAATGATCATTTTGGGCCTTTTTGTAATAGAGTCTTCGTAAAATGCAACAACTTAAGTTCGATTTTTAAATTTTCAAGGGGTACATGATATATTGTAACGAAAGTAACAACACCAAAGCTCTGAACTGTTTTCTCAGCAGCCTAATTTATAGCATATTAATTGTTCTTACAGAAAATATTTAAATTTGATACATTTATATAGTGTAAACACATTTCTTATTGACGTCAATTAATATTTTTGATATTCAAAATTTAAAGGGGTAACGTAAATAACTGGCCACTACAGAGTTATGCAAGGTTTGCCAAGGTGGCAAACGCTGAATTTGATAACTAGGGACCCAGACGATTATTTTGATATATAAAAACAAATGTTACACTCCGTAGACCACTATCTTCCTTTTCTAGGCCACTTATGCAATCAAATTTGCTCCACTATTATCAAAGTTCTCCGTTTACACGGACAAATTTAATTTATCGAAGTAACTTTATCATATATATTTGTCAAAGAAACATTGTCATATGTTGGCATTTACACGAGCAATTTTTTCTGTGACGAACCTACTTTGTCATAGAAACTTTGGGGCCTCGTGTAAACGCGCCCTAAAGTAATGTAGATTGTTGATGCAGTAATTCTGCATATGTTGATAGGAGGTAACATGTATGTTGAACTTCAGTTCAGTTCGGTTCAGTTTCCTAACGACGTTCCCCAAGGGCTGGTTCAGCCACTAGGAACACGTTGTTGGTAAATTCAATCCATTTTTTTTAATATAGTTTATTTATTTTTTATTAGTGAAAGGTCAATATACAGCAATACGTCAAGCTTTCAAAAATATATACATTCTGCTGGCTATCACTCTGACATGTAGTTATTTACGTTCAAATTTGTATATTTATTATGTTGTTTAAAAATTATCTTGACCTTTAAGAAACTAGTCTACTGCGTAATACAAAATTAACGAAGACTTGTTGCAAATTATGTAAGTATTACCTCCCTTGAAACATGCCCCCATAGGCGAGTCATAAAAGAATCCTGCTTTATGCCATATGCGACCAACAAAGGTACCTATCAGACTGCATTTTGCGCAGTCTGATCATTACCATGAGGGCGATCCTATACATTTTCTGTTGTCGGATGTGGATAAAAAAAAAATGCACTGAGGCAAAGTAGCAGGCGAAATTGTATGTATTTTATGACGTACGCGAAGGTACAAAAAAAAGTTTGGAACAAATCGTCCGGCATATACTAAAATATAGAGTGGAGTCAACCTTTGGAGTGGAGCCTTGGAGTGGAGTTTTTTTTTTTTTTTTTTTTTTTTTTTTCAAACTGCCAAGACTTAATGCTGCTGACTCGGATAAATATACAGTATGGCCATAATGTTTAATTATTGTTCCCCAAAGTATACTTGGCTTGGCCTAGCTTGGTTCATAGTATTATGCTTTCAAGCAAGCTATTATGTTATTTCACATAATCTGGCTAGTCCAGGAGAGAAATTAGAACATGCCCTTTGCATTTTGCAACAGGTCATTGCCCGAAAATGGTGAGGCATGGTTTCTTGTCCAGAATACTCCAAAATACCATTCCAAAAAACCACGCCACTCCATAGGTTGACCCCACTCCATATTTTAGCATATGCCAACTCTCCTGGTATTTTCCGAATGAGCGTGACGTCATTTCTTCCGAAAATAACTCGGTATCACTAAACGACATGAATACTGGCTTGTTGCCGAAACCACAAGCCAAAAACACTAATCAGACCACATCTAGAATATGGAAACATCATTTGGTATCCCAGATATAAAAAAGATATTGATTCCATAGAGAGAGTTCAGAGGAGATCGACAAAGCTAGTATATAACGTCAGAGATCTGCCTTACACTCAGCGTTTAAAAGCATTGAAATTACCAAGTTTATCATACAGAAGATTTAGAGGGGATATGATAGAAGTGCATAAACTATTAAATATGAAGGAGGATATAGATTATGGCATATTCTTTGAGTTAAACGAACAGTCAACAAGATCAAATGGTCGAAAATTAAAAGTGAAACATTGTAAAAGGGATATAAGGAAAAATTTCTTCTCACTGAGGGTAATATCAGAATGGAATCAGCTACCAGAATCAGTTGTAACAGCACCGTCTATTAACTGTTTTAAAAACCGGCTAGACACATTCATGGGAGACAAGAAATACACAGTTTATCCGGAGAATGGCTGGGTTAATAACCAGGAGGGGGTTATATGAGATAACAATCTCGAGACCCTACAAGAAGATGTAAGATGTAAGAAGATGTAAGATGGAGGGCGTCGCGAAAACATATGACAAAGCCATGGCCACCCACGAATACCAATGACATGAACCAAATCCCTTCAAATTAACGATACACGTGGTTACGAATTAGTATTCAGAATCAAAATGTTCTTACCATAGACAGTCTAACGACTCAAAGACGAATTTCTAATCTATAAGTCTGCATTCTCAGGAAAAAAGACAATTGCAGGTGAGAGTTTGGAAATAGTCTGCTTGTGGGTGCCTTTGTGGGGATCGGGTATGAAACCCACCACCCGCACCCGCACCCGGGTCCGTGGAAACACCCCAAACCACCCAAAAACACCCCAAACCACCCCAAACCTCTACCAAACAACCCCAAACCAGCCTCCCCTTATTCACATCACCCCCTGTCCCCTCCACACATACACCAACACCGCTCCTACCCATCCCAAACAGTATTTATATAGATTCGAAATAAAAAGAACACTTTAATAAGTGTTTACCCATGATTTGTGTGTATGTATCTCTTAATAACTTCGGGTTTAAATATTAACGAAAAATTATTAATCTCAGTATAATAAAGTAAATTATTTTGTACGTTTATGTATGTCACGCAGGGTGGGGCGGGGGAGGAGGGGGCGACCATTTATACCACTCCAAACTAGCAAACTAGAACCCCACCCCTTGCGCAGTGGCACGTTAAAGAATAAAGGGAGGGGAGGAAAGGGCTAAGACTCGCCAACCGACCTGAAATGTTGGTGTCTTGGTGGGGGAGGGGGTTGGGTTCTAGTTTGTATCCAGGGAGGCTGGTTTGGGGTGGTTTGGGATGTTTTGGGGTGGTTTGGGGTGTTTCCACGGACCGTCCGCACCCGTGCTGAAAACCCACCACCGGAAATTTTTGTGGCGACCTTTGAAATATAAACAAACGTTCAATTCTAGATTTTTGTGGTTATATATATGGGAGGTTGTATGAACAATTTATGGTATAAAATTCTTTTCCGACAAATTTAGTCTTAAGACAAAAAAGAGATTTGTTGCAATTTCGGGGGTATGAAACCCACCACTCGGCACCGGGAAATTTTTATCGGTTATTTCCATGTATTGCTTAATTAAGTGAAACAATGTACATTGATTGTTACTATTTCGACTCTTTAACCAAAACCTCGCCAATTCTGTTTGAAAACATTAAGAAATTTATAATATATAGAGAAATAAACGACTTTTTGCGAAAATAAGTTTTGTTCTAAAAATAGATATCCATTACGGCATTTAGCTACACCAAGAAAACGCAACGTACTGAAATATAGGGAACAACAAACAGTAATTGAAAGGAGTCTAAGGGGTTATTGTGGTGAACCCCAAACAGTGTTTATTTATTAAGGATATTTTATTGGCTGAAGAATGCCATTTTGATTGTTCAATACTTAGAACTTTCATGGGGTCAAGCCAACAGAAACTGTTAAGATCGGCATGGTATGGAACACACCACCAGCACCCGTACTTAAAACCAACCACCAGAAATTTTAGTGTGGCCTATCTGGGTATACATAAAATTTCATTATCATTATTTATTATTGTAGATATAAGCTTTATGTATGCAAAAACAGGTTAAAGATTTTTTTCTGGCATATATTATGAGAAAGCAACATTATTCCTGTCAAGGTTTATGAAACCCATCACTTGACATTGTGTCTGAGAACGAGGTTCAAAATACTAGTATGTATTATGGTTGTTGGCATTTGGAGAGTTACAAACTTAGGAAGCCATGAAAGAATACAATGAAGAAATCTGCAGGAGTTGGAGTCCTCCTCTGGCACCATAAGAAGCATAGTGAGGCATGTAACAACCAAACGCTGACACGTAAGTAGACGGCCAGCGAGGCGTTCAGCTCCCTCTTTCCTCATGTGATGACAATGCAAGATAGGACACACACACACACACACACACACACACACACACACACACACACACACACATCTTCCATAACTCGACCAGCATTTTCTATGCTCTCATTATGCCTCAGACATCTTTGACCATAACACATTTAGGTTCAGGTATGAAATTTATGATTATGTGTATTACATGTTGCGTTCAGAACAGCTCCATGTGTAAAATTTGTAGTATTTATCAATTCTTGAACTGTATATAGGTATCATTATTTAACAGACTCTAAATGTGTGTGTGTGTGTGTGTGTGTGTGTGTGTGTGTGTGTGAGAGAGAGAGAGAGAGAGAGAGAAATAGACGGACAGTCAGACCATGAGACGTATGTTCTTCGCCAGGGTTTTGTACCATGCTGAGAGTATCTTTGCTTTTGTAAAAGGTTATAGCTAAACTTTATGAAAGTTTTCTAAGTACTGATAAAGTAATAATAATGTATAAAAGGTGTCAGTGTTTCGCCACTATTACCCCTCAGACTCCCTCTGCAATTATTGTTTGTCGCCTTTATTTCAGTACGTTGCGGTTTCTCTGTATAGCTAAATGCCGTAATGGATATCTATTTTTAGAACGAAAATTAGTTTTACAAAAAGTCGTTTATTTCTCTATATATTATTAATTTCATAATATTGTCAAACGAAATTGGCGAGGTTTTGGTTAAAAAGTCGAAATGGTAACAATTAAAGGTAGGTTCCTGTACTTTGGAATGCATCATAATTTTGATGATCTTTCATCCTAGTTGTTGGAAAGCATTTATAAAAGGGAATGAATAAGTTTCACTAAAAAGTGTAAATCAAAAAAAATATTAGAAAAGTTGTTTTGCAAGGGATATCCTAACTCTGCTTCGCACACCATTTAGCGCTATTTTTAGTTCGCGCCAAAAATAGATAACGCAGCTGAGGTCACGCTGCATTGCATTTTGGGATAGTGTTAACCCATCCACCATGCCAGGACCTCTAGGAGAGCTCATGACAAGGGAAAATTGACCTTTGGAGAATGGCATCAGAAATCGTGCAATTATAGACATAATAAACATAGTTATTTTTAGAACTGGAATTCCAACGAAAGAAAATAAACCAAAAGGGAAAACGACTATTTTCTTCAATATCTGACGAGTTTCTCAGTAGCAACAAATTCAGAAAAATAAGAGAATTCAATACTGCTCAGAAAAAGACGAAATTATTTTGTGGACATAATTGTTATCCCTAGTACAGGAACCTACCTTTAAGGAAACTTGTCTCAGTTAATAAAGTTATAAATGGAAATAACCAATAAAAATCTCCCTGTGGCGAGTTGTGGGTTTCATACCCCTGGAATTGCAACAATTCCCTTTTTTGTCTTAAAACTAAATCTGTCGGAAAAGACTTTTATACCGTAAATAGTTCATACCAACCCCCATATATATAACCAAAAAAATCTAGGATTAAACTTTTGTTTATACCTCAAAGGTCGCCACTAAAATTCCCGGTGGTGGGTTTTGAGCACGGGTGCGAGTGCGGGTGGTGGGTTTCATACCCGATCCTTTGTGGGCACGTTCGAAATAGGCACCAATTTTACTCGAGTTATCATGACGGACCGAGAAATTTTTAAGTGCCAAGGAAAGGGCATCTATCTATCTATCTATCTATCTATCTATCTATCTATACGTCTTCGCCCCCGAAGGGGAGCCAGACAGGTTCCAGTAAACCAAGTGCTGAAGGGGGCTAGCTGAAAAAAGCTTAGACAAAGCGGGTGAAATGAGTTTGTACAGTGCGAAAAGTGTTAGTATAGTTAAAATCGGTGTTTAGGGAGAGACATGGATCACCTTACAGACAGCACTGCTGAACCGCGCCAAAGTTGGAAGGACCGGTATATGGACTGGTAGGGCATTCCAATGAATAATGGGTCTTGGGAGGAATGTGAACCTGTAATAGTCTTTAAGAGTGGGAACCTGTCTGTTTGAAAATGGATGGATATGTCTTGATAGTCTTGTATTTCGTGTGAGGTACTGGGATACGGGAATTGCAACAAAGTCATATGTGACCTTGTACAACATTACAAGACAGCTCTCTATACGTCCAGGAGGCGGGGGGGGGGGGCGCAGCTTAGGCCCTTCAGCATAGAGGTGACGCTGGAATTGTAGTTATAATCTCTACACACCCACCTAGCAGCCCGTCTTTGGACTGCTTCCACTTTCTGTATACTGGCGGCAGTGTGGGGGACCATACTGTTGAAGCATACTCCCACTGCGGCCGTAACCAGTGTCCTTATTATGGACCCGAATATTTTTTCTAAGGAAGCCAAGAGTTTGATAAGCACTCTTGTTTATGTTATCAATATGGGTACTCCATGATAGGTCGTCCGAAATGGTTACCCCTAGGTATTTTGCAGATGAAACACTATCCAGCTCAGTTTCATGAAGAAAGTTCTTGATTTCAGTGGGTGTGCTAAGACGAGTAACATGAAGGATCTGACATTTAGAGGGATTAAAATTCATATCCCACATCCGTTCCCATTTTTCAAGACTGAGTAGGTCGTTTTGGACCTGGCTTTCAGTGAGTGAGCAGAGGCATCTCCTCTACTCCTTGGCCTACTTCGCTTGGGGCTAAATCCGCGGCTATAGCCGCTGTTCCAATAATTAGTCAGTTCCCACGTAAAGCATCTTCCAATCAAATGTAAGCGACCATTTTCGTGATCTTCCGACTAGGTTTGATACATATTCACTGATTGGTCAAAATTTCTCATCCGGGTATTTTTTTTGGCTATAGCCGCGGCCATTCTCAGAGGTATAGTCCGAGCTATAGCCCCAACCGAACATCAGTAGCTCGGCTATAGCGGCGGAATTAGCCCCAAGCGAAGAAGGCCAATGTCAGTTCGCCCAAATTCCTGTTCGTACCTCATACCTGTTCGCACTATACGTTTCGCTACCGTTACCATTTCACTACTAATACTTGTTCGCCACCTATACCCTTTCTCTGACCCAGTTCAATAATTTGCAATCGAAACATGTTTTGGTGAAAGCTTTCACATGTAATGCAATCCTGCTGTTGGAAAATTTATTTCCCTTCAAAACAAATCTAGTAATTTAGATGAAACTGGATGTGTTCTATTCCTTTGTTCTTAAAATGCTTAATTTGTTAAAAAATGTCATGATTGTACCAAATATATATTGTCATTATAGCTATATTGAATTTGCAATATAGAATTTGTAATTGTGATGATGAAATGACATGTATCTATTTTACACCGTTTTGTAATGATATGTGTACTACTCCCATGAGTATGGGGTTGGGTTTCTTGTGCATAAGGACATGGTGAGTGCTGTCTTGGGATGCCGACCAGTCTCCAGCAGACTGATTTCAATTCGCCTGAGAGCAGCTCCTTTCAACATCACCATCATACAGATTCATGCGCCAACATCTGGACATGATGACAATGAGGTAGAACACTTCTACCAGCAACTCCAGGAAATCATAGACCAAACACCCAAGAAGGACATTCTGGTTGTACAAGGGGATTGGAATGCTAAGGTTGGAAAGGATGCACAGGCAGACTGGGAAAACGTTTGTGGACCCTACTGCAATGACGAGACAAATGAGAGAGGTCTCAGACTTCTAGAGTTTGCAACCTGTAACAGCCTAGTACTGACAAACACCCTTGGCCCTCACAAACCATCAAGGAGATGGACATGGCACAGCCCAGATGGGAAACACCACAACCAGATTGATTACATCTTGGTGAGGAAGCGCTTCCGATCAGGAGTCAACATCCATAGGACAAGGAGTTTTCCTGGAGCAGACATAGGAAGTGACCATGACCTGGTCATGATGACCTTCCGAGTTCGTCTGAAGAAGGCTAGAAAGCCAACCCAGCCAAGACTGAAGTTTGATCTTGAGAAGCTAAGGGACCCAGAGGTGGCATGCACTTTTCAAGCAACAATTGGTGGAAAATTTGCACCACTCATTGGTCTGAGGGATGATGACATGGACATAGATACCATGATTACCACCTACAATACAGTAGTGACTGATGCAGCCAGTGAGATACTTGGGAAGGAACGTCGCAGGAAAAAGCCATGGGTCACTAGAGATGTTCTCGACCTCTGTGATGAGAGGAGAAACTTGAAGAAGAAGAGGTATGAAGCAGGAGGAGCAGAAGAATACAGGGAAGCAAACAAGAGGATTCAGAAGGCAGTGAAGAAAGCGAAGGAGGACTGGTTAGCTAGTCAGTGCGAGGAGATTGAAACTTGCCTGAACAAAAACAACAGCAAGAAAGCATACCAGCTGGTGAAGGATCTAACTTCAGAAAAACAGGTATCCAGGACAAGTCTGGGAAATGCCTTACAGAAGAACAAGAGATTCTCAGCAGATGGACAGAATATTGCTCAGAATTATACAACCATGAGACTGATGGTGACAATACGGTTCTGGACTGCAGTCAGCCCCCAGATGAAGATCAACAACCGATCCTTCGTGAGGAAGTTGAGATTGCAGTATCAGCACTGAAGAAGGGAAAATCTGCCGGAGTTGATAATATACCAGCAGAACTTGTTCAAGCTGGAGGGGAGACCATGATTGATGTTTTAACAGATATCTGTAACAGGATCTGGAGAACAGGAGAATGGCCTACCCCATGGACTCAGTCGCTGATTATTACTCTCACTAAAAAGGGCAACCTACAGCTCTGCCAGAACTACAGAACCATCAGCCTCATCAGTCATTCAAGCAAAGTCATGCTGAAAGTTATCTTGAACAGGCTTAAGCCACAAGCCGAAGAGATAATCGCTGAGGAACAGGCTGGGTTCCGAGCAGGAAGGAGCACCACAGAACAGATCTTCAACCTTAGAATCCTGTGTGAAAAGTATCTCCAACATCAGCAGAATCTGTACCATGTCTTCATTGATTTCAAAAAAGCCTTTGACAGGGTATGGCATGCAGCCTTATGGGCCACCATGAGGAAGTACAATATCAATGCAAACCTAGTTCGCACCATTGAGCAGCTATACGACAAGGCTACAAGTGCAGTCCTGATAAATGGCAGCACAGGAGAATGGTTCAGAACAACAGTTGGAGTAAGACAAGGATGTCTTCTGTCACCCACCCTCTTCAACATTTTTCTCGAACGGATCATGTCCGATGCTCTGGAAGAACATGACGGAAAGGTTAGCATAGGCGGCAGAAATATTACCAATCTGCGGTTTGCCGATGACATAGACGCTCTTGCTGAGGAAGAGCAGGAACTAGAAGCTCTAGTTGAAAGTCTCGACCAGACCTGCACAAGGTATAAGATGGAGATCAGTGCTGAGAAGACCAAACTGATGACAAACAGCGCAGATGGCATACAGAGGGAGATCAAGGTAAAGGGGCAGAAGCTGGGTACTGTAAGCAGCTTCAAATACCTTGGAGCAGTTGTCTCAGATGATGGCTCAAAACAGGAGGTTCTCTCAAGGATAGCACAAGCCACTTCAGCTCTTGCCAAGCTGAAACCAATTTGGAGAGATAACAACATATCTCTTGGATCAAAGGTGACACTTATGCGCTCCCTTGTCATTTCCATATTCCTGTATGCCTGTGAATCATGGACCTTGACAGCAGAGTTAGAGAAAAGAACGCAGGCCTTTGAGATGAGATGCTACCGAAGGTTACTGAACATTTCGTACAAGGACCATATAACCAATGAGGAGGTTCGCAGGAAGATCCAAGCAGCCATTGGAGAATATGATGAACTCCTGACGCTGGTCAAGAAACGGAAACTAAGGTGGTTTGGCCACGTCTCAAGGTCTTCTGGTTTAGCAAAGACAATTCTTCAGGGCACAGTGAAAGGAAAAAGAAGAAGAGGTAGACAGAAGAAGAGGTGGGAAGACAATATCAAGGAGTGGACTGGAATGGATTTTGCCAGCTCAACTAGGGCAGCTGAAGACAGGACAAGGTGGAAAGGGATTGTTTTGAAGTCAGCTGTGGTGCCCCAACGACCTAGTAAGGTTATGGGATAGAATAGAATAGAATAGAATAGTGTACGCTCTTGGTGGAAGAAGCCAATGACACCACTGGACGGACACTCGGCACCAGGTGGTTATGTACCGCTGAGCCACTCGGGAAACGTTACGAGAACAGAAACAGAACAGAGAGCCAATGACACTCGGCGCCAGGTGTGTGCAGCTATGGTTATACATACCGCTGAGCCACTTGAGGAACGTCGTTACGAGAATTGACACAGAACAGAACAGAACGAACGATGGTTCCTCCATTTGTAAGACTCCTTAATGTAAAGCATTATGGAGTGTGCCCAGCAAAGTGGCTCTTGTTTATACCGAAACAACCAGCCTGTCCGCTGTTTCTTTGGATACAATATGCCCACTAGGTAAAGCAAAACCAAGAAGTTCAAAACATTTGTTCAGATGCTGTTGTAAAATCTAATTGCAACCAGAATATGTACTTTCCACTTGTAAATATTGTAACTCTATGTTAATTTGAAACCAATCTTTTCTTTTAAAGATTTTATTTCTCTAGTTTTCCATTAGGACTCAAATCCAGCGATACTAAGCCTGGGTATACTGTTTTCACATGTTCGTCAGTACACTTTCTCAATTAAAACACAATGCGAAGGGAAATAAAATTTCCTTTTAAAAGGAAGGCTTGTCCAGCTAAGACAGTGAAATGATTCAAGTAAACCCAGTTGTTAGTGCACTTTCTGTTGCTAATTTTTATTTAGCAAAGTAAAATTTCTTAACTTCTTGAATGGTGGCATTATCTACAGGTGTGAGGTAAAAACAAGTGTAGACTTTATTTGAAAAACAGATTGAGGAAATATTTAAACACACACACACGGGCCGTGTAACGCAATCGGTAGGGCACTTGAGTCATAAGTCAGAGGCCCTGGGTTCGAAACCCGGTCTTAGTACTGGTTAACAGCTTAGGAGGTCTAATTAAAATCTTAGGAGGTCTAAGCCTGCCCAGGAATAGTGTGGTTAGGTTACTTGACCGTCCCGAATTGACCATTGCTGTTTACCGTGGACGTTAAGTGACAAATCACACAAACACATACACACACACACGTACACACACACACACACACACACACACACACACACAGAGTTTTCCGACGTTTAAGCCGTTAGGCATGTCTCAAGGAAATTTACTATATGGACCTATTTCAAGTCTGTTATATATGGCTGCTCAGTCACATTTAGTTTGAATCAATATTTTAGGAAAGACTGTTTCAAACCTGTGTCTGTGGAATCTTGGCACATCTGAACTTGGCATTAAAAGAAGACAACAAATATATATATTCACTGAACTATTTTTTTGGTTTTAGTAGCATCAGTGACAGTGACTAGAAGGAAATGTTGACACTCTGAGAAGAAAATGCATGCTACTATTGTTTGAGATAATAACTTGCTTGCTTTACAACATTTGGGAACAACAAAGCACGGAACCCATTGCGTTCATACTTCCATGAACTTCCGAAAAATGAAATTTATCTCTTACATTTATACTATGTTTTCACATCAATTTTGGTACTTATTTGTGAAGTTCTGGCTAATTTTACGCCAAGGAAAGGACGAAGAACAGCTATTTACCAACGTGTTTGGTAATGACGTTCAACAGCCGTCACTATGACATGACGTATATCAAACGTTACGTCGGCAAATCAACTTATCGAATAATCCGTGACGTCCATGACTGCGTGTTGATCATGGATGTATGTACATCGTCAGCCCAGTAAAGGTTCATCTAAGGAAATCGTCGACATGTGTAAATATTTCTCTGTACATTTGTGTAGGTGAAATTAAAAGGCAAACATTAGAGACTGTTACAAGAAAACATTGATGCAAAGCATCAATACGCCGTGAAAGTCAGTCACATTTAGCTTCTGCGCCCAGTAGGCCTAACTGTGCACATATACAGGAATCTCGACACTACCAAAGGTAGCCTAATATAGAGTTATGCGGTGTTGTGAAGCTGATTATAGTTTATTGGCTTTCTGCTACTATTGTATACGTCATAAGCATGTGGGCAGGTTCTTGACAAACATGCATCATAATGATGGATTTCTGATCTGCTCGGATTTATTTTCTATTCAGATAATATTTTAGTTTCGCCTACTACTAGCAGAAACTAGGTAGATATACATGTGTATTATTTTACTGCTCCTGTGTCTGCGGCATTATCACCGTCGGTGCCGGTGTCGTATACTTAACGTTTTTTGGTTGAGTGGTTTTTGTGACAATGCGCAAACAGGCGAGAGATAGCATGTCCTTGTGTAATATTGGAAATAGTTAGTTGGTTAGTTGATTTGATGCTTAACGTCCTCGGTAAACAACTAAGGTCATGTCGGGACGGTCAGTTAACCTAACCACACTATTCCTGGGCAGGCTTAGACCTCCTAAGCGGTTAACCAGTACTAAGTGCACATACTTTCGCCATAGACTTCAACTTTCATCATATTTTACTCCATGTAATAGGACTTAACATGGTTATTTTTTGCCCATAAAGTAATGTAGATTGTTGACGCAGTAATTCTGCATATGTTGATAGGAGGTAACGTGTATGTTGATCTTCAGTTCAGTTTCCTAACGACGTTCCCCAAGGGCTGGTTCAGCCACTTACGAAAATTGAACTTGGTTTAGTCCAATTTTTTAATTTAATTTATTTATTTTTTATTAGTGAAAGGGCAATATACAGTAATACGTCAAGCTTTCAAAAATATATACATTCTGCTGGCTATCACTCTGACATGTAATTATTTACGTTCAAATTTGTATATTTATTATGTTGTTTAAAAATTATCTTTACCTTTAACAAACTAGTTTACTGCGTAATACAAAATTAACGAAGACTTGTTGCAAATTATATAAGTATTACCTCCCTTGAAACATGCCATAGGCGATTCATAAAAGAATCCTGCTTTATGCCATATGCGACCAACAAAGGTTCCTATCAGACTGCATTTTGTGCAGTCTGATCATTACCATGTGGGCGAACCTATACATTTTCTGTTGTCGGGTGTGGATTAAAAAATGCACTGAGGCAAAGTAGCAGGCGAAATTGTATGTATTTTATGACGTACGCGAAGGTACAAAAAAAAAGTTTGGAACAAATCGTCCGGCATATACTAAAATATAGAGTGGAGTCAACCTTTGGAGTGGAGCCTTGGAGTGGAGTGTTTTTTTTTTTTTTTTTTGTTTTTTTTTTTTTCAAACTGCCAAGACTTAATGCTGCTGACTCGGATAAATATACAGTATGGCCATAATGTTTAATTATTGTTCCCCAAAGTATACTTGGCTTGGGCCTAGCTTAGTTCATAGTATTATGCTTTCAAGCAAGCTATTATGTTATTTCACAGAATCTGGCTAGTCCAGGAGAGAAATTAGAACATGCCCCTTTGCATTTTGCAACTGGTCATTGCCCGAAAATGGTGAGGCATGGTTTCTTGTCCAGAATACTCCAAAATACCATTCCAAAAAACCACGCCACTCCATAGGTTGACCCCACTCCATATTTTAGTATATGCCAACTCTCCTGGTATTTTCCGAATGAGCGTGACGTCATTTCTTCCGAAAATAACTCGGTATCACTAAACGACATGAATACTGGCTTGTGGCCGAAACCACAAGCCAAAAACAACAATGGACCCGGTCGAGAAGCACCCCCTGGCTTGACCCAGCCTGACCTTCTACAGAATTGGTGAGTCCGTGACAAGGCTTTGAGCAACCTAATGGAAACTAGATGGTATATGACAACCTTTGTACTTGTGTTTAAACACTGAAGTTTGCTACAAAGAAATAATGTACTGATTATACAATCAGATATAGCCTGCTCTATTAACCTTTTTACCAAATGGAATATTCCATTGTTATTAATTTGACGAGCCCATTTCTAATTTAATGGGTATCAGGTGTAATATTTCAGTTATTCTTTTTTCGACAGTGTGGACACTGATCAGATGATGCATGCAGTCAGCAACATTTGAACTGGGTCTTCACTGTTTGCATACTTCCCAATATGGGAAGCTAGGCACTAAATGGTTAAACACATTATATATTATTATACGCCATAAATTTTGGAAGGACTATAAATAAGAGTTTATAGCTCTAGCTCAACCAGTAGGTCATATTTGTTCATTTTTATAATTCTTTGTGGTACTAAATTTAGGGAACTCCTGGTCATGTCCCCTGGGAACCTGGTCTGGGGTGGTTCGGACTGAGCGTTGTTTGTGGGGACGGTGTCTGGAGCAGAGCTGCTGATAACGGATGCACTGCTCTAGACACTGCCCTGACTTCCTTTCTTTCTCATCTATCCTGACCGACCAGGGTATATGGCCAGAAAATCCCTGCCCTTAAATCCAGCGGGCACAGGGCGTCTCTGTGGCCTCGCACTGGCGTCAATGGGACGCCAGTAAGACGTCACTGCGACGTCATGTGCCTACTGGGAAGGTAAAGGTGATTATATCATTGTCTTGTTTCTATGATATGTTGTAGATGCGCTAAAATGTATTTGGCAATCTGAATAAAGAATTGAATTGTATTTTGTACTTGAAATATGCTTTTTGTCTTATTTGTTTATTGTTCAAAGTCTATTGTGAATCAAATCAGAATTTTGTATTTGTAAGTTGCACAGCAATTTGTGTTATATGTCGGCATGTTCAAGGCATGTCAAATTTTAACACAATTTTTCCTGAAAGCTTTGATGGTAGTTCAGAAAATATGGACAGCTTTTTTGCTTAGTTTGAAATAGCTTGTTAAATCTATCTATCTAGTTATACTGCAACACCCCCTCGCGAGGATTACGTGCAGGATGATTGCGCGCCGTGAAGAAAAATGTGAGATGAATAGATGAGTCTAAAAAGTGCAAAAGTGAGGTGAAGAAAGATGAAAGGGTTAAAACTGTTAACAGCAGCGAGATATTAAGATCAGGTTAAAAACAGGTATGTTGTATTTATGGCATCTGGTGGTCAAGAGACCTGACTGCCACACTGAATTGAGTCAGTTTAGGCAGCAAAACAACATCAGCTGGTAGTCGATTCCACTGCACAACAGCCAGGGGAAAGAACGAATATTTATAGAAATTTGCTTGAGTGTGAATCTGCAGTAACGTGAGGGGTGGCTGTGACGTGTCATTCTTGTAGGATGTGTAAAATACGATGGAAGAGGCACGACAACAATATTGTGCAGAATTTAGTAAAACATGCAAAGACGAGCATCTGCTCTCCTCTGCTCCAGAGACCTCCAACCAAGGCTAGACTGCATAGCTGTGACACTGTCATAGGGTGAATAGTTATTCAAAGTCCAGCGGACAGCTCTACGCTGTATCATTTCGATTTTGTGAATAGTTGACTGTGTATATGGACTCCACACTGTAGAGGCATATTCTAGCTGAGGGCGCACTATGGTTTTGTATGCCGCTTTGCAAACACCGGGATGGATGATTTTAATGTTACATTTGATAAAGCCGAGTGATTTATTGGCATTTGAACAAGTTCTATTAATGTGACTGTTCAAGTTGAGATTGGTGGACAAGTCGACACCAAGATATTTTCATGGCCAGAAAATCAGAATGCTTCCTTGTCAGTCAAATATTTACAAGGGCCAGCATTATTAACACAATTTTTCCTGAAAGCTTTGATGGTAGTACAGAAAATATGGACAGCTTTTTTGCTTAGTTTGAAATAGCTTGGTAAATAAATTCATGGCCAGAAACACGCCTGGTAAACTATCACAGGTACCTCCGCGGAGGTACCGATAAAAAGTTGTGACAGGCATCCGGAGCTACCTGTGACGGTCCAAAAATAAACAAAAAAGGGTAGGTATTCGTCTTTTTTGATAAAATAAATTATAATCAGGGAGTATATTGAAAATCAAAGAATGCTATTCGACCCTTATATACATTAAGTTTTGTCACACAATATATCCCCGTGAACTTTACATATATACGGAAGATATGGCTTTTGAAGTGGCTTAAAGGTCAGTCGAAAGTACTCAAAACAAGAACAAATCGGTTGTTTTAGGTCCTAAATGCACTTTTCTTGCATAGGAATCTGTTGCTTTGGACACACTGACGTAAAGTAAACCTCCGTGCCCAAATATAATGCCCGTAAACTCCAAATAAGGCTGGATCTGTAAAAAAAACAACTGGAGGTGCCTGTGACGGAATGGAGGTGCCTGTGATGTAAGAAAATATAGCGAAAATCTGAAGGTTTATTGCGGTTGCAAATTTTGATATTCTTCATCTCTAGACCACTGCATTGAAAGAATCGTTCATTCAACATCGCAATAATCTATCATAATGCGAATATCAAGCATATTTTTATTAAAACGACAGACAATGATCATGGACTTATACAGTCAGATTCTACATCCTGCTCTCAAAACCAAGATGAAAGTAAGTATACATTGGCAATAGTTCATAAAAGACATGCATGGTAAACCGAATAAACAGCTCTTTCCCAGACAGTTGGTCATTCACCTACCCCAAATGAAAACATCGCTAACTTCTGTTTTACCTATTTTATATTTTAAATTACAAAAGAAACCAGAAAGCAAAGTGTGCAGCCGTACATGTACATGTGACCTTATTTCTAGAAGACTACAGACAAGCGGACAGAAGAACACGTAACATCGATGCTTCACAACAGAAATCCAAAATCCAAAGCTTATCGTCTCAAAGAGTTATTGCCCGTTTTGTTTCTATATGTGTTAGTCAAACATTGACGAGTTGTACGTAGCTGTTGAAAGTTTACTGCCTAATTCAGTGTTAGAATAGTTATGAAATGCGCTTGAATAAGAGACAACATTTTTGTGAATGGCGATGACTGCCTGTTACAAGGCTGTAAGTCATTCCAAATCGTTAGAAATTGTCGAGGTCACACGCCATGCTAGCTACTCCAAACGTTTGCAAAAACAACAAAGTTTCGGAAGATGACTTTTATGTAGTAAAAGTGCTCTTTTGTTACCAAATTTGATGCAGTGGCTATTCGGAGACTTTGAATTACACATAATTTACAGTAAGATTCCGATCACTTCAACATACTAAAAGGTGTAATGTTGAGAATATGTCACCTGCCGATGATGTAATCTATAGGCCTTATGGATGTATTTGGATTCTAGCGCCAACAATTCAAAACTAGAGCAAGTGAGCAGGGGCTCACGTATACCCCCCGACCAGTGCCACCGCCTAATGAAAGCATATTTTACCACAACGCTACAATACAAATGTTATACATAATCAAAGTCTGTGACCTTAACCTTATGTCAGCAGCAGCATCCATATGTGTAAACTAGTATGAAATAAACCTAGTCATGTATCATTAGGCTCCATTCAAGTACACTAGACCTATAACCCAAAACTATTCAAAAAATGGCAACGTCCTAGTTATTGACCCCTGGCCCCACCCATGAGCCTGACCCTGCAATGTAGGTAGTCCAGATCAAAAGTAATGCTATAGAGATATCATGAACCAAATATGGAAGAAAGCTTCAATGCAGTTACAGAGATACGAGCAATCAAAAAGGTTTAACGCAAAACTTTGACATAATGAAAATGCCTACGTCCTAATTACTGACCCTTGGCCCCACCCTGGATCCTGACTCAGTGCTGAAATAATTTACACCAAAGGCAATGCTATAGAGATATCACAAACCAAATATGAAGAGAATCTGAGTTACAGAGATATGAGCAATCAAAAAGGGTTTAACTAAAAACTTTGACGTAAAGTTTTCGAACGGACGGACGAACGAATGGACGAACGAACAAACAAACCGACGAACAGACGAACTGACGGAATGACAAAAACTATATACCCCATGATATACTTCGTATGGCGGGGGTATAACTAGTCAGACTGAATCACTTGTAGCACCTGTCACTCCAGTTACCACAAAGGTAACACATACAGCGAGCGCCATGCGACACATGCGAGCGACACGCACATGAGGTACCAAAAAGATCAACACTATAGATACATGTACGTGTATGCCTGTTGACGGGTATCGGCAATTTTGACCCATTTGACACACCATACGTGTAGCTGCCATGACGTGTGACCTCGACAATTTCTAAAGAATTGGAATGACTCACAGGCAGCACCCGATCACAGTCATCACCATTCACAAAAATGTTGACTCTTATTTAAGCGCACATTTCATAACGATTCTAACACTGAATTAGGCTGTTAATTTTCAACAACTATGTGAAATTCGTCAAATGGAAACCAAATGGTTAATAACTCTTTGAGAGGGTGTTTTAGGAATTTTAACATGGAATTTCATGATATACGCATTGTGATAGCTTAATGTGAATGAATGATTCTTTGGAGAAGATGTCAATATTTCCAGCTACAATAACTATTCAGATTTTCACTATATTTGCTTACATCACAGGCACCTCCACCCCATTGCAGATACCTCCAGCTGTTGTTTTCGAGAATCAAGCCTTAGTTGTAGTCAATCGACATTTATATTTTGGCAAGGAGGTTACCTTAACATCAGTGTGCCTTGAAAAACAGATTCGTATGCAAGATCGCTGCATTTAAGACCAAAAACGGTCGAATTCTTTATGTTTTGAGTACTGTTTGCTGGCACCAAAGCCACTTCAAAAGTCGTATCTTTGGTTAATATGGAAAGTTCTGGGCGATATGGTGTGTGACAAAACTTTATGTCTATAAGGGTCGAATAGCACTTTTTGATTTTTAATAAACTCCCTGGTTATTTTGTATTTTTATCAAAAAGAGGAACACCTACCATTTGTTGGCATTTTTTTGACAGTCACAGGCAGCTCCAGATGCCTGTCACAACTTTTTATCGGTACCTCCGCCGGAGGTACCTGTGATAGTTTACCAGGCGTGCAGAAAATCAGAAAGCTTTCTGATCAGTCAAATTTTACAAGGGTCAGCATTATTATACGTTAATGGTGTGAACTCTTCAGTATATATAAATGATAGTGGTCAAGGTACCCAAATCATAAGTCCGAACTCGTAGGTCATTTAAACATAGACAATTCCGGAATATTTTAGATACACAGACATGGACCCCAAAACAGAGGTGTGATCAGGTGCCCGCGGGATAGTAAGCATCACCTGCCTATTATAATACACCCGCCATATCTATGTATCTGTGGAAAAAGTCAGTGAAAATGAAAGTCCGGTATTTAAAAGCTTAACTAAGCTTCGGCTGAGGCCATCAAATCGGAGATTAGTTTAGAAACGGCCACATTGTAGGGATCAACAAGGTCATGGTGTCTCCCATAAAACTTTTTAACTGTCGACACAAGCTTTGCTTTATGATAACCCTGCTTCAACAGTTTCTGAGTGAGTAGCTTCCCTCTTTCAACAAAGTCTTGATATTTGAAACAGGCCCTAGCATAGCGGACTAGTTGAGAAACATAAACTCCATATGCAGGACTCCATAAACTCCATAAGTAAATTATGACATTTTAAAGCGGGCTCTGTACCTTTTTTGTCTTTGTTGATGTATTTTCCTCCTCTAGGTAGGAGCACCGTTCCGCACAGGAACGTGATTAAAGTTCAGGTTAAAAGTTTATGTTAAAATCCACAACTTATAAAAATCTAGCTGGCCGACACCTAAAAACTTCTATGGAAAGTCTATGTACACGTCGGATGGCAGCAAACAACCATTACCCCCTGGGATTTTCTAACTGTAACTTGCGTACGTGGATTTTATAAAAACAGTTTCTTGACAGTTGTTCTATATTATCTTGTACATCTTTCAATTCTGGGACTGTCTTTACAACAGACTCAACACAGACCAATGTCTTAAGAACAAATAACCAATCCGTACAATACTGCTCCCACAGATTTACACCCAAGTGTGAGATAATGTCTCTCAAGGAAGTAATAGTTGATTCACGGATATCATAGAAGGCTGGGCATCGTGACACTAGGTGTAGTAGATCCTCATCTCCCAAACGGCAATGACGACACACTGCATCCATTGTACTCTTACTAAAGGTCTGACGGTTTTTCTGAAGTATGTATGTGCCAGTCAGAATCCGTGCTTTTACCACTGCTTTCCTGACATCGCTAACTGAGGAATCAACATTTCTCCAGACCAGATGGGTTGTGCCAATACGTAGGTTTTTTACAGACAGGTATTTCAGAGTTTTCTTTGTCTTTATATCATTAACTAACTGAGTTGTCCAAAAGGAGTTAATAGCTTTAACACAAATCTGTTTCCATTGCAATTTACTGAAATCACTGCAAAACAGCTGACACAGGGACGGAAGTCTTTATTTTTGAAGAATAGCATCCAACTCGAATAAAAAGTTGTTGCTGTTGTTGAAGGAACAAGCTAACTGCCTCTGTACCAGCAGTTTCAGACTTGGATTATCACTGTTGAATACACTGTATGCAAGGCTTAGACGTCGTTTGTGCAATTCAGCTTCAAGCGGTAAGGCTCCAAGTAACAATAACACTGCAGACGTTGAAGTTCGCTGAGGAAGAGACTGTATGTTTCTAAGAGTTTGAGTATGATATTTCGATAATTGATCTAATTGTCCATTCGTTAGTTTTAACACTTCAAGGCCGTAAAGAAGGCGTGGGAGAATGTATGCTTTATATATACTAGTCAAAATAAGTTCCGCCGCATTAACTTTAGCATCTTTTTCTGAAAAGGTACCATAATGAATGAACTTAAAGAGGCATTGGAGTACTGATATGACCTTTTTATATAGCTAGACGGATAGGTTTCAAAATTTTAATGTTCGCCGACAGTTTGCGCAACTTTCAGTTTTAGTGGGGGTTATTTCTAATTTCCCGAGATTTCTCACGAAAAAAATCGTCTTTTCTTTTAGTTTTACTCTCATTTTCTGAGCTTTACTACATAGACACATTCATTGAATTCCATATGCTTGATATACAAAAGAAAATCGGAATTCTAAACGGTTTTCACAATAACTTCTAATTTCTAAATTTCAACGTTTAGGCAGTAAAACCAAACTTTCTAAAGTTGCAGTGGCATTGTCATAAACATTTCATAACGGCATGCATGACACAAGTTTGCAATAAACTGATGCATTCTCATTTAAAAATGTTGCAAAGAAACGTATTCACATGTCCAGAAAAGCAGAACTAAAATTTGTGACTGATAAGCTCATAATCTGGAAATAAAATTTCCTATAGTTTTGATTCAAAGGGAGGTAATTTACAGTATCGCACACTTTAAGATGCGATATTCGCCATTTGAACATTTGTTCAGATTTGATTTAGATGTTTCTAGAATGTAGGGTTTTTTGACAATTTAATGAGACAAACATAACGGTACTGCGCATGCGCAGTAAACTCCTAATCGCAGTTTCTATGGTTTACTAGTTAGGCGAGGTAACTCTGTACACGCAAGCAGGAAACTAAGACGTTCAAAAGTTTTCCGTGGATAAATGTTTTTGCAACTAATTAAAAGCAAAATGATTTGAAAATATTATATTTAAAATCGTCAATATCACGATTAAAATTGCGGCGGAATTTGTTTTGACGAGTATATTACATATGAGGTCATTGGGTTTAGTCCAGTTGAGCCATGCATTCCAGTATTCATCAAGGAGTATGCCGTCCTCCTTGCTAGGCTAATCCGTTCACTAACGTTCAATGCAGACTCCTTTTTAGCGGCCCTAGTCATCCCGAGATCAGAGGAACTATCCGACAACATTATAGGAGTATCACCAAGGAACCATGTATTGTTCTGACCAGATTTTTGATTGGAAATGACTGTAACACACGTTTTTGTTGGATGAATTTTGTATCTGTTTTTACGGGCAAATCTAACTGCTTCCTGTAACATTATCTGCAGTTCTTCGGCTGAAGATGCCAGCAAGGCTACATCGTCGGCACAGGTTGGACTACCCACAAAAACGGTTCCAATTCTGAGGCCCAGACGTTTTGATTTCAGGATATTCAATAATTCATCAATGTAGATTTTATACAAGTGAGTAGAAAGAATTCCGCCCTGACGGACACCTTGGTTGATTGGAAAACTATCACTCAAACCATCCAACCATTTGACCTTTGACGAGATGTCTTGATATAAATCTCTTACCGTTAACCACGTTGTTTCTGTTATGCCTTTTTCGAAGAGTTTAACTAACAATATGGAATGATGTACGACATCAAAGGCCTTCTGGCTATCCAATGTTGCCATGAATACAGTGTTCTTATGTTCCGACGATTCTGCTTTCGCCTCACTGACTATCAGACTAGCCATCATAGGAGACAATCCCTCTGTAAATCCGAATTGAAGGTCTGACTGAGTATAACTAATTTTATCTAGCAGAGCATATTCAAACAATTTTCCCAAAATTGACGTGACAGTTATACCACGATAATTTTCAAGAAGCTTCGGGTCTTTTCCCTTCTTCAAAACTGGAGTAATTATACTGCTTTTAAACACGGGTGGAACTGAACAATCAGTTAGGATTTTATTAAAGACTTTTGTAACAATTGGAATAAGTTCGGATTTGCCAGCCTTAAGATGCTCCGAGGACAGTCCATATTCATCCATGGCTTTACCACTATTCAAATTGTCAATGGCTTTTTCAATATCCGCTTCACAGAAAGACACATCATCTTCAGATCTGGAGCACTTTTCTTGTATTTCATCACAATGGATATTACAGAGCCTTAAAAAGACCTCATCATAATCATTGTCCTTGGGTACTGCCAACCAAATAATATGACCTGCCGCGAAATAACTCGAGCAATCTGTGATATATACTCCTGTATCTCTGGCGAACGTGCAAAGATACTCTTCTTTTAGGAGGAATTGCTTATCAACTTCCGGTTGTCAAAAAAATGGCATTCATTCACAGAGCTCAGTTTTCTTGGTTTTTAGCGCTGGGATTCATCATTCTACTGACATTAAAACTTGATGGTCGCATCAATGAATGGAACTGGTTCATAATTTTCATCCCTCAGTGGATTTTTGACTCAGTAGTAATCCTCTATACCCTGATCAAAATGATTATGCACTGTCGAAATAGTGCTCTCCAGAATATGTATGAACTTTCAATGAAACGGAAACTGTGGTGTCTAACAGTTGTTGTTTTGAAACTTTTATTTCAAGTGATACTCTGTCTTAAATTACAATATGCTCCACAGATAAGACTCTTTTATACAGTCGTTCCACTTTGGCTTATTATGATAGGATTTGTGTGTGATGTGTTCCATAGTTTATGGAAATTCGCAGGGCCGTCATTGCTGGATATTAAGCATTTATGTTCATAGTTTATGGAAAAAAAACAGAGCCATGATTGAAAGAAATTGATTGTGCGGATGTACAGTATCAACAGAAATATCAAAACATTATTTTGATAATTGCCTTGGTACAGACCGTTGATGGTTACACCACCAGGAAGAAGACTGGGAAAGAGCTGCTCCAATTCTTTTAGAGAATCCCAGAAGAGTGATAGGAGAGATATAGACTATTTGAATTGGAATATATGGTGACTGACAGATACAACAGTATATAACAGTGACGTTTTTAATATGAAGTTGGCTGTTCATTTGAGAAGTGGACTTGACATGACGGGGCTGCCTTTACAACATATTCATGAAGTGGACTTAAAACAGAGAGGTGGCTATTTCTGCTACAATGAAATGAGATGTTGGCCAATTAAATGAAGCCTGTTAACTTTTTTTAAAATGACTTTAGATAACATATATTTGTATAGCACTGACAAGCTTAGAATAAAAAGAAATGTATGGCAGTAGACAATTGATAAAAAGTCTTTACATCTGCAGGCAAATATTATAGACAAATATGTAGTTTGTTGAAGGTTGGGAGTAGTATGTACTGTTTCAGAACAGTGGAAGTAATCTTAACATTCCAAGGTAGAAGCTCAGAACTTACCATATTAATCCTTTTATCCATCCTGGGCAGTGCAGTTTATGAAAGGGAGGCATTATTTAGGGTCTGAATTGTAACAAATCACAGAACTCCAGATAAAAGGGGGTATTGAGGATAATACAAAGATAATTTTTCTTATTTCTTAATGAAAAGATATGTTGTGATCCCTCATTAGAAACATCTCAGCGAGACGGTTCTAAAGAGCAGTCACAACATATGTTTTTTTATGGAAAATTATCCTTGAATTATCCCTATTGCAGTTTCTTAATATCTGGAGCTCAGAATTCAGCCATTCTTCAAAAATGCTTCCAAAAAGTGGTGCAATGTGAGTTAAAATTGAGAACAATTGCTGCACTCTGACATCAGTTAAAGGTAGGTTCCTGTACTAGCGATAACAATTATGTCCACAAAATAATTTCGTCTTTTTCTGAGCAGTATTGAATTCTCTTATTTTTCTGAATTTGTTGCTACTGAAAAACTCGTCAGATGTTGAAGAAAATAGTCGTTTTCCCTTTTGGTTTATTTTCTTTCGTTGGAATTCCAGTTCTAAAAATAACTATGTTTATTATGTCTACAAGTGCGCGATTTCTGATGCCATTCTCCAAAGGTCAATTTTCCCTTGTCTTGAGCTCTCCTAGAGGTCCTGGCATGATGGATGGCTTAAAACTATCCCAAAATGCAATGCAGCATGACCTCAGCTGCGTTATCTATTTTTGGCACGAACTAACAATAGCGCTAACTGGTGTGCGAAGCAGAGTTAGGAAATCCCTTGCAAAACAACTTTTCTAATATTTTTTTGATTTACACTTTTTAGTGAAACTTACTCATTCCCTTTTATAAGTGCTTTCCAACAACTTGGATGAAAGATCATCAAAATTATGATGCATTCCAAAGTACAGGAACCTACCTTTAAATGGCTGACAACTGTACATGTACGACAGTACAATTTCTGAAGATTTTAAGCATGGAATTTTGCAGTTTGGCTAGTTACTGACCTTATTTTTGGAAAAAAAAGAGGCCGAGGGTGTTTTATAAGGATTAATAGTGGTGATTTATTCATGGGTTTACATCTATTTTTAGTGCACTTTACAGGTTAACAGTTTGATGGATTCAGAGCTATGTTTTTGTTACAGAGGGGGGATTTAGGATAATTCAAAGATAATTTTTCTATTTCTCATCGAAAACATATATTGTGACCCCCTCAGTCATTAGAACCGTCTTGATGAGACGGTTCTAATGATGGGCCACAAAATATGTTTTTATGGAGAATATATAGATAATTATCTCTAAATTATCTCTGTCACCCCTTCTTATCTGGAGAACTGATGTACAGTAAATGCTTTTATTAAAGTGGGAACATAGAATAGATGATAATGGGACTGAATTACAGTAAATAGTCTAAAAACTGGGACACATAAACTAATTAGGGTAATTGTCCTTAACCTGGAACAGTTTGGTTTTACAATGCAGAAAATTGAGAAATGCGTCCAAAAGCTGCAAACAGACTGGCAAAGAGTGTAAACTCTGACCAGACAGCTCCTGTTAGATTGCTTCATTAGGAGCCGTCTGATCAGGGTAATTACATATTGCTCAAATCTGTCCCAATAATTAGAAATTTTACAGTAATACAAATGATTAGAGAAAAAATTCAGTCTGAGATAGAATGGTTCGAGCCATCTCTGGATTGTTAATAGTAAAATTGTACCCTTGAATTATACAGGTCAAGGAGGCCAGATAGCTCTGTGGATTAAGCACTGGCCTGTTGAGCTAGCGTCACTTGTTATATTCCCACTGGAGGCGGAAATCTTTTTACCGTCATCGGCATTCCATTGCATACAGCCTCTCATTATCATGCTCATATGACTGGAATACTGTTGAAAAGGACATAAAATCACAATCCAGCCATCCATCTATAGAGGACAACATAATTAATATGGGCGCATGTGCAATAAGTTCTTAAATAAAATTCTATTTCCTGAAATGTGTTGCTTTTAATAGTTTCATAAAAATAATTACGGATATTTCACCAAATGTGTAAACTACATGTAGTAATATAATACAGCGATTGAATTTGAGAATGAATTATAAGTGAGAAAATAACACTTTACCATTGTATGAATTTCAGGTACATGTACATTGTAGCATCTCACTTATAATTTGAGGGGATCTGATACCAATGAAGTCATATATCTGTTATTATAGCAAGTATGGAATTCCCAGCTGTTGTGCATAGTACCTTGGCAGAATGATGTCCCAATGACATTACTTTGACAGCAAGTTGCTTTGGTAACAGATCTATGATGTCAGTGGTAGCAGAGGATGGTATACATTGTAGGCCATCATTGCCATGGTCAGCCAGTTTTTCAACAGGAACTTTAGATTTTCTGAAACAAATACATGTAATTATTCTCAAGTCAGAGCTCCAGATAAGAAGGGGTAAGGGGTATTAGAGATGAGATAAGTCAGAGATAATTTTCTCAAGTTTCAATGAAAAGTATGGTGTGACCCCTCATTTGAACTGTCTCAGTGAAATGGTTCTAATGTTGGGTTACATGTTTTTATGGAGTCAGAAGGAAAGTTATCCGTAAATTATTCCTATTACCCCTTCTTATCTGGAGCACTGACAAGTCATTTAATTCCATGTTATAAAGTGATGTCCATGTGCCTTTATTCTGGCACTAAGAGTGAGTCTCACTCTAGGTGCTAACAGAATGGCACTCTTAGTCCATCCTTAAAAAATCTAATGTTTGTTGTGCTCCAACTCCACCCTCGATTAGAAATGACTTACCCTGTGCTTAACATACTATAACTTTTTCAGGCAGGTAGATTTGTTTTTCAAAGGAGTCAGAATGTACTAGTTGTGACTAAAATACCTTTGCACTTGCAAACACAGCAGACCCAGATCAGACTGATCCTGAGGAGCAATCTGATCAGAGTCTCCACTGTTTGCCATCAAACACTGTCAATATTGATT
The DNA here is from genome assembly GCA_963989385.1 of Ctena decussata. Taxonomy (NCBI): domain Eukaryota; kingdom Metazoa; phylum Mollusca; class Bivalvia; order Lucinida; family Lucinidae; genus Ctena; species Ctena decussata. Next base: position 25,864,097 of record OZ022510.1, read on the forward strand.
CCTTTCACATAGAAATGTAGCAACCAAAACTGAATTGATTTTAATATCAAAGTCAATTGGACAAGGGTTAAAAAAAAAAACAACAACAAAAACTTGGAATGACACACGAAAAAAGAAAATGTCTGGGCCAAACTGTTGCTTAGTTAGGAGCACATTAAAACATTTTTTTTTTATGCATGGCCTTACTGATGATCAACGGATATGCTTTCATGGGAAGCAACTCTGCCATTTTTATCATTTCTCCCTTCTTAATTGGTGTCAACTCTTAAAAAAAACTTTTTTCCCTAGGAGCAAATTCTTTCCTTCAATATTGGACCCCATTTTGAAAGAAATTAGTCATCTAGGGTTGCAAACAGGAAACCACAAAATTGTTTCCCTTGGGCAGATTAACATATTGGTGTACCCATACACCTTAATCTGATGTCAGACTGGGTGAAATTTTGCCCAGTAGTCAGCATTCTGGACTATATTTAGCTGTCTTCCAGTGAGGAGCCTCGCAGTTGGCCCAGCAGTCAGCTTTCCAGTCATTTGGAGAGCAGCCATGCAGTTTGATTGGAGTCCTCACTGCTATAGATTCCTCACAATCTAGTATCAAAGAAAGACTTTAAAGACTGAAGAAACAGCCAGGTAAATCTAAGTACCAATCCCCGAAGAAGCTGTAAGTTTTGGGACAGATAAGTCTGAGCAATGAGTGGAGACCACAATCAGGCTGCTTAAGAGCAGTTTGATCAGGACCTACACTGTTTGTCATTCCATCTGCATCTTTTGATCCTTTGAACTCATTATGGCATTGTAAGGCTATAATGTTCCATTTTAGGACAATCATGGTTATTACCATATTAATCCTAATAAACGCACCTGCTCTAATAAATGTTCTCTCCCCCTCCCCCCCCCCTCTTCGTTTCTAAAAATAATGTTATACAGTGCATATTAATATGCTGAAATCGTTCCGCCACTGATCATCAGTGTAAGCCCCAAGCACTGTACTCGTCCACCACTCTTGACTACGTGGTTTCTCTCAAATGGCCTTTTCTCTGCTCTATTCTAAACATCTTAACACAGCGAATTTCTTCTCAAAACTGGGTAACTAATGTTAAGTTTAATGTCAAATGACACAATTTATTGGCATATGAACGCTACACAAGGGGGTGCAAATTTGCCCCCGGGTGCAAATTTGCACCTGGCTGTAGATTTGCACCCGGGTGCAAAAAGTGCACATAAACACGGCTTTAGGTTTTCGGGAGAAAAATTATTTTCTTTATGAGTTGCGTCCTGTGAGAACAGATAGGGGGCAGCTGATGAGCTGCTGGTCCCATTATGCCTTGGCTAGGTGGGTCACAAAAATGGCTTTTTGCATGACAAATTTTATGATAGACCCTTTCATTCTTCTAGATGGACATGTAGATTTTAAAGTTATTTGATTAGTTGTGCGATGTCGGATATTAATTCTAGAAAGTAGTACAATAGTTAAGCAGCAGAAATTTATGATTTTTCCGCCTGCGCGGGGAGATAATCCACGAGCTTTAGCGAGTGGATTATCTCCTGTACTGGCGAACAGACCGTGGTATACCACCCTTGTCAGTGAAGCCATTGTTCAGTGCGAAGTATTTTATGCATAAGTTGGCGTTTTCTGGTAAGGGTGGTATAAAGATGATAAAAGACACAATTTTTCATTCACCAAGACGACCAAGTGCATTTTCTGGTAAAGGTCCAACTTAATCTAGCAGAATTTATGATCGTATAGTACCAATTCAATCAGATAGTTTATGAATACTAGACTATTGCACCGTGAGGTACGCTTGCATCCAAAATTTTGAATTTTATGTACTTAAAAATCTGATTATATCATGGTACAAGAAGACAGACTTCTCGAATTTGACAAAAGGTCGGACACAGACAATGCTAGTCAAGTCAAAATTTTTGAAAAGACATATCTTGTGTAGCCTGAACATTTGGGCATCTAAACCAGTTTCTGTAATTAAAAAAAAAGAAAGAAAAAGAAAAAGGTTGATTTTACTGTTAGATGACTGTCAAAAGGCAAACTGTGCAGACCCTGATCAGACTGCAAGAGCAGTCTGATTTGTGCCTTCACTGTTTGCTATTTTCTTATGCTCCAAGTTTGGGGTAAATAGGGTGACCATCTTACCAGATATGATCTACTAAACTTTGCTATCAAATTATCTAGGCGATATTCTGTGCACCCGAAGGTCATCATTATATTCTGCCTAAGACAATAAAAGATAATTAAATAATTGATTCTATTATTCATCTACAGTAGCCTGTCTAAATGTATATCCAAATATACGTCCGTTTCATTAATATAAAGAAAAACAAATGTTTAGCAGCAACTTACTGTTTTTGCCCGTCAGTAATATAAGCTGGGATTTGATCTACATATGACAATATTTCATTGGTCAAAGTATTGATTCATACGCTGCATACACCAGATTTTAGCTGAAACTCAAAATGCTCTATGACTATGACTAGTAGCGCGTAATCACTGCACTGTATGTTTGAGACATTTCTCTCTACTCTAGGAACCTCGCTGTTAACACAGGCAGTGTGAATTCACACTACAGTGAAAGACTACACTTTCAGGGAAAGCAGCTTCCCAGCAGGCACATGACGTTGAAATGACGTCATCCTGACGTCGCTGCGACGTGATGGCGTCATATAGACGTCAACACGACGTCATTTTGACGTCATGTGCCTGCTGGGCTTCCATTTAAAGCTTTGTCTCCATTTTCATTGGGATATCTGAAAGGAAAGAGTTTGCTCCCAAAGGAACTCCCAAAGGAACTGATTCTTTCCGTTAAGTCAGTTTGGAATGGCCTTTTCGGCAACAGAAGCAAACAGAAAGTCGCATTGTATCCTTTCATAGAGTTTATTAGTTATACAGTAGGCCAAAGGCCCATGAGTACGCCATTTTAACAACACACAGCAAATATAGTAAATATAGCGGGAAAAAATGGAAATATTCTCATTCACCTTCAGACTAGTTCCTTCCCTTAGACACTTTTCGCCGCTAGAGGGCAACAAGTTCAAAGAAAAAATAAAGGGAACAATCATCTTGAGGAGAGAATCCTACTTTCAGCTTCGCTTTTTCTTGTACTATGTCAGGGGCAGGCAACACAGTCTAATTCACCTTAAAATATTTCAGTCTGCAATACGTCAGAATAGACAAGGAGTTCTAGTACACAGGGTATAATCGATTCCGCTAATTTTCGCTTCCTGCAGAGACTGTACATCATATTTGGCTTCCGCCGAGACTGTCCGCTTACTCTTGCTTCCTGCCGAGACTTCTGTACATGATAAATGGCTTCCTGCAGAGACTGTGCGTGTGATTCTGCTTCCTGCCGAGGCTCTCGGCAGGAAGCAGAATCACACGGACAGTCTCGGCAGGAAGCCATTTCTCGAGGACAGTAGTCTCTGCAGGAAGCAAGAGTTTGCGGACAGTCTCAGCGGAAGCCAAATATGACGGACAGTCTCTGCAGGAAGCGAAAACTGGCGGAATCGATTATACCCTGTGTAGTAGCTAGTTACAGAAATCTGACCGCTACCTATACCTTTGTATTTTGCAAAAAGATCATTAAACAACAAGGAGGAAATGATACCTTATGCTATTGAAAGCAGGAAAGACACTGACAAACCTGCGCATGCGCGCAGTCTAATCAGATTCTTCCCAACTTACATCAGCAATTTATTGATACTGGGAAATGTGTGCCACGAAAAACAAAAATTCTGACAAGCCGCAACAGATAGAGAAATTTGCATTTATGTACCTTTTCTCACTGCAAGTTCCAAATAAGCAGACAATATGCATCTTGCAAATTACTAATTTACGACATATAATCATTTGTTATAATTGCCTAACTGATTTTTATTATTTTATTCCATGGAGTAGTATTCTTCTCGCATATAAGCTACAAGTAAAGTAGCTCTAAAACTTGAAAAACAATGTTAAGGTTAGCTGACAAATAAAGTGTTTTACGAAAATCAAAATGCGATAACCTATATATTTCATATCCAAATTTGAACATACTGTAACTGAAGTTGAAGTTACTGATAAAAATATCTTTAAAAGGATTTATTTCATCTTCGTATCTGTCAAGAGGCTGTCTATTATTCTATTATCATACAACACCAAAGAAGAATTACTTCACAAGAGGAACTTTTATTGTGGACTATTGTTGTTGTGGTTTTATACCAAAGTTGAAACATAAAAATATGATCCATTCTGGAATCAATGGTATTGAATGTTTTATAAAGGATTATCAAATTCTATGAACCGACTTAAAGGATCTGCGCAAATTGAATGTCAGAACGAACTCTGTATTCAAAAGCATCACCGCCGGTGGGAATTTCAAAGAAAGACTGCATTAAGGTGATTGTAGTTAGTCTGATTTAAGATTTTATTAATCAAAGCAGCCTTTGCGACAGTGGTCAATTATAAAGGTGACAATTAACCAAGTTAGAGATTGGCAATTTTGCAGAACACCCGGTAAAAGTGTATAACACGAAGCCTAACTTTTCTAAATTTTGTTGCTGATATTCTCAACGGGGTTAAAGCATAAAACACTTTAAAACAAAATTTGTGCAAACGGATTTAACCAAATCAAAAGTAATGTTTATGTGAGGTTTTAGATTATTATGTGTATTAAGAAATATGACCTTATTGTCTTGACGATTACTATTTTTATATGAAGGAGTTACTATATCTGTGACAACTAAGTGGTTTGCATTTGTAAATTCACAATGAATTACCTGGAGACTGGACTACCACATACGGAATTCTTTCCGAAGAAAACATTCTTCAGTCCACCGCGCAGCATTCCCATGTCCGGTCTTAGCCGGAAGTACATGGGATTGGAACCGGTGACGAAAAGAGAAATTAATGTCATTATCAATCGCCTAAGTAAGCCTAAGAAGCGGCCAGTACAGGAAGATCCTATCAAGGTCATCCGAGAAGCTCGACCAATGACGGCCGGGACCGGAAGATTCGTCGGCCATAAACGCATGTCCAGCTTTCAGATCGAGAAAATGGTTTCGCGACTTTACAACAGAAGGTCCACAAAAGATTTTGCTTTTGTAGATGAAATGCCAGATCCGACCACAGTGAGCAGCGGTCTGGACGATGATTCCGATACTGACAAAGAGGAATCAGTAGAAGTAAAGCCAGTAGATAAAACAGTAGAAAAGCCAACAGAAAAGCCGCCGTACGACAGGAAAAATTCAATCTTAAGAAAGGATAGTGCATCTGGATTAAGAACCCATATGAATGTATCATTTCAAGACATAGACATACCAAAACTAAATTTAGATACGCCTGGAAAACGCAGTGATTCGACATCAAAAGAAACATCGCCAATATTACCTAGGAGGTCGAGTGTTCAGAAAGTGAAAGACAGTAAACTGAGTGACGAGTCAAAATCATCGAAACCCATTTTGCAAGAAAACTTTAAATCAGTAACAAGGGATAATGTAGGAGTTAAGAAATCAGAATTGCCGCGAAGTGCAACGAGTAATAGTTTCAAACATGCAAAACTTGAGACATCAGTTCGACCATCAACTTCGGATCCCCGTCGTTCGCCTAGCCTGACCCGTGAGTCACAGAGACCATCAACGTCAGAAAGTCCACAGCGGTCCCCTAGACTGACACGCCAAAATCTTGCGCGTCATGAGGAGGACATGAAGCAAAAATCTGGTGTTCCACGTATTCCAACACCGTGTGACGACCTGCTTATCGACAGGGTAGCCACGTACAACCGCAGTCCTCGGGCGAGGAAGGACGTAAACAGATAACTTTAGTCGACGGCCACACGAACTCAGTGTGGATCACTGTTATGAAATTCTATAACGACTTTTGCCTACTGTTAGCCGTGTATACTGGAAATGTTTTTTTGAACATGCACAAGATATTCACAGATTCTGGTTGTATACAGTCTATTCACAGATTCTGGTTGTATACAGTCTACTTTGTGCTGTTTACAATGCGTTGTGTACTGTTTACTCTATACTGTGTTTTCATTTGCTGTGCATTGTCTACTGTTTACTGCGACCTTGTTTCTATGCATTCAGTGCAAGACCAGCCAGCTTGTCTTTAGGGACCAACCATTTGATATTGTGGGGGGGGGGGGGGGGGTGCTGGTATTCATGATGGAGACACAACATTTTATTCCACTGGCCTCTGAAAACAATTTCTTTTTTTTTCACCTTGTGGGAGCTAATTTATTTTTTTTTAAAACAAACTCAAACAGGTTATTTTTCTTTTTAATTTTATAGCTGAACTATCAGATCCTTGTTTACTTGACCTTAATATCCTTTTATTTTACCCACATCAGTATTTTTTACACCTTTTTTTCGCACAAAAAGAACATGGTGCTGTCTTTAACCAGGCCAAGGGCATGGCTTAGCTTGCTTTTGCAAACCAGTGCCTGGAGCATGTTACTCTTTTCATCTGAGGTACAGATACAAACATCCCTGTATGAGTTTGGCAAAAAATTAGGCCTTAAATTAGGGATATTTTGGCCAAAATTTAGGGCTATTTTGGCAAAGCTTTAGGGCTAACATTAGGAATTTAGGTTTTTTTCTATCCCAGTATATGCCCAAAACATGCTTTATTTGTACTTTAGAAAGTTTGATAAATACTTACATGATAGAGTCACATTACTCACATGATAGAGTCACATTATACATGAATGGCAATTAATAAAATGGCTGAAAGTTATGTGCTAAGAATTTTACAAAGGGGGGTCTGGGGGGCAGCGTCCCCCCAGAAGCTAAAGCAATTTCCCAATTTCAATGGCAATTTTAAGACTGGAAACAATAGAGAAAAACTAGGAATGATGATAAAAATAAGGGTTTTTATATTAGGACTTTTGCCTTTTATAGAGTGTGTATTTTGCCATAATGGTTTTGTCTCTCATAAGCTAGTGACTCTTTTGCAATTCAGTTTTAGTGGAAACATTTAATTAGTAATGTGGCAGATCAATAATACATGTATGTGAATGTTGTATAGGATGTTTTTGTAAATGTATGCACATGCGGGCCCGCTGGGGTAAACCAATTGTAGATAATATTAAAATATTACTATAAAAATGGGGGTCTGGGGGCACAGCCCCCAGAAGCCAGAGACATTATTAAAACTCAATTCCAATGGAATTATCTGCAGACTATATTTTTTTTTTTAAATTTTGGGTAGAGACAGGTTATTTTTTTCTCTTATTTTTGAGGCCAGATTATTTTTTGAACCACCTTATGAGCCAGGTTATTTTTTTCTTGCATATCCAAAGACAGGGATTTTTTTTGATACATATACCAGCGCGCCCCCCCCCCCCCCCCCCCCATATCAAATGGTCGGTCCCTTACGCATACACTTGGCAAAGGTGTATGACGCATCAGAGAGTGCACAGTGAATAGTAGACCCTGCACAGTAAACTGTCGACAGAAAACTGTAAACACCTTATATACTATTTCTCATGCGCATACACGTATATAAAGTACTTAGCACAGTAAACAGTACAGAGTGAAGAAAAGAGGGGTATATAGACCATACCATGGCAGGTCCACATCAAACTGAGAAATCAGGCTTTATACTTTGAGCGAGCAGGGAAGACTCATATTAGCTTTGGCATTATTTCATTATGGAAAATGCCGTTCAGCCTTCGTTTCTCGCTGTATTCTCAATATAAAGTTACTGAGGGTGTATGGGGACATGCTTTCCCGCCATTTTTGCAATAAGAAATGACTTTTGTGACTTCCTGCTTGCTTCCATTGGGCGACAGATTCCGTTCAAATTGGAGTCTTCACTTAGAGGAAGCATAGAAATACTTTCCCGATAAAAGATGATCTCTCCTATTGAGAAGGGACTGGGCGAAAAATGGCAGAGTTGCTTCTCCAGAAAATGTCAGTACTCAGTCGCCTTAAGATTCGGCTCGGACTGCGCTTTCTGATCTGTGTGTCTACTGTTTAGCTACCGTTTATCATGTGTCGTGTTCATTCGACGTGTCACATTATGTGATTAGATACTAATCCTCTCTCTCTCTGTCTCATTCGCTGAACAGCCCAATCTTCCACAGTTCGTTGAAATGGAGACTGAAAAAAAATACCGGTGACTCTTAAGTTAGTTTCTTTTGAGTTTTGATAAAATCTTGAACTGTTCCACTTAAGGAGAAGTAACGCCAATTTCATTTTTGCCTCCCTCCAAAATCATGCGGGATCAACTCTTGAAGGAAAGAATCTGCGAAATTAGGAGCAAATTCTTTCTTATAAGAGTAGGCCCCATTTTGGAATGTCGTTTCATCCAGGGCAATCGGAACACCGCTCGGCCAATTCCGTGAATCAACTGATTCACGGAATTGGCCGAGCGTGCTCCGATTGCGTCCAGGGAAGCAAACAGAAAGTAACATTAGTTGTTTCCTTTTACGGCGTGACCTTACATTTTAAGTTAGACTTTTTTTTAGAATACGTTATGGGCATTAAGACACGTTATGGGCATTTAGGCTCGTTTAGGGCAGATGCTGGGGCTTGGCATGTGCAAACAACATAAATGTGTATCTCTTATATTATATTGGACTGTCTGTGGCTCCTGACCACTGTACTCAGTGGATGGTCCTAAATCGCTCACCTGAGCCTTTATAAGAGCTTTCCGTTTTGTTTTTATCATCATCATTATCGGCATCCAGAGAAAAAGTCTCACTCAATATGTCCATGTTTTCAATATAATCTTGCGGCCTGCTATTTTTTTTCAATTAACCAGGTCTGTCTCTGCATTTTGAATGGTCTTGATGCAGGGAGAATTCAAATCTTAAACAGTTCTCCAAATGTTGCGCCAATTAAATGGTAGCCATCTTGGCTGCATCCTCGCAAGCAAAGGGTCCTAAGTCCAGAACTTTTGACCAGGAGTGATGAAAATGCATTCAGCAGTTTCTGATATTGTCATTTTAATGTTTCACTATTTACATTTGAATAGTTACTTGATCTGGGTTCTGGCTGTTTACACATGCAAGAAGACCCATGACGTATAAATAGGGTTCAAATTTATGATGGTATGGTCAGTTTATATAGCAGTGCAGTATTCAACCAATCAAACGCATATGTCTGAATGTCCGCAGAGGGCCCACACCATGCAGTAGATCTTTTGGGGTGGCGATTTGTGGTAAATACAAAATTTGAAAAATCTGAATAAAACCATAAAACATTGGCATGTCTCTCTGAAAGTTAACAGACTTCATATTATTTTTGTTCTATGCAATTTAGAATAAGAAAAGAGCGACTGGTTGTTCACTCTTTGCAATTTAGAATACAAAAAAGAGTGACATATTTTAAAACAAAGTTTTGATAAGGAAAGTTCAAATGGGAAATTTTGTGCACAAAAATAAAAAAAAAAACAAAAAAAAAAACAACATCGGTATTGAAAATGTTCTTAGGTCTGAAGGAATTTTAAAGCATTAAGGGCATCCCAACAATTATTTTATCCAACTCTTCCTCCAACTGTAAGGTAGACCTGATGAAAATAGTAGCTCATTCTCAAATCTTCCACCATGTGTATGGTCATGTATACTGGATGCATTCATTAAATATAGGATAAGCAGGTATATCTATATCTTACATACAGTATTAATACTTCATTACTGTGACCAAGACAGGATTATTCAGCATTGAAAAAGTAGACTCTACTGTGTTGTTGTCGAAAATTTGGACACAGCCTTCTTCTTTGTTTTATCTGCTCAATCTGCAGGAAAGAGTTGGGAAAATAATTGCTAGGTCGTCCTTCGTAATGCATTACAGTACCTTCTGACCTATATGTATTTTCAAAAAAGATGTCCTTTGATATTAACCCGTATTTTAACCCCTTGAAAATCTGTGTTTTCACATTTAATATTTGATGTCTGTAAATCGTTGTGCTCTGTGCCAGCTTTAACTGTCTTCGTAATTTTTACGTTTTAGATTACTCCGAAATGACTGTGTCTGTTTATAATGCTGTAGTTAGATTTTAGTACGGCTTTAAACTACTAAAAGATGACTGGGTACACTTCCAGGGGAAGCGACTCTGCCATTTCATTTTTGGTGATCCTTTCAGTGGGCTCAACTCTTAAAGGAAAGAATTTTCTCAAAAAGGACCAAATGCATTTCTTTAAGAGTACACCCTTTGGAAGGGCTTCCGTATCAAAGGAATCAAACAGGAAGTCACAAGAGTTGTTTTTCTTTTATAAAAATGGTGAAAAAATAACATGCAGATGCATCCGTACGACCTCAAGTGGGTCGCTGTTGATATTTTCATGTATCTTTGTACGTCTGTCCATACACATGCTAAAAGCTAGTCAATTATTCATACAGTATTATACGATATCCATCGGGTAACGTTTATAACTTAAATTGTTTGTGCATCAAAAACCTCCCGTAGATACGCAAGATATTGTGCCATCGTAATTTATCACTGTTTGCAATCATTCTAAACGTTGAACAAGTTCATATTACTATTCAGATGTTTGTCAAAGATGGCAGGCAGGCAGTGCAGACACTGGTGAACCTGTTTCTTTTCAGAGAACTCCGGTTTTGTGTGCTGTGTTTTCTACGACACTTAAGCCCGAATATGTTGGGTGGTTACGATGTTCTAATCTATTCCATATCAGCCGCTTTAGTCTGACGCATTTCAATACATTTATCAGATTCATCTAGTTTGTTGTTTAATGTTTGTTTAATTGTGTATTCTCAACAAGTCTTATTGTTAGCCGCTATTACAGAGTATTATCAATATTTAATGTCTTGCCGTTTTTTTTTGTTCTTTCCTAATTGAGCTCGTATTGATACATTTAGCTGAAGAAGTCTATGGAGTAGATTTGAGGGTCAGGACGGTTCTGACCCCTTTTATCCCTCGCCCCCCAACTCCATCCCATTCGCGCTCCCATTATCACATAAATAGTTTTATTATTGTCAGTCACTATTATTATTATTACTATTAGACTGTATCATTATTATTATAAATCTAAAATTCATGTTATTACTTGTTTTCTAGATAAACTTTGGTGATCTTATACCGGTATTTCCATCTGAGTGCCATGGGAGTCTTTAACCTGTTTCACCGAGAGAGAAAAAACAACCTTGAACGCTCGCCCTTAATACATGTACTAGGTTTCAGTTGGCTGTAACGACCTTGATTTTGATGCAGCAGACCATGGACGAATAACAACCAAAACTGCAAGCCATTCTCTTTCATTTATTTGGATGCAAGAAAGTCATAAGACAACATTCCATTCTTTTGCTTCCTCCAGTTGCACGATGGTGATTCATGCACAGATTGCCCGACATCAGACCGTCTACCACGTTACTGGTGGGTTTGCACTGTTCATCGTGGAGATGGTGTACTCAAAGACAATAATCTTGGCGTGGGTTCAAAGACAATAACCTTGGCGTAGATTCAAAGAAAGTTTCCTTTCGACGAAGAATCTACGCCTAGGTTATAGCTTTAGAAATATCACATGTAATAGTTGTACCATGGTTTGTCCGCCTGAACGAGGAGATAATCCACGAGCTTTAGCAAGTGGATTATCTCCCGTACAGGCGGACAAATCATGGTTTAACTATTTTATACCACCCTTATCAGTGTAGACCTTGCTCATAGCGTAATATTTCGTGGTAAAGTTAGTGTTTTCTGGTAAGGGTGATTAGTTAGCGCATGATTTTGTTAGCCTCTGTGTGAGATAATGAACGACAGTTAGCACTTTGAATAGCTGGCTGCCAGTGGATAATTAAACCATCTAATTTTTCCTCGGACCTTATAAGTATTTGTTGTTTAGAAGCAAAATGGTAAACTAAAACAAACAGTGTAAGATGATATGCTCTGTCTGCTACTGACAAGGTCTTGCATATTAAGTGTTTCACGGTCTTAGACAATGAAATTACTATCGAGTAGATGGTCTTGAGGGATATTAATGTCAAATATTGTTTACAGAAGGGGTTTGGTGATTCGAAAAATTTAATCGTATTCCGTTTGGTTTAAATATTACCCCTACCAGTCCAACGCCTCACTAAACAGATGATTTATTAAGGATTTAAAAAATTGCGAAACCCCCGACAAATCATCACCCGAATGCATGTTACAAAAACGGGAAGAATACACAGTCTCACAGTCCTTCTTCGTGGGTTAAGTAAGAATAGGAAGCGTTAGACAATTTGAAATAAAATGCCATTTTCACATATTTTAGCTCATAGATGCTAATAATGATATTCCACTTGAAGTTCATACTGAAGCCTGTCATAACGACTTCAAAGCCATAAAATTTGAGCCGCGACCATGATGATGACAAAACCAACAAAGTGGTTGTGCGCTCAGCGCAGACTCAGATCAGCGTGGGCATCCGCCCAGTCTGATCAGAGTCATCCCTGTCCGCAGCGCTTAGCAAAGGGTCTTATCAGACTGGGCGGCTGCCTAGGCTGATCTGAGTCTCCGCTGGGCGCACAAGCACTTTATTGGTTTTCTCTTGTCACGGCTCATTATATCAAAAACAGAAATCGCAGCTGCAGATTTGGTGATGTCACACCTCTGGTAAGCCCAAGCAACCATAACAACTGCCAAGGTAACTAGTCTAGGGGCCAACTCAGACAAGAGCTCCGCAAGCGGGGCAATATACGCCCGTTTCTGAATGTTTTTTGCACCTTTTCATCCTTGTCTACATTGCTATCAAGTTTATCAAGACATTCCAAACACTAAGGTTCTCAAAATAAAAGCCTTACAAAAGTAATCAAAGGGATGTAACTAAAACATAAGGAAGGGGAAGCAATTATTCTTTTATTAGACATACTGTCTCAACCTAATACACATTGCTATAAAGATATTCTATACGGTTACCTAGTAATGACTTGCCCAAGAATAGCCGTAGAAATTAATCAAAGGGATGTAACTCCATAAATAAGGAAGGGGGAGCAATTTCTTATATAAGACACACAGCCTCAACATAATGCACATTGCTATAAATTTTCATCAAGATATTCCATACGGTTGCCTTCTTATCGCTTGCATAAGAATAGCCTTAGAAAATATTCAAAGGGAGGTTACTCCAAAAATAAGTAAGGGGAGGCAATCGTTCTTATATGTGACATATTGTGTCAACCTAATATACATCACTATCAAGTTTTATCACATAGTCCAAAGGGTTAGTTAGATATGAGGTGTACAAATAAAGTCTGACAAAATTATCAAAGAGAGGTAACTCAAAATCTAAGTCAATGGGAGTAACCATGCTTGTATGAGACACGTTGTCTTAACCTCATATACATTGTTATAAAGTTTCATCATGATCAAGTTATGGAATGCTAAAGAATTGCCATACAAACTGCCATAGACGAGTTTTTTCAAAGGGCTGTAACTCCGCTAAAAATTATCAGAGCAAAATTCCCGTATAATATGCGCTACTCCACATCGTAGTCTTACTGTTTACAAAGTTTCAGCTTAATTGGATGAAAACTATAGGAGGAGTTATCCGGAAACGAACACCCCCCAAAAATTCTAAGTAAAGGGCTGTTACTCCGCTAAAAATCATTGGAGCGTAACCTCGAAACGATGCGCTGGTCCACCTCATAGTCTTACTATATACCAAGTTTCAGCTCGATCGGATGTTAACTGTAGGAGGAGTTATCCGGAAACGAAAAGTTTACGCCGGACGAACGGACGGACGGACGGACGCCAGCGCCATAACAATATACGTCCCGTTTTTCAAACGGGCGTATAAAAAGGGCTCTAGAATAGATTCTTTTTCAACCCATCTGGTAGAAAATTTCCAATGGTGTTTTAGACTTGTGTAGGCTTCCCAATGTCGATTTATGGTGGATGCCAGCTCTGAAAGTGGTGCAGATTTTTTTTTACAGGGACATAACCAACCCTACCGTTTTTACATTTTTTTCACTGTATTTTTAGTGTAGCGGACCGTGACGATCAAGTTCAGGTGGCGATACAAGCACCAAATTCGATATGTAGCATCCTTAGAGGATATGTATTGTGCAAACACTGTTGGTCACCAAAAATAATAATATTTTTTCTTGAAGCTGGCCAAAATAAGCAGAAATATACGTTACTTTCTTATTCGTGTGATGTGACCATAAACTCAAGCGCTGCACCAAATAAATCTTTGAACAATTCACTTAAAATCTACCAGTTTAACACTGTAACGATGATGTTTCCGTGTACGTTAAAAGAATCAGTAAGCCTCATTAGATTGAGTAGCTTACGATATAGAAATTGTTAACATCTAATGCTATTTAAAGATCAAATTTTGTTTACTGTCGTGTCAATGCAATTTAATTTTAGACCGAACCTTGAAATAGGTTGAACAGCTGGTCACGGAAAAAATCGGCTCTTTCCGTTGCATTCCTATTATCATGTACATCTCTGCGATACCTTACAGTTTGGTGCAGAGGTTCAGCTTACCGTTTAGACTATTAGACTAAACACGGGGTTCGGGGTCAGTGGTTCGAGCTCTGTATTCTCTCTCTCTTTATTTTCTTTTTTTTTTAACTCTTATTTCCACTATATTATTATTTCCTTTTGCGTTTTTAATAATGGTTTACCTTTTCTTGTTATACGAGTGAGTGAGTGAGTGAACTCGGGTTTAACGTCCCACCAACAACGAGGTCATATGGAGACGGGACCTCGGTTTAAAGTCTCATCCGAAAGACCGGAGAAGCGGGGGATCGATCTTGCGACCCTTGTTATACAAGGGTTGATCCAGAATTAATGTCACATATATATATATATATATATATATATATATATATATATATATATATATATATATATATATATATATATATATATATATAAAATCATGTATAATGACATTGTGAAGGATTTAACACAATGGCTACAGGTTACCGGGTGTTTAATGTCATACGGATTTCTTGTATCAAAACGAGTATCAACCGGAAGAATGATTGATGGAAGAAATAGGGGCCTTACCCTCTTTTCAACAATATTACAGCCATATCAGGACGATGGAAAGGCTATTATGAATGTCTCTGCCCCAGTACACTACCTTTTAGGTTCGAACAGAATCTCATCTCCCGAGCGAGCCCGCAATTCGTTGGTCCAA
Organism: Ctena decussata; assembly: GCA_963989385.1. Classification (NCBI taxonomy): domain Eukaryota; kingdom Metazoa; phylum Mollusca; class Bivalvia; order Lucinida; family Lucinidae; genus Ctena; species Ctena decussata. The sequence continues at coordinate 25,879,183 of OZ022510.1, forward strand.
AGTCGGGAGTTCTAACAACTTGGCTACGCGGACAACTATCTAAGCAGGGGAACACATAGAAATTGTCATTTTGAGCCTGACTTTCCTAGATAGTCTAATAACGGTTTTATTATTAGCAACGTCCTGTTCAGACTGCAGTATGCGCTGAGACTTATCTTTACGATCCTGATTAGAATGCTGAGGCTGGTGTTTCTTCTTTCTCTGTCGGATATGCAGGCTGATGCGTCTTCCAAAAAGGAGACTTTTAAAGGCCCCATTGCTCTATTAGCATGAAAAAATTTGTCGTAAAGTATCGCTGCAAGCAAGATTCTCCCTACAGTTTTGTTCATTGTGTATGATCGTGATATGCCGGCTTTGAAAAATTAATGCGTCCTTGACACGCCTACCAATCGCTCTCATGCGAAACCACGGTTCAGAACGCCAATCCATGAGAGGAGTTTCCGGTTTTGCATGAGAGGAGCCAAAATCGTAAACAAATCTGACACCGACACAAGGTTTGAGGTATTTATTTTCTCTGAAAACTATTTATGTAAAATATAAGAATGCTATTTTGTCACATATAGATTGTTTCTTCGGCACATGAAAGGATTAGGCACATGGTCATGCATTTTTCCAGATATGCATTTAGTACGGCGGAGCATGTATTCAAGGTCAGTCTCGGCGATATATACATGTAGGACAAAGTCGCATTCTCTTGCTTGATTTTGAGTCTCTGACCTTGGCAGTCGCAAAGAAGTGAACAGAACTACTGTATGGGTGAATCCAAACGTTGGAATTAAGTTTTCCGTGTTGGACAGTCTAGAATTTTAAAAAATATACGCAAAACCTTGTCATCGTCATCGCGGTCCCGCATGAGATAATAGAAAATATAAGGAATTTTTTATCAAACACAAAAACAGCTCCTGAACAATAATTGGATCAAAACTAACATGAACTCTGTGATATATCAATATTTTATACATTGCAGATGACTTTCTGGCTGTTTTAATACCCGTTTGTCTGTTTCTTAGGCATGCAAGAGGGTTTGAAAGATGGTTTGCAAAAGGCCTTAAAAGACAAACGGGGAATAAAAACAGTCAGAAAATCATCTGCAATGTATAAAATAATGATTTATTACAGAGTTCATATTAGTTTTGATCCAATTATTGTTCAGAAGCTGTTTTTGTGTTTGATAAAAAATCCTTATATTTTCTTTAATCTCATGCGGAACCGGGCTGACGATGCCAAGTTTTTGCGTATATTTCCTAAATTCTAAACTGTCCATCACGGAAAGCTTACTTCCAACGTTTGGATTCACCCATACAGTAGTTCTGTTCACTTCTATGCGACTGCCAAGGTCAGAGACTCAAAATCAAGAAAGAGAATGCGACTTTTCCCTACATGTATATATCGCCGAGACTGACCTTGAACACATGCTCCGCCGTACTAAATGTATGTCTGGAAAAATGCAAGACCATGTGCCTAATCCTTTCATGTGCTGAAGAAACAATCTATATGTGACAAAATAGCGTTCTCATATTTTGCATAAATAGTTTTCAGAGAAAATAAATACCTCAAACCTTGTGCCGATGTCAAATTTGTTTACGATTTTGGCTCCTCTCCTGCAAAACCGGAAACTCCTCTCATGGATTGGCGTTCTGAACCGTGGTTTCGCATGAGAGCGATTGGTAGGCGTGCTTGAGTTTCTCATAAAAACGATTTGAAAAAATATCTAGGTCATTAGACCTACTTTCGATTTCACAAGTTTCATTACATGATAAAAATACTAGGTACAAGAGGTAACAATACAAGGTACAAGGGTAATAATACAATGTACAGTATTTTGATAGTTGATAAAAATACAATGTAAGGCAAGGGTCTCATTCCTTGTCTCGCTGTTGTGTGAGTTAATTGCTCAACGGGGAACCAGAAACGAAAACCGTATTTTTACGGAGAGGCTTGTAATTTTTTTTCAAAATACCTTATTCCTTCTTTTATTGCCAGTTATATCACACAAAAAGCACAGCAACCGACATATTATCATCAATTCTGAAGGCTGTACCAATTTTTTAAGGATCTGTGTTTCGACGATTAGGACTATGGAGACTTTAAAACAGATTGATTAAGCGCAGCTGTGCTGGACAAACAGCATTTAAGCATATCTAAATCTACAAGACAGGCAATCAATCGTCCGATCATGATATATAGGGGTTTAACACAGGCTCTATGGGTTTCCCCATCGAGTCCCAAATGTAAATGGAACGGAACAAAACAAACAACAAAAATGTGAACACCTTTATGTGTCATTTGAGTATTACGAAATAAGTAAAATTACTCAGTTCCAGTTGGTTTAAACAATATTTATTTCAACTCATTTACACACATAGCACATACAATAAATAACTGGAAAACAGGATCTGATAACAAGCGATAACCACTTATACAATCATCTCCTGTACAATAAATAGCAATAGTGAATGGCAATTCAAGAAATAAGCTTGACTAACAGCACGTGTAATTAAAGTATGGATCTAATTAAACTGAAAGAGAGAGAGAGAGAGAGAGAGAGAGAGAGAGAGAGCAGAAGGATCTCATCGTGGACAAAGTCCGAACGTTCATACGAATTCAGGTTAGGTCATTATCATGTGGGATAGATAAACAAACTCCTTGAGGTAGGCAGTGTTCATAAATCTGCATTTGTATTACTCAGCGTTATACGGTTTATAATATGTTGAAACGTCTAGGCTGTAAATCTTCTTGTTTTTTCTATATATTTATGTACTGCTTTAAAGATTTCAGCATTCCGATCATTACATACTCCATTTATGCCAATAGAAGGATGTCGGACCTAATGGGTGTGTTTGCGGGTACAATCTGTCGGACTATCGTTATCATGTCCGTACGCACTAAGTGGTAATTTGGACAAGTAAGAAGATAGTGACTGTTGGTTTCAATCATACCACACGTACAGTGTGGGGAGGGCACCAGGTTTCTCGAAAATAAATGCTCATTCAGAGAACTACATTCTGTTCTTAGTCGAGTGTGGAGAATCTGGAGTTGTCTGCTTCCTGTATTGTAATAAGCGGGTATTTTTGGAGTTTCAAGTTCAAGTAAGCGCTTAAATGAGCTTAATGAATCGGCGGTCTTAGCTGAAGATGGCAGAGAGTTCCATGCTGAAATTGTTGATGGAAGGAAGGAATTAGCATAGGTTTGTGTACGTGTAGTCACTTGTTGGTAATTATCAACATTGCGCAGAGCATAAGAGGATACATCACCTGTACGAGGCGGGAGGATATTGGTTAAGTAAAGTGGGGTTTGTCCATTTTGCATTTTAAAGAATAGATAGAGTTTGTGAAGGTTTCGCCTTTCAGACAGTTTCAACCACCCTACTTCTTTATATAATTTATTTATTGAGATTAGTTTGGTTGTTCCTGTGACAATTCTGGCGGCCTCTAATTGTATTTTTTCTAACTCATCACTTTGCTGTTGGGTACAATTATCCCATACTACGTCAGCGTATTCGAGTATGGAACGTATAAAAGTAAAATAAATTTTCTGAAGCGAGTTTCTGTCAAGAGTAAATTTTAAACTTCTAAGGAGATTTAAACGTGTGGCGGCTTTGTCTGTTATATATTCAATATGTTTTTGCCAGTCTAGTTTTTGGGATAGATATACACCAAGATGTTTGTGTGTGTTTACTTCATTTATGGATACTTCATTGAGGTACAAGTTTGGGTGGACATTTTTGTTTATTTTCCTTGTAAGTAAGAGTGACTCCGTTTTGGTCGGGTTAAAAGTGACCAGCCATTTGTTTGACCAATTTGTGATCTTTTCAAGATCAGCGTTCATTAAGCGAGCCGCATTGTTTGGAGTGTCCACAATAATGTACAGACTTGTATCGTCGGCGAATAAGCGAATTCCACATTGTAAATCGTTTACTATGTCATTGATGTACAAAATAAATAGTAAAGGACCAAGAATAGAACCCTGGGGAACTCCGGCTTTGATTTCTACCCATTCAGAAGTACCTCCTGGGATAACCACCCTCTGGAATCTTTGTGACAAATAGCTCTCAAACCATTTTAGCAGTGGGCCACTAATGCCGTAGTGGCGCAGTTTAGCAATAAGACCCCTATGCCAGACCCTGTCGAAGGCTTTGCTTATATCACAGAAAACTACACGCACTTCCTTGCCTTCGTCCAGGGCCCGGCCAAAGGTATTACACAGATCTACTAATTGGTTGATTGCCGAGTCTCCCTTTGTGAAGCCGGACTGGAAGGGGGTAATTACTTGATTCTCAAGTAGATAGTTATGCATATGTTTATGTAAAACTCTTTCAAATGTTTTTCCCACAGAACTGAGCAAAGATATGGGTCTGTAATTTTCTACATCTGATTTACTATCCTTTTTATGTATAGGAGTAACATTCGCTTGTTTCCAAATTTCAGGTACGGTTGCGGTAAGAAGGGAGCTATTAAAGAGATCGGTTAATGGAGTAGCTATAACATCAGCTAATTCTTTGAGTACTTTATTATTTAGTAAATCGGGACCAGAAGCTTTCCCAGCGGCAAGTGATTTCAAAACTGACCTTACTTCATCTTCTTCGACAATTATGCTATTTAAAGTTTGTTCAGGATATGTTAAATTTGGAATCTGGTTATTTGTGTCATTCAGTAAGGTCTGTGAGTAAAAAAAGAGGTTTAATTCATTAGCTTTTTCAGTGGGGTCAGTAATAGATTTGTTATTTTTTATTAAAGGTGGTAAAGCTATGTTTGTATCTTTGCCAATGAGTGACTTAAATGTTTTCCACCAATCTCTACTTGAAATGTTTCCGGAGTTAATTTTATTTGCAAGTTTGTCTTTGAATTCTTTTTTCGCCATTTTAACCGCATTTACACTCTTATTTCTTTGTTTTCTGAATTTACTCCAACTTTCGGGTGTGTTCGTTTTTTTTGCTTTTTTATGGGCTCGCTTACGCTTTCGGATCTGAGTTCGAACAAAACTATTAAACCAAGGGGGGTCTGAGGGTCTGACAGTTATTGTTTTAGAAGGAATATTTTTTTCACATAAATCATGAATTTTATTGGTGACATTTTCTGCGTATATGTTTATATTGTCGTTTTTCAGGGACAGCCAGTTAAAATTTTGGACGTTTTGTTTTAAAGTTTCATAGTCACCGCTATTATATTTCCATATTTTTCTCTGAAAACATTTAAATTTGTGCTTATCAAAGTTGAATACCGCATATATGGGACAATGGTAACGGATATTTTGATCTAAAAATGCTTCTCCAACGCCGCTAAGCAGAACTGAGGATGCACTTGTCGTTAATATCAGGTCAATTAGAGATGAGGTTGTTTCAGTATAGTTAGTGGGCTCGTCTATCAGTTGTGAAAGGTTGTACTGACCAAATATTCCTTTAAGTTTGTTTCGATTCGAGATTTCAAGATAATTCATATTAAAATCTCCGGTAATTATAATTGACGGTATATTAGTATCAAAGGCAAGGTCAACTGACCTTTCAATATTGTCCAAAGTGACCTGTTTGGAAATTGGAGGTCTGTAAGATACACTAAATAGTATAATCTTGTTTTTAAGTTCCAGCTCAAGCCAGATACTTTCAAGATCGTCTATTTCGAGATCTTGTCTTCTCTTACAGGGAATTGTATCTTTGACGTAAACAATAACACCTCCATAACTGTCTGGTCTGTCTTTTCGGTAGGGTTTTTGGAAATTCACAAAACTAATGTCCTCATCAGAGACAGCGGGAGACAGCCAAGTCTCGCTAAATGCAATGATATCAAAATGAGACAGCTCTACCTGCAGTTGATCAATCTTTGCCACTAAGCTCTGTACATTATAATGTACAATAGAAAAATTCTCTTCAAAGGGAGACAAATCATGAGAGCTACATGAAGAGCTGTTAAGTGAAGAGGTATCGGAACTACTAGGACCAGGGTTACGTTCAACATCACCAGCTAGTAGAATGAGTAGCAGTGACCAAAAAGCAGTAGCTATAAAGTAGGTCAGTGTCTTTGTCGTAAACCATCTATTTTGCTGAGTACGCATATTAGGTTGCTGTCTGGTGTACGGGAATCTGATTGACTTCACATGCATATTGCTGCTCTGCAGAGAGATACTTACACTTATACTCCAGATAGTACAATCATTCAGCGAGCCTAGGACTCCTGCTAGCAACAGTGGCAATAATAATATAGTACACTGCCTAATGTTGACGGTTTTATGTTTCTGATACTGAAGCGCAAGCGCAACTCCATGATAGCCAGCCAAGAAATTGGACTCAAAGAAATTTGTCTTCATATTGACAGTAAGCTCAGCAAATAAGCCAGGAACTCCTTGGATGGCCACCATGGATCATGCGCTTCAGTCGCATACAAATAGTTTGGAACAATCCTCGGACGATGCCCAGTGATGAGATACTCCTCAAAGCAATTAAGAAACAGAGAGCATGAAGAAAGAAGGAATAAACATGTAACAGAAAGGGAAAAATACATCCTAATTACCTTAAAGTTGTCGTTCAGTTTTTGGCCTGTGAGTGCCCTTATAATGGTGGTTATTGCTTTTCCTTCTTAATATGTAAGAGTTTAATAGGTCACTCAATGGACACAAAGTGCCGACTCAACGACGAATCAAAGTTGATTCAACGTCATTACGTTGGAGCAACGATGATTCAATGTCGAATCCGCATCGTGCGCCAAGTGGGATGCCGCTGTAAATCGGGTCGGCACTTATTTAAGTGCCGTCTATCCGCGGTCCTACCGTGACTTGTTACCCTGTCTGGGAGGCAATTCTAACTGAGAATCTAAGTTGAAAATAAGCCTATAAACGAAGCATACCCGATCTACAGTGGCTTGCAATTTCATCAAACATTACAACAGAATTATTATGTACCAAATTCTCATCGAACATTACATTTATGTACCAAACTCGCACCGTCACATGAACTATGTCGTTCCATTTGCACCGAGAGACGTTCAATACACCAAAGGCAGAGCTAGCATCAATATTACCAATACCAATCAGTCCATCTCCTAGAAACATGCACATGGCGGACCAGGGCACGCATGACTTTCTTTCTTGAGCACTAATCGGCTGAGAGTGCCGCGAGAGCGATGACAGGCCTACGGCATCTGCCCCAAAACAATCCGACACTAAGCTGGAATTGCTGTTGTAGAGAACACACACCATGAACAAAAGGCCACTGCGTCAATATCAAAATAACGCTACAAGGATTCAGTTCCAGTTGGGTCCATAACAAGTTAAAAATCGTACCATTGTGCTATTTCGGACGAAAAAAATAAACAGATGAAATTTAAAATAATAATTAATTGAAATTTTTTTTAAATAAAACAGTGACCCGACAGTATGCCCATGCAAAATGTCAGTGCTATATGCTGTAAGATATGTTCCAGGAGATGATATATATAAGCCAAAAGCTTACTATCAGATCCTGATCTATTTGTTGTATGTATATATATGTTATTTTGAAAATTCTTGAATAAAATAATGTTTAAACCAAAATGTCAGTCTTTCGCTTAACCACTACGCCACGGCGAAACTTCGTGTAACTGCTAGTTATTACTCGCAGTTGCCTGACGGATTATGACGAGGACATTCGGGTATATTACGGAGAAGGGCGGATGGTTGTTTTGCTACTTGTTTTACCCAATTACCAGTTTCGAATGGAATAGGCGACCTTTAGACACGACAGGCTAGAAATTTTATCTTTAGTACTAATAATAAACCGAGCTAAGACCATAATAGCGGTCTACAAACATACACTGTCTGTCCATGCATATACGGGCGGCATAATAGTTCCACCACTACAGAGGCATGTTATGATGGATGGCTCGGAACTCCTGAGGTAACACTGAAAGGGTTGTCGAAACAGTAAGCCCAAACCCAACCTGAGGTAATACTGAAAGGAATGTCGTAACAACAAGCCGAACCCATTGATAGTGCTAAGTCCATAAAGGTGATATAGATTTGTGAAAGACGACAATCATCCTTGTATTACAAAATGAATTAACAATAATTTCATTGGTTCAGAGGTTGGTACATGAAGTATTAGTAACCAACCTCTGAACCATTGGAATAAACAACTGTTGCTCTCAGCACCTTGGAAGAACGACGTCTCGATGACGTCCCTTTGACATCAGTATGAACTCTTAGCTGCTATGGTAACCGATCTATGACGTCCTTGGTATAGGAGCATGGCTGACAGTGTATACCATGCTTCGCCAATTGTTAAATGATATTACAAAATGAACTTTTTTCAACAGATTTTCAGATTTTTTTTCAAACAAATATTTTTAAAAAGTCGTCGTTGAGGGCATCAGCCCTCAACAACAGTCCTTACTGTTAGTAGTAATTCTTGCGCGTTAGCAATATCATAGTTTGAAACTGTAAACCAGTCTTCCGAATTTGTAGCTTTGTTTTTTTTTAGCAAGTTTCCTCTTGTAACAAGAATACAAAGAAAGGTCTGCTATACGTTGTAATGCATAGGTAAAGGGCAGCGTGAACTAATTGTTTCTCCCATAGACTTCTATAGCTGTGACAGTGTGCCTCCCTTTATACAAAGTTACTTCACTATCCAGATTTGCTCTAATTTCAAGCTAAAATGTTGGTCAATAATATAAAATAGGAGAAACAAGGAGAAACACCACCTTACCCTGCATTTTCTAGCACTACAGGGTGTTGATAGCCAGCAACCACCTATCCCGCAGAAAAGCGCTGAAGGTTTGCTAAAATCATCTGTCATCAATTTTTGGCTCCACAGAACAAGTCAAAAAAACTTATTTCTTTACAATATCCATAATATCAAACAAAACTGAATTCTACATTTCACTAAAACATCATTTTCAGCCTCATCAGCATTATTAACCAATCAAAGAGCACCATGTGACAATAATAGTCCCGAGCTTTTTGAATTTCGCAGTTCCCTGAAGGAATTGGTTCCCAGTGCCCTAAAGCAGGATAAAATTTTATGAAAACATCTGTAAAGGTAAACGGGGTTACCACCTGCTGAAAGTTTTGTCTATAGAAGGACAGACAGATGCCCACCCTGGTGATCGCTATATTTTCATGAATTTTATATTGTCGAATGATAAGCAATATTAGTGACTAATAATGACATTGACCTCTATAGCTCTAAAATCTTTAACTGTCTTCTCCCATCTAGCTGACTGTCCATACCGGTTTCTTTTCTTCCCCCCCCCCCTTTTTTTTTTACCAAACTCTACAAATTCCATGGAATCTTATGCTGTAGATTTTTCCACGTAAAAGCATCAGAAACCAAATTTAACCTTGCCGTAAAATGGTCAACCCAAGGTCGTCATTTAAAAAGTCTTGGTAGGACTAGTGTACTCGATACTATATACCAAGTTTCAGAGCCTTCGGTCTAGACGATTTTTAAGATGTTTACCATATATAGGCGTGGCTGCTATGTTGGTCATGTTTAAGCCGCGGCGGCTCTATATGAAATTTAGTAACACTCGCCCTAGTAGTGGTTTCAGAGGAGGTCGGATGAAAATGTGGACGGACGACGAAGGAACCACTCTATCCTATAAGCTCCCCCGGAGCCTATCAATCTATCTATCTATGTCTTAACCCCCGTGACGTCAGACTATTCTATTCTATTCTATCCCATAACCTTGCTAGGTCCTTTGGGTACCACAACTTCGAAACAATCCCTTTCCACCGTATTCTGTTTTCAGCTACCCTACACTGTAAAAATGTGTTTAGAATCAATGCAAAAATGCAGTCCGATTTTTTTATGTGTTTAAATCGTAACATGTTCAATTTGCAAGATCTTTAGGTTTATGTTTAGAAATTAAACATGTACAAAACTGGTTATATTTACCTTTTATTTTGAAAATTTCCTCTGTCTACATTTTCGTCTCTTTTTTTCATTCTTCAACGGGGAAAAGAGAGAATGGATTCATCCGAAACGCGTAACAGAATAAAACGTGTTTAGCAGGCTTTGTCCGGGAAAATAATAGAAAAGGCGTACATGTTTAGCTATATGACATATTCCTAAACATGGTTACACCTAAACATGTAACCACTTGTGTTTTATAGCTAAGCGCGATTTTTAAAGTGTAGTTGAGCTGGCAAAATCCATCCCTGTCCACTCTTTGATATTATCTTCCCACCTCTTCTTCTATCTACCTCTTCTTCTTTTTCCTTTCACGTCAGACGGCTTCCGGTAAACCAAGTGCAGAAGGGGGTTAGCTGAAATAAAAGCTATGATGAATTTGTACAGTGCGAGAAGACTGTTAGTTTAGTTAAAAGATAAAAACAGAAGCTTGTGTTTAGGGAGACACATGGATCACCTAGCAGACAGCACTGCTGAACTGTGCCAAGGCTGGAAAGACCGGTATATGGGCTGGTAGGGAATTTCAATGAATACTAGACCTTGGGAAGAATGTGAACCTCTAATAGTCTTTAAGAGTGGGAATCTGTCTATGAAAGTGGACGAACTAGTATTTCGTGTGAGGTACTGGGATGCAGGAATTGCAGCAAGGTCATATGTGACCTTGTTCAGCATTACAAGACGGATGTCTATACGTCGTTGGTCAAGGGGCGCCAGTTTAGGTCTTTAAGATAGCAGTGACGCTGGAAGTGTAATTACGAGTATAATCTCTATACAGCCACTTGTCAGTCCGTCTTTGGACTGCTTCAGCTTTCTGTATATCAGTGGCAGTGTGGGGAGACCATACTGTTGAAGCGTACTCCAACTGCGGCCTAACTGGTGTTTGATATGCCACAGATTTCAGGGCCTTATGGACCCAAATATTTCTTTTAAGGAAGCCAAGAGTTTGATTAGCACTTTTGGTTATATTATCAATGCGGGTTCTCAATGATATGTCGTCCGAAATGGTGGCACCCAGATATTTTGCAGATGAAACACTATCCAGCTCAGCTTCATGAAGAAAATGCTTGGTTTCAATGTTTTTCAATGACGAGCAACACGAAGGACCTGACATTTAGAGGGAATAACAGTCAAATCCCACATCTTTTCCCATTTTTTTCCAGGCTGAGTAGGTCGTTTTGGAGGGCCTGACCTTCATTGAGTGAGCAGAGAGCAAGGTACATTGCAGTGTTATCAGTAAAGAGCCTTACTCTTCAGTGCTGGAAACGGCCAGTGGCCCAGTGGCCAAATGCTCCTAATTTTTGTCTGGGGCCACCAGAAATCTCCAGAATTTGAACTTTAGTGGCCCAAATTTCTCTCTCCTGCAATAGTAAATGAATGGGGCCTTTATCTAGTGGAAATATTAGGGCCACTGAAAGTTTGGCCTGTTTAGCTTTTGGGCCACCACATTAATCTTGGGAGTTCCCAGCACTGCTCTTGATTTGACTTTATCTGGGTCACTGATGTACACGAGAAAAATAATTAGTCCGGGAACTGAGCCCTGCAGGACGCCAGAGGAGACAGTGATACAATTTGAATTTACTTCATTTATTACCACTGCTTGCTTCCTGTAATCTAAAAAGTCCTTAATCCATTTTAAAGTATCTCCTCTGATACCATAGTAATGCAATTTTTGGAGGAGTTTTTCATGGGCAACTTTGTCGAAAGTTTTAATAAAATCAAATAAAATCAGGTTGGTCTGTTTGCCCATCTGCATAGTTTTGGACAATTCGTCAATTAGCATGATAAGTTTTGTCTCGCAGGATCTCTTTTCTCGGACCCATGTTGAAGTTCATGAATAGAGAATGTTCAGTTAGGTGAAGTGTTTAGGAAGGCAAGACGCAACTATGTTCTCTGCTACCTACAAAGGGCACAGGTCAGTGAAATGGGCCTATAATTGGAGGGGTCGGCTTTGTCCCCTTTCCTAAAGATCGGGGACACATTTGCCTCTTTCCAAACATCGGGTTATTTTCCAGTATCCAATGATCTTAGGAAAATCAGCTGCAGGATGGGGTAGATTTCTTCATGCAATGTCTGTAAAACAATGGGATTTAATTTTGTCAGGGCCTGCAGCCTTAAGTGAGTTCAAGCCTATGAGGAGCTTGTCAATGCCTTCAGCTTAAATGCTTATATCAGGCATTTTGGGGTAGGGACTAGGATGGAAGGGGAGCTTAACACCGGAGTCATGCAGATTCTGGAGTCATGAAGATTAGCTTACCTTAGCCTTCGTCTAAGGTGAGCTAATAGCAATGAAAGCATTTTTGTCTCCATGCCTATTTACAAGTCCAGCTAGGAATGTGGTTGGAATATTAACGTTGCACACAGCCGACCGCATTGAACCCATAGGCCTAAAGCAACATTTATAGACTGTTATTGCAACGTCGCAAACAGCAACCAGCCTGGAACATTTGTGCATTCTCTACAGTGGGGATCAGGAACAACTTTAAAAACGAATATAAACGTGGTTTGATTGAAATGTTTGTAACAAGTATATGATCTCCGCCTCGACATTCTGTGCTGACGCCGCAAGAAAACTAACTCTAAATACGTTTCATTTGTGCAGGAAGAATGAATTTATGTCTCTTGTCATTAAGTACGCTCCCCTGCCGGAGCAGGTCATATATACAAAATTGAATGTTTCGGGCGGGACAAAGAACTGGAACAGTGATGCCAGCATTGGGGAACTGCAGTCTAAACTGGAAAGGAGTAGGCCTTTGATCTAACGGACCCAGGATCGATTCGTGCTGGAGGCGGAAATCTTTTCAACCTTAAACTGGGTTACATTGCACACAGCTTTTCATTATCACCCTCCCATCGTCCTGTTACGATACGGTTGTGAAGGACGTAAACTCGCAATTCATCCATCCATTCTCTTTTATTCGATGTCCAAACTGACCTCATATTTGATGCGGGATACTGATAGTTGTAACCAAACTGCATGATTGCGAACGGGAGGGGAGTTTATTTGTGACTTAAAAGATGTACAACGCAGTGCCGTCTGGTTGCATGCAGATTATGTTAATGAGATGCCCAGCCGTCTCTAAAGTGAAGCTGCCCATTAGGCACACGCCGTTTAATCAACATTGAATCTGCGTTGATTCAACGGCTTGACGCTGAATCAACGTTGATCAACATTGTTCTGAGGTTTAAGAGTTGTTCTGTGCTGCTCCTTCTGGCTCTGAACCCAGCTTTTTCTTCAGCAATTATCTCTTCAGCTTGGGGTTTGAGCATGTTCAAGATGAATTTCAGCATGCCCTTACTCGGATTACTGATGAGACTGAAGGTCCTGTAGTTCTGGCAGAGCTGTAGGTTGTCTTTTTTTTTGGAGTGTAATAATCAGCGACTGAGTGCATGAGGTCGGCCATTTTTCTGTTCTCCAGTCCTTGTTACAGATCTTTGTCAAAACATCAATCTTGGTCTCCCCGCCTGCTTGATCAGGTTCTGCTGGTATATTATCAACCCTTGTGGACTTCCCCCTTTTCAGTGATGCTGTTGCAGTCTCGGTCCCCAGCGGGCACACGACGTCAAAATGACGTCGTATCGACGTCGATGCGACGTCATCACGTCGTATCGACGTCAATACAACGTCATTTGGACGTCATGTGCCTGCTGGGGGCTTCCTAACAAGGATCGGTTGTATATCTTCTGGACGCTGAGTGCAATCCAGAACTGCATTGTTATCTCTCATGAATGGGTATAGCTCTGAGCAGTATTCTGTCCAACTGCTAATAATCTCTTGTTCTTCTGTTAGACATTTCCCAGACTTGTCCTGGATAGTCGTGGAGCTATCCTGCCTCTCTAAAATTAGATCCTTCACCAGCTGTTTTTGTTCAGGCAAGTTTCTGTCAACTCGTACTGAGTACCTATCCAGTCTTCCTTTGCTTTCTTTGGGGCCTCCTAAACACTCATGTTAGCTTTCCTGTACTCTATCGCTCCTTCTGCTTCATATTGCCTCTTCTTCAAATCCCTCCTCCCATCACAAAAGTCGAGAACATCTCTGGTGACCCAGGTTTTTTTTTCTGTGTCGTTCCTACCCAAGTATCTCACTGACTTTGTCAGTCAGTGATAAATTGTAGGTCGTAATCCTACTATCTTCATTTAGGTCTATATGATCATCCCTCAGACTGATAACCCACCTAGTGGCGTAGGAGCCCCGGTAGCTAAATGGGTGAAGTGCTGGCCTGCTAATCCAGAGGTGGAAATCTTTTTCAATCGTAAGAGGCTTCCATTGCGCGCAGCCTTTCATTATCATCCTACCATCATCCTGATATGACTGACATATTGTTGAAAAGGACGTAAAATCGCAGGTCGTACATCCATCAAGGGCCATCGATCTAGGTGAGCCTTATGCTGGCGGGAAACAGCATCTATTTTTAGGCGTCATGTGATTTTGAGGAAGTCACATGATTTACCCAACCAATTAATTTCGGAGATTCTGAAGGTCAAGTAGGTAATTTGAAAATCATCTTTAATTGTTTTTCTCTGTAGCAATGTTTGTAAACACATGTGAGCAAAGTCAAGAAGAGGTCATCTAATCATCGAGTGGTAGAACTGTCGGACTTTAATGTTTTTTAAGGAATTGCTGTGAATATAAATTTAGTGCACTATTTCGTACCTGTAGTGTTCGGCCTTGCCCTTTGAAGTAGGCTTGGTGAGTTTTCTGGCGCTTTCAGCAGTATTTACCGTTTTCGGGCAAATTTGATATGGGTGAGAGACAGAGATACTGATTAGACTGTCTATGCTGTTTTAATTGGTTTGTTTGTAAAATATTCTAGCGACTCCTGTTAGATCTACTTCGTACTGAACACGGCAACAGTTCCTTCTGATTGGAGAGAGGCTCTGATAACACCACTCTATAAGAAAGGCCCACGTAATATCGCTTCAAACTACCGCCCTGTCTCCCTCACGTCTGTTGTAAGCAAAATATTAGAACACATAATATTCAGCTCCGCCATGAAACATCTCAACTCTTACAAGATTCTCACCCCAAGTCAACACGGTTTTCGCTCAAAACGTTCTTGCGAGACGCAGCTGATTGCCACAATACAGGGTATATCCAAAAATCTGAAAACAGGAAGGGATCAAGTGGATGTTATTCTCTTAGACTTTGCGAAAGCCTTTGATAAGGTACCTTTTCAAAGGCTTCTGCTGAAATTAAACTTCTACGGCATACAAGACAACACCCTCCAATGGATTTCATCTTTTTTACATGGAAGAACACAACAGGTCCTTGTAGAGGGAAGCACATCAGAGAAACTGGATGTCTTGTCAGGGGTTCCACAGGGAACAGTCCTTGGTCCCCTCCTTTTTCTAATCTACATAAATGATCTACCTACTGTCTGCAAATCTTCCCAGGCTAATCTGTTTGCCGATGACACACTCTTGTACAGGCACATTGGGAATGACTGGGACTCTGCCAAGCTACAAGAAGATCTAACCGCTCTGGAGGACTGGGAATCCAAGTGGCAGATGAGCTTCCATCCGGAGAAGTGTACAGTGCTGAGAATCACAACAAGCAAGAGATACCGCAGAGAGACCAACTATTTCCTCCATGGTCAGCGTCTTCAAGTCACAGACTGCGCCAAATATCTTGGTGTGACCCTCAGTGACGACCTTCAATGGGAGAAGCACACCCAAACAACAGCTGCCAAGGCTTCACGTACCCTTGGATTTCTCAGGCGTAACTTCAGGGATTGCAGCAAACAGGTCCGTGAAACTACATACAAGTCCATGGTCAGACCAACAATGGAGTATGCTTCCACATCTTGGGATCCATACAAGACAGAAGATGTCAACTGCCTTGACAAAGTCCAGCGTCGTGCAGCACGCTATGCTTGCAACAACTACACAGAGCGGACCCCAGGATGTGTCACAGCAATGGTTAACTCACTAGGCTGGGAATCACTTCAAGACCGCCGGAAGATGCAACGTCTAACCATGCTCTTCAAGATTAAGCATAATTTGGTCGAGATCCCGGAGTCAGAATCCATTGTCCGGTCAAACGACAGCAGAACACGAGGGTCACAGAGGCTTTTCGTCCCATTTACTAACGTAACAGTGTACAAGATGTCGTTTTTCCCTAGGACTATACAGGACTGGAACAAACTACCATCTGCAATTACAGACATGCACAAGATTGAGCCCTTCAAGACTGCTCTCCATGCCTCGATAGCAGTCCAGCCTCCGTCCACAACGTAACAAGCCACGGGTGTATATAGTTTTAACATGTAAATACTGGAACTTTTTACTGTACATACTCTTGAGAGGTGACTGTCTTGTCCTAACCTCACCGTGGTCAAAGTTACATTCCAGTATTGGATTTCTGACCTGTATCCGGAAGATGAAGATGAAGATGTAAATTGAAACCGACTTACAAGGGTACGTGTACTCACCGGATCGGCCTTCTGCAGCCCTATCTGTCTGCGAGCAGTTTAACTTCTGCCAACCTTTTGGGTTTAGGTCTTTTTCTCACAATGTATAAGGGAGCTATAATTCTGAAACTTCGTTGACACACACTAGTCATTAACATCAGCACATGATCACCAGAAGTGAATGCATGCACTGTTTAAGACCTTGACCTACTTGTCAGGGTCTGCTAGATAGACTTTGAAACAATTTACGTTAATGTAAGTTAAGCATATGTGTTCAAGTCAGTTTCAAAGTAGCTATAAGGGTTAGAGTCATGATATTTGGCCAGGACTTGCATCTGGGCAAGAGCATTTGAGTGTTACCAACAGTGTAGGACAGTGACCTTGGTTTCATGGTTCACTGACCTTATGATATTTCTCAGTCCCTACATTGGTTACAGTCATGATTAGGGCTCGAAAAATGAACTTGTCCGCTTGTATTTACGAGCACTTGATGATGCAGGACGTATGAAAATTTAGAATTTTGCCATTGTAAATTATCAAAATCACTGGTCAAGATCATTTCAGCAGGTTCAGCCATGTATGGATTTGACCTATATTTTTGTATCATTTCAACATTGACTTCAATATATCCTTCATTGATTTTATTAGCTCGCCTGTATGAAAGTACAGGGAGAGCTATTGTTGTCACTTTGGCGTCGACGTCACACTTTAAAGTTTTACTTTACAGTTTTTTTAAAGTTTCATATCTCAACAACCACTAGCCAGAACCTTTCGATATTTGGAATATAATCATATCATAGCATATCCTTCTATTCTATAACACCATACCCCTGGGTGAGGTCTTGGGGTGGGGCATAGGGGTCAAAATTTAGGTCACAGTCACTTTAAAGTTTTACGTTAACGGTTAAAGTTTTTTTAAAGTGTCATATCTCAGCAACCACTGGCCAGAGAACCTTTTTATATTTGGAATATAAATATTATAATCATATAATAGCATATCCTTCTATTTTGTAACACCATACCCCTGGGTGAGGTCTTGGGGTGAGGCATAACATTTCATTACATAACAATTTACCCCAGGGTCAGACCCTGGATGAGGCGTAGGGGTCAATAATCAGGCCATACTCACTTTAAAGTTTTTCAATTAAATATATCTCCTTTTCTCATGGTTGGATTCTTATGATATTTGTACTGTATTTAGATATTGAGTAAAAGTTTTACAGAGTAGCACCCCCACCCCACTCATTGACCTTGAGGTCAAGTTCATGCACTTAGAAATTTGGCGTTTTGTTAAAGTACTCTGATAGCATACTGTTCCATAGTGCCTGGGATGGATTTAATTTATACTTGAACTGATGTTAGATATTGGCTTGAGTTTTCAACAAGTACTACCCCATACCCACTGGGTGACTCTTAAGTCAAGGTCATTGATTTTATAAATATGTTGACAATACTTGGACATGCTTGCATGAAGTTTTATGAAGTGCAATCCATACCGACAAATGCCTGTGAGATGGGCAAGCACCAGCTCAGGCGAGCTTTGCTGTCAGGCAACAGCTCTTGTTGTATTTCTATATATATATAAGATCTATTGTATTTATTATTACTATTTATATTAAATTAATCAAACTATGCATTCATTTTCTTTACTACTTTGGAAGTGCAAGTCAGGTGCAACAGTCATTCTGCAGCAAAGCTCTTGGTAAGAGGTAGTGTTTGGTGATACATGTAATTAGTGATAATTTTTATTATTCTCCATAAAAACTTAATTTTTGTTAATTCTCCATAAGAACATATGTTGTGACCGCATCTGAACCGTCCCAACAAGACAGCTCAGATGAGGGGTCACAACTTATGGTTTCAATGAGGAATAAGAAAAATAATCTCTAATTATCACCAAATACTTTCTCATATCTAGAGCTCTGTGTGGAACTTAATGTTAAATTTTGAGTTCTGCCTCAATATCCATCCCATCGGGCATATGACGTTAAAATGATGTCATAGAGACATGGATGCGACGTCATTACATCAACGTCAGCACGACGTCATTTCAGCGTCATGTGCCTGCTGGGATAAGCCTCAAGCTGGGTTTTCACTAGGATTTTGAAAACAGGAGTCCAATGAGACACTTTCTGAGCAATACAGCAGATCCACTACCGCAATTTTGATAAATGTTCCTGAAAAGTTGGGAGTCCCAGACCGAAAATAGGAGTCTGGGACTCTTGATTTGGAGTCATACAAGAACCCTGTCTCAAGCCTTTGAAACAAACTTTTCATTTTCAGTATACCGTATGTTCATGACAAACAGAATCATATTTTTCATCAGAAAGCAATATCTTCCATATCACTGTTGAACATTTTTAGTTTGTTTCTCCAGAGCTTCAGATAAATCAGAAGTTTTGGGGTACAGATTTTTTTTCATTTTCCTTAGGGCCCATTCTACAAGTAGGGAAAAGAGGGGAAAAGTGGCTCAGAATTTAGGGAGAAGTTTTGCTTTAGAGATAGTTTTCAGGCTTTAATGTTTATTTTTTTATTGATATTTCATGTATTTAACCTTCAGCTTTCAAACAGGAGAAATGAGACTGTTACTCCTGAATTTGCCCTTCAATCAGAGCCTTATATTTATTTCTTTACACCTTCTTTATAATTTTATTTCTTGTTATTTTTCTTTTCATATATCTTAACATAACTTATTTTGTGAAGCCTCATATGAAGTGCCCCAAATGAGGCATCTACAATCTGGGTTTTTTGAAGAAAATATTCTGTAAATATTCTAAGTACTGGAACAAACAACGCAGACCCGGGAGCAGTCTGACCAGGGTCTACACTCTTTGCAAGTCCATCTGCATCATGTAGAGGCATTACTGCCTTGTAAAACCAATATTTCCCTTTTTATACCCCGCCACACTTTAGTGGCGGGGTATTATGTTATACCTTTCGGTGTCCGTCCGTCCGTGCTCACCATTTCCGATCGATAACTTGAGTATTTATTCACGGAATTTTTTCAAATTTTGCATACATATTGTTATCGGCGATGAGTGGTATGGGATTGTTAATGGGCAAAATCTGTCCATTTTTAACGGAGTTACTGCCCTTTTTCGTATTGGAAAAATGGTTTCTGGCCTGTTATTCCTTTACTGTTCATGATATCTGAATGAAACTTCACAGATATGTTGCACATCAAAGGTTACATATTGTGACTAAGGACCGTCACTCTGACCTTCCCAGCTTGTGAGTTATTCGCCCTTGATAGGTCTGAAAAAAGGTTTTTGACCTATTGTTCCTTTACTATATGGAATATCTGAATATAACTTCACAGATATGTTTCACATCAAACGTAACATATTGTGACTAAGAACCGTCACTCTTACCTTTCCCGTTTGTGAGTTATCCGCCCTTGATTGAATTAAAAAATGTTTTTTACCCGTAGTTCCTTTACTATGTGGAATATTTAAATGAAACTTTACAGATATGTTTCACATCAAAGGTTACATACTGTGACAAAGAACCATCACTCTTACCTTTCCAGTTCATGAGTTATCTGCCCTTGATAGGTCCGAAAAATGGTTTTTGACCTGTAGTTCCCTTTCTATATGGAATATCTGAATAAAACTTCACAGATATGTTTCACATCAAAGGCTTCATATAGTGACTAGGAACTGTCACTCTGATCTTTCCGGTTTGTGAGTTATCCGCCCTTGATTGATCTGAAAAACGTTTTTTTCTCTGTAGTTCCTTTACTATATGGAATATCTGAACGAAACTTCATAGGTATGTTTCACATCAAAGGTTACATATTGTGACAAAGAACCATCACTCTTACCTTTCCAGTTAATGAGTATTCCCCCTTGATAGATCTGAAAAATGTTTTTTGACTTGTAGTTCCTATACTATATGGAATATCTGAATGAAACTTCACTGATATGTTTAACACCATAGAATATGAAACAGAGTCTCTCAGCTCAAAGAAATGCTTTACAGCCTGATCTAAATCTACACTGGTCAGAATGCTCCACGTTGTTGGGTGGTTTATATTAATATTTATTTACAGTAAGGACATCATATCTCTGTCTATCTCAGTTCTGTGGCTCTTTAGCTATTATATATCTCAAAAAATAAGTTAGGATGCACAGCAGTGGCGGGGTATCATGCAGTGCCTGCGGTGCTTTTATTAATCATGAAAATTCATGTAAATGTTGCAACTTTTTAGAATTTTATGGTAAAAAACTTACCAAATGTTTTCATTTATTTTGAGCTCTGATACTCAGCTCCCATATGCAATTATCATCAAAAGAAACCTGCTGTTTATGTAGATAAACAAAGCTATGCTGTATTTCTCATCCTCTGACCCCCAGCAGTATATTTTCTTACCTTCCCACAGGTAAAATGGGGATATCAAATTTTTGTTATAAATGTTTTGCACAAGAATAATCTTTCATTAAAAGCTTGGTCCAGCTGTAAACACAAAACATATGCCTCTAGCGTATTTTACCTTCCTTATTCGGCATTTTAGGTTTAGTTTGATTCATTGTGATGGATACATGTATGATGTTAGGAAAAAGGAAAATTTTACTGCTTAGTCAGAAAAACTTTCAACCCTCCTGGCGGCTCTCTGTAGAGCTTAAAGGTGATTTGACACACTATCAGGGGAAGTAATTCTGCCATTTTCATTTTGTCTCCCTTCTAAATGGAGGTCAACTCTTAAAGGAAAGAATTTCCTCCTGTAGCGCCCTCTTTTATCCAGGGAGGCTGACATGAAATCATGAAAGTTCTTTCCCTTTGCAAAAGTTAAGGAAAAACAGGGCCCCGTACCTGCGTGTACCCATTCAGGTTGTACTCTTTCCAGGCCAGTTAATATGAGCCCACAGTTAACAGTCCAAAGTGCTATATATCACAGGGTATAATCGATTCCGCCAATTTTCGCTTCCTGCTGAGACTGTCCGTCATATTTGGCTTCCGCCGAGACTGTCCGTGAACTCTTGCTTCCTGCAGAGACTACTGTCCTCAAAAAATGGCTTCCTGCCGAGACTGTCCGCATGACTCTGCTTCCTGCCGAGAGGCTCGGCAGGAAGCAGAATCACGCGGACAGTTTCTGCAGGAAGCCATTTATCATGTACAGAAGTCTCAGCAGGAAGCAGGAGTTTGCGGACAGTCTCGGCGGAAGCCAAATATGATGTACAGTCTCTGCAGGAAGGGAAAATTGGCGGAATCGATTATACCCTGTGTATATTGTGACCCAGAATTGGAATCCGGTCTCAGCAGTAGATGGTGCCTCTGTTTGGTGAGCTTTTCTACTCTATTTTGTTACCATGTTTCACTCTGAATGACTGAAACCATGATAATCTGCAGAGCTCCTGATGAAAAGAGGTTCGAGAATATTTCTGAGATTTTTGTGGCACCTGCTTCAGCAAAGTGTGATGTAGGCATCCATCCATCAGTCAGTCAGTCATTCTGTCCATTCTTTCACAATGATGTTGACCCTAGATTTTTCTGCAAACTAACACCTGCAATCATCAAACCTGGCTGTAAGGTTTCTATCTTATTTCTCATTGATATCTTAGGCATGATTATGTTGTGACCTGTCGTTAGAACTATCTAAACAACACAGTTTTGATGAGGGGTAATAACATACTCTTTTATCGAAAAATATGGAAAATTATCCCTAAAAATCATTCATGTTACCACTACTTGTATGGCGCACCAAATTATGGCTGTCAAGTCATATGCAGCCTGGAAGTATGAATTTACTGGTGATCTTCAGTTTTCCCATGCTTGCTAGTTGGAGTTAATTTTGTAATCTGTGTTAAATTGAGGAAATCAGAGTTTAATGGGAACCAATTAACCTCTTGTTTTAAATAGCTGGTATTTAAATGCCTGCTCTTTAAATTTTAAATTTTGTCGACTAGCAAGTTTGGGCTTATTTGATGTAGATTTTATGCATTTTATAATGAAAAGAAAAGAAGTCTTCTTTTTGGAATTAAATGGCCGTTCAGCAGTATTTCAGTTACTTCTGGTTAAATGATGATGAAAAAGAACAGGCCAGAGGCTTTAGAAGAAATACTGTAAACCTGAGTATGCTTGAATTCACTTCTGTGGATCACTGTAACTGTTTGATAACGAGCCAGTATTGTTATGTCCATCCCTCCCCCATGCCACCCTCCCACACTCTTCACCTCCAACCAAACCCCACCTACCAGTCCACTTCTTGCTTCTGATGGACCTTAGACTGAGCACTAGATAAGAGGGAGTAATTCGAACTTCTTTCCTTCTTGAAAACATATGTTGTGAACCTTCATTTGAACTGCCTTGGCAGTTCAGATGAGGTAGCACAATGTACATTTCTACACATTTAACAAAAAATCAATAATTATCCCCAAATTCTCCCTCTTATCTTGAGCTCCATATCTACAAACAGTGCTATTGGTACTGTCCAGTTAGGCTATTGTGACAGTGACGTCACTGTTTATTTACTATTTTGGGTTATGCCTATTGTTCAAGATAGGGATGCTAAGTTTCCATATAAGCGATATAATTATTATTTACAACGAGATAGGTAAATAGCAGTTGTGGCTTAGTTGTGGAGGTATGTGCGTAGAAGTTTTGGTGTGGCAAACAAAATAGCGAAGGTTCGAACTAAGATATCATTTTTTTCTTTCTTTCATTATTATTTATTATTTTTTTCATTTCTGTGTTATGTGTGCTTCGGAAGTGGTGGCTAAGGCCCGGGGCACTACTTTGCTAAAACAAATGTACCAACCAGGTATATCAGATATATTAGACAAAACGAACAGAGTTTGAATGAATATGATTGGGTGGTCGTGGTGGGGCGATGGCTAAGGCGTCCTTCAAACTTGGTAATAGTAGGGTACGGGCCTATTGTACTTGCAGTAGGTGCGGAAGGGGTGTTTGGATATTTTTCTCTCCCCTTTATCAGATCTCTTTTCTTTCTCATTCTCTCCTAGACGACTCGATATAGACTGAAATGCTGTCTCAAGGAGCCGTTTAACCCCAAACAACCAGCAAACCGACCATAAATACAGCATGTTTGGAATGAAACAAAAAAAACAGACCAAAATTAAAATAAGAAGCAGATAAGAGATTAAACACTAAGACTGGAGAACTGTAGGCATCAAATTATAAAGTTTCATTTTAAATAACAGATACAAAAAATGATGATTTCAAACCGACCTGGATTCGAACCTGCAACCTTCTGCCTGCAAAGTCGCCACGGTACCTCTACACTACACCACATTGCCTAATAGAAACTTGTCAATTTAATACCTTGTTAAATTAACAGGCTGAACATTTTATGATACACTACGGTTTCACCTATCGCAAAATAATGGTTCAGTCTGTTTACATTCTGAGTATCCTAACTGGACAGTAAAACACACTATTCATTCTCTTGGCCTAAATATATCTCCAATACACAATATTGAGTCAGTTTCAGTGATATGCTAGGCATGAGAAAATCCAATACAAACCACATTATTCCCCTCAGTGCTACAGATATACATGTACATTACACAAAGCTCATTGGTACAGTCTGGATTAATTAACATCACTGAAAGGTATTACTCTTTTGTTTCTTTGTGTTAATTTCATACTCTCTTATACTGCATTTAGTTCTGTTTTGCTGATTTAATTCTGTTTTGCTTTTATCATATCTTTTAAAATGCAAGAAAACATATGTTATGGTTTGTCAGTTGTAAAAAAGATGGTTCTTATCATTGTCTGGGCACACTATGTCTAGATCATGTAGAGGAGAGTCGGGTAACTTCGGACAGCAGGTAAATTCGGACGGTGACATAGTTTCTTTAATATGTCAGTTGTTTTGGAATTTAAACAAAATTAACTTGGCAAACAGTGGAAATCCTGATGAGACGGCTCATTATGAGCCGTCTCATCTGGATTTTCACTGTATGCAATGCTATGTCCGAATTTACCCTCTGTCCGAAATTACCCGACTCCACTCTACTGAGGCCCCATTTGAGTAGGAATTTTTAGAAATCTTTACAATCAAAAAACACCAAAAAAAATAAATAAAATAAATAAATAAATAAAACAACAACAACAGAAAAACACTCTTATCTGGAGCAGTTTTGAAACAGTGTTGTCACTATTGTGTAATTAGACCAAAAATTAATTTGGGTATAAAAATTTTAATGACAAAATTGCCAAAAGTGAGTTTGTTGGCATCGAAATACAAGCTATATATAGGGGTTTTACGAGAGTAGTCCCCAGTATTCAAGGTATGTAAAACTGAAAAATGTAAGGGAAAAGTCAGGGATTAAAAGAGGGAAAGGAGTAGCTCTGTAGATGACTTGCCATTTTACGTCCTTGTAAACAGTATTTCAGTCATACCAGGATGATAATGAAAGGCTGTGTGCAATGGAACCATGTTAACAGCTGAAAAGATTCCTGCGTACAGAGGGGCTTGAACCCGGGACCGCAGCTCTGTAGGATTTGATCAGAAATGGATCATGAATCATAGTCCTTGCAAAAAGAAAAAGGATTAAAAAAAAAATAAATAAAATAATAAAAGATGTTTGCCTTCAGTAATGAGCAACTTGTGATTCAGGGTTGTGACATAAATTTGTGTTACACTATCAAGTGTTTCAATCAATAATTCTTAGACATCTTAGACATGTTATTTGCTGTTTGTATTCTTTACTAAATTTATTCGGTTATTACTCAGAAATTTATTTTTCCAAAATCTTTGCAAATCTTTACATGTATGTGTAAACCAGCCATTCAGCTATAGAATCCCAAAGTTCTAGATCCATCTTGAAAGATGGATCCAGATCTTTGAGATTGTTTTGTTATAACTGAATGCAGCATGTGGAAAATACAGACTCAGATCAGCCAGTGCTACTTGTAAAGATCAATTGAGGCTATAGTCCATGGAGGTTTTTATAAACATAGATTTATGAAAAAAAGTACAGTTTAATTTCAAACATAAACATTTTACGGACGTTTATTTAAATGAGCCTCTACAAAAAGGTCATGTAACTTATACAATTAAATTAAATTGTGTAAATTGTGACTTGTAATGTATTCGTGTCACTGAATCTTCTGTGCATTCTTTTGAATTGCTAGGATATAAAGATTTTATGGGTTGGAAAATATTTAAACTGGGGCATCAAATTCGTTTTGTGAGGTAAAGAGATCGTTGAAAAGTATAATAAAAAAGTATTTAGGATGGACAAATTATATTTGGGTGAGTGGATGGATGATTTTAGGTTTTACAGCCCATTGGATAGTATTTTAGCCACTTGAGGCCAGTGAGTGAAATGATCATCAAAGAATCAGGACCTTGGCTGGAATCGAACCTATGACCTATGGATTATGAGTCAAGAGACTTTAAGGTCATTGTTTAGAGTTTAGAATGCATTATGTTATAATTTTGCCAAATTTTTTTCTATTGTCAGAAAGCTCTTAAAATAAGGTAATTTATAAGTTTCACTAGTATGTTAAACATGTTAGGTTAGTTGTTTTGTGAGGGATTCCCCTCTGCCTCTCACACTGGTTGGCCCTATTTTTTATTTCATTCCAAAAACTGACATTGAGGTTGACATCATGCAGAACTGCATTTTTATGGGGTGCCATT
The DNA here is from genome assembly GCA_963989385.1 of Ctena decussata. Lineage (NCBI taxonomy): Eukaryota > Metazoa > Mollusca > Bivalvia > Lucinida > Lucinidae > Ctena > Ctena decussata. Next base: position 25,905,077 of record OZ022510.1, read on the forward strand.
TCACTATTAATTCCCTATTTATTGATATCCTAAATTCATTTTAGGATATTCATAAATGGATTTTAGGATATCCCAAAATGAATTATGGATATCCCAAAATCAGTTGAATATTGGATATCCATAAATGGATTTTAGGATATCCTAAAATAAATTATGAATATCCCAAAATCAGTTGAATATTGGATATCCAAAAATGTACTTTTGGATATCCAAAATGTATTTAAGGTCCAAGGATATCCAAAATTGAATTAAAGATATCTAAAATTGAATTAAGGATATCTAAAAAACTGATTTATTGATATCCTAAAATAATTTTGTATATACCCTAATTATTTTTAGATATCCCATATTCATTTTAGGATATCCATAAATGAATAATGGATATCCTAAAATGAAATTAGGATATCCATTATAAATTAGGGAATAAAAAGTAAAACGGCACCCCATACATTTTGGGATAGTGTTTACCCATCCGCTATGCTGGGACCTCCTCAAGAGCTCAAGTCTAGAGAGAAACTGACCTGTGGCAAATGACATAGAGGACACACACTTTTGGACATGTGACAGATTCATTTTTAGACCAGGAAATTTCCAACTCATTGTTTGCACGTATTTTTCATTTGCAAAGAAAAATGAAATTTTTTAAGAAAATCCAATGGTTTTCTTGGCTGCAACAGATTCAGATAAATAAAAGTGTTAAAATACTGTGGAGATGAAGAAATGAAATGCTTTCAAAAAGGGGTCTACTATTATAGGAAAGTATTTGCATCCCTTAGGTGCAAAGTATTTCCTTTAACTCTTTAAGCACTGAAAGCAGACGACAAAATTTACTTCTGCACAAATTTCAAAATGTGTTTCATCCAAGCTATATCATATTGAAATTTCAAAAACTAGAGGGCAAACAGTGTAGGTCCAGATGAGGCGGCTCATTTTGAGCCGATCTGCGCTGTTGGCTAATTCTGCCATTTTCGTCACTGATGCTGAAAATGTTAAGAGTAACTGTTGATCCCATTGAGAAGTGATTGCAAGGGAGGCAATAATGAAATTGAAATAATGGCAGTTGCTTTCCCTGAAAATGTATCTGTAGGGTAAAGTTGGGTAAATTCGGACAGCGGGTAAATTCGGACAGCGGGTAAATTCGGACAGTGATATTGTTTCCTTTATATAGCAGTTGTTTGGAATTAAAACAAAATTAACTGGGCAAACAGTGAAAACCATGATTAGACGGCTCCTCTGGATTTTCACTGTTTCTAGTGGTATGTCCGAATTTACCTGCTGTCCGAAGTTACCCAACTTGACCTACAGGAAAGCCCTATAGAACAGTTACCTTTAAGAAAAGTGATTGTTTCTTTTCAATTGTACTCGAAAAGTTTTTGTTAGCATGTTAATTTCAACTTGAAAAGGTTGTCTCGTTTGTTTATCTTTAGATCAAACCTTCACCAGTCAAATGTGAAATCATGTTTATTTTTTGAACAAAGATTATTAACAAATTTTCAACGATAACAATTATTGTCAGTAAACAAAGGGCGTTAGCCGTGTAAGTACTTATATTGATATAAATATTTACTTAAATATTGAAAGATTGATTTTTAGCTCGCCTGAACGAAAGTTCAGGAAGAGCTATTGTTGTCACCACGGCGTCGGCGTCCGCGTCCGCGTCGGCGTTCGGATTGGATGTTTTGGTTAAAGTTTTTTAAAGACCTATATCTCCTTAACCCATGGATGGATTCTTTTGATACTTGCACTGTAGTTAGATATTGGTCTAAGGTTTAACAGGGTACCACCCCCACCCCACTCGGTGACCTTGATGTCAAGGTCATGGACTTAGAAAATTGGTAGTTTTTTTGAACTGGATGTTTTGGTTAAAGTTTTATAAAGCCCAATATCTCCTTAACCCATGGATGGATTCCTTTGATACTTGCATTAAAGTTAGATATTGGTCTAAAGTTTTCGAAGGTACTACCCCCACCCCCCTCCGTGACCTTGATATCAAGGTCATGGACTTAGAATATTGTCTTTTTATTGATTGGATGTTTTGGTTAAAGTTTTTTAAAGACACATATCTCCTGAACCCATAGATGAATTCTTTTTATATTTGCACTGTAGTTAGATCTACAGAGTACTACCCCTACCCCGCTCAGTGATCTTGATGTCAAGGTCAGGGACTTAGGAAATTTTTGTCTTTTTTAAAGTTTTGTAATTGCATACTGATTCATAATGCTTTGCAGATATTTAGTTTATACTTGAACTGATGTTGGACTCTTTTTTGATTTTTTACAAAACACCTTATACTTAACCCACTGGATGACCTTGAAGTCAAGGTCATCGACTTAGAATTTTGTTTTAAAGATTTTGGTTAAAGTTTTATTTTTATGAAGACATAATTTCACAGTGCCATGATGATGGACTCAGTTGATACTAATACTTGGACTGATGTTAGATAATGGTTCAGGGTTTTGATACATCCTAGGCCCCCCCCTCCCCCCCCCCCCCCCCCCCCCCCCCCCCCCACCACCACCACCACCACCACCACCTGTCAGTTTTTTTACCTCAAGCTCATGGACTTTGAAATTTCATTTCATTTTTTTTATTCTAAGACTTATTTCTGCGATAGCTTTTGTTTATAAATGTGTTTTCATTATGGACATGCTTGCGTGAAGTTTTATGCATAGCAGTCCACATAGCCATCCCCTCCCCCCCCCCCCCCCCCCCCCCTACCCGTCAGTTTTTTTTACCTCAAGCTCATGGACTTCGAAATTTCATTTCATTTTTTTTTATTATAATTTTATTTTAAGACTTATTTCTGAGATAGCTTTTGTTTATAAATGTGTTTTCATTATGGACATCCCCCCCCCTACCCATCAGTTTTTTTTACCTCAAGCTCATGGACTTCGAAATTTCATTTCATTTTTTTTATTTTCATTTTATTTTAATTTTATTTTAAGACTTATTTCTGAGATAGCTTTTGTTTATAAATGTGTTTTCATTATGGACATGCTTGCATGAAGTTTTATGCATAGCAGTCCACACCACCATAGTGGCTGTGTGATGGGCAAGCACCATTTCAGGCGAGCTATGCTGTCAGGCGACAGCTCTTGTTGTATACATTTTTAGCTCGCCTGAACAAAAGTTCAGGAAGAGCTATTGTTGTCACCACGGCGTCGGCGTCCGCGTCCGCGTCGGCGTTCGAATTGGATGTTTTGGTTAAAGTTTTTTAAAGACCTATATCTCCTTAACCCATGGATGGATTCTTTTGATACTTGCACTGTAGCTAGATATTGGTCTAAGGTTTAACAGGGTACCACCCCCACCCCACTCGGTGACCTTGATGTCAAGGTCATGGACTTAGAAAATTGGTAGTTTTTTTGAACTGGATGTTTTGGTTAAAGTTTTATAAAGCCCAATATCTCCTGAATCCATAGATGGATTCCTTTGATACTTGCACTTAAGTTAGATATTGGTCTAACGTTTTTGAACGTACTACCCCCACCCTCCTCTGTGACCTTGATGTCAAGGTCATGGACTTAGAATATTGTCTTTTTATTGATTGGATATTTTGGTTAAAGTTTTTTAAAGACACATATCTCCTGAACCCAGAGATGAATTCTTTTTATATTTGCACTGTAGTTAGATCTACAGAGTACTACCCCAACCCCGCTCAGTGATCTTGATGTTAGTGTTGTCCCGATAGTCGCTGAACATCGAAAACTAATCGTTCAGGCTCACGTCGGCGACAATCGATTGTAATTTTGTGACTATCGATTGTAAACAAAGTCATTAGGTCAAAAACGTCGCACAGACCGTTTGGTCAGTTTCGGTTCATTTCTGGTTGTTTCGTGCATTTAAAGGGAAGTAATCCAAACACGACTGTCATGGCGTCCAGATAAGAATCAGAGCCGGACATGGAGCTTTTTCCCTATACAGGGAAGAGCAAATCCCGATTTGGGGTTTATTTTTGCTTCAGAAAGATAAAAGAGGGACCAGCCACAAAATCTAACCTGGATATGACATCTGTCATATGCATTTTATGCAAAAAAATACGCAAATACAGGTTGTGTATTGATACCCCCCACCCACTCTGGAATATATGAAAACGAAACAAGCGTTTTGAGACTCTGACCATTGCAACCTTTGGCTAAAAGTTTGAGATTGCTCTTAATAACATATATAGACCCTGATTCCAAATAGCCCTTAGCTTTTACTGATTTTAACAAAGTACAGATGGTTACACTTTCAATTTTTGGTCATCTATAAGGCCTCTAAGAGGGGCAGGTTTAGTGATCGACTTCTTAGTTGTCTCAATGTATACTGCATAAGGACCTATCTGAAAAGGTGAATACTTTGAGAAGAAAGATTTTACCAACAATGGCAACTGTATCTGTTGTTATTGTCAGTCAGTGCTGGGACTGCTGGCAGAAATAAAAGAAAACTATATATATACAGTACTGATTTGGTCATCTAAGATAGCATTATAGTGCATAGGTATGTTGCCCTCATCTGTCACAAGATTCAGCTGCTAGCCAGTATGATCACATTCACTGCCTTCTATCTGCCTATGAAATATGTATGACACAAAAATTAGTTGATGCCAAAGGAGTAATGATGTCTAATGCTCTTTTCTGTGCATTATGCTCTTTATTTTGGTGGATAAGTACAGATTTAGACTTTTATGGAGCATTAGCTATCATTATATATTGGTTGACTTGGCTGACAGGATATCCGATAGTACAATCGATAATCAATCGGTTTAACTCTTCCGATAATCGATTGTGATTTTCCAGTCCGATTCCCAACACTACTTGATGTCAAGGTCAGGGACTTAGGAAATTTTTGTCTTTTTAAAAGTTTTGTAATTGCATACTGATTCATAATGCTTTGCAGAGATTTAGTTTATACTTGAACTGATGTTAGACTCTTTTTTGAGTTTTTACAAAACACCTTATACTTACCCCACTGGGTGACCTTGAAGTCAAGGTCATCAACTTAGATTTTTGTTTTAAAGATTTTGGTTAAAGTTTTATATTTATGAAGACATAATTTCACAGTGCCACGATGATGGACTCAGTTGATACTAATACTTGGGCTGATGTTAGATAATGGTTCAGGGTTTTGATACATACTAGCGCCCCCCCCCCCCCCCCCCCCCCCCCACCCCCCCACCCGTCAGTTTTTTTACCTCAAGCTCATGGTCTTTGAAATTTCATTTCATTTATTTTATTTTAATTTTATTTTAAAGGTCAAATTCCACGATGTTTCTCGGGTTATTTTTGTTTAGAATATACGAATGGAAAATGTTTTACGTATTCCGAGACATTTTACAGTGGTTCGTTAATTAATAATTCCACCTAATTAATTAACCCGGGCGAAAATGTTGCATGACTTATCTCCCTTTGCTATGACGTCACACTCGCACACGCTTCGGTGGCTCGCCATATTGTTTACATTCGATTTCACCTGTGACACAACGCGGAAATTTCAAAATGGATATAGAATACGACAGCGATTTAGAAGGGGTGCCTGAATTTGAAATAAGCCAAGAGGGAGAAATAAGACCTTACATGTTCGAACCGATGAGAAGATCAGCTTCTGGAAGTAGCTCCGAGAGCGATCGGGAAGACAGTGATTCAGATTCGCTTTCCTCTTCGGATGACGACGACGACGCTGACATTATCCCTGATGTTTCCTCATGGTGAGAAATCGTGTTTATTTTATCTGTTTTTCATTTCTCTTAGTTTTGGTTTTTACTGTATTGTTTTTTCAGACTATCCTCGAATAAAATATCCTACCCCACCCACCTGTATCGGCAACACCATTTTTTATTATTACGATACAGACAGCGAATTCCGAAAACATGTTTTCAAAGCTGCTCTCGTTTCCCTTCAAATCTTTTTTTGCTAGGTAATCTGAAAAAAGGCCATCAGAGCCTGACACAACGTCAGGTCTATCATATGCAGAGAACATGACTTCGGACAGCACATAACCTAGGCTGTATACAGATTTTGCAAATTATATTTCAGCCTTGTTAGGCTCACCCTTTAGTGACCCCTACATGTCATTGTGCAAAAGGAGAATTGCTATTACAAGAACGTGGACATGACACCCTAAAAAAAGAAGAAAAGAAAAAAAATTACCATCAAATATATTGAAATATTGTGGGGTTTAATATTTATCCAACTATACACAGGTCTCGAAGAGCATCCAGCATAGCCGTCAGTGTCTGTCTTTTCAATGTGAAAGAAGAACCAGTGCTTTGAAAACTTCCTGAGGTTTAGGGTGTTTGTGGCCGGTCAGGCGCCATTACAAAGGGCGGTCTTTGAATGCTTTAGGGCAAAAATTTATGTTGGGTTTTTGGCAGAGGCAGTCTCGAGGGGGTTCATAGAATAACCGAAAAGCATAGAAATACCTGAAAGCACCTGAATAACCAAAAAGCAATGTCAAAAATCAGTTCAACATTTCAGTTAGGCTTTTCAGTTAGGCTTTTCTTGGTTAGAAATTATTTGTCGTGTTATTTGTAAGACTTCTACTAGCTTGGGTGTCATACTATAATAGAATTGTATCAGAACAGGGCGCTAATGATCCTCAGCATTTTTTTTCAGTGCTTTTCGGTTATATCAAAACATATGAACTTAGAGGTTTTATCACAAATTTTTGATTTTCTACTTTTTTTTTTACACATTTTTTACCTCTCTCTCAGCTCAAAATTGGGAGAAGTCAGCTTCGGGAGACAATTTCTCCCACTTTTCCCTCTTGGCTGACCCCATGTATAATACTGTCAACCCTGTCATGAGCAGACACCTAGAGGAAGGGAAAGCCAGTTCTTGCTCGATACAGGCCAATTTACCATAAGAGATTTCAGCCTCTTATGACTGGTTTTTTAAAGACTTTACAACTTGCAAAATCAGTCAGTTGCATATTTCATGCACTGAAGCCCAAACTACATTATACTTAGCTCTTTGAAATGTGACAGCAACATGACAGAAGGGCCAGTTGTGTTCCCCAAGAATTCAGTGTAGGCACAATGCATTATGAGGCAAAGCTAGTGAAACATACAGATCATTGGTTGAGGTTCCTGACAGTTCTATTTCATAGTAATATAGTCCGTGTTTTAGATAACGTAACAGCACAGGGTATAAACCAGTCCACCAATTTCGCTTCCTGCAGAGACTGTCCGTCATATTTGGCTTCTGCCGAGACTGTCCGCGAACTCTTGCTTCCTGCAGGGACTACTGTTCTCGAGAAATGGCTTCCTGCCGAGACTGTCCGCGTGACTCGGTTTCCTGTCGAGAGCCTCGGCAGGAAGCAGAATCACGCGGACAGTCTCTGCAGGAAGCCATTTATCATGTACAGAAGTCTCGGATGGAAGCAAGAGATGGTGGACAGTCTCGGCCGAGGCCAAATATGACGGACAGTCTCTGCAGGAAGCGAAAATTAGCGGAATCAAATATACCCTGTGAACAGGGATAAGTTTATATTTTTCTCAGATGTACTGACCCTTCAATAGAACCATCTCAGTGGGACAGCTCTAATGAGGAGCCACAACATGTGTTCTTTTAGAAATAAAAAAAATTCTCAGAATTATCTTGAAGAACCCCACATTATCTGGAGCTCTGAACTGTGTTGTGAACACAGTGTATGGCATGTAGGTCTGGTAGAAAAATACTTTGATCAACTAGTAAAGGAAATTCCAGCACTTATTGGTGCCTTATTCATTTGTAATGTTTTTTTGTTTTTGTTTTCTTCTGAATAAGGGAATAAAATTCACCCAATCAGTATGATCACAGAATCACGAGTTTTCATATTATGCTCACTTGCTGGCAATACCTAGCTGAGTACAAATACAGAAGATATCGCTTGATATAGGGAACAAACTGGGCTTTTCATGGACTAACATTCGCCATTTCCCAAGGGAGATATTGACAACTGAGGGTAAAACCCAATGTTTTCAATAGTTCCAGAGGAAACAGGCCAACCTTATAAGTAATGTATTGAAAAAGATGTTTGATTGCTATTATTGCATCAATTGAACACAATATTCATTAAAATTTGCAAAAGAAAAACAAGACATGGCACTATATTTTGTCACTGTCTGACAACCAATGCGCGAGTCCAGCCTCCATCTAGGCCAAGCAATATGTTACAGTGCTTAGCTGATCAGCTGTGCATGGGGGAATAATTCTGTGTGCCAAATGAAGTATATGGGGAAGTTGCAAAGCAGGTTATTAACAGTATATGAATTGCCATGTAAATACATTTACATGCATAATTCCAGATAAGAAGGAGTAACAGGGATAATTTAGAGATAATTTTCCATATTTTTCAATAAAAACATATATTGTGACCCATCATTAGAACTGTCTCACCGAGACAGTTCTAATGAGGGGTCACTGCATACGTTTTTGTTGAGAAATAAGAAAAATTATCACCTTATCCTCAAAATCATTTTTACCACTAGCTCTGACATGGTTTTGTGTTTGTTAAACCTGCCTGTTACTGGCATGTGACACCAATATTTATGTACTCATGACTATTACCATAGTACAGAGGCTGTTATGATGTTAAAATACTGTGTCTTGTTACCCCTAAATTTCACCATGAATTATGCAGGTTCTCATTGTAATAAAAATAATAGCCCTGTCTACAGTTTCATACAGGTCATGAGATGTGGGACTGAAGATTTCCACTAGCTTGAAAATTAATTAGTGTTAGGACTCTTTAACAGCAGGCAGTACTAATCCTTCCTATGCCAAACAAACTTGTATTTTTTTTTTCTTATTTCTTCACTATCACTACACTACAGCAGCAAAACACAGAAATAAAAAGCTATTCAAAAGTGAATCAAGAGATTTATTCTTTGGAATGTGCATACTGTATATACATGTACCAAGTAACCAACTGAACATTTTTTCACAATGAGACCACATACAAGCTTATACGGGTGTGGTGAATGCCAATCCAAGCCTGCTGATCTCTTTTTTGACAACTCAGACTGTCTGAGTTATCAGAAAATAATGAAAATGCAGTTGAGACTTAGAATAGCCCCTATAAATGTCCACGCAAAACCAGAGGGTCCAACTTATGGGGTGTTCTTTTATCATGATTACAATTTTGCTACAATGTATGTATTTTTTTATTTGACTTAGTATAGTATCTAGTGCAAAATCTGAAGACTTGTATACCTTCATTGACCATATCTGTTGTTTCTGGAAACCATGTCTGGAAAATGGGCAGATGATGGGTGACTTGCAATCTTACGCATTTTAAGTATTTCAGTCATATCAGGATGATGGGAGGCTGATAATGAAAGCCATGTTCAATTAAGCCCTGTTAACAATTGGACAGGTTTCCTCCTCCATTGGGTCTCTAACCAGGGACAGTTAGATCAGCAGGTCAGTGATTAACCAGCTGAACCACCCAGGCCCGTCTACTAAACGTTGGAAATCCTTGTGCAGTTTCAGGCATCTTACACCTTCACTAGGCTTCTTAAAACCATTCAAAGAAGGTGTAAGATGCCTGAAAATGCACAAGCATTTCCAACGTTTAGTAGACGGGCCTGGGTGGTTCAGAAGGCAGAATATAATATAGTCTCCACCGCTAGTACTCCCGGCCAAGCTATATATGTGTTTGAAAATATGCCTGTATGCAAACAAGTTTGATATAATAACAAATCCAACAAAACAACAACAAAAAAAGTGGACTACAAAACAACCCAAAAGTTGGACCCCCTTAAACACAAGTTTACTTAAGGAATGAATTTCATTTTTCTGAGGTTTATCGAAGTGTAAACTACATTGGGTCCGCACAAAGTGAATGAACCCCGAAGGGGACCCAATGTAGTTTACACTTTGATAAACAACAGAAAAAGTAAGTTCATTGCTATCTTTACATACATTTCATTCAAATCTTTCATGAAAAATATTATATAAGTGCTCAAATTAAAACAGACTGAATCATGTACATGCAGTTTTTCGGCTAACAGCAGAACAGCGTGCATTATGTCGCTGATGTACAATTAGATTGTAGAAAGCCGTTGTTTATTTTGATGTCATTGACATTGCATGTCTCAATGTAATTATTGGAATGTAAACTACATTACATTCCAATGGTTTACTATAGGGTTTTTCAGTAAATACACCAAGAGTGTAAATATAATCTAATGCTATCTACTAAACATACATGTACAAAATGATGTACAAGAAGCTAATTACAAAAGTCATAACAAACAGTATAGTTTTTTGTTAAAATCTATGTACAAGTGTTAATAAGGTGAATGTGAACACTTTCAGGGAAGCAACTTTGCTATAATTTCATTTCTGCCTCTCTTCACAGTGGGGGTAAACTCTTAAAGAACTTACTCCCTTGGAGCAAGTTCTTTCCTTATTAAGAGTAGACCCATTTTGAAAAGGCTATGTTTTTTAAGGAAACAAACAGCAAGTCACAAGTTACCCCCATTGTAAAAATGGCTGGACACATGGGGGTGTTCCCATATACCTTAAAACTCATACTGGAGGATTTTCATATAATTCTTGGATAGAATAGTATATTCTCTGTAAGGTTTCAACTTTGTGGGCACACCTCAAATGAGCCGCGACACGACAAAACCAACAATGTGGTCGTGCGCCCAGCGCAGACTCAGATCAGCCTGGGCATCCGCCCAGTCTTATCAGACTCTCCGCTTGACGCTCAAAGGGTAGCTAAGGGTCTAAGCTACCTTCATGCGGACAGCGAAGATTCTGATCGGACTGGGCGGATGCCCAGGCTGATCTGAGTTTGCGCTGGGCGCACAACCACATTGTTGATTTTGTCGTGTTGCGGCTCAAATGTTTTTTGGCCATTTTTCCAAAGGGAAAACTATAGTGACTCCTTATTTGCTTCCCTGTGTGACACAGCTTTTCCTTCTTAAAGGAAAGAATTCCTCCTTACCATGAAAAAGCTAAAATGCAAATGGCATGTTCAGGCTGAACTGAAAATCTAATGTTGTTTCCCCCTGAAGGTGTACTGGTCCATAAAATAGTTGTTTTGGGCCAAAAAGAAAATATTGTTTGTTTGCCCTCTCCCTACCTACCCTGAACAATCCAGCCTGCTCAAAAAATTTTATTAACATTTTAGACTGCAAGATTTTCATAACATGTATTTTTCTTCAGGTTTCTAAAATTCTCAAGTAATAAGCTAACTTGAAATACAGTTCCAGTTATACCATATAGCTGTTTGAAATTACAAAGCTCTAGATAAAAGCGAGTGTTTGACGACAAGTTTTCTTATTGCTCATTGAAACCATGTGTTATGACCCCTCATCTGAACCGTCTCGTTGAGACGGTTCAGATGAGGGGGTCACAACATACATTTTTATGCATCGTTAATAAAAATTATCTCTATCACCAAATACTCCCTCTTTTCTAGGGCCCTGAATTAGTAATTGCATCCAGTTTTTCAAAGTTCAGTTTTTTGTACCATTTCCAAGACCTTCAGATACACACCTAGTTAACTATGTTTCTAAGGCTGTTACAAAATGAAAAAGAGGCTGTTACAAAATGAAAAAAGTCATAGTTGCAAAACTGCTTGGTCATCGTGGCTAAACAAATTTGTTTAGCCAAGATGACCAGGTCATTTTAGAACAAAGGTCTCTTTTTCTTTTTTGTTTGGTAACAGCCCTGGTATATATACATAGTTTACCAGGGGAGAGATATATCAACATCTCTAGATAATTAAAAAAAGAAATACCCACCGACCTACCCAAACTTCTAAGACTGGGTAGGGAGAGGGCAAACAGAATAATTTTAAAATATGGCCTTGGATCCTTATCAGACCTTTTAGACCAGCTTTCTTGAGGTCGCTCTAATGGCCCCTCATTAGAATTGCTGGAAAATCACAACAGTCAATTACTGTTATACGTGTAGTTTCCTCTTTAGACATAAGGAAAAACATAATCAACACAATCAAATCTCTTTTAAATCTGGAATGCTGGGCCTTATATGGAAAGTCTCCTAGTTGCACAATTTGTGGTATGTCTATCAATGAATCAGTTACAAAACTGGTTTGTATGACTGTTGGTGTATACATGTACAATTTACTTGCAGGTGCATGTGTAACAACTGCAGAAAAATGCCAACCTTGAAAGAGTCCAAATGCTGCCAGACAACAAACATTGTGGATGGCAAAATCGAGAGTGAAGGTCTAGGATGCATTACCGAGCATGAGGGCTTCATTGTGAACTGCCTAAACAGATATGTTTTGGAGACCTCGTACTATGACTACAGAATTCAGAATGGCCCTCTTGAAGAGAACCAACTAGTACATGAGTAAGTATAACATATTGCTAATAAACAGTAAGGGCTATTGCTAACAGCCTCATAATAGCTGACATTTCAACTCTACAAGGAAACGATTTGTTACCCATGAGTGGTCACAACATGTCTTTTGTTGTGAAATAAGAAAAATTATCAAAAAACAAAAACAAAGCATTATTTGGAGCTCTAGCTCATCATCCCCCTTCCAATGGCCTAATAAGTAGAGTAATAATACTGAATAGGAGACCTGACTGTGAAATTGTAGGAAGAACAACAGCTCTTCTTCTTTGGAGCACTGACTCGAAAAGAAAATCATTTTTGAATTATTCTAGTATATGGTATAAGATGATGTGTTTCCTCTATCAAAATAATCCCAAAAAATCTAAGTCCATCTTGCGAGACAGGTCTAGATTTTTTGTGGTTATGTTTCTTAGGGAAACAAACAAGAAGTCATTAGATTTTTTGTGGTTATGTTTCTTAGGGAAACAAACAGGAAGTCATAAGCTATCCCCCTTTGTAAAAATGGCCGAACACATGGATGTGTACCATATACCTTAGAGCTCATAATAAAGAAGATAACTGAACAATCAATAAGGTTTAATGCAAAACTTTGATGTAATTGGCCCATGGCCTGACCCAGGGGCTTATACATACTATATCAAATGTAATGTACCAAGTATGAAAGAAATCTGATATGTAGTTAGAGAAGTGACAATTTACGCAAAGCTTTGATCTGAGAAATGGACAGACATTTGAACAAAACAGACAGAATGACGAAAACTGTAATTGAGCCTCGACAAGACAAATACACTATGTGGTGTGCAAGCCCAGCTAAGACTCAGATTAGCCTGGGCAGTTGCGCAGTCTGATCAAGGTCTTTGCTGTCTGCATGGAGCTAGCTTAGATCTTGCTGTCAGCATGGAGCTTAGACCCTTAGTTACCCTATAAGCACACAACAAAGACTCTGATCAGACTGGGCGGATGCCGAGGCTGATCTGAGTCTTGGCTGGGAGCACATCATGCCATTTTGTTGGTTTTGTTGTGTCGCAGCTCATATACCCTGGCATACTTAGTATGCCTGTGGTAAAATGATGGGAAATAAGATTATACACGTTCAATGTACACATTCAAGATGTTTTATTTCAGGGTGTACAGATACATTGCCTATCGAAGATTCACTCGCTGGGTGTATGGTCTTCTAGGAAAAAGACACAGAAAAGTGATACCATCTTGTGCTGTTATAAAGATACGGGAAGCATTTCCATCGCAGGAGTATTGTGGCTTCAAGTATCCTGAATGAGACTTCATCTGAGAACTGAACAAGGAAAAGCCCTGAACTAAGTGCTGGCCAACAACTGTATTCCCTAGGTCTGCAAGTTTAGTAAGAAGCTTGAAAGTGACATCCTTGTTCGAGATTTATTGAAACTTGCATCTTTGTTTTTCTCTCGCTGAACAGAGATGCCGATTAGGGGAATATTTGGAGATGAGTTCTGGAGAAAACATATGTTGTGGCCCTATGCCTTACATCATATGGTTTATGTTGAATTTATCAAAGACAAATCAGTGTATCTAATCAGTACTCCAGATAGGGGGCAACAGGGATAATTTTCCACAGTTCTGATAATTTTCCAGTTCTTTGCAACTCCTCATTAGAACTGTCTCACTGAGAGGAAGAGTTCTTATGAGGGGTCACAAAATGTTTTCATTCAGATATAAGAAAATTATCTCAGAATTATCCTCAAAACCCCATCTTATCAGGAGCTGTAATACAATTAAACACTACCCTAATATGGATTTCAGAGCTGCTTGTTATATTATTCACTGATTAAAACGAGCCACATGTGACCTAATAATGTCCTCTTTTCTTGGTCTTATTGGGGTGCTTTGTGCCAGTGGTGGTGGTCTTGCAGGCTCCAGAGCTCTTGCCCTCCTTGCTTCTGTGTAGCTCTTATTAGCAGTTCGTTTCTGTAGTAACTGGTCCATTAGAGTGTCAATGTAATCTGAATAAGATAAAAAAAATATTATTATAGAGTAATCTACCATAAGAATACAAAGTCTTTAGGAAAATAAATAACTGCCTAACTGATCTCTATACAATGGATTGTCTAAGCTAATTCTGGGAAAATGTCTTGGAACTGCCTCAGCAAGGCAGTTCTAATGAGGGATTACCAAGTATGTTTTTTTTGTCAGAACTGAGGTGGACATGTTCATTATCCCAGGATTATTCTCATATAATCTCCTATCTAAAGCTCGGATATCACAAACAATGACCTAAAGATATCAAATACTTTCGCCTTAAAATATCTTTGAAGTGTTTAATTTTGAAATTTTATTATGGAATAAATAAGGCTTCCCCTATTCAAAATACTTATCCAATAAAATGTGCTCAGATTTCTCCAAAAAATGCACTGGATGGCTGACTTGTGGTTAGAGACCCTTCCAACAGTATTTCAGTTATATTGTACCAATGAAGGAAAAGTCTGATCAGAGCCTAAACTGTTTGCCATTTTATCCGCATGTTTTGGACACATTACTGCATTGTAAAACCACACTTTCATGTCTTAAGAGCCAAAATGCTAATATAGTGACTGAATTTTGGTCAGTGGTTACTGGTATGTTGTTGTCAAGTTGTGGTTTAATGTCCCAATAAAACAATTTTTCAGCAATGTCGAAATATTACCTCCGAATTTGTAGGACTTTTAGCCGATATGAGATAAATGACACTCGGGTGCTGCTACAGCTACCTGCAGCTGTTGCTGTGGCATCAGACAGCAATTTTAATTTGCGGTCCCCAATGTGTGGGGGCCTGGTCAGTGGTTGGTTGGTTGTTTTGGGTTTTAACGGCCCTGAGACAGTATTTCAGTCTATATTGGACCGTCTCCCAGAGAGAGGGAGAAAGGAGAGAAATGATAGACAAGAAAAAAATGTCCAAACAATCATCACCCGCACCCACTGCAAGCACAGTAGGCCCTTGCCCTACTACCATCCAAATTAGTAGGGCGCCCCAGCACTGGAAGTTATACACAGCACCATCGCACCACCCAACCATCCCGGCCTTGTCAGTGGTTATGAATGTCTTACCAAATGTCTGCTCTACTTTAACTTCTTTCGCTATCCCAGCTCCTTTTCTTGACTTTGGGAAACTGACACTGTACTGTAGCTCGCCAGTTTTCGTCACAGCCTGAGCTCTGCTGCAGTTCTCATTAAAGTGGATAGCTGCTAGAAGAAGCCTGGAAAAAATATGACAAAACATTTTAATGAGTCTCTGCTCAAATGTTTATCTGGGTGATAAAAAAAAAGGAAATGAAAATAGATAAAATAAGGTCTTTTTACCTATGTGGGGAATAACTCAGTGATGTACATAGGATAATTAGACCTTCATCACAACGTTTGGCCACTGCTACATGCATACCAAAAATTAACATTCTAGATCTAACTTTCAGGATACCTGAACACACACTAACACATGTTCGAGGGTCATTTCTATAGCTATCTCCATCTGATGACAGTAAATCAAAGACACATTGCTGAC
Source organism: Ctena decussata (assembly GCA_963989385.1). Lineage (NCBI taxonomy): Eukaryota > Metazoa > Mollusca > Bivalvia > Lucinida > Lucinidae > Ctena > Ctena decussata. The sequence continues at coordinate 25,920,893 of OZ022510.1, forward strand.
ATTCTGCCTATAATATTTATTCTGTCAAAGCCAAACAATGAAACCAACCTGTTCAGAATGAAGATTAAAGAGAATTGTAAAAATTTGTTCCAGTTTCAAGGCAGCAGAATTGAGTGTTTCATCTGGCCAAAATAACTGAGAGACTTCTGATATAACTTGTAACTGACAGCTTGAGATATAGAACTACATGTACTGTAATCGCCATAAATTCTGGTGGGACTGAAGGGTCTGAGCAAACAGTAATGGCACAAATCCTTAAGGGTCTGCACTATTTGCCTTTTTTGTAAGCACTGCACAAACTATGATGTTGCTTAACTGATTGCCTATTCCAGTATGCAACTTTTACAATTTTGGCATGGGATCACTATGTTTCTCCCATTTATCTAACTTCTTTAATGATTTTTAGTCAAAAAGAAAACAGAACAAGAATATCTGAAAATCTCATTCCAAAATAATCTCGTAGAAAGATACTGTAAATACTGACCTTGCTTCCATCTGTGCATGGAAGTAGTGGACAGACTTGGAGGTGTAACTGCACACTAAGTTGTGGAAGGATTCAAGCGAAGATGTTTGATGTCCTGGCGAGATAGCTTTTGTGTTTTCATTCTGGACATGCTTGCATGAAGTTTTATGCATAGCAGTCCACATAGCCCCACCCCACCCCCCATGCCCACCCCCCACCCGTCAGTTTTTTTTACCTCAAGCTCATGGACTTTGAAATTTCATTTCATTTTTTTTATTCTAATTTTATTTTAAGACTTATTTCTGAGATAGCTTTTGTTTATAAATGTGTTTTCATTATGGACATGCTTGCATGAAGTTTTATGCATAGCAGTCCACACCACCATAGCAGCTGAGTGATCGGCAAGCACCAATTCAGGCGAGCTATGCTGTCAGGCGACAGCTCTTGTTATGATTTTATATTCAATTTTACTGCTTTCGACTCCATTCAGTCTTTAGAAGAAAGTTGGTTAAAACATTTTCAAGCAACTCTGTTCGCTCTTTTTTCTGTAATATTGGTTACTGTGAATTAAGAGAAATCAATGTTTAATATATAAAATACTAACATAAATATTGGACTGTACATGAATCGTCAAAGTAAGTGAAAAACAAATTCTTTGACTCTTTTTCTGTCATCATCATAGTTGAGAAATGATGTACCAGGCACAGTTCACTCGTGGTCTGGTCACATTTGTTGATTTAGATTTTCATAAATTTTGCAGGATTATTACACCATTCTGTGCATGCAGATTGAAGACTGACTAAGAAATGAAATAAACGGTGGTTAGAACCTCACTTCGGCTTCTTACAAGTCTTAATTTTGTGCTGCATACATGAAGTTCATTTTACCTGACTACCCTGTCTTTCTGCTAAGCTACATAACAAAAATAGTTGAATTTGCAAACAGGGTGGGACCAGAGGAGGTGGCTCATGGTGAGCCACCTGATCTGGATCTACACAGTTTACCCCCAAGTCTTTTTTTCATTCATAAGGTTTAGCTTGGAAAAAACAATTTCTGAAAATTGTGTTGTCTACTTTTTTTGGTGCTCTGTGGGTTAATATGGCAGTGTTCTCCCCAGAAATTTCAGAAGGCATGTCGCTTTTAGCACAAAAATCATATTTGATTTGTTGATCAATTTTCAAATCCATAATATAGCAATGTTCTGTCAAAATTAGCCTAAATTCACATTATAAATATTTATTGATGATCCTTGATGCATTTAAAACAAATTTACTGGCTAAGAAATGAAAATAATAGCACTTTCATAATTTTTCATTAGAAATTAAGGCATGTTGTAAAGGTAATTTGACGAGGAAGGCATGTTGCAAGCGACATGCCTTAATGGTCTGGGGAGATCCCTGATATGGTGAATGCAACTGAGAAGCTGACATGGCAATGGTCCAGTTAGATAATTGGTCTAGTCATCTCTCACATCATTACATAAGCGTTAGCAGTTCTTGTTGTTCTAATTCTCATAAATGGATCCATGTCTTGCTCTTCTTGGCACTGAGGCTGTCCACACAGACTCATTACCAGCAGTTTTGGAATCCATCGACTTTTTATGTGTGGCAGCCATTCCTTTCAAATTATAGCCTACTTTAAGCTTCTCTGAATGTTTCTATTCATGATTTTTATCCCCCGACCGAAAGGTTCGGGGGATATAGCGTTATCCCCCGACCGAAAGGTTCGGGGGATATAGCGATGAGCATGGCGTCCGTCCGTCCGTCCGTCCGTAAACACTTTCTTGTCCGCTCTATATCTTGAATACCCTTTGGAATATTTTCATGATACTTCACAGTTATGTAGAACAGTTCATGACGATGTGTCGCGTACAAGAATGGTAACTCTTGCTATCGTACTTTTTGAATTATCTCCCCTTTGGTGATTTTTTGGCAGATAAGTGTCCGCTCTGTAACTTGAATACCCTTTGGAATATTTTCATGATACTTCACAGAAATGTAGAACAGGTCATGACGATGTGTCGCGAACAAGAATGACAACTCTTGCTTTCTTACTTTTTGAGTTATTTCCCCTTGATAGTTTTAGGTATGATTGTTTGGCAGATTCGTGTCCGCTCTATAACTAGAATACCCTTTGGAATATTCTCATGATACTTCACATATATGTAGAACAGGTCATGACGGTGTGTCGCGAAAAAGAATGACGACTCTTGCTTTCTTACTTTTTGAGTTATTTCCCCTTGATAGTTTTAGGTATGATTGTTTGGCAGATTCGTGTCCGCTCTATAACTAGAATACCCTTTGGAATATTCTCATGATACTTCACATATATGTAGAACAGGTCATGACGGTGTGTCGCGAAAAAGAATGACGACTCTTGCTTTCTTACTTTTTGAGTTACTTCCCCTTGATGGTTTTAGGTCTGATTTCGTGTCCGCTCTATAACTTGAATACCTTTTGGAATATTTTCATGATACTTCACAGATATGTAGAACAGGTCATGACGATGTGTCGCGAACAAGAATGACAACTCCTGCTTTCTTACTTTTTGAGTTATTTCCCCTTGATGGTTTTGGGTCTGATTTCGTGTCCGCTCTATAACTTGAATACCTTTTGGAATATTTTCATGATACTTCACAGATATGTAGAACAGGTCATGATGATGTGTCGCGAATAAGAATGACAACTCTTGCTTTCTTACTTTTGGAGTTATTTCCCTTTGATGATTTTAGGTGTCCGCTCCATAGCTTGAATACCTTTTGAAATATTTTCATGATACTTCACAGATATGCAGAACAGGTCATGACAATTTGTCTCATACATGAATGATAACTCTTGCTTTTAGACTCAGTGAATTATTTCCCTTTGGTAGTTTGAGCTGCTGTTTGAGTCTCTGCTCCATAACTGTATAACCATGGCCAGCTCCAGAGTTTGAATAACTGTGTACCTTTTAGAATATTGATGATCATGCTGCGATATCTTATCAGTGTTCCTAACTCTCTCTCTTACCCCTCACCATTCCCGTGACCCCTCCCGCACCCCCCCCCCCCCCCCCCCCCCAAAAAAAAAAAAAAAAAAAAAAAAAAAAATCCAGATTTTGATTCTTTGTCCAAATTCACTTACTAGAGAGCTCAAAATTAGATTTGTAGGGCTTGTACTTTAGAAGTTATTCACACATTTTGAAAGTTGAATGTATCGTATGCTATACATTTGTGTATATGGTGGCTGTTTGAGATATTACCTCTTTTTAGCAGTCAAGCATACTGTTTTAGTCTGAGTGTTAGATAATCATGCATCTGTTAACAGTTAATGTCAATCAGAAGCATAAAAGAACGACAATATATTACTAATATATGTTTTGAAGTTCACCCTTTTTACCAAGGCCCATGGGGGTCTTCGGTCAGGGGATTTGCCATCTCCTCTGATGGCTATTTTTTGTCCAAGTTGTCTCCATAATACTTTTCACAATTTAATACTGACTTTCAGTTCAGTTCAGTTCAATTCTCCTAACGACGTTCCCCAAGTGGCACAGCGGTACGTAACCATAGTTGCATGCACTTGGCGCCGTGTGTCTGTCCAAAATACTGACTTGAAACCATTGACAAGGTTATATACTTGACAATTTTTCAGTTTGTTCAGTTGTGGCTGTTGACAATATACTTGAAAGGCTATATGCATAACACTTTTCAAGTATTAGCAAGGTTATATATTTGACACTTTTGATCACTTTTCAATCATAGATATTGACAAAAGTTGTGTTCTTGACATGAAACTATTCAGTTTGTTCTTGACACTGCTTTCAGTTGTGTCTGTTGACAATATATGTGACGCTTTTCAGTCATGGCTATTGACAGGGTTATATACTTGACACCTTTCAGTTATTGATATTGACCGAAGTTATTTTCTTGACATCTTTTAGGTATGATTGTTGCCAAAGTCACATACTTGGCACTTTTTATACAGAATGTTTTGTAATTTGTAACAGTGTGCAAAACAATATGAATTTCCTGATTGCTTGAAGTAGTGTTTTCGTTTTTTATTCTTTTGCAAAAAAAAAAAAAATTAAAAAAGGGAAAATTTTAACTACATTTATACAGTAAGTATATGGTAATAAATTATAGTCTCATCGGTGCTTGCAGATGCTCAAGGTATAATATGCTTAAATCTGTTTGACCTTTTAAAACATAATTTATTGCAGCAGCAGATGCTTGTGGAATGAAATCAGTAATTGAGGAATTCTCAGGCAAGTCATATTTAACCCTTGGTTACCTCTGTGCAACAGTCATATCATGAGAAAACATATCTTAAGGTGTATTGGCATGCCCCCATTTTTTCATTATTTTTGTTTTGCAAAATTATAGCACTTGCAGCTCTGTTTAACCCTTTAAGCGCCATAAAGCAGACGACAAAATTTACATCTGCAAAAATTAAAAAATGCCGTGTCCAAGACATTTCATATTGATAAGTCATGATGAGCCGCCTCATCAGGATCTACGCTGTTTGCAAATTCTGCTAATTTCGTCACTGGTGCTTAAAGGTAGGTTCCTGTACTAGCGATAACAATTATGTCCACAAAATAATTTCGTCTTTTTCTGAGCAGTATTGAATTCTCTTACTTTTCTGAATTTGTTGCTACTGAGAAACTCGTCAGATGTTGAAGAAAATAGTCGTTTTCCCTTTTGGTTTATTTTCTTTCGTTGGAATTCCAGTTCTAAAAATAACTATGTTTATTATGTCTATAAGTGCGCGATTTCTGATGCCATTCTCCAAAGGTCAATTTTCCCTTGTCGTGAGCTCTCCTAGAGGTCCTGGCATGGTGGATGGGTATAAACTATCCCAAAATACAATGCAGCATGACCTCAGCTGCGTTATCTAGTTTTGGCGCGAACTAAAAATAGCGCTAACTGGTGTGCGAAGCAGAGTTAGGAAATCCCATGCAAAACAACTTTTCTAATATTTTTTTTATTTACACTTTTTAGTGAAACTTATTCATTCCCTTTTATAAGTGCTTTCCAACATCTTGGATGAAAGATCATCAAAATTATGATGCATTCCAAAGTACAGGAACCTACCTTTAAAGAGTTAAACAGTTTAGTGGCAATGCACAGACTGGCGGACACCTCCTCCAGCAGGATTCTCGTTTGAAAGAGGAACTTTTATCATTTGCTGTTTTGCTTCCCTTGATGAAAATATGGCATCTACAAGTCAAGGGCTGAACCAGCAGAAAAATTGTGTACATATTGTAATAAGACTCAGAAATTACCATGATGTGTATATTGGGGCATGTGCCCTGATAAGTCTTGGGGCATGTGCGCTGATAAGGTCCAATTTGGCCTGACTTCATCAGTCCCTTGATTTGCCACTTATATTATACAAGTTTGCTGTTATCCTACAAGTGCCAGTAACTTAATCAAGGCCCCATCTTACCTGAGGCATTAGGTGGGGGCATCCATTACCTATCGACACATTTTGAGTTTAAGGTAGCTATGGTATTTATTTGACACATGTTTTATGCATGTCAGCTGCTGATGACACTAAAATGGCAGGTATTTACTGTGAAAATATTTAGGCCATGCTAAATGAATAATGTGTTATGCAGAAGTTTCAGATCAGATTGCTCCCGAAGCTAGGCCACATACTGTTTTTGTCTCGCCTGCGAAGCAGAAGCGAGACATAGGTATTGCTTTTCCGGTGTCGGCGTCGGCGGCGTCGGCGACGTAAACTTTCATCGGGTTTTTGCGTTTAGGTCAGTTTCTCAGAAACTATAATGGCTAGAGCCATGAAACTTGATTCATGCATACATCTGGAAGAGTAGATCTCAAAGCCATCATCAATACTGAGTCTTGACCTACATTTTACGGTTGACTGACTTTGCAATTTTTCATCAAGTTTTTGCGTTTAGGTCATTTTCTCAGGAACTATAATGGCTAGAGCCATGAAACTTGATTCATGCATACATCTGGAAGAGTAGAGATCAAAGCCATCATCAATACTTAGTCTTGGCCTACATTTTACGGTTGACTGACTTCGCAATTTTTCACCGGGTTTTTGCATTTAGGTCATTTTCTCAGGAACTATAAGGGCTAGAGCCATGAAACTTGGGTCATGCATACATCTGGAAGAGAAGATCTCAAAGCCATCATCAATATTGAGTCTTGACCTACATTTTACGGTGGACTGATTTTGTTATTTTTCGTCAAGTTTCTGCATTTACCGGTAGGTCATTTTCTCAGAAACTACATGTATAAGGGCTAGAGCCATGAAACTTGGTTGTTGCTTACGTCTGGAAGAGTAAATTTCAAAGCCATCATCAATAATGAGTCTTGACCTAAATTTTACGGTTGACTGACTTTGCAATTTTTCGTCGAGTTTTTTGCATTTAGGTCTGTTTCTCAGAAACTATAAGGGCTAGAGCCATGAAACTTGGGTCATGCACTCATCTGGAAGAGAAGAGCTCAAAGTCATCATCAGTATTGAGTCTTTACCCACATTTTACGGTATACTGACTTTGCAATTTTTTGTCAAGTTTTCACGTTTATATCTATTTCTCAGAAACTATTAGGGCTAGAGCCAAGAAACTTTGTTGATGCATACATCTTTGCTGATTTAGCTCTGTTTTGCGACAAAGCGCTAGCAGGCGAGACACCACATTCCGCGGAATTCTTGTTAGATGTTGTTAGTCACCCCATTTCTTCCATTTACACATGCACAAGATCTTTCATTGTATTTCATACATTGTTTGAAAGGCATGTCAAATGCAATAATATACAGTATTAATCCTATTAAATGCCTCTGTTGCATCACATTTTATGAAAAGGGAGTGTTATTTTTAGGGTCTGGAAAGTAACAAAATAGTCTCTAGCCCCAAATGCTTCCAATACACCATGGAGAATTTGGCATCACAAAACTAGCCCACATTTACATGAAATACCTCATGGACCTCAATAAAGACAGTGTGTAAAGAACAGTATTGAGGATTCTATAACTGACACTTCACAATTTTGGCAAGCCAATATAAATTATTTCGGGGGGGAAAAAAGGGAGGGGGCATTTATTAGAGTGGTGGCGTTTAAAAGGATTAATACAGTAGCATTCTGTAAAACCAGTGCTCCAGATAAAAGGGGGCATTGAGAATAATTCTAACATAATTTTTTTTATTTATCAGGGAAAACATATGTTGTGACCCCTCATTAGAACCGTCTTGGCAAGACGGTTCTAATGATGGTTCACAACGTGTTTTTAAGGAGAAAATTTATCGCTGATTTATCCCTACTACACCTTATCTGGAGCTCTGTTCAAACTCTTGTATTAAGGTGAATGGGTACACTGTCAGGGAGAGCCACTCTACTATTTGCATTTTTACTTCCCTTCCAAATGCATCTAGTATCTTGTATGTTTCCCATGTTGACCCTAAAACAACAATTTTCAGAATTATGTCTATGAGTAAACAGAATTATTACTGTCTAATGGAAATGTGACTGCTTTCAATTAACAGAGGAATCCTTATTATGGTTGTTGCAGTGGAAAAACATACTGTATAACCTTCAGAAAAACAACCCAGTGTTGTTACAATTCACAAGAATCATAAATGGCATTCTGGGGATAAAACATGGGCACCTCATAACAAATTTTGGAGGTTTGACCCTTTTAAGACAAAGAAGCAGACGACAAAATTTACGTTTGCAAATTTCAAAATATTTTTCGTCCAAGCTGTATTATATTGAGAATTCAAAAACTAGAGGGCAAATAGTATAGGTCTCTATGAGATGGCTCATTATGAGCCACCTCATCAGGATCTACACTGTTTGCGAATTCTGTTAGTTTTGGTCACTGGTGCTTAAAGTGTTAAAGCCAGTCATAGTGGAATTCTGCCACTTTTACACAGAAAAAGTAAAGGAAGGGATGGGGGATGTAGCATTTGCAGCAACAGTCAGACTAGCTCTGTACGCAATTTTCCATAAATGAACTAAAAGACCAGTGCTTCTATCATTTCCAGTTGTGTGTCATGACAAAACATAACAAAGTCTGTCTTTGCATATTACGTGTTAAGTTAGCTTTTCCAGACCAGCCTCTGAGCATGTGCAGTTTACCGGTAGTTAGGAGGTGTGGCAATCTTTTTGAGCTCTTGAAAATCTTCTTATCTAACTGATAAATTAATCATATCATTGGTATCCTACCAGGATGCGTTTCTGCCCACTGATCTCATTCTGTACAGTTGGCATGTTTGGTTATGACTCGGCTCATTTCGTGTTGCTTTTTGGCCTTGAATGATTCAAGATATTGATTTCGAATGGAGTAGATTGTATCACTGTAGAAAAGCTAGTTGTACAGTAATTGACAGTATTATATGAGCAAACAGTGTAGACCCAAATCAGACTGCTCCTGAGGAGCAGTCTGATCAGGGTCTGCACTAATTGCCATTATACTAGTGGTATTTGTTTTGACTAGTTTGTCATCTTAAATCACATTGTTTAACTTATTAAGATAAATTAGTCATAGATAAAGATGTTGTGTTACTTAGAGCAAATACGGTAAACTGCTCTGCCATGTCCTTGAGGACAGATTCAGTATCAGATTCCAGAAATATTTGGACACATTCATTTCCGTACTTTGGTGATACATTATGATATATAGAGGAGTCCATAAGACTGAATCCTGTCAAAGGGAATTGGTCGGAGCCCCTGTAGCTCAGCAAGTTAAGGGCTGGTCTGCTAAGCTAGCAGTCTGGGATTGAATCCTTCTGGAGGCAGAATTCTTTCCAACCACTGACCTCACGCTTCCATGGGCTAGATATGACTGAAATACTGATGAAAAGGCCATAAAACCACGTTTTAGAGTGTTTCACTTCCGTAGGTGGAGAAATTTATTTGAATAAGTCCAATCAAGGGGAAGATACAGATTATATACTATGTGTCCAGGCATTTGGGGGCATACTACATTTTTTAGGGTACCCAGTGTCTGACCAAACAGTGTCTTAAAAGATGTCTGACCAAACATTTTAGATCCAGATCAGACTTCTCAAAAAATTCTTCAACACAGATAAACAAGATGCACAAATTAATGAAAGGCTCCTGGATAGCTCAGTTGATTTGCCTCACGATTAAGAAAGCTACATACCAGTCTGCCATGCAGGGTTCAATCCTGGCTAGAAGCAATAGCGCTGGGAAGTATGAATGGTTGGGTATTCCCTTACAGGTTGCAGTGGTTTCACAGAGTGTTTCCTCAGCTCTGTTCAGCTGAGAATTACTTCAGTATATCTTCCACCGCAGAGCAGTCATCTGACATGATTAAATCAGAGTTTAGACACCAATTGGGATGGATGGCTGACTTGCGATTTTACAGCCTTTCAGCAGTATTTCAGTTATATCTGGACAGTGGGACGGTGATAATGAAAGGCTGTGTGCATTGGATTGCTGTTTACGGTAGGTAAGATTCTCACCTCAAGCGGGGCTTTAACCTGGTCCCCTAGGTCAGTAGGCCAGCACTTAACCCACTGAGCTACTGGGGCTCAGAAACCGATTGATTTTTGAGGTGTCTGAAAATTGAAGGCAAATTCGGTAATTACGGCAGTAACACGTTGAAATGCCAATAATTTGTCACTGGATGGAAGTGAAAAGAGAAGTTTCCAATAATTTCTGCTAGACCTCTATGATGGAACAGATTATTGGACGAGGTGGCCTTGATGTTGATTTTGTAAGTTTTGATCTTTTGGGAATTTATGCTCATTCTGGTGTTAAGAAACTTGTAAAGGATATGAATTGGTAAGGAGGGTAAATACTTGGACCAAAGGGCCTGAGCAAACAGTGTAGACCCAGATCAGACTGCTCCTGAGCAGTCTGATCTGGGTCTTCACTATTTGTAGTTCTGTCAGTGATTTTTCCTCTGTTGCATAAAAAAGTTGGCGTGTTGGACTTTTAGGAAAATTATTGTATTTGATTTTGGTATTCCAATATTCAGGGTAAGTATGGTAAGGTGTTTCTAAGTGTTAAGGAAGCCATAAAGGATATGAATTATTTCCCATTTTATTGGCTTCTTTAGGAACCATATAAGGCATATATGTGTTCTTTGTGTCCATTAGATACAGTGAAATCTAGTTTGCCGTCATCGTTTATTGAGCTGATCTATTCTGTTCTGTATGACCTGGCATACAGTGAGTGTCCTTGTAGGTCTCTAAGGTTAAGACAAATGGATACTTTTACAGAGGAAGCAACTCTATCATTTTCATTTTTGACTCTCTTATTAATAGAAAAAGAATTAGCTCCTCTTGTAAAATAGTCCAGCTCTGGACCGAAAATATTTCAGAAACAAAGTTTCTAATTGAAACTTGTTTCTAGTTTTTTTCTGGCCCAAAGCTGGGCTACTTGTAAAACTGACATTATGCCCTGAGGGTTGCCACTTAGAATAGGTCATGGTGACCTACTTTCCCAAAAAATTGAAAACTGACATCATGTCAGGGTTTCCAGTCTCAACTTCAACAAACCTCAGGCCTTTGAAACACTGTCAGTGCCTGTGTTCAAAATATCCTGAGTTTGCCTCCCGAAAATTATTACCATGTTTGGTTTTTGAGCTTTGCGCTGTATCTTGGCTTCAATAAGCTGTAGACATTTGCATGCATCCCACTAATCCAGCTCAGCTGCATCAAAATTAGGTCACAGTGACCTCCTTTCTTGAAAAAATTTTTTACTAGGTTGTGTTGTATGTAAATTAATGCTCTGCTACTTCTATGCTGAAATTTTGATAGATATTCTACTTGTTTATTCTGTAAAACAACATTTTAAGGTCCATGAAGTTTTATTTATACATATCACTCCATGTTTGTTTAATCATTTGGAAGAATTTTGACATTGAATCATAAAACATAATTTAGCCGTGTCTCGCAGAAAGGGGACTTAACATTTTGCAAAGTCATTATGACACGACTAATTACCCCATCCACTGATTCTCTGCTGTCCAACTAGAATCTTCTCAGCAGGCACATGACGTCAAAATGACGTCAGTGTGACATCATCATAACGCATCGACGTCAGTACGATGTCATTTCAACGTCATGTGCCTGCTGGGTTGATTTTGTGCCTGTACCTTCCTCAACATCCATACATGGTGTGTGCGAAAAGCAAAGGCTATGATCTGACTGCGCAAATGTGCAGTCTGATCTGGGTCTTTGCTATTCACATATGCTTGAACATTTTAAAGGTAGGTTCCTGTACTTTGCAATGCATCATAATTTTGATGATTTTTATTCAAGTTGTTGGAAAGCACTTATAAAGAGGAAATGAATAAGTTTCATTAAAAAGTGTAAATCAATAAATCGTAGAAAAGTCTTTTGCAAGGGATTTCCTAACTCTGCTTCGCACACCAGTTAGCGCTATTTTTAGTTCGCGCCAAAAATAGATAACATAGCTGACGTCATGCTGCATTGCATTTTGGGATAGTTTTAACTCATCTGCCATGCCAGGACCTCTTGAAGAGCTCACGGCAAGAGAAAATTAACAATTGGCAAATGACATCAGAAACTGCGGACTTGTAGACATATATACATATTTATTTTTAGAACTGGAATTCCAACAAAAGAAAATAAACCAAAGGGAAAACGACTATTTTCTACATTATCTGGCGATTTTCTCAGTAGCAACAGTTTCAGAAAAATAAGAGAATTCAATACTACCCAGAAAAAGACAAAATTATTTTGTGAACATAATTGTTATCGCTAGGCCAGGAACCTACCTTTAAGTATGCTTTAACATTTTAAGTTTCAGAGACCAAAATAGCAGAATTTGCAAACAGTGTAGTTCCTGATGAAGCGGCTCATAGCCGTCATCTAGATCTACACTGTTTGCCCTCTAGTCTTTGAATTCTCAATATAAAATATCTTGGATAAGTGGATAAGCATTTTGTTAAATTTTGCAGACATAAATTTTTTTTGTCTGATTTTTGGCATTTAAAGCGTAAAGCACATTTTTTTGTGTCACACTCATATGAAGAATGAATGCCAGATGATATATTAATACAAAATGGATAATGCAGTGTTGTGAATGTGCAGATGATTCAATATTAAGCATATTATTTCATGTGATGCATTATAATCGTAAGGAATTACAAAAAAAGAAAGAATTGGAGAAAAGAGATTACTACCAGATTCAGTGCAACCTGGCAAGTATTATTTGTAATCATCAAAGTGGAGGCATAATGCTGAGAAGATGCGAAAACACTAATTTTGTAAAATTGACAAATATTCAGTAAATGAGACAATTAAGGCAAATTCAAGGGATGCAATTCTTCTATTTCCAGTTTTGCCTGTCCTATAAAAAGGGGTTAAGAATATGCCCCCTCCTTAGATGCCAATTTTCCCTTTAAAATAAACCCCATTTTGGAATGGCTATGTATGTTGACCAGGGAAGAACACAGGAAGTCACAAAGTTGCTCTCCCTGTGAAACAGTGGTTGAAAACACGACTTGTACTTATTCTACATAAGTTGAGTGACATGAGCACCAAGCAAAGACTCAGATCAGCCTTGGCATCTGCCCAGTCTGATCAGAGTCTTCACTGTTCGCATGGAGCTAGCTTGGGCCCTTAGTTACCTTTAAAATGCATAGCGAAGACTCAGATCAGATTGGGCAGATGCCCAGGCTTATTTGAGTCTTTGCTTTGCGCACATGCCACTTTGTTGGTTTTGTCATGTCACGGCTCAGTTTTATGTAGCTGCACTTTCTTTTCAGGGGGATTGAGATGTGAAAGATGTCCAGTGAAGGATAGGGACCATTAAAATTTCTTCTCCAGTTAGAGACAGCAGGGCAAAGGGGTTAGGACAAAAGACAAGGCTATGAGAGTCTATTCCTGTTTAAAGGTAAATTCTGTAATGTAGATTTTTGTCACCCGACGTAGGCGGAGGGGGACTATAGAAATGACCCTTGTCCGTCCGTGTGTCAGTCTGTCCTTCCGTCTGTCATTCCTTCCGTCCGAAATCTTGTCCCCGCAACTCCTCCTACGTCTTTCATCAGATTGATTTGAAATTTTACAGATTGTATTCTTATGATATGAAGATGTGCATGTGGCTTTTGATTTTTGTTTCGGCCATTTTTGATGGAGTTACGGCCCATGCTGACTCACACCTTGTCCCCGCAACTCCTGCCACATCTTTTATCAGATTGACTTGAAATTGTGCAGAATGTTTCATCATGATCTGAAAATATGCATGTGATTTTGGAATTTCAATTGTCCTATATTTTACATAGTTATGGCCCTTTGTTATTTTTGGCATTTTTCCAACTTTTGAAGCGTTTGACCGAGAGAGCTGAAATTTGGTATGCTATTAGCATTTGGTTAATTATGTATTCTGATTATTGTTAGGATATGCTAAATTTATTAGTGACAGAGTTATTCCCCTTCCATAGATAATGGACATTCACTTTAAGGTAAAAGGATAACTCGAGAACTATTCATATTAATGGGCTGAATTTTCATTAATGCATTGTTCATTTTTCATCAGATTCATATTAGGAGGATTATGGCCTCTGTTATTTTGTTATTGGGTATATAGTCTTGAACTTTTGGGCATTCTGTAAGGGCCTAAAGTTTCAGTAACCTGATTTTACACATATACGCCCAGTTCTGAACTGAGTATTTTATAACCTCATAGAGGCCCAGCAATTGTTGGGTATATGTCTTTGCTTATGCTTCAATTATTATTTGCTTACCAGGTTCTGTTATACACATATTTTCTGGTTTTGGCCATACAGTTACTCTGAAACTGAATAAAGGGCTGCAGTTTGTGACACATTTTATATGTCGGGTGACACTTGGCCGATGGCCTTTTATTTTGTCAAGATCTTGAGGACAAATGTCCGTAGACCACAGGATATGGAGTAATCACACGGTGACTCCTGGTTAAACCATTATCCTGAAAGTTTGTTCACCTTCCAGAAATTAAGTACTACAATAAAATTTGTAGTCCACACAGTAGTGCCTGGGGAAATAGTGTAGACACTTTTAGGGGGCAGTCTGATTAGGGTCTACACTATTTGCCATTCTGGGTCCAGTTGCTGGAAAGCATTGTCAGTCGAGGAGTCTTGTAGTACACATGAAATTAAGTGTGCTAAATTTTTTTGCTGGAAAAAATTCTTAAGATTTTTTTCTTCTTTTTAGCTCACCTGAGCCGAAGGCTCACAGGTGAGCTTATAGTATAGGCAGGCATCCGTCGTCCGTCCGTCCGTCAGTCCGTCCAGCCCGTCCGTCGACATTTTCAAACGACATCTCCTCTGAAACTACAAGGCCCATTGTAACCAAATTTCATATATAGTATCTATGGGCAGGGGGAACCAATAATACTGTTTTTTTATCCAAATCGCTTCATAACTTTGGTTGCTATGGCAACTTAAAGTTTCCATTGACTTGTATGGGAAAAATTGAAAATTTGCATTTATTGCTATGTCACTGCAGATATTTTGACAAAACTTTTGCAGAAATGTTCCTTGAGCAGTTCTCTATCAACCGAATGAAATTCATGTAAATTACACAATTTGGCTGGTTGCCATGGCAACCGAATGGTTAAAAATAGAAAAAATATTCAAAAATCATCTCCTCAGAAACTATACAACCAATAAAACTCAAACTTCACAGGAAGGATCTTAGTACTAGCCTCTATAGAAGTACTGTTTTTCTTGGCTATTGCTCCAGCAGTTTGGTTGCTATGGGAACTGAAAGTTGCCATTGACTTATAATGGCAAAATGGAAAATTTGCATTTATTGCTATGCCACTGCAGATATTTTGACAAAACTTTCATAGAAAAGTACCTTGAGTAGTCTTTAACCAGCCATGTTAAATTTATGCAAATTGCGCAATTTGAATGGTTGCCATTGCAACCGAATAGTTAAAAATAGAAAAATATTAAAAAATCATTTCCGCAGAAACTGTGTGGCCAATAAAGCTCAAACTTTACAGAAAGAACCTTAGTACTAGCCTCTATAGAATTACTGTTTTTCATGGCAACTGCTCCAGCAGTTTGGTTGCTATGGCAACTAAGAGTTTCCATTAACTTATAATGGGGAAAATGGAAATTGGCAATTTTTGCTGTCTAACTGCATTTATTTAGATTTTTTTTTCTACAGAAATGTTTCTTAAGTAGTCCTCTACGATTCATATGAAATTTCTCCAAATCGCTGAATTTAATTGGTTGCCATGGCAAAATATAGGGTAAATTTTCTTAAAAAAAAAAAAAAAAAAACTTCTGCTCAGAAGCCATATCGGGGATGAAGCTGATATTGTGCAGATGTGTTGGTGACAGTAGCCTCTACATAAATTTTATTCTTTTTCTTCCAATCCCATAAGAACTTTGGTTGCTATGGCAACTTATAGTTTCCATTGACTTATTATGGGAAAAATGAAGCCATGAGGGGGATGAAGCTGATACTTAGCATACATATTGATAACATTAGCCTCTACCTAATGTATGTTTTATATTATCATTGCCCGTGTGAATTGATTGCTATGGCAACTTAAAGTTTCCATAGACTTATAATGGGGAAAGTGGACATTTGCTATTTATTTCTGTGTTACTGCAGATATTTTGACAAAAGCTGTACAGAAATGTTCCTGGAGTAGTCCTCTACCAGCCATATGAATATTTCCCAAATACCTGATTTTGATTGGTTGCCATTGCAGCCAAAGATCTTCTTCTGAGAAGCCATTACAGGGGGATAAAGCTTTTTTTCATAAATATTTGTGATATTATCCTCCACATAAATGGTGCTTTTTATTGCTGTTGTGCATGGTGTTTTGTTGCTGTAACCTCAGTGCTCAGGTGAGCGATATAGGGCCATTGGCCCTCTGGTTTTTAGCTCACCTGAGCACAAGTGCTCAAGGTTAGCTACTGTGATTGATATTTGTTTGTCGTCTGTCCATCCATCCGTCATCAACAATTTCTTCAAATGACATCTCCTAGACCAGTAAGCCAATTTCAAAATAATTTCACACAAATGTTTCTGTTATAGCCCTGAACCAAAATTGCTGAAATGGTTCTGCTCCACTGAACAAAATGGTCACCAGAGCTAAAAATAGAAAAACCTTTAAACTACATCTCCTCTGAAGCCAGTGGCTCAATTTCAAAATAATTTCACAGAAATGTTTGACTCATGGCCCTGAACCGAAATTGCTAAAACGGTGCCAGAGCAAAAAATAGAAATAAATCTTAGAATGACACAGAGGGCACAGTTATAATGCAATCATCATGAAACTTTGTCAGAATGTATAGCATTATGAAATCAAGACCAAGTTTGAAACAGGGTCATGTTGGTCAAAACTATGTCACTAGGTCAAATCTTAGAAAAACCTTGTGTACAGTCTAGCGGACACAGTTATTATCCAATATTCATGAAACTTTGTCAGAATGTTTATTTTTATGAAATCTAGGCCTTGTGGGGTCAAAATATAGGTCAATAGGTCAATCTTAGAAAAACCTTGTGTACACTCTAGCGGGCACAGTTATGGTCCAATCTTCATGAAACTTTGTCAGAATGTTTATTTTTATGAAATCTAGACCAAATTTGAAACTGGGCCAAGTCAGGTCAAAAGCTAGGTCAAAAGGTCAGATCTTAGACAAACCATGTGAATGCTCTAGAGGGCACAGTTTTGTTCCAATCTTCACGAAACTTTGTCAAAATGTTTATCTTTACAAAAGGTCAGATCTTAGACAAACCATGTGAATGCTCTAGAGGGCACAGTTTTGTTCCAATCTTCACGAAACTTTGTCAAAATGTTTATCTTTCTAAAATCAAGGCCAAGATTGACAATGAGTCTTGAGGGGTCAAAAACTAGGTCACTAGGTCAAATCTAAGAAAAACCTTGTGTACATTCTTGAAGACAGTTATGATCCAATATTCATGAAACTTTGTCAGAATGTTCATTTTTATGAAATCTAGACCAGATTTGAAACTGGGCCATGTCAGGTCAAAAACTAGGTCACTAGGGCAGATCTTAGAAAAATCATGTGAATACTCTAGAGGGCACAGTTTTGTCCAAATCTAGGCCAAGGGTGCAACTTGGTCATGCCCGTCAAAAACTAGGTCACTAGGTCAAACCTTAGAAAAACATTATGTACACTATAGAGGGCACAGTTTTGATCCGATTTTCATGAAACTTTGTCGGAATGTTTATATCCAAGAAATCTGGACCATGTTTGAAACTGGATCATGTGGGGTCAAAAACTAGGTCATTAGGTTAAATCTTAGAAAAACTTTAGGTACACAATAAATGGTTCACTTTCCATTGAATCTTTGTGAAAAGCTGTCTGTCTCTAAGGTTAAGTTCACAGGATACTCAGATGAGTGATCCAGGGCCATCATGGCCCTTTTGTTATAACAAAACTCCTTGTATGTTTTTGGGCAAAAATGCAGTGTTTTGTGCCCAATGCAGTTGAAAATGTAACTTTTCGTTAACTTAAGATATAGTTATCTTTGCACAACTTTGGCGTGACAGCCAACAGTTCTGGGAAAAAGGAAGAGGGAAGTTTGCAGAGCAAAAATTGATAAGGGTAAAGGGTTTAGGCCTGATACGGTAATTTCTTTCAGTCACTTCATTTCAATCCTTCAGTGTTTATTTTGTTGGATTATGACTGGCTTATCACTAAAAGCTGAGTGGTGGGAAAACCAGTAGGCTGGAATTTTAAGTTTGATGTACAGGTTTATAGACTTGGTAAAACTGATTCTGCCATTCCCTTTTCTTTTGTTCATGTGTTCCATGCTTAAAAATAATGTGTGTTTTCAGAGTTTGAGGACAATACTCAGATGATGATGGATGACAGGTGGTTTCACATCCTCAACAGTATTTCAGTCATATTATGACGGACTCTGTGCAATAAAGCACTGTTTAGGTTTGCCATAGAATCATAATATGTGCAGATTGGTCAGAGTCACACACACAATGTGAAGTTCCTAGTTACCGTAACAATGAAAACTCTTATTAGACTAGAAATATGTAGGCTGGTCAGTCTTTGCAGGTTGCATAATTTCTGAAGGTGAATAGGTTTACGGTGAAGCAACTCTGACACCTTTCAGTTTTCCTCCCCGTTCAGTAGAGGAAAGAAGTTGCTGCTCTAGGATTATGTTGACTAAGGCGTAGCTACCCATACGCAAATGCGTATTGAAATTTTGTCAAATTGACAAAATTTCAGCACACACCTGCTTATTTTCATGCTAAAATGTTAATTGGGCATGATTTTAATACTAACTGCCAACAGACACGAAAATTTGAAATATCTTAGTGGCTTAACTCCTTATTATTGCCCAATGTGGTTGTGCATACTGAGTAATTGCTCCTAGCTATGCCCCTGTTTGACTAACATGAAGGTCAAGACCAGGCTGTGCAGTTGAAAGTTTGATATTGGACCTTCAGTGCATGTGAGTTTTTCCATGCTTTGGGTTTTCCTGTGGTTCGAATTCCCTGTGTATTGAAAGATTATCGGATTTGATTGCTAATCCTTGTGAGGTGTTCAGACTGATAGCAGATTATTAAGATCTCCAGGTTTTACATTGATAAGGAATCTTGGAGTATTTATTCAGTATAAATCTGTGGATTACTGATAATAATGATGAAGATAATGTTGTGTACTAAATGAATTTGTAAAAAGTCTGGAGTGTAAGTACTTTTTTTTTTATTTTTTGTTTAATATAAAATTTAGCAATTATAGAGCCAAAAATGAAAATAGTAGATTTGCAAACTCAGGGCTGGAAAAAGCCACTCGTCTGCTGGGCATGGCGAGTGCCTCAAGCTACAGGACGAGTAGAATTTCTCAGTACTGCCAAGGTCACTTATTAATTTCACTATACATCTTGTGACTTAGGACGAGTGACAATTTAAGAATTTTCTAGCCCTGAAACTAGTAGATTTGCAAACAGAGTACCGGTAGGTCAAGATGAGGCGGCTCATTATAAGCCACCTGATCGGGATCTACATTGTTTGCCATATAGTCTTTGATTTCTCAATATGATGTAGCTGCATGGGATAAAAACATTTTTTGAAACTTTGCAGTTGTACAGTAAGATGAGGAGGAGGTATGTAGAGAAATGATACTGTAATCAAAGGGAGAAGTTGTACAGTAAAATGATAAATAGGTGGGATGTTATGTACAGAAATGAACTGTACTCAAAGGGAGAAGCTGTACAGCAAAATGAGAAGAAGATGGGATTGACACTGTAATCATAGGGAGAAGTTGTACAGCAAAATGATAAAGAGGTGGGATGTTATGTAGAGAAATGGCACTGTCATCAAAGAACGAAGTTGTACAGAAAAATGAGAAGGCGATGGGATGTTATATAGGGAAATGGCACTGTAATCAAAGGGAGAAGTTGTATGGTAAAATGATAAAGAGGCGATAAGTTATGTAATGAAATGATACTGAAATCAAAAGGAGTAGTTGGAAATTTTATTAATTTTAGGTGTCCCAATATATACGCACATTACACATTACGGGTAATACTTAGCATTTTGATGATGTTTAAGAATTGATTTAATTTATAGTGATTAAAATTCAGGTGATTTAAATTCAGTTTTGATATTTTAAATGATAAACCAAAACCATACCTTTGAAATTTAATTGCATAATTTTATAGCCTATTGACTGTCTTTGCCACCCTTTTAAATTGTGCATAAACAAATAATTATCATGTTAATTACTTCCATAATAAAAGGTGTAATAATATTGAACTCCTTCAGTGACCTAGGCAGGAAAAGATATTGCTATTAGGCTATCACCTTGGGCTATAGCAAAATTAATTGATCGGAAAATGTATCTTCAATAATCATTGAACTGGGTCAGTTTAGTTTCAGTTTTGGGGTAAAAAGTTACAAAAATTTAAGACAGGACTCTGAAATGTAAGTTTGTTTTACATATATATAATCCATTGCACTCAAGGTATTTTTTGTTGTCTGCTGATATGGGCGTCTGCGTCAAAAATCAAGAATATTTTGACAATATTAGTCTTACTCTTGTAGAAATGATGTCTAGGCAGTACACTGTTTGGATCTCAGATCAGGCGTTTGTGTGGCCTGGTCTGGATCTAAACTGTTTGCCCAGATACTCATAAAGGGGTATCTTGAATGGAATGGGATAAATAAGGTGGTTTAACCATTAATTTGTGAGAAGTTTTGAGTGGAATTATCAGACGGCATCTTGAGAAGAGCCTTCCATGAAGAGACATGGGTGGCACTTTAAGTAGAGCCACAAATTATTATGATTTGTTGTTTCTTTATATCAAAATTTCTTAGGGCCAAACCGGTGCGCGACACTTCGTCGAACGACACTTCGTCTACTACGACACTTCGTCGAAAGTTTTTGTCGAATTACCAGTTCGTCGAAAAGTTACTTCGTCGAATGCATTTTCGTCGAATACGACACTTGGTCGAATTTTTCCCCGAGCTCAGAGAGCCAAAATATCTCGTACTCGTAGACGTTCATAAGAGTTCCGCCGTTGACCTATCGGCGCACCCTGATAACAGGATGTTGGGTATTTTGATTCGGTGTCCATCATGTGATATCGGAAACTTCTCGTTTTAAGCCGTTTGAACTCGTTAATTTCTGCCAAACGCTTACACTTACCGTTAAAACTGCTAAAACTGATGATCTACGTACGAACAACTCGCTGGAGGGGTGGCATCTAAGTACATTATCAGAGGACGGAAAACGGACATTAGATTGTGTCAGTGCAGTCTCCGCCAGTATCCGTAGCCTCAAAGTCATATGATCCGTTGTCATATGATCAGCAGATACAACATGACGGCTGAATTAGCGTTGAATATTTCGTCGAAAGTATTCGACGAAACATGTTTTCGACGAAGTGGACATTCGACAAAATGACATTCGACTAAAAAGGTTTTCCGACGAAATGGTTCAGTAGACAAAGTGTCGTTCGACGAAGTGTCGTATATCCGGGCAAACAGAGCAGGGGCTGTACTCAGAGTTCAGTAATGACCCTAAAATTTTGGACACCTGAAAGTCAGACACTTATTATTCCAAAATTCTTAGAAAGTGGATTTTGCACGCGTTACTGCATCCAAATGAGGCTTGGTGAATGGCAAACATTGTAGACCCTGATCAAACTACTCATTCAGGAGCAGTTTGATCTGGGTCTACAATGTTTACTCAGGCCTGTCTTTTTAGCTCACCTGAGCACGAAGTGCTCAAGGTGAGGTATTGTGATCGGTCTTTGTCCGTCGTCCGGCGTCAACTTTTGCTTTAAACAACTTCTTCTCCAAAACTGCTGGACGGATTTTGAAATAATTTCACAGAAATGTTCCTTGGGGGACTCTCTCCAAAGTTGCTCAAATGGTTTTGCTCCGCTGAACAATATGGCCGCCAGAGCTAAAAATAGAAAACCTTTAAACAACTTCTCCTCCAAAACTGCTGGGCCGATTTTGAAATAATTTCACAGAAATGTTCCCTAGGAGACCCTCTACCAAAATTGCTCCAACGGTTCCCCTTCGCTGAAAAATATGGCCGCCAGAGCTAAAAATAGAAAAACCTTTAAACGACTTCTTTTCCAAAACTGCTGGGCCGATTTTGAAATAATTTCACAGAAATGTTCCCTAGGAGACCCTCTACCAAAATTGCTCCAACGGTTCCGCTTCGCTGAAAAATATGGCAGCCAGAGCTAAAAATAGAAAAACCTCCAAAACTGCTGGGCCGATTTTGAAATAATTTCACAGAAATGTTCCTTAGGAGACCCTCTACCAAAATTGCTCAAACGGTTCCACTCCGCTGAACAATATGGCCACCAGAGCTAAAAATAGAAAAAAGCTTTAAACATCATCGTCTCTGAACCCAATTGCTTGATTTCAAAAAAATTTCATAGAAATGTTTTTCTCATGACTCTGAACAAAAAATGCTAAAACGGTTTCACTCCGCTGAACAAAATGGCCGCCAGAGCTAAAAATAGAAATAAATCTTAGAATGACACAGAGGGCCCAGTTATGATCCAATCATCATGAAACTTTGTCAGAATGTTTATCTAAATGAAATCTAGACCATCTTTGAAACTGGGTCATGTGGGGTCAAAAACTAGGTCACTGGGTCAAATCTTAGAAAAACCCTGTGCACACTCTAGAGGGCACAGTTATGATCCAATCTTCATGAAACTTTGTCAGAATGTTTATTTATATAAAATCTAGGCCAAAATTGAATCTGAGTTTTGTGGGTCAAAAACTAGGTCACTAGGTCAAATCTTAGAAAAACCTTGTGTACACTCTAGAGGGCACAGTTATGATCCAATCTACGTGGAACATTGTCAGAATGTTTATTTTTATGAAATCTATACCAGATTTGAAACTGGGCCATGTCAGGTCAAAAACTAGGTCACTAGGTCAGTTCTTAAAAAAACAGTGTGAACGCTTTAGCGGACACAGGTTTGTTCTAATCTTCATGAGTCTTTGTCAGAATGTTTGTTTCCAACAAATCTGGACCAAGGGTGCAACCTGGTCATGTTGGGTCAAAAAGTAGGTCACTAGGTTAAACCGTAGAAAAACATTGTGTACACTCTAGAGGGCACAGTTTTGATAACTTTGTCAGAACATTCATATCCAAGAAATCTAGACCAGGTTTGAAACTGGGCCATGTGGGGTCAAAATCTAGGTCATTAGGTTAAATCTTATAAAAACCTTAGGTACACAATAAAGGGTTCATTTTCCATTTAATCTTTGTGAAACTCTGTCTGTCGTTCATATGGATGTCTCTGAGGTTAAGTTCACAGGATACTCAGGTGAGCGATCCAGGGCCATCATGGCCCTCTTGTTTAATATGTAGGGTCATTACGGTACTCAGAGATGAGCTGGATAAAAATGTCAGTTCCATGAATAAAGTAAATGTAAGAGTGGCTATAGGGTTAGAGACCCACTGTATCTTGGGTATGGCATATGACAGGCAGAACACACCCCTCTCCTTTCGCTGCCTTATCATTTCCTGATATGAAAAAGGTTCTCATTTGCTGCTGGGTTGACTGAGGGAGTTTTCCATTTGCCAGATGGACTCAGCCTGGGATTTGAACTCTTAACTTCTGCATTGTAACTGAGTAGCCCTAACCACTAGACCATGGCACCTGTCTACGTAGTCTTAAACTGAATTCATATGTCGAGATCCTATGTCCCAATGTTTAGTGTCTTCACAGTATAAAATACCTGGTAAATGTCAGCATACTTTGGCAGACAATCTGTAAAATGTAATATTTTGGCATTGTTTTGTGCTTATTGGTGTTCATTGGTACAGTCACATGTAAAAATTACAACATGCACTTACAGAATGTCATATTTATCATGAAACATGCAATCTGTTTGGAAGTCCTTTCACATGTGAAGGATCAAGTATTATCTGATTTCTATGATGAAAAAAAGAAAATAAAAGAAGGAAAAATCTTAACAAAGAGTTCTAGCACTGACCTGTTGTAATGTCTCTACCCAGCAGGCACATGATGTCAAAATGACATCGTACTGACTTTTACATTGCATCAACGTCAGTACGACATAATTTTGATGTCATGAATGATGTCGCATCGACATCAGTACGACGTCATTTTGCCGTCATGTGCCTGCTGGTTATTCACTTAACTCCAGTTCCAACCAGCAATAGCAGAATCAAGCAAATGAATACTATATCCATAATATACTCCACGAGGGTGTTGCATTTTACGAAAGGAGGATTGGGGGGTGAGGGGTTGGGGGGCGCATAATTTAGAGCCTTAAGAGTAGCAAACCAGCCACTACCACAATACTTCTAATAAACAGTATTAAGGTGAATGGATATACCTGCAGAGGAGCAACTCTGCTGTTTTCCATTTTTGCATCCGTTCTCAGTAGGGGTCAGCTCTTAAAGATACTAATTTGCTCCTCTAGAGAGCTACCTCATCTAGAGAAGCAAACAGGAATTCATGCAAGTTAATATAACATATTTTTGGGAAAGATGCAGGGGGCATTTATTAGAGCAGGGGACATTTATTAAAGGATTAGTACCGTATTGTTTAGAAGACACTATTGAGTATGCTTGTTCAGAACTGCAAAAATATATCAGAAAATGAACGCAAGAAAACTACAGCAAGGAGATTTTCATGCATCTAACCATTTATGCAACATTGCATAATCAGTAGGGGAGAGTCGGGTAACTTCGGACAGCGGGCAAATTCGGACAGTGACATTGTTTCCTTTATATGCCAGTTGTTTGGACTTAAAACAAAAATAATTGGCCAAACAGTGAAAATCCTGATGAGACAGCTCATCATGAGCCGTCTCATCTGGATTTTCACTGTTTGCAATGGTATGTCCCAATTTACCCCCATGTCCAAAGTTACCGTAACCCGACTCTACCTATTTGTGCAGTTGTGATAGGACAGGTTACAGGTAACCACAGGACAGCCAATAGATATGGCAGTTTTGCTCATATCTTTTCTAGCTATGCTTGCTACAAGATTTCACAAGGACATCATTATCGGCATGTCTAGAAGTAACAATAACCATGTGTGCAGCATAATCAATATTTGTGCAGCGACACGACAAAACCAACAAAGTGGCATGTGCACCCAGCGAAGACTCAGATCACCCTGGGCATCCGCCTGGTCTGATCAGAGTCTTCACTGTCTGCATGGAGTTGGCTTAGACCTTAAATTACCCTATAAGCCCAAAGCGAAGACTCTTAATCAGTCTTGGCGGATGCATAGGCTGATCTGAGTCTTGGCTGGGCACACATGCCACTTTGTTGTTTTGTCGTGTCGCAGCATAATCAATATTTGTGCAGTTTCCCACTGCATGTCTGTGATAAAATAGTTTCTGGATTGATTTCAAGTTGGATATAGGAGTAAGATGTTAAAGTGTTTATGCAGGAATATTATTTTGAAGCTGCACGGGAAAACTGCAGTCTGACATGAAATTGTTGTAGCTGTATGTGCTCTAAACACCTGGGCCCAGTGATTCATAGCATCCTTAGCTTAACTTTTGTAAAAAAATTACAAGTCATCAATCCATTTGCAATGCAAAAGCTTCTCACATATTTTTGGTAAAAACGGCAGATTTTTTATATATCATACCTTTGAAAATTGAACATCTCGGTAACTAAGGAGGTCCTTAGTTTTGAACAGCTAGGCCTTGGACTCAGTTGTTCAGAGCAACATTAGCTTAACGAAGGCAATAAATAAGGATTCATTAAATCTTCTAGTATAAATAGAATTACGCATCCTTATATTGTTTTGCTGAAAAAATGTTAGCAGCTTTTGCAGTGCAAAAGCTCCTCACATTTTTTCAGCAAAAACTGGTAGTGTTTTTGTGTATCAAATGTTTGAAATTTTAATGTCTTATTAACTAACGACGTTAGTTTTGAACAACAGGGCCCTGAATGACCTTGCCTATCTTCCAGGGCCTAGTTGTTTTAAGTATCGTTAGCCTAACGAGCTCGTTAAGAGGTCAGCTCATAAAGTGTTTTATGACTGACAATTTTTTGTCGCACCTGCTTTAGCAAGGTGCGATATAGGAGTTCACTTTTCCGTCCGTCCGTCAGTCATTCCGTTCGTCCGTACGTCCGTCCGTACGTCCGTCCGTCAACAATTACGTCGACCCTAGTGTTAAGTCCATTTCTCGCAAACTATAATACCTACAATCATCAAACCTGGCATAAAGCTTCTTCTTAGAATGTTCTCAAGGGTTGTTGCTCTTATTTTTACCCTTGACCTATATTTCATGCTCTGATTACTTTGTAAAACTGTCCATCAACAATTACGTCAACCCTAGCGTCGACCCTAGTGTTTAAGAACATTTCTCTCAAACTATGATACCTACAATCATCAAACCTGGCATAAAGCTTCTTCTAAGAATGTTCTTGAGGACTGTTGCTCTTATTTTTACCCTTGACCTATATTTCATGCTCTGCTGACTTCGTAAAGCTGACCACCAACATTTACGTCGACCCTAGCGTTTAAGTCTATTTCTCGCAAACTATGATAACTACAATCATCAAACCTGGTATAAAGCTTCTTCTGAGAATGTTCTCGAGGGCTGTTGCTCTTATTTATACCTTGACCTATATTTTATGCTCTGCTGACTTTGTGAATTTTTCATTCAAAATTATGATGATGCTAGTGTTAGAATCATCAAACCTGGCATCAAGTTTTTCTTAGAACGTTCTTGAGTGCTGTTGCAATTAATTTACTTTTGACATATATTTCCTGCTTTGCTGACTTTGCAAAATTTTACACCCAAAATTGTGTCGGCCGTAGCATTTTAGTCCTTTTGTCTTGAAATATGATACCTGTAGTCATCACACCTGGCGTAAAGTTTCTCTTTGGAATGTTCATGAGAGATGTTGCAATTATTCCTACCCTTGACCTATATTTTATGCTATTCTGACTTAGTAAAATTTTACATCAAAAATTGTGTTGACCCTAGCATTTTTGTCCATTTCTCATACAAGTTCTTTTTAATTATAGTCTTTACTACTGTGGAAGCGCAGTGCAGGTGCGACATAGCATTCCACGGAATTCTTGTGGTAGAAAACAAGTGAGAAGCTTTTGCAATGCAAAAGCCTCTCACATATTTTCAACAAAAATGTTGTTGTACTTGAGATATTAAGTTCGAAATTTTAACAAAATGTTAGCTAACGATGTCATTAGTTTTAAACAACTGGGCCCAGTTGGACTAGCTCTGTAGTCTTCAGTGTTCATCAGGGCAGTAAACGTGGATAGGTACACCTTCATATTTCTTCCGAGAATGCAAGACACAAGTAATTTTAGTGTCAGCCACGATGACAGAAATTTTACATTGAGTTTTCTGGTATAGCTCTGTTTTGTGACTGCACAGACAGGCGAGACACTGTAAGCTACAGAATTCTTGTTAACGAAGGGGGACAACTTTCATACTTCCTGTTTATTAACCCGGATGATAACAAGGTTTGCCCTAAAAGGAAGTAATCACCTCCAGCAGATGCCGTCTTTTGCCTTTTTGGCAATTTAAGGGTTACGGATAATGAGCTGACAGCTGGATGTACATGTATCTTGGATTTTGGTAGAAAAGTGGTAGTTGAGTTATCTACTCTTGAGGGCAGTATGTTTCTCTTCTGTTAATATCACATTCCAATGTCAGTTCTAATCAGTAACTCCAGGATTGATTTGTTGATAATCTTTCACTCTCCCTGTCAGACATTTCATGTAGATATCTATACATGTATCTCCCAGACATTTGCATGTAGCATTCCAAGCTTCACTCTGTCTGATAAGGACAATATTACTGATGCAATTTTTTGCTGGTTTTGTCTCTTACATTTTGGCCTGTAAAAAAATTACAGTCTCTAGCTGGCATTGACCTGCACCCTCTATAGTCTTTGAAATCTAATTATGATATAGCTTAGACAAAACTTTTTTTTAAATTTTGCTGTTGTAATTTTTGTCACCTGCTGTTTTGCCACTTTAAGGGTTGAAAACATTGCTTAAACATTCCCAGGCTCACCTATATTGGCTTGATGTTCCTCAATCAAGGATTAATTCTTGACTGACTCTTAAAGCCAAAAAAACAGACGACAAAATTTTCATCTGTTAACTTGAAAAAAATGTTTCATACAAGCTGTATCATAGACTACAGGACAAACATTGTGGATTCAGATGAGGTGGCTCATTATGAGCCACCTCATCTCGATCTACTCTGTTTGCAAATTCAACTATTTTGGTTTTGGCGCTTGAAGTTCTAATTATCAAAGATCAATAATCTCAGCAGGCTTTACAGTTGTTCAGGGATTATTTATAGAAATGAAGATCATTATTATTATCAATTTGTCGGCAGTTTATCATAAACAGATAAAATTTTCAGATAAGACACACATCAAACAAGTGTTATATGCACCATATGCTACTGTGCTGGCGCAGCCACTAGATATGCAACAATTTTTGGGTCTAACAAAGTCTTCCCATTCCCCTTCTTACCTTTTCTGTGAAAAATTGGCTAGATTTCATCACGACTGCCTTCTAACAGACTGCCAAACTTTGTTATTACGTGCCCATTTTTTGTTGCAAGAATGCGGTTGGGTGGTTGGTTGATTTGATGCTTAACGTCCACGGTAAACAACTAAGGTCATGTTGGGACGGTCAGTTAACCTAACCACACTATTCCTGGGCAGGCTTAGACCTCCTAAGCGGTTAACCAGTACTAAGTGCACATACTTTCGCCAGTAACTGACAACTACCCTTCTTGAATCAGCGGAAGGAGAAACGAAAGTATGTGGCCAGACCGGGATTCGAACCCAGGACCTCTGACTTACGAGTCAGGTGCCCTACCGATTGCGCTACCCGGCCCGGCTCGCAAGAATGCGGACTGTAATGTTTATTATGAATTGCAATGCTCTCTCTCCTCCCTCCACTCACCCTCACCACCACCACCACCACCACCACAACCTTCCTATGTGTTTGCTAATTACTGTAGAAAAAATACAGTAATCAGGTTGGTTTTAAAATTATCCCACAACATATTTTTATGGATGGAAAAAAACCCAGCAATATTCTTCAGTAATAAACAGAGGCTCAGTGTTTGTACCCCAGATTATGGCTGTTTCAAGGATGCCATAGACCTAAAATTAACCAGGCCCCGAGGTTATAAAACTTTTTTCATGCTCAACTCAGTTGAGCATGAAATTTTAGCTCCTAATAAATAGCAAATTATTGAAAAGTACAGTTGTTTTCTTGCTCAGTTTAGCTGAGTATGAAATTTTCTCTGCTTATGACTATGAAAATGACATCATAAGTTGGCATTATCATATTTATCAGCAGAGGAAATTTCATGCTCAGCTGAGTTGAGCACGAAAAAAGTTTTATAACCTCGGGGCCAGGTCTTTAGATCAGGCTGAGCTTCAAAACAGGTGGTCAGAATTTTCAGTCAATTTAAACTAGTAAGAATATTCTGAGTACTGGGACAGATGGGTCTGAGCAAACAGTGTCACCCCAAAGGAGCAGTCTGGTCAGGGTTTCCACTGGTTGCCATTCTGTCTGCAGCATATAGACACATTACTGCATTGTAAAACCAAACTGTTCTATTTTTATGACAGTTACTCAATACCTACAATGTGTTATTGCGGTATTCTGCATGCGTATGTTAACGTTATGCTTTTCGCCGGTTTTACAAAGAATTGTGGGAAAGCGTCATTAGAGACTGTGTAAACAAACAGTAAAACTGGAGTAAAATCGGAAAATTAAGGTATGTATGCCTTTTTTTTCATTTGAAAATCTTTCTTTAATAACTTTCACCATAACAAAGCATATATTCGTGTGTGTCTAGTGTTTCATTCTTCCTTAAATCAGCCGTAATAGAGAAGAAAGTGAAAGTAGACATTTCTTCATATTTAGGAAAAAATAATTCATAGTCTTGTGCTTAAACATAATTATGTTGTCCGCTGTCCTTAAATCACTTTCCGTAAAGTCACTTCTGTACCGCAATTTGCCTTTTTCAGCATTTCTTGTTATAGTTTTCCCCGGTAGATGTTATGGTTTTTTTCGGCTAAGATATAGCTGTCTACGGTTAAATGTTTATCAGTGATACAGTATTCTACGGATCTTGGCGGTGGTATATATTCTCATCTTTTTGCAAACATTATGAATTTTATGAGCCTGATTTCAAGAATTGTCAATAATAAAGAAAAGGCATTACAACTTCTATGCTGGCCTAGGACAGGGATTTTATCAGGTATGATCCTCTCCTTTTTAGTTCGCCTGAACGAAAGTTCAGGAAGATCTATTGTTGTCACCTTGGCGTCGGTGTCCGCGTCCGCGTCATCGTCGGCGTCCGGATTGGATGTTTTGGTTAAAGTTTTTTAAGACCTATATCTCCCTAACCCATGGATGGATTCTTTTGATACTTGCACTGTAGTTAGATATTGGTCCAAAGTTTAACAGGGTACCACCCCCATCCCACTCCTTGACCTTGATGAAGGTCATGGACTTAGAAAATTGGAAGGTTTTTTTTGGACTGGATGTTTCGGTTACAGTTTTATAAAGCCCAATATCTCCTTAACCCATGGATGGATTCATTTGATACTTCAACTGTAGTTAGATATTTGTCCAAAGTTGTCCAAGGTACAACCCCCATTCCCCTCAGTCACCTTGATGTCAAGGTCATGGACTTAGAAAATTGTCTTTTTATTGATTTGATGTTTTGGTTAAAGTTTATTTAAACACACATATCTCCTGAACCCATAGATGAATTCTTTTTATATTTGCACTTTAGTTAGATGTTAGTCTACAGTTTTACAGAGTACTACCCCAGCCCCGCTCGGTGACCTTGATGTCAAGGTCAGGGACTTAGGAAATTTGGTCTTTTTGCTAAAGTTTTCTAATTGCATACTGATTCATAATGCTTGGCAGAGATTTAGTTTACACTTGAACTGATGTTAGACACTTTTTGAGTTTTTACAAAACACTATCTACTTACCCCACTGGATGACCTTGATGTCAAGGTCATGGACTTTGAGTTTTGTCTTCAAGATTTTGGTTAAAGTTTTATGTTAATGAAGACATAATTTCACAGTGCCACGATGGACTCAGTTGATACTAATACTTGGAGTGATGTTAGATAATGGTTTAAAGGGAAATCGCCTCAATGTTCGTGCGCATACATTTTACGCAGCGTCATTGTTTCCTGCTATGGTTATCATGACGTCGTTTGCCGTAACGCTAAAACGTTTACGTCACTTTCGAAGACAACATGGGCTCTTTGTTGAAAGAAACGTATAAGTTTTTTGCGACAGAAAAATTGGTAAATATATAAAACTGGAACAAAAAAAAAAAAAAAAAAACACGACTAAAATAGAGCTGAAGAATTTTATACGGAAAAGAGAGCGCCAATTTTTTGGCGGGTAGTGTGTAAATTTTTAGGAATTATTTGTAAGGTAAAGAGAGGCTGTGAAAAATGCAAGCGCGTTTTGAATCTCGTAATTACTTAATGCAAGTATAAATACAAATAAGGACTTGAGTCATGAAATACCCATGCAAACAGTGAAAGCCGAGATCAGACTGAACAAATGCGCAGGCTGATCTACGCTTTTATTGTTAGCTCATGTCGTTATGGTAATTATGTTTTGTCTGTTTCTTTTCTTTTTGAATAGTTGCTTCTAAGATTTAACGCAAGTGACATAAGACGATCAGCCATATCATATTGTTCTCGCAAGATACAAATTTTACAACGGCTAGGCGGCGACACTCTTATTTTTCACTAATCGCCCTAGACCCCAAGACTTTCCACAGGATTCATAGATTGTCGATGCGAACAGGGAAAAACTATCAAAATGCAAATCCTCCGAAATTGGTCTCAGCATTAAATGATAAATTGAAATCATGCTTTGCCGATGTTTCTGTGAAAATACATGTCGGGCAGTGGCCAGGTCCAAGCACATAAACTTGTTCATCAGATATAAATGTGATATAATCTAGACCAAGAAAAAAGTTCGAAATTCTATGAGAAATAACAATGAGCATGCTGCCTAGTTTCAGTCCTTGCCAAGTTGGAATTTCTCTCATTGATATGTTGTCTGTATATGAGAAATTTTGAAGGCGACAGTTTCATATAGACTATATGTTCAGGACATAAGAGTATTGCTGAAATTGAATAGGGAATTATATTGCATTGCTATAAAAAGCATCGAAAGGTAAGAGCGCTATCCATATGGCCGTTAATGGCGCGAAATAGAAAGCGACGTCAACGCAAAAAAACATTGACGTCAAGGCACTTTTATGAAAACCGCGCCAATTAAAAGTGGTTTTCCTTCCATAACTCGAATATTTGGCCGATGACCTATATTTTTTATTAGCTTATTTGCACGGGGTTGATCAATCCTGTACCATATCAAAAATATATAAAAATTTCAATGGTGGAACTTTTTTTATGAAAGGAATTCCACTTTTTTTCCAATACCGGAAAACGGCGGGAAATAAAAAATTGCAAATAACATATATAATGAGGCAAACGACGATGGGAATTTTGATGTTCAAACAAAGAGACAAGAAAGAAGAGTTCATGAATCTTTATTTCGAAACGATCGGTCATCTATTATCTCGTATAAAGTCTTCGAAATAGACATAGCCATGTTTCACACAGGCACATAGATGGCGCTGCATTATCTCAAAAAGTAGTACGGTGACCCCATTTTTTTATTTCCATTTTTCACTCAGTATATAATATTCTACCACTATGTGAAGTTTCAACAAAATCTCAATGGCAGATTTTATAGGGTGATTTCCCTTTAAGGTTTTGATACATCCTAGCCCCACCTCCCCCTCCCCTACCCGTTAGTTCTTTGATCTCAAGCTCATGGACTTTGAAATTTCATGCAGATTTTATTTTTATTATGCCCCCGAAGGAACTTAGGGTGGCATATTAAAATCGCACCGTCCGTCCGTCCGTCCGTCCGTCTGTCCGTCCGTCTGTCCGTCCGTCAGTCCGTCCGTCCGTTACAAATCGTGTCTCAGCGATAACTTAAAAACTACTGAAGCAAATTTGATGAAACTTCACAGAAAGATAAAGCATAATGAGAAGGTGTGTCGCGCGCAAGACTTAGGTCCCTACGCCCAAGGTCAAGGCCACAATTGGGTCAAAGGTCAAATTGTGTCTCAAAATCGTGTCTCAGCGATAATTTTAAAACTACCGAAGCAAATTCGATGAAACTTCACAGAAAGATAAAGCACTATGAGAAGGTGTGTCGCGCGAAATACTTAGGTCCCTACGCCCAAGGTCAAGGCCACAATTGGGTCAAAGGTCAAATTGTGTCTCAAAATCGTGTCTCAGCAATAATTTTAAAACTACTGAAGCAAATTTAATGAAACTTCACAGAAAGACAGAGCATAATTAGAAGGTGTGTCACGCACAAGGCTTAAGTCCCTATGCCCAAGGTCAAGGCCACAGTTGGGTCAAAAGTCTCAAAATTGGCTCTCAGAGATTACTTATAAACTACTGAAGCAAATTTAATGAAACTCCACAGAAAGATGAAACATAATGAGATGTTGTGTTTCACATCAATTTGGGTTGCCAGGTTCAAGGTCAAGGTCACAATTGGGGGTCAAAGGTCAAATCTTGCCTCTATGATAGCTCAAAACCTGCTGAAGCTAATGTCATCAAACTTCACAGAAAGGTAAACCATAATGAGAAGGTATGTTACACACAATATTTATGATCCCAAAATCCAAGGTCAAGGTCACAATCTGGGGTCAGAGGTCAAATAATGTCTCAGCAATTACTCAGAAAAGTACCAAAGCAAACTTCAAAGAAAGATAAAGCCTAATGAGATAATTTACCATGCACAAGACATAGGCTCCCATACCCAAGGTCAAGGTCATAGCCAGAGGTCAAAGGTCAAGTCATTCATCCTCAATTACCTAAAAAGTTTTGAAGTAAACTTCATTAAACTTCATGAAAAGGTATAAAACAGCAGATATGCCACAAACAAATTATGGTTCTGTTGCCTGAAGTCAGGATCATGATAAAATGGTAACGTAAAGAAAAGTAAAGTATAAGTTATGTAAGGTGTGGCATTTAGGTTCCCACACCCAATGTCTAGAACACAACACAGTTTGGTTAGTGGTTGAATTAAGTCCCCTTGAATCCTCTTAAACTTCCAAAGTGCATTTAAACATTACAGAAAAGTAAACCGAAATGAGAATGTATACCATGTGCAAGACTCAGGTTCTATGCCCAAGGTCAAGGTCACATCTAGGGCTCAAACGTCAGTTTAAGGGGCCTTCGGGGGCATTTGTTACACACTGTAACATTTCTTGTTTTAATTTTATTTTAAGACTTATTTCTGAGATAGCTTTTGTTTATAAATGTGTTGTCATTATGGACATGCTTGCCTGAAGTTTTATGCATAGCAGTCCACTACACCATAGCGACTGTGTGATGGGCAAGCACCGATTCAGGCGAGCTATGCTGTCAGGCGACAGCTCTTGTCATCTAAATTGTAGCAGAAAGGACTAAATCCATTAAATTCATGCTTTTAACGTGGTGATTTGTGGTTAATAAAACCCTAAAAATTAACATATCTCCCTGGAAGTTAGCAGACATTTTTTTCCGTTGTTCACTACAGTTGCAGAAGGACATGCTGTTTAAAAATGCTTTTATAAGGAAAGATCAAAGGGTAAAAAATAACTTCCTTATTAAAAATGTACTTAGTGCTGAAGGTACCTTATTACATTAAGAAGGGCGTCCTAGCAATTATTTGTTCCAACTCTTTTTCAAATTGTAAAGCAGACAAGATGAAAACAGCAGCTTATTTTCAAATGTACAACCATGTATTAGGTGCGTGCACACTGAGTGCATTCATTAAATATAGGGTAGGCAAGTTTACCCATATAACACCTACAGTATAAATAATATATTACTTGACCAAGACAGGCGTGTAAATGAAATTGTTCAACCTAGAAAAGGAAAATAGTCTCATCTGTACTGATTGACCTAAAATTCGGACACAAGCTGCATTTATTTGTATCTGCTCAGCCTAATAATGTGTGAAAGAGCTGAAAAAAATAACTGCTAAGTCGCCCTTCTAATTCATTAAGGTACCTTTAGAGCTAAGTGTATTTTCAATAACTATATTATTATCTGTAATATTTTAGGTTTCTACGAGAGGAGCTGTAGGAGTCCGATCTGATTATTACTTCCTTTTATTTTCAAATGCATTGATTGTTCATACTAGTTGGAACTGACTTGATGAGGTGGCTCTTACGCACACCAAAAGATCTATGTTTTGAGCATAAATAAGAAAAAAATAGAAAAATCATTTCCTCTGAATAAAAACACATGAATACAAACCGTATTAAACTGTATATTAACGTAATCACGGTGGTAATATCAGTTTCTCTACCTCTGCTATCAACCGAGTCGGCCCCTTACCATATGTGCAAAAGTGACTGTCGACCGATACAATCGACAAAACTATCAACTCGGTCGAGAGCCATAGACAAAAGCATCATTTACTGTTATTAGTAATGCTTACTTTGACCACTTTCATTTACGACTGTATTCTCGGTCGACAACCATTTCGTATATTACCGTCTCGGGGGATGGATGGATGGATGACTTGCGATTTTACATCCTTTTCAACAGTATTTCAGTCATATCAGGACGATGGGCGGATGATAATAATCAAAGGCTGTGTGCAATGGAACCCCGCTTACGATGGAAAGAACTCCGCCTCCGACAGGGCTCGAACCCGCGACCACTGGATCAGTAGGCCAGCGCTTAACCCACTGAGCTACCGGGGCTCCTCGTCTCGGTCGAGAGCATAGGTAGCGAAACTGGTAGTACCACCGTGGAAATGGGCACTTTTGTTGCGCGATTTACATGTTATTCTGGTTGTTCGACCCAATGACCCGTTCACTCGGCGCACAAGTTACTTTATTGACTTTCTTCAGTGGCTGACTTGATAGCTCAAGCGCTGGCCTTGATAATTTTTTTTTTTCTTTTAGCTTAGGCGAGCACACAGGTTTCAGGATAAAAAGTCAGATGTTAACTGAATAAATCGGGTATCCAAGATAATAAGTCGAGCGCACGAGAAAAGAATCAGTTGCAGAAATTTCATGAACAAACCAAGGTTGTATTGCAGTGCTCGAGCATATAGGACCAGCGAAGTTCAAACTCGCTTGCAAATCACTGTGGTCTAGCCAGTATCATCTTTGGACAGTGTATGCATAGTCAGTAAATATGACAACGGCAAACTGCGCGAACGTGCAAGCTGATATGATTTTTCTTTGGTCGCACATGTCTGAACAAAGTGAACTAAATGGGTCGCGTCACATGAAAATAAAAAAAACCTTTCGGACAACTGCACACCCTATCGGCCGGACAGGAGTCGTGGTTTAACCCTGTATGGGTAACCTTAACATATACTTTTCATACGATCAATTAAGACTCTGATCAGACTGCGCGCTTGCGCAGGCTTACATGACTTCGCTAGCTGCACAAATCCGAACTCACGTTTTCTCATGATTATGCCGCAGGTACTTACCTCATGGTCTTTTAAGTTGTATACGGTGTAAAATTTCTTGCCCGGGCATTTTGGGCAAGAATGCATACTTTCCTTATGTTTCAGGCTATGCCTCGAAAGACTTGACTTATGCATCGTAGTAAAAGCGCATTCCGCGCATTTAAGTCTTTTTACTCGTTTACTGACGTTTGCTGCATCTTGGGCAACCTCTTCCTCTGACCCGTATTCGGCGGAAATATCCATTTTCCTTTAAATATTAAATATATAAATGTACATATATCATGCTTGGGAAACCAGAATCTCTCTCTCTCTCTCATATAAATGTACATATATCATGCTTGGGAAAACAGAATCTCTCTCTCTCTCTCTCTCTCTCTCTCTCTCTGTTTATATATATATATGTATGTAAAGGGAAAAATTAAGACACAGTTATGGTTATTAAGATTAAATATGTCGATGTGAGTAAATGTGTACAGTTAAACCTGCTAATATGGTCACCTCTATTAAGGGATCATCTGTCTTAAACAGCCACCTTTTCTGGGTCCATCAGACCAAAATACAGTGCTAATGAACCTGTATTAAGGGTTCACCTGTCTTAAGCAGCCAAATTCATCCTTCCCTTGAGTGACCCTCTAAGACAGGTCTGACTGTACTTCTGTTTCTTTGCAGAATGTATAGTCCGCCTAATAATTTACTGTGATTTTACAAATTGTGCCGCTGATACTGTAAAAATGTATATGAGCTGCAACACGAGAAAACCAACAAAGTGGTTATGGGCCCAGCCCAGACTCAGAACAGGCTGGGCATCTGCCCAGTCTCAACGTTCTTCGCTGTCCACATGGAGGTAACTTAGACCATTACCAACACTTTAAGCGCTTAGCGTAGAGTCTGGTCACACTGGACAAATGCCCAGGCTGATCTGAGTCTGCGCTGGGCGCACAAAAAGTATATTGGTATTCTCGTGTCGCGGCTCGTATAAATTCAGCTGTTTAAACTAAGATCAGCCAGTCTTTCAAATTAGATGTTCTACAGTCATCAAAACTTATATTTTGTTGTTGTGATCACTTAAGGTTCTACTGATATTTTAAGGGATCTTGAGTACTTATTCCGGCCAAGATACGTGGTTCTTTAAACATTTGTCATAAACACCTTGCATACATAGGTTTAGCATCCTTTTTTACTATTTTTGCTTTTCATGTCATAATATGCACCGTAGGAAACATAAACGTTCACCGTAAAATACTTTAGCATAACATTCGAAAACCAACACATAAGGTTTGGAATAGCCGTAGAAAACTATATAACCCTTTTTCTAAAATTCACGTGTTGTCAGACATTCGTGCATGCTGCAGTAAATATTTGTTTACATTTACAATTGATTGCAATATTCCTCAGCATGGACAAATACAGGAGTAAATAGAATCAGTTAAAACGTACCTGCGATGACTGGGATATTCGCCGAGCCTATTTCGATAAAACTGTCAAATCACCGAAACCTTTTCACGTGCAAAGGTTTAACGGTATGAGTGAAGTTCTTCGGCATAGGTTAAAGGGCTCGACTCGCATTAAAAGGTGAAAATAAATATTTATTTTGTTAAAATCGTCTGCTAAACGGCCGTTTACATAAGAAATCTTCAACAAAAGCCGTAGAAACTCGTAACGTTAACATCCGCATACAGAATCCTGAAATAACACATTGTATGTAGTGGTTACTGTGACTACAGTATTTTTTTGTTACAACTAGAATTTTTACTATATGCTCATCCTGACATT
Organism: Ctena decussata; assembly: GCA_963989385.1. Lineage (NCBI taxonomy): Eukaryota > Metazoa > Mollusca > Bivalvia > Lucinida > Lucinidae > Ctena > Ctena decussata. The sequence goes on from OZ022510.1 coordinate 25,959,095, forward strand.
CATTTGGTACATTTTCTCATGAAACAGCTTTTCTTCAGATTCTCTGATAGCAGTACTGGCAATTACTCAGCCATGTTTCTGAGTTGTTGTTTTTTTTTGAGAAAATTTTAGAATTTATTGCTTTTGGCATACCTTGAGTCTGCTGGCATTGTGTTTTGTTGGAATATCAATTTCACAGGTAATATTTTTTGCTGTTGTTAAACTTTATATTATCTTAATTATTTCAAACAACCTGTTGTAAAAAGATTGTTAGGGATTATTTTTTTTCCTAAAAAATGTGGATTACAAATAGTATATGATTATGTCACAGATCAGTGCCTTTGAAAGAAAGAAAAACAAAATAGAGATTTTTTTATCTTTTTTTTGGCAAAATGTGGATTACAAAATATTTTCAAACCATAGGAAAAAATAAACAGAATAAACAACCAACAACGGACTGTTATCACAGGATGTTTCATTGTCGACAAAATATTTTGTCACAAATCAGTGCCTTTGAAAGAAAGGAAAAATAATATTTTTTTTTTCATCATCTGTTTGCCCCTCACAAACAATTTCTGATTTTTTTTTAAACTCTGAATTCTTTCTGAATTATCTGCTTTTGATAAACATGAATTAAATGCGCTTGTAGCCATACTTAACCACCATTAGCCAGCTGTCACCTAATTAATCTGTGCATGTTAAACATGTTTAACTTCAAAGAAAATTGACCCTTTGATCCTACTATGTTTCCATGAGAAATGTATGCAGTGGGACATCTTTCTCTATATCCTTAATATTTTAACCTATTCCATGCGCGATATCCCTTTAGGGGTATTTGGGCAAACAGGATCCAGATCAAGCCCCACAAACGTGGGGCCTGATCTGAGATCAACACTGTTTGCTGCCTAGACATCATTTTTACAAGAGTTGGTTAGACCAATATTGTCAAAATATTCTTGATTTTTGATGCAGACAACAATTTCAGCAGACAACAAAAAAATAACCGAAATTCAATGGGTTAAAATGAGCTCTGCCACTATAGATTTTGACAGGACTTTGACCTTAGAAAGCTGTTGGCTGAATAACAGAGAATGTTGATCTTGACCCAGTTATTTAAAGCAGGGTCTTTAATCTGGGATTCATTAAGTCTTCTAGTACACATCCTAATATTTTTTGCTAAAAAAGTTTGAGAAGCTTTTGCACTGCCAAAGCTCCACGGCAGTTCATGTATTTTCAGGTGCAATACGTATGAAATTGTAACATCTTGTTTACTAAAGACATTGTCAGCTTTGAACATGAGAGAGCAAATCCGCATTTTATACAAAGATTGCTTTGTTTTCTTTGTCCCACTATTTAGGAAATTTACAGAGCTCTAGATAAGAGCGAGTATTTGGTGATAATTAGGGATAATTTTTGTTAATTCTGCATAAAAAAATATGTTGTGACCCCTAATCTGAACCGTCTTGACGAGACGGTTCAGATAAGGGTCACAACATATGGTTTCAATGAGAAATAAGAAAAATTATCCTTAATTATCATCAAATACTCCCTCTTATTTAGAGCTCTGAATTTATGATATTTACCTGCCCCTGCTGTCCCATCTAATAGCCAGACTGTATTAAATTAATTGCTCTTACTATTTGACCTGATAAATTAATTATCAGTGTCTTCATGATTAAACATGTGATGCTGAATAACTTCAGCATAACTGGAAGGACAGTAGTATTGATCATGTATGTGTGTGGTAGGGGAATATTCAGCATGGATTAAAATTCTGTATCTTTTTATGTTTTGTGGAAAAAAACAGGAAAATGGCTTATATTCCTAAACCCTATTGCACTCAGAGAGTTTTGGCCGTTCTGAGTGCAATAGGGTTAAAAATTTTGCTGCCATCCTAATATCTTTTCCAAGTTGAGATTGCTTGAGTGGAGCAAGATTTTTGACATGACATTTTGTTAACAACGAAAGCCCAGATCAGCAGTTGCTTTTTAATACATGTGCTCAGATTCCACAGGATCGTTTCAAAGGCCCTATTTAAGAAAAGGAGGCCATATTTTAGACTTACAATCAGAAAGTCACATAAGTTGTTACTCTTTGTAAAACTGCCAAAAAAAATAAAAATAAATAAAAATTAGAAAAAAATGACGGTACTCTGATGCACTTCAAAGATGAATGGATACATTTTGCAAAGAGTAAAACCCTTACAATTTAGAGTTATGCCCTTGTTTTATTTGCGTTATATCGGAAGACTTTGAATATAGCAGAGCCTGAATTTTCTAATTTCATTTTCTCTTGTTTGTTTCAGATGATGATGACCTGATTAAGTAACCATGGTGATGGAGCAGAATCCTGTAGCAACCAAACAGGTTGCCATGGAGAGGGTTCCAATGATAGTGACAGGGGAAAAACAAATAGAAACAGAACCTGTTACCATGACAATGGAACGACAGCTTAGTAACCAGGAAGAACGTCACCTTAGCAACCAAGAAGAGCTGGTTCATTCCCTTGACCCTGACCCAGTTTTTGACTACCTCTTACAACATGGTGCCCTGGACCAGTCCACTGTTGATGAAATCTGTGGTGAGGAACAGCTTGTTGAGAGAAATATCAAGCTTCTGAAGCACCTTGAAGACAGTGGAAAATTGGCAGTGGAACTCTTCATTAATGCCTTGAGACAGTCAGGACAGATGCATCTGGCTAGTTCACTAGATGTTGAACACAGAATAAAGCCTGTCTATGGCCAAGGTTTGTAAATTACATTTGCTTTCAGTGCTCACAATTCGCTCTGATTTTGGGATATATTTCTTAGCAGATCAGTGTGTCAGGTACAAGTCTCACTGTCACATATTTAAGAAATGACTTTTCCTTACCCATGAATTATCGCTGATTAATACCTGTTCTTGGAGGGCAGATCACGAAATATTAATTCACGATGGCTGCAGGGCGGACTGAGTTTATATTCGTATCTGCTCAACAACAAGTATTAATCAGCGATAATTCACAGATAAGGAAAAATTGGTTTGATTCTAACATTATACAGAATGAAAATACAAGTAAGTATATTACAACTTTTTCTGAAGGACTAATTTAGAGGCGGACATCAAAAGCAGCAAATGTTTACATTCAACATCATCAAAGCACAAGATTTGCACGTCTCGACGTTAAAAGCATGAATTATCACAAATTTTTATACGCTACAGCTTCCTATGCATTCAGTGGAAAAAACGTTAACGGCATGTTAGAATTTGAGTTGATTTCTCGTTAAAGTTTGCTCAGTTTCATTTTTGATGGTAAATTGAATGATTTCTGATACTACACATATACCGTTACGCTTAACAAAGGAAGATGATTGGCGATGTATAATTGAGAAAACCAGCTCTCACTTTCTTATATTGTAGGCTATTTTCTTGATATTTTAGCTCAGATTTATTTTCCTTCTATAACTTGACCAGTCTTTGTAATAGTTTCATGATACAATGCTAGAGAACATTAAAAGAGAAAAAACAACAAACAAACAGGTTACGTATAGTAGATTTACAAGTTGAAGCGGCTGTAGTGTAATGGATAACACTCCGGACTACCAATCCAGGGGTCGCAAGATCGATCTCCCGCTCCTCTAGTCTTTCGGATGAGACTTTAAACCGAGGTCCCGTCTCCCTATGACCTCGTTGTTGGTGGGACATTAAACCCGAGTTCACTCACTCACTTCACATAGGCAAGTAACAGCACACAAATTAGAAGTTATTTGTGGCCTCAACTGTCAGTTCATGTAATTGAAGATGCTTTCATCAATGTCAGAAGATTATCTCTAGGATGCCATGAGCTTTGCTCTGATACTCTTTTACCTTGTAACCTTTAGATAAGAGCTAATCAGCATCTTTTTTCATAGGTACAGAGCTCGGGATAAGCGAAATATTTTGGATGTTTATGAGCTCCAGATTAGGAGGGGTTTTGAGGATGTGCCAGACCATTTTTCTTATTTCTCTATAAAAACAGATGCTGTGATCCCTTATTATAACTGTCTCTGCGAGACAGTTCTAACGAGGGGTCACAATATCTGTTTTTATGGCAAACTATGGACAGTTATCCCTAACTTATCCCTTCTTAGCTGGCACACTGTCTCTTGTATAACCACAAAAGATATGTTGTGGGATCCTTTAAAAGGTTTTTCTAAGTAGATTTCAAGACATACATGTATAGTTTTAGAAGATAGGATTAAACTGAATTGACCACAAAACAAAGTAAATGACCCCCAAATTTTGCAGCCCCCCTCCCTCCTCCCCCCCCCCCCCCCCCCCCCAAAAAAAAAAAAAACAACAACAAAAAACAAAAAAAAAAAACAAAAAAAAAAACAACAGTTTACTAGTAGCTACCTGTATTGACCACTATGGTAGCACTGACCTGTATGGTTTGTTCTGCTTAAACATCTGGTCAAAACTGGAACACCTTAATCCACCAAAGCATGGAAATCAAAAAATCAGAATTCTACCTCAAAACATCAGATTATCTAGATTTCAGCTTCAGATAGTAAGATGTACTTGTATATTGGTATCATATCTATATTAGGAGTTACCTATTATCTTTAGGGATTCGAAAAAACCCCAAAAACTAAGACACACTTGATCACTGGGGTGTAAAGGCACACCTCCAAGTGTTTGACACCTTCATGTTTTTCTGCCATTTGTACCAAGAGGGACAACTTCTGTGACTTCCTATTTGATTCCCTGGATGACACAGCCAATTGAAAATGGGGTCTACTCATTAAGGAGAATTCTGCTTGTGCTCCTCATTGAGAAGGGAGGTAAAAACTAAGGTATAGAATTGCTTCCCCTGAAAGTGAACACATTTGCCTTTATGCAGTCTTGCATGAGTAACAGTTAGACAAGGTATGGTTTTGAGGGAACCAGAAGCACCATATACTTTCAAAAATAGATATAGTCAACTCCTGATATCTCAAAGTCAAAGTTCATCCCTAACTACTGATATCTCAAAGTAAATTTTCTGTTCACAGAAAATTTACTTTCAGATATTATTAGTTTGAGATAAAAGGAGTTGATATGAAAATATAAAAAGGAAATTTCTCCAAACTGTATTCTTTGATATGAGGGGGCTTTGAGATACAAGTATTTGACTCGAGCATCTAGTAGCCTTCCCCAAGGCTTAGAAATATACATATTTGGATTTTTCATAAATTTTCAGGAGCGGCTGTAGTGTAGTGGATAACACTCCGGACTACCAATCCACGGGTCGCAAGTTCGATCCCCCGCTTCTCCAGTCTTTCGGATGAGACTTTAAACCGAGGTCCCGTCTCCATATGACCTCGTTGTTGGTGGGACGCTAAACCCGAGTTCACTCACTCACAATTCATAAATTTTCTTGAATATACATATTTTTCTTCTTTGTGCTAGTCTATAGGCATAGGGCTGATTTCTGATACAGATGTTTCAGACAAACCCACAAGAGAAAAATTCATTTTTAGACCAGCCAAACATCGAACATGAAAAAGAAGAAAAATATGTGTGACATACAATTTAACATATCCGACTGGAGCGAGTCTAAGTATGGAGAGTTGACTGTAGCTCCTTTCCTCACCAGTCATGATATACGAGAAACCCAACAATGTGGTTGTGCGCCCAGCGAAGACTCAGATCAGCCTAGGTTTTCCTTCAGCCTGATCGAAGTCTTTGCTAAGCCCTTAAAGGGTAGCTTAGGGTTTAAACTACCTCCTTGCGGACAGCGAAGGCTCTGATCAGACTGGGCAGATGCCTAGGCTGATCTGAGTCTGCGCTGGGCGCACAACCACATTGTTGGTTTTCTCGTGTCGCGGCTCATATTATCAATACAAGTCTGTTTTAAAAACACTCTTGCATAAGTTCAGTGTTGGTCAGAACATCTGACAGGCTTGGAATATGCAGACAAGTGTACCTAAAATGGACTAATATGGCTTCTATCATGCAGAACTGGCATGGATCAGATCTGTTTACATATGACATTGAAAGAATACCCTAATTCACCTTACCGAGCTACACCCAGAATGTCACTCAAAAGTCACCTGATAGTATATATATCTGCCCAGTGCAGTGGCAACTGAGCTCATGAAATAGTCCCATAAACAAAATCGCACATGTTCAATGTCCCTCAATAAGTCCATGATTTTACTTCTTGGTTAATGAAGGGATGCATACCTGTTTAAAGTAAGCATGGTTTTGGAAAGGTGAATTAGTGAATTGGTTCAAGTTTTTACTGGTCACAGAGTGTGTAAGCACATTTATTTTTATGCCATAGCTCAATCTTTCTTATCTTTCTATCTTTCAGGTTACTGGGAAAAACAGAGATATAAAGGTAAGACTGTTAAAAAAAGGTTGTTAAACATCCAACCAGTTTGGCATGGAAATTTTCAAATGGTTCTAGCTCAGGGCTTTGTACACAGGAGTCTACTCTTAAGAGAAAGAATTTGCTCCTAGAGGAGAAACTTCTTAATCTTTAAGAGTAGACCCTGAGAAAGAAAGGTAAGTGGAACAAGAGAAGGAAGGTAAAAAAAAGTGGAACAAGAGAAGGAAGGTAAAAAACAAAAGTGGAACAAGAGAAGGAAGGCAAAAATCAAAAGTAGATCCTGAGAAGGAAGGTAAAAATCAAAAGTAGACCCTGACAAGGAAGTTTAAAATCATAAGGCTCTGAGAAAGAAGGCCAAAAATGAAAAGTAGATCCTGAGAAGGAAGGTAAAAATCATAAGTAGGCTCTGAGAAGGAGGGCAAAAATCAGAAGTAGATCCTGAGAAAGGCAAAGACCAAAAGACCCTGAGAAGAAAGGCACATATAAAAAAAGAGTGTCTTTCCTTAAAATATACTCATTTACCTTAGCTCTTTAAGCCCCAGTGACAAAATAAGCAAAATTTGCAAACAGCGTAGATCCTGATGAGGCAGCTCATAATGAGCCGTCTCATCTAGATCTACACTGTTTGCCCTCTAGTCTTTGAATTCTCAATATCAAAAGTGTTGGACAAGGCATTTTTATTAGCTCACCTGTGGTGAGCTTATAGTATAGACTTGGTCCGTCGTCCGTCGTCGTCGTCGTCGGCGTCGTCGGCGTCGTCGTCGTCGTCGGCGTCCACAATTTTAAACATCTTCTTCTCAGAAACCACTGGGTGGATTGAAGCCAAATTTCATATGGAGCCTTAACAGGATGGGGGAACGAAAGTTTATATATTTGGTCCAGGTCACATGACCAAGATGGCCGCCACGCCCATATATGGTAAAAACCCTTCAAAAATCTTTTTCTCCAGAACCAAAAGGCCTATGACCTTGAAACTTGGTATGTAGCATTGGGCATGCGGGCCCATCATAATTTATATAAATCATGACCTTGTGATGACCTTGACCTAATTTATGACATGGTCAACTTTGGTACGTTAGGCTTTTATATGGGAAAACGCTTAAACAGTGGATTTCTCAGAAACTATTTAAGTCTAAGGTACAATACTTGGTATACATGGTTGACTAAATGACCAGATGAAGATATTATGTCACTAAAGGTCAAGGTCATTCCGTCGGACCATCCGTCGTCAAGATTTTCAAACATCTTCTCCTCTGAAACCACTGGGGAGATTGAAGCCAAATTTCATATGGAGTCTCAGTGGGATGGGGGAATGAAAGTGTATATATTTGGTCCAGGTCACATGACCAAGATGGCCGCCATGCCCATATTTGGTAAAAACCCTTCAAAAATCTTCTTCTCCAGAACCAAAAGGCCTATGACCTTGAAACTTGGTGTGTAGCATTGGGCATGCAGGCCCATCAAACTTTATACAAATCATGACCTTGCGTTGACCTTGACCTAATATACGGCATGGTCAACTTTGGTACATTAGGCTTTTATATTGGAAAAAGCTTAAACAGTGGATTTCTCAGAAACTATTTAAGTCTAAGGTACAATACTTGGTATATATGGTTGACTAAATGACCAGATGAAGATATTATGTCACTAAAGGTCAAGGTCATTCCGTCGGACCATCCGTCGTCAAGATTTTCAAACATCTTCTCTGATGAAACCACTAGGCCGATTGAAGCCAAATTTCATATGGAGTCTCAGTGGGATGTGGGAACGAAAGTTTATATATTTGGTCCAGGTCACTTGACCAAGATGGCCGCCACGCCCATATATGGTAAAAACCCTTCAAATATCTTCTTCTCCAGAACCAAAAGGCCTATGACCTTGAAACTTGGTATGTAGCATCGGGCATGCGGGCCCATCATATTTTATACAAATCATGATCTTGCGTTGACCTTGACCTAATTTATGGGATGGTCAACTTTGGTACGTTAGGCTTTTATATGGGAAAACGCTTAAACAGTGGATTTCTCAGAAACTATTTAAGTATTAGGTACAATACTTGGTATACATGGTCGACTAAATGACCAGATGAAGATATTATGTCACTAAAGGTCAAGGTCATTCCGTCGGACCATCCGTCTTCAAGATTTCCAAACATCTTCTCCTCTGAAACCACTGGGCCGATTGAAGCCAAATTTCATATGGAGTCTCAGTGGGATTGGGGAACGAAAGTTTATACCCGGGGTCTGGGTCACATGACCAAGATGGCCACCATGCCCATATATGGTAAAAACCCTTCGAAAATCTTCTTCTCTAGAACCAAAAGGCCTATGACCTTGAAACTTGGTATGTAGCATCGGGCATGCTGGCCCATCATAGTTTATACAAATGATGACCATGTGTTGACCTTGAATTAATTGATGACATGGTCAACTTTGGTATGTTAGGCTTTTATATGGGAAAACGCTTATACAGTGGATTTCTCAGAAATTATTTAAGTCTTAGGTACAATACATGGTATATATGGTCAACTAAATGACCAGATGAAGATATTATGTCACTGAAAGGTCAAGGTCATTTTGTCGGTCCGTCCTTCATCAAGATTTTCAAAACATCTACTCCTCTGAAACCACTGGTCTGATTGAAGCGAAATTTCATATGGAGTCTAAGTGTGATCAGGGAAATAAAGTTTGTTCTCAGGGTCTTGACCAAGATGGCCGCCATGCCGTATATGGTAAAAACCCTTCAAAATCTTCTTCTCCAGAACCAAAAGGTGTATGACCTTGAAACTTGGTATGTAGCTTTGGGCACTCAAGCCCATCATAGTTTATACAAATGATCGTGCGTTGACCTTGACCTAATTTATGACACTGTCTACTTTGGTACATTATGTAGGCTTTTATTTGGGAAAATGCTTAAACAGTGGATTTTTCAGAAACTATTTAAGTCTAAGGTACAATATTTGGTATATATGGTTGACTAAATGACCAGATGAAGATATTGTGTCGTTAAAGGTCAAGGTCATTCTTTGACTTTTGTACAAGGTCATTGAGATTCTGTCACCCGTCAACATTTTCAAACATCTTCTCAGTGGCCACTAGGGTCAATTGAAGCCATATTTCATATGGAGCTTCACCGGCTTAAAGGAACCATAGTTTGTTCAGATGATCTTGGTCACTTGACCAAGATGGCCACCATGCCCATATATGGTAAAAACTCTTCAAACGTCTTTTTCTCGAGAACCGAAAGGCCTATAACCTTGAAACTTGGTACCGGTATGTAGCATTGGGCACTCAGGCCCATCATAGTTTATACAAATGATTACTGTGTTTCATATATTATGGAGCTTTAATACTGGATCAAAGGAATCAAAGTTTGTTCAGATGGTCATGGTCGTATGAACATGGTGGCCGCCACACCCATTTATGATAAAAACCCTTCAGAAATCTTTGTCCAGAAACAAAGGCCCAGTGACCTTGTGGCTTGGTATATAGAATTGGGACTAATCCCCAAGGGAGGGGGGTTATCTGCCCCTGCCCTGGTGCTATATACCAGTGTTTCCCCTAAAGCGGAATGGCGGGGCGCCGCGCCCTGCCCCTTTTTGGTCCCGCCCTTCTGCCCCAAAAACGTGTCATAAGCGCCCTCCTGCCCGAAAGATATCAGTACCCGGTCCCTTTTCCCGCGCTGCTATTACGATTCGGTTCCATTGTGTCCCATACCTGTAAAAACTGACAACTCAAGTCGATCGACAATCTGTACACATGCTCATCAATAAACACCAATCACGGTGATTAATCTGTGGCAATTATCACCTGCTATACCCCGACCGTCATGAGTTAATTGGAGCGGAAAAACACATGCTGGTTACCGGCTTTTAAGATGTCAAATGCATTGCGGACATGGCGATAGTAACCAGGGCAATTAAAGAAACTCTCGTTAAAGTGACCAGCCTGTTCGGCCTGTGAAATTAACGGGTAGCACCGTTAAACTCGTTTGCCTCGCTCCGATAATGACACGGGCCTAGTTGAGGGTGTGGCAGGTGGGGATTCAATAGGCATAACGGTGCCGCTAGCCGCATCAATACCGATAACTATTTTTTCACCGTATCACGTTGCGCTATACTACAGAATTCGAGGCCTATTAGACGCGTACGACAATGCAATATTTATTTTCCCGGTAAACATGTCAGATACGCAATGTACGGTCATCACAAATACGGATCATGCTAAATTTGCGCAGGCTGATCAGATCATACATGTTTTCGTCACAGGTGCCGATGATTTCTGTTTATGAATATCGGTTCGTTCACTTTAAGATTAGTTTCCCGCGTTTTTCTATCTAGTTCCCGCCGATTCAGGTGTACTATCTGTGGAACGAGAACCAGTCAATATTTATTAATAGTACCTCGGGAAATCCGCGATCTTTAGCGATCTCAACAGCTCAGCTGTCACCATGCAGTAATTTGCGATTTTACAAATTTACCAGCCCAGATATGCAACAATACGCGATCCCTATTTGATGTGTAACTATTCTAGAGAGGTCTTACGGTAGGTATGATCATCTAAGTGTAGAATTTAACTCGGTTTTGAGATAAACAGATTTTGAGTATAAACAAGTATCAGCTTTGATCAAAATCACTAGAACAAATCAGACCCATCATCCGAGGTGCAATTTTGGATGTGTATATGGAGGGTGAGGGAAAGGTGGGGAGGTAGTGGTGGTTTGGGAATGCCGGATTTTTTTTTTCTTGGCAGTTCATTTTTTTTTTTTTTTTAGTAATTCAACAATGGACTGGTCACACTAACACTATGAACAGTACTGCTAAATTAAACTACATATTAACATATAATGGTAGTGTTACTGCACTGAAATGTCATACTTTTGAGGTTAATTATTAGATGTAGGCCGAACAACGTGAGTAACATTGCCCCTCCAGATGCCTTTCGCCGCGCTAAAAGTGCCCTTTTTTTCAGCAGCACCCTGCCCCTTTTTCAGTCTGGGGGAAACACTGTATACATGTATAAAAGCATTAAAATATATACCAGGACCAAGTGTCAGGTGAGCTACAGGACCATTGGTCCTCTTGTTAGCTCACCTGTCAAGGTGAGCTTATAGTATAGACTTGGTCCGTCGTCCGTCGTCGTCGGCGTCGTCGGCGTCGTCCACAATTTTAAACATCTTCTTCTCAGAAACCACCGGGTGGATTGAAGCCAAATTTCATATGGAACTTAACAGGATGGGGGAAAGAAAGTTTATATATTTGGTCCAGGTCACATGACCAAGATGGCCGCCACGCCCATATATGGTAAAAACCCTTCAAAAATCTTCTTCTCCAGAACCAAAAGGCCTATGACCTTGAAACTTGGTATGTAGCATCGGGCATGCGGGCCCATCATAATTTATATAAATCATGACCTTGTGATGACCTTGACCTAATTTATGACATGGTCAACTTTGGTACGTTAGGCTTTTATATGGGTAAACGCTTATACGGTGGATTTCTCAGAAACTATTTAAGTCTTAAGGTACAATACTTGGTATACATGGTCGACTAAATGACCAGATGAAGATATTATGTCACTAAAGGTCAAGGTCATTCCGTCGGACCATCCGTCGTCAAGATTTTCAAACATCTTCTCCTCTGAAACCACTGGGCCGATTGAAGCCAAATTTCATATGGAGTCTCAATGGGATGGGGGAACGAAATTTTATACCCGGGGTCTGGGTCACATGACCAAGATGGCCTCCATGCCCATATATGGTAAAAACCCTTCAAAAATCTTCTTCTCCAGAACCAAAAGGCCTATGACCTTGAAACTTGGTGTGTAGCATCGGGCATGCGGGCTTATCAAAATTTATACAAATCATGACCTTGCCTTGACCTTGACCTAATTTACGGCATGGTCAACTTTGGTATATTAGGCTTTTATATTGGAAAACGCTTAAACAGTGGAGTTCTCAGAAACTATTTAATCTAAGGTACAATACTTGGTATACATGGTCGGTTAAATGACCAGATGAAGATATTATGTCACTAAAGGTCAAGGTCATTCCGTCGGACCATCCGTCGTCAAGATTTTCAAACATCTTCTCCTCTGAAACCACTGGGCCGATATACTGGCAGGTGAGCGATCGTTGCCCTTGGGCAACTTGTTTAGCTCACCTGTCAAGGTGAGCTTATAGTATAGACTTGGTCCGTCGTCGTCGTCGTCGGCGTCGGCGTCGTCCACAATTTAAAACATCTTCTCCTCAGAAACCACTGGGCGGATTGAAGTCAAATTTCATATGGAGCCTTAAGAGGATGGGGGAACGAAAGTTTATATATTTGGTCCAGGTCACATGACCAAGATGGCCGCCACGCCCATATATGGTAAAAACCCTTCAAAAATCTTCTTCTCCAGAACCAAAAGGCCTATAACCTTGAAACTTGGTATGTAGCATCGGGCATGCGGGCCCATCATAATTTATATAAATCATGACCTTGTGATGACCTTGACCTAATTTATGACATGGTCAACTTTGGTATGTTAGGCTTTTATAAGGGAAAACGCTTAAACGGTGGATTTCTCAGAAACTATTTAAGTCTAAGGTACAATACTTGGTATACATGGTCGACAAAATGACCAGATGAAGTTATTATGTCACTAAAGGTCAAGGTCATTCCGTTGGACCATCCGTCGTCAAGATTATCAAACATCTTCTCCTCTGAAACCACTGGGCCGATTGAAGCCAAATTTCATATGGAGTCTCAGTGGGATGGGGGAACGAAAGTTTATACCCGAGGTCTGGGTCACATGACCAAGATGGCCGCCATGCCCATATATGGTAAAAACCCTTCAAAAATCTTCTTCTCCAGAACCAATAGACCTATGACCTTGAAACTTGGTGTGTAGCATCTGGCATGCGGGCTCATCAAAGTTTAAACAAATCATGACCTTGCGTTGACCTTGACCTAATTTACGGCATGGTCAACTTTGGTATGTTAGGCTTTTATATGGGAAAACGCTTAAACAGTGGATTTCTCAGAAACTATTAAAGTCTAAGGTACAATGCTTGGTATACATGGTCGACTAAATGACCAGATGAAGATATTTTGTCACTAAAGGTCAAGGTCATACCATCGGACCATCCGTCATCAAGATTTTCAAACATCTTCTCCTCTGAAACCACTGGGCCGATTGAAGCCAAATTTCATATGGAGTCTCAGTGGGATGGGGGAACGAAAGTTTATACCCGGGGTCTTGGTCACATGACCAAGATGGCCGCCATGCCCATATATGGTAAAAACCCTTCAAAAATCTTCTTCTCCAGAACCAAAAGGCCTATGACCTTGAAACTTGGTATGTAGCATCGGGCATGCAGGCCCATCTTAGTTTATGCAAATCATGACCTTGTGTTGACCTTGACCTAATTTACGGGATGGTCAACTTTGGTACGTTAGGCTTTTATATGGGAAAACGCTTAAACAGTGGATTTCTCAGAAACTATTTAAGTCTAAGGTACAATACATGGTATACATGGTCGACTAAATGACCATATGAAGATATTATGTCACTAAAGGTCAAGGTCATTCCGTCAGACCGTCCGTCGTCAAGATTTTCAAACATCTTCTTCTCTGAAACCACTGGGCTGACTTAAGCCAAATTTCATATGGAGTCTCAGTGGGATAGGGGAACAAAATTTTATACCTGGGGTCTTGGTCACATGACCAAGATGGCCCCCATGCCCATATATGGTAAAAATCCTTCAAAAAACTTCTTCTCCAGAACCAAAAGGCCTATGACCTTGAAACTTGGTATGTAGCATTGGGCATGCGGGCCCATCATATTTTATACAAGTCATGAAGTTGCATTGACCTTGACCTAATTTACGGCATGGTCAACTTTGGTACGTTAGGCTTTTATATGGGAAAACGCTTAAACAGTGGATTTCTCAGAAACTGTTTAAGTATTAGGTACAATACTTGGTATACATGGTTGACTAAATGACCAGATGAAGATATTATGTCACTAAAGGTCAAGGTCATTCCGTCGGACCATCCGTCGTCAAGATTTTCAAACATCTTCTCCTCTGAAACCACTGGGCCGATTGAAGCCAAATTTCATATGGAGTCTCGGTGGGATGGGGGAACGAAAGTTTATACCCGGGGTCTGGGTCACATGACCAAGATGGCCACCATGCCCATATATGGATCTAGTTATCTTGGCTAAAGGTCGTTTTTCTGTAATGTGTCAACAATTTTAAAGGACTTCTCCTCTGAAACTACTGGGCAGATTTCAATTTAATTTCAAATGCAGCCTTCAGGCAAAGCGGGAAACAAAGTTTATATATTCGGTCCATTCACATGGCCAAGATGGTCACCATGCCCATATAATGGCAAAAGCCTTGAAAAATCTTCTTCTCCAGAACCACTGGTCCAATTGCCTTGAAATTTGGTATCTAGCAACTGGGACTGTAGTACTACCAATTTTATATAAATTGAGCATATACTGACAGGTGAGCGATCGTTGCCCTTGGGCGACTTGTTTTAATTTTTGCAGACGTAAATATTGTCGTCTGCTTTTTGGTGCTTAAAGAGTAAAATACATAATTGACACCACTAGAGTGCAGAATGCAGACACCTACAAAGTTACTTGCACAATGACCTATTTAAATAAACTGCATGCTTACGCGCAAAGGTATAAATAAGTGAGTTTGAAAAGTCATATGAAAATTGGCTTTACCAAGGGCAAAATCAAGTGGAAGCTTTGGCAGGTATGATAAGTGTATGAATATATATTGACATTTAAATCAAGATTTATTCAGTTCAATATGTTGACATTATAGATTGTCAAACTCTTTGTTAACAGCTTTAATGTTGACATTTATTTATGTTTTAGTTTTCAGACTTCTTGTCTTATCTAAAAACACATTCCATTCCAGGTCAGGTGACGATATCATTCCAGCTGGTTGCCGCCAAAGTTACCGTGCCTAAAGATTCTGCAGACGACAGATCACCGAGAGCTCAAGATATCAACAAAATTCTTACACCATTTAAATTTAAGCATTCTTACGAAAATATGACATTACTCACTGAAAATGACGAGGGACCAAAAGGGCGTAAAATTTTAGAATACTCTTACGAAGAGGAGGAAGATGTGAAAAAATCTTCCTGGTGCAGTTGTTTCCCTTTTATTTGTTGTGGGTCAAGGTCACGTAAAAGAAAATTAAAAGAGAAACAGAAAACGGAAACTGCAGATGATTCCAAAAATGTGCAACAAAATGGTGCTGATGTTTCCAAGTCGGAAATATCGTTAAATTTCTGTGATATTATGGTGTCTTTGCCTTCCCAGCCTTCTTCGCCAATAAAAAGTGGGTCAACGTTTTTTAAGTCGCGCCCACCGTCGCCAAAGTTGTCAGAATCGCAATCGTTTTCACAGAAATCGGATTCCTTAGACAGAAACTCTAATCATCAGTTAGATGAAGTTCTTATAAGTGAAGTTTCAGATGTGACCGATATTGATAAACGAAATGTGGAAGTTAAGTACGATCCTAAAACCGAGGATATCAGTGTTGAAGTGGCTAAACCATCGGAAAAATCAAAGAAAAGTAAGAAAAATAGCAAGAAAAAGACAAAGAATGGTGATTCCATAGTGAATTCAAATAATCAGAAAAATGAATTAAATAACACAAGTGGTATTAGTCCTTCAGAAAACAAAGAAAACAACGACCCATGTATTTATGACATGGAAACTGAAGGTGACAATGAATACTTGAAACAAAATGGCCATTCCGTTCCCGAAACCTCACCAAAAGACAAGAAGAAAAAAGCTACCCCACCCACATCACTTGGTGACAAAAGGACAACAGGTATGAAAAGGTCAGAAACATACGAACTTGTGGAACGATGGAAATGTGAAGGTCAAAAATACGAAAGGGCTCGGGACCAATTCTTTCAGTATTGTGATAATGCCATTCAGAGTAAAATTGTGTGTTATTTCGAACAAAAGCGGAGTACACTAGTATTGCAAATAGGGGTAGACAAGGGGTTGTCGGTCTGCACGATATGCATGACGACAAAACAAGTACGCAAATTGTTAGAGGATTACGAAATGGGAGCTTTGCATGAGGATATAGTGCAATGTATTGTTCCACAAAATATTGTGGATAAGATGGATTGTTGTGCAATACATTTAAGGACTGTTATTGATGTGAATGATTTTACCATGGCTATTCAGGAACTTTGTTAAAGCTTTCTTTTATTTGTTTGGAGATTATAAATAATCATAGCTCTGTATAGACAGAGCTCCAGATAAGAGGGGATATTGAGGATAATTCAAAGATAATTTTTTTTATTTCTCAAGGAAAACATATGTTGTGACCCCTCATTAGAACCGTTGACGAGACGGTTCTAATGATGGGTCATAAAATATGTTTATATGGAGAAATAATGATAATTATCCTTAAATTATTTCTGATACCCCTACTTATCTGGAGTACTGTATAGAGAGAAAATTTGATAATAGTGGACAATGTACTGCAGAGGTCCAGATAAAAAAGGGGTAGCAGGGATAATTCAGAGATTGTTTTTTTCCTATTTCTCAATGAAACATATGTTGTGACCCCTCATTAGAATTGTAATGGCAAGACAGTTCAAATTAGTGGTCACAACATCATGAACATCTGAGTTTATAGAAAAATAAGGAAAATTATCCTTAAATTATCCATGCTATCCCTTCTTATCTGGAACTCTGAGACTTCACATTCATTATTTGAATGCAAGAAATTTAGAAAACACTCATCCTTGTACCTGAGTAGAACCATCTCAGGGGTGGTTCTACTCAAGGACAACAACATGTATATTTTTTGGCAATGGAAAGAGTCATTGTCAGAAAGCTGCCTTAGTTGGAGCACTGTAGAACTGTCTCTAAATACATTTTATCATCTCATTCAAAATGTCTCTGCCACTAAATAGTCTCACTCATAATGCCATTTTTGAAACATGATACTATCATTGTGTAAAAGATCTGTCTAAAAAGGGAACTGATTTTTAGCTCACCTGAGCACGAAGTGCTCAAGGTGAGCTATTGTGATCGATATTTGTCCGTCGTCCGTCCGTCCGTCCGTCAACAATTTCTTCAAACGACATCTCCTCATAGACCAGTAACCCTTTTCAAAATAATTTAACACAAATGTTTCTGTTATAGCCCTGAACCAAAATTGCTAAAATGGTTTCGCTCCGCTGACCAAAATGGCCGCCAGAGCTAAAAATAGAAAAACCTTTAAACGACATCTCCTCTGAAGCCAATGGCTCGATTTCAAATTCAAAAAAAAATTTCACAGAAATGTTTGACTCATGGCCCTGAACCAAAATTGCTAAAATGGTTCAACTCCGCTGAACAAAATGGCCGCCAGAGCTAAAAATAGAAATCTAAAAATAGAAAAGCCTTTAAAAGACATCTCCTCTGAAGCCAATGGCTCGATTTCAAAACAATTTCACAGAAATGTTTGACTCATGGCCCTGAACCAAAATTGCTAAAACGGTTCCACTCTTCTGAACAAAATGGCCGCCAGAGCTAAAAATAGAAATAAATCTTAGAATGACACAGAGGGCACAGTTTTGATCCAATCATCATGAAACTTTGTCAAAATGTTTATCTTAATAAAATCTAGACCAGGTATGAAACTGGGTCATGTGGGGTCAAAAACTAGGTCACTAGGTCAAATCTTAGAAAAACCTTGTGTACACTCTAGAGGGCACAGTTATAATCCAATCTTCATGACACTTTGTCAGAATATTTATCCTTATACAATCTAGGCCAAGATTGAAACTGAATCATGTGGGGTCAAAAACTAGGTCACTAGGTCAAATCTTAGAAAAACCTTGTGTACACTGTAGAGGGCACAGTTATGATCCAATCTTCATGAAACTTTGTCAGAATGCTAATCTTTATAAAATCTAGACCAAATTTGAAACTGGGTCATGTCAGGTCAAAAACTAGGTCACCAGGTCAGATCTTAGAAAAACCATGTGAATGCTCTAGCGGGCACAGTTTTGTTCCAATCTTCATGAAAGTATGTCAAAATGTTTATCTCCAACAAATGTAGACCAAAGTTGCAACTGGGTCATGTTTGATCAAAACTAGGTCACTAGGTCAAACCTTAGAAAAACATTGTGGATACTCTAGAGGGCACAGTTTTGGTTCAATCTTCATGAAACTTTGTCAGAATGATTATCTTAATAAAATCTAGGCCAAGTTTGAAACTGGGTCTTGTCAGGTCAAAAACTAGGTCACTAGGTCAAATCATTGAAAAACCTTGTGTACACAATTGTGGCTTTATTTTGCATTGAATCTTCATGAAAGTTTGTCAGAATGTTTATCTTCATGAAATGTAGGCCAAGTTTGAAACTGAATAATGTCTGATCAAAAACTAGATTGCCTGGTCAGATCTTAGAAAAACATTGTGTACACTCTAGAGGGCACAGTTTTGATCCAATCTTCATGAAACTTTGTCAGAATATAGATTAGATAGTGCAAAACTGCTCCAATTGAACCATCATCAAACAGATGATCTTCCATGTTATTTCATCATAACTGAGGTGAGCGATTTAGGTCCATCATGGAGCTCTTGTCTGGAATTATGCACCAGACTAAAAATACTATTTTATGAACAAAGGGAACTAAATCTGAGAATTACTGTAAAATACTCTCCATACAAAGGGTTTTGTGATGCTGCTCATGTAAGTGTTTTCTTAAGGTAAATGAATACTTTCAGGGGAAGCATTTTCATTTTTGCCTCCCTTCTCAAAAGGGGTCCACTCTTGAAGGAAAAAAATTGCTCCTCAAGGGGTCCTACTAAAGACAGAAAAGGACTTTTGGCACCGAAAAGGACCGAAAAGAACTTTCGGGCACCGAAAAGGACTTTTTAAATGCCATTTTATGCTCTAACAACGTTTAAAAAATATATAGGGGGTAAAATATTTTATTTATAAACACAATTTTCTAGAATATTAAGTGACAAATGCCCTTTTCGGTGCCCGAAATTCGGCATTTGCGATGTCCTTTTCGGTATATGGCAAGAAGTGGTGTCCTTCTCGGTGCTGTAATATTTTTTGTGAATTTTTAGAATGAAGATTCTACAATTCATAAAATTATTATTCAAGCGCTGATTAATATTATGATGATATTAAAATTTCTAAAACATATGTTTTATATGGCATTTAATGGAAAATAAAAGTCCTTTTCGGTGCCCGAAAGGTCTTTTCGGTCCTTTTTGGTGCCAAAAGTCCTTTTCTGTCCTTAGTAGGACCGCTCCTCAAGGAGCAAATTTTTTCCTTTAAGAGTTGACCCCATTTTGGAAGGACTTCATTGTCCAGGAAAGCAAACAGGAAGTCACAAAAGTTGTCTCCCTTTGAAAAAATGGTAGAAAAACATGAACATGTGACATTTACCTTAACCCATTGCATTCTGGGTATTTTTTGTCATCTGCTGAAATTGTCCTCTGCATCAAAAATCAAGAATATTTTGACAATTTTGGTCTAACTCTTGTGGAAATGATGTCTAGGCAGCAAACAGTATGGATCTCAGATCAGGCCCCACATTTGTGGGGCCTGATCTGGATCCAAACTGTTTGCCCAGATACCCCTTAAGGGGTATCCCGAATGGAATGGGTTAAGAAAATTTACTATTAGGAAATTTACATACAAATTATCAGAAGACAGAAATCTAAAGCCTTATTTGCTTACATTAAGTTAATCAGACTTAATCTGAATGTATTATTTATTCTTGCACAGCGGATAAGGATATCCGCGTGCTTCCCCTGTACCTACAAATCTTATCTCACCCATGTTATCTCACCCAGGACCGGATAAAAATCATGAGCATTATTTGCATTGGTTGTAATGGAGGTCACGTATCTGCGTCGTCAAGTGACGTTGGCGTTTTAGACGATTACGTCACGAAAACGGCAAAATGACGTCAGTTTATGCATGCCAGACGTTGACGTAAAGAACCGAATGGCGGTCGTTGAAAACGGCGCCTTCTTTTAAAATCAAATAGAAACCTCTGAGGCGCTGAAATTACGGATTTTAACAAGTTCTAATGGTAATACAAAACGTGGTGTGCAAGAAAAAGTATCTATCATGGGTATGAGGTGCGGATAGAAAAATCCGTCCCTCGGGATCACTGTTCGGCATCACTCGGCAAGCCTCGTGATGCCGAACAGTGACCCTCGTGACGGATTTTTCTATCCACACCTCATACCCATGAAAGATACTTATATGTTTCAGAGCTGTAGATAAGAGGGATATTTGATGATAATTGAGGGATAATTTTCTTTATTTTTCATTGAAGTTATATGTTGTGACCCTTCATCTGAACCGTCTCATTGAGACGGTTCAGATGAGGGGTCACAACATATGTTTTTATCCAGAATTATCAAAAATTATCTATTATTATCACCAAATACTCTCTCTTATCTAGAGCTCTGATGTTTATGTCTGTTCAAAGTTTGAAAAATGTGGATGTATTTTAAATGAACTAAAGTATATTTTAGGCAATTTCTTCCTGTTGCTGTGACCAGTTTAGTTTTTGATTTACTTATAGTCAGTTTTTAGAAAGCTTTACATTTCTAGATGGTTTTATGTGTTCTGATTTTTAAGAGGAAAGGGTGTTCAGCATTTTAATTTCCAGAAATTACATTTTTACATTTTTGTCTTTTTTGCATTTTTACACATTAACTGGTTTTAAGTATGTTGAGTTGACAGAAATCTAGGTAAGTGAGGTTGGGGTGTGGATGTGTTTAGGGGTGTGGAGGGTGGTGGTTTGGGTAGCGGGTGGGGTGTAGGACTGGGGAGAGGATAAAAATGGTGTTAATATAATTTCTGTTTATTGTCCATGAAAGAATATTTTTTGGCTCCTCATTTAGAACCACTTTTTATAAAGAACAAAAATCCAAAGAGAATGACCACACCACATCTTACTTCAGGTACTTGGAGCTGTTTTGGTTTGCCCATTTGTAAAACTTACATATGAGCCGCTACACAACAAAACCAACAAAGCGGCATGTGCGCCAAGCAAAAACTCAGATCAGCCTGGGCTGCGGCTCAGTCTAATCAGAGTCTTTGTTGTTGGTATGGTGGTAGCTTAAACCCTAGCTACCCTTAAAGTGCGAATGCCCAGGCTGATATGAGTCTTCACTGGGCACACATGCCTGTTGGTTTTGTCATGCCACAGCTCATATAGCTTGTAGATATCGAGTTTTGCTTTTTGATGTATGAGAACTTGAACACGTTTTTGATACTTAAAGCGGCAAAAATGAAAATAGTTGAATTTGCAAACAGCAGAGAACCAGATGAGGTGGCTCAAAGAGCCACCTCATCTGGCTCTACTGTGTTTGCAACCTAATCTTTGAAATTTTTCGGATAAAAATTTTGTTGTCTGATATTTTGGTGCTTTCAGTGAGATAAAACTATTCGACACATGTAATCACAGTAGATTGTTTGTTTTTGACTTTCTTTTGACAGTTATGCCATTTTTAAGGTGAACAGGTACACATACAGGGGAAGAAACTCATATTTTCATTTTTTGCCTCCCTTCAGGTCAACTCTTTAAGGAAAGAATTTGCTCTCGTTGGAGCACATTCTTCCCTTAAGGAGTACACCTTATTTCAAAAAGGCTATGTTTTCCGGGGAAGCAAACAGGAAGTCACATAAATTATTTCCTTTTGGAAAAATGGCAGAAAAATTTACCCATACACCTGGCCTTGGTCCCAGCTAAATGGTATATGACACTTTCAAACTCTTGTGGTGTGAAAACTTATTCCTGCTGGAGTTACTTCCCTTCTTTGGCCACATAGGAACTAGAGCTACGAGTAGTATTCCTCAAGATATAAATGCATCATTTTTCGGAAAAAAAATGAGTGCATTCTTTATATTTAGTAGCTCTTTTGCTAATATGTATGAGTATTTAAAATTAAATTTACATGAAGATCTTATAAATAAAAATGCGATTATACTGCATAAATCAGGACTATGTCCTCGTAGTAAGTGTATTTCCTGGTATTAATTTGTAAATTATTGTAACCCCCCCCCTCCCCCCAAAAACATTTGAATATCAGAGCAGAAATGCCTGATCAACAGCAGAGCTGTCTGGTCAGGGTCTTCAATGTTCACCATTTAGTCCACCTCTTTATATAACATCTCATATTTAAGGTGAATAGTTACACCCCAATGTTTTTCTGCCAGTTTTACAAAGGGGAGAAACTTTTGTGACTTTCTGTTTGCTTTCCTGAAGAATTAATCCCTTCTATAACTAGGTCTTCTCTTGAAGGAAAGAATTTGCTCCACCAGAGGCAAATTCATTTGTTTACATGTGACATTGCATACCAGCGACGTTGTGTGACCGACTGTTGTTCATGAAAGTATGAACACTGTTTTTCTGAAATAGGTTCATTTAAGAAAAATCAAAGGGAATGTAATTATTTGAAAATGAAGCCGGATACAAATGCTGCTATAAAATGGATATTTCTCTTTCGAAACAATCCCAAAAATTTAGATCCATCTTCTAAGATGGATCTAGATTTTTGTGATTGTTTGCTTACAAGACGGATTTAGATTTTTGGGATAATCAAAAAAGTATTGTTGAATATACAGCAGAAAATTTTCAGAGTTGTTTCATACTTGTTACAGAGTTTTGTCTGTTGTTGTACACATATCTTTAATATGTTGTTTAGTAGCATTATGCTTTTTTGGGAATTTTGTTTTACATGCATATGGTTGTGTTATACTGTAAAACACTTATATTTGGCGGTTATTGAATTTTGGCGATATTTGTGGTTAAAGCAAAGAGCGCCAAAATATCAGTCCGCCAATATTTGATTTTCAATACACCTACGTACGTAGGCATGGCCCAACACGAGGCTCAGATAAAAAGGAGGACCTGATGAGTATTTGAGATATTTTATACCGTTCTGTAAAACTATACATTGTGGCATCCTATTGGAATCGCCTCTATGAGGCGATTCTAATAGGTGCCATAATGTATAGTTTAATAGAAAAATAAGAAAAGTTGTTTCAATTTTACTTCAAATTTTCTTCATATATGAAGCTATGGTATATCATGAACGCCAAAATTAAAATGCGCCAATATGTCATTTTTATTAAACCGCAGAATTTTGATGCTGCAGATAATAAGTGTTTTACAGTACCATTTTAAATGGTTCTCAGAAGCCCAGATAAGTGAGTCTTTTCTAGGATAGTGTCTGTTAATTCTCAATAAAAACATACGTTGTGACCCACCCCTTATTAGAACCATCTTGCCGAGATGGTTCTAATGAGGGGTCACAACATATGTTTATACATGTATCAATACATCAAATACTCATCTTATATAGGCCTCTGTTTTACATATAAATTATACTATGATTTTAGGAGGAAAACTTTTACTCAGCATGAATTTTGATGAAATAAATACTTTTGGGCCCATTGCTTAAAGCACCATTAGCTTAACTAAGTAATTTGTCAAGGATTTGTCTTTTAAGTCTTCTTGCACACATAAAATCAGGTGTGCTAATATTTTTTATGAAAAATGGCGCGTTTTTACATACAGTCAGCCCTCTTTATAACGGCACTCATTACAATAGCAAAATTCTTTATAACATCAATTTGATTTTCACAGAATGGCTATATTGTTCTAAATATGTATTCTTTACAACAGCCAATTCAGTTTAACATCAAAATGTTTGGCAACAAAAACTGTCGTTGTAAAGAGGATCCACTGTACAATACAAATATAACAGCTTGTTAACCTCCCACTTTCTTGGTATTGAACAACTTGGCCCTGAACTCATTAAAACAGCAAGGGAGTTAATCTAGTACATTCAAAACAAGTACTGTCACTATCAACTGAAGCACAAACATGTCTTATACTAGTAGCATTATTGTCTCTGATTGGGGTTTGTACTGGTTTGTATATTTTCATTATTTTTCACCAGTATATTTTGTGCCATAAAATGTATGCCCTTCTGAGAGCATGTTATTGTAGGAAATACCTTTTCTGTTACCATACTTACCCTAAATACACTCACATCCTGAGCAAACAGTCTAGACCCTGATTAGACTGCTCGTAAAGGAATGCATTGTTTGATATTTTACTAGCAGTTTTGCAGTTTTACTAGCAATATTGCCAGATAGTAAAATCTACTTGTAATACCGTAATGTGTGTAAGTATTGGGACACCTGAAATAATTAATTTTCCATTTGTTCCAAATGGAAAATTAATCATTTTAGGTGTCCCAAAATTGAGGCACATTACAGTAATTTAGGAATAATACAGTGAACTGGTTACAGCGTCCCAATATTTAAGCGGGGAAATGCAAAAATGGTGCTTAATGCATCTGTAAACAGCAGAAGCTAAGATCAGCCTGCACATCCATGCAGCCTGATCAGAGCCTTTGCTGTTTGCCCACAATGGTAGAAAATAAAAGCTGGCTAGTATGCAAGGTTTTGGACGGACACACAGCGCCAAGTGTGTGCAACTATGGTTACCGTTGAGCCATTTGTGTAACGTCGATAAGAGAATAGAACTGAACTGTATGCAAGGTTATACAGACTTTTTTTGAGTCTTCGCTGTTTGCAAACAGAGCTCCAGATAAGAAGGGGTAACAGAGATAATTCAAATATAATTTTCCTTTCTTCTGAATCGGTTCTAATGAGGGATTACAATGTATGTTTCTGTAGAAAATATAGGAAAATTAACCCTAAATTATCCTTTTTATTACCACTTCTTATCTGGAGCACTGTGGCCAAATATACAAAGCATGTTTTAATATTACATGACTGACTTATTTAGGGTAATTGTGGCTATCAGGATTATTTTTAAAATACCTCATATGGGGTTGTGTTTGTATCTTGTGCCTATACTGGTTTTTACCCTTTTTGTTTGATGTTAATGATTGTTGCGATTTTGACAGGTACAATTATCATGGTGTTTTGTATTGTTACTTTGTTGTGCGGAATAAAGTGGGTGGGGTATTTGCACTTGTATTTTGTATGCCTTGTGTACAGTCAGAAAGAGTAAGACACATTAGTGATATTGTAGTGCTATGTGTTACCTTAATGTGCTTAAGTATTTGGACACCTAAAACGTATATTTTCCATTTGTTCCAAATGGAAAATTATGTGTTTTAGGTGTCCCAATATTTAAGTACATTAGGGTACATTGTTTCTTTAATAGGGCTTGGTTGTTCAAAGTATCGATTGCTTAATGAAGTCGTTAGTCAAGGATTCATTAAATTTTCCAGTACACAAAATATCAAGTGTGCTTATATTTTTTGCTGACCAATGTGAAGAGATTTTGCAGTGTTTTTTATCACATTTTTAGGGGGCAAAAAATGACGGTATTTTTCCTTATATTACATTTGAATAATGTCTTGTTTACTAACGTTATTGGTAATTTTGAACAAACAGGTCTAGATCCTCTATAATTTATTAGACTCTTTTATGTGTGTTTTGGGTTGCACGCTGAAAATCCTTCCCGATGGTTACTGTTTAGTTATAGTACAGCTTGTCAGTTATTACCCAAACAGCTGAAGTATCAGTCAGCTGTTACTTTTGTCAAAACAGTCTGCAAAAATCTACGTGTAGATAGGTCTGGCTTCTAGATTCCTCTCTCAAGAGGATATGCCATATTCTTTGATTATAAGACAAGTTTTTACTTCCAAAACAATCCCAAAGTTCTAGATCTGTCTTGCAAGAACTATTGTGTACGAAAGATTTAGAACTTGGGTTTAAGAGAAACAATCCGAAAGATCTAGAACTGTCGTGTTAGAAAGATTTAGAACTTTGGGATTGTTTTGGAGGATAAAAAGTCCTTGTTACCTTACAGCTGAATTACACAATTGCAATAATTTGGGATAGGTATATGAATCCCTCATAACTGATTTAATACATTTAATATTTATTGAGAAGTAGATAAAGGGCGTATATTTGATCATCACCTTCGTGTTGCCTTTCTGAAATCACAATCATGAGGCTCTTTGCTGGGGACACTTGAGATGACCTGGACCCTGTGTTCCAAAGAATATTTGAGTTCCTACTTGACAAAACCAACAGAGTGGCTTGTGTGCCCAGCAAAAACTTGAATCAGCCTGGGCATCTGCCAAGTGTGATCAGAGTCTTTGCTGTCGGCATGGAGGTAGCTTTGACCCTTAGCTACTCTTTAAGCTCATAGCAAAGACTCTGAACAGACTTGGCGGATGCCCAGGCTGATCTGAGTCTTCCCTGGTCTCACATGCCACTTTGTTGGTGATGTTGAGTCGCGGCTCATTTCAACTTAAAACATGTTAGGCAAGAAAACTTTAGAAGTCAAACGTATTTTATCTGAAAAAGATGTTCCTTTTGCATTTATCCTCCTGTGTGCTTCCCCCTAATGTGACTTATAGAGCTCTAGATAAAAGGGAGTATTTGCTGATAATTAGGGATAAATATTGTTAATTCTGTATTCAAACGTATGTTGTCACCCCTTATCTGAACCATCTCAGTATGGTTCAGACCAGAGGTCACAACATATGGTTTGATTGTGAAATATGAAAAATTATCCCACAGATATCATCCACCCAGTCTGATCAGAGTCTTTGCTGTGGGCTTAAAGGGTAGCTAAGGATCTAAGCTAGGTCCATGCGGTCAGCATATGCCCAGGCTGATATGAGTCTTTGCTGAGTGCACATGCCACTGTGTTGGTTTTGTCGTGTCGCAGCTCATTTTCAGCAGTAATTTATTCATGTCATGTTGTTTGAGTTTGATCCGCCTCAAAGTGTAACTAATATGTATGAAGAATAAATCATATTTTGACAAACAGTTTGTTGAATTTTTATCCCCAGTGGAAAGGTTTAGGTGATCACAGGGTATAATCGATTCCGCCAATTTTGCTTCCTGCAGAGACTGTCCGTCATATTTGGCCTCCGCAGAGACTGTCCGAGAACTCTTGCTTCCTGCAGAGACTACTGTCCTCAAAAAATGGCTTCCTGCCGAGACTGTCCGCGTGACTCTGCTTCCTGCCGAGCCTCGGCAGGAAGCCATTTATCATGTACAGAAGTCTCGGCAGGAAGCAAGAGTTCGCGGACAGTCTTGGCGGAAGCCAAATATGATGTACAGTCTCTGCAGGAAGAGAAAATTAGCGAAACCGATTATACCCTGTGGTGATGTGAATGATGAGCCTTGCATCCATCTGACCATAAACATTTTCTTATCTGCTCTATAACCTGAATACCCTGTGGGGTATCTACTGTAATTTCAGTAATGTAGAATAGGTCATGATGATAAAAGAATAACTCTTGCTTTCATACTGAGTTCAGAGCCCTAGATAAGAGTGAGTATTTGGTGATAATGAAGGATAATTTTAGTTAATTTTGGATAAAAACATTTGTTGTGACCCCTTATCTGAACCGTCTCGATGAGACGGTTCAGATGAGGGGTCACAACATATGGTTTCAATGAGAAATAAAGAAAATTATCCCTCAATTATCATCAAATACCCCTCTTATCTAGAGCCCTGAGTTATCTCCCCTTTGACGCCTCCACATTCTGCCTTGTAATTTGAATACCCTTGAAAAATTTTTTTTTCCATAATACTTCAGTTATATAGAACAGGATATGTCGATTTGTTGCACACAAGAATGACAACTCTTGTTTTCTGAGTAATTTTCCCTTGATTGGTGTAGCTTTCTTAGCATAGGGGTTCTTAGCATAGGGGTGGTTGGGTGGTGCAATGGTGCTGGGTGTAACTTCCAGTGCCGCGGAGTCCTACTGATTTGGATTATAGTAGGACAGGGCCTACTGTGCTTGCAGTAGGTGCGGGTGGGTGTTGTTTGGACATTTTTAGCTCGCCTGAACGAAAGTTCAGGAAGAGCTATTGTTGTCACCCCGGCGTCGGTGTCCGCGTCCACGTCAGCGTCGGCGTCCGGATTGGATGTTTTGGTTAAAGTTTTTCAAAGTCCTATATCTCCTTAACCCACGGATGGATTCTTTTGATACTTGCACTGTAGGTAGATATTGGTCCAAAGTTTAACAGGGTACCACCCCCACCCCACTCCATGACCTTGATGTCAAGGTCATGGACTTAGAAAATTGGGAGTATTTTTGGACTGGATGTTTTGGTTAAAGTTTTATAAACCCCAATATCTCCTTAACCCATGGATGGATTCCTTTGATACTTGCACTGTAGTTAGATATTGGTCCAAACTTTTCCAAGGTATTACCCCCACCCCCCTCAGTGACCTTGGTGTCAAGGTCATGGACTTAGAAAATTGTCTTTTTATTGATTGGATGTTTGGTTAAAGTTTTTTAAAGACACATATCTCCTGAACCCAGTGATGAATTCTTTTTATATTTGCACTTTAGTTAGATATTAGTCCAAAGTTTTGCCGAGTACTACCCCAACCCCGCTCAGTGACCTTGTTGTCAAGGTCAGGGACTTTGGATATTTGTTCTTTATTAAAGTTTTCTAATTGCATACTGATTCATAATGCTTGGCAGAGATTTAGTTTACACTTGAACTGATGTTAGACACTTTTTTGAGTTTTTACAAAACACTATATACTTACCCCACTGGAACTGATGTTAGATAATGGTTCAAGGTTTTGTTACATCCTAGCCCCCTCCCCCCCCCCCCCCCCCCCCCCCCCCCCCCCCCCCCCCCAACCTCTTACTTCTTTAACCTCAAGCTCATGGACTTTGAAATTTCATGGGTTTGTTTTTATTTTACTTATTTCTTAGATAGCTTTTGTTTATAGATGTGTTGTCATTATGGACATGCTTGCCTGAAGTTTTATGCATAGAAGTCCACACCTCCAAAGCAACTGTGTGATGGGCAAGCACCTATTCAGGCGAGCTATGCTGTCAGGCGACAGCTCTTGTTTCTCTTGTCTATCATTTCTCTTCTTTCTCCCTCTCTTTGGGAGACGGCCCCATATAGACTGGAATACTGTCTCAAAGGGCCGTTAAAACCCAAAACAACCAACCAACCAACTTAGCATATCCACTCCAAATTCATAGTTTCTGAATATTTTCTCCATGAGGTTTGAAGCTGCAATTTCATGTCTGCTCCACATTTTTATATCCCTTTGGACTAATGACAGTGCGTCATATATAGGAAAGTCAGCCCTTGCTATTATACTTCACAAGTTATTTCACCTTGATTGCTATTTCATATCAGCTCCATTACTTAAATACTATTTGGTTGGTTGTTTTGGGTTAACAGCCCTTTAAGACAGTATTTCAGTCTATATCAGGCCGTCTCCCAGAGAAAGACAGAAAAAAGAAATGATAGACGAAAAAAAATGTCCAAACAACTCCTGCCCACACCTTCTGCAAGCACAGTAGGCCCTTGCCCTACTTTTATCCAAGTAAGTAGGATGTCCTGGCACTGGAAGTTATAACCAGCACCATCGCATCACCCCTGTATGACTCAAGACAAGATTTTCACAATTTTGATGATGCTGTTTGTGAATCAAGAATCATGTGGTTTGTACAAATGGGCAGCTCCAATCAAACTGTGTTTTGCACATGCTATTCTGAGTCTTTAGCAGTTTCATTATTTGTGGGACTTGGGTCGGAGCATAAATGGAAGAAACACAAAATTTCAAGATTTTATTTCTTTTCTTTAACATGTATAGACATGGTCACAACAAACAAAAGCAACAATGTAATGTGTAGGATATAAATACTGAACACTATTATCAAATACGAATAATTAATGCCTGAGAAATGATATATCATTATGACTTAAATTGACTTACAAATCATTATAAATAGAGGATCTTACACAAGTGGTCATTTCATATGAAATTTATGAAACCTGCCTTTGGTAAGTTTCATAAATTTCATATGAAATGACCACGAGTGTAAGATTCTGTTTATCGTATGACCCTGAAGATGGAATTTTTTCACCTTCAAAATGAACATTATTTCAATAAGAAAATGAACATTATTTCAATAAGAAAATGCATCGTTGACACAGACATTGTCAATGACGTTACATGTACGCACCTAAATGTTATAACACCTGTGGTCATATGAATTTCATGACACAAAGTTACCCACTGAATAACAGTGACGTCGTATGATAAATTAATTTATGACTGAACTCGGGAAAGTTTGTCTCCAAAACTAAATGAGCCACCTCCTATGGGTCTATACTGCTTGTCCCCTAGTCTTTGAATTCTCAAGATAACACAGCTTGAATGAAACATTGAAGTTAATTTTGTCATCCATTGTTTTGGTGCATTAGCATTAAGGGTTAGTTTGCATTTTTATCTGAAAGGTAACATTTGAGCCATAAAATGACAAAACCAGCGAAGACTCAGATCAACCTGGGCAGACACCCAGTCTGATCAGAGTCTTTGCTGTACACTGAAAGGGTAGCTTAGGGTCTAAGCTAGCTCGGTGCTAACAGCAAATACTCTGATCAGACTGGGCGGATGCCCAGGCTAATCTGAGCCTTTGCTGGATGCACATGCCACTTTGTTGGTTTTGTCACGTCGCGGCTCATTTTGATTTGTTTTATGAAAAGCCCAGGCAATTTCTCAAAACTTTTTTATGGATGAATTTCAAATTATTACTTAACTTTCCAACAAAATTTCAATAAAATATCTATTCAGAAGTAACAAAAAAACAATGAGGGAGATACTCTTTAAAACAACTCTTAAAATGATATTACAATATCATTAACATTAAAATTTTGATAAATGACATGTCACTGTCACAATGATGAATGTGTAGGTACACACATCCTCTCTGAAGGTCGTTTATATTTTCTCAATGCGACTGATTGATGAGACGAACACCTACATGTGATTTTCTCACACATTTCCAGAAATTGCATTGAGGAAAAAGGATCTTGTAAATGAAAGCAATATGGATCTGTCATGTAAGAATCCAGCAAGAGACATGTATTTTCTCTGTCTTGAGGTCTTAATAAATAAAATATTGTCTTGAGACCTTTAGGTCAATGGTACACTTTCAGGGGAAGCAACTTGCTTTCATTTTTGCCTCCTCAACTGGGGTCAACCCTAAAAGAGTTCTCCTAGACTTGCTCCAGTCGGATATATTAAATTGTCACATATATATATTTTTATCATACTCTTTCTTCTTTTTTATGGTCGATGCTTGGCCAGTCTAGAAATGAAATTTTCTCTTGTGGGTTTGTCTGAGATATCAGCCCCATACTATAGACTAGCACAAAGAAAAAAATGTATATTCAAGAAAATTTATGAAAAATCCAATTGACACTGTATATTTCTAAGCCTTGGGCAAGGCTAGAGTTCTCCCTACTGAAAGTGTTTTGTTGTCCAGAAAAGCGATCTGGAAGTCATGGAAGTTGTTCCTGTTTGTAATTGATTGATTTGTTGCTTCACGTCCACTGTAAACAGCTATGGTCATGTCGGGACAGTCAGTTAACCTAACTACACTATTCCTGGGCAGGCTTACACCTCCTAAGCAGTTAAGCAGTGCACATATTTTCGCCAGTAACTGACAACTGCCTTTCTTGAATCAGCGAAAGGAGACATGGAAGTATGTGGCCAGACCGGGTATCGAACCCAGGACCTCTGGCTTATAAGTCAGGTGCCCTACTGACTGCGTCCTGTTTGTAAATATGGCAGAAAAACATGAAGGTGAACCCATATATCTTAACCCTTAATACGCCAAAAAGCAGACGACAAAATTTACATCTGCATAATTTCAATTTTTTTTTCGTCCAAGTGATATCATATTGAGAATTTGAACACTAGAGGGCAAACAGTGTAGATTCAATGAGGTGGCTCATTATGAGCCACCTCATCTGGATCTACACTGTTTGCCAATTCAACAATTTTAATTTTGGCACTTTAAGGGTTAAGAGTTCCCTCGAGATATCTTGTTCACTCATAATAATATCTTGTTTCCTCAGAATAATATTTCGGTGCTCTTAAGATATAAAAATAGAAATATACTATACATACTGATACTAATCTTTGAAGCAGACAACAAAATATATGTCTGCAAATTTCAAACAAGGTTTCAACTAAGCTATTAATATTGAGAATTCAAAGACTAGGAGGCAAACAGTATAAACAGTATAGATCCAGATGAGGCAGCTTATTAAGAGCTGCCTCATCTGGACTTATGCTGTTTGCAAATTGAGCTACTTTCATATTATATTTCAAATTTCAAAATAAGACATAATTTCAAAACCATTCAGATCCAGATCTCGTCAGATGTTATTTTTTTGCCCATTATCTTTTCCAAAATACATGTAAAGGCTTTTCCATGTTTGAGGTGACTGACTACACTTTCCGCAGAAACATCCGTCATTTTCATCTTCCTTCTCAACACGGGTCAAATCTTATATAGGGAAGAATTTGCTCCTCTAGCAGCAAAGTCTTTGAGAAGCATATTCTTGCCTTTAAGAGTTGAACCCTTTTGAAAGAAGCTTGTCTCCTAGGGAAGCAAATAGGAAGTCACTAAAATTCTTTCTCTTAGACTGAATATCCAAAAACATGGGCAGTGTACCCATACACCTTATATGATATACATGTACATGTAGTCACAATATCTGGGGGTAAAATGGATAACACATCAAGTGACATTGCTAATTTATGCCAAATAACATGAAATGACGTTGTTAATTTATATCAAATAACATCAAGTGATGTTACTTATTTATGCCAAAATAACAAATACATGTATATAGGTAAACACAAACAATTTTTGATTAAATATAAACAGAAGTGGAAGTGATGCTGACATAGCTGATGGAACTCCTGTCAAACTTAATTATTTTTTCTTGTGGTTAAATTAATTATTCCGAATTGTATAGGAAAAAGTTCAAAATGGTAAACAAAAAAACAAGGTCCAAATTGGTCCACATATATGCTATGAGCTGTCCCATGAAATCATTTGCTAAATATTTTCTGCTAGATGCAGATGACAGTTTGATAAACAGAATTAGGCAATCTAACTGCAGTGATGCACTGAGTGGTTGAAACTGGCACTGCATAAAGGCCATATTATTTCCTTTGACAGTCACCTATGATCCTGATAAACAAACTTGTTTGTCTTTGAAAGAATCTTATAGCTTTAAAAATACAATTCATTTATCATATTAGGGTTATAAATAGCTAGGTGTTATGATCTGGAGTCTGATACTAAACTTTAGGTGCAATCAAACCCAAAAGTCAATCAACTTCAACATAAAGTGCAGTTGAACTTAAAATCCTATATGAAATTCTGCATTAAAGTGCAACTGCACTTAAAATCTATCAGAGTATCTTCATCAACTTACAAGGTTTCAGTAGGTTTTATTTCTTTTCTATCTCTTAATCAAGCCATCAATAAGCTCTTCAGAAAATCTTTTTTTGTTGTGTGGGTAAATTTTGGGGCAAAGCTGTTCAAAACTGACAATGATGATAAAACTTTTATGACTTAATTTTAATAAATACACTAATTTTTATTTTCATTTTACAGGGTTATCTATTTACAAATTTCACTGCCCAAATTTTAGCTCTGCATAAAATGCATTTAACCTTTAAAGCTCATTTTGAGTCGCCTCATCTGGATCTACACTGTTTGCCCTCTAGTCGTTGAATTCTCAATATGATATAGCTTGGACAATATGTTTTTTTTTTTAAATTTTGCAGACATACCTTTTGTCGTCTGCTTTTTGTCACTTTAAAGATTAAAATGCATGAGTATGGGAATATGACTAGGTAACATAAAATAACATCACAATTCGCTGTTTTTACCTTAGTTAATTTTTCACGAACAATTATTCAATGACTTAACAATGTGGAATGAACATATTAAGGAATGAAATATCAAATGACTGAATGCATGAAAAAATGACTAAATGGATACACAACTTCTTAATTCTGAAGAGATGCTTCCTTTAAGGTGAATGGGTAAAGTGTTATCTGTTTCATTTTTTTTCAAAGGGAGACTACCGTGCCTTCCTGTTTGCTTCCCTGGAAACCAAAATGCTTCTGAAGCAGCAAATTATTTCCTCTAAGAGTTGACCCCAATTGTGAAATAAGACAAAATTGAAAATGGCAGAGTTGCTGCCCCTGAAAGTGTACCCATCCATCTTAAATGTTCCCCCTAATTTTTCTATGGCATAACTGTTTGTATTTAAAAAATGGATGAACAACTTAACATATCACTGAATAAATGACTGAAATAAATGATTAAACAAGAGGGCCATGGTGGCCCTGAATCGCTCACCTGAGCATTAATCAGTTCACTGGCTCTGGGGAAGATTTATAAGAGTTTTTACCATACTAACATTTGACCTTGTTTTTGAGCCGACATGACCCAGTTTCAAACTTGGCCTGGATATTGTAAGAATAAACATTCTGACACAGTTTCATTGAGATTGGATCAAAACTGTGCCCTCTGGAGCGTATACAAGGTCGTTCTTATATTTGACCTAGTGACCAAGTTTTTGACCCGACACGACCCAGTTTCAAACTTTACCTAGATTTCATTAAGATAAACATTCTGACAGAGTTTCAATAAGATTGGATCAAAACTGTGCCCTCTAGGGTGTACACAAAGTTTTTTCTACGATTTGACCTTGAGCCGACGTGACTCAGTTTCATAGGGGGCTTAGATATACGGACAATAAACATTTTGACATAGTTTCATGAAGATTGGATCAAAACTATGCCTTCTAGTGCTTACATAACGTTTTTCTAAGATTTGACCTAGTGACCTAGTTTTTTACCCGACATGACCTACTTTCAAAGTTGGCCGAGAGTTTATGAAGATAAACATTCTGACAAAGTTTCATAAAGATTTGATTAAAACTGTGTCCTCTAGAGCGTACACAAGGTTTTTCTATGATTTGACCTAGTGACCTAGTTTTTGACCCGACGTGACCCAGTTTCAAACTTTTCCTAGATATTATAAGGATAAACTTTCTGATGATGTTTCATGAACTTTGGATCAAAACTGTGTCTTCTAGAGCGTACACAAGGTTTTTCTAAGATTTGACCTAGTGACCTAGTTTTTGACCCGACAGGACCCAGTTTCGAACTTGGCCTAGAGTTTATGGAGATAACATTCTGACAAAGTTTCATAAAGATTGGATCAAAACTGTGTCCTCTAGAGCGTACAAAAGGTTGTTCTACGATTTGACCTAGTGACCTAGTTTTAGACCCGACGTGACCCAGTTTCGAACTTGTCCTAGATACTATGAGGATAAACATTCTGACAAAGTTTCATGAACTTTGGATGAAAACTGTGCCCTCTAGAGCGTACACAAGGTTTTTCTAAGATTTGACCTAGTGACCTAGTTTTTGACCCGACATGACCAAGTTTCAATCTTGGCCTAGAATTTATGGAGATAAACATTCTGACAAAGTTTCATAAAGATTGGATCAAAACTGTGTCCTCTAGAGCTTACACAAGGTTTTTCTATGATTTGACCTAGTGACCTAGTTTAAGACCGGACGTGACCCAGTTTCGAGCTTGTCCTAGATACTATGAGGATACACATTCTGACAAAGTTTGATGAACTTTGGATGAAAATTGTGCCCTCTAGAGCGTACACAAGGTTTTTCTAAGATTTGACCTAGTGACCTAGTTTTTGACCCGACAGGACCCAGTTTCGAACTTGGCCTAGAGTTTATGGAGATAACATTCTGACAAAGTTTCATAAAGATTGGATCAAAACTGTGTCCTCTAGAGCGTACAAAAGGTTTTTCTATGATTTGACCTAGTGACCTAGTTTTAGATCCGACGTGACCCAGTTTCGAACTTGTCCTAGATACTATGAGGATAAACATTCTGACAAAGTTTCATGAACTTTGGATGAAAACTGTGCCCTCTAGAGCGTACATAAGGTTTTTCTAAGATTTGACCTAGTGACCTAGTTTTTGACCCGACATGACCCAGTTTCAATCTTGGCCTAGAATTTATGGAGATAAACATTCTGACAAAGTTTCATAAAGATTGGATCAAAACTGTGTCCTCTAGAGCGTAGACAAGGTTTTTCTATGATTTGACCTAGTGACCTAGTTTTAGACCGGACGTGACCCAGTTTCGAACTTGTCCTAGATACTATGAGGATACACATTCTGACAAAGTTTGATGAACTTTGGATGAAAATTGTGCCCTCTAGAGCGTACACAAGGTTTTTCTAAGATTTGACCTAGTGACCTAGTTTTTGACCAGACATGACCCAGTTTCGAACTTGGCCTAGATTTTATAAAGATTAACATTCTGACAAAGTTTCATAAAGATTGGATCGAAAATGTGCCCGCTAGAGTGTACACAAGCAAAAGTTGACGGACGTCCGGACGTACGACGGACATCAGGGTATCCCAAAAGCTCACCCTGAGCACTTCGTGCTCAGGTAAGCTAAAAATGAATTAAAACAAAAAGATCAGAACTAATTTTTGTCTGAATACAACTTGCATGAATTAACTCTGGAAATGATTGTTTCCAACACTTTAGTTCATACATAAAATACCAAAAAGCAAATAATAGCCTTCTCTTTCTTTTTTTTCTTTTCTTTCTTTCTATATATACTGCTACACCCTCTCCCAAGGATTATGAGCAGGTGTACTTTGTACACTCCGGTGTTGCAGGATGAAAGCCTACATACATAGCCACGTAGCTACAGTAGGGATCTTTAACCTGCACAGGGGATGACTCTCCCTGCACAGGGGGCCTCCAATTAACGTCCCGATCCGAAGGACTGCACACTTGTTAACATTATCCCTGCAAATGATGCTAGAAAAACACGTTCAGACATAGGAAGAGTTCGCCCTGGGCGGAGGTTGAACCCACAACCTCTGGCTTCAGAGTCAAGTGCACTAACCACTAAGCCTTCTCTAGCTTACATTGAAAACAGCATAGATACGGATGAAGTGGTTCATACTGAACCACCTCCTCTGAATCTACACTGTCTGACCTTTAGATTTTGAATTCTCAATATAACGTATTTTGGATGAAACAATTTTTGAAATTTTACAGACGTAAATTTTATCGTCTGGCTTTTTGGCGTTAAGACTTTACCTTAAATGTGATATAATGATTCCAAATGGAATGAGGAATGAAGGAACAAATGAGAGAAGAAATAAATAATCACTTATATGACAAAACAACATAAGCAGTCATATTTAAAACAAGTTTGGCTGAACACAATATAAATTTTGGAAATGCTGGTGTCTTAGAAAATACTGAAATACCGTAAACACGTAATGTTAATTCTACAAGCACTTGGACCAATGTAAATATGAAGTAATGTACACTTTGACGGCTTTATGAAACCTGAGGCTATAATGCCCTATACAACTGGAGTCAGAAATGCATGAGTTACTGCCCTTGAATTGATTTTACATCAACAAATTGAGCCATAACTAAGTAATCAATGAATAGAATTTTATGAACCTTATATAAATTATGTGACTATAATGCAATGGTGCATATCAAAATTTTACAGAATGGATCAGTAATGAACAAGTTATTGCCCTTGAATCGATTCAAAATCAACAATTTGAGCCGTAACTAAGTAACATGTGAATGTAAATTTATGAAACTTATTT
This sequence comes from Ctena decussata, assembly GCA_963989385.1. Classification (NCBI taxonomy): domain Eukaryota; kingdom Metazoa; phylum Mollusca; class Bivalvia; order Lucinida; family Lucinidae; genus Ctena; species Ctena decussata. The sequence goes on from OZ022510.1 coordinate 25,996,967, forward strand.
CAAGATGGTGATGCCCCTTTGGCTGGGGCTAATAATCTGAAAACCAGCATGATATTTCCTTGTCTTAGCCTCAACCTCAGCACAGATTCTCTTAATCTTCGACACCAATTTCTGAAAATACCCTCTTATGTCAATGTAAATTAACAAAAAGTTTTGTCAAATTCTATAGGAAATAAACATTTATATTTGAACTCTTCTTGTCTAAAACAAGCAGGGGTATCTAAATCAAATTTCTAATCTCTAACAGAAGTCGCCTGCATCAACGGTTGAGACAACAAAACTTACAACCCAGCAGGCACATGATGTCAGAATGATGTCATATTGACATCAATGCCACATCACATTGCATCAATGTCAGTAGGACACCATTTTCATGTTGTATGCCCACTGAGAACTGCAAGTATATGCATGAAAAAAATCGACCAATGCCCTATGAGTAATGTAATGAGAAAAGGCTTTCTACTTGGTGGACAGTATTGAATATACCCAAGCCTGGTAAATTTCACCTGGAAATTACAAATTCAAGCTTTTAGAATTTTTAGTTGAACTAAAAAATGCTTTTCGACTCATGTTTATGTAAAGCACACATTTTGCTGAGAAAAGAGAGAAAAAAAAAAGAACTGATCAAGTTATTACAAAACTCCTGAAAGTGGCCAAACCGAAATTTCGGTTTGGCAAATTTCAGGAGTTTTTGCGAGTAAGTTTAATCACAAAGCTCCAGAAAGTGCCAAACTGAAATTTTGGTTTGGCCACTTTTGGCAATTAACCTTTCCAAAAGCCATGTCTACTTTAAACAAATATTCATCCCTATTTTACCTGTTACGTAAAATATCAGACTATTTGTGGGACACCGAACATGAGTGATTGTATTTGTGGGACTATGTCACATACTAATTTGTTGCTGGATTGGTCAGCTATACAGTATCATGAGACCTGTGCGTGACATTCTGGGTGTGGCTCAGAACTATCAATTCCACCAGTTTGTCATTTATGATGCTGAATTTTTGCACCAATATGGTTTACAACAAATATCATTGTTATATTCTGGACTACTTTTTGGAGAAGCTTGAGTTTTTGATTTCCAGGCAGAAAAGGAATTGTTGATTTACCAGACATGATAAGGGGAGTGTTTGATGACGATTCGGGATAACTCTGTGATCCCTTAATCAGCCCCACCTCTATAAGGCAGTCCTAAAGAGCAGCCATAACATGTTTTACTGACAGAAATATCCTACTGAGCTTAAATATTGGGACGCTTAAAACCATTCATTTTCCGTTTGGAACAAATTGAAAATAAACGGCTTCAATATGCTGACACCTAAATACCATTCATTTTCCATTTGGAACAAATGGAAAATAAATGGCTTTTAGGTGTCCCCATATTTAAGCAATTTAGGGTATCAAATATGATCTTGAATTCATCTTCAAAAACTCTCCTCATCAGTGGCGCTGCCCAAGAATGCATTTCAACAGATATAATTACAGATTTCTTTAAAGATTTCCAAACAAACTGTCAAAGACGGTATCATCCATTTTGGAATTTCCCGCCACTGTATTGGCAGCCAAGCACTCTCCATGCATGCAGTCCATGATCATTTGAATACCCTCTGGTTTTTCGTCTCCCATTGTTATATCTTCACATTTTGCTGATGTTTCTGCCCTTTCCCCGTTAGTATTAGTGTGAGACAATGGCCCATTGTCACTAATATCTTCAAGTAAAGCTCTCAACTGAGCCTGAATCAGATCAGGCTGCATGAAATCTGCCATTTGTGACATATCTTCATGCAATGTTTTAGTAAGATCTTTAGTCTTAATACTATACTGCAGTTCAACTTTCTCATTTAGTTCTGAATCTGCTAGCCACGGTGATCTTTCTTTATGTAAATGAGGAAAACATACATTCAAAGTTACAAATAATTTATCAAGAGATTTATCATACTTAGTTTCTGATTCAGATTCAGAGTTACTTTGCTGTTTGTCACTAGAACTGTCTGACTTTTTAGACATTGCGTCGCCGTCAGATTCTTTTATCGAACTACCATTTTCGTTGTTACTCCTCTGATCGCTAGGAGTCATTTCGCTGCCGTTTGACGAGTGGACCGAGTCCGACGCTTCAGCATCTTCACCCTCCTCCATCAGTTCATTTTTCAAACTACTGTTATCGGAGGACATTGTCTTTAATGATGACGACGATTTTGATTTTTTCCATTTCTCACATTCTGGCGTTAACAAGACCGTTTCATTATCAGTATCGACTTCCATTTTGTATTCTGGTAGCTCCACGGGAGCTGAACTCTTTTCCTTTGGCTTTGATCCTCGTTTTTCTTTCTTGCTCGATTTCTGTTTGGCATGGAGAGCTTGGGATATTCCATGATCATGGGATGACCATTTATTACAGCTTGACTTGGTGATACAGGAACATTCTTTGTTGAGATCACCACAATCACTTGGGAAGAGAAGATAATCATCCTCTTCATCCTGAATCAGAAAGCGTAAGACTTTTTATGGTACAGTCAACTCTTGATATCTCGAACACTGATATCTCAAAGTGCCCGCTTATATCAAAGAATATAGCTAGGATACATTTCCTAACTTTATTCCCTTTTCAACTCCTTTTATCTCAAACTACTGATATCTCGAAGTAAATTTTCTGGGACCAGAAAATTTACTTTGAGATATCAGTAGTTTGGGATGAATTTCGACTTTGAGATATCGAGAGCCGACTGTATATGGATACCATATCAATCCTACTAAACGCCCCTACCTCTTTTAAAAATGTATGTTATATTTACTTGCAACCTCTGAGTTTTTGCATCTATTTCACAAAGGGGAAAAACATGAATTCCTGTTTGCTTCTCTGGTGGACATAGCTCTTCCAAATGGGGTCCACTATTCAAGGAAAGAATTTGCGCCTAGATGAGCAAATTCTTTCCTTTAAGAGTTGACCAGTATCGAGAAGGGAGGTAAAAACATGAAAACAGTAGAATCATTTCATCTGAAAGAATAGCAACTCTTTTATTAGAAGCTGTTCAGCAATGGCTGATTTACTGCCATCTAGATTCTAAATAACACCCTGCTCTGTAAAATGCAGTGCCCCAAGGACACCCTGTTTTGTAAAATGCAATGCCCCAGAGACATTTAATAGGATTAATACAGTATATTTGGGGCGCCAATTCTTTTCTTTAAAAGTTGAAACCATTTAAAAAGAAAATGGTAGGGTAACATCCCCTGAAAGACCACCATTCACTGTAAATTGGTCAAGAACATCTGCCAGAGCCTGAGACTGGCAGATGTTCTTGACCACAGGGTATAATCGATTCCGCCAATTTTTGCTTCCTGCAGAGACTGTCTGTCATATTTGGCTTCTGCTGAGACTGTCTCCCTTGGGGAGCAAATTCTTTCCTTTAAGAGTAACCCATAATAAGGAAGGAGATGTGATGGAACTATCTCTAGAAAGTCTAATCCTTTTCCCTTGAACAGAATAAGCATACTTTCTGAAGACTGACATAGCCATTAATTTTCAAATTCCCTGATTTTTCCCTGACTTTTCCCAAATTTCCCTGACCAACCACAAAATTCCTTGACTTTTCCCTAACCAGAAAAAACAACATCAAAACAACAAAATCAAAAAACTTTGTCCAGATGTTTTTCCCTAACCATGGCAACCCTGGACAACCTGTCAACATACAGGATATATTACCGGACTTGCCCATGCCCATTGTAAAATAGAAAACTTTTATCCAAAAAGTTTAAGAAAAAGTTGGAAGTCGATGCAAATGCCAATGCCTAGGTGATCATTATTCTGTTCAGTTCTGTTTCAGTTCTCATAACCATTTTAGCTCTTCCTGTCCTTTTATACTAACAAGCTAAAACAAAGCAAATTTTAAAGAAAAAAAAGGCTCACCAGCCGAATCCGTTTAATCATCAACGACATAACTCCATTCACAGACATCTTTGCCTGACTGCTCTCGTCAATTTCTGTCCATTAACTAAAAGCCATGACCCACTTTCAAGCGTCAATATTATAAATTCCATCTTAGGTAAGCCACAAATTGCCCATGCCCATTGTACAGATCGGCTTTTATAGGTGTGCATGTTTGATAAGACACGTGATGTTCATTCATATAAAATTAAGATCAAACAGATATTAAAACAGAACTTCATGCCCTCAAAAAACTGCAGGTAAGCACACCCTGGTCAAGGAAAGCTCTCTTAACGCATATTGTAAGTCAAGTTTACTCATGTAACTGTATATGAGCCGCGACATGACAAAACCAACAAAGTAGCATGTGCGCCCAGCAAAGACTCAGATCAGCCTGGGCATCCGCCCAGTCTGATCAGAGTCTTCGCTGTCCGCATGAAGCTAGGTTAGACCCTTAGCTACCCTTAAAGCACTCAGGGAAGACTGTGATCAGACTGGGTGGATGCCCATGCTGATCTGAGTCTTCACTGGACACGCATGCCTCTTTGTTGGTTTTGTCTTGTTGCGGCTCAATTATATTTAAGAGATAATGAATATATTTCCGTTAGTGAATCATTTTGTATTCATTAGTTTCAAAATAATTCAAATGATCAAAATAAAAATATCAATGTGTCCTTCTAATGATAAATTTGAAAGTCAAATGAGCATCAAAAAGAGCAAGGTTTTTGCAATAAAACGCTGATTAAATAAGACGTATCTTATTCCATATGATATACGGGCAGTATATATTTATGTAAAATGATTTGCACCATGATTGTATCCGAATGCAAGCACCTGTCAATTGAACAGACAACAAGACCTGTCCCCGTACAGGATAGCTCATCTGCAGTGCCTTGCCCATCACATAAAAAACTTTGAAGTAAGACTTTAAAGTGTGACGCCAATGTCCAAGTGACAACAATAGCTCTCTGTACTTTCATACAGGCGAGCTAATAAAATGGCATATACAAAAGCTGTTCCAAGAATAGTTTGCCTAAAGGGATGCATAATAAAGTTCTATGTCTATGACCTTGACATGAAGGTCAATGTGGGGTACGTGGTTTGCACTGCAGAAATTGCAGAAATTTTGCATAAACTGTCAGCTTAAGTATCAGCTAAATTCATTCTGCCATTCTTAAACCATTGTATAACTGTTATGTTTTTCTGACAATACATGTATAAGGGGTCGTGGATTATTATACCACCCTTACCAGAAAACGCCAACTTGAGCATGAAATATTTCGCAATGAGAAAGGTCCACACTGATAAGGGTGGTATAAAATAGTTATACCATGGTTTGTCCGCCTGTACGAGAAGATAATCCACGAGCTTTAGCGAGTGGATTATCTCCTGTAAAGGTAAACAAACCATGGTATAACGAGGTACTAATGGATCTTTATTCTACTACGACGTCTAATATATTTCATTAAATTCGTTTTTTAATGAGGAAATAGGGCTGGCATGATGTAAGCTTTTCGACTAAGCATCTAATAACATTACAAGTATCAACAGTCCCTGAAGGCATTAAGACATTATAAACCCAGACAGGGTACACCTCCTTTACATGTGTATAAGGCCAGTATAGGTATGTGGTATCAAAAAGCCCGAATCTTCTTTTGGCCCTGGCTGACAAAAAAGACCCCCTTCTCAGCCTGGGCTGCTGCAAAAGACCTGCTTGTTTCCCAAAACATATGTTTCTTTGTTATTTTAGCTTCCAAAGTTCCCTGTTTTTTTTTTCAGTTGGGACTACTCCAAAAGCCTCCCACTGGCTGCTCCTTTTCATTCAGGAATAATAAATAATCTTGAGTCACAAGATGTTTCTTCAGGGTATAAATATTATCTTGATGTTAAACAATTCTCTCTGGTAGGAATGTAACATTATCTTGAGGAAAAAAAAATGTGATAATATATTTTTCCTCATGATAATGTGCACTAATGCATTTTTTTTTAAATTGTGGTCTCAATGTCTTATCCTGATGAACCAAATACTGTATACTGAGGGAACAATAAATTATATTGATTGGACAAGATACTATCTTGAGGCACAAGGTATTACATTGAGGGAACATATTATCTTAAGAAGATACCACCTTCAGGGACAAGACATTGTGTTGGGGAATGTGGTATTACATACAGGGAACACTATTTTGACAGATGATATTATCTTAAGAGACAAGATATTATATTGGGATGACATGGTATTATATTGAGGGATTATATATCATATTGCTGGTGGATGATAATATCTTGAGGCACAAGATATTATGTTGGGGGAACATGATATTATATTAAACATGGAACAATATATTGATGGCATATGATATTACCTTGAGGGTCAAGATATTATGTTGGAGAAACATGGTATCACATTCAGGGAACAATGTATCATATTGATAGACATAAAATTCCCTTGAGGGACAAGATATAATGTTTGGGAAACATGGTATTATAATGAGGGAACAATTTACTTTATTGATGGTATATGATACTGTCTTGAGGGACAAGATATTGTGTTGAAAGAAAATCATATTACAGTCGAACCTGTCTTAAGGGGTCACTGTATTAAGGGGTCACCTATCTTAAACAGCCACTTTTGGGGGGTCCCTTAGGCCAAAATAGTGTGCAAATGAACCTTTATTAAGGGGTCACCTATCTTAAGCAGCCAATTTCTGTGGGTCCCATGGGGTGACCCCTTAAGACAGGTTTGACTGTATATTAAGGGAACAAGCTTTTATGTTCAGGCCATTATAGTTCCTTTAGGATATATCTTGTTCCAGTAAAATAATATGTTGAGGCTTAATGATAAAATAAAGTGCATGTCTCTTCTGGGTCATCATGTACTTCTGGGGTTCCATACTATACAGCCCACATATCATATTCCTTCACTAATATGTGTTAACTTGCCCTTCCTTTCCAAAAACAACCCAATAAGTAAATTGATTAATGTTTCTGAGATTTTTCCCCCTTCCAAAACAAAACAATTCCAAAGATCTAGATCTGCCTAGTAAGCAGGATGTAGACTTTCTGGGTGGTTTTGGTCGTGCTGTTTTTTTTGTTTTTGTTTTTTGAGGGGGGGGGGGGGGGGGGGGGGAGGGGGGCACATCTGATAGCCAAATAAATGTGGTACTTTTCCCCAGCAAAAGGTCACCTTGCATATGCTATCTGTAGATCCTATATGCAATGCTATCTGTAGATCTTTTACCATGCATCTGCTGCAAAAATTCCCCTGATAACAGGAGTATGATAACGTAATGTGATAAAGTGTCACTTTAGATCTGCGCTTGTGTGAATTTTATCAGGCATTGCCTTTAGAAGCTTTCTCGGTACAGGATTGGCTACATACCGACGTTGGCCGTGATAATGTTCGATTGGTTAGATGACATAACCGCCTTACGTTACGAGTTTGAACAAAACTGCATTTGCTTTACATTTGTTTGACTCTCTGTATGCCTTAAAATCTTCTAATGATGCATGATAAATAGAAAACCACATAAGTATTTTTTGATATCAAGATTATCAGGCTCGACCAGAAACATGTCGGACTGGCTCGGCAAGCCTCGCCATTCCTACGCTGTTTCTGATCTCACCTGATAAACTTGAAACCAAAAGACACTATGTTAACCCATTACATTCTGTTTTTTTTTTTTGTCGTCTGCTGAAATTGTCGTCTGCATCAAAAATCAAGAATATTTTGACAATATTGGTCTTACTATTGTAGAAATGATGTCTAGGCAGCAAACAGTTTGGATCTCAGATCAGGCCCCATGTTTGTGGGGCCTGATCAAACGTGGGGCCCGATCTGGATCCAAACTGTTTGTTCAGATACCCCTAAAGGGGTATCCTGAATGGAATGGGTTAAACATGGTATTCTCTATATATGCAATGCTATCTGTAAATCTTATATGCAGCATGAATGCCAAGGCTATTCTCATTCTGTGAATGAAACCCTTGCTGTTATGTTTGACTCATGCTCGTTTAAGGTATAACGCGTATTTGTCAAATACATTCTGTCAACGCGTCATTCATCATGATTTGCTGAAATCTGCTTAGACATGCATTTCTGCACTTATGTATGGGATAAGGTCTACTTCCCCAGACCTTTTAATGCGTAATAAGAACAGCATGTAATTAGAATGACTAACCTAAAGATTTCGGTACTGCAGAACTGGCAAGCTTTATGCACATGCACTTATACATCTAAACCTTTTTGACTCTTTAAGCATCAAAATCTACATTTGAGCCACGACATAACAAAACCAACAAAGTGGCATGTGCGCCATGTGAAGACTTAGATCCGCCCAGTCTGATCAGAGTCTTTGTGGTGTGCTGAAAGGGTAGCTATGGGTCTAAGATAGCTAAGTCTACACAGCAAAGACTCTTACCAGACTGGGCAGATGCCCAAGCTGATCTGAGTCTTTGATGGCTGCACATGCCACTTTGTTGGTTTTTGTCATGTCGCAGCTGATATGGTTTTTATCTGACCTGCGACTAGCAGAAGTGAGATGTAGGTATTGCTTTCTGGTGTTGGCTGCCATATTTAGTCTTTCTAGTTTTTGTAATACCCATGTGCCTGTTGTGTGTAATGGGCACTAGGCCTATGGTTCTATTTTTTGAGAAACTTTGTAAGTCTGAAGTTTCATACAAGAATTCTGCTGAATGCTATGTCACACCTGCAATGTGCTTTTTCATGTTTGTAGCTATTTTTAATATTGCTGGATGGCAGCCATCTTGGTTGGTCAATTTTCAAAAGAATTGAAATAGCTTCATGCAAGGATCATTTTAACACACAGTTGATCAAAATCCACTCTGGGGTTCTTAAGATATCATCATTTCATGTTTTTTTTGCTATTTTTAGATTCGGCAGCTGGCAGCCATTCAAGTAACATTCTTATTAAAAACTTTCCAAAATCCATGCAGCATTTCTTGGGATATCTGGCTTTTTAGCAAAGCTGTATAGGCCTCGTAAATGGGAAGTAGGTCACCATGACCTAATTCTACTACAATTTTTTTTTAACTTTGACAAGTTTGATGACTAAGGTCCCATTTATATTCCATGCAAAATTCAATCCAAATGTACCAAGCAGTTTTGGTGAAAATGTCAGTTTTGTAATTATTGCTATATTTTAGTGACAGCAGCCATTTTGGATTCTCAACATGGCTGAATTTTATCATTCTGAAGCCATGTAGTCTGATTATGGTTTGTATGAAATTTGAGCAATGGCTGTAGTGGTTTCAGAGTTGCTGCTTGACAATAGGGTAGACGTAATTGTGAACAAACTGACGAATGTACAGAATGGACAGTAACTAAAGCTGTTGCCATTCTCAACTAGAGCAAGTGAGCAGGGGCTCATGTATACCCCTGACCAGTGCCACTGCCTAATGAAACCACCACCTAATGAAACCAGTTTTATACATGGCATGAATCTAGAAGTAAACTTAGTCACCTATCAAATGATTCCATCGAAGTATATTACAAATATAAGCAAAGAGTACCAACTCAACACAAAACTTTCTGTTTCCATGTCCTTGGTCAGTAGCAGCATCCAGATGATGTCAACTAATGTGCATGAACAAATCAAAATAATCCTAGTCATTTATAAAAAAGGTTTCAGAAAAGATGTTCCTAGTCATTTATCAAAAGGTTTCAGAAAAGATGTTGCAAATATACAAAACTTTTACCCAAATATACAAGTCTGTGACCTTGAGCTTTGGTAAGCAGCAGCATCCAGATGATGTCAACTCCTCTGTATGAACCTTAAAGTTATCCTAGTCAAATATCAAAAGATTCCATCAAAGATATTGGAAATATAAAAGAAGAATATTGACTTAACGCAAAACTTTAAAGCAAATATACAAGTATTTGACCTTGACCGTAGGTCAGCAGCAGCATCCAGATGATGTCAACACATCTGCATGAGCCTAGAAGTATACCAAAAAGTTCCATCAAAGAATATTGGAAATATAAGCAAAGATGATAAACTTAATGCAAAAACTTTAACGCAAATGTAAATGGATGGGTGGATGGACGAATGGATGGACAGACGGACATTCTAACGGATGTATACTTATGTGTCTTTTCCATTATCAAAAATAGCCACTTAAACCCTTTTCTAGCCACATAAACCTATTTTTTAAGTGTCTATGGAATAAATCCCATTTAAAATACATTATAGACACCCTAACCCTAGCCCCCTAGCTACCAATTTGTTTGCTCTGATGGACATGCGGACAGACAGACACACAGATGGAAAGATGAAAACTATATACCCCTTGACATACTTCGTATGTCGGAAGTATATTTAATTGAAAGAAAATGTCCATAGTGTTAGCAGGTCACCACAACTTATGCAAATTTGGTCTTATTCATGATTTAATATCTGCATGCCATGATGTAACACTTCACCTTGAAAGCATAAAAAAAGCAGACAACAAAATTTACGTCTGCAAAATATCAGAACTGTTTCATCTATGTTATATCATATTGAGAATTCAAAGACTGAACAACAAACAGTGTAGATCTAGTTGAGGCGGCTCATTATGAGCCGCCTCATCTAGATCTACACTGTTTGCAAATTCAACTATTTTTGTTTTTGGCTCTTTAAGTGTTAAACTTAATAATGCATCACAGATGCAGACGACTTTAAAAAGTAAGGCAAGGTCAAGGTTGTTATGTCAAAACTTGCATGTCACATTAACTTGCACCATAAATCTTGCACCATAAATCAAAGTTAACAACTGCACAAAGGTCATATCTAAGTGCAAGCACACGCCAAGCTTTAAACATCTGCGAACATGTGAACTTAAGGTGTACTGACGCACTGCTATATTTTTCCACAATATTTACAAAGGGAAACAACTGCTTTGACTTACTTATTACTTACTTATTACACTGGAGCACCATTATACCGCTGACTGATAGACCGTGGAAACTGGTATAACCTGTTTGTCCTGTGTCGCCCATCTTTTTAATAGATCGTGGCAATCGGAACTCCTCAGCCAATTCAGGAATCAGACTCACCGAATTGGCTGAGCAGTGTTCCGAATGAGATCGCACATGTTTCGGCGGTTTTTGTCAGTGTTTACAACATTGGAATAGAAAATAACCATTAAAAGTTAATTGGGTTGTTTACATAAATTTAATCAACAACATGTCACAAGTTATCACAGAAAAGGAGCTACTTAATCTGGATCTACACTGTGTGCCCTCTGGTCCTTGAATTTTCAGTCTGATACAGCTTGGACAAAACAATTTTTGGAATTTTACAGATGTAAATTTGTTGTCTGCTTTGCCTAATAAAACTGCGCAAACATTATTCTCTGTTCTACTGTAGAGCCAAAATATACTTTTTTTTTAAATAACTTGTACAAAAACTTATCACAAAGTTATTATCTACCCACCCACCCAGTAACATTCCTGCCCCACCCCCTCCGCCTTCTTCATTCCCACATCTCGAAAGTCTTCAATATCTCAAACAAACACACACTACTCCACTGCATTAGATGGCACCCCTTCTCTCAAGGAAGGTAACTCAAATGCTGTTATGCAACAAGGCTTGTTGGTAATCGGGACATTTTTTTTTACTTCCTGCTTGCTTCCCTTGATGATATAGCCCTTACGAGATGGGGTCTACTCTAAAAGGAAAGAATTTGCTCCTTTGGGGAGCAAATTCTTTTAGTTAAGAGTTGACTTCAATTGCAGAGGGAGGCAAATATGAAAAATTGCAGAGTAGCTTCCCCTGAAAGTGTACCTAGTCACCTGAAAGTGTGGGCTGCATGGGTATCTATAGGATGTCCCCATCACCATCAGTAGTGCAATGGAGCTGAATTAGAACTCCAGATAAGCAGGGGGTATCGAGGATAATTCAAAAATAATTTTTCTTATTTTTCATTCTAATGCACTTATGTATGTAACACGACGTCTGATTGTATATCCTGTGATATACTGTCGGAAACCTGACGTCATTATGTAATGTTTCACACTGGCTGACGTCTGGTTTTACGCCGGTAAAAGCATTTGCTATGGGCGCAAAGTAGTACACTTTTAAAGGTGAAAATGTAACAAGAGGACCATTGGTCCTGTAGCTCACCTGGGTCCATTCAGCCTCAGTACTCTAGGGTAAGTTACTCTAAGGCCATCGGTCAATTGGTTCTGGTGAAAAAGATTTTTAAAGGTTTAAGCCATATATGGGCATGGAGGACATGTTGGTCATGTGACCTAGACGTTTGAAAAAAATTTCATTCTCTTAACCCCCTGGAGGCTCTATATGAAATTTGGTTTCAAAATTGGCCCAGGGGCTTTTGAGGAGATGGTTTGATATTGCCAAATGACAGAGTTCTGGGTAAAAAGTCAAAGAATGACCTTGACCTCTTGTACTCAGAAATCTTCATGTACTCATTAAGGTGACTGTAGATACCAATTTTTAGGCATAAATCTTCAAAACTTTCCATGAAATCTTATGTTCTAGCATTGTCCCACATTTGACCTTGCAGTAAAATAGTCAAGGTCAACCCAAGGTCATTATTTTGAACAATCTTGATAGTACTGGAGTTCCCAATGCTACATACTAAGCTTCAAGGCCATCGGTCGATTGGTTCTGGAGAAGAAGATTTTTAAAGGTTTTTACCATATATGGTCCTGGCGGCCATGTTGGTCATGTGACCTGGATTGTTTCAAAATTTCATTCCCTCAATCCCTGGAGGCTCTATATGAAATTTTGTTACAATTGGCCCAGTTTTTTTAAGGGATTGTTTGATATTGTCAAAATATGAGAGTTCTGGGTCAAAGGTCAAAGAATGACCTTGACCTCCTGTACTCAAAAATCTTCATGTACTCATTAAGATAACTGTATATACCAATTCTTAAGCATATCTCTTCAAAACTTTCCATGAAATCTTATGTTCTAGCATTTTCCCATATTTGACCTTGCCGTAAAAAAAGGTCAAGGTCAACCCAAGGTCATAATTTGAACAATCTTGATAGTACTCGAGTACCCAAAGCTACATACCAAGTTTAAAGGCCATCGGTCAATTGGCTCTTGAGAAGAAGATTTTTAAAGGTTTTTACCATATATGGGCGTGGCGGCCATGTTGGTCATGTGACCTGGACCGTATGAAAAAGTTTTTGTTCCCTCAACTCCTGGAGGCTCTATATGAAATTTGGTTTCAATTGGCCCAGGGGCTTTGGAGGAGATTGTTTGGAATTGTCAAAATATGAGAGTTCTGGGTCAAAGATCAAAGAATGACCTTGACCTCCTGTACTCATAAATCTTCATGTACATATTAAGATGACTGTAGATACCAATTTTTAGCCCAAAATCTTCACAGTTTCCAAGATATCTTATGTTCTAGCATTTTGCCATATAAAAGCACAAGGAAGCAAATTTGACCTTACCGTAAAAAAGGTCAAGGTCAACCCAAGGTCATAATTTGAACAATCTTTGTAGTACTCCCGTACCCAATGCTACATACCAAGTTTCAAGGCCATCGGCCTACTGGTTCTGGAGAAGAAGATTTTTTTAGGTTTTTACCATATATGGGCATGGCGGCCATGTTGGTCATGTGACCAGGACCGTTTGAACAACTTTTTGTTCCTAAGGTCCCAGGAGGCTCTATATGAAATTTGGTTACAATCGGCCCAGTGGTTTCAGAGGAGAAGTCGTTTGAAATTGTGGACGGACGGACGGACGGACGACGGACGGACGGACGGACGGACGACGACGGACGACGGAGCCTGACCATACTATAAGCTCCCCCGGAGCCTCTGGCTCAGGTGAGCTAATAAAAGCACCGCAGGCACTGCATGATACCCCGCCACTGCTGTGCATCCTAACTTATTTTTTGAGATATATAATAGCTAAAGAGCCACAGAACTGAGATAGACAGAGATATGATGTCCTTACTGTAAATAAATATTAATATAAACCACCCAACAACGTGGAGCATTCTGACCAGTGTAGATTTAGATCAGGCTGTAAAGCATTTCTTTGAGCTGAGAGACTCTGTTTCCTATTCTATGGTGTTAAACATATCAGTGAAGATTCATTCAGATATTCCATTTAGTATAGGAACTACAAGTCAAAAAACATTTTTCAGATCTATCAAGGGGGAATACTCATTAACTGGAAAGGTAAGAGTGATGGTTCTTTGTCACAATATGTAACCTTTGATGTGAAACATACCTATGAAGTTTCGTTCAGATATTCCATATAGTAAAGGAACTACAAATAAAAAAACGTTTTTCAGATCAATCAAGGGGGGATAACTCACAAACCGGAAAGATCAGAGTGACAGTTCCTAGTCACTATATGAAGCCTTTGATGTGAAACATATCTGTGAAGTTTTATTCAGATATTCCATATAGAAAGGGAACTACAGGTCAAAAACCATTTTTCGGACCTATCAAGGGCAGATAACTCATGAACTGGAAAGGTAAGAGTGATGGTTCTTTGTCACAGTATGTAACCTTTGATGTGAAACATATCTGTAAAGTTTCATTTAAATATTCCACATAGTAGAGGAACTACGGGTAAAAACATTTTTTAATTCAATCAAGGGCGGATAACTCACAAACGGGAAAGGTAAGAGTGACGGTTCTTAGTCACAATATGTTACCTTTGATGTGAAACATATCTGTGCAGTTATATTCAGATATTCCATATAGTAAAGGAACAATAGGTCAAAAACCTTTTTTCAGACCTATCAAGGGCGGATAACTCACAAACTGGGAAGGTCAGAGTGACGGTCCTTAGTCACAATATGTAACCTTTGATGTGCAACATATCTGTGAAGTTTCATTCAGATATCATGAACAGTAAAGGAATAACAGGCCAGAAACCATTTTTCCAATACGAAAAAGGGCAGTAACTCCGTTAAAAATGGACGGATTTTGCCCATTAACAATCCCATACCCCTCATCGCCGATAACAATATGTATGCAAAATTTGAAAAAATTCCATGAATAAATACTCAAGTTATCGATCGGAAATGGTGAGCACGGACGGACGGACGGACGGACACCGAAAGGTATAACATAATACCCCGCCACTAAAGTGTGGCGGGGTATAAAAAGTGCATTAGATTGAGGACAACTGTATTGAAAACGGTCATTTGGGGAGGTAAATCGTTGGTTTTATGGTTGCAAATTGCGTTTTAATGCTCTGCTATCGTGTCACTGTAAAACGAAATTTCCAATCATAAAACCGACGATTTACCTCCCCAAATGACAATTTTGAGTTCTGTTATCCCTAAATGAAAATGTATGTTGTGACCCCTCATTAGAACTGTCTGAGACTGTTTGAATGAGGGGTCACAACATATGCTTTTATGGAAATATATGGAAAATTATTCCTGTGACCCCTTCTTATCTTGTGGCCCCTGTGATATCCAGGTGAATATGCTTGCCTGGGCCTGTTGTCTAATGCATTATGGGTCAGGTTTCACCAAAAATATCTTTAAGTAGCTGCTGCAACTGATTCAGGACCATGTCACAAACCTTCCCCCGATTATCCCCTTACTCACATCTCTGTACATGAAATAAACTGAACCTACCAAGAAACAGATATCACTTGTATCAATAACTTCTAGAGCCTGCTCTAACTGATTCAAGACCATGGCATCCACATTCCGCACCCACTCCTTTATCTAAACTTAACTGAACCTACCAAGAAAGGGACATCATTTGTTCCTACCAAGAAAGGGACATCATTTGTACCTACCAAGAAAGGGACATCATTTGTATCAATATCTACATGTAGCTGCTCTAACTGATTAAGGACTAGGCCTGCTTGTTCCAACTGAGCCAAGTTTTCACAGAGCTGTAGATTAGAGGGTTATTTGATGATAATTGAGGGATAATTTGGTTTATTTCTCATTGAAACAATATGTTGTGATCCCTCATCTGAACCGTCTCGTCGAGACGGTTCAGCTGAGGTATCACAACCTATGTTTTATGCAGAATTAACAAAAATTATCCCTAATTATCACCAAATACTCCCTCATATCTAGAGCTCTGCCATGGCATCCACATTCCCCACCCACCCCCTTGTCTAAAATAAACTGACACCTACCACGAAAGGGACATCATTTGTATCGATATCTTCTAGAAGCTGCCCTAACTGATTCAAGTCCATGGCATCCACATTCCCCACCCTCTTAACTTAAATAAACTGATACCTACCAAGAAAGGGACATCACTTGTATCAATATCTTCTAGAAGCTGCCCTAACTGATCCAGGACAGTGTCCGGTTGTTCTAACTTTGCCAAGTTTTCTCGGTCCTTTTTCAACTGTCTCTGCCGCTTGTTCTTTGGTAGGTGATATTTTATCTGGATGTGGGGTGTGAAACAGACGTTTTCTAACCACGGTGGCGGTTTGAGACCCTGTGTGTTGTACATGTTAAGGGCTAACATTAGTTGATTGTAATCCTGGAAAGAACAAAAATATGACACTTCATACTTCAAGATGAACAAACTTAAAATTTTAATAAATAAATAAACAAGAGCTGTCGCCTGACAGCATAGCTCGCCTGAATTGGTGCTTGCCCATCACTCAGCCGCTATGGTGGTGTGGACTGCTATGCATAAAACTTCATGCAAGCATGTCCATAATGAAAACACATTTATAAACAAAAGCTATCTCAGAAATAAGTCTTAAAATAAAATTAGAATAAAAAAAATGAAATGAAATTTCAAAGTCCATGAGCTTGAGGTAAAAAAAAAACAAGAGGCCCACGGGCCACAAAGCTCACCAGATCTCTAACTCAAAATTGCTATCAAAATTACTGTCACATTTGTACAGCCTAATACAAAATATACAACTACAAAGTCTCAGTCTGAAAGTCTGTTGAGTTGATAACAAAATATATAACTATTTTCCATATTTTGATTGCAGTAAATGCCATTTTTCCCCATTATAAGTCAATGCAACTCTAAGTTGCCATAGCAACCAAACAATAGAGCCGATTTTCATCAAAAACACAAACTTTCAACCCCCCCAGCCTAAGGATACTAAAGATGAAATCTGGGCCTTATTGGCCCAGTGGCTTCTGAGGAGATAATTTTGTAAGTTTTTTTTTCCATTATTTTTGCATTTTGGTTTCCATGACAACCAGTAAAAGGAGCAGTGGGTCCAAAAACAATAAAGCTAATAGAAGACTTCTTAAAGGAACATTTCTATAAAAGTTATGTCAACATACCTGCAATGGCTAGGCATTAAATGCCATTATTCAATTTTCCCCATTATAAGTCTATGGGAACTCTAAGTTGCCATAGCAACCAAACTAAAAAGCAGATTTTCATAAAAAACACAAACTTTCAATACCCCAGCCTAAGGATACTACAGATGAAATCTGGGCCTTATCGGCCCAGTGGTTACAGAGGAGATAATTTTTAAGTATTTTTTCCATTTTTTTTTCATTTTGGTTTCCATGGCAACCAATAAAAGGGGCACTGGGCCAAAAAACATACAGCTGATAGTAGACTTCTCAAGGAACATTTCTATAAAAGTCTTGTCAACATATCTGCAATGGCCTGGCAGAAAATGTCATTTTTCAATTTTCCCCATTATAAGTCTATGGGTACTCTAAGTTGCCATAGCAACCAAACTGAAGGGCTTATTTTCATAAAAAACACAAACTTTCAATCCCCCAGCCCAAGGATGCTACAGATGAAATTTGGGCCCAATCGGCCCAGTGGCTTCAGAGGAGATGTTGTTTAAAAGTGTTGACGGACATACGACGACGGACGACGACGACGACGACGACGGACACTGCCTATCCTATAAGCTCCCCCGGAGCCTTCGGCTCTGGTGAGCTAAAAAACTGACGAGTGGGGGTGGGGCTATGCACTGCTATGCATAAAACTTCATGCAAGCATGTCCATAATAAAAACACAAAAGCTATCTCAGAAATAAGTCTTAAAATAAAATTAAAATAAAAAAATGAAATGAAATTTCAAAGTCCATGAGCTTGAGGTAAAAAAAACTGACGTGTGTGTGTGTGTGTGTGTGTGTGTGTGTGTGTGTGTGTGTGTGTGTGTGTGTGTGTGTGTGTGTGTGTGTGTGCGTGTGTGTGTGTGTGGGGGGGGGGCTAGTATGTATCAAAACCCTGAACCATTATCTAACATCAGCCCAAGTATTAGTATCAACTGAGTCCATCATCGTGGCACTGTGAAATTATGTCTTCATAAATATAAAACTTTAACCAAACGCTTTAAAACAAAATTCTAAGTCGATGACCTTGACTTCAAGGTCACCCAGTGGGGTAAGTATAAGGTGTTTTGTAAAAACTCAAAAAAGAGTCTAACATCAGTTCAAGTATAAACTAAATCTCTGCAAAGCATTATGAATCAGTATGCAATTACAAAACTTTAAAAAAGACAAAAATTTCCTAAGTCCCTGACCTTGACATCAAGATCACTGAGCGGGGTTGGGGTAGTACTCTGTAGATCTAACTACAGAGCAAATATAAAAAGAATTCATCTCTGGGTTCAAGGAGATATGTGTCTTTAAAAAACTTTAACCAAAACATCCAATCAATAAAAAGACAATATTCTAAGTCCATGACCTTGACATCAAGGTCACAGAGGGGGGTAGGGGTAGTACCTTCGAAAACTTTAGACCAATATCTAACTTTAGTGCAAGTATCAAAGGAATCCATCCATGGGTTCAGGAGATATTGGGCTTTATAAAACTTTAACCAAAACATCCAGTCCAAAAAAAACACCAATTTTCTAAGTCCATGACCTTGACATCAAGGTCACAGAGTGGGGTGGGGGTGGTACCCTGTTAAACCTTAGACCAAGATCTAGCTACAGTGCAAGTATCAAAAGAATCCATCCATGGGTTAAGGAGATATAGATCTTTAAAAAACTTTAACCAAAACATCCGATTCGAACGCCGACGCTGACGCGGACGCGGACGCCAACGCCGTGGTGACAACAATAGCTCTTCCTGAACTTTCGTTCAGGCGAGCTAAAAATGAAAAAAACTTTAATCTCCAAAACCCCAAAACTATGTCCTCAAAGTAAAAACTAAAACTTTTAATCCCCAAAACTACGTCCACAAAGTTTGAGGGATGGTAAGTTTTCTCCCAACTGCAGAGATAAATTGCCATTAAAATTATTGCCAGATTCCAGCAGTATAGAGATACCAGAGGTATCTTCTGTTGATGGTAAAGACTAAACCAGACATATTGAATAATGCTCATATCATAAACAATCAGTTTATTAGTTTCTGAAGAAACTGATATACTACTTGTTAATTATATAAATAACTTTACTGCCTGAGTCTGAAAGGTACAGTAAAGACTGGTTGTTGTTGTTTTTAAATGATATGGACAAAAGCAGACTAAACAACTGTTAATGATACAAGCAAAAACAGACTTACTGATTGTCAAAGATATAAGCATAAGCAATACTTACAGATTTAACATTACTGCCTGATTCTAGAAGATACAGTGAAGAGCTGGTCTCTTCCGTTGAGGATTCTTCTGAGCTTGACTGGATATTTTTCTTGTTCTTTGGAAAATTAAAGCAGATTTCATCGGCTTAGCAAATTTATTTGGTAAAAAGACTGGAGCATTTTCCACTCCAAATTGACTCCATACATACATGGATATATGAGCCACCACACGACAAAACCAACAATGTGGTCGTGTGCACTGCACAGACTCAGATCAGTCTAGGTTTCCGCCAAGTTTGATCAGACCCTTCGTTAAGTGCTCAAAGGGTAGCTAAGGGTCAATGTTACCTTCATGCGGACAGCGAAGACTCTGATAAGACTGGGTGGATGCTCAGGCTGATCTGAGTCTGCGCCAGGCGCACAACCACATTGTTGGTTTTGTCGTGTCGCGGCTCATATATGTGACAGTGTCTGGCATTTTGAGCCTTATGGAGCGACAATCGGAATTTTTGTTTTTAACATTTTCATTAGCGCTTCCAGAATAGATTTTGAGAAGCAATTAGAAATAGCGCTACGAGTTACTGCAAAATCAAACGAAATTCACACACTCCAGATTTTTTGTTTTCGCTTCACTGATTGAATACAATTTACATACTAGCTGGATAAACCTTTTTAACTCTAGTTCGTGACATCTCTTTTCAAAGATCTATAACGCGAACATTCTTAAAAGAGTATAGATGAAGAAAATTAAACATGCCGATCGAAATGTTGAATCACTCTTTTCAGGTGACGCTTTGAAATGTGTTAGCCAGTGTCCAGAAATACAATTAACTTTACGTGCAAATTTTATGACGTCACTTTCATTTCACGTTTTGTGACGTCAACGTCGCACCTCCACAAGGCTCAAAATCGCAGGCACTGTCACATATGTCTAGGAAAAGCTCAAAGAAACCCTTTCATGCAAGGCTACTATTTATTTATACAAAGGGCAAAGCTTAAGAGCCTCTGAAACCTCATTACAACTTTCAAACTGTAATTTTACAGCCTTCAAGCCAAACTTGCAGCTGGAGCTAATGTCTGGCAATACAATCTATCATCATGGACACTTTATCCATGATTTATATAATCAATTTCAAGGTCTTCTGCTTGAAATTATTTGAAAGAGTGGTATGTTCCACAAGGTATTTACATCATTTTTATTAAGTCTGCAATAAGATGGGCTTTCCGTTCCAAGACAATCGACACAATCTAGATTCATTTTGTAAGACTGATCTAGATACTTTGGTTTTTTTAGAAGAGAAAAACTTTTCTTAATATGGTGATACAACTTATCAAGTCTCTTGTTCGATACAGCTTGTGGTTAACAGTTAAATCACTTCATTAAGTGCTTTGTGGTTCTGACATGGAATCTACTTGAAAAACGGAATTAAATGACTTGAGAATAATTATTTGTTTGAGAAAATCTGAAGTTTCTTGTGAAAGAATTTCAGTTTGTAATGTCATTGCAAAATTGGCGGAGCATGGCATACAGTGTTTGCCATACTCTGGAACCAATGACCTCATAGATCTGTTCCCATAGCAACTTAGAGGTCATACTGATGTCTAAGTTATGTCATCGAGACATCATTCTGCCAAGGTACTAAGAACAACAATTGTTATTCCATAGTTGCTATGGTAACAAATCTATGGCATATAATAATACAGTGTATGCCATGCTCCTCTCGAATTATGAGTGAGAGTCTATCTGAAATACATACAAAGGACAAGACCTGTCACAGGGACAGGATAGCTTGCCTGACAGGGCCTTGCCCATCACATAAAAAACTTTAACATAAAACTTTAACATTTTGCTAACGCCGCCGCCGCCCACACCAACGCCGGGGGTAGTAAAATAGCTCTTTCTGAACTTTGTTCAGGCAAGCTTAAAAGTGAGATTTTCTAAAACCTGTAATTCATGCTCAAATATTTAAATTCTCTGTTCTGTCATCATCACATACAACTTTGCATCCACATTGATATGGGGCAGCAGTGGTATTTTTGGTGTCATTTGGTTTTTCTAAATTATCAAATGGGATACAAGCCCTGCGATGCCAAAACAGTTATCTGACCCAAAACTGTCTCTGTGGTACAGGGCTCTGCTGACAGAAAAGTCAAACCCCCACAATCGCTTCACCCTGAAATAGCCGCGACTGTAAACCGTTGAAACATTATAATTTCTGAAATAAATAAAATGTGACGTTTCTTTTTTGCCTATGCATATATGGTATTACCTGGTCTGGCCTCATACAAGCTGACATAAACCGTGGATTAGGGGCACTGGGTGGCCCCATTTTGGCCTGCTGCATGATATAACTGTTGAGCTGATGGATGGGGATTGGGAGTCCAATCTGGGGCATCATGGGTTGAAGGACAGTGGGCTGGTGGAACCCTACCATCACCTGGGGATTCAGAGATACTCCTGCAAGAAAATGAAGGGATACTATATTTTTTGGTTATAAGACAGGGACTTCCTACTTCCAAATTTATTCCAAATACATAAATCAGTGATGTGTATTTTTACCAAGGCAACTCTTACGACTTCCTCCTGGGTTGACCACTTAAAGAATGGAGACAAACATTAATTAAGATAGTAGAGTTGCTTTCCCTTGAAGTGAGCCTTTCACCTTATCTATTTTAAGGCACTGAAATCAAAATGTAAATCCCCAAAACTTGTCTATAGCAGGGTTGCCACTTACCCTCCACTGAAAAATTCCCTGATTTTTCCCTGACATTTTACAGTCTTCCACCCTTTTCAAACATCAAAAAGTTCATTTTACTCATTACTTCAACACCTAAACAGTGCTAACTGTATCACTTGGAAATCAAGGGCTACTCTTTCAGTAAAGAAATTGCCCCCCTAGGGAGCAAATTCTTCCCTTTAAGAGTAGCCCTGAGCAA
This sequence comes from Ctena decussata, assembly GCA_963989385.1. Lineage (NCBI taxonomy): Eukaryota > Metazoa > Mollusca > Bivalvia > Lucinida > Lucinidae > Ctena > Ctena decussata. The sequence goes on from OZ022510.1 coordinate 26,019,260, forward strand.
TATGGGAGATTGGCCTGGACATCTCTCTAGAAAGTAAATCCTTTCTCCTTGAACGGAATAAGTACATTTTATGAGGACTGGAGTAACATTTTTTATTCCAAATTCCCTAACTTTTACCTGTGTTTTCAAGCCCTTTCCGAATTTCCCTGACAAATCTCAAAATTCTCTGACTTGTCCCTGACCTGGGAAAAATGATTTTCCAGACGTTTTTACCCTGATCATGGCTACTCTGTATCTAGATTTATCATATGACGTCGCATCTGAGAGTGTAATAAAGCCATGCATTAAAAACAATAATCCACTAGTGGATTAAATGTGCAAATTACGCCGTAACGTTATGCGTTGACGTCCATTAAACGTCGCTTTTTCTAATGGCGAAATCGTGACGTTTTAGTGCTAAGTTTCTTTATAAAATGCGATTTTAGTGTCATATGATAAATAGAATCTTGCATTCGTGCTCATGTATTATTGAATTTATTAAACTCGTTGGCAAAAATGATAAGATGCTTGGCAGAGCCTCGCATCTTATCTTTTTCCCCAACTCGTTTAATAAATTCAATAATACATGAGCACTCATGTAAGATCCTCTATGTATGATGGCAGCACAAAATACTCACCTGAAGCTGAATAATATGGCCACTGAACTTTTCCTGAAGGCGTACTCTGGGGTTGGCTACTTGACACACTGCTTTCTGCCGACATGTCACCTGGGGGACTTACACTCTTTGGATTCACGGCCATTACTGGAAACATCTGCATCGAAACCGGTGCCAATGACCCCGGTGCATTCAATGGCTGCCCATATCCGCTATTCAATGCCTGTCGCTGGGCCAAGGCTGCCGCTGCTGAACTTTCAAACTGTTTTGTAATCGGAAAGATTGGATTTAAGACACCAACTGAACTGGCTACCTCTTGAAGAACCTCATTTGTTCTACCTGCCTTAAACATTGACCTTTCTGTGCTCGCACGATCAGGTGAGTGAGATCTCTTTCTTGACCTCTGACCTTCTGGCCTGTCACCCACAAACTCCCCACTTTTATTTGTAAACAAAATATTCCTATCGGGACTAGCTGTAGCTAAATACAATTGTTCTTGTAACAGAGTGTGCTTCCATAATGATTCACGGGTAAGGGAGACAACTGGACAGTCTTGTGTTTTCGCAACCACAGGACTTTCTGGTAGTTTTGAGACGGGACTTTCCACTTGTTGAGATGGGGATACAAACTGAGGGGGTGGGGGCATCTGTTGCAGTTGTTCTCGTATTGACATTGGGTCCATAAGATTTTCATTGTTGATGTTGTTGGCGTAGAAACTGTCTTCTCTGTGTTCTTGTTCTGAGACCAGTACCTATAAAACATAAAACAAGCCACATCATAATTATTTCCAACAAAACTGCAGTCTGATCAGAGCTTTCGCTTGTTACTTCAGCTTTCTATGGAAGTGGCACAAGCCATAGAGCCAGTGGTGTGGTTTCTGATTACCTTGTGTAAATGAGAAGGATCTAAATATCACATGGCAAAATTGCCACATTGTTGGCAGTCACATGACACGGCTTATAATAATAATAATCTTGTGAAAAGGGACCTCAACACACATATGCATATTGTAATATGCATATCTGCAGCAGCTCAAATTGATAACAGTCTTCACTTTTCATATTTTAGATTCTCCAGTACTCATACATAGTACATGTACATGCAAAAGGGAAACACTCTGATCAGACTGCCCAGACTCTTTTGTTCTTAACATATATGTATTAGAAGACGTAACAAATCCTTGGACTAATGACTTTATTAAGATAGCAAAGCTTTGAAAAACTAAGCCCAGATATTATCTAGCTTTACTATCAAATCTTCTCATACGCTCCAAGCATTAGTGAGACAATATCTCAATGTTGCTTCCTTCAAAAAGTGGATTCTTTTAACAGAGCTCTAGATAAGAGGGAGTATTTGGTGATAATTAGGGATAATTTTTGTTAATTCTGGATAAAAGCATATGTTGTGACCCCTCATCTGAACCGTCTCAATGAGACGGTTCAGATGAGGGGTCACAACATATGGTTTTGATGAGAAATAAAAGAAATTATCCTTAATTATCATCGAATACTCCCTCTTATCTAGAGCTCTGCTTTTAAGATTTTTCAAATCTCTATTATATTTCAGTTATCATGTGGCAATAACAAAACCTGCATAAATGAATTTATCATATGACCTTGCTGTTTTTCAGTGGATAATGTTGTGTCATAAAAATCACATGACCACAAGTGTAATAACATTTTGCCACATACATATAACCTCATCGACAACAACCATGTCAACCATGGATTTTCTCATAGAAATAATGTTCATTTTGAAGGCAATAAAATCCCATTTTAAGGGCTAATACTTTATGATAAACTGAAGCTCACACTTGTGGTCGTTTCCTATGAAATTTATGAAACTCGCTGAAGGCTCGTTTCATAAACTTCACATGAAATGACTACTCATGTACAGTCCTCTACATCTGTTTGTTACAAAAGAAACTAAACCTATTTGGATGTGCATGGAAGAGCTGCTTTCTTGTCATATTCTCAAACTGGTCAAATCTCACTTAACCCATTGCATTCTGGGTATTTTTTGTCGTCTGCTGAAATTGTCGTCTGCATCAAAAATCATGAATATTTTGACAATATTGGTCTAACTAACTCTTGTAGAAATGATGTCTAGGCAGCAAACAGTTTGGATTTCAGATCAGGCCCCACAAATGTGGGGCCTGATCTGGTTCCAAACTGTTTGCCCAGATACCCCTAAAGGGGTATCCCGAATGGAATGGATTAAATTTTGGTCAGATCTCAGATATTAATCCACAGCCTATGGCATGTATGACTTCTGATTACCCATCACACTCTAACCTACCTTCGTACTGCTGCCAAAACTCGGTGGTTTAGGTACAGATATCTCGAAGTCAAAATCTGTGTCTGACGGCACTGAAAATACAGAAAATAGGGTATCAACTAGGCTGCAAATATTTGTGTATTGTAGTTATTTAGTCATGTTTGGTTTCCTTCCAGAACAATCCCAAAAATCTAGATCTGTCTTAGACATCTGGATTTTTGGGGTCGTTTTGGAATAGGTAAAGATGTCTCGAAGTTGAAATCAGTGTCTGACGGCACTGAAAATACAGGAAATAGGGTACCAATGAGGCTGTGAATGTTTTTGTCTTGTATTTATTCACAGAGCTATTGAATTATGGTGGGCTTTTGAGGTTTATTCAGAGATAATTCTCCTTATTTCTCATCCAATACATATGTTGTGACCCCTGGTTAGAACCGTCTCAGAGAGACGGTACAAATGGGAGGTCACAACATATGATTTTATTGGGCAATATAAAATTATCCCTGTTATCCCCTCTCTATGACTGGCGGAACTCCCTTGTGGGTCCAAAGGCAAACAATCTGGAAGGCTGATTAAGTTTTAAGACCTTGTTTGTTTCCCTTCCAAAACAATAAAAAAAAATCTAGATCCATCTTATAATATGACTTGTTTTTTGCTTAGCATCACTTCAGAGAGGAAAATGTCCTCAGTTTGTAGTGGATTTAAATAGAGTACAAGAATACTGTATCTCTTCAACTGTAAGATGGAGGTTTTTCCTTTCATAACAATCCCACAAATCTAGATCCATCTAATAAGACAGATCTAGATTTTTAGGCCTTTTTTTATTTTGAAGGTAAAAATCCATCTATTAACAGAATTTTGTATGACGAATATATAATTTGGGGTCATTCTGTTTTAAAGTGGAATGAATACCGTACGTCGTAGTCAGACCAAATATTTATGTCTGTCCAAATATTTAAAGTAAATATGGTATGCTATTTTTCACTCTGACAGTCGGAAGAAATTATCTCCTGAAAAAAGTCTTGAATGTGTCAAAATGGAGCAGTCTAGACTCTGTGTCTAGGCCACTGCAAAAATATTTGACTTTTAAACTGGAATAGAGAATATATTTCAAAACGGAAGCACATGTGAGCACATGTGAAAATCACGAGACAAATATAAATAACTTCCCATTTTTAGAATAATGTTTTCAAAAAATTAAGTCTCAAGTCTAATGTCCCACATTATGACAAGGTAGGAGTATGTAAATTTGTATTATAAATACAGAAGGTCACTATATATATCAAGACGTTTATTTGGATAAAAAGTAGGTCACATGAAATCTTATGATATACTATGAATGAAGTTATTTCTCGGAGCTCTAGATAAGAGGGAGTATTTGGTGATAATAAGGGATAATTTTAGCGAAATCGGCATAAAAACATATGTTGTGACCCCTCATCTGAACCGTCTCGACGAGACGGTTCAGATGAGGGGTCACAACATATGGTTTGAATGAGAAATAAGAAAAATTATCCCTAATTATCATCAAATATGCCCTCTTATCTAGAGCTCTGATTTCTGATTTACTGCTTATTACACACTATGTCTGAGCAAGAGACAATGGTATTAGCATCTAATTAACATATTATCTTTTCTCTTAAAAGTAAAATATTTAAAGTAGGGTAAATATTTACTTATTAAGCAGAATGCCAAATGTGTCATATAAACAAAAGAGCCCCACACAAGGTGGGATTTATTTAGGTCAAGGCATCAAAACATAGTCATGCAGAACACTATATAAAAGAATAAATTAGTATGCCGATAAAATATGATTTTTTTCTACATCAAACATAAAATGTATGTTATGGGACCCAAAAGCAATCCAACAACAAATGCTGAATGGTACATTTTCTAAAAATTTCTAAAAATTAACATTTAGCCAGTTGAATTTGCAAACAGCGTAGATTCAGATGAAGTGGTCCTTAATTAGCGGCCTCATCTGGATCTACTCTCTTTCACGGTTAGTCTACTCGGTTACAACGGTCATGGAATCTGGACGATTTTAGTTACGGAAACTTACCAATTTTTGATACAGCATCTTTACGATTTATACAGAATTGACGCACATGGTCAAAACAAAGGGAACATACTTACACTATCATCACGGTATCATGTTTTATTCTTTTAAAGAAGCCAAAACAGTCGATAGACACATATTTATAACTTGCTTGATGTGATTTGAGCGTTTTTATTCATTTTAATGGCCAAACGATCGAGTAGTAACAATTTTCTCCGTTTGTTCTCCTTTTCATCAATATACTGGGTTTCTCAATCCCTTGTTTGTTAAACACGATATTGTAGACACAAAAAATCATTTTCTGAATATTTTCCACGGAGGTTTAATGAAAATATAGGGTGATTTTCGATCATGGTAGTGTTACGGAATCTTCACGATACGGCTACGGAGTATTGACGATTGCTTATTTCTTGTCACAGAATCTTGTCGATTTTGTTTTTTAACTTTCTGTTGCAGGATCAAGTCATAAGATGCGAATTCCGACATGAAAAATTTGCGGAAATTACTGACGGAATCGGACACATGATGAGAGAACATCTCAAAGGAAAAGGGTCTATCTTGTGTCTCTCACATACCAAACATACTAACAAAGTACGACAAACATAAATAAGTAAATTTATCTACTTGGTGAGGATATCCAGTGTGACATCGACCAACAAAATATATCTTGATCAAACAAAACAAAAGGTGCATGTACTGGTCACTACAGAAACAAATCGTCCCCTCACGAAAGTATCCCAACAAAGCATGTACATAAACACCTCTTTGCTGAATCTGATTTTCTGAACAGATCAGGTAGAGATATCAGTGCAGAAGACGAGCATCGGATTCCTGTGACCGCAGAGCCAACGAGAACCTGCAGAAAACTGTAAGAAAGTTGCAATGTCTTCTGCTAGCTTTCACTGAACACATGATGGAACATGGAAGGTTATATGTCTGGGTTACCAGTCCCTCTCGTTTCAGAGGAGAGTTTCAGTGTTGACAACCTGTCAACATGGAAGTATTAGACACGTGCCTCTTTCGATGCCTTGCTGACAAGTCAGCTATTTCTGGAGGTTATTAGACTTAGTCAGACCTGTGGGACTTGCAATATTCCATGCTTAATATATTCATTTTATGGGCAGAATGAAAGATTTAGGTGAACTGAAGAGTGAACGAGGGTTTCGCAAGCGGTGCATAATACGCCCGTTGTAATGTCATAAAGGAATTATAGAATGGACAAGATTGTTTACATAAGGAAAGACAGGCAGACAAGTAGGGGAAACCACACTTTAATTAATGACAGCAACATTATTTAAATATTCAACACATCAAATACTGTTAGTATACCAAAAATCAGCTTCGAAGGTGAAGTGGCTCCTAAGTTGAGTAATGCCAAAGTCAAACAAGGGAGATAATTCATAAACTAAATACATGTATACTAGATATACCATTCTTGGTTCTAATACATTCCCTTGACAATATACACATCTCCATAAAGTTGTGTTATAATATTCTAAACGGTTAAGGAGTTACAGAGTAAACAGGAAATTTATGCATGGGCAGATAATCCAGTAAGCAGCTACACATCGTTGGGACTTCATAAACATTGCTATGAAGTTTCATGAAGATATCCCAAACAGTATTCTAGTTATGGCGCACACAAGACCTGCAGGGAAAAAAAACAGTCAAAGGGGCATAACTTGGAAACTAAGGGAGGGGGAGCAAACATTCTTGTATGCGATACATTATCCCTACCTACTACATATGCCTACAAAATTTCATGAAGATATCCCAAATGGTTACTGAGCTATGGCGCACACAAGAATGTTGAGGGATGGAGGAAAGGGAGTTTACTCCAAAATTAAGAAAGGGGGAGCAACCATTCTTATATGCGACATATTATCTTGTGATCATGCACATTGCTATAAAGTTTCATTGTGATATTCCAAACATTTACCGAGTTAATGTATGCACAACATAAGTATACACAAAAATAGCCGAAAAGAACTAATAAAAGGGATGTAACTCAGAAACGAAGAAAGGGAGAGCAACCACTGTTGTACGCGACACATCGTTGGGACTTCATAAACATTGCTATGAAGTTTCATGAAGATATCCCAAACAGTTATCTAGTTCTGGTGCGCACAAGATCTGTAGGCTAAAAAACAATCAAAGGGGCATAACTTTGAAACCAAGGAAGGGGGGGCAATTATTCTTATACGGGACACGATCTCCCTACCTAATACATATGCCTACAAAATTTCATGAAGACATCCCAAACAGTTATCTAGTTCTGGTGCGCACAAGACCTGTAGGCTAAAAAACAATCAAAGGGGCATAACTTTGAAACCAAGGAAGGGGGAGCAATTATTCTTATACGCGACACGATCTCCCTACCTAATACATATGCCTACAAAATTTCATGAAGATATCCCAAACAGTTATCTAGTTCTGGCGCGCACAGCACCACGACATAATATGTCCGTTTTTTCAAAAGGGGCATATAAAAACATAAGCAGAGATGTGATCTGCAGTTTGCCTTGTTATCAGAACTCTGAAAAACAAGTAAAAAGCTTTAGCTAAAAATAGAATGAAACAAAATGGGCGGATGGGTCTTTTTAAAAAAATATTAGTTTCCTTTATCAGGAAGGGTGTGCCATCCTTAAATGAGATGCCTAATACTTGTCAAGATTCCATAACAATATCTGGAAGATTCCGTAACATAAGATTCATAATCGTCAAGAGTTCGTAGCTTTACATCTATGCAGACAAGAACCACTTAAATCCTCAAAAATCCTAGTACACAAGCGATTGTTCAAGATATTGTTTTGCAACTTTCTAGTCTGTACTTCCATAAAATTTTGATTTTTATTGATAAAATTGGCGAAATTAAATTGCATGCGATTGCTAAAGGAATCCCCACGAAAGTATGCGACTTTTGCTTTTTTACAGCAAGATGTTTTCGCGACAGTGACTTATAAAATGATTTACCCTATAATTATAAACGATATAATATTCTTTGCAAAGAAACTACTTAGCTCAATAATGAAAGTGGAATTCAGTCTAGTGTCTTGGAAAACACATGGAATCGGTAAGTTTCCGTAACAATAATCGTCCAGATTCCATGACCGTTGTAACCGAGTAGACTAACCGTGTCTTTGCTCTCTAGTCTTTGAATTCTTAATAAGATATAGCTTGGACAAACTTGCAGATATGAATTTTGTTGTCTGCTTATTTGGCACTTAGGATTAAAACTGTATCTGATTTTTTTTCAAAACTCTGTGTGAAATCAGGATCCTGATCAGACTGCACCTGAAAGTCTGAGTGAAAGACCAGTCTAATCAGAGTCTATACTGTTTTCTTAGGCATTTTTGCTACCCAACTGGGTGTTCCATTCTAGAAAAATTCAAAGAGAAAAGCTTAATTTTAAGTCCCTTGTCCAAACTCTGTGGCTCTCTGAAGCTATGTGCAGAGTGCAAATAATGATAATGCACAAAAAATGCAACCTTGCCTCACAAAAGTCCCTATCTCATCTCAAAACATACAAACACACACACATGCTTGTAAGACAGGGTTCCCAAAGCAGCCAAATTTCCAAAGTCCCTGCCATTTGGCTTAATTCCGAATTTCCCTGAACACCCTCAAATTTCCCTGTCTTTTCCCTGACCTTGAAGAACTTTAAATTTCCCTGACTCTACCATGATAATTTCAACTTGCAATTTCATAAAAATTTCAAGTTTTCTTGTAATCATATAATTTTGTCATGTATTTTCATGTATTTCAACTTGATATGTCATAATTACCCAATGCTTTTATGTAGTTTCGAAAAACATGATTTTTTTTTACTTCCTGATCTTATTGTGCTGAGCTACATAGAAACCCTTTCTTAATATGCAAACTTTGTATATTTTATATTTTTACAGCTTCAAAGCATCTATGGTTATATGTACTTTGAAACAGCTATAATTTTGACAATTCAACGTTCAGCAAATTTTCTGCATTTATCGTAAATATCTGGACACCCCATAATATCTGTAATGGACTCTTCCACCTTTGAATATGAGCAGGTCCATTTTTCTTATTAGGAGATGGTTTGTATGCCAGAGCTGGGGTTAAGGGGTTTTACTGGAATACTTTGCTTTTCAATATTCCATCAAAACATATGTTGTGACCCCTCATTAGAATCATCTCACTGAGACAGTTTTAATGAGGGGTCACAACATATGTTTTAAAAGAAAAATAAAAAAATTATCTAAAAATTATCTCAAGATAATCCCTGATACACTGTTAGAGAACAGAGCAGCTCAGAATTTCTGTCCAAATATTTACGATAAATAAAGTAACAAAAACAAAATCCCCTCCCTCAGCACCAACTCCCCCTCCCTCCCTCAAAGCAGCTATTTCAACAAAGCTAAGCACTCATGAACTCCGAGATATATCTGTAACCAAGCAACCAAGAACCAGAATGGTACCTTTAACAGTTTGTGACGAATCAGAAATAATTCCTGATGATTTTCTTTTCCATTTTTTGTTTGGACTGCAACCAGTCCATCTGGTCCGGAGATCTAATATTGTAAAGATGATTTCAGTGATACTGAAGTATGCTAATACAGTTAAACCTGCATTATAGGCCAACTCTATGAAGTGTAAATTGACCTGTATGAAGCATGTACCTGCTTTAAGCAAGCAGTTTGGGCCTTCCCTTGGGTGCTTGCTTAAGACAGGTTTGACTGTATTTTTATATGAATTGTAAGAACCATGAAAACTGTGAAAAAAAGTATCACAGTATGGTCAAGACAGAAAGATTAACTAAAACCAAGAAGAAATAATTCCATGGAATACTTTTAAAGCTTACTCCATCAAAAAAGTATGGCCTGACATTGCAATGAATTATACACTTAGGGAACAATTTAAATATGTCAAAACTTACTTTCCGCAAAAAAGAAAAAAAAAACATTTTAAAGATGCCTTCTGCTGACAACTTACTTCAGAATGTTGAGGATTAAAAAGATTAAAAGTTGGACCTACCTTCTTGAATGCTATCACTGTCACCGCCATCTTCCGAGGAACTTTTTCTAGCATTTGAGTCGGAATCACTGAGGTATGTTCGTGGCTGACTCAGTAAAAATCTGTAAAGAAAAAAATACAAAATTTTCTATGGTAAACTGACCTTTTCTTTTGGATATGCTCAGGTCTTCTATCACACAAGATACCCTATTTATTCCTTTATAAGACTGGAGTTTACCGTTCCAAAATTACTGCAAATATGCAAATCAGTCTGGTGTAATTCAGCTATAAAATGTTTTTTTCTCTCTCTTCCAAAACAATCCCAAAGATCTAGATCCATCTCTGTTTTAAACCAATCCTAAAGATTTAGATCCATCTTACACGATAACGATCCTAAATATCTAGATCCATCTTACAAGATAGATCCAGATTTTTGGGATCGTTTTGGAAAAGAAAATTCTCCATCTTATAACGGAAAAATATGGTAACAGAACAGATAAAGTATCACAAATGCATTTAGTTTGTGAGATGTCAGCTGCAACACTGTGGCCCTACATAACATAGTAGATGGGTGGATGAATGACTGGGTTTTACGACCCATTCAACAGTATACTGAGCAAACTGAAGGGCGATAATGAAAGGCTGTGTACTGTAAACAGATAAATTTTCTTCAATGCTACTTTTCACCAATCACCGTTACAAGATATATTTGCAAAAGTTTGAATTTGCCTTTTCTAAGAATGTTTCTATAGAATGATAAAGGCTAAAAGAATTTTTTGATAATTTTATTTTGGTGAAATTTCCATTTGCAAAGTTTCACGAAAATACAACTTTCCCAAGCATTTCTCTGATTAACAAGGGTCTGGTTGGGGTTTAAGTAAAAGCCCTTATTTTTTTAGTGATATGCAATTAAAGGCCTTACTTTTTAGTAACTGGCCGTTTCTGGGGCTTAAATTTAACAATTGATTGATTTGATGCTCAACATCCTCAGTAAACAGCTATGGTCATGTTGGGACGGTCAGTTAACCTAACCACACTATTCCTGGGCAGGCTTAACCTCCTAAGTGGTTAACCAGTACTAAGTGCACATACTTTCACTAGTAACTGACAACTGCTCTTCTTGAATCAGCGGAAGGAGAAATGAAAGTATGTGGCCAGACCGGGTTTCGAAGCCAGGACCTCTGACTTATGAGTCAGGTGCCCTACCAATTGTGCTATGTGGCCCGGCATTTAATTTAACAATTAAGCCAATAAATTTTGAGATACACTAATTTTTGTGAAAATGGCTCTATTGATTACTGATAAAAGGGCTAAAATTTTAATGAGCAGCGATTTTTGTTACCCCACATCCAGACTCTTGTTTGTAGTAACTTCAGTAAAATATTACTCACTTTTTTATACCGTTGGTATAGTTGAGTTGTTCATACGCCCTACTGATTGAACTCTCTTTAAACAATAGACCTGTGTTGTGGCTCACACTGGGCTTGTCAAGATCACTCTGAAATACAAGATATCTTACTAATCAACAATGGTAAAACAAGAATTCCATGCAAGGCAGTGTCACGCCTGTCGGCACAATGTCAGAAAACAGAAATAAGCCATAAAACTTGACAAAAGTTTACACTAATGCCGATGCCAGGAAAGCAATTACATGAGCCGCGACACGAGAAAACCAACAAAGTGGTTTTGTGCTCAGCACAGACTCAGATCAGCCTGGGCATCCGTCCAGACTGATCAGACTCTTAGCTAAGCACTTAAAAGGTAGCTAAGGGTCTAAGCTACCTCCATGTGGACACCGAAGACTCTGATCAGACTGGGCGGACGCCCAGGCTGATTTGAGTCTGCGCTGGGCGCACAATCACTTTGTTGGTTTTCTCGTGTCGCGACTCACATGTTTTGCATTGCTAGTCACAGATATGAAAATAACAGTGTACTGCAAAGACAAAACATTTCTACTACAAGTATACGCACAGTCAACTCTTGTTATCTCAAACACTGATATTTCAAAATAGCCTCTTATATCAAAGGATATAATTTGAACATATTTCCTATCTTTTTATTTACAGTTCAGCTCCTGCCATCTCAAACTACTGATATCTTATATCAAAGGATATAATTTGAACACATTTCCTATCTTTTTATTTACAGTTCAGCTCCTGCTATCTCAAACTACTGGTATCTCAAAGTAAATTTTCTGGGACCAGAAAATTTACTTTGATATATTAGTTGTTTCAGGATGAAATTCGACTTTGAGATTTCCAGAGTTGAGTGCACTTCACAGTTCCTGCAAAATCTTAAGACACAGATCATGTAGAAATTATTAATTCATTGACTTTGCTCTTTTGTCCTTCCAAGATTTAGACAGATCTTAGATATTACAAATGTCATAGATGTATGCTCTGAGAAAATGACATCAACATAACTGTACAGTCAAACGTTAATGGAGTCATATGACTGCATTATACACAGAGTTAGAAAGGTCAGATTGATTGATTGATTTGTTGCTTAACGTCCATGGTAAACAGCTATGGTCATGTCATGACAGTCAGTTAACCTAACCACACTATTCCTGGGCAGGCTTAGACCTCCTAAGCAGTTAACCAGTACTAAGTGCACATACTTTCGCCAGTAACTGACAAATGGCAAAAGTATGTGCACTTAGTACTGGTTAAACGCTTAGGAGGTCTAAGCCTGCCCAGGAATTGTGTGATAAGGTCAGACAGTTCACAATCTGTGTTGATCTGTGTTCAAAAATTATTTTTTCCATTCTTGTTCTTATTTCTCTGAGACTGTTTGTGATAATAAAAGAGTGCTTTCAAGCAATAAATCCATAGTACAAAATTTCATTTTCTGATACGTAATTCGTTTTTTACCTAATTTTTGCACCCAAAAACTGAGCAGTAACCAGTATTTACGAGGCATTCTGCATGTTATTTAGCCCTTGAGAATTGCAAGAAAAGATTCAGACCCATGGTTACATATTCAGATCTGTGGTTATGACTGTATAAAGTTAATATATCATCAGTAAACTAAATCGGTCAGCTCCGAAAGATCTTAATAAAGGAACATGGAGAGCTCACACCAGCCTTTTTTATTTTCTTCTAAGTATCTATAACCATCTAACCAATTGATAGTTTTGAAAACCATGCCTACATTAAACAGGTATACATCCCTCCCTTAACTGTAACGTAAAATCATGAACTTATGTAAGACACTGAACCACGTGCGATTTTGTTTGTGAGACTATGTCACGTGCTAAGTTGTGAATGCATTGGTCAGATATACACTATCAGGTGACTTTGAGTGGCATTCTGGGTGTGGCTCGGAACTGTGTATTGTCACTGAACATCAGAACAACTTGGATTTTTTGTTCCACTGAATGGTTATACAGTGTGATAACTAGTGAACTGAATGGAGATTTTACAAGTGAAACACTATACATATACTGGTACATATAAATGTGTGTTAAATGAATAAAAGAAGATGTTTTGAGAAAACTGATTACAAGGGGTGCACAGTAAAACTGGTGCACCAGAAATCAGCAGTGTTTAAGTCTGTACCAAATTTCTTCGGTTGTAAGATAGAGATTTTCCCTTCAAAAACAATCCCAAAGATCTAGATCCATCTTTGTTTTTCCCTTCAAAACCAGTTTTTCCCTTCAAAATCAGTCCCAAATATCTAGATCCAACAATCCCAAAGAACTAGATCCATCTTTGTTAATGGTTTTTCCCTTCCAAAACAGTTTTTCCCTTCCAAAACAATCCCAAATATCTAGATCCATCTTATAAGATGGATCTAGGTATTTTGGATTGTTTTGGAAGGGAATAACGTATCTCATAGCTGAATTTCACAAAACTGCTTCACATATTTGCAGTCATTTTGGAAGTGCAAACTTCCGTTTAAAACAAAGTAAACACTGAACTTCAAAATTTACAATCAAAGTCACTGGAAAGTCATACATGCAGAATGAGGTCACTACTATATGCTATATGGCATTTGTACATGCAAGACCTTCTTCCATGATTAATGGAAAATGTTTGCATTGCGAAAATTTTAGTTATCTCATTACGTGTGCATGCAAACCTTCATGCTCAAGGTGACCTTAAAGGTAGGCTCCTGGACTAGCGATAACAATTATGTTCACAAAATAATTTCGTCTTTTTCTGGGTAACATTGAATTCTCTTATTTTTCTGACTCTGTTGCTACTGAGAAAATCGTCAGATGTTGAAGAAAATAGTCGTTTTCCCTTTTGGTTAATTTTCCTTAGTTGGAATTCCAGTTCTAAAAATAGATATGTTATATGTCTATAAGTGCGCAATTTGTGATACCATTCTTCAATGATAAATTTTCTGTCACCGCGAGCTCTCCTAGAGGCCCTGGCATGGTGGATGGGTTAAAACTATCCCAAAATGCAATGCAGCATGACGTCAGCTGAGTTATCTATTTTTGGCGCGAACTAAAAATAGCGCTAACTGGTGTGCGAAGCAGAGTTGGGAAATCCCTTGCAAAACAACTTTTCTAAATTTTTTTTGATTTACACTTTTAAACGAAGCTTATTCATTCCCTTTTAATAAGTGCTTTCCAACAACTTGGATGAACGATCATCAAAATCATGATGCATTCCAGAGTAAAGGAACCTACCTTTAACATCAAAGTCACAGACTAAAGTCCTTCCAGTAACTAAGTTCTGGTCTATCCAATAATTTAGTGCTGATCTATTAGTAATTTCATACTGGTCTATCCAGTACTTTAGTACTGATCTACTTGTCTATCCAGTTATTTTTTAATCTACCAGTTACACTGAGATTTAGAATAAAATATTATCTAGTAAATATTCTGCATTCTAGACTTCGTTAATCCAGGGATACAGACTAGCGGTCGCCCACTGCGAGTAAAAAAACAGGTGGGCGCCTAAAATTAAAATGACAGTCGCCCAGCCTGCAATCGTCAGCTGTCAGCGAGTGTTTGGGTGTTTTCGGCTTGGAGTAAAATCCGCCACCTAAAAGTGCATTGCTAGCTTCCGCGCCGATATCTGCGTTGAATATTCGGTGTTCCGTCATACTTGTTTGTTGGATTTTACTCACTATCGAAAAACAACATGGCTGCCTCCTCCATTAGACAGCTAAAATCTTGACAATATGTAAATGTTTCGCGCAAAATCTGGCGATACATTGCTGGTGTTTCACACCCGGTAGCGTAAAGGAAGCAAAACCCTGAAGATCCTGGTGAATGATTGTCCTTGGACGTATCACCAGTAAACAATTCTGATTCTGAAGAAAGGAGGGTTTACTACAAAACCTATGGAAAGTTGGAAACGGTGTAAATCTCGCGCAGATTCTGAATAAAAATTCTCATGTTTCTAACGTTTTAATGTGGGCCCCTAAATTTCTGGCTGGGCGACTAATTTTCAGTTTTTAGGGGCCCAGCTTGCTCCTATGAAAAATGAGTTAGTCTGTAT
The DNA here is from genome assembly GCA_963989385.1 of Ctena decussata. Taxonomy (NCBI): domain Eukaryota; kingdom Metazoa; phylum Mollusca; class Bivalvia; order Lucinida; family Lucinidae; genus Ctena; species Ctena decussata. Next base: position 26,034,640 of record OZ022510.1, read on the forward strand.
CCCTGTTATTCAGTATTTTAGTCCACTGTTTTAATGCTGGTTTTTATGGTAATTTAACATTGGCTTATTCCATGATTTTGGAACTGATGTGCCCAGTGTCTACTGGTCTATCCAGTAATTCAGTACTGGTCTATCCAGTACTTCAGTATTGCTCTATCCAGTAATTTAGTACTAGTTTATCCAGTAATTTAGTACTGGTCTATCCAGTAAATAAGTACCAGTCTATCTCGTAACTTAGTACTGGTTTATCCCATAATTTTGTTCTGGTTTATCCAGTAATTTATTTCTGGTCTATGCAGTACTTTAGTATTGGTCAATCCAGTAATTTAGTACTGGTCTTCCCAGTAATGTGATACTGGTTCATCCAGTAATTCAGTTCAGTGTATCTAATGATTCAGTTCAAGTCTGTCCAGTAATGTGATATTGGTTTATCCAGTAATTTAGTGCTGGTTTATCTGGTAATTAACTTATGTTTCATCTAGTAATTTAGTGCTGGTTTACCTGGGAATTTAGTACTGGTTTAACTACATGCAATTATTTACTACTGGTTTGTCCAGTAAATTAGTCCTAGTCTAGATAGTGTTTTAATGCTGGTTTCTTTAGTAATTTAAGATGTGTTTATCCAGCAGTTCGATGCTAGCTGAGTGGAGATATTTAGTCATGGTTTATGCAGCAGTTGAATGCTGTGCATCTGATAATCTTGTACTCTAACCAGTAATTTACTGCTGGTTAACCCACAATAACAAGTCAATATTGATAATTTTTCAAGTAATAAAGTAATTTCCAGTACTTTCAGTCTTCTGTAATTTAGCACTCATACTGGTAGGGTTTACATTGCATTTTAGTGCTAAGTTAGCCAATCTATTAGCACTGAAAAATTTTGATTATTCAGCATACCATTTTTTTTTCAGTTGTGACACAGGCGTTTTCCCTTCTAAAACATATTGAGAGATCACTACAGCCAATTTGGGGCTCAGTAACAACTAACCAAAGCAATCTAAAAATTAAGGTCCATCTTATAAGATGGATAAAGAATTTTAGATTGTATTTAAAGAGAGAACCCCAGCTAACAGCCAAATTTCACAAGATGGATTTATATATTTGCTGTAACTTTGTCAGGATAAAATCCAGGCTCGTAACCAGATAAATACAGTAGATCATTTTAGTATTTCATTACTCATTAGTCCTATAATACATCATTTCTTTATTTATTTGTTAATTTACAACTGATCATTTCATTAATTTAGTGCTAAATCCAAAATTTCAGCACTGCATTATCTAGCAGTAAGCACTTGTTTTTTCTGCAGTTCATAGATTGTTTTTCAGTAATTCACGCCTGGTAAACTATCACAGGTACCTCCGCGGAGGTACCGATAAAAAGTTGTGACAGGCATCCGGAGCTACCTGTGACGGACCAAAGATAAACAAAAAACGGTAGGTATTCGTCTTTTTTGATCAAATACATTATAACCAGGGAGTTTATTGAAAATCAAAGAATGCTATTCGACCCTTATATACATTAAGTTTTGTCACACAGTATATCCCCGGGAACTTTACATATATACAGAAAATATGACTTTTGAAGTGGCTTTAAGATCAGTCAAAAGTACTCAAAACAAGAACAAATCGGATGTTTTAGGTCCTAAATGCACTTTTCTTACATAAGAATCTGTTGATATGAATACACTGACATAAAGTAAACCTCCTTGCCCAAATATAAATGCCGACAAAGTCTAAATAAAGCTGGATCGGTAAAAAAAACAACTAGAGGTGCCTGTGACGAAATGGAGGTGCCTGTGATGTAAGAAAATATAGCGAAAATCTGAAGATTTATAGCGGCTGCAAATATTGATATTCTTCATCTCTAGACCACTGCCTTGAAAGAATCGTTCATCTAACGTCGCAATTTATCTATCATAATGCGAATATCAAGCATATTTTTGTTAAAACGACAGACAATGATCATGAACTTATACAATCAGATTTTACATCCTGCTCTCAAAACCAAGATGGAAGTAAGTATACATTGACAATAGTTCATAAAAGACACACATGGTAAACTGAACCAGAGGACCATTGGTCCTGTAGCTCACCTGAGCACTGAGGTTATGCTGAAAAACTTTAGTTGCCACAGCAACATAACAACATGCACAACAGCAATGACACCCATTTATGTGGAGGATAATATCATAAACATTTATGCAAAAAAAGATTCAGCTTTATCCCCCTTTATGGCTTCTGAGAAGTTTTTTGGCAAAAAAAAAAAAAAAATAAAATAAAAAATTTGGCCTTTCGGTTGCAATGGCAACCAACCCAAATCAGGGATTTGGGCAAAATTCATATTGCTGGTAGAGGACTACTCCAGGAACATTTCTGTAAAGCTTATGTCAAAATATCTGCAGTATCACAGAAATAAATGCCAAATTTCCACTTTCCCCATCATAAGGCTATGGAAAATTCAAGTTTCCATAGCAATGAATTCACATGGGCAACGATAATATAAAACATAATTTAGGTACAGGCTAATGTCATTAACACGTATGCAAAGTATCAGCTTCATCCCTATTATGGCTTCTGAGGAGAAGATTTTTGAATATTTTTTCAAAAATTTACCCTTCATTTTGCCATGGCAACCAATCATATTTAGCGATTTGGACAAAATTCATATGAATCATAAAGGACTACTCAAGAAACATTTCTATAGAAACAAATTCTAAATAACTGCAGTGAGACCGCAAAAATTGCCAATTTCCACTTTTCCCACTATAAATCAATGGAAACAATAAGTTGCCATAGCAACCAGAGTTCTTATGGGACTGGAAGAAAAAACACAATTTATGTAGAGGCTTATGTCTTTAACATATATGCAAAGTATCAGCTTCATCCTTCTTATGGCTTAAGAGGAGAAGATTTTTTTATATTTTTTCGAAAATTGACCCTATATTTTGCCATGGCAACCAAACAAATTCAGCGATTTGAACAAAATTCATATGAATCGTAGAGGACTACTCAAGTAACATTTCTGCAGAAAAAAATTCTAAATAACTGCAGTGAGACAGCAAAAATTGCCAATTTCCACTTTTCCCATTATAAGTCAATGGAAACTATAAGTTGCCATAGCAACCAGAGTTCTTATGGGATTGGAAGAAAAAACACAATTTATGTAGAGGTTAATGTCATAAACATATATGCAAAGTATCAGCTTTAACCCTCTTATGGCTTCTGAGAAGAAGATTTTTTTATGTTTTTTTGAAAATTTACCCTTTATTTTGCCATGGCAACCAATCAAATTCAGCGATTTGAGCAAAATTCATATGAATCGTGGAGGACTACTAAAGAAACATTTCTGTAGAAAAAAATTCTAAATAACTGCAATGAGGCAGCAAAAATTGCCAATTTCCACTTTTCCCATTGTAAGTCAATGGAAACTATAAGTTGCCATAGCAACCAGAGTTCTTGTGCCAATGGAACAAAAAACACAATTATTCATTCCCCCCATCTATAGATGCTATATGTGAAATATGGAAAGAATCGGCCTCATGGCTTCAGAGGAGAAGTCGTTTGAAAATGTTGACGACGGACGACGGACGACGGACGACAGATGCCTACCTATACTATAAGCTCACCTATGAGCCTTCGGCTCAGGTGAGCTAATAAAGAGCTCTTTCCCAGACAGGTGGAAATTCACCTACCCCAAATGAATACAACGCTAACTTCTGTTTTACCTATTTATATTTTGAATTACAAAACAAACCAGAAAGCAAAGTGGGCAGCTGTACAGGTGACCTTATTGCCAGAAGACTACAGACAAGCGGACATAAGAACACGTAACATTGATGCTTCACAACAGAAATCCAAAATCCAAAGCAGATCATCTCAAAGAGTTATTGTCCGTTTTGTTTCCATATTTGTTAGTCAAACATTGACAAGTCGTACGTAACTGTTGAAAATTTACAGCCTAATTCAGTGTTAGAATAGTTATGAAATGCGCTTAAATAAGAGGCAGCGTTTTGGTGAATGGTGATGACCGCCTGTTAGTCATTCCAAATCGTTAGAAATTGTCGAAGTCACATGCCATGCTAGCTACCCGAAACGTTTGCAAAATTAACATTTCGGAAGATGACTTTTATGTAGTAAAATTGCTCTTTTGTTACCAAATTTGATGCAGTGGCTATTTGGAGACTTTGAATTACACGTTATTTATAGTAAGATTCCGATCACTTCAATATACTTAAAGGTGTAATATTGAGAACATGTCACCTGCCGATGATGTAATCTGTAGGCCATACGGATGTATTTGGATTTTAGCGCCAACAATTCAAAACTAGCCAGACTGAATCACTTGTAGCACCTATCACTCAGGTTACCACAAAGTTAACACATACAGCGAGCGTCATACGACACATGCGAGCGATAAATATGAGGTATCAAAAGGATCAACACTATGGATACCTGTACGTGTATGTCTGTTGACGGGTATCGCAATGTTGACAATTTGACACACCATACTTGTAGCTGGCATGACGTGTGACCTCGACAATTTCTGACAAGTTGGAATGACTCACAGCCAGCACCTCCCAATCACAGTCATCATCAGTCACAAAAATGTTGACTCTTATTTAAGCGCACATTTCATAACGATTCTAACACTGAATTAGGCAGTTAATTTTCAGCAACTATGTAAAATTCGTCAATGTTTGACTAACAGAAGCGGAAACAAATTAGGAAATAACTCTTTGTGGTGGTGTTTTAGAAATTTCAACATGGTAGTTCATGATATACGCATTATGATAGCTTAATGGGACGTTGAATGAATGAGTCAATCCAGGCAGTGTTTAAGAGAAGATGTCAATATTTCCAGCTAAAATAACTACTCAGATTTTCACTATATTTGCTTACATCACAGGCACCTCCACACCATTGGAGGCACCTCCAGCTGTTGTTTTGATAATTCAAGCCTTATTTCTAGTCAATCGACATTTACATTTTAGCAAGGAGTTTACCTTAACACCAGTGTGCCGAGAAAAAAGAATCATATGCAAGATCAAGGCATTTAAGACCAAAAACGGCCAAATTCTTTATGTTTTGAGTGATGTGGGCTGACATGAAAGCCACTTCAAAAGTCGTATCTTTGGTTAATGTGGAAAGTTCAGGGGATATAATGTGTGACAAAACTTTATTTCTATAAGGGTCGAATAGCACTTTTTGATTTTTAATAAACTCCCTGGTTATTTTATATTTTGTCAAAAAAGACAAATACCTACCGTTTGTTGTCATTTTTTTGACAGTCACAGGCAGCTCCAGATGCCTGTCACAACTTTTTATCGGTACCTCCGCCGAAGGTACCTGTGATAGTTTACCAGGCATGTAATTTATTACTGGTTTGTCCGTCTGGGACTCTAGTAATTTTGCAACGGTTCATTCAGTAATTTAGTAAGGGTTCATTCATAACTGGTTTATTGAGTAATTTTAATGCTGGTTTGTCAGTAATTTAGTACTGGTTTATTTGGTAATTTAGCACACCCATTTATTGAGTTAGACTGGCCCATTCAGTAATTTAGTACTAGCTCATTTGTTATTCAGTACTGGTTCATTTGTAATTCAGTACTGGTTCATTCAGTAATTCTGTATGGTTTCATTCAGAAATTCTGTACTGGTTAAATCTATAGTTAAGTACTGATTTACTCAGTAATTTAGCACTGGTTCATTCAGTATTTCAGTATTGGATCATTCGATTATTTAATACTGGTGCAGGAGATGGTCCTCACAAGCCTTGGGGTTTTGATCAAATCCTGATCTATTGTCTCTGTACCTTGATTAAAATTTTGACAAATAAAATATTGTTTAAACCAATTTAATGCTGGCTTGTTCAGTAATTTAGAACTGGTTTATCAGTAATTTAGTACAGGTTCATTCAGTAATTCTGTACTGGTTTACTTCAGCAACTCAATGTTATACTGGTTATTCTGTTATAACATGTTCAAACAGCTGTAATGTAAAACAAGTTATTACTTACAAGGCGGTATGTTGTTTTCATCTACAATAGAGTAAGATGAAAATGTACTAAGCCATGTTTACTTATTTAGTGGGCCCCCTTAACAGTGCTTTTGACAGAGCTCCATATAACTTAAGATTTTGAGGATAAATCTGAGGAAGTTTTCCATTTCTCAGCAAAAACATATATTGTGACCCCTTATATGTATCATATTGTCAAAACCTTTTATTAAGGAGTCACAACATAATTTTTTTATTCAGAGACCTGGGGCCATATTCATAAAACGACTTAAGTGGTTGCTATGCTGTTGCTAAGGCTAAATTGTTTGAAGGAGATTCCCTTCAACAATAAAATTTGCTCTGGAGGAACAGTCTTACAAAGACTGTTCCTCCAGACCAAATTTCATAGTTGTAGGGAATCTCCTTTATAGATATTTAGCCTTAGCAACCGCATAGCAACCACTTAAGCTGTTTTATGAATACGGCCCCAGGAGACTTATCCTTGAATTATTCCTCTTTCTTCTTCCTATCTGAAGCACTGCTTTGATGATAATTCTGGGATAATTCCCTACCCATCACACCCCCATCCCCTCAACATACATACATACACACAAAACACACACATTGTGATTCCACATTAGAAGTAGCTCTCAGAGAAATTTCTAAAATCCCAGAGTTACCACCAGTACTTCCCTTACACAAATCTTACAAATTCATATTCAAATGCCTGGACTAAAGCCAGAGACCTGAGGAAGATCTCAGAGGCTTTTCTTATCTCCCTTGTGGCAAACTGTTTCTTGCTTTCCTTGTATGAAATATGCTTGCCTCCCTTTTACCTGTTTCATACTGAGACAGTAGCAAAATAATATAAAGACAACTAAAACTAGAAAATGTGTTTATGAAACACTATGCCCCCAAACATATGCTTGCCTCTAAAGAAGGTTTATCCCCAAATGTTTAAGTCAGAAAGGGGTGGGGTTTTAATCGGTTCATCTACATCTAAGCCTTTAACTGTATTCCAAATATAAGAAACATAGCTTAGTGGTTCTTCAAATATTTTGTTCACAATGTTATTCATTTAGCTTCTTCCTATTCGAAATGCCTATGTTCGAAAATGGGAAAAATTCTATCAGAAATCTATGAAATAGGCTCAAAAGTTAATCACGTCATCTACACCTTAGTCCAAACCTGCATGCCAAACATAAGGATCCTAGCTTATTCCGTTCTTCAGATACTGTATTTTGTTCACAAGCTTATTCCTATAAAAATGCCTATGTCCGAAAAAGGGGCGTAACTCAGTCAAAAATTCACCAATGATTTTCAGAACTTAATCAGGTCATCTTCACCTTAAGCAATGTCTTCCTGCAAAAAATCATGATCCTAGCATCAGGGATTCTTGGGATATTTTGGTCACAAGGTTCCATAGGCTTACAATGCACTAAGTTGCAAAAGGGGCATAACTCGGTCAAAAATTCACAATTTTTTTTCAAAAGTTAATCAGATCATCTACACCTTGGGCAAAGTCATCCTGCAAAAAATCATGATCCTAGCATCAGGGGTTCTTAAGATATTTTGGTCACAAGGTTCCATAGGCTTACAATGCATTAATTCGAAAAAGGGGCATAACTCAGTCAAAAATTCATGATTTTTTTTCAAAAGTTAATCAGGTCATCTACACCTTGGGCAATGTCTTCCTGCAAAAAATCAGGATCCTAGCATCAGGGGTTCTGGAGATATTTTGGTCACAAGGTTCCATAGGCTTACAATGCACTAAGTCGAAAAAGGGGCATAACTCGGTCAAAAATTCATGAATATTTTTCAAAAGTTAATCAGATCATCCACACCTTGGGCAATGTCATCCTGCAAAAAATCATGATCCTAGCATCAGGGGTTCTAAAGATATTTAGGTCACAAGGTTCCATAGGCTTACAATGCACTAAGTCGAAAAGGGGCATAACTCGGTCAAAAATTCATGATTTTTTTTCAAAAGTTAATCAGGTCATCTACACCTTGGGCAATGTCATCCTGCAAAAAATCATGATCCTAGCATTAGGGGTTCTTGAGATATTTTGGTCACAAGGTTCCATAGACTAAGTTGAAAAAGGGGCATAACTCTGAAAATACGTGACCGGCGGAAAAAAGAAAAAATACGGGTCCGCTTATTTTTCATATACATGCCACATACAAAATTTCAAGATCCTAGCATAAGCGGTTCTTGAGTTTCCCAGCTGCCAAAAAGCGTTACGGACAGACGGACAGACGGACAGGCCCAAACCAATATGCCCCCTCAACTTCTCCGAAGTTGGGGGCATAAATACCTCCAAACTGCCACTCTCAAACTCCAGAACTAGATGGACTGAGGATTTGAGGTTTGGCGGCATTTTGCCCACTTAGCTCAATTCAGAGCTCTAGATAAGAGGGGTATTTGATGATAATTGAGGGATAATTTTCTTTATTTCTTATTGAAACCATATGTTGTGACCCCTCATCTGAACCGTCTCGTTGAGACGGTTCAGATGAGGGGTCACAACATATATTTTTATCCAGAATTAACAAAAATTATCCCTAATTATCACCAAATACTCCCTCTTATCTAGGGCTCTGGGCTCATGTGTGAAAATACATTTTGAGCAGCCTGCGCATCTGTGCTGTCAAATCAGCTTTTTAGTCATTTTGACAAAATTAAGGTGTATGAGTACAACGCCATTTTTCCCCACCATTTTTTCTTCAAAGGGAGACAACTTTTGTGGGCTGCAAAACCATTCCAAAAAGGGGTCTTCTCTTTCACCACCATTTTTACAAAGGGGACTAACTTTCATCACTTCCTGTTGGCTTCCCTGGCTGATGAAGCCCTGCCCAAATGGGGTCTTGCAGGAAAGAATTTGCTCTATGAGAGCAAATTCTTTCCTTAAAGAGTTGACTCCCATTGAAAAGGGAGGAAAAAAGTGAAAACTGTACAGTTGCTTCCCGATAGTGTGCCCACTCACCTTAATCTATTTTTTATTCTTAAGTGAACAATTCATTCTCAAATCATTGTTACTATCTTTACATACCTGGTATATTTTACTCTTGTCCGTGGAACTTTCGATGGCCACTTTCTGTGTTGAGGATATTAACTGGTCTTCTGTACCATGTACACTAGCATCTGTAAGGCCAAAAATATGTAATCATTTGTTTGCAGCTGCCAGTAATTCTCTACCCACCACACTCCTCTCCACTTAAACAGTTTTTGGCTACTTTGAACTGAACATCTTTTTTTTTTTTAATACACACATTTCTGTGGCATTTTAATTTTTTTTTTCCTTTCAAATTTGGGGAAAAATGTCCGGATCTGCTGACCTATCAACAGACTTTATGTAAAAGTAGGCATATTTTCGGGGAAAAAAAGTAGCACAAACGTATGCTATAAAAAGTTGTGCAAATGTAGCACATTTTCAGGTAAAGTTGGGCAAACGTGGTGCTCCCACTTAGAAGCAAGAAGAGTCACATGACTACAACTTGGACAAGTATCTTGAACAATTGAAAACTTACCAACTATGGCTACAGATTTCTTCCCGCTGTCAACTCGTTTCGTTGGACTGCCAACATATACTGTCTCAACAGGCTGAAATAGATCAGATATGTAAAGTGTAAAAAATCAGTTATTTTCCTTGTCCACTTGCCTAAGAAGGCTGAATAAAAAATAATTCCATAAACATGCACCATCTAGCACTAAGTCTGTCTTTAAGAATTAAAATTGATTTTTCAGCATTCATCCTATGATGAAGCCAGTGGACAGAGCTTAAATTCTGTGAAGTGCAAAGCACTTCTTGTAGATTTTAGCAATGACCACTGGCTTCTTCACATGATGAATGCTGAAGAAATCAAATTTTCATATATTTACACTTTATTATTAGACTCTTCCTGTGCTGTTTTTCATGGTATAATATGCAACATATGGGTTGAAAAAAAGTTAGCAAGGAAGTGTTTGGCCATTATGTTAGACAGCTGTCCCAGTGATGTGGCATCAATCGAACATTACATAAACCAATCAAGATGTTTGTTTACCTCAGATGTCGCTTGATGACAATGTCACATGACCAACAGACCTTTAACCTGTGTCTGAAACTAGTTGCTCTAAAAGGTATACCTATGGGAAGTCAGTTGCAAGTGAAATTATTATTTAATATAGGGAACCAATGAAATGACCATTAAATTGCAACAATAAGAAGACCATTGAATCATAACACTCGGTGAGCAACTGAGCCTTCAAGGTGTCCCAACATGTAACCCTAATTATGATAAATCTTTGTTTACCTGCAGTAAAAGGTCTTTAATTTTCTGTTGAGCATCTCGGATATGTTCTGGTAAATCTTCCGACACTGACCAACTGTAGTTCTCTGAGAAAACATCAGTGTTTTTAGGGCCCCTGGTAATAAAGAAGTGCAGTAATATAATACATTGTATGTCGCTGGCCGGGTTTAAGGAAAGACAGTGGTGTCACTACCAGCCTGTTGAGACAGTATATGTTGGTAGTGACACCACTGTCTTTCCTTAAGTGAATCTTTAATTCGGTAGCAAAACAGAAGTTAATACATTGTATCTTTGGTTTTAGCAGCCTAATAATATGCAGGCAACCAAATACCTTGATAATTATAGGTATAACTTGAAGGGAGATAACTGAACTTGACGTATTGTCTCTCTTCTGACAAAAGGCCACTCTTATAGAAAAGAGTCTGCTCTCAGACAGAGCTGATTCTTTCCTTTGAAAGAGTCCCACCTAAGGCTTCTCTTATAGGAAAGAATTTTCTCCTAGAGCAGACTCAGGCTTTAAATTTGGCTACCAATGAACTACAGTCAAACCTGCTTATGTGGTCACCTCTATTAAGGGGTCACCTGCCTTTAGCAGCCAATTTTCGGGCTTCCCTTGGGTGACCCCTTAAGACAGGTTTGACTGTACATACCATTCTGTTTTTGCCTTGTAAAACAGTGGTAAAGCTATGGATATGTATTAATACACCATATAACTATTGCTAACTGCATATACTGTAAACTAGATGCATGTCCAGGGACCACTTGTCAAGCCCGGTGTTTGCTATAGTGACCTATATAAGTATGTCAAGATCAACTGCTTCACTCACTTAGACAACATTTTCCTTACTCACTCTAGCCACTGTCTTTCCTTAAAGGGCTACTGCACTGTTTCTTCACTATTTCCAGAAATATTCCCAATTAACAGATATTCATTCATGAAACAGATTGCTGAAAACCCCATCGAAAAATGCCTACCCAAACTATAATTATTGACAATTAAAGTTTATGCAAATTAGATTTTAAGCCCCGCCCACTTTTTCTTTTCTAAAGCTTTACTTGCATAGTGTGATTTGGATTCCAGTTATTATTACCATATTCTGAAGCAAAATACTCAAACTTTTTTTATGAGATGATGTAACTTGTCTCACTTAACCTATTTTAGGGGAAAAAAGTGTAATTGTTTTTTTCAAAAGATAACTTTTTTAAAATTTAAATTATATGAATGACTCAAATGACGTCATAAAAGTCCCTGCATATTTTTCAGCTAATTAAAATTTAAATTGTTTATAACTTTTTAACCATTTGGAATTTTTCCTTGCAGTTTTCGACATTCTTTTGGACAAAACAATACCTGTTATTTCCAGTGATTTCAATGCATGTTGAAAAACAGTACAGTAGCCCTTTAAGTGAATCTTTAAAGAGCATCCGACTTCATTTCCAGATGAATGACAGTTCTGATTTGGTCATGTGAAGAGACGTCAAAGCTGACCTTGAATTTATTGAGGAATTTGATTGAACGTTTAAACATTTATGGGATGCCCAGCTGTGGTTACCGCTGTTCAACATTAAGATAAAACATGATGGTAAAGTGATCATTTTTGTATCTTTTCTATCCATTTTAAGCTAACTCAACAAATATGATTTAAAATTAAGTGTAAATATAAGATTGAGTTTTGATTTACTGTTTCACATGACACATCTACTAATTAAGGAAAACAAGTAGAAGAAATGGCCCAGACAAGCTCAATTTATGGCAATTTTATCATGACGCCATCAAGTGTGACCTTGACCTTGGATCTATTTCACATGAGACTTCTACTCATCAAGAAGAACAACTGTGCCAACTTATTTTGAAAGCCATGCATATATGTAGAAGAAATGGCTTGGACAAGCTCAATTTATGACCATGTTATCATTTGACCTTCAAGTGTGACCTTGCGCCATTGTATTATATTGTATTAGTAGCTAAACGTCTTGTGTGCTTAAGTTGCAGTTGCACTTATACTTTGTTCAGCCCTGTTAACTGAGTTACTTGCTCTTATATATTTGTATTTTTTCCGCCATCTTGTGAATCGAATTAGCCTTCAGGATTTGACGATTAAATTGCATCCAACACAAACTCTCATCGTTTATGTTGTCTCCTTTTGTTACTGGCGTTGATCTTCACACTACATGAACACATGTTTCAACTGGCACTTCTACCCATCAAGAAAAACAGTTTTGTCACATTATTTTGAAATCCATCCATAACTGTAGCGGTTATGGCTGACAGACAGACACACTTAGACGTGCACGTACACCAAACTGAAGTTGTGACGACAATGTCTCGCTCTCTGTATGCGGGCTAGAAGGACCTTTTAGATTTGAGCCGCGACACGACAAAACCAACAAAGTGGTTGTGCGCCCAGCGCAGACTCAGATCAGCCTGGGCATCCGCCCAGTCTGATCAGAGTCTTCGCTCTCCGCATGAAGGTAGCTTAGGCCCTTAGCTACTCTTTAAGTGCCTAGCGAATAGTCTGATCAGACTGGGTGGATACCCAGGTTGATCTGAGTCTGCGCTGGGCGCACAACCACATTGTTGGTTTTCTCGTGTCGCGGCTCATTTTAATTTGACAACATGTGATGCAATGAACCAGTGTAGGGTAATATAAGAATGACTGTAATGTATTTAATTTTAAGGGTTAAATATAAAACTCTTCTTACTTGACTACAGTGTGTTTTCCGATGATAAACTCCAGTCTCTTTGACCAAGGATTGACAAAACTGGACCACTCTGTCTTGGTGGTCACCCAGGACCCGTTCTTAGCCCTTATTCTTATAGGGCCGCTTCTGTAGGGAACACCTTTCAAGGATATCACTGAAAACAAGGAAAAATATATTTATAAAAGAATATATAAGAACTGTCAGAAGGTATTAAAGCACCTCTTACGGGAGCTTGCAGAGCTTGCATTTAATAAACTATCTGCTTAGAAAGAAACACTTACCGCATTTTAGTTGAATATAAGACAAACCAACAAAATCTGGATCTGTTTTATATGATGACTCTAGATTTTTTCAGTTTTATATAGAAGGGAAAAACCATTTTGTACAGAATTAATACAAGTGATTCTAAAGTAACATTCAACCACTTTTATTTAGATGTTTAACATTTGTTGCAGCCCTTGGTTGAGAGTAACAATGTCTGCTTTGCGTCAGTATTAATTACATTTTGTTATATTCACTTTTTTCAACCATAGCTGACACACCTTATTTGACGACTGGTGACTAAGTACCCTTAATGTCAGACTGGACATAGCAGAAGCTGAGATTTTTCTACAACAACTGGTGCTCAACAACACATATTATTATATAATCTATAAATAAAACTCATTTCATTGGTTCAGAGGCTGATCACATGTGGTAGACATTACTTCATGTCGCATAGTTTGTGACGAAACATGTTAATATCGCATGGTTGGTGATGTAATGTCTTAATGGCCAATGGTTTGTGAAGTAACTTCAACTAAAATTTGCCTTTAAATTAACGACAAGAATTCTGCAAAATGCTATGTCGCACCTGCATTGTGCTTCCACAGTAGTAAAAACTATAATTTAAACTAGAAAATGTGTTTATGAAACACTATGCCCCCAACCTTATGCTTGCCTCTAAGGGGGTTCATCCCATAATTTATAAGTCAGAAAGGTGTATTAACCGGTTCATCTACATCTTAGTCTGTAACTGTATGCCAAATTAAATTTGTAACAAGGAACAAAGCTTGAGCAGTTCTTTGGATGTTTTGTTCACAAGCTCGTTTATTTTTCATGTACATGCCACACATAAAATTTCAAGTACCTATCTCTAATGGTTCTTCACCGTATGTACAGGTACTTTTATACCACAGGGTTCAATGCACTAAGTCGAAAAAGGGGCTTAACTCAGTCAAAAATTAACATATTTTTTTCAACAGTTGATCAGGTCATCTACACCTTGGACAATGTCTTCCTGCAAAAAATCATGATCCTAGCATCAGGGGCTCTCAAGATATTTTGTTAACAAGGTTCCATCGGCTTAAATGCACTAAGTTGAAAAAGGGGCATAACTCGGTAAAAAATTCACAATTTTTTTTCAAAAGTTAATCAGGTCATCTACACTTTCGGCAATGTCTTCCTGCAAAATATCGTGATCCTAGCATCAGGGGTTCTTGATATATTTTGCTAACAAGGTTCCATAGGCTTACAATGCACTAAGTTGAAAAAGGGGCATAACTCGGTCAAAAATTCACGATATTTTTTCAAAAGTTAATCAGTTCATCTACTTCATAGGCAATGCCTTCCTGCAAAAAATCATGATCCTAGCTTCAGGAATTCTCGAGATATTTTAGCTAACAAGGTTCCATAGGCTTACAATGCACTAAGTTGAAAAAGGGGCATAACTCGGTAAAAGAAAAACGATATTTTTTCAAAAGTTAATCAGTTCATCTACTTCATAGGCAATGCCTTCCTGCAAAAAATCATGATCCTAGCTTCAGGAATTCTCGAGATATTTTAGCTAACAAGGTTCCATAGGCTTACAATGCACTAAGTTGAAAAAGGGGCATAACTCGGTAAAAAATAAACAATATTTTTTCAAAAGTTAATCAGTTCATCTACTTCATAGGCAATGCCTTCCTGCAAAAAATCATGATCCTAGCTTCAGGGGTTCTTGAAATATTTTGCTAACAAGGTTCCATAGGCTTACAATGCACTAAGTCAAAAAGGGGCATAACTCTAGAAATACATGACCAGTGGAAAAAAGAAAAACTATGTGTCTGCTTATTTTTCATGTAGATGCCACATATAAAATTTCAAGATCCTAGCATTAGGGCTTCTTGAGTTTCCAAGCTGCTTAAAAGTGTTACGGACGGACAGACGGACAGACGGACGGACGGACAGGCCCAAACCAATATGCCCCCTCAACTTCTCCGAAGTTGGGGGCATAAAAAAAAATGTGTACGAGAAATGGTTGGTTGGTTGGTTGGTTGATTTGATGCTTAACGTCCACGGTAAACAACTAAGGTAATGTCGGGACGGTCAGTTAACCTAACCACACTATTCCTGGGCAGGCTTTGACCTCCTAAGCGGTTAACCAGTACTAAGTGCACATACTTTCGCCAGTAACTGACAACTGCCCTTCTTGAATTAGCGGAAGGAGAAACGGAAGTATGTGGCCAGACCGGGATTCGAACCCAGGACCTCTGACTTACGAGTCAGGTGCCCTACCGATTGCGCTACCCGGCCCGGCAATTACGAGAAATGGACAAAAATGCTAGGGTCAACACAATTTTGGATGTAAAATTTTACTAAGTCAGAAGAGCATAAAGTATAGGTCAAGGGTAGGAATAACTGCAACATCCCTCATGAACACTCCAAAGAGAAACTTTACACCAGGTGTGATGACTACAGATATCACACTTTGAGACAAAATGACTAAAATGCTAGGGCCAACACAATTATGGGTGTAAAATTTTGCAAAGTCAGCAAAGCATTAAAAACATGTCAAAAGTAAATTAATTGCAACAGCACTCAAGAACATTCTAAGATAAAACTTGATGCCAGGTTTGATGATTCTAGGTATCATAGTTTGTTAGAAATGGACTTAAACACTAGCATCAACATAATTTTGAATATAAAATTTACGAAGTCAGCAGAGCATGAAAATAGGTCAAGGTAAATATAAGAGCAACAGCCCTTGAGAACATTCTCAGAAGAAGCTTTATGCCAGGTTTGATGATTGTAGGTATCATAGTTTGCGAGAAATGGACTTAAACGCTAGGGTCGACGTAATTGTTGGTGGACAGTTTTACGAAGTCAGCAGAGCATGAAATATAGGTCAAGGGTAAAAATAAGAGCAACAGTCCTCGAGAACATTCTTAGAAGAAGCTTTATGCCAAGTTTGATGATCGTATGTATCATAGTTTGCGAGAAATAGACTTAAATGCTAGGGTCGATGTTAGGGTCGACGTAATTGTTGATGGACAGTTTTACAAAGTCAGCAGATCATAAAGTATAGGTCAAGGGTAAAAATAAGAGCAACAGCCCTCGAGAACATTCTTAGAAGAAGCTTTATGCCAGGTTTGATGATTGTAGGTATCTTAGTTTGCGAGGGTCGACGTAATTGTTGGTGGACAGTTTTACGAAGTCAGCAGAGCATGAAATATAGGTCAAGGGTAAAAATAAGAGCAACAGTCCTCGAGAACATTCTTAGAAGAAGCTTTATGCCAGGTTTGATGATCGTATGTATCATAGTTTGCGAGAAATAGACTTAAATGCTAGGGTCGACGTTAGGGTCGACGTAATTGTTGATGGACAGTTTTACAAAGTCAGAAGATCATAAAGTATAGGTCAAGGGTAAAAATAAGAGCAACAGCCCTCGAGAACATTCTTAAAAAAAGCTTTATGCCAGGTTTGATGATTGTAGGTATCTTAGTTTGCGAGAAATGGACTTAACACTAGGGTCGACGCTAGGGTCGACATAATTGTTGACGGACGGACGTACGGACGAACGGAATGACTGACGGACGGACGGAAAAGTGAACTCCTATATCGCACCTTGCTAAAGCAGGTGCGACAAAAATGGCAGCCTGTTAACTGAATGTATAATCATAATATAATAAAACAATTGTTGACTTTTGTTTCAGTGACCATGAATTGTTACTGAACATTAAATTGATATTGAGCCCCGCTTTGCGTTGGTCAATATGAAGTTTATTGTTCAATAGCACTTCATGTTCACCTAAACTTAAGTCAATAAGTGCATAATGTCATGCCAAGGTTTCACCATAATGTCATTTACTGGCTGTCATGCCAGATAAAAATGTGCTTCATCTCTGCCCTGTTCTTTCATTGAAAATGAAATGCAGCAAGTCTAAAGACTTCATTTAATACTTTAAGTGCCAGAGACAAAAACAGCTGAATTTGCAAACAGTGTAGATCCTGATGAGGCGGCTCATCATGATTTTTTTTTTTAAATTTTGCAGATGTAAATTTTGTTGACTGCTTTTTAGTGCTTAAATGGTTAAAATATTGCAAAAAGAAAGTTAACAAGTTTACCTTGTTTGTAAATGTTGTACAATACACCAAGGTCATCATTATGGTAAAAATCAAATATAGACACACCAACCATCTCCTGGGGCAGGTAACCGAGCAATGGAATGGTGCTGAAATAATGAATGTTGTTCTTAAACAATCAACAAACATACGTATTTCATTTAAGGTATATGGGTACACCTTCATGATTTTTCTTTTCATCAATCACTAAAAGGGAGGCAACTTGTCGGTGACATAACTCTTTCAAAAAGGAATCTTAAGTGATAGAATCTGCTCCTAGAGGAGCAAAGTCTGTCAGTCACAATTGAAAAGGGGAGGTAGAAAAATGGTAGAGTTACTCCCCATGAATGTGTGCCCATTCACTTAAGAACAACAGAATCAAATGAGCCACGACACAACAAAACCAACAAACTGCCATGTGCGCCAAGCAAAGACTCAGATCAGCCGCCAAGCAACCACCAAGTCTGATCACAGTCTTCCCTGAGTGCTTAAAGTGTAGCTAAAGGTCTAAGCTAGCTCCATGCAGACAGCAAAGCCTCTGATCAGACTGGGCAGATGCCCAGGCTGATCTGAGTCTTCACTGGGTGCACATGCCACTTTGCTGGTTTTGGTGTGTCACGACTCAAATATGTGATACTAGCTTTCATCTGGGGCTTTGGTCTGTTAAATGTACAACAAACAGAATCTAATTAATCAATTTTTTTTCAAGGTCAAATGTTAATACAATGTCATCATAACCTGTCATGGACATGAATACATTATTTTAACAAATATGCGGTTTATTTAAACAACCACAGAAAACATAATCAAAGAGATTAAAGATTACAGCTCCTATGCAATAGAATAATTAAATGATAATTTTAAGATAATTTCTATTGTGTTTTTTAGATACTTTTCTAGACTTCTCAGTAAAACTTCTGTTTTGACCCGTCATTAGAACCAACTCGTTGAGACCACCTAGCTGAGACTATTCTAACGATGGGCACAAAATATGTTTGAAAGAAAAAAATTTCACATTTTCCCCAAATAATCACTAACTGGAGCTCTGAACATTGAAGAAAAATCAAAGGTAACATCTTTTCATACCATGATTATAATAGGCCTTTAGCAGACTATCAAATTTTAAAAGACCAAAGGACAGCTTGTGTTTTATACGGCCCTTTCAACAGTATTTCTGTCATAATGAGCTGACTGACAGATGTTAATAAAAGCTGTATGCAATCGAATCAAGTTTTGAGAAACTGAAGTTACTGTAATGTACCTAAATACTGAGACACCTAAAAGACTTATTTTTCCCATTTTGGACAAATGGTAAGTTACTTATTTTAGGTGTCCCAATACTTAAGCACATTATGGTACTATGCTTGGTGCTGAAGTCTACAAATGCAAGTTCACATAAGCTTCAAGGCATCTCACTTATCTGCAAAATTGGCATAAAACTGAGCTAAACCAGAAACTTGACTAAAATTATGCCAACGACAATGCCCCCAATGCCAACGCCATAGAAGTCATGATACACTCATTCTGCTATTCCACAAGGTGACTTACTTTGGTTGTATGTTACAGTAGCTACAAAAGAGGGTGTGTCGTGTTTCAAATGTCTTGATGTCTGGTAGAGCTCCTGACCCTGAAAAAGAGAACAGATAAATTTTCAAACTTACATACCTGACACACTGTAAATTTGAGCCAAGACATGGCCAAACCAACAAAGTGGCATGTGTACCCAGCGAAGACTCAGATAAGCCTGAGCATCTGCCAAGATGGATAAGAGTCTTCACTGTTGGCATGGAGGTAGCTTAGATCCTTAGCTACTATATAAATGCACAGCAAAGATTATGATCAGACTGGATGCCCAGGCTGATTTGAGACTTTGCTGGGCACACATGCCACTTTATTGGTTTTGTTGTGTTGCAGCTCATATGTACAATGTAGTTGATTCTTTTAATCTCTAACACTAATATGCATGCCTCAAAGAATAGGATGGATGGATGACTTGCAATTTTACATGGTTTTCAACACTGTGTCATATCAGGATGATAAGAGGGTGAAAACAAGACCTGTCCCCATACAGGATAGCTCACCTGCAGTACCCTGCCCATCACATAAAAAAACTTGGATGTAAAGCTTTAAAGTGTGATGCCAACGCCCACGCCGACATCCAAGTGACAACAATAGCTCTCTGTACTTTTGTACAGGCGAGCTAAAAAAACTATATTGTAAAACTTTAACATAAAATTGCTAAGTCCCTGACCTTGACCTGTAGGTCATGTCCAGGGGTGGGGATGTGGTTGATAAAATATCCAACTAGTATATATCATCAATCCAAATATAATTCAAAAAGATCAAATGGTTTAAAACTATGACACCTTCAGAAAACTTTAACATAAAATCGCAAAGTCCATGACCTTGACCTATAGGTCATATGCAGGGGTGGGGATATGGTTGAACAAAATTTCCGACCAATACCTATCCTCATACCAAGTATATTAAATTCAAATTGATTGAAGAGTTTAGAAATTCTGAGATCTTAAAAACTTTAACGTAAAACTTTAACATGAAATGTCTAAGTCCATGACCTTGACCTACAGGTCATGTGCAGGGGTCGGGATGCTGTAGAATAAAATTTCAGACCAATATCTATCATGATACCATTTATAATTCAAATTTATCTAAGGGTTTAGAAAATAAGACATCTGAAAAACTTTAACGTAAAACTTTAACATGAAATTTCTAAGTTCGTGACCTTGACCTTTAGGACATGTCTGGGGGGTGGGGATGGTGTTGAATAAAATTTTGGACCAATATCTATTATCAGATCAAATATAATTCAAATCTATCAAAGGGTTTAAAAACTATGAGATCTTAAAAACTTTAACATTTTGCTAACACCGCCGCCGCCGCTAACGCCAACACGGGGGGTAGTGCAATAGCTCTTCTTGAACTTCGTTCAGGCGAGCTTATGAAATGCTGTGTCCCATGGAACTGGGTTCACGGTTCAGCAGTTTTCTGGGAATCAAACCAGGCACCACTAGAATTGTAGGCCAGCTCTTCAGCCACAGAGCTACTGGGGCTTCTACATGAGTCGAAGAACTTTCTTATTTTTATTAAATGTTCAGACATATTTCCAAAACCATATTTGTTCACTTTAAAGTAGGAAGGGAAAATGGGGAGTTAGGGGATGGAGAAAAGGGGACTTCCCTTCTGCAACTAACTAATAGGGAAACACCCCCATCTTATAACTGAAATAAATAGACATTTAGGGTAATTCTGAAACGAGAATTCTCATCATTCTTATGGTGGAATACATATGGTAATAACAATCTTTACAGTTCATCAATTGTGATGTTATATGACTGATACTTCAGAGTAAAAGTTGGTTTACACGGTGGCATGGTCACGTTGCTTAATACATGTCATGTTGCATCCATCTCAATACTTCAAGTCTGTACGACTTGGGGACAAAGATCTCATGATAAAATTCAACTTACTGCTGTATGGTGAGATCAAAGGAACACAATACATTATAGTGCACATCTTTCTTTCTTCTGGAGATGAAACCATTTCTGAGTCTGGCGACCCCATGTCAGGGGACCCGGTATTCTCCGACGGTGATGTCCCCTCGTACCAGCTTGGGTACGCTCCCTGAGTCTTGACCTCATTGGTACTCATCAGTTTCTGCGTAAACATACATTGGAATGGAACGTAGGAATCTTGTTTCCGCAAACTGAACCCTGAATTTCCTAGACCCTTGAATTTCCTAAAAAAATAATAAATAAAATAAAGAAACATTGGAATGAAACATAGGAATCTTGTTTCCACAAACTGAACGTTGACCTGGCCAAATTTTACAAATCTGAAGCTCATGCAGTCTGGTTGTGGTATGAAATGAAATCAGAAAACCATAGGTGCAGCAGTTTTGCTGCAGAAGATTTCTTAATAAGTTGTTTTCAATTGTTGACGGACAATAAACCATGCAGGATCAACTAGAGCTGGCAGTAAGCATGGCTAACTAAATACAGAGCCCTAGATAAGAGGGAGTATTTGGTGATAATTAGGGATAAGTTTTGTTAATTCTGCTGTGACCCCTCATCTGAATCATCTCTATGTACCAAATCTGAATTACAGCAAAAATGCCAAAAAATCTTTCCAGATAGGGTAAAACATATAAAAAAGGAGCATAACTCATGCAAAAAGGGTCAGATTTTTAAGTCAAAACCTTAATGCACATTTTCATACCAATCTGTGTTCACATACTTAATTTCAAGAAAATCTGTCAACTGGTCTTGGAGGAGTAGGGATAACAAACTTCTTTTTTTTTACGAAAACTACAAAGGGGCATAACTCAGCAGGAAAACTTTTCACAGAAAAACTGAACAACACATATCAACTCTTTTCATATGCTGCATCTATTAAGTAAATTTGAATAAAATCAAAGCTAAAACGGCAAAAACCCTATAAATATATGGCAAAAAAATATCAAAAAGGGGCATAACTCAGGCTAAAAGTGGCAGAATTTAAAATTGAAACCTTAATGCACATCTTCATACCAATATGTATTCACATACTTAATTTCAAGAAACTCGGTCCAGCTGTCTAGGAGGAGTTGCCATCACAAACTTTTTTTTTTATGAAAAATACAAAGGGGCATAACTCCACACAAAAACCTTCCAGGAAAAACTGAAAAAAAAAAAAAGTGTCAGCTTTTTTTTTTATGCTGCATTCATGGACAAAATTTGGAACAAGTCGGAGCAAATTTAATGTATTGTGGACCGACAGATGGAGGGACGGAAAGACAAACAGAAGGACAGTCAAAACAGTATACCCCCCCACAAACACAGTTTGTGGGGTAGTAATGATGGACGCATGGTATGGCTATAGCTCACTTTGGGCCAGGTGAGATGACAATATATAAGTGCTCACATATAATCCTCCATTTTAAGTATTTTTAAAAACTGTGAACCCTGGAGCTCAACTCTGTTTGACCTGAACATATAAGCCGCGATACGAGAAAACCAACAAAGTGGATGTGCACCCAGCGCAGACTCAGATCAGCCTGGGCATCCGCCCAGTCTGAACAGAGTCTTTGCTGTCCGCATGAAGGTAGCTTAGACCCTTAGCTACCCTTTAATGGCTTGGCGAAGAGTCTGATCAGACTGGGCGAATGCCCTGGCTGATCTGAGTCTGCGCTGGGCACACAACCACATTGTTGGTTTTCTCGTGTTGCGGCTTATATAACATTTAAAGTAGTCAACAAATTAGCTACTTCTGTATGCTGTTACTCAAGACAAGCAAAAAAAAAAAGAATTTAATAACAAGTATATTAACAAGTATACTGTGATTCTGTTTTTTAAGTATGTATAACAATACTCACTAACTATATTCTATCTACCCTTTTGGTCATGTCCTGCATTATACAATATTGTTTTTTTTTACAACATCTGTTTCATAACCATGCAAATTTCAACACCAAACATGATCACAAACATTGTTTGTTTTCTCGTGTTGCGGCTTATATAACATTTAAAGTTGTAAACAAATTAGCTACTTCTGTATTCTGTTACTCAAGACAAGCAAAAAAAAAAGAATTTAATAACAAGTATATTAACAAGTATACTGTGATTCTGTTTTTTAAGTATGTATAACAATACTCACTAACTATATTCTATCTACCCTTGGGGCCATGTCCTGCATTATACAATATTGTTTTTTTTACAACATCTGTTTCATAACCATGCATTTTTCAACACCAAACATGATCACAAAGAAGTAGTCAAAAATGTTTTATGTCTGCAAAATTTCAAAAATGTTTCATCTAAACTATATCACACTGAGAATTCAAAGAATAGAGGGCAAACACTTTAGATCCAGATAAGGTGGCTCATTATGAGCTGCCTAATCTGGATCTATGCTATTTGCTTTTTCAGTGCTTTAGGATTTAAATGGAAAACAAAGTAGACCCAGATCTAGGAGCAGTCTGATCTGGGTCTACACTTTTTGTTGAAGCATGTTGTCAATAATTATAGTTACCTCAATCTGAAGTAGAAGACCTTTGACTCCAACTTTTCCTTCTCTTCATCTGATTCTGAAAAAGATAGATTTAAAGAAATAATAACAATTCCAGGAAAAATGTGTCACGCCTGTAAAAAACTGTCTTACAGAGATGAAATCAGAATACTTCTAACTTGATAAAGTTTATTCCACTTCCACCCATGGTGCAAAAGCAATATCTCTGTCTCTCATTCTGCTAGTCGAAGGGACCACAAATTATCCAAGACATGGAATTCAAAGACTAGAGGGCCAAAAGTGTATATCCAGATGAGGTGGCTCATTATGAGCCATCTCATTTGGATCTATGCTGTTTGCAAATTCAACTATTTTCATTTTTGGCAGTAAGTGTTTATTGAGAACCTATGTCCTTTTAACATAAGTATAATTAATTAACAAACCCAGATTGGAGACAATCAAAAATAATAGAAAAGGGAAAAGAATATGAAAATCAGTGAAAATTTTATTGATTTACAGATCATAAATATAGAAAAATTCCTTCACAAGTAAAAATAGCTCTCATATGTTACTGAATTCCTCAATAAATACATCATGGTTGAAAACAAATCAGTCAAAGATGAGGTATAAATGTCACGATGGAATTAATTATTTTTGAAACCGTCAAGTTCTTCATATCAAAGATACATCAGAGTATGTATGAACTAATAAAATCCATTTTAGGTAGTTCTGTTTTTCTTTTTATTATTTTTAGGCCATTCAATTTTTTCTGGCTTTGGACTTCAATTTATAAAAGAAGAAAACACACAATGGATTTTATCATTATTAATTTCTAATCAAAAATACATACTGCATTAATCCTAATAAATGCCCCTGCTCTAATAAACGCCCCCTGCCTCTTTTTAAAAAATAATGTTATATTATGTTGCATGAATTCCTGTTTGTGTCTCTGGATAAGGTGGCTCTTTGAATTGGGTCTACTCTTAAAGAAAAGAATTTGCTCCTTGAGGAGCAAATTCTTTCCTTAAATAGTTGACCCCCTACTAAAAAGGGAGGCAAAAAACAGTAGAATTGCTTCCTTTGAAGTGAACAATCACCTTTATATTGCTAATTAGAGGTACTTTGGCAGTGTCTGATTTTCTACGCTTAGGGCTCTAAATACAACCCCCCTTTTCGCAAAATGCAACGCCCCCGGGGCATTAAATAGGACTAATACTGTAATTGTGCTATCGTTTTCAGCAATCTTACAAGAATTCCACGGAATGCGGTGTCTTGCCTGTCTGGGCAGACTTAATGTCACAAAACAGAGCTATTTCAGAAAACTTGACACAAGTTTACGTCACTGCCCCTAATGATGACAACCCCCATGAAGTGATATCTTGGATGACCCTTGACTGTGGCCTTGACCTTGGATGTAGGAATCTAATTCTTGTGTGTGAGAAACCTTCTCATTATGCGTTATCTTTCTGTTAAGTTTAATTAAATTTGCTTCAGAATTTTATAAGTTATCAGTGAGACACGATTTTGAGACGCAACTTACCTCTGACCCAATTGTGACCTTGACCTTAGAGGTAGGGACCTAAATTTTGTATGCAACACACCTTCTCATTATGCTTTATCTTTCTGTAAAGTTTCATCAAATTTGCTTCAGTAGTTTTTAGGTTATCACTAAGACACAATTTGTAATGGACGGATGGACTGACGGCTGGCTGGCCGGTGCCATTTAACATGCTATCCGAAGTTTCTTCACCGGCATAAAAAACACATTTCACAGAAAATTTAAATATTTGGGGTCATTCTAGAGATGGAAAAACATCATTTTATAACCAAATAAATTTGGTAATGAATTTGTGACCAGTGAAGACCCAGACAATGCTGCACATCTGTGCAATCTGGTCAGAGTCTATGATATTCCAACAATTACTGTAATGACCCTAAAATTTTGGACATCTGAAAGTTGGAAAATTGTTGTTAGAAAATTCTTAGAAAGTGAATTTTACAAATGTTAATGCATCCAAATGATGCTTAGTGAATGGCAAACGTTGTAGACCCTGATCAAACTGCTTCTTCAGGAGCAGTTTGATCTGGGTCTAAAATATTTGTTCAGACCTGTCTGTCTGAATATGTAGGGTCATTATGGTATTCTTTATAAGAAAACATAGAGAAAGCAGACCAACAGTTCTTTGCTGTAACCAGGCTGATCCATGGACTGCTAAGCACAAAATTAATGAGACTTAAACAAATATTTTGGGATGAAAATGAAACTTTTTTCTTATTTTTCCACAAAACATGTTCTAAGATATCATTAGCTCCTATCCATGGACTGCTAGGCACAAAAATAATGAGACTTAAACAAAATTTCTGGGATGAAAATGAAACTTTTTTTTCTTATTTTTCCACAAACATATTCTAGGATATCATTAGCACTTAGCCAGAAATGAAACTTGCCAACAGTGTGAATGAAATGTGTGAATATAAAAATGCCATGTGTCACAGGGTATAGGTTAGGTATAAAATGAGCCGCGACGCGAGAAAACCAACAATGTGGTTATGCGCCCAGCCCAGACTCAGATCAGCCTGGGCATCCGCCCAGTCTGATCAGAGTCTTCGCTGTCCGCATGGAGGTAGCTTAGACCCTTTGCTACCTTTTGAGCACTTAACGAAGAATCTGGTCAAACTGGGCGGATGTCCAGGCTGATCTGAGTCTGCGCTGGGCGCATAACCACATTGTTGGTTTTCTTGTGTCGCGGCTCAAATACACTTGTACTGCCTTGCGGTACAAGCCGGCTTTTATAGCGACGTGGTAGAGTGCGAGACTTTAGATCGAAAGGTCCCGGGTTCGATCCTCGGCCCGGGCGTGAGATTTTTTAAGAGTCCGTGACACATGTTTTCACTTTGGTTGAGTCTACACTTTATCTCCAGAAACGAAATTAGCAGAATTTGCAAACAGGTTAGATCCAGAAGAGGCGGCTCATAAGGAGCCGCCTTAACTGGATCTACAATGTTTGCCCTCTATTCTTTGAATTTTCAATATGATACAGCTTGGATGAAACTTTTTTTTAAATTTTGCATATGTAAATTTTGTTGGCTCTTTTTATTCTAAGAGTTTGAATTGCCTCAAAAATGATTTTCAACATATAAGCATGTCTTATAACATGAAATAGCTTAATATGTAAATTTTAAAACTATTTAGGCTAAGTTATTGTTTATGAACTAAGCAATGAATTAACCTTATTTATGATGGAGACAAACCTAATAAGGCAGTAACAATCTGCGATTCAAATATAAATAAGTTAAATGACCAGTTTATGGTTTACATTAACAATATGTAATTAGTGAAAAAAAGTAACAATCAGAAGTACGTTTGAACTATGAAATTGTTGCATCTAATTTTTTAGTTTAATTGATTGTTATTTCTATTTCATTTTAATGGGACATCAAGTTTTACATTTGGCTACTTTGGATAAATTTGTGGATATACGAATACATTTTTTTGCTATTGTTGATTTTTGTTTTAATATAAACCATTTTAAATATTGCATTGCATAAAACTGTCCATACAAAATCATCATCATGAGTTTATTACCACTCACACATAGACTGAATTGAGTGATTAAGACATTTTAGTAACTGCCAAGACTTTAACCTGATGCATATATAGAGGATCTTACATGAGTGGTCATTTCATATGATATTTATGAAATGAGCTTTTGGCGAGTTTCATAAATTTCATATGAAATGATCACCAGTGTAAGATTCTGTTTATTATATGACCTTTTAAAATGAATTTTAACACCTTCAAACTGAACATTATTTCAATAAGAACACACACTGTTGACATGGAGGTTGTCAATGACATTATGTGTACTGCTTAAGTGTTCTTGCACACCAGATAAGGATATCCACGTGCTTCCCCTGTACCTACAAATCTTATCTCACCCATGTTATCTCACCCAGGACCGGATAAAAATCACGAGCACCCAATGCATTGGTTGTATTGGAGGTCACGTACCTGCGTCATCAAGTGACGTTGGCTTTTTAGATGATGACGTCGACGGCAAGAATGACGTCAGTTTATGCACGCCGGACGTTGACGTAAAGAATCGAATGGCCGTCATTGAAAGTGGTGCTTTCTTTCAAAATCAAACAGAAGCATCTCAAGCTCTAAAATTACGCATTTTAACAAGTTATAAAATTAAAACAAAACGTGGTGTGCAAGAAAAAGTATCTTCCACGGGTGTGAGTCGTGGATAGAAAAATCCGTCACTCGGGATCACAGTTCGGCATCACTCGGCAAGCCTCGTGATCCCAAACTGTGATCCCGAGTGACGGATTTTTCTATCCACATCTCGCACCCATGAAAGATACTTATATTATTACATAATTATGTGGTCATACGATTTTTATGACATGACATTATCCACTGAATAACAGCAGTGTCATAAGATAAAACAACTTTAAAGACTCATGTATACCCCTCCACCAGTGCCAATGCCTAATGAATGTATGGATTACACGTGATTTCACATCTTTTCCAACAGTGTTTCAGTCAGATCAGGATGATGGGAGGGTGACAATGAATGGCTGAGTGCAATGAAACCTCCATTTAGGATTGAAAAGATTTCTGCCTTCAACAGAAATCAAACCTGGGACCGCTAGCGCAGCAGGCAAGCACTTAACCAACTAAGCCACACTGCCTAATGAAAAGCAAATTTAATGCAATACCTTAATGCTAATGATAACTTACACACAAATGGACCCACGAATGATCACAGGATCCGAGGCTCTCTGCAGGAAGCAGAGTCACATGGACAGTCTCAGCAAGAAGTCATTTTTCGAGGACAGTAGTCTCTGCAGGAAGCAAGAGTTCGCGGACAGTCTCGGCGGAAGCCAAATATGACGGACAGTCTCTGCAGGAAGCGAAAATTGGCGGAATCGATTATACCCTGTGATGATGAAAACAATATTCCGCTTGACAGATGCCTCAACATGCTTGAATGGCCGGAAAATAATTAGTTCCTGGACAAAAATAAATCTTATATCTACCTTCCGTATCAGATTCTTGTATCTTGCTGCCTCCATGGACACTATTGAATGTTATCAAATCTTTCTTGTGAATATAATCATCAAAGGCCCGCCCTATCCAACTATCCTGTAAAAGTATCGACAAGAATTAGACAATGGTTATATTAGGTAATGATATCTATTTTTGCCAGTATATAAATTTAAAGAGGAACAGACTGAATCAGATCCCAAACCCTATCCCCAACATCAAAGGGAAAGATTGACAAAGACATCCCAACAAACAATAAATTATAAGTTTGCAGTGACGCAATTTTAGAAATATTTAAAAGTACTAAAGTTTGTTATGTTTTCCTATCATTCCTTGGTAAAAACATCATGTTCGCAGGTACTGAAGTTTATGCTTTTGTATTGACCCCAAAAACCATAAATCATAAATACATTACTGTATTCTACCTAATTAGCGCACATGCCTCTATAAGCGCACGCCGTGGCAATTTGTGAGGCATAGGAATATTAATGCACATATTTTTACTGGTTTATCCCTTTGCTTTCTCGTTTACAAGAGCTGAAAATGCAATAGAATGTTTAAGTTTTTACTTCTAAATCTTCTCTATCCTTCTAAATGTATATCCATACGAATTTAAAGGTTAAGCATCAGAGAACAGCTTTTCTCTGATGCTTTACCTTTAAATTTGTTCCCTTCAATATATAATAACCTATTAAAATGTGCGCTTATATGAAAGAAAGTTTACTACAAGTATTTGCCGCCATTTTGAAAAAGTTAAGCGCACAGGGCGCTAATAAGGTCGATTACGGTAAGCACATTACTTAAACCCCACTAGCCATAGGAGTTCCCTGGTCTGTGGGTAGTTACGAGATTGCAAATGACTGGTGCAGTAAAGAAAAGGAAAGAATTGACCCTGTAAGGAGCTAATTCTTTCTTTCAAGAGCAGGCTCCATTCTCAAAGGGCTTCATCATTCAGGATACAAACAGGAAGTCACAAAATTAATTTCCCTTTATAAAAATGGCTGAAAAAAATGTTCCAGATTCACTTGGGCTTTGAGGCTACCAATCAAATAATTAGCCTCAACACCCACTCTAATCCTAATTATACCACTATTAGAATATACAGAGTACTTACGCTTGGGTATCCCAGAACATACTTCAGATTTCCGGAGACAGTGCGTACCAGATGATCTCTTGTTGATATGATAATCCGTAATTCATCCTGAAAGCAGACGACAAGTTTTAACTGACGTTCCAAGTTGTCTAAATACCGCTGTACTCCTTCTAGTCCATGAATATTATTGTAAAAGAACATTTTCTCTTTTGCTGCACACAAGGACATTGTTATTCGAATTCCAAACTTCTCCCCAAAAATCCACCCAGAACAAGCAAGGTCAAGGTCGCACAGTGATCTTCTGCATAAACTTTGAGTTTAACTTCCAAAAGAATTGTATACCATTCCGCTTAAACTTTCAGATCTCTGAATAATCCAGAATTTCAATGAAAATTAATCCTTCAAGGGCCAAAAAAACAGACCAAAAAATTTACATCTGCAAAATTCCAGAAAATATTTTGCCCAAGCTATATCACATTGAGAAATTAAAGAAAAGAGAGCAAACACTGTAGGCCCAGATCAGCTGCCCCTTTTGGATCTACGCTGTTTGCAAATTTGTTTATGTCTTTTTTGGTGCTTTAAGGGTTAAGTACCAAAAACGAAAATAGTTGAATTTGCAAACAGCATAGATCAAAACGAGATTGCTCATTATGAGCCACCTCATCACGCTTTTCACTCTTTGCCCTCTACTCTTTGGATTCTGATTATGATATAATTTAGATGAAACATTTTTTGAATTCTGCAGACATAAATTTTGTTGTCTGCTTTTTGTCTCTTTTAGGGTTAATTCTCTATAAAACGCATGTCATGGCACACCACATCTCATTCAAACCCCATGTTACAATACTTCTTTACAGTTCATCGAGGTAATTCCAACGAGGGTTCCCTATGTTTTAATATCTGAAGACCTAAGAAAAGTTATCCAGAACTGTCACATATTCTTCCGATCCTCAAACAAAATAAAGGTTTATCCAAAGCTTTGAGTATCAGCTGTTTTCGCGAGAACAAATGCCAGGGAACAAATTAGTTTTATTGAACCAACAAAAGCTGTACATGTATAACTTATACTTAAGTTGAAACTTAAGTGAGTTTCCGGCAACGCCAACAATGTACAACATTTCCATTTGACGTAATATTTCACCGAATTATGTAAATATGCTGTCTTTGCACTTTCATTAGATAAAGGTACAGCGTACATCAAGCTTTTACCATTTTCACGCATACTCACTCATGCTGTTAAAACCCAGACCTATTTTTCTTCAAGAAGTTCATTGTCAAGGCTAACTATTAAATATTAAAGAATAAATACATCAATTATGAATAAATTTGCATACATAATGCACAATAAAAGTTAAATTGTTTTTTTTTTGTAAAGGACATCAATCATGTAATGACAAAACGTTTTTACATATTGTCGCATTCAGATTAGTCGAACAAGGCTATTTCCTGCCAAACATTCAGAGCTCTAGATAAGAAGGGTATTTGATGATAATTGAGGGATAATTTTCCTTATTTATCATTGAAACCATATGTTGTGACCCCTCATCTGAACCGTCTCGTCGAGACGGTTCAGATGAGGGGTCACAACATATACTTTTATCCAGAATTAACAAAAATTATCCCTAATTATCACCAGATACTCCCTCTTATCTAGGGCTCTGACATTGTCACGTTGCACCATTCAAGTTTTCCTGTCAATGAATTTTTCAACCATATATATCAAGCCCACATAGATATATGTCAGAAATTTGCTTTAATGACATTTTTTGGCAACATAGTGACCTATTTTGAATGATGTGAATAATGGGACACAGGGCATGCAATTGGCAATGCAGAGGGTTTGATAAAAGAGTTTTTAATGATAATTACATAATTAAAAATGCTCCTTAAAATGCTACAGGAGAACTGTGATGGCCCTGGATCACTCACCTCAGTTTTTATGTGGAGAAAACTGGGAAAAAATGTTCTAAACACTGCCAGTTTTGCAACAAAAAGTTAAAAATAAACATAGAGCCCGGCCTCCAGCACATCTAATATTTTCATGGCATCTTAATATATCAAAACTTCGTCTGTATACAAAATATAGAATGTGCTGGAGGCCGGGCTCATATATTTTGAAAGCCACAAAGGCTACAAAAATCAGCATTTTCGTCAAAATCCAGTGGCGGTATGGGTATGTCAAGACACAAAACACAAATATTTAGAGTGTGCACACGTTTTTTTTAGATTTGACCTAGTGACCTAGTTTTTGACCTGACATAACTCACATTCAAACTTGGTCTAGATTTTATAAAGATTAACACTCTGACAAAGTTTCATGAAGACTAGATCAAAACTGTGACCTCTGTGTCATTCAAAGCATTATTTTTTTTTTAGCTCTGGCGGCCATCTTGTTCAATGGAGTGGAACTGTTTTAGCAATTTTTAGTTCAGGGCCATGAGTTAAACATTTCTGTGAAATATTTTTGTAATCGATTGATTGATTGATTGATTTATTGCCTAACGTCTACGGTAAACAGTTATGGTCATGTCAGGACTGTCAGTTAACCTATACCACACTATTCCTGGGCAGGCTTAGACCTCCTAAGCGGTTAACCAGTACTAAGTGCACATACTTTCGCCCGTAACTGACAACTGCCCTTCTTGAATCAGCGGAAGGAGAAACAAAAGTATGTGGCCAGCCGATATGGCTTTCCATCACGTTTCATCCTTCGGACATGTAGTGACATCTTGTGGTAAAAATTTCAGAAATTATGTTATGGTCAGCCATCATGTCAGTTCAATTAAAGTGCATGGTTAATCATCACAAATATGCGTGATGGAAATCCATACTTCCTCAGACTGGTAGTACAATTATAACAGTACATACGTAGAAGAGCCAGTGTACACTTCATTAGAATAAGGTAGAAGACTTTTAGCACAAATCCATTACTTCACTAAAATAATGACAGACTTCTAGAATAATTACGCAGTTTATTACACCTGCTTTTCCTCTTCAGCAGAAAACTGAGACTATAAACAGCCTAAAAAGCCACTCCAAACAGTTTAAATGTCTCTAGACTCCGTTAATTTCAGATTTTCTATCTAGGTCATGCCATGCAAATTATCTTTGTTTAATCATCTGTGCGAACAGAAAAACTGGTCATGGTTTTTGATATTCACTGCGAGGAGTGGAGTGACCAAATCGCAACTTAACCCATTAATGCCTAGTGGACTCTTCTATCTGTATATATTAGACGAGTCCATTTGTCATTTACGGGTTGTCAGGTTTAGTTTATTTTTCAATTTTTTAAATTTATTTTGAGGAAAAATACCCATTTGTCGTATGCAAAAAGTGTATACCCTGATCAGACGCCGCATTTGCGGCATCTGATCTGGGTCTGCACTGTTTGCCTATATCCTATTTTTGGGGCGCTAGGCATTAATGGGTTAATTGGTTCACTTTCAGGGGAAGCAACTCTCCCATTTTCAACTTTCCCTTTTCAACAGGGGTCAGTATTTGCTCCTCTCCGAGCAAATTCTTTCCTTTAGTTGGTTGGTTGGTTGATTTGATGCTTAACGTCCACGGTAAACAACTAAGGTCATGTCGGGACTGTCAGTTAACCTAACCACACTATTCCTGGGCAGGCTTAGACCTCCTAAGCGATTAACCAGTACTAAGTGCACAGACTTTCGCCAGTAACTGACAACTACCCTTCTTGAATCAGCGGAAGAAGAAACGAAAGTATGTGGCCAGACGGGATTCGAACCCAGGACCTCTGACTTACGCGTCAGGTGCCCTACCGATTGCGCTACCCGGCCCGGCTCTTTCCTTTAAGATGGATGGACGACTTGCAATAATATGTCCTTTCAATGGAATTTCAGTAATACTAGGTAAGTATAGCTGACAACTTTAAGATATGACCAACTTGGAATTATCAGAAATAAATTTCATTTTGGTGGATTTATCGACTTGTAAACATCGGCAAATCACTCATAAACTTAACATAAAACCCTTTTGGCTATATTCAGTTTGTGAGTGATTCGCTAGCATTTACACATCGATAAACTCTACAAAAATAAAATCATTTTCCTGATGAATGTTGCAGTAAAGCCCATATGTAGTCTGCTCCGTTTGTCCAGGCATTTTCTGTCAATTTCATTTTTTTTTTCTCGGGGACCAAAAGTTCAGCATTCTTTTTTGACGTCATGCAAATCCTATTTCCAGACAAAATGAGAGAGTGTATCTAATTTCAGACTGTGTCAATTAATTTCCTTAATTAGCCTAATGAAATACCTCTTCATTTCTTTCACATTTGAATTTCACTGTAACTATCCTATAGCATAATTGACACTTTAAACGTCAGTGACGGAAATAGTTGAATTTTCAAACAGTGTAGATCCTGATGAGGTGGCTCATTATGAGCCACCTCATCAGGGTCTATGCTGTTTGCCCTCTAGTCTTTGAATTATCAATATGATATAGCTTGGATGGAAGTTTTTTTGAAAATTTGCAGACATATGTTTTGTTGTCTGCTTTTTAGCACTTAAAGAGTTAAGACACATGACTCTAACAAACAGCGTAGACTAGGTAGATATTGCTTCGATCAGGATCTGCACTGTTTGCCAGTTATGATGCAAAACTTTCCCTGAGAGTGCAAATGGACTGGTCCAAATTTTGATGATGGAAGGGTCCATCAGGAGTGGATGTGGTGTCCAAATATTTATGCCAATAAAAGTACACTTAGATTCAGTAGAATTGCTACCGTAAAAATTTTAAGTATTGGGGCAGACATGTCAGACCAAACAGTGCAGACCCTGATCAGACTGCTCCTACAGGAGCAGTCTGATCTGGGTCTCCACTGTTTACCATTCTATCTGTATCTTTTAAATGCAAACTGCATTGTAAAACTAAAATGTACACTTAAAGGATAATTATAGTAATTATTTCTAGAATTTTCATGGAACTTCTTGACCAGTTTTAATGGAATTTACCTACTTTTCAGGCTTCAAATTGCTACTCTCCAATTACCTTTATTAAATCAATTATTGTCCATTAAGGTTTAGTGTGAATGCATTTGACATGATTCAACAGCTGATGTGCAATGAATTTTTGATAAAAATTATGACCCTCAGAATACAGTAATTCTTCTATTATAAGACAGAAATTTTTCCCTCAAAAGATACAAGATGGATCTAGATTTTTGGGGACTGTTTTAGAAGAGAAAAACCTATATACCAAATTACACACAACTGATTTACATGTTGGGGGTTGGGGTGGGGGTGGGGGAGTGGGGGTGGGGGGGGGGAGAATCCAATTTATAGCCAAATAAATATGGTACTGTATTGGCAGCAACCTTGAACATTCTAAGAAGGGCCTGCACCTTCTGCTTCAAAAACTTAAAGTGCTCAAAATGAAAAAATACCGTAGCTGAGTTTGCAAACAGCCTAGATCCAGATGAGCTGGCTCATGATGAGCCACCTCATCTGGATCTTCACTGTTTGCCCCCTTTTTCTTTGAATTCTCAATATGATCTAACTTGGGGAAATATATTTTGAAATTTCGCGGACATCCATTTTCTCATCTGCTTTTTTGCTCTTAAACGGTTAATCTTTTTTACATGTGATAGTTGTTGTATTTGTTTTGTTTCTTTTGAATAATGTATGATGCATGTTTGCATACACAAAACTGGTAGGATTCATTATGCTACTGTGTCAATATATTTGTAATTTAAAAGAGATAGGGTTAATCCCATTTTTTCTCTGAATGATGTATTGGTATACATCAGCATAAACAAAACTGCAAGGTGTCAATACATGTATTTTCATAATTTAAAATTCATGCCAAATAAAGAGAGTGTAACAATTAAGCCCCATATTTGCATTTTTTTATTTTGCGCAGTTTGTGATATGTGTTAATATAAACAAATCTGCCAAGTCCTGAAGTGTTAATATACAATTGTGGCATCACTTTAACTGTAGCACAAAAGACCAGAGGGCCAATGGCCCTATATCGCTCACCTGAGCACTGAGGTTATGTTGGAAAAACTAAGTTGCCACAGCAACAAAACAACATGCACAACAGCAATAAAACACACCATTTATGTAGAGGATAATATCACAAACATTTATGCAAAAAATAAGCTTTATCCCCCCTCAATGGCTTCTGAGAAGATCTTTGGCAAAAAAAAAACAGAGGGCCAATGGCCCTATATCGCTCACCTGAACACTGAAGTTACAGCAACAAAACACCATGCACAACAGCAATAAACAAGAATTCCGCGGAATGCTATGTCGCACCTGCATTGCGCTTCCACAGTAGTAAAGACTATAATTAAAACGAATGTGTATGAGAAATGGACAAAAATGCTAGGGTCAACACAATTTTGGATGTAAAATTTTACTAAGTCGAGCAACAACCCTCGAGAACATTCTCAGAAGAAGCTTTATGCCAGGTTTGATGATTGTAGGTATCATAGTTTGCGAGAAATGGACTTAAACGATAGGGTCGACATAAATGTAGGTGGACAGTTTTACGAAGTCAGCAGAGCATGAAATATAGGTCAAGGGTAAAAATAAGAGCAACAGTCCTCGAGAACATTCTTAGAAGAAGCTTTATGCCAGGTTTGATGATTGTAGGTATCATAGTTTGCGAGAAATGGACTTAAACCCTAGGGTTTACGCTAGGGTCGACGTAATTGTTGATGCACCGTTTTACAAAGTCAGCAGATCATAAAATATAGGTCAAAGGTAAAAATAAGAGCAACAGCCCTCGAGAACATTCTAAGAAGAAGCTTTATGCATGGTTTGATGATTGTAGGTATTATAGTTTGCGAGAAATGGACTTAACACTAGGGTCGACGCTAGGGTCGACGTAATTGTTGACGGACGGACGGACGAACGGAATGACTGACGGACGGACGGAAAAGTGAACTCCTATATCCCACATTGCTAAAGCAGGTGCGACAAAAACACCATTTATGTAGAGGATAATATCACAAACATTTATAAAAAAAATAGCTTTATCCCCCCTTAATGGTTTCTCAGAAGAAGCTCTTTGGCAAAATAAAAAAAAATACAACTGAAAATTTGGCCTTTCAGCTGCAATGGCAACCAATCAAAATCAGGTATTTGGGATAAATTCATATGGTTGGTAGAGGACTACTCCAGGAACATTTCTGTAAAGCTTTTGTCAAAATATCTGCAGTAACACAGAAATAAATAGCAAATGTCCACTTTCCCCATTATAAGTCTATGGAAACTTTAAGTTGCCATAGCAACGAATTCACAACCAATCAAATTCAGGGATTTGGAGAAAATTCATATGAATCGTAGAGGACTACTCAAAAAACATTTCTGTAAAAAAAAATCTAAATATCTGCAGTTAGACGGCAAAATTGCCAATTTCCATTTTCCCCATTATAAGTCAATGGGAACTCTTAGTTGCCATAGCAACCAAACTGCTGGAGCAATTGCCACGAAAAACAGTACTTTGATAGAAGCTAGAACTAAGATCCTTTCTGTGAAATTTGGGCTTTATTGGTTGCATAGTTTCTGAGGAGATGATTTTTGAATATTTTTTTTATTTTTTATCATTCGGTTGCCATGGCAACCAGCCAAATTGTGCAATTGACATAAATTTCATGTGGTTGATGGAGGACTACTCAAGGAACATTTCTGTAAAAGTTTTGTCAAAATATCTGCACAGACATAGCAATAAATGCAAATTTTCTATTTTGCCATTATAAGTCAATGGCAACTTTAAGTTCCCATAGCAACCAAACTGCTAGAGCAATTGCCAAGAAAAACAGTACTTTTATAGAAGCCAGTACTAAGATCCTTTCTGTGAAGTTTGGGCTTTATGGGTTGCATAGTTTTTGAGGAGATGATTTTTGAATATTTTTTCTATTTTTAATAATTCGGTTGGCATGGCAACCAGCCAAATTGTGCAATTGACATAAATTTCATGTGGTTGATAGAGGACTACTTAAGGAACATTTCTGCTAAAGTTTTGTCAACATATCTGCAGTGACATAGCAATAAATGCAAATTTTCAATTTTTCCCATACAAGTCAATGGAAACTTTAAGTTGCCATAGCAACCAAAGTTCTGAAGCGATTTGGATAAAAAACAGTATTATTGGTTCCCCCTGCCTACAGATGCTATATATGAAATTTGGTTACAATGGGCCTTGTAGTTTCAGAGGAGATGTCGTTTGAAAATGTTGACGGACGGACGGACGGACGGACGGACGACGGACGACGTACGACGGACGACGGACGACGGATGCCTGCCTATACTATAAGCTCACCTGTGAGCCTTCGGCTCAGGTGAGCTAAAAATCACTTTAACTGCAACACAAGAGAAAATAAGCCTTATATTAACCCTTAAAGTGCCAAAAAATTTAAACAAATGTTTGGTCCAGGCCTTATCATAGTGAAAATACATCTTTCCGACTGCATCAAGAATGTCACTCACAAGTCACTCAAAAGTAACCTGATAGTGTATAACTGACCAATGCAAAAACAACTTATTAGCATGTGACATATGTGGTCCCACAAATATAATCACACATATTGAATGTCCCACAATAAATCTGTGATTTCAATTTCCACTTAATGAAGGGATGCATACCTGTTTAAGGTAGGCATTGCTTCAGAAAGGTAAATTCAAAGACTAGAGGGAGTGGGTGCGGAGGTGCAGGGTGGGAGGGGCAAACAGTGCAGATCCAGATGAGGTGGCTCATAATGAGCCACCTCTTCTGGATCTACAATGTTTGCGATTTACTTTTTTCAATTTTGGGATGGACGGGTGTGTGGATGACTTGCGATTTTACACCCTTTTCAACAGTACTTCAGTCATATCAGGACGTCGGGAGGTCGATAATGAAAGGCTGTGTGCAAAGAAACCCTGTTTAAGATTGAAAAGATTCCCACCTCAAGAGGGTCTCAAACCCGGGACCGCTAGATCAGTAGGCCAGTGTTTAACCTACTAAGCTACCGAGGCTCCTTTCAATTTTGGGGCTTTAGGGTTTATCTCCCTGAAAACTGATACATACTATAGGTAAAAGGTAAAGGTTTCCCATAGCCACGTAGCCGCATGGGCAGTAGGGGTGAGAGGCTTACTATGTACAGACTACAGAGACTATAGCACAATACTAAGTTCTGACAAAAAATGGAAATCAATCTGATGTCTTACTTTCCTGTTTAGTGTATTAAATAGATATGGAGTTCCCGAAAATCTCCCTTTTACACTACTTTGCCGCATCTAGACTTAGTTATAATTTTTTTAGTTTTAATTTTGAGGCATGGGAACCAAAACAGCTCATTTTTAGTTTTAATTTTGAGGCGTGGGAACCAAAACAGCTCAAACTGGAAATGGTATTTTTAAATTCAAGCCTTTAAGTGCCAAACACAGATGACAAAGTTTAAGTCCGTAAAACTAAAAAAAAAAAATTGCTTGGTCCCAGCTAAATCCTGTTGACGGTTCAAAATTTAGAAGACAAATAGTGTATATCCAGATGAGGCAGGCTCATTAGAGCCACCTTATCTGAATCTAAACTGTTTGCAGGTTCATTTTTTTTCTTTTTGGGGCTTTAATGGTTAATGTGGAAATTGTGAAAACAGTAACAGTGGAATGGCAAACACTGTGCAGATCCTGATCAGGCCAATTCTACACACACACCAGAGTTCTGGATCAGACTGCTCCTTCAGGAGAAATCTCATCTGAGTCTATACTTAATGTTCTGCATCTGATCTTGGTTACTTTGTGCAGCGACTTCTTTCCCTATATTACCTTCATTATCTCCAAAAATTCTAAAAGTTGGGACACCTAAAATATTTACTAAAATTGTCCTAAAAATTCTTCTTCTTCTTCTTCTAAAAAGGAGAACTTTTAAATGTAGCACTGTGCCCAAAGTATCTAGATGGAATAACAAACAGTGTAGGCCCTGATCAGACTGCTCCTTCAGGAGCAGTCTGATCTGGACCTGCAGTGTTTGCTCAATCACAATAATCTGTTCCAATACTTAGAACTCTTATACTATTTGCTTTGTGTCATTAACATCTTAACCAGACCACCGTCTAATGCGCGTGACTTTCTATTGTCAACAGCAGCAGTTTTATCAGAGATATAAAAAAATCCACTTAAAATCAGAAGGAATGAAAATGATTGGTTAATGCACCCTTGAAAATTCCAGAAAACGAAACAAAACAAAAAAAAAGAAAATACACAAATACAAAAAAACACCTCCAATTTGTAATTTGTTTAGCAATAAATTTTAACATTCTCTATGTCAGCGAAATTAAAATCTTTTATGACGTCAATTCACTGGTACCAAAGGAATATTTTTTTTTGTTCTGAAATTACTCTTTCTTCATAACAGATAATTCAGTTTATCAGCAATATCTTTGTGAACAAATCCCAGGGAGCAAACAAGCCCTGGCCAGTAGCTCAGTGGGTTAAGCACTGGCCTGATGATCAAGCAGACCTGGGTTCAAGTCCTAATACAGGCAAAAATCTTTTAAACAGTTAAGGAATATCCACTGCAAAAAGCCTTTCATTATCACCTTCCCATCTTCCTGATATGACTGAAATACTGTTGAAAAGGACATAAAATTGCAAGTCATCCATTGGTCCAAACAACAAATGCTGCAGAGACTGGGTCTAACAAGAGACTTGATAGCAATGGTCTCCCTGAAATGGCTGACTTTTTCCTACTCCAAGCTCAGATCCTAATAGTTCAAATATATAGAACTTACAGGAATTCCTAAAATTTGGACTAAAACTTCTCAGGAATACCCAAAATTTGGACTAAAAATTCTCAAAGAAACTATAACACTATCTATAGAGATTATAGTCTGCTCTTCCAATAACCATTCTTTCCCAGTTGAATCGAAACCAAAAAATCGGTGTCCAGAATTTTCAGTTTTATACTGGTGTCCAGAATCAGCAAACTATACTCCAACCATGCTTTCTCTCTGGCTGGACTGTAGTTTGCTGGTTCTCAGACACCAGTACAAAAATGAAAATACCGGAAGCCGATTTTTTGTACTGATGGCAATAACTGGCTGAATATTTAGGGGCAGAGCAATGGTTATTGGAACAGCAGATTATCGGTTTTTACTTAGCACTTGAACTGGGCCAGGACCTCTGTTCACAGTTAGCCCTTCAAGCGCCAAAAAGCAGACGACAAAATTTACGTCTGCAAAAATTTCAAAATATGTTTCATCCAAGCTATATCATATTAAAAATACAAAAACTAGAGGGCAAACAGTTTAGATCTAGATGAGGTGGCTCATTATGAGCCACCTCATTAGGACCTGCACTGTTTGCAAATTCTGCTGTTTTCATCATTAGTATTCTTACATTTGACTTGAGAGATTCTGACGTCAACGACGTCTGTGAGTCCGATTCATAGGAGGTATGAGCGAGGTCAATCTCTGCCAACTCGGTGGTCTCACCAATATCAGATTCTTTGCCGGATTCTTCCTTGGTGCCCTTCTTCACCTCTGTAACAAGGAATACATATTAGAGAGTTCAAGCTAGGAGGCAAGTGAAATTGGCACCTGAGAATGCAAAACTTTGCCCTGGGAGTCATACCCTCTTCCAAGACAGTTCCTGCAAATGACAATATTTCTGATAAAAAGGATGAAAAAAGACGCATGAAAAAGACAAAGTTATTTCAAATTAAGTTATTTCAAACAGGCCTTATTCAAGGGGATTCGACCTAATTTATATCAAACTAACCTTATTCAAGGAGATTTGACCTCAAACAACCAAGTTACTTCAAACTAGCCTTTTCAAGCTTACTAAAGTACTACACCGCCCCTCAACAATCATGCAGACTTATTCTCCAGCAACAAAGTGTGCACAGTGACACCATATACTACTTAGGTTTTTCATGCCATATGTCACAAACATAGTAATGACATCACAATGTGGTTATCTCAAACTACTGTTAACTGGAAGTAATTTTCCCTGTTCCCTGGACTGAGAGATAAAGTGTATTGACTGTAGTCCCTTCTAGAGTAATGGCAAACTATACAATACACAGTTCTGAGCCAAACCCAGAATGTCACTCAAAGTCACCTGATTGTGTATGACTGGCCAATGCAATGACAACTTAGCGTGTGACATGGCCTCAAAAACAAAATCGCACATGTTCGATGTCTCACATAAGTCCGTGATTTTACCTTACAGTTAATGGAAGGATGTAAACCTATTTAAAGCAGGCATGGTTTTAGGAACTCTATATTGTCCAGCGCATAGGCAATTCATCTTTCCGAAGCCACGCCTACTTTAAACAGGAAGGCATCTCTTCATTCGCTCTAAGGTAAAGCACCAGGGCTCGGGAAAACCGGATTTTTTCGGTCCCAGACCGAAATTCAGAAATTCGGACCGATTGGAAACAGCCCAAAACGCCTAAAAATCGGTCCCATATTGACCCAATACTTAGGATATTTTCTTTGATTCTGTCAGATATTTCTTTGTCGCGGATGTTTCGGCTATTCACTGCATTAAAAGTTAATTGGGTTGTTTACATAAATTTAATCAACAACGTGTCAAGAGTTATCACAGATAATCACAGCTCCGATTGTCTTGC
The DNA here is from genome assembly GCA_963989385.1 of Ctena decussata. Taxonomy (NCBI): domain Eukaryota; kingdom Metazoa; phylum Mollusca; class Bivalvia; order Lucinida; family Lucinidae; genus Ctena; species Ctena decussata. Next base: position 26,076,723 of record OZ022510.1, read on the forward strand.
CAAGGTGTGAACATGTTTTTAGAAGACTTCGATAATTAGCGCATGTCACGTGTCACCAATCTGAGGTCACCTCATATACACAATACACAGGCCGACGCTCGGGGAAAAAAGGCCGTGTAAAGTAGTCAGTGATTACTTCCAAAGAAAGCTTTATTAAAGACTTTTACATGCGAAAAAAACAACAACAACAAAGCTTAAACCTGATTTGATTATCTGTAGGCTTGTTATTGTTTTTAGGCGACGTCAGTACTCGTGCAAATAAGTATTTTTTATTCGTCCGAAGGTACCTTTTTGAAAGAAAAAAGAAAACAAATTTCACGGGCAAGGGAATTAACTCGAATGAAAACTCGAATAAAAATATTGGTTACCAGCTCAATAGTTTTTGACCCATACGAACCGGCGGCAAGACGAATCATGTGGTTCCGGCATGGCTACTTTCACTTTCTTTTTCTGTATTTTAAAGCACGTTTCACAATAAGTTAGAACAAAGGGACTAAATTGCTACTTCAGCGCTGATTTTCATTGTGTCAGGTAAGCTGCAAACATGTCTATCTAGGGCTAAACAAGCGCTACGAACATGTAAACATGGGTTTTTTCATTAGTGGGTGGGGGTATTCAGCGAAGATCGTTATATCGTCCCCCGCATAGTGAAGTTAGGTGATGACGTCATCGGCTGGACCGATTCAATTTTCAATATTTCCCGAGCCCTGTAAAGCACTGACTTGTGGGACATTAATAAACACAATGTCATGCCATTTTGTTTGTGGGACTATGACACGTGCTAAGCTGTCATTACATTGGTCAGCTATATACTATCAGCACACGGATTAGGCGGCAATAGAAAATGCTCTTAACAATTGATTAACGCGGACCAAAACACCTTAGAAACAGCGTTTTCAATTGCAAATTGTTGCCAATCAAAAACGCTGTTTCTAACGTTTTTTTATCCACGTTTGTCGATTGCACGAGCGTTTTTGATCGCCCCCCTACCCGGTGTGATCATGAGACTTTTGAGTGATGGTCTGGGAGTGGATCAGAAAGGTCTATTAGCTTAATACTACAGACAAGCCGGGAAATGCTGTCTCCCCTGTTGCAAAATGTCACAAAACAGAGCTAAATCAAACAAGACCTGTCTGCGATCAGGATAGCTTGCCTGCAGTGCCTTGTCCATCACATAAAAAACTTTGACGTAAAACTTTTAAATGTGACGGCCACGCCCATGCCTACGCCGAACTCCAAGTGACAACAATAGCTCTCTGTACTTTCGTAAAGGCGAGCTAAAAACTTGCAGAAAGTTTATGCCCACGACCTGCCGCCACAAGAAAAGTAATACCCATGTCTCGCTGCTGCTAGATGAAGGTGAAACAAACAAGACCTGTCTGTGTACAGGACAGCTTGCCTGACTACACCTTGCCCATCACATTAAAAACTTAAAACTCTGACATTTTGCAAATGCCGCCTAGAGAGGCGCCGAAGTCGAGTGGTTAGAGTGGCTTGGCTATTGTGCAGAAAGTCACCGGAAGGTCGTGAGCTCGCGGCTCACCGTTGCCATCTGGCGACTTGAAAACTCTCTGTCAACCCAGCAGAAAATGGGTACCTTTTTCGAATCAGGGAAGGATAAGGCAGCGAAAGGAGAGAGATGGTCTCTGCCTTTCATCAGCTGTGCCCAAGATACAGTGGGTCTCTACCCCCGACTGCCTCTACGGCTATTAGGCTATAGGAAACCTTTACCTTTACCTTTAATGCCGCCATTGCCACCACTGCTGCCACCGCCGCCAAGGGTAGTGCAATAGCTCTTCCTGTACATTTGTACATCCTAAGCTTGACTCAGTGCACACACACCTCTGGACTCTGACTTCAGAGCAATAACCCCTTGCATGACCATTTAGTTAAACATATGCAGACTGCTGACTAAGGGTTGATCGTATAAATTTGCCTTGGCAACAGGTTATATAACTAGCACATCTTGTTTTTTTCTTCTTTTCTTCCTTTTATTTATTTATTTATTTATTTTTTTTTTTTTTTTTCCGCCAGAACCTATAAGAATCTTTGGCAAAATGCCAGATATTAACCCTTAAAGCGCCAAAAATTAAAATTGTTGAATTGGCAAACAGTGTAGATCCAGATGAGGTGGCTCATGATGAGCCACCTCATCTGAATCTACACTGTTTGCCCTCTAGTGTTTGAATTCTCAATATAATATCGCTTGGACAAAACATTTTTTGAAATTCCACAGACGTAAATTTTGTCGTCTGCTATTTGGCGCATTAAATGTTAAAATTTCTCATTTCTGATAAAATGTCTGTTCTGGCAACTTGCTAGAACTGCCTCTTCGAGGCAGTTCTAAAGAGATGCCACAACGTATGTTTTTACGAAGAAATGAGAATAAATTTGTCTTGGAATTATTATCACATACTCTGTTGTGTCTCCTAGTTGAGAGCACTTCTTCAGGTTATGATAGCAACAACATTTAGTTGAGTTTCTTCTAATAAAGGCCCCCTCTCTAATAACAAGAGGGCCATGAAGCCCTGCATCTCTCACCTGAGTAAAAAGGTCAAACATCAAACTTAAGGCTCATCATTTAAACAAACCTGATAGTTTAAAACTGTCAAAATATGGCAGAAATTGGTTGAAGGGCAAAGAATGACCTTGACCTCTAATGCTAAAAATATTCATGTACTCAATTATTTGACTGTTCTTTATTAACTTTGCACCAATATATTCTACAAGTCCCATGAATGCTTATAAATGTTATGGATTTTCCCATATAAAAGCACCAGAGACCAAATTTGACCTTGCCGTCTAAAATGTCAAGGTCAACCCAAGCTCATCATTTGAACAATCTTCGGCCAAAATCTTCAAAACTTTCTAAGAAATCTTATGTTCTATCATTTTCCCATATTTGACCTTGATGTAAAATAAGTCAACATCAACCAAAGGTCATCATTTGAACCATCTTGGTACTGCTCGAGTACTTGATGATACATACCAAGTTTCAAGGCTATTGATCAATGGTTCTGATGAGGTGTATACCTTATATGGGCATGTCAGCCATGTTGGTAATGTGACCTAGAAGGTTTGAACAAATTTTCATTCCCTCAGCCCCTGGAGGCTATATATGAATGTTGGTTACAATTAGCCCAGGGTTTATTGCCCATATTTTGGTTTCCAAATGCTGTTTTTAAGGACTTGTGATCCCCAATGTTGCCAGGGTTTTTCTCAGAATAATATGATTTTTGTTTTCAAACTGCTGTTTTTAGGACTTGTGGACTGCAATGTTTCCAAGGTTACTCGTGTAATACATTTTTTTTCCTTTTTGCCTTCATTTGATTGATAGATTGATTGATTTGTTGCTTAACGTCCACAGTAAACAGCTATGGTCATGTCAGGACAGTCAGTTAACCTAACCACACTATTCCTGGGCAGGCTTAGACCTCCTAAGCAGTTAACCAGTACTAAGTGCACATACTATCGCCAGTAGATGACAACTGCCCTTCTTGAATCAGCGGAAGGAGAAACGAAAGCACATGGCCAGAACGGGTATCGAACCCAGGACCTCTGCCTTATGAGTCAGCTGCCCTACCGATTGCGCTATGCGGCCCTTGCCTTCATTTGTAGCTGTGCATTACAACTGATGATAAACATGCAGTTTCACGATGTCATAGCAACAAAATTAGTCTTTTTCTTGCACTATTTGCTGTACAGACCAACTGATGGTGTTCATGCAATTTCTCATGCATAGCTGAACAAAAACAATTAATTTCAACCGACACCAATTGTCCATTCATTCACGTCCTACTATACCAACGATACAATGAAATCATGAATTCTTGCGTTTCCGGCACGCTATGGCAGTCAATGAAAGACATTGCCAATGTTACCCATGATATTTGCCTACCTAATTGATTGCTGTCACAGAGCTCTAGATAAGAGGGAGTATTTGGTGATAATTAAGGATAAATTTTGTTAATTCTCCGTAAAAACATATATTGTGACCCCTCACCTGAACCGTCTCGACGAGACGGTTCAGATGAGGGGTCACAACATATGGTTTAAATGAAAAATAAGAAGAATTATCTCTAATTATCATCAGATATACTCCCTCTTATCTAGAGTTTTCTAAACTTTAAACAAACTGATTGCATTATCAGCATAACGAATGTGCCAAAGAAATAGCAAACAGCACAGATTCTGATCAGACTGCTCCGAAAATGGCACAGTCTCAAATGTGTCTGCACTGTTTGGGTGAATATTTCTTTCTCAATATTTACGGTAATAATTTTATTCCGTCTGGCCTTCATCATTATACATCCTTTGTCCCATCAATCTTCGTTGCTTTATTTGTCTTTTTAAAAGGAATAATATCATCCTTATAAATATTCATCAGTTTTGCCGCATGATTTTACAAATATGGATCCACAAATCAATTACAAGGACACAGCTTCAGATTTGGAACAAAAAATCAAAACAAAACAGAGATATTTTCTTATTTTTCAAAAACAAAAAAAATTATTGCATGACATTACGAATATGGTTCCATGAATCAATAACAAGGACAGAGGTATCGATTTGGAATAAAAAAAAACAAGAAAATCGGTGGAACCGATGGATGCTCCCCGAAGGTGTGGATTAGGAGAATGGGTATCCTGGTGAAGGACTGATTTTCTGTGTAAATTAAATGCAATTTAAAATGGAAAAAAAATCTCTTCAATACCTTTAGAGCAATGCTCTAGACATGCATACAACTAGAGGTATACTCCAGACAAGCTAAATAACTGAAAACAAGAGGCCCACGGGCCACAAAGCTCACCAGATCTCTAGCTCAAAATTGCTTTCAAAACTGCTGTCACATTTGTACAGGCTAATACAAAATATACTACTACAAAGTCTCAGTCTGGCAGTCTGTTGAGTTGATAACAAAATATATAACTGTTTTCCATACTTTTATAGCAGTAAATGCCATTTTTTTTTTAATTTTCCCCCATTGTAAGTCAATGCAACTCTAATGTGCCATAGCAACCAAATGAAAGAGCTGATTCTCATAAAAGAAAAACACAAATTTTCACTCTCCCAGCCCAAGGATACCAAAGATAAAATCTGAGCCCAATCGGCCTAGTGGCTTCAGAAGGGATAATTTTTTAAGGGATTTTTTTCCTTCTTTTGCTTTATGGCTTCCATGACAACCAATAATAAAAAGGGAAGTGGACCAAAAACATATAGCTGATAGAAGACTTCTCAAGAAATATTTGTATAAAAGTTTTGTCAACATATCTGCAATGGCTTGGCAGTAAATGCGATTTTTCAATTTTCCCCATTATAAGTCAATGCAACTCTAAGTTGCCATAGCAACCAAACTAAAGGGCAGATTTTCATAAAAAAACACAAACTTTCAATCCCCCAGCCTATGGATACTACAGATGAAATCTGGGCCTATTCGGTCCAGTGGCTTCTGAGGAGATAATTTTGTAATTATTTTTTTTTCCATTATTTTTGCATTTTGGTTTCCATGGCAACCAATAAAAGGAGCAGTGGGCCCAAAAACATCAACACTATCAGAAGACTTCTCAAGGAACATTTCTATAAAAGTCTTGTAAGCATATCTGCAATAGCTTGGCAGTAAATGCTATTTTTCAATTTTCCCCATTATAAGTCTATGGGAATTCTAATTTGCCATAGCAACCAAACTAAAGGGCAGATTTTCATAAAAAACACAAACTTTCAATCCCCCAGCGTGAGGATACTACAGATGACAGCTCGGCCTTATCGGCCTAGTGGTTTCAGAGGAGATAATTTTTAAGTTTTTTTTTTTTTACTTTTGATTGCATTTTGGTTTCCATGGCAACCAATAAAAGAAGCAGAGGGCTAAAAAACATTCAGCTGATAGAAGACTTCTCAAGGAACATTTCTATAAAAGTTCTGTCAACATTTTTGCAATGGCTTGGCAGAAAATGTCATTTTTCAATTTTCCCCATTATATGTCTATGGGAACTCTAAGTTGCCATAGCAACCAAACTAAAGGGCAGATTTTCATAAAAAACACAAACTTTCAATCCCCCAGCCCAAGAATGCTACATGTGACATTTGGGCCCAATCGGTCCAGTGGCTTCAGAGGAGATGTTGTTTAAAAGTGTTGACGGACGACGACGACGACATACGACATACGACAGACGCCGACGACGACGGACAACTGCCTATCCTATAAGCTCCCCCGGAGCCTTCGGCTCTGGTGAGCTAAAAATAGGAAGGCAGCTAACTCCATAATTACTTAAGGTAGGGTTATAGTTCTTAAGCTCTGCACTTCTATTCATTACCCTCTATCAATGTATGAAATTATATTTAGTTTCCTTCAATACTTCCTAAGATATGCTCCATACAAGCAAAATAAAGCACAAATTAAGAAGGGAGCTAACTCTGTAATTACTTATGACAGGGTAATGGTTCTTGTGTTCTGCACTTTCATTCACTGTCATCTATAAGTGTGTGAAGTTTCATTAAGTTCCCTTTTATACTTTCAGAAATATGCTCTGGACATGCAAAATACTGAAAAAAATAGGAAGGGAGCTAACTCTGTAAATACTTCAGACAGGGTTATGGTTCTTGTGCTATGCATTTTCTCTTATTGCCCTCTTTCAATGTATGAAGTTTCATTAAGTACCCTCTAATACTTTTGGAGATATGCACAAGACAAGCTTAATATTGAAAAAAAGGGAGCTAACTTCATAAATACTTGTGATAGGGTTACAGTTCTTGAGCACTGCACTTCCTCTAATTGTCCTCTATCAATGTGTGAAGTTTCACTTAGTTCCCCCTTATACTTTCAGAGATATGCTCCGGACAAGCAAAATATTGAAAAAAAAACTGGAAAGGGAGTTAACTTCGTAAATACTTGTGACAGGGTTATGATTCTTGTGCACTGCACTTCCTCTCATTGTCCTCTATCAATGTGTAAAGTTTCATTTAATTCCCCCTTATACTTTCAGAGATATGCTCCGGACAAGCAAAATATTGAAAATACTGGAAAGGGAGCTAACTTCGTAAATACTTGTGACAGGGTTACGGTTCTTGTGCACTGCACTTCCCCTTGTTGTCCTCTATCAATGTGTGAAGTTTCATTTAGTTGCCCCTTATACTTTCAGAGATATGCTCCGGACAAAAGTGTGACGGAAGGACGGACGGACGGACAGACAGACGGACAGACGGACGGACAAAGCGGCGACTATATGCTCACCCTTCGGGGAGCATAAAAAAAGAGGTATTTTCTTATTTCTCGAAAAGTAAAAATGTACCATGTAGTTTTCATTAAAAAAGCTTTGGCAATCCCTGATGCAATTAAACAAGATCAGAAGACACTGGAGCTAGCCCTAAGTGACCTTGCTTTTACTGATGATGATTTAGGTGAGACTACTGTAATTTGCCTAAATTTTGGGACACCTAAGAATATTTAATTTTCCATTTCGGACAAATGGAAAATTAATTATTTTAAGGTGTCCCAATACCTACACACATTACAGTAATTTTCCTTTTATGATCAGTGAAACAAGCAATGTCATAATATGGTCTAGTTTTCCTATATATGCAAGAAACTCAAATATCATGAACCCACTTCTGCCACCCCACTAAGGGAGTTAACTTAGCATTTCAAGGGAATTAACTCATAATAATGTATATCTATTATCTATTAAAGTGTTAAGCTGCATGCACTGATGGAGTTAAAAATAGCCATCAGAGGAGATGGCAAATCCCCCGACCGAAGACCCCCATGGGCCTTGGTAAAAAGGGTGCACTTCAAAACACATATTAGTAATATATTGTCGTTCTTTTATGCTTCTGATTGACATTAACTGTTAACAGATGCATGATTATCTAACACTCAGACTAAAACAGTATGCTTGGCTGCTAAAAAGAGGTAATATCTCAAACAGCCACCATAAACACAAATGTATAGCATACGATACATACAACTTTCAAAATGTGTAAATAACTTCTAAAGTACAAGTCCTACAAACCTAATTTTGAGCTCTCTAGTAAGTGAATTTGGACAAAGAATCCAAATCTGGAATTTTTTTTTTTTTCTTTTTTGGGGGGGGGGGGGGGGGGGGGGAGGTGCGGGGGGGGGAACGGGAATGTGGAGGGGTCAGAGAAAGTTAGGAACACTGATAAGATATCACAGCATGATCATCAATATTCTAAATTCAAATTCTGGAGCTGCCAGGGTTATACAGTTATGGAGCAGAGACTCAAACAGCAGCTCAAACAACCAAAGGGAAATAACTCACAAAGTATAAAAGCAAGAGTTATCATTCATGTATGAGACAAATTGTCATGACCCATTCTGCATATCTGTGAAGTATCATGAAAATATTTCAAAAGGTATTCAAGCTATGGAGCAGACACCTAAAATCATCAAAGGGAAATAACACCAAAAGTAAGCAAGCAAGAGTTGTCATTCTTGTTCGCGACACATCATCATGAACTGTTCTACGTATCTGTGAAGTATCATGAAAATATTCCAAAAGGTATTCAAGTTATAGAGCGTACACAAAATCACACCTAAAACCATCAAGGGGAAATAACTCAAAAGGTAAGAAAGCAAGAGTTGTCATTCTTGTTCGCGACACACCGTCATGACCTGTTCTACATATCTGTGAAGTATCATGAAAATATTCCAAAAGATATTCAAGTTATAGAGCGGACACGAAATCATACCTAAAGTGATCAAGGGGAAATAACTCAAAAAGTATGAAAGCAAGAGTTGTCATTCTTGTTCGCGACACACCGTCATGACCTGTTCTACATGTCTGTGAAGTATCATGAAAATATTCCAAAAGGTATTCAAGTTATAGAGTGGACACGAAATCATACCTAAAGTGATCAAGGGGAAATAACTCAAAAAGTATGAAAGCAAGAGTTGTCATTCTTGTTCGCGACACACCGTCATGACCTGTTCTACATATCTGTGAAGTATCATGAAAATATTCCAAAAGGTATTCAAGTTATAGAGCGGACACGAAATCATACCTAAAGTTATCAAGGGGAAATAACTCAAAAAGTATGAAAGCAAGAGTTGTCATTCTTGTTCGCGACACACCGTCATGACCTGTTCTACATATCTGTGAAGTATCATGAGAATATTCCAAAGGGTATTCAAGTTATAGAGCGGACACGAATCTGCCAAAAAAATCACACCTAAAACTATCAAGGGGAAATAACTCCAAAAGTAAGAAAGCAAGAGTTGTCATTCTTGTTCGCTACACATCGTCATGACCTGTTCTACATTTCTGTGAAGTATCATGAAAATATTCCAAAGGGTATTCAAGTTACAAAGCGGACACGAATCTGCCAAAAAAATCACCACAGGGGAGATAATTCAAAAAGTACAATTGCAAGAGTTACCATTCTTGTACGCGACACATTGTCATGACCTGTTCTACATAACTGTGAAGTATCATGAAAATATTCCATAGGGTATTCAAGATATAGAGCGGACAAGAAAATGTTTACGGACGGACGGACGGACGGCGGACGGACGGACAGACGGACGGACGGACCCCAGGCTCATCGCTATATCCCCCGAACCTTTCGGTCGGGGGATAAAAAGGTCTTGGGCTTATGAAAAGCCAGATATGAGGCTGACCTAGTAAACTAAATACCAGTATGTGGTACTTTCTTGTGAAAAGATGTCACAGTGACCTAGTTTTGTTCGGGTTGACCTGAGGTTGTAAGGTCCATGCACAGATGGAGTTTCACAGGTGATGCACTTTACTTCTCCAGGTCATGCCCTTTAAAACTAGGTCACAGACCCTCTTCACAAAAAGGTAAATATCTTGCTTTTCATAAGCCTCTAACTTCTTCAATTCCACTCAGGTCTTGTATGCAGTTTTTTATGATTGATCAATGACTGCCATTCTAAGAGTTAGGACACCCTGTTCTTTAATAAATGAGGCAATTTGTTTGGTATTTCCTGGGAAGCAGATGAAATGGTCAGCAATGTGGGCCTTGATCAGGCTGCTCTTCTATTTGCGGCTGGCTTGTGCTGTTTGTTCAGGCATACTTATCCAACTGCTTAGAACTTATACATATATCTTGCTAGTCTGAGGTAGGGTTAACAGGTAATACTGAAATGCTCAGGGTATATGCCAAGTTTCAGGCATGTTTAATGGCAAATTTCTTGCTCACCAGATTGCTATTACATGTGTCCACTGTAGATTTCAATGATGTTAGTATCATTGTGCAACTTTCCTCAAAATGTTTCATGTTTATAATTGTTTACTTGTTTGTGACTTGTACCCCGGCTAGGGGCTTTGGTAAAAAATAAAAACTCTCAAACTCGCAACTTTTCAAACTCCATCAGTGCATGCACCATACCCTTCCAGTTCTCCCTCCATAAAACTAGGTCACTGACCTCCAGGTCACCCCCCACAAACAAAAACTAGAAAATTGTGTCTGTAAGACACTAATGATGCCCCCGTGCAGCGCCTGTCACAGGACATAAGTACATCCCTAAAGAACCTTTCAAGCACAAATGCTATTTACAAAGAATCCACAGAAAACATTTCACAAACTTTATACCCTATAAAGCAAAATGCAGCCCAAAATGACTAAGTTTAAAAGGCCATAATTCCTTCAGAATTATTTTTTTCCTATCATAACCAACATGCACATCTTCACTGTGTCCACAACAAGTCTCCAATGTCTGAAAAACAGCCAATGAAAATTGTGGGAGGAATTGATTACCCAAAGTACTTACCCTACAATGCAGACATATGCCTAAAATGACTAAGTTCAAAAGCCTATAATTCTGTCAAAATCAATTCTAGCTCCAATAAAAACCCACATGCACATCTCCAATATGTCCATAACATGTATGCGAAGTTTGGAAAAGATCGATTGAAAACTGAGGGAGGAGTTGATTACACAAACTCCTCACCCTACAAATGTAAAAATTTGCCTAAAATGACTAAGTTCAACAGGCCGTAATTCTGTCCAAATCAATTCTAGTTCCAACAAAAACACACATGCACATCTTCAATATGTCCACAACATGTATGCAAGGTTTGAAAAAGATCCATTGAAAACTGTGGGAGGAGTTGATTACACAAACTGCATACCCTACAATGCAAAATTTGCCTAAAATGACTAAGTTCAAAAGGCCGTAATTCTGTCAAAATTAATTCTAGCTCCAACAAAAACCCACATGCACATCTTCAATATGTCCACAACATGTATGTGAAGTTTGATAAAGATCCACTGAAAACTGTGGGAGGAGTTGATTACACAAACTCTATACCGTACAGTGTGACGAACGGACGATCGTCACGGGGGCATAAAACCAGAGGGCCAATGGCCCTATATGGCTCACCTGAGCACTGAGGTTATGTTGGAAAAACTAAGTTGCCACAGCAACAAAACAACATGCACAACAGCAATAAAACACACCATTTATGTAGAGGATAATATCACAAACATTTATGCAAAAAATAAGCTTTATCCCCCCTTAATGGCTTCTGAGAAGAAGAGCTTTGGCAAAAAAAAAAAAAAAAAAAAAAATGAAAAAATTGAAAATTTGGCCCTTCAATTGCAACGGCAACCAATCAAAATCAGGTCTTTGGGCAAAATTCTTATAGCTGATAGAGGACTACTCTAGGAACATTTCTGTAAAGCTTTTGTCAAAATATCTGCCGTAACACAGATATAAATACCAAATGTCCACTTTCCCCATTGTAAGTCTATGGAAACTTTAAGTTGCCATAGCAACCAGTTCACATGGGCAATGATAATATGAAATATACTTTAGGTAGAGGCTAATGTTATTAATATGTATGCAAAGTATCAGCTTCATCCTCCTCATGGCTTCTCTTTCCCCATTATAAGTCAATGGAAACTATAAGTTGACATAGCAACCAAAGTTCTTATTGGGTTGTAAGAAAAAAACATATTTCATGTAGAGGCTTCTGTCATCAACATGTTTGCACAATATCAGCTTCATCCCCCATATGGCTTCTGAGCAGAAGATTTTTTCATTTTTTTTTCTTTTTTTTTTTTCGAAAATTTACACTATATTTTGCCATGGCAACCAATCAAATTCAGCGATTTGGAGAAAATTCGTATGAAATATAGAGGACTATTCAAGAAACATTTCTGTAGAAAGAAAATCTAAATAAAAGCCGTGAGACAGCAAAAATTGCCAATTTCCATTTTCCCCACTATAAGTCAATGGAAACTCTTAGTTGCCATAGCAACCAAACTGCTGGAGTAATTGCCATGAAAAACAGTAATTCTATAGAGGCTAGTACTAAGATTCTTTCTGTAAAGTTTGAGCTTTATTGGCCACACAGTTTATGCAGAGATGATTTTTTTAATATTTTTCCATTTTTAACTATTCGGTTGCAATGGCAACCAGAAAAATTGCCCAATTTGTATAAATTTAACAAGGCTGGTTAAAGACTACTCCAGGTACATTTCTATAAAAGTTTTGTCAAAATATCTGCAGTGGCATAGCAATAAATGCAAATTTTCTATTTTGCCATTATAAGTCAATGGCAACTTTAAGTTCCCATAGCAACCAAACTGCTAGAGCAATTGCCAAGAAAAACAGTACTTTTATAGAGGGCAGTGCCAAGATCCTTTCTGTGAAGTTTGAGCTTTATTGGTTGCATAGTTTCTGAGGAGATGATTTTTGAATATTTTTTCTATTTTTAACCATTTGGTTGCCATGGCAACCAGCCAAATTGTGCAATTGACAAAAATTTCATGTGGTTGATGGAGGACTACTCAAGGAACATTTCTGTAAAAGTTTTGTCAAAATATCTGCAGTGACATAGCAATAAATGCAAATTTTCAATTTTTCCCATACAAGTCAATGGAAACTTTAAGTTGCCATAGCAACCAAAGTTCTGAAGCAATTTGGATAAAAAACAGTATTATTGGTTCCCCCTGCCTATAGATGCTATATATGAAATTTAGTTACAATGGGCCTTGTAGTTTCAGAGGAGATGTCATTTGAAAATGTTGACGGACGACGGACGACGTACGACGGACGACTGCCTATACTATAAGCTCACCTGTGAGCCTTCGGCTCAGGTGAGCTAAAAATATGTCTCGCTTTTCATAGGCCCCAGACTTTTGAACTTGTGACCTAGTTTTTGATCCAATATGACCCAGAGTCAAACCTGGCCTAAACTTTATGAAGACCATCATTCTGACAAAGTTTCATTGATATTGGGTCAAAACAGTACCCTCTAGAGAGAACACAAGGTTTTCTAAGATTTGGCCTTGTGACCTAGTTTTTGACCCAACATTACCCGGTTTCGAACTTAACCTAGATTTCCTGGAGATAAACATTCAAACAAAGTTTCATGAATACTGGATCAAAGCTGTACTCTCTAGGATGTACACAAGGTTTTTCTGAAATTTGACCTAGTGACCTAGTTTTTGACCTGTTATGAATTAGAGTCAAACACTGCCTAGATTTAAAAGAGTTAAGCATTCTTACACAGTTTCCTGCAACTTTATAGAGTTCACACAAGGTTTTCCTAAGATCTGACCTAATGACCTAGTTTTTATCTGACATGAACTGGGTTTTAACTTAACTTAGATTTCATGGAGATAAACATTCTGACAAAAATTCAAGACAATTTCTTCAAACCTGTGCCCTTTAGAATATTTACAAGGTTGTCCTTGGATTTGACCTAGTTATAACTAGTTTTTGATCTTACATGACCCAGTTGAAAAGCAGACCATGATATAATATAGATAAACATTCTGACAAAGTTTCATGAAAATTGGATCAAAACTGTGCCCTCTAGAGTGTAAACAAGTTTTTTCCAAGGTAGTGACCTAGTTTATGACATGAATTTTCCAGTACCAAATTGGTCCAGATTTTATGGACATAAACACTCATACAAAGTTTCATGAAGATTGGATCAAAACTTTGCTGTGTAGAGTGTACACATGTTTTTTCCAAGATTTGATCTAGTGACTTAGTTTTTGATTTCGAGCTTGTCCTAGAATGTGCCATGAAGATTGGATCAAAACTGTGCCCTACTGAGAGTACATATGCTAAAGTTGATGGACATCTCGGATGTCTTGGACATATGTCTCGGACATGCCACAGACCATGGACATCACAATGTCCCAAAAGCTCACCTTGAGCACTTTGTGCTCAGGTGTGAGCTAAAAACATCCAAGCGTAGTGATAGAAACTAATGAGTGCAAAGTCAATCCTTATAAAAAATAACAGTTAGAAATAACTGCAAAAACACCTCCACAATGACTTCCAGAAGTTCCAGAAGAATACCTGTAGGTGTATCATTTCATTCATGACCCGAATATCATTAATTCTTATAACCATAATCATTATTAAAATAGACGCTTCTTGACTAAATCAGCCATAATCCAGAAGCATGGATATGGAGTCCTGGATAAGACAAATGTCTTAGAAAATTCAAAAAAAATTCTGTTAATTCTCCTTAGAAACCTATGTTGTGACCCCTCATTAGAACCGTCCCGACAAGATGGTTTTATTGAGGGGTCACAACATAGGATTTAATGGAGAAATATGGAAAATTTTCCGATAATTGTCACTGTTAATCCTTCTTATCTGGGGTGCTAACTGACATATTGATATCCAATTATCATTACACATCTTGCGGTAATTTACACCTTCTCTCAGATAATTTTACACCTCTTCTAACATTTAGAGCGTTAATTTAAAGCAAAAAGCCGTTAATCACAGCCTTATCACCTTTTTACATTATCATCTTGAAGACAAGGCCATAAACATTTAAAGCGCCAAAATATGGAAATAGCTGAATTTGCAAACAGCATAGATCTAAATCAGCAGAATCTATACCATGCCTTCACTGATTTAAAAAAAGCCTATTGCAGGGTATGGCATGCAGCCTTACGGGCCACCATGTAGAAGGACAATATCAGTGCAAATCTAGTTAGAACCATTGAGTAGCTATACGACAAGGCTACAAGTGCAGTCCTGTTGAATGACAGCACAGGAGAATGGTTCAGAACAACAGCTGGAGTAAGGCAAGGATGTCTTCTGTTACCCACCCTCTTCAACATTTTTCTCAAACAGATCATGTCTGATGCTCTGGAAGGACATGACAGAAAGGTTAGCATAGGCGGCACAAATATAACCAATCTGCGGTTTGCCGATAACATAGACACTCTAGCTGAGGAAAAGCAGGAACTAAAAGCCCTTGTTGAAAGTCTCGATAAAACCTGCACAAGGTACAAGATGGAGATCAGTGCTGAGAAGACCAAACTGATGACAAAAGTGCAGTTGGCATCCAGAGGGAGATCAAGGTAAAAGGGTGGAAGCTGGGTACCGTAACAAGCTTCAAATACCTTGGAGCAATTGTCTCAGATGATGGCTCAAAACAGGCAGTTCTCTCAAGGATTGCACAAGCCACTTCAATTCTTACAAAGCTGAAACCAATTTGGAGACATAACAACATATCCCTTGGATCAAAGGCGAAACTCGTGCACATCCTTGTCAATTCCATATTTCTGTATGCCTGTGAATCGTGGACCAAATGACAGCAGAATTAGACAAATCTCAGGCATTTGAGATGAGATGCAACCAAAGGTTACTGAACAATTCATACAAGGACCATAAAACTAATAAGGAGGTTCACAGAAAGATCCAAGCAGCCATTGGATAAAATAGTGAACTCTTGACCTTGGTCAAGAAATGGAAACTAAGGTAGTTTGGCCACGTCTCAAGGTCTTCTGGTTTAGCAAAGACAATTCTACAGGGCACAGTGACTGATTGACTGATTGACTTGGGTTTAACAGCCCTTTGAGACAGTATTTCAGTCTATATCAAGCCGTCTCCCAAAGAGGGAAAAAGAGGAGAAATGATAGATGAGAGAAAACATGTCCAAACAACCCCCACCCGCACCTACTGCAAGCACAGTAGGCCCTTGCCCTACTATGTTCCAAATCAGTAGGACGCCCCGGCACTGGAAGTTACATACAGCACCATCGCACCACCCGACCACCCCCAACAGGGCAAAGTGAAAGGAAAAAAAGAAGAGGTAGACAGAAGAACAGGTGGGAAGACAAAGAGTGGACAGGGATGGACTTTGCCAGCTCAACTAGGGCAGCTGAAAACAGGGCAAGGTGAAAAGGGATCATTTCAAAGTCATCTGTGGTGCCCCAACAACATTGTAAGATTATGGGATAGAATAAAATAGAAAATATAGATCTAGATGAGGTTGCAATGAACCACCTCAACTGGATCTACACTTTGCCTACACAATATATCAGTAGCTTGGATGAAACATTTTTGAAATTATGCAGTTATCTTAAAATAATGAGTACATAAAAATTTGTGAGTGCAAGAGGTCAAGGCTATTTTTTCATCTTTGACCCAGGTCTTTCAAATTTTGACAATATCAAACATCTTCTCAAAAGCCACAGAGCAGATTGTAATTATTTCATACAGAGCCTCCAGGGACTGAGGGAACAAAAATTTGTTCAAACGGTCCAGGTCAGATCACCAGCAAGGCCATCACGCTCATAATTGGGTTGTAGCATTGGGTACTCTAGTATACCAAGATTCAGGGGCGGATCCAGAAATTTTGGAAAGGGGGTTCAAATTAGCTGAGTGGGGTTCGATTTGTGCAGTTTGACCAATTTTTCCTGAAATTCCCCATGAAAATGAAATAATTAAGGCTAAAGAGGGGGTTTGTTTGAACCCCCCAAACCCCCTCTGGATCCGCCACTGAGATTGTTCAAATGATGACCTTGGGTTGACCCTGACCGTTTTTAAAGCAAGGTCAAATTTGCTTTCTAGTGCTTTTATACAGGAAATGCTACAACATAGAAGATTTTGGCCTTAAAATTGGTATAATGCAGTCATCCAAATGAGTACATGAAGATTTGTGAGTACAAGAGGTTAAGGTCATTCTAAGGTCGTTAATATATGCAGCTGACCTACATGTCAAGTTGATTCTTTCATAGGAATCTGAAATATTTTACTGCTAAGTAAGACAGAAAGATCTAATTATAATACAAAGAATGTGTTATGTCTGTTACATTAGTTCTATTAAAACTTCACTTAAATGTTTAAATTGAATCCAGTCTTGTCTAACAAGATTGACTTCTTTGGCTGAATAACTGCAAAGCTGATCTTTTCTTCAGTGCTCCAGATAAGAAGGGGTAACAGAGATAATTTAGGGACAATTTTGAATATTTCTCCATAAAAACATATTATGCGACCCATCATTAGAACCGTCTCACTGAGACAGTTCTAATGAGGGGTCACAACATACGTTTTTGTTGAGAAATAAGAAAAATTATCTTCAAATTATCCTCATTACCCCCTCTTATCTGGAGCTCTGTTTTCTTATCTTACCTATTTATTCGGCAATGAAACAGTGTTTCTTTTTATCCCTAAGAATAATGACTACTATAAAATGGCCAGCTACTTTAGATATAGTCAAGTTACTGCACTATCATTAAACTGATTTGACATTTTAGAGAATTCGCAGCTCTGTTCCTTCAATTCACAAGTCTATATTTGCATCTGAAGGTCTTCAGCAGGTGAAACTGGTTATTCACTCATACACTCACTTTTTACCTGGTAAAAGATCATCAATACTTTCCTCCCTGTACTATAAATGACCTAAAGTCAAACCTGCTTATGTGGTCACCTCTATAATTGGGCCACCTGTCTTTAGCAGCCAGCTTTTCTAGGTTCCTTGAACCAAAATGCAGTAGAACTTCTATAGCTCGAACAGGCTTGGGACCATGAAAATTAGTTCCAGCCAAGGGTAGTTCTAGCCATCCAGGGTTAGTTTCTATATAAAGTGACCTCTAGGGACCCAGGATTGAGTTCCAGCCAGGCAGGGTTAACGAGCCATCAGGGTTTGAACCATTGAAGTTCTACTGTACAGTACAACAGTTACTGAACCTGTATTAAGGGGTCACCTGTCTTAAGCAGCCAATTTATGTGTTTCCCTTGGGTGACTCCTTAAGCAGTTTGGGACTTACGGTTTTCCATCACACACATTTGTGAAGGTCAGCCATCACTCTTACAGTTTTCAGTCCAACTCACTAAAATGGCAATTTAACGCACTGCCAGTGTTCAGTATGACCTGTCTACACTTAAAATTGATATTTGGTCCAGCCTTTAAAGACAGGACTTCTCTGCTGGGGGGGGGGGGGGGGGGGGGGGGGGTCTGGTTCCCAGCAAGAGCATAAGTTACCTGTACAGGTAAAGGTGTGAAAATTTATTTAACCAATCAGTGGGCCAGAATTACCAGTTATATTCTCAGTGTAAACAGTCTGTATTTTGGTTATTTCTGCAGAGTTATGGTCAAAATTAGGTAAATTTTGGTGTGTATTAGGCTTGTTTTATTTCCAAGAAAAATACAAGTTTACTTTCTAATTTTTATAAAGTGTTACGATCAAAATCGTCTTCAATGCTTGTTTTTTTTTTTTAACGGATGCTAACTGTACGAGTTACTCAAGATTTGGCACCAGTTGCTTGACAAAAAAGTACCTCGGGGTTTCTGGTTTTGTTATGGTCAGCCATAACACCAGATGAAACCAACGTTATGACTTACCACCACGTTTCATCCTTCAGACATGTAGTAACATCTGGTGGTAAAAAATTCAGTAATTATGTTATGGTAAGCCATCATGTCAGTTTATTTAAAGTGCATGGTTAGCCATCACAAATATGCGTGATGGAAATCCATAAGTCCCTAGACTGTTAAGACAGGTTTGACTGTACTTTCAATGCAACTGAAGATGAATATCATCTTTAACATTCCCGTCTTCTGATACCAAACTTTAATAGGGCGAGCGTTTCTTCTAGTTCACATTTCGTACTGCCAAAAACTTACATTGACATATGCTCAACAGTGGAAGAACTAACATGAGTGTAGATTGACTGATTGAGTGATTAATTGATTTGATGCTTAATGTCCACGGTAAACAGCTATGGTCAAGTTGGGAAGGTCAGTTAACCTAACCACACTATTCCTGGGCAGGCTTAGACCTCCTAAGCGGTTAACCAGTACTAAATGCACATACTTTCTCCAGTAACTGACAACTGCCCTTCTTGAATCAGCGGAAGGAGAAACGAAAGTATGTAGCCAGACCGGGTATCGAACCCAGGACTTCTGACTTATGAGTCAGGTGCCCTACCGATTGCGCTACGCGGCCCGGCAACATGAATGTACAAAGCAATCACATCTTTGATTTTGTTGTTGTTGTGTTATTGTTTAACGTCCACGGTAAACAGCTATGGTCAAGTCCGGATGGTCAGTTAACCTAACCACACTATTCCTGGGCAGGCTTAGACCTCCTAAGCGGTTAACCAGTACTAAGTGCATTTACTTTCACCAGTAACTGATAACTGCCCTTCTTGAATCAGCGGAAGGAGAAACGAAAGTATGTGGCCAGACCGGGTATCGAACCCAGGACTTCTGACTTATGAGTCAGGTGCCCTACCGATTGCCCTACACCGCCCGGCAACACGAATGTACAAAGCATTCACATCTTTGATTTTGTTGTTGTTGTGTTATTGTTTAACGTCCATGGTAAACAGCTATGGTCATGTCGGGATGGTCAGTTAACCTAACCGCACTATTCCTGGGCAGGCTTAGACCTCCTAAGCGGTTAACCAGTACTAAGTGCACTTACTTTCACCAGTAACTGATAACTGCCCTTCTTGAATCAGCGGAAGGAGAAATAAAAGCAAGTGGCCGGGTATCGAACTCAGGACCTCTGGCTTATAAGTCAGGCGCCCTTCCGATTGCGCTACACGGCCCGGCCACACCTTTGAGCATTGATGTATATTACTGCTAGTGGAGTGTTGCGTATGTTACTGCTGTCAGAATGTAAACTAGCTAAGCATAAGATTGTTTTCTTGTGCCAGGGTTTATTTTTCTTCATTGACTGTTATCTGCCCTTTATTGGTGATCTTCCTGGAATTACCTCCCTTTCCCAGCATTAGGGAGACAATTTAACTGCCTCCCTTTGAAAAAAAGTGAACTCCTATATCGCACCTTGCTAAAGCAGGTGCGACAAAAATACTTCCCTTACCTAAACTGGTTTCCTCCTTTGCAACGATTTTTCTCCCTAGAAAATACTTTGTGTACTGGTTAAGGGAGACAATCCAGTTATATATTTGACTGTCTAAATGATGTTGAAGATGAAGCTCACCTTTTATTTTCCTCATCCTACTGAGGACATGTTGTAAGGTTGACAAAGTTCCCATTTTTCCTCCCTTATTTGGCTGTACCATGGATTTTAATTCTTTCAGATATTCTTTCACTCTTTCCTTTTTCTTGGCCTTGTATTCTTCTGTCTGGGAATGAGGCTTGTATGAACTGAGAAAAAAAAATGTTTCGGGTAAGTACATGTACTGAGTTTCAAATCAGGTGGAACCAGGTGGTACCATATGTCTTCTTTTATAAGACAGAGGTTCTTCTTCTTCCAAAACAATCCCCAAAATCTAGATCCATCTTATAAGATGGATCTAGTTTTTTGGGACTGTTTTGGATGGGAAAAACAATCCCCAAAATCTAGATCCATCCATCTTTTATAAGATGGATCTAGATTTTTGGGATTATTTTGGAAGGGAAAATGATTCTAGATTTTGGGGATTATTTTGTTCCAAATACGTACCTTACAGCAGAATTTCGTAAAACTGATTTAGATATTCCGAGTCATTCCAGAGAGGGGAAAAACCCTGTTTTATAGACCAACTAAAAGGCAACAAGCAAATTCAAAGAATTTATGTCCCCCGCCATTATTGTTTATGACCAAAACACCAGTCCTGTGACGTTTCAAAGGCATCAGCATAAAACTGTTGGAGGAGGTGCACACACAAGGTACCCACTATCTAGTCACTTTGATAGTAAAAATGCCTAAAAAATGACTAAGTTCAACTTGTGGAAAAAGTGACGAAAAATAATCTCAGAATTATATCCAAACCACATGCATATCTTCAGACCATTACAAAAACAGCTGCAAAGTTTCAAAAGAATCGGCATAAAACTGTAGGAGGAGTTGCGCACACAAGCTACCTACTACTTTAGGGGGACGGAAGGACGGAAATAAGGATGGAAGGACGGAAGGACAGAACGATGTAAGAACGGAATGCCAAAAAATATGTCCATCCGCTTTTCTTCGAAAAGGCGGGGGACAATAAATAGGGTATTGGGGTTGGGCTTGATGTAATCTTGATGAACAATGTACAATGCGTATATGTGATTTGTTTCTTCTATATGGAAATACAGTACATGTACTGCATACTCAGTCAGTGCAATCTGGCCTGCCCCCAAGGTAAACTCAGCTGAGCACTAAGTCTCAAACTCAACTCTACTGAGCACAAATTTCAATCTCAACTCTGCTGGGCACAAATTTAGAATTTCTTACAAAAAAAAAGCCTTAGTAAAAGTTTCATACTTTTAGGACATGAAATGTAATTTAAGCAGCTTATAAACTTTACTCAGAATTGGTTCTGTTGGTCACTGCAAATTTTATCCAGATCTAAAGTCCCCAGCTTGGCTGCAAAAATTTTATAACCTCAGGCTCAGAAGCCATTTATTACATTTCAAACTGACAATGTTTGAATTTCATTGACATAGATCCTGTACCCTCTCGTCAAATTGTGAACAGACATAAGTAGATCATTCATACTATCATGTGCTAAATTAAACGTGCTTCTGAACCTTGAAAAAATGGTGTCAAAATTGACGCACTGTCTGTTGACATTAAAACGCAATGTCAAATTCTTTCTAATTTTTTTTTTTTGCTTCACAATACATTTTTAATCAATCTGTATAAATCATAAAGACTAGAGCAAGTGAGCAGGGGCCGTATTTATAAAACGACTTAAGTTGTTGCTATGCTGTTGCTAAGGCTAAATTTCTATGAAGGAGATTTGCTACAACTATGAAATTTGTTCTGGAGGAACAGTCTAAAAGCGACTGTTCCTCCAGAGCATATTTCATAGTTGTAGGGCATCTCCTTCATAGAAATTCAGCCTTAGCAACAGTATAGCAACAACTTAAGTTGTTTTATAAATATGGCCCCAGGGCCTTACGTATACCCCTGATCTGTGCCACCACCTAATGAAAGCATACTTTAACACAAAACTTCAATGCAAATGTTATACACGTACAAAATTCTAAGTCTGTGACCTTGACCTTATGTCAGCAGCAGCATCCATATGATGTAAACTTGTATGACACAAACCTAGAAATAAATCATTAGGCTCCTTTCAAGTGTACAACTTTAAGCTAAAAACCCTACAAAAAAATAATGTCTATGTCCTAACCCCACCCATAAGCCTAACCCAGCAGCTTAGGTAGTCCATATTGAAAGCAATGCTAGAGATAGTTCATGAACTAAATATGGACCAAATCTTCAAATGCATCTATAGAGATCTAAGAAATCAAAAGGTTTAAGGCAAAACTTTGACATAATGAAAATAGTTAAGTCCTAATTATTGACCCCTGGCCCCACCCTGGGGCCTAACCTTGGGGTTTGGATCATCTGCATCAAAGGCAATGTTATAGACATATCATCATCCAAATTTGAAAATAATCTGATGTTTGGTTACAGAGATATGAGAAATCATAAAAGGTTTAACACAAAACTTTGACGTAAAGCTGACGAACGGACGAAAAAATGAACGGACAAATGAACAAATGAACAAACTAATGAACGGACAAACAGATGGAATGTCAAAAGTAATAAACCCCTTGACATACTTTGTATGTCCGGGGTATAAAATCTGACAATCTATACTTTGACAAGAATTCCACCAATCACTGAGTCTAACTTTTCTACATGCAGTGCATGTGCATCACAGCAGCCAGTTTAACCCTTAATGTGCCAAAAAGCAGACAATAAAATTTACGTCTGCAGAAATTTAAAAAAATGTTTTGTCCAAGCTACATCATATTGAATTCAAAGACTGTAGGGCAAACAGTATGGATCCAGATGAGGTGGCTCATTATGAGCCACCTCATCTGGATCTACACTGTTTGCAAATTCAACAATTTTTCATTTTCGCGCTTTAAAGGCTAAACAAGAGTACTGGCCATGGATGTAAAATCAGATGAATAAATGACTTGTGATTTTACATCTTTTTAAACTGTATTTCAGCCATGGAATGGTATGAAACCCCCAAAGGGAATTTTGGTGTCGGCTTTTGAGATAAAAACAAAAGTTAATGGTTAATTTGATAAGCATCAACTATTAATGGTTGCTAAGCGTAGAGTAAGCTTTTTGTGAAAGCTGTTCTTGTTAGGATTAGTGGGGCATTTCTTTGTCCAATACTTAGATTTTTTATGGCATCTTTCTGACATTCTCTTCTTTCTGACATTCTCTCTAAAAGCCACGATGCCATTGCTGACTGTATACGTGCAATTCACAGTGTTTCTGAAAGTCTGTTGCCTTAATTTCACTTATTTCAGGATGTTAATTGGATTATTCTGTCCTACTTTGAATTACGTGCTTCAACACGCAAAAATGGTGCATAGTGTTAACTTCAAACAAATACTTAATCCATTCTGTGAATCCTAGACCTTTCATTTTGTATATTTCTCAATGTCCATACTTGTTGTCTGCAAACAGCAAGGCTCTGACCAGACTGTGTGGCCGCACAGTCTGGTCAGAGGCTTTGCTGTTTACATAGATCTTCTAAGCACCCTTTCCACATGTTGCAATTAAAGTGCTAGCACTTTGTCATCTGAGTCTCTTAGAAGCTTTATTAATTGTTATGAAAGCCTTGGAGGTCCACTTAAGCTAGATTCAATGCTTTCAGACAGACTATTCATGGTGAAGAAACTGTCTCTAGTTTTAAACCTTTAAGCGCCAAAAAGCAGACGGCAATAGTTACGTCTGCAAAATTTAAAAAAAAATTTGTCAATGCCATTTCGTATTGAGAATTCAAACACTAAAGGGCAAACAGTGTAGATCAAGATGAGGGGGCTCATTATGAGCAGCCTCATCAGGATCTACTCTTTTTGCAAATTTAGCTATTTTCATCTCTGGCCTTAAAGTGTTAAAAGTCTAACAGTACTATTTTTGTCTACAAGATGTAGGTGCCATAACGGAATATGTTTGGTTTAAGATGTCTTTAACCCCTTTTTTACCTAGTAGACTTGTCCATCCTTATTATTTGGATGAGTCCATTTCTACTTTTAGGGGTTTTCTGTTGCACGTTTTTACTTTCATTGTATTTTGCACAGAAATTCCTGTACGCAAAGTGTGACAGTGTTAACCCTGATCAGGAACCATTCTGCAGCGTCTGAACTGGGTATATGCACTGTTTGCATATGTCCCCGAAACCTGTTTCCTGTCTAAAATGGGTTAACAGCCTAAGCTTAGTGAGCCATGAAATGTAAGTCAAGGTCAGATAGTGTTCAACGCATTCAGTGGCTTTTAACCCACAAACCAAAATGTAGCAATTGAGGAACTTATATAGAGTTTCTAATAAACATTTTTACCTGGTTAGTGATCGAAGTATGTCGGAGGAGCGGTGGAGGGGCGGGGGGAATCAAATGAAATTTGTGTTAATTTGTTTTATAACAGCACATTATTTCTCTTTCAAATCACTGAGCTACAAAGCATCACTTTTCAGTCCATATCTTTCCAGTTCTAACAACACTTTCTTTAAGCACCAAAAAAGCAGACGACAAAATTTACTTCTGCAAAAATTGAAAAAGTGCCTTGTCCAAGACATTTCATATCGAGAAGTCAGTGGGCAAACAGTGTAGATCTAGATGAGGCGGCTCATTATGAGCCGCCTCATCAGGATCTACGCTGTTTGCAAATTATGTTATTTTCGTCACTGGTGCTGAAAGTGTTAACTGAACCATTAGGCAATATTAATGACTGTGTCACAAAATTTCAACTGACATGCAGTGCAAATTACGCTGACAGTTTAATTTCAATACTTCCTAAAATGTGGGCTGATTAGGAAAAAAAAGTCTACTGCAAGTATTTAATACCATTTTGAAATTGTTATGTGCCAAGCGCACTAAAAGTGTTGAGTACGGTAACCTAACCCAACAACTGAGATGTCCATATGTTTAGGCTTCAAAGAGTATTTGAGCCACAATACGACAAAACCAACAAAGTGGCAAGTACGCACTACAACTCAAATCAGCCTGAGCATTCACCCAGCGTTATCAGAGTCTTCGCTGCAAGCTTAAAAGATAGGTTAGGGCCAAAGCTACCTTCATGCCACCTGCAAAGACTCTGATCAGACCGGGCGGATGCCCAGGCTGATCTGAGTCTTCTCTGGGCACACATGCCATTTTGTTGATTCTGTTGGTTCTATCGTGTCTCGACTCACTTTACAGTTCCTGAAAACAATATCTGAAAGGTTTCATTGTTATTTAGAAAATGATGATGTTGGATTAAGAATCAATTTACCTGCTTTATGTCATGTAGTCATTGTCTTAAATCAGGACCAAAAATTGTGATTCATAATGTATGAGAATGGATTACTTTAGCTTTACGACCCTTTTAACCATATTTCAGTCATAATGAGCCTGATTTTAGTACATAATGGCTAAATAGATGACTTTAGCTTTACAACCTTTTTAACCATATTTCAGTCACACTGAGCCGATGGAGAAGTGATTATGAAAATCAGTGTGCATTAGAATCCTGTTTACAGATGCAACAAAATCCTCTGTAACGGTCAGTTTTTTCCGCCTCTAGTGTGATTCTAACCCTGGCAATTAGCTTAAGTATACTGGATGAATGGATGACTGTAGGCTATGTATACAACCCTTTGAACCATATTTCAGTCATACTGAGCAGATGGAAAGGTGATAATGGAAAGCTGTGTGCCATAGAACCCTGTTTACAGATGGAACGAAATCCACCTCTAGTGGGATTCTAATCTTGGCCACTAGCTTAGCTACTGGAAAAATGGATGACTTTAGGGTTACAACCCTTTTAACCATATTACATTCATAGTGAGCCGATGGAAAGGTGATTATGACAAGATGTGTTCCAAAGAACCCTTTTTACAAGTGGAATGATATCCACCTCTAGTAGGATTCATACCCTGACCGCTAGCTTAGCAGGCTTGTGCTTCACCCACTGCTTCAGATAAAAGAAGTAATTTCTTGAGGACAGTACTTACGAGCCACGACACAACAAAACCAACAAAGTGGTATGTGCGACCAGCAAAGACTCAGATCAGCCTGGGCATCCACCCAGTCAGATCAGAATTTTTGCTAGCTAAATAGACCCTTAGCTACCCTTAAAGCGCACTGAAGACTGATCAGACTAGACAGATGCTCAGCTGATCTGAGTCTTCGCTGGGGCAAAGCCCCCCACACGCCAAAAACAATCTAGAAAATCACATTCTGACAGTGCTCCTCAGCTCCCCAAAATTAAGAGCTTGCTCCCCAGCTCCCTGAAAATAATTGCTAGTGCTCCCCAGCTCCTCAAAACCCCTGGGAGGGCCCCCCTACTCTGTGGGAATGGGGGCTGTAATTACCAATGACTGGAACACTAGTTGTGTTGGTGATAATATCCTTGTTATTCCTTACACAGTAACTTTCACCTCAAATAAGGTCAAACTAATGTTTCACTAGATAATGTCAAGATAAGATGACCATAATGTTAGGTCAGTATTGTATGTAACCTGTTTAGCAATACAAGATTAACTTTCAGACATGGGTTTGACACCCATAAGAAACAGCTCGGTAAGGTGGTCAAATGAGGGGATACAAAATTGCAGAATTAAAGGGATGAGTCATTTATTGTCTGGTGGGGTGGAATGGGGTGGAGGTATAGCAAGTACATTTTCATAGGATTCACAAATTGTTTTCCACCGTCACCGACCATATTTTTCTATTTTATGTCAGACTGATTACTCACCTGCATCCACTAGTGGACGGCTCAATTTCATGCTCGTCTGTTCCGCTGCCAGACATCGTGAAATTACTGCAACTAAAATAACTGAAAAAGAAGAAAGAAATTAAAACTAAAAGCACCAGACATGAAAATATTTGAGCCAGTCTCTGTGAAAACCGGGCTTAATGACATGAAAATAAAAATATAACAAACAGCATCACTGAAAAGTATTAGCTTTTCTTAACATTACCTGAATTTTTGAGATGGTTACCATTATTTATTACTGAGATATAGACTTTAGAAGCACACATGTAGTGCAGTTTCTTTATATGACGTTATTAACGTCATGCATGTATGCTTTGACGTCAACGTCATTTCGTTTGTTTGAACGCGATTTCTGTGCGTGTTACACAAAATAACTCAGACTAAATATGTGTTTGCTCAATTTCAATATGTATTTCACAGCACACACATGACAATTTGCATGATTTAACATTCTTTCTCAAATGATAGGTCTTTGTGATGGTATACCATCTGTTTTCAAGGCTTTTGGGTTACCGTGGAATAAGCGTTGTCATGGCAACATGTGTCATATTTATGACTGGATTTTATCTGAATTCAAAAGCTTTCTGTTATATCTCAACGCCTAAGGTATTTTCATGGAAATAAATAGAGGTCCGAAAAATCATTAATTCTGGTGTTTTTCATGCGTTCGCAACGTAATTATTACGTAATGTCATTAAGCCCGGTTTTCACAGAGAATGGCTCATTTAAATTTGCCAACAGTGTAGATCTAGATGAGGTGGCTCCTTATAAGGAGCCACCTCATCCAGATCTACACTGTTTGCCCTCAAGTCTTTGAATTCTCAATATAATATAGCTTGGGTGAAACATTTTTGTTTTTAAATTTTGCCAACTAAACATTTGCTGTTTGCTTATTTGGCACTTTATGGGCAATTTCAGTAAAAAGAACCTCTGATTTCAATTTCAAGACAGCATAAACCATACCACCCACTTATGACAACTGGCATGGCCTGCAATAATGTTTAGGTGGGCATGTAAACTTCCATATTTTTTTTTTCATTCAATTCAATAAACCATACCGCCTACTTATGACAACTGGCATGGCCTGCAATAATGTTTAGGTGGGCATGTAAACTTCCATATTTTTTTTTTCATTCAATTCAATAAACCATACCGCCTACTTATGACAACTGGCATGGCCTGCAATAATGATTAGGTGGGCATGTAAACTTCCATATTTTTTTTTCATTCAATTCTCAAGCTTAAGGAAATGAATCTGCACACCCCTGGCATGGAGTCTGTCCATGAATCCTCAATTTGAAGAGAGTAATATGTAACTTCAGTAGTAATAATGCACTTCTTTTATATAACTACATATAAGCTGTAATAAGTGCACAGTGCCCTTAAAAATATTTTTACCTTAAAAATCATCATAAAAAAGCCTTTGTACAACGATCGTCCAAAAAGTTCTGTCACTGGACTCATAACTTTGCTCACAGACGTGATAGCTTATCAGGGTTTGCAACAATCAAAAGAACAATCTTTTATCCTTATATTGAAATCAGGTAAATGGTGAAAACATGCCATCTGGTTTAGTTATAAGCTCAAATACAGACCTTATATTTGACACTGGTCTATTTTCATGATTTTTGTTTTCTGCTGGCTTGTGATTCATGCTGCATATCTCGTCAATTACATATCGCAGGATTCTGAAATTTTCAGGGTTGCTGTCTATTGCATTTTGTGGGACACTACATAAAAATCAGCGACTTCTGTCAATTATATGCGATGCAAAATATGGATAAATGAAATATGGTGAAATACACAGTCACATGATTTTCAAGGACCCACTGTGCCTTCATTTTAGGGATCTTTTCTGAAATTTTGATTGAGAACACATTGTCATGATCACCTGCAGTAAAGATATGCTTCAAAATTAGAAATATCATACGTTTATGAAGCTTGTAAACTTAGAACATGACCTAGTCAATTTTCCTGTGGCGTTGTTTGAGATTATAAAATGCTGTAAACTCTTTAAAATGGAC
This sequence comes from Ctena decussata, assembly GCA_963989385.1. Taxonomy (NCBI): domain Eukaryota; kingdom Metazoa; phylum Mollusca; class Bivalvia; order Lucinida; family Lucinidae; genus Ctena; species Ctena decussata. The sequence continues at coordinate 26,105,657 of OZ022510.1, forward strand.
AGAATCACCTGGAGATTTTTTCGCTGTGTTTATTAGCACCTGAGATATCATAGGCAGCGGACAGCGATAATAGACATCCCTTCATTGATTATTGCCCGAGTTGCATCTACTAATTTGCCAGTAGGGTGAGGGTACCCTTCTTTTAAAGCAGATTGTGAATGTTATGTCATTGATACACGAATCAGTTTTTTACAGCTCTGTGATAAAAAACAGGGTTTCTGAATGGTTTTTATTTTAGGTGAATAGCACTTTTCGTTTTCGAGATATAAGCCAATGACAGAACTTTTTGGATGACCCTCGTATTATGCATATAGTCAATCAAGTATGAACCAAAGCTTGTGTGAATCGGCCTCAACAGTTGGCATACTCACAGGGTATAATCGATTCCGCTAATTTTCGCTTCCTGCAGAGACTGTACACCATATTTGGCTTCCGCCGAGACTGTCCGCGAACTCTTGCTTCCTGCAGGGACTACTGTCCTCGAGAAATGGCTTCCTGCCAAGACTGTCTGCGTGATTCTGCTTCCTGCCGAGAGCCTCGGCAGGAAGCAGAATCACACGGACAGTCTCGGAAGGAAGCCATTTATCATTTACAGAAGTCTCGGCAGGAAGCAAGAGTTCGCGGACAGTCTCGGCAGAAGCCAAATATGATGTACAGTCTCTGCAGGAAGCGAAAATTAGCCGAATCGATTATACCCTGTGATACTAGGTAAAAATAAATTTACTACCATAGGTGAAAGTAAGTTGTTCGACCTCCTAAGGTGAAATATGACATTACAGCCTTAACTCTTTCAGTACCAAAAAGCAGATGACAAAATTTACGTCTGCAAAAATTAAAAAAATGCCTTGTCCAAGACTTTTTATATTGAGAATTCAAAGACTAGAGGGCAAACAGTGTAGATCTGGATGAGGCGGCTCATTATGAGCCGCCTCATCAGGATCTACGCTGTTTGCAAATTTTGCTAATTGCCTCACTGGGGCTTAAAGAGTTAACTATCATTAAAAGGGGGAAACAAGTTAGAATCTGGACTTTTGTTTTGAAGGCTGATAGTCATGTCGCCCCATAATTATTTCCCAATCGAAGAGTTCAAACGCCAAAAATGTGGATGAGTTTCTGATTTGCAATTTGACACCGTTTCAGCCTCTGCATCAACTGGGAAGGAACTCTGTGCAGTTAAACTACACAGGGTATAATCGATTCCGCTAATTTTCGCTTCCTGCAGAGACTGTACATCATATTTGGCTTCCCCCTAGACTGTCCGCGATCTCTTGCTTCCTGCCGAGACTTCTGTACATGGTAAATGGCTTCCTGCAGAGACTGTCCGTGTGATTCTGCTTCCTGCCGAGGCTCTCGGCAGGAAGCAGAGTCACGCAGACAGTCTCGGCAGGAAGCCATTCTTCGAGGACAGTAGTCTCTGCAGGAAGCAAGGGTTCGCGGACAGTCTCGGCGGAAGCCAAATATGACGGACAATCTCTGCAGGAAGCGAAAATTGGTGGAATCGATTATACCCTGTGAACTATGGTGCACTTACATGCTTCTCAAATACGCCCTAGGAGTGCCCTCATTATAGCATGCGCGCAAATTGTGGTGCATAAAGTATGCTGAATTTGTATTCAAAATGAACTGCAAAAGCCTTGAACAACAAAAACAGTGTTTCTTTGGGTTCAAAATGAGGTAAACAACTGTAGTATTTGTAACCAATAAACACGTTTTCCTCAAATTTCACTGGGGTATAAATTCTGCTTTTAGCATCAAAATGACAATATGCATTTTTTTGCAATATTTATACTGCATCTTTTTTGCAATGTTTATGCCAATATAAAGAACTTGAATATGTGGGGTTTCAATGAAATTTCCAATTCAGAACTCCAGATAAGAGGGGATTTTGAGGATAACAGATTATTTTTCTTATTTCTAAATAAAAACATATGTTGTGACCCCTCATTAGAACCATCTCGCTGTGATGGTTCTAATGAGGGTCACAATATGTGTTTTTATGAAGAAATATGAGAAACTGTCCCTAAATTATCCCTTTAAGCCCTTCTTATCAGGAGCACTGTTCCATTCATTCACTATTAAAACAAGAATTCTGTAGAATGCGGTGTCTCACCTGTCTGAGCATTGGCACAAAGCAGAGCCAAACCAGAAAACTTGATGCAAAGTTTATGCCGTCGCCACCAGCAATGAAGACGACACTGAAAAAGTAAACTGGGGCTTTGCAGAGAGAAAAGTCAAAGTCCCCACTATTCCACTGCTGTGGGGTGGACTGAGTTGCAAATGACTGCCATGTGCATAGAATTCTGGTCTAATGTAATTCTGCTATGAGGTGTTTTTCCCTCCTCCCAAACCAATCCCAAAAATCTAGATCTGTCTTATAAGACAGATTTAGATTTTTGGGACCGTTTTGGAGGGGGAAAAATGCTATCTCATTACTAAAGACATAGGGTAATCTATAGTTTCTGATAGATTTAAGTGGGGAGGAGTGTAGTATCATGAGACACATACCTTGATGAAGAACTTGTTTCTAATTTACGGTTTCTGTCTGGTGTCTTTATCTCACTGAAACAGAAAAGATAAAATTTTCTACAAAACCTTTCAATGGAACAAGCAGCCTTAAACCAGATACCATATTAAACTGCCCAGGGGGTTGCATTTTACGAAAGGGGGCATTATTTTAGAGCTTTTAAAAAGTGTAGTAAATCAACCACTGTCAAAAACCTCTAATAAACAGCATTAAGGTGAATTGGTATACTTACAGGGGGAACAACTCTACTATTTAGCATCCTTTTCTAGTAGGGGTCAACTCTTGAAGAAAAGAATTTGCTCCCCGAGGAGCAATTTTTTTCCTTTAAGAGTAGACCCCATGTCAAAGGCTATCTCATACTGAGAAGCAAACATTTACTGGAATTCAGGGACAGTCAAAGGACCTCTGACAGTTTCAATGCAAATTTGCCTATTTTTTGACAAATTACTGCACCTTCCATGGGAAGCCAATGTTACTGATTTTAGCATTAACATGTAGACTTATGCATTATAAAGAAGTTTTCATATTGATTTTGAAAAAATATCATGTCTGCAGAATAACTCTTACTGCCTTTCTCAAGGGGGGTAAGTGGAATTTTCGGTCAACTAAAATACATCAAATTTTTCTTATTTACTGAATTTTATTTTGTTAAACATGCTTAAAATGAAGTAAACACTGCATCTGCATATAGCATGCAATAATATGTAAATAAAAAGATATGCTAGCCTTATTCTAAGATGCAATGGGTCTAATTACACCCCACCCACTTTTCAGTTTTTCAGCTGTAGACTATCATTCCCCCCCCCCCCCCCCCCCCCCCCCCCCCCCCCCCGTGCCTCAGCTTGCCACTCACATATAATGTGTATGTTGACAGTATACACATACATGCAAACTGGCTAGCTGGGGGGAGGGGGAAGTATCTTTATAAAACTTTTCCTATTTTCCATACATTTAATTATAAAAACATGCATTTTACACTAAAAATCTCAGTCTATGTGTTTAATAACCGAAAAAATGTTTTTGTGCCAATTATAGGGAGTTCGGAGGAATACATTTCAGTGAAAATTTTGAAGTATACCAAAAGATCATTTTTGAGTACTTTTATAGGCAAATTTACATTACAACTGTCAGAGGTCCTTGAAAGATCTAAGTGTTATAAGTTACTCACACAATATAAAATCAAGTTACCTATATCTAACTGAAAGACCTATATCAGTTAATCCCACAGATTCACCAGTTTTCAAAGTTTTAAGATCTTGCGTTTCTGATGTTTGTTTTATTTTATTGTTTTACGTTCACGGTAAACAGCTAAGGTCATGTCCGGACGGTCAGTTACCCTAACCACACTATTCCTGGGCAGGCTTGGACCTCCTATTTAGGGGTTAACCAGTACTACGTGCACATACTTTCGCCAGTAACTGACAACTGCCCTTCTTAAATCAGCGGAAGTGTTTCTGATGTAGAGAAGCCCCTGCAGTTCAGTGGGCTAAGTGCTGACCAGAAATTAATGTAAACACTTTTACGGTGCACAGTCCTTAAATATAACCCTTCCATCAGCTCCTTTAACTGAAATACTGTTGAAAGGGCTGTAAAACCATAAGTTATCAATCTGCTGTACATTTCTGCTACAACTGTTATATCCTCTCCACAAAAAGTTATATTGTGGCCTGCTAAGAACTGTGTCTAATGAGGTAGCACAATGTATTTCAAAAATGAGCAGAGACATGACAAAACCAACAAAGTGGCATGTGCGCCCAGCGAAGACTCAAATCAGCCTGGCCATCCACCTAGTCTGATCAGAGCCTAGGCTGTCCACATGGAGCTAGCTAATACCCTTAGCTACCCTTCAGCCCACAGCTAAGACTCTAATCAGACTGATCAGGCTGATCTGAGTCTACACTGGGGGGGAGGGGGGGGCACACACCACTTTTGCCCTTAGCTACCCTTCAGCCCACAGCTAAGACTCTAATCAGACTGATCAGGCTGATCTGAGTCTTCACTAAGGGGGGGGGGGGGGGGGGGGGGCACACACCACTTTGTTGGTTTTGTCATGTCATGGCTCAAATGTCTCCTGCAGCCCAGTAGGGTTAAGAGTTGGCCTACTGCTCTAGTGGTCCTGTGTTTGACACCTGCTTCAAACAGAAAACTTTCCAACTGAACTGTAAATGGAACCCACTGCACACAGCCTTTCATTATCACCCTCTCATATAATTAGTCCTGTTATGACTGAAATACTGTTAAAAATTTGTAAGTTGCAAGTCTTCTGTCTATCTATCATATCTGAAAAATCTACAACTTTATTTCTGTTTTACCTTATTTTTGGACTATTCCATTTCACCACTTTTCCTGGTTTAGAATTATTTATCCGACATACATGTATATCATTTAATTTCCTCTCAACATCCTGGACATTGTTTGAATTCACTTTGTCCACTTCAGGCATTTTGTCCATTTCCATAATCTGAACAGTTTGTTTTATGTTACTTTCGGTTCATGAGTATTAATTTGGTAGCTAAAAATTGCTTCAAACCGCAGAAAACACGAATAAGTTAGCATTCTGTTTAGCATACCGGTAGCTGATGACAACACTAAGTGAATAACTTCTTATGTTAATTACGCTTTCTATGTTAATTATGGTGTCACAAGCACTTTCATTTTTATGTCTTGATATTATTCAACACAAAAGTGGAAACTTGGCCTTGTAGACTATAAATCTGAGTTATAAATATTGTAATTCAGTTACAATGAACTGTCAAAATCGAAAATTCAAGAATATATTTGAGGCACAAAACTTGCCCACTAAAAAGTTTAAGCAAGCATCTGAATTGCACAGTGCCTGTTTATTATAACAGAGTTGCAAATTCAAAATTTGAAGAAAATTCACGTTACTTCAAATTCTTGAAAATAACTTCTCTCTGTATTATTTAACACATGTAGCTTTTCTTTCCCTAAAAGCTTTTAATACCAATTTTTTTGTCAAGCACAAAATTTAATGTTTTCTTTATTAATTATTCTTTCCGTATACAGTAAATATCATTAGTAGTTGATATTGAGGTCTTAAAACACCAAAAATGAAAATAGTGGTTGAATCTGCAAACAGTGTAGATCCAGATAAGGTGGCTCATAATGAGCCGCCTTATCTGAATCTATACTATTTGCCTCTAGTCTTAAAAATCTCAATGTGATATAGGCTTGGTTCATACATTTTTTTAAATTTTGAAGGCATAAATTTTGTCTGTGTTAAGGATTAAAGTACTTTATATCACTTCTTATCAAACTTTATTATCCTTTAATTTCTTTTACTTCATTTTCATTTACTATACTAGTATTATACATGCACGTCGATCCCATAAAATCTGAATTCCTGACACATCTCTATCTTGCAAGAGTTTTATGTAAGTTCTGAGCAGAAAAAAAATTAGCGTACTTTTGCTGATAAAAAATACTTTACTGAGAGAGTTTTATGTAAGTTCTGATCTGAAAAAAAAAATTAGCGTACTTTTGTTGATAAAAAACGTTACTGAGACAAATGTCACATTATCAATACCGTGCCTGCAGAAATCTTTTATTGCGATGGCTGGCGAAGAATGTAAACACTTTCTCTAGCAGCTAACAACCGATAATGAATTTTCTCTCAAGAAATGCCATCTACGAGCCTTATATATTCGGCAATATTATAGGCACGACATTTTCTCTCCAAAAGTCAAACAAATATGTTAATCAATCAGGTAATTTGGCTATTAGTTTTTCTCTTCCAAAATAATCCAAAAATCTAGATCTGTCTTATAAGACAGATCTAGATTTTCAGCTGTTAGATATGTTTTCTCGTCCAAAACATTCCTGCAATAGCTTTACCTTAGACATTAACACTTCAAAGATGCCAGAGACGAAAACAGCGGAATTTGGAAACAGTGTAGATCCTGATGAGGTGGCTCATCCTGAGCCATCTCATCCAGATCTACACTGTTTGCCCTCAAGTGTTTGATTTCTCAATATGATATAGTTTGAACCAACTTTTTGAAAATTTGAGAACATAATCTTTGTTGTCTGCTTTTTGGCGCTTAACCCATTGCATTCTGGGTATTTTTTGTCGTCTGCTGAAATTGTCGTCTGCATCAAAAAACAAGAATATTTTGACAGTATTGGTATAATGAACTCTTGTAGAAATAATGTCTAGGGAGCAAACAGTTTGGATCTCAGATCAGGCCCCACATTTGTGGGGCCTGATCTGGATCCAAACTGTTTGCCCAGAAAGGGTATCCCGAATGGAATGGGTTAAATGGTTAAAGATTTCATTGTAAGACATACTCATATCCGAGTAGTTCTCGTCATTTTTTACTAACAATTTCCTGTTTTCTTCCAAACAAGCACGTTTTCTTTCAGTTTGCGGTAGTTATGTTTTGTGTACCTAATAACTCTGGTTTCGACACACATGTCATGAATTTATTTATAGAAACGAACCTCAGGGAGCGATCATTATTTGATATGCCATCACGCACAGACGTCACGTCCAGAAGCAGTTCTCGTCATGTTGCGTTTGAGCTCGATTTTAAAATAAATATAAACCCCATTTTGCTGTTGTACCTATATAATGATTTTGACATCTTATTCATGTAACAAAGTCTGTTCGTATGCCGAATGCGCTCAATATTTTTAATGAGGTCACAGCAGACGAAAACAAACACAAAACTGAGACGAAGAGTTTGTCTTGTTCACAAGGCTGCTGAAAACAATAAATGATGACTGAGTCAGGTTTGCTATTTAAATATTTTTGTGTTTTTCCTGCAAAGTTGACCTACATTCGGAATTTGTTTGCAAAGTAGACACAATATTGGAAAACCTGACCCAAATAAGAGAGGTCAGCACGTGGCTTGACCGTGCTCACGTGAATGCCCCTGACGTAATCACGCGACTTTGCGAATCCAAAAGAGAAAAAACGGCATTTATATATACACAGCTCGATATCTTGATGAGTTTTTGCACTAGTTTGACCAAATGTATCATAAACTTAGGATTAAGGCTGTTGAAGTGAAGAAAAAATACGCGAAAAACTCGTTTTAAGCTGAATGACGAGAACTACTAGCTGACGAGATCTACTCGGATACGAGTATCTAGATTTTAAGGATTGCTGTGGAAGGGGAACCCTCCGTCTTATGACTGAATAAAATGGTAAGTCTTAGAATTCTTACTATTGGGACAGACTGTGAGACAGATCTTTGTAAACAACTTACAAACCTAGATCAGACTGCTTGTTAAGATGACTGTCGTTCCATCTTCCTCTTTTGGATGCATTAGTGATTACACGTCAGCCATTCTGAATCCTACTACATGTAGATGACTTGCAGTTTTAGGTCCTTTTTAACAGTATTACAGTCATATCAGAACAAGAGCTGTCGCCTGACAGCATAGCTCGCCTGAATAGGTGCTTGCCCATCACACAGTCGTTATGGTGGTGTGGACTGCTATGCATAAAACTTCAGGCAACCATGTCCATAATGACAACACATTTATAAACAAAAACTATCTCAGAAATGAGTTTTAAACTGAAATTAAAATAAAAAAATCCACACGAAACTTCAAAGTCCACGAGCTAGAGCTCAAAGGGGCCTATGATGTATCAAAACTTTGAACCATTATCTAACATCAGTCCAAATATTAGTATCAACTGAGTCCATCGGGGCACTGTGAAATTATGTCTTCATAAATATAAAACTTTAACCAAAATCTTTTAAGACAAAATTAAAAGTCAATGACCTTGACTTCTAGTTCATCCAGTGGGGTAAGTATATAGTGTTTTGTAAAAGCTCAAAAAAGTGTCTAACATCAGTTCAAGTGTAAACTAAATCTCTGCCAGGCATTATGAATCGGTATGCAATTAGAAAACTTTAATAAAGACCAAATTTCCTAAGTCCCTGACCTTGACATCAAGGTCACTGAGCGAGGTTGGGGTAGTACTCTGTAAAACTTTGGACTAATATCTAGGTACAGTGCAAATGTAAAAAGAATTCATCTATGGGTTCAGGAGATATGTGTCTTTAAAAAACTTTAACCAAAACATCCAATCAATAAAAAGACAATTCTCTAAGTCCATGACCTTGACATCAAGGTCACTGAGGGGGTGGGGGTAGTACCTTGGAAAACTTTGGACCAATATCTAACTACAATGCAAGTATCAAAGGAATTCATCAATGGGTTAAGGAGATATTGGGCTTTATAAAACTTTAACCAAAACATCCAGTACAAAAAACTCCCAATTTTCTAAGTCCATGACCTTGACAGCAAGGTCATGGAGTGGGGTGGGGGTGGTACCCTGTTAAACCTTGGACCAATATCTAACTACAGTGCAAGTATCAAAAGAATCCATCCATCGGTTAAGGAGATATAGGTCTTTAAAAAACTTTAACCAAAACATCCAATCCGGACGCCGACGCCGACGTGGACGCGGACGCCGACGCCAACGCCGACGCGGACGCCGACGCCAGGGTGACAACAATAGCTCTTCCTGAACTTTCGTTCAGGCGAGCTAACAATGGGTCATTCAAGGCTGTGTGCAATTAAGCCCTGTTTATAGTTGGAAAGATTTCTACCTCAAGCGGGTCTCGAACCCCAGACCATTAGATCAGCAGGCTAGCCCTTAGCCTACTGAGCTACTGGTGTAACAGGCCGGTTTTCCCCCCAGTCAGTTTTTTCCCCGGGGAAGAAACTGGCCGGTCATTTTTTTCCCCGAGGAAGAAATGGGCCGGCCCAGTTCTTCCCCGGGGAAAGACTGGGCCGGGGGAAAAAACTGACTGTTACACCGGGACTCAATATTTTCATAATGTCTACCATTATGAATCCTGAATCATCAAGCCATTTATGAGACAAAAAATTAATTAATAATTTCCATGATGACATTTACCTGCATCAAAGCTACCTAAATGATCCTAAGTGTTCGGACTGACAGGTCTATGCAAACAGAGCAGCCCCATGTCAGACTGCTCCTAGAGGAGCAGTCTGATCAGGGTCTTCACTGTTTGCCATTCTGTTTACATATTTTGGCCATTTTTTGGACATGGTAAAACCACACTGTTTAAATTTTAGGATAATTACAGCAATTTTTAAGGTGTCCTTAATCTTAGGAGTTTTACGGTAATTCAAATTTAAGCAGTATCACATATAAAAGGAGGTTTATGGTACATATGAACAGCAAAGTCTGAGACCAGTATGTACATTCTGTGCAGTTTAATTAGAGCCTTCACTGTTCGCACACACCATGTACACAGGGTATAATCGATTCCGCCAATTTTCGCTTCCTGCAGAGACTGTACATCATATTTGGCTTCTGCCGAGACTGTCCGCGAACTCTTGCTTCCTGCAGAGACTACTGTCCTCGAAAAATAGCTTCCTGCCGAGACTGTCCGCGTGATTCTGCTTCCTGCCAAGAGCCTCGGCAGGAAGCAGAATCACGCGGATAGTCTCTGCAGGAAGCCATTTATCATGTACAGAAGTCTCGGCAGGAAGCAAGAGTTCGCGGACAGTCTCGGCAGAAGCCAAATATGATGTACAGTCTCTGCAGGAAGCGAAAATTAGCGGAATCGATTATACCCTGTGATGTATGGATCCTGAGGAAATTTGCAGACACAAAATGAGAGCCAAAGCCTTCACTGTCGCAGATATGTTTTAGTCCAGTGCTCCAGATAAGAAGGGGTAACAGGGATTATTTTCCATATTCCAGCATAAAACATATGATGTGACTCCTTATTAGAATCGTCTCATCGAGACGATTCTAATGAGGGGTCACAATGTATGTTTTTATTGAGAAATAAGAAAAAAATTCTCTGAATTATCCTAAGAACCCCACCTTATCTGATGCCCCAACCTATGCAACCTTTTAGCATAACGACTCTCACGCAGGGTTTTTTATCATAATAAAAACCAAGGTGTAAGTACTCTTTAGCCTTAATATTCTATTGTTGCTATGCAACAGTGACAGATATTTAAGCCACTTTGGTTTGTAATTATTACACTTGTTTTTTATCTTCGACATTACTTAAGGCCTTGAACATATTAATTAATTTTGCGATTCCTCAATAAGACTGTCTTCCTTTCTGTATTTGAGCCTATATGCATGATCAATTATGCACATATTTGCGACTGTGAAAATGTTCATATGTGACATGGTATATGGATGGATGAGTTGCCATTTACTGTCCTTTTTAACAGTATTTCAGTCATATCAGGACAGTGGGTGGGTGACAATGAAAGGCTGTGTGCAGTATAACCCCATTTATGATTGAAAAGATTCTCGCTTACAGCGGGGTTTGAACCCAGGACAACTAGATCAGCAGGCAAGGGCTTAACCAACTGAGCAACAGGGCTCCTATGTGACATGGTGTAATGCTGATCCATATGCTTGTGACCTATTGTTATACAGCACAGTTCATTAGCACTGGTGATTACCCAACAAGAGATGGATGGATGGTTTGCGATTTTATGACCCTTTTAAGTGTATTTCAGTCATATCAGGACAATGGGAAGGAGATAATGAAAGCTGTGTGGAATGCAAATCTGTTTACGGATGGAAAGATTTTCAACTCCATGAAATTTAACTTGTCAAAAAGAATTCCACGGAACGATGTGTCTCGCCTGACCATCCACTATCACAACGACAGTGCTCATTAAACTTTTTTGGCCCTTTAAGGTTTAGTGACAGACATGTTAAGTGTCCCTAATTTTTGGTGGGACTCCCTAATTTTTGGCTCCCAAAACCCTGTTTTATGCACTGTCTCTCTATTTTTTCTGAAATTTCACTGTATTTAATGTAAAAATTAAGGCCGGCTGTCACTAGACCTAAAAGTCTCCTGCCAGCCGGCTGGCAGGAGACCAAAAAGTCTCCTGCCAGCCAGCTATTGGAATGCTAATAAATAAATGGTGACATCATATTCCATGGAATTCTTGAGTTAAATGTATCTTTTAAAAGTTGATATGACATATTATAATTACCATAACAAAATATCTGCAATCAAACAAGAAAAAACACAAATAAGAGGGACTTTCTATAAATAGATTTCCAAGGGAACTAACTCAAATTATACTTTGCAAGGGAACTAACTCAAAATACTACTTAGCAATTTTCACTGAAATTTTATATGCGAATTCTGTTAGCACAAGTGCCTGTAGGATAAATGGTAGTTTCATCTTATAAATCTAAAGTATATTTTTCCTAGTGGGAAGAATTAGTAAATAAACAATTTTACCTTACTGAACAGTAAAAATACAACAATAGCAAATAGCTTGTGATGGTAACCAGTATTAAATTTTGTCTAAAATTTTTTCTTTCAACATATATGTATTATGTGTATATATGATGTAAATGTATTCTTTGAGCTGTTAAGGATTAAATGACTTCCAGACAATAAAAATAGGGATAAAGAACAAAAAAAAAGCAAAAATTTACATCTGATTTGCTTGATGGTTTTCTAATAGTTTCATGCTATTAGTCTATTACCACAATTAACTTCAAACTTGATCAAAGTGAAAGCAAATATCTATCTGTTAAATGTTCAGTACTATAAATATAGCTGTCTTTTCTTAATGCCATGCAAAATATAATTTCTTTATCAGTATTCCAGTAGCTGGCTGGCAGGAGACTTTTAGGTCTAGTGCCAGCCGGCTGGCAGGAGACCAAAAAGTCTCCTGCCAGCCGGCTGGCAGGAGACACTTCCTAATTTTTTTCCAGAATCTCACTAAATTTTATTTTCGAACTTACCATGTCTGAATAAAAAAAGTCAACATTTTATTTATGGAGAATCTAGTTCATTAATACATGTAGTTACACCATGGTTTGTCTGCCTGTACAGGGAGATAATCCACGAGCTTTAGCGAGGCACATCTGGAATTCCATTCAGTAGTATCGATAGAGTTAGTGGGTTGGGGCAAGTTTGAGAAATAGTGAATCCTCAAGTTATGGTAATTTACACAAGAAAGCAGAAAGAGGGAAGCAGTTTCAGTTAACCCACATGAACAAAAAGCAGGTATCTCCCCAAACCATTAAGGTATGTCGCTTGCAACATGCCTTCCTCTTCAATTGCTTTTGCAACATGCCTTGATGTCCAATGAAAATTTATTAAAGTGCTATTATTTTCAATTTTTAGCCAGTAAAGTTGTTTTGGATGCATTAAGAATCATCAATATATTATTTATAATGTAAATTTAGGCTTATTTTGACAAAACATTGCTTTACTAAGGATTTTAAAAATTGATCACCAAGTCAAAATCTGATTTTTGTGCTAAAAGTGATATGCCTTCTGAAATTTTGGGGAGAACACTGAAAGAGGGCTATCAATTATATTTTTTAGAAAGAATTGTTGGTTTAAAGGGCTACATTCAAGTCTAAGTCTTGTATGGTAAATTTGTCCTTCTCTTGATGTTTGAATATTACTGAAATAACTCGGTTTAATTACTTCAGCACAAGCAGAATTAACTCTAGTTTATACTGTAAACACTGTTTATCAGAGGTTTTTTTTGCAGTGGCTGATTTACTACATTTTAGGCTCTAAATAATGCCCCCTTTCGCAAAATTCAACACCCCTGGGGGGTTTAATAGAATTAATACGGTAAAATTATTATATAGCATCTCCAAATCTACAGCGTTCTGTCTTACCGTTTGGTTGGTAGATCTTCACACTTCCCCTCAGCCCCTTTTTCCTCCACATTTGGTCTGTTTTCCATTGTTGATGCATAACCTGTAAGTATTTAAGTAACTGTAAAACACTTAATTTTTGGAGACAGCAAATGTTTTTTTATATTTTTTTTTTTTTTTATTTTTTTTTATTTTATTTTTTAAAAAAAGACCTTTTGGAGGATTTTCACAGACTGGCGATTTTTGAAAATGTTTCTTTACAAGGTCTTTTAGTCTATGAGAAATGGAGCTAAAAGCAGTAGATAGATGTAAATTTGGCTATGTTCAACAGAGCGAAAGAAGAAGGTCAAGGTAAGACCTTCACCTTCAAATGATACTGGCGCTGCTGAGCAGAGCTCTAGATAAGAGGGGTATTTGATGATAATTGAGGGATAATTTTCTTTATTTCTCATCAAAACCATATGTTGTGACCCCTCATCTGAACCGTCTCATCGAGACGGTTCAGATGATAGGTCACAACATATGGTTTTATCCAGAATTAACAAAAATTATCCCTAATTATCATCAAACACTCCCTCTTATCCAGGGCTCTGCTGCTGGGACAATGACGTGATGTAAGCCTGTGTGAAGTTTCATCACAACAGGTCTCATAGTCTCTAAGAAATGGAACTGAACACAGTGGATGAACATTGAGGTCAATGCCAACAACAACAACAACACCGACACCGGAAAGTGACCCCTATGTCGCCCCTGCTTGCTAAAGCAGCCGCGACAAAAACTTGAATTAAGGTGGTCGAAAAGCTTACACTCTGACTCACTCAAAGAGGGCAGCACTGATATATAATTATGAGAAGTGAAACTTTCCTAAATCATCTAAATTCTTTTAAAAATCTGCATGATAGTACATTGTGATGCATTATGATGTAACACCCTCGATAATAATAGTATGGTGATAGGGGTTTCTTCGAAAGTGAAAGTATCAATGTCACTTTGAGGGGGGGGAATTGGTAAAACTTTAATATAGAGGACTCATGTGGATTCCTCCCTTATGAGAAGGAGAACCACAGCAAATCTGGTACCAACAGAAAGTTCAGTATCTCTTCTTTATTTCCATACCTAAGATTTAAAGCCCAGGCTGATGCAGAACTTGTCAGAGTTTAACAAACCAAGGTAGTGTCCAACTTTTTTTGGCTTGACAATCCCCATTTTTAACCCTTTTTAGACCGGATACCCGTTTTGGGGACATTAAGCAAACAGTGCAAACCCAGCTCAGACGCCGCAAAACGTGGCGTCTGATCAGGGTCTACATTGTTTGCTTACAGGAATTTCTATGCAAAGTACAATAAAATAGAAAATATTCACCAGAAACCCCTAAAACTAGAAATGGGATTATCTGAATGATAAGAATGGACAAGTCCACTGGTCAAGAAAGGGTTAATTTCTTTCATTGAGGGTACCAATGTATTTTCCACTATTTGCAGAACTTGGCAGGAATATTTATCCATGAAATGTTTGTAATCTTACACTTAATAACACTTGTCAGTAATGGCAAAACATCTGTTCACTAACCTACAATCCTTTGTCAATCATAAAAGAAAATTTAGTCTTGAGTTTGTAGGAAACCTGCAAGCGTCCTTTAAAGGTAGGTTCCTGGACTAGCGATAACAATTATGTTCATAAAGTACTGTCGTCTTTTTCCGAGTAGTATTGAATTTTCTTATTTTTCTGAATTTGTTGCAACTGAGAAAATCGTCAGATGTTGAAGAAAATGGTCGTTTTCCCTTTTGGTTTATTTTCTTTCGTTGGAATTCCAGTTCTAAAAACTAGAATTGTTTTCCTACGAAAAAACAGATGTCTCCCCCCTTTTTGATGTCAAAAGGATCAGTCATTAAGACACCAAGGGAAAAACAATATGTTTCCCTACCCTGAAGCAGGGATTCATAATAAGTAAAAAGTATAAATGCAAGAGTTATAGTTGTTATGCTCTGCATGTCATGTAATGTTGACTGATATTCATATTTAGTTTTTGTCAAAAAATATAAATGCAAGAGTTACAGTGCTCTGCACGTCGTCTATTTATATGTTGACTGATATTTGTATGAAGTTTCATGAATATAGCTTAAACGGTTTTCAAGTTATAGAGCTTAGACGATTGAGACACGATTTTGTGAATGACAAAGTTCCAAGGGAAATAACTCAAATAGTATAAATGCTGTGCTCTGCAGGTTGTCTAGTGTTGACTGACATTTGTATGAAGTTTCGTGAATATAGCTTGTCCGCTTTTCAAGTAATAAAGCGATTGAGACACGATTTTGTGACTGACAAAGGTCCAAGGGAAATAACTCAAGAAGTATAAATGCAAGAGTTATGGTTCTTGCACTATGCAATTCTTCTAATATTGATTGATATTTGTATGAAGTTTCGTGAATATAGCTTGAATGGTTTTCAAGTTATAGAGCAGACACAACTGAGACACGATTTTGTGACTGACAAAGTTCTAAGGGAAATAACTCAAATAGTATAAATGCTAAAGTTATGGTTCTTGCATTCTGCACGTCATCTGATGTTGATTGATATTTGTATGAACTTTCATGAATATAGCTTGAATGGTTTTAAAGTAATAGACGGACTCGACTGAGACGCAATATTGTGATGGACAAAGTTCCAAGGGAAATAACTCAAAAAGTATAAACGCCAGAGTGCATTCTGCACGTCGTCTGATGTTGACTGATATTTGTATGAACTTTCATGAATATAGCTTGAATGGTTTTAAAGTTCTAGACGGACTCGACTGAGACGCAATTTTGTGATGGACAAAGTTCCAAGGGAAATAACTCAAAAAGTATAAATGCCAGAGTTACCATTTGTGCACTCTGCACATCGCCTCATGTTGATTGATATTTGTATGAAGTTTCGTGAATATAGCTTGAGCAGTTTTCAAGTTATAGAACGGACACGATTGAAACACAATTTTGTGATGGAATAAGTTTCAAGGGAAATAACTCAAAAAGTATAAATGCCAGAGTTACCATTCTTGCACTCTGCACGTCGTCTCATGTTGACTGATATTTATATGAAGTTTCGCGAATATAGCTTGAGCGTTTTCAAGTTATAGAACGGACACGATTGAAACACAATTTTGTGATGGACTAAGTTCCAAGGGAAATAACTCAAAACGTATAAATGCCAGAGTTACCATTCTTGCACTCTGCACGTTGTCTCATGTTGATTGATATTTATATGAAGTTTCGCGAATATAGCTTGAGCGGTTTTCAAGTTATAGAACGGACACGATTGAAACACAATTTTGTGATGGACTAAGTTCCAAGGGAAATAACTCAAAAAGTATAAATGCCTGAGTTACCATTCTTGCACTCTGCACGTCGTCTCATGTTGATTGATACTTATATGAAGTTTCGCGAATATAGCTTGAGCGGTTTTCAAGTTATAGAACGGACACGATTGAAACACAATTTTGTGATGGACTAAGTTCCAAGGGAAATAACTCAAAAAGTATAAATGCCAGAGTTACCATTCTTGCACTCTGCACGTCGTCTCATGTTGATTGATATTTATATGAAGTTCCGCGAATATAGCTTGAGCGGTTTTCAAGTTATAGAACGGACACAATTTGTGACAGACAGACGGACGGACGGACAGACGGACAGACGCCCGGGGAAAAACAATATGTCTCCCGACCCTGAAGGGGGGAGACATAATAACTATGTTTATTATGTCCATAAGTGCGCGATTTCTGATGCCATTTTCCAAAGGTCAATTTTCTCTTGCCATGAGCTCTTCTAGAGGTCCTGGCATGGCGGATGGATTTAAACTATCCCAAAATGCAATGCAGCATGACGTCAGCAGCGTTATCTATTTTTGGCGCGAACTAAAAACAGCGCTAACTGGTGTGCGAAGCAGAGTTAGGAAATCCCTTACAAAACAACTTTTCTAGTCTATTTTTGATTTACACTTTGTAGTGAAACTTATTCATTTTCTTTTTATAAGTGCTTTCCAACAACTTGGATGAAAGATCGTCAAAATTATGATGCATTCCAAAGTACAGGAACCTACCTTTAACTTAGATCAAGGTAGTAAAACAACCAGTCTGTGGTAAAAATTGCGATGTAAACATTCTGAAATTTAAGTTGTCAATCTCGTGGCAAACAGTCTACCTCTTGAGAGGAGCAGTGCCATTCTGATAGATTCGGTTTATTCCATATGATAAATAAGTAGACAGGGCATTATATTTCTGCACAGGAATGTACTCACATTTTTGGAACCAGGACATTTTATTGTTTTCCTTCCAAATGTGGATACATCCTTCTATAGAGATGAAACCACACTTTGAAGAAAAAACAATAAAATGCCTGGCTAAAAAAATGTGGATACATCCCTATATAGGGACGAAAATGTGGATACATCCTTGCAGGGCCTGACAAATCCATTGGCCGGCTGCCCGGAACAAGTCAAAATTTTTGCTGGGCAAGTAAAATATTTTCTTACTTGCCCAGAAAAATGTATAAGCTACATAGGAAAAACTGAAGAATTTCAGCATTTTGTAGCAGAAGCTGTGTACCGGACAAGTAGAACAAATTTTGATTTGTCAAGCCCTGTCCTTGTATAGAGATGTATCCACATTTTGAAGAAAACAATGCCCTGGCTAAAAAATGTGGATCTCCTGGATCTTTGGAGACAATGTGGAACCCCCCTATAAAGAGAAGAATCCACATTTTCAAGGAAAACAATAATATGCCTTGACCAAAAAATAAGCATTCATTTTATTCCTGTAGGTAAGAAAATGTGGATACATCCTTATATACAGAAGCATCCACATAATGAAGGAAAACACCAATATGCCTTGGCCAAAAACATCATGTGTAATTCTTTCCCATTCTAAACATAACCCTATATCAAATGGAAAAAACTGCATCACTGTTCTTTTGAATATTCATAATGGCGGGCAAAAAATCGGTCGGGGAGCATAGCCGTTCAAGGATAACAAGGTGCGCCGAAAAGCCAACGGCAAAACTTTCAAATCAACAACAACAAACAATGCGATTTATTCCGTCAAATTTATCAACCGGAATAAACTGCAAGCGTATTTAAACGCTTTTTTTTTATTTCTTATAATCATTTGTTCACTCTGCACTTCACTGATTTAACAGGAAAAAATAATAAAAAGAAAGAAAAAAATATGCTCTTGGTATGCAAATTTTTCAAATACCGCTGTAATCATTCTAAAAGTAGTACACTATCGTCCTTCATTCAGTTGTTTCAAAACCGTGAATGTCATGTATTCTTTGAAAAAAAAAATATTACGTATAGTTTTATGCTTTTTTAATTTATTTTTTCCTAAACAAATAATGTGACAAGCAATCCGTGGTCTGTACGACACTGACTACATGAGTCTGTTGGATAGAGCGAAGAACAAAAAAGATCGTCTTGCAACAGTTGCGACCCTTGCATATGACACGCATATGACGTCACGTTGATGCAGACTGGTTTTCATTGTCTTCTAAGCGCTTTCATCGGGTGTTAGCAAAACAACAAGGAATGGCCGACCATCAACAAAATGTACAGACATCGAGGATTTTAACACTGCTTGTGCGATAACATTCCATTTAATATCATCAAAAGCAGGTTTATTACAAAATATAACATTTCTCCTTTATTTGCAATGTCGATTTTCCCCTGTTAATGTCTGATAAAGCTTGAATGAGTAGTGTAAAAGCTACTTCCATGTGTTGCAAACGGGTGCTAAAAAGTCTATCGCCACCAATGTGCTTCAAACGGTCAGCGAAAACTCAAGGTTGGCTCTACCCGGTCATATATGGTCTCAATTTGCAGATTTTTGATACCAAATTTGCCTCATTTCGCCGGCTTTGAATCCACATGAGTCCACTATAAAAAATTAATGGTATGGTCGATGTACCTGTTTTCGGGGTGCTCCAGAATTCGGGGTATTCTAATATATTATACCTCTCCTTTTGCCGAGGACGTCTACAGAAGATTACTTTTGCAAACAGAAAGTTGAATCAGCGAGTTTTATCATACACTAATTGACGCGCGAGAGCACATTAGTTTTGACGTCATCCATGACGTCTTCGTTGGTGACCGTGGAAGCGGCCATATAGGAAACACTGCAAAGTTTATGGAAAGTACCGACGAACATGACACGGGGATTAATTCAATTATGAACTTTTTTCTGAAAATTCAACGACAGTTTCTACATGCTAAAAAACTGAAAGTCTCCCGAAGGCAGCTGCTATCAGAAGCATCAGCAGCCTATGTATTTTGAAGGCGAGTTCTTTAACAGACCCCGAAAACTGGGGCAGTTTCAGAGAGCAGATTCAGTTTAGCATCTGTTTAGCGTTGATCAACTTTGTAAACATGGAGACATGCGGGCATGAAATGTAAGTTACATATTACTTAACACATATTTTTATATCCACACAGACTATCAGTTTGTGATCTTTGTTTATCACACAGTTTTTATGTTGTGAACAGGGAATTGTCTAGACCTACAACACAGGGCCTTAGAATCCGCTACCGTTACACTACCGCTACTTCACAGTAGTGTAGCGGAGCGGAACGCAACGTCAGGAGTCGCATGACTAGGAATTGTCTTACAATTCCCTGTTGTGAATAAACGTTGATACCTCGAAAACCGGTGCAACCATCATAAAAACAAGCAATAAAGTAGTATTTCATAGTAATAGATGTCTTTCTGAGTCCTGTGTGTGTCTTTTATGGTGTCTTTGTGGTATAGCGGAACATAACGGCGCGAGTAGCCACGGTCCGAATCGCTCAGGGTCCGAATCCGGTGAAAACCCAACGCAAATCTCCACGTGAGATAAATAAATAACAAAACTACTTAATCAACATTCGTTTACCTGTGAAAATATAAATTAAAATGCCGAAGCCTACTGTCAATCATTAATGTTAATTTTCCGATTCTAGCATCTGTGTTGACATTTTCTGGTTGTTTTACAAGTCATGTGTTTATAACGGACGTTTCTATTGGTCAATGTATCGAAGCTCACCTTTGAGTAAATGCAACACTCAGATTGTTACTTTGGACGAAATAATTTATCATTCTTCAGGAAGGCCATGCCACACGATAGGCGTATTGCTTTCACTCCAGACCCATTAACACCTACCTGTTTATGTCTGGCTATAAAGGGCATAGGAAAATAAAACTTATTTGCCTATTAGAGTGGACCATATTACCCCAAATGTTTGGGGTTGTGTGGTCCACACACTAGGTACACATCATCGATTTTCTCTCTGAAAGTGTAGGGTAAACCCAAATATTTTGTATATCATATTGGTCCTTAGATTATATTTCTTTCTGTAAGTAAAGAAAAGAATATTCCAACTCGAAACTAAGGTCAGTAAAATCAAGAGAATGCTAAAGCAGTCCATATTTCCCCAAATTACCCTAAAAAAGTAACTTTAAAAAAAGGCAAAACAATAAAAAAAAAAAAACAATAAAAAAGAAAGGAAGAAAAAAAAAAAATAAAAAAGAAAAAAAAAAAAAAAAAAAACAATGAAAAAGAAAGAAAGAAGAAAAAAAACAATAAAAAAGAAAGAAAAAAAAACAATAAAAAAAACAACAAAAAAACAACAACAATAAAAAAAGAAAGAAAGAAAAAAATAAACAAAAACAAAAAAACAAACAAACAGTAAAACAGAAAGAAAGAATAAAAAAAAAAAAAAAACAGCTGATCGTTCACTCATGATCGTTCCTAACAAGGAATGTTATTCGGCAGGCAGGGGCGTCGGCACGATTTTGACATTGCGGAGGCGGATCTTTTGGTACTTTTGAGCTGCCCCAGGGTGATACAAATAGACGTTAATTGTCTAATGGTAGTACAACCACCCTCTTTGGGTAAAAGTTAGAGAACTGATACAATTCCATCCCAGATCCAACCAAAGACGCCATGTGGAAAAGAGACAACATAGAATTAGTAGCCACCAAAGACAACACCAGCGGCAGCCATATGAATGTAGATTGTCAACGGGATAACCTGAACATCACAA
The DNA here is from genome assembly GCA_963989385.1 of Ctena decussata. NCBI lineage: Eukaryota > Metazoa > Mollusca > Bivalvia > Lucinida > Lucinidae > Ctena > Ctena decussata. Next base: position 26,126,848 of record OZ022510.1, read on the forward strand.
ACAATATATTAATAACAGACATAGGAACTAACAACACATAAAGCAACATAGAATAACCAAAACAGAGCTGCCGCCTTGGGGCGGCCAGTAATGAAATTACTAGGGGGTTGAACCGGTTTGTGGTCGACCAACCCTCGTCCTTTGTTCTGCCTTGGTTCATCAGACACTTAGTTGTTCAACCCAACAAAAACAAGCACCACCCACACAACAGTCTTACAAACAGCACCAACCTGTGAACCTGTGAAGGTTAACAGCATAACATTTGTATCCAAATTCTGGAAACTTGGTTTTTACAGACTTAATTTGCCTAGTTGTCCATTTGACTACACGTCTTAGACTATTAAAGCTGTGCCAGGCACATGTCTGTGCTCAGCTTGCCAGAGTGCCCGCCGTATCCCTTGTGGCCACTGCCTAAAAAAAAAACTACCGACCAGGTAATATAAAACGCAACACTGGGCCAGTCCCTTATCAGTGCTGTCAGAAGTCAGTGAAAATTAATCCGTCGTGACTGGGGTTCGAACCCGCGATGCCCAGATCTTTTGGGAATACTAGATATACTTAGAATCTAAGAGAGCTAGCTCGAAAGTAGATAAAGAATCTGAGTATGTGTTCGAACAGATTCAGTTTCAATTTAGATGGCGTCGTGTGACAGGGTATTAATTTGATAATATGACAGAGCCTTCACTTTTCACAATTAAGATGCTCAAAGATTCATACATGGTATTAGCGAAAAGGAAAGAGTCTGGTCAGGTTTCACAGATGCTTAAGTTGATCTGCACGTCTCTTATTCGTACATGTTGTAAAATATATATTTACATGATTTAATTACATTTGGTCTTGACATCTGACTTGCTCTATTCTTAATTTGAAACATCTATGGGACACTGTCGTTTTGGCATTTCAGGAGGCGATGTGCTGGTGTTGGAATTTTTAATATTTCTCGTGCGAAAAAAAAAAATTCTTGATAATCACAATGTGATAATCGGGTGCGAAAGTGTGTTTCTTTAACACCCGCTTTCATCTCTCCTCGTTAATCCTTTACGCCTGTAGGCAATTTTTAAGGCGTGAACTAGCATGACACCTGTCGTGATTTGGCAAAATTGCGATGTGTGAGGTGTGAAAATGTCCTTTTCTTTTATTTTTCTCCCTTCTTTCATTCTTAAGCTAGGCAGAATCATATTCTTGATGAAAATATTGGGGCGGCGGTTGACTCCCCTGCCGCCCCTGTTCCGACGGCCATGGCAGGTTACTGATTCATACTATACCTATTAAATTTTGAATAAACGGGCCAACAACCAACGAAAGGTACATTGCACATATGTATAGTCATAAGGTATCTATCAAAACGACACTTCAACAGAAAGAAAATCAATTTTCTTGATATACAGCACTGGATCTCGTACGCACCCAGCAGGTACATGACGTCGAAAGGACGTCGTACTGACGTCGATGCGACGTGCTGACGTCATATCGACGTCAGTTCGACGTCATTTTGACGCCATGTGCCCGCTGAGCACTATGACTTTGATAGGGGAGGAGATTATATAGACACTACGTAAGGAAAACTTCTATGGATACGTTCCATTGAGCTTCATCGACATAATTCATTTTGAGAATGGGAACAGCAACAATAAAATTTCCGCAGTCGATATCAGCGACTCATACGGACGCACACTAAAGCGGTTATCATACCGTATACAAGATAATTTTCCCGGTGTTCCATTTTTCGCGGCATTTCGCGGTCACTTAGAAACCGCGAATATTAAAATCGCGAAATAATTTCCTGTTTCTTACAAACTATCTTCTGTAGACACGGTGTTAATATATTTTGCTTCTATTTGCTTCGGTAATTGCTGGTACTTTTCACTTGAGCCAGTACTTTCATTAATCTACGGCGACCCCACCGCAAGTTAATGAATGAAGTGGCTAAAGTGAAAAAGAAGTAGTTTTGCTCTTGAAAATTTCGCGCATGTTGCTAACCGCGTAAATCAAAAATCGCGAATATTATGTTTTTGACCCTTCAACGCGAAAATTTGAACCAGCGAAAATTACCGCGTATACGGTAATTGAAATACTGAACTTGCATGCCGTAGAATGAAGTTTAAAATATCGTTTTAATCAACGGTGTATTTGCGTAGATGTTCAACACGTAAAACATCATAATTTGTCAATGTCTAAATCAAGTAAATCTTAATCATTCGTTTTCTCGTCAAAGTATCTGATGTCGATTAGGCGAAATGCAAAAATGAGATTGCCAAACTTAAAGCAAAACCAAACAGCTGTACCACTGCATTGAGAAAAATACAAAGAACGCCCCTAACGTCAAACAACCATGCACTATGGGTTCAAGTCTTATTTACTTTATGACCATATAAAATACGAAACTCCTCAACATTGCCAATCGCTTTCTCTCTCACCCAACCTGTCACCTGAGAGTTGGAAAACATTAACGTTTGTAAAGACTGCAGGGTAGGACCATATAATTGGGGGATGGGGGGGGGGGGGTGCGAGAATATGTTGAATTCCATTATACAAATCGGTTTGATAAGGAAGTCTGTAATTCCTCGACTGTATCCCACCAGGCACACAATGTCATGACGTTGAATCAAGGTTGATTCAATATTGATTCAACGTTGTGGGTAGAGTCCACTAAATATTCATAAGGATAGCCCCGCCTTTTTCGGGGAGACCATTAGGTTTACACTGTAAGAGAGATGACGTCATCTGTCAATCATGCATATTAGACTTCCGAGTTGCAGTATAAAAAATGACCAACAAATGACAGTTACAAAAATTGGACGGACACACGGCGCCAAGTGTGTGCAACTATGGTTACGTCGATAAGAGAATTGGGTAACGTCGATATTATTAGTCTGTGAAATCATACCTATTGATGTATCAGTAGGGCTATTCCAGCGGCACATAATACCCTGCTTTATAATGGAAGTGACCCCCCCCCCCCCTCCCACGTGGGCATAACCATGGTCATCCTGCATATGTGAGCTTGAGGAGAGTCTAAAGGAGGATTGATCCAGAAGTAATGTGACCGCAGCTATAAAATCGTGTAGAATAAAAAGAAAGCAACAAAATGTCACATCCAAGTACTTTAATCTATTACATTGTGGTCTGAAAACGTCATTAAAGTACAGTGTACAGTTACCGAGGTAGACACAAGTGCTGCACGTCAATGACGTTGTTGACGTTCTAGACGAAATATTGATATTGGGTCACGTCCAGAGTAGCATCATCGTTGTTTCCATATAGAACTAATGTCTTTTCACCCATTTTTTCTCTCATCTTTCAATATTATTTAAACACCCCGCAGCGCGTGTTCAAATATTATTACAATGTATCAATCTTCATATTATATGGAGTCTTAACAAGAGTGACGTTATTGTCTGACAGTGGACATACAGGTCTTCCAGTTTTCAGACGATCCTCTAGCGAATCATCTGCAACACTATAGCGCTGATTGCACCTTTCGCAAACTTCATAATCACTTTCATATATAACCGTATGTCTAAGTAAATAGCTCTGGAGTCTTAGTAACTCGTGACAAAACAGCATGGCGCATTTGTCAGAAATCATTATATTTTTTTACTCGGCTGCCGGCAGTAACAAACGTTAGCACTAACTAGTGAACTTCATATTGTAATAATGGTATCAAAATTTAAAAAGTAGGTGGCAGAAATATACTACAAAAAAATTTATAGCAATTATTTTATATGTATTTTAACGTGCTGCGACATGGCGTCGGTGGCATAGTTTGAACGTCTGTATAATTTGAAACGGAAAAAGATTTTTAATAACTTCATATACATTCTGTCAATCGGAACAGAATATACCCTGCGCATAACACTCAGTAGATAGAATTACAGTGCAGCTTCTTACCATATATGGCCTACAAGATTTGAGTTATAATTTATATCAACTCATTAAGCACCAAAAAGCAGACGACAAAATTTACGTCTGCAAAAAAAATAAAAAATGTCCCTTGTCCAAGACTTTTCATATTGAGAATTCAAAGACTAGAGGGCAAACAGTGTTGATCTAGATGAGGCGGCTCATTATGAGCCGCCTCATCAGGATCTACGCTGTTTGCAAATTTTGCTAATTTCGTCACTGGGGCTCAAAGAGTTATGCTACAATGAATAAGCAAGCAATGGACACAGTGACATTACCTCCTGATCAACCCTTGTATATTATATCAGCTTTAGCATGTTACATAATCATTATTAAGGTGTACATCTTTGGATAGGCCGCAATTTTGATAAGAAGTGGGTAGACGGGAGCCGGGTGCAGGGGAGTGGGGAGGGTGGAGGAAGGGGCAACTTTACCAAAATAGAATCTGATTTCCCCGTGAATCACATTTAAGGTGAGGTGGGAGTAATTGACAAAACACATGATTTTATTTATACTTCTTTATAGTGTACATTTTCAGTCCCTCTTTCAGAAAATGTGTGTGTGTGTGTGGGGAGGGAGGGAGGGGTCGCCGATGTCGTTTTCCAGATATCTGACCTCGAAAACGTCAATTTTTCCACTTTTTTGACCCGACGTTATAATGGCGTTCTATGGAAAATTCACTTTTTTGCTCGTCACTCTTGGATAAAAACCTTCATTCTAAGAAAACAAAACACATCGTTCTCTTCAAAAACTAACACATCATGGCCCAATGATAGACGTTCACAATAGTAGGTCGCCGACTTAACTTTCGAGTTAAATTGCATAACATGCCAGGCCTGCCGTCTCTTTAGACCGCAATGTTGACGTGCATGGTGACGTTAACGTTACTAAACTTTTCGCGCCACAGATCAACTATCGCTTTTTGTATTTTAGTTTTAAAAATCGAAACCATGGCCAGTATGCCCTCCTATACCGTTGACGGGCACCCGAGTTGGGGCGGGCTTCCACGTGTTAGGACATTTGAATAATTCCCTTGTCCACTTGGCTTTTGTACAGTGTTAGCGAGTCAAGTTTTTCAGTTCCTGACCCGACCCAAGAAAGAGCCTAAAATATTCTGCACTATAACTCAGCGTTCTAACGACTGGACTTCGGCGACTCTCTCTCTCTCTTTGTAAAAATGTACAGTGTAAGCGAGTCAAGTTTTCCAGTTCCTGAACCGACCCAAGAAAGAGCCTAAAATATTCTGCACTATAACTCAGCGTTCTAACGACTGGACTTCGGCGACTCTCTCTCTCTCTCTCTTTGTAAAAATGTACAGTGTAAGCGAGTCAAGTTTTCCAGTTCCTGAACCGACCCAAGAAAGAGCCTAAAATATTCTGCACTATAACTCAGCGTTCTAACGACTGGACTTCGGCGACTCTCTCTCTCTTTGTAAAAATGTACAGTGTAAGCGAGTCAAGTTTTCCAGTTCCTGAACCGACCCAAGAAAGAGCCTAAAATATTCTGCACTATAACTCAGCGTTCTAACGACTGGACTTCGGCGACTCTCTCTCTCTCTCTTTGTAAAAATGTACAGTGTAAGCGAGTCAAGTTTTCCAGTTCCTGACCCGACCCAAGAAAGAGCCTTAAATATTCTGCACTATAACTCAGCGTTCTAACGACTGGACTTCGGCGACTCTCTCTCTTTGTAAAAATGTACAGTGTAAGCGAGTCAAGTTTTCCAGTTCCTGAACCGACCCAAGAAAGAGCCTAAAATATTCTGCACTATAACTCAGCGTTCTAACGACTGGACTTCGGCGACTCTCTCTCTCTCTCTCTTTGTAAAAATGTACAGTGTAAGCGAGTCAAGTTTTCCAGTTCCTGACCCGACCCAAGAAAGAGCCTAAAATATTCTGCACTATAACCCAGCGTTCTAACGTCTGGACTTCGGCGACTCTCTCTCTCTCTCTCTCTCTCTCTCTCTGTAAAAATGATAGGCAGCTTTGATTCACTTTAAAATAGCGTCCAGGAAATACAATAAAACGACTCTTTGATATACACTTGAAACAGAAATATGGAATGAAAGACAGAGAAGTGAAAGAAATGCAAGGGGGAAAAACACATTGTTTTAGCTTATCGATAGAACAGATCAATGAATTATCGTAATAACGTCGATAAAAGATTCTGAAGACATTGCGTCGACGTTGATACGGCTGCCTGGCGTTGTTCAAAAGCTTGGGACAGTTCAAGATTCTTTTAATATGACTGAAATTTGGCATAACTGTTGATGATTAGTATTTTAAGTGTGGGTGGTATGAAAACGACTGTCTATGGCTGCTACCATGTTAACTGCTAAGTGCGTGGTCGCAGTGTAGACAGTGATATGACAACTCATTGTACGATTCTGGATTCAATTTCACAAGGCTTTGTTATTGCAACTCAACAGCTTCGAACTCCGTCTAACAAACTGTTGAGAAAATGTCAGAGAACAGCTTTCTCCCCACGTAAAACTAGCTATAATTTTTTTCCAGTTTCTTCTCTATTGCACTTTCTATTTCCTTTTCTAGTCGCATGAAATGTAACAAAATTATCGCAACTCAACAACTGCGAACTCCGTCTAAAAACTGTTAAACTGTCAGCTATTCCGCAAATAGTCTTCCGCACGGAAAACTAACTATACTTATTTTCAGTTTCTTCTCTACGGCACTTTCTACTTCCTTTAAATTTCGCCCTGCGATCAGCCTCCTTGCATTTTGTGAGCAGACCATGTAGTGATCACTGAAGTGGCTAACGTAGACGCCATCTTGTTTTTATCAAACGGAACGTTCGACGTCATTAGGTAACGTAGCGACAGAAACTGCCGCACGGCGGCGCTGAATTACTCCCACCTCACCTTAAGACAACGATATCCAGATTAGAATGGTGCCTGATCATATCATAGCGTGAATGGGTACACTCTCGGGGGAAGCAACCCTACCATTAACATTTGTTTCAGGCTCCATTTTAACGTCCCCAACAATTCCCCTCACCTCGATATAGCCACGCACGGTACGGAAAATTCAGGTTTTGGATGTAAGGTAGTATTAAGTTTGTAAACATTGACCGCACTAATATTTTTTTTTTGATTTTCCTATAAAATATATCAAAAGATTTGTAAGATAGTGTAGAATACGATAACACGACATTTTTTTACTTTAGACCTGTGTTTTAAGAAAAACTGAATAACTTTTTGCTCATTTTCTCTTTTTTCCCTATTTACTATTATTTATGATGGTCATGTAAATCAAGGCAAAAATGACCTCATTAAATGTGGACTTAAAAAAGTGCACTATATTGACCTAACACAACCTTTTTCATTTTTTATTCAAGGAAGACAAAAAAAAATAAAAAATTATACGGAGCTGAGGAAAAAAATTGCCAATGATGGAGGTCAACTCTTAAAGAAAAGAAATGGTTCCTTCTGGAGCAAATTCTTTCCCTAAGAGTACACCCTTTTTTGGAAGGGTTTGTTTACCTGGGAAATACGCAGGAGTCACCACAGGGTATAATCGATTCCGCTAATTTTCGCTTCCTGCAGAGACTGTCCGTCATATATGGCTTCCGCCGAGACTGTCCGCAAGCTCTTGCTTCCTGCAGAGACTACTGTCCTCGAAAAATTGCTTCCTGCCGAGACTGTCCGCGTGACTCTGCTTCCTGCCGAGAGGCTCGGCAGGAAGCAGAATCACGCGGACAGTCTCTGCAGGAAGCCATTTATCATGTACAGAAGTCTCGGCAGGAAGCAAAAATTCGCAGACAGTCTCGGCGGAAGCCATACATTATGTACAGTCTCTGCAGGAAGCGAAAATTAGCGGAATCGATTATACCCTGTGTAGTTGTTCCCTGGCGGAAAAGCTAGAGATGTACCCATACGACCCCTGTTGAGAAACGTTTTAAATTGCTTGATGAAGCAAATGGTGTGATTATCTCGCCTACTACTGTAAAATCCATTTCTGTCATGGAAACAGATCTTACCATTATTTGTCATTTCAATATGATAGTGCTCTTATTTTTAACACGGATCATTATTGCCAACCTACCTACATTACACTCCTCGAGCGGATATCACTGATAATTGTGTCGCTTATCGATTTCGTTCGGAAAAAAAGTTTTTGTAAAAACCTGTTTCGTAGTATCCAATCAATGTCGAGGTTACAACTGCATTCTATTTTTAAACTCCTATATTTAGATTCACGTGCATATGCACGCAAACATTTAGGTTGCAAATCAAATCATTAATGCAGGCTGGCATGACGTCCATTTACGTCACGCAATGCATGCACAGTGAATGCATGGGCCTACCCAAATAATAATGATATATAGCACTAAGATACTTGGACGGACACACGGCGCCAAGTGTGTGCAGCTATGGTTGAGCCACTTGGGTAACGTCGATAAGAGAATTGAACTGAACTAAACCTATAAACAACCAAGAAATAAATTACAAATAAGAAAAAAGTATAACATGAAGTATAGGCCTACTAGGCGAACACAACAGTTTGACTTTAGATATACGTTTCAACAAAAAATAAAGAAAACTGAATATAATGTGCAAACGGGGTTTTGCTTAATGAAACTTCCATCAAATGGTCGAATGTCCTAATGGTTCCTATAACTTTTCATAACAGAATACGGAAAGTCCAAATTTTTGGACGCTTTTGTAAAATATTTTCCATTGACAGTAATGCAAAAACTGACCAGTTTCACTGAAGGGCGTCGTATGCTTGTTAGAACAGCCAAAATATTGTTGATAGGCAATGTTTACTACAGGTGTGGGCGTATATGAATGAAATTATAGTAAAATATAGGCTATTCACCTGTCCGCATGCGTAACGCATAGTATCAATGGTCAGGTGATGCTATGTTGTAAATAAACATTGAACTATTATATCATTTTGCGTGTAAAAAGTGTATGTTTTAAAATTTTATAATATATGGGTGAAACAAAAAGTAGAAATAAATGGATTCAAAATAAAATTTCAATTAATTGTGCAAATTTTGTTGTAGGGATAGCATACATTGGTCACATGCTCTAATATGTAAAACTAAACGGGAATTCCAACAGCCAACTTTTACTCCCATGTTATCATGATGTGAAAATGACATATAATAGGTCCTTTTTTGTAGAGAAACTTTTTTATGCAAAACCTCACATTTCTGCAAAATTATGATTTTGTTATATATAGGATGAAAAATAAGAATGAACAATTCGAAAAATCTTCTACCTCTCACCAATTTTTAGGAAATATTGGGGATGCCGTTTGCATTTGGGACCAAACAGACTATAACCTTTTGCTCATTTTCTCTATTTTTCCTATATTCGATTAGAAAATGATAGTCAATATTCAAGTTGACCGCATTAAATGTAGACTAAACGATTTGAAAAAAGATCTTAGAGCAGCTAAAAAAAAAACAACAACAACAACAACAAAAAACAACAAAAAAAACAACAACAACAAAAAACTGCACTTATGGACCTAAATATACAGACTTTTTCGCGTCGCAGACGCGTATAATTTCGATATTGTTCCACATTTCACAAGATTTCATTGGTCAAATAACACGTATATCAAAATTTAGCCAGTACTATCAAAGGTCAATGCATTCGTTTTCCCCGTCGCATGCACTGTGAATACTAGCACTCTGTCATATATCAATTCAAAATGCTTCTCTTGTTTGTAATTATCGAACAGACACAGATATTCAAAACTTTTTTTTTTCGACGAAGATCAACTTTTGATTTCTACTTTCGGTTTAATACATTCATTAAACACTCTATGCGTAAATCTACGCCCCCTATACCCTCAGCCCCCGCCACGTCCCACCCACTCCCACCCTCCAGTCAGAAGACAAGGGAGACTCATGAATACTTACAAGCCGGGGTAACCTACCTTGAGCTTCCTTGGAGATGTGTCCACGCACCTTAAAGATAAATACCGACTTAGTCAAGGTGTATGGGTACACCTCCATATTTTCCCTTATTTTCAAAAGGGGATGACTTATGTGATTTTCATAAAGGGATTTACTCTTAAAGGAAGCATTTGCTCCAATAGGGGCAAGCATTTGCTCCAACAGGGGCAAATTCTGAACTTTAAGAGTTTACCTCCATTGAAAAAGGCGGCAAAAATTTGAATGGCAGAGTTGCTTCCCCTGAACGTCTACCAGTTCATATTAAAGGAATGCTTGTGACAACATAATTATGCCATACGGAGATGGGGATCGCGGTTTAAAGTGTTATATAAAAGACCGGAGGATCGACGCGCGTAAACCACTTGAACATCGACGTATATATGGCATCTGTTAATCACGTTAATACTCGGTATTCACGGTGTCTGGATACGATTTTAACCCATTTATACACAGTGGACTCTTCTAACTTAGAAATGAATAGGTCCATTTGTTAATTAAGGGGTGTCTGGTTTAGTTAATGTCTACCATTTGTGTTTGAGCCGCGACATGAGAAAGCCCCAACAAAGTGGTTGTGCGAAAAGCGCAGACTCAGTTCAGTCTGGACATTCGCCCAGCCTGATCAGAGTCTTCACTTCGCCCTTAGAGGGTAGCCAAGGGTCTAAGCTACCTCTATGCGGACAGTGAAGGCTCTGTTCAGACTGGGCGGATGCCCAGGTTGATCTGAGTCTTTGCTGGGCGCACAACCATTTTGTTTGTTTTCTCGTGTCGCGGCTCATTTCATTAAAAAAAGTAGAAATGCCATTTTGTCTTACGCAAATAGTGTAGTCTCAGATCAGACGCCGCGTTTTACGCATATGGCCTGTTCATGGGATGCTAGGCATTAAAGTATGTATGGGGAGTAACACTGTTGTTTCAAATTTGCCGCTTTTCTCAATTTGGAGTCGTCTTTCAAGGTCGCCGGGCCGGGTAGCGCAATCGGTAGGGCACCTGACTCGTAAGTCAGAGGTCCTGGGTTCGAATCCCGGTCTGGCCACATACTTTCGTTTCTCCTTCCGCTGATTCAAGAAGGGCAGTTGTCAGTTACTGGCGAAAGTATGTGCACTTAGTACTGGTTAACCGCTTAAGCCCCAGTCACACATTCACGGTTCAGGCTACGGTTTACCACGATTCACCACGGTTTGACCTAGACGGCAAACCGGGGTGAACCGTAGAAAAATCCAGCATCACTACGGTTTTCCAGGGTTCCATTAAGGTTTCTCACGGTGTCTGTACGGTGTCTGTACGGATCGTCTACGAATTCAGAACGGTGCAAGGCGGCAGCACTACGGACAACAAGGGTATTCCACGGTCGCATTACGGAAGCCTACGATGCTACTACGGTTCGATACGGTGCTAGTACGACTCAAGTCGGTAGCGCCACGGGCTCCTACGATTGTCTACGGTTTAACGGTGGTCATGATAATGATATTTGTTGATGATGTTCAATTTATTTGTAGACAAGGAAAGTATTTTATCACATTATATAATACTAAATTTTTCGTAAAATGTGCAGCAAAAATTTTGAAATTCGGCTGACAAATAAAAAGTTTATTCTGAAAATTAATTGTGAGTAGGTATTTTGCATTGACAAGGAAAGTTATCCAAGGCCATAAACTTTCGAGTCTGGGAACTTATTTCACTTGAAGAAAAAGTGAGTTTTCGTAGTGAAAAAATTACCACGGTTGTCCACGAATACCGACGGAAAGCCAGGGATAATCACGGATACACCTACAGTAGCGCTACGAACGAGCACGATTCTGTTACGGTTGCGCTACGGTTTAGGCCACGCCCACAAGCCACCACGGTTCACCACGGAAGTTTTAAACAGTTTAAAACTTCCGTAGCGACTCCCGGATCACCACGGTTCTTCAGGGAGCATTACGGAACACGACGGATGCATCTACGGTGCTACTACGAATCACGACGGTGTGCTACGGTTTGTGAAACCGTGGTGAACCGTGGCCTGAACCGTGAATGTGTGACTGGGGCTTTAGGAGGTCTAAGCCTGCCCAGGAATAGTGTGGTTAGGTTAACTGACCGTCCCGACATGACCTTAGTTGTTTACCATGGACGTTAAGCATCAAATCAACCAACCAACCAACTTTCAAGGTCCCCAAGGAAAATATTCTTCTTAAGAGTGGCCCCTACTTGGGAGGGCTACGTCCGACACAGAAGTAAACAGGAAGTCACAAAAGTTGTTTCTCTTGTTAAAATGAAGGAAAGACATGCAGGTACTGTACCCATAACCTTATTAAAAAAGATAAAAAGAAATAGGAACAAAAATGAGAAACACTTACTGTTTATCCATAGAAGAATATAAAACTGATTGAAGATTAGCAGAATTATCACTTTTTGATATATTGGACGTCTTTGTTCGCTATTCAAAATCATTGGAATCTATTCCCAGAATTATGGAAAAGCACGTGAAATTTAAACGTGACTATATACGGAGATTGGATACAGTAGAAAAACTAAGCTGCAGAAAACTGAGAATTTTGGAGGTTAATATTTCTCCATTAAAACATATGTTGTAGGATTAACCGTAGAAAATCTATATAATTGAGACTCGCAAGTTTAAGCAACAGCGCCTACCCGGATCCGACTGCAGTCTGTCAGGGTCTACACTTCTGCCTTTCCATCAACATCTTTTAGACATATTACTGTATTGAAAAAACCCCACAGTGTTCAGTTTTTAGGAAAGTCACGGTAAATATCCTAGGTATCAGAATTTTCAGATCTTCAATTGTAATTTTACAAGCCTCTTTTCTCAATTCTAATGACGGTTAGTAGCATGGAGAAAACTGAGTCGCGACACGACAATACAAAGCGGCATGTGCGCCCAGCGAAGACTCAGATCAGCCTGGGCATCCGCCCAGTCTGAACAGAGTCTTTGCAGTGCACTGTAAGGGTACAATGTAGCTAAGGCCTGGCAAGGCCTCAAATCAGCTTGGGCAACCGCCCAGTCTAATCAAAGTCTTTGCAGTGCTAAGATAGCTAAGGGTAGCTAAGATTAAAAGTTGTTCATGCAAACAACACTCTTATCAGACTGGGCGAATGCCCGCAGCTGATTTGAGTCTTCGCTGGGCGCACATGCCACTTACTTGGTTTTGTCGTGTCGTGGCTGAAATATTGCTCGCATATCATACCCGTAATTTCATCTGATCTGGAGCCCTATACAATATTGGCATTTTATGCAGATGTGAATAGAAGAACGTATACAGTCGAGCTTAGTATATATACAATCTGGCAGACCGCTTCCAATCATTTTACTAGTCGGAAGATGACTAAGTCAGGATTAAATATTATCTCAGCTTTTTGTAGAGTTATCTGCCATTCACAGTTTTGCATTTTATGCTGATATTTAGGGATAGATTTGTATCTTGGTCTTTGATATTTTTTGTATCCTGATTACAGGAAACTTTCCCTCTTTTGAGTGAACATGTGTAGGAAAGTAAAAACTAAATTTATTCCAACCTCAAAAACCACCCAATTGCTGAGCGGCGTGGATGCAAAACTAAGGCTGCATTAAAAAAAGCTCGAAATTTAACTGTCAAAATACCAGCGCCCCTTTTCAAGAATAGCAGTAACTGAGCAGGGTTTTCCCCATTTACAGAATTGATTAATGTATCCAAAAATCTATACAAAGAGAAGCAAAGACCAAGACCAGACCCCGCAGAATGGAAGCTGACTGGGCGTCCACCGTATGCAAATGGTATGAGGTACCCCATACGTGGCACTGCTCAATTATGCCAAAGAAAACAGTTACTCCGAAACAACATTTGCGAAGAAGCAATTCAGAGCCTAGCCGCCAGTTATCGCAACAAATTCTGACCCCAGTTCACCAGAGGACACGGGGGTGGTCGAGTGGTGCGATGGTGCTGCGTGAAACTTACGGCGCCGGGGCGTCCTACTGATTTGAATAATATTATGGCAAGGGCCTACTGTGGTTGCAGTAGGTGCGGGTGGGATTGTTTGGACAGTTTTTCTCTCTTCTATCATTTCTCTCTTCTTTCTCCCTTTTTCTGGGAGACGGCCCGAATATAGACTGAAATACTGTCTCAAAGGGCCGTTAAACCCAAAACAACCAACCAGAGGATACAGCAAATCAACATGCAAGTCTTTCATGTACTACTTGCTATACAGCCTGATACACTGTCAGAAAGGCGCGATTTCCAAATAAAAGGGGTTCTACCGCAAATGGGTGGACATTACGCGTACTACACTACGTGAGTGGACATTACGCGTTTACCTTAACAGGAAGATTTTTTCTCTGTATAAATTTTACAATCAAAAAATATAATAGTTAGCAACGTCATTTTCATACCAATAGATGCATGCTTGAGAGTTACTTGAATAATTCCTAAATTAATCGCTGTTGATATGTCGTATTTTTGCACGCATCCGCCTTTCACAGGCCCGGATCCAGAGCACAACGTACTGGTGGGGCTCTGGATAAATTGCGGGGCTATGGGGTGCCGAGATGTATGTGTGAGGGGGCGGGAGGGGGAGGGGGGATTAGGATCAATTTAATAATAGTTTTTGATAATGTCTTCTTTGTCTGGAAATATATATTGTGATATCTCATTAGAATCACCTCGCCGAGGCGATTCTATTGAGATGTCACAACATATATTTTAATCTAAACACATAGATAAATTACCTCAAACAGTCATCAGATACTCATTCGCTGGAGACCTACATACTATACGTAACGCAGAAGCCCAGATGGCGGGGCTGAAGCCCCAAAAGCCCATCTCCTGGATCCGGGACTGTTTCAGAAAATATCCTGGCCAAATCTTTTAGCTTGTACCTGTAGGAATGCCAAACAAGTAGCCTGTCCATAGGAACACAGTAAACAACAATGGTCAATGATTGACTTTCACCGTATTGATTTAAAATTATATCATATTTACCTTGCAAAGTAATACAGACGCATCTGCACAAAAGGTTTGTTATTTAATCGAGTTAATGAATAAGGTCATAAACTGATCATTGGCCAGTGGCCTTTCGACAATAGTCTCAATTATACCACTTTGTTACATGTCTTGATGTTTGTCTCTCTGTCTGTCCGTTTATAGTCCCATCGATCCGTCTGTCAGTCCTTCAGTTCACACTCGACCCGTCAATGGGTTTGTGAGAATTTTGCTTCAGTGAAATTATGAAATTGTAAAAAATAATGAAAACTCAATGGTTTTAAAAACAGAGAAATTTGCAACACTTTCATGCGTAACCTCGGTCTAATCAAGACTGACCATTTGTTTTTGACATACTCCGATAGAGAATTTCTACAAGGAAAGAAAACTATACAAGCCACATATGAGAGATATGCTGAAATAAATGACAATGAAATAAAATGATATAAAATAAAATAGAATAAAGAGAAACAATTAATTTAGGAAATCTTGTGAAAATTACGGGCCCGTTCCAGTACGACTGGCAAACAGTTTGATGCCTTACATTTTTGGCGGTTGGGCCTCCTATCGCGTTACGGAGGTCAATGCCGCAACAGGGACTGGCTGTGACTTTTTGACCATATTTTCTCTCCCTCTCTCTCTCAAGCTGTTATACCCGAATCAATCAATCAACTAATCAATCAGTCGATCGGACCAATCGACAACTCATCCATCCACCCAGTCATCTATCAATACAGCCATCAAGCGGTCGGTCGGTCATCAGTCAGTCAGCTAATTCCTTCCGAAATAAGTAATACTGAAATTTGTGACAAAATACTCTGATTGCGGGGCCAGGGTAAAAAGTGAAGACGCAGAGGTTACTGTATTGACGGTCTGATCAGGGTCTGCATTATTTATTATATCTCACTTCCCCGGATAATGAACGCGAGAGATAAGTGAGAACCCATTATGGCCTCTGGTATTTGGCGCATGGACTATGGACTTATGGGTATTATCCAGTTTTGGCAAAAGTTGATTGAATAGCTGCCGAATTTTTGCGCCTCCATCACGCGGATAAGCCGAGAAATATCATTCGGATAGTTTCGACTTTGTTACTAGAACTTAAACGACAACAGCCGAAATTATCCGAATGACATTTCTCGGCTTACCCGCGGGAAATCCGACAGATGGAGGCGTAAAGAGCCGACTTTTTAAGACAACGAAAGGCAGCTTGTTCAATTTCAATGTTCAATGGCTACTGGAGTTGTAAAATGATGAAAAATTCATTGCAATCAATGATCAAGTTTTATCAATATTGGAAAATATTCTGAATTGGCTCAACAGGAGTGGACAAAAGACTGACCACTGTAGAGTATTACTAATACCGTATCTATCCCCGATATGCCCAATATTGGGACACCTTAGACAATTATTGAAATTTTCATGATTATTTGACACATTGTTTATTTTATGAAAAATGTAACAAGATTCTCGACCGAATGGCAAACAGTATAGACCACGATCAGACTGCTCCTTGATGGAGCAGTCTATTCTTGGTCTACACTGTTTTGCTAAGACACTACTGTCCAAATATATTGGATCATTGTGATATACGTTTAATTCCTTAAGTCTTTTTATTAGTTGTGCAGTTGTTAGGCCCATTTGGAGCTTACATTTAGTTGGTGGAAAACTTGGACTATTATTTTCCTGTGAAAATTAAGGACTATTATCATGGCTTCCGGTAAGACCCCAGTAAGACCAGCCCTTGCATAAAATTGAGCTCAAGATAAGAGACAGCGAAATAAATTAAGAAACGAGTCTCAGAACAGGCTAAAAGAGTCTTTGAAGTCTGTTTCAAACTAATCTGATTCTTGGCAGTCCATACTAGGTTGGTTGGTTGATTTGATGCTTAACGTCCACGGTAAACAACTAAGGTCATGTCGGGACGGTCAGTTAACCTAACCACACTATTCCTGGGCAGGCTTAGACCTCCTAAGCGGTTAACCAGTACTAAGTGCACATACTTTCGCCAGTAACTGACAACTGCCCTTCTTGAATCAGCGGAAGGAGAAACGAAAGTATGTGGGCAGACCGGGATTCGAACCCAGGACATCTGACTTACGAGTCAGGTGCCCTACCGATTGCGCTACCCGGCCCGGCTCCATACTAGGTTTATATAGTTCTAGTCTAGACTGATATGTTTTAATCTTAAGCCGTGTTCATGTGCACTTTTTGCACCCGGGTGCAAAAATACACCCGGGGTGCAAATTTGCACCCCGGGTGTATTTTTGGCCACGTGAACGGTGTTTTAAGAAAAAGCACCCGGGTGCAAATTTGCACCCGGGTGCAAATTTGACCCTACTTTTGAGGTGGTGCAATTTTATTTGCACCCCAGTGCAAATTTGCCCCCGGGTGCAAATTGTGCACATGAACGCAAAATGTGTTTATCAGTATACATTTTGATCTACGATTTTTTTTTCAAATAGACTGGCCTTTTTATTATGATATTGAATAATCGGATACCAAAATAAGGTATCAAAGTTCTCTTTATCAAATTGAAAATCAGACTGTTATCAAAACAGATATGCATAAATTACTGACACTACGATTTTGGTAATTCTTAAGCAAGATGTCCACCCGTCAACGTCGTAAACGTGGAAACAGCTGGGACGACTAGACAACAGATGCCTTGTTGGACATCTGGAACGATGTTACGGCGCAAAACGAATGGCGATGTTGCGGTGTCCGATACAGAAGTTTTTAAGAATATTCCCAAGTTAATGAAAGAGGGGTGGGGGTTAGGGGGGGGGGGGGGGGTTAGAATAATCTGATACACAGTGTAAACAAAGGATGAAAACCCTTAAAATAAATTACCGAACAGCTCGTGACAATCTGAAAATAAGGTGTAAGAGGCTCATTTCCCTCCGGAAACTTAACGTAGGCTGTGAATAGCTCGTCCACGATTGCCGAGCAAAACCATTTCACACATTCACACAGCGTGGGCTTGGCAGTCCCGAAAAGGTTCCCTATCGTCCTATACTCTCAAGTCCCAGCTAAATGATACAGAGTTACTGCCACTTGCAGCTCAACTGACAGAACGTGTACCCACGCATCCCGTTGGAGCTGCCCGCGCAGTTTGTTTCACAGATTGTCAAAAGAGGCCTTTGACATGCTAAATTCGTTCCGCCACTGATCATCAGTGTAAGTCCCATCGGACCCAAGCACTATAGTCGTCCACAAGTCTTGACTACGTGGTTTCTCTCAATGGCCTTTTCTCTGCTCTATTCTAAACATCTAAACACAGCGAATTTCTCCTCAAAACTGGATAACTAGTGTCAAATCCAGGTACGTATGGACACAATTTATTGGCATGTGAACGCTACACAAGGGGGTGCGAATTTGCCCCCGGGTGTAGATTTGCACCCGGTTGCAAAAAGTGCTCGTGAACACGGCTTAAGTTTTCTATTATAGACTTGACTCTAGTCTATATTAATCTGAGTCTTGGCTGTCTTGTACGAGAGTTTACTGTTTAGTCTAGTCTAATCTGAGACTTGGCCATCTTGTGTAGACTTCTCTGAGTCTTGGCTTTGTAGTGTAGACTAATCTGAGACTTGGCTGTCTCAGTCAATACTAATCGAGACTACTCTGAGATCTGGCTGTTTTGTCTTGACTAATCTGAGACTTGGCTTTCTTGCACACCAGATAAAGATATCCGCGTGCTTCCCCTGTACCTACAAATCTTATCTCACCCAGGTTATCTCACCCAGGCCCCGAGGTTATAAAATTTTTTTCGTGCTCAACTCAGCTGAGCATGAAATTTAAAATGCCCACTGATATGAAAATACCAAGAAATTCAGCATTTTTCAGGCCCAGATAAGCCAAGAAGGCTATTTTTTCGACTCATAAATATTAAAATGCCAACAATTTTTGGCATTTTAAAATTTATGAGCTGAAAAAATTTCATGCTCAGCTGAGTTGAGCATGAAAAAAGTTTTATAACCTCGGGGCCTGGACCGGATAAAAATCACGAGCATTCGACGCATTGGTTGTAATGGAGGTCACGTAACTGCGTCGTCAAGTGACGTTGGCGTTTTAGATGATTACGTCACGAAGACGGCCAAAATGACGTAAGTTTATGCATGCCAGACGTTGGCGTAAAGAACCGAATGGCGGTCATTGAAAGCGGCGCCTTCTTTTAAAATCGGTTAGAAACCTCTGAGGTACTAAAATTACGCATTTTAACAAGTTCTAAAGATAATATAAAACGTGGTGTGCAAGAAAAAGTATCCATCATGGGTGTGAGGTGCGGATAGAAAAATCCGTCACTCGGGATCACTGTTCGGCATCACTCGGCAAGCCTCGTGATGCCGAACAGTGACCCTCGTGACGGATTTTTCTATCCACACCTCATACCCATGAAAGATACTTATAGTCTTGTTTAGGTAGATCCAAGACTTAGCTTTCTAGTGTAGACTCCTATGAAACTTTGCCTTCTTCTTGACTTATCTTAGTTTTAGTTGTATAGTTAAGACTAATCTTTGACTTTTCTTTCTTGTCAAGACGAATCTTCGACTTTGTTTTCTATTAAAAAAAGAATCTGCGACTTTGCTTTCTAGTCTAGACTTATCTGAGACTTTGCTGTCTAGTCTAGACGAATCATAGTTGGCTGTCTAGTCTTGACTAATATGAACATAAGGTGTCTAGTCTAGAGTTAGCTGAGACTTGGCTGATTTGGCTTTTTGTTTTAGAATTATCCGGGACTTGACTGTCTAGTCTAATCAGAGACTTGGCTTTCTAGTTTAAACTAATCTGAGTCTTGGCTGTGTAATCTAGACTGATCAAAGACTGGATGTCCCTTCTGGCCTAATCTGAGACTGATTTGGCTATCTGTTCTAGAAAACTATCCGAGACTTGACTGTCTACTCTATACGTGTCTGAAACTTATGGTAAAAATGTAATGTCAAGGCATCTTTTAGTGTTTCTTTCCAAGCTGACGCTAAGATAAGTATTGCATAATCATCGTTATTTTACTAATTTGGGAAGACGGCCAAAATGACGTAATATTCACGAAGACGGCCAAAATGACGTAAGTTTATGCATGCCAGACGTTGGCGTAAAGAACCGAATGGCGGTCGTTGAAAGCGGCGCCTTCTTTTAAAATCGGTTAGAAACCTCTGAGGTACTAAGATTACGCATTTTAACAAGTTCTGAAGATAATATAAAACGTGGTGTGCAAGAAAACGTATCCATCATGTGTGTGAGGTGCGGATAGAAAAATCCGTCACTCGGGATCACTGTTCGGCATCACTCGGCAAGCCTCGTGATGCCGAACAGTGACCCTCGTGACGGATTTTTCTATCCACACCTCATACCCATGAAAGATACTTATAGTCTTGTTTAGGTAGATCCAAGACTTAGCTTTCTAGTGTAGACTCCTATGAAACTTTGCCTTCTTCTTGACTTATCTTAGTTTTAGTTGTATAGTTAAGACTAATCTTTGACTATTCTTTCTTGTCAAGACGAATCTGCGACTTTGTTTTCTATTAAAAAAAGAATCAGCGACTTTGCTTTCTAGTCTAGACTTATCTGAGACTTTGCTGTCTAGTCTAGACGAATCATAGTTGGCTGTCTAGTCTTGACTAATATGAACATAAGGTGTCTAGTCTAGAGTTAGCTGAGACTTGGCTGATTTGGCTTTTTGTTTTAGAATTATCCGGGACTTGACTGTCTAGTCTAATCAGAGACTTGGCTTTCTAGCTTAAACTAATCTGAGTCTTGGCTGTGTAATCTAGACTAATCAAAGACTGGATGTCCCTTCTGGCCTAATCTGAGACTGATTTGGCTATCTGTTCTAGAATACTATCCGAGACTTGACTGTCTACTCTATACGTATTCGAAACTTATGGTAAAAATGTAATGTCAAGACATCTTTTAGTGTTTCTGTCCAAGCGGACGCTAAGATAAGTATTGCATAATCATCGTAATTTTACTAATTTGGGACACCTATCCCAATTAATTTTCTAATTGTCACAAATGAAAAATTAATGGTTTTCATGTGTGTGTGTTTCAGTTTCCCTGAGTCGCAGGCCGTCGGCTGGGAGGGGTCCCTTGGTACGTAACCATTAAGGCACAGCGGGTTTTCATGTGTCCCAATATTTAAGCACATTAAGGTATGTATTAGGGCTCTAGATAGATGTAGTATACCCGGACTTATTTCTCCATATAAACACTTATGGCGTTGATTCTGATCAGAACAAAATCGATTAGGCGGTTATGACGAGGATCCACAACATATGTTTATGGGCAGTTAGCAGTGTATATTGTAAAATGTCAAGTTTTCCATAGCTTAGTGGCCGTAGGGGCAGTGCTGGGTAGAGGCCCAGTGTATCTTGGATACAGTATATGACAGGCGGAGCCCAGCCCTTTTCTTTCGCTGCCTTTTCCTTCTCTGATTTGAAAACGGTACCTATCTTATTGCTGGGATGACAGAGTATTCCCGTCGCCGGCATGCCGTATTCGGCCGTTACATTGTCGATGCCATGTGCAATGGCGTTGTATTGGCAGTAGGCAGCAAACATTACGCCACGTAAAGCTAGAGACGTACTCCAAGACAGTCTGTTGTATTTGAATGTGGACAGTATAGAATAAATGTTGTAGATCGTATTAACTGGGTAAGGTAAATTGATACACTTTCAGGGGAAACAAGTCTGTCATTTTCATTTTTGCCTTCTTTCTCAATGGAAGACAACTCTTAAAGGAAAGAATTTCCTCCTCTAATAGAGATTCATTTCTATAAGGTGTGACTCGACTCCCTGGCACCCAAGAAAGCAAACTGGAAGTCACAAAAATTGTTTCCCTATGTTTAAAATGGTCGAAAATCATGGACATGTATCCATTCGCCTTAAACTGACCAGTGTAATACGCTTAATATTTGCGGTATCAAAACTTTGCGGCTTTATGAAAATAATGTTGCCGCAGATTAATTTTGGCGGTCATTATTATCATGGCTCCAGATAATAAAGTTTGATATATAGTAAATATAAAACATTTTTTTTTACCTTTTCTATTAAACTATACATTGTGGCATCTCATTAGAATCGCCTCGATGAGGCGACTCTAATAGGATGCCATAATGTATTGTTAATGGAACGGTAAAAAAACCCATTTCAAATACTTAACAGGTACTCCTTTGGTATTTGAACCTCTGTAATGCTGTATTTAAGCACCATTTTCCATGTTTTCCCATTAAAATTGTTTTGACGCAAATTGCAAATGCGAAACTGTTTATTAAACCATTGGCGTCAAAAAGGTTAAGACGGTTTTACAAAGGTGAAAAAAGTTGTCCGTTTGGAATCGGTGAATCGCAATAGGTGTCATGACAGTTAAGACAGTTTCCCACTTGGTTCCCATTTGCAGCAAGAAACATTTTTTTGACACAAAATGGGAAAACTTCTACGCTGTTAAGACGCTGTCGGAACAGAACGGACTGAGAAAAAAATATATAAACTCAGCTCAAGATTATTCTTTCTTTTTCAGCCCCACCCCCAGCACAATATGGACAGCAAGGAGGAAGTAAGTAAAAAGGCCGGGAACCAGCAAATACGGGAAATAATATGTTCTACTCAAAGATATTATAATATACTATATTCTACTCAAAAGAACTTTTTAGCACAATATCACGGGGGTAATACCAATGGTTCTACCTATGCTGTCGACTGAGACGGTACTGCGTATTTGGCTGTCGACCGAGAATTACGGCTTTCGACCGAGCAGTACTGCTGTCGATAGAGGGATAACACGCGAACGGAAGTTTCTTCAGTGAAATCCTAAGGTATTTTTCAATATTTTTTCTGTCAGACTTTGTTGTAAGATATTTTCCTTTTATAAGAAAAGTCTTGGTGAGCGATTGTGTCGCTTGTTTTCATATGAAGCGGTGTCAAACCCAAAAAAGTAAAAAATAGGCACAATATGCAAAAAGTGTGTTATTTAGTCTATCTCGTTGCTAATCAACCATTGAAACACGTGGGAAGTATCATTCTCAAGGTTAAACGTTTCAAGTTTGCAACGAAATGCACGTTGGAAAGATGTTCCGGGAGAATTTTGTTTTCAGTGATACTGCTGTCGATGAGGTAACATTGTGTCTGATACTGCAGTCGATGTAACTTGATACGGATGTCGACGATTCAAGAGGATTGCAGTGCATTTATAAAGCGGCACAAAATCATTTTTATAACTTTATTTCCTTACAGTTTAGGACCATTCGTCGAAATTATCAGAGTCGCTCCGTGACAAAACCAACAATGTGACATTTGCGCCCAGCGAAGACAAAGATCCGCCTGGACATTTGTCCAGTTTTATTAGAGTATTATCTGCCCGCAAGGAAGGGAGTAGGCCCTTAGCTATATACTTAGCACACAGCAAAGACTCTGATCAGACTGGGCCAATGTCCAGGCTGATTTAGGACTTCGCTGGGCGCAAATGTCACATATCGGCTTTGTGACTGTGAAGGTCATTATTTTATGAACAAGTACATGAAGATTTGTGAGTAAAAATGGGCAAGGTCTTTATTTGACCTTTGACCCAGGTCTCTCATATTTCGACAAATTAAACTGTAGTGTTAATGAGTACCTTTGACACAGGACTCTCATATTTTGACAATTTAAAACATCTCCTGAAAAGCCACTGGGCCAATTGTTACCATGTTTCATACAGAGCCTTAAATTGAGGGAACGAAAATTTGTTCAGCGCGTCCAGATCACATGACCAACATTGACACCGTAAGGTAAAAACCTTTAAAAGTCTTCTTCATCTGAACCAATTGACCAATGTCCTTGAACTTTGGTATGTAGCGTTGGGTACTCGAGTAAAACAAAGATTGTTCAAATGATGACCTTAAGTTGACCTTGACCTTTTTACGGCAAGATCAAATATAAGAATATGCTAGAACACTAGATTTCATGGAAAGTTTTGAAGATTTTGGTCCAACCTTGTTCGGTCCATCTTTCATGTAAGACAATCACGAAAAGAGGGTTGGTGGGTGTGTCAATGTACAGATAGATCTACTACAAAATTAAAAATAGTGCTCCTTTATAAGCACCGCTCCACAAGACATCTTTCAGTAGCGCAGCGGCAATAGGGTTACTTCACAAGACAGCTTCTGACAGTAGCGCAGCAGCAATAGCATTACTTCAGAAGACAGCCCCTGGTACAATCACAACTGCAATAGCGCTACTTCAAAAGACTTCGCCTTTTACTCGCGCAGCGGCAATAGCGCTACTTCAGAAGACATTCCCTTACAGTCGCGCAGCGGCATTTGCGCTACTTCAAAAGACATTCCCTTATAGTAGCGCAGCGGCAATAGCGTTACTTCAGAAGACATTTCTTTATAGTAGCGCAGCGGCATTAGCGCTACTACAGGAGACAACCCCTTTTAGTAGCGCAGCGGCAATAGCGCTATTTCAAAAGACTTCCCCTTTTAGTACCGCAGCGGAAATAGCGCTACTACAGAAGACATCCCCTTATAGTAGCGCAGCGGCAATAGCGCTACTTCAGAAGACATTCCCTTATAGTAGCGCTGCAGTTTTAGCGCTACTACTGTACAGAAGACAGCCCATTTTAGTAGGCTATCTTGGTGGTGCTGTTTATTACTGAGCCATCTTGGCGGTGGCCCCTACTCGGATTCTTTTCAAATGTAGCATGCTTACCATCAAGCATGATCGAATCAGCTCTTTACTGATGACACCGGACACTAGGCAAGCATCACGGCCGAAGGCCGTTGGGACAAAGCTCCCTATAGGGTCAGTGTACTAGATGAAGTCAAGCTGATCCTGGGAACTGGTAAGGGTCACAAATAAATCCAAGGTTGAGCTGCTGTACTAAAGGGCTAAGTCCTCTTAAGTGACACTAATGCCGCTGCGCTACTAGAAGGGGGAGGCTTTTTAAAGGGCGCTAATGCCGCAGCGCTACTAGAGGGTGAAGTCTCCTGAAGTGGCGCTAATGTCGCGGCGCTGCTACAAGGGGAAGTCTTTTCAAGTGGCGCTAATGCCGCTGCGCTACTACAGGTTGAAGTCTTCTGAAGTGCCACTAATGCCGCTGCGCTGCTACAAGGGGGAGTCTCCTGAAGTGGCGCTGATGCCGCTGCGCTATTACAGGAAAAAGTCTTCTTAAGTGGGGCTAATGCCGCTGCGCTACTAGAGGGTGAAGTCTCCTGAAGTGGCGCTAATGCCGCTGCTCTACTACAAGGGGAAGTCTTCTTAAGTGGCACTAATACCGATGCGCTACTAGAGGGTGAAGTCTCCTGACGTGGCGCTAATGCCGCTGCACTGCTACAGGGGGAAGTCTTATAAAGTGGCGCTAATGCCGCTGCGCAACTAGAGGATGAAGTCTCCTGAAGTGGCGCTAATGCCGCTGCGCTACTAGAGGGGGACGTCTCCTGAAGTGGCGCTATTGCCGCAGCGCTACTATAGCGTGAAGTCTTAAGAAGTGGCGCTAATGCCGCTGCGCTACTACAGGGGGAAGTGTCTTGAAGTAACGCTATTGCCGCTGCGCTACTACAGGAGAAAGTCTTCTGAAGTTGCCCAAATGGCGCTATGCTACTTAAGGGTGAAGTCTCCTAAAGTGGTTGTAATGCCGCTGTCCTACTACAGAGGGAAGTCTTCTTAAGTAGCGCTTATGCCGCTGCGCTACTACAGGGGAAGTGTTCTTAAGTTGCGCTTATGCCGCTGCACTTCTAGAGGGTGAAATCTCCTGAAGTGGCGCTGATGCCGCCTGCACTAGAGGGGGAAGTCTCCTAAACTGGTGCTAATGCAGTAGTGCTGGTTATGCTTGCTATAGAAGAAAGATATCTTCTTAATTTTTTCGTGATTTCTTACATGAAAGAATAACCGATTGTTCAAATGATGGTCTTTAGTTGACTTTGACATATTATATGGCAAGGTCAAATTTGCATTCTGGTGCTTTTATATGGGAAAATGCTTTTATATAAGAGTTTATCTATGGCACTTGTTTAAAATTTTGGTGCACAAGTTAATATATACTGTCAAACAAATGAGTACATGAGCTTTTTTTACCAATAGAGATCAGGGTCTTTCTTTGACCTTCAACCAATGTCTCTCATATTTTGCCGAGCCGCGTGGCGCAGTCGGTAGCGCGTCTGACTCAAGAGCCAGAGGTCCCGAGTTCGATACCCGGTCCGGCCACATACTTTCGTTTCTCCTTCCACTGATTCAAGAAGGGCAGTTGTCAGTTACTGGCGAAAGTATGTGCACTTTGTACTGGTTAACCGCTTAGGAGGTCTTAACCTGCCCAGGAATAGTGTGATTAGGGTAACTGACCGTCCCGACATGACCATAGCTGTGTACCGTGGACGTAAAACAATAAAACAATTATCATATTTTGACAGTTAAAAACTGCCAGGTCTGTTCAAATGATGATCCTAGTTTGACGGTTGACCTTTTTACTCAGGTGAGCGATTCAGGGCCTCGCGGCCCTCTTGTTACTATTCTGTTAGGTGTAAATCTGGGGTTACGTTCCCGTGATGTTCATGTGATGATAATAAATTCTGCTGCTTGAATAGGCTTAAACCACAAGCCGAAGAGAAAATCGTTGAAGAACAGGCTGGGTTCCGAGCCGGAAGGAGCACCACAGAACAGATCTTCAACCTTAGAATCCTGTGTGAAAAGTATCTCAAACATCAGCAGAATCTGTACCATATCTTCATTAATTTCAAAAAAAGGCTTTGAACAGGGTATGGCATGCAGCCTTATGGGCCACCATGCGGAAGTACAGTATCAGTGCAAATCTAGTTCCCACCATTGAGCAGCTATTCGACAAGGCTGCAAGTGCAGTCCTGATGGACGGCAGCACAGGAGAAAGGTTTAGAACAACAGTTGGAGAAAGACAAGGATGTCCTCTGTCACCCACCCTCTTCAACATTTTTCTCGAACGGATCATGTCTGATGATCTGGAAGAACATGACGGAAAGGTTAGCATGTGCGGTTTGCCGATGAAATAGACGCTCTAGCTGAGGAAAAGCAGGAGCTAGAAGCCCTAGTTGAAAGTCTCGACAAAACCTGCACAAGATATAAGATGGAGATCAGTGCTGAGAAGACCAAACTGGTAACAAATAGTGCAGATGGCATTCAGAGGGAGATCAAGGTAAAAGAGCAGAAGCTGGGTACTGTAACAAGCTTCAAATACATTTGGAGCAATTGTCTCAGATAATGGCTCAAAACAGTACGTTCTCTCAAGGACTACACAAGCCACTTCAGCTCTTACCAAGCTGAAACCAATTTGGAGAGATAACAACATATGTCTTGGATCAAAGGTGAAGCTTATGCGCTCCCTTGTCATTCCCATATTTCTGTATGCCTGTGAATCGTGGACCTTGACAGCAGAGTTAGAGAAATGAACACAGGCCTTTGAGATTAGATGCTACCGAAGGTTACTAAACATTTCGTACAAGGACCATATAACCAATGAGGAGGTTCGCAGGAAGATCCAAGCAGCTATTGGAGAATATGATTCTCTGACGCTGGTCAAGAAACGGAAACTAAG
Organism: Ctena decussata; assembly: GCA_963989385.1. Lineage (NCBI taxonomy): Eukaryota > Metazoa > Mollusca > Bivalvia > Lucinida > Lucinidae > Ctena > Ctena decussata. Next base: position 26,154,162 of record OZ022510.1, read on the forward strand.
GTTGTTTGGCCACGTCTCAAGGTCTTCTGGCTTAGCAAAGATGATTTTACAGGGCACAATGAAAGGAAATGAAGAAGAGGTGGGAGGACAAAACTAAAGTATGGACAGGGATGGATTTTGCCAGCTCAACTAGGGCAGCTGAAGACAGGACGAGGTGGAAAGGGATTGTTTCGAAATCATCCGTGGTGCCCTAACGACCTAGTAAGGTTATGGGATAGAATAGAATAAAATAGATGATAGTTTGCCAGCAAACAAAAGCATATCAATACATGACAAAACTGCTTTTCGCATATTGTAATAACAAAGGTACAGATCAGCCTGTGCATGCGCATCCGCGCAGTCAGGACAGCATCGTTGTTCATAGCCTCGATAGTAGCCTACGATCATGAGATTGAAGGATAACGAAACTTTGAAAAGTTTCATAGCCAAACTTTTGTAAAGTTTCATAACGAAACTTTTGAAAAGGTTCGTCACCCTTCATCTCAGATTTCAAGCCCTCAGCTAGCTTATGAAGTGGGCCAGGCGGTCGGTGGTTGGTGCCACTGGACACAGATTTGTGAGAAGTTCATTTATGTTCTATGTGATTTTAAATCACATTTGATTGTGAAAACTAAAAAAATTAACATCAGTTGTCTTTGTTAAATTGATAATGTCTCATCAGAGAGAGAGAGAGAGAGAGAGAGGAAGAAAGAGAGACAGAGAGAGAAAGAGAGAGACGGAGAGAGAGACGGAGAGAGAGACGGAGAGAGAGAGAGAATAAGAATAAGAAAGAGAGAGAGAGAGAGAGAGATCGTATGCAGTTGAGCCAACCGGGCAAAATGAAACGATCCTACGAGTAGATATGACCAGAAGGATCAGGGCAAGCGGTGTAGAATCATATCAGATCTTCAAACGAAAGTATTCGAGCCGCTGCAGGACAAAAAAGCAAATTGATGTTGAGCCAAATAACGACTTAGATCAGAGTCGTCCAGTTTCATACATGTAAGTGTTCATTGCGCTTGATGGATTGATTTGATCTAAACTTCCTTCATGCAGTCTAAGAATCTAATCATACTGGGCTGATGACCAAGCATATCTGAGTCTTCGCTATTCGAAGCATAAAATACGTTTGCAAACACTGTACATTTTATTTGCTAAATGTAAAATGGAATGCCCAGAGAGTGCTGCGATCAAATGACGTAGCCTATCACAGGCATGAAGAAGAAGAGAAAACCCCTCCGAACACCCCCCCCCTCCCCTTCCCCTACTACCAAGTAATCAATATCACAACAATTAGTTCTCTCTTCCCCAGCCGAGGTTATAAATCTGCTAAAGCTTACTTTTAAACGCGATAACAACAGCTTCGGCAATACAAAATACGATATAAATCACCTACTCCAAGTGATATTAAGTACGTATTACACCAGAACCGTCGCCTAGGAACGCCTTTAAACGCTTACTTTTATTTTCATTACTCCTGTGTTTCATATACACAAAGGGACTGTATTGTGCGGCTTGTTCTTATACTATAGTCTTTTGAGTGACTTTTGGTATACACTCAACCAAAAAATCCCATAAAATGCGTTGGTTTTGACTTAAATCTACAACATGCCATCTCCAATCACTATCGACAGCCGTACCGTGCAAATATTTTTACAATCGACAACCGTATCATTGGTCATCGACAGCCGTATTGTAACTTTATCTAGCAGAAACAATAAATGAGGCTATTGATAATAGTTCGCCAGAGCTCCTTTGCAAAGCAAACTATGCAGGTAGTTTTATTTGTCTCTGACAGCTGTAAATGCTGAAATTTTGCAATTAAACGAAGAAAATGGAAGTTTTTGATACCAAGTACATTTTCATAAAGATCTTTGTGTCACAACGCTTACCAAGAGATCAGATATAAAGTTCAACACCTCTTTGACGATCGGCGGTGATTAAAATGTTTCTTTTTTCATTTTTCGTAGCTCAGAAGGCACCCGAATTTGGATACTAACACCATCGACAGCCGTACTGCTCGGTCGAAAGCCGTAATTCTCGGTCGACAGGCAAATACGCAGTACCGGCTCGGTCGACAGCATAGGTAGAAGCATTGGTATTACCCCCGTGAATATATTAACCCATACATTACAGCATTACAAACAAAAATACGACAAAATTTAAGTCTGCAAAATTAAAAAAAAATGTTTCGTGCAAGTTGTTCAAAGTTCAGAGGACAAACACTGTTGTTAAAGATGAGGCGGCTCATGATGAGCCATCTCAGTTTACAAATTCATCTAGGTATTTTGATTTATTACGATTTTAGTGCTAATTCAAAGTCAACTTATTTCCAAGAGGTACGCTTTCTGGCAAAATGTCTTTGTAAAGGCCTGACAAAAGTTGAAAACAGCATTAAACCCTGTCGAGGCAATACGATTGAATAATACGGGGTCGCCACTTATCCTTCACTTCAAAATTCCCCGACTTTTCCCTGATTTCCCCCTGACATTTTACAGTTTGCCATACCCTTTTATTAGCCAACGGTTGATTATTACTCTGTACTTTAACAGTGCTAACGGTATCACTTGAAAAATGGGGTGGGTAGGGGGCAGGGGGGTGGGGGTGGGGGGGGGGGAGTGGGGACTCTGAAAAGAAAAAAAATTCTCCACAGGGAGCAAACTCTTTCCTTTATGAGTAGCCCAGATTGAGAAGGAAGATGTGCCTGGTATCGTAGAAAGGGCTATGCTTCTGTGAAAATAAAAAGGAAGTCACGACAGTTACCCTCATTTGTCAAAAAGAAAAAAAAAAAAAAAAAAAAAAAAATACATGTAGGGACCCATGCACAATGAATTAAGGACTTTTAAAAGTCCTTAATTCATTAAGTATGGGTCCTCGCCATTTAAAAAAAAATATATATATCAAAAACAAAAAATCGTCTTCCCTTACATTGTATATTCAAAGAACATGGTCTCGCTTTAATTCTATAGGTGTTATGGTGACAAACCAACCACTGACTGCACCAGCTCAACATACAGTGTGGATGAACAAGCCCGCAGGAATCGAGGGCTGCCCGCCCGGGCTGGAGTATCTGACACAGATTGACACACTCATGGTGAAACAACAGGTCGAAGTTTTAGAAGGTATACAAAATACCCTGCTCAAAATATCCCATTTATGCCCAGCGGAATACAGTCAACTCTCGATATCTCGAAGTCGAAATTAATGCCAAACTACTGATATCACAAAGTAAATTTTCTGGTCCAAGAAAATTTACTTTGAGATGGCAGTGGTTTGAGAAACAGGAGTTGAAATGTAAAAAAAAGGAAATGTGTTCTGATAATATTCTTTGACATATGAGGGTACTTTGAGATATGAATACTCGAGATATTGAGAGTTGGATGCGTTCTGTTCCTATCAAATGGGTGTATCATTTGTCAATTTAGAAGTTTCTGGTATACTTGATTCTTTTACACGAGAAAAACCAACAAAGTGGCATGTGCGCTCAGCAAAGATTCAGATTAGCCCGGGCATCCGACTAGTCTGATCAGAGTCTTCGCTGTGCGCTTTAAGAGTAGCTAAGGGTGTAAGATACCTGCATAACGACAGCGAAGACTCTGATCGGGCTTGGCGGATGTCCATGCTGATCTATGTCTTCGCTGGGCGCACGTGCCACTTTGTTGGATTTCTCGTGTCGCGGCGCATTTATTTTTGATAATAAAGATATAAATACTTTGATATAGGTTATTTTGAGCTATAATTGAGAAAACAAAGAATCTTCTGACTGTATGTTTTATTTTATTTCAGCAATTACGGGATGGGAAACAGCAAATAAATACAAGTTGGTCAACAGTCAGAACCAGCAAGTATATTTCGCATCCGAAGGTAAGTTACACCCCCCACACACACTCACACGCACACAAGAAAAATGGTTTTAAGAAGGACGACTACTTTTAATCCATAGACACTTTCCTCCACCTTATATGAGACTCCTTTCCTTATAGGAGACTCTGATATACAGTACATTTTCAGTTTTCTAACACCAGAACTATCCGCGAAAACTTCGTGCCCAACATACCCACCACCCCACTTTCCCCTTCGCCACACAAACATATGGTTAAGTTTTTAACCCCACTGCAGCATGAAGAAAGGTCATCACATCGTTTTTTGTTATATTTTCTTCCTTTTTTTGCTTGACAATAGCTGCAGAAAAAATCTTAAATCTTCACAAGTTCCTATTTATTCCCAGACAGACAGAAAAACATATAGACAGACAAACGAAAGCAATCATAAGCCTTACTTTACAATTAAAAGGCCGGGGCCAAGAGAAAACATAGGAAGGTCGCATTCACTTGTAAAACTGAACTTGTACAAGGTTAACTCCTTTTGGTGGGATTTCCACCACAAAGCGTGTTTTCCTGCAACCGTATTACCGGGGAAAACGGCTGTGCGAAGACACATCGCTTTTCTTATTGCAGAATCTGGACACTGTACGAGACAAATGTGTGGTCCACGAAGAGGGTTTGTCATGCACATCACTGATAATATGAACCAGGTGAGTCGTTGAATCATAAACACATTGCTCAGTTTTAACTTCTTCAAACCAAATGAATAAAAAAGGCAGCCATAGTTCGCAAAGTTAAATACCATATTTATCCTATTAAATGCCCTGGAACAACTGCATTTTAAGCAAATGGCAGTATCTAGACCCTAATGAGAAGTAAAACAGCCACTGCCAAAATACTTAAAATAAACAGTATTAAGGTGAATGGATATACTTTCAGTTGAAGCAGTTCTACTGTTTTCCTTTTTTTTTGCCTCTCTCAACAGAGATAAAGTCTTAAAAGAAAAAAAAAGTTCCTCTAGGAGCAAATTCTTTCCTTGAGGAGTGAATCTTGTTTGGTTTGGAGAGCTACATCCTCCAATGAAGCAAAAATGGATTCATGTTGTGCCCCTTTGAAAAACAGATGGAAAGCATCGAAGTTGGCAAGTCAGTATAATACAATTTTTTGGAGAAAAAGGGGGCGTTAATTAGATCAGGGGAATTTATTTGGATGAACCCGGTAGGTACTAAGACGGATGATCTGATTAGAGTAGATAATAGTCTCGGGGACAAATTGTCTAATACTAGACTAGAGTGTGCATCGCTTTCATTTGCCGTAGTCACTCTGATGTATGTAGTTCTCTTCTGATACAAGTAGTTCCACTCTGAGGCATGTAGTTCCGTATTTTCCCCGAATATATCACAAAGCTAATGATAATGGCTTCAGTGCTGATCTGATACTTTGATACTGAAATCAGTACTTAAATACTGATTTAATATGTCATTCTAAACCATTTTAGTAAAACTGCGTAAAACTACATTGTATTTAAAAAAATATGATTTGTCAGCCCGAAAGCGATCTCAAGAGAATTTGGCTTCCACTCTTTTTACTTGTGGCTGTCGTTTCTCAAGGGCCATGGGGCTGAGATGGGACGCACACATTTTTTAGATTGGCTGCATTGGATCAGACCTGGCAACACTCGGTTATATAATTGAGCCGCGACACGACAAAACCAACAAAGTGGCATGTGCGCCCAGCAAAGACTCAGATCAGCCTTGGCATCCGCCCAGTCTGATCAGGGTCTTTGCTGAGCGCTTAAAGGGTAGCTTAGTGTCCAAGCTAGCTCCATACGGACAGCAAAGACTTTGATCAGATTGGGAGGATACCCAGGCAATTCCATCTGCATCTTTTAGATGCAACACTGCATTGTAAAACCAAATCGTTCCGTTCGTTTCATTTTTCGGATAAATACGATAAATATTAAGATGTCCCTGTTTTAGAGTCTTAACGGTACTTTTGGGTTTTTTTTGCAGGAGGTTATCCGAGTGACCAGAGAGTTTAAATGTTGCGCCGGCTGTTCATGGTGCGCTTCAGCCGCCTGTTGTGCCTTTGAAGTCCAAGTGGAGGCCCCGCCTGGCAACGTCGTCGGTTACGTCACGCAACAGTGAGTGTGGGGGGCAGTGAGGACACACGGAAGCCGTTTTTGTGTGTTTGAGGGGAGGGGGCGGGGCGGGTGGGGGGTTAGTGGGGCGTAGGAAGGGAGGATTAGCGTTTATGGAAAAACAAGTGTTTAGGCCATTTTTACAAAAGGAGTCAACTTTTTTGTGTGACTTCCTATTTACTTCCATGCCTTCGAAAACTGGGGTGCATTCTTACAGTCTTAAATGAAAGAATTTGCTCTTATTGGAGCAAATTCTTTGATTTAAGAAATATTCCTACCTTAAAGCTGAAGCGAAAATTAGATCCACAAGATATAATAATAGTCTAGACGTATTGCACGTGTCCTGACTAGATTGGGGTATACTCTCCAGGGCAACCAACTCTGCCTTTTTCATTTCCGCCTCGCTTTTTAATAGGGTCAGCTCTTAAAGAAAAATATATCCCCCACCCCCCTTAAAAGTAATTTCTTTTCTTAACGAGTTGACCGACTTTGTCACCCGATGAAGCAAACAGAAAATCAGAAAACTTGTTCCCCTTTGTAAAACAGAGGAAAAAATGTAGGTGTATCCATAACTTATACCCCTTAAATTTGTGAAATTCGTATATGAAATTTTTCCAGGGGTGGGTATTTTTTCATATTTTGATACCACAAAAATGTTTTATGGAATTGTCAAAAAAAGGACTACTGAAATTGTTGACGACTGCATCAATATGGTTGCAGGGGTAGCACGTTTTAAATCCAGCTGAGAAAATAAACAAATTGTTTTGCTTAAGTTTTGACCCAATTGGGAAGGGAGCCAAAACTGAAAATGACAGAGTTGCTTCCCCTGAAAGTAAACCAAATCGCATTAAAGCGTTCCAGGATTAAGAAAAAAACATATGTTCCTCTCATAACAGAGAATTGGATTATTTCAGAATGAATTATAGGTTTGAGAAAATCACACATTTTCATTGTATGAATTTCGGGTAGCATATCACTTAAAACTCGAGAGGAGCATGGCATACACTATACACTGTATGCCATGCTGCTCTCAAATTTTAAGTGAGTTGTTGCCTTAGATCTGTTACCATAGCAACTATGGACTTTCCAATTGTTGTGCTTAGTACCTTGGCAGAATGACGTCTTCCTACTGTTGTGTTTAGTATCTTGGCAGAATGACATTTTCATTAGGTCACTTTGATATCGATATGAACCCTTAGTTGCTATGGTAACAGATATATGACGTCATTTGCTCCGGAGCATGACAAACGGTGTATGGCATGCTCGGCCAATTTTTCAATGACTTTACAAACTGAAATTCTTTCAACAGACCCTTCAGATTTTCTCAAACAAATAATTATTCTCAAATCATTTAATTCGGTGTTTCATTGAAGAAATAAATTTCATTTTCCCGATGTTCATCGAATTATGACCTCATGGGTCATATGCAAAGTAAGTGACGCCTAAAGAGAGTTCACGTTAACTTTGCGCATGACCCTTTGTGTTTATACTTCCATGAACTTCGGAAAAATGAAATTTGTCTCTTATAATTGCATTCAATTTTAAAATTATTTCAAGCATCATTATCGCCTTTTAGAGCAAAATTTGTAAAATATACGACGAAAACCTTTCACTAACCAACACGTAAGCCGCTTACGTTTAACTGCTGTCACCATGACGGGACCGCCGTAGAACGTTACAACGGCCTATGAGGTCGTTTGTTTACATATGACGGTGCGTACCAACGACGTTGCATGACTGACTGTTTTTCATGGAAGTATGAACACTGTTTCTCCGAAATAGGTTCATCTAAAGAAAATTAAAAAGGAATGTAATTATATGCGAATTGAACATAATCGGACAAGCCTATGCACATGCATTCCTTAACAACTGTAGCCTTGATCTTTCAGAGCGAGTTGTTGTGCGCCGATGTACGCCATCTTAAACGAAAAAAGGGAGGAGGTATTGAGCATACAGGGACCAGTCTGTATCTGCCAAGGATTATTCTGTACCTTGTGTGATCAGGAATTCGTGGTAGGTAGATGGGACCACCAGAACTAGCAGACAGACAGATAGACAGACCGACAGACAAAAATCTTTTATATACTCTGAAAAGTCACTCTTTATTTATGACGTTTCGGCATTCTGCCTTTATCAAAATTATGAAATTTGTACAAGACTACATTTTGAGCGTTCACATTCCTCTCAGCATTCCATTGCAATGCTGAGAGGAATGTGAACGCTCAAAATGTAGTCTTGTACAAATGTAGTCTTGTACAAATTGTAGTCTTGTACAAATTTCATAATTTTGATAAAGGCAGTATGCCGAAACGTCATAAATAAAGAGTGACTTTTCAGAGTATATAATGTTTCTTATCCCTACACGGATTCTCTTCATGATAAAAATCTTTTATTCATACTGGGGTCAAATGATTTGACATAAAAGCAAATGAGGACCAACATACCCTAAACATTACAACGCAAAAAAAAAAAAAAATCGAAACTTTACCAGTTGTGATACGATTAATATCAGCTTACCTAAGGTGTATGGGTACACCTCCATGTTTTACCGCCATTTTTTAAAAGGGGAATAACTTTTATGACTTTCTGTTTCCTTTCCTAGTGTACAAAACCCTTCAGGAGGGAGACCACTCTTAAAGGAAAGAATTTGCTCGTACAGGAACAAATTCTTTCCTTTAAGAGTTGACCCCTATTGAGAAAGGAGAAAAAAAAAGAAAAAAGAAAAAAAACAACAACAAAAAACGGTAGCGTTGAACACCCTGAAAGTATATTCATTTACACTCAGGAAGTCTTGATACGCTCCATGCCAGTTGGAACCTCGACTGGCATGACTCAAGTCGTGACTGGCATTGATCGGTCAATTTTCGAAAGCAAAGGTAAAAGTTAAAGAAACAGGATAAAAGTTAAAGACTTTAAACAGGACAGTCTATTTTACTTCAGTTTTATGCTTTCATAATATAAAAGGTATCACACCTGGTAAGCCCCCCCCCCCCCAAAAAAAAAAAAAAAAAAAAAAATAGCCGTGTTTCCACTAACCCGACCGACACTGCTTCTGACCCCCGACTCTGATATTTTTATCAATAAAAGAACAAAATAAAAACCAAAACACCGGCCCTACCATTTTCAATTTCCGACCCTACCTAGTTTCATCTTTGCATTTTCCAATAGTAATTTCGGGTTTTCACTACCATTTGTAGTTTCTGGAATTTAGTACCTTCCAAAATACAGATTTGACTTTTTCGAGCATCTAAGCTGAATTGTCATATACAGTGCAAGTCTCAAAAATACAATTCAATCAACAAAATACATGTACAAAAACAAAAAAAAAAAAACATAAAAAACTCAGTCCCCACCCTATTTTTTTCGGGAGAAAAAATAAAATAATAAAAAAAAGTTTTTCCTACCTACCGACCATTTTTTTTTCATCATGTTAGTGGAAACACAGCTATTTTTTACGCCTAAACTATGTTTCCATAGTTCCAAAACGACTTGGTCATCGTAGCTAAACAAATTGCTTTAGCCACGCTGACCAAGTCGTTTGGGAACAAGGACTCGTTTGCTAACCATGCTAACTGCACTTGCATATAGAGTTAACCAGGGGCGGGCATACACAGGGTATAATCGATTCCGCTAATTTTCGCTTCCTGCAGAGGCTGTACGTCATATTTGGCTTCCACCGAGACTGTCCGCGAACTCTTGCTTCAAGCCGAGACTTCTGTACATGATAAATGGCTTCCTGCAGAGACTGTCTGCGTGATTCTGCTTCCTGCCGAGGCTCTCGGCAGGAAGCAGAATCACGCGGACAGTCTCGGCAGGAAGCCAATTTTACGAGGACAGTAGTACCAGGTTCGAGGTTATAAAACTTGAGAATAATCTCAAAAATAAAGCACACTGATTGGCATGTGCTCGGAAGCAGCCAGTCAGTGTGCTTTATTTTGAGATCGAGAATGTACTCCAGTTTTATAACCTCTGGGTCTGGTCTTGATTTTAACTGTTCTCTTTTAAAGCTGCGTCCACTGGACCAACAAATAAAGGCCGTTTGTATGTGAACTTCGAAAAAGAAGTCTCTGGATAAATACTGTGCTTAAGTGTTTCTTGCTCTATTTGCAGATGCTGTTAATTTGTTAATTTTTGCGAGCACATGTAAAACTGACTTTGCCAGTATGATAAGGCGGACGCCACATGCTGACGTTAAGCACCACTGCCTGTTGGGAGTTGAACCTAGATCCTTGCATGAAAGGCCTTGCGATGCTGTTGTGTTTAATTTTATACACTTTCTTTTTATAGGTGCGTTCACTTGACAAACAAACAGACGTTGGAAAAATTAGCAAAACTTTTGCTGGACTTGTAAGAGAACTTTTGACGGATGCGAACTTCTTTGGTGTATCATGTAAGTAGGCCCTATTCAAGGGCGTAGCTACCTATACGCAAATACGCAGGTGCGTATTGAAATTTTGTCAAATTGACAAAATTTCAACACACACCTGCGTATTTTCATGCTGAAATGTTGTTAACTGGGCATAATTGTAATACTATCTGCCAACAGACACGAAAAATTTAAATATCTTAGGGGCTTAACCCCCTATTATTGCCCTTAATGAGAAATAAACATAATTGTGCGTACTGTGTAATTCCCCCTAGCTACATCCCTGCTATTACTTAAAGAACTAAAATAAAAATAATTTAATTTGCAAACGGTGGAGATCTAGAAAGAAACTCCGGTAATTTCTTGTCAGTGAATATACTACTTTTTCATTTGATTTGATTTTTCAGTATGGAAAAGAAAAATTCCACAAGTAAGATTTCCTATAGTTGGGATTTCACAGCGACATATGTTGCATGTCACATGTATTATGCAACATGTATCAGAATGTATGTGTCATGCAACGTGTATTAGAGTGTAAACACCCCTTGGCCAAAAACAGTTGTTGCATGACACAATGCTGTAGTATGCAACATGTCTAATCGTCTAAGCATAATCTAAATAAACCTGCATCATGTGATTTCCAACAATGCAACATTGGTGACAAGCAAATGCTCTAATCAGACTGCACATAAGTGCAGTCTTATCAGAGCCTTCGCTTGTCACATCAGCAATCAATGGAAGTGGCCTAAGCATAGAGCCAACAACGAGGTCTCTGACGACCCTACATGAGACGGATGATCTGAATATCACATGACAAAGTTGCCACACTGTTGGAAGTCACATAATATGGCTCAATTATGGTTGCATTACACATGCCGTACAGCATGCATTGCCGTGTAAACCCACTTTAAGAATTAGGTTTGTACTAGCAAAACCATTAGAATAGCATTTATGATTTATATCACACCCCCGTGATGTAATTCTCACGGAACGGCGTCACGTACGAAAATGGAAATTTGCAGGCTTAAGAAATAACACTTTCAGGTGTAGCAACTTTATGTTTTTTCCAGTTTTTGCCGTCCTTCTCAATGATAGTCAGGTCTTAAATGAAAGATTTGTTCTCAGGGGAGCTAAGTCTTTCCTTTAGGAGTAGACCTCTTTGGAAGAGATTGAAAGCATACAGAAAATAAGAAAAGCTGTCTCCTTTGAAACACTGGCGAAAATATGGCGGAGGGCCCCCGTATAACTTAGAATTACTTACCATAATTGGGATTAAAAAATTAATCTGATACCCAAAATAATCACCGTAACAGTCCTTACAAGAAGTACCTTTAAAAAAAATTGCCGAAAGTAACGAAGCCGTGGGTTCTTTAAATATACCAAAAAAAAAAAAAAAACAAAAAAAAAAACGCACAGAGTAAGATTTTCCCGTTTAATTGTACTTTTATAGCATGATACGAAAATGTCTAAAAATCCGTATTTCTGATCAAATCTTGCTCAAACTTTATCATGGCGTCGACGAGTATCTGTACCTTCCATATGCATTAAAAATACGCATTAATGAACTCGTTGACAATTGCCTGTTACTGTGAGTGAGTGAACTCGGGTTTAACGTCCCGCCAACAACGAGGTCATATGGAGACGGGACCTCGATTTAAAGTCTCATCCGAAAGACCGGAGAAGCGGGAGATCGAACTTGCGACCCCTGGATTGGTAGTCTGGAGTGTTATCAACTACGCTACAGCCGCTCCTGCCTGTTATTGAAACCTGTGACATTGAAAACTGACCCCTGCCTTGTTCAGAGATGCGTCGCAAAGTACTGAATTGACACAATTAAATGAAATTTTCGGATTGAACTGTCCAATTGTCTGCCTCTAACATTGAATGAGTGTTTTTTTTTTAATTTTTTTTTGTAATTTCCAAGAAACTAAAAAATAATACTGTGTGCGTTTCTTTTTTGGTTTGTATATACGAAAGTGATATGAGAAATGGCTATTACAAGAACAAGAGGCTGTTCTAGGTAATATTACACTCAATACTTGTGTGAAGTTAAATTGAAATCAGACAGATTTTCCTGTTATAATTTGTTTACATTCTATATAGTTTAAAAAATTTGCTTTCATATAATCGAGACCCGGATCTAGGTCAAACTTAACCTCATAATGCATTTCGGCAAAAATATATCGGGTTGGTTTTACATTGCAGTAATGCGTCCATAAGATGAAGATGGAATGCAAACAGAGTAGTCCTTGATCAGACTGCTCCTAGGATCCTAGTATCCTAGGAGCAGTCTGATCTGGGACTGCACGGTATGCTCAGGCCTATTCGCCCCATTACTTAGAATTTGAACGGCATATATATTATTTCAGTCCCTATGGATCTTGATGTAAAAATGAAGGCTGTTATGATTGGAGCTGTATTCCTCATCGTAAGTATGACGTCAAATTGTCAGCTAAATTCGGACAGCAGGTAAATTCGGACGGTGGCATTGTTTCTTTTATATGTCAGTTGTTTGGAATTCAATAAAAAATAACTGGGCAAACAGTGAAAATCCTGATGAGACGGCTCATGAACAGTGAAAATCCTGATGAGACGGCTCGTGAAGAGCAACAGTGAAAATCCTGATGAGACGGCTCATGAACAGTGAAAATCCTGATGAGACGGCTCATGATGAGCCGTCTCATCTGGATTTTCACTGTTTGCAAAGGTATGTCCGAATTTACCTGCTGTCCGAATTTACCTGAATTGACCCTACATGAATACGGTATTGTGTAATGTTGATGGCATGGTATATTTTTTAGTTTTTTTTGTTTTCATGGTATAATGGTAATGTTTTGATGTTTTCGTGGTAATTTTGACATTGATGATGTTTTTATTATCATTTTTTTTGCGATTTCATGCTTTTTCACGGCACTGCTTGCAATTCTATGATGTTTTTGTGTATTTTGCGATAACATGATGTTTTCATGGTATATATTGTAATTCTATGATGTTTTCATGGTATATTTTGTATTTGATTTACTAAACAGTACAGTTGACCTCCAAAAAGTGAATTATTATTTAACAATCTACTGCCAGAGCTTATCTGTTTCTTAATTAATCACAGGGTATAATCGATTCCGCCAATTTTCGCTTCCTGCAGAGACTGTACATCATATCTGGCTTCCGCCGAGACTGTCCGCGAACTCTTGCTTCCTGCCGAGACTTCTGTACATGATAAATGGCTTGCTGCAGAGACTGTCCGCGTGATTCTGCTTCCTGCCGAGGCTCAGGCTCGGCAGGAAGCAGAGTCACGCGGACAGTCTCGGCAGGACGCCATTTCTCGAGGACAGTAGTCTCTGTAGGAAGCAAGAGTTCGCGGACAGTCTCGGCGGAAGCCAAATATGATGTACAGTCTCTGCACGAAGCGAAAAACGGCGGAATCGATTATACCCTGTGTTAATGAAATAAACTGAATCTGTCATCAGTGTCAGTGGTCTTTCAGGTCTTTGTTTCGAAAATGCATGTAATTGCTAATACAGCCGACTCTCGTTATCTCAGACACTAATATCTCTAAAGGGCCGTGTACACTATCATTTTTTCTTGTACAACTTTCTTGGACAATAAAAACTGTCATTTAATTTGATTGTGTATACAGCAGAAAATGATCATTTTTCTTATTGTACAAGAAAAACTGATGAATAGAAACTCACCCTATTTTCAATGATAACTTATCAAACTTGCCATCAAATAGCCAATCAAAAGCAACAGAATTTGTAGCAGGAGCATTGTAAACAAAAGCACATGGCCAATATTTGGTGGGGAAATATTGCTCCAAGAAGATTCCCGTGCCAACAAATAATGGCAGATATTATTTGGACAGACATGGTTACATCAAGACTCATTGACATTATAGAAGAAAATGAGATTATATGGAATATCAGGTCGAAAGAATATAAAAACAGAGATTTGAGAAAGGTGCTTCTATTGTGTAATTTTCCGCAAAAAGTTTGACAGCAGAGTCAAATTCTTGATAGGTGTATACACCTCATCATTGTCACTTTTTCTTGGTCATTTTTTCTTGTACAATAAAGTTGTACAAGAAAAAATGATAGTGTATACGGCCCTTAAGAACCCTTGTATATGAAAGAAAATAGTTAGGACACATTTCCTGTTCTTCCTTTACAGTTCAATTCTTGTTGTATCAAAGTAGTGGTATCTCAAAGTAAATTTTCTGGGACCAGAAAATTTATTTTGAGATATCAGTAATTTGAGATGAATTTCGACTTTGAGATATCAAGAATTGACTGCAGATAAATGATTGTAATAACAAACTAACAATAATAATGAAATATGAAAGAATACGCTACTCTTCTCTTAGATTAGTTTTTTTTCTGTGAATACTAAATGAGCCGCGACATGACAAAACCAACAATGTGGTTGTGCGCCCAGCGCAGACTCAGATCAGCCTGGGTATCTGCCCAGTCTGATCAGAGCCTTCGCTATCCGCATGTAGGTAGCTTAGTCTCTTAGCTACCTTTTGAGCACTTAACGAAGAGCTTGATCATACTGGGTGGATGCCCTGGCTGATATGAGTCTACGGTGGGCGAACAACCACATTGTTGGTTTTCTCGTGTCGCGGCTCAAATTATTAAATTTTATTTTCAGGATTTCATGTTCTTTGAACAACCAAACAAGGCTATGGGCTTCTACTAGATTTGACGACGCGATCAGTACTTTGTATTTGAGGGCCTCAGCTATCAGCCTGCAAAATGCTTCACGAGAAGACAATACAGTTTCACAGATCTTTTTCCTTTGGAGTTTCCTATGCTTATTTCTGATTCTTTCTATGGAATAAATCTGTCTTGAGCGTTTCGCAACAGTTAATATCCCAGCCTGCATACTAATTTGGTAAATAGAGGATCTTACACGAGTCGTCATTTCATATGAAATTTATGAAACGAGCCTTCGGCGAGTTTCATAAATTTCATATGAAATGACCACGAGTGTAAGATTCTGATTGTCATGACCTTTAAAGTGGGATTTTAACGCCTTCAAACTGAACATTATTTCAATCAGAAAACGCATTGTTGGCATGGACGTTGTCAATGACGTTACGTGTACGTGCCAAAGTGTTATATCACGTGTGGTCATACAAATTTTATGACACGACGTTATCCACTGAATAACAGCGACGTCATATGATAAAGAAATTTAACTAACGTCTTAACAACGTCATATTATATTGGCATAATGAAAATATTTCCAAAGTAACTTTCTTACTTTGACCCAACATACATGTAGATGTTTATTTCTCCATGCTTTAAGCGACATTTTATGACTATATCTACAGTACAATAACCCCTGTAACGTTAAAACAACGTCATATCAACGTCTATGCAACGTTTTGACGTTGCATAGACGTTGATACGACGTTGTTCCGAAGTTATATGTCCCCTGAGACGTTATAGGAATATAGATGTGCAAAAGTGATATAAGATGAGATAGAGGACTTACACGAGGCTGAAGACGAATATCACTTTTTGTTGTCTACCAAAGAAATACTAACTCTGTGATAATACTCAATGCTTATTTAATCACTCAGAGTTTTTTACGTTTACATGCTTTCACACACAATTTAGATGTTAGTTGTATTTATTTTTATTGTTATATTTTGACATCATTTATGGATTGAACACTCAAATCTCTCTTTAGAAATGCGAATATATTTTATATTTTTGTGATATCAATAAACCGTCCACGAAGAGTGATTCAAGTTGTGATTTTGTTGTACAAATTGCACCTATTAAAGACTTTAAAATGGTATTTTAGCCGTGACACGAGAAAACCAACAAAGTGGTTGTGCCCACCTCGTACACTCAGATCAGCCTGGGCATCCGCCCAGTCTGATCAGAGTCTATGCTTTGCGCTTAAAGAGTAGCTAAGAGTGTAAGCTAGCCTCATGCGGACAGCGCAGACTCTGATTAGATTGGGCAGATGCCTAGGCTGATCTAAGTTTCACGGGGCGCACATGCCACTTTGTTGGTTTTGTCATGTCGCGGCTAATTCTAGCTCTTTGGAAAATAATACACTCAGATTTGATGACGGAGTGGGTCACATTGTAATGTGCTGGAAGTCCATACAGGATTTTTTTTCCGGTTCATACTAGAATAATTACATTCCTATGATTTTTCCTTAGACGTCCCTGTTTCGGAGAAACAGTGTTCATACTTCCATGAACAACAGTCGGTCATGCGACAATGTTTGTACGCAACGTCACATGTAAACAAGAGACGCCATTGGCCGTTGCAACGTCCTATTCGACGTCACGTTATGAATGCAAAGTATAGTTTTCGAATGCCTTAAAGTGGATGGATACAATTTCATAGGGAAATAACTATTGTCAATTTCGGTTTTGACTCCTACTTAATAGAGGTCTACTCTTAAAGGAAACAATTTGCTCCTCTTGGAGCAAATTCTTTCCTTTAAGAGTAAAGAGGGGCAAATTCTTTCCTTTAAGAGTAGACTCTCTTTTTGAAAGGCTTCGTACTCAAGGGAAGCAAACATGAAGTAACATTAAGTTTAACCCTTTGTAAGCACCGAGGTATTCCGCGTACACCTTAAGATCATTTTCCTTGAGGTAGTCCTTTTATAAGCTTATACTTAAACATTTTTTTTGTGTTGATAACTAATGTGTTGCAAAACAGATAAGTTCTTCCTGAAAAAGATGCAACTTTTCTCAATATTTTGGATACCTTCCGATGTTTCCACCAAAGAAAGGCTGTCCCTTAATCAGAGCTCTAGATAAGAGGGAGAATTTGATGATAATTATGGATAATTTTCATTATTTGTCATCCAAACCATATGTTGTGACCACTCATCTGAACCGTCTCATCGAGACGGTTCTGATGAGGGGTCACAACATAGGTTTTAATGGAGAATTAACAAAAATTATCCCTAATTATCACCAAATACTCCCTCTTATCTAGAGCTCTGCTGAATTGTAGACGAATTATACTTTCGTCCCTAAATTCACTCAGCAGTTTCAGCAACCATATCCATCTCACCGCCCATTAAATCCTCCATTCCTAAGAAATCAAACTTTGCCTTGCATTCCACTAGCGGCTTAACAGTTTTAGCAATAGCATCTAGTTCAGTTCCCCTACAGATCATTTTAACTTCCAGTCGAACTTTATCAGACTTAACACTTTCCGGTATTGTAATTGTCAGTCTTCCAATCTTTGAGCAAAATTTATCATCACAAATGCCTGGTTCCTTCAAAACAGATTTGTACACTTTCCAGAAGACCTCTTTATTTCTGGTGTTATGCACTATATACTTTCTGAGTTTGGCCGATCCACCAACCTGAATTGTCTCGCCAGCTTCTATATGCTTGTCAAAAGCATTGTCTACAATAAACTTGTCTCCAATTTGCTTTTTCTTATCAGCTGGGTGTATTTTGGAATTATATACCGCCCGCGTGTGCACTCCATAGGAGAAAGGACTAATTCGCGAGGCGATTATATTTGTGTCAATACCATACATAACTGCTCCTTTCAAAATGGCTACACCAGCTGTAGCAGGGGCAATAACTCTTTTGTCTTTGAAGCAATTTCTCACGCCTTCACTCACTATAGGAGATTCAGAAAATCCCCCTACTAATAGAATAGTGCTTACTGTACTAAGATTTTTCTTTCCAAGCAATTGTTGAATATGTTTGTTGATTTTGTCCACAGCCTCTCCGAAAAACATTTTCATTCGTTCGGGCTTTAATATCATATAGTGGTCAAAAAGCTGAACATTGTCTCTGTATTCTGGCTCATCCAAAATGTCACATAGTTGCATGCAGGTAGATTTGGCGAACAAGGCACTAAGACTTGCTGGAAAGTTTAAATCAGTGTCCTCAGTTTTTGGTGAAAACTGTCTCTTGTTTGTTTCAAAATTCTTTTGAAGTTCTATCCAGTCACTAGGAAAGTCATGGCAGAACTTTTTGAATACAGCGTCACCAACCTGCAAACAATTATACAGTCACCAATTACATTTCTTGGATAGTCAATGCCATGGTTATTTTTAAAATGTACGTATTTTTAAGGCATATGAGTTATTCTAACAAAGGGGTACAACTTTTGTGACTTCTTGCTTGCTTTCCAGGATGTCGAAGCCCTTCGCTCTTAACCCATTGCATTCTGGGTATTTTTTGTCGTCTGCTGAAATTGTCGTCTGCATCAAAATCAAGAATATTTTGACAATATTGGTCTAACTAACTCTTGCAGAAATGATGTCGAGGCAGCAAACCGTTTGGATCTCAGATCAGGCCCCACATTTGTGGGGCCTGATCTGGATCCAAACTGTTTGCCCAGATACCCCAAAGGGGTATCCCGAATGGAATGGGTTAAAGGAAAGACTTTGCTCATGTTTTCCTTTAAAAGTTGACCCCCCCCTCTCCCAAAACTGAGAAGGTAAAATAAAAAATGGCAGAGTTGCTTCCCCACCCCCACCCTCCGCACACACATAGAAAGTATTATTTTAACAAAGGGGAACACTTTCCATGTCTTCCTGCTTGCTTCCCCGAACGCGAATAGCCCTTCGAAAATGCGTCCATTCTTAAAGGAAGACTTCGCTCAATTTTTGTATAAATTCTTAACCGACAAGCTCACTTTGGGGAGAAAAGCAGTTCTTATACCCTTCGGTAGATAATGTTGAGGAATCTCAGCTAAATCGTTTCAGGGTCACCAAAGATAAAATAAGCACATCTGAAGTTAATTAATGTAAGTAAAAGACGTGCATAGTTTACTACTAATCAAGTTTCTACTGCAACCAACGTCCTTCTAAAGGCGATGGCAATTTGTTACGGTCAACTGTCAGATAAAATATTCCGCCGAAAAACTGATTTCTTTTGAGTCAATTATAACGGTATCAGAACCGCTCAGTTAAAGTCGCAGTAACTAGATTTGTGACGTCAGAGCTCGCTGTACTCAGTAAACCTCGCGCTAACAAAGTGACCGCCGCGGAAGTCGTTAATAATGTAGCTGAAAGGTACCGTTAAAGATAATTTTGTGACTGGGATCAACTGAGCCGACGTCTATGAAGAAATGGCTTTGATTGCCTGTCTTTTTGTCATTTTGAGATAACGGAACGTTTCTGAACCTGCTCCAACAACGACATGTTGCAGTAGTGGATTGACGGGTAGTAAGTGTAAACCAAATGCATCTATAAACAAATGTTAATGCGAGTCTAACTACATCACGGCACAGCCCATCGTGGCTAGCGAAATAGAGGGGCTGCCTGGTCCCTCTGCGACAGGGCTGCTAGTAGCTGTAGCAGGACCTGGGGCCGTATTCATAAAACGACTTAAGTCGTTGCTATGCTGTTGCTAAGGCTGAATTTCTATAAAGGAGATTCCCTACAACTATGAAATTTGCTCTGGAGGAACAGTCTTTGTAAGACTGTTCCTCCAGACCAAATTTCATAGTTGTAGGGAATCTCCAACATAGAAATTTACCCTTAGCAACAGCATAGCAACGACTTAAGTTGTTTTATGAATACGGCCCCTGGGTGTGATTTATCTCAGGCTGGGTAAAAGTCTACAAATTTGGAGGCAGCGTCTCAACATGACTGAATATTGTTTACTGGAACGTTAAACCACCACTTAACGACAAGAACCAAATATATCACATGCTTGTAAATTCTACTCGTTGCGGTTTGAAAAAGCTCATACTGTCAGTTACATCTTCTTTTTCCGACAGCGGAATACCCTTTTCGTTTTAATCTAGAAATTCAGCCAAGTATATTCTCAACATGAAAAATATCGCATCAACGTCGATGCATCGACTTTGATACAACATTGAGTAAACGTTATGTGCAGCTGGGAGTATACTTACAAGAGTTTGAATAAATTCTTCAAAGGCCTCATTCACCAGTACACCTCCCCAGGCCCCACCAGTAGCCGCGTGGAGTTCTCTCAATAGTCCGTCCTCCAGAACTTCATGTACAGTTGTATCAACTGTGCCACCTAAATCAGTTAAATTGGGACACATCAGGCCCCGAGGTTATAAAACTTGAGTACATTCTCAAACTCAAAATAAAGCACACTAATTGGCTGTTTCCGAGCATGTGCTCGGAAGTAGGCAATCAGTGTTGCTCGGAAGTCGGCAATCAGTGTGCTTTAGTTTGAATTTGAGAAATAGTGTAGGCCGCTGTGTCGATATTTGGGCTCCCGTGTGCATTTTTTGGTAAAAGTGATTCCTATCAATTTTCAAGTAGAGAAATATATGCCATTTAAGGAAAAAGATGTTTCCAATTTTTTCTTGCGGTATTATTGTCACAGTGACGTCACAAAGTGACGTACCGTGTTTTCTCATGAATCAAAGAGCATATATTTGATGTTTTTATCAGCATCTAAAATAATCGAATTTTTGTGTTGTTTATTTTCCTGAAGTGGTTTAAAACGTCTATAAGAGGACCAAAGTGACATTTTGATTCAATGTGGATCTCAAATTAACGTCGAATTTACGTCGGTTTGACGTCGGTATCCGGAAAAACAAGCATATTGCGTACAAAAAAATATATATTTCTGGAAATTTGTAAGCACCATGCGATTTAAATCAAATTGCAGCATAAATGTATGTTTCTGGCTATAATATTGCTTCATAAAATGGTATAAATAAACAAAACATTCTATAACATGAGTACATTGACGTTGCACAAACCTAATCATCAGAAAAGCTGCAAAACCGATCCGTTGGGCTAGCCATTCAGACTTAATAGATTCCTGAAAGCATCGAAGTAGCAAATGCGTGAATTCTTCGAAAGAGCGAAAAACGAAAATATTGGTGAGACTGTGCGGATGCGCAGGCTGATTGTTATCGTTGCTCGTCGTATAGATGGAATAAGACAGGTTATCTCATGATTTAACTAACCGTACTATGCAGACAGATTTATCGAATAAACTGAATACAAAAAAGATGAAGCTGGTTGCAGAAAAGGATCTATGTTCTTGTATGGCGGAAAGGTCATTGTATGTCATACAATCAAATGAGCTGCGGCGATTTTGGCTTTACGTCCAGCGAAAAATCAAATCAGCGTTGGTTTTGTCACGATTGATTGATTGACTGATTGATTAATTGTTTTGGGTTAAGCGGCACTTTGAGACAGTATATCAGTCTATATCGGGCCGTCTCCTAGAGAGAGGGAGAAAGAAGAGAAATCATATACGAGAGAAAAAAAAAAACACCGTCCAAACAACACCAACCCGCACCCACTGCCAGCACAGCAGGCTCTTGCCAGTATGTAAAGCGATTTGTTCTTTTCTTCATTTGTAGCGTTGTGTTTTACGAGGTGATGACGCTCCTTTCTGCATTTATTGAAAAAAGCATTGTTCGTTGACTACAAACAGTAATCGATTTTAGTTTTTTGCAATTCTTATCTTTCATTTGGTTTTTAATAAAGCATTTATCTTTCATTAGATGTTGATAGACAGTCCTTTGTTATGTAAAAATTAATGTACCGTCTGCATGTTTGTCTGTACGTTTGTCCTTGGATCTGTTTCACTGTAGTTATTTAGCAATAATGGCAGCATTACAACCGACAAAGAGAAAACGACAAGTGATCGAATACAGCTGTTGTATCATTTGTCAAACTGTTAGCAAAGAACCCGTTACCAAAAGGCCGCAGATGAAATCTTATGAAAACATACTAACCTCTTGTCAACAAAGGGTTGAATATGGTGACTTTCTATACTCTGATCTTAATGACAGGCTAGACGACTTATCTGCTGAAGACCTAGCTGCAAATTCAGCCGTCTATCACAGGGACTGCTACCAGAAGCTTACGAACGTTGCACATTTAGAGAGAGCAAAAGAGAGATTTAAGAAATCATCAGGGCGTTGTCACATAGCTTCCAGGAAGACACGTGTTGGAAGACCAGCCACTGAACAAGAACCAATGCCATCAACATCTGAAGAAAGAGTTCATAGGTCTTCAATTTCGCCGCTTAACAAAGAGTTGTGCATTTTTTGTCAAGAAATATCTAAGGAGAAACTGCACGAGATCGTGTCATCTAATATGGGGTGTAGGGTAAAAAGTGCTGTTGAGAATTCTACAGATATTACGTTGAAACTGAGAACTGGTAGTCTTTTGACTCATCCTAAAGATGCTTTTGCGCATGATATGAAATATCATTTGGGATGCTTGCGGAGAGTCGAAAGGCTCAATGATCAATTACAGAAGAAAAGTATGGCAAGTGATGATAGTGGGCGTTTAGGGCATGAGATAGCAGATATCGAAATCATCAATGTTGTTGAGAACGCTTTAAGCGACCCATCATCAATTGTTTTAGATATGAACATTATAAATACGACATATCTGAACATTCTGGAAGAAAACAAAATTGAAACAAAAACAGCCGACAATTACAAACGTCATTTAAGGTCAAGAATACGTAAATGACTGGCGCAATTAATTACGTGCGTCGCGAAGGACGTAACGTCACGAAATACATCCTAGTCAGTGAAATTTTCAATATGGCGGCCCCATAGGACATTCAATAATAACGTCAAACATGGGGAAAACGGAGTTGTTGTCATTGTTTATTCAAGCCCTTTGCTAATATTGCAATGTTCTTTTTTTCCCTGTATGTTTGAAGATATTTTATCAACATAAGTGTATTAATAAATTAATTAATGAGAGAGAGAGAGAGAGACTGACAGACAGAGAGAGAGTGTCACTAACACACAGACAGAGTTTCATGTGTGTAACAATTTAAGGCTGGCCGGTTACATGTTCCCTCCCTGCATTCAGGGCTCACAGGACTTTTCAGACACACATATGAAAGGCGGAACCCATCATTTTCCTTTCGCTGCGTTATCCTTTCCTGATTTGAAAAAGCTACCTATTTACTGCTGGCTTGACAAAGAGACTTTTCCAGTCGCTAGCTGGCCGACTCAGGATTCGAACCCGCAACCGTCTGCGTCATAACCGAACGTCCGCGGCGCCGGTGGGATTGCGCATCCGAAACCAAGTAAATGTATGCCAGCTGGTTTTAGAGCTTTATGGGATCGGAATGTAATATTTATTATAATGCCGATTTTTGCGATTTTAATACACATATGGTCACATATCTTTTCCGGACATCGAAAATTTTGTTTTGATTACAAAATAAGAATGATACAATATTTCTTCCACTTGTTGTATGCCATTGCCAAAGATATAGCGGGCCTCTAACTCACACCGCCCCTACGGCCACTACGCTACAAGAAGTCTTTATCTTTACCTATCCCACCGACGGTGGATTTGGAAGCTGACCTTGTAACTTACCATCATCTCGATATGACCGAAATACTGTCCAAAGGTCAAATTTATCTGACTACCATGAGCCACACCGACAGAACACGAGTCGTCAGAAATTATGATACATGCACATAGATCAGCCTGCGCATACGCACAGACTAGTAAATCTCTTCGCTGTTCCTCATGGAATCATTGTACCAGAGGACAACAAAGGCTCTGGTCAGGTTGGGCGGGTGCGCACAGTGATCTGAGCTTCCACTGACCATATATGCCCCAAAGAACCCATTTTATCATGGCACGGCGCATTTTGTGATTTAGGGTAACGCAGTTGTTTATGCGGCTAAGTCGTGTCGGCTGCAATAACCATATTACTGTTAGAAGAATGCTTGCATTTTTTACTAATTTTTGTCTAAGAGAGTCTGTAAAAAATTCTTTCACTTAAGCCTCGTTCACGCCACAAAAGTTTCTTAGTCACAGAATCTCTAACAAAGAAAGTTTGCCAAACATTTTGCGTTAACACGGAACAAATTATTTGTTGAAGAAAAATGTGGCATGCAATCTTTGTCAAATTAACTTTGGCAAGGAAATATTTGCTGCTGTGTTCACACGATCGAAACATTATTCGTCAAGGTTACCTGGACAAATAAACTTTGCCCGTGTGAACGGCCAACAATGCCACCTTTTCTTTGTTTAATATACTTTGTTCAAATCAAACCGATTTGATTATGAGCAAAGTTTTCTGTGCTTATCTCCATAGCTAGTTTCTTTGTTACATATTCTATGGCAAATTTTCTGTTCACACGGACAAATTTTGTTTGTCATAAAAACTTTACCATATAAATTTGGCAATGAAGATGTGGCATATTTTTTCATTCACACGAGTAAATTTTATTTTTCCAACCCTACTTTGTCACAGAAACTTTGCCCGTGTGAACGAAACTTAAGACATTCAGCTTGAGAACCCTATTGGTCCTCATCTTTCCGTATATTCATAACGCTCTTAGCATGTCTTATTACGCCGCCAGTAAACGACTGCAACGTCGCTTATAAATGACGTCGCGGAATGGCGTAAATTTATACATACCTATGCTTGCTTACCAAGCGCTACTTGAAAAACGAACTCGGTAGTCAAGGACTTTTCTTACCTTATTTTAATCGACAGATCCTATGACATAAAATATCAGTTTTTGAAAAAAATCTATGTACCGATAAACAAGCTGTGTACGTTTAAATTTTAAAATCTGAGTTCTTTCATCGCAATCCTATTGCCGTCAATGGAAACGGCCTCAAAATTTCGTGTTTTTCAATCTGATCTAGCGACTAAACGAACTCGGTGACCTATCTTTTTTATGGCAGGATTCGATGTAACACATGAAAATGCACCCCTGTGCAAAATTCAAAAAAAATCTATGTATGAGCCATTTACGTATTCTTGACCTTAAAGGCCTTGCTTCAGGAACATATTGCTGACATAGAGTTTGTCAAAGCTAAGCGTCCAAACGAGCCCGACAAAATTTGTTCCAAATCGACGCTTGGTGTATGCATTGATATTGCTGAAAGAGCGAAAGATGATACTTCAGACCTGAAAATATTAATGAAAAGCGCCTCAATAATTCGAAAGGAAATAGCAGCAAGTGCAACATGGACATTCCAGGGATCCTTTGCTGATTACGCTGTCCCACAGAGGCTGTACACATTTGTAAAATGGATAATCGAAGGTCCGCATTCTACTATTCAAACAGATAGAAAGCAAGCTGTTCTGCATAAAAGCGCATCCAACATATCTCAGCATATCGTAAGCGCATTCAAATCAGACCGACAGATCAATTATGTTTCACCAATAGCGGACGACAAATTCAAACCATCAAGTGAAACAGCCTTTTCGCTGGGTGTATCTCTTCTGTTGCACCAACAGACCAGAAAGAAGTCACTAGTTGACATTGCTTCAAGGCTCGGTATAGGTGAGAGGTACTCTAGAGTCTTGAGACTAGAAGCACAACTAGCTCATGCTGTGACAAAAAGGTTAAATGAGTGTAACGCCCTATACATACCACCATTTGTTGTCAAAAATAAGTCAGTGTTTTTTGTAATAGACAACGTAGACTTCCTTGAAGACACGCCTACCGGTAAGGATACGCTACATGGTACGGCAATTGTTATGTATCAAAAAGAAATAGAGACGGAGAATAAGATGGTCTCATCCTTAGAAGTAGAAGGAGTCGGAAAGAAGCAGTCGCTGACAGACCCAATTCCCTTCACATTGTTACCCTGCCAGACACCTAAACTGAAGTTTGAACCAATACGGCAATATACAGTGCAACGTCGTCATGGTATCAGTGACGTATACCGCATATGGGACTTAGCATGGGCAATAGCTAGTTGCATCAGAGGTGATAATCCAGGTGTAGGTGCTAACATCGCTGTTCAAGACGTAACACCTTCTTCTGAACCAGAGACAGGATCGGATACATCAAGCGGCGTTAATATCGGAACTGAGGACCTTGACACAGTAGTTGAAACACACGAAGGTGGATTTTCGGAGTGCATCCCAACATGGAATGCTTATAACTCACTAATTACTACAACAGGAACAAAAACAAACGTAGCCGTTGTTCCTCCTTTGATCCGTCACTCACCAACATCTTGGCCCGGATTATATACTGCTTTAAAGAGAGCACAGAATATAAGTGTAATGGTAGTCGGAGAGGGAAAGCCAACTGTAGTCACGTTAGATTTACAGTTATATGAGAAAGCCCAGAAGCTTATGTCGAAAGACGATATGACTCGAAAGTTTGTGTTACGGATTGGTGAACTGCATACAGTTTTTTCCGCTTTAAAGGCCATAGGAAGGTATATAGAATGTAGCGGCATCGATCAACTCTGGGTCGAAGCGGGAATGTATTCACCTACAACGGTCAGACAAATAATTGAAGGTAAACATCTCTACAGAGCCATGGAAGCCCATATGGTTACTCTGATTACATTGTACAGTCTGTTGATACCTGCTTTGTGGGACAATGGGTTCGATGGCAAACCAGAGATCGAAAAAGCAGCCTCAGATGTTAATGTTAGAGCAAAGAATATACAGGAACCATTGCAGATCAAAGAAGCTCATGTTCAGATGGTAGCAGCAATTGAGCAAGTTGGTTTTCTGACTAATTTGAATCATATTGATGAGCATCTCAGGGGAATGCACTCCTTCCTCAGGAACTACATGAAACAGTTTGAGTGCATTCTCAGACACATAAGAGCATCACGACAGGGTGAATGGCGATTGCATCTCGCTGCACAGGAGGAGCTATGCAAGTATTTCTTTGCACATGATCATTTGAACTACGCGAGGCTTAGTCCCCTGTACTGTGCAGAAATGCGGAGGTTAGAAAGTTCTGATCCTGATACATGGAAAGCTTTAGAGGATGGTGATTTCTGTGTGACAAAGAGCAGTATTCCTTTCTGCTCAATAGGTCCAGATCACGGAATTGAACAAGAGAACCGAACAATGAAAGTTATCGGCGGAATCACAGGTATCACACAGAAAGTGGCAACTCTTGACAAGTTTTTCCTTATTGCACCAGAGCTTGCTAGACTTGTAAATGAGTTTGGGGATTTGAATTGAGTCAGTATCAAACAACAGCGCATAAAGCACCACGACCTCGTTGGAACTGCTAGGAGCAGGATATTTCACAACGCTGAAAAAATGCAAAACATCATCCTGTCACAAGGCAACCCGTTTACAGTTCACCGAGATGAAATCGTAAACCTGATGACAAAAGCGGTTATGAAGGATGAAGTTAAAGACAGCATAATGAACAGAGATCAGTTTGGACAAGAAGCATTTGAACAGTTTGTAAATGAACGAATAAACACAGATGCGAAATTCTTCTGGGACCCAATGAAAAAACTGTCCCTAAAGTTGTTTAGAAACAGTTCAAAGCTAGTGAAAACAAAGATTGGAGAAAAGGTCACAGAACTGCGCGAAGAAAGAAATCTGCTGGCACGGTTTCTCATCATCATGAGAAGCAGACCTGAAATAGACATGAAAGAAGCGATTGGGCAGTATGAATTCTCTGCTGTGCCAAGATCTCTCTTTTCAGCTGATGGTGAGATGCTTTTAGCATACGACAAAGCAAGTATTCTCCATGCATTGGAGGACTTACCAAAGGAAGAACAGAATCAGCAAGAAGGACAAGAGGTTGAAGTAGCGACACCTGCCCCTTCCGATACAGGAATTGAGATCAGTGATGGTGATGAAAGTTATACAGTGTTGATAATAGACGGAATGGCTTTAGTAAACGCTATCCAAAAGAAAGATGAATCTAGTATAAAGACCTGTCAAGATTTTGCAGAAGCATTTATCAGAAGACTTGATAGAGAAGCTTCGTCATACTCTGAGGTTCGACTTATTTTCGACAGATATTTAACCTCGTCTTTGAAAGAGAAAACAAGAGAGAAACGAGCCGCTGGGAACGAAATCAAGTATCGTGTGAGCGATAATACAAACATTGCCAATGTACCCCTCAAGCAGTTTTTGTCCCACATCGATACTAAGGCCGAACTGACAACGTATCTTTCAGAGAAAGCTCTTAGTCGTTTTCAGAACAAACCTAATAAACGGTTTGTTGTAGTCCATGACACAGTTGCTGAAAGCAATTTTGAAGACTTCTCAGAAGATCTTAAGAAGCATGATCATGAAGAAGCAGACACACTGATAGTGCTCCATGCCTTGGATGCAAGTAATTCTAACAAAAAAGTGGATAGTCTGCATGTATTTTCACCTGATACAGATGTTTTTCTTCTGCTACTAAACAAATACCCACAGCTGTGCCCAAGCACTGTCTTCATAACAGGACGCGGACAAACGCGACGTCAAATACCTCTGAAGAACATTTATGAAAAGCTGGGCAAAGAAAAGGCAGACGGTCTCCTCGGTTTTCATGCATTTACTGGTGCCGATACATCTGGCCGTTTTGCAGGTAAAACAAAGAAAAAATGCTTTCAAACTTTCATGGCTGCTTCCTCGGACATATTAAGAGCATTCGGAAATCTAGGTAGAGGAGCTGATCTACCGTTTACTGAAACAGTTGCCGCTTTGGAAAAAATTATTTGCCGCCTGTATTGCCCAAAAGGGTCAGATATTGTGAACATACCGCAATGTAGATGGTACCTATTTTCTCAAAAACACGCAGAAGGAGAAAAACTACCACCAACACTGGTAACTCTACGTCAGCACATTAGCAGAGCACACATTATCACATGATCTGGGTGAAAGCTGTTGAACCATGCCAAGAACTACCACCACCAACAAATTACGGGTGGGTACTTGAGAATGACAGACTTGTGCCTGTAAGATCATCCGGTTTACCTGCGCCACTATCCGTCCTCGTGCTTATAAAGTGCTCGTGCAAAGCCTCAAGCTGCGCGAGTTCAAAGTGCAGTTGCATGCATGCGAATATGAAATGCACAGAACTCTGTGGCTGTTCCGATGATTGCCAGAATGCTTCAGATACGGTATCCTTATCAGAAATTGAAGGGATTCAAGAAGCTGACTCAGATGTTTCTGACAACGAGGACTAAAAGAAGTACAGTCTGCAGGTTGTTTATCAATGTTCAAGTGCAGGGTAAATTGAGGAGATATATAGAAGTGTGCTATCTTGTTGTAAAATCTGTATGTGTTTTTGAAGATGTTGTCGCATTCCGCGAGATAATTGTTGCATGCAAGACTTCTTTCCATACAATATCTATACTGGAAATAAATTCTTGCAAAAATCATTATATAGTACACTTTAGATTCTTAAATGTCATTTTGAGCATCATTCCATAATTTCAGCGATTTTGTTTAAGAAATTCCACACTCAAACAGTCATTTTGTCCACTTGCTTTCATCTTTTTTGATCTCATAAATGTTCTCATAATTGTTCTCATTATTGTTCTCATTATTTGCTCTCATAATCTTCACTATATTGCAAATGGTCAAATGTACAGTATATATTTTTGTTAGATAGTTGCTAAGGGCAAGCAGCCCTCTTTTAATTTAAATCTCAGTGTGGAAGTTCGGCATTGTTTTAATCCAAATAATTAAGAAAACATTCCAAAGGTCATTTAGTGCACTTAAGATATTCAGAGGGTTATTCCTCATTCTATACAAGAAAGATTGACCATAGAGGCTTACTATGTCTGCAATATCACTCCAAGGGCCAAGGTATGTCATTTGAGCTTTCACTATAATAGGCCGTTTATTTTCGTACCGACGTCATTTTTCTCGTACTGACGTCATTTTGACGTTAAGGTAACATCTTTAAAAAAGCTAAATGAGAGTTTATGTTCCAAGTACAACTTATCATCAGTAATATCAACACAACTGATCAAACAATGCATGTTTATCCCAGCTGGAATTCATAGCACTCAATTTTCAAGCTTCAAATAAGCCAAAAATGGGTACATCACTTTGTGACGTCACTATGACGTTAAAAAAGCACGAAAAAATTGGAAACATCTTTTTTTCTTAAACAGAATATATTTATCTACAAGAAAATGTATGTTTGACACTTTTACCAAAAAATGCACACGGGACTTACACAGCGGCCTGCACTAAAAATAAAGCACATTGATTGGCTGCTTCCGAGCACATGCTCGGAAGCAGCCAATCGATGTGCTTTATTTTCTCAAATTCAAAATACAGCACACTGATTGCCGACTTCCGAGCAGATGCTCGGAAACAGCCAATTAGTGTGCTTTATTTTGAGTTTGAGATTATTCTGAACTTTTATAACCTCGAACCCTGTAACTGAGTTATCGTGCTAAATCTGAAAATTCTGACACTCAAAATCAGTTGGTTCAAGAGACAGGATAGAATAGTCCGAATTCAAAGTATAAAATTTAATGAAAATTGACAGTATCTGTGAAAGAGATACTTCAGACACAAAACTTTACTTCGAATGATAGAAATCGAGAAAAGATTTCACAGTATAAAGGAAGGAACATTGTGCTGGTGGACAGAAAAAGTGCCTTATAAGCACTCCCTTTACGAAACTCGCCAAAGGTTCTTCTTTCATAAGGGCTATCTTCAAGAAGACTTACCGCCAAGATCAAGCACGACGTATTTTTCTCCCGGGTCAAACGCTCTGAGGAAGGCGCCGTCTACACCCTGTGTTCGTCTAACCGCCAACTCTTTACAATATATAGCAGCGGCCTCAGGCTCCAGTGCGAGCAACAAGAAGTCAACCGGTATGCCAGCCTAAAACAGAGAAGAAAAAAATCTTGACTTAGCGGTTTTACGTCTTTTCAACAGTATTTCAAACATAGCAAGGGAATGAGAATGACAGAATGATTATGAAGGGCTTTGTGCAATGAAGCAGCATTAAGGTTAGGACAGAATCAAGCCTCCATTGGGACTCGAAACCGCAACCCCGCCGTGGATCGAAGTAGGAAGCGCTAACCACACGGCCACGCGAACCTTTTTAGAGCTAAGAAAGTTTAACAGTTCGCGACATGTTATTCTTCCCAAGATATTTTTTTTCATTTTAGTTGATGCTACTCTTAAAGCTCTCATTTAGAAGAGCTTTGTCATCAATGGAGCAAACAGAAAGTCGCAAAAGTGTTACAAAACATGAATGTGTATCCATTTAACCTCAACTACTGAAGATGCAGTCAAATAAATAGCAGGCAACCTCAGCTCAGGCTGAAATATAGGCAACACTTATTTGCGCCCCTTGTGTGTTCATACCTGTACAAAACAGCAATTGAGTCGCGACACGACAAAACCAACAATGTGGTTGTTCACCTAGTGCAAATTCAGATCAGCCTGGGCATCTGTCCAGTTTGGTCAGACTCATTTCTGAGTGCTCAAAGGGTAGCTAAGGGTCTAAGCTACCACCATGCGAACAGCGAAGACTCTGATCAGACTGGGCGGATGCCCAGGCTGATCTGAGTCTGCGCTGGGCGCACAACCACGTTGTTGGTTTTGTCGTGTCGCGGCTCAATTATACTTGCTGGCATTACAGCGCTCAGACTTTCCTTACCACTTTCTCATTTCCTTGTAGTAAGAGTATAGCTTAGACGTTGACAAGGAGTTTTACATTGATATTTAAATTGTTTTATGTCATAAATGAAAGAACTAAAAGACCACTTGAAAGTGGAACATGCCGGGGGATACGCGGTTTTAGTGTCAACTCCGTTACACGTAAGACAGCACTAGAATAAAGAAGAAAGTGACAGGTATTTCAGGAAACTGAAATGCACTATAGAGAGTCAGGAAGAAAACATATATTGACAAGGGTATAAACACTTTAAATGGCCGCAGTTTCCATTTTTATCTTTATGAAGCTAAACAGGATATCAAAGACATAAACATTAGCAAGACTTTGAAATTAGTAAGGCTTTAAACTAAGCTCTTACACCATTTTTAAATAAATTATTAGTAAATGTTTCGTATACCTTCATATTATAAACTACTCGATATCGAGCAAGTAATATCTTCGGATTGTCTCCACTTGCATCAAAAGCTGGCCATGTTTTTCTCCACAATACGCTACGATGAGTGCTATGTGAGCCGCGACACTACAAAATCAACAAGGTCACAAGGTGGCATGTGCGCTCACCAAAGACTCAGATCCGCCTGGACACCCATCCAAAGAGTAGCTAAGGGTCTAAGCAATCTTCTTGCCGACAGCGAAGACTCTGATCAGACTTTTTGGTTTTGTCGTGTCGCGGTTCATTTTTGTGTTTAACTAGAATGTAATATATTAGGAAAATAGCTCTACATATACCAGATCAAATGAAAATGTATGCCTTCAGCCCCTTTCGCATAGGACGAATGAATCAGACTGTCTTCAATTAGTCTTTCTCCACTTAACCTTTACCTACAGAAATGCAAAGCCCATTCTGTTTTTGTCACCATTGTAAAATGAAAACGATACTGTGGCGGTATCTCTGTCAAACCAATTCAAATATCGATCGAGGCGAATAAGCGGTGCCTTAAAAGCTTCGTCAAAAGCATATGCAACTTGCAACAACATTTTTGTCAGAAAAGCCTGCTCACATATGACTCAAGTAAGGGTATGAAATACCCTATAAATACTTCTGAGAGTGAGTGATAAACACAAGTAGAGTGGGTGATAAACACATTTATAATGCCTCAAACTGCGGCCATTGATACGTTCCGGTGAGCGTTACGAGAACTAAAAAAAAAACGCATTCAGAAAAAAGTTAAAAAAGCATAAGTATAAAGCATACACATAAGTTTTTTTGTATCCTATCTGCATGGCAAGAACTCTTGGGATCATTTTATAGTATATATAGCTATAACAAACAGTTCCGAAGTGCGCATTCACAATACTGAAGCTTTTAGATACAGCACATTGTCTGACCACACTGTGCATTTGCAGGGGGTGGTCTTGGTGTGTATTTGTTTGTTTGCTTGCTTACAGACAAGGCTCAAGTTAAAAGACAAACCTGCACAGCCGCCTCTCGCATGAACTGCTTAGCAGAATCTGTCCAGATAGCAGGTACAGTAAGGACCCAGGTAATATCTTGAACGTGCACTCTGTCTTTCACGGCATCCTGTATCTTCTGAAGAAGGTGGTCCTGCAATAACATTATTTTTACCGCCTTCACCGTCAGAATTACAAAAGTTGTCTTGAAACACAGGTGTTAGTTGCCCATATAAGGAAGACGAAAATTGTTTGTTACAGAACAGAAGAGATTTTATTTCAAAATTCCAATAGGCGGACACAAAATACAACATAATGACATAACAGGAGAATGTAGACATTTGAAAAATGTCATTTGCATTTTAGTATACTTGCTCGTATTTCACACTTTTTTTCAGAGCGCCAAAAACAAAAATAGTTAAATTTGCAAACAGCTTAGATCCAGTTAAGCCGGCTCATATTGAGCCACCTCATCCAGTACTTTACCCTGTATTGTCCTATAGCCTTTAATTCTTAACATGATATACCTTGGATTGCTCGTCTTAATGGTTAATAATAATAATAATAATAATAATAATAATAATAATAGTAATGATAATAATAAAAAATGTAATAATAAAATACGCGACACTGATAAAATCTATTTCTGGTAAGGTTCTGAATAAAATATCGTCTGCATTCATGTCAGTTAAGTTATAGAAAAGAAATTAACTTGTTGGGAAAAGCTGCCTTTTGGAATATCTACCTCGGATAACCATTCCGATTGTAACTTCGGCAAATACATGTAGTTACCTTAAAATAAAAGATCGTTCTCGTTGATTAAAAAATATCGGAAGCGTGCGAGGAAAAGAAAAAGGAGAAAAGTTGTATGACATTTTTACTCACCTTGACATATTTGATAGCTTCCGTAAAAATGACCATTGCTCTCATAGGTTTTCCATTAGCATCATCTAACAACATGTCACGTGACAAAACCTTTGAAAATGAAGCAAATGACATGCACTTGTATTTGAAACATTATGGTGGTGATAATCACTGATTTGGGACAAAGACAAAAATCTGCATAAAATACTCAAAATAACACTGATCTTTCCAAAACTTAGCAGATGCCTTCTCTATGTTGTTTCTCAAAATTTAGAATCCCAAAGTGCAGCATTTGCTAATGTTAAAAAGTGTTTTTATAAGAGAAGTTCAAAGGGTAATTTTCTGCGAATAAATCTGAAAAAATAATATCAAAATTGAAAATATACTTAGTGCTTAGAGTACCTTGTTGCATAATGTAGAGCGTCCTAGCAATTATTTTTTCAAACTCTTTCACACATTATCAGGCTGAGCAGATGAAAAAAGATGCAGTTTGTGTCCAAATTTTTTTGTCAAAACACACAGGTGAGACAGGTGATACTATTTTAACAAGGTTGAACAATTTCATCTACACACCACTGATCATGTCAGTAATGTATTATTTATATTGTAGGTGTTAACATAGGTATGCTTGCCTACCCTATATTTAATAAATGCGTCCAGTGTACATTTACTTTGTACATGGTTGAACATTTGAGAAAAAGCTACCGTTTTCATCTGGTCTACATTACAATTTGAGAAAGAGTTGGAATAAATAATTGCTAGGACGCTCTTCATTAAGCAATAATGCACCTTCAGCACTATGTAAATTTTCAATAACGATATTATTTTTTCCGATTTATTCGCAGAAAATTACCCTTTGATCTTTCCTTATAAAAACACTTTTTTAAGCAGCATGTACGTCTATTTTGTATTCTAAACTGTAAAGAACAACAAAAATAAAAAGTCTGCTAACTTACAGGGAGATATGTTACTTTTTTATGGTTTTATGCACATTTTTACATTTACCATAAATCACCACCTTAACGATACCATTTTTTGTATCTGTATTAATCAATACTATATCATAAATTCAGCCGCGACACGAGAAAACTAACAGAGTGGTCGTGCGCCAAGCGCAGATTCAGATCAGCCTGGGCATCCGCCCAGTCTAATCAGAGTCTTCGCTGTCCGCATGGAGGTAGCTTAGACCCTTTGCTACCGTTTAGGCGCTTAGCGAGGAGACTGATAAGGCTGGACGGATGCTCAGGCTGATCTGAGTCTGCGCTGGGCGCACAACCACTTTGTTTGTTTTCTCGCGTCGCGGCTCAATTGTGCTTTTATGGAGAATGGGTCCAGTGGGCAAATGGCTTCATACGTCGCATCGACGTCAGTGAGACGTCATGTGCCTGCTAGGGGTAAACCTTCTATTCAGAGAAAGTGAAAAGTACGTAATGAGAAGTAAGAAGTGAAAAGAACGAACTGAGCAAATAAAAGTTGGAAGTTGGAAGTACGAATTGAGCAGAGAGAAATAAGAAGTGACAAGTCATGAAATGAGAGATGAACAGTAAGAAGTGAGAAGAAAGAAGTGGGAAGTGAAAACAAAGGAGTCGGAACTATGAAGTGAGAAGCAGCAAGTCGAAAGTAGGAATTAGGGCGTAAGAACTTGGAATTTAAAAGCTTACACTATAGCTTTTCTCAGAAACACAGCTGCGTATCGTATCTCCACAATCACCACACCCTCCAAACGCAAAAATCATGAATTTGCTTCTATTTTCCAAAATCGAAGAATGTTATTCAGCCCTAATGACACTTTTTGTGCAGTTCCTGCTAACAAAACAGACAATGATATCGAGGAATCATTTTTTTTTTGTTTAAGTTAATCTCTACATCACCACCTTTACAAAGAATTTGGGCACTGACCAAATTATGCATAGATTATTTTGGAGTTTACAGTGCATACATGCATTACCATAAAATGGTTAATCAGGGCGCAAATCAAAGTTGCCCGATTTAGTGAGTTAGTCATTGTTTTGTTAAATGTGGTGATTGTGCAGTTAAGCAGCCGTGAGAAAATGACCTCGGTTTCTACACCTAAAACGGGATCGAACTCACACGTTCATGATGAAGTTTCATCTTGAAGAAATGAAAGTAGTATCAATCTCTATATTGGTCTTGTATAGATAAAGGCCTATACTTCGTCTCTGCCTCGAAGCCAAAGGAATGGAATGTTTGATCTGGCATCAACCCTTTCTTAATACCCACACTTTCAGGGATTTCATCAAGTCACAGGAAGTGAGAAGTAGGAAGTAGGAAGTGAGAAGTAGGAAGTGAGAAGTAGGAAATGAGAAATGATGTGAAGTAGAAAAGTAGGAGAAGGTAACGGGAAGTGAGAATAAAGTGAGAGGTAGGAAATGAGAAGTGAGAAGTTGAAGTGAGAAATAGGAAATGAGAACTGAGAAGTTGCAATCGGAAGTGAGAAGTAGGAAACGAAAACAGAGAAGTTGGAAATAAAAAGTAGGAAATGAAAAGTGAGAAGAAAGCAACGAGAAGTTTGAAGAAAGAAGTCAGAAGTCAAAAAATGAGAAAAGAGATAGATATAGGAAAAGAGAAGTAGGACTTAATGGGAAGTGAAAAATAGAAAATGAGAAGTGAGAAGCAGGAAGTGATAAGAAGGATGAACGAAGTGGGACCTAAGAAACTGCAACAACGAGAAGCAGGGGATGAAACTTGGAACAAGGAAGAAAACATTGATTACCGGTCTTCTTTAGAAAATGACTTTGCTACAAGTAAAAAGAGATCGAACTCACTCGTTCATGGTGAAGTTTCATCTTGAAGAACTGAAAGTAGTACCAATCTCTATGTTGATTCTGTATCGACAATGACTTATACTTTGTCTCTGCCTCGAAGCCAAAGGAATGGAATGTCTGATCTGGCTTCATCAGGACTGTTGTGGGGGCCTGGAGGCCAACTTCAGAGCTGCCAGTCCAGGCTTGGTCAATATGGATGTCATTGATGTGGTATGAGCGGCCTTTGCGTAGGTGATAAGCGTAACCTATGAGCATTACGAAAAAGAACATCAGTTTTGGTATGAAAAGTACCTTTTCAGCATATTTAAATTGAAATAAAATTTAGATGTTTGTTTTACTGCGCTTGCTTTTCGCACACTAGAATAGTTCCTTCGAAAGCTTAAGCTATGAAGATTCAGAGCTAAAAGCCGCCAATCAAAAATATAAGGCTTTTGTGGGCCCGACAGAGAAGGCTCGGATTATCACCGCCCATGACGGTTCGTGCCAGTCTGCTTTATAATGCCGCATTGAGCGCATACAGGATTACTCTAATATCAGCACTGGTCTTGATCAGATACTTTTACATTCAAAATGTTAGGGTGTACAGTAAAATCAACACTAGTCTTGATCAGATACTTTTACATTGATAATGTTAGGGTATACAGTAAAATCAGCACTGGTCTTGATCAGATTCTTTCACAGTCAAAATGTTAGGGTGTACAGTTTTTCTTGCTTCATAGGCCACCTTTGTAAAGCTGAAGCCTGCCTTATGAGGCCTGAACCTCATGCCCCCCGCAAAAGCATTTTAGCAGAAACTGGCCAAGCAAGTGCTTATTATTAGCAAGTAATTTTTGTTCTTTCCGTCGGGTGCTTGTTTAAGACTGTTTATGACTGTGTAATCGATGGATGGATAGGCGGCTGTCGAGTTTACGTACATATTAACAGTATTTAAATATCAGGGCGATGGGAGAGCAATTTAATGAAAGGTTGAGTGCAATGGAATTCCATGTGAAGTTGGAAAGTTTACCGCCTCAAACAGGTCTCGAAACCGCTGGATCAGCATACCAACGCTTAACCTACTGAGCCACCGGGGCTTCTGACTGTAACTGAATGGACCTTACCTGTACAGGTCGTCCCGAAGTCGATAGCAGCAACGGCCGGGGTTTGAACTGAATACGACTGGAACATACTTATTGCATCGGTATCACTGAAAAGGCAAATAACAATTCAAATTAAAGGACTTTCAGGGGAAGCAACTCTGTCATTTTCATTTGCTCTTCTCCTTTGAACAGGGACCAAGTCTTAAAGGAAAGAATTAGCTCCTAGAAAAAAATAAGAATTTGCTCCTTTAGGAGCTAATGCTTTCCTATATAAGTGGACACCAGTTTGAAAGGTATACGTCGTCCAGTAGACTGGCCCCAGTCGTTTTTGTTTCTTTGTTGCATACATGTTGCATGTTTTTTTTTTTCTCATATGCCTATTTAATCCAAGTTTATGTTATCTGTGGCTGAACCTTTCTTTTCAGACAAGGGAGTGAAGTGAGCAATTTTTGATAGGTCGTGCAAGATTTGTTTCCCTTATAAAAAAGGGTCTGGTGCCAGACTAGTCGTCCAGGAAAGAAGACATGAGGTCACAGATATTGCTTCTTTTTGAAAACAAATGGCAGAAAAACATCGGGGTGTACCATATACCTTTATTAAATGTCAGCCGCTGATTTGAGTCTGCAATGTTTGAGTAATCAGGATATTCATGGTAAAAGCGGTAATAATTGTTTAACTACCCTCAACTATTCTCGTATAGCGACTATGACTTTTATTTTTAAAAGTGCACAAAGTTAAAAAATGAATATATAGAATAAAATGAATAAAAATACAAAATAGATAGAATCCTTAGAAACCTACCTGTCTTTTAGAAAAATTCAATGGGAACTCCGTTTGTCCTAATAACGACCAGCATACACACGCCCAGGTCCAGTTTTTCTTTACAGGGCTACATGCTAAATTTGATTCTTGCCGATTCTGTCACAACAGCGCTCAGCTATTTTAGTTTGTTACAAAAATAAATCAAATTGGGTTATCATTCCTAATAGTGTGCGCAAAGTTGATACTCTCAAGCCTCTGACTGCATTCCTGCCTGCCCAGCCTGATATGTATAGTCTCCCCCAACACCCCCCTTTTTTGGCCAAAGATCGTCTTAAATAGGCAAAGAACAATGTTCAGTGGAGACTCTGATCAGTTCGCTCTTAGATACTTGCCAGCTATGGATTTTCTCACGCTGTGACTAGTAATCTATATCATGCCCATCTTTAATTAGATTTTGTTAAATGGCCCATGCCGTAGGAAAATGGGCAGTGTAGACTATGCAAGCAGGAAGAGCTCAGATCAGCCTGCGCATCCGCGCAGTCTGACCAGAGTCTTTGCTGCTCGCATCAGCAATGTCTCTATATAGAGAAAATTAAAACTGGTCAGACTGCATAGACGCGCATGCAGATTTGAGTCTTCGCGTTTCAACTCACACAAGATAATGCACTTTTTCGAGAAGCGGCAATACTATTTTAATATTCGGCCAGGTATTGTAAAGAATAAAAATACACCCAAAGACAATGGACCCAGATATAAGATTAATAAATCAAATACCGTATTAACTGTGAGTGTTTCGAAAACGTCCTCGTTTATTTGGGCCGTTAATATAATACCGGTATTAACATAGAGCGGTCAGTTGGAAAAAAACGAAACACGAAAAGAGGTTCATCCGGCAAGTAGAGGCCATATATTTTCTTAAATATAGGTTTCGAGTAATCTCGTCGTTTTTTGTTTGGATGCGCTTTTAGTGAGTCTTGGGTTTAAGTAGCTTATTTCATTTCAGTATTTTACGCTTTTTGAGCTACGCGTCGCTTTCCAGTCCACATCTTCCAGTATTCGGAACCGCAAAAAGATACACACATCGGGAGAGGACTCTGTCAAAAATTTAAATCATGAAATAGCTGAACTGAAATGGCGGCGTAATCGGCGTGGACGTCAACTTATATTATGTGACAGCCATCTTGCCGAGAGTACGAATCTTTGTGTCGTTAGAATCGGAAAGATGGGGACTTGAAAGTGGAGCCTAGCTCAACGAGCGCAAGATATTGAAGGGGAAGCATTAAGCTATATATCTTGACATAAACAAAGAATAACTCTCTTCTTCAATGCTGCGTATCATAACAAAAAGCACATGGTCCCCCACTTTGTCGTGAAGGTGAACGACATGGTGGAGACTATGCTGTTTTAATACAGTTTAAATTACTCTAAAGAAATACGTTTTTCCCGTTGTCTTTGGAAGAGTGTTCGTTGCATTAACTGGTGGACGCGCAGTAAACTTACATTTTGCACAATAGTTGAGCAAACTGAGGTCCTTCTGTTGCTGCGGCAGAACTTCAAATGCCTTAACCCAGCAGGCACATGACGTCGAACTGACGTCGATGCAACGTGCTGACGTCGCATCGACGTCAATACGACGACATTTTAACGTTGTGTGCCTGCTGGGAAAAATTTTCAGAATTTATAGCTCAATTTACGGCCATATTTCAACGATGTCGAACGGATCGTAAAGAAGAGATGAGCGAAAACCGGAGCTCCCGGGGGGGGGGGGGGGTAACACCGTAAACTTGGCTTTCTCACAGGTGCGCCGTCGAGGCTTGAACACATAGCGGTGAAAAACCTAAGCGGTCGCTCACCAGCAACACATATCCAATGTAATTTTAACCAAAGTGAGCAAAACATAAGGACGGGCCATTTTGATCATAACATGACCAAAACTGAATCTTAGTTGGGAGGCATTTATGTTGGATGAAACATACAACACATGTTCAGCCTCATACACTTACTTTACTTGCAGTGTACTGTTGTATTGTAACACAACTCTCAAATCACAAATTACTAGTCAATATTTGTTTGCAACAATGGGATACAGAATTTACAAAAGTGTCACGACGTTCTTCTGAATCCCAGTTTGTACAATTATGTTTTGCTGTTGTCAATGTCATTGTCATATGTATATTATACAAATAAAATACTGCTTAAACCAAGACCAAAAGTGCAAAAGAAGCAAACCAAACCAATTTGGTGCATTCTATTTTCGTTCCAGCATTTGAATCACGGAAACAAACGTAAAGTTTTAACACACAGTATAACTTACAACAATCGCCTCATAGAAAATAAACTTAAGTTTTCACTTACTTACATACAAACTTACCTACGTTCTCATGTAGATACTTTGTCCCTCGATGATAATTCCCT
The DNA here is from genome assembly GCA_963989385.1 of Ctena decussata. NCBI lineage: Eukaryota > Metazoa > Mollusca > Bivalvia > Lucinida > Lucinidae > Ctena > Ctena decussata. The sequence continues at coordinate 26,195,071 of OZ022510.1, forward strand.
TATGCCTGGCATCTAGGTCACCTATTACACTATTTGCACCATATGTATTTCTGTATATATTTAACCTGCTTTTTTGAGTATATTAATGAAAAATATAGGAGTTAGATTGAAACTGACTCCTTTTAATACATTACCGTAATTATTGTAAATAACTGACTACGTTACTAAAACATCGTATTTTTCCTAAATTTTAATGTTGATTTTGTTATTGAACGAAGTGTAAAATGACTGGAGCAATGGGAAAGAGTGTAGAACCTGATCAGACTGCTCCATTTGGAGCAGTCCGATCTGGGTCTACACTGTTTCTTCTCTCAATCCTGTCCGATTATTAAGAACTGTTTCAGTTCATTGTATTACAAAAAATCTTTTAGGCTACAAGTAAAAACTGTATTTTTCCGAGCTGCGCATGCCTTATACTGTCTGGTTAGGGTATGCACATTACACTCAAATTATCATGGGCTGTAGTTGTAACTTTAAAGAAACAAGCTTGCTTTGACTGATCAGACTACGCATAGTAACTGATTACATTTGGAAGCGCAGCGCGTCTGATGTGCCTAAAGGTAAGTTTTATCCAGGCGTGCGATATCTAAACTGACTATATTAAAAACAGGTTCAACAGGAATATTATTGTAAATTCTATTCGTTCTGATATAAAGTTGATATAAAGATATTTGCCATTGTCGAAAAAAATATTTTATCTCAAGTTAGCGGGAGACTATATTACTGTGATTTGATGATGGTATAATGGAAGAATTTTTTAAAGAAAAATATTCGCTATTTTTCTTCTATTTAAAGAGTATATACTAACATACTATTTTACAGTGTTATGATAAAACTGGTGCATCATGAACGCGAGCATGCACGTACGAACGCACGCACAACATCGTCAAATAAACAAAACAAATTAATAAAATGTAAATAAACAAATAAAAAAGATAAAAAGATAAGTAATAAAAATGAAAAAAAAAAAAAAAAAAAAAAGAAAAGAAAAAAAGAAAAAAGAAGAGAAAAACAGACTTAACAGAATTTTTCCTATCTGGTTTGAATCCCCAGGTGACTTGAGCTGCTCCGTTCCTGGGCGAGGGCTTCACCCGCGGATACTGTTTGTAGCAGAGTCAACTCTCAAAGATCATTTCCTGTTTACTAGTATAGTACAGTTAACTCTCGAAGCTCATTTCCTATTTGTTGTACAGTCAACTATCGAAGTTAATTTCCTGTTAGTAGTACAGTCAACTCATGAAGTTCATTTCCTGGCCGTAATTCAGTCAACTCACGAAGTTCATTTCCTGTTTGTAGTACAGTCAACTCATGAAGTTCATTTTCTGTCTGTAATTCAGTCAACTCACGAAGTTCATTTCCTGTTTGTGGTACAGTCAACTCATGAAGTTCATTTTCTGTCTGTAATTCAGTCAACTCACGAAGTTCATTTCCTGTTTGTAGTACAGTCAACTCTTGAGGTTCATTTCCTGTCCATAATACAGTTTACTCTCGACGTTCATTTCCTGTTCGTAGTACAGTAAACACCCGAATGTCATTTCCTGCTTGTAGTACAGTCAACTCCCGAAGTTTGTTTCCAGTTTGTAGTACAGTCAACTCTCGCAGTTCATGTACTGTTTGTAGTACAGTCAACTCTCGAAGTTCATTTCCTGTCCGTAATACAGACAACTCTCGAAGTTCATTTCCTGTCCGTAATACAGACAACTCTCGAAGTTCATTTTCTGTCCGTAATACAGACAACTCTCGAAGTTCATTTCCTAATAAGTCAACTCTCGAAGTTCATTTCCTGTTCGTAGTACAGTCAACTCTCGAAGGTCGTTTTCTGCTTGTAGTACAGTCGACTCCTTTAGTTTGTTTCCCGTTCGTAATACAGTCAACTCTCGAAGTTCATTTCTGTTTGTGGTACAGACAGTTCTCGAAGTTCTTTTTCTGTTTGTAGTACAGTCAACTCACGAAGTTCATTTCCAGTTCGTAATACAGTCAACTCTCTAAGTTCAGTTTCTATTTGTAGTACAGTAAATTATCGAAGTACGTTTCCTGTTTGTAGTACAGTCAACTCTCGAAGTTCATTTTCTGTTTGTGATACAGCCAACTATCGCGAAGTCCGTTTCAAACTACAGATATCTCAAGTAAATTTTCTGGTCCCAGTAATTTGAGATAACAGGAATGGTCTATTAAGACTATGGGAATTATGTCTCAACTACTTTCTTTGATGTAAGAGGATACTTTGAGATATTAGTGTTTGAGGTAACGAAAGTTAGCTGTATTTGTAGCATTGCTTCCATTTTGCTCCCTGATTTGCTGTTTGGTATAAAATAGAGAATGAATGAAACTGAATACGTTATATTCTGTATGTACTTTGTATGTCTTTCGATGTTAAATATATTGCTGCGCAGTTCTTATGTGTTGGGCTGGGCATGTCTGCTATCGAAGACGCTCTGTTTTTTTTTGTTATATGCGTGTCTCTCTTATCGTTTGTTGGGTGGTTTTCCTTCGCACTTGTGGCCTTTCTTTGGTATCTTCACTTGTAGTTTTGTGCCGATTTGTACCTTTAAGTAGATATTATGCAGAAGATTATATAGCACTCTTCAGAGACCTTCACAAACATTGTAGACCCATTAAGGAATCTACAGAAGTCTGCTCTGTATCATGTGACCATGTCCAGAAATGAGCCGCGACGCGAGAAAACCAACAATGTGGTTGTTTGCCCTTTGCAGACTCAGATCAGCCGGGGCATCCACCCAGGCTGATCAGACTCTTCGCTAATCGCTTAAAGGGTAGCTAGGGGTCTAAGCTACCTTCATGCGGACAGCGAAGACTCTGATCAGACTGGGCGGATGCCCAGGCTGATCTGAGTCTGCGCTGGTCGCACAACCACATTGTTGGTTTTCTCGTGTCGCGGCTCAAATGAGGTCAACCCTTTGAAGCCGTCTCCAGCGCGGCGCGAAGCTACTACATGTAAAATCGTCATCTTTCTTTTATTTAAGAAACTCATTTCCAAATATACGTATCATTAAAACAGTTTGGAGCTACTCTCAAGCATAAATATTTCACGAAGCATACTTTTGTTATTGTAAGTACATTGTAAATGAAAAAAAAAAAAAAAAAAAAAAAAATGAAACAAAACCGGGCATCGAATTTTGTAATAATTTGTAATAAGAAATAAAAACTGTAGAAACTTTTGTTACCCAGACTAAACGATTTATAATTATATGCATATTACACAAAATAAAGTATGTATCATTAGCACTAACCAAGAAACTTCAAAATAAGTCATCTCACGACATCTATAGGTCGCATTTCGTCTTAAATACTGATATGTCAAAACATATACGCCACCACTTGCTACATAAATCTCCTAGCAAATTTAAGTTTTTTCGCGCTTTATTTTTTATTTTTTCTCTGCATATTATCTGTCTTTGTGAAATGTTTAATTGAAAATGTTCATAAAATGTATGACAACGCGTATAAATATATTGTCATTTGCCATTATTATCTCGAGAAGTCTTGATATTATCTTTTATTGCTATATATTTTTTTATTTTTTCCAAATTATTCATGCACAAATCTAAGACCAAACCTTTTAACGCACCACACCACTCCCATATTAAATCAATTCGGGTATATACCGCGGAAATGCACCACACACACACACACACACACACACACACATTTGTTTGTGTCTTGCCCAGCCACTTAACTTTCGTTGAGATTGACAATAACATATTCTCTCCCTTCTGCTAATTCAAGATTAGTGTCGAAAATATATGCACGCAGTACTCGTTAACTGCTTAGGATGTCTAGGTCTGCACAGGAACTGACCGGCTCGACTTGACTTTAATAGTTGTTTACTGAGCCTTTAAACCTTAACTCAAAGTCAACTCAACCCACCGTTTTGTCAGTGACAAGTCGCACCCAAAGATTTAAATCTTACGCAGCACATATACGTATACCACTTGAGTATATGAGTACCGCCTTCCCCACCCAACCTTTTTCATATAAGCTTTCTTATATAATATATCAGATATCTCTTATGCTTTATTAGATATCTTCTATGGCATATAAGACATCTTTATAAAATATCAGACATCTGATATATTATATAAGATATATGTAAAATTAAATAAGATATCTCATCCTATATCAGATATACTAAATAAGTTATATATGATATCTTATATAACGATAGTTTATATATAGTTTTTTGTCTTATGGAAAAGTCAAATAAGATATTTTTTGTACCTATATTAGATATTTTATTTAGTGTATTAGATATCTTATATGGCATATAGGATATCTTATATGGAATATGAAATATCTTATTTAAATTAAGGTATTGAATATCTAATATAATATAGTAGATATCTGATATAGCAACTAAGATATCTTATATGCGTTGAAAGATATAGTATATATTATAAAAGGTTTCTGATATAGCATATCTTATATGCCTTAAAAGATGTCGTATATATTATATATCTGATATAGCATATAAGACATCTTATATGTGAAATTTAACAAGATATCTCATATACTATGTAAGATATCTTATATCCGATATCAGATATCTTATATAGGATATAAGATATATCTGATCTTAGAATAGATATCTTATATGTTATATTAGATATCTAATATACTATATATAAGACATCTTATTTATTATATAAGATATCTTTTAGATATAAGATATCTTATATAATATATAAGATATCTGATATAATAAGTGTGATATCTTCATTAAAGAATAAATAGTAAAATGGCTTGACATAGGTAAAGTTTATTTTCATGGAAGTTATCCTGTGACACATAAACATTTCTTGGGTATCATGTGCCACCGCAGCTACTGATAAAACGCCTTTTCCGAGTGGTCTTGTAGCTCCTTTGGGACACCGTCCCATGACACTGTATAGGAATGGACATTTCAAGTCGCAATTTAAGCGTTTAAACTGTAAACTTACAGTTGATTTTACCTCAATGCACTTGGTGTGCCGTGTGGCGGCCGTAAAACGTCTCCCCAAACATCATCTATTGTGCAGATTATATTTTATTGTCGTCCTTTATAGAGGCTATATTCAGAAAAATCTGAAAATTTAGATTGGTTTAGACTCTTATGCTAGATCATCGTCTTTTATATTATTTGGACCCTTTTTGATACTAATCAGTCATTGAATCGACTGTCCTATCAAAATTAAGAAAATTGAGAATGCTTTCTATGGTTTCGTCACCAGATATTGTTAGGGTCACTGATGAGGCTTTATTAGCCGAAACTACGTAGTCTGGCCCATGTAACTTCTTCTGAATGTGCTCTCTGTTCTGGAAGGAACTCTTACAGATTTTGATCTTACCTCCACCTTCCTACTGGTACGCAAACTGCCATTGAACTGTGGTCGAAGAGCTGTTTTCAGTTTAAACAAATAGCGAACTTTTATTATGCCCCCAACTTCAAAGAAGTTGCGGGGGCATATTGTTACGCAGAAAGTTTTACACACGGTCGACACGGGTGTAGAGCCTCATGCGTCGCCAGGACGGCGGAGGGTGATTTCCGGTTAAAGGGTTATCTACCAGTGTATTACACTAACAAGGAAACTCTAACAACGTTAGAATTTTTTGAAGTTTATATATAATGTAAATTCTATATACAACGATACAATTTACAACTGTCACAATTACAATAATATACAACACATATCAGTTCATGTCGCTGGCCCAAGTAAGGTGTTTGTTTCAAATCTGTAATCGATTTGCGTACAATACAAAAGATTACCGTCTGACGTCAACACCGTACTCGGCTCAGCGCCATGAACTAAAGGAAAACACAAAGAACAAAAAACGTCAGTTTGAGCTCATACAAAAACAAACAAGGCCTTATGTTGGTAGACTTCAACTTGTCGTTCCTTGGATCATATCATGGGCCAGTCCATATAACATGAGGAACACCAACTTATATTAACACGTGCACGCTTATATACTGGTCGCTCCCTGGATCGTACCAGGGACCAGTCTAAATATAATATGACACACTTTAGTGGACGAACACTGTCCCACTTTCACCTCCGCAGTAATTACATCGATTTCGCCAATATTTTGTGCTTCCCGCCTCTGCTAGGAAAACATGCACAAGGGCGTTGTAACTGCTCTACCCGGGTTGGTATTAACCTGGAGACGTATATCGAATCTCCAGGTGAGACGTGGCTCTAAGCCCTAACAGCTGACTGCCGGACTTGATGTGCCTAAAAATAACGAACTTACACTTAATACATTGTAACTACAATACGTAAGACTTGGGCCTGTCTTGGAAATACCATACAACGCCCTCGGCGAATGCCGAACATAACCTGCACACGCCAGCCGTGTCACTAGACACAACTCGCGCTCACGATGTAAAGCCAAAATTGTGCTTACCACTTCCGCCAATGAAGAAACGTAGATCCTACCACGCATGTGCGTCGAGGGATCTGACGTCAAACATTGTCAAGAAGTATACTGACGTCAACAGGTATTACCATGACATACCCCACATAAAACATGAATGAATCTAAACAATGACCTATCTACATTAAATTGATTTACTAAAAATTTAACTCTCATATGTATTAATTCATTCCTTTAAACTAAGCGTAATACCATTTGCCATAGAATATAATAACTGAATAAGCGTTTCTAACACATTTGGGATCATAACGTTTGATCTGACATCATGACGCCAATGATGTTATACCATATGACGTCATCTAGTGAAGGCAAATCAAACGCATGACGACCAAATGTTACCATTATAACTTATGGAAAAAACCCTTAATGCGGTGCATGCTATGGCGTCAATTGACGTCACGAGTACATAAATTAGTTCCATTACAAATCAATCTACTTCTATAAGCCACGTATACGTGAAACTAATATAAAAAGTGCTGACGTCGCAATAACATGATGCAACTGACGTCACATGAATAATATGAATGCAACTGACGTCACATGAATAACACGAATGTAACTGACGTCACTGGACGTCAAATAGACGCACACCAGTGAAACTAATATAAAAAAGTGCTGACGTCGCAATAACATGAATGCAACTGATGTCACATGAATAACATGAATGCAACTGACGTCACTGGACGTCAAATAGACGCACACCATTGCAACCAACATCAGTGATATAAACTATTTCCGTAATTTACAAAACTTCTTAATATACAAATACCATGCGCAGCATGCTTACTAACAAAATCAGTCGACACATGCGCAGCCTGATCACTGCCAACAAAATCAAATCAGTCGACACATATAATCATACCATATCAATCAGAAGTCACATTTTTCTTTCTTAGCCAAACTATTCTAAATAAATATAATAAAATCTTACCCTTCTAGGTCTTAACACAGAATCTGGGCACACAACAATATAACATCCTCAGTATAAGAATTAAACAGCCACGTCTAACTTTTCATTAAAGAATGGGAGTATAAATACTATGCGTCTCACTTTTAAATCATGGAACTCGAATCTAAGCGTGCAGGTATTCACATTAAAATCATGCAACACGCTGTCCACAATCAAAAGACTCGTGCAGGTATTCACCTTAAAATCATGCAATACGCTGTCCACGAGAGGTATTCACAAACAACCCATGCATAACTTAGCCACAATTTCCGTAAATGTTTTATTACCACAGTTGCCCTAAAAACTGTAGCTCTACTGATTGAAAGGATTAAAATGATTTCGACGACATAGTCGACGATCAGATCCATTTCGTAACACATATTGCTTCTGGGTTGTCCGTACTTCCGTGCGTCCTTGCGTCCGTCCGTTCGTGCAAGCTAGAGTTTTGAAATTTCACATATGGATTCGTCATCAAAAAATAGCTGACACGTATTTTCTTCCTTGTCCGAGTTGTCTCCCTTTTTGGAGTTATGCTCCTTGAGAAAAAAATCAAACTGAAACCTTGTCGAAAAGATATCTCAAAATGTATTTTAGCTAGAGCCTTGAACCTTTGCCAGCTTATAAGGACTGATGAGTAAATGAACTGATTAACTTTGGAATAACAATCGTGAATTTTTACTTAGTTATGCCCCTTTTTCAACTTAGTGCATTGAAAGCCTATGGAACCTGTCATGCATATCATATCTTAGGAACCGTGCATGCTAGAGTTTTGAAATTTCACATATGGATCCGTCATAAAAAAATAGCTGACACGTATTTTTTTCTTGTCCGAATTATCTCCCTATTTGGAGTTATGCCCCTTGAGAAAAAAATCGAACTGAAACCTTGTCAACAAGATATCTCAAACAGTATTTTAGTGAGAGCCTTGAAACTTTGCCAGCTTATTTCGACTGATGAGTAGATGAACTGATTAACTTTTGAAAAAAAAATTGTGAATTTTTTACTTAGTTATGTCCCTTTTTCAACTTAGTGCATTGTAAGCCTACGGGACCTGTCATGCATACCATATCTTAGGAACCGTGCATGCTAGAGTTTTGAAATTTCACATATGGATCCGTCATAAAAAAAAGCTGATACGTATTTTTTTTGTCCGAATTATCTCCCTATTTGGAGTTATGCACCTTGAGAAAAAAATCGAACTGAAACCTTGTCAACAAGATATCTCAAACAGTATTTTAGTGAGAGCCTTGAAACTTTGCCAGCTTCTTAGGACTGATGAGTAGATAAACTTTTGAAAAAAATCGTGAATTTTTGACCGCGTTATGCCCCTTTTTCGACTTAGTGCATTGTAAGCTGTGGAGCCTTGTGAACAAAATAGCTTAAGAAGCCCTGATCATGATTTTTTTGCAGGAAGATATTGCCTAAGGTTGAGATGACCTGATTAACTTTTGAACAAAAAAAATCATAAATTTTTGGCCGAGTTAAGCACCTTTTTCGACTTAGAGCATTGAAGGCTATATTACCAAGTTACCCTACCATACAGTCAAAAACGGTAAGAGCTAAGAACTTGAAACTTTATACACATGATCAGTATGGAAAATAAGCGAATTAGTGTTTTTCTTTTTTCCGCCTGTCTTATTCAAATTAGTGCTTTGTAAGGCTATGGAACCTTGTGAACAAAATATCACGAGAACCCCTGATGCTAGGATCATGATGTTTTGCAGGAAGATATTGCCCAAGGTGTAGATGACCTGATTACCTTTCGAAAAAAATCTTAAATTTTTTACTCAGTTAAGCCCCTTTTTCGACGTAGTGCATTGAAGCCTATGGTACAAAGGTACAAGCGTTATGGGATGAGCCTTCTTTAGAGACAAGCATATGGTTGGGGGCATAGTGTTTCATAAACACATTTTCTAGTTGTTTAAGAGAAATGATTTTGACAATTGCTAGATCTTATCTGGGATAAAGAATCAATGTTGATCTTCTTTCGTCTTATTGCGTATAATTAAATCGACTAAACGGAAAAGACGTTCCGCATGCTCCTTTTTCTTCGATTATGACAATAAATTTATTAATCTAAATGAGATAATGAGTAGCAAGTGGACAAAAATATTAGCACCGCTCCTTACATATATATCACGATGCATATTTTAAAAAGCAACTGGCAAAAATAGTGTCATAAAATGAAAAAATATTAGACTACTAGTTAGTAGTTCAACAAAGGGCATAAACACTGTTACAAAATAAAAAATGTCTCGAACTGACTTTATAAATTTATCAATACGACATATTTAATCATCTGAACGAAAATATGTTTTTCTCTTGCTTGATTTTTTATATTTTTGAAGGAAATAATACAGTCATTCTTCACCGAAGACAGAAAGTGATCTGTGAAGACGCAAAACGTTTTCGCGCAAAATAGTAGTTTTTAATTAAAGGCAAAAATATTGCCACAACACATATATAGCTATATACTTTTAAATCATAGTGAAATACTTATTTATCGAAATCAGATAATCATTTGCCAGACAAGAAAAAGTTAGGCACACTGTTTTCTTTTATTTGTCTGTCAACATTAAATTGAGACTTACCGTGAAAATAATTATCGAAACGCACTATGTTTTAACATTATTAATATTATCTTAGTCAAGCCACTTATTTCCGACATTTTCGTGAGAAAAACATATTTTTCTGGCAGTTTTATGTAGCAAGTGGTGGCGTATATACGCTTCCGTACTGATATATTCTGGTTGCAGAAACCCCACCTTCAGATTCCAGTAGTTTTAGATTAGTGTAGCGGATTAGGGAAAAAAAACCAAAATCACAAAAAAAAAAAAACAAAAACAAAAAAAAAAAAAAAAAAATCGAGAAAAAAAAAACACACACACACAAAAAACAACAAAAACAACAACGACAAAATAGTTCAAGTAGTGATACAAGCACCATCTTTTTTAACACCTCATCTGCTGTGTGGCAATTAAAAAATAACGCTGGCCACCTACATGTAAAATTCCACCAGTTTCAAGATGGACGATGACTTTAAAAAATGGCGGTGAACCGGTCAATTTTGCTAAAAAAAAAAAAAAAAGTCGTCTACTCCTGTAGTCTTTGAACTAACGATAATTTCGCATCACACCTGGGAAAATGTTTAATGCTTTAGTGCTTTTGTGAAGCAGTTATAATCGGAAACCTTTTGCCTCCAAACTACTGTGTTTTGACAGTAATTTACGTTACCGCATCAGTCTTATGAATTATGTCTAGTATTGATAGATTCTCGTCTAAATTGACATTTAAACTGCTGTTAAGCTTACCATTGTAGAAACGGTACTTAACTGTTCTCTACAGAAAAGTTGTATCTTCAAAGTGAATAGAGTTAACGTTTCTTACGTTACAAGGTCTCTTATATGACAAAAATTAACAAAATACTTTATTTTGCTGAACGATAGTATCTTACAGATAGCAATGAAAGAAACTATCATAATTTTATACTAACAAATAAAACTAATACACTTGTATCAAAATATACAGAATGTTGGGCTCTTATATACGTTACCAAATATATGATACGAAAATAGTTTCTGAAACATTAAATATTTGCATTTCAGAATGTATATCAGGAGCAAATACTATTGTAGTATTTTAGCAAAGTCATTTTGGTCTTAAAATAATTCAAAACTGGGATATCCAGTGCTTTTAACTGCGCCTTAGTCTACAAAGTGATTTTGTAATAATAAACCTGGGTGGTTGTTACTACAGAGGTCTTCAAGCAAACTGAGCTGGCACCATAGTACTGACAGAGCCATTCAGTAGCCGCAAATCTTCAATAAATCTTCATTGAGGTTTTCAGTGGCCTAGGCTGAGGAGGAACGCGATGAAAAGGGCAGACAGAACAAAACAAGGCAATATAAAGAGATGAAGAGGTCTTGAGTTCGCACTCTATATGGGCTTCGAGACGAAAAAGTGTTGCAAATCATCTGTGCTGTTCTAATTACATATCTGGCTAAGAGAGGTTATAAAGTATTTGAGCCGCGACACGACAAAACCAACAATGTGGTTGTGCGCCCAGCGCAGACTCAGATCAGCCTGGGCATCCGCCCAGTCTAATCAGAGTCTTCGCTGTCCGCATGGAGGTAGCTTAGACCCTTAGCTACCCTTTGAGCACTTAACAAAGAGTCTGATCAAATTGGGCGGCTGCCCAGGTTGATCTGAGTCTTCGCTGGGCGCACAACCACATTGTTGGTTTTGTCGTGTCGCGGCTCAAATACTTTATAACCTCTCTTAGCCAGATATGTAATTAGGACAGCACAGATGATTTGCAACACTTTTTCGTCTCGAAGCCCATATAGAGTGCGAACTCAAGACCTCTTCATCTCTTTATATTGCCTTGTTTTGTTCTGTCTGCCCTTTTCATCGCGTTCCTCCTCAGCCTAGGCCACTGAAAACCTCAATGAAGATTTATTGAAGATTTGCGGCTACTGAATGGCTCTGTCAGTACTATGGCTCATTTGCAGTGTAGAAAGAGGGTCTTGACATAAGAGGCAGTACTTTATGGAAGCTTCTAAAACGGCTTGATCATGTTACATATTCCAAACGTCTTGTAGTTTACTAAGTTGGTACAACAATCTCAGTATGCGCCTTGTAGGATTCAGAGCTGACATTACAGTCTCCCTAGACGTCTTGTTAAAACAGCAAAGCCCCATAGTCTTTCGGGTGTTCTTGTGATAGGTAGCTTGTGATGATATTAGGATCAGGGTATACTCATACCCAGAAGTCCTGTAATAGCTGGAACTGTTATTGCAGCGACATAAAATCATTATAGTACCTTGAGCAGGTACCACATTAGTTTGAACGTCTAGTAAAACAAGGACTATCACAATCTGCCTATCAAAATACGATCTGTCTAGCATTAAGTGTATGGCCTGTGTATTAAGAACACGTAAAATAACGTATATTTTTCTTCACAGCGGCCACCTTGAAAAAAAAATTTTTTTGGTGGCCAACGTTATTTTTGTAAAACATACCTCCTAGGGAGCCTGCATACCAAATTTGGTGCTTGTATCACTAAGTGAACTATTTTGATCATATCCCGCTACACTAGATAAGACGAGTTTAAATGTAAGAAAAAATAGAAATTGTGTCCAAACTATATTCTTTGATAAAAGACACGGCGGTAATACCAGTTTCCCTCCCTGTGCTTTCGTCCGAGTCAGTCCGTTACCATACATGCAAAAAGTGGCTGTCGACTGAGACAATCGACAACAATATCAGCTCGGTCGACAGCCATTAACGATAGTACCATTTACCGTCATGGGTAATGCTTACGATCGTATTCTCGGTCGAAAGCCCAGGTAGCCAATCCGTCTTACCCCCTTGAAAGAGGTACTTTAAAATCATTGTTTGAGATAAAGAGAACCAGTGTGTCACAAATATAACTATTTGGCCAGTGGAAGCGAAAAGTGGCATTGTGGCGAGTAAGCGACGTAGATGAGTAACACCCGATGACTTTTACTGATGTCTTCACAGCTAATTGCCGTATATCTTCTACCATTAGGGGCCCTTAGACTTGATTTGAAGTGGGCTTTCCAAGTTTTGGTTCCTTTTTCATGAAATCACTGCTAATTAATTTTCTCAATATAACTCAAAGAGAAGAAACTTATTACAGGTGCGATATTTTAAATTATAACGACTAAACATATAAACTGATGTTTTAGATGAATGTACATTCATATTATTTCGATGTTGTGGCACTCTATTTAAAAAAAAAACAAAACAAAACAAAAAAAAAAAAAAAAAAAAAAAAAAAAAACAACAACAAAAAAAAAAAAAACGGTCTAGCTTAAATAAAATAAACTGTCATCTCAGGTTTTTGATCTTCAGTCGATGCTAGAAGCACATTTAATTTCCATAATAAAAGTTATGTAATTCTGTTCTTAACACTCTCGCATCGAAGAACAAAATGATAATATTTATGCCTAACAAGCTATGTAAAAGCTACCCGATTAGTCATTTACAATAATGATTTAAAAGACAACTTTAATCTTTTAATTTTTCATAGTGCATCACACACTTTAACGACACATTTTATTATCGTTCAAATCAGACCGTTAACATCAATCAAAAAGCTTTTGCGGAGAATATTCTGCCCAGATCTATTATTTTGGACTTAACCGCAGACAGATCTAAATGGGACTTACACAAAACCATGTTAAACAGAGAATTTAATAATTTGCGTATGAATTATAGATTTGAGATAATAACATTTTTCCATTGTTTGAATTTCAGGTAGCATCTCTCTTATAATTCGAGGGGAGCATGACATACACTGTATGCCATGCTCCTCTCGAATTATGAGTGAGATAACGCCATGGATCTGTTACCACAGCAACTACGAAATTAGCGATTGCTTAGAACCTTGGCAGAATGTCTCGATGGCGTCATTTAGACATCAATATGAGCATATGAGCTCTTGGTTGCTCTGGTAACAGATACATGGTGTTATTAGTTGCGGAGCATGGCAAACAGTGCATGCCACGCTCCGCCCATTTTCAATGATATGACAAACTGAAATTCTTTCAACAGAAACTTCAGATTTTCTCAAACAAATGAATATGTTGAAATATTTTAATTCGGCTATTGGTATTTTTGCGGAACGGAACAGCTGCTACCAACCTTTCACCCCTACCCCGTACCTGCCCACCCGTTGTTGTTGTTTCTATTCCGCAGGTGGCTCAGTGTATGCTGATCTACCCGGTATCTTAAATAAGTATTTATTGATTATGATAATTAATTTGGTTGCTAAATTTGCATATTATTTTACGAAATCAAACGCATTGATAATCTGCTTTGTCAATCTTATTTATCATGCATCTACTGCAAAATTTCAGCTGAAAGCAGGGGTATGATAACACAATATAATATCATGTCACTGTAGAACTGCGCTTGCGCGAATGTTATCAGGCCATGCCTTCAGAAGCGTCTCTGAAGACGATTGGCTAAAAACTGACTTTGGCCGTGATTGCAGCTTTCGATTGGTTGAATGACCTCAACGACTTACGTCATAATACATTCGCGACGTTAGCAAGTTCGAACAAAAGTGTGTTTGCTTTTCATTTGTTACAGTCCCTTTAAACCATAAAACCTTCTAATGGTGCATGATAAATAGAAAACCATGTAAGTGTCTTTTGATACCAAATTGCAAGTTTATAAGGCTCGACGAGAAACACGTCGGACTGGCTCGGCAAGACTCGCCATTCCTACGCTGTTTCTGGTCTCGCCTGATAAACTTGGTATCAAAAGACACTAACATGGTAATCGCTATATATTAACAATGCGGTTTATTCTGTAAAATGTGTCTAATCCTCTCCGTTCCGCAAAATACCAATAGCTCTGCAAAATACCAATAGCCTTTATAATTCCATTTGTTGGTGTCTTTCGATATCAAGTTTATCAGCCGAAACCAGAAACAGCGTAGGAAACAGGAGGCTTGCCGAAACCACCTGTTTCTGGTGGAGCCTGGTAAGACAACAACATTGATTCTTTTTTATCATGTATCAGCAGAAGACTTTTAGGCGTAAAGAACGTCAAACAAATGAAAAACATACGCAGTTTTGTCCGAACTAGCAAGTTCAGTAAAAACGGACAAAACTGCGTTTTTTTCTTCATATTTTATCACAGCATATAATCTAGTATTACTCTAGCATGTTCTTAATGTTTTCTCATAAATAACAAAAGAAAGAGTTTGAAGATCACATCTAAAGATGTCGTTCGGTAATGAGCTAATACTTTTTTAAATGCATTTTACGCAAAAGCACTGATATTTTTTCTTCTGAAAAGACAAAAATGCCGTTAGAATTTGAGAATGTTTTGCACTTCGGCAATTAACCCTTCACGCGCCAAAAAGCAGACGACAAAATTTGCGTCTGCAAAAATTTCAAAACATGTTTTATCCAATCTTTATCATATAAAAAATAAAAAAAAAAAACTAGTGCGCACACAGTGTCGCGGAATTCCGCGAATATATAGACTATAAAGTAAAACATTCATATTCTTAATAATGTTTGTATTATGTGCATATTGTAATCGCTGCAAGATTGCTGTTACAGATACTATACACACTGTTCAATAATAAATTACATTATCTGTGCTAATGAAGCACCCTAGCTGTTAAGTGACTTTAAGGTTTTATGACGTAACGTCATGACGTTGACGTCAAGGTTATTATGACGTTGGATACAAAATGATGGACACTAAATTATCAAAATGTGAATAATAAGTTTAATTTAATAAGTTTTAGGAATCTTTAGGACACAAATATATTATTTATATGTGGCTTTTGACAGTAAAATTCTATATATTGAAGTTTTGTTTGTGTTTGCCACATAATTGGTGCCGGAACCCGGGAATAAAGGCTACTGGACTAGGAACAGACAGAATTGGTTAATCAGTGACAAGGAAGTTGTCTATATCATTCTTAAAGGGAAACAGGAGCAGGTTTAGGAATCTGCTAGCTAAGGAGCTGGCAAAGGGCAGGAGTTTGTAACAGGATGTGGAACATGAGTCCAGTGTTCACATGAGGGATGTGAATAACTGCATCAAGAGACTTAATGAATTCATTACAAAGCTGGAAGAGGCAAATGAGAAGTTATCCATAGCAATTGACGGACGGGATGGGGCAGAGGAAATCGAGGA
Source organism: Ctena decussata (assembly GCA_963989385.1). NCBI lineage: Eukaryota > Metazoa > Mollusca > Bivalvia > Lucinida > Lucinidae > Ctena > Ctena decussata. The sequence continues at coordinate 26,211,140 of OZ022510.1, forward strand.
ACTGATCAGGGAAGATTGGGATTATATTTCGACAGTGATGGACTGTCGAGATGAACTTGTGGACATTCAAAATTCAGAACAGAGGTCACCAAGAGATAGTTCGTCATCAGTTACAGTTACAGAGGACACATTTGATCAAGTAATACAGATGACTAGCCAGACGCAGCAGGTTATCCTCGGACAGCAGCAGTTACAACAACAACAACAGATACGTATTGGACAATTAAATTCTAGTAAATCTGCTTCAGTAAGACTGCCAATATTAGAAATCCCCTCATTCAGTGGAGATAAACTAAAATGGACTGAATTCTGGGACACCTTTGAGGCCTCAGTCCATAGTAATACAAACATATCTGACATTGAAAAATTAAATTATTTATTAAGCAAATTATCTGGGGAAGCAAAGCACTCTGTGTCTGGGATCCTACTGTCAAATGAGAACTATTTAGTTGTGGTTGACTTGCTTAAGGAGAGATATGGTGACTCACAAACTGTCATTAACTCACATTATGTTGAACTAATCAACTTAAGGTCAGCCCCAAATACCACGAGAGGACTACGCAGCCTGTACAATCAAATTGAAAAACATCTTAGGAGTCTACAGGCCCTTGAGCAGGACATCAACCAAGATGTTTTCATCTCAATGATAACATCTAAACTTCCCAAAGAGGTTTTGATACAGCTAGAAATACATAAAGGAACCTGCACCAAATGAACAGCTAATGAGTTGAGAGAACTTTTTCAAAAATTATGTTGCAGCCAGAGAGAGGGTTGAACAACCCATCAAAACAGGAATCTACTGGTGAACCTTATAAGCCTATGGTAATGGTAAGCTCGGCGGAGGTTCTAATGGCTAGAACGCAGGTAGTCAATAACAGAAAGGAGAGAACAACCCTTTCAACCAGATGTCGATTTTGTGATGGTTATCACTGGAGTGATGAATGTCCAAAATACACAACCATGGAATCGAGGAAACAGAGAATAAAGGGCTGCTGTTATATCTGTCTCAGGGATGGTCACAACGCCAGCGAGTGTCTGAAAAGAGATAGTAAATGCTACTTCTGTAAACAGATGAACCATCATCATAGGATCCTATGTCCTCAGAAATTTGGAACCCACAGAGAGTCAGCAAAATTAGCAGATGAAATACCAATAGACGATGGAATGGTCAATACGGAAAACAGCCTTATTTCGTCATGGGAAATGGTCTTAATGCAGACTGCAAAAGCTGACATTAAAAACACATATAATGGTTACAAACACAATGTGCGATTACTTCTGGACTCTGGCAGTCAAAGGACTTACATTAGTGAATCCCTAGCAAAGAAGATGAACTTGAAAATGGGGGAAAATGGATGAAATAATGCTTGTTACCTTTGGCTCAGAAAAGCCTAAAAAGATCCTTTCGCCAACAACCATACTTGAAATGGTCTTGAAGGATGATAGCATCCTACAAATAAATGCTAATGTGGTACCACAAATTTCTGGATCCATTCAAAGACGGCCATGCAACTTTAAGTCATTCAGAAATTGGAACTATTTACGGGGCGAATTTTCACTTGCAGATGACTTACCCAAATACACAGAGTCATCTTCTGTTGAGCTGCTTATCGGGAATGACTACTACCTTGAAATCATATTACCACAAAAGGTTGAGGTACAAGAAGGTTTATACATGCTTGGGTCCAAACTCGGATGGATATTAGCAGGTAGAACATCTGAAATCACCAATGACACAACAGAGGCCAGTATGCTGATAATGACATATGGGACTGAAGTTCAAAAGGAAACATCAATGTTTACAGAGGTAGACAAGTCTCTTCCTTTAAAACCAAATTTTGAAGATTTTTGGAGGCTTGAATCAATTGGAATAACAGACTCACCAGTGGAATCAGACAACACTGTGGCCTTCAACAAATTCAATGAAACGCTAAAATATGAAAATAGTCGATACACGGTAACATGGCCATGGAAGAGTGAACAACCAAACTTACCAGACAACCGAACACTGGCAGTAGGACGACTAAAATCATTGGTGAAAAGAATGAAGGACATCCTGATTTGGTACAGAAATTTGACAACATTATCCAGGATCAGCTTAGACAGGGCATCATTGAAAAGGTGAGAACTGAATCAAATGACAGGCTCAATTATTACATCCACCATCATGCCTTGATAAATCCGACAAAGGCAACTACAAAGGTCAGGATTGTGTACGATGCCTCAGCTAAGACAAAACCAGAAAACAACAGCCTTAATGAATGTCTTCACAGAGGACCAGTTTTGCTACAAAACTTAACAGGCATATTATTTCGCTTTCGCATGAGACAGATAGCATTGGTTGCAGATATAAAAAAAGCATTTTTACAAATAGGCCTTCAAGAAGATGCGAAAGATGTAACCAGGTTCTTTTGGCTAAAAGACAAAAATAAAGTGACTGTCGACAACAATATCCAGCTTTACCGTTTCTGTAGGGTGCCATTTGGCATTATATGCAGTCCATTTCTCTTGGCTGCAACAATTGACCACCATCTAAATAATTATGAATCTAACATAGCCCAAAATATCAGAGACAATATCTATGTTGATAACGTAATTACTGGCACACAATTTGTTAGCCATGCAAAAGAGTTTTACTCAAAATCCAAGGAAATATTTGAAAGTGCTTTAATGAATCTGCTTGACTGGATGCCAAATAGTGAGAAGGTACTGGACCAAATACCAATATATGATAGAGCAAACGGAGAACGAATGAAAATTCTGGGTCTTACTTGGACAGTCAAAGAGGACATCTTATCATTGACTCATCAGATCAGCATATGTTCAAATGCATCTAAACGAACAAGTTTTCAACAAATTGCTTCCATCTATGACCCACTGGGCCTATACAGTCCAGTTACTCTTCGAGGAAAAGTTTTCTTACAAAACCTTTGGAATCAGAATATTTCTTGGGACACACAATTATCTGGTGAAAACAAATCAAAGTGGGACATTTTGTGTGGGGACATGAAAGAATTAGAATGTTGTCATTTTCCTCGATACATTGGTCTAGAACAAGAAGGCAATGTAAGTTACCAGTTAATGGTCTTTTGCGATGCATCCAAGTATGCTTATGCAGCTACAGTACATTTGCTTCAAGAATCTACCAACAGACGTAGAATTGACCTCATTTTTTCAAAAACAAGGTTAGCTCCAAACAAGCAAATAACCATACCAAGGCTTGAACTATTAGCAGCACTCATAGGTACAAGGTGTTTAAAATTTGTACAAAAAGAACTGAAGGTAAATGTAAGTGAAAAACATGTATGGATAGACTCTCAATGTGTGCTAAACTGGCTCAATAGTAAAAAGTCATAAGGAACATTTGTTGAAAACAGAATAAGAGAAATGAAGGAGGACAGGGACATCAATTTTCACTACATTTCAACAACTAAAAATCCGGCTGATATTGCGAGTAGAGGAGCATTGGCTCGTGAGTTACAACACAACAGATTGTGGTGGCATGGGCCAGACTGGATGATGAAGACAAAGGCAACCTGGCCTGAGTGGAAATGTGAGGACAGTGAGAAACAGTCACAAGAGGTAAAGTCTCAAACTGAATCTGAATTTAGAAAAGAGAAAGTTTTGTTTGAAGCTAAACTGATGGCTGGGGAGGATCATTCTGAGAACATGTCTAATCAATTTCCGAATGTTCCATTTGATTTGAATCTTCAAAAGTTCTCATCTGTGACAAAACTCTGGCGGGTTACTGCATTGGCTTTGAGATTTGTCAACAAATTGAGAAAGAAAACAAATCAGTATGGTCCTCTAAATGCCAATGAAGTTGAAATTGCTGAAATACTGTGGACAAAGTCTGTTCAGCGACAACAGTACAGTGAAGTTGTCAATTCAATTAGTAAATCAAAATCTAACAACTTACAACGCCAGCTAGGAATATACATAGATTCACAGGGATTGCTAAGGTGTCGTGGCAGATTGGAAAATGCTGGACTTTGTGAAAATACAAAACATCCAATTCTCCTGCCAAAGGGTCACATATACACTAACTTGATAATTCAGAGATACCACAAAGTATCGCTACATACAGGGATTTCTCAGACTTTAAGCTCAATAAGGCATAGGTACTGGATACCTCAGGGACGATCAGCTGTCAGAAAAGTTCTGAGATCATGCACACTATGTCGACGCCATGAAAGTGGGCCGTATAAGATGCCATTGATGCCACCTTTACCAGCTGAACGTGTATCAGAATCACCACTATTTCGGACCTCTTTTCATAGAAAGGAATAAAAACAGAGAGAAGGTATGGGTACAGTGTATGTCTATATACCTGTTTGGTGACTAGGGCAATTCATCTTGAAATGATGCATGACATGTCCACTCAACAATTTTTACCAGGGTTTCGACGGTTCATCGCAGGACATGGCAGCCCAAAAAAGGTCATTTCAGATAACGCGGCACAATTTAAACTGGCTTCAGACACTGTTTACAACCTGTGGGATGAAATATTGACAGAGAATGATGTTATTTCATATGCAACAAATCACAATATTCATTGGGACTTCAATGTAGAGCTGGCACCCTGGATGGGTGGGTTTTATGAAAGACTAGTAGGTTTAGTCAAGCGTTCACTTCGCAAAGCTTTAGGTAAAACATGTATCACATCTGAACAACTTCTCACTATATTAAAGGAAGCAGAGGCTGTAATCAATTCCAGACCATTGACATATGTAGGTGATGATATAAACTCATTTGTGACATTAACACCAGCACATTTCCTATCATTAAATCCAAAGATAGGATCACCAGCATACAAAGAGGAAAACACCATTGACATTGACCCTGTAATCACATCTGCAGAAAGATTAGTAGAAATGTGGAAAAAGGGACTGAAACATATAAACAGTTTTTGGAGAATATGGAGAGAGGACTATTTATTAAGTATGAGAGAACGATCACAGAGGAACTTGAAGGGGCCAAGAATACAGTCACCATTCAGTGCTAATGTTGGTGACGTGATTTTAATCAAAGACGATCTACCAAGGGGAAGCTGGCGAATGGGACGTGTTCAGGAGCTGAAAACAAGCAGAGATGGACAAATAAGATCAGCTAATGTTTTATTGCCATCAAAAAAGATAATAGGCCGGCCTTTAAGTTTATTGTATCCGATAGAATACCAGGAGAAAGAGACTGACACAAATTATAATAAGAGACAAAATCTGTAAAAGGAACAGAACAATGACATGGGGAACATAATGAAGCCAGATCATGAACCTTCAAGTTTAGTCAACAGACCAAAGAGACAAGCTGCTAACAAAGCCAAACAAAGAATTAGTGAACAGTTAAGGGACAATTAATCATTACTGTGGTGGGAGTGTCGCGGAATTCCGCGAATATATAGACTATAAAGTAAAACATTCATATTCTTAATAATGTTTGTATTATGTGCATATTGTAATCGCTGCAAGATTGCTCTTACAGATTCTATACACACTGTTCAATACTAAATTACATTATCTGTGCTAATGAAGAACACTAGCTGTTAAGTGACTTTAAGGTTTTATGACGTAATGTCATGACATTGACGTCAAGGTTATTATGACGTTGGATACAAAATGATGGGCACTAAATTATCAAAATGTGAATAATAAGTTAAATTTAATAAGTTTTAGGAATCTTTAGGACACAAATATATTATTTATATGTGGCTTTTGACAGTAAAATTCTATATATTGAACACACCGGGTAGGCGGCAATCCTGAACACTCGCGGCAATCCAGAACGCGGATCAAAAATTTACGCGACGAGTTAGGGTAACTCAGTTTAACATGTTTTATTTCATTTAATCGAACGGTTTCGGGTAAAAAAATTATTACTGGTCTGAAGCAGCATGTCTGAAAATTTCCCTGAAGAAGAATTTTCTTCACAAAGTCTTTACTAAATGTCGCACTGCCTTCTTACATTTTGACCATGAAATTTTAGACTGGCAAATTCAGATCTCTGGCTTATATTCCAAATTATTCAAGGTCAAATTAAATAAAACATTGTCTTCTCATAAACTTGAATGTCTTTCCTAAACACCTGTAAAAGTTCTAGGTTCTACGTTTATATGGGTAAAAGCCTTTTGCTTGTTTTTGTCGCTGAAATTGTTGTTCTTATTATTGATTTGTCGTTGTTTCAGGTCATTATCTGAACCAGACGCTCGAAAAACACAACGAAGCGCAGTATATGTATTATTGCTTTAAATACCCATCGTTTCCCAATATAACACAATGTCAACTATGGTTGCTGTTGTGATTATTGTTATTGCTGTTGTCAGGCTCAACGTAGCTCAATATACGAGGGTATCCAATAAGTCCTGCAAACGGCCAAGTTTCGGACAAATGGTAATTAAAAACGAGTCAAGTAGTTCACATTCCTAGATTGCATCTTCCCTTTTTTGCAGTCAACGATTTCCAGAATCGTCATGATCTTGCAAATGGCGTTGCTAGGCAATTGAAGAATACTAACATAATGGGTGCGGCGGTTGCTTCTAGTTGTCTGTTTAAGATCCCTGAACTTAGTTCAGAACTCTTGTAAATTTCTGAAAATACCGGGAGACAGGGAAAATGATACTGAAGTGTGTACACGGTTCCAAGGTTTGGATATTGCCGTCTGTTAAGATATTATTATTGTTCCAAGGAAGATCACCATGTTTTTCGGGCAGCTAAAATATCATATAAAATGAGTATATGAAGAAGTGGCTTTCACAGACGATAAAGTGTTTCCTAAACTGCCATTAATTTGTTATCAAAATATAGTTCCGAGATGCTGAAATGTAGATTTTAAAGAAAATATAAGCTTCGAGCCTTGTTTAATATCGTTTGCAACCTTTACAAACCAGAGACAAACGCCAAAAACTAGAATTATGCTAAAATTCTGTAATATTCTCTTGTTGCCTAGCGACCACATTTGTTAGGAAATGTGAAATGATAACTGTCTCTTATCTGAGTTCTTAAATATAAGGCAATTACTTTTAAACATGAATTCTTGAAATTTGAAAGAATTATAAACATTTATGCAGGAATTTTCTTCCCCTCATCTCTTGTAAAAGACGTCATGTTTGTGCAATTTCACCGCCGGTATCCCTTACACCTTTGTATTTAAAACCCTCCCATTTCTAAGAAAGGAATGCCATATGTATGATTTTTAGCACATATGTGTATTATATACGTAAGCTGTTTATAGTGTAATTTGAATACCCTACCTCAATTAATAAAGTAGTAATGACGGCGTTTGCAAGACTTCTTGGATGACCCTCGTACAAAGTCCATGAATCAATTTGCTAGCATGAAATTTGTCATTTATCGACGAATTCCTTGGCAGGTATTCGAATCACATGCATGGTATTGGTCAGCTTGGTATCGGGTACATGTACCAAAGGGTTCGCCTTCCGACAAGTTTCATACATGGTATTTGAATATTATGCATTATGTTGCTCATCATGGTAATGTGCCATTCGATGGATACCATGAATGGTATTCAAATCCCATTCATGAAATTGCACAGCATGGGGCTCATTATTTATATATATTCGAAATCCATACATAGTATTGCCCAGCATGGTATGAATAACATGGAGTCCACCATTCGACGAATCCTCTGCATGGTATTTTGCTCAGTATGTTATTGGCTGATATGGGGTTTGCTAGTCGATAAATCTGATGCATACCAGTATTTAAATCCCATGCATGGTATTACTCAGCAAGGTATTGGCTAGCTTTGGATTCGTCATTCGATGAAATCCGTACACGGAATTTGAATGCACAGCATGGCATTGGGTTGAACGTTTGCTTTTTGGCATTTGATGAATCCCATGTAGGCATACTCGGATTCCATTATGAGGAGCGGCTGTAGTGTAGTGGATAATACTCCGGACAGCCCATCCGGCCAAGGGTCGCAAGATCGATCCCCCGCTTCTCCAGTCTTTCGGATGATACTTTAAACCGAGGTCCCGTCTCCATATGACCTCGTTGTTGGTGGGACGTTAAACCCGAGTTTACTCACTCACTCACGGATTCCATTATGACATTGTTCAATGCGTTATTGGGAAGCATGTGTTGGCTACTAGTCAAATCTCAATGTATGTTTTTTATATCTCATGCATGGCGTTGTCAAGCATGAAGCATGGTTTTGGCTAGCATGGTATTCGCCATTTGATGAAACCCATGCATCATATTCGAATCCCATGCACAGCATTGCCTAGACTGATTATGGTTAGCATTGGATGATTTGTCAGTCGACGAATCCCATGCACAGAACCGCTTCCCATGGGCAGCACTGTTCGGCAGAATTGTGGGTAGCCTGGGGTTCACCTTCCAAGGAATGCCATGCATGGTATTCGAATAGCATATTTGATATGCCGAGAATGGTATCGGCTAGCCAGGAGATAGCAATTCGACGAGTTCAACGCATGGTATTCCAGTCATACGCACGGTATTGTCCATCATGGTATTGGCTAACATAGGATTCGCCATCCGACGAATTCCAGGCATGGTATTCAAGTCCCATGTGTGATTTTGCCAAGTATGGTTGGAAAGAAGAGACTAATAACTTTGATAAGAGACATAATTGATGTTGCAACGTTGTCGTAACGTTTTTGACGTTATGTCTATGACGTAACGTCAGAGTAACGCAAGTGGACGTTAGTTACCAAGTGAGAAGAGGTTTAGAAATTCAGTAATCGTAAAGGCTCAGTATTTAAGAAGATTTGTCAATAAATTCGAAATTTTGGAAGTTACAATCGGAGTTTATTATTTTGTTGCATTTCCATAATCGGGAAAATCGTCGCAACAAAATTGGTAGCAGAGCGAGGTTGAAAATAATAGAAAAATCGACGGAATAAATAACATGGCGACGTTGGACAACAGCGTAACAACGAATATCGCAGAACAGGAAATGGACTTAAAACAGGACAAGTCCCGAGCAAAATCTAATTTTACTCGCGCTCGGAACAAGCTTCTGTTCTTGCTAGAAGAGCAGGACTTACCGAGCCGGCGAGAAGTTAAAGAATTATGTCAGAAAATGGACAGTTGTATGGAGACGGCGATGGACGTCATGACGAAGTTATCGGACTTGTACAGAAAAAATAAACAGCTGGATAGCGGCAAGAAGGTAATTTTTGAAATGGAAAAGCTAGAGGACGAATTTTACACGGCATACGAATCAGCTAGGGAGTATCTAGACGCACGGAAAGATGAAAGATCGAGCGTTTGTTCGGAGATTATGTCTGTGAACATGCTTCACAGAATGAACATTACGGACCCTTCAGAAACCTACCGCAAGGAAGAAACATGGACTGGAATAGACGCATCAAACACAAGAGAAAATGAGGCGAATAGCTACACCAAGGGAAATAGGCCCATAGAACTTTCTTCCATACAAAGCAACTATATGGGTGACATTGAAACGGCCAAGCAAGATTCACAAGGACAATCAGGTGCTACGGACTACCGAGAAAGAACCATAAAACCGGTGGCCAGCGCCGTGAGTTTGAATCCCATGGCGGCATCCTACGAACCGAAAGCAAGCACTGGCGTTCCCTCCATAGGGCAAGACTTGTGGAGACAACTCAAGCGGGTTCAAATACCTATTTTCTCTGGTGACAAGAGAACATACCAGAGTTGGAAAGCGGCATTCTTGGCTTGCATCGACAGCGCTCCAGCAACAGCAGAGTACAAGTTGCTACAGCTCCGACAATATCTATCTGGCGAAGCATTAAAAGTAATACAGAACCTGGGACACTCCGCTACTGCTTACGAAGCTGCGAAAGAACGTCTCGAGAGGAAGTATGGCGGAAAGCGACGCCAGATAGCTATCTACCTGGAAGATCTTGAGCATTTCCGACAAATTCGATCAGGAAATGCTAGGGACATGGAGCAATTCGCCGACCTGCTAGATATTGCGATAATAAATCTCAAAGAAGCTGGGCAACACTACGAACTGGGCGACGGCTCTCTGTATACCAAGTTACAGCGAAAATTACCTGAGGCTATGCTGGCGCGTTATCACCGCTGGATTTTTGAGAATAATCACTCAGAATCAGTAACTACGCTTCGTACATGGGTTATTCAGGAATCAGAATTCCAAACCATCGCATCAGAGACTGTTAGAGGCTTGACAAACAAACAGGGTGATGGGACATCAACATCATCAACCACAGGATATAAGAGTCAGCGCACGTTCTTCGGAGGCACCAAGGACAGTCGTAAGGCATTGAAAACGTCATGTAAGGTTTGCACAGGGCAACACGGTGTATGGCATTGTAATGATTTTATTCAAATGAGCGTGTCTGACCGATGGAATACCGCTAAGCAATGTCAGCTGTGCTATCGATGTTTAGCAGACGGACATCAAGGGAAATCCTGTCCAAGAAGTCGCCAATGCGGAAAAAATGGCTGCCGTGAATTGCACCATAGACTACTGCATAAACCGGAAGTTCCAAAACCACAGCTAAGATCATCGGATGATACGGAAGTGAAGCGTGCATGCAGCAAACTAACGAACGACGAGCATTTAGGGACAGAACAATCGGCTCCTGTCAGAGCATCTTCAGTCACGGAGGGGAAGGATCAACAGGGGCAGACAACTATGATGGCTCAAAACTACGTGCACGCAGATTTGATTGGACTGCGTACTGTTCCCGTCATTGTCAAGAATGGAGATCGTTCAGTGAAGGTAAATGCTTTACTCGATGACGCAAGCACCAAGACATACATAAACACCGATGTGGCCGCCGAGCTAGGACTGCAAGGCAAATCGCAAAAGGTTACAGTGAATGTTTTAAATGGACAGGTAGAGACATTTGAAACAAAACCTGTAAGTTTCATGTTAAGCAACTTAAAGGGCGACGTTTGCACAAGTGTGACCGCATACACGGCCAATAGGGTTACCGGTAGCATGACTGTCGTGGAATGGAATAAGTATAGCAAGCAGTGGCCACACCTGAAGAATATAAATTTCCCTGTATCTGCAAAACGACCCATCGTAGACATCCTTATAGGCTTGGATTGTGCAGAGCTACACTATTCCATTGAAGAGGTTCGGGGGAACCCGGGCGAACCAATAGCAAGGCTTACTCCACTTGGGTGGACATGCATCGGAAGTGCATGTCCAAACAGCAGAGAATTCTTGCAAACTAATTTTGCATGTACATATTTTGCACGGGATCAGCTAGAAATCCAAGCCTTGAATGCCACTTTACAAAAATTCTGGGAAATAGAGGATGTGTCGCCATCAAAGCAAACACAGCTTGTGAACATAGATGACCAATCGGCAATGAAAATCGTTGAAAACTCCATTAGTTATGAAAGCAACATGTATCGGGTCGGAATACCATGGAAAAGGGATAGGCCTTTCTTACCAGATAGCTACAACATGGCGCTTCGAAGACTAGAGAACACAGAAAAGAGATTACACCGATCACCAGAAATCGCCACTGCTTACACAAAAATTATTGAGCAGTATATAGAGAAAGGCTACGTAAGGAAAGTTCCAGAAAATGAAAGGGCGAACTCGTTGTGGCACTTGCCTCATTTTCCAGTGTTAAGACCAGACAAGGACACGACTAAAACAAGAATTGTATTTGATGCGTCGGCTAGGAGTGAAGGTATATCACTAAATGATGCTATATCTCAAGGACCCAAGCTTCAGATGGACCTGTTTGATGTGCTACTACGTTTCAGAAAGTCAGCTGTAGCAGTGGTATGTGATATCGCTGAGATGTACCTCAGGATAGGCATTGCAACAGAAGACAAACCATACCACAGATTTCTATGGAGGGGAATCAACTCCAATCGACCACCAGATGTGTACGAATTTGACCGTGTTGTGTTTGGGGTAAACTCGTCCCCATTCCAGGCACAATATGTGTTACAACATGCTAGGAAACACCAGAAAGCCTTTCCTATAGCTGCGGAAACCATTTTGAAATCCACCTATATGGATGATTCCATGGACTCTGTTCCGAACGAAGACAAGGCTATCGAGTTGTACAAACAGCTATCACACTTGCTGACAAGGGCTGGAATGCATGCGCGTAAATGGCTATCTAATTCGTCAAGGGTATTAGCAGAGATTCCTGTACAAGATCGAAAGGCAGAGGTGGATCTAGATCGTGATCATTTACCGTCTGCAAAAACGCTTGGGGTATGGTGGATAGCCGGCCAAGACGTGTTCACATTTAAAGAGAATGCACCTGATGAAAACATGCTGTACACGAAACGGAATTTTCTCAAGAAAATAGCCACGCTGTTTGACCCAATCGGACTATTAGCTCCATTCACGATCAGAGCAAAAATATTACTACAGGAAATGTGGACATCGGGCGTAGAGTGGGACGATGAACTGACTGAACCGCTAGTCAGTGCCGCACGTTCATGGTTCAAGGAATTACAAGATTTACGGGAATTACAGAATCCAAGATGTCTAGTAAAGAAAGGAATAGCTTTAGAAGAAATGGTACTACATACGTTCGTAGATGCCTCAGAAGACGCATATGGAGCAGTTGTGTATGCTAGATGCACATATGCGGATGGCTCTGTTTCAGTCAGTCTGGTAGCTGCAAAGACACGTGTTGCACCAAGCCTTGCAACAAGCATACCCCGCCTAGAATTAATGGGTGCAATAGTCGGTGTACGACTCACAGCAAGAACAGCAAACATTCTGGAGACTCCAATCAGTAGCTGTACCTTTTGGTCCGACAGTGTAAACGTATTGTGCTGGATACGAGGCCGAAGTCGGGAGTTCAAACCATTTGTAGCAAACAGAGTTGGCGAAATACAAGGCATTACTAGGCCAGATCAGTGGAGGTATGTACCATCAGCTTTAAACCCAGCTGATATTCTAAGTAGAGGTTCCAAAGCAAAAGATCTTGCAAACTGTGCCAGATGGTGGAATGGTCCAGAGTTCTTGTGTGAAGAAGAAGACTTGTGGCCAATTAATAAAGGAATTGGGAAACCAACAGGCTACGATGAAATGAAACGATCTGCACGTGAGCAACAAGACAAACAACGCTTTCAAAGATTCAAAAGCAGCGAAGATGTTACTCGAACGTTGATGTCCGTAGTAGAATCAGATACTAACTATATGTTGGAACCAGAGCGTTATTCAAGCTGGCTACGACTTACGAGAATTCAAGCCTGGATTAATCGATTTATACATAATTGTAAGGCGCTGAGGGAGGATAGGACACGCGGGGTACTCCATTTTGATGAGTTGAAAAGGGCAGAAATCTTGCTCATTCGACATGCACAGCGCATGGCCTTTAAAGTTGAATGGAAGGCTTTGTCTGTAGGAAAACGTTTGCCGTCCAATAGCAAGCTACTAGCGCTGAGACCAAAACTGGACGACGATGGACTAATGCGGTCTGATGGACGCTTGATGCATGCCAAATTCTTGTCATATGATGTACGTTATCCAGTCATTCTTCCACGTAAATGCTGGGTGACAAAGCTGATAGTCAAGGATTTTCATGAGAAAGGAAAACATGCCACGGGTACCAACCAAACGTTAGCAGCAATATCATCACGGTTTTGGATTATGTCAGCACGTGAGGAGATACGTGAGTGGGAAGTCGAATGCGCCGAATGCCGACGTAGAAAAGCAAAAGCTGCTCAACAGGTCATGGCTCCTTTACCGCTCGCAAGAGTGAAACCATCCTTGCGGGCTTTTAGCAGGACGTCCGTTGATTTCGGTGGTCCATTCATTACTGTACAAGGGCGAGGAAAACGGCGGCAGAAACGATATTTATGTCTTTTTACCTGTATGACTACGCGAGCAGTGCATCTAGAGATGGCCTATGGACTCGATACTGATTCATTTCTCAATGCATTCTACAGAATGGCTAGTCGTCGTGGGCTTCCTGAAGAGGTTTTTTCGGACAACGGTACCAATTTCAAGGGCGCAGATAAGGAGCTAAAATCTCTAGTAGAGCACTTAGATCGTAATAACATCGAAGACTCAACGGCGAACAAAGGTATCACTTGGAAATTAAACCCACCATTCGCTCCACATTTCGGTGGGGTGCATGAGACAATGATTAAGTCGGCGAAGAGGGCAATTCATGCGATACTGGGTAATGCTGAAATCAATGATGAGGAACTGTGGACGGCAATGATCGGCGCTGAAGCATTGATAAACTCACGGCCGTTGACATATCAGTCCGCCAATCCTTCAGACGATGTACCGCTGACCCCAAACCATTTCCTTCATGGACAAATCGGGGGTCAGTTTGCTCCTACGACAGTGGATGAAACCGACTACAATCCAAGGAAGAGATGGCGCCGGATTCAGGAGCTGGTCCGGCATTTCTGGCGCCGATGGCTCCGAGAGTGGCTGCCGGGACTCGGGGCGCGTAAAAAATGGACACAACAGCGACGAGATCTACAAGTGGGCGAGGTGGTGTTGGTAGTTTCGCCCGATACTTCGAGAGGGAACTGGCCACTTGGAAGGGTTCTCGAAGTATATCCGGGCCAGGACGGACGAGTGCGCGTTGCCAAGATTCAGATCGGGCAAGGGACGCTGGTGAGACCTGTGACCAAACTATGTCCCTTGGAACTAGACAATTAGATGCACAAAAAAGGAACTGTCATAAGCTTGAAAGTTAAAGGAAGTTTTTTTATGTTTTAAATGTAAGTCGTTTTTTTTTGTTAGTGTTTACATGTATGTGTATCAACTATTTACAATAGCTACTGCAGGTGCGCGAGTAACATTTTTTTTTCTTAGACTGATTTTTTTAGGTGATTAACATAACAGAAGGTTGTGTTCAAAATGAATGACATTTTGAGGAGGGGAAAATGGAAAGAAGAGACTAATAACTTTGAGAAGAGACATAATTGATGTTGCAACGTTGTCGTAACGTTTTCGACGTTATGTCTATGACGTAACGTCAGAGTAACGCAAGTGGACGTTAGTTACCAAGTGAGAAGAGGTTTAGAAATTCAGTAATCGTAAGGGCTCAGTATTTAAGAAGATTTGTCAATAAATTCGAAATTTTGGAAGTTACAATCGGAGTTTATTATTTTGTTGCATTTCCATAATCGGGAAAATCGTCGCAACAATGGTATTGACCTCCATTTGGTTTGTCTTTCGACGAATCTCATATATGGTATTTGAATGCCATGCATGACATTGCCAACTTTGATACCGGCTAGCGAGTAATTTGCAATGGACGATTTTCATGCATGTAGTATTTGAATCCCATTCATTGTTTCCCAACATGTATTTGGAAGTATGGGATTTTCCATCTAATATGACGAACACCATACATGGTGTAACCCACCATCGTATTTGTTAGCCTACGATCGCCATTTGACGATTTACGTACATGGTGTTGTCCAGCATCATATGCATGTTTATTCCACCATGGAACACATGCAAGCCAATAACATGCTGCGGAATAACATACATAGACTTCGAATTCTTTGAATTTTGACAATGCCATGCCATGCATGGATCGAACACCATGCATGATATTCGCCGAATGAAGAACCATATGCTACTCAATACCATAGATGATAATTCCATGCATAGGATGTAAATACCATGCATGGGATTCGTCGAATGGCCAACTTGTGCTAGCCAATACGATACTGGCCAATATTAGGCATAAAAACGTCAAAAAACAAATGCGATAATGGTCAGTACCATGCATGGGATTCGAATATTTAAAAAATCCCATGCTTGGCAAAATCATGCTTGGCAAAACCATAATTGAAGTTTAAGTATCATGCATGGGATTCAACGAATTACAAGCTCATGCAGGGCAATTACATACGTAGGAATCGTTTACCATGCACAGGATTCGCCAAATGGCAAACCACTTAATAGCCAGTACCATACTGGGAAATGGCGTACATGAGATTCAAATGCTATGCAAGATATTCTTCAGAATTTAATGGCGAATTCTACGCTATCCAATATCAAGCACTCAAACATGTCTGCCTGCGCACACGCTCGTCAACATACACCACAGATAGTGCATACTTTTTACGTCATTTTTACTGTCTTATTGTCTACTGTGTGCTGTTGACTGTCTAATATATATTGCCACTGCTTCCTGTATATTTAACGTCTACTTTAAGATGGATTTTGTGCATATGCAAGAACATGGGCAAAAGTTATGGATGTATTTGCGTACTGCACATCACATGCACAAAATTTATGTGATTGTAGGAAGAAGAAGGTAAACAGTAGACAGGACGCAGTAGAAAGTAGAACAGTGAACAACACACAGCAGAGAGTGAGAAATACAGATCAGACAGCATATGTGCATGCTCTTGCAGGTGTGCAAATTTCTGTCGCAGTACAGTGCAAAGGAAACAGCATCGTTTTTTTTCAGTTTGGACATATACAGAAACAACGTCCGGTGGCTGAATCACAGCGTCTTTACTGGTGCCTGATACGCCTCTCCTAAGAGTGAATTTCAAACTTTAAACAAGCAGTACAATATATTATTGACTACCCTCGTTTTCCTTCCTATAACGTACAGAGAAAGTAGAGGGTTGTAAGACTGAACATTGGTTTCCATAATTTCTGCTTAAAGCATACATGGTTGGTTCTCATTAAATTCTCCCAATGGGGCAATTATAATGAGCACCACAGTTTATGTTTTAAGAGAGCCATACAAGGGACATATCGTATCATATAACAAGAGTATTAGCAAAATGAGTCAAAATATCGATGGTTGAATAAGTTTTTTTTTTATTCCGGAAGTTAATCAGTTTTGGAAAGAACATGCTCAACAATAGTAGGATTGCCAAGTGTACATGTGTTGCATGTTTAATGCCTGGCGCCATTTGTAAGAATAAATAAATTAATAATAATAATGATAATAAAAATAAACAAAGAAAAAAACATTCTACAGGTTCTTGGCAAAATTTGAATTAAAAAAACGGCAGAAGCTATAAACACGATAAATGTTCATCGATTGCCTTTCAAACATTTGTTTGACGTTAGGCGATTGCCATGAACATCGTTTTCGATTGCCACCGTTCTCTACCCTGTTGTTTTCAAATCGATGTAACTTCGTTTGTGTACAAGACAGAGTCAAATGAACACGTACAGTCTGTCCAGAAAACATTAAATTTTATCTGTATATCATGGAAATGATCAAAATACGTAGCAAACTTGAACATTTTGGTCTATTTTGTTGTTTTGGCGGTTTAAAAGTCACAGATCTTGCGTTTACGCCTAAACTACAGGCAACTTAATAGGGATTCAACAACTAAAATTGGTGAGGCATATCTTTGAACATATCTAAAAGTCGTGGCATAGTTACCTTTATCTTTTAACTGATTCTTCCTACTGAAAAAAGAAGTTTTGTCGACTCATCCTAAATAGCCCCGTAAATCTTTGACCTGCGTTCGTGATTGCCGCGAGTGTTCAGGATTGCCGCCTACCCGGTGTGTTGAAGTTTTGTTTGTGTTTGCAACAAACAGTGTAGATCCAGATGAGGTGGCTCATTATTTTCATCACTTGCACTTTAGGTGTTAATAATAGCACATTTGCTTTTGTGTGTACAAGAAGACTATAATTGAGTCGCGATACGAGAAAACCAACAAAGTGGTTGTTCGCCCAGCGCAGACTTAGATCAGCCTGGGCATCCGCCTAGTCTGATCAGAGTCTTCACTGTCCACGTGGAGCTAGCTTAGACCCTTAGCTACCCTTTAAGCGCAAAGAGAAACTCTGATCAGACTGGGCGGATGCCCAGGCTGATCTGAGTGTTCGCTGGTCGCACAACCACTTTGTTGGTTTTCTCTAAATTTTAGACTTCGTTTAGCTTATGATGCTTTTTTATTTATTCACAATTTCATGGCAACACATATATAAAAGTACATACATGAGCCAATGGATTGGACGTAGGCACTGCCTATATTTGTCCTCTCCAGTTGGTGTAGCTTATGATGCTTCAAGCATTTGGCCTGGAAAGTCAAGTGTGTTAAAATTGCCCATGTAGTTTGTTCAGAGACGTCTAACTCCTGAGTGATGTTATGTTTTATTTAAGAGATAAATTTGATTTGATTTGGAGGTATGAACACTATGGGTCATGTGCAAAGTAAATTTCGCCCGAAGGGCCTTCACGATAACTTTGCACATGAGCCTTTGTGTTCATACTTTCATGAACTTCGGAAAAATGAAAGGGCCTGGTATGATTTGGGCCATATTTGGGCCCCATATTTATGAATTTTCAGAATTGTATCTTTTAACCTCTGATAATGATATATGAGTGGTGAAACCTTTAACTATCTATTATTATTCCGATTTTCTACACTCTTGCGATTTTATGTTGTTTTTTTCTGTGCGTTTAGCGGCACCCTACTCAGCTGTTTTTTTTTTGGCAAATTTTGACCATTTTTCATCTGCATTTAAGCTATAAAATATGTCAGCCCAGTCAAGTGCACAGCTGATGTTTTGCGCAATGATGCATTTTGATAATGTCAACACTATGTGAAAAATTCAGCTTAGCACTTGACTGGGCTAACTCTTAATTTTATATTTTTCTCAAAAAAAGAAAATAATAATAATAATAGAAAAAGAATAAAACTTGCAGTTTCTTATAAAGGCCTATTTCACCAGTGATCTTAACGTAAAAATGCCAATATCTCCGCTCTTAGACACAATAAACATATGTTGTGGGTATTCATTTTCTTAGTTAGAACACAGGAAATCTTTTGGTACATATTTTATTTTGATCCGTTGATTTTTCTTGTTAGCATCTCTACTTGCTCAGTTGAGTGGGTGGGGTATCTGGACAGGCCTTGAACAGTACACATCTGAGCCGCGACGCGAGAAAACCAACAATGTGGTTGTGCGCCCAGCGCAGACTCAGATCAGCCTGGGCATTCGCCCAGTCCGATCAGACACTTCACAAGCGCTGAAAGGGTAGCTATGGGACTAAGCTACCTCCATGCGGACAGCGAAGACTCTGATCAGACTGGGCGGCTGCCCAGGCTGATTTGAGTCTGCGCTGGGCGCACAACCACATTGTTGGTTTTCTCGCGTCGCGGCTCATCTGTTTACCAGTGTTGTACCACTTATTAGCGTACCACCAAAATCTGTTATCAAATACTCTCTAAAGCTGTATTAACTGTCTCATTTCAAGTTGGGAGACAGATTAAACAAAGTCTTAAACAAAGTCTTAATGACTTTCTTCTGAATCTCTTTTGTGTGATATGTATGTATGTGAATAATTTGTATTACAAATAATGTTTAAGCTAAACGTATCAATAATGAGGCGATTTCATATTCTCTTCTTTTATACTGCTGACTCGGCAGTTAATTGACTGTTCTCTGTGCAATGACGTCACTGTATGTTGGTGTAAACTACTTTCTATTCGTAAATTACTTCCAACAACTTCAAATTGTCTTGTGTCACACTGTCGACTCGGCAGTAACTTGATTGTCCTCTGTGCAATGATGTCACTGTATGTTGGTGTAAACTACTTCCTATTTGTTACACAGGCCCGGATCCAGACCACCATACTGGTGGGGCTCTGGATAAATGGTGGAGCTGGGAGGTGCCGAGATTTATGTGTGTGAGAGATGGGAGAGGGGGTGGCTTGAAAATACGAGGGGCGTTCGAAAAGTTTTGCAAATGGCCTCATGACTTTGTTTAGGAGCATGCTGAGTACAACTGCTATGCATGTACTGAAAGCACTGCATTTTGTCTTTACAATGATACCAAACACTATAAAAAGACACTTTTCCTCATTGAGTTACAACGCATTTTAATAGGTCCCAGTCATACCACTGGTCTAATTTTATATGTAAAATCTTTTCAGTGTCAGGCATTCAAGTCAAATATCCTTGTAAATACCAAATTAATCTTTGTCATTTGCTTGTCCATCGTTGCCTATAATATCCATACAAAAGTTAGAAGGGCGGCAACTGTTATCGATTTATTCCTTGCAAAGCAATGCGCAGTTCTTATGACGTTATTGAATTTTACGTTAACGTCATTTTTGAAAGCTTGAAGAGGCTTCATTTTTGGCAATAATTTGAATTTGTTGACAGGTTTTCGTTGACCCATGTAAATGCTCTTGCCGACAATATTTTGAAAGCTAATACACTTGTTTTCATTACAAAATCATCAAATTTTAGTAGAAATGGAGAAATTGCTATAGCATAAAGTACGGATAATCCAATATTCCCGGCCCTGTACGGAAGCCAGATTAAAACTAATTTCCGCGATATTTACAGAACAACATTGTCTGGGCATTGTCTTTAACTAACAAAGATAAAAAGATATCAAAGACTGCTGATATATAAATTACGGCCTACTAAAGTAAAATTCTGCAGTGTCTTTAGGGTATACCTCTTTCAAAGAAGTTAAAAATGCGTCTTTTTTTAAAAAATGCACCTTGTTTGCAGACTTCTCTTCGCATAATATAGCTTTATGTGTTTTTGCAACCAGAAGTTCTGTCTGTATGGTGGTTACCGCGAAATTACGTCATTTGCAAAACTTTCCGAACGCCCCTCGTATATGACATTATTAGAGATCATTTTGATGAGAGTTTTTGATAATGTCTGCCTTAAAATGTATGCTGTGATACCTCATTAAAATTGCCTCGCCGAAGCGATTCTAATGAGATGTCACAACATATATTTTAATCTAACCTGATGGATAAAATACCTTAAAGTGTCATCAGACATTTCTTATATCTGGAGGCCTACAAATTAAACATAACACAGAGACCCAGTTGGCGGGGTTGAAGCCCTAGGGCCCACCCCCCTGGTCTGAGGTTGTAGATTACTTCTAATCACTTCACATTGTCTAGTTTCACACTGTTGACTCGACAGTTAATTGATTGTCCTCCTTGTGCAATGATGTCACTGTATGTTGGTGTAAACTACTTTCTATTTGTAAACTTTACTTGCAATATTTCGATAAGAAGAGACATCTTGTTTGATCAGTTTTGTAAATTCCTTCCAGTAACTTCACATTGTCTAGTTCCACACTGGTGACTCGGCAGTAACTTGATTATCATCCTCGTTCAATGATGTCACTGTATGTTGGTGTAAACTACTTTCTATTCGTAAATTACTTCCAACAACTTCAAATTGTCTTGTGTCACACTGTCGACTCGGCAGTAACTTGATTGTCCTCTGTGCAATGATGTCACTGTATGTTGGTGTAAACTACTTCCTATTTGTTACACAGGCCCGGATCCAGACTACCATACTGGTGGGGCTCTGGATAAATGGTGGGGCTGGGAGGTGCCGAGATTTATGTGTGTGGAAGATGGGAGAGGGGGTGGCTTGAAATATATATGACATAATTAGAGATCATTTTGATGAGAGTTTTTGATAACGTCTTGCCTTGAAATGTATGCTGTGATACCTCATTAAAATTGCCTCGCCGAAGCGATACTAATGAGATGTCAAAACATATATTTTAATCTAACCTGATGGATGAAATACCTGAAAGTGTCATCAGATACTTCTTATATCTGGAGGCCTACAAATTAAACATAACACAGAGACCCAGCTGGCGGGGCTGAAGCCCTAGGGCCCACCCCCCTGGTCTGGGGTTGTAGATTATTTCTAATCACTTCACATTGTCTAGTTTCACACTGTTGACTCGACAGTTAATTGATTGTCCTCCTTGTGCAATGATGTCACTGTATGTTGGTGTAAACTACTTTCTATTTGTAAACTCCTTGCAATATTTCGATAAGAAGAGACATCTTGTTTGAGCAGTTTTGTAAATTACTTCCAGTAACTTCACATTGTCTAGTTCCACACTGCTGACTCGGCAGTAACTTGATTATCATCCTCGTTCAATGATGTCACTGTATGTTGGTGTAAACTACTTTCTATTTGTAAACTCCTTGCAATATTTCGATTAGAAGAGACATCTTGTTTGGGCAGTTTTGTAAATTACTTCCAGTAACTTCACATCGTCTGGTTCCACACTGCTGACTCGGCAGTAACTTGATTGTCGTCCTTGTGCAATTACATGTATGTCACTGTATGTTGGTGTAACCTTCTTTCTATTTGTAAACTACTTGCAATATTTCGATTAGATGAGACATCCTGTTTGAGCAGTTTTGCAAATTACTTCCAGTAACTTCACATTGTCTAGACTCGGCAGTTATTTGATTATCATCCTTGTTCAATGATGTCACTGTATGTTGGTGTAACCTACTTTCTATTAGTAAACTACTTGCAATATTTCGATTAGAAGAGACATCTCGTTTGAGCAGTTTTGTAAATTACTTCCAGTAACTTCACATTGTCTAGTTCCACACTGCTGACTCGGCAGTTACTTGATTGTCGTCCTTATGCAGTGATGTCACTGTATGTTGGTATCCAATAACTTCACATAGTCTAGTTTCACAATGCTGACTCGGCATTACTTGGTTATTGTCCTTGTTCAATGATGTCACTTTATGGTGTAAACTACTTTCAATATTTCGATTAGAAGCTGCATCCTTGTTTAGCAGTTTTGTAAATTACTTCCAATAAGACCACATTGTCTAGTTTCATACTGCTGACTCGGCAGTTATTTGATTATCATCCTTGTTCACTGATGTCACTGTATGTTGGTGTAAACTACTTTCTATTTGTAAACTACTAGCAATATTTCGATTAGAAGAGGCATCCTTGTTTAGCAGTTTTAACACGGCTACCTTGAGATCAATGAGCATACATTTAAGTTCATTCCTAAATGTCTTACAACCTACACAATAAATAACACAATTAAAGGCGTTATTACAGTATAAAATTAATGCTACTATCGCCCAGCCAAGTCGTCGTGAAGCTAAGCCCTTTGGACGAGTTGTGTCGAATAAAGCTGGTTCTAATATTAGAAATATACAGACTGGAAGTGTGCAAACGATGAAAAATAGGCACACAGCTATCAACATCCGTGTCAATGGCTTTAAATTTCGTCTTTTACTGGTGACCCTTTATCGGTCGGCGGTACAATTTTTTGAAGGCAAAACTGCGTTTCTTACTAGTAATGATCTGATTAAAAGTACGCTGCACGTTATCAAGCAAATCGTTGGACCACAGGGCTCGGTAAAGTTAGCAGAACGAAAATTCTGCAGAAAATTCTGCAGAAGATTCTGCAGAATTTTCTGCAGAATTTTCTACAGAAAAAGTGGTAAAGTTAGCGAAATAAATATTCTGCAGAATTTTCTGCAGAATTTTCTGCAGAAAAAGTGGTAAAGTTAGCGAAATAAATAATTGAAAATTCTGCAAAATTTAGCAGTTTTTATTTCTTTGTTCTGTCATCTAAAGGCCACAAAATGTGAGTGCGCACCGTTTACCGCACTACTCTATCTCATATGTGAACCGAGATATTCACAAAAATCGCATATTTTCTTCTGCTGGAAAGTAGCAGAACGAAATTTCAGAAACCCTTTATTTGAAAAGTTTAATTTCTATATTCTGTCATCTGGAGGCCACAAAATGTGTGTGAGCGCCGTTTACCGCACTACTCTATCTCATATGTGAACCGAGATATTCACAAAAATCGCATATTTTCTTCTGCTAGAGAGTAGCAGAACGAAATTTCAGAAACCTTTTGTTAGCAAAGTTTGATTTCTATGTTCTGTCAAGTAGAGGCCATAAAATGTGAGTGAGCGCCGTTTACCGCACCTCTCTATCTCATAAGTGGACCGAGATATTCACAAAAATCGCATATTTTCTTCTGCTGGAAAGTAGCAGAACGAAATTTCAGAAACCCTTTGTTTGCAAATAAAATCTTAAAAAGTTCCTTCAAGAGCAGAGAATACATACAGAAGTAGGAACATGGGCCAGACTACGTAGTTTCGGCTAATAAAGCCTCGTCAGTGACCCTGGCAATATCTGGTGACAAAACCAGAAAAAGTTTACTGTAATTTCTTAATTTTAATTGGGCAGTCGATTCAAAGACTGGTTAGTTTCAAAAGGATCCAAATAATATAAAAGACGATGATCTAGACTAATAGTCTAAATCGATCTCAAATTTTAGATTTCTCAGAATCTATCCTCTGATCTCAAAGGATGTAAATGAACTATAATCTGCACTATGGATGATGTACGGGGAGACGTTTTACGGCCGCCACACGGCACAACACCAGCTGCAGTGAGTAAAAATAAAATCTTAAAAAGTTCCTTCAAGAGCTATGTTCTGTCATCTGGAGGCCACAAAATGTGAGTGAGCGCCGTTTACCGCACTACTCTATCTCATAAGTGGACCGAGATATTCACAAAAATCGCTTATTTTCTTCTGCTAGAGAGTAGCAGAACGAAATTTCAGAATACTTTTGTAAGCAAAGGTTGATTTCTATGTTCTGTCATCTGGAGGCTACAAAAAGTGAGTGAGCGCCGTTTACCGCACTACTCTATCTCATAAGTGGACCGAGATATTCACAAACATCGCATATTTTCTTCTGCTGGAAAGTAGCAAAACGAAATTAAAGAAACCCTTTGTTAGCAATGTTTGAATTCTATGTTCTGTCATCTGGAGGCCACAAAATGTGAGTGAGCACCGTTTACCGCACTACTCTATCTCATAAGTGGACCGAGATATTCACAAAAATCGCATATTTTCTTCTGCTGGAAAGTAGCAGAACGAAATTTCAGAAACCCTTTGTTAGCAATGTTTGATTTCTATGTTCTGTCATCTAGAAGCCACAAAATGTGTGTGAGCGCCGTTTACCGCACTACTCTATCTCATAAGTGGACCGAGATATTCACAAAAATCGCATATTTTCCTCTGCTGGAAAGTAGCAGAACGAAATTTCAGCTACCCTTTGTAAGCAAAATTTGATTTCTATGTTCTGTCATCTGGAGGCCACAAAATGTGAATGAGCGCCGTTTACCGCACTACTCTATCTCATATGTGGACCGAGATATTCACAAAAATCGCATATTTTCTTCTGCTAGAGAGTAGCAGAACGAAATTTCAGAATACCTTTGTTAGCAAAGTTTGATTTCTTTGTTCTGTCATCTAGAGGCTATAAAATGTGAGTGAGCACCGTTTACCGCACTTCTCTATCTCATAAGTGGGCCGAGATATTCACAAAAATCGCATATTTTCTTCTGCTGGAAAGTAGCAGAACGAAATTTCAGAAACTCTTTGTTTGCAAAATTTGATTTCTATGTTCCGTCATCTGGAGGCCACAAAATGTGAGTGAGCACCGTTTACCGCACTACTCTATCTCATAAGAGGACCGAGATATTCACAAAAATCTCATATTTTCATCTGCTGGAAAGTAGCAGAACGAAATTTCAGAAACCCTTTGTTAGCAAAGTTTGATTTCTATGTTCTGTCATCTGGAGGCCACAAAATGTGAGTGAGCCTTTCACTGGCTTTGTTACAGATTGTCCGCCTGTCTGTCTGTTTGTTAATATTTGCTTTAGTGCTTTGTATTTTGTGTTTCTATTAGGTGGTGGTGCTGGCCGGGGATATACGTGAACCCCTGCTCACTTGCTCTAGTTTGTTTCAGGAGATGGCTTATATATAAACATTACACGGTCAGATCCTGTACCATCTTGTGTAATATTTGCAAAAAAATTTACCCTTTCATCTGTTGCAGCTCCATTCGGTCTGTCTAGAGGCCTACTAACTTTTAAGTGAAGAGTCATAACATTAAATCATCATATTACTATGATGAAACAAAATTTAGGGGATAACTGAATTGAAAAATGTCATTTTGGGAGGTTAATGGTCGGTTTTATGGTCGGAAATTTTGCTTTTCAGCGACGAGCTAGCGAAGCTATAAAACGCAATTTGCGACCATAAAACTGACAATTTACCTCCAAACAAGAAAGTTCAATACAGTTATCCCCATTCTAATGCACTTTAGTCTTTTTCACCTTTACAAGTGTGCTTCTTTGCACCCACAGGACATAAAACCAGACCTCAGCAAATGAGAAGCCACATTGATGATGTCAGGTTTCCGAGAGTATATTGCAGGATATACTGTCGCAAATTTTTGACGTTATCCAATTAGACATCGTGTTACATAATTAAGTGCATTAGAATTAGGACTGTGCAGTCAGAAGCCATAGCAAAAGGAAACCACAACTTGGACCAAAGACATAAATAGTCAGGCACAAACTTTCGGTAACAAATTTCTGCTTTAACAGACATAGAAGAATACAGTCATTTTGTCTAGCACCAGACTCACTGTCACAGAAAGTTGAAGAGGGAGGCAAAGTTGTCAACACTGATTAGGTTGATCACTATGCATGCAGTTTTTTTGCATAATTTCAGTACATGTATGGTAACCTTGATTTTTGTATGAAAGACTGTTCTTTGGTGCAGCTTCGCCTAGCCATGTATAGTTTGTCCACATCTTAAGACAGATTTTCTCTTCAGCAAGCGCATAGAGTCAACATACGTATGTTATCAGGTATTGCAGTAAAAATTGAATTGGTAATTTAGGTATTCATGAATAGATCCATTGCCAAAGGTATGATAAAAGAATCTTCAAGTTTATGTATTGTCTTTGTGTGTCTGAATGTAATTCTTCACCTATAACCTTTACAGGCTTCCAGGCCGCAAGCATTTTGTCCTGGACGAAAAAGAGATACATGGGATATAAATGGCCATATGAGTACAATGAAAGCCTGCTAAGCAAAATGTTTTCTTGAAATTAGAGAGGACAGGGGAGATTTAAGCTGCGGATTTGGTCCCTTGAACCTCCTGGGGAACATCTTATGACAATTGGACAAAACAAAGAGCAAGCCTGCTCACTTAGTTAAGTTATAGGGCATTTCTGCCTAGTAAAAGCATTGCTCTTTTGGTTGGACATATTTTTTGAAGAGGTCAATGCCTTGATTATATTTTGGTGACCCTGCCGTCTAGGTCTGATGAATTTATGTAGAAATTTGAGCAAATTGGACTTACAAACTAGAAAAGATACAGTTCTACACATAAAGCTCTACAGTCAACATAGTTAAAAATATAGGTTAAAGGATAAAGCAGTCAAACAATCGAAGACACCAGCTGAAGAAAATATTTATTACCATGTCTGATGATTATAGGTGGTAAAGCTAGTGAGAATTGGACTTAAATGCTCTTTTTCATATCATGGATGCCAGGCTGATACAAAGTCAACAGGGCTTGATATATAGGTCAAGGGTACAAATAATAGCAGCAAGGTTTGATGATTACACCCACTGTAATTAAAGAGAAATGATTCATAGATTGAGAATAATGGACACGTATGTTAGGGTCGACATAATTGTGGACGGACGGAATGACTGATGGACAGAAAAGTGAACTATATCGCACCTTCTTAAAGCAGGTGCGACAAAAACCAGTACTATACAAAGACAGGAGGTCCATGATGGACCTAAATCGCTCACCTGAGTTATGATGAAATAACATGGAAGATCATCTATTTGATGATGGTTCAATTGGAGCAGTTTTGCACTTTCTAATCTATATTCTGACAAAGTTTCATTTAGATTGGATCAAAACTGTGCCTTCTAGAGTGTACACAATGTTTTTCTAAGATCTGACCAGGCAATCTAGTTTTTGATCAGACATTATTCAGTTTCAAACTTGGCCTATATTTCATGAAGATACACATTCTGACATTTTCATGAAGATTCAATGCACAATAAACACAGAATTGTGTACACATAGTTTTTCTATGATTTGACCTAGTGACCTACCGGTAGTTTTTGATCCGGTAGTTTTTGACCGGACAATACCCAGTTCCAATCTTGGCCTACATTTCATTAAGATAATCATTCTGACAAAGTTTCATGAATATTGAACCAAAACTGTGCCCTCTAGAGTATACACAATGTTTTCTAAGGTTTAACCTACTGACCTAGTTTTTGATCCAACATGACCCAGTTGCACCCTTGGTCTAGATTTGTTGGAGATAAACATTTTGACAAAGTTTCATGAAGATTGGAACAAAATTGTGCCCTCTAGAGCATTCACATGGTTTTTCTAAGATCTGACCTAGTGACCTAGTTTTTGACCTGACATGGTCCAGTTTCAAATTTGGTCTAGGTTACATAAAGATAAGCATTCTGACAAAGTTTCATGAAGATTGAATCATAACTGTGCCCTCCAGAGAGTAAGCATGTTTTTCTAAGATTTGACCTAATGACCTAGTTTTTGACAATACTTGACTCAGTTTCAATCTTGGCTTAGATTGTATATGGATAAATGTTCTGACAAAGTTTCATGGAGATTGGATCAAAACTGTGCCCTCTAGAGTGTACACAAGGTTTTTCTAAGATTTTACCAAGTGACCTAGTAATAGACCCCACATGACCCAGTTTCAAACTTGGTCTAGATTTCATTAAGATAAACATTCTGACAAAGTTACATGATGATTGGGTCAAAACTGTGCCTTCTAGAGTGTACACAAGGTTTTTCTAAGATTTGACCTAGTGACCTAGTTTTTGACCCCACATGA
Organism: Ctena decussata; assembly: GCA_963989385.1. Taxonomy (NCBI): domain Eukaryota; kingdom Metazoa; phylum Mollusca; class Bivalvia; order Lucinida; family Lucinidae; genus Ctena; species Ctena decussata. The sequence continues at coordinate 26,239,558 of OZ022510.1, forward strand.
CCCAGTTTCAAACTTGGTCTAGATATTATTAAGATAAACATTCTGACAAAGTTTCATGATGATTGGGTCAAAACTGTGCCTTCTAGAGTGTACACAAGGTTTTTAGCTCACCTGAGCCAGAGGCTCCGGGGGAGCTTATAGTATGGTCAGGCTCCGTCGTCCGTCGTCGTCCGTCGTCCGTCCGTCCGTCCGTCCGTCAACATTTTCAAACGACTTCTCCTCTGAAACCACTGGGCCAATTGTAACCAAATTTCATATGTAGCCTCCTGGGACCTTAGGAACGAAAAGTTGTTCAAACGGTCCTGGTCACATGACCAACATGGCCGCCATGCCCATATATGGTAAAAACCTAAAAAAATCTTCTCCTCCAGAACCAGTAGGCCGATGGCCTTGAAACTTGGTATGTAGCATCAGGTACGCGAGTACTACCAAGATTGTTCAAATTATGACCTTAGGTTGACCTTGACCTTTTTTACGGTAAGATCAAATTTTCTTCCTTGTGCTTTTCTATGGCAAAATGCTAGAACATAAGATATCTTGGAAACTGTTGAAAATTTTGGGCTAAAAATTGGTATCTACAGTCATCTTAATGAGGACATGAAGATTTATGAGTACAAGAGGTCAAGGTCATTCTTTTACCTTTGACCCAGAACTCTCATATTTTGACAATTCCAAACAATCTCCTCAAGAGCCCCTGGGCCAATTAAAACCAAATTTCATATAGAGCCTCCAGGAGTAGAGGGAACAAAAACTTATTCATACGGTCCAGGTCACATGACCAATATGGCTGCCATGCCCATATTTGGTAAAAACCTTTGAAAATCTTCTTCTCCAGAACCAATTGACCGATGGCCTTGTAACTTGGTATGTACCTTTGGGTTCTCGAGTATAATCAAGGTTGTTCAAATTATGACCTTTGGTTGACCTTGAACTTTTTTACGGCAAGGTCAATTGTGGGAAAATGCTAGAACATAAGATTTCATGGAAAGTTCTTAAGATTTATGCCTAAAAATTGGTATATACAGTTATCTTAATGAGTACATGAAGATTTGTGAGTACAAGAGGTCAGGTCATTCTTTGACCCAGATCTCTCATATTTTGACAATATCAAACAATCTCCTAAAAAACAACTGGGCCAATTGTAACCAATTTCATATAGAGCCTCCAGGGGTTTGAGGGAATGAAAATTAGTTCAAACGGTCCAGGTCACATGACCAACATGGCCGCCAGGCCCATATATGGTAAAAACCTTTAAAAATCTTCTTCTCCAGAACCAATTGACCGATGGCCTTGAAGCTTGGTATGTAGCATTGGGATCTACAGTACTATCAGGATTGTTCAAAATGATGACCTTGGGTTGACCTTGGCTATTTTACGGCAAGGTCAAATGTGGGAAAATGCTAGAACATTAGATTTCATGGAAAGTTTTAAAGATTTATGCCTAAAAATTGATATCTACAGTCATCTTAATGAGTACATGAAGATTTATGAGTACAAGAGATCAAGGTCATTCTTTGACTTTTGACCCAGAAATCTGTCATTTTGACAATATCAAACCATCTCCTCAAAAGCCCCTGGGCCAGTTTTGAAACCAAACTTCATATAGAGCCTCCAGGGGGTTGAGGGAAAGAATTTTTTTTCAAATGTCCAGGTCACATGACCAACATGTCCTCCATGCCTATATATGGTTAAAACCTTTAAAAATCTTTTTCTCCAGAACCAGTTGACCGATGGCCTTAGAGTAACTTACCCTTGAGTACTGAGGCTGAATGGACTCGGGTGAGCTACAGGACCAATGGTCCTCTTGTTTTAAGATTTGACCAAGTGACCTAGTTTTTGACCTCACATGACCCAGTTTCAACTTGGTCTAGATTTCATAAAGATAAACATTCTGACAAAGTTTCATGATGATTGGGTCAAAACTGTGCCTTCTAGAGCGTACACAAGGTTTTTCTAAGATTTGACCTAGTGACCTAGTTTTTGACCCCACATGACCCAGTTTCAAATCTGGTCTAGATTTTATTAAGATAAATATTCTGACAAAGTTTCATGAAGATTGGGTCAAAACTGTGCCCTCTGTGTCATTCTAAGATTTATTTCTATTTTTAGCTCTTGCGGCCATTTTGTTCAACCGAGCGAAACCGTTTTAGCAATTTTGGTTTAGAGCAATGAGTCAAACATTTCTGGGAACTTATTTTGAAATCGAGCCATTGGCTTCAGAGGAGATGTCGTTTAAAGGTTTTTCTATTTTTAGATTTCTATTTTTAGCTCTGGCGGCCATTTTGTTCAGCGGAGTGGAAACGTTTTAGCAATTTCGGTTCAGAGCCATGGGTCAAACATTTCTGTGAAATTATTTTGAAATCGAGCCATTGGCTTCAGAGGAGATGTCGTTTAAAGGTTTTTCTATTTTTAGATTTCAATTTTTAGCTCTGGCGGCCATTTTGTTCAACGAAGTGGAACCGTTTTAGCAATTTTGGTTAAGAGCCATGAGTCAAACATTTCTGTGAATTTTTTTTGAAATCGAGCCACTGGCTTCAGAGGAGATGTCGATTAAAGGTTTTTCTATTTTTAGCTCTGGCGGCCATTTTGTTCAGCGGAGCGGAACCATTTTAGCAATTTTGGTTCAGGGCTATAACAGAAACATTTGTGTGAAATTATTTTGAAATTGGCCTACTGGTCTAGGAGAAGGTGTCGTTTGAAGAAATTGTTGACGACGGACGGACGGATGGACGGACGGACGGACGACGGACAAATATCGATCACAAAAACTCACCTTGAGCACTTCGTGCTCAGGTGAGCTAAAAAGCCAAAAGGAAAAGAAAAGGACAAATCGCTGCACATCCACGCAGACTGATCCGAGTTTTTTTTCTGCTCACAGGATTGACATAAATAGGAAGAGAGTTCAGTAAAAGTTTAATCATTGACAAAAAATGTTAAAGATTAACACCCTCAATATTTCTATTAACTTCTAAATTTCTCACAAAACATTATATCCTAGGCATGATAATGACTGCTATTTAAAATTACATTTATCTGCCAAATTTATGATTTCTGATGGTCACTGAAAATAGGAGAATTTAAGAAAATACACAAAAAGCGGCCATAGCGGACCGCCATTCCCGCCAAAAATGAAGACTGGATACGCCCAGCAATCAAAGTTAATCAGGGTAAAGTTATACCATGAATAATTTTAAGCCCTTTCTTTAATCGACTTCTGACAGTTATTGGCTGAAAAAACTCGCGTGCACAGATTAGAGGTTAATGCTTTTGTAAAGTTATTTACTCCACCAATCATAAAATTCAAAACATGCTTGCAGAAACGCGTGTGGAAGTCAGTCAATTTATGACTACAAAATATTCGTGAATATTCAAGAAGGGTGCGCATTGATATATCGTCTCTGCCTCCGTAACAAAGATGTTTTCGTTGAAGATTTTTTTAACAAATCTTAATTATGTTGCATACAACTAGCCAGAATCATAATTTTGTAATTATTTTGTAAAGAAATACGAGGGAGTATACCTTTAAATAAACATATTTTTAGTCGTGCACAAACAACACAAAACATTACCAATCCAACACCTACTGCAAGCAGAGGCAGGCCCTTGCCCTCCATCAGGATGACGTGGTTCTACGACCTTGTCAACAGAAGGTAAGTTGTATCGAGTTGTGGAAGGCTGATAATGAAAGATATACTGTTCACAAAAAGTAGGGGATATAAAGTCGTTAAAAATTGTATAAATTAGAAAAAATACCAAATACATCTGAAACGGCAAGTATCCATCAGACAAATATTCGATAAGACATTTTGCATTACAATTTAGAATTTAGTGTATCCTGTCACGTGACCTGCGTGTCATTCGTTTTAGACAGGGGGTCAACACCCGAATTTCACACGAATCTGGTGTCGAAACAGATTCTTTTTAGATTACAAAATTTACAGAGAAACACTTGTCATGCAAAACCAACAAAGTGGCATGTGCGTCCAGCGAAGACTCAGATCAGCCTGGGCATCCATACAGTCTGATTTGACTCTTCTTTATGCGCTTAAAGGTTAGCTAAGCTTGCTCCAAGCGCACAGCGAAGACTCTGATCAGACTGGGCGGATGCCCAGGCTGACCTGAGTCTTCGCTGCGCGCACATGCCACTTTGTTGGTTTTGTCGTGTAGCGGCTCATTTGTTTTCATTATGGCAGACCTTTCAACCTTTTTCCAGTTGCAAGTTTCTGTAAATGTCAAACATTATACTGGAATTATTTGCAATGATATCTGCATAATAGAATATGAAAACTAGGGCATGCTAACACGTGTGTCTTCACCAATCGTTGAAGCATTTTCATGAAAGTGATTTGTGTGGCGCCACTAGAAAATGCCGGCTAGGTGTTTTACCACCTGTGCAGATCAGCCATCAGCTCATCCGACTAGCTTCGAGGCCTTACTAACACCTTCGTAGGAGATAATAAGTCCTACGTAGCACTTACTAACACCTACTTAGGACTTATCTTATTAGTTAATAAGTCCTTCGTAGGAGTTAGTAAGTCCTATGTAGGAGTTAATAAGTCCTACATAGAAGTTACTAAGTCCTATGTAGAAGCTAGTTAGCCTAGCGTAGGAGTTAGTAAGCCCTTGGTAGGCATTAATAAGTCCTATATAGGATATTCTAACACAGTGCGCCTATAGAAGCAATGGAAAGTTTCCGTGTTTTATTCTGCAACAATTCACTGTTTCGGAGCGCGCGAGTCTAATTGGTGACGTCACTGGTCCTAATGACGTAATTTTGTGACGTTTCGAGGCGTTAGACGGTGTAACGTCTCTTTTTCTTTCTAAAATCGCCATAAAAACGTACATTTACCCTAGATACAGTTAAGAAAATTGGCAAGAGCATGAGCGCGCCGGCAGGAAGGTTGGGAGAGTTTGAATGAAAAGAATACTTTTCCAGCGTTCTAAGTGTTAGAATCGAAATAGTTCAGCTCTAGCATTGAATTGTTGAATAATAATTCACTGTTTGTCGGTCAGTTGTTAGTAGATATATCACTCGCGCTCCGCGCTCGTGATATGATCTACTTTACAACTGACCTCCAAACAGTGAATTATTACTCAACAATTCACTGCTAGAGCTGATCTATTTCTTAAACAATATTGAACATACACCAGTTTGACATGTGTGATCACCACATCCACTTTTAAGTGCTTATTTCTCAGAAAATAGATGCCTCTCCATCAAACGGCATATGCTGTGATAAAGTAGACTCATGATGCCACTTATCAGCAAAAAAAATAGCCACTTTGAAAGGGGTCAGGAAACATGCTTTATTTAGACTCCCCCTTTGGTGGCCAAGGTTTCTGAATTTTCATTCTGCTACTGTTCAGCAGAATATGCGATTTTTGTGAATATCTCGGTCCACTTATGAGATAGAGTGGTGCGGTAAACGGTGCTCACTCACATTTTGTGGCCTCCAGATGACTGAACAAAGAAATAAAACTTTGTTAACAAAAGGTTTCTGAAATTTCGTTCTGCTACTCTCCAGCAGAAGAAAATATGCGATTTTTGTGAATATCTCGGTCCACTTATGAGATAGAGTAGCGCGGTAAACGGTGCTCACTCACATTTTGTGACCTCCAGATGACAGAACATAGAAATCAAACTTTGCTAACAAAGGGTTTCTTTAATTTCGTTCGGCTACATACCAGCAGAAGAAAATATGCGATTTTTGTGAATATCTCGGTCCACATATGAGATAGAGAAGTACGGTAAACGGCGCTCACTCACATATTGTAGCCTCCAGATAACAGAACAAAGAAATAAACTTATGCTTACAAATAATTTCTTTAATTTCGTTCTGCTACTTTCCAGCAGAAGAAAATATGCGATTTTTGTGAATATCTCGGTCCACTTATGAGATAGAGTAGTGCGGTAAACGGTGCTCACTCACATTTTGTGGCCTCCAGATGACAAAACAGAGAAATCAAACATTGCTAACAAAGGGTTTCTTTAATTTCGTTCTGCTACTTTACAGCAGAAGAAAATATGCGATTTTTGTGAATATCTCGGTCCACATATGAGATAGAGAGGTGCGGTAAACGGTGCTCACTCACATTTTATGGCCTCCAGATGACAGAACATAGAAATCAAACTTTGCTAAAAAAGGGTTTCTGAAATTTCGTTCTGCTACTCTCTAGCGGAAGAAAATATGCGATTTTTGTGAATATCTCGGTCCACTTATGAGATAGAGTAGTGTGGTAAACGGCGCTCACTCACTTTTTGTGGCCTCCAGATGACAGAACATAGAAATCAAACTTTGCTAACAAAGGGTTTCTGAAATTTCGTTCTGCTACTTTCCAGCAGAAGAAAATATGCGATTTTTGTGAATATCTCGGTCCACTTATGAGATAGAGTAGTGCGGTAAACGGCGCTCACTCACTTTTTGTGGCCTCCAGATGACATAACATAGAAATCAAACTTTGCAAACAAAGGGTTTCTAAAATTTCGTTCTGCTACTCTCTAGCAGAAGAAAATTTGCGATTTTTGTGAATATCTCGGTCCACTTATGAGATAGAGTAGTGCGGTAAACGGCGCTCACTCACTTTTTGTGGCCTCCAGGTGACATAACATAGAAATCAAACTTTGCTAATTAAGGTTTTCTGAATTTTCGTTCTGCTACTTTCCAGCAGAAGAAAATATGCGATTTTTGTGAATATCTCGGTCCACTTATGAGATAGAGAGGTGCGGTAAACGGTGCTCACTCACATTTTATGGCCTCTAGATGACAGAACATAGAAATCAAACTTTGCAAACAAAGGGTTTCTGGAATTTCGTTCTGCTACTCTCTAGCGGAAGAAAATATGCGATTTTTGTGAATATCTCGGTCCACTTATGAGATAGAGTAGTGCGGTAAACGGCGCTCACTCACTTTTTGTGGCCTCCAGATGACATAACATAGAAATCAAACTTTGCAAACAAAGGGTTTCTATAATTTCGTTCTGCTACTTTCCAGCAGAAGAAAATATGCGATTTTTTGTGAATATCTCTGTCCACTTATGAGATAGAGTAGTGCGGTAAACGGTGCTCACTCACATTTTATGGCCTCTATATGACAGAACATAGAAATCAAACTTTGCAAACAAAGGGTTTCTATAATTTCGTTCTGCTACTTTCCAGCAGAAGAAAATATGCGATTTTTGTGAATATCTCGGTCCACATATGAGATAGAGTAGTGCGGTAAACGTTGCGCACTCACATTTTGTGGCCTTTAGATGACAGAACAAAGAAATAAAAACTGCTAAATTTTGCAAAATTTTCAATTCGCTATCCTTACCACTTTTTCTGCAGAAAATTCCGCAGAAAATTCTGCAGAACATTAATTTCGCTAACTTTACCACTTTTTCTGCAGAAAATTCTGCAGAAAATTCTGCAGAATATTTATTTCGCTAACTTTACCACTTTTTCTGCAGAAAATTCTGCAGAAAATTCTGCAGAATCTTCTGCAGAATTTTCTGCAGAATTTTCGTTCTGCTAACTTGACCGAGCTGGACCACAGCTATAAATAACTAAAACAACAACAGGCCAGAGTTGATGCCAAATGAAAGTATAATGGTCGGAAAATGGCACACAACTCAAGTCTAACAGAACTGTTTTGTTTGTCTGCTCTTCTGTTATATATATTTCGGCCCTGCTGAGATAGAATAGCATGTGCGAATTTAAGAGAAACACAACGATAGTCAGAAATATTGCGGTAACTGCAGCAGCGTTTCTCGAGCAGTGCAGTTTAGCCCAGACTGGGAATTTCACAAACACAAGTCTGTCAATGGCTAAGGCTGATAATATCCAGGCAGACAGGGCTGTTACACTGAATGCCAACCAACTGTGGATTCTACAAGAGAAGTTATCCAGGACTTGTATGTCAATATTTGTTGAATAAAAGATCAGTTCACGTAGCGTAGCGATGATAAACACTAAGCTGTCAACAATTGCAAGAATCCGGAAGTAGAGAGAGGTTGTTGTAATGCGCATGCGCTTTCTGGACCACACTGCCAGTGAAATTGCATTCCCGGCGACGCCGATCACAAATAGCAACGGCAAAAACACTTTCCAAAGTACAACAGCCAGGTGACATTGAAAGAAATCTGTATATTCGCATGGATTCGGGGATGGCGTACTTTTTCCCATGTTTCAGAGACTGTCAGGAATAATTTGTTCTTGGCCCTGGAATAATTTAAAACAACTGATATAACAAACGATATGTAACGCAATATTTTGAGTGAAAAAAGGTGGACCACAGCAGAGGCAATATAAAGAAAAAAGATCATAGGGCAAGTGTCACCCGACGTTTGAAATATAACATAAACTGCAGCACTTTATTCATTTTCAGAGTAACTGTATGGCCAAAAACAGAAAATAAGTGGATAGCTGTACCTAGCAAATACATACGCCCAATACTGGCTCTCTGTGAAGTTGAAAAATACTTAAGTTTAGGAAGGGGCATATACGTCAAATATGATAATGAAATATATCCCTCGGCTTATTAGGTGTCCTTAGAATGCTCTAAACATACAGACTGTATAGCAATAACAAAATAACAAGGGCCATAACCCTGCTAATATGAATCTGATGAAAAATGAACAAGGCATTTATGAAATTCAGCCCGCTCATATGAATAGGTCTGGAAATATCCTTTTACAATTAAAGGAATGTCAGTTATCTATGAAAGGGGAATAACTCTGTCAGTTATCAATTAACGACATCTTAATAATAACCAGTATAATCAATTCTGTACACCAAATACTAAACGCAAATCAAAATTAAGCTCTCTACGTCAAACGTTTCTAAAGTCGGAAAAAAATGCCACAAAAAAAAAAATAAGTAAATAAAAAACGACGAACGGCCATGATTTTGTCAAAAAATAGAACAATTTAAAATCCAAAATGACATGCAGATAGGGGTGGTTGTGGTCGGCCGATGGTGCTGGGTAACTTTCAGTGCCGGGGCTTCCTACTAATTTGATAATTGTAGGGCAATGGCATACCGTGCTTGCAGTAGGTGCGGGTTGGGATTGTTTGTACATTTTTCTCTCACCTATCATATCTCTTTCCTTTGGTTTAAACAATATTTATTTCAATAAAACGAGCACATACAAATATACAGAATCAATTATCGGGATTTGGTCGGAAGCTCTAGGCCTGTAAAGACCATCTCTTTCCTTTCACCCTCTCTCCGGGAGACGGCTGGATCTAGACTGAAATACTGTTTCGACAAGCCAACCAGATCATGATGAAACATTCCGTACAGTTCAAGTCAATTCGATAAAAGACTATGAAGGTCTGATTCAGCAAGGGATGTAACTGCATCAAAAGTGGCCGAACCACATGTCAATCTTGACTTCATATCATAAGAATACAATTTATAAAATCTCGTATCAATCCAATAAAAAACGTAGGAGGAGTTGTGGGTCCATATTTCGGACGGACCGAAGAACGGATGGACCGAATGACTGACGGGATGCAGACCCGGATGGACGAGGGCCTTTTCTATAGTCCCCTTCCGGCTACATCGGGTGACAATAAATGCATCGCAAACGACTATATGATAGATCGCGCAATATAAAAAAACCTACTTCACTCCTCGGTTTCTACTAGGCTTATTTTATTTCTCTTATTACCCCACCGGCGGAGACATTAAAGCCCCAGGACACTTTTACATGTATTACTCTGATCACTTGCTGTAAGCTTAAGAAAAAGCACTTCCCACCCCGATGATATGTTTCTGTTATTTTATGCATCCGTTTGGAAAAGGGCAGAGACAGATAATCACCCTTGGACCAAATTTAGATCACCTCAAGAAGTTCATATTGTTATTTCAGTAGTTATAAATTTCAGAAATTGGCAAGCCCCATTAGAATGTCAGAAAGTATCGAAATTCGCCAATTACAAGCAATGCTACAAATGCATATATGCAAAATACTTGTTATCGAACGGAAACGGAGTGCGGATGGACGTACGTACGTAGTACTGATGGCGTCCGCAACTATTTTCCTCATCTTGATATAGCCACTCACAGTACTGAAAATTCAGGGTTCGGATGTAGGGCAGTAATAAGCTTGTTTAAAATGATCGTACTAAGCTGACTACTATTTCTATGAGTTTACTAAAAACATGTCAAAAGATTTGTTAGATAGTGTAAAATACCAGGCTAACTAGAGACTTGCGTTTTAAGAAAAAAAAAAAAAAAAAAAAAAGAAAAAAAAGAAGAAAAAAAAAAGAAAACTGAATAACCTTTTGCTCATTTTCTCAAAAAAAAAGAAAAAAAAAAGAAATGAGAAAAGATGTTAGTGCAGCTAAAGAATTGCACTATATGGACCTAGCACAATAAAAGAGGAAAAGTATCAGTGTCCTATACATGTATAATATATGCTATTTCAAGTTCGCACTACAACAGAAATTCAATGGCTAAAACAGGCTTGGGACCATGAAAATTAGTTCCGCCAAAGGTAGTTCTACATGTATCCATCCAGGGTTAATTAAATTGACTATAGGGACCAAGGAACGAGTTCTAGTCAGGCAGGGTTAACAAGCCATCAGGGTTCGAGCCATTGAAGTTCTACTGTATATCGTCGTTTACGTACCAACGTGATAATATAAAATCCCGCCACTAATTTTATAAACAGAACAAAAACGAGGATAAGCATTTGATCACGTTTTTATTGCCGGAACGTTTCGCTACTACATGTAGATCTAATAAAATTAACATCATAGGAACAACGTTCAGATAAATAAAGTTATGCTCATTTTGATATACAGTATCTATAGAATCGTCAGAATGTTCGGTCTAACTTCGGTCTGAAAATTTTAGTCAAAAATGTTCTGTTTATTTTCTATTCTTTTTTTTTCTTCAAATTTTCGTGTTAATCAGTGTCAGTTTTCACTGTATGTAGTGCGGAACAATTTCAATTGTATGAAAATATGTAAAGGGGTTATGCCATATTTTTTATTGCGTAAGGTCAAGCCTCTGACGTTAACGTGTAAAGCAAACAACTGACGTCCTCCGAAATACATTGATATATGCACATAACTTTCTTTATTCAGCACGTACTCTTAACTTCTCCTTTTTCATGCTAAAATATGTAATTTAAACTTCAAATTTGCATTTCTATTTTGTATTTATTCAGAGGCGTGGTGTAGATTTCATAGGCATATACCCCAGCAGGCACATGACGTCGAAATTACTTAAGAATTGAAATTTGATTTTTCAGCGTTCATCGTGTGATGAAGCCAGTGGGCGGAGCTAAAATTCCATGAAGCGCGTAGCGCTTCTTTCAGAATTTTTAGCGACGACAACTGGCTTCTTCACACATTAAACGCTGAAATACTAAATTTTCATTCTTATTTTTATACTTGTGGCGTCAAGCGGACGTTACAAGAACCAATCAAGACGTTTGTTTACAAAAGACGTCGCTTGACGACAGCGACACATGATCAATTGTCCTTCATCGGTGTATGAAGCTAGTTGCTCCAAATAGTTCACCTATGGGAAGTCAGTGGCAAGTGTAAATATTACATCGCATCGACGCCAGCACTACATTTCAAATTTAGCGTTGTATTGAGATTGCTGTATGTTTTACGAAAACCCTGATCAGACGCTACGTTCTGCAGCGTCTGATCTGGGTCTGCACCGTTTGTCTTCGTCCTTTTAACGAGAAACTGAGCAGTAACGGGTTATACTTTCTCTTTAAAAGACATTTGATTATTTATTTAATATCTGTTTTCAGCTGCTTTAATTGTGTTGGAAAAGTCAAGCACTGTCCGCTCTAAAATATTTTCTTCCAATCTCTTCTTCTGTCTACCTCGTCTTCTTTTTCATTTCACTGTGTCCCGTAGAATTGTCTTTGATAAGGCAGAAGACCTTAAAGTTTGACCAAATCCCCTAAGTTTCCGTATCTTGGCCTTGTTCAGGAGATCGTCATATTCGTCATATTCCTCAATGTTGCTTGTATCTGTCTGCAATTATCCTCATTAGTTTCGTGAACCTTTTACAAAGTGTTTACTAGCATCTCATCTCAAGGGCCTCTGGTTTATTAAACGAAAGAGAGAAAACAATCCTTTTAGGAGTAATTATGTTATGTCATATTTCTACATAAATGGGAAGAACTCCAATTTAAAGCCAGAACAGTAACCTTAAAAGAGACAAACTCACTGTCATTTCCGTAAAAATACGAACTAAAAGCCTATCGGAATGTAGTGTAGTTCATGGCCTTGTCTTGTAACAGAACCAGGCCCCGAGGTTATAAAACTTTTTTCATGCTCAACTCAGCAGAGCATGAAATTTTACCTGCTAATAAATAGCATATTATGGATAAGTGCACTTGTTTTCTTGCTCAGTTTAGCTGAGTTTGAAATTTTATCTGCTTATGAATATGAAAATGCCAACATTAGTTGGCATTTTCATATTTATCAGCAGAGAAAATTTCATGCTCAGCTGAGTTGAGCATGAAAAAAGTTTTATAACCTCGGGGCCTGGTTCCAGTTTCATTTAACATCTCAAGCATTAGATTTTCGAAAGTTCCATACAAATTGTATGGAACTTTCGAAAATCTTAGGCTTAAGATGTAAAGTGAAACGGGTACCAGAACTAAAGCCGCATCAGAATTCGAGCGAGGTGCACGAGTGAAATTAATTTAAAATGAATGGATGACAATTTCAGTAAAATCAACTCTGCCATTTTCATTTGTGCCTCCCTTCTCAACACTCCTAAAGAATATCTTTTGCTCCCTTAGGAGCAAATTATTTCCTTCATGAGTAGGTCTCTTTTTTAAGTGTTTCACTGCACAGGGAAGCAAACGGGAAGTCACAGAAGTTGCTTCCCTTGCAAATATGGCGGGAAAACATGGAAGTATATCCAGACACCTTAAGTACTCGGTAGTCCCTCGGGACTGAGTTCTTTTATTCTTTAAGCTTTAATTCTAGCTTGACTTTGAAACATGACGCTACAAAGTAGTTGATGTCTTCCATAATAAATGGTATCCATTGTAATCGGGGATTATAAAAGTTGCGTAAAATGTCGCTAAAGATACCTGCATAACAATCATAGTAATTTCTTGATTTTTTCCTCGAAGAGGACTGACTTAATTAAAGCGACGTCTCCACCCCCTCCCCCCCCCCCCCTGCGGAGCCAATGTGAGTTTTTTTTCTTCTTTATGTTTTTGCACATCAATTGATTACAGCTAACGCCCGACGGTCGTGTCGATAGAAAAAGGTCGCTTCAAAGAATTGCTTAATTGCTTAATTTGATATTACATGTAACAAATAGCTGGTCAAAATTCGACTCGTATATATAAAAAGCATGTTTAATAAAACTCCTGAAGTGGCCAAACCAAAATTTCGGTTCGACCAATTTCAAGAGTTTTGTATTAACGCAGCCACCTGTTCATTATTTGCAAAGCTGAAGATTTTTGTATACAGAACGCAAAAAGAAACGCCTACAAGTTTATGTTCTATTTTTTTTTCATGAAACACTCACTACGCAAACCCAAAAAGATCATGGCAAAGACTATAGCTTTCATCTGACCAAAATACACGAGGCAGCTATCATGATTGAAAACATAAATAAAAGAGTTATCTCACTTCTTTTTTGGAATAAAAACAGCAACAACAACATAAAAAAGGTTTAATTCCAGTGTTACAATTAACTTTTCTTTTCTAAAAAAGCACATTATATTCAGAAATGGTCTCTGAGATGCAACCCGGCGTCAGAAAACCGCGTAATTTGTTTGAATATTTTGGTCATTTTCGAACTGGCAGCGTTTTAAAATCTAACAATTTTCAAAGTGCCTCCCTTTGTATTAAACATGGAGTAAGTTTTTAAGACCGATGAAGCCGTCGTTTACGGCTTTGAAATTCTATGAATGATTCTAGTGAAATGTTGCGTTATATTACAATATCTAAACTGATACGAATATTTTCCTTTTCAAATGCTCAGTACAAAGTCCTTTGTCAAAGTGAAACGTTTATTTACGCTTTCTTGATACCTTACTTTAGTTGCTTTGCATTTCAAGAACTAACGGACTCCAAGAACAATTTTAAGTGTAGCGTGATGTCTGCTGATAAAAAACGGCATAAATATCGTGATTTTGAAGGTCTGTATTTAACAATGTCACCGCTTAAAAATTACTTGTCTTTTGTATCTTTTGCACTTTATCACATACTAAAGATGTTGGTTCTCACAGTCACAGATTAGGACTGAGTGGTTCAAACATTCCTCCTCTTCTAAAACAATCAGGGATACGCCAGGTTTCCAAGATAAAGCTTAGTAGCAATTGTTTATTGAAGCAAATACATCATAAGACTTTGCGTTCATTTCTTTTGGCGTTCAGTATACATAGGAGTCTGATAGTATCGTTTTGATTATCCATTAGCAGAGGCTTGGAGTTTTAATTTACAGGTAGAAATGAAATTGCTGATTTACATAGCGTGATATCCCTTGGCCTGGCAACCTGAAGCAGTCGAGATATGAACGTTATTAGCCCAGCCTGTCGCATTAAGGCGAAAATGATAGAGCAAAAATGTCGAGTCACAGCTCTTTCATCAGCACAGGGTATAATCGATTCTGCCAATTTTCGCTTCCTGCAGAGACTGTCCGTCATATTTGGCTTCCGCCGAGACTGTCCGCGAACTCTTGCTTCCTGCAGAGACTATTGTACTCGAAAAATGGTTTCCTGCCGAGGCTGTCCGCGTGACTCTGCTTCCTGCCGAGAGCCTCGGCAGGAAGCAGAATCACGCGGACAGTCTCTGCAGGAAGCCGTTTATCATGTACAGAAGTGTCGGCAGGAAGCAAGAGTTCGCGGACAGTCTCGGCGGAAGCCAAATATGATGTACAGCCTCTGCAGGAAGCGAAAATTAGCGGAATCTATTATACCCTGTGGTCAGGGTTTATAGTTTTTATTTGTCAACTCTTTGAAATACATACAATGTATATATCACCACTTGACCAACTTGGAGAAAGCCACATTTTGTTTACAAAAATTGTCATCATGATTTCTATCATATTTTTTGTTTGATTCGAGTTTTGGGGCCCTTTCAGGAAAAGGGTTTCTTAGGAAAAAGGGTTTTTGTTACATTACAGAATAGTTTATGCTATTGTTAAGCTTTTTCAAGGCTCCTCTTTTCCCAATACAGTGCATCAGAGGAAGGTCACCGCGGGTGTGTTCACACCCCCAGTGACGTATACTGATAAAACCGTGAATTGAAATCATTCGTGACTGTGATAGAAATAAGAGTGCGCTGGGGTTGACGTTTCCTGTTGCTATGGCTATGTGATTCTGTATAGCTGTAGGAAACACCCCGCCCTCCTACCATGTTGGTTTTTATCTGTACGCGCTTGTTCACGCCTTTCCAAGGTTTCTTTTGTTCCTAATATATGTACTTCATAAGTGAACGAGTGCAGGTCACCGCGTCTGGTCATAATTTCAGAACCAAACATTAAAGTGACGAGATCTGCAATCGTTACCATTTTGTTTGAAACTTTAACCATATTTTTAAACCATTTGTAAATGTAGAAAGTGTAGACTCTGATCAGACGCTGCATTTCGTAGCGTCTGATCTGGGTCTACACCATTTGACTGTGCCATATGTATAGGATGCTAGGCTAATAGTGAAAGTTACAGACCTTGCGCCTTTAATGAAAATTTAGTTAGAAAACACTGATTATTTTTCCAAAAATTTTGTCAAAATGATATTCAATATATGTCTGTATGAAACATGAACTAATTGTCATATCAAAATGCAAAAAAACAACAAAAAAAAAAAAAAAAAAAAAAAAAAAAAAAAAAAAAACACCCACACAAAAAACCCCACATAATAACGCCAATAAAATGTCGAAATTCAATATATTGTGTGATCATTAAAATGTTCTCCCTTTTTCATTTTCATTCATGGTGTTCGAAAGAAATTCATCCACTGAGCAAACAATGTTTAATCAAAATTGAATCAACATCCAATCAGCTTTGATTCAACGTCATAACGTTGATCAAGGTTTACTCAATGTTGTTTCGACGTTGTGCCTGCTGGATAGTAACGGCCAATAAGGTGAAATAGAGCATAAGAATTATAGTACTTTTTGTTTATTTTATTAATGAATGAATTAATTTTAATTCATGAATTAGTTCATTGATTAATTTTAGAAAATGGCTTTCCAGAGTGATTGTTCGGTAGAGTGGTAACCTACCACCACGGTAAAATGGACTCTAGATATTGTCATTTTCACCTGAAGTTTGTTTTATTTATTGGGGACTGTAAATATGTAAAGACACAAAAAACGCAGGCCTTTAACTATTCAAGTTATTTTTTTTGTATTCGAAAAGTCCAGAATCTCTCTGAATGTTTTATGTAAACTTTGTTAACAGAAAATATCCAAATCAAAATTAGATTGTTTCCAACCTCCTCAGCCGCTAAATTGTTATTACTTTTTACCACAGAACTGAATGTGTCAAAGCATATTCTGTTACATATTCTAGCCAAAAGTTCTAACCGGCCACTTACGTTTTATCTATTTTTTTCAAACCCCCAAACAATCTTACAGTTCTGTTTACATTTCCAAATAGGCAGATGGGTCAGTCAACTTAGCTATCAAACGGTTTGACAAAATTCTTAAAAAATAATTCTTAAAATTACAGTCAAGATGCGCCGATGAACATAAGTATCCCCATTTTAAAAATTCACAAAATTCAGCATTCCGTCACAGTTTGTAAAAAATCACTTTTTGAAATATCCCAAAGGCCCCATTGCTCTATCAGCATGAAATATTTTATCGTGAGGTATCGCTGCAAACTTCTCACAAAAGTTTCGCCATTAATTATTATCGTGATTGGCCGGCTTTGAAAAATCAAAACGTCCTTGAGTTTACCATAAAATAGATTAGAACAAAATAACTAGGTCATTTTAGTTGCCAACCAAAATGACCTACTTTCGATTTCGTAAGCTTTATTTCATGATAAAATTACAACGTACAGGCGGAAAAAAATATAAGGTACAGGTAATAAAAATACAATGTACAAAAAAAATCAGGCAAGGATCCCATTGATTGAGCCGCTATTGCATTATTGCATTGCTTAACGGGGAACCAGAGATGAAACCCGTATTTTTATGGAGAGACTTATCACTTTTTCAAAATACCTTGTTCCTTCTTTTTTGCCAGTTATATGCTACAAAAACTCACATCAACCGCCATATTTTCATCAATTCTGAAGGGTGTACATTTTTTATGATTTGTATTTTGACGGTTTTTACCTTCGACAGGACTATGGAGACTTTAACCACTTTATCACTAAAGCAAACGATTGAAGAAACAGATTTATGCAGAAATGAACACTCTTCCTGCATGACAGTGGTCGCTTTGAGTAAAAATGTTTAAACTTACCCTACCACTCAATGTAAATTCTTGTTAATTTTGAAAATGGGGGTACCCGTATTCTTCTGTGCCTCCTGGATACAATGTACTGAACAATGCGTAACCTTTTAGTCGTGTGATTTACCGACATATTCGCCTATTCTTGGCTGAAAACAGAACTGTGAGATTGCTAATAGCACTGAGGAAAAATGGTAACAACTATGTCGCCGGTTAGAAGTTTTGGCTAGTATATAAATAATAAGGCAAAAAAAATAAAATAAATAAAATAAAAAGATAATTTCTAATTTCATTATTTTCATTTACTTACTAAAATCGTTGTATTGTTCCTGTTTTCCTGCACATTTCAGTCGTTTCTTCTAAGCAAATCTGTATGTATATGGCTGTAATATAAAGATTGTCTTGTAATTCGTGCCTGCAAGCACCACCAATGGAGAAATCGAATAAAACCTGATGCTTCTATACATGTTTTCCGCATAGAAATATTGTGCATTGACTGTGACACGCAGTGAGAATATGGCATTTGCCAACAACAGTAAAGGGTCAGTCCAGCCTGCGCATTCGGGCAGGCTGACCAGAACCATTGCTGTTGTCGGAAGCCGTGTATGGACGAATCCTTAGCAATATATAAGGTTCGAGCTAAACTACACGGCATGGCCACTGTTCTAAGGGAGCAGCACGGTTGCGCGATATTTTGTGGCATACGTTTTCGCGACTTTTTTTTTTTCGAAAATATGCCTACGTTTTCGCGACTGTTCTAAAATTCGATAGCAACATTTTCTCGTGACACCGCTCAATCTATGTCTGTTATCTGAAACATTCTAATATGAACAAAAAAAAAAAAAAAAAAAAAAAAAAAAAAAACTAGAAAATTGTGTCTGTAAGACACTAATGATGCCCCCGTGCAGCGCCTGTCACAGGACATGTGTACATCCCTAAAGGACCTTTCAAGCACAAATGCTATTTACAAAGAATCCACTGAAAACATTTCACAAACTTTATACCCTACAGTGCAAAATGCAGCCCAAATGACTAAGTTTAAAAGGCCATAATTCCTTCAGAATTATTTTTTTCCTATCATAACCAACATGCACATCTTCACTGTGACCACAACAAGTCTCTAATGTCTGAAAAACAGCCAATGAAAATTGTGGGAGTAGTTGATAACACAAAGTACTTACCCTACAATTCAAACATATGCCTAAAATGACTAAGTTCAAAAGGCTATAATTCTGTCAAAATTAATTCTAGCTCCAACAAAAACCCACATGCGCATCTCCAATATGTCCATAGTGTGTATGCAAAGTTTGGAAAAGATCGATTGAAAACTAAGGGAGAAGTTGATTACACAAACTCCTCACTCTACAAATGTAAAAATTTGCCTAAAATGACTGAGTTCAAAAGGCCGTAATTCTGTCAAAAGCAATTTTAGTTCCAACAAAAACCCACATGCACATCTTCAATATGTCTACAACATGTATGTTGAGTTTGAAAAAGATCGATTGAAAACTAAGGGAAAAGTTGATTACACAAACTACATACCCTACAGTGCAAAAATTTGCCTAAAATGACTAAGTTCAAAAGGCCGTAATTCTGTCAAAATTAATTCTAGCTCCAACAAAAACCCACATGCACATTTTCAATATGTCCACAACATGTATGCAAGGTTTGAAAAAGATCCATTGAAAACTGTGGGAGGAGTTGATACACAAACTACATACCATACAATGCAAAAATTTGCCTAAAATGACTAAGTTCAAAAGACCGTAATTCTGTCAAAATTAATTTTAGCTCCACCAAAACCCCACATGCATATCTTCAATATGTCCACAACATGTATGCAAGGTTTGAAAAAGATCCATTGAAAACTGTGGGAGGAGTTGATTACACAAACTACATACCCTACAATGCAAAAATTTGCCTAAAATGACTAAGTTCAAAAGGCCGTAATTCTGTCAAAATTAATTCTAGCTCCAACAAAAACCCACATGCACATTTTCAATATGTCCACAACATGTATGCAAGGTTTGAAAAAGATCCATTGAAAACCGTGGGAGGAGTTGATTACACAAACTACATACCATACAATGCAAAAATTTGCCTAAAATGACTAAGTTCAAAAGACCGTAATTCTGTCAAAATTAATTCTAGCTCCAACAAAAACCCACATGCACATCTTCAATATGTCCACAACATGTATGCGAAGTTTAAAAAAGATCCACTGAAAACTGTGGGAGGAGTTGATTACACAAACTCTATACCGTAAAGTGTGACGAACGGACGGACGGACAGACAGACTGACGGACGGACGGACGGACAGACAGGAGCAAATCTTAATGCCCCCTGACTATCGTCCCGGGGGCATAAAAAAAATAATAATAACGTTTTCATTCGGGGACACCGTTGCCAGACTAATTTGAGCTGCGACACGAGAAAACCAACAAAGTGGTTGTACGCCCAGCGCAGCCTCAGATCAGCCTGGGCATCCGCCCAGTCTGATCAGAGTCTTCGCTGCCCGCATGGAGTCTTCGCTGTCCGCACAGATGTAGCTTAGACCCTTAGCGAAGACTCTGATCAGACCTGGCGGATGTCCAGGCTGATCTGAGTCTGCGCTGGGCGCACAACCACTTTGTTGGTTTTCTCGTATCGCGGCTCATTTGTATTCAGTGCTTATTAAAGAGACCGACTGGCAGCTGCTGCTCTTTGTGAATGATATGCCTTTTTAAACTTATAATTGAGCCGCGACATGACAAAACCAACAAAGTGGCATGTGCGCCAAGCGAAGACTCAGATCAGCCTGGGCATCCACCCAGTCTCATTAGCATTTCGCTCTCGACATGAGGGTAGCTTAGACCCTTAGCTATCCTTAAAGTGAGCAGCAAAGACTCCGATCAGACTGGGCAGATGCCCAGCCTGATCTGAGTCTTTGCTATGTGCTCATACCACTTTGTTGGTTTTCTCATGTCGCGGCTCATATGTAATAAAGGCTCTCCTTTTATCAGCTTTATGTGCTCATACCACTTTGTTGGTTTTCTCATGTCGCGGCTCATATGTAATAAAGGCTCTCCTTTTATCAGCTTTTAAATACAGTCGTTTATGAGTTTTCCAGGAAACGCAAATGTAAATTCAAGAGACAATTTTTTAAAATTTACATTTCCATAAAATATAACACTAGTTTTGAACGTGACACACTAATATAACAGCAAGACAATAACTGTCTTTTTTTGCAGCCAAGTCATGACAGAAAAGAAGGGGACATATTGCATTTACAGCCTACGAATCATTGGTATCTTTAGATTGCTAGTGCAAACTTGGAAGACTCTGATCAGACATTAGCAGTCTGACCAGAATCTTAACCGTTGGGATATACGATAAGGTACAGTCCACTGCGGATGGCCCTTGACTGTTTTTGGCACGAATAGGATCAGAATCCGAATGCCATTTTGAAGTGCGTGGTACATCTGTTATGTAGGGTATATATCGTTTAAAAACCATATCGCTTTTGTGAATACTTTATTACTTAAGAAACGCAGAGCTCTCGTTTCGTCTTACAAAATATTAGATCTTGTATTGTAATAAATATAAAGTATCTTTAGATAGCAAAGCTAAATTAATGCTGATAGTGCCTTCAGTCGTACTTAACTAAAATAAAGAGAGAGAATAATGATTATAAGAATAGTCATATTAAATAAATAAACAGGCTTCTTTGAAACTTTCATCACGCATGTGCTAGAAAATTCACCTGATAACAAGGGTACGATAACATGATACGATACCATGCCGCTTTAGAACTGCGCTTGCGTGAATGTTATCAGGCCATGCGTTCAGAAGCGATCTCAGACGACGATTGGCTACATACTGACGTTTGTTGTGATTAGTTTGACCATTTTTTCCGTCTTAAAATGGTCTCATGATGCATGATAAATAAAAAAAAACATGATAGTGTCTTTTGATATTACGTTTATCAGGCACAACCAGAAAAACGTCGGACTGGCTCGGCAAGCCTCGCCATTCCTACGCTGTTTCTGGTCTCGCCTGATATAGGAGATAACGGGAGTCCCCGGAGTGACGTCATCGGATGATCACGTGGGTAGATTGGTTGGCAAAAAGATAGCGACAGCCAGTGGTCTTCTATGGGATTTTGCTAAAAATTAACCTCTGAAATGCGTAAAATATAGTTTAGAAAGCTGCAAATAAATAGAAACCGACAAAACCAGTGCAAATATTGTTTTAATCGCTTGTCGCGCGAAAAAAGAGAGTTAATTAATATTATTTAAAGTTATTAAATTACTCGACATATATAGACTCGCTTCGGAACAGGTCTTTTTCTCTTAATAACTTTGACTTAAAAGGAAAAATAAATAAATGAAATAAAAATACAATAAATCGGAGGTACTAAAGATCAGTATTTTAACCTTTAAGCCTTTTCGACAATCAAGGTGAAGTAAAATGCAACATTAATAAAACATATTGATCTGATTTAGGGATAAGAAAAAAATAAATAAGTAAATGAATTTATATTCATGACTGCGATTCAAAAGAGGATGTTATAAAACGGTAAAGGATAATATACACGTATAAGCAGAGAACCTTCTGTTTTGAAATTACTATCAGTAGTTACCACATTATTTAGTCCGAGCTCATGACATCTGAACAACAAATTCACTCTGTCAGTTTCTCTCTCTGTCTTCCCCTCCCTCTAATGGCTTGATAAAACGGTAAAGGATAATATATAAACAGAGAATCTTCTCTGTTTTGAAATGCAGTAATTAGTATATAGTATTTAGTCCGAGCTCATGACATCTAAACAATAAATTCTCTCTCTCTCTCTCTCTCTCTCTCTCTCTCTCTGTCTGTCTCTCTCTCTCATTGTTTGCTCTTTATATTTTATTAGCGGACAAGCAAATTAATATTAAAATACCATAGATTATAATAATCGAGTTTTATTTGATATTTAAATTAGCCACACTGTCAAAAACAGTTGGTTATACAAGTTAATATGACATTGTCACTGTAGAAAACCCGCGGCGTTCTTTGAAATATGATAATTAAGGACATTCCTTATCAAAAGACCCGCTGAATGCCGGATACATTCATTATAAACAATAAACAACCGGTTTAATTTCAAAATATTAACATTCTTGGTGTGTTTACTGAAAAACCCTATAGTGAACCATTGGAACGTAATGTAGTTTACATTCCAATAATTACATTGAGACACGCGACGTCAATGACGTAGAAATAAACAATGGCTATCTACAACCTGATTGGACGTCAGCAACGTCATGACGTCATGCATGCCGTTCTATTGTTATCAGAAGAAACCGCGAGTACATGTTTTAATGCTTCAATTTTAGAGCTTATACAAGATTTTTCATGAAAGACTTGATTGAAACGAATGTAAATATAAGTAATGAACTTAATTTTTCTGATGTTTATCGAAGTGTAAACTACATTGGGTCTCTAGCAAAGTTTACATGAACCCCTTCGGGGTTCATTCACTTTGCACGTGACCCATGTAGTTTACACTTCGATAAACCTCAGAAAAATGAAATTCATTCCTTAAATGTACACCAGATACAGACACATTTTTTAGAGTATCCATGCTAAAGCGTACATCTAAAAGCACTTCATGTGGAGCCAATGTGTGAACTTAATTTTTCTGATGTTTATCGAAGTGTAAACTACATTGGGTCTCTAGCAAAGTTTACATGAACCCCTTCGGGGTTCATTCACTTTGCACGTGACCAATGTAGTTTACACTTCGATAAACCTCAGAAAAATGAAATTCATTCCTTAAATGTACACCAGATACAGACACATTTTTTAGAGTATCCATGCTAAAGCGTACATCTAAAAGCACTTCATGTGGAGCCAATTTAAATGAATTAGGAGATAAGAGAGAATAGAACAATATTTCACACTAAAATACCTATAATTCTCAGCGTTATCATTTATATAAAAATATGCATCATAATGCGCAAAATACACGGCATGATTAATTAAATAGTTCAACATCACCCAATAAACATTCAATATAGCGTGATTGATTATCGACTTTTTGCCAACCAGTTTGGGAAATACCTTGGAAATCCTTATCGACGACGTCACCGCGTTTTCTCCTACAGGAGATAACGGGAATCCCCGCAGTGACGTCATCGGATAATCACGTGGGTAGCTTGTTTGGCAAAAGATTAGCAGTGGAGAGTGTTTTTCTATATGATAGTCTGAAGTGTAATCGCTAAAATGCGTAAAAGATAATTAAAATAAATGCGAATAAATAGCTACCGATTTAAAACAATTGGAAATAAGGTTTTAGTTACCTGTCATACGAAAACGAAATCATTTAATTAATTGAATTCATCTAGTAAAACGCGTATTTGGATATCAACTTAACCGGACTGTTTTTCTTAATAACTAAGACTGAAAAAATATTAACAGAATGAAATGAAAATACTGTAGATCAGTATTTTAATTTTTCCAACTATAAATTATATTTATTAGTATAAATAGAATAAGATGGGGGAAAAATAGAATATTATATCTAAGAGAACCTAAGCGGAATTACTGTAAAATGTCGATCTGGTTTATGGCAAGAAAATTGAAAAATGAAAATAATAGAAATAGTAATATCTATCGATGGTTGCGATTTCTTGAAATTTTATAAACAATAAAAGAAGAATGAAAAAATAAATAAAATATAGGAAGCCATCAGTTTGTGCTAACGGATAATTAGCCGCACTCGGCGAACAAACAGTTTATTTCAGAAACATGTTTAGTCAAATTGTCACCACAGGTAGAATTGAATTTCGCATGTCATCTCGTTTCATTGTAAGCTTTTAGTTATATCCTAAAATAAGTAACTGCCACCTAAAATTTTGATTTTAAAACAGTTTATAAAATTCTGTAATAGAGCTAAACCTACAGTACATAAAGTTCAAAGGCTTAAACTAAAAATTATTAAAGAAAAAAAAAGTATCTGAGTCATTCATCAATGATTCACTGCCATTTATTTAGTCATTCATTTATTTAATGGTGTGTTTGTCCGTTCGTTCATTCATTGTATTTTCCGTTTCCCTTTTTACACGCTACATCATTTAGACTTTCTACAAATTTGCGCTATGAACATGTGTGATAGATAGGAAAAAAATATATATTTTCGAAGCATCTTAGCACGCAAATAAATCATGAAATTCAATGTCATCAAAGAAAATGTAAGCCTTTTATATCATCTGTCTAAAACACTAAAATTTTGCTGTTTTAAATTCATATTTTACACAAACAATCACGCGCATTAACTATATTCTATAATACTGTATCAATCTTTCTGCTAACCATACTCGGGGAATCCCCCAGGTGTCTTATCAGTGACGTCGCGCTTTTATCTCTAATGAGCCGCGACACGACAAAACCAACAATGTGGTTGTGCGCCCAGCGCAGACTTAGATCAGCCTTGACATCCGCCCAGTTTGTCATACTCTTTGTTTAAGTGCTCAAAAGGTAGCTAAGGATCCAAGCTACCTCCATGCGGAGAGCTAAGACTCTGGTCAGACTGGGCGGATGCCCAGGCTGATCTGAGTCTGCGCTGGTCGCACAACCACATTGTTGGTTTTGTGGTGTCGCGGCTCATGTCGTAGGCTGAATTACCCGCGTTGCGAATGATACTCCCTATATCCCATAAATTGCCCGACCTTTCCTATATCGTTGCCTTTCCCTTTATGTGCATTGCAGTTAGAATGTTGATAGGCCTTCAAATTAGTCGTATTTGCCCAGTACCTGTAGACTTTTAGCCCGTTACTGTAGTATAGTACTCACATGCACATGCCTTAATCCATTCTATTAAATGCTTTGCTGTGTACAGATTACCATCTTTGTACATATAACATAAACATTGGAATTTCATCCTATTAAATACATTTATATAATATATTGTTGCAGGCTTCATCGTTGTTACTTAGAACCCCGGGAGTGTTTGGTAGGTGGCTAAGTCATCAGCCCCTATAGCCAGCATCATCTCTGACATTTGGTGGCCAGTGTGGGGGCTGATGACTGAGCTATTAGATATATTTAAATCTTTGCATTCTCATTGGCTCGAAAGGGGGGCGTAGCTGGATGCAATCAAATGTTACCCACACTGAAATGTCATACTCATTGAGCGGAAATAGCCCATAAGGTGCTTAAGTTTCTTTTATCTGTTGGTATAGACATCTTGATGGTGGAATTCAGTTTTATAACTGTCTAGCATGCAAATATGCAGGTGCGGTTGAAATTCTATTAATTTGACAAAATATTAACACGCACCTGCGTATTTTCGTATTGCCATAACGCCCTTGACCACTTCTAGAAAATCTTGGTTGTATAGTTGTTTACTTTTACGTAGCATTGCATGTGATCAATAAATAAGCGGGCCGCGTAGCGCAGTCGGTAGCACGTCTGACTAAAGAACCAGATGTACTGGGTTCGATACCCGGTCCGGTCACTTACTTTCGTGGAGAGTGATTCTTCTCCTTCCGCTGATTCAAGAAGGGCAGTTGGCGAAAGTATGTGCACTTAGTACTGGTTAACCACGTAGGAGGTCAAAGCCTGCATAGGATTAGTGTGCTTAGGTTAACACAGGGTATAATTGATTCCGCCAATTTTCGCTTCCTGCAGAGACTGTCCGTCATATTTGGCTTCCGCCGAGACTGTCCGCGAACTCTTGCTTCCTGCAGAGTCTACTGTCCTCGAGAAATGGCTTCCTGCCGAGACTGTCCGCGTGATTCTGCTTGAAGCAGAATCACACGGACAGTCTCTGCAGGAAGCCATTTATCATGTACAGAAGTCTCGGCAGGAAGCAAAAGTTCGCGGACAGTCTCGACGGAAGCCAAATATGATGTACAGTCTCTGCAGGAAGCGAAAATTAGCGGAATCGATTATACCCTGTGGTTAACTGACTTTCCAGACTCGCCCATAGGTGTTTACCGGGAACGTCAAACAATACTACAACAACAACAGCAACAACAATCAATGTATACAATATTTAAAACAAAAATTGCATTATCAATTAAAATTATATTACAAACCTCTATTTGCTCTGCTTGTTTCACTATCAAATTTTACTAAATACACCTTTTGCTCGCAAAAATATACAATAGTGCATATATAAGTTAGTTTATTAAATATTTTACAAGGACATCTTAGAACTTTGTATTCTTTCATTTATTTTATAACAATCATGACTAGGAAGTACAAACTTCAATGTCCGTTTCGTTAATTTTGAAAAAGTAAGCATGTAGACAGTAGACAGCTTCGGTCATGTCGGGAGGGACAGTTAACCTAACCACACTTTATCATATGACGTCGCATCTGAGAGTGTAATAAAGCCATGCATTAAAAACGATAATCCACTAGTGGATTAAATATGCAAATTACGTCGTAACGTTAGGCGTTGGCGGCTATAAAACGTCATGTTTTCTAATGGCGAAATCGTGACGTTTTAGTGCAAAATTTGCTAATAAAATGCGATTTTAGTGTCGTATGATAAATAGAATCTTGCATTCGTGCTCCTGTATTATTGAATTTATTAAACTCGTTGGCGAAAACGATAAGATGCTCGGCAGAGCCTCGCATCTTATCTTTTCCCAACTCGTTTAATAAATTCAATAATACACGAGCACTCATGTAAGATCCTCTATATTCCTGGGCAGGTTTAAGCCTCCTAAGCGCTTAGTACCGGCTAAACTCTTAGAGGGTCTAAGTCTGCCCAGAAAATAGTGTGGTTAGGGTAACTCTCCGTACTGCCATGACCATACATGTAGCTTTTTACCGTGGACGTAAAGCAATAACACAACATTTTAGCTCACCCGAGCCTTTAGGCTCATAGGTGAGCTTATACTATAGCCAGGCATCCGCCGTCCGTCCGTCGTCCGTCAAAATTTTCAAACATCTTCTCCTCTGAAACCACTGGGCCGATTGAAGCCATATTTCATGTGGAGCCTACCTAGGTCGGGGGAACGAAAGTTTGTTCCGGGTATCTTGGTCACATGACCAAGATGGCCGCCACGCTCATATATGGTAAAAACCCTTCAAAAATCTTCTTCTCCAGAAAATGCCTATGACCTTGAAACTTGGTATGTAGCATCGGGCATGCGGGCCCATCATAGTTTGTACAAATCATGACCTTGCGATGTCCTTGACCTAATTTACGGCATGGTCAACTTTGGTACGTTAGGCTTTTATATGGAAAAACGCTTAAACAGTGGATTTCTCGGAAACTATTTAAGTCTAAGGTTTAATACTTGGTATACATGGTCAACTAAGTGACCAGATGAAGATATTATGTCACTAAAGGTCAAGGTCATTCCGTCGGACCATCCGTCTTCAAGATTTTCAAACATCTTCTCCTCTGAAACCACTGGGCCGATTGAAGCCAAATTTCATATGGAGCCTCCATGGGTTGGGGGAACGAAAGTTTGTTCGGGGTATCTGGGTCACATGATCAAAATGGCCGCCACGCCCATATATAATAAAAACCCTTCAATTTTTTTTCTCCAGAACCAAAAGGCCTATGACCTTGAAACTTGGTATGTAGCATCGGGCATGCGGGCCCATTATAGTTTATACAAATGATGACCTTGCGTGGACCTTGACCTAATTTACGGCATGGTCAACTTTGGTACGTTAGGCTTTTATAGGGGAAAATGCTTAAACAGTGGATTTCTCAGAAACTATTTAAGTCTTAGGTACAATATGTTGTATACATGGTCGACTAATTACCAGATGAAGATATTATGTCACTAAAGGTCAAGGTCATTCCGTCGGACCATCCGTCGTCAAGATTTTCAAACATCTTCTCCTCTGAAACCACTGGGGAGACTGAAGCCAAATGTCATATGGAGTCTCAGTGGGATGGGGGGACGAAAGTTTATACCCGGGGTCTTGGTCACATGACCAAGATGGTCGCCATGCCCATATATGGTAAAAAACTATCGAAAATCTTCTTCTCCAGAATCAAAAGGCTAATGACCTTGAAACTTGGTATGTAGCATTGGGCATGCGGGCCCATCACAGTTTGTACAAATGACCTTGCGTTGATCTTGACCTAATTTACGACATGGTCAACTTTGGTATGTTAGGCTTTTATATGGGAAAACGCTTATATAGCGGATTTCTCAGAAACTATTTAAGTCTAAGGTACAATATTTGGTATATATGGTCAACTAAATGACCAGATGAAGATATTATGTCACTGAAGGTCAAGGTCATTTTGTCGATCTGTCCGTCATCAAGATCTTCAAACATCTTTTCCTCTGAAACCACAGGGGAGATTGAAGCCAAATTTCATATGGTGTCTCAGTGGGATGGGAGAACTAAAGTTAATACCCGGGGTCTGGGTCACATGACCAAGATAGCCGCCATGCCCATATATGGTAAAGACCCTTCGAAAATCTTCTCCAGAACCAAAAGGCCTATGACCTTGAAACTTGGTATGTAGCATCGGGCATGCGGGCCCATCATAGTTTATACAAATGATGACCTTGCGTTGACCTTGACCTAATTTACAACATGGTCAACTTTGGTACGTTAGGCTTTTATATGGGAAAACGCTTATACAGTGGATTTCTCAGAAAGTATTTAAGTCTTAGGTACAATATGTGGTATATATGGTCAACTAAATGACCAGATGAAGATATTGTGTCACTGAAGGTCAAGGTCATTTTGTCGTCATCAAGATTTTCAAAACATCTTCTCCTCTGAAACCACTGGTCTGATTGAATCAAAATTTCATATGGAGTCTAAGTGTGATCGGGGAGTAAAAGTTTGTTCTCGGGGGTCTTGACCAAGATGGCCGCCATGCCCGTATATGGTAAAAACCCTTCAAAATCTTCTTCTCCAGAACCAAAAGGCGTATGACCTTGAAACTTGGTATGTAGCTTTGGGCACTCAGGCCCACCATAGTTTATACAAATGATCGTGCATTGACCTTGACCTAATTTATGACACTGTCAACTTTGCTACGTTATGTAGGCTTTTATATGGGAAAATGCTTAAACAGTGGATTTTTCAGAAACTATTTAAGTATGAGGTACAATATTTGGTATATATGGTTACCTGAATGGCCAGATGAAGATATTTTGTCGTTAAAGGTCAAGGTCATTCTTTGACTTTTGTACAAGGTCATTGAAATTCTGTCACCCGTCAACATTTTCAAACATCTTCTCAGCGGCCACTGGGGTCAATTGAAGCCATATTTCATATGGAGCTTCACCGGCATAGAGGAACCATAGTTTGTTCAGATGGTCTTGGTCACTTGACCGAGATGGCCACCATGCCCATATATGGTAAAAACTCTTCAAACGTCTTTTACTCGAGAACCGAAAGGCCTATAACCTTGAAAGTGGTACCAGTATGTAGCATTGGGCACTCAGGCCCATCATAGTTTATACAAATGATTACTGTATTTCATATGGAGCTTTAATACTGGGTCAATGGAATCAAAGTTTGTTCAGATGGTCATGGCCACATGAACATGGTGGCCACCACACCCATATATGATTAAAACCCTTCAGAAATCTTTGTCCAGAACCAAAGGCCCAGTGACCTTGTGGCTTGGTATATAGAATTGGGACTCAACATTAATCCCCAAGGGAGGGGGTTATCTGCCCCTGCTCTGGTGCTATATACATGTATAAATACCAGGACCAAGTGTCAGGTGAGCTACAGGACCATTGGTCCTCTGGTTTTTCTTATAATTTAGAGTCAAAATTAATAATTCTCTTTTCCATTTACCATTAATTAAGTAACTTCCATGTACCACCATTAATAGCTACTTATAAACATTTGTTAAAATAAGATTTTTCCAACTTACTAAAATTGTTCCGAATTTCCTATTTGATGCACATGTCGTAAATAAATCAATTTTCATCCAATAAATGCAAGGAAAATTGCAATCACATTTCTACATGCAAGCACATTCAAACAATGGGCGAAGAGGACGAACTTATATTTATCACTGATTCTCAAGAAAGTATAACTTTTGGGTCGAAAAAGTAAACAAGTCATACAGAGATCACTCACAGTCATTTCACAACTTTGGTATCTCATGAAGCTGAATCTAAAGTATTGCACAGTAAATATCAGGTAATATCAGGTAAATTCAGGTAACGACAGACAACGTGAAGGCACTACAACTTCTCTTGAGTATTCTACGAGTCGTATGTACCAATAGACTTGAAGCAATTGACAGTAGTATAAGGGTATAAAACACCGTTGAGGTAAGTGATTTTGTTTAAGACGAAGTTGAGCTTTAGAAATCTTCACTCTGTTGTTTCTGAAAACGCAAAATGCTCTTCTTCTACCAAAAAGAAGCAATACGATCTCATTTTACTTAACTAACATGAAAGAAAACTATTCCTGCAAAACACATAAAGTAAAAGATTTGAAATCCTCAAGGAAAACTCCTGTTTTAAACTTTAAAACTTCAACCTGTCTGTATAAAACGCATATGCTTTATAGAGCATCTAGAATGGTTACACTGCTATTCATGTCTTCTGTACTGTCCCGTAAAATACACGATCTTAAAACGTGACAGTGAATTGTTTGTGTTTAGATACAAATATTAACATAAATGCTAAATGCGGTATTGTTACATGAACAAGTTCTATGTTTAACCACAGAGAAGTGTTTGCGTTACAATTTGCCAGTCTGTTTGCTTTATTATATCAGCAGTGCTGCTTTGCATTTCAAGTTCTTTATCTCAGAAAAACTTGAAATCTCAATAGTTGTAATATGAGACTTTCCGACAAGAATATTTCAAGATACATGCAGCTAAAAGTCAGGTATCTTTGAATTGTGTATACTATGTTGTTATATGACAAAATATTACCATAAAAATCATCTTGTGAAACTGGTTTTAAATTTGTATTTTACGGGACATTAATGTTGTATTTGGTCGCAAGATTTCTCCAGTCTTCCCACTAGGAATATATCCAATTTGTGATGACAATAACACGTATATAATACTCACAGATAACTAAACCGCAGAAGAACATCATTTCTAGCGCCATATAAATTGCGGATTAGGCAATTTATTTTTGCAGACTTGAAATTTGACCAAATTTTCCAAGAAAACAAATTAAAATTACAGATTAAGAGAGCAGATTACTCAGTCTAGAGAAGAGAATAAAGACACATATATTATAATTAATTTAAAACATAATTTCTAATCCTCAGGTTTGTTGGAAAGATTTTTTCTTTAAAGAACTGCTATCAAATGTAACTGTATTTTACGGGACACATTTCTGTATTATACGGGACTGCTCGAACGTCGATTTATTGCCTAAAGATAAACCACAGTGCATCAGCGTTTCATTTTACTTGCCCATTACAATCAGTGGAAAATATTAAGCGCATATATGAACATATCAAATTGAGTTAAAGAAGTAGGTAAATATTAAACGAATATTTTGTTGAATCATGAAATCATAATATGAAAAATTCAAAAACTGAAAAATTCTCCCATGTTTTCAATCTTTTGCAGCTTCTGATTGGCAGAGCATGAGTACATTTTTAAATGAATAAGACAATGTGCCCTTTTTACGAGTGTATCAGCTTCTTGCTGGGTCCATTCCTGTACTACTCAGAATTACTGTCCCGTATGATACGTCCCGTAAAATAATTTTATGAAACGTGAAACTTATTTTCTACGAAGCATATTCGTTAAGGGTTATGATAGTTGTCCAATGACCAGTAGGGATCGTCTCCATTCTACGGCAGGCAATCGATTTCTTTCTTGTTTTTATACTGGGTGACTTTGGCTTGACTCGTAAAATACACTTGAAAAATTACGTTTTTTCAGAATACTAATGACGCGTCAAAACAAAATTTGAATTTAGTAGATACATAGTAAAAATAATATTTATGGCCTGTCAGGGTGACTGATAATGACCTCCTTGGTGAAAACATAAACCTTGTTAGCCTCATCCGAAACTTATGAATGCTTTGAAATGCTTGGACTCGTAGAATACATATAAATCAGTGACAAGAAACGGTCATGAGTTAAACAAAGCATTGTGTTCCAACGTATACCCATTAATCACTAGTCGAAAGAACTCGATAAAAGCAACCTTTCCAAGTCAAGACTATTTGCTTCACGCCGAAAGTCTTCAAAATAATTGAAGGCAAATATTGACATCTTTAATTATGACACGCAAAAAATAGGGGGGTCCTTCACTATTAGGATGACCATGTGAGTTTTCCGTGTATTTGAATCAATATTGTAACTTAAATGTTTTAGGTAGTGGTTGAAACTTCAGAGCATGCACTTATTTGATTTAAGAGACAACTCAAAACAAAATTATTCATGCGTTTAAAGCCATGACACCATTCGTTACACTTTCTTGAGAATCAGTGTTATATAGATGTACTTTGCATGGAAACCGTTACTTGACGTAATGACAAACACGAAAAAGTGATTCCAATATGAAAAACGCTTATATGTAATAATTAAGTGACACCAATTTCTGACAAATATGGGAGAGGTCGCGTGAAAAGAGAACTAAAGCCATGTGCGTATCTGAACCTAATTTAACAAGCATGGCCATCCGGTCGGGCTGAGCAGAACTTTTTATTTACCAGCATCTGATAATTTTACATGAATCTGATCAGACTGCGCAAATGCGCAGGCTGATCTCAGTATTTCGCTGCTGTTCATGCTGTCACGCACCTAGTATCTTCATGAAGCCAATCGTTTATATTCCGGAAAAGTAACTACGCAGATTGAGCATTGTGGAGCCGTAAATTTCACGCTTCGTATTTGTCACACCCATATGAAGAATTGGTACCAATACGAGGCATTTGGCAAACATGAACTATTTCGATAATATTTGGAGGTGTAAAATTAGTGCTCATTTTTCACATTTTTATGATTTTTGACGTGTAAAGAACGTATTCGTCACACCTGTGAAGAAATCGTGTATTTTTTTACGCGTACGCTTTCTTCACTCACACAGGCACGTGTAAGGAATTCTATATAATACATTTGGGATAAACTGGTACGATTTTTTCTCAGATGTAAAGAATTGGTACGAATTCTTCACATATATGAAGAAGCGATACGATATCCTCACATGTGAAGAATGTGAAGAATCGGTACCAACTCCTCGCACTTGAGAAGAATCAGTACCAAATCCTCACACATGTGAAGAATCGGTACCAAATCCTCACACATGTGAAGAATCGGTACCAAATTACCACAGATGCGCAGAATTGGTACGATATCTTCACATATGTCATTGACAGAATTCCACGGCTGTGATGAATTAGTTTGAATTTTCACAGATGGGACAAGTATGTATAAATTCATCACAGACGTGTAGAAGTCGTAACGATTCTTGACAGGCGTGTACGAGGTACATTTAATAAGTTACGCGAATACATCCCTAATTTGTAATTAATTCAAATTCAAACCGTTTGCATATGTGCATCAATGTCCTACTAAACATATACAATAGTATTCACAGTCCGATGAGGTCAAGAATACGATAGTAAATTCTGCGATATTAAATTTTTTTCTGGTCCTATGGATAATTGAGTTCATTTTTGTCCTTTCGAAAATAGAGTTCTGCATAAGTCAGTGCTCTGGGTGGGTGGGTGTGGTGGTGGTGGTGGTTGGGGGGGGGGGGGGGGATGGCCGGTGTTGCACATTTACTTCAGATATGGTACTTTGAATTTTGCTGAATGAATTTTGACATGCCAGGTGTCGACTTATTTTGTAACCGAACATGGAGGAAACCAACTTTTCGGATCCACTAAAAGTGCTTCAAGACCAAACTGAATCGATTGTTATTTTAGAAAAAATATGCATCGGTTCATTTTTTATTGTCTATCATACTGTTTGTTTGTCCGTCTAGGAATTTTAAGGAAACTTACCTCAACAAATAAATCCTTTCACTCGCTCTGTCTGTCTATTGATGTTATTGAAATTTAAAAGGTACATGTATCTACTTCAGTAAATAATTCCATAATTCAAGAGAATATTAGCAATTTTGTTATGACATTCGACAGAATCGTAAATGAATATTGTTATCGTAATTACATTAAGTACTGGACCATCTTGTCCTTTTGATATCATTAGAAGTTTAATTTCCCTAATCTGTGATGTTGAAAATACTGACAAAATCGCAGACAGTGTTGGTCCAGATAAGACTGCTCCTAAAAGGAGCAGTCAGACCAGGGTCATCACTGTTGTGGCAGGCACATTTGCCCCAAAATTGTGGTCCTTTTTGGTATGTTCGAAACATTTTAACTGCAGGCTGTTTTCCAATGATTTTGTTCCACTACAATTTGAGCCGCGACACGAGAAAACCAACAATGTGGTTGTGCGCCCAGCGCAGACTCAGATCAGCCTGGTCATCCGCCCAGTCTATTCAGACGCTTCACTATGCGCTTAAAAGGTAGCTTAGGGTCTAAGCTACCTTCATGCGGACAGCGAAGACTCTGATCAGACTGGGCGGATGCCCAGGATGATCTGAGTCTGCGCTTGGCGCACAACCACATTGTTGGTTTTCTCGTGTCGCGGCTCATTTGTAAATGCGTGCGAGTATACCTGCTAAATAATTGATGTCATGAACCGTTGTAATGACAATGAATCCCTCGAGCAAACTTCAAACTGCACTGACAGAAGCAGATTAACAATGTCTACAGTGTTGTTATTTGGCCATTTCTTGTCAAGCCCGCCATTTTCCAAATTCACGAATTAACAAGGTTGTTGTTATTGTTGTGTGTTGTTGTTTTATACCAACGGTAAACAGCTATGGGCATGTCAGGAAGGTCAGTTAACCTAACCACACTATTCCTGGGCAGGCTTTGACCTCCAGAACGATTCCTATGGTAAGTGTGAGCTTTTATGACAACAGAGACTTCCAGCTGAAGCTAGAATGCAAGTGGGGGTACGCCAAGACTTATGAAAAATTTGCATAGGTATGAAATTAATGCAACGCACCTGTACTTTCGCCAGTAACTGACAACTGCCCTTCTTGAATCAGCGGAATGGCAATCTTCACGAAAGTAAATGGCCGGACCGGGTATTAACAAGATGACAATGTTGGACCTGTAAATGCTCCGCCCCTGAGAAAAGTATACAGTACAGAATCCACGAAAAGCATTTTATGATGAAATATACATAAGCCACAATGACATAGAAGTACTATTATGTCAATTCCTGTTTGCACGAACTAGATCTGCATTGATATTGTACACCCGCATGATGGCTCAATAGGCTGCATGTCAAATCTTGTCAAAGGCCTTTTAGAAATCTATAAAGACATGAAACAGGGGTCGTATTTATAAAACCACTTAAGTCGTTGCTGTGCTGTTGCTAAGGCTAAATGTCTATAAAGGAGATTCCCTAAAACTATGAAACGTGCTCTAGAGGAACAGTCTTTTTCAGACTGTTCCTCCAGAGCAAGTTTCATAGTTGTAGGGAATCTCCTTCAAAGACATTTAGTCTTAGCAACAGCATAGCAACCACTTAAGTCGTTTTATTAATACCGCCCCAGATTTTGCGCGGTTAAAAGGCATTTCTGCTATATAGGCGTTTGAGTCTGAAGAATTAGTTCAGTAGTGATCCTTTCAGCTCTGGGGCCGTATTCATAAAACGACTTAAGTGGTTGCTATGCTGTTGCTAAGGCTAAATTTCTTTGAAGGAGATTCCGAATCTCCTTCATAGAAATTCAGTCTTAGCAACCGCATAGCAACGACTTAAGTGGCTTTATGATACGGCCCCAGATCTCAACTACTTTTTCAACTGGAGTTTGAGCCTGTTGAAGAAAATATTCAGCACGACTTGGCTCGGATGGCTGTAAAGGGGCTGCTGTTACTGTTGTTATTAAAGAGCTGTAGGTGCCCTTTTAGGGAGTATAACAATCAGCAACTGAGTCAGTGGGCTATGCCTCTCTCTAGTTGTCAAGATCTTATAATAGATCTGTGTTAAAACATGGGTCGTTGTCTTTTAAAACATCAGTCGTGGTATCCCCGCCTGCTTGAACACAATCTGCTGGTTTGCTATAATGATCTGATAGTGTAAGTTTTATAGTTATGGATAAAGTCTCACAAAGGGATTTCTGTCCATTGTGTCACTGGACCATTCTCAACAGGAATATCAATGTAAAACAAGGTAAAAGAAATCATACCGAATTAACTTCGACGGACGCGCGTTTCTGTAATATTTAAAAGAGACAAAATAAGAAATTTATAAGATAGATAGGCAGATTAGATAGGTAGGTAGGTAGGTAGGTAGGTAGATAATCCTGCTAGGGTGAGGCTGCAATTTATTTCACATAGATAGGTAGGTAGATAGATAGATAGATAGATAGATAGATAGATAGATAGATAGATAGATAGATAGATAGATAGATAGATAGGTAGGTAGGTAGGTAGGTAGGTAGATAGATAGATAGATAGATAGATAGATAGATAGATAGATAGGAAATCCGGCTAAGGTGAGGTCGTAATTAAAAATTTATTTTGTCTTTGACCCTAGACCACTCATCCAATATCGGAACGGAGTTCCAGTTCACCGAGGAGTGTAAACTTAGAAAGCAATGGTATAGACTGATAGATAGATATAGCAATGCCGTTTATAAATGATCACAGTTGCAGATAATGCCAGTTAGACAGAAATAGCAATTCCCCTAAATATACAATTATACAGAAATTCTACACCAAGTTTACCATACACGATGCAACTGCAATTATTGAGAAACTGGTATAAAACAAGCTAGGAAAAATGTACATTAAACATCTGCCGGGGACTACCAAATGAGAAAAGATGGTTCACAAGCGTTAAATTTTGTCTCATTAGATGTTGGTTTATGGCTTCTTGTCATTTCTTCATTCTTCTTTAAACCCCTAAGGTTAAAATATTGTAAAAATTTCTTTTTATAGAACATCACGGCGGCTACAGCAAATAGGGCAATTAGTTTATAATTAGATTGAAAAATAGTTAAATGCCATAAAGAAAATTTCGTGATTTTAAGGACAAAGAAGGAATACGAGTGCTAAGGTGTCATCAGCTTTTTGCGTTTTCCCACTTTTTCATTTTTTGTTTTGAAATACCGTTGCTATTCAACAAAAATTGTGTCAACCGGGAGAAAGAAAGAAAAAAAAAAAAAAAAAAAAAAAGCGGACGAAAAGAAGAGTGTTCACCTAAAACTTACGCTGACATTATGATATGGTTTGTGAAAATGAAAAAAAAAAAAAAAAAAAACAAAAACAAAAAAATCAAAAAAGAAACAAGAACAGCAGCATGGAACTTTTAACCCTGCAATCGCAAATTGTAGAAAAGGCGGCCTTAATAACATCAAATGGCGACACGTTTCATATTCACTTTATTTCAGGTTGCTTCGTAGTCGAGCTAATTATATGACATAGTCTAGCTCTGATTTTAAAAGCACAATTTTTTGCAGTCAAACAATGAGATGGACACAGATTATATCAAACCAAGACCAATAGAATCTATGATGGGTTTGAGGCCGAGACAAGGAAATCTCCGGCTAGTTTTGAGAATATTTAGTCTTATGCGAGGCTTGCCGAGCAAAAGACTTAAATGATCTGAAAACGAGCCTGAGATTTCCTTGTCAAGGCCTCAACACCATTATTCATTATTTTTCTCACCCAAAATTTTATAAAACACAATATTCATTGTTAACTTCTTGTTGAGTCCATTCCTATGAACTGGAAGCTAATTTTCTATTTATAGTTTGACAGGTGTTGATTTCACCTTGTGCATGCAATATTTTCATGATTGGCAGCTAATTAGAAATCTACAGTGACATTTCCTGTACATCACTGACATGGACATGGGTGTCAATTTCATAATCTGCCTACAATTAACATGACAGGTAGCAACTTGATTTGTTGAATTAAAGTGTGTAATTAATTAGGCTGTACTATATAGCAATGATTGACATTTTGAGACAGCTTTCTGAGCCTAGGCTGAGATAGCAGGCCGAGATAGAAAAATCTCGGACACCCCTAGAGAGGGATATCCGTGTCCAAAAGGTGAGAAAAGTTGCTCCTAAAACAAAGACTGGAAGCAAATAAAAGGTACAGGAGTGTACATATAACCTTGTAACACGCTAAACATACATACACGTAGAGGATCTTGCACGCTTGCACGATTGGCCATTTCATGTGAAATTTATGAAATAAACCTTTATTTGTCAAAGAAGAATCGGTTCTTCTATTAAATTTAAGTAACATGTACCTGAATTATCAGTTGTGAAAATGAAATAATTATTTAAAATACTGGTCTTTCCTTCACCAGTGAAACCCTGATTATACTTGAACTTCTGTAACGGATGGACAGAATAAGGGTTTGCTTGTTTTCCGATAAAATGGCCCATTATTTGCCAAAACATTTGGCTTCATCTTCTTAGTTTGTAACCATCTCTTCAAAAAATTGATGTATTTTTTTACACATTTTAAAATCATTAAGTCGATTTATTTATTTCTTTTACATTAAATGAAATAAAAATATAAACAAGAGGACCAAGAGGCCCTGAATCACTCACCTGACCAAAAAGGTTAAAGGTCAAACTAGGTCATCATTTGAACAAACCTGATCGTTTGCAACCATTTCCAAATGGTTCTGATGAAGAAGATTTTTGAATATTTTTAAATGTATTGCTATGGTTCAAACCCTTGACCCACTGGGGCGGGGCCATTTTGGACCCTGAGACCATCATTTGAATAAACTTGGTAAAGAACTACTAGGCAATGCTAAATACTAAATTTTAAGCATCTGAGCCAAGTGGTTCTGAAGAAAAAGATTTTTAAATGTTTTTCTATGCATTTCAATGGTTCAAACCCAGGACCCTCTGAGGTGGAGCCAAATTTGACCCTAGCGCCATCATTTGAACAAACTTGGTAAAGGACCACTAGGCAATGCATCATACCAAATTTCAAGCATCTGCACTGAGGGGTTCTGGGGAAGAAGATTTTTAAGTATATTTTAATTTCAAATCCAACATTCCCCACCCCAGGGCCATTTTGGATCCCATGGCCACCATTTATATAAACTTTGTAGGAGTCCATCAGGCAATGCATCATACCAAATTTTAAGCATCTGAGCTGAGTGGTTCTGAAAAAGAAGACTTTTTGATATTTTACTATGTTTTTCTATGGTTCAAACTCAGCACTCCCTGCTGCAGCACCATTTTGGACCCTGGGGTCATCAATTTAACAAACTTGACAAAGGACTACTAGGCAATGCCGCATACCAAATTCCAAGCATCTGAGCCAAGTGGTTCTGAAGAAGAAGATTTTTGAATATATTTCTATGTATTTCTATGGTTCAAACCTAGAACTCCCTGCCACGGGGCCTTTTTGGACCCTGGGGCCATCATTTGAATAAACTTGGTAAAGGATCACTAGGCCGTGCACCATACCAAATTTCAAGCATCTAAGCCTTGCGATTCTAAAGAAGAAAATTTTTGAATATTTTTCTTTGCATTTCTATGGTTCAAACCTTGGACTCCATGCTGTGGGGCCATTTTGAACCCTTGGGCCACCATTTGAACAAACTTGGTAAAGAACTATTAGGCAATGCTACATACCAAATTTCAAGCATCTGAGCCGTGTGGTTCTGAAGAAGAAGATGTTTGAATATTTTTTATGTATTTCTATGGTTCAAACCCAGGATCCTCTTGGGCGAGGCCATTTCGGACCCTGGGGCCATCATTTAGACAAATTTGACACAGGACTACTAGGCCATGAACCACACCAAATTTCAAGCATCTGAGCTCTGCAGTTCTGAAGAAGATTTTTGAATATGTTTCTATGTATTTCTATAATTCAAACCTGGGACTTCCTGCCCGGGGCCATTTGGGACCCTAGGGCCACAATTTGAACAAACTTGGTAGAGGACCATTAGGCAATGCTACACACCAATTTTCAAGCATCTGAGCAAAGCAGTTCTGGAGAGGAAGACTTTTAAGTATATTTTAGTTTTGAACCCAAGACTCCCTGCCCCAGGGCCATTTTGGACCCTGGGGCCAGCATTTGAACAGACTTGGTAGAGGACCATTAGGCAATGCTACATACCAATTTTCAAGCATCTAAGCAAAGCAGTTCTTGAGAAGAAGATTTTTAAGTACATTTTAGTTTTGAACCCAAGACCCCCTGCCCCAGGACCATACCAAATTTCAAACATCTGAGCTCTGCAGTTCTGAAGAAGAAGATTTTTGAATATGTTTCTATGTATTTCAATGGTTCAAACCTGGGACTCCCTGCCCCGGGGCCGTTTGGGACCCTGGGGCCCCCATTTGAACAAACTTGGTAGAGGTCCACTAGACAATGCTTCATATCAAATATCAGAGCCCTAGGCCTAGCGGTTTCAGAGAAGATGTCATTTAAAACAAATTGTTAATGAGCAACAAAAATGGTCGAACACCTGACAAAATGGAACCAGTAAAAGAAAATATCCATTTTTTATAGATGGTGATAATATAGACCAACCACCCAAGGGATAGTCAAAATTTGCTTGCATAAGACAGACGCTTGCTTAATACAGGTGAAAGTCAGTGCATTTGCTTTATTTGGATCTGGAATCATGCTTGCTTAATACAGGTCTCTTGCTTAACAGAGGTGGCCACTATGACAGGTTTCACTCTTGTAGTGCCCCTTTTGGTAATATGAAAGCGATGCTTTCGGGAAATATTCTCACTTTACGAAGACGACATCAACTAGTGCGCTATCCTCCTGCTAGACGTAAATAGATGAGTAGCGACACGAGAAAACCAATAAAGTGGTTCTGCGCTCAGCGCAAACTCAGATCAGCCTGGGAATCCGCCTAGTCTGATCAGATTCTTCGCTGTGCGCTTAAAGGGTAGCCAAGTCTTTAAGCTACTTCCATGCGGACAGGGAAGCCTCTGATCAGACTTGGCGGATGCCCATGCTGATCTTAGTCTGCGCTTGGCGCACAACCACTTTGTTGGTTTTCCCGTGTCGCGGCTAAAATAGTACGAAAAATGTAATAATTAGACCGTAATAATTTTATTTATGCACCTGTCAAATTTTCCCTCGGAGAAAGACTTTCGACAAATTTCCAAAAATTTTGCTGGTACAATAAATTACTACGTGACAAATATCTGTATAGTCTACTCCCTCTTTCTTCAACATGCCGTCGAAATCCAAACTCTTTGTTAAGAAAAAATACAGAGATGCTTTTTATTTAATTTTCAAATCAAAACGTCGTTATCGATGTATTTCAGTTCCGCAGCCAAAACATTGCAATATATAATGGAGAGAAAAGAGAATTAATAAAATAGAATAAATGATTGATTTGTTTTCTACTCACACAAATTCTATAATAGTTCCATCTGAATGACAATACACTGTCGAATATACGCGTTCAAGCGAAATATTTATCACATTTCTTCCCCAAAGAAAAACGATTTCCTAACGTGTGTCCTTAAAGCGCCAAAAAAAGAAAAAAAAAAGCGGACAACGAATTTAGGTCTGCAAGAGAAAAAAAACACATACGTTTCGTTCAAGCTATACCATAATGATGGGAATTCAAAGACTAGAGGACAATCAGTGTAGATTCAGATGAGGTGGTTGGTCTGGATCTACGCAGTTTTCAAATTGGCTATTTCCATTTTGCCCCTTTTAGAGTTAATATGATATCTGATCCATGGACAAACTCATAACTTACAATTAGATAACGCTTGTGTCTGTTGAACGCATGTCACTAATTCTCCTGAAAAGGGTGGCTGAGGAGTAATTTTACGTCATACGTGTGTGTGTGTGTGTGTGTGTGTGTGTGTGTGTGTGTGTGTGTATGTGTGTGAGAGAGAGAGTAACAAATATACCAAGAACCTGTGGCCAGAAATTGTGGCTATACTCTACGGAGCAATTAAATGTGTTTCAAATAGTAAAATATGTTTAAACTATCTCCGAACTTCATGGTAGAGTAGGTTACATTATATACTGGGATGCTATGACTGAATTATGACATTCAACTCCCGCTTTAGCAAGAACTAAGGGGGCACGTCGATGTTGAGTCAAACAATTCTAATCGTTTACAGGTTCCAGGCTTATTTAGAGACATCATGGATATCAGGTTTCGATTAGGCCGGCAGTACAGGGCGTGGTCGGTGTTGAAGAATACAATACTACACGTTTACATTCCGAAGAAATGGTGTTTACTTTATTTTGTTTCGTTGGTGTGTCTTTCTTCGAAAAAGGCCTATTTTTTTATCGATTGTTGACATACAAAATCCAGTCTCAGCTGAAAGAAAAAGGCCATTAACCCATTCCACTCGGGATACCCCTTTAGGGGTATCTGGGCAAACAGTTTGGATCCAGATCCAAACGTGGGGCCTGATCTGAGATCCAAACTATTTGCTGCCTAGACATCATTCCTACAAGAGTTAGACCAATATTGTAAAAAATATTCTTGATTTTTGATGCAGACGACAAAAGTACCCAGAATGCAATGGGTTAATATAACACCGGGTTGACACTGTAAATGACATCACACGTTAATTTTTGTCTCATGGTTTCCAATTTGGAAAAAATCGATCATTTTGTCTTCTAGAATTCTCATGGCATGATATATGATTCTGTTTTCTGTGAATTAAATGATTAGTTGGCGTCACCTAAAAGGTGTCTTACGGTGTATGCAAACAGAAAAAACTGAGATCAGCCTGTGCATTTGCACAGTCTAACCAGAGTCTTCCCCTTTAGCACTCGTGATCTATGAGCTCGGGTGAATTTAAAAGACGAACCTTTAAAATTCTGTGAGGCTGAGGGTTGATTTGAGTAGTTTTGGTACTGTATTCGTAGGAAAATTCTCTCTTTCCTTTTCCACGCTGCGTGAGTAAAATATAGTTAAACAAATATAACAATTATTTTGCCACCCGATGACAAACAGTTCAAATCTGACAAATAACACACACACACACACACACACACACACACACACACACACACACACACACACACACACACACACAACATTGGGTGGAACCGATGGTTGCTGCAGTAGTGGAATGGGTGTTCTGGTGAATGAGTTGCAAATCTACTCAGTAACTCTGCTTTCTCATATTTTGTAATTTTGTGGTAAACTATCACAGAGCATAATACTTGTCAGCCATGACAGTGTTTGTACAATGGTAATCCTTGCATTCTGCTAAATGGCTTACAAGGGCGAAGCTACGTATACGCAAATACGCAGGTGCGTATTGAAATTTTGTCAAATTGACAAAATTTCAACACACACCTGTGTATTTTCATGCTGAAATGTTGTTTGTTCGGCATGATTTTAATACTAACTGGCAACAGACACGAAAATTTGAAATATCTTAGCGGCTTAACCCCCTATTATTGCCCTTAATGAGTATAAAACAGGGTTGTGCGTACTGTGTAATTACCCCTAGCTACGCCCCTGGCTTATCAGTATAATCGCCAAAACTACTTGTTCTATGGTAATGGTTCCTGTACTTTGCATTTTCTGTCCTTTTTAGCTCTCAGTATTTCAAACTTTATTTGATCCCCATAAATGGTTTTAAAGGAAATTACTTGCGATTGGGTTATGATTTTGTGCTGTGCACCTCCCCTTACTGCCTTCTGTTAATGCGTTAAATTGCATTTAATTTTCTTTCACACATTTAGAAGTATGCCCGGACAAGCATAGAAGCGAGAAAAAATTAGAAGGGAAGTGCCGACAAAATAATTTGAGATAGTGTTATGGTTCTTGTGATCTTCTCTCCCTCACATTGTTCACTATCAATATATTGAAGTTTCATTGCATAGAGGATCTTACATGAGAGCTCATGTATTATTGAATCTATTAAACGTGGGGGAAAAGATAAGATGCGAGGCAATGCCGAGCATCTTATCGGATTTCCCCAACTAGTATAATAAATTCAATAATACAGGAGCACGAATGCAAGATTCTATTTATAATATGACACTAATTCGCATTTTATTAGCAAATTTTGCACTAAAACGTCACGATTTCCTCATAAGAAAACGCGACGTTTTCATGGACGTCAACGCATATGAGTCATTCTACAAAAGTTGAGGAATTCCTGTCCCTCACCTAAATACATGTATATCTTTTTTCTAGTTCCAGTACCTTGCCTTTGGTAGTATGTTTTAATTAAAGTAACCGATTATC
Source organism: Ctena decussata (assembly GCA_963989385.1). Taxonomy (NCBI): domain Eukaryota; kingdom Metazoa; phylum Mollusca; class Bivalvia; order Lucinida; family Lucinidae; genus Ctena; species Ctena decussata. Next base: position 26,284,110 of record OZ022510.1, read on the forward strand.
TAACATTTACGACAGTGTCTGGGCTACTTATGCAGTTGCTCATATTTCTTTTTTAAAGAAATTTAGAGTTACCCCCCTTGTTTTTGCTTGTCCCACTGCAAAAAAAGTGAAGGTTGAACTTCAGTTTAACAAAAAGAGCGAGTATAAACGAAACAAGTAGAGACATGATGTTAGTCTATGATAGAAACCTACAAATGACAGAAGCATCGTGTACTCGTTGGTTTTGATTTGAAGCCGTGTCAGGTTTGTTTTGGTATGTCCCGCTGTTCGTGTCACCCCTGTTACCGCAGTTGCAGTTGTAGTTTAGACAGAGTTACTACCCATGAAATTGACCTTCGGCTGGACTTTTGTGAGGTAAGAAGCGCCAATTTTATAAAAAACATAAATTATTTTACACAAAGTTTGCTTAGAGGTAAATATGAAACAATCATCATAAGTAAGTAGTGAGTAAGACAGGTAAATTGTCATCCCTGTTACCAGTCTTTCTATAACAATAGTATGCTGCAAAGAAAAAAAAATACAAACATCGAAAAAGTGTGGTGGACATCAATATTATTGTGTAAACTTTTTCAAGTTTTTTCTTTCAGAATGCAAAGTAAGTGTGAGTTTGCATACTTTTTGTCATCCCTGTTACTGTCATCCCTGTTACCCACCTAAAAGTAACAGGGATGACACTGCAAATATGGCTAAATATGTAAACTATGAAAGGTGGTTGTGTTTGACTATTTATAATTCATTCAAATAGACTAATTTGAAAATACCGTGTCTATTCCAGAACAGACGGCATATTATAGTCTGTTGTTGGCCATGGTAATAGGAATGACACAGAAGTAACAGGGATGACCTGTTCACCGCACCCCTCTTTCATGTTGAATCACATTTTTCGTTTGCAAGAACATTAACGGTTCACCGAAACAAAAATTATATACTGTAGTAAATGCTTATGAAAGTGTTTAAGCTACACATATATTTACACTTTTCGAAGCTGGTGGTTTCCAGTAAGTGGAATTTCCCTGATTTTTCACTGAGTTTGCTTCAACCATGCATGACCATCAGACCGTTTTAATTGAAAAGACAAAGTCTCCAGTGTTATAATGGCTATTACTGCTTACAGCTAAGCTACTGAAGGGAAAGTTATGGTGCCCATCTCTGTATAACAATATAACTTTACTGGATCGCCAAACATCAAAACAAACTACCAAACAAATAATTTCAGTGAAAAATGTGTTTTATTCCCCGTCAGACTTTAGTGGCGGGGTGTTATGATATACCTTTTGGTGTCCGTCCGTCCGTACATTCGTGCTCACCTTTTCCGATCGATAACGTATTTATTCACGGAATTTCTTCAAATTTTGCATACATACTGTTATCGGGGATGAGTGGCATGGGTTTGTTAATGGGCAAAATCCATACATTTTTAACAGAGTTGCTGCCCTTGTACGTATTTGAAAAATGGTTTCTGGTCTGTTATTCCTTTACTGTTTATACTATCTGAATGAACTTCACAGACATGTTTAACATCATCAAAGGTTACATATTGTGGCTAAGGACCATCACTTTGGCCTTTCCAGTTCATGAGTTATCCACCTTTGATAGATCTGAAAAATGGTTTTTGACCTATACTTCCTATACTATATGGAATATCTGAATGGACCCTCACAGATATGTTTAACTTCATAGAATAAGGAACGGAGTATCTCAGCTCAAAGAAATGCATTTTAGCCTGATCTAAATCTACACCGGTCAGAATGCCCCACATCGTTAGAAATCTCACAAGACTGTTCTGTGGCCATTTAGCTATCATATATCTGAAAAATAAGTTACATAAGTTACGATGCCCAGTAGTGGCGGGATATCATGCTTTTATTTAGCAACATGTATCAGCTGAAATATTTTAGTTCCATCATTTAGGTATTGTCATCACCACCATCTCTAAGCAAATAAAATATGCTGATGTGCTTAAAGGGGAACGCAACCTTAAAGTACATTGTGCTTTAAAGTAAGGAACTTTACAAACAATGAATTTTGACACAGATTTGATCAAAATGGAGAATTAAGAAAGTTGTGGACAATTGAACTTTTTAACGTTGGTTGAATGGTTGCCGCCATTTTGAATATTTATTGAGGATTCACGATTCATTTGATAAAGTTTGTCTTTCCTATGAAAGTTTGGTTTATTTTGGGGGAATGATTGTATGTCACTAGAATTAAACATTTATAAAATCTGTTACAAAATTATTCTTAAAAACCCTTTGCCATTTGGTTTTGCGTGTCTAATTTTGGCTTTGTAAAGTCACAAAGCCTAAAATATGGCGGCATCCATGACACATTTTAAACATACTCAAACCACTTGGATCAAAGGTGACACTTATGCGCTCCCTTGTCATTTCCATATTTCTGTATGCCTGTGAATCATGGACCTTGACAGCAGCAGAGTTAGAGAAAAGAACGCAAGCCTTTGAGATGAGATGCTACCGAAGGTTACTGAACATTTCGTACAAGGATCATATAACCAATGAGGAGGTTCGCAGGAAGATCCAAGCAGCCATTGGAGAATATGATGAACTCCAGACGCTGGTCAAGAAACGGAAACTAAGGTGGTTTGGCCACGTCTCAAGGTCTTCTGGTTTAGCAAAGACAATTCTTCAGGGCACAGTGAAAGGAAAAAGAAGAAGAGGTAGACAGAAGAAGAGGTGGGAAGACAATATCAAGGAGTGGACTGGAATGGATTTTGCCAGCTCAACTAGGGCAGCTGAAGACAGGACAAGGTGGAAAGGGATTGTTTTGAAGTCAGCTGTGGTGCCCCAACGACCTAGTAAGGTTATGGGATAGAAATAGAAAATAGAAACCACTACTATTTCCTTATATCTGAGTCGATTTTGAAAATTATTGCAACAAAATAAAGGACCTGATAAGCACTATGCTCCAAGATATACTTGCAGCTTATTTTGCGTTCCCCTTCAAGTTTTAATTGATCATGCTGTTACAAATAAAAATCCTGTTATTTGCTTTTTATTTTTTTCAGTTAAAACCTTTTTGCCATTCATTAAAAAGGTAAAAGTTATCCATAGCCTAATAGCGGGAGGGGCAGTGGGGGTTAGAGACCAACTGTATCTTGGGCACAGCTGATGAAAGGCGAATCCCATCTCTCTCCTTTCGCTGCCTTATCCTTTCTTGATTCGAAAAAGGTACCCATTTACTGCTTGGTTGGCAGTGAGAGTTTTCTAGTCGTCGGATGACGACGGTGAGCCGTAAACTCACGACCTTCCGGTGACTCTCTGCACAATAACCGAGCCACTCTAACCAGTGACGACGGCGTCATTCATTACAAAGATAATAATTAAACTGACCCATTCCAACTCACTGAACACGTGATAAAAACCAACCAATACTCGTTAAAAAGGGAAATCCCTTTTAACTCACCCGACCAACGGTTCACAAAGTGAGTTTATAGTATAGCAATGGTCGGTCGTCAATTCGTCGTCGTCGTCGTCCACACTTTCGAAGTTGCCCCACCCTAGTGTAGCTTCATATATAGATGATCTTACGTGAGTGCTCGTGTATTATTGAATTTATTAAACGAGTTGTGAAAAACATAAGATGCGAGGCTCTGCCGAGCATCTTATCGTTTTAACCAACGAGTGTAATAAATTCAATAATACAGGAGCACGAATGCAAGATTCTGTTTATCATATGACACCAAATCACGTTTTATTAGCAAATTTTGCACTAAAACGTCTCGATTTTGCCATTAGAAAACGCGACGTTTTATGGACTTCAACGCTAAACTTTACGACGTAATTTGCATATTTAATCCACTACTGGATTATCGTTTTTTAATGCATGGCTTTATTACACTCTCAGATGCGACGTCATGTGATAAAAAGTTTTATCAACTTTGACCAACTGGCTTCAGATAGGTTTTGGGGCAGATCGGGCGAAAACTCTGGTTTCTATGGCAACCTAAAGGTCCCATTGACTTATGATGGGGAAATTGTAGTCGAATTGATAGCTCCTTCATTTTTAGCTCACCTGAGCCGAAGACTAACAAGGTGAGCTTATAGTATAGGCTTGGTCTGTCGTCCGTCGTCGTTCATCTTTCGCTCATACTTGTAAACACAAATATCTCCTACACCGACCAGCCAAATCTGATCAAGTTTTATGTGCAGCATTGTTGGGACGGAGGATTGACTGCATATAGTTTTAGACAAATTGCTTTAGAACTGTAAACAATGTCCATGTCGACAGTGCATTTTCTTATTGAAATAATGTTCAGTTTGTAGGCGTTACGCACCAGGCACACAACTTTGATCCGACATTGATTCAACGTTGATTCAACGTCATGACGTTGACTCAACGTTGGATCAATGTTGATTCAACATTTTGTGACTGCAGGGTAAAGTCCCATTTTAAGGGGTCATATGATTAACAGAATCTTACACTCGTGGTCAGTTCATATGAAGTTCAAGAAACTCGTCCAATGCTCGTTTCATAAATTTCATATGAAATGACCACTTGTATAAGGTCCTCTATTGTTGTCATTCCTGTTACTAAATGTCATTCCTGTTACCAGCCAAATTTTGCTCAATATAAAAACAAATCCAATGTTCTGCTGTTGCATTTATTTACCAGTTCGAAAGTTGATGCCTGCAGCTACCTATTACAGAAAATGAAGATACTCATCCTACAGTTTCCCAAAACAGATTTGATAGCACATGTCTGAAAATATTTTGTTTCAGTAAAATAACAAATTATTAATTATATTATTAGTAACAAATATTTTTTACTCATAACAAGTTTGCAAACTTGGAGGTCTAGAAAGGAGCTTTTTATTATGGGACAAGAAAATAAGTACGATAATAATTGTATATAGGAAATAAGGTTTCTTATTGTGGTAACAGGAATGACATTTTAAACCAGGGCAGCCATTAAAATAAGCCAGCATGTATTATTATGCAGATTCTCCTGTCTAAATGAATGGTTTATTGTTGGTAAATGTTCAGAGTTGATATTAAAATAAAAAAAATAAAGAAATTAGTTGTTTTATTTTTTCGCAAAAAAAAGCCGTAATTCCTTCATTTTTGTATATATACTGTTACGACGTAATTTGCATAATTTAATAACTGGTTGATTATCGTTTTAAATGCATAGAGGCTATTTACTTTTTTAAGGTAAATACCAAATACATTTCATCGAATGTATGGAAAATATCAGAAATTTCACAAGTGCGTAGCACGAGTGAAATTGCTGATATTTTCAACACATGAGATGAAATATTTTGGTATTTACCGTGAAAAAATAAATTTTCGTTTTCTTTTTCGGAGTGGCTATTTACAGTTAACTGTAAATAGCCAATAAACGTTAAAATGGCTATTTACAGTTGACTGTCAATAGCCAATAAACGTTAATATGGCTATTTACAGTTACGTTTCCTCAAAGTCCTTTCATTGAAGCCCATCCGGACATATTTAATTTCAAGACGGACGTAAGATAAAAAATTACACAGTCATTTAAAAAAAATGGAAACTTTTGTCGCTTGATGACATTTGATACATTTGAAGTAAAAAAAACAAAGTCTGCGTAGAACACAGAAATTTGTGAGTTAGTGAATGATTTTTTACGGAATACAAATTTTCTGAATCTGCCTATAATCTTATGGCCCATGTTTCTTCTTTCGAATGTGTTCTCTGCTCTTGAAGGAACTCTTCTAGATTTTAATATAAAATATATTTAAGATCCAGTATAGTTTGTAAGATGTTTCGAGGAGCAGCTGTTAGATAAAGGTGTGATACCAAAGCCATTTACAAATAGTTTTATTTATGATCATGTGATACGGTACGCCTGAGGTCTTGAGTTTGAGCCCCAGTCGGGCCACGAGTTTGTTTCTTCCAGAAAGTAATGAATTTGAAAAGGTGAAACATTTATATGGTTGTTGCTTATTTCTCGAATGATTGTGAAAATTATTACACACTTTGCATTATCTAATCTAGTAGATCTGATAGATAATTTATATCCAAACAGGCCTTTCCACAATAGCTCAGTCATGTAATAGAAATAACGAAAAGGGTCAAACAATCCAGAGACTAGACATCAGATGAAACAACGAACCTAGCCGGCCCTCGGGATTACGTGTCCAGAGCATTAGCCCCTTAGCCCTTTAGCCAACACGAATGAACATCATTTCGTAAGATTTAGCAGCAAAAAGGACATTAAATAACATTGAACCTGAATCTTTGTCCTAGCGAAACGCTGAAATAATAAATTGACTACAAATACCCATGACGCTAACTATAAGGGCGCGTTTACACGAGCAAAGTTTCTATGTCACAGAAACTTTAACAAAGAAAGTATGACAAACAGTTTGCGATTACACGGAGCAAATTATTTGTTAAAGAAAATGTGCCATAGAATCTTTGTCACATAAACTTTGGCAATGAAATATTTGCTGCAGTGTTCACACGACCAAATATTATTCGTCCAAGTTACCTGCAGCGATGAAACAAAACTTTGTCACATTTTCCACGCTTGTAGCAATGTTCTTTGTTACATAATCTTTAGCAAAGTTCTCCGTTTACACGGACAAATTTAATTTATCGAAGTAACTTTACCGTATATATTTGTCAAAGAAACATTGTCATATTTTGGCATTTACACGAGCAATTTTTTCTGTGACAAACCTACTTTGTCATAGAAACTTTGGTCGTGTAAGCGCGTCCTAAATTGTAAAAAGCTTTATCTGCAGTCGACTGTAAATAGCCATTTTAACTGTATTTGGCTATCTACAGTCAACTGTAAAAAGCCAATTTAACGTTTTTTGGCTATTGACAGTTAACTGTAAATAGCCATTTTAACGATTTTTGGCTATTTACAGTTAACTGTCAATAGCCCCTGCCTTTATTTTTTTCTGTTTAGAAAAAAACGCACACCTTTTCTCCTAGTCATTTCTCGTTAATTTTACTTGTCTCAGCGCATTTAGTGGGTATAATATTGGGTGCTAATAGTTTGCACCTAGAAAATGGCTAATAAAGTCAATCGAATAAATGTTTGCTTGTAAGAAATCGGCGATTTAAGAAAGCTCCTTGCAGCTGCCGTAAGACTGGCGTCGCGCGCAAATAAGGGATACTCCAGCTCAAAAAGTGACGTCAATATATGACGTCATTACTTGATTTGGCGTGCTAACGTCCGTAGCATTATGTCAGACAAGAACGCTACATGTCAGATCTTTTCGGAAAGACATTAAGCCCAAAATTGTCAAAAGTGGCCGCGGTTTGCTGGAGTGAAAAATTATAAATCGTATCAGTCACTAGTGAAATGATGTGATATTTTTTGCACAGTAGACAATGTATTTTATTTGTTATAGATATGCATTGAATTCACTGCTAAGCATAAACTGGCTTTATTACATTCTCAATTGCGACGTATTTTAAAAGTTTCCATTTATAATACTTTTATAGATATGCCCCAGGCAAGTAAAATAATAATTAAACTCCAAAATTACTTGAAATATGTTTATGGTTCTGGCGCACAGCACTTCCTCCAATGATTGTCAGCTTCAACTTTTTATGTGTGTAAAGTTTTGTTAAGTTCCCTTTAAAGATGACTTTTATTTAGAGACCCCATTGCTGTTTACTCTCAAATAGTTTAGCGCATGTCTTACTTTTGAGAACATATTTATCTTTACTGCAGCTGGTGTTTGTGCCGTGTGGTGCCGTGTGGTGGCCGTAAAACGTCTCCCCGTACATCATCATAATGCAGATTATATTAGACAATTTGGGATCATTGAGTTCATTGAGTAATTTTAAAAAAGGAGTTCCGCTTAAGCCGTTGCTAGGGGGCTTGGCTGGTGTCGCACATTTCATTACTAGTCATGAACAGGCTCAATTAAACCGAGTCTGCTATTTTCTGTTCTTTGGTATGTTCCTTACTTCCAAAGGATCTAACTTTCCAGAACATATTTGTCGAGTCTTCGCCTTTCATACAGGGAGTCGTGTGTACTGGCGTCACAGGTACGCTCCAAATCAACAGAAAATAGGCACGCAATGTACCCTGAGCTGGATATCCGTGTAGCGCTGAGCGTCGTTGGTGGTGTTTGCTTCATCATAAAGCAAAATACAACAGAACGAAGTAATCACAGGGTATAAACCAGTCCGCCAAAGTTCGCTTCCTGCAGAGACTGTCCATCATATTTGGCTTCCGCCGAGACTGTCCGCGATCTCTTGCTTCCTGCAGGGACTACCGTCCTCGAAAAATGGCTTCCTGCCGAGACCGTCCTCGTGACTCTGCTTCCTGCCGGATGTCCAGGCTGATCTGAGTCTGCACTGGACGCACAACCACTTTGTTGGTTTGTCGTGTCGCGGCTCAATCATATTTAAAGAAGTCTAAAATTCAGAGTTGTTTTTGAAAAAAAAAAAAAAAAAAAAAAAAAAAAAAACAATAAAAAAATCCTCTAGAAAACCCAAAGTATTTTGAACCTTGATGAAAACCTTGTATGTTTTCGTTTTTACTGGATTTAAAAAGCTCTTCCGAAGTGCTTTGAACTTGTGTTGGCTTATGCCTAAAGTCCTTTGAGACTATATTTTGTTAACCAATTTTTAGCTCACCTGAGCACGAAGTGCTCAGGGTGAGCTTTTGGGATACCCTGATGTCCGTCGTCCGTCGTACGTCCGTCCGGACGGACGTCCGGACGTCCGTCAACTTTTGCTTGTGTACACTCTAGCAGGCACAGTTTTGATCCAATCTTTATGAAACTTTGTCAGAATGTTAGTCTTTATAAAATCTAGGTCAAGTTCGAAACTGGGTCATGTCGGGTCAAAAATAAGGTCACTAGGTCAAATCTTAGAAAAACCTTGTGTACGCTCTAGAGGGCACAGTTTTCATCCAAAGTTCATGAAACTTTGTCAGAATGTTTATCCTCATAATATCTAGGACAAGTTCGAAACTGAGTCAGGTGGGGTTAAAAACTAGGTCACTAGGTCAAATCATAGAAAAACCTTGTGTACGCTCTAGAGGACACAGTTTTGATCCAATCTTTATGAAACTTTGTCAGAATGTTAGTCTTTATAAAATCTAGGTCAAGTTTGAAACTGGGTCATGTCGAATTAAAAACTAGGTCACTAGGTCAAATGTTAGAAAAACCTTGTGTACGCTCTAGAGGGCACAGTATTCATCCAAAGTTCATGAAACTTTGTCAGAATGTTTATCCTTATAATATCGAGGACAAGTTCGAAACTGAGTCACGTGGGACCAAAAACTAGGTCACTAAGTCAAATCATAGAAAAACCTTGTGTACGCTCTAGAGGACACAGTTTTGATCCAATCTTTATGAAACTTTGTCAGAATGTTTATCTCCATTAACTCTAGGCTGAGTTTGAAACTGGGTCATGTCAGGTCAAAAACTAGGTCACTAGGTCAAATCTTTGAAAACCCTTGTGTATGCTCTAGAAGGCACAGATTTGACTCAATGTTCATGAAACATTGTCAGAATGTACATCCTCATAATATGTAGGATAAGTTTGAAACTGGGTTATGGCGTGTCAAAAACAAGGTCACTAGGTCAAATTTTAGAAAAACCTTGCGTACGCACTAGAAGGCATAGTTTTGATCCAATCTTCATGAAACTATGTCAAGATGTTTATTGCCCATATATCTAAGTCCCCTATGAAACTGAGTCACGTCGGATGAAAAACTAGGTCACTAGGTCAAATCTTAGAAAAAACTTTGTGTACACCCTAGAGGGCACAGTGTTGATCCAATCTTCATGAAACTCTGTCAGAATGTTTATCTTTATAAAATCTAGGTAGAGTTTGAAACTGGGTCGTGTCAGGTCAAAAACTAGGTCACTAGGTCAAATATAAAAATGACATTGTATACGCTCCAGAGGGCACAGTTTTGATCCAATCTCAATGAAACTATGTCAGAATGTTTATTCTTACAATATCCAGGCCAAGTTTGAAACTGGGTCATGTCGGGTCAAAAACTAGGTCAAATATTAGAAAACCTTGTGTACACTCCAGAGGTCACAGTTTTGATCCAAACCTAATGAAATTTTGTCAGAATGTTTGTCCTCACAATATCTTGGCCAAGTTTTAATGTTTATCTACATAAAATCTAGGTCAAGTTAGAAATTGGATCATGTCTGGTCAAAAACTAGGTCAAATCTTAGAAAAACCTTGTATACACTATAGAAGGCACAGTTTTGATCCAATCTCCCTGGAACTTTGTCAGAACATTTATCGTCATAATATCTAGGCCAAATTCTAATTGGGTCATGTCAGGTGAAAAACAAGGTCACTGGGTCAATTCTTAGAAAAACCTTGTGTAAGCTCTAGAAGGCATTGTTTTGATCCAATCTTCCTGAAACTTTGTCAGTATGTTTATCACCATTATATCTAGGGTGAGTTTGAAACTTGGTTATGTTGGGTCGAAAACTAGGTCACTATGTCAATTTTTTTAAAAACTTGTGAACACTCTACAGGGCACTTCATGAAACTTTGTCAGGATGTTTATCTATGTAAAATCTAGGTCAAGTTTGAACTTGGTAAGTAGCATGGAGTACTAGAGTGCCCCAAGACTGTTCAAATGATGACCTTGGGTAGGCCAAGATTGACACTGGGTATGGTTGGGTCAAAAACTAGGTCACTAGGTCAAATCTTAGAAAAACCTTGTGTACGCTCTACAGGGAACTGTTTTGATCCAATCTTCATGAAACTTTGTCTGAATGTTTATCTACATACAGTCTCGGTCAAGATTAAAAGTGGGTCATGTCGGGTCAAAAACAAGGTCACAAGGCCAAATGTTAGAATACCTTGTGTCTTGATGGCATAGTTTTGATCCAATCTTCATGAAATTTTGTCAGAATGTTTATCGCCATTATATCTAGACCATGATCATGTCGGGTCAAAAACTAGGTGACTAGGATACTTTGTCAAAATGTTTATCTATACAAAATCTAAGTCAAGTTTGAAACTGGGTCTGGCTGATCAAAAATAAGGTCACAGGATCAAATCTTAGCAAAACCTTACAAACACTCTTGAGGGCTCAAGTTTTGACCCAGTCTTCATGAAACTTTCTCAGAAAGCTAAACTTAATAAAATCAAGGCCAAGATTGAAACTGGGTATGGTCGGGTTTAAAACAAGGTTACTGGGTCAAATCTTAGAAAAACCTTGTGTACACTCCAGAGGGTACATTTTTGACTTAATCTTCATGAAACTTTGTCAGAATGTTTATCTACATAAAATATAGGTCAAAATTGAAACTGGGTCATGTGTCAAAAACAAGGTCACTAGGTCAATTCTTTGAAAAACCTTGTGTATGCTCTAGAAGGCATTGTTTTGATCCAGTCTTCCTGAAACTTTCTCAGTATATCTATCCCCATTATATCTAGGGTGAGTTTGAAACTGGGTTATGTTGGGACGAAAACTAGGTCACTATGTCAATTTTAGAAAAACCTTGGGTACACTCGAGGGGGCCCAGTTCTGCTCCCGTCTTCATTAAACTTTGTCAGAATGTTTATCTACATAAAATCTAAGTCAAGTTTGAAACTGGGTCTGGCTGATCTAAAAGAAGGTCACAGGGTCAAATCTTAGAAAAACCTTACAAACACTCTTGAGGTTTGATCAAGTTTTGATCCAATCTTCATAAACTTTGTCAGAAAGCTCATCTTTATAAAATCAAGGCCAAGATTGAAACTGGGTATTGTCCAGTCAAAAACTTGGCCACTAGGTCTGATCTTCGAAAAACCTTGTGTACACTCTTTAGTGCACAGCTTTTATCCAATCTTCATGAAACTGTGCCAGAATGTTTATTTTCAGCTCCCATTAGCATGAAGTACTTAAGGCGAGCTTTTGGGATACCGTGATGTCTGTCGTCGGTAGTAAGTGTGGACGTCTGAGACCTCTGGACGTCTGTCAACTTTTACTTGTGTACACTCTAGAGGGCACAGTTTTGATCCAATCTTCATAAAACTATGTCAGAATGTTTGTGTACATAAAATCTAGGCCAAGTTTGAAATTGGGTCATATTGGGTGAAAAACTAGGTCACTAGGTCAAATCTTAGAAAAACCTTGTGTACATTATAGAGGCAGTTTTGATCAAATCTTCATGAAACTTATCAGAGTGTATATCTCTACAGAAATGAGGACTATTTCAAAAAATGGGTCATGTTGGGCAAAAAAACTAGGTCACTAAGTCAAAGCTTAGATAAACCTTGTGTACACACTGGTGGGCACATTTTTCTTTCAATCTTCATGAAACTTTGTCCAACTTTGTTCCGTAAAATCTAGGAAAATTTGAAACTAGGTCATGTTGAGTTTTAAATCTAGGTCACACCTTACAAATAGGTTGTGTTCATTCTAGAGGGCACAGTTTTGATCCAATCTTTACGAAATTGTGTCAGAATATTTATATCCATGAAATCTAGCATAAATTTGTAAATGATTCATGTTGGGTCAAAAACTAGGTCACTAGGTCAAGTCATAGACAAACCTTGTGAACTCTCTAGAGGGTACATTTTTTATCCAATCTGCATGACGTTTTGTCAGAATGTTTATCTCCATGAAATCTATGTAAAGCGTGAATCTTGGTCATGTCAGGCCAAAAACTAGGTCACTAGCACAAGTCTAAGCAAAACTTTGTGTACACTGCAAAGGCCACAGTTTTTATTCAGTCTTTATGAAACTTTTTCTGAATGTTTATCTTTAAAAAATACAGGCTTACTTTGAAACTGGGACATGTCCAATCAAAAACTGGTTTCTAGGTCAAATGCACAGAATATAGTCTGTGTGATACAAAGACTTCTGGGAATCATTTGAATGGCAGACTGTCTGACAAGACCAATATTAATACACAAGGGTTGTCTTAAATATCCATTCTGTCTGTCCAACTGTCCATCGTTTCACAGTAGGTAAATAATTACGTTCACAATAATTTTACATAACCCTTGTATTTTTGGCAAAATACAAATTGTTACATGCACTTTTGGAGCACTGATTTTCTAAGTTTCTAGAGTGGTCTTCAGAGCGGTCTACTTCCACCCCTTGTTGTTTTGAAAGTTTTTGTCATGACCATCTGAGACAAAGAATTTTTGTTTGAAACTCAGCTAATTTTGCAAAAAACTTTTGAACTTTCTGAAAGACTCAAATGAGTTAAATTTTATACTTCACTACAGTAAGTCTTCAGCAGTTGGTCATGTACAGTAGAAAACCCAGATCGTACAGGTATATCTTCTGTACTCTTTAGATCTGTTAATTGTTTTGAGCAAAGTATTTGACCAATTCAAAAACAATATGCATATTATATAGAAGTGTTTTTTTCTTGTGTTTACTTTTTCTGAACAACACAAAAATTATCCACTTTATCTTGTTTCAGGTGAAGCAAGCCTGGTCAAGTTGTTGATCTATAAAGAGAAAAAAATCCACCCCATCAAATAAGGGTGGAAGATAAATGCGTGCCCGATATTTTTATCACATTTGTTGCAACACAGATCATTTGTTGTCGCACTGTAGCATTTGGTGCACAGTTTATCATTGTATTTCACAAGTACAATAATTTATACAAATTCTTTAAATTGGTTGAAAATTACAGCAATTATCTGTGTTGTAGTGAATCGCAGATTTCAGCCCTGTACCGGGTAAGTGCCACTGATGAAAGATGATATTAACTAGTTCTGGACAAAGTGAATAAATATCAAATGTGTGTCATAATAGATAATTTAGGGGATAACTGTATTCAAAGTTGTCATTCGGGGAGGTAAATCATTGGTTTTATGGTTGGAAAATTTGCTTTATGGCAACGCGCCAGCGGAGCTGTAAAACGCAATTTGCGACCATAAAACCGACAATTTACCTCCCCAAATGACAATTTTCAATACAGTTATCCCCATTTTAATGCACCTTTTCACCTTACAAAGTGTACTTTTTTTGCACCCATTGCAAGCGCTTTCAGCAGTGTAAAGCCGAACGTCAGCCAATGAGAAGCGAAGTTTTATAATGATGTCGGGTTGCGACAGTATATCGCAGAATATACTGTCGCAAAGTTATCCAGTCAGACGTCACATATCTGTAATTGCATTAGAATATATGTTTTGTTTCGCTACGAAATATAATTGTAGCATATTCTGAAAGACAAGTGTGAATTACTTCATCAGTGTTAAAACAGGGTCCCTTCCTGGGTTTAAAACTAACCACCTTGCTGACCACTGATTGTGAAAATATTCTCTTTGCAGCTTCTAGGAATTTTAAGTCTTCCGTTTAAATTATTTTCTTAGAAAAATGAATATTACCTTTAGTAGAAAATTTCTTATTTTGATTCTGTTTCCATTTTCACAGTTAATTCTACTTGAACTTATTCTATAGTTTTCTGTTACATTTATTTACATGTATATTTTGTTTAATCCTTCTAATTTTCTTTTCTAGGTATCGCTGATCACTTGTATTATTCAAAGTGGTTGACTACATACTTTTATATTATAACATTTTAATTTGTATTGTGTTAATTGTGATCACTAAACTTTTGTGAAACTGTGATTAGGATAAATATTGGAACTTTGGTGGAGTGTTACGTGTAAAGACAGTGTGTTGAGGTGGATTGTATTGTGGACATGTGAGGGAACTGGAACACATATTCCAGATAGTACTTGGCTGAAGGTATAGTTTTCTTTCATTAACTCGCTTGATGTCTGCAAAAATTGCCCACTCTTAGTTCAAACAACTCCCAACCAAACTTGGTCAAATATTTTATGGGCATAATACCTTGACCCAAATTTGATAACCAATCAGCTGACATTAATCCAGAGTTTTGGGCCTTAAATTGCCCTAAATTGAACAGAGGTCTGCAGGTCAAAGGTCAAGATCATTCAGTTCTGTATTAATATGATTATGGATACGGATCAATAACTCATCAATTGTTCAAACTACAATCCTTGTCTTTGGAGCCCGGTAGCTCAGTGGGTTAAGTGCTGGCCTACTGACCTAGCAGACCGGGCTCCAGCCCCGCTTGAGGGGAGATTCTTTCCTACCATAAACGGGGTTCCATAGCACACAGCCTTTCATTATTATTGTCCCATCCTCCTGATATAACTGAGATACTGTTGAAAAGGACGTAAAATCATCGCAAGTCGTCATCCTTGTATTTAAAAACAAGCTTCATCATGATGAATAGATGATCCCTATTTTTTTGAGGACATAGGTCAAAGATCAAGACCATTCCATTCAGTTCTTTAATAACATGGTTATGGTTTCTGCTAAATACTTCATCTATTGTTCAACCTTCAATTCTCTTACTCAGTAGGGAGGTTTGTCATATGACCCCAAATTTTAGGTCAGTTCATCAGAGGTTAAGGTAATTCAATACTAAAATACCATGAAATGGTTTCTGAGTAATAATTCATTCGTTGTTCAACCTACAGTTCATGTTTAGTAGATGACCCTTTTTCTTTTGAGATCTGTAGGACAATGTCATTCAGTGATTTCAATTCCATCATTCAAATCACAGTTCTCATATTTGGTAGGCAGGTTCGTTGGTCAAGGTCATTCAGTTTTGTAGTATCATGATTATGGTTTCCAGTCAATTAGTCATCCATTCTTCAACCTACAGTTCTCATATTTGGTTGGGAGATTTGATTATTCAACTACAGTCCCCATACCATAAACGCGTTAATTTCGCGGGTTCAAATTTTCGCAGTTTTGGGTCCAAAATATAAGCACTAATTTTCGCGATTTTCAATTTTCAATTTTCGCGGACTGCCATGTGCTCGAATATTAAAAACGCTTGTATAAAAATGGCAAAGTGTTCACACGAAAGTAACGGAGAAGTAATGTAGTTCGGACAGTTTTTACTGGTAACTCTGTACATAAACAGACGTTAATTGTATAGTGGCTGTGAATAAAACAGATAAAGGTTTCATCAGCAATTAGCATGTTGATTGGTACGAATCAGTAACTGTGTAATATTGTCGTGTAATCAATTAGCCTGTCAAATTTTTGTATGAGCCCATCCTCAGATTTTTTTATTGCATGTATGTTTTAATTATATTCAGCATTGTCGGTGAGTCGATGATTACATCTGTTAATAAATGTATCAAAATTACCAAGGCAAATAAACATTGGGTTTACCGAAGACACCTTGTAGGAAAAATGAAAATATTTGGCGATTTTTAATTTTCGCGGTTTCATAGTGACCGTGAAATACCATGAAAATTGGAAGACGGTGAAAATTACCGCGCATACGGTATTGGGTAGGGAAGTTCGTCATGATGAGTAGATGACCCCTATTTCTTTTGAGGTCAGTGGATCAGAGCTTAAAGTCATTATACCCCGCCACACGTTAGTGGCGGCACGTTAGTGGCGGGGTATTATGTTTTCACGTTGGCTGTCTGTCCATCTGTCTGTCCATAGTACATCCGTCCGTCTGTCCGCACTTCATTTCCGTTCGTTAACTAAAGTATTTATCACCGGATTTCCTTCAAATTTTACATATGCATTTGTAACGAGAATGTGTCGCTTGGGATTGTTAATGGGCAAATTTCATTAGTTTCTTACAGAGTTATGGCACTTGTCAATGTACAAAAAATGGTTTCTGGCCTCTAGTTCCTTTATTACTTAGAGTATCATGATGAAACTTCACAAACATGATCAAAGTAACAAAAGCTTTTTATGAGCACAGAAATTTTATCATAGACGGTTATCTGCCCTTGCCCTGGGACTATATACATGTTTAAAATCATGAAAAATTCCATATAATATCAGAGTATGAAGCAACTTTTCTGAAACTTTCAGCAAATGATCAGTGTGATGAAAGCCTCCAGTGATGCTCAAATTTACCCCATGGGAGTTACCCCACCCACCCGTCCCAGCTATATACATGCTTAAATCTGGAAAAATTGGTGTGTGAAAAAGGTTTCAGTGGCGGGGTATCACAAAGTCGTTTGCGATGCTTTTATTCAGTACTGTAATATGGTTATGGTTTCCAAGCATTATCTCATGCATCATTCTATCTGCAGTCCTCATATTTGGGAGTGAAGTTTGCTTTCTTTGGGGCAACACATGTTTTACAAACATCTTTTTTTTTTTTTTTTTTTTTTTTTAAATCAATTCAGTACAGACTGATGCCAGACTGATGTACTAAAATTACCTGTGATACAGTTATTGAAACACTCATTTTAAACTGTAAATGTTGTGCAATATTGATTTAATTACTAAAATGAACAACTGAATCAATTGTATGTAGTAAAATGTATGGTTTTCATGTTGGGTGTATTTCCAGAAGAATGCCTAAGACAAAGAGCAAGTCACCCTCTCAGAGGAATGCAGCTAATCGGTTACAGATGAGGGAGAGGTGAGCAGCAAGACATGAGATTGTTGGTGATGGTGTTCCAGACTGCAGATTTGACTTGGGTGCAGTTGGGCCATCTGGGCCATCTGCACTGGGTGCTGATAAACAGATGGAGGCCAAAGCCCACCTCTCTAAGCCCTCTGGGCCATCTGTGCTGGGCGCTGATAAACAGATGGAGGTCAAAGCCCACCTCTTTAAGCCCTCTGGGCCATCTGTGCTTGATAGTTTTGCAAAGAGTTCACTTGATAGTTTGCCAAAGATTTCACATGATAGTTTGGCATATAGTTCAGTTGATGGTTCACTTGATAGTTTGCCTGATGGTTTAATTGAGAACACACCTGAGATATTGCCTGAATGTATGCTTGGTACTGCACATGGACCTGCGGTTGTTACTGAACACAAACTTCTTACTTTGCTGGAACCTACCACTGACTCAGGATCTGCTGATCAGATGCAAACAACTGAACAGTCAAAACATTCCATGTACATAGCTACACCCATTGCAGATCCAAATGAAATGTCTGTTTTGTCAGATATACCAGGAAGTTCATTCAGTGGTATTCGGATGAATCACTCTGGTGTTACAGGAGTAAATCTGTCAACTTCAAGGAATTCCATTCATGGATCATTTCATCAAGGAAATGACTTATTTAGTCCACAGTCACGTGGAAGTCAGTGTGTCACAAATTCTTTGTGTGCTCTGATATATGAACAATATTCTGAGATAAACTCACAACAAATGCTCGACAGCGTGCTTATTGAGGGTGATTCTTTGTACAAAGAAATCATTTCTGGATCGGATGGGAAAGTAATGCTGCAAAGCAACCTCTTAAGTTTTGAATAATATTCCACATGAGGTCACTGTCTCAAATAGGAACCTAAATGTATTGAAATCTGATGTTATATCAGGTATAGCTATTCAGCAGTTTGGGACTTCCAATTTACCTACTCTTCACCAATCACTGTCGTCAGCATTACAGATATCAAAGCAAGTACTAGTTATCATAAGAGACATATGCTCAGCAGTGTATGTAACTAGAGAGCAGTATCACTTTTTTGATTCGCATTCACATGGGCAAGATGGCTTATCTGCACCTGATGGCACATCCATATTAATGTCCTTTTATAATCTGGAAGATTTAGTTGCATATATGTATGCATTTTACGGAAGCATGAACATAGATATGAGTACACAATTTGACATGTTGCCATCGCACTTCACAACAAGTACAGATATGTCTGAATGGAAAACAATATCACGTAAAAAGCATAGGAAGAATTTTAGTCAAAGTCAAGGCAGTTCTATGATATGCACACTGATTAACACAAGTAACAGTGAAAATCATTCAGAAGAAGAGAATCACAGCACTTTAATTGGCAAGTACTTTAAGGATCAAAGGGAAAGGAGAAGACAAAAAAAGAGTGAAGCAATTAAAACAGATAAAAGAACTTACCAGTGTCTATATAAGCGAACACAAAGACAATGTGAATTATATCGTGAAAATGACCGCCAATATAGCAGGGAATCAAAGAAAAAGGCAAGGCAATCTGAGGAGTACAAGGCAAAGGATCAGAAATGTCACAGAGAGTCATTGAAAAAAGCAAGGCAATCTGAGGAGTACAAAGCAAAAGATCAGAAATCGAACAGAGAATCAAAACAAAAGGCAAGGCAATCTGAGGAGTACAAAGCAAAAGATCGGAAATGTCACAGAGAGGCATTGAAAAAAGCAAGGCAATCTGAGGAGTACAAAGCAAAAGGTAAGAAATCGAACAGAGAATCAAAACAAAAGGCAAGGCAATCTGAGGAGTACAAAGCAAAAGATCGGAAATGTCACAGAGAGTCATTGAAAAAAGCAAGGCAATCTGAGGAGTACAAAGCAAAAGATCGGAAATGTCACAGAGAGGCATTGAAAAAAGCAAGGCAATCTGAGGAGTACAAAGCAAAAGATAAGATATCAAACAGAGAATCAAAACAAAAGGCAAGGCAATCTGAGGAGTACAAAGCAAAAGATAAGATATCAAACAGAGAATCAAAACAAAAGGCAAGGCAATCTGAGGAGTATAAAGCTAAGGAAAATTTTAATCAAAAGGCTTGTAAAAGAAGAACTCGATTGATTGAGCAATATAATCAATGGGAGGCAGAACAAAAAAGGAGCAGTCGACAGTCATATGATTTCAAAAGAAGGGAAATTAAGATACAAAACAAATTTAAGAAGAAGGCTAGAATGAATCCATACAATGTGGAAAAAGAAAGAGTTGCAAAACAACAATGGAGAGCAGACTCCAGAAATAATCAGACAGAAAAGATACTAGATTGTAACAGGAAATCTTCTAAACGTAAAACCCAATATTTCATGAAAATGAATGTATAGCTTCAAAACGAAGAAAATTTGGTTTTGATATAAACACATGTATGGAGCTCTTTCATAAAAGCATATCAATTGGTCCAGTATACATATGCAGTTGTTGCCACCAGACATGGTTTAAACATAGTGTGTCTCAAGTTACATCTTTGTCTTATGATCAACAACAAAAATATTTGACCAAATTTATATCCGTTGATAATAAGGAATGGGTATGTGTAACTTGCAAAAGCCGTATTTGTGCAGGAAAAGTTCCTAAATTATCTGTTATAAATGGAATGGAGTGGCCTAAAAAACCTAAAGAATTGGATCTGTTTCCACTAGAGGAGCGTTTAATTGCTTTGCGAATACCATTTATGCAAATCAGAGAATTGCCAAGAGGCCGTCAGTTGTTAGTTAAAGGAAATGTTGTAAACGTTCCAGTAGACATACAACCTGTCATTGATGCATTGCCCAGACCATTTAACGAAAATGTAACAGTAGCAGTGAAACTGAGAAAAAGAATGTCATTTAAGTCTTGTGCATTCTCCGAAAATGTAAGACCACTCAGAGTGCTAGTTGCATTACACTGGTTGATGAAATCGAGCAATTTGTATAAGAATGCAAATGTAGATATAGATGAGGAGTGGATCAAAAGTGTTACAGAAGATTGCAATGAATTAATAAAAGAGTTTGTGTCATCTGAAACAAGTAATCCAACTGTAGGTGCAATATCACAAGATGAATGTCATAATGAAAGAACTTTTCATGAAAATTCAAGTGAACTTCTCGAAAATGAATCTGATTCAGTAAGTTCTAGTGCAAAAAGACCACCCAGTGATGAACTGTATGATTCTGATGCAGAGGAAGTTAGCCAAGAAAATGTCGGAAACATTGATACTCTCTTAGATGATGCAAATATTGAAAACAGAAATTCTACATTTACCTTTGCACCTTGAGAAGGTCAGCAACCATTAAGTATCTACCAAGACAAAGATTCAGAATTCCTTTGTTTCCCAAGCATATACTGCGGACAAAAAAGAATAGAAAATGACAAAAGAATGGTACCAGTATATTACAGTGATATAGCAAAATGGGAGTTAAGGAGTGTAGACAGACGAGCTGCTAATAGTGTGCCAAACATATTTTTCAAGCTGAAAAAAATACAGATGAAACAGTTAAATGATAAAGCCAATCTTGCTGTCAGAAGGTGTCAAACTGGAACAAACACTATGACTGCTGCACAAGCAAGAGATTCAAATTATATTGACAACATTGTTAAAAGGGATGAAGGTTATTATTTGTTTAAGCAAATTAGAAATTCGCCAGCATATTTAGAGACTAAGAAAAAGGATGTGTTTGCAATGATACGCCAGTTAGGCCTACCCACCTGGTTTATGTCTCTATCTTCTGCTGATACAAGATGGACTGATCTTTTGAAAATGTTAGCTAACTTAAATAATAATGTTGAATACAGTGATGAACAGGTTAATAATTTTACATGGGAACAAAAGATTAAACTTGTTCAGGCAGACCCTGTCACTTGCTCCAGATACTTTGATCATAGAGTGCATGAATTTATTAATTCGGTTTTGAAAAGTGACCATAAACCTATTGGAAAACTTACTGATTACTTTTATCGAGTTGAATTTCAGCAAAGAGGTTCACCACACATTCACATGATTGTTTGGATTGAAAATGCCCCAAAATTTAATGTGAACACAAATGCCGAAATAACTGCTTTTGTGGATGAATTTTTACAGTGTTGTGTGGATGACCAAGAAATGAAACATTTGACAGATATTCAAATTCACAAACATTCTAGAACATGTAGAAAAAAAGTTGACAAAATATGCCGCTTTGGATATCCGTTACCCCCACTTCCATGTACAATGGTGTTAGATCCGCTTGAAGTAGACCAGGATAAGTACATCAAGTTGCACCAAAACTTACAGAAAAAAATGAATAATGAAAAAAATGGATATGATAGGACATACAAACAGTTTCTGACAACAGTTGTTCAGATGAGTGAAGAGGATTACATCCGATGCATTCGAAGCTCATTAAAATCATCAAAAGTGTTTTTGAAAAGAAAACCAAGTGAGATCCGAGTAAATTTATATAATAAGACTGTATTGAAGGCATGGAAAGCAAATATTGATATGCAGTTTGTGCTTGATCCATATGCATGTGCTATGTACATTGTTTCATATATCAGTAAGTCACAAAGGGGAATGAGTAATTTATTATATTCGGCAGCCAAAGAGGCAAGAAACGACAACATGGATATCAAAAGACAAGTGCGGCATATTGGAAATGTATTTTCAAATAGTGTAGAAGTTAGTGCCCAAGAGGCTGTATACCTAGTTCTGCAAATGCCGTTAACAAACAGCGCCAGAGATGTTGTTTTTATAAATACATCAACTTCGGACAAGCGTGTGCAGTTATTAAAGTCAAAGTCAGTTCTTGATGAGTTACCAGCTGATTCGACAAAAATAACGTCTGATAATGTGATCAAACGATATTCGAAGCGACCAAAAGTTTTGGAAAATTGGTGTTTGGCTGATTATGTGTCTCAGCTAAATATAGTCTACCCAGAAGGTATGAAAACAGATATGGATGATGAAGTTAATGATGACATTTCTAAAGAAAACAAAAATGATGATAG
Source organism: Ctena decussata (assembly GCA_963989385.1). Lineage (NCBI taxonomy): Eukaryota > Metazoa > Mollusca > Bivalvia > Lucinida > Lucinidae > Ctena > Ctena decussata. The sequence goes on from OZ022510.1 coordinate 26,306,449, forward strand.
TCCAGAAGATATGGACAATGAAGAAAATAACACTTTTGTTGATAACAATGTTGCTAAATGTTTTGATGATGATATGACTTTAATAACTTTGAAAAATGGCATAAAGATAAAACGGCGTGGAACTTACAAAATAATACGCTATGTTCGGTTCAATCGTAATTCAGATGAAGAAAACCATTTCAGAGAAAAACTGCTTTTGTTTTATCAATGGAGAAATGAGCAAAATGATTTGAAAGGAAATTTTGGTACTCACAAAGAACACTATGAATCTATGAAACATATGATAGAGTTGAAATGCACAGAATATGAACATCATGTCGAGGAGTTAGAACAAGCAAGAGATATGGCAGAGACTGAATGTGATGCATTTGATGAAATTGCCCCAGGAACAGAGCAAATAGAAGCCGATACTGCCGAGGAAAATGCAGTCGAATCAGAAGCCTTTGTATACTTTAATCCTGATAGAGCTTCTGAACATAGGAATTATGACATTGCAATTGAAATAGGATGTTCAGTTTCTGCACCACAAATAAATCCTAATGAAAATATACTGCCGGAACAACAATATAGAGAACTGTTGAGATGTTTAAACACTAAACAAATGCATTTTTACAATCATGTAATACACTGGATTAAGACTAAGGATGAACCATTATATACTTTTCTTTCTGGAGGAGCTGGTGTTGGTAAAAGTGTTGTTATTAGAGCGCTGTATCAGACTTTGTTCAGGATGTTAAATCTAAGAGAAGGAGAAAATGCGGATGACATAAATGTGTTATTATGTGCATATACAGGTAAAGCTGCATTTAATATCAGTGGTTCAACAATTTCATCAGCTTTCAAACAAAAATACAAACAATCAGATTAGACATTGAGCTGCGACAATTTGAATACCTTTAGATCCAAATATCGGAATTTATCAGTTGTCATTATCGATGAAATTTCAATGGTTAGTAATTCTATGTTAAATTTCATAGATCAAAGACTTCAGGAGCTGAAAGGAACACGGAAACCATTTGGTGGCATCAGTATTATTGCTGTTGGTGACCTTTATCAGTTAAAACCGGTGAGTGGAAATTGGATCTTTAACACTTCAACAAAAGGTGCTGAATCATTGTCTGTTAACCTATGGAAAGAATATTTACAATGTTTGAGTTGACAGAAATCATGAGACAGAAGGATGATCTCGAATTTGCACAGCTCCTAAATAGACTTAGACACAATGAATTAACAGAAGCAGACAAACTTAAACTAAAAACATGTGAAACAATCTCAACTGCCAATGACTATTGGTTGAATGCTCCACACTTGTTTGCAGAAAACCACTTTATGCATTTGTTCAATCACTCAATTATATCCAGTATGCATGCAGAAAAAGTTATTGTTCCTTGTCACGATTCTGTTGTTTCCCCAAAGCTATCAAAAGACAAGCAGGATGCAAAAATTAAACAAATATCAACAGACCCAAGCAAAACCGCAAACCTTCATTGCTCATTGACAGTGGTTGTAGATATGATATATGATATAAATGTTAACATCAACACTGAAGATGGACTTGCAAACGGGGCGTCATGTGTTGTAAAATTTATTGAATACAAGCAGGCAATACCAAACCGTCCAAGCATTATTTGGGTTCAGTTTGACAATGAAAAAGCAGGAATTGAAACCAGAGAAAAATTGAAAAAAAGAGGATTTTATCACGATAAAATAAACGATAATTGGACTCCAATATTTGATATACAACGGACATTTACAAATGACAGAAGAAATATTACGTTTGAGAGAATTCAGTTTCCTTTGCAACCATCTGTGGTCGATCTGTTCACCGAGCACAAGGCACTACATTAAATAGAGTTGTTATTGATTTATCACAACGAAAGGCAAGAAAAGTCCCCCATATCCACTATGTTGCTTGAGTCGAGTCAGATCTTTACAAAATCTTCAAATTTTGAATTTCAATGAAAAGGCTTTAGCGATTGATGAACAAGTCCATACAGAAATGAAACGATTTTATGATGAAGCCATGCTAAAACTCTGCTATATTCCTTTGGATTCTGTAGATTCATCATCTCATTTTAAAGTTGCATTCAATAATTGTCGTTCTTTACACAAACACATTGAGGATGTCAGGAATGATCATAATTTGTTGTCTGCACACGTTATTGGATTTGCAGAAACTAGATTACATCAGAATGATGATACGAGTGTTTACAACATACATGGATATCGTCTTATTAGAAATGATCAAGAGACAAATATACAGGAAAATAGGCCTTCACATGGTCTGGCAATATATGTTAATGACGATGTTGGTGTGACTTCTGTACTGTCATATAGCTCACAAAAGTTGGAATTTACCAGTATGAATATTGAGCATGCGTTGTGTAAAATGCAAATAGTAGTGTTATACAAATCACCTGGTTTGTCATATCATAATCTCAAGTCTCTTCTAGAAAGAAAGCTTGTACCTCATTTAGATGTAGCCAAACCATTACTTGTTATTGGAGATTTTAACATTAATGTTTTCCAGGGATGTAGTGACATTGTTAAGTTCATGGATCAAACATTTGCCTGCAAATCATATATACATCAGCCTACAACAGACAGTCTTTCAGCAATTGATCTTGTATTTTCAAATCAAAATGGAAGTGTAGGTACAGTTGAAACATACTGGTCTGATCACAAAATAGTATATTATCATACATAGATTATACATTGTATAACCATACAATATAATTATTCACCCGTTTTGTTTTAACAATACCAACCTCATAATTTTGAGGTTGGTATTGTTGGTGGCTTTGCATTGATGAGGGTGGCCACCATCGGTAATGACACAACTTACATTTGTATATTATAGATTAATGTTTATACACATTTCAGCTAGGATTATGAAATTTGGTACAAACGCTAGGTATGACTAGTTGTATTTTGTAAGAGGGAATCAGACTCCTCCTTCTCATTATTGCCTTTGTTTGTCCATTTTTTCTGTTTCTGAAATCAAATTTTTGACAAATATTTTTCAGGAACCATTACAGAAGGGATTTTTTTATTTGTTGCAAATGTTGAGTATGACTTGTTATATCATGTAATATAGAATCAGTCTCCTCCTGTTTATCATTGCCTGTGCTTGTCCATTTTTTCTTTCTCTCCATTTAATTTTTATCACAGATTTCTCTGTTCCTATGGGAGCCACAGACTTCAAATTGCATTTACGTCTTCAGAATGGCCAAGTAAATTCTTGCTTTACAGTCGGATTGATATATCCCTGTAATAGGGAATCAGATTTCTCATAATTGCCTTTGTTTTCCTTTTTTTTCTGTTTCTCCAATCAAATTTTTGACATATTTTTCAGGAACTACTACAGAAAGGAAATGAATGCAATGTTAATTTTTTTTAATAGAGTGAACATCAATATCTTCAAAAACATTAGTGCATCACTTTGATCAAAACAAACAAACACAAGGCTCAATCCATTTCTTTTCGGTCTGTCTTCTATAGCAATATATTAGACACCATTTCACCTTTCTCATGAGTTTCTCTTTCCATTTATGAATTTGCGAGACTTACGTGAGTTCCTCACCTTTTGCACGTTTTCCTGTTTCATATAAAGCATTAAGCTTGTAAGGTCAGGTCATTCGACCGCTACGCTATGGAGAGAAAGGTATTTTCGTTTTGTTAAGGAAATTTTTGACCGATAATACAATTAATGATCGGAAATCGAATTTTCGCAGACGATTTTTGATTCTGTAAAAAGATCACATAGCATGTGTTATTTATATTAACTCCCTTTAATTTTACATCCTTGTTGTGCGACATGTATTGAAATTGTATTTGATTCACCTGTTTCATGTTAATGATGGTCACTTGCTGTTTGACGTAGGGTTTTGTGTTACATTTTACTGTTTGCTCTATTCAGAAGCTTACAAAGCCTCTTGTTGCGTGATGCGTGGCAGGCTATTCTTACGGTGCGTGAGCGTTGCATGTCACGTGTCGCGCAACTGGGTCTAAACAGCAGTTCAAGTTAGGGTTCTCCAGACATTTCCCAGTTTTTGCTTTTGATTTATGCCCAATTTATTTATTTAGAGGGCGAAGTTTTTGATGGAGATTTCGGCGAATGTATCTGTTGCGTTTTGTTTCTTGAGTTACAGTAATTAGCATTTGTACTAAGAAATTGCTAGAAGGCAGTTGAAAGCCATTATTACTCAATACTAACTGTATTATTTGTGGCGACAATATATTCTTACCTGCTATAGATTCACGTTTAATTCCTCTTCAGCCAAGTTACATTTTGCTCGCTCACGTGGCGTGTCTCGTTCAATTTTCCTTTATTTCTTCGTGCAAATCGTTCTGCTTGCTCAGTGGGTCATAAATTTGACACACTTTCGGTTTTATTCATTGGGAAACGAACATTCTTGTCCTTGCACTTTTATGACTTTTCCTTTCGCAGTTTGTGGGACAGTTTGTTTCTTTGAGGCTGAATAACGATATCAGTTTGCTACTTATAATTTAGTTTGTATTGAGAGAGTTTTTATACAGTGTTCCTTTAAATCTTTGTATGCTCATAAGATTTAAGATATGGTTAATTCTTCTTTAGATTTATATTAGCTTCAAATATTGTATACATGACGGTATTAAAGAATAACAGAGTGAGACAACACTCTTTGAGCCGGAACACCTTTTTGCATCCGGGGGCTGAGATGTCCGCAGTGCAGCAGACACAGTCGTTTTGGCTCACGACTGTTTTTTCCACTGCGGCCTTCGGCGTATCGATGTAAGATGGTGTGAACGTTCCTGCTGGTCTTGAGCATGGATAAACCTACCTCCCCCTTCCTTAAGTTAAAAAAAAAGGGAGTAGGGTTGGGTAGCCCGCTCGCAGCATTTTTAGTCCCGATGGTGGGAACAAAGTACATAAGATTATAGACGTGTGTATCATAATCATAGAATCGGTATTTTGACTTGTTTGGTAACTTAGACTTACATTATGCTCATTAGTTCATGTTTAAACTATAAGATTTAGGCAGTCAGTATTTGTGGTATTCAATGTGTTATTTGCATTCATACTTATACTAGTTTAATGTAAGATATATTTAATATGCGTGTCAATCTATTATATTATATAATAAACCGACCCGTAGCAAGCAGCGGCATTTCCAATTTAGCCTTGTTGTTCTTATTTTCTATCGTACAATTTTAAGACCTGTTAGAAAAGACAATATTTGTTTTCGGACGAACAAAGTGAGGGAGAAAATAAAGCAAGTTGACATTGATGCTGCACATGTGTTTCTGAATATTTAATATAGGAAATATGAGACATTTTTGTTAATATAATTATATCTAACTGGGTACATGGATATAGCATGTGGTATCGGTACATGGATATAGCATGTGGTATATGCATGAAAATAACTTTGTTTGTATGGCTTCCAAATATTTGTTTGTATGAACAAAGCTAATTTTGTTATATAAGAATAAACCTTGATTTGACAGGTAAGGCACCTAAATTAAGCTTGGATCTGAATGTAGAGACAGTAATGTCTAATAATGATAAAAGTTTAGATCCTTTAAGAGCAAAGAAAACATTCATAAGTAAGAAGTTGGGCCATACCGCGGTTTCGGCTATTCAAGCCTCATCAGTGACCCTTTAAATCTGGCACAAGGAGCCAGAGGAAAAAACAGTAAATTTGCAGTTTTAACATGGCAGTCGTCTCAAAGACTGATATAAGTCGAAAAATACCAAAATATTTCAAATTTGTTTAGAAAATGAATCTAAACGTATGATCATTTCTGACTTCTCAGAATATATTCCATGATCTCAAAGGACCAAAAGGAAAATATAATCTGCACTATAGATGAGTGCGGGGAGACTTTTTACGGCCGCCACACGGCACAACATCCAGCTGCAGTGATAGTAAATAATGATAAAAGTTTAGATCCTTTAAGAGCAAAGAAAACATTCATAAGTAAGAAGTTGGGCCATACCGAAGTCTGTGAATCATGTTTGTTCGGTATTAGATAAATATGTATTTAGTCTGCTTCTGTTTGAATAATATCATTGTTTGTATTTGTCATTCATCCGGTATTAGATAAATATGTATTTAGTATGCGTCTGTTTGAATAATAACATTGTATATGTCATTTATTTAAATGTATGCCATTTAGGAATGAAACATTTAAATGTTTCAGAACATTCATTTCGTTTTAGATACGATTCTGTTCATTCTCATGTCTATATTTCAATAAGTATATATAACATATGTAATTTTGTTCTTTACGAATAAACCTTGTTTATCTGGGGCAAGTCATCTAAATTATGTTTCCATCTGAATTTAGAGATGGTTCTATATAAGTACGAGGGATGATCAGAAATATGTGGACTTTTGCTGTAGAAATTTTATTATTGAGAGTAAACTCATTAAATTTGCAATAAATGTAGATTCATCTTTCCTTTATCCAGTGACGTATTTAATTTACCAGTTTGACTTCAGGATGTTGTCTATATCAGTCATCATAGTCACCTTATGACGGTTCTGTGGAGCACGTTAAATATTTGCCTTATTATTTCGAATTGTTTGGTTTATCTTTTGCTATGTCTAATATTTGCAGTTGAGCAAAATGCTTGACATTTGATATGCTATTTTGTTATGGTTTCCGCTTTTTACTGTGAGGAAAGTATTGCTGGCAACAATTGTTATGCTTGCATAAGCAGCATAAACTTTGGTCTGTGGATCATACAAGGGCGATAAAATGACTTCAATCATTATATCATATATTTAATGCAGGTCCTAGGGTTTGTATATAATTGTAAGAAAAATGAGGGCAGAACCAAAGACATGTTTTAAATGATCAAATTAAATATTATTTGATCCGTGTATGTTAGTTTTGTCTGATGCATGTACTGAGACCTGCATATAGACATACACCGCAAAAGTCTTGTACATGGAAACGAAACTGAGAGCAAAATGTGTCTAAAATTGGTCAAAATCATGATAAAATCTGCAAAAGGGTGTTAGTTTTTGAAAAGAAAGAAACAAAAGAACCCCAACAACGTTAAAGCGGGACAAAACGTCAAACGTCATTAATGTCGTGCTCCTCTGTAGCTGTACCTACCTGATATAAAATAGAAGAAAATACTTATTTTTCATTGAAATTACTTCAAAACTTCACATTATGTAGCTAAAAGATCAGTCTTTTCTATGGCATGAGAAATGTTACTATAACTGCATTACCCTAACCGCCACAGGAATAGTCCACGTTCTTTTTGATCACCCCTCATATATGAATCACATTTGTTCAGTATTAGATACCTATGTATTAAGTATGCTTTTGATTGAATGATAACATTATTGTTTTTATGTATTGTTCATTTAAATGTATGCCATTTAAGTATTTTCAAAATGTTCACTTTTGTTCTGATATAATTTTATTCATTCTCATGTCTATATCATTTTTGATCCCCCGACCGAAAGGTTCGGGGATATAGCAATGAGCTATTGTTTGGTTTATCTTTGGCTATGTCTAATATTTGCTGTGGAACAGGTCATGATGATGTCACATACAAGAATAGTAACTCTCGTTATTGTACTTTTTTGAGTTATCTTTCCTTTGGTCATGATGTGTACATCCTCTTAGAGAAAAATAACCTAAAATTTATGCCTAACTGATAATCAGACCAGATGTTTTCGCCATCCCCTAATTATCTGGACACTGCAGGTATCAGCTAAACATGCTCTGTGAACTACTTTTGCCATTTCTCTGGTTCCCGGTTTATAATACAGGTAATTCAAGCATATAGTATTTTATCAGCGGTGCTACTGAAACCTGATTCACGGTATTAGTGCGCCGATTAAAGAACGCTCCCATAAAATACTCTAGAAAAGATAAAGTTTTGTCTACTTTTATTCTAAATACAGTCAGTGTGTTTGAAGATATATTTTTGAAGTATCACACGAAAATGCGTTTGCAATACAACTGGAACTTTTTTTATAAAGGCTGTAAAACAGGGAATACTGTTTCGCTGGTTCCCGTGCCATTACAAAATTGTTATATTACAAAACGCTTAAATTTTAACGTAGAAATCCGTTCAAATCGCTTAAACAACATAACTTTTGACGAGGATTTCGATTTTCTAGTTTATATCAAGATTAGGATGCGGGATATTTATGTTTTACTTTTAACTAAAGAAAATCGGTTAGCAGCGTTATCTTCACCACCTGGGGCACTGCTGCGAAGTTGCATAATTCTGTATCATTTATTGGTATACCGGAGGATTATACGACCAGTTTCATTAGAAACACATGTGAAATCGATACCCCGAGTAACCCGAGTTTATATAGCAGTAAATCGGGTCGGTCGGGGTCAATTCTCTAAGAGCATGTACACGGCATGGATTTTTTGACAGACTCAAGTCCACTAACAAATGATGTGATGAAAAAAAATCAAACATACTTTGCCCAAAGCAAATACTTTGTCAAATAGGTAGTTTGTGTAGTTAAAAATTACTTTTTCTCATTTTCTTTAAAAAAATGTACACATAGATAATGAATAGCTTTGAAAAACTTTTATTATATACATTATATCCTTTGTACGATGCAGAGCTCCAGTAGCATACTTGGAGCCCTAGATAATATTAAAAAACAGCTTTTTGGTGATAATTATGGATAATTTTGTTAATTCTGTTACTAGTCATCTGAAGCGCCTTAATGAGGCAGCTCACATGATGAGTCACAACATAAGTTTTCAGTGAGGAAAAAAAAACAACAACAACAGAACATTAACCCTAATTAACACCAAATACTGTTATCTAGAGACTGCCAGTTCCTGTAACTATTTGGACATCTCAAAATTTTCTATAATAGACTCTTCCAGCTTTTAATTTGGAACAAGTCTTATTTTCTTCTTCTTCAAGGCTCTTTTATTATGAAAATTTTAGAAATTGGTGTAGACTAGCAGACACTGTTTCTGAGAAATTTTATTCGGTCATATTGGGTAAATATTGCCTTTTCTGGAGCTGTGCATTTAATAGCTGCAATTACCTAAAAGAGCTTAACAATTTTTCTGAAAATAGCAGTGTACTTTGAACAGTGAAATTTTCAAATAAAATTTCAACAAACAGAATTGTGTGTTTTGTGTTAAAATTATGATGAAAAATATTGAATTATTTCCTCTTGTGCATGCATTAATGCCAGATGCATATACAGTAGAACTTCAAGGCTCGAACCCTGATGGCTCGTTCACCCTGCCTGGCTAGAACTCTTTTCTTGGTTCCCAGAGGTCACTTTATATGGAAACTAGCCCTGGATGGCTAGAACTACCCTAGTCTGGAACTAATTTTCATGGTCCAATGTTCATGTTTGACCTATGAAGTTCTACTGTTCCATCTTGGAAAGGCACTCCTTTTACCTCAGGCAAATGCAGTCTTCAGAGAACAATAATATTCCTGGTGCATTCGTCTTCGGGGAATAATTTGCACGATTATTTGCTGAAGCATGAAATGAAAATATTTAAGGAATAATATTTCTGTGCCTGTGAATTATCACTGATTAATACATGAAGTTGGAGGACAGATTTGGAAAATTTAAGATGGCAAACCCTGAGTGAATTAATATTCACATCTGCCTGTGCACGGTCCAATTCAAAATTGTTGCAAAATTAAAATCACTGTGAAAAAAATACGAAGCTGCTACATTCTTTAAAAAAAAGAAAAATGACATTGATGTCAATTTCAATTATGTCATATTAATGCAGATTGCTTTGCAAGGAATGCATCTATAATGTTTATTACCCTTCCAACTTTTAAATGGATATTAAATGCAAGGATTGACAAACAGCTGACACAACTTATTTTGTATTTACAATGATTTTTTTTATTTTAATGACACACTAAAAATAAAGACACACATCAATTTAGCCCATTGGTATGACTATGGCCTAATTAAATGCATTGAAACTCAGTAAGAAAATGTAGGTTAGTATAATGTTTGATATCACTGTAAAGGCAAACTGTAGGGCTTCCGATACATGCACAGCTTTGTTGTAAAGGCAAACTGCAGGGCTTGCAATACATGCATAGCATTTGTTGTAAAGGCAAAATGTAGAGCTTCCAATATATGCATAGCATTTGTTACCAGCATGCCGCTAAAGTCAGTTATGCTGCAACAACCAGAACTAACATTCCAATGATGCCAGCCACAAACTCCTTGGAAAACATTAATTTCACCACAGTGAGATAATGATGCTACCATTCTATCTATCATCTGTGTTTGCCTAGTTCAGTCTAGTTCAAATCCATCAAAGGAACCAACATGAACAGGTACATTTGGGGAAGCGACTCTGCCATTTTTAGCTCACCTCAGCTTTACAGTATTGCTGTTAGCTGCCTTTGTCATCCATCCATAAACATTTTCAGACATCTCTGAAACCACTGGGCAGACTGAACTCAAATTTCATATGGAGCCTGCATGGGTCAAAGGATTGAAAATTCTTCAAATGATCACATGACCAAGGTGGCCGTCATTCCCATATATTATGGTAAATACCCTTATAAATCTTCTCCAGAGCCAGTGAACTGATTAATGCTCAGGTGAGCGATTCAGGGCCACCATGGCCCTCTTGTTCTTTTTTCCCATTTATTTCTATTTGTTTTCTATTCTTTTTTTTGTTTGGTTTTTCTTTTTGTACAATGAGGTCCGTTGGACAAGATAACGACTGAAAACCCCTGTAAAGCCAATAGAAAATGGTTATCTTTTTCAAATTAGGGCAGGGTAAACCAAGCAAAAGGAGATGGATGGGTATCGCTTTTCATATTCTGTAGATACAACGGGTCTCTAAAACCAAATGCCCGTATGGCTACTGGTATACTGGAAACCTTTACCGTTACTGTTTTATACATAATTTAGTGAATTTTATAAAACATTCTCTTTTTAATAGGATTTTCGGGCTATCCGGAAAATTCAAGCAAAATAAATATTGAAAACAAATGCCCTCTTTCCTTCCCCTCTTCGCACGTAGTCTCTTGCAATTCTATATGTTTAAAGCAATGGCTTTAAAGTAGTAGCCATCTGTTGCTGCCTTGGTTCGATTGAACACCTACAGTTGACATAAGGCCGTTAGCATGGACCTCGGGTAATTCTTTCGCACATGATATTGAGTTATAGTCAAACTTGTTTATTATCCATAAAGTGATTGCACTTATCATCCCTCTCGCTCTTGTTTGATAGAGGCAATACATAAAGAATATACCAGTCAAGATTCTGTACGTTTTTTTTTGTGAAATTTGCAAGGTACATATACAAGTCACTTTGTAAACACAAGACCGCAGTCAGGGCGTACAAGTCACTTTGTAAACACAAGACCGTAGTCAGGGCGTACAAGTCACAAAGGAAACACAAGACCGCAGGCAGGGCATAACACGACTGGAAAGGTTTCAGCAACAAATTATGCCTAAACAATTTAGAAGATGACTACTATACAAGCATTGCGCTTACCATCAGAGCCTACGTTGAAATGATTTGTCAATTTATATATATTTATGTAGCTTACCTTAATAAAATTCTGTTTAAACCAACAAATTATGCCTTTAGAACGTACATTTATGCATGAGCAGGTTTTTGTTTTTTTAAGTTTTTACGCCAGATACTATCATTTTAAAAAACTGCACATTGTACAACGTAGTTGAACGTACACAGTAGAATTTGGTCATAGTCAAGGAATTGTATCTAGATAGCCTTTGCAGGCAAGAAACTGGACTGATCCAGTGACTTGATCGTAACTGCTTGAATTTTGTGCAATGTTATACCCAGTAAATGTCCTCCTAATACATAGACAATGTTACATTCACATGTCAACGCGTTGGGCATATCTGAAAGTGCTAGTCTAAGACAGCAAATGCTCCATTTTCATGTAAGGTAGCAAATGAGCAGCGACACGAGAAAACAAACAAAGTGGTTGTGCGCCCAACGCAGACTCAGATCTGCATGGGCATTTGTTAAGTCTGATCAGAGTCTCCGCTATCCGCATGGAAGTAGCTTAGACCGTAAGTTACCCTTTAAGTGCTTAGTAAAGAGTCTGATCGGATTGGGCAGATGCTCAGACTGATCTGTACCTGCGCTGGGCGCACAACGGCTTTGTTGGTTTTCTCGTGTCGCGGCTCAAATACAATACGAATTTCGTATGTAGATGTGAAAGCAACGACCAGGAGCCATCCTGGTCCAGAGGATATACAAATGAAGTACATTCTCAAACTCAAAATAAAGCACACTGATTGGCTGCTTCCGAACTCAAAACAAAGCACACTGATTGGCTGCTTCCGAGCTCATGCTCGGAAGCAGCCAATCAGTGTGCTTTATTTTGAGTTTGAGATTATTCTCAAGTTTTATAACCTCGAACCCCGATTTCCACGGCATGCCATAAGCACCAAATTAGAAAGAAGAACAATAAAGATAACACAAAGCAACACAAGAGAAGAAAAAAAGTCAAAAGGTCAGTTCTTACCCAGCAGATGGCAATTACTGAGGACCTAATACCGGTTTTAACGCCCGTAATCATCGCACTTGGTTTTGTCAGTCCATGTAAAGGACTTCTTACTAATCAAAGGATCAAATTCGGCTACAAGGTAAGTTGGCTATATAAGAAGTTCTCAACACAGATTATACCGGCTTCGGAAACGAGGTCAATTCTCTTTTCTATAAATGCTACTGTTTTTGTTATTGAATGGTAATTCGGTGCTAACGACGCCTTTTCAACTTTCTTGTTTGATTTCATAGGACATGATGTTCTGTTCTATTCAATTCTCTTAACGATTGATTGATTGATTTGTTGCTTAACGTCCACGGTAAACAGCTAAGGTCATGTCGGGACGGTCAGTTAATCTAACCACACTATTCCTGGGCGGGCTTTGACCTCCTTAGCGGAATGAGAAACGAAAGTATGTGGCTAGACCAGGTATCGAACCTAGGACCTTCGACTTATGAGTCAGGTGCCCTACCGATTGCCGCTACGCGGCCCGGCTTCTCCTAACGAAGTTCCCCAAGTGGCTCAGCGGTACGTAACCATAGTTGCACATGGGACATGATTTTTCAGTTCAGTTCAATTCTCCTGACGACGTTCCCCAAGTGGCTCAGCGGTACGTAACCATAGTTGCACGCACTTGGCGCCGTGAAGGACATAGGACATAATGACAATAGTATACGTTTTATACAAGCAATTTATTAACCAACATCTGCTTTAATATTTTCTTGCTATATGATTCGTTGTTTTGGCAGTCAAGGTGAAAAATACATATGACACTCGATTTTCCTATTTAATAACCGTAAAATATGATCTTTAATTAGCAGACATAATACAAAGAGTAAGTCCTAACTGGCCAGTAATAAAAGCCACTCATCAAAGTGATAATTGCAAACAGTTTTGTTTACGTCATATGAAAGAGCTAAAGTAGGCTTTATTCTGTTAGTTGATATGCCAAAATGTCTGTGAAAGTAAGGACAGCTACAGAGAAATTTTATACTACCCTTGGGCTATTCTCTTTTCACTTCAATACCTGATTGTCTATTCAAAGCAAGATTAAAATTTTTGTAATTGAAAATTTCGCATAACCTACATTTCAATATTTAAGAAATCCATGAAAACGAATTCTAATGCACTTACAAATATAACGCGACGTCTGATTGGATAACGTCAAAAATTTGCGACAGTATATTCTGCGATATACTGTCGCAAACCCGACGTCATTATAAAACGTCGCTTCTCATTGGCTGACGTTTGGTTTTACGCTGCTGAAAGCGCTTGCAATGGGCGCAAAGAAGTACACTGTGAAAGGTGAAATTGTGAAAAAGTGCATTAGAATGGGGATAACTATATTGAAAATTGTCATTTGTGGATGTAAATCGTCGGTTTTATGGTCGCAAATTCCGTTTTACGGCTCCGCTGGCGCGTCGCCGTAAAACGAAATTTCCGACCATAAAACCGACGATTTACCTTCCCAAATGACAATTTTGAATACAGTCATCCCCTAAATGGTATCAGGTGAAGTGACAAGATTCCAAACACTGATAGGCACCAAAGTATGTGAAGGAAACTCTGGTTTCTGATTGAACCATGATATGAAACTATTAGAAAACTGACTGTACTCGTAATTGATATAACCATCTCGGGGGCTTCTAAATATTACTTAATGCAGGTATGAATCTAAATTAGTAGCTGTATATTTTGCTTTGTGATCTAGGATTCACACTTAAAACACAGTGCCAAGCAATAGATTGGCAGCTTCATGTCAGTTGTTAAACCACTCCCTAACACGTTCATTTTCATAATCATATTTCTGTTCGAGCCTGACAAACATGGTGTCAAGAGACACTAATATGTTTTTTTATTTATCTGGCATCATTACGAGATTTTAAAGTGTAAAGAGCGTCAAACAAATGAAATTGTCTGCACCTGCTGACATCTTTATTCCTTAATGACGTAAGTCGTTGACGCCATTCAACCAGTCAAACGTTGTTATCTCGACCAACATCAGATTGTAGCCAGTCGTCTTCAGAGATCGCTTCTAAAGAAATTGCCTGATATCATTCGCGCAAGCGCAAGCGCAGTTCTATAGTGACAGGATGTCATACATATATAATGTTATCAAACCCCCGAAAAAAGGTGGAACTTTGCAGCAAAAGCATGATAAATTTCAACACGTACGCTTTTATATATTATGATTATTATTTACAACAAATATACAACATAAATTGTCAATCAGCTGACAGGAGTTAAATCCTATCAAATTGCATCTAATAATGTCGTTAATAAGCACAAACATGCCATAGTAAGGGAACACCCCGGTCGTTTGACTGCTAGACAAGTTGAAGTAATTAATTTTAATTGAATGTCTAATCAAGACACTGAATTACAGATAAATAAGTTTTCCTGTCCCTGAATAAGAATTATTAAAAATTTACTGGAGAAAATATAAAAATAAACAATTTAAATGAATATATAATCTGAAGTCTACTCACGCTAACTCATGTATTGTTCCGGTACATTTTCAAACTATTTGACACAGGCAATGTCGCACATACGTCTTTAAAGTAAAATACAATATTTCTTCTGGAAACTTATAAAATCATTTCCAAACGTTAACCCATAATAGCGTCAAAAAAGCAGACGACAAATTTATGTCTGCAAAATTTCAAAACATGTTTCTATTTCATTTAAAAGCTCAACAACTAGACAGCAAACAATGTAGATCATTATGAGCCGCCTCATCTGGATCTACGCTGTTTGCAAATTCAACTTTTTTTATTCCCGGCACTTTAAGGGCTAATGTCATTTCCGAGCATAAACATTGATATCTGATTCAAGGACAATCCCATAAAGCACAATTAAATTACGGCTGGTCTTTAAAAACAAACATTAAGCCTTCTAAAAGTGGCTGAGAATTATTTTTACATCTAAATTCTTGCTTCTGACAGCAGATTACCGCCTAATTACAAAGACCCTCTTAACACGTATCATCAGAAAAAATCGGTCATAACTACATGTGTGATTGCTTTTTTATAGTATCAAAGATTTGTAAGGATAAGACGACTGTCTGTCTGCCGGTATCCCCAACTCTGTCCGCAAACGATATTGAAAAAAAAGTAAATAAAAAATAAATAAAATAAAATAAAATAGATAAAAAATAATGTAATTGCTCAAACTGTCCATGCAGAGCTGTGAGCTGTATTAACTAATATCCATTAGACAGGCCTGAAACTTTGGCCGTTCATCACTTTATTGAAAATTGTTTCTTTAGTTTCACCGTTATCGTTTCCGTCATATGAAAATCTTGTTTACTAGGTGGGTAAACCAATCAGGGTTAATAGCTTTGCTTTCCGCTTTAAAGGACCAGTTGCCATAAGGGGTTTTTCCTGGTACAATTATGATTGAATGATATTTTGTTAACAATTAGCCCTATGTAGAGGACGTTCATCCATAAAAAGGTTAAGTCAAACGGAGCTTTGGCTTTATGTACACTCAGCCATAAAAGTGGGTGGGGTAGTTCCATACAAGTCGACCCTAATGCAACTGTTTGGTAATTTATAATCTTCCAATAATCGACTGACTAAAGGTTATGGCATATATTCAATGAACAGTAGACACACTTTAAGATGCTATAAGGTTTCTGTGTCCACTACATATCTGTGCTAAAACATATCATTTCATTTGCAATTTCTGGATTTTTGTGTATTTTGCACCTATCAACTTTGCAGAAAACCACTACGTTTCACCATCAAGCTATAGAATTGCCCTTTCTTGTCAATGACTGGACGTTGCAGAATTATGAGCATTTTTCTGTAAATGTTCTGAAAATGAGTTATGTGCCTTTGGATGCAGAAAATTGTGATAAAAATCTGAAAAAAAATCACGTCAAATTAGTATGTTACAGATTCGTCATTCATTTAAGTGTACTCCATAGTCCTACCATTCGTAGAAACGGCTAAATACAAATCACTAAAACAGCAGTTTACTCACATTTCCTGATTAAATGTGGGAGGTGTGCATATATAGAGTTATACAATGCGCAAAAAGTAAAGTAAATTTATTTCGTGAAACATTTCCTTTTCTGATTTCCCCGTCGAGCGATTTACGATAAGCAAACGTGATAAACTGACAACAGACCATGCCTGTACATTGTATTTTTACTCTTTTATGAAGTTAATGATATCGAAAGTAGGTCATCGTATGTAGGTCAGCCAAATCATTTTTTTTCAAAACCGATTAACGTGAAACTCAGGATCGATTTCTTTGTTTAAAGTTAGCTAATAGCGACCATTTACAATGACGAAACTGTAGTGAGAACCTTGCAGCGATACCTGACTATAGAATATTTTATGAATATATACCACCAACAGAGCAATGGTAACTTGAATATTCTGACAGAACTGATTGAGAAAACAATGTTAATTCAGGTCAGACCAGAGTCTGCACTTTTTGCCAACCGTTATCAGATACATGGACTTCTTTAAGCTCGAAGATGGAAAAGCCCACTATAAACATAGTTAAGGCGTCCTATTATTTACGCAAACTACACTCTTTTCAAAGGTGCACTAAACCCTACATTTTTTTTTATCTTTAAGCATGTGAGAGCAGAGGGTTTTTAGTTCGGCCTCTTAACTTTCAAAATCATAAACATGACTATAACGTGGTAGAAAGACAATGTACAGTCGTGGTACCACAGTCATTGTGCTGCCTCTGTTTAAATGCATTACTTGACGGGTAACCAGAAACTAAAAATGTATTTTGTGGAACAATTTGTCATTGTTGAAAGCATCTCCCGCGATTATTTGCCAGTTATATGACTCAGTCTATATACATCATCTCACATTCTATTTCTAAACGTGGAGCCCCTGTAGTTCAGTAGGCTTAGCGCTGGCTGCTAAAAAAAAGGTTCAAGGTGCAAGCCCCGCTGGAGGCGGAAATCTTTTCAGTTGCAAACGGGTTTTCATTGCATACAGCCATACATTATCACCCACTAATCAAACTGATATGACTGAAATACTGTTAAAAGGACGTAAAATCGCAAGTCATCCATCCATTCATCACTAAACGTGACGATGGAACCACTTTTCATAATAATTTGGGTTCAGAGATTTTACCACTGGCAGGACATTGAAGACTTTAAGTCTGTTACAGACAAAATTGACATTTTTCACACTTTTAATACAATTTTCTGCATTCAAGGGCACATTACTCATTTTTCAGAATATTTACAGAAGAATGCTCATACTTCTGCAATGTGAAATCATTGACAAATACTTGCACCAAAGGAAGGGCAATTATATCGCTTGATGGAGACACGTTGTGGTTTTCCGCAAAGTTGGTAGGTGCAAAATATTCAAAAATCTAAAACTTGCATATAAAGGGATATGTTTCAGCATAGATATGTAGTGGAGACAGAAAACTTAATATATAGCATCTTAAATCGTGTCTGCTGCTCATTTATTATATGCTAAACCTTTAGTTTATCTATTAATGGAAGATTATGAATTACCAAATAGTTTCATTAGGGTCGACTGCTATGGAATTACCCCACCAACATTTATGGTTGTGTGTTCATAACACCTCAGCTCTAATTGACTTAAACTTTTTATGTATGAATGACCCCAACATAGGGCTTATTGTTCACAAAATATTGTTCAATTATAATTGTACCAGGAAACCCCCCTTATGGAAACTGGTCCCTTAATTCAAATTTTAAAATTCTTATTTCCTAGGAAAATTAACCGAACGAAACTGCAGAAAAAAAATAAAAAGAAAAGAAAAAATGAAATAAAATTTCTGAACAAGTCCTCGAGTCTTATTAATTGAACTACTGTAAGCCAGGTACCAGACAAAATGACAGCTTTGATCCTACGCCGGTTTTATAACATCACTGTATTATAATGCCACAGTCTGCATAATTAGGGGTTAACCCAATCATGGTTAATAACTTTGCTTCTCTCTTTAATAGCACGCCGGTTGGTCGAGCATCAGACCCAGCAATGGCCCCGGTATAAAGCTGTTTAGTCGAGTTGGCTGAGGCCGGAGCTTGCCTTTTCTATTGCTTGGCTATTAGAGCTTCAACTGATGTTTTCTTTTGCTCCAGTGTTTTAGTGGTGGTGTTGCACATCCCAGGGGTCTCCTGCTGTCGCAATACGTTGTTAATGTCGAGTCATCATCTCCGATACTTTATAGGTCTTATTCTTATTCCGGCGATGATCTTATTCAGACTCTTTAAAGGTTAGCTAAGTGTCTAAGCTACCTCCATGCGGACAGCGAAGACTCTGATCTGCCCATGAAACACCATGATAGAGACATTTGAGCCGCGACATGACAAGACCAACAAAGTGGCATGTGCGCCCAGTGAAGACTAAGATCAGCCTGAATATCCGCCCAGTCTGATTAGAGACTTCACTGTCAACATGGAGCTAGCTTAGACCCTTAGATACCCTTTAAGGCAAAGACTTGATCAGACTGGGTGGCTGCCCAGGCTAATAAGAGTCTTGCTGGGCGCTCATGCCACTTTGTTAGTTTTGTCGTGTCGCGGCTAATTTGTCAGTAATCCCAACCCAACTTCCCAATACTAATTGAGCGCAATTCGGTGGCGATTTCTAAGATACTCACTATAGCTGACAATTTTGATTAAAAGATGGCCGAGGTGGAATTATCAGAATAAGAAATAAATTTTATTTTTGTGTTTTTTTATGGGTGTGGTAACGCCGGCGAATCACTCACAAACTTAACATGATGCCCTTCGGGCTTTATTCAGTTTGAGAGTGATTCTTTAGCGTTTACACATCGATAAAATCCACAAAATTAAAATTCTTTCCCATAATGAAGCCAAATACGGGATCTGTCGCAGCCCGGAGTACTTTGGACGTCAGGACGGAGATGATAAGTATGCCACTAGTGTGACTATGGTCACGAAGAGTAAAGGAGGGTAAACTTTCTATGAGTACATGGAATATAAGGACTCTGAGGTCAGCTGGAAAACTTGAAGAGCTGACTCATAATGAACATATATCACTGGAAACATAGTTGGGGATCTGTGAGATGCACGGGAAGGAGTAAAGTTAGATGTTAAAAGATGAGAGACACAAGGCTTACTTCAGTGGAGAAGAGGAAAGACACAAGCATGGGGTTGGATTTCTAGTGCATAAAGATATGGCTGACTGCCGTCTTGGGCCGCCGACCAGTTTTGAGCACAGTAGTCGTAAACCGCCTTGGAGCGTTGTGACTGGGAAAGCGATAAACGTTGACTGTGTTTCTACCGTTAATAAAAAATAGCCATCAGAGGAGATGGCAAATCCCCCGACCGAAGGCCCCCTGCACCATGCTAACAGGGTGCACTTCAAACCGCATATAAATAGTATACTGTCATTCTTTTATGCTCCCTATTGACATTATCTGTTTAACAGATGCATGATTATCTAACACTCAGACCAAAACAGTATGCCCGATTGCTAAAAAAAAGGTAAAATCTCAAATAGCAACCATGTAGACAATGTTTTGCGTATGATACATTCAACATTTCAAAATGTGTGCAAAACTTCTAAAGTACAAGCCCTACAAATCTAATTTTGAGCTCTCTAGTAAGTGAATTTGGACAAAGAATCCAAATCTGAAAAAAAAAAAAAAAAAAAAAAAAAAAAAAATTGGGGGGGGGGGGGGGGAGGGGGGCGGCTTTGACAGAGTCACATAGAGTTAGGAACACTAATAGGATGTCACGAGGCATGATCATCAAAATTCTAAAAGGTATAAGAGTATTAAAATATGAGACAAACTGTCATGATCTGATCTCCATATCTGTGAAGTATCATAAACCTATTTCAAACGGTATTCAAGTTATGGAGCGGACACAAAATCACACCTAAAACATCAAGGGGAAATAACTCAAAAAGTTAGAAAGCAAGAGTTGTCATTCTTGTTTGCGACACATCGTCATGACCTGTTCTACATATCTGTGAAGTATCATGAAAATATTTCAAAAGGCATTCAAGTTGTACAGTGGACACGAAATCACACCTAAAACCATCAAGGGGAAATAACTCAAAAACTAAGAAAGCAAGAATTGTCATTCTTGTTCGTGACACATCGTCATGACCTGTTCTACATATCTGTGAAGTATAATGAAAATATTTCGAAGGGTATTTCAGTTATGGAGCGGACACAAAATCACACCTTAAACCATCAAGGGGAAATAACTCAAAGAGTAAGAAAGCAAGAGTTGTCATTTTTGTTCGCGACACATCGTCATGACCTGTTCTACATATCTGTGAAGTATCATGAAAATATTTCAAAGGGTATTCAAGTTATGGAGCGGACACAAAATCACACCTAAAACCATCAAGGGGAAATAACTCAAAAAGTAAGAAAGCAAGAATTGTCATTCTTGTTCGTGACACATTGTCATGACCTGCTCTACATATCTGTGAAGTATCATGAAAATATTCCGAAGGGTATTCAAGTTACAGAGCGGACACGAATCTGCCAAAAATTCACCAAAGGGGAGATAACTCAAAAATCACAAAAGCAAGAGTTACCATTCTTGTTCGCGACACATCGCCATGACCTGTTCTACATAACTGTGAAGTATCATGAAAATATTCCAAAGGGTATTCAAGATATGGAGCGGACAAGAAAATGTTTACGGACGGACAGACGGACGGACGGACAGATGGACGGACGGACGGACGCCAGGCTCATCGCTATATCCCCCGAACCTTTCGGTCGGGGGATAAAAAAGGGAAGGAAAATGAAAAGAGTAAAAAACTTGGGACATCTTATCTAACTACGATAATGAAAAAGATTGAAAAGTTTGGTTTTTAACGTTTTCTTGCAACACTCAATGTTATCTTAAACTTAGATATGGGATATCCAAAAATAAAAAAAAACGGATATCCCATAAAGAATTATCGATATCCAAACACCGAAATGCGATTAAATCCAAATATATAGAATGGAATATAGTTAGTAAGCTCCCAAAGTTAAGGCCAAGTACTTCTCCTGGGAATTGAGCTGGCTTTGTCCTGAGATACCAGATTATTTTTATTGATCTCGTTTAAAGAGAAATTGCAGTTCATCATCCTCAATGGTGAGTACTGTTGCAGCCGTCGTATGTAGTATGCACGAGAGAGAGAGAGAGAGAGAGAGAGAGAGAGAGAGAGAGAATAAGATGAACTTGTTTGAGATAAAGCAATGGAATTGCTTGTTGCGTATAAATTACATGTTGATGGCACAAATGAGCCGCCCCGACACGACACATCCGACAAGTGGCATGTGCGCCCAGCAAGGACTCAGATCAGCCTGTGCAACCGTCCAGCCTGATCAGAGTCTTCACTGTCCGCATGGAGGTAGCTCAGACCCTTAGCTACCCTTTAAGCGCTTCGCAAAGAGTCTGATCAGACTGGGCAAATGCCTAGGCTGATCTAAGTCCGCGCTGGGCGCACAACCACTTAGATAGTTTTCACGTGCCACGACTCAAATTGTTTCCAAACAAGCAAACGATGCTCGCCTAAGAGTTATATCAATATTTTTAGGCTCAAATGTGTTCACGCTCAGAGGAGCGGCGGCAGTGTAGTGGATAACATGCTGGACTACCAATCCAAGGCTTGCAGGGGCGCTCTCCCGCTTCTCCGGTCTTTTGGATGAGACTTTCAACCGAGGTCCCGTCTCCGATAGATCTAGTTGTTGGTGGGGTGTTAAACCCGAGTTCATTCACTCACTCAATGGCTACGCTGAGATGCTAATCCTGTTTCGAACAACTTATAGAATACAGGAGCCTTTTAACGAACTCTTAAGAGCAAATTCTTCGTTAAATATGGCGGTGTAACCTTGAAGTATCCATAGTCCTATCAGTGGTCAAAACATCTAAACTCACATGATTGTTAAAAGCGGCTCAACCTTTACGTTTGGTAATAAAATGAGGGTTTATGTGCATAAATTGAGTCATACAACTGTCAAAAAGTAGAGAAAACAAGTTTTTGAAAAATAACAAATCATTCCACAAAATACAATTTCCTGTGCGGGTTTTCTGTCTAGCAATGCTATTTCAACACGAGCGGGATAGTAATTGGGGCTCCACGCCTGTAAATTGTTTTATGTTTTTACCACTTTATTCAACAAATGAAATCGAGTGTAGGTCATTTTAATTGCCAACTAAAATGACCCAATTCAGTTTTCAAACCATTTTTATGTGAAACTCAAGGATGTTTTATTTCTTTAAAGCTCGCAAATCACGGTCATTTACAATGACGAAACTATAGTGAGAAGCTTGTAGCGATACTTCATGATAAATTTTTTCATGCTGATAGAGCAATGGGGCCTTTAAACCTGAAAATATGTTTATATCCAAGAGCTGATTGTCAGCTGCCTGTTTCGAATATTTTTGAAAGAGCATAGTCTCAGCTAAGTGTGCTCAACAATCATCTAGGCGTTTTTGCAAATATTTTTAGATATTCGAATAAATGCAAATTCACAAACATTGTATATAACGGTTTTGCAGAATTTAACCGAAGTTGTCTTACACAGGTATCTTTCGTTAGCTTTCTTGAATCCATATTCAGAGTGCTACGCCTTTTGAAGACCTGCGCAAAAATAAACCAGTTCCCACCCAAATACAAGTACAAGACGAAGACAGAGAATCAACAGAATCGTCACAGTACTCTTATGCGGGAGCGGAAGACTCAGCTGAGGATGGTATGGCATGCCCTGTACAACGTGCATCGAGTGATGATGCTGCCTTATCCACAGAGAATTCCGGCATAGACCACGACGATGATGTTTATGAAGATGTTGCAAACCCAACAAAGAATGAAACGACGCAAAGTACAAAGGTATGGAATAGATTCTAACCTGCACTTCACTAAAACAAAGACTACACACACACACACAAGAAAGAAAAGGATCAGTAGTTTTATGATTTCGGCCAGATACCAGTTTCAATGTACATCGTTTTTAAACGCCAGCGTAAGACGTGTCATATTATGTTGTGCCCTCCGTCCGTCCGTCCGTCCTTCCGTTTGTCCGTCCATTAACTTTTCAGGTCTGCTCCATATCTCCTCAGCCCCTTTAAATTTATTTTTTGAAACTTTGGTCAACTGCTTTTCTTATCGACACGCAAAACACATATTTCAACAATATCTGACATATGTCAAGGTCACACTTAGAGGTCGAAGTTCAAAAGATTTCATTTGGTGTCCGCTCCATATCTCAATTTGACGGAGTTGTGCTTCTTTGTTTTTGCTGTATAGGTATTTCATATAACTTCGTGTCCGCCCCATATCCTTTCATTTGTTTAAGATTTCGTCATAAAAGTATGTAAAAATATAAAACACTATCAGAGAATGTGCACAGAAAATGAATCATAACCCTACTCAGTTCTGACAGAATAATGCCCCTTCTTATTTTTCATACAGCAATTTTGTATGTTTCGTTTCTGCTTCATAACTCCTTAACCCTTCGAAAGATTTTTTTCTAAAACTTGAATCAAATGATTTTCTTGTTGAGACAATGTGCAGAACTCATATTTCAACAATGCTCGACAAAGACCAAGGTCACATACAGAGGTCGAAATTGCAAATTGTAATATTTTATGTCCGTTCCATATCTCGAAAACTTTTCAACCGTTGAGATTTCTTCATAAAATTGTATAAATATAAATCACCATTAGGGGACGGGCAGAGAAAAAGGTCAATAACCTTACTTTCATTTCTAATGGAATCATACCCCCGAATTTTGCCCCTTTGTATTTTCGTAAAGTAATTTTGTAATAGCTTCATATCTGTACCATATCCAGGGGCGTAACTAGAGGTAATTTCATTATACGCACAACCATTTTTTATTCTCTACTTCTTGAAGAGGAAGCTAGTATTCAAGCCACTTTGGCAATTGGTATTAAAATCTGGTCTAATTCATAAATTTTCAGCAAGCAAATATGCAGGTGCGTTTTGAAATTTTGTCAGTTTTGACAAAATTTCAATACGCACCTGTGTATTTGCCGTATAGGTAGCTACGCCCTTGATATCTTTTAAACTGTTCCAGATATCTTCATGGAAGTTCGCACAAATATAAAACAATATCAGAGAATGTGTAGAGAAAAGACCATAACACTATACTCTCAGTTTTGATGGAAGCATCTCTCTGTGTATATTTCTCGCAGTAATTTCATATCAGCTACTTAGCTTTTACACTGTGTATGATTTTGATTTGAAACTTTGTACAAACATAAGGCACTATCGGACAATTGCAATGTGCTGAGACTACATGAAGTTTTGACTGAATTATGGCCTTTTTGTATAAATTTTAGTTTGTTTTCATATCTGCCTCACTATTGAAGATTTCAGTTGGTGACAAGTTTCTGTCATACCTTGTTTCTTTTCCTACTTTAAACGGATGTATATTGCCCGGCTCACCGGAGCTCTTGTCATAAAAAACGCCTTAAATGGAAAAACAAAAACAAGAAAAAAAGAACAAAAAAAGACACAAACAAACAAAAAGAAAAAAAAAAAGTTTAAATCTTGCCGTCTAAAATGTTTTGGATCATTAAAAGTAAACTCAAGTTTAAAGATATAGAAGCAAATATCATTGTTAAATGCGTCATGTGAAACCAAATACTTCAAGTTTGAATGACTGTAAACGGCCTTTGTGCGCAATAGTTTTATTTTGCAAAAATTTTACGTTTATTTGTAAATGTTTTGTAATCAATTTAAATATCCATTGTCAAAATAGCAATTCAAAACTTCCGGGATGCATTTATTAATTGGCAGCTAAACGTTCAAGCTTCGTTTGTCATCTTTATCCAAAACGGGATAATACTAATCAGCCCTTATGCCAAATACGAAAATTAACAACGATTTATCGTTCCTCTCGCGAGAATGGTGACTTTTAATATATATGAATTCATCTCCGTGTTTTTCCGCCATTTTACAAATGGAAATATATTTGTGACCACAATTTTATCTTCCTGGAGGACGAAGAGCTTCAGCATTTATGATACCTTTTTCCTTCATGGTGTCTTCGATGCTAGCTGAGATTGAATTGTGTCAGTTGCCGAGAATTTTCCCATTTACTTCTATTTTAAAAGGAAAGCATCAACCATAGCGCTTTATATTTGACATCAGCGGGAGTATTCAGAGAAACCAAAATTAATAATGGGGTTAGAGTCATGTTCTAGACAAGTTTATATCAATCTGAACCCCTTTTCGGTATATACAAGTCTTTGAATCGACTCCGTATTTGACGTGTTAGAGTATGTTTTCCTCTGGCTTTCTGTATCAGGCTATTACAGGGCCAATGATGAGACTTAATTACCCGAGTCTGATCCGCATTTAATCTTGTGGATATTTTCATCCCAGCGGGCACATGACGTCGAAATGACGTCGTATTGACGTCGATGCGACGTCATTACGTCGCATCGACGTCAGTACGACGTCATTTCAACGCCATGTGCCTGCTGGGATTGGTCTTAAAGGGTGGCATTGATGTTTTTTTATTTGATGTGAGTTTTTTTACATTTAAGTGTTGACCCCTTCGAGAAGGGAGGAAAAGGTGAAAATGACAGGTGCTTTATTTGAAAGTGTACATATTCTTCTTTAAGTGGATGTTCCTAATTTCAGGTAGCGACTTCAAACAGTAAACCAATACTAGTTATCAGGAAAATTCCCTCGGCTGACTCCGCTTTCAGTGATGAACTAAGTACGTCCTCGAAATCAGAATCAGAACAGGATTCTGTGAACCATATTCAAATTTGCCGTCACAGAGATAGGAGGAAGAAGACGAAAATGAAAGCGAGTCCAAAAGAAAAAGGAAAGGGATTTGAGCCTGGTGTGATGTTACCACATATGATAGAAGCTTACAGACCACTGATAGAGGGCAGTGTGCGAGTAAATGAAATACTGCCACACTTGACGTTTTTAGGTCATGTTTTTTTCTATCTTTTACTTTAGTCACGAGCTTTTCAGTTCTTTAAATTGATAATTTTCTTTCATTTTGGTAATTTTCCTGGAATTAAGCGTATTAAAGTCTCCATAGTCCTATCAGTGGTAAAAATCGTCGAAGCACACATCCTAATAAAATAGGTACAGCCTTCAGAACTGATGATAATATGTTGGTTGCTGTGCTTTTTGTGTCATATAAGTGGCAAAAAATGAAGGAATAATGTATTTTGAATAAAAACGGTTTTTGATTCTGGTTCCTCGTTGGGCAACTAACTCACACAACAGCGAGACAAAGAATGAGATCCTTGCCTTTACATTGTAGTTTTATCAACTATTAAACAACTGTACATTGTATTTTTATTTACTGTACCTTGTA
The DNA here is from genome assembly GCA_963989385.1 of Ctena decussata. Lineage (NCBI taxonomy): Eukaryota > Metazoa > Mollusca > Bivalvia > Lucinida > Lucinidae > Ctena > Ctena decussata. The sequence goes on from OZ022510.1 coordinate 26,333,269, forward strand.
TTGTTACCTCTTGTACCTTGTATTTTTACCATGTTATGAAACTTGTGAAATCGAAAGTAGGTCATTTTAGTTGCCAACTAAAATGACCTAGATATTTTTTCAAATCGTTTTCAGGAGAAACTCAAGGATGTTTTAATTTATCACGATAATGAAGAAACTGTAGTGAGAAGCTTGCCGCGATACTTCACGATAAAATATTTCATGCTGATAGAGCCATGGGGCCTTTAAGGGTTTTGTTTTGTTCTGACTGAGTAATGACGTGACTTACAACTTGATTTACATAAGTGACTTACAAGTAAGATATAAAAATTGCTTGATCATAATAAGTATTAGAGTAAGAGTATGCATAAATTCAAATCTGGGGCCCGTTTCGCTAAACAGCATAACCCTGAGATTTTCGTAGTTCCATCCAGTCTGTGTAGAACTTTTAAAATCTTCAGCTTATGACGTTTAGTGAAACGAGCATGAGAAAATTATCTTATCGTCAACATGACCAAGATCAAATTTCTCTGGCAATTGTTCCTCACTAATTCGAGAGAATGACTGCTTTTGGTGTGCCGCTTTGACAGATAAATATGTCTTAGCCGAATTTAGCTCAACAAATATGCATTTCTGCATTTGAATTCCTCATTGTCGGTTAACCCGAAAAGTTTGAAACGAAATGGTAACGGGGCAGGTATTAGGAAGCAACCGGCGAATCACTCATAAACTTGACCTTGAGGCATTCGTTATTCAGTTTGTAATGAGTGAATCGCCAGCGTTTACACATCGATAAAATCCACACAAAAAACAAAAAAACAAAAAAAAACAAAAAAAACAACAAACAAACAAAAAACATCAGGGGCCATATTTATAAAACGACTTAAGTCGTTGCTAAGGCTACATTTCTATGAGGGAAATTCCCTACAACTATGAAGTTTGCTCTGGAGGACTGTTCCTCCAGAGCAAATTTCGTAGTTGTATGGAATCTCCTTCACAGACACTCAGTCCTAGCAACAGCAAAGCAACCTAAGTCGTTTAATAAATACGGCCCCAGCTCTATAATATTGTTATTATCCTGCTTCTGTTGTCTTGTTACTTGAAACTGACCATTATTTGAGTCATTCAGATGATAGAGAAGCGATCCAAATGAAAGAAAGAGAGTCGCCAAGGAAAAGTGTGAGTTTTTTACTAGATCAGCTAATTGCCAGCGAAGAGTTAGGAAAATGGACAGCGTTTTTAGATGCCCTCAGTGCTGCAGGTAGGTCTTAGGTTTCTTATAGCGTCACAGTTATAAGACCCCGGTTAGGGGCACTCTCGAGAATCCCATATGCCTAAAATATATAAATGTAATCCTTTTAAAAATATATAGTGTTTATGCAAATTTTAAGAGATAACTATCAAAATTGAAAGAGTAACTACACTTCAGGAACTGACTGAATCAGATCCCAAACCCTATCCCAAACATCAAAGGGAAAGATTGACAAGGACATCCCAACAAACAATAAATTACAAGTGGTAAGCCAAGTCAGCAGCTCTTTCCCAAATAGGTGGCAACCCAGCTATCTTCTTTGAACTAAATAATTTAGACCAACAGAACGGTTACAACAGACTAAGCAAATTATACGAAAAACATTTAACAACTATTTTACCTATTTTCTTTTTTATTATAGAATGGTTAAAATGAAACACAATAAATTAAAGTATCCCTACATTCTGGGATCCCTTGTATCCCAATATCCCTGAAATTCTGTCGATATTCTTCAAAAGTATCCAATATCCAATTAAATATTTCATGCTGTATTTCTGTATCCCAAAATACCCTTCCAGAGCCTCAGTAGATGATGTCGAAAAGGATTTTATCATTTCGTTACGTATGCACAATATATGTCACTGTTTATTCTACCTCTTTGTAGTCTACGGCGTATGATTGTACCACTTCAATAGTATTTAGCGTAGATACAAATGTTTTTGAATGTTATGAATGATTACATCATAAATAAAAAGATGGATAAAAACCTTTATTTGATAAGTGAATTTGAGATCAATATGAAAAATAGAGGACTCGGTAACCCGATGTCATTAAAACCTGTATTTCAGCTGAGTATATAAATGATACAATATTTAGAATTCGAAAGATTCTATGTAATTCCATAGTGCAGGTTATATTTTATTTTTGCCCATTTGGGCCCTTTATGATACTAATCAGTCTGCTACTGCGCTCCTCTTGTAGCAGATTTGTTTCTATTTTGCTATGAAAGAGACTTTATGATGTCTCTTCTTGCTGATACTCAAGTTCATGTCATTGAAGCATTCAACTCAACGTCTAGATACTTGGACGACCTTTTAAATATTGACAATTCTTATTTTGGAGGAATGGTTAGTCAAATTTATCCTGCTGAATTGCAGTTAAATAAAGCAAATACCCCTGATACCGAGGCCCTACTTTTGGATTTACATTTATCATTTTTTGACAGATTTGTTTCATCTAAAATTTATGACAAACGCGATGATTTTGATTTCTACATTGTTAATTTTCCGTTTTTGGATGGTGATGTTCCCCGCACCACTTCTTATGGTGTTTACATTTCTCAGCTTATTCGCTTCACTAGGGTGTCTAGTCATTTGGCTGATTTCAATCCTCGTAATAAAAGTTTGACTGCCAAGCTTTTACAGCAGGGGTATCGGTATCATAAACTTCGAGAAGCTCTTTCTAAATTATATCGTAGACACTTTGAATTGGTTTCTAAATATAATACCGTGTTAGGGTCACTTTTGCAACAAGGCCTATCGGAATCTGAATTTTATGGTGACTTATTATATAAATTACGCAAAATCGTAGGGAAAACAGAATCCTGATCAATTTAAGAAAATTATCATGCGATTTAAACGCATTGGCTATAACATAGATCTAATGCGACAGTCTGCATGCTTAGTGGTTAACCCAATCACGGTTGACAACTTTGCTGTCCTCTTTAATTGCACGCCGGTGGGTCGGGGTTCAGACACTATGATAGCCCCTACATAACGCTATATATTAGTTGGTTGGGGCCGGATGTTTGTCTGTTTCTTGGCCGACCGGGGTTCAACTGGTGGTCTTTTTTTGCTCTAGTGTTCCAGTGGTGTTGATGACGCCCATGGGATCTCCAGGTGTCTCAACACGTTTTGGCTCTCGAGTCCTCATCCTTGCTTCATCACGGTCTTTTCTTGATTTCAATCGGTGACCGTGATGACTCTCTGATGAGTAAGGGGACCTCCATACGAACCGAACTACCAACTAAGTGTGTGCACCGCGGCGGAGGGTGAGGGTGAAGATTTGGGCCCAGTAAAACCGGTTTAACCCCCCCCCCCCCCGCCCCCAGTAGTTATTACTGACCGTCCCAAGGCGGTACTTTCGTTGCGTTTGCATTTGTTTTATGTTCGGTGCCATTTAATTTATTGTGTTCTCATTTTAATCAGTTAACTTCTAAAATAAAAACAGAAAAAAATTAAAAATAGTTGTTAAATATTCTTCGTATAATTTGCTTAGTCTGTTGTAACCTTCTGTTGGTCTAATAAAAATAGCTGAGTTGCCACCTATTTGGGAAAGAGCTGCTGACTCGGCTTATCACCTGTTGTTTGTTGGGATGTCTTTGTCGATCTTTCCCTTTGATGTTGGGGACAGCGTTTGGGATCTGATTCAGTCAGTTCCTGAAGTGTAGTTACTCTTTGAATTTTGATAGTGACTGCCTTATTAGAATTAAGAAATCACAGAATGCGTCTCTCTGGTTTTCAAAACCAGGTATGGTAACTGATGAGGCTTGAATAGCCAAAATTTCGAAGCAGTGTCCATGTTCCTTCTTTTGACTGTGTGCTCCTCTCGTGAAAGAACTCTTAAAGGCTTTAATTTTGATCATAAAGTTTAAGCTACACTTTTGGAATAAAATGCTAGCTTAAACCCTTTTACAGGTTATAGATATATTGTGAATATCTTGCGTGGCGACACGGAGGTTGACCACTCCATACAAAGAGAAATTCTTCAGAAACTGAGTGCTAAGATAGCGGGAGAGCTAGAACCAGGTGATCTCATTGATCATTTATATGCCAAGGACGTCATAAGTGTAACCGATAAAGAAGAAGTTGGATGTGAGCTGAGAAACAGAGGTCCGTCTGCAGCATCACTAATGCTACTAGACCGAATTCCGAGACGGAATCAAAATTGGTATCAGGAGGTTTTAGATGTTCTGAGGGCTTGTAAGTTCGATCACGTGGTTGATGAGCTTGAAATGCCAAACACAAATTTAAATTTCATGGGTAAGTGTAAAATTGGTCAGTCTGAAATGTCCGCTTACTGGCACCTAATCTCACTTCAAGTCTCGTTTCCTCTGGTCTGTCTTTTTATTGTTTATATTCGTCTCAGTATTGCTTCTCTCAGATTATATTTGAGCCGCGACACGTGAAAACCAACGATGTGGTTGTGCGCCCAGCACATACTCAGATCAGCCTGGGCATCCGCTCAAGTTGTCCAGACTCTTCGTTCAGTGCTCAAAGGGTGGGTAAGGGTCTAAGCTACCTCCATGCGGATAGCGAAGACTCTGATCAGACTGGGCGGATGCCCAGGCTGATCTGAGTCTGCACTGGGCGCACAATCACATTGTTGGTTTTGTCGTGTCACGGCTCATATTATTAATTTTTAAATTCTAAAATTTTGCACAAGAGTCTCGACTTCAAGAATTTATGTTAAATTTTAAATATGCATTACCAAGTTTTTAATTGCAGCAAACGTCTCTGTGCTAATGTTGCTGGAGTACATAGCCTCTGGCCAGATCTTGCCAATATGCTTAAGACATTTTATGACTTTGTGCGTACTACAGCGAATATCAAATTCAATAAAACCAAGTCGGTGCATGTATTGACATATGCATGTATTGACATACCTCATTTTGAGCTACATCAGAAGTGCATGTGAGATTTCGCCCATAAGCCTAGTTAAGGCAACCAGTCATTATGTTCCTGCCTGTTTTAATGCCAAATGCATTTTAAGCATTGTAGTTACCTCAACTTATCTGAATACCTGTCTATTTTAATTCCTGATTTTTATATAAGAAGTAAAATATATAAGTATTGTGTATTATGTATATCGTAGGGCGTTTGATATTTTTTAACTGATTTACATTTTCTTTCTGTTGAACTGAGTGTGTCGGAGAATGTCGAATATGTTCTGTTCTGTTCCGTTTGTCATTTGCGTTTTTCCCTTCTTCGGTCTATGTCTTGGTGGGCTGTACTTTGTGGCTGTGTTCCTTTCTGGGTACTTCATTTCCTTATCAAGGCACCGAGACTTGCAGGAAAAAGGAAACGAGACTAAAATCATAAATTAAAACATGTAAGATTATGTTCATAATATTTTCGCAGGTTGCACAACGCCAAACGACCATAAGGCTCAAACAGAAATAACTACGAACTTACTAAATGATGGGTATATTACGGTTAATTTCTTACCGTCTGTCGATCTAACAAGGAAAGGTAAGCACTATATTTTTGCTTCTTGTTTTAATATTTTTCAGCTGGCTTCCTTATCGTTGCAGTGCGTTCTATTTTTAAAACCTTAAAACCGGTACATGTTTTGAAGCGATTTAATTTTTTTGTTTCTTTTCTTTTCTGAGGTCTCAAACCACCAAATTTCGGGTTTAATTTTGTTTATTTTCTGTTTTTAAATCAAGTATCTTTTCAGAATGGCTGGATGGGCTTTGCCTCTCATGTTCTGAATTATTGCTTTAATTTTACCTATATATCAACATAGTTAAAGAATAGTTTTCATTTTCTTTTGTCCAAAATGAATTCGTCTCCTAAAATCCTACTCACATATAAAATGCTATTGTTTGATGTAAGACATACTAACATTTACATCATACTGATGATAATGATGGTCCCCTTCTTTATTTAAAGATCATGATGCGTCGATGCAAAGAGAAGTTGCTCTTCCTAGCAACTTTCCTCTTGGTTCAGACAAGTCAATGGTAGAAAGTCATGGAAAAAGCCCTGAGACAGAGATAAAAACATTAGAAATGAAAAGAGTTGGCCTAGTAAAACAACTTGACGAACTTAAAGAAAAACAGCAGATAAAGCGAGAAATAAAGAAATCAGAACAAGAAATTCAAGCCTTGCTGAATGGTAAGTCAAATTTGACGGGATGGTATGCTGGTTTTATCCCAGCTCTACATCCTAATAGCTAATATGGCGTCATTTGCGTGGCCCAAAACAAATGAAAAACGGCTTTTATACAGTGATAAATCTCCTGAGTCAGAAACTTGGAACCATTTGGAACTTGACTTTCAGGTGAGTATAATTCAGGTAAGACGATTTAACCTGCATGTGCTAGACATTGCTTGCCCGGCATTACCCTTAACCCCATTGCTCAGCTCGGGAAAGGGCGTAAAATGTGAGAAATGGAGTTATGCATGTATTCTTTGTATCAGGTTATTTTGGTTGTAGAATTATCAGTCATTTGCTGTTTATTACTTATTGGGGTGTGTATTAAAGCAAAAAATGATCTGACCATAATTATATATTGAAACATGTGGTATTAACTAATGTAACTTGTCCTATTTTAGCGGAAAGCGATGCAGATGTTGATGTTTCCGATGAAAAAACCGGGACGACTTCAACACAGAACCAATTGAATTATTCAGACTTTTCAATGCAAACTGATCACGTGATAACTATTGTGGAAGATGCAGTTACATTTTGCAAGGAGACAACAGAAACACTCATACCAAGTACAAGCGTCAGGCACAACGATAACAACTGTTCTTCTTGCGACTACAAAGTAAACGAGAGAGTGTTAAAAGAGCTTCTGTCAGTTACGAAGGCTTATTTGGCAGAGGAGTTTCGATCTCTCAAAGAGGAGAATGAGAAAACCTTAAAAACAATGGCGACACAATGTGGCAATCATTGCTGTTCCCTGCCCGCCGCCCATCTTCCACGAAAACACCTGCATACGTTTGTGAGAAACGAATCTACTGATTCGGGAGTATTTTCTGGGGTTTCCGAATAGCCTACGGTGATATACGGAATTTCATAAGTAGGCATCTCAGCTAGTACATAACTGTCACAGGGAAAGGTAAAATCGTGGCCCGACCATAAGTCGAACCAAGGACCTATCGCCTATCATGCTCTCTAGCATTCTATCAACTGAGCTCCCCGAGTAACATGGTCTACCTTTGACATTTTCCCCTGCTTAATTAGATTCATTGATGGGCATTTTGCTACTAGACGGTCTGGATTGACCAGCCGGTGTTTCGTCCTGCATATGGCGTTTTATAGAAGCTGCTACTTCCTGTTGGGTTTTTGCTCAGGTAGCATGCATAATCAATTTGATTGTATCTCAAACAATGTTTTGTTGAAATTGATAGATTTCCAAGGCGTCTCTATGGTGTTCAAGCCATTGTTTTGCATGCCTTATCTCAAGTTTTTAACAAGTATGGCACATGTCATATGATACAGTTTAGGATAATAGTTATGCAAAGGTTGTGTATATTTACAGGGCTGAATAGATGGCGGATTGATCTTTTTACATAGTATGTATTATATCTATCGGAAATATACTAGTTAAAGTATTGCTATTTCATAGAAGGTCCATGAAATAACATTACCATTGTATGCAGTGCACAATTTGCTCTTTTAAAACTCTGTATAGACGTACAAATAAACATCTGTAAGTCGTACAGAAACAAAAATGTATAGCCATACAGATAAAAGATGTACAGCCGAACATGTAAAACAATGTCTAATTCTGAACAGAACAGAACATATCCTTTATTATCTCAGGTCATACAATATGACATATGAGGTACTGACAAATAAACATTTCAGGTGATTGGCAAGTTCTCAATTGAAATACATGTAATTCTTATTTATAGAAAGAGAGCAGAGCCGGAGCACAGAGGAGTAGAAACTAATAACTAAAGCTACATCTTTTTCAAGTTTTTCGCACGCTGAACCAATCTATAGTTTTGAATGCTAACAGATAGACTTCCTACCAGCCAAGGTACGACCCACGACAGCCCGTCCGAAACTCCCGGGATTGACTGGCGCGGGTCGCACCTCTTTCGACGCTGATACGATCCGTGAACCGCATTCGGACCTATAGGGTGAGAAATCCAGTGGACAGATATTATGTCAACACATGTTGTTTCAGTTTATCATCTACAAACTTTTGAAGAGCCAAAGTATTTAACTATTGTAGCGACCGTACTACGACGTAATACTTTACATAGGCATTTTACAATTACAAATTTACGATGTAAGCAAAATGATTGTCAAAGTGAACTGCATCTTGTAAAAATACTACCGATATTCCTTGATATACTTCGAAATTATCTTGATTTACTAAAAAGGATAGGTCGATCGATCGATCAATCGACCGACCGATCGGTCGATCGATCAATCGATAGATCAACACATCGATCGATTGATATAAATATCCGTCTACGCCACAGCCACCCAGTCGTTCAGACTGGTGAACAGACGGACAGACAAGACACCAATGCAGAGACAGGCACATAGGCAGAAAAATGTAAAGACGGTCATGTATATCATCGATTCTTTACACTATCCAAATATTTACATATAATCACTATTTAAGAAAAAACGTTTACGATATGCTCTGATAAGCCTGAATAGAAAGGCCTTGTACTCGTAAGTGTTTCCCTTCAGAAAAGCATCTAGCATTATGCTGTTATAGGCCACATTTCATCAGCTTGGCTTAAATCTGTTATTGTAGCATGCAAAGGGTACAGCTTTATCAAAGTCTCATTTAAGTGACATAAGGTTGACCATTTTTAGATTTTTTCTAGAAATGCACCAGGCATGATGCTCTTTATAGGCACTTTCCATAATTTTTGCTAAAATCTGCCACTGTAGCATATAATTCATCAAAGGATAACTGACCATTGTTCATTCATGCAGAAGTTTGCTGCGCTGGGTATAGTTTTACACTCATCCAGACAAGATGTTGGCAGGTATCGGATCCTTCTGGAGATTGTATATATAAGTGGTATTTTGGTAGCACCAGCTGTTCGGAGATCAGACACCGAATAAGGATTTTATACAAAGAAAAGGTGCGTACTGACGCCATAGATAGATACAGACGAATAAAGAGGTTGAATAACGTGCGCAAAACTGGGGCGCACTTAAAAAATCAAATGAATGAAATAAAAAAAATCATGCCTGTATTAAGTAGGGTTTGGTGAATTACACAATAGTTCGTAGTAATGTCAGTAGGGATGACTCCACATGTTTTAAAAGTAAACAAATACTCTGATGTTCATGTAGAATGAACAAAAATTTAATTTCAATTATCTCTTGACATAAAATGGTTTATATGGAATCATAAAAATGTGGATTCATCCCTATACAGAAATGTAACCACATTTAAGGTATTCAAATACTCTGATGTTTATATGGAATTAACAGAAATTTAATTTAAACTTTTAGCCCAAATAAAATGAATTATATCTTTTATACAGAAACCTGAAACCTGTGGATTCATGCCCATGTAGAGATGATTCCACATTTTAAGAAATACCCCCTCGAGCTTCTAAGTGAAACTTGCGTAATCAATAGTGCTCTTTGTTTGGTCAACACATTTAACTGTGTTACGAGCCGGCTTCTTCGAGAAACCATGCATGTTAAAAGTATTCATGTTCAAGACATCACTATGCTGTAAATTAAGGGATTTCAGGATCATTGAATATCGCAAGAGGTATTTAAACAATGAGGTTTGCTACCAAAATATACAGTTACGGATATCGAACCATTATAGAGTTCCAATGGCGGTGCGTGTTGCTACCTATACTCCTCTCCAGGTTCGTCCAGATAAAAACATTTAAAAAATGAACAAAGCACATAATGAATATTTTGGACCAAAGAAAAAACCTCATTTACATTCGTAACCACACAACATGCCCTTGCCCTCTCATCCCGCTACCCTTCCAGCCACATCTTCTTGACACACACACACACACACACACACACACACACACACACACACACAAAGCGATTGTTGTAAGACACCCATAATACAAGAGATGGTAAAAATGCATAGAATTTTGAGGTAATAACATAGATCTTGCTCTTGTAGGTGCGTGAAGGGCCGGTTCTAGCATAACATCAGGAATAAATTGTACTGTAATAAAAAATTGTTGGGCAACCATAATTAAGAGAATACAGTTTTTATTCCTGTAATTTTCATTCCAAGTTTGTACTGAAATCTATTATTTATTATGTATGGTAGCAAGCAAGAGACTGTTGAAAAAGGGGAGTAGGGAAGAAATGTTTTGAAGGGTTTTTACCCGATGGCTGCACATCAACTATTTTTGAAGTAAGACTATAACAAGATTAGTTTCTGTTTCTGCTCGTGCACATTTTGACACTTATGACGTCATAAGACTGAGTGCAAAAGGTTGATAACTTAGCATCTTGTGATTAAAAAGACGAAAAAAATAATCAGAGTAATATTATTGTTAAACAGATATACATTAGTTTTGGCATGTAAAAGCTAATTTTTATAACTTTTATTAGATATATGAATGAGGTAGCTACAGAAAAAAAGATAATGTAAGCGTTGCCATACCAACAACTTCAAATTTACGAAATTTCTTAAGCAGTTTTTAAGCATTACTCTGTTTTTATGCCGGATATATTCTGTGGACATATGATATTCCCATGGGCATGCATGCTTATACTTGGAAACTCATATAAACCTAAGTGGCGTGTACACAATGGAACAACAGTTTTTTGTCATTTTTTTCTGAAGGCCCTTTGACTATAACGATCGATTATACACGTTAATCAAAAATATATTCGTTAAAATCATATCATTTGAAGTAAGAATCTTTCTTTATTATTTCATTAAAAGTCGCTCCATAAATCCATTAAAATATTGAAAAAAACAACAACCTTACACTCTTGGTTTGTTTGTTTTCATAATCACGTAAATAGCATTTATTAAGAAGCTAGACCATTACAAGTACCACTTATCGAGTTCCTTTTCTGTCTCCCGCAGAGAACAGTTATGACAGTTTTGCAAAAAAATATACTTTTTTTACATACGAGCATTTTAACAGTTAGCTTAAGGGTTTCATGAGGTAAGTTTTATACGTGACAAACACGGAATACCTCGAACTGCAATCTTGAAGGTTTTGAAGTATTCTGAAGAAGCACAGCAGCATTTTTGTGTGGTTAATTATGCTTTTATTATAGCATAAATCAAGATAACAAATTGTTGTATAAAGCAGAATTAGAAAAAATCCATTTGTTCATTCAAAATAAAACCACTGCTATCATTTGTTTGCATTGCATTTTATCCCCCCGCAGGCGGGGGATATTGTTTTGTTCGTCCGTCCATCCGTCCGTCCGTCCGTCCATCTGTCCGTCCGGAGCCATAATTAGCTAACCACTGAATGGAATTTCATGAAATTTATATAAGTATATATCATTATAACGCGCTGATGCGCGTCAAATTTTATCAGACTGGCTTTAGTTATGCAAGAGTTATTGCCCTTGAATTGATTTAAAATCTAAAGATTAAGCTATTATTAAGGAAACAATCACTGGAATTTTATGAAACTTAAAACAAATATGTATCACCATAACACAGCTGTGCACATAAAGTTTCATTAGAATGGCACAAGTAGTGCATGAGTTATTGCGCTTGTATCATTTTGAAATTGATAAAATCAGCCGTAACTAAGAAAACAATGAATGGAATTCTATGAAACTTGAAATGAATATGGCTCACCATAACACGGTGGTGCATGTGAAATTTTGTCTGAATCACTATAGCAATGCATGAGTTATTGCCCTTGAATCGCTCTAAAATAAACAAATTGAGTCATAACTAAATACTCGATGAATGAAATTTCATAAAAATTGAAAAATAGTGTATCGTCATAAAATGACAGTGCACATCAAGTTGTGTCAATGGCATCAGTAATGAATGAGTTATTGTCCTTTAATTGAGTTAAAATACCACAAATTAGCCATAAGTAAGGTGCCAGTGAATGAAGTTTTTTGACAGATTCATAGAATTGTTTCATGCCGAGCCAGTTGGGATGAGTCCCATCCCTAGCAAATGTATTGTTTGGGCTGTGGAAAATTCTCCTATGTCTCCATAATTTGACATGATTTGAGTGCTCCAACAATGTCGATAGGTACATATTTGTTTGAGTCCGGCGTGTCTCGTATTTCTCCGGGCTCACGAATTTCGGACGTGGACGGGTATACAGTTCACATATGTAAATTACTTTAATATTCCGATCCTGTTGAAGCCATAGGGCCAGATCGTCAAGCTTACTGGCAATTTCTAAGGGGCTGAATTCATTTAAGCAAAGATCATTGCCGCCTAACTGAATAATCGCGGCTGTGAAGTGGGATGGCACTGTAGAACATATAGTTTGAACCTCCCGTAGAATTGAATCATAATTTAGAGTTATTTTTCATCCGCCTTCATGAACAAAATAGGTACTGCACTGTTCCAAGCCAAAATTTAAATGAAAATGCGGCTTGTATGGAGAATTAATATCATCATCCAAGCGGCGGACGAAAGAATGTCCGATTATCAAAATATTTGGTTTAGAAAAGGCCATACTCTAGCCCGTTTATCCCAGTTTTTAAAACTCCAAATTACTCAGGTTTCCGTAGTTTAAAACGAACAATATAAGTGTCCAACACTGTGTTTTAAACACAGAGACAAAGTCTAAATTCCAGAAAGTTTATAATTAACTTTTATAGTCCGTTTTTCTAGGGAAAAAAACTGTAAATTTCCATAAAACGTCCCGCCACGTGATCTCAAAACTTTAGAGCAATGCTGTAGGTCCCTGTGTTCCCTGTTAGCGCACTGGATCAGAAAAGGGTGCAGCCTGGCAAACACGGAGTTTAAATACAGGCCGGTACCCAGCAGAAGGAGCAGTCAGTGGATGCTGCAACACAAAGATACACAAGAAGCTGGGACCAAGTACATAGGGATTCCAACGGTAATTAGATTAGCAGAAATAAACAGTGGCACTAGAAAAGGTAACAGCGGACCTGCTAAATAAAATGCGCTATGTCGTGGCCATAGCTCTGTTTTTATCATAATGAAGTGATGCTGAGGCTAATTTTGTTTAGAATGATCTAACACATGAGTTATTGCCCTTGATTCGAAATCCATATGTTAAGCCATAACTATGTAACCAGTGAACAAATTTTAATGAAACTTAAAATAAACCATACACAACTTGAAGCTACTTAGGCGGGGGATATATATTCAGAGAATTTGCTTGTTGTATATATGCATCCAAAAAAGTAAGTGACAATAGCCGGTTTGTTAAACATGCAATAAGTACGGCTAAATCATGTTTCGTATAAATCTGTAATATCACCAGATCTCCCAGATTACCCTCTTATTTAAAAAAAAATCTGTTGTGGTTCTCTGTTGCCTGTTTTTGGTGTCAGAGTTTCTGTGATGTTTTACCTTATGTATGTTCTTATTATTTTTGGCTCGGTTTGGGTTGCTGAGTGGCTACCTTTTGGGAACAAGCTGCTCACTCGGTTGGCCATATGTTCTCTGTATCTTGATTATTTGTAATCTTAGTTGTTTCCAACTATGGTTTGAGGGCTGGATTTGGATTTGAATATTTTTTGAGTTCCTGGTCTTTGCATACTTTTTACTTTTAACGTAAAACATAATTAAAAAAAAACTATAAAAAATGTAATCTGAAGTTTAACGAATAAAGCCACACAAAATTCAAATTACACGAAATATTGCTGGGTATACTTACTTTGTACGACTTTCATGTATTTGACGCTGTCAAGCATTTCTCACTTGCCAATAAGAGCTAAATTCAAGAATCCTCCTTCCAACAAGCTAAATTGTTTCTTGGTTTTATTTATTATATCGCTTTATCTGGTTCATATATATTTTGACATAACGACAGTTTATTAACCACGACCTTGGGGATGCAGAATCGGAAACATTGAATATATGAGCCACGACGCGAGAAAACCAACAATGTGGTTGTGCGCCCAGCGCAGACTCAGATCAGCCTGGGCATCAGCCCAGTCTGATCAGAGTCTTCGCTGTCCGCATGGAGGTTGCGTAGACCCTTAGCTACCCTTTGAGCACTTTACGAAGACTCTGATCAAACTGAGCGGCTGCACAGGCTGACCTGAGTCTGTGCTGGGCGCACAACCACATTGTTGGTTTTGTCGTGTCGCGGCTCATATATAAGAAACATGGGAAATCAAGATATGCGTTGTTCCACCAATAGAGAAGATGGCACTTTTTCAATGGTGGTGGTCTTTGCTGTTTTTTTTTTTAAACAAAAAAACAAAACTTGACTAACAGAGTTTTACAAAGTATCGACCGCAAATAAAATTGACAAAATATACTGATAATATATTGCTGCTGTTTTTGCTCAAAAGTTACTATCTATTCTATTCTATTCTATCTCATAACCTTACTAGGTCGTTGGGGCACCACAGCTGACTTCAAAACAATCCCTTTCCACCTTGTCCTGTTTTAAGCTGCCCTAGTTGACCTGGCAAAATCCATTCCAGTCCACTCCTTGATATTGTCTTCCCACCTCTTCTTCTGTCTACATCTTCTTCTTTTTCCTTTCACTGTGCCCTGAAGAATTGTCTTTGCTAAACCAGAAGACCTTGAGACGTGGCCAAACCACCTTAGTTTCCGTTTCTTGACCAGTGTCAGGAGTTCATCATATTCTCCAATGGCTGCTTGAATCTTCCTGCGAACCTCCTCATTGGTTATATGGTCCTTGTACGAAATGTTTAGTAACCATCGGTAGCAACTCATCTCAAAGGCCTGCGTTCTTTTCTCTAACTCTGCTGTCAAGGTCCATGATTCACAGGCATACAGAAATATGGAAATGAAAAGGGAGCGCAAAAGTGTCACCTTTTATCCAAGAGATATGTTGTTATCTCTCCAAATTGTTTTCAGCTTGGCAAGAGCTGAAGTGGCTTGTGCTATCCTTGAGAGAATCTCCTGTTTTGAGCCATCATCTGAGACAACTGCTCCAAGGTATTTGAAGCTGCTTACAGTACCCAGCTTCTGCCCCTTTACCTTGATCTCCCTCTGGATGCCATCTGTGCTGTTTGTCATCAGTTTGGTATTCTCAGCACTGATCTCCATCTTACACCTTGTGCAGGTCTGGTCGAGACTTTCAACTAGAGCTTCTAGTTCCTGCTCTTCCTCAGCAAGAGCGTCTATGTCATCGGCAAACTGCAGGTTGGTAATATTTCTGCCGCCTTGCTAACCTTTCCGTCATGTTCTTCCAGAGCATCAGACATGATCCGTTCGAGAAAAATGTTGAAGAGGGTGGTTGACAGAAGACATCCTTGTCTTACTCCAACTGTTGTTCTGAACCATTCTCCTGTGCTGCCATTTATCAGGACTGCACTTGTAGCCTTGTCATATAGCTGCTCAATGGTGCGAACTAGGTTTGCATTGTTATTGTACTTTCTCATGGTGGCCCATAAGGCTGCATGCCATACCCTGTCAAAGGTTTGTTTGAAATCAATGAAGACATGGTACAGATTCTGCTGATGTTGGAGATACTTTCATACAGGATTCTGAGGTTGAAGATCTGTTCTGTGGTGCTCCTTCCTGCTCGGAACCCAGCCTGTTCCTCAGCGATTATCTGTTCGGCTTGTGGCTTAAGCCTTTTCAAGAGAACTTTCAGCATGACATGCTTGAATGACTGATGAGGCTGATGGTTCTGTAGTTCTGACAGAGATGTAGGTTTCCCTTTTTAGGGAGAGTAATAATCAGCGACTGAGTCCATGGGGTAGGCCATTCTCCTAAAGTTACTATTGCCTTACAATAGAAGAACAATAATCGTTTGATAAGAAAAGTAGTACCTGAGCATTTATTACGAAACTTGTTAAATGAATACATTGGATTGAGAGGAGCCCCGATAGCTCTTTGAGCTGGACTGCTGAACTAGCGGTCCCGGGTTCGATTCCTGCTGGAAGCGGAACTCCTCCTTTTATCCGTAAATGGAGTTCCGTGGCACACAGCATATTCCCAATAAGCCTAGATCACACATCTTCTTACATTTATTTCAGAGGCATGCGGCCTCCTCCCAAGTTCTTTATTCTGACTTCTTTGTATAAAACGGGCCAAAATCAAAGCGTTCACATTCTAAAAAAATATATTAAAAAAAAAGCTAAAATAATATAAAATATATGTATATGTTAAACAGAGTTGTAGACGACCCAGTGCTATGCCTTTTGCCTCCTCCCCCCACCACCACCTCTAATAATTTCCTCCGCCCCCATTCCTACCCCAATATCCTTTTCTTCTTCATCTTCTTAAAAAGGACTTTTCATTTGTCTGTAAAAATATTTATTATTGGTGCTTAAATTCTTTGAGATGTTGATTGTACACCAGATGGACCAGATAAAACACAACGCCTCCCTGACTATCAACACGGGGGCATACAACATTTGAATATTAAAATGTGCACGGTTTCTCTTAATCGATTAAATAGTGCAGTGTTGCTATACCCTTTTGAATTGTGAAGAGCTGTCTTATGTATCTTAACGTTTTCATAACAGATGATTCTTTGTTGTTTTTCCCCTCGCCATTCGACATGTCAAATTTATGTCTATGGGTCCGGTAACCTATGGAAAAATCCCTTTACAGTCAGAAATGAACATAGGCTACTCTAAGATCAACACATTGTATTCGTCAAGGTAAGGCGGAAAACTCAAAAACACACCGGCGGTGTTTTGAATAATCAATTACCATGTAATTTTGAGATTTTTTCTTTCGTAAAAGTGAAACCCAGTGCAGGCAGTACCCAAGAAGAAGATATTTTCTCTAAAAGCGTATATTACAATACGACACATTTTTCAAACTTTAGTTTGGTCATGCTTGCGCTGATACTTTTCACTGATGTTGAACTTCGAAAATTGGTGACGTTTTGCTGTTTTGCAATTTCTGGGGAAGTTTGTGGTAAAATAAAGGCGCAATTGTAAATTAATATTGTCAACAATAGAAAACCCGATCTCCATGATATAAGTATTGGCTTGTTAAAAACTGTCTTGTTTTCGATTACTGTATTTTGAATTTTCGCGTTATATAATTGGGCTGATATCTCACCTTAACGCAACTCGTCCTTGGCTTGTACCACTTAAAAGTTCAAACTTTTATAAGTTTTTTTGTGAAGTTAAGAAAGAATTGCAATGGGAATAATAATTTACATATGTTTGTACCATCTTAAATGACTCTTTGCATCATGTCTAATTTAAGATGTGCAACTAATTCTTGTTTTGTTTGTTTCCACAAGCAATAATGCTGTTCTTGCAGATTTCACTTATCTTTTTTAAGAAAATATAACTGCATGCAAAATGGCCAAATGCATGTCAATAACCATCTGAAAAGTCACATCCTTAAATCACTCTAACATACTAGGTACATGTATATTCAGCTAACTATAGTTTGGTCCGATTTTTTTGATATGGGTTTCGATTTCTTCACAGGTACATGGTTACAAAATACGGTACTTGCTTCACATAAAGTTTAATGCCTGACGTCATTTTTATAGCCATAATCTACTGACATCTCTTAACTTTAGCTCCTTTTGCATGCATTAAACATTGCCGTTTACAACAATTTCTTGTCAACAAAAGGCTGAAATATTAACAATATTTTACTCCGCTCCAAACAATAGGGTAATTGCCAAAGATAAAGCAACAACTCCAAAATAATACCTCAGTTTTCTCGTGCTAGGCAGTACAATCATTAGGCTCAGTATAACAACGCATACATAATACTTTAATATGTTCCAGTGGTAAATTAAATATATCAGTTATTAAAAGTGATGTAATTTTTTATTTACGGCAATTTAACGGGTTTAACATTATTCATAAAAATCTATAGCAAAAGCCCCTTACTATTTTATCATCTTTCGTAGATGTTCACGTATCCTAATAGTGCAATGCTTTATACAAACATGATAAAGTAATCGGTATTCGATGGAGACGTCTCTGACCTGATGAATAAGGCTCACCGTTTCGCGAGATGCGCCATTTAGTGTGATACGTGTCCTTTGCCGAGACCTGCAATTATCTATTTTCTTCAGGCATTTGGGGTTTACAGTGAAAGATCAAGCTACAGAAATGCAGATCTGCTGCACTAAATTTGGAATGGTTGCTATCTTATAAAAACCACCAGGGCGATATCTATGAGGGTGGAAAACTTGTCCACGAGGACATCACCAACCAAGTAGTCAGAACTTTGGTTCTGATTCTGGTAGTTTGGTGTTGTGGCCAGTTCTTCAATAGAGATTAAAAATTACATTTGAGAGAGATGAAAACCCACTATTAAGGTAAATTTGTCTTAAAATATTCTAAAACTAAGACGATCGTTAAATCTTAACGGAAGCTTTCGAATGTTTAACATGTTTTTAAAATATTTAAGGAAATAATTTAACTTTTTCTGGTGTTTATCGAAGTATAAACTACATGGAGTCGCGTGCAAAGTAAGTGAGCCCCAAAAGGGTTTATGTAAACTTTGCTAGCGACCCAATGCAGTTTATACTTCGATAAACACCAGAAAATTAAGTTCATTGCTTATATTTACCCTTTTTTCTATCTGTTAATTGACCATAAATTTGTGTAAGAGGCTAAAAACATTTAAACGCAGGTTTTCTAACAACAACGGAACAGCGTCAACTACGTCATTGCGTCGCCTACGTCCAATCACTGTGTAGTGAACCATGGTTTATTTTGACGTCACTTAACCTCATGTAACGTTATTGAAGTATAAACTACATTACGTTCTTATGGTTTACCATAGGGCTTTACAATAAATGCACTTAGATTGTAAATATTTTGGCACATTGTAGTTTTCTCTGCTTCTGTGACCTCTTTCCTTGATGCCAGTTTCTTTAGTCTTTCGTGCGAGGTGGCTTGTTGGGACACTGAAGAAGTTAAATGCAGAATAGCATACTTTTGCTCTTGAATGACTTTTTTAATATAACTAAGATATACAGATCATGAATAACTTCGTTTTTATTTGTTAAAACGGGACGGGATTTTCGTAAATAGGATTTTATAAGCATTAAAAGTATTCTTAAAAGCGTAATTAGCTCACAAAATTAACATAGATCTTTTTTCGACTCTTGATGATTTCCCTTTATAGCTGCTGTGATAAATATTTTACCCTTCTTGCGTTTTTGTTCATATTCAGGTAGTTGTTTTCTTGCTTTATAGTTGTTTCATTGGTTAATAAATCATTTGTCAACAGGCTTGCATTGTTTGATTGTCCTGATTTAAAATGGTTCTGAACCCAGTTCTTGTTTGAATATGAGGTTGCCTGTTGTTTCGGCTATCCCTGTATCCCATTTGCCATTTTTAATATTAGTTCTGTCCGTCTTGTCTTTCATTTTTGTATATAATGGAGCTGCGACACGAGAAAACCAACAAAGTGGCTGTGCGCTCATCGAAGAATCAGATCAGCCTAGGCGTGGAGGTAGCTTAGATCCTTGACTACCCTTTAAGCGCTTGGCGAAGAGTCTGATCGAACTGGCCGGATCCCAGGCTGATCTGAGGCTATGCTTGGCGCACAACCACTTTATTGTATTTTTCGATTTTTTCTGCTCGGCGTCTTCTGTAGAAAGGGGGTGAATTTTGGTTGACCCTTTGTCCAGTGTATGTGGTTCTGTTTTCTGTGTTTCTCCCTTCGCCTGGTGGACCTTTTGAAACATAAAGTCCTTTCTGTTATTTGTTACTGTGAACTAAATCGGAATATGAAGGTCTTGAGTGTTTAGGGTTCGTTTCATTGTCTGCTAGGATTACAAATTTGGATAGGTATTTCTTGGTCAGTTATGGCCTACTAAACTAGTGCTTTTTGTTTTCATTTTGTTGAACACAATTGCGTTCTAGGCGTCTTGATTAATGAGTTTGTTCGAGAACTGTGTTTCTTTTTAATCTTTCATAAAAGGAATCTTATCAATATACTTGGTAGCGAATTCTGTTACTAAATGCTACAACTAGACCTAATTTTGGATCGTCATCGCTTTGCTGAGACTTTTACTTCTCTTTTTGTGTCCTCGTACCATTGTGTAAAAATCTTTATCATATCACGTCGCTGATATTCAGTGGATAACGTCGTGTCATAAAAATCGTATGACCACACGTGTAAAAACACTCTGGCGCGTACACGTAACGTCATTGACAACGTCCATGTCAACAATGCATTTTCTTACTGAAATAATGTTCAGTTTGAAGGCGTTAAAATCCCATTTTAAAGGGTCATATGATAAACAGAATCTTTCACTCGTGGTCATTTCATATGAAATTTATGAAACTCGCCGAAGGCTCGTTTCATAAATTTCATATGAGACGACCGCTCGTATAAAATCCTTTATATAAATAACGTTGTTGAAAAGGGAATGGAGAACGCTAATAAAGGAAGAATTTAATAGACTGTAGGAAAAAAGACAAATAATAATTGTGATGATATAATCCAAAAACCCGTACGAAAGTAGTAATTAATAATATACAACAAAATCTGCCAATTCCTGATTCATATGAACCGATGTATGAACTGCAAGAATATCAGATTATAAAAAGTAAACATTAACATTGGCATTTAAAATGGCTATAATAAACACGTGCAAAGTTTGCTGAAACTTTGAGTTGTGAAAATGTACAGAATATAACAGACCTAAATGTAACCATTAATTACAGAGAACAAATTTCCCTTTTTACGCAAAAAAATTAAGGAGAGAAACAGATGCGACATGTGATGGTAAAAAAGTCTCAATTACGTAATCAGGTACTGTGGATGCCTGAACAAATGCATTGGTGAAACGGGAGATACTCTCCGACATCGGGCCACTGTCCACAGCCAGCAATCTAGAGATAGTTATTCTAAGCTTTATGCCAGTGGAAATGTTGACAGCTGTGCAAGAAACAAGCATATAAAATTTTTAATGTCACATCTTTATCAATTATAGTGGATCTTTAATAAAAATGATTTTATTAATAAGTAACATCTTTAACTGAAATTGAATAAACATTTTGAAATAGCATTGTTTTATCGACAACAATATGTATAATATACAATTATTGACCTTTGTTGAGGTGAATATGCAGTTTTATTGACCTGCAAACATCATATTGACCGACGCGAAGCGGAGGTCAATATGTTATGTTTGCGGGTCAATAAAACTGCATATTCACCGAAATAAAGGTCAACAATTGTTTTATTATATGAAAATTCCAAATTCGGTTCCTTAGATATTTATGATTGTACTTAATAGTATTATCTCGCGACGTTACGCCATTAACATTAACGTAAATCAGACGTTACGTCACGAAAATATAATGACGTCAGCGTAAAAGTAATATTTACTGACAGGCCGACGAATATAACAAAATATTGACCGGCACGTGACGTCAAAACAGCCAATGAAATTGCGTGTTGCCTCTTGGTCATATAATAATATGTATGACGCCAGATTCTGTTCTAAATATAACGTTGTTACTATCGACGCTGATGATCTACATTGTATAGTAGTGAACGCGTTAGATTTGGACACAAATCAAGACAATCTTGTGTTTAATTTAGTGTATATCTTTACCTCCATTGTGCACTTTCTTCTTTAGAATATTCATACGAGGCACTACAAAAACCAACAAAGTGGTTGTGCGCCCAACGCAGACTCGGAGCAGCCTGGGCATCCACCCAGTCTGATCAGGGTCTTCGCTGTCCGCATGGAGATAACTTAGACCCTCAACTACCCTTCAAATGCTTAGTGAAGAGTCTGATTAGACTGGGCAGATGCCTAGGCTGATCTGAGTTTGCGCCGTACATGTAGAGCTTCAAGAGACTGAAAAATAGCCAGGGTTCCCGGGTTCGATACCCGGTCTGGCCACACTTTCGTTCCTCATTTTCCCTGATTAAAGAAGGGCACTTGTCATTTACTGGCGAAAGTATGTGCGCTTAGTACTGGTTAACCGCTTAGGAGGTCTAAGCCTGCCCAGGAATAGTGTGGTTATATAAACTGACCGTCCCGACATGACCACAGCTGTTTACCGTGGACATAAAGCAATAAAACAACAACAACAACAACTGAGTAAATAGAGAATGAATCTAAGCAATGAACTTAAAAACTTGACATTTATACCAGTTAAAATAAGGAAGTCATGTAGCGTGTATATGTACATTTTGACTCTCCATTATGTTTTACACCATTTCAAGGGTTCGGGTTCGGATCTTTCTGTTTAGAGTGACATACAGGGTTTTCGTAACCATTTTTTTATTCTAGTACATCTTTGTGCAACATCACAGGAATTTGCGTCGCTTCACTGCCAAACTAGGTTCGGTATCGACTATTCGTCGGAACTACACTATTTCAGGTAGACATGTCTTACACAGTGACTCTAATTCCACAGTAATTTCAGATCCTCCGATTGTTGTTCTCGTATTTGTTCTTTATTCCCAAGGGCAACCTTTTAATGATTTTTATTCGACTACTGCAACTGATGTCTGTGAAATGCTCACCTCCCTCATTTATCAAAGTGTAGATTATATTTTTAGGGGTTTTGAGCTTATGCTATTAGGCTTCAAATTGACTACTGCTTAAGCCAGCGTTGGGCGGTGTATGCAGCATCGCAAAAGTCATTGCTGTTATTTAAAGTCTCGGTGAAACGGAATCTCTGACTTCCGTTCCTGTATGTTTTCTTTTGTACCAAGGGTAGCCTTGAAAGTTTTGTATAGCAAAATGCACACTTTTTAGCAGTTTCACCAAGAACCTATTATCAGTTATTTAAAAAAAAAGTTTCTGTTTTTAAAAGCTATTGAAACAATACAGACACAGCCACAACTCATGTTATTCTGAAGGTAGACATTGAATATATCATATCTTTGCTGTATGTTCTGTTTCCTCAGTTGGTAAAACAACAGGGCCCATGCCATTTTAAGTGAGTTTTATTGTGGCTAAAACAGCGCTTATTATTTCAGCTCCGACTACATTTAGAGAAAAGTAACAAATCGAAATGGGAATCTGGAAATTATTGGCTAAGCCTTCATAAACATTTCCGTGCAAAGCATCTCCAGTTTTTGGCACTACAGAAGTTTTAAGTGCAAACTAAAATTATTGACGGCTTTTGACAGTTATTTGTACTTTTGTTCTTTTTATGAGCAGTCTCTCATTCCGCACACAGGATAAACTATGGTGATAAAAAGGTATAACGTTCGCATTCCCAACAAGAAGGTCCAGCTTATCAGTAATTAGCAGTTAAAGGAAGGTTCCTGGACTAGCAATAACAATTATGCCCACAAAATAATTTCGTCTTTTTCTGAGCAGTATTGAATTCTCTTATTGTTCTGGATTTGTTGCTACTGAGAAACTCGTCAGATGTTGAAGAAAATAGTCGTTTTCCCTTTTGGTTTATTTTTTTTCGTTGGAATTCCAGTTCTAAAATAACTATGTTTATTATGTCTATAAGTGCGCGATTTCTGATGCCATTCTCCAAAAGTCAATTTTCCATTGCGTGAGCTCTCCTAGAGGTCCTGGCATGGCATATGGGTTAAAACTATACCAAAATGCATTGCAGCATGACGTCAGCTGCGTTATCTATTTTTGGCGCGAACTCAAAATAGCGCTAACTGGTGTGCGAAGCAGAGTTAGGAAATCCCTTGCAAAAAAACTTTTCTAATATATTTTTGATTTACATTTTTTAGTGAAACTTATTCATTCCCTTTTATAGGTGTTTTCCAACAACTTGGATGAAAGATCATCAAAATTATGATGCATTCCAAAGTACAGGAACCTACCTTTAAGACCTGTGTAAGCTGTCCCACTAGATATACACTTCATTTATGGCTTAGAATGTGTTTTGTTACTCCACTGTCATAACAAGAAAGTCATCACTATCGAAACAAGAAAATCGGTGGAACCGATGGATGCTCCCCGAAGGCTTGGAATAGGACAATGGGGATCCTGGTGAAGGAGTGATTTTCTGTGTAAACTAAATGCAATTCAAAATGGAAAAAAAAAAAAACAATTCTCTTCAATACTTTTTAGAGCAATGTTATAGACATGCATACAACTGAGAAAATATAAGAAGGGAAGTAACTCCAAAATAACTTGGGATACAACTTTGGTTCTTCTGCTCTGCACTTCTTGTCATTGCCCTTGTCATTGCCCTCTATTATAAATAAAATATGTACACCGGACAAGCTAATAACTGAAAAAATTAGAAAAAATAGGAAGGGCACTAACTTTGTAATTACTAAAAGTAATCTTATAGTTCTTATGATCTGCACTTCCTTTCATTACCCACTATCAATGTATGAAATGTCATTTAGCTTCCTTCAATACTTCCTAAGATATGCTCCATACAAGCAAAATAAAGCAAAAAATAAGAAGGGAGTTAACTTCATAAATACTTATGAAAGAGTTATGGTTCTTGTGTTCTGCACTTTCATTTATTGCCCTCTATTAGTGTGTGAAGTTTGCGATATGCACCAGACAAACTTTATATTGAAAAAAAAAAAAAAACTGGAAAAGGAGCTTACTTCGTAAATACTTGTGACAGGGCTACGGTTCTTGTGCACTGCACTTCCTCTAATTGTCCTCTATCAATGTGTGAAGTTTCATTTAGTCCCCCCTTATAGTTTCAGTTTTGTCAGCAGAAGCTATCCGGACATGCAAAATATTGAAAAAAAAACTGGAAAGGGAGCTAACTTTGTAATTTCTTGTGAGAAGGTTACCGTTCTTCTGCACTGCACTTCCTTTATTTGTCCTCTATCAGTGTGTGAAGTCTCATTTAGTTCCCCCTTATAGCTTCAGAGATATGCTCAAGACAAGCAAAATATTGGTAAAACTGGGAAGGCAGCTAACTTTGTAAATACTTGTGACAGGGTTACGGTCTTGTGCACTGCACTTTCTCTGATTGTCCTCTATCAATGTGTGAAGTTTCATTTAGTTCCCCTTTATAGGTTTAGAGATATGCTCCATACAAGCAAAAAATTGGTAAAACTGGGAAGGGAGCTAACTTTATAAATACTTGTGACAGGGTTACGGTTCTTGTGCACTGCACTTCCCCTCGTCGTCCTCTATCAATGTGTGAAGTTTCATTTAGTTCCCCTTTATAGTTTCAGAGATATGCTCCGGACAAGCAAAATATTGAATAAACTGGGAAGGCAGCTAACTTCGTAAATACTTGTGACAGGCCTACGGTTCTTGTGCACTGCACTTCCTCTAATTGTCCTCTATCAATGTGTGAAGTTTAATTGAGTTCCCCCTTACAGTTTCAGAGATATGCTCCGGACAAGCAAAATATTGAAAACTAGACAATCACTAAAGGTGATGAATGCCCCCGCCATATGCCTCACTAGAAAAGTAATGTGTTAAAACATATTTGTGTGAAGTTACATCAAAATCTGTCAATAAATAAAGGTGCTAGAGGGATGACTGAGTTTTTCTTAAAAATAGCAACTGTGACCTTGACCTTGGAACTACAAACCTGAAAGGTTTACTTGTCCAAGATATTGTCATACTTAATATATGTGTGAAGTTCTATCAAAATCAGTTAAAAATAAAAGCGCTAGAACCATGACAAAGATTTACGTTTACCTATAATAGCATCTGCGACCTTGACCTTGGACCTACAATGATGAAACGTAAATTTGTCCCAGATATTGTCAAGCTAAATATTTGTGTCAAGTTATGCCAAAATCATTCCAGAGGGATGACAGCATATTTTCTAAAATAGCAAATATGACCTTGACCTTTACCCTGAAATTCTGGATCACGAACTTGTCCAAGATATTGTCACACTAAACATTTGAGTGAGGTTACATCAAAATTGTCAATGAATAGAGGAGTAGAGGAATGATAAAGTTTTTTTTTCTAAAAATAGCAACTGTGACCTTGACCTTAGACCTGCGGTGCTGAAACAGTAATTTATTCAAGATATTGTTATACTTAACATTTATGTGAAGTTACATCAAAATCGATCTATAAATGAAAGCGCTGGAGCAATGCCCTAGTTTTTCTGAAAATAGCAACTGTGACCTTGACCTTCATCCTACAAACCTGAAACGCAAAGTTGTTCGAGGTTCTGTCATACCCAATAAAGCTGTGATGTCATATCAAAATCTGTTAATAAATGAGGCCGCTAGAGCGACGATAAAAGGTGAGATTGTATTTAAGCTATGGAAATAAGGTCAAAATATGTATGTTATTCAAGGGGACATAATTCTACAATGAAGACCTGACTGAAAGTTATGTTTCCTTTATGCACATGTTCAATGCATGTCTGAACTGTGTTGCAAGTTTCAAATCCCTACATCAAATACTATTGGAGGAGTTGCAGAGACAAGAACAGTACTATACAAAGTGTGAAATATGGTCAAATATGCATGTCATTCAAGGGGATATAATTCTTCCATAATGACCTGGATCAAAGTTCTGTTTCCTTTATGCACATGTTCAATGCATGTCTGAACTGTGTTACAAGTTTCAAATCCCTACATCAAATACAATTGGAGGAGTTGCAGAGACAAGAACAGTACTACAAATGTGAAATATGGTCAAAATATTTATGTTATTCAAGGGGACATAATTCTGCAATAAAGACCTTAATCAAAGTTCTGTTTCCTTTATGCACATGTTCAATGCATGTCTGAACTGTGTTGCAAGTTTCAACTCCCTACATTAAATACTGTAGGAGGAGTTGCGGAGACAAGAACAGTACTCAAATGTGAAATATGGTTATAATATGTATATTATTGAAGGGGACATAGTTCTGCAATCAAGACCTTAATCAAAGATTTGTTTCCTTTATGCACATGTTCAATGCATGTTTGAACTGTGTTGCAAGTTTCAACTCCCTATATCAAATACTGTAGGAGAAGTTGCGGAGACAAGAACAGTACTTAAATGTGAAATATGGTTATAATATGTATATTATTCAAGGGGACATAATTCTGCAATAAAGATCTTAATCAAAGTTCTGTTTCCTTTATGCACATCTTCAATGCATGTCTGAACTGTGTTCCAAGTTTCAAATCCCTACATTAAATACTATTGGAGGAGTTGCAGAGACAAGAACAGTACTACAAAGTGTGAAATATGGTCAAAATATGCATGTCATTCAAGGGGATATAATTCTGCCATAATGACCTGGATCAAAGTTTTGTTTCCTTTATGCACATGTTCAATGCATGTCTGAACTGTGTTACAAGTTTCAAATCCCTACATCAAATACAATTGGAGGAGTTGCAGAGACAAGAACAGTACTACAAATGTGAAATATGGTCAAAATATTTATGTTATTCAAGGGGACATAATTCTGCAATAAAGACCTTAATCAAAGTTCTGTTTCCTTTATGCACATGTTCAATGCATGTCTGAACTGTGTTGCTAGTTTCAACTCCCTACATTAAATACTGTAGGAGGAGTTGCGGAGACAAGAACAGTACTCAAATGTGAAATATGGTTATAATATGTATATTATTGAAGGGGACATAATTCTGCAACCAAGACCTTAATCAAAGTTTTGTTTCCTTTATGCACATGTTCAATGCATGTTTGAACTGTGTTGCAAGTTTCAACTCCCTATATCAAATACTGTAGGCGGAGTTGCGGAGACAAGAACAGTACTCAAATGTGAAATATGGTTATAATATGTATATTATTCAAGGGGACATAATTCTGCAATAAACATCTTAATCAAAGTTCTGTTTCCTTTATGCACATGTTCAATGCATGTCTGAACTGTGTTCCAAGTTTCAGCTCCCTGCATTGAATACTGTAGGAGGAGTTGCGGAGACAAGAACAGTACTACAAAGTGTGACGGACGTGTGCACGGACGTATGCACGGACGGACAAGGGCAAAACTATATGCCCCTCCCCACTTCGTGGCGGGGGCATAAAAAACTGGAAAGGACGCTAACTATGTAAATATTCGTGACAGGGTTACGGTTTTTGTGCACTGCTCTTCCCCTGGTCGTCCTATATCAATGTGGGTTTTCATTTAGTTCCCCCTGATACTTTTATAGATATGCTCCGGACTAAAGTGTGACGGACGGACGGAAGGACGGACGGACAGACGGACGGACAAAGCGGCAACTATATGCTCACCCTTCGGGGAGCTAAAAAACTATTTAATTCTTAAAGTAAAAGTTATCTTTTTCGGAGATGTAAATAAAAGTAGATACTAGTAAAAGTTTTATTTCTTCTCTTCTAGACCACATTAAAACAACCTGGGCAAAGACAACTAACAGATACTTACAAAACAAAAGTCGATGCAGTCTATCAACATATGAAAATACTAAAATAGCTTATCATACACACACAGAACGTTTCATTAATTACATTAATAAGCGCAACTTTTCTGTCAAGTTTATGGGAAAAGGGTTATAACTCTGTTAAAAGTTGATGTTTAATGACACAACCAACATCAGAATGATCAGCACATCAAATACTAATAGTATACCAAATATTAGGGTTCTAGGTCAAACGGTTCAAAAGTTTGAAAAATGCCAATTCAACAAAGGGGAATAATTCAGTCATTTTTTGACGGAATTCGCCCAAAAGTTAATTAGGTGATTTACACCTTAGCCTCTAGCAGTATGCCAAATATGAGCATCCTATCTCAAACGACATTTCCAGGATTTCGGGAACAAACTTTCATGTAATTTTTCGAAAAAGGGGCATAATTCTGCAAGTACATGGCAGACAGAAAGAAAGAAATTACCGGTCTGCTTATTTTCATGCTCTATCCGCCTTTCAAATATCAAGGCAGTTTTTGTTCTTGTCAAACAGACCACCTATAATTATGTTTTATACAGATGAGAAAAGGGAAATAACTCTTTTGTCGATACTCAATAATGAATGCATCAACCCGCAACCAACATCAGAATGATCAGCACATCAAATGTTAATAGTCTACCAAAAATTAGATTTATAGGTCAAACGGTCCAAAAGTTGGAAAAATACAAAATTCAACAAAGGGGCATAATTCAGTCAATTTTGGACGGAATTCGCCCAAAAGTTAATCAAGTAATCTACTCCTTAGCCCCTAGCAGTATGCAGAATTCGCCCAAAAGTTAATTAGGTGATTAACACCTTAGCCCCTAGCAGTATGCCAAATATGAGCTTTCTAGCTCAAATGGTATTTCCAAGATTATGGGAACAAACTTTCATGTAATTATTCGAAAGTAGGGCATAATCTTGTAAGTATATGGCAGGAGGACAAGAAAAGAAATACAGGTCTGCTTAGTTTTCATGCTCTATCCACCATTGAAATGTCAAGCACCCAGCAGTTATTGCTCTAGAGAAACAGACCACCCATAATAATTTTTTATACAGATGAGAAAAGGGAAATTACTCTGTCAGTAATGAAGCATCATGCTGCAACCAACATCAAAATAAACATCACATCAAATACTAAAAGTATACCAAAAATTAGGGTTCTAGGTCAAACGGTTCAAAAGTTGAAAAAATGCCAAATTCAACAAAGGGGCATAATTCAGTCAATTTATGACGGAATTCCCTCAAAACTTTTAATCAGTGATCTACACCTTAGCCCCTAGCAGTATGCCAAATATGAGCGTCCAAGCTCAAACGGCATTTCCAGGATTTTGGGATCAAACTCTCTTGTAATTTTTCGAAAAAGTGGCATAATTCTGTAAGTACATGGCAGACAAAAAAGAAAGAAAATACCAGTCTGCTTATTTTTCATGCTCTATCCGCCTATTAAATATCAAGGCCCCAGCAGTCATTGCTCTTGAGAAACAGACCACCCATAATTATGTTTTATACAGATGAGAAAAGAGAAATAACTCTGTCAATAATGAATGCATCATAACGCATCTAACATCAGAATGATCAGCATATCAATATTAATAGTATACAAAAAAATAGGGTTCTGGGTCAAATGGTTCAAAAGTTGGAAAAATACCAAAAACAACAAAGGGCATAATTCAGTCAATTTTCTGGCGGAATTCGCCCAAAATTAAATCAGGTGATCTAAACCTTAACCCCTTGCAGTATGCCAAATATGAGCATCCTAGTTAAAATGGTATTCCAGGATTTTGGGAACAAACTTTCGTGTAATTTTTCGAAAAAGGGGCATAATTCTGTAAGTACATGGCAGAAGAACAAGAAAAAAAATACAGGTCTGCTTATTTATCATGCTCTATCCACCATTGAAATGTCAAGGCCCTAACAGTTATTGTTCTTGAGAAACATACCACCCATAATAATGTTTTATACAGATGAGAAAAGGGCAATAACTCTGCCAATAATGAACATCATAACGCAACCAACATCAGAATGATGAGCACATCAAGTATTATAGTATACTAAAAATCAGATTTATAGGTCAAACGGTTCAAAAGTTGGCAAAATGCCAAATTCAACAAAGGGGCATAATTCAGTCATTTTTTGACGGAATTCGCCCAAAAGTTTATCAGCCGTTCTACACATTAGCCCCTAGCATATGCCAAATATGAGCATTCTAGCTCAAATGGTATTCCCAGGATTTTGGGAACAAACTTTAATGTAACTTTTTGAAAAAGGGGCATAATTCTGTAAGTACATGGCAGACAGAAAAGAAAAAAATAGGGGTCTGCTTATTTTTCACGCCCTATCCGCTTTTTAAATATCAAGGCTCCAGCAGTTATTGCTCTTGAGAAACAGACCACCCATAATTATGTTTGATACAGATGAGAAAAGGGAAATAACTATGTCAATAATGAATGCATCATAACGCAATCAACATCAGAATGATCAGCACATCAAATATTATTATTATATACAAAAAATTAGGGTTCTGGGTCAAATGGTTCAAAAGTTGGAATATGTCAAATTCAACAAAGGGGCATAATTCAGTCATTTTTCGACGGAATTCACCCAACAGTTAATCAGGTAATCTACACTTTAGCTCCTAGCAGTATGCCAAATATGAGCTTCCTACCTTAAACAGTATTCCCAGGATTTTGGAAACAAACTTTCCTTTTTTTCATTTAAAAAAGGGGCATAACTCTGTAAGTACAGGGCTAATGGACAAGAAAAAAAATACGCGTCCTCTAGATTTTGAATCTACCCACCTATGAAATATGAAGGCCCCATCAGTTACGGTTTTGAGAAAATCAATCGTTACGTACGTACGGACGGACGGACGGACGGTCAGGCCCAAACCAATATGCGCCCTCAACTTCTTCGAAGTTGGGGGCATAAAAAGATACAGTTATTTTCATATCCATTAACAAGCCATTTAAACGACCGTTTTTCATACTGGCATATGTATGGGACGCCAATGCTATATCATTAGAACGCTCTGCATGATAATCTCTTCCTGCGATTGTGAAGTACTGCTTTCCCATAACAGCATTTAACAACACTTGGTGTTATGATACCATACTATTTAGTCATGCTATCATTACATCTGAACATACCAACAATGCACTTTAAAACGCTATCCATTTACTGACATGTTACCATTAAAATGCTTTGACATACTGCAAGAATACAGCAGCCTAACTTGTCTTCAGTGTCATTGCATTAAGAAATAATCTGCCTTAAGCAGCCATTTGTTTGGGGTCCCTTTAAACAAAAACAGCACAGACGTGCCCGTATTAAAGGATCACCAGTTTTATGTGCTCCCTTAAGTAGCCCTTTAAGACAGGCTTGGCTGTATTCTGACACACTATCATTTAACTTTTACACACTGTCATTATACTTCAAACTCTATCATTACACTTTGACCTGTCATCATTAAACTTTGACACGCTATCACTATACTCTGTCACGCTATCATTATACTTTAAAATGCTGTCATTATACTTTGAAATGCTTGTACTTTACTTAACATTATATCATTATAATTTGACATCTCATCAGTTTACTCTGACATTTTACCATTACATCTTCTTGTCATCCGTGCTTCAAGAAGTCAAATTAGCCTTTACGTTTCGGACAGGAAATCAGTCCTGATTATGGAGCACACATATCAAAAACACGAGGGTCAATGCAATCCAGACTCTGGACTTCGTAACAGAACTATATGAACCAAGCAGACAACGTCGATGAGAAAACCAATAGAACTTATTTATCATGCATCTGCTGCAAAATTCACCTGATATCTGGGGTACGATAACATGATGTGATACATGTATCATGCCACTTTAGAACTGCGCTTGCGCCAATGTTACCAGGCGATGCCTTTAGAAGTTACCTCTGAAGACAATTTGCTACATACTGACGTTGGCCGTGATATCAATGTTTGATTAGTTAATTGACGTCACTGACTTACGTCAAACCGCATTCCCGACGTCAGCAAGTTCAAACTAAATGCGTTTGCATATCTTTTGTTTACCGCTCTTTACGCCTCCCCATTCCTACGCTGTTTCTGGTCTCGCCTGATAAACTTGATATCAAAAGACATTAACATGGTTTTCTCTATGTAAGACCCCAAAAATATAAATGAAGAGATACAGCAAAGGCCATGAGTACAAAACTCAACCAACCCCTACACCACAAAAAGAAGAAGTGAGAAACATAAAGGGCGAATGGAAATATTTATTTTGATTACAGACAAATTTTTCATAATAAAAAAGAACCACAGCAACAGAACCACCATCTCACGTTCAGTAGTTAAACTACTGCGGATTTATATGAATTTATTGCATAATCATCTTTCTGGAGCCCCCATACAAAAATTAATATTTACAAGACAATCAGCAGCTAGATTGATGTCAGACGATTACTCTGCATTTGTTAATGTGACTCAGGTGTGATACCCTACCTGAACCACGTGCCGTGATATTCTACAAGATTGTCTATGGTCTTGTCGATATAACCGTGCCAACATTTGTCTGTGATCCGAATAATGGATTATGCAGCCTACAACAGAAAGACATTTAAGAAGTTTTTCCCATTGACGATTGTGCAACAGAACAGTTTCCTGTCACATGTTGTCTTGTGTACACACCTGGCTTATTTAAAGTCGGCTTTGCTCAGCCTTGGCCACCGAATGCCATTGACTATGAACAAGTGCTTTCGTTTAAGTAATGCTTTACTTTTAAACATCTTACAGTCTACCACTGGTCCATTCATGATTTCTGTTTCGGAGCCGCACAGCTGCACATTACCCTCACGGACTGATGCTACAGGTTGGATCGATAATAAAAGAGTTGAAGCAATTTCTTGGGCTTGAGCTGATGGCCATTTTGATCTATGACAAACCCACCTATACTGAAGCAAAAGCAAGGTAAACTAGAGACCCCACGGATAAGGATTCTAGTGTTGAATGATAGTTCACTTTGGATTATGTTTTTGTTAGATGAAATGCTGTACCAAAGACCTGGTATCGGGATATGCAAAAAGTGCGACCGTCTCGGAATACCAAGTTAGAATGACCACAATCAATGTTTGTGCGAAGTCTGTCTCTCTGACAGTCTCTTTTCCTATCCACGGTGTATCTGCTCATAGCTAGAAGGGCGCAATTTCTGCAGAACCCATTACCAGGTCTCCGGTAAAAGGTTGTATTCGATACAGCATCATAAATACGACGCGTACTATAAAAAGCTGTCAAGGTATAATGACAGGATTACAAAATTAAATGGTACAGATAGCATATTGGAGCATAAAAGCATACTGATAGCATATCAAAATTTCATGTCTACATTATTTAATAGTGTGCTAAAACAGGTAAAGCATGATGCATATCAGCAAAACAGTCTAAAGTTTCTGTTGAAAGAATTTGCGTTTGTAATGTCACTGAAAAACTGGCGGAGCATGGCATACATTGTTTGCTATGCTCCGGAACCAATGACGACATATATCTACTACTTTGGCAATTAAAGGCCTCATTGCTCTATCAGCATAGAATATTTTATTAAGAAGTATCGCTGCAAGCTTCTCACTACAGTTTCTTCATTGTATATAATCGTGATTGGCCGGCTTCAAAACATTGAAACGTCCTTGAGTTTCTCATAAAAACGATTTGAAAAATATCTAGGTCATTTTAGTTGGCAACTAAAATGACCTACTTTCGATTTCACACGTTTCATAACATGGTAAAAATACAAGGTACAAGAGGTAACAATACAAGGTACAGGAGATAAAAATACAATGTACATTTGTTTAATAGTTGATAAAAATACAATGTAAGGCATGGATCTCATTCTTTGTCTCGCTGTTGTGTGAGTTAATTGCCCAGCGGGGAACCAGAAACAAAAACCGTATTTTTACGAAGAGATCTGTCAGGTTTTATTCAAAATACCTTATTCCTTCTTTTTTGCCAGTTATAGGATACAAAAAGCACAGCAACCGACATTTTATCATCAGTTCTGTAGGCTGTACCAATTTTATAAGGATTTGTGCTTCGACGATTTTACCACTAATAGGACTATGGGGACTTTAAGAGTTCTTATTGATGTCTAAGTGACGTCATTATGACGTCATTTTTCCAAAGTACTAAGCACAACAGTTGGTAATTCCATAGTTGCCATGGTAATAGATCTATGAACATGGCATACAACATATGTATGTCATGCTTCTCTCGAATTATAAGTGAGATGTTACCTGAAATTCACATAATGGAAAAGAGGAATTTTTCGGAGTTAGCGATTTAATGTGCGTGGAATCCAGTTATTTACTGCACAGTTTAGCCTCAACTTAAGTACCTTTTAACTTAAAGTCTCTGGAAGCAGCCGCTTTTAGGGAGCACTATCGATGGCACAAATCTTAACTGAGAGGCTAGCCAAGGGGTAATTGTTAAAATGTGTAATTCTCTATATAGACATGAATCCACATTTTTTTGGTTTGTTCAACGTAAAATTTATTTTTTCACCGTTTTGTTCTTCTAAAAAACACTATTTTGTATTTCTGCATACTTTTTTTTACACATTTTCCATTAATTTTCATATCTCAAGCACATGAATGCACTTTCATTTCAGCAAATCATATAATCTGTAATACAGGATATTCGAAACAAACTGGTAACAATAAATTGCAGTTATCTTGTTAGTGAGTATTTTTTTTACATTCTTTAAAAATGCAAGAAAATTGAATTTAATGAAAAACGTCATGAAAAATATATTCAATCGATGGGGCATGCTTATGCATATTATTTGAGGAAAACTTTCATTGTATGTTATCGAATAAAACTAAAAAAACCCCAAACATTTCGCCGTTTCGTTTCCTAGAAAAACAATCTTAAAGTTAAAAAATATCCCCAAAAACAGACTGCCCAAATTCTGAACCTGCTGCAAGCATAGCCGGTCCTTGCCCTACTATTTATTTCCTGTTATTTGGTTCTACCATAGAGTAATGTCGACAAAAATGCGCAGATAGGATGGCAACTATGAAGACTTTGGTCATTCTGGTTCCTAAGAAACAGTCTGGTCTCGGTTACCACTGTTTGTACAGACCTATGTGCCCGAAAACTTACGATCTTTACGGCAGACAGTATTGGTTTATGTTATAAATGTAAATACTCCACAGTTGATCGATTTGATCATGCACAATAACTCTGTTTTATTTTTTAAAAAAGTAAGAACAGAGTAGTTCCGTATACGTCTACCTTAACATAGGCGTATCGTATGAATTTCAAGATTTTTCGTTAGTGATGCATTTAGAAATGGTCCGTAGACAGTGGATGGATGATTTACAATATAGAAGACTTTTAAAAACTGACAGAATAATCAAGACAGAACCTATCCTGTGGATACCTATAATGACACAGAGCTACATAAACGGTTTTGTTTCACGCTATCCTGTGGATACCTATAATGACACAGAGCTACATAAACGGTTTTGTTTCACGCTATCCTGTGGATACCTATAATGACACAGAGCTACATAAACGGTTTTGTTTCCACGCTATAGGTCGCTGGAACTGATTCATGAGCTGCGACTAGACTTAGATAGTCAAATTCTGTTATTCCTTCCATGTGTGTGTGTGTGGGGGGGGGGGGGGGGCGGATGGAGCGGGGATGGGGGGTATTTGGAGTATTTTTCGGGTTTGTCGCAGAAACATGGACGTTAGAAAAAGATTATAAATAGGCCGTAACATGCAAAATAGGAACGTAAGGCATATGCGAAGAGCAAAAGCGCAGACCAGCTTGCGCCTCCCTGCAGTTGGAAAATACTTGCATGAACCCTGAGGATTCTGCAGGTACAAAAATAAGGAACTACCTCAATTCATGGAGTCACAGACTGGTTTCGGATGCAACATTCAGGACTGACGCGCCTCTTATCACATAAGATAATCATTCATAAAACACATGTGCTAATCTTATTTGAGACAACTCCGATAGTCGTACTCCAGTCTCAACTACGCCTGACGCACGCACTTGGATTTTAATACAGTCGTATGATGGACTTAGTTGCGCCGACGTTCGTAATCTACGCCGGCGTAGTTAACGCTTCATTTGTGCACTCAGCCACAGAATATTTGGATACCTTTAAATTGCGGGTTCTTGTCTTTTAGGAATGAATCCCTATTTTTTAGTTTTCAAAATAAACCAAATAAACTTTCTTGCTAAATTTTGGGGTGGAGAATAAACCTGAACTTCTAGGTCTATTCCCTTTATGATATAATTTTAATCCCACCATTTCGAAACATCACAATTTCGTTTTATCCAAATTAAATCTATTGTCATCGTTTTACATAAATTTTCAAATTAGATAAATCAGTCTCTGAACGTACAAATCGTTAGCAAACAGCAAAGCTAACAGCTCTTTGATATCATTAGATTCAAATGTACAAATATTCTGATATTACAAATATACGAATCATTAACTGATAAAACGAGATAATCAGTGAACTCATACACTCTTGAATCTAAAGGGTTATTAGTGTCGCCAAGGATGAAATATAAATCCTGTTAGAAAATGAAATCTTGTAAATGTCCGATTTGAGAGTTTAAATCTGCAGCTAGTATCAAACTGCTTTTGGATAGTCTAACAGTATTTCATCGATATTACTCAATATCCCTCTATATTACTAGCCTTTTCCTCTCATATATATATAGTAGTGTGTTTTCTGATGAAATGTATTTGTAAATATCATGATCAGATTGTTTTTTTTTTCTGGAGGAGATATAGATTTTAAAAGTAATATGGCACGTTCAAGGAGTTGTTCAAACAACGGCTGCGTACATTTGATTAACGGCGATGAAATAAGCTAGGACTCTAATATGAGGACCGTGATCAGTATTATAATGGGCATTCTCAGTGTCTTCAATAATGGTTAGGAATATAGAAATTTATGCCACCTGAGCCAAATCCTGAATCTGATCTACTGCTCCTCGCAAACATATGAGCTGTTGGAGTTTGTTGCACTGGAAATGTAGGATATATGTTTGTTCGACCAGTCGGGACATAGCCTGTTGAAGCAAAGCCTGGCTCCAATATGTTCCTGTTAAACATTTGAGCATTGGGAGTTTGCTGCAGAAGGACGGGCTGGTTTACGGCTGGAGGGGCCCTTAAGCTGGATATCGCGTTAGCTTGAGGAACAGCCGTGTGCTGCAAGTATACATGCGGTCTTGGATTTACGAGTTCAGGTCCAACATGATTGAAAAAATTAAGAGGAACCAAACCGTTTACTTGCGCATGATCAGAAAAAGTGTTGTAGGGATGTGGGTGAACCATTGGCAGTACTAAATTAGTGGTACACGCAAAATGTAAAGGTTGGTTGGTTTGAGTCCAGTTCCTTTCTGAATTTTGATAAGGAACAGACTGAGTAGCTACACAGCTATATGGTGGAGGTGAAGGCTTAGGAACATCCAGTTGCACACATTGTTCTGATAGTTCATTTGCATTTTGGAAGTTTGACGCAAATGATCCTGCCCCGCTTGCTCGTGGTGTACCGTTCGTAATCTGCAGTGACGGTTCAACACTATGTTGTTGGTTTTCGACCGTAAAATTTCTTGTTGAAACGTTTTCTTGGCTATTGGTTGACTCCAGCGTTTCTTTCAATCTCGTACTGGCTTCACTGGTGACCAAGGTGATTACATTTTTATCACTACTTACTTCCTGTCCTGAAATAATATACATCGTCATAAAGAACAGAATAAAAGGCACAACAAATTCTATGGCCTCTTTCGGGCGCCCAAAAAGTAGTAAGTCCCATTATTAACCTTTAGTCTCCTATGGGTTTTATAGGCCTGATCCTTTTTTATACGCCCGTCGAAGACGGGTCGTATTATGTAGTGGCTTCCGTCCGTCCTTCTGTTCCTCTGACCGTCTGTTCACTTTCTGTGTCCGCTCCATATCTCCTTAACCCCTTGAAAGAATTTTTGAAACTTGGGTCAAATGTTTGCCTTATCGAGACGATATGCACAACTTATATTTAAATGAAGTCCGACAAAGATCAAGGTCACACTCAGAGGACAAATGTCAAAAGGTAGCATTTCGTGTCCGCTCCATATCTAAAAAACCGTTTAAGATTTGTTCATGAAAAATTTCACAAATAACAAATATAAAGCACCGTCAGACGATGTGCACACAAACGAATCTTAACCCTACTTTCAGTTTTGACGGAATAATGTCCCTTTGTATTTTCTGTAAGTAATTTCATATAAGCTTCGTGTCCGCTCCATATCTTGAAAACCGTTTAAGATTTCTTCATGAAAGTTTGCACAAATATAAAGCACCATCAGGCGACGTGCAGAGAAAAAAAAACATAACCCTACTTTCAGCTTTGACGGAATTAGTTTCATTTGTAATTTTGTATAGTAATTTCATATTAGCTTCGTTTCCGCTCCTTATCTCAACAACATTAAAGATTTCTTCTTACAAGTTTGTATAAATATAAAGCATCATCAGAAAATGTGCAGAGAAAAAGATCCATAACCCTACTTTCACTTTTAACAAAATTACGCCCCTTTGTATTTTTGTATTGTAATTTGTATTAAATTTGTGTCCGCTCCGTATCTCCTTAACCCGTTGAAAGATTTTTTTTGAAAGTTGATTCAAATGTTCAGCTTATCAAGGCAACATACAGAACTCGTATTTCAACAATGTCCGACAAACGTCAAGGTCACACTTAGAGGTCAAAGTTCAAAAGGTAACATTATTTGTCAGCTCCATATCTCGAAAACCGTATAAGATGTCTTAATAAAAGTGTACACAAATATAAAGCATCATCCTTCGACAATTTGTGCAGAGAAAAAGAACCATAACCCTACTTACAGTTTTGATGGAATTACGCACCTCTGTATTTTGCATATAGTACTTTCATATTAGCTTTGTGCTTGCTCCATAACTTGAAGACCGTTTGAGATTTCTTCATGAAAGTTTGTACAAATATCAGATGATATGCAGAGAAAGAGAACCATAAGCTACTTGCAGTTCTGATGGAATTATGTCCCATGGTAATTTTTGTCTAGGAATTTCATATTTATATCTTCCTTATCATTGAAGATTTAAGCTACTGACAAAGTTCTGTAATCTCTTGTTTTCTTCCCAACTTAAGTCCCAACGCACATATATTAACCCGCTCAGCGGAGCTCTTGTATCTACATGTGCAATAAACATTTCCCGTCATTGCACGGAAATGAAACTTCGCGGCGCGCTGTACAGTTTTCAGTTCAGAACCCACAATTCAAATTAAACTTATTAAAGTAGAAACATACTCACGCAATTGAAACAAGAGGACCATGATATTTCCGAAAGCAATCTATTAAAATGTTACTGCTCGAATGCGAATTACTTTCATAATTAATGATTATGGAATAGACAATATATGTTAAGATGTGTCAGTCCATGATACAAGTATTTATTATCAGTTTCAAACTTCTCGGGAAACCTTTAGCGTGTAGGGTTGTTTCTGTCGAGTCCTCATTTCTGATTCATCATGGGTTTTATCCGTGATTTGTTTGTTTCCTTTTATGATTCATTGATGGGTTATGAAAACTTCATGCGGACCAAACAGCTAACTAAATGTTTCGAACCGCTGCAGACGCCGAGGGCGATGTTTGGATCCAGTAAAATTAATTTAAACCCTGCAGTTTTTTGTTGCTGACCGTTCCAATGCGGTACTTCCATTATAGTCCTTCAATGTTGCTCTTGCGTCTAGTGGTCTGTGGTCTGCTAGCATTATAGCCACCTGTATAGCTGCCTATTTTGATTCATGTAATGCTTTGTAATAATAATAATAATAATAATAATGATAATAACTAGAAAATGTGTTATGAAACACTATGCCCCCAACCTTATGCTTGCGTCTAAAGAGGGTTCATCCCATAATTTATAAGTCACAGGGGATTTTTAACCGGTTCATTTACATCCTAGTCGGATATTTTGTTCGCAAGCTCGGCTTATTTTTGATGAACATGCTACCCATAGAATTTCAAGTTCCTGACTGTATGTAAGGGTACTTTTTGTACCATAGGCTTCAATGCACTAAGTCGAAAAAGGGGCTTAACGCAATCAAAAATTAACAATTGTTTTCAAAAGTTAATCAGGTCATCTGCACCTTTGACAATGTCTTCCTGCAAAAAATCATGATGCTAGGTTCCATAGGCTTAAATGCACTAAGTTGAAAAAGGGGCATAACTCGGTCAAAAATTCACATTTTTTTTCAAAAGTTGATCAGGTCATCTACACCTTAGGCAATGTCTTCCTGCTAAAAATCATGTTCCTAGCATCAGGGGTTCTCAAGATATTTTGCTAACAAGGTTCCATAGGCTTACAATGCACTAAGTTGAAAAAGGGGCATAACTCAATCAAAAATTCACGATTTTTTTTCAAAACTTGATCAGGTCATCTACACCTTAGGCAATGTCTTCCTTCAAAATATCATGTTCCTAACATCTGGGGTTCTCGATATATTTTGCTAACAAGGTACCATACTCTATAAGCAATGCTTTTCAGCAAAAAATCATTTATAACGCTAAAAATACAAGACCAGCGGAAGAAAGAAAAAATATGTGTCTGCTTATTTTTCATGTACATGCCACATATAAAATTTCAAGATCCTAGCATTAGCGGTTCTTGAGTTTCCTAGCTGCTTAAAAGCGTTACGGACGGACAGACGGACGGACGGTCGGACGGACGGACAGGCCCAAACCAATATGCCCCCTCACTTCTCCGAATATGGGGGCATAATAACAATAAAAAAAAAGAAGATAGGTGAAAAAAGATGTTACATGTAATTATGTTTCGCGTAATTATTTTTATCGTTAAAATTGATGCCTTTCTTGGTATTTTATGCATTGTATTTGTTTTTCTTGGGCTGAACCATTGCAGAGCAATTGGGGAGGTTTGTAGCTGACTTGCTGTCTTTCTGCGTGTCTTGTTAAGCTTGTATGCCGTCTTTATTGTGTTCCTTCCGAATTTGGTGTTAAGGCCAGGGTGAGGTAAACGACCGTGTCGATTCCTGGTAAAGCTTTCTCATTTATATTGCTAGTGTTTTTTGTTGCAAACCATTATAGATTTTAATCATATGAGGTCGCATTTGAGAGTGAAATAAAGCCATGCATTTAAAACGATAATCAACTAGTGGATTGAATATGCTAGTTACGTCGTAACGTTATGCGTTGACGTCAATAAAAAGTCGCTTTTTCTAATGGCGAAAAAGTGACGTATTAATGCAAAATTTGGTAATAAAATGCAATTTTAACGTCATAAAATAAATAGAATTTTATTAAACTCGTTGGGAAAACCGATAAGATCCTCGGCATAGCCTTGCATTTTATCTTTTTTCCCAACTCGTTTAATAAATTCAATAACACAAGAGCATTCATGTAAGATCCTTTGTTAATTTGCTTCAATATAGCTGATGTTAAATGCCGTGTGGCTGTGAGAAGTCTTCCCGTACTTCAGCGTATTGCAGATTTAATTAAAATTTCCTTTAAGATAACTGCTATACGTATGAGACGAGAAAACCAACAAAGTGGTTTTTCGCCAAGCGCTGACTCAGATCAGCCTGGGCATCCTCTTAATCCGATAAGACTCTTTGCTAAGCGCTTAAAGGGCAGCTAAAGGTCAAAGCTACTTCCATGCGGACAACATAGACTCTGACCAGACTGAGCGGATGCTGGACGCACAACCACTTTGTTGGTTTTTCTCGTGTCGCGGCTCATATTACTATATTTGAAACTCAGTCTCACATAAGTTGTTTTCAAAGTAAAACGTCTTGATAAGTGCACAGAGTATGCCAATATTACCGATAAATCGAAAGCAACTTTACAGGATTATGCGTTCGTATAGCACAATGTACTTGAGTTTAAAGTTTGATTTAGATACGAAGTAAAAATATTCAAAAATACTTATATGAAATTCTTGTTGGGTCATGAATCATTTCAAAATCTAATATAGATCTAGTAGATCGTTACAACATTACAGTGGATGCGAATAACGACGAAATGAGTGATACACAGACAGTAATAGAGCAGGCGCTTGTACTTACTTGCCCATTAATGCATTAAATCTTATATAGCTTGGCCTCAGTTTGAAGCACCAGACCGTCGTAATCACCAACACAGAAAGGGAAATGAAATTAATATACACCTGCTATAAGTATCTAAAAAGAAAGTCTGGAAAAGAAATGTGCTACACTACCATTTCTGTTATCCTGTACTTGTAGCCGAACGTTTACATTAACATCCTGCTGACAGAATCTATGCGATTTTGATTGACGTTTATTTTCCCTCTTTCGTGCCTGAGTAGAACGGATTGATTTTCCGGCAGTTCTTGACGGCCGTCGCGGCACAAGCGGTGGTACATCAGATGACGGGAGAGCTGGCAATGGTCGTCTTGATCTTTCTTGTTCGAGATCACATTCTACAAGTAAATAGATTTTCAGACTTTGAAAGCTATCCATTGTCCGTTGTTTAAATTAGGTACTGGTGAATGATCCCATTGATAGGATGACAGGGTTTTCGACCACTAAGATTAAAGTTAGCAATCACTGCATTCAGTTTGTCCGAACGGTATATAAACAGATCAAGAACAAGAGTAGACAATGGTTTTCGTAATTTTCAAGGTCCAAAGCCAGCTAACAATTGATTTTTTTCTTAAAATGAGATTTTCTTAATCCAACGGATGGATATTCATTAGACTTGTGTGGATATGTCATTGTGACAGGTTATACACATTTTTAGTTTTTGGTAGCCTCGACCAATAGGGAAAGAAGCACACATGCAGCAACAAAATTGACAAAAGTTCACGAAAGACCCGCACGGTAAACCGAATCAGAAGCTCTTTCCAAAGCAGGTGGTCATTCAGCTTACCTTATCCAAAACATCATCAACATCTATATATATTTATTTTATTTTTAACTTACAAAACAAAAAAAAAAAAAAAACAACAGAAGGCAGATTGGGTAGTAAAACAGGTGATCAAACCGCCAAAGAATGCCACACCAATGAAAACTATCACTTTACATCAGATGTTTAATGAAAAAAAAAGAAATCATTGCTTCCAAAAAAGAAAACAAAATATTTAGAGATGTCGTTTTAACTAGAGAGCACTTGGTAGACAGATGTCTTCAGACTATGTTCAGACTTTTCAGAAGAATGGAACGCACTTGTTTGTCCTGGACTATCAGTTTTGAGAACTGTAGACAGTGATAAATTGATGTTTCTTTTTTCATTTATTATTGGTCATAAAACCATCATTATAAGACGTCGGGGGTTACACGTTTGGGGGTATTATCAATAGAGACCGCTGGCGATGAACGAGCTGTATATTTCATTGTTCCTATGCCACAACTTCTTTAAGCATATGCACCTCTTCATTAACTGTAAAGTAAAATTGTGTTAAGTTTTGTTTTAGGAACTATGTCATATGCAAAGTTGTCGTTGCATTAATCATTTATTCACTATCGGGCTTTATGTGTTCGCAATACTAAAATGTTGGTCCATCGTAATAGATGAGATTGCTATGGTGCCATTCTTAAAATGGAGACATCTTTTTCTACTTCGATGAAAATGGGAAACTATAAATAAATAAATACGCCAACCGAGATGTCGCCCTGTGACGACAGATCTCCACGCATGCGCACATGTTCTAGAGGTTATTTAGTCCGTTGTTTTGTA
The DNA here is from genome assembly GCA_963989385.1 of Ctena decussata. NCBI lineage: Eukaryota > Metazoa > Mollusca > Bivalvia > Lucinida > Lucinidae > Ctena > Ctena decussata. The sequence goes on from OZ022510.1 coordinate 26,377,307, forward strand.
TATACATTATCACACACAGCAGAAGCCAACCTCTTTTAAAACAGGTATTTAAAATCAACATTTGCAAAATTGTTGTGCGTACGTGTTCGTGCTAAAAGCCATATTCAGTGTTTGTTTGTCATCAACTTTATATGCCGCATACAGTGTAAACAAATGTTTCTCTTAATTGTTAAATTGGTAGTTTCAAACACTCTTCTAGATTATATTCTCTTAATTGTTTAAATGCCCATATTAAATTTAGGCAAAGAATGTTTGCATTGTGCGGACAGTTACATGTAAAGGCTGACATACTTAAATCTTAGCATGCTGAATCAAATCAAAATCTGACCCCTTGGAGGACCTCGGAAGGTGAAAATTGCTTATCCTTCCGCCGATTTACCTAATATTTTCACACGCTGTAGGCAATTTTGTCGCCATTTTAAGGTAAGGGTACGGGTCACTTGACTTCTTGATATGGCGGCCACGTGATTTGCCCGGAAACCATTGAAAATACTTACGTGTATAAAAAAGAATTAAGAGATTAGTGCTTAGTATATGCTCTGCAGGAAATAGGCAGTTGCTTTCCTAATTACCTCTGTTATCGGTCCTTAGAAATGATTTACATCGATCGCGTCTAGTTTTTAAGAAAATATTGATTTACCAGGGAACGGTGACTCTCGGAAAACCGGTATGTTTTGAGTATAAATTCGGGACCTGGCAACGAGGGTAACGTGTACTCTTGGTAGCAGTGCATTTCCTCCTGTATCGGAGAATTTTCACGTATAGTATTACTTGAATTCTTATGACTCTGATAAGCTCTTAAGCTGGCCTACCCCTCTTGGGCGACTGGAGTCGCCTATAGCAGGTTAAAGATTAACATTTTCAACATATCATTACCTTGAGAAGATGAACTCTGGTAGTCTGGTGTTAAATATCTTCGATATCGAGTACCTGCACTGGTTTCATCAACGTATTCATAGGCTTCATCACTGTCTTCATTTGTTTCATCGACGTCTCTGTTTCTTTTATTCATGACTTCATCATCGAATGCATGCTCATGCTGCTCTTTACCTGTAAATATTATTTTAACATGAAAGTGTTTGAAGAAAAAATTCAAATGTAACAATTACACTTAAATGTTGGCTTTTTCAAATAATTTTACCTTTTCTCGAGGACTCGAAGTACCCTTTATTTAAAAAAAGTAAATGAAATGTTTTATATTAAGATCATTTCAATTGCTATAGGATCGTTGAACTATAATGCCAGGTCATATTGCACATGTCTCGATGTTATCGGAGGCTTATAAATATGAACATAAATTTGCTATCTTAAGACATTTAAAATGGTTACAAGTTTAGCTTTTGAAAAAGCTTGAGAGGTCATCCCTTAGCAATAAATCTATAGGATGCAAGTAGTACAGTAGAAAATTGGCAGCAATACAAGTTAATTTTATTGTATTCTTGGACTTTGTTGAAGTAAAGGGCGAGTTTGACAGCTTTTTCCTTATGTATAGTGATTGCTTATAACAGGTTTATTAGGTGACCTGTACTGTTTAGTGGCAGCTCTTCCTAAGTGGACTGTACTTTCTGGTAATTGCTTGTATTATGTGAGATGCTTGTATTATGTGAGACAAAGTGTCAACACAAGTTTTACAGCTCATGCCTCAGCAATGCTGGGAGGGACCCTGCAGCTGGGTGCGCAACAATATGGGAACAAAATACCGGGAAATAGTGGGACCCACATTTAGCGAAACGAAATGGCACATAATCGAGAATAGCTTGTTATTGATCTGTACCCTTTAGTGACCACTTTTGGAAGCTGTACTGAACTGTCGGGTAATTGCTTGTATAGGGCGAGATAACGTGTTCAAGATAAGCTATAAAGATCATGCATTTGCATTGCTGGCGAGAATCTTGCAGTGGGGTGCGCCAAATGTAGAAGTACCGGGATATAGTGGGACCCTATTTCAGCAAGAGGAAACGGCGTACAGTCGCATATACAATCGAGTACGAATTCCTAACTTAATATGGTTATCCCCGAGGAGATAACCAAATAGAGTGCAAGAATTTTAAGAAATATTTGAAAAGCTAGTGTCACTACCTTTTAAAGACAGACAATCAAAACTAAAGTTGTCGTGGGAACTAACATACTGGTGGAAAGCACTGTGTATTACTTGAATACAAAGCATAAAGTAGGTATGTGAAGGGTAAAGGCTGCATTTACCTAAGTGGGCGAAGAGGCAGAGGGGGAGGAGTTAAAGGTTCCTTGTATCTTGAGCAAAGCATGTAAAATACGGAGCCAATCCCTCTCCTTAAACTGCCTAATCCTTCCTTGATTCGAAAAAATTGCACAATTACTGCCGAGTTGACAAAGGGAGTTTTCCAGTTGCCGGCTGGCACAACACGGATTCAAATACGCGACACTTTACATCATAACTGAGTCGCCACGTCATAGGTGCATCGTAAAACAGAAACTGGTTTTCTCAAGACAGTACTTTCAATTGTGTTTTTGTTGTTTTGGTTGTTTTTCTGTTCTCAGTAGAGTGTTATATGCTCTTTTGAATTCCATCTATCAGGAATAGATGTTCTCTTAGCTATAAATTTTCTTTTTGGTTTTCTTATATGTAGCGTCGTTAACTGCTGCTTTCATTATTTACTATTTGAAGTCGAGGGCGGGGTATAATATGACAGTACCAGTTGTTGGACGTTTTCGAATTAACTCCATACTAAGACAAAGTCAGTGTACATTTAATGCCGCTATTCCACACAGACCACGAATCCCACGAATCGTCACGAATTGATGAATTTTGAAATTCGTGGCGATTGTAAAATCTCTGGTCCAATTCGTGATGTTCTATGATTCAGATACGATACAAGTACGATAGGGTTACGAATATTCGTGGGATTCTACTCGATTCGGCTGGACTCGCACGAAAATTCTCAAGAATTCAGTACGATTTACAAGAATCTCTTTGGACATACTGCACGAACGTTTAGAATTAGTTACGAATCAGTTAAGAATACCCCGAATGCAGTTACGAAACCGGTACGAATAAAACTGAATTCGAGACTATTCTTGAAAATCCGTGGGATTTTCTCCCAAGATATGTATAAAAAGGCCCAAATTCTGATCAGACCCTTTGCTGTATGCACATATTAAGTATGAGTCATCAGCAAACTATGGCCACAAAATGAAGTTCTACCCACCAGGCACATGACCTCGTAACGACGTCGTACTAAGGTCACTGCAACGTAATGACGTCTCGTCGACGTCAGTAAGACGTCAGTTGCCCGCTGGGTAGATAAATGCATGCGTTCAGACTCTTCACTGTGCGCAAATGCATCAAGGTGCGCATTCACGAATCCCCGAATGAGTTGAGAACACCTAAAAACGCCTCCGAATCGATTTCGATTCAGTTACGATGCCTAATTAAAATCTTAAAAAGTTCCTTCAAGAGCAGAGAATACATACAGAAGTAGGAACATGGGCCAGACTACATAGTTTCGGCTAATAAAGCCTCGTCAGTGACCCTGACAATATCTGGTGACGAAACCAGAAAAAGCATACTGTAATTTCTTAATTTTAATTGGGCAGTCGATTCAAAGACTGATTAATTTCAAAAGGATCCAAATAATATAAAAGACGATGATCTAAGAATGCACTAAGACTGTGTTACGAATTCACTACGAATTTTTGGAATCGGGAATTCGTGGCCAAAATTTTGAACAGCTCAAAACTTTTGTCACGAATTCCCGATTGCTTAAGAATTGCAAGAACTGACTACGAACATATACGATTCAGTTAAGAACTTCACGAAGTAATTACGATTCAGCTACGAAATTTAAAATTCCTCAATTCGTGGAGATTCGTGGGATTCGTGGTCTGTGTGGAATAGGGGCTTAATACCCCTATTCCACACAGACCACGAATCCCACGAATCGTCACGAATTGATAAATTTTAGGATTCGTAGCTGAATCTTAATTACTTCGTGAAGTTCTTAACTGAATCGTTTACATTCGTAGTCAGTTCTTGCAATTCTTGAGCAATCGGGAATTCGTGGCAAAAGTTTTGAGCTGTTCAAAGTTTTGGCCACGAACTCCCGATTCAAAAAATTCGTAGTTCATTCGTAACAGAATCTTAATGCATTCTTAGGCATCGTAACTGAATCGAAATCGATTCTGAGGCGTTCGTAGTGGTCTCAACTCATTCGGGGATTTGTGAATTTGTACCTTTGATGCATTTGCGCACAGTGAAGACTCTGGACGCATGCATTTATCTACCCAGCGGGCAAATGTCGTCGTATTGACGTCGATGAGATGTACTACGTTGCACTGACCTATTTACGACGTCGTTACGACATCATGTGCCTCGTGCGTAGATATTTCATTTTGTGGCCATAGATTTCTGATGGTTCATACTTAATATGTACGGACAGAAAAGGATCTGATCAGGCTTGGGGCCTTTTCATACCTATTTTGGGAGAAAATCCCACGAATTTTCAAGAATAGTCACGAATTCATTTTTTCGTACCGGATTCGCACGTGCATTCGGCGTATTCTTAACTGATTCGTAACTAATTCTAAACGTGCGTGCAGTATTTCCAAAGAGATTCCTGTAAATCGTACTGAATTCTTGACAATATTCGTGCGAGTCCAGCCGAATCCAGTCGAGTCCCACGGATATTCGTAACTCATCGTACTTGTATCGTAACTGAATCGTAGAGCATCACGAATTGGACCAGAAAATTTACAATCGCCACGAATTCTAATATTTATCAATTCGTGGCGATTCGTGGGATTCGTGGTCTGTGTGGAATAGGGGCATAAGCGAAGTCGTTTAACTGTGTTCCATTTTCTTCACGAATACTTTTGAAACAAAAACTTGTTATAGAGTGTCCACAAAAAAACTTAAGACTAGCCTAAGTATGATCCTTGACTTTGACCTTAAACGAGGCCTGGGAACCTTAATTTGGCCATATTGTTTAAGTCTTATTTGAAGTTGAAGAATTCGGACAATTAGGATCCTTATCAAACAGACATATTTGAGACGTTTTATATATATACATCTTTTATATCTTTCCATACTGTTTTGCTGTAAAACATAGTCATATTGCACGTGACCCTATGTCATCAAATGTAACCCGAATGGATTGCACATTTCAAATGCCTCAGTCACATACACATATATAAATCTGCGGATGCTACGGACGGCCCGTCCCTTTGAATCTATCCGTATCTATCTGGTCTATCCATAATGCGTCCGTATCGCATCTACAGAGTCTGTAACTGTCCGTATAGTATCCGCAAGTCCGGAGGATCTGCGTCAAAATTTTGAAGTTTCAAAATTCAGGTGCAGATGAGTAAGCCGTAACGGTCCGTAGCTGAACGTGTCACATTTATCCGTTTCTAATCCGTATCTAGTCCGTATCTGAACTTATTATTCCGCAGTTCACCTCAAGTTGAGTACTTTAGGTTAACTGCAGATACGGTTTCATGCGGATCGTTACCTTTAGTGACGGGTCTCGTTCGGCTCATTGTAACGGACTGTTACATACAGAAAAGTTTTAATACGGATAGCTTGCGTTCCAATAATGACTTACCTACATGATGATTTGAAGAGGCGGCTGTACGGAAACAACACCAACAGGGCGGCGAAGAGACTTAGACTGTATCTCAAGCACTGCCACAACGGAGAGGCAGGGTCGTTGCCATAGCAGCGGCGTATGGTACAGTTATGGTGCGCCATAATGCTTGTTATTTATAGCAGTAGATTCACCTTTTCATAAACGTGTCAAAGGTGAAAGTGGAGTCACCGTTAAATAAATCTAATTTACCTTTTTTTAATTCTTAAAGCTTCGTTCCAACGGGCAAAGTTTAAGTTAGCAGTTGAACCAAGCCGGGATTCAAACCTGCGACCTTTTGCATCATAACCCTGTCGCTTTTACCACTTGACCGCGGCGCCTCTCTACCCAGTGGGAACGCGTATCTATGGCGGAGTGATATTTTTAAACATATCGCAACCACAAAACATTCGAAAATTCTTAAATTCAGATTCAATCGACGGAATTGTCGGAATTTCAACGCGGCTTTGGCGGCGAATCAAACGACACACGGCCAAACTTTATACCTTGCACCTTAATTTCATCATTTATTCCCCTGAGAGTAGAAATGAACATCAAAATATTCGGCAATCGGACATTTTATATGACTGTGTATGAACGATTCACGTCAACTTAAATAGCAATTTTCAGAATAAATCGTCTTTCTCCCGTCGGCGGACATATGACATGAAAAACGATGACGACTGACCTTTCTCTATGTAAAAAATCAAATAATTCGGTGTGTGGGACAATTTTCTTTGCAAAATAATGTTCAGGTACCCTGTAAATATTTCTTCAACAAATGGCGGACAACAGCTGGGTAATCAGTGCCCGAGCTTTACATTTGAACATTATCAACAAATTCAGGGGAGTCATTATCCCATGCATTGCTAGACTATCAAGAGCAATTAAATGAAGTGTGTTTACTTGCAGTACAATGCATGACAAAAGTCTATTTTTTATATTTTATTCAGAAATGAAAGCCATTCCATACCCACCTGCACAGAATTTTTACAAAGGAAACTACAGTAGTCTACTGGACACGTCATGACACTGTGACGTGAACAGTATATAAATTGATTTTGATATGTACTTGTAAGTCGGCTTTTAGCTTGTGTTCCAGTATTTCAAATAGTACCATGACGCTGTGTGAAAATTAAAGCAAGAAATACTGGTCACTTATTCAATTAACACATACATGCTTTTTTGCTTCGAGATAGAAAATTTAATGGGCCCCATTCTGAAGGCAAAATCAATTAGTCAGATTGGGGTCTGTGAAAGGGCTGGGTGTGGGTATGTACGTTGGTGGTGGTGGGGTGGTGGTGGTGAAAGGGGGGGGGGGGGGGTAAGGAGTATATGAAAGAAGCTGAAGGCAAAATCAGTCAGATAGGGGTCTGTGAAAAGGCTGGGTGTGCGTTGGTGGTAGTGGTGGTGGTGGGGGGGGGGGGGGGGGGCATGTAGGGAGGGAGTATGAAAAAAACATTATAATTTATAATACTTTCTATAGAGCCGATGCCGGTGTTGTGTATATTGCAAGTCACCAGTTTGGGCAAGTTTCACATCTTTCTTCAGATCATAAAATAATTAAGCATAAATAGATAAAACAGACAAAATGAAAATAAAAAAATGTGTTGCTGGAATCTCTAAAGTGCCAATATATACAGTCATTTACACTCGAAATCTCAAAGTCCATGGTCATCTGAAGGAACGAATATCTCAAATTGAATTTTCACGTCCCAGAAAATTTACTTTGAGATACAAGTAGTTTGAGATAACAGGAGTTGAAATGTGAAGAAAATAGGAGAAACGTGTATGTCCAAACTATATTCTTTGATATAAGAGGGTATTTGAGACATTACTGGTTAAGATAACAAGAGTCGACTGTATAGCTATTAGTGTTCATATATTTTTTTCAAACTGAGGACATAATTCTCTTTCTCTCTTTCAAAAATGCAAAATAATAACATATCATTTTAGATTCTCAATGAGAATTATAGCGAAATTTCTTACAAATTTCGGCTAACTGAGATATGTTTCTCTCTGACATGTAACTCTGAGCTACAGTTATCCCTGCTTCTACTGAGTACCAGAATAAAAATATACAGCTTCCAACACACTCGATTTTAGTCCTGCAAAATCTGTGGGCTGACGACTGTATAATTAAAATAAACAAAATCAAATAAATAAATCAGACGAACTAATAAGCTCATATAATTTATGCACCAAAATTAGCTTTATTGTCATTAGAAGTGATTTCAAATTAAAACGTCATTATAGTACTCTACTTTTTTAACAAAATGTTCAAAGTGTATGTCTCACCACTTTTGTTGTTAATTAGAGAGATGATGAATTGTGAATTCTTACTCCTAAAATTTCAAACAATTAAATTTTTATAGGTATTGTACTTGTATCTGGCTGTCATTATGTTGCTCACATGCAGTCTAACGTTTTCTTTTTCTTGAGTTTTCACAGTGTTTTCCATCTGGAAAAGTAGGGGGCATTTGTCCCTAATGAGAAATCTAGGGGTATTTACTTTTTAACATTTTAGCTCCTGGTCAGAGGTGTATTGCTTTCTATTTCATATTCAGCCATAAATATTTTTTCAGCCTTTTAATTCTTTGTTTACGAAACTGTCCCTGTGAGGAATTCAAGAAATCACTCTTTAACAATTCTTGAACTAGTTCTAGAATTGTTCTTGAACATTAAATGGCCGTTCAAGAACAAGGTTCTAGAATGTATTCTAGAAAAAAATCATGAACAATTCTTGAATTTGCTTTAGAACATTTTTTTCTGAAGTTCTGAACTTCAAGTTCTAGAACAATCTTCCCATCTGTAGAAAGTCAATGGACTCAATGGGCATTGTCCGGCTGGAGTATTAGAACGAGGGTCCCTGGACAATGTCCACACAGGCCCTGGATGTTTTTCCCTTACATTTTATTTAGCAATTAATTTATATAATATATATTATAATACAACCAAACTGAATGCATACATCCCGTTCTCAATGCATGTCATTTATATTCTATGACATAGTATGCCAAAAGTGTCCATCTGTAATGATAGACAGAATGTTTCTAAGCCCTCTGCCTTAGCCCATATAAACAAACTATATTGTTTTGATGGTGTTTATTGTTTACTTGTCTACTTAGATATTTTGAATAATTAATTGTTTGGAAGTAATTAATTCAAATAACTATAATTTTGTACTTAAATTTAAAAGGAGGCTACTTTAAATTCAGTTCTAGTAGAGTTCCAGAACCAGGTTTTTCAGAGCTTCCAGTCAGGTGCAGAAGATTGAACATTAATTTTATGATAGGACAACAGTTCTCGAACCCACAAGTCAGTTCAAAAACTATGGTAGTTCTAAATTTTTTGTTCTTTCACTTTGTGATTTTGTGACAACTGTTCAAGAACCATTTGAATGTTTGCAAACTGTTCTAGAACTTGCAAATGAGTTCAAGAACTGGTTTAGTTCTAGAATAAATGTTTTTCAGATCTCATAGTTTTAGAACCAGTGTTCAAGAACTATTCGGGTTCCAGAACCACAGTTCAAGAACTGTTTTATCAATTCAAGAACAGTTCTAAGGGTTCAACAAAAGTTCTTAAACGTTCAAGACCTTTATGTTAGTTCTAGAACATATTTCGCAGGGGTGAAGCACTCAACTGCAAAGGTAAAAATACATTTTGGCATCCATATATAGATTTTTATGAACCGTGTAAGAAGTGTGCTTTCCTTACTGTGCTTCCCCCTCCCCACCCCGGCTCTCCCCAAATCCCCTGTCCCTTTCAATCCATCAAATAATTGATATAAGAAGAAGAAAACTTGCAACAGAAGGGTTTTAACCTGTCAAGATGTGACAGGAGAAGGAGGGTCTGTCAGTTTTTAGCCATTTTTTTATGTTTGTGGCTAGTAACCCCTTTTATTATATTATTTTTTTTATTATTCTATCTTTTTATTTATTTATTTTCTCATTGTATATTAGGGTCATATCTTTTGGCACATATTTGTTAAAAAGCTGGCATGGCAAATAGAAGTGGAAAAATCAGATTTTGTCCTTAAATTTGTAATATTTTCACTTATTTCCTGGCATATATCTTATGAGTATATTTAAACCCAGCAGAAAAACCCAAAGACCATAATACAGTTTTACTGAAATTCAATAAAACTTGTTCATATTGCAGTCTGGAGCTTTGTAGCATTTCTGTAGTTGGCATTAGGCTCGGAATCTTTGGACAAACAGCTGTTCTCACCTGATGCACAGCGTAAGTCACTTCTGAATATATAGGGCATGGTGGGCGGGGGGGGGGGAAGGGGGAGGAACCAATGTAGCGCAGAACAGGATAGAATATATTCATCTGTGATAGAGTTGCTCCTCACTTGACGCATAGCAAAAATCATATGAGGTAAGGAAGTTCTGACTAGCGGGCTTGCGCGTTCCTTATGTGGTTATGTAAGTTTGTGCGTGGTTGGTTGGTATGTGAGTTGATGGGTGGGGGTGGGAAGGGGGGGGGGGTTGACAGCCCTCTGAATCTGGTGGAAACAACAAGTAGGAAACTTACATTTTACACTGTCACTTATTTTATCCTTTCTTCTTCAAAGCTTCAACAGTCCAGGTATGCAGAATTCATGTTCAAGCCAAAGTTCACTACTTGTTTTAAGTTCATAAAACAGTCAACACTAGCATGGATGAAGCTGACCTTCGAAAATTGCACTTACATCATTCATCGATTTCTACGTCACAATGGCTTCTCCCACCATTGCACTACACTTGAATGTAGGACTAGTATCCTGGCTATGAACTTTTATCAATATTTCCGAAATCGGTTTGTGGGACAATTTTCTTTGCAAAATAATTTGTGGCAGGGTTTGGGGGTTTTCCGGTTCTTCGAACTGGGTGTATCAGATTGTGGTCATTATTTTCTACTTTAGGATGTCTATTTGGGTCTTAAAATGAGTTCATGCTCATAATAAAAATCAAAATGTAATTCTCATGCTGTATTTCAGTAGAATTAGTCATTTTGGTAACTATGACAGGTGGCATAATCAGGGGCAATTTTGGTGAAAATTTGTCGCCATTTTTTCAGGGATTACTTTTTTGTGCGTAGACGACCGATCAGAAAATTATTTACTCAAATGTGATGAGTCTGCGTTCCAACTGACCTATAAATGGAGTAGACACCGACGTGGACGTCACAGGTAATTTTTTCTATTCGCTAGATAAGAGCAACAGTTCGTATCTGAAGGTATTTATCCGCATCTAACGGTAACAGAAGGTAAAAGAAGGTAAATAGTTCGTACCTATTCGTATCCATCCGCATCATGCCAATCCAAAGGGAACAAACCGCTGACATTTGCATTTATCCTCTACCAGCTGTATCTCTGTGTTGGTAACTCTATCCGTACATTTACCAATAAAAAAAGTGCCATGCCCACAGATTCCGCAACTATCTGCCCTAGCCGAAATGTGCGCGTGTGTGTTACTAGTGCATTAAACGATGATTGATGAATTACTTTGCGATGTAATGGGTATTTCAAAATTATTTCAGTCATATCTAAACGATGGAAAGGTGATTTACAAAGGGTTTTGCACATTGAAGTGCTGTTCCAGTTAAGACAGAATCTCGCCCAAGCAGGAAGCGAACCCGCAGCCATATGATCTTAACCCAGGATAGCTAACCACTCGGACTCGTCGACGCTACAAGAAACTTGAGGGGCATTCGAAAAGTTGTGCAAGAGGCCTTATTACTTTGTTCAGGTGCACACTAGGGAAAAGTGCTATGCATGTATCAAATGCACTATATTTTGCCATAACAATGATGCCAAACACTATACAAAGACACTATCCTGTATTGAGTAAGAATGCATTTTGTTAGACTCCAGGTATTCCAGTGGGCTTATTTCAAATAGTACTTTTTCAGTGCGAGTTTTTCAAGTCCAAAAATCATTGTAAGTACGAGGGTTGATCCAAACGTAATGTCACTGCAGCTTTAAAATCGTGTAGAATAAAGAGAAAGCAACAAAATTTCGTATCCAAGTACCTTAATCTATTTGCATTCTGGTCCAAAATGTCATAAAAATTATGTATTTATGGCCTTTAAAGTCAAGGGTGGTACTATATAAGGAGGATTAACTTCAACAGTGTCATCCTGTCTCTTGAACATATAGTGTCAACACTTCCAGTCAGCCTATAAAATAGTCATAACTGGTAATTCTGGTCCACTGATTGGTTGAATAAATTTTCAAACCGTTACCTGTACTGGTAAATCTGCTGTGAGATGGGAACCGGACCTTGCCCCCCCCCCCCACACACAAATTCACGCAGAGAAGTCCTGTCTTTAAAAAAAGCGACATCTGCTAACTACTCAGTCATGAAAACTACTTATGCTCATAAAATTAATCAAATTTATTGGTAGTCTTTCTCTACTATGAAAATGCATCTAATTGTAATAAGTAATGGGCATGATTTGTCAGTTAAAATGGTTATTTTAAGCTAATGGGCGTGAATAATTAATGGTCAATAAATTTTGTAGTTTTTCACGGTCAGCTACCCATAAAATACTGCCACGAAAATTGTAAATGGGTTTTATAATGGTCATTTAAAAGAAATGGGCGAAAGCATTAAAATTATTAATGCTCAGGTATTGCTGTTTTAAATGGCCAACATTTGGCAGTCATGACGAAGTAATGACCTGTTAATGGCCATTAACTATATCGCTTTTCATGGGTGACATTGTCGTAAGTTGTTCATGGTTCATACATGGTTCTAATTTGCCAATTCAGCAGGAGTGAGATGCGAATTTCATGTTTTTTTGATTGATTGTTTTGAGTTTAACGGCTCTTTGAGACAGTATCGGGCCATCTCCCAGAGAGAGGGAGAGTGAAGAGAAAAACGATAAAAAGCTGAAAGACATCCAAACAACCCCCACCCGCACCTAGTGCAAGCACAGTAGGCCTTGCCATTCTATCATCCAAATTAGTAAGACGCCCCGGCACTGGAAGTTACACGCAGCAGCATCGCACTACCCGACCATCCCTCAAATTTCATATTATTGACGATCTCAGTGTCGCTAAAACACTAAGAACTAGATTTTTTTTCAGAGAAAAATTGATGTCCCCCCACCAGCCCATTTCCAATGCCTCCTTATAAATAAAAAAACCTGTACAATCAGAATACTAGGCAAATTTGGAGAAAATCCATCCACTGGTTCTAAAGATATCCATCATAAATGACTATTTCTTTACAAATGAAGTCAAAATCTAATCGGCTCTTAAAGTTGACCAAATGATGTATTCATGCAAGTTTGGTGAAATTCCATCCATTTGATCAGGAGATATAGTGAGTACAAGAAATTGTCATCTAAGTCTGCCAGTGACCTTGAAAATGAGGTCAAGGTCACCAAAATCTAATCAGCTCTTAAACTTGTCCCAATGATGTATTCAGGCAAGTTTGGTGAAATTCCATCCATTGGTTCAAGAGATATAGTGGGTACAAGAAACTGTCATCTAAGCCCTCCAATGACCTTGCAAATGAGGTCAAGATAACAAAACTAAAATAGGCTCTTAACCCTGTCCCAATGATGAATTCATGCAAGTTTGGTGAAATTCTATCAATTGATTCAAGAGATATCATGGGTACAAGAAAATGTCATCTAAGTCCTCCAGTGACCATAAAAATGAGGCCAAGGTCACCAAAATCTAATCAGCTCTTAAACTTGTCCCAATGATGTATCTATGCAAGTTTGGTGAAATTCAATCCATTGGTCCAGGAGATATAGTGGTTACAAAAAATTGTCATCTAAGTCCTCTAGTGACCTTGAAAATGAGGTCAAGGTCACCAAAATCTTCTCAGCTCTTAAACCTGTCTAAGTAATGTATCCATGCAAGTTTGGTGAAATTCCATCCATTGGTTCAAGAGATATCGTGGGTACAAGAAATTGTCATCTAATTCCTGCAGTGACCTTGAAAATCAGGTCAAGGTCACCAAAATCTAATCAGCTCTTAAACTTGTCCCAAAGATATATCCATGCAAGTCTATCCATTGGTTCAGGAGATATTGTGCATACAAGAAATTTTCACGCGATTTAAGTCCTCCTGTGACCTTGAAAATGAGGTCAAGGTCCCCAAAATCTAATCAGCTCTTAACCTTGTCCCAATGATATATCCCTGCAAGTTTGGTGAAATTCCATCCATTGGTTCCGGAGATATTGTGCATACAAGAAACTTTCACGCCATTAAGTCCTCCTGTGACCTTGATAATGAGGTCAAGGTCACCAAAATCTAATCAGCTCTTAAGCTTGTCCCAATAATATATCCATGCAAGTTTGGTGAAATTCCATCAATTGGTTCAAGAGATATCGTGCACACAAGAGTGTGACGCCGACGCTGACGCCGACGTACCGGGAACCGCACTGAAAACAATATGTCAGCCCTCATCTTTGGTGGGGGGACATAATTAGCTTCGCTAAAACACTGAGAATTCGCTAAAACTCTGAGAATTTAGCTCTATGAGAACGTATCAATAACGAATCATTCTATACTGTATTCAAATTGACATAATAAGGAACGGTCTTGGAGGGACTGGCACTGCTAATAATATCCATTACAAAATGGATAATTTCAAATAAAGGGTGACAGTTTTACAAATTTATAGAACTTTGGAGATGCAAGTAAGGGGTAAAGAAATTTGGAGGCCATTTAGATGACATTTTAAGCGTGGCTGAAACATTTTCAACATGTCCAGAAAAACAAATCCCGTTTGTGGATATACTTCATATTTTTTTATCCAGTAATTCAAGGGCGAATAGGCAGATCCTTTAGAGGCAAGAAATACACTAAAGAGACTTAAATGGCATACTTGGGTTAAGTGATTAAGATGAGGCCAGTATTGAAATGTGCGATTTGGCTACGTCCCCTTGCACCGCCTTTAGCAGAAGTATATTTTCAAAATGACTCTGAATATACTCAGTGACCACAAAAGACCAGAAACAAGCTAGTTCTGACGAAATGCCGTCAGAGAAGTCAAGCCACATTGCGACAGTCCATCTCTGGGACGACATTTATGTATCAGCAATGTAAAACATTGCACTGCTTGGGCTGTTCTTAGAGATGAAGTCGTTAGTTTTTAGAGAGCTAATACTTGTTACAGTCGAGACAAATACTTAAGAGAGGCTGACTGTAAGCATCGAGCATTGGCCCATAATAACGTGGAAAGTCGAAAATTACGGATTTGGCTCAAATTTTGGGAATTGGTATATACCATGCTTGTTTGTATTCCACAAGATTTTAGAGGTCAACGTTCGGCCGTTTCCATGGTAACCAGGAATCCATTTTGAAAATATCAATATTGAGACATGTATGTAATATTTCCTCGATAAAAATCAAACAACAAATATTATCCCATTCCTATTTGCTTGTATAGTTTGAAAATACATACGTATGTAATAAGATAACATATATGATATGAATGTTTTCTGTCCCTTATTATCAACGGGAGAGCGTTTACTGGAAACAATCGACCTAATTTTGAGTGAAAAATTGGTGTTTTATTCGCCTAATAACTAAAAATGGCAGTCACGTTTGACAATAAGGCAATATATGCATGATAGAGTAAGGTTTGAAGTTTAAGAAAGTCAAAAAAATAGGTGTAAACTCGCAAAACTTTAAAACTTATCCATCTTTGAAATGTGTCAATACTGCAAAATAGTAGGAAGGGAGATAAGTCAAACTGGCATTATCTACCTCCCTTGACGATTACAAATCTGCAAACACTACAGGTAGTATCCATAATCTTTAATAATAAAAAATAGTATCTTTAAAAGAATAAGATTACTGTCAACAATGCTCACCATGACCTTTTTTATCTATGAAATAGGTCCATTTACCAAGACTGCAGTTGCAGTTGTATTCGGTACATTTGATGACAAGAGTTGTCCCGAGCAAAACGTCTGCAGAAATCACGGAATAGAAGAACGCAGTAAAACCGTTTTATTTGCAGCAATATTTTTGCCTTATCTTTATTTAATGTTGAAATAAATAACTTTACTAATGTTTTTTTAAAGAATTGCTTCTGTGAAGCAGGTAATACGCAAGAAGAGGCATTTTTCAGAACAGAAAATGGTGTAGACTTAGACCTACAGCGTCTATTCACCGAGGGATACTGAAATAGTAAGCAATTTTCTGTTACCTATGATCGTCATATTTATAGGTTATTGAATTTATAATGTGAAATATTTGGCACGAGTTCATATGGCGAAGGACGCACGAGCTTGCGAGTGCGTCTCCGCTATATGAACGAGTGCCCAATATTTCACAATATAAATTCAATAACCTTTTTATTATATACCTTTAATATTAGTCTGCTAGTTTCATCAGTGCTCTCTACGTACGAAATCAAAATATTATATCGGTATAGCAACCACAATTTGTTTTAAATTTGAAATTACATTATGCCATTGTGTGTCTTCATACACGGTAAAATCCACGCCTGATGGCGCGAAAGTACAAATGACGTTACGTTATCGTACGTGACGTCAGTAAGGTTGCACTACAGTAAAAAAAATGCTCATTATGCAAGCCCCGCCTCTTTGGGGGAGAGCTTTCAGGAGTATAATGAATATTTGCCGGCCCCAATCAGGTTTTATTATAAAAGTTGAATAATTTTCTGAATGTTATGCTTATTTATGATTATAAAAAATGGAGCTTATTTACATAGCTGTTTTGCTACATTTTTGTTGGGGTTGAAAAATACACAGGGGTGTCAGTGAAAGTTTCGAGATTTATTCACTGCAAACTACACCCTGTCAGCACTAAAAATAGAAAAAGTCAAAAATATGCCGCACGACCCCCAACTTTTTTAGCTATTACTGGTAGGTAAAGGTGTTGTCTATTCAATTCCATGCCTCAATTTGGAAAGTTTAGACCAGGAGATAATTGGCAGTGCATTGACTTTGACCCATTTTGCACTGTGAGCTATGGGATTTTTTTTTAGTGTAGTGCCACCGTAAACAAACGTTGACGTTTACAAGAACTGTGCGCCATTTTCGAGTCTTATTCACAGCAGCTCTGACGAAAATCTCCGTTATTATCGCAGAATATTAATTAAAAGAGTGACGGATCAAAGGTGAATTATACTTAATTGTCTTTATGTAATTTGTACACCGAAACCGACACTGGCGTCATTATTCTACTCGTTTTTGAATTGCAGTCGACGACAAAATGGCCGCCAAACTTTTCTTCTTTCAAAACAAAAGTAGTTCTTGAGAACGTGACTCCTTAACTCCGTGCAATATGCACTTGACTCCGTGCAATATGCAGAAAATATTGCACGGTTACTCCAATGTAAAGTGAATATAGGGGATCTTTTTAGGTATATAATAATCAGTGATATCAGGACGATTGGGGAATGTGGTTTGGGGGATGGTGGGAAGTGTGTGTGTATTGGCGGGGGGGGGGGTTGAGTATGAACAGCTGTGCAATGGAGCCAAATTTGCGGTTGGAAAGATTAATGCATCTAGCAGATCTCGAACTCTGAACCACTTGATCAGCAGGTCAGGCATTAACCTACTGTGCTACCCGGGGCTTCTAGAATAGCCAAGAAAGTTGTGTAATTTAGGCTATCCTGATAGGGGTGCCATCTTAAGTATACGAGTAGTCATGAGTGATTTATTCATCCCATCTAATTTCATCCATTTTTCTGTAGCTTAAGGAGGGAAGCGCCTGCGTGCTAAGCTAGCAGTCCTTGTTCGAATCTCTTTTTTTTCCTGGGGTGCCATTGCACACAGTCTTTAAAAATCACCTATGCCTTGTTGCATGACCTAAGTACTGTTGACAGGGCCATAAAACTACAAACCTGTCATTAACTCTTTTCGTTTTCCAGTCTGTCATTTAAATGTTAATATGTGGTGCCATAAAATGTTTGAAATGTCCATTTTGTTATGAAATTATTATTGGTTGAGCGTGTGATTTTTCGGCTTGTTTCTTACAGTTAGCTTTTCTTAACTCACTCCAAGATATAAATTACGATTCGCGCTTCAACACCATGTATACATCAGCGACAATTCACTGGTAATAAAGATTTTTTTTCTTAATCGTGTAGTATTTTTTCACATTTGTACACACTTTCTCTTCACAAAACGGTGGGTGGGGTATCTAAGCAGCAACTTTAAATCTGGTTATTAGAAAAAAAATGAAAACCATTAGAGATACAGAAACCAAGTACTGAACTACATTAAAACCATATCGATTCTACTGCAAATTAAGAGTTATATATTAGTTACATGGGTTTAGGGTCGTTTTGGACTGATGTAACACATTTTTTATGCATCGTAACCATAGAAACAATATCAAACACTACATTTTACGCCGTTATTTGTAAAAATGGGATAAAAATACGACTCTTTATTTGTTTAATAACTTTAAAGCAAATTCAAACTGAAATTGTGGAAATTAGGGTAAAGAAATAAAAAAAACTGTTGTTTCTGTAAAATTGTAATTGCGACAGGGACACCCTTTGCACCTGCATTTATTCTGTAGTCAGTGAAAGTTTACAACTAATTGTTTTTGCTATGTACCGTACTTATGTTGATGTTTGAAGACATGTTAATGGTATATTCAGGTCAGGCTGCCACTTTCAATAACCTCGATTTAAAAAAAGAGCTATTTTCACAAATTTTATTTTTTCTCCGACTATATGTACTTCCAGTTGTCATGGTTTCAACAACGTGCAGTAGCCAATGCTTTGAAGGTGCAGAGACTGACAATTACATTTAGTCCTAAGCACCATACCAGTTAACTATTTGATACTTGCTTCAAGACAGACAGGTTTTCCCTTTGAAATTCATGAAAAGATGTAAAATTTGAGCGGCCTAAAAATGGTTGCCATGGCAACAGTAATTGCTTAGATATCTCGAGAACCGTTTGACATATTTCACTATTTTTTCACTAATCTTCATCTTTCGTCCAGAGCTTTAAACCATGACATTTTTAGCAAAATACAATTATTATTATTTATTTTGGTCTATTGATGGGGATTTTATGGCCAAAATTTTCAGATTTTGGCCACATTCTAAAAACTATAATGCAGTGAACTGAATAGTTACAAATATATTAACTGTATAGTAGTAGCAAAAAAAATAAATGCGAAATCAGTGGACATTGAAATATGGGTCAAAATAACCCGGTAATATCGGTAATTGCACATTGCTGATGTACTAAAGTATCAAGTTGCTACCGTAACAAGCAATCTATTCATCTATCTCTTACAAAACAAAAATCTATACCCGAGACTAACAAGATTGGGGACGTACATACGCACACGACCAAGTACACATACGCAGACAATCTGAATACTGTATTCAGTGACTGACTAGAATTTTAGGGTAATCGGGCACTAGAGGCACGTAGCGATTAGCTTATTAGATAATGAACGTAAATCATTCTTTTGTAGTACCACTCTGTCTTTAGACAAAAAAATGCAGAATTTTCGGGAATTTCCATGTGCACCTGGGTGGCACGGAATACGCCTAATATGTTTTAAGCATTTGACCAGAACACAGGAATTTGACTTTTTAGTTTGAGTTTCATATGAAAATTTCATCAAAATGACGTACAACAGAAAATGATCATCTAAACACTTCTTAAAAGTTGCGTACAGAGGAAAGCGTATTTATATTATAAAATTTCACCGCAAAGGGTGGGGTATGATACCCTGATCAAATCAGATTTCCTGTACAGCACAGGGACTTGTTTCTCAAGAGGAGCTATAAGAGTAAGGGCATTTTTGTGTTGCAAGAGAGGCAATAATAGTGGGGATATGTTTATATGAAACAAGTGCTGTATAGGTAAAACTATGAAAAAAAAATCAATCAGTTGACTAGAATTCCCGAACATGCATTTTCTTTAGGAGCTACTAAAGGGTATCGTGTATGTTATTCTGCTGCACAATAATAGTATATGAATCAAATAATGATATTCGCCAAATAAGCACTTCATATTAAAACCTCAAAAATGGAGTATCTGTGTTGCAAACCGTATTTATTTATATACATATATAGTTCGTTTGGTAAAACACGTGCATTCTGGTGCGTTCCCGTATTTTCGTGTTTTTACATAATTTGTTAGTGTAATTTGACATTGCGTATTATATATCATTTGTCTTCATCTATACACCTTTCCTATAATTCAGAGTCTGTTCGAGTTTTGTCCCTTGCAACGCCTATGACGTCATCTATAGGATAGGCTGTTGTTTTTCATTGTGTTACCATATTAAATGCCGGTTTTCCGTATATTCAAAACTAACATTCAACGGTTAAGATTAAGAAAACTAGTTTGTTCCAACTATATTTAGCTATTTTCTGTCGGAAAATGAGCTTTATAACTTATAGCATATGAGAATTTGACATAAAATTAAAAGATTTCCGACTAAAATTTCGGGCCAAATTGCCGTAATCAAGAGCATGTATCATCAGTACAGCTTCCAAAACATAAGGAAAAGAAAGAAAATCGCGGAAGATGTTCAGACCGTTATTACAAAAGATACAAAACGAACAATTAGTTGAATATAAAGCAGACACACGCTAAAATGACAACAAAGTGTGCTGACATGAAATTCGTTTGTGTAATCACCGAATCGCGCGAATTGCCACAATAAACAAACACCTATTATTGTGTATTACCTAGACACGTGTTCCGAAGGCAGCTTTAAGAACACCTACCGTGAAATGGAAACGATCAAATAAATAATGCCGAAGATAAGTAAGAGATGGCAAAATAATATAAATTCAACCTCGGGTTCAAACTTACGGAAAACCGTCTGGATGCTGATGCTTTTAGATCGGTGTATCGCATAAGAAACCATAAATATCAGCGCTATAATCTGTCCGGTAATAATGCGTAGCTACTATCTGAATGCTGACGTTTACCTGTCGGAAAAATGGAAAGAACTTTTCAGATTTACGAAACTTATTTATACGAAATGTAACTCTTTTATATTGAACAAACGTGAATGTATTGCCGGGATGTTAAAACACGGCGTCGATGAAAGTAGTAATGAAAATTATGAGCGACTTGTCGGGATTCTCAATATGAAACATGTATTAAAATCAATAAAAAAATATATAAATAAAAATGTCACATGAAAACAGGGCAATTATACTTTAATTTGGTCTTCAATGAATTTTTTGCAGTTTACATTTACAAAACGTCTGCTTTATGCATGTTATGTGTGCTTGCAGTTGTACTGAATTATATGAGATGCTCCTATAGATGACGTCACAGTCTGCTTGGGTAGATAACTCGTGCGCGACTTTATCGATTTATAGGAAATGTGTATAGATGCACATTCTACCGCTAAGAGGGCATTTATGGGATTTGAACTCCCAACGCGGGTATTCTATCGCTGGTACGGATTACACATTTTACCTAGTTTTAATTCGACTTTTTGTGTTTATAGTCTCAACTAGATCAGACTTGCGTATTTTCTTAGTGGGTTTGAAATGATTAGTCCTATATGTAACTATTTCAATGCCTTAACATAATTTATATATTTTGCTGCTACATACATGTTCAGCCATTCATAAAATTCCAATGCGGTTTACGCGGATGCGGGTGGGGGTTACACTTCTTATCTATTCTCCATTCTCGTTCCGGTATTTCTACGGACCAAATCCAAAGTACTCATTTCCTTTAATACTTGCGCATCTAGATCTAGTCCCACGTTTCAATTAATAATTGTAGCCAACATGAGCCTGTTAACAGACCGGTTTTAAGTTTTCTTTCTCGTATAATTGATTCTCTATTCATCAGTAAGCAATTAAAACACCAAACGCATCACATAAAAAACTTGGACTCATATTAATATATAGTCAAGCCGTCTTGCTCGTATAATTGATTCTCTATTCATCAGTAAGCAATTAAAACACCAAACGCATCACATAAAAAACTTGGACTCATATGAATATATAGTCAAGCCGTCTTGCGGCTTGACTAAATATATTATATGCACTACCATGACGTATGAAGAGACTTTTTGCTGCCGCCGCACGTCACAACACTAGCTGCAGTGAAGCTATATAAGTTCTGAATAGTTAGATCCTTTGAAAGCAATGGATACATGAAAGAAACAAAATTTAGACCCTGTTCATGACCAGTTATAAAATATGCGACACTGGCCACGCCCCTAACACAAGCCTACTCAAAACTCTATTTTCAAAATACCCGTAAATGAACTAAATAATCCCAAAACCTTTTCTAATGCCTTTCTCGTAAATTCTGACGAATATCATTTTGGAATAATGAACATAAGAAACAAAGAAGCTGACTCGAATTTGATTAGTCTCTTGAATAACCTAGTTATTGTGCACTGCTGCACATGGCATCATGTGCATCGGCTAATATGATTTGAGCCGCGACATGACAAAACCAACAATGTGGTTGTGCGCCCACCGCAGACTCAGATCAGCCCCGGCATCCACCAAGTGAAATCAGAATCTTTACTTAGCGCTTAAATGGTATCTAAGGGTCTAAGCTATCTCCATGCGGACAGCGAAGACTCTGATCAGGCTGGGCGGATGCTCAGGCTGATCTGAGTCTGCGCTGAGCGCACAACCACATTGTTGGTTTTCTCGTGTCGCGGCTCATTTTAGTTTCATTAGAATGGAATCCCTGATCTAAAATGGCCAAGAATTTTAATTTGCACATTAATGAAGTACGAAAAGGAATTTTTAAGTGAGCGGCTCGCTTTTGTGGCATCTCTTCATGAGCAGCCTTATTATGACAAACGCTCGCACAGTGTAAACTCAGGAAGTTCTATTCATTTAAATACTTTTTTCAAATGTATAACGGTTCGCCTTACCACTATAATAGTTTGCTGTACTATCATCTATGATGTCCGCTTCGTCATCATGTCCAGTTGCCCTCAGGGCTGTTACAAAGCCAGGTAAAAACTTGCAGTGTTTGCGAGGAATTCTGTCGAGTAACATCCGCGAAGCAGCGGTTGGTCCTTTTGTTTTCTCCTCGCATTCTATTTCTTCTTTATCGTTCTGACTTATAACCTCTTCTGCATACAAGTGATCAACCAGCACTAGTGGCCGCAAATTGTCGATAATAAGCGGCGTGAATGTCTGCAAAAGCTTTTCCTGGCCACTGCGGTCCTGCTCCATTGCCTCATTGGATTTACCTTCCAGAATGTTGGCGACGAATGAATAGCCTATATCGACGATAAGTAACAGAATTAGTTATCAGAAAAAGAAAGTTAAGCCTCTTTTTATCGTCTGAGGTACATATATATAGCTGATATATAGCTGGAGATTAAAAGAAAAGGCTCCACAACACCGTTGGATAATTAAAGTGAAAACCGAAAACAGCACAACAAATCACTTATTTTTATTCCTCAAGCGCTTCCAGTAGTGAAACCCAATATCTTAATGTTTTACTACTGAAAGCGCTTTAGGATTAAAAAATGTGACTTGCTGTGGTGTTTCTGATTTTTCTCTCTCTCTAGGAGATCGAGAAGTCAACAAGTCCGATTAAGCTAAATAAGTGGGAATAAATAAGTGCTCGCTTACCTTGAGCATTCTTGTGCGAGAGTCCGTATTTGTTGATTTTGTACGGTGACCCACTTTCTCGGAAGATTGCCTGTTTTTTTCCGATATATTCCATAACATAAACTACATTTTGTTACGCCGCATGACATGCTTTCATGGACTTTGAGATTTAAACCGCAAAAGAAATCCTACTGATTTAACTTCTAACAGATGAATGCGGGGGCCGTAGTTCGGTTTACGGCAAGTGCACTGAAATTTCACGTAAATCTCGCTTTAGTGTGAAAACGTTTTAGGTTAATTGTTGTCGTTTACTTTTTAAAAGCTCATGCTTTTACAAAATGTCTCTCTTTTTATCATCTCGTTCCAAAACTGGTAGATTGTTGGTAATAATATTTAACATTTTTGTGTCGTCGGGGTAGTACGCTCATGCGTGAGGAATCATGCTTTCGACCTGTCTTTCATTACTGTCCCCAGTAAGTTTTTATCTAATGTCATTGCTCTATTGAAAAGTAAATAGGAAAATTTTCAGGAACTGGCACAATTCAACGAACAACACATAAAACAACCAAGAAGAGTCAAAACAGAAGTGCCGCCTTGGTACAGTCAGTAATGAAATTACTGGGGGCTTAACTGGTTTGCGGTCGCACCCAACCTTCGCCCTTAGTTTTGCTCTGGTCAATCAGGACTGAGTTGTTCAACCCAACCAAAACATCATCACCCACAATACAGATGAACGAAGCACCAATCCTGACGATATAACAAATTGAAGCCGAAAACGATTGTTGGTTTAGGGTATTTTTGTTTAATTAGAAAAGATTTTAATTTTTGCATACGAATTTGTAAGGTTTGTTCATCTGATACTGTAGTTCTTAAACGGCGTGCTAAATTGAAAGCGAAATTAATTTTAGTATGTCGGTGGCAAGAGTAGAACAGTAAATATTCATTGCTGTCTGTTTCTTTAAAGTAGATATCTGTTTCCACTTTCCCATTTTGAGTTTTCACAAGAACAACTAAGAAGGGTTGTACTACATTGCTATATTCCAGTGTTAAATTGAAATCTTTATTTTGATTAAATAAGATATCGTGCAATATTCCCCGATCCTTACTAGAGTTTGTTCATTGCAGGAAGAAGTCGTCCAGGAACCTCTTCCCATTTTTGATAAAATAGTTCCAAAATCGTTACCGAAACGTGATTCGACTCCATACATTTTCCCTCTATGTAGCCTATGTTTAGTGTAGCATAGACTGGGGCAAACTTTGTGCCCATGGCTGCGCCTTTAACTTTTTTGAAGTTATCACTGACAAAGCAGAAGGTGTTGTTTTCGATTATCAATTTGATACTGATACCATCGAGAATGAAGTATTACTTTTTAGTTCTTCTGCTTTTTCAAGCCAATAACTGATTGCCTCAATTATGTATTTCTTTCACTCAATTATGTTTAAGGGCGGGATGTGGGCTTTGATTGTATTAATTCCTGGTCATTGCCCATTTTTTACTTTTATCAAAACAGGCTTATTAAGGTCAGTAGATGGGCAAACAAGAAGTGTCTTTTTAAAAGATACACGACGAAGGTACAGAACGAAATGATACTTAAATGAAATGAACTTAGACATATCTGCACTAGGAAGAATGGCAAAACCCCTAAGATTAGTCTCCAGAGACCTCCCAGTGGTAAAAGCGTTGAAACATAATGCCCTATAAAAACGTTTCTTCCTCTATGTTTGACGGAAATATGTCGGTTGATATGCATCCATTGTCTCATTTGACTGGCGCAGAGCCCTGGCTCAGTGGGTTAAGCGCTGGCCTGCTAAGCTAGCGGTCCTGTGTTCGAGTTCCGCTGGCGGCGGGTTTTTATCCAACCATAAACGGGAGCCCATTGCACACAGCCTTTCATTATCATCCTAGTACCATTGTCACGATATGACTGAAATGCTGTTAAAAGGGACTTAAAACTCAGTATTATCCATCCATCCACCATCTGACTGGCAAAAAGCGGAAGAACAGGTTTTTGAAAAGTGACAAATTTTTCCACAAAACCCTATTTGCTTGTTCCCCAGTTAGGAATAAACAAAAGCGAGACAACAGATGGGATCTCACTTTTTACATTGTAGTTATACCATCTATTAAAATTGGTGATATCAGAAGTATTTCTTTTTTTTAACCAGCTAAAATGAACGAAAAACTTTTTCAACTCATTTTATGAGAAACTCATTGATATTTGAGTTGTTTTAAAGCTAACCCATTCAAAGCAGAGGACGTATTCAGTATTTCAGTATTCTTCCGGTCTACTTATGCATGCAAATGTAGTCTCGATATATCCCCGAACAATGTTATATGTCCATCCGAGTTTCTACAGGCTGAGCATTTCTGCTATATGCACAAATCTCGTTCTGTGAAAAACAATCTTCATTCAATCAAGATACAACTTCCGTGCAGACATACGGACAAACGCTTAAGTTTGCGGACAGATGGCCAGACAGACATACGAATGAACACCAAGGTGTAGGCAGCGTGCATTTTCCGCTAATTTGCATTTTAGCTTGTTCGAGATTCGTTAAGTAAATGAAAATAGGCATATTGCGAAAAAGAGTTGTTACAAGCAAACTACGTAAAACCTCCAGGCGTCATTATTTTTCAAATTTCTATTAATATATCAAAGACTTTAAAAAACACTATCACAGTCGACCTTCTAAACACATCACAAGTCAAAAGCAACAAAAATGTGTTTCTTTGATAAACGAGTGTAGTTATGTATTTCTATAGAAAAAACATGCGTTATATTGGATCACTAAATTTTGAATTTAAGGGAGAATACTCTAAATAAACAAGAGGACCAATGGTCCTGTAGCTCACCTGACACTTGGTCCTGGTATATATTGTAATGCTTTTATACATGTATATAGCACCAGGGCAGGGGCAGATAACCCCCTCCCTTGGGGATTAATGTTGAGTCCCAATTTTATATACCAAGCCACAAGGTCGCTAGGCCTTTGTTTCTGGACAAAGATTTCTGAAGGATTTATATCATAAATGGGTGTGGCGGCCACCATGTTCATACGACCATGACCATCTGAACAAACTTTGATTCCTTTGACCCAGTATTAAAGCTCCATAATATATGAAACACAGTAATCATTTGTATAAACTACGATCGGCCTGAGTGCCGAATGCTACATATCGGTACCAAGTTTCAAGGTTATAGGCCTTTCGGTTCTCGAGAAAAAGACGTTTGAAGAGTTTTTACCATATATGGGCATGGTGGCCATCTTGGTCAAGTGACCAAGACCATCTGAACAAACTATGGTTCCTTTAAGCCGGTGAAGCTCCATATGAAATATGGCTTCAATTGACCCTAGTGGCCTCTGAGAAGATGTTTGAAAATGTTGACGGGTGACAGAATCTCAATGACCTTGTACAAAAGTCAAAGAATGACCTTGACCTTTAACGACAAAATATCTTCATCTGGTCATTTAGTCAACCATATATACCAAATATTGCACCTTAGACTTAAATAGTTTCTGAAAAATCCACTGTTTAAGCATTTTCCCCTACAAAAGCCTACATAATGTACCAAAGTTGACAGTGTCATAAATTAGGTCAAGGTCAACGCACGATCATTTGTATAAACTATGATGGGCTTGATTGCCCAAAGCTACATACCAAGTTTCAAGGTCATACACCTTTTGGTTCTGGAGAAGAAGATTCTGAAGGGTTTTTACCATATACGGGCATGGCAGCCATCTTGGTCAAGACCCTGAGAACAAACTTTTATTCCCTGATAACACTTTGACTCCATATGAAATTTTGCTTCAATCAGACCAGTGGTTTCAGAGGAGTAGATGTTTTGAAAATCTTGATGACGGACAGACCGACAAAATGACCTTGACCTTTCAGTGACATAATATCTTCATCTGGTCATTTAGTTGATTATATATACCATGTATTGTACCTAAGACTTAAATAGTTTCTGAGAAATCCACTGTATAAGCGTTTTCCCATATAAAAGCCTAACATACCAAAGTTGACCATGTCGTCAATTAATTCAAGGTCAACACATGGTCATCATTTGTATAAACTATGATGGGCCAGCATGCCCGATGCTACATACCAAGTTTCAAGGTCATAGGCCTTTTGGTTCTAGAGAAGAAGATTTTCAAAGGGTTTTTACCATATATGGGCATGGTGGCCATCTTGGTCATGTGACCCAGACCCCGGGTATAAACTTTCGTTACCCCATTCCACTGAGACTCCATATGAAATTTAGCTTCAATCGGCCCAGTGGTTTCAGAGGAGAAGATGTTTGAAAATCTTGACGACGGATGGTCCGACGGAATGACCTTGACCTTTAGTGACATAATATTTCATCTGGTCATTTAGTCGACCATGTATACCAAGTATTGTACCTTAGACTTAAATAGTTTCTGAGAAATCCACTGTTTAAGCGTTTTCCCATATAAAAGCCTAACGTACCAAAGTGGACCATGTCGTAAATTAGGTCAAGGTCAACGCAAGGTCATGATTTATATAAATTATGATAAGACCGCATGCCCAATGCTACATACCAAGATTCAAGGTCATAGGCCTTTTGGTTCTTGAGAAGAAGATTTTTGAAGGATTTTTACCATATATGGGCATGGCGGCCATCTTGGTCATGTGACCCATACCCCGGGTATAAACTTTCATTCTCCCATCCCACTGAGACTCCATATAAAATTTGGCTTCAATCGACCTAGTGGTTTCAGAGGAGAAGATGTTTGAAAATCTTGACGACGGATGGTCCGACGGAATGACCTTGACCTTTAGTGACATAATGTCTTCATCTGGTCATTTAGTCGGCCATGTATACCAGGAATTGTACCTTAGACTTAAATAGTTTCTGAGAAATCCACCGTTTAAGCGTTTTCCAATATAAAAGCCTAACGTACCAAAGTTGACCATATCATAAATTAGGTCAAGGTCATCACAAGGTCATGATTTATATAAATTATGATGGGCCCGCATGCTCGATGCTACATACCAAGTTTCAAGGTTATAGGCCTTTTGGTTCTGGAGAAGAAGATTTTTGAAGGGTTTTTATTATATATGGGCGTGGCGGCCATCTTGGTCATGTGACCTGGACGAAATATATAAACTATCGTTCCCCCATCCTGTTAAGGCTCCATATGAAATTTGGCTTCAATCCACCCAGTGGTTTCTGAGAAGAAGATGTTTAAATGTGTGAACGCCGACGACGCCGACGACGCCGACGACGACGGACGACGGACCAAGTCTATACTATAAGCTCACCTTAACAGGTGAGCTAAAAAGAGGACTAATCAGTATGCATATCTTAAAAACTACACTTGTCTAACGTGGAAGCTGATCTTGCCATGCGCAGTTTGGATGATCAAAAAGTTCCCGGAAAAGTGCTGTACGCCCTTTGTTATTTTACTTTCTTCAATAAAAATTTATCCCAAGCAACCTTAATGTAATTGTGATTCAATTGACTTATGTCTAACCAGTTTATTGCACGCGCCACCAACGTAACGACCGGTATCGTGACCCGGCCCAGTTAACGTTACGTTTCATTTTATCTTTTCTAACAGCAAAAGTCGAACGTTGCTTACTCACAAATTATCAATGTAAACATGCATTATTTTACCTAAACTTAAAAATATATATCTTATCTTGATGTCCATTACAAATTGTGTAAGTTGTTTTGATTCTTTCTACGAAATGGTCGCTATGTCTAACGTGACCTTTAATCAGTTAATATGTGGGGCTGGGGTAATTCAAAGGCAGATAACTTACTTTACCTTATAATACGGAAGTGTTATGATAAGTTTTCATTAACTAGAGATAATGGCAATTCGTTAGATATATGATTTATGCCTTTCAGTTGAACTAGTCCAGCAATACGACAACACAACCTGAAATCGGCAGCATAATGAAACATCCAGCAAATGCCCATCTCACCCAGCAGCAACGATGTATCGGCGATCTTTGTCAAAATTAAAATCATATTAATTTGTTACTATGTGCAGTATTACGAAGAGTGTGATACATGAAGCTACTCATACAAAAGGACTTATCTTAAGACTATGGCTGAATTTTGACAAAGCTTGCTGGTGTAGCCTTGCTGCTGCTTGATTTAAGGCTTTTGATAGACAGCTAATGCTGTTGCAGATATCAGATTGCGTTGTCGCATTCCTGGAATAGTTCGACTGAAAGGGTACATCACATATCTATCGAATTGCCATTATCTAAGGTTCGTGAAACTTGATCATAACCATTCCATTTGATAACGTAATGCAAATTATCTGCTCTTGAATTACCCTACCCTCTCACATTTGATTTTTAAAGGGCACATTAGAATTAGACATCATTTCGTTAAAAAATCAAAACAACTGATAAAAATGTTATGAACATAAAGATAAGATATATATTTCTACGTTTAGGTGAATGAATTAACGTTACTACATACATTTCATAGCTAAACAACGTTCAGAAATTGTTATTAGAAACGATAAAAATGCAACGTAACGTTAGCTGGGCCAGGTCACGTTACCGGTCGTTACGTTGGTGGCGCGTGCATGAAATTGGTTAGACATAAGTCAAATGTTTTGTATGATATGAATCACAAATACATAAAATCGGATAGTGTGAAATTTCATTTAAGAAAGTAAAACAGTAAAGAGAATACAGAAGTTTTCCGGGAACTTTTTGATCATCCCTCGTATATGCCTTCCGATAGATTTGCTCATGGTAAGGGTGAAACTTCGGATCGGCCATGTCAATGCAAAGAACAATAATTGGACAGGCCTTGGGAAGCAGTAATTTCTAGCTTGTTAGATCACTGCAGAGCAGGGGTGTAGTTGCCTATACGCGAATACGCCGGTCAGTATTTTTCAAATACAATGTATATTGTATATACAATGGCTATACGCACCTGCGTATATGACGCATCTGCGTATATGCATATCGAAATTTTGCAGCCTGCCTGCACAACCGCATTTTGCTTGTTGCACATACAGTTAACAAGATATTGTCTCTAAAGCATGTTTGTCGAATTAACAAAGTTCGCACTTCAAGGGCAAGTAAATAGTGGAAATGCACTTGTCCGAAAAATATTTAATCACCAACAAAAAAATAATAAAAGCTAAGAGTAAATTCTTCAAATTCTTAACTCAAAATGTATGTTGTGTTCACTTGTTAGAATCGCCTCAGTGTACATGTACATATGTTTTCATGGAGCAATAAGAAAATTTTCTCAGAACTAGCCTCCTTCTCTTTGATTAAGCATTTACAGGCTTGTCCCAGGGCAAGTAACTTGAAATTTCCCACTTGTCCTGAGTCAAATGGGAAAAGGAGGACAAGTCGGGCATAGTATTTCCGAAGCCCTGATTAGAGCTGATATTCTTGCAGTAAAACTAAACACCAGACTCCATGAATGCAAATACACGAGTGCGAATTAAATTTTATCTATATATTTTTTGAAATTGTAGTTCTGACCATAAGATTTCGATACTAACATTGTGAATTCTCTTGGTTTGATAAAGCGGACGACTCCGCCAGCTTAAAAAAGAAACAAAAACAAAACAAAACGGTACAGTCATGATACATGCACCTTTATTTGTAGGTGTGGCAAATGTGTTACAGATTTTCTTTTCAAATTATAAAGGTGCTTTGAGTGCAAGAAACGGTTATTACTGTCAATCTTCTGAATGTATCATTATTCAAACGCATTAAAATTTATCACCTTTATAAACACGTATAACGACAAGTCTCTGCAGAATCAACATTATGTACAGACTTAAAAACTACTAATTACTTTTTAAATAAATATCCAATATAGCTTTAAATTCAAGAAAGAAGACTCAATCAAAAGAAAGATACGGAGGCCTGGTCATAACATACATTCATATTGGGAACCGAAAAAACTAAACTTATATTTTTCTTTTGATTCAATGCCTTTTTCTATAGTCATATCTAAACCTCATATTCGATATTCGTTAATTACTAACATTTGTTAAATATGCTATAATTTTGCAGGATTGTCAAGAAATTTATTGATTAAGTGAGATGCTGAAATTATGACAAATATATTTTCCATAGAAATTGACAAACCTTAATTTGTGACTTATGAAAATAAAAGACTTCGTCTAAAAAGATAATTATTTACATTTGTGGTATGTGAAGTTATACATTACCTGTATTATTTTTTATGTTGGAGTTATTAGCAAATTGCAAAGTAAAATGGTTACTTTTTCGTTTTGCTGACCGAATTTTCTTATCATGCTTAAAAATACATCCCGAAAGACTAGCGACATAGTTTTGTCAAAGCAGCATTCTTCTAAAATTAATAAATTCTGTCTTTCTTCATTTGCCGATGCAGTCTGTATGGTTGGAACACTGTTGGTTATTATTACTTAACAAATAAAACGTCTGTCAGTAATAATAGCAATAACTCCAAGTTCCGTGCTGATGCAACTCTTAAAAACATTGGTATAAGTGAGACCAGACAAAACATAAAGAAGAAACAAAACTAATATATAGTAAATAAAGATTATCATATACTTTTTTTCAAAACCCATCCCAAGCTCTGCAATGCTAATTGATTGACTCCTCATACAACTTGTCTTCAATTCATGTTATTACACTCTAAATGCCCTGGGCAAGTCGAAAACAATCATGTCCGATAATTTCAATAAGGCATTATTATTGATAGATTGTGATGTGATTTTAAGGCTAGCACGGTAACCATTCACATGGGAATGCCGGATCAATGGCTGCCGCTGCTGATGTCTTTAATGGTGAGTAATTTTGTGTTGTCTTTTGTTCACATGGATTCTGGGGTGGGATCTGGTGTTGAATTGTGTTAGTTCCTGAGAATTGTCATACTTACTTTTGTCAAAATTAGTAAAACTTGTCATAGCGTATTAATAAATGATAAGAAAGAGAGAATATTTTCAAGTAAATAAAGCTGCTGCTGATTTAGCAGTGCTTGTTTATTTTCGTTTGTACATTCAAATTAATGCGATAACTTGAATATGCTCAATACCCCGTGTTTCAGTTTACATTGACTTGCAAGGGCTTAGAATAGTTACACGTATATTTTAGTACTAGTCTAGGATAATCCCACAAAACGAAGCAAAAATGATGCTTCATGCATATATGTCGGAATCTTTTGTCTAATTGAAATCATATTTTTTACACGCTTTTAAATCAGTCGAACGAGGTATGTTGCTTTTTCATTTTATGAGGAACTCACGTAAGTAGAATTGAGCCCCGAACTCGCTAACCATAGAAACAATTACAGATCTGGACCCGGTTGTATCAAACTTTAATGACAAATTAAACCGTCATTAAATCGCCATTAATTAACGCGTTATTAAATTCGGTTGTACGAAACTTTTAATGACGCGACTTCGTCATTATCTCTTCATTAACTTAATGATGGTCTGGGGGTATCTTTAAACCGTCATTAAGCAGTTCAAGATGGCCGCCATCGTCCGATTCGACCTCGATATTTCGGAAAAGCGACCATTTTAAAGACAACATGGGCGATGTAGAATGCGAAGAAGATGGAAATTCGTGAAAAGAAACCAGATACCTCGATCTGCAATCATCTCTATGCAGAGCAAGAACCTAAAGCCATTCAAATGTCATACAGCAGTTGTTAGTCATCCAAAGCTTGGTACAATATTCTTTAAAAACTTGCTTTTTTCTTGTTGGCATCGTAAAAATATGTAAACATCATTGAAGTCCTATTTGTTTTGACATGTATCGACCAGCTGCTCACGACATGATGACGTCATCAGACAACAGGCAGCGCATAATCAATATCTAAGGACTTTTGATAGAACCAATGATCCGATTTGACTTGATGACCAATAAACTGTAATGAACTAAACTTTCTGAGGTTGTTGGATTTCCGGGAACCTACACACCGGGCTATTGACCTTGAACACACGTTGATTAAATACTGATTCAACGTTTTGTACCTGCAGGGTAGGCTGCGAACCCCTTTCTATGCATGGCGTCCATATTCCATATTCTGGGCGCCTATACATCGGCCCTACAGCGTTGAATCCACGTTGTGTGCCTGCTGCGTAGCCATGTGTATGCATGCCATCCTATTTCGGATGCCTACACGTCGATGATGCAATGTTGAATCAACGTTGTGTGCCTGCAGGAAATGTATCCGTAAGTTATCCGCATTCTTGGAGTCTACACAACTGAGTACATTGAATCAACGTTAAGTGCCTGTAGGGTAGGCCTATGCACCCCTTCATATGCATGGCACCCCCATTCTAGGAGCCTACACATCGGGCACACAACGTTGAATAAACGATATGTGCCTACAGCGTATGTACCCCTTTGTATGCACGACAACCCATATGGGAGCCTACACATTGAGCCGAAAACGTTGAACCTGAGTTGTGTGCCTGCAGGGTACGCACCTCTTTGACATTCCCATACCTGCCTTCTAAACATAGGGCACACAACGATGAATCAACGTTGTGTGCCTGAAGGGTATGTATCTCTGTATGCATGTCACTTTCAGTCTGGGAGCCTACAAATCGGACACACCACGTTGTTCATCGTAATGTACCTGCAAAACATCTCTCTTTTACATTCCAATTCTAGGAGCCCGAACATGGGACACACAATGTTGAATCAGTGTAGTGTGCCTACAGTGTACGGACCCCTGTATGCATACAATACCAATTTTTGGGTGCCTTCATGTCGGGCCCCCGACCTTCAATCAACGTCGTGTGCCTGCAGAATATGTACCCTTTGTCATGTGGCATTCCCATTCGTTGACCCTTCACATCATACACACAGCGTTGAGTCAACGCTGTGTGCAAGTAGGATATGTGCCCCTTTATAAACATGCCATCCCCATTCTGGGATCTTCCACATCGGACACTGAACGATCACTCAACGTTGCGTGCCTACAACTTGTTTGTATCTCTGTGTGCATGACATGCCCGTTTTGGGAGCTTACACATCGAGCAGACAACGTTGAACAAGTGTCATGTGCCTGCATGATATGTACCCTTTATCGGATCTCGGACCTAACCATCGGACACACAACGGTGAATCAACGTTGTCTGGCCAGCAGGAAATGTGGCCATTCATATTCATGACATCCCATTCTGGAAGCCTACATATCGGACACACACAGTTGATTAAACGGTGTGTGCCGAGGGGGTATGCACCCCTTTGTCTGCCTTTGAGAGCTTACGTCTCGGATACACAACGATGAACCAGCGTTGTGTTCCTATTTGTATGCATGATATTCCCATTTTGGGAGCCTACACATCCGTCTTACAACGTTGAATCAACGGTGCGTGCCAGCTATGTATGTACCCCTTTCTATGCATGACCTTCCCATTCTTGGAGCCTACAAATTGGGCACGCAACGTTCGATCAACACTGAATCTACGCTGATTCAACGTCATGACGCTTAACCGACGTTGAATCAATATTGTTTCAACGTTGTTTGCCTGCAGGGTATATACCGTGTTGTGTGCTTGCCCTTAAACTATTGCTGTATACTGCTTCCAGTCTTCTGGAAGCGGTGAGCCCACCGGGGCTCAACTGGTGGCCTTCTTTTGCTTCAGATTTCCAGTGGGGTTGTTTGGCAGGACAGGGGTCTCCACCTGTCAGACGGCCCGTTGTATCTGTTGAGTCCTCGTCTTTGCTTCTTCATGGTGTTGAATTTGATTTATGTGTTTACCGTGATGATTCATTGACGAGTTAGAGGGTTATCATGCGAACCGAACAACCAACTAAATGTTTTGTACCACTTCAGTAACTGAGGGTGAGGTTGGGCCTGTAAAATCGATTTAAGCCCCCCAGTAATTCATTACTGACCGTTCCAAGGCGGTAGTTCTGTTGTGGTTCTCTGTTGCCTGTTTTTGGTGTCAGAGTTTCTGTGATGTTTTACCTTATGTATGTTCTTATTATTTTTGGTTCGGTTTGGGTTGCTGAGTGGCCACCTTTTGGGAACAAGCTGCTCACTCGGTTGACCATATGTTCTCTGTATCTTGATTATTTGTAATCTTAGTTGTTTCCAACTATGGTTTGAGGGCTGGATTTGGATTTTGATTGTTTCAGTTCCTGGTCTTTGCATACTTTTTACTTCTGTTTTCTTTCAACTTCCACATTGACTTTGCGCACATGCCAGAGTTTGAGCTAAAGCTTGATTGTGCGCGCATGCTGTATGCTCGAAAAAACTAATTTCATCTTGAAAATGTGTTTATGAAACACTATACCCCCAACCACATGCAGCCTCTAAAGAAGGCTCATCCCATAATGTTTGTACCAAAGGCTTCAATGCACTAAGTCGAAAAAGGGGCTTACCTCGGTCAAAAATCATGATCCTAGTGTCAGGGGTTCTCCAGACATTTTGTTCACAAGGTTCCATAGACTTACAATGCACTAAGTTGAAAAAGGGGTATAACTCGGTCAAAGATTCACGATATTTTTTTTCAAAAGTTAATAAATTTATCAACTCATCACTCTTAATAAACTGGCAAAGTTTAAAGGCTCTAGCTAAAATACTTTTTGAGATATCTTGCTCACAAGGTTTAAGTTTGATTTTTTGTCAAGGGCATAACTCCAAAAAGGGAGACAACTCGGACAAGAAAAAATTAGTATCAGCTATTTTTGATAACGAATCCATTTATGAAATTTCAAAACTCTAACATGCATGGTTCCTAAGATATGGTATGCGTGACAGGTTCCATAGGCTTAAAATGCACTTAGTTGAAAAAGGGGTATAAGTAAGTAAAAAAATTCACGTTTTTTTTTCAAAAGTTAATCGGTTCATCTACTTATCAGTCCTAATAAGCAGGCAAAGTTTCAAGGCTCTAGCTAAAATACTTTTTGAGATATCTTGCTCTCAAGGTTTCACTTCGATTTTGTCTCAAGGGGCATAACTCCAAAAAGGGAGACTACTCAGACAAGAAAAAAAAAATACGTTTTAGCAACTTTTTTATGACAAATCCATATGTGAAATTTCAAAACTCTAGCATGCACGAACGGATGGACGCACGGACGTACGGACAACCCTGAAGCATTTATGCCCCCGCAACTTCTTCGAAGTTGGGGGCATAATATGCAGTAGATATTAAACAAGGCGCAACAGAAAGTAAGCAGTACACAGCTCATAATTTGCCACATAATTTGCCGTACCAAAAACACACACAAAAAACAGTATACAACCAGCATTTGTACATGCTTTTTGCACGGGTAAATTTTGTCACAGTAGACAGTGCACAGGAACACGCGAAAGTACACAGGAAAAGCTGTACATCCCTGCGAAAAAAAAATACTGAAGTTGTTCGGAAAGCCATCAAAATGGTATAAATTCCTTAATTATTATACTGTAAGTTATCTCTGAAAGGTTTTCATAAGAGTTTTGTCCTTTTAAACAGCCGTATTTGGCCAGTTTTAAACTAATAAAATAAGACTCGGTTTCTGACAAACAGTGTTGCAAATTTTCTTGGTTGGCAATCAAAATAGCTTATATAATATCATAAATAATAAACTTTATTAGGCCCCCGTGACGATAGTCAGGGGGAATTATGTTATGCCCCTGTCCGTTAAGTCCGTCCGTCTGTCTTGCCCTCACGCTTGAAATATTTGTATAATCGACTCCTCCCAGAGTTTTCCAGCAATCCATTTGAAACTTTGCAGAGATGTTACAAGCATATTGAAGATGTAGGGGAGACCGGGGATGGTTGATGCACGGAGCAAAATGATGTAATTGGAATAAAAAGACAATGACATCATTATGAACGCCAGAAAGGACGATTAAAGTAGTCATTGACAGCCGCCATCTTTTCCTGGTTTTGCGGAATTTCGACAACAAATGAGAGTTTGGTGAAGAAAAGTTCATTTTTGACACATCTTAGTAAATTTATGGTATTTTGCAATTTTTCGTTTAGCGCGCATTTGTTTCTGGTTGTTCATAATTCTTTTATGCACACAGGTAGAGAAATCTTTCATCTTCAAAATCATATGCTCTTCTGAAGGAAAACATTGTGTGTTAGTTGTCTAACTAGCTGAATGTCACGTGGGGCATGGTTGGGGCAAGTTGATGCAATGAGCATGGGGCATGTTGATACACTATAGAATCCTACTGTACTGCGTGAGCTGTTCAAAATATTTGAATGGACTTGATCTCTAACTGATGTAGAACTATGTACGATAGTTTAAGCATTTCGTATTTGTATTATTTTAGAATACGATGTATTTTAATTAACAGCCACCGGTTTTTTTTTGCAACACCGGTTTTTTGCAAACTTCACTTGTCTTTCTTGTCTTCCTAGACACTTAAAACCACTTAAATACATAAATATAGGTCATAGACATTAATTTCTATATGTTTTGAGTCAAAAAATATTTAGTCTTGGGGTTGAAATAACGACTTGAACTTAAAAATCCCATGGGAATTTTGAAAATCCCATGGGAAAAAAATTTTCCCGTGGGATTTTTTAAAATTCCCATGGGAAAATTTTCCCATATTATCAAATGGGAATATTTTCCCACGGGAAAAATAAGAAAAAATAAAATGTTTGTTTTATGTCTTTAACCCTCATATTAAGTCATAAATATTGTCGAAAAAAAATATCACGGCTTAATTCAAAAGTTTAATTTTTCCCGTGGGATTTTTTTCCCATTTTGCCATGCGGGAAAAAAATCCCATGGGATATTCCGATTTTTTAAAAATAGTTTATTTATGAAAAATGTCTACTGAACAAATCAATATACATATATCTGTATTATAATGCTGAAATAATGCCTATATTTTAATATTTATATTTTCCCGTGGGATTTTTTTCCCATTTTAGGAAATGGGAAAAAGTTCCCACGGGAAATTTTTTTTTTTTTATGTGACACTAATTTGACACCAGTACTGTATAAAAATGATGTCGATGATTATGTTTAAGTGTCATAATAATCCATTTTCGACTAAATGTTTTTTTTAATTTTTCCCACAGGATTTTTTTCCCGCAGGAAATTTTTCCCATGGGAATTTTTTCCCGTGGGAAAGTCATTTGGATTTTTCAAATATTGTTTCCATTTGACAAATTTTGTGCAATTGTGTTTTAGAAAGGATTACGTCTAATTTATTATTTTTTATCTTAACTATACCATATTTATCCTATTGACGGTGCCTTATGCATGTAATTAAGATGAGCAAAGCGGACACCGGAAAGAACATGAGGTAAATACTGAAGGCAGAAGTGAAAAATATTATCTAGCAATAGCTGATGAGGTTTAAAACTGAGCTGGGCATTTAAGCATCCTTGAAGACATTTGGCCCAACTGGCTTCCCGTCCGAATCGCCTTGTCAGTGCGGTTCAGATAAGGAGACTCAATATGATTTTATGCCGATTTAACAAATAAAAATGTTAACTATCACAAATGTCAATGAGACTCTTTTTTATCTAGAGCTTTGGTGAGCATTTGCTGCAACCTTCTTTGCATGTATTTGCTATATCTATTGTTGTTGTTTTTTAACAGTACTACGAGCTATCACGTATTAATGTGCGTTAAGATCCTGTGCGTTTGAGGGTTTTCACCTCGTTTGTAGAAATATCTGTACAAGGCGAAAAATTTTACAATTTGCCATTTTCTTCTGCTTACTACAGCTCCTACTTCACCCGTTTACAAGAGGACATGATATACAGAATAGTATCCTCATCTGAGTTCTGACATAGTGCCTGGTTTTAAGATGGCTGATTCAGTAAGTTTGTTTATATGAAAAGCAATGCAGTTACAGATGTACTTTAAAGAACAGACACGAAGAGTTGTCCAAAACAGTAATCCTGCTTTCTGTGTTGGAGCAATTTGGGGTAATATAATCCGTTTCGAAATATGGTCCTTCGGGAATTAACCAAATATTTGATATTTATGGCAAAATGGGCTACAGGCAAGCCATATTCGAACTAAATGTTAGCATACCATCACGGTCGCGGACGAAGACATGTTTCCGCGGATTCACTTGTACTGGCAGCTCACCTTCTTCCTTGGCTTTCTACAACTGCTGGCCAGCATAGAGTTCTCGAATGCGTCCTAGTCTCTGAGTTCTGTTGTTTTTTTTTCTTTCCGAAGGCAAAAGAAAAAATGGGAAGACAATATTAAAGAGTGGACCAGGATAGACTTTGCCAGCTCAGCTAGGGCAGCAAAGATAGGACTCCGCAGAGGGTATTGTTATAAAGTCATCAGTTAGCTGTACTTGCAAGCGTATGGGATGCACTAGACCATTTCCGAATATACCTTATTACACAACATTACACAAACGTGCAAACAGTGAAGACTCAGCCCAGACTGCGCATTCGTGTATTAAGTTAGAGTCTTCCGCCGTTTGCTATTTGAAGTGCAACGTTATGATCATTTGGTATTTGAAGTGCAACGGGATGATTCTGATTGTCTTGTGCAGATGCTTACTTGCTGTGCGTACACGGCAATGTGACTTTTCATGCGCCTTCGCTGCTCGAATATGAGAACACCTCTCATGTTTTCAGACATTTTAGCAAAGGAAAACTGCTTTCGTGACTTCCTATTTGCTTCACCCGAGGTTGAGTCCCATCCTAATGATAAATAAAAAAAATAAAAATAAATAAATAAAAAAAATAAAGGCTGTTCCCTTCACGTGTTTGTCTTACTTCAAAGAATTTACCTTCAGAAAAGGTACCTTTACAGTCAGAAAATATCCATTTGAATGATTTTATACATGTTTGGCCAAAGGGTAGGAGCAGATAAAGCCTAGGACCAAATCTTGATCACAACAAGAAGCTTTTATTACTTCTATCATTTGTTGCTAGTTTTAGAAAAAACTAATATGAATTTACATAGCTTTTATCATCATATTATGCAAGAATAAAGTCTCGGGGTAGAGGGTGACAAAAACACATATGGAAAATTTTGAGCACCACAGGATGCTTTATTTACCCTGATTGTTTGCTGAAAGTCTCAGACAAAAAAAAATACTTTCTAATTCTGTTTTTATATCCATTTTTTATGATTTTATGCATGTACATATAGTGCCAGGGAAGGAGCAAGTAACCGCTGTTAACAAAATTTCGATGGTAAAGCAAAGCTGTTGTTACTTTGATCATTTTTGTGCAGTTCCATCGTGATATTGAACCCCGGATCCAGCGGGGGGGGGGGGGCTTTTGGGATTCATATGCCCCTGGACTATATTGCCGGGGCATGCAAACCATTATACCAGCTAAATAACCTATAGGGCTATAAAACATTTGGATCAGTAAAAACGATCACGGTTCTCTCCCCAAACCCCGCTATCGTCCCACCCCGCACACACACACACATGACAAAAATATATAATAAATATACATGTACTTCTACATACTTTTACTGTTTAAGTTGAAAACCATCACAAAATCTAAAAAAAACTGACAGGTTTAGTTATGTTGAAGGTAATTCCCTTGAACGGCTGGTTGGTTAGTTGTGTTAGATTAAACGGCTGTATGAGAATTTCAGTCTACATCGAGCCGTCATCCAGCCAGGGAGAGAAAGAAAAGAATATGTATACAGAGGATAGAGACCATTAAAAAGACAACACCTGTTCTGCACCTCCTGCAAGCACAGCCGGCCATTGCCTCATATTTATTCCCCTGCTATTTCGGTTCTACCATAAACACAGGGTATAATCGATTCCGCTAATTTTCGCTTCCTGCAGAGACTGTCCGTCGTATATTGCTTCCGTCGAGCCTGTACGCTATATTTGGCTTCCTGCAGAGAACAACGGTTTCCACGCCCAACAGGACAATTCTGAAGGTGTTGTGAGGTAAAAATTTGTCTTAAAACATTCAGTAGCAATCAGAGACCTGCCACAGTCATAAATTTAAGGTTGCAAAATGTTTTGTAATCAAACTTTGCAAAAAAATATTTTCTATATTGGACTCTCATCCTGTATTTTGAATTTGTTTTCAGAAAATACAAAAACAATGCATTTATTTTTTTATTTGTAAATAATTGGTTGAAATACAATTATTTTCCTATATTACTACCATATATTTTTACCAAATCATGTGCTAGTTCCATTAAATGTGAGAGTTACTAATTTACTGCATAAAACGGCAATAAAAACTGCACTGTACGGCATCCGATCCTATAAAGTACGGCTTCCTTGCTATTGCAAAGAAGCACTGTACGGTTTCCACAGGCAAAATATCAGATAAATCAATGTTTTTTCCCTAAATATAATTAAATCTACTACTTTTTTGGTCTTTTAATGATATGTAGAGCTGTGTTCCTGGCAGCTGTTGTTTTCTAGAAAAGTTTCATGGAAACTATGCATTTTATAATGCACCAGCCTGAGGGAGACTAGAACACCATTTGTTGATGTTGCATACATGGTTTAAATGCAGCCGAGAGATATTTCGTGAGAAACCATGCGTTAGAACCCGTGTGAAGATCTAACTGTACAAAATGTGCGCGCTGCAGATTTCTCAGGTGCCATAGATTGTTAATTTTAAATTTGGCGCGACACGACAAAACCATGTGCGCCCAGCAAAGTTTCAGATCAGCCTGGACATCCACCCTGTCTGGTCAGAGTTTTCACTGTCCGCATTGGGCTAGCGTAGGCCACAAGCTGCCTTTTAAGCGCACAGCGATGACTCAGATCAGACTGAGCCGATGCCCAGGCTGTACTGGGTTTTTGCTGGGCACACGTGCCACGTTGTTTTTGTTGTGGTTTTTTCTATTAGTCGGCACGGATTGTCCACCAGGGCTAACAGCCACGAGAGCATCATATCCACCCTGGGGTATCCGGGTCTGTTCGTCGGGTCTTCTGTACGTGGGTTCCATCGTCGGTCGGGTCTTTGTAGAAGCGTTGTCTCTGCGTTGTCGTTGTAGTTGTGGAGTCTTGTCGTTGTTGCTGTCTGTTGGTGTCGTCGGTTGATTCGTTGTTTATTGGAGTTGTCGATGTCGATCTGTTGTGTTTGTCGGTGTCGGTGGTGGTGATGAGGTTGTCGTTGGTTGCAGCGGTTGTGTTGTAGAAGTAAAGAAGTAATGTTTTAGCTTTGTTTATCGTCGATATAAAAAAAGATCAGGACCATTAATAGCTTGGTATAGGAATGTTTTTGCTTTGTCGGTTGTCGGTAGTAGTTGATTTGTTGTTTTCGTCATCTTCGTTGTTCGATTGTTGTCGGTCGCGTTGTTCGATAGTTGTAGGTCGCGTTGTCTGGTCGTCTTCGTTGTTCAGTAGTTGTCGGTTGCGTTGTTCGTTTATAGTTGGCTGCGTTGTCTCGTCGATTGTTCGACTGTAGTTGTTTCTATGCATTTTCTCGTCGTCGTTGTTTGCGATCTTGGTTGTAGTAGGTGCGTATTCGTCATCTTTGTTGTTCGGCTGTTGTTGGTCGCGTTGTTCGATAGTTGTAGGTCGTGTTGTCTGGCCGTCTTCATTGTTCGGTAGTTGTCCGTTGCGTTGTTCGTTGGTAGTCGGTTGCGTTGTCTCGTCGTTGCGTTGTTCGCTAGTAGTTGAGGCGTATGCCGGCAGCAGGCGGTCTATTTGCGTGGGCTGTGCAATTCACTGTACTCAGCGATCCAGGCGAAGCGACAAAGAAATAGTTATCTTCCTTCACCTGTGCGTCTGGTGTAATTGACTCACTAGGTTGAAGGTCCCTTAAGTTACACCTATGCGGGAGTGTATATGATACATCGCCCGTTTGTTATTAACGATCCTTATTGATAAGATAAGATAAGATAAGATACATTGGTGGTTTTTATAGATTATAACCAAGCGAGCCCGTGATTGTGCGATGCAGCAAGTTTTTAGTTTTGAATCCCCGTTGAAAATTGAGCCGTTAATTATTGCATAGTGTAGCTAAGTTGTACACTTGCTTTGCTCTATCAATCTTCTTCCTGCGTTGTTCGTTGGTAGTCGGTTGCGTTGTCTCGTCGTTGCGTTGTTCGGTAGTAGTTGAGGCGTATGTCGGCAGCAGGCGGTCTATTTGCGTGGGCTGTGCAATTCACTGTACTCAGCGATCCAGGCGAAGCGACAAAGAAATAGTTATCTTCCTTCACCTGTGCGTCTGGTGTAATTGACTCACTAGGTTGAAGGTCCCTTAAGTTACACCTATGCGGGAGTGTATATGATACATCGCCCGTTTGTTATTAACGATCCTTATTGATAAGATAAGATAAGATAAGATACATTGGTGGTTTTTATAGATTATAACCAAGCGAGCCCGTGATTGTGCGATGCAGCAAGTTTTTAGTTTTGAATCCCCGTTGAAAATTGAGCCGTTAATTATTGCATAGTGTAGCTCAGTTGTACACTTGCTTTGCTCTATCAATCTTCTTCCTAGTCTTATTGGGCTCTTGTTTGTAGATAGTAATAAGTTACTGGGGTGGGGACATGCTCGTCCTCCTATTCATCTGCCATTCGGCTACATGTATTAAGTTATCAGACAATTTTGATAAGGTTCCTAAACTTCCATACTGTTCGAAGTCCTTATAGCCAATCGGTTTGTAGAAGGTATAAGTTTTTTGCAGACCTTTGTTCGTGTCTATCTACTGGTAGTTCTCCTATCCTGCCTACACTATCTGTTTGCCATGCTACAACTGTCTAGACTACTTCTACATGTGTTTTACTCTATTTCGTTTAGACTCTCTTCGTGAATTCCGGTTCTGGTTTTCCGGTCCCGGTTTGTGAATAAGTGTACATGCCATGCTTTTCCTACCTATGAGTCTACCTAATTGTTTTGGTATATACACATATATGCATGTACGTGTCCATATGTACATACACACACACGCACATGGACATACCCGTATATATATTTTTTTTCCATATTTGGAGTTTTCTCTCATACGCATATGTGTATCCGCACATGTGCACATACGCACATGCGTAT
The DNA here is from genome assembly GCA_963989385.1 of Ctena decussata. Taxonomy (NCBI): domain Eukaryota; kingdom Metazoa; phylum Mollusca; class Bivalvia; order Lucinida; family Lucinidae; genus Ctena; species Ctena decussata. The sequence goes on from OZ022510.1 coordinate 26,421,313, forward strand.
GTCAAAGGTTTTTTTTTTAATATATATATATATATATATATATATATATATATATATATATATATATATATATATAGGGAGAAATGAGACAAACATCAAACAAAAATCTTCCCGGTAGCACTGGATCCAACAAATGGATTCAAAATGATTGAAATAAGTATATGGTAGGATTAAATCATCAACAGTGCAAAACAATATTTACTGAGCGCTTTCGGCTTTCGCCTTCTTCAGAGTTTACAGGTACAAGAAAAAAATCAAAATTTCAACATTTCTACAGGTAAATCAAGAAAAAACAAAATAATCATGAAAACGTTTCTCAATTTACTATTCAAATTCACATTAAACGACCAAAGAAATTGAAAAAAGGTCGTTTAACAAAGCAAAATTGCTACAAGGCGGCCGTTTCACGGCCCCAGTTCGAATTTGAAATTGCAAATGGCTGCCAAAATGAGAAAAATCTATATATATATACAGTCGAACTTCACTGGCTCGAACTCGGAAGGCTCGAACGCCATGCTTCGGTCGAACTGACTTTCCAGTCCCGGCAAAACTCCCATTGATTTGAACTTAACCTGCGACCTTTGGCTCGAACTACGATGGCTCGAACGCTCGAACCCCAAACCCGGTCCCTAGGGTACATTTTCTATGTAAAAACCCACCGATGGCTCGCACTAATCACCTTGTAAATAATTTCCTTTTCAATAACGGTCACTCAGACGTTTTGTTAAGAGGCTGGCACCGAGTGGCTTAAAGTATGACCGATCAATAAACAGAAAGTCACCCTTGCTATGTTAGAAAAGCATAATACATACGACTGGACCTTGTGACTTGGTCTTCAATGGCTCGAACTACCGATCGCTCGAACTGTTTTGGGTGGGCCCGGCGAGTTCGAGCCATCGAAGTTCGACTGTATATGTTTAACCTATTCCTACTTCTACCTACATGTTTATGTTTGTGCTTTGTTTTGAGGACGCGGTTGGCCCTGCGCGCGCCCTGATTTCCCTTGATTAATGTATTTAGTATCCCTCCCCGTAGCCTGGGTTCCAGTCTGATCATTTTTTATTTTATTGTCAAAAATGACAATATTTACAAAAGGTTAATAATTATAATTTTATTTATTCTTTATTAGAATAGGATTAAAAATAATATTGACGACTGGACCCAGGCTACCCTCCCCGTTGTTATAGGGAGGGTTGTGTTTTTGTTCACGTGCTATTTCCTTTTTTAATAATCACTTTTCTACAATTCGTGTGGCTGTATTTCCTAAAGTCTTGCCAAAAACCGAAAATCGAAAATTATGTCCAAGGTTTTAGGATTTTGGATGTTGTTACGTATTGTTTATGTTGCCGTACGAATTCTTACTTGCTTCAGACCGGCTCGTGCATGTTGAGTGTCAGGGCGCGTACAGGGCTCGTAACCTGAGTGACCCTCAGGGGGTCATGCGCGCGCCATAGTCCTGACGCGCGCCTAGCTCCCTGAGTATCTTTGGTGTTTACCAGAATATGTGTACTTTTAAGAGAGTTTATGATGGTAGCTTAAAGACGCAGCGGCTCCAGGGGACACCCATTGAAGTGCTAACGCCCAATGCGCTGCAACCAGATAGTGCCCCCTTTCACTAGCTGGGTCATTGTCTTATTCTCCCTATTTAAACCAAATATTATACTTTGAATGGTTGGACCAGTAGCGTCGGTACGGCACCCACAGAAGTGCTAAAGACCAATCCGTTGCAACCAGACAGTGCCGCCCTCCACCAGCAGGTCCCTGTCTACATCATTGTCTTAATAATCTGTTTAAGCTAATGGTGGTTAAGATAGTATTAATAGTGATATAATTTTGCCTATATGGGTTGTTTATCGTTTCTTGGGCCTGTTGTTTCGGCCCGGCACCCACAGAAGTACTAACGACCAATTCGTTGCAACCAGACAGTGCCGTCCTGCACTTGCAGGCCCATTTCCCTACGTATATTTAGTATAAATAAGTTATAATGATAATAAGGGATAAGAAAATGAGAGAGAGGGAGAGGGCAGGGAGAGGAGAGAGAGAAAGGAGAAAGAAAGAAAAGTTCTAAGTATGGGTGGGTGGGGTACTTCGGGCTCTCCTGCATGGCACTGATGCCTCTTAAGGAGGATCTTGACCTTTTGCAGTTGATTCCTAATACCGTTTCACCCTAGTGGAGAATTCGTGGTTGAAAGATAGTGAGAGTAGACGGTGTATTTAGGTCTTAGGCTGCTCGGCACTGACGTTTCCCGAGGGGGCTCCTGACCTTTGGCAACTGATTCCCGATAGACCGCCGATCTGATAAGTGTAGAAGCCAAGTAGGTAGATCGTATAGAGGTTTATCTTATTTAGTTTAGCGTCCCTTCACCTCCTCCTTCCGTCCTATCCGCCCAGTTTCAAATATCGCTGCTTTTGTGTTATGTATTTTGGTCCAAATAAGCTCCCGGGGTATTGGTCGGGGTAATGAAAAATGATGAAAAAAAAAATCCGTTTTTTTTCTAGATTTTTTCGTGGGTTGGTATGTTTGGGTGCCAAAAAGATGTGTTGTGATATTTTTCCCGTGGTTGAATGTATGCTTGGCTGGCAATGAGCCGTTTTTCTCAGGCCGCGGCCCGTTTTATGCGAATCTCGCATGTTTTTGAGTCAAATCTTTGGTATGTTTCGGCAGAAATGGCGGAAGGTGGCGGGATGTAACGCATATAAGGGTGGATGGTTATAGTATATAGTATAAAATTTTATGATAATGATGACGATAATGATAATAATAATGATAAGAATAAGTTCAAAAGAGGCTTCTGATAAAGTTATAATCAAATAATAATTATCCGTAAAGTTTCTGTCCGTTTTTTTTGTGTGTGTGTGTGTGGGGGGGGGGGGGGGGGGGGGTGGGGGGGGGGGTGGGGGGAAGAGGTTAGAATAAAATAAGGCTGGTTTGATGCGCCTGCGATCACTGTCTTGGCCGTTAGCACGAAATAATATCACTTTTCTGATGACACGGCTCAATCAAGAGCGCAGTGTGATTTTATAGTATGACACATCATAAGTTATTTTGATAAATCCAATTTCCACTGAATAACCATTCCATCTTAGCAGTCGATTAAAGTGTATCCACCCCCCCCGCCCCCCCCCCCCCCTGCCCTAAGTCAAAATGTCAAAATGATGTTACATCGCTTGGGAGTATAGTTCCAGAAACATTCAATATATTAAAAAACGAGCCATGCATCGTTGCAGCCACAGAGAAGAAATCCGTTTTCCCATGTTTTTTAGGCTGCCTGACAGAGTTCTACACAATGATATGGCAGGTAAATCTGACAGAAAATAACGTAAGATATTGCTAACCAGCAGTTACCACTGACATATAATGGAAGAACGAAATAACTTCGATGAATTAAAAAGTACTAAAGCATTTATCAGGAAACTTAGTAAATGGACACTTTGGATTGAGGAAAGCCGCAATACTTTTGGGGCTAGCGGTCCCGGGTTTGATTCCTGCTGGCATGGAGGTGTAACTTTTTTTCACCTGTAATTGGGGTTTTATAATCAGCCTTCAGTCGTCCTGATATAACTGAAATACTGTTGAAAAGGACTTGAGATCGCAAGTCATCCACTCGGTTGAGAACAATGGCTTTTGACATATAAAACTTTTTTCAGCCGAAAACGGGGTAATAATTTTATTATGATGATGATGATAATAATAATAATAAAATCTGTAATCATGCTAATTCACCCGTTTCAAGGTGTCAGTGTCAAGTTTTAGACAGTCCTCTTTTCCTTTACAAAAAAGTATATTCCCAATCAGCCTAAGAGGTCTTTATATGATCCCCATCCCCTTCTCACCATCCCCCACTCCACGCCCCTCTTTATTCTAACTTGCTTGTATGAAAGGGACATGATATGAGGGCCGATATCAACGCCCACATTCGTGAAAAATATGAAGCACAGTTACTGTCTCCGCGTGCCATGCTGGTCCCCCAAATACTGGCACCATCCCCCTTACGCCGCCCTCATCCTCCCCCTCCCCATCCCCCCCCCCCCACACACACACAAACATACACAATAGCAATCTCTTCGAAAGGAAATACAAATTAAATACATATCTGTACAAGACAACTCCACACATCTTATCCAAAAAGGGTATAGCTGCAACTGCACTACTTCACTGATTAACAAAAAGTCAACCAATAATGTATAGTATTTTTGTTTTATATGACCCGCGAAACGATAGTCAATGTGCATTATGTGTGACCCTAGTTCACCTGCCCGTCCGTTCGTCCGTCCATTCATCCCCTCTAAAAAGTTTATTAGTTTTTAACCAATAAATCTGAACGTTTTAAATATTTTGCATACCTATGAAGACATGCATTTCATTTGTTGTGAAAATATCCCCTTGGGTCACGCCTGCGCTGGGTTTTAAAATATAACTTTTACGAGAAAAAAATCTTTAAATCGCAGGGCAACTGTGCATCGCCGGTGTGTTTTTACGTTATGAAAGAATTGACTTTTTCGCTTTACCTTGACGAATAAAATAGGAAGATATTCACAAGACAACCGGATCGGTAGGCATTAGACATTAGACATGTTGAATGTCGGGGGGAAAACACAAAGTTCGTCTGTCAGGAAAGGGTACCTATTTTACATTGTAGGCGTATAATATTATAAGGCACATTTTGTCAAAATTTTAAGTTGGGTCATGCCTGCGCTGATACTTTTCTTGATGTTGATTATCGCAAACTGGTGAATTTTTGCTGTTTTTGCCATTTCTAGGGTAGTTTGTGATAAAAATTGCATATTCCTCTAGGGAGATTGTCAAACATACGAAAATAGATCTTCATAATAATTGAGCCGCGACGCGAGAAAACCAACAAAGTGGTTGTGCGCCTAGCGCCGACTTAGGTCAGCCTGGACATCCGCCTAATCCTCTCGGACTTTTGCTAAACGCTTAAAGGGTAGCTAAGGGTCTAGGCTACCTTCATGCGGACAGCGAAGACTCTGATCAGACTGGGCGGATGCCCAGGCTGAACTGAGTCTTCGCTGGGCGCACAACCACTTTGTTGGTTTTCTCATGTTGCAGCTCAATATTAAAGGACTGGCCTGTTTTAAACTGTCTTTATTCGTGCCATGGAGGCCGGGATTTTAGTATGGTTTGCACACCAAGCCCATAAACAGTTTTTCAGTTATAATAGAGATGAATCATTTGCGGTTTTACGGCCTTTTCATCAGCAGTTCATTCATGTTGGAATGGTGATAATGGAAGCTTGTGTGCAATAAAACCGCGTTTATGATTGAAAAGAAATTCACTTCCAACAGGATTCAACCCAAACCGCTACCTTAGCAAGTCAGTGCTTAACCCACTGAGTTATCGGGGTTCCTCCGTAACACAACGCCATAGGTCCTTACTATGTAGCTATAATTAAACTTTAGGTGGGATGAAATTTCTAAATCTTCAAATTTATAGTTAAAAAAGTGAAGAAAATACTTAATTTTAACGTAAAATGGATATTACCAGTCGACTGTCATTAGCGGTTTTAACGTAAAATAGCTACATGTATTACCAGCCGACTGTCACTAGACCTTTCCGATATTTAAGCAGTTTTTATCATATTCATGAATGTAGGCTATTAATATTTTCCAGAGTTAATTTCTCTCTCTCTCTCTATTTCTCTCTCTCTCTCTCTCACACACACACACGCGCGCGGCGCGCGTGCGCCCATCATTATAGTTTGGAAACAACTCGCTTTATCTCCATTATTCTCACTTGTGAGTTAAATTGTTAGTTTGAGTTTCGTTTTTATCACCTCTCTCTCTCTCTCTCTCTCTCTCTCTGAGACGGCATCATAATATCTTCATTCTTCTGTTAACTATTGTTTGTGTTGTTTTGATCAAAGTTAACTCACCTCTCTCTCTCTCTCTCTCTCTCTCTCTCTCTCTCTGTTTCTCTCTCTGTCCTCATTATGATGACATCAGCTACCTTAATCTTTGTCCTTCTCATTTGTCAGTCATTATCTCGTTTTCAAATTTTGGACAAAGAATTAATTTACCTAAACCAAAAAAGGCAGCAACGGTAACATTTGCAGTATGTTGACACATTATTTCACCACCATATTTCGAAAGTAGAATAACTTTACCCACATCTGGCGGATGACGGATTACTTGCGATTTAACGTTCTTTTCAACAGTATTTCAGTCGTATCAGGGCGATGAGAGGGTGATAATGAAAGGCTGCGTGCAATGTATGCCAGCGCTTAATCTACTGAGCCCCCGGGGCTCCTCCCACATCTAAGATTATATTTTTTTTCCAGTTCAGGTGAACTGACACACCTTTATTGCTATTCCCTTTTCATATTTGCATCCCTTTCCCTTGGATACCAAGTCTTGAAAAAGAATTAACTCTTCAAGGAAGCAAACAGATTACAAAAGTTGTTCCTCTTTGTAAACATGGCGGGAAAAATCTGAGCAATACCATCCATGATTTGATCCATACCACTTTATGATAAAAGTGTTCTTTTATATGCTGGAAAATTTCGCCCTCAGAAAATCCATATTTAAACCATATTAAAAACTGCAGTTGCTGCGTGAATCTGCTGACAATTGTCATAGAAATGTAATACGAATGATAAATCAAATACATTTAGTTTTTGTAAGCTTCTATCTACACATTAAAGTTTACATCTTAACTTTAAGGTCGTCCTTAAGTTTAAGGAATGATTGTGAACCTGGGCCCAGAACTGACATATAGAAAAAGTAAAGATTTTATGTAAGTCTATGCTTAATTGTGAGAAAGTTGGTAGTGTCTTAGGCGGTTTAAAGATTACACGTTTGCGAAAGCATATGCCTTTAGAAAACCAGTATTTGGAATGCGAGAACTGCACTGGTCCAGACCAGCAAGTTCAGAAGTACAGCTAGTCTCGGATGTTTCGGACCCAGTAAAGACCTAGATCAGACTGTCTTTGAATGAGCAGCATGATTGAAACATTCACAAGACACTTAATAGAGAAAGCAAGCGAGATTGGTACATTGTTCTTTTACGGTAAATGGACCGGGATGTGAGAAAGTTGGTAGTGCCTTAGGCAGTTTAAAGATTACACGTTTGCGAAAGCATATGCCTTTAGAAAACCAGTATTTGGAATGCGGGAACTGCACTGGTCCAGACCAGCAAGTTCACGAGTACAGTCTCGGATGTTTCGGACCCAGTAAAGACCATGATCGACTGCCTTTGAATGAGCAGCATGATTGAAACATTCACATAACACTTAATAGAGAAAGCAAGCGAGATTGGTATATTGTTCTTTTACGGTAAATGGACCAAGAATTTGAGAAAGTTTTTGTTCATTGGTAATAGCAATACCGTTTTATTGATTACACAGGCACCGTTGTGTGTGTGTGTGTGTGTGGTGGGGGGGGGGGGGAGGGGGGAGAGAGGTGGGGATGCTCGGTGAGACAGGCGTGCATAGCATTCCTGGAGGTGGGTGGTGGTGTGATGGTGATAGGGGCCGGGGATGGGCTGGGTTAGAAGGCATTTTCAGGGTCGTTGGTGCCCAGGGTATTGATGAATGGGTGGATGACGCGATCTTACGTCGCTTGAAACAGATTGCTGTTTATCAGGACGAGTGGAGGATGATAATGAAAGATTGTGTATAAAGGAGCCGAGTTTACAGTTGTAAAGAAGTCCGCCTTCAGTCGAGTTCAAACCCGCTTAACCCACTGAGCCTCCCAGCATATTGATCATCCTCCACGCATATTGAAAGTTAATTGAATCTTTAGTGTACCTATTGTACAAACCCTGATGATGCTGCGCATCCCGTCGCGTCTCGTCAGGGTTTACACTGTTTGCAGGATTTTTTTTCTGGCAAATGAATTATCATAACGACGTTCCCCAGGAGGCATTATAGAGCACTGAAATCTATAGCATGCACCTCCTGGCATCCAGCTTGTTTGTGTAGAATTCTCTTTGACCATAGCTGTTTACCGCGGACGTAAAGCAACAAATCAATCAATAAATCTCTAGCAAATTTCCAAATAAGACTATCTTTAAGTTTTAGGGTAAATAGTGTTTAGGTGTCCCAACATCGTAGGCATAAGTGATATTGTATCTGTCTTATGAAAACAACTCTGTAGACAAGTTCAGTTTATTGACTGAGCCCGAAACACTTCGATTTTGGTATTACCAGTATCCAGCTGTACTTAAGTATCGGGACACCCTGAGTGTTTTATAGTGTTTTGGTCGTTGACATGTAATAAAAAAATAGTTTTGGTTTCCGTTCTTGGGTGGGCTGAGGAGGGGCTTTTGGGACTGGAATGCGGATTTTCCAGAATTTGATAAAAAGAAACGCTCTCTCTCTCTCTCTCTCTCTCTCTGAGTCAATGCATCATAGCAGAATCTGTCAGAAAGTTGTTCCCTCTTTTCTCGGAAAGATGACTACTGGAAAAAAAAGACGACAGTGCAGGGGAATACCGATCTCAGAGAGCTACTCCTCTCCTCCCCGCTCTCCCCACACACCCAACCCCCTCCCCTACGAGTCGTTTTTCCCACCGGGACTGATTGGTAAACGGTACTGTGCGATATGTCAAAACAGTACGAACCCTGATCAGACTGTTTCTACAAACTAGGTGTGCATTGTTTATTTGACAGTTTAGGGCATTAGGCGCATTACGAACAGCTGGCGTTTCTGGGTAGTGTGTTTTGCATTTACTCGTGAACGTCAATCGCAGTTCTGATCTGAATCTATGCAGTTCACACACGATGTAAACAAAGGGTAACAATACACGTTAGAGGTGACGCGCAAAAGAATATTCAAGTGTCACCTATAATGTGTATTTTTAGCTGTAGTATACATCTATTACCACAGCAACATAATATTTGCAGGTAGTGTTCGAGTAAATCGAATTTACATATCACCTGGACACTTGGAAATATAGACTTTCCCAAGACCCTATATTTATCTAGACTTCACTTTCAAACAGGGAGGTCTCTCTAAGTGAAGTAGTGAAAAAGTCCCTTTCAGAGTTATCTCTGAATATATATGTAATTTCAACAGGGTTAAACAGGAACATTTTTCTCGTTTTTTTTTTTTTTTGTTTGTTTGTTTGTTTTTCCTCAAAATACTCAAATTTAAAAAAAGAAATGGAATATTAATTGACAGACTTGGGCAAGTCTAGTGGAAATGTACCTCTTGAATGTGAGACAAATGAAGACCCACATTAACCTGCCTATTATGACAGTCACTAAGTACATTTCCGACAATATTAGATTGATGAAGTGACTCGGCAGCAGGTACTGTCCACTTATAGAACGTAGAATGTTATGACTTCAAAGTAGAAGAAAAAAATCCGTTCAAAATTACTTTCTCGTGTCATATCTGAAGTGTTCAAGCTCAAACTATTCCGCACACATGTGCAGTCTGGTCAAAACTGGCTAAGTTTGCATGAAAAAAAAAGCACGACTATATACAGCATATTTTGAAAAGTGACTTGCGGTCACTTGTAAAAAAGCTGGTGTGAACTTGTGCGCATGTTCTAAACACAAATTTTCTAGTATGTGACAGCGCAAATATTTAGTTATTAGTGAATTTCAGTACATGTGTGGACTGCGCATGCCGAGTGGCGAATAATCCGCATTGTTCAAATTTTCTATGTGACAGTGCAAATATTTATGAATTTCAGTATATGTGTGAACTGCGCATGCCGAAAAGCGAATAATCCGTTTTATAGCTCAGTGCATACCCAGATTAGCTATGCGACTACTAATCTGGGTCTGCACTGCGTTACTGAACAGTGGACGGTAATTTTACTGGATTTCTTAAGTGTAAATATGTTTAAAGGACGCCCCAGATTTTAGAGTCAGATCAGGGTTTTCACATTTTGCATTTAAAATCAAAAATTTCTGCATAAATTAAAACAATAATAATAAAGACTTGATGAGCTCGTAAAATAAAAGAGTACACAATGACAGTGACCTATAAAAACATATAGGTCACTGATAACGAGCATCAATATTTGTGTTACTACTTTCAACACACGGCTTGTCATATCACAGACACAGCCATGTATTGTCGTATTGACCAAAATATTAAGACATCGCTAGAATTGTGTCACCCTCATTTTTTGTCAGAGGTACACATATTTTAGGGAGCCTAAATCTTCGCACACAGGTCTGTTTGGTTTATCATGCTGCCCCGTAAAATTTCGGACACAAAGGACGCTTACTCCATTTTCCGATTAAACCTGTCTTGCGTTATAACGGTAACTAAAGAAATTCGCTGTTGCCATAGTTACTGACAAGAAGTCCTGTACAAAATTCATAGCCTGTGGTCATAAAACTCTAACAGTTCAATAGAGCCACATAATATCAAAGATAATGCCATAATTAATACACAGAAATATGGCACGCTGCAAAATAATATTTTTACAAACGAAATGAGACATATCCTCGCAGTTTTATAAGGGTCTTTTCTATTCAAAGTTCATGTGATGGAATTTTAAAAGTTTAAAACGAAACAATTGTGTGTGTGTGTGTGTGTGAGCGCGCGCAAGCTGATTCGAATGTTTGTTTGATGTACATGGCTTTTTTTTTTCTCGTGTCGCCAATCCAAAACATTTTCTGATAAGGCTTCTATTCGCACATATATTTAACGCAAGGTGGCGATGATATAAGAAACGTCGAAATGCACAGCAAACAGTTCAACACAGTCACATAATATCAAAGATTAAGTAATAATACCAAGTGACTCTGCATGTAAAAGTTTATTTGACTTATTTACAACGTTTTTATTATTGGTGTTTCATTTGTTTTCTATATTCGATAAGTTCCAGAGAATCTAATGTGTTCAGAAATCTTTGTTTAGATGAAAACAGTGACGGGCCAGATCAGACACCGCTTTCTGTGGCGTCTGATCTGGGTCTACCCTGTTTTCAAAGTTTTCAAAGACTCTTTTAATTAAAACACGCGTGGTACTGTTGCCGACAATAGCAATATCCCCGCCCGCAGCTATGTCAGTATGCAGTCTGTTTTGCAGATAAGGCGCCGAAATCATTACCGCATGAACAACATATTTTAGGACATATACAAATAGCGCATGCTTAGATGATCGTGCACAACTGCACTGAGCCGTAGTTTCCGTAATTATTTAAGCTGATGGAGACATTGCATAGTTCACAGCAGTGGAGCCACAGTATTCGTACAGTTCAAAACAGGTTGAACGATTTTTTACACTTCAGAAACCAAAATGAGATATTTTTTTTCGCTTCATTGCATATGAGGAAATTGCGTATGGCTGCACAAATACACAGCTTGGTGGTATGTGTTCGCGTAAGAAAATATCGAACTTAGACTTTCAGTAGGTGCTTCGCTTAGTGTCAGGTATTCGACACTTATAGTGGCCCCGGTAGCCTGGGTCCAGTCGTCAATGTTATTTTTAATCCTATTCAATATAGAATAAATAAAATTATAATTATTAACCTTTTGTAAATCTTGATTAAATCATTTTTGACAATAAAAAAAAAAAAAAAATGACCAGACTGGAACCCAGGCTATGGCCCCGGCAGCTCAGTAGGGTAAACTTTGGCCTGCTGATCTAGCGGTCCCGGGTTCGGGGCCTGCTCGAGGCGGAATCTTTCTAACCGTAAACGGGGTAATATTGTATACATCCTTGCTTTATCAGCCTCCCTTCGTCCTGATATGACTAAATACTATCAAAAAGGACGTACAACCGCGCCATCAATCGATCCAAACAGAAACCAGTGACCTATAAATACATATATATAGGTCACTGCAGAAACGTAACAAGTTGAATGAGTTTTTGACATACAGAGTTCACAGGACTTTAGTACTATATTTCACAAAGTAGAAGTGTATGTCTAATTTGACTGCATATTTCCAAAATACTCCAAGTATGATTGAAAAGACCGTTAAAGTCAGTGCACTTTTTGACTGCTTTCCCATTCTGTCAGTCTAATAATTACACAGCACTTGTTTAATTTGATATAAATATGGCTATTAACAGTATGTACTAACAGTGAGGACTCAGATGGGCCTACGCATCCATGCATCTGTAAAGTGCATGAATGCACATATTTGCTATTTTGTCGAATAAGCTTCTGCGCATGACGGCGGGAAACTTCTAATTAGAATCAAGTTAAGACAGCGAAGGCAGGCATTTGTAACACTGCAATGAAAAAGACGCTGTTTTTCGCCGATTTGCGCACTTAATAATAATAATAATAATAATAATAATAATAATAACAATAATAATAATCTTTTCTCGAACTTAATCTGCCCATGGTATGGTATTCATCTAAATTCATTAAAATTGAAAGGGAACAACTTTTCAGATTTCGGACAAATGTTTCTAAGGAGAAATTATTTTGGGTAAGAATTGATTCCTACTCAAAAGGTAGGCAAAAATGAAATAAATTAGCAGAGTTGCTTCCCTTCACCTTATTATGCCAATTGACTTTTTGTAACAGAGGAAATTATGGAAATAAAGAAATGTGTCATTGCATTTTGGAAGACAAAGAGAAATAAATCGGTTCTAGCTAGGTCATAATATTACGTGTGTTTTGTGTCACACCCATAGTGAAGCATTGTAATACGGCATACCCAAAATGGCCGTATGGCCTGTGTAAACATAGACTCGAATGAACCTTTATATCCTTTCATCTAAGAATCTAACCTGTTCGCATAAACAGCGTCTAACGAATCGACAGTTGAACCATGACAAAAAAGGCAAAGTGACATGTGGGCAACGTGAAGACTCACATCAGCCTGGACATCCGCCTAGTCTGAGCAGAGTCTTCGCTGTCCGCTTAAAGGGTAGCCAAGGGTCTAAACTACCTCCGTGCGGACAGTGACGATCTGATCAGACTGATCTGAGTCTTCGCTGGGTACACATTGTTTTGTCGTTTCGCGGCTCGGTAATTTATCTGAGTCTTCGCTGTGTACACATTGTTTTGTCGTTTCGCGGCTCGGTAATTTAGACGCATAGGCCAAGCTTAGGCCGTAAGGTTAAGTTTTGCTTGAAACGTTTGACACGTTTGTTTATTGGCAGTTCTCGCAATGAAATATGCCCTCTCATACATGTAACACGGAACAGGGCCATAGAATCACACTGCGCTCTTGATTGAGCCGTGTCATCAGAAAGGTGATATTATTTCGTGCTAACCGCCAAGACAGTGATCGCAGTCTTATTTTATTCTAACCTCTCTGTGCCCCCCCCCCCCCCCCCCCCCCCCCCACACACACACAAAAAAAAACCGTACAGAAACTTTACGGATAATTATTATTTGATTATAATTTTATTGAATACCCCAATCAGTTACCATAAGTATCATTATCTTTAAATGACATACAGAGGAACAGTTCGTTGTGGGTATATACTGTTTTCGCCGCGCAAGCATTTCAGTATACAGTTTATAAAGGCGTTTCAGTAAATTAATTTATTTATATTTGCATGCCAAACCAGCTTTCGAAAATGTGTTCACAATGCTGCTGACTTTTCTAGATTCAACAACGTCGAGTGGTTGCGCATGCGCTTACAAGGCTAAGAATGCGCGCGTAGCCTGCCCTGAGTATATGGAGCTTCTGGAATATTTTAAGTGAATAACAGATACTCTCATGAATAGTTTGGTCTTGATTTACGTTGTTCGAATGTCCGCAATAAGAAAGTGTTCAAGTGGAAAGAGAGACAACACATGCTATTATAATTGAGCCGCGACGCGAGAAAACCAACAAAGTGGTTGTGCGCCCAGCGCAGACTCAGATCAGTCTGGGTATCTGCCAGTCTGATCAGAATCTTCGCTGTCCGCATCGGGTTAACTTAGACCCTGAGCTATCCTTTCAGCGCAAAGCGAAGACTTTGATCAGACTGGAGGACTGCATATGCTGATCTGATCCTTAGCTGGGCGCACGACCACTCTGTTTGTTTTCTCGGGACGCGGCTCATATATATTTGAGCCGCGACACGATAAAACAACGTGTGTATAGAGCACCACATACACCGGGAGCCTGGCCACTAAATCTTTGTTAACTGCCCAAGATCAGGAAATACTAAATGCCGTCTTCCAATATATTGAGGACACGAGCTACACAAAAATAGTATTAAATTAAAAACCTTTGGGAATAAAAACTAGGGATTACAGGACAACAGGAAACAAAGAAGTAAATAAGAGAAACAGAGGTTCAGTTTACCAGCTAAATAGAGTGGGCATTCGGACAAAAACGATCCTTGCAGGCCAAGCCTCTATTGAACTTATTCTTATCATTATTATTATCATTATCGTCATCATTATCATAAAATTTTATACTATATACTATAACCATCCACCCTTATATGCGTTACATCCCGCCACCTTCCGCCATTTCTGCCGAAACATACCAAAGATTTGACTCAAAAACATGCGAAATTCGCTCAAAACGGGCCGCGGCCTGAGAAAAACGGTTCATTGCCAGCCAAGCATACATTCAACCACGGGAAAAATATCACAAAACATCTTTTTGGCACCCAAACATACCAACCCACGAAAAAAATCTAGAAAAAAACCCGGATTTTTTTTTCATCATTTTTCATTACCCCGGCCAATACCCCGGGAGCTTATTTGGACCAAAATACATAACACAAAAACAGCGATATTTGAAACTGGGCGGATAGGACGGAAGGAGGAGATGAAGGGACGCTAAACTAAATAAGATAAACCTCTATTCGATCGACCTACTTGGCTTCTACACTTATCAGATCGGCGGTCTATCGGGAATCAGTTGCCAAAGGTCAGGACCCCCCTCGGGAAACGTCAGTGCCGAGCAGCCTAAGACCTAAAAACACCGTCTACTCTCACTATCTTTCAACCACGAATTCTCCACTAGGGTGAAACGGTATTAGGAATCAACTGCAAAAGGTCAAGATCCTCCTTAAGTTGCATCAGTGCCATGCAGGAGAGCCCGAAGTATCCCACCCACCCATACTTAGAATTATTTTTTTTTAGGGTGAAACGGTATTAGGAACAACTGCAAAAAGGTCAAGATCCTCCTTAAGAGGCATCAGTGCCATGCAGTGCCGAAGTACACCACCCACCCATACTTAGAACTTTTCTTTCTCCTTTCTCTCTCTCTCCCTCTCTCTCATTTTCATATCCCTTATTATCATTATAACTTATTTATACTAAATATACGTAGGGAAATGGGCCTGCTAGTGGAGGACGGCACTTTCTCCCACCTTTGCCTATATAAGATAGGCTCTCAGCTCATATAAGAAATTTCTTTCTTACCTACGAGACAGAGTTTGTTCTATTTTTAGCGGTGCTGGAAATTTCTGTCTTGCCCATGGGCTGGGACAGCTCACACGAGCTTAAATTCTATGTACCACTACGCGCTCCTTGAAATACGGTGCGCCCGGCTTGGTGATTCCATACTTTATGCTTTTTATTCTTTCATAGGAATGAATTGCCACATCGATAAAATCCAACCCAAGAAAGGTTATTCATTCTTTATAATCCCATTATAGCCTGTTTCAAGGTCTTAAAGTCGGAAAAAGATCCAAAATAGTCAATGGTTCACAATGACAAACACTGTCGAGGAGGCCGCCATTTTGAAGACGTTACCAACTGACGTTTGAAATGACGTTGACGTTACATCACAATTAACGTAATACACGCGCTTTCTGTAGTCGTCTCAATACAAATTTTGTTCTTTAATATAAATTGCAATTAGAAAATATAAAAATGCGGATTTGTCAAGGACCTATTTTTTACTTGTCTGTTCACTACAGCAGCCATGAGGGTGACACGGTTGTACGACTAACACCTGTACACGTTTGCATGAAATAGGCCTAGTTGTTCCCCGTTCAATTTAAGGGAAATATTATCGTAGGTAAGAAAAATAATCAATCATTGGTCTTCGATGCGGACAGGGAAATCCCAACCCTCGGGCACACGGGGTGTGTCGGAAACTCGGCAAGCCTCGTTTCCGACACACCCCGTATACCCTCGGGTTGGGATTTCCCTGTCCGCATCGGAGACCAATGATAGATTCTATTTTACTCCCACCTTTGCCTATATAAGATAGGCTGTCAGCTCATATAAGAAATTTCTGTCTTATGTCTGGCAACATCTTTCTTATATTAGCAACCAGACTTTTTCATTTTTTGAATAATATTTTAATTTAAAATGAACATAATGGACACGCAAGCATGTCGGATGACGTTTGATAGCAGATCATGGGTTTGTGACGTCACTCAATTTTAATGACGTCACTAAAACCGGTTAAAAACGTCGCAAGCTAACTTGACGCGCGTGACGTGAGAGGCTTAGCTGCATTTTGTTTTCGCCCTCTGGAAGATAAAATAGTCCACATATCGTGTTTTCCGTCTAATTTTCAGGTGCAAACTGTGTTTACACCCATTTTAGGACCCAAAATTTACTTCAGATCATTGGTTAAAAAGTTAGAATTTTCCTGTTCTGAAGCATAATCCGACTTGAGGTTTAAAATCCGCTAACAGTGGGAGAAAAATAATCCATCATGAGTGTCCATGTAGGATAGGAAAATCTCACCCGAGGGGTCGGAATTTCAACCAGGGAATCGGCAAGCCTCGTCCCTGGTTGAAATTCCGACCCCTCGGGTGAGATTTCCCTATCCTACATGGATTGTTATAATCTTATACCTGGCAACATCTTTCTTATATTAGCAACCAGACTTTTTCATTTTTTGACTAATATTTTAATTTCAAATGAACAAAATGGACACGCAAGCATGTCGGATGACGTTTAATAGCAGATCATGGGTTTGTGACGTCACTCAATTTTAATGACGTCACTAAACCGGTTAAAAACGTCGCTAGCAAACTTGACGCGCGTGACGTGAGAGGCTAAGTTACATTTTGTTTTCGCCCTCTGGAAGATAAAACAGTACACATATCGTGTTTTCCGTCTAATTTTGACGGATTTTGCTCATACCCATTTTAGGACCCGACACACACACTGGGCTGGTCAAAATTTACTTCAGATCATTGGTTAAAAAGTTAGAATTTTCCTGTTCTGAAGCCAGATCCGACTTGAGGTTTAAAATCCGCTACCAGTGGGAGAAAAATAATCCATCATGAGCCAGTCCATGTAGGATATGTAAATCTCACCCTCGGGGTCGGAATTTCAACCAGGGACGAGGCTTAATTTCAACCAGGGACTCGGCAAGCCTCGTCCCTGGTTGAAATTCCGACCCCTCGGGTGAGATATCCCTAGCCTACATGGACACTCATGATGGATTGTTATAGTCTGGTTGCAACGAATTGGTTGTTAGCACTTCTGTGGGTGCCGAGCCGGAACAACAGGCCCAAGAAACGATAAACAACCCATATAGGCAAAATTATATCACTATTAATACTATCTTAACCACCATTAGCTTAAACAGATTATTAAGACAATGATGTAGACAGGGACCTGCTGGTGGAGGGCGGCACTGTCTGGTTGCAACGAACTGGTCGTTAGCACTTCTGTGGGTGTCGTACCGACGCTACTGGTCCAACCATTCAAAGTCAAATATTTGGTTTAAATAGGGAGAATAAGACAATGACCCAGCTAGTGAAAGGGGGCACTATCTGGTTGCAGCGCATTGGGCGTTAGCACTTCAATGGGTGTCCCCTGGAGCCGCTGCGTCTTTAAGCTACCATCATAAACTCTCTTAAAAGTACACATATTCTGGTAAACACCAAAGATACTCAGGGGGCTAGGCGCGCGTCAGGACTATGGTGCGCGCATGACCCCCTGAGGGTCACTGAGGTTACAAGCCCTGTACGCGCCCTGACACTCAACATGCACGAGCCGGTCTGAAGCAAGTAAGAATTCGTACGGCAACATAAACAATACGTAACAACACCCAAAATCCTAAAATGTTTGGACATAATTTTCGATTTTCGGTTTTTGGCAAGACTTTAGGAAATACAGCCGCACGAATTGTAGAAAAGTGATTATTAAGAAAGGAAATAGCACGTGAACAAAAACACAACCCTCCCTATAACAACGGGGAGGGTAGCCTGGGTCCAGTCGTCAATATTATTTTTAATCCTATTCTAATAAAGTTAGCCCTGGTGGACCATCCGTGACGACTAATCGAAAAAACAACAACATAAAACAACGTGGCACGTGTGCCCAGCAAAAACCCAGTACAGCCTGGGCATCGGCTCAGTCTGATCTGAGTCATCGCTGTGCGCTTAAATGGCAGCTTGTGGCCTACGCTAGCCCAATGCGGACAGTGAAAACTCTGACCAGACAGGCTGGATGTCCAGGCTGATCTGAAACTTTGCTGGGCGCACATGGTTTTGTCGTGTCACGGCAAATTTAAAATTAACAATCTATGGCACCTGAGAAATCTGCAGCGCGCAGATTTTGTACAGTTAGATCTTCACACGGGTTCTAACGCATGGTTTCTCACGAAATAACCCCAACTTCTACATGCCTTTGTGCGTACATTCAACGAGATAATCGCCAGTCATATTTTCCCACCATTTTTACAAGTGGAAACAACAATTTGACTTCCTGTGTTTGTAGCCCTTGTAGCCCTTGAAGCTGGGAAACAAATATACTCTTAGAGGATTTTCTCTTTGGTGAGCAAGTTCTTTACATTCGTTTCTTTAATGTAATCCTTGCGTCAAAAGGATGTATGTAAAACTTATTGATCTCCATCAAGAAGAGTAGGAAAAATAGAAGGAGCATCGTTGCTTCCCATGACGGCTTAGAAAGAAGAAAAGGAAAGGGCAAAACTTTCTTGTTTAGGGCAGATTTGTTGGGTTAAAGCAGGCTGATTTACGGTTTCTGTAAGCACTTGGTATTACCATGGAAGTATTACAATTGCCTGGTATTACCTACTGTCTGTGTCTTTACCGTTTGCAGATCTATAACAAAGAAAAATACAGCTCGTGATTTGTTGCTTCATGACGCACGCAATATGGTGCTTGCTTCACATATATGCGAGCTGCTCAGCAGCAAAGGCTTAAGCCATCCTGCACGTCGGCACTGTCAGATCAGAATCTTATCTGTTCGCACACAGCTTTAACTGACCCTGAGGGGAATTTGCAGGCACAAAATGAAAGCTATATGTACATCGCACGGGTTAACTAATGCACAGAGCCTGATCATAGTGTCACTTTAAGGGCAGACTTATCTGGGTCTGCTTCTTTTAGTTGATCAGACTGTCTTTGCAGTGGCTTTAATCGCAATACACTTTGATCGCTACTGGGAACACTTTGATCACTGCTGGGAAGACTGTGATCGCTGCTGGAAACTCTGCAGCTGCAGGCATAAAATATCTGCTGGAAAATCTGCAGTTGCAGACATAAAATATACAGAGTTATTTGTTGTTGTTATACCTCAACTGCGAAGTTGCCGAGTTCAAGGTTGAGGGACATATTGATTTGGACATGTCTGTCTGTCAGTCTGTCAGTCTGTCTGTTCGTCCGTTTACTTGTCTGTTTGTCCCTCCGTTATGCTTTATGTGGCTGTAGCACTCAAGAATGGTTTTAGGTAAAATCTTGAAGTTCATATATACAAAGGCAAAGGTTTCCCATAACCTAACGGCCGTACTGAGGATAGTGGGGATTAGAAGCTCTCTGTATCTTGGGCACAACATATGTAAGGCGGAGACTATTCCCTCTTTTCGCTGCGTTATCCTTCCCTGAATCGAAAAAGGTACCCATTTACTGCTGGGTAGGAGACCCAGTAGCTCGGTTAAGCGCTGTACTACTGATCTATCGGCTAGATTCGAGCCCTGCAATGGGGCGTAGGCGGGAACCTTTTAACCGTAAACGGAGTTCCACTGCACACAACCTTTCATTATCACTCATCCTTTTCTGATATGTCTGAAATACTGTTAAATTGGACGTAAAATCGCAAGTCATCCACCCATCCATTTACTGCTGAGGTGACAGAGTTTTCCCGGTGCTAGTTGACCCAAGCCGGAATTCGAACTCGCGACCTTTTGCTCCATATATTGAACTCTGACAGGAAATTAAAGGTAAGTTGTCGTTCCTAATAGGTGAGAAAACCGATTATGGATTAGCCTCCCTTCGCTCGATTGTTAGGTTCTGATCCAACACTTGGCAAAGACAGGTAGAACAGGTATTAGCAGCTGGGTGAAATTAAGACAAGGACACGTATATCAAAACTTGCTGCGTTCAAATGTCAAGTTATTGAAAGACGAATCTGCGTCAGAGGTTTGGTGTACGACAATGATATTTTCTCACGCCTAGAAGAAAGAACAGAAAACGAAGACTTTCCATGTCGTTACTTATAAAAAAATGGTTTCATTTTTTGCATAGATTGGTTCGTGTGTTTGTTTGTTTGTATCAGTAATGTGTGGCACCACTGATTACATTCTCGAATAGTTGGTTTCTATTTGACTGCACTTTGAAATGTTATCAATTAAAAGCAATCTATACTATACAACCATTATTTGTTGTAGATCTTTATTGTATCAGCATGAAGAACATAAAAGTTTCCCATAACACCTATTACATGTACTTGGTGGTCGAAGGGATAGTAGAGGTTAGAACCCTATTGTGTCTTGGGCCTTTCATATGCATGGCGGAGCCCATCCCTCTCCTTTCGCTGCCTTATCCTTCCGTGATTCTAAAATCGTACCTGTTTACTGCTGGGATGACACCCATCAGACACAACAGGCCGAAATTATATCGTACCGACGCCGATGTGACGCCATTACGTCGCATCGACGTCGGTACGATGTCATTTCGACGTCATGTGCCTGTTGGACAAAGAGAGTTTTCCAGGCGCCAGTTGACCCATCCGGGATTGGAATTCGCGACCTTCACCAGCCTTTTCCACCATAACCGAGTCGCTCTAACCACACGGGCAAATCTTAATTCCCCCTCCCCCCCGCGGAAAAAAACAAACAACCCCATGATTGTCGGCGCGGAAGCATAAAAAGACAGCCTAGGCACCGGCGGATGTGTGTAACTAATACGTGGCTCCATCCTTTCGTGGAGTATGAATTTTTTGTTGGTTTGATTTGCGAATGAAAAAAATGAAACACCGTCAAAATGGAGAGTCAGAGAATCGTGTATGAGTGAGTGAGTGAACTTTGTGATATCATGAAATCCCTTTGATTTTGTGATATCACAAATCAAATTTGTGATATCACAGAATCGAATATGTTATATCATAAAATATATTTTGTGATATCAAAAATAGTGATGAATTTTAGATATCACAAATTCTATTTTGTGATATCACAAAATGGAACTTTTAATATCACAAAATAGGGATTTTATAGTAAAACGGCACCTCATAATCGTTACCCCTCCAGGACCGTGGACTGTATGCCAAGGTATTAAAAGATTTTAAACAGTTAAGGTGGTGATTATCACTGATTTGGGGCAAAGACAAAAATCTGCATAAAATCTGGAAAATACAACAGATCTTCCCAAAACTGAGCATATGCCTTCTTTATGTTGTGCCTCACAATTCAGAATCCCAAAATGCAGGACATGTTGATGTTAAAAAGGATATATATAAGAAAAGATCAAAGGGTAATTTTGTGCGCATAAATCTAAAAAATGACCATCATTATTGAAAATGTAACCAGGTCTGAACATAAATTAATGTATAATGAAGAGCGTCCTAGCAATTATTATTTTTTTTCATTTTCTTTGCAGCTCATCAGGCTGCGCAGATAAAAAAAGATGTGACCTGTGTCCAAATATTTGTCATAAAATACATAGCAGAGTCTTTTTTCAAGGTTGAATAATTTCAATAATACACCTGAGGTGGTCATTGTAATGTAATATTTATACTGTGAGTATGATTTAGGTATACCTGACCTACCTGTATTATGAATGCAACCACTATACATGCACTTATATACATGGTCAGACATTTGAGGAAAGCTACTGTTTTTATCTGCTCTACCTTGCAATTTGAGAAAGAGCTGGAACAGATAAATGCCAGGACGCTCTTTTTAATACTTCAAAATATCTTCAGAGCTAAGTACATTTTCAACAACGGATTTTATTTTTCAGATTATTGCGCAGAAAATTACCCTTTGATCTGTTCATATAAAAACACCTTTTTAAACAGCATGCCCCTCTATTTTGTACTCTAAACTGTAAAGAACAACAAAACTAAGAAGTCTGCTAACTTTTAGGGAGATATAATAATTTTTTATGGTTTTATTGAGATTTTTTTATATACCAAAAATCACCACCTTAAATATTCAAATATTCAGCGCCGGTAAATGGACCTTTCATTAAATCCACTTCACATTTGAGAACATTTCTGCAAGGGCTAATTATAAAAACAAGACGCCTGGCCATAAAGTTGAGAATATCTGGGTCTGCAGCGGGCCCAATCACAACAGTAATCGGTGAAAGGATAATGACGCGCATCAGTCACAGATTCCGAATATTAAAGATGGATAACTCTAACATTGACAACTACAGTTACAGTGCCAACGTTCCCACCAGCGACTTCTCCCAGTAGAGATCTGTTGAGTGTTGCAATTATACACTTTTGGTGCAGTGTGAACGGTAGACCAGACACACGGATGGATGGTCAGACGGACAGCTGTCTGGATAGATAGATAGCTAGATAGATAGATACTAATTTACTATATGCATTCGAGTTGGATGAATATCTATAACTGAGCCGCGACACTACAAAATCAACAATGTGGTCGTGCGCCAAGCGCAGACTCAGATCAGCTTGGGCATTCGCTCAGTTTGACTAGACATTTCGTTAAGTGCTCAAAGGATAGCTAAGGATCTTGAGTTACGAGTACCTCCATGCGAACAGCGAAGACTCTGATCAGACTGGGCGGATGCCCAGGCTGATCTTAGTCTGCGCTGGGCACACAGCCACATTGTTGGTTTTGTCGTGTCGCGGCCCATATGCATTTGAGATAGATAGATAGATAGATAGATAGATAGATAGATAGATAGATAGATAGATAGATCATCATGCATCGAGAATAAGAATAAAAATATGTAATCCGCGCAAGTCTTTAGACGATTCAGATTCATACCAGAATTTTTAGCCTATGTTCGGACAGGCATGCAGCTCATAAAAACTGATCTTAAGATGGACTAGTTTTTATCGCATCACGCCTGCTGAGGATCGGGTATGTCTACAGTATGACATTTTAGCTTTTTGACAAAAGCAACGTCATACATTCAAAAATATAGATCTTATCAAAGCCGGTCTGTGCTAGCACGTTTTCAGAACAATCGTTTTATGCCAGTCCGATAATATGACTGGTACGAAACGTGTTATTTTGGTATAAGTGAGTATTTACCGTGCCATACCTGGTGAGAATCGGATCTGATAAAAACTCGTAACCCTAGTGCAGCGAAACACGAGAAAAAGATTACTTGTGGTGGGAGTTGGAGGGGGCTTACTCGTTTTTTCTGGATCCAGAGGCCCTCCGACGTAATCAGGAAAGAATTCAAATTCAGCAAAAACACCGTCTTTTTCATGAACTACTCACTCTTTGAAAAAGGATGTATTCATTCATATTGAATATCACCCTGAAAACAAATTATGAAACGCTGTTCTAAGATGCAAGCTATGTCAGTGAGTAATTATATGTAGATCTATAATCGCTTTTTTTCTTGTAGCAAAAGTGACGCTAGCATGCGTGAGATGTCGCTCTTAGGAAGAATTTCATGCATCACTATGAAGACCGTCATAAGCTAATATCGCCAAGAGCGATTTTTTTGCTCTAGAACATATACAGTTTGTACTTTTTCTATAACTCAGAACGGGCTTAGAACTTGAGCATAAAGGAGCCCCGGTAGCTCAGTGGTTAAAACGCTGGCCTACTGATTTAGCGGACGGTGTTCGAGCCTCACTTGAGCCGAGACTCTTTCCTACCGTAAGCGGGGTTTCATTGCACACAGCCCTCCATTATCACCACCCTGATGTAACTCAAATATTGTTGAAAAGGGCGTAAAATCGCAAGTCATCCAGCCATCTAAGTTTACTTTGGTGATGCAATTATTTATTTCCGTCTGTGATATATAAGTTCAACCAATATTTAGTGTTAGTACACTCAACTGTGTGACTTTAGATCCTTTGTGCCTTAGATAGGTGTTATGTGATTGCAACTTGGCGCTAAAACTAAACGGTTTCTTTTTCACTCTCATGACAGACAGACAGGAAGAGGGACAGACAAAACTTTATTCTCTTAAGACACAGAACATGACATATGAGAAAAACATATTTTACTATAAAGCGAGGTGTAAAAATTTTAGTAGTAGCGACGACCGGGCATTCTGCACAATATTTTCAGATATCGTAATTTCTACAATAGTTCAGGCGACTATAGAACACGGACAGATTGATACACATTATTGCTAAATATGCTCAATATGAATGAGAACATGTTGTTTTGGTAGCACTAACCAGATTTCCAACTACTATCCTACCGGGCACATGACGTCTAAATGACGTCATTACATTGCATCAACTACCGCATGACGTCATCTCGACGCCATAAGGCCCCATCGACGTCAGTGCAACGTCTATACAACGACATGTGCTCGCTGGGATTGCTTGTCCCGTATTGCGACAACAGTGAGTACCCGGATGAACCTTGGCACTGGCACAGACTGATCGGCGTATGCCCTGCACAATCCAGGAATCCAAGGAATCCATAACATGAAGTTAATAGCCTGGTCATCCCATGCCGGTGCACTGGTCAGCCCCAGCATCTGGTGCAAGCGTTTCGCTATGTTCAAGTCGACAAAATCATCTTAATGTTCACTCTAGGTTCTATGAAAGTAAAACAAGATGAGTGATTGGTGACAGTTAACGTTTAAAACTATATATAACCAGTGATTGACTGAACTCGCCATTATGCGAATTCTTTCCGACGTTTAGGTAGAAAGATCATGAATAACTCAGTTATTTATTTGTTGAATCAAAACAGAGTTATTGTTCGTGATGAAATCAGTCAACCGTGGAGCGGTCTGCATTAAAAACATACACTAACAATGTCTTCCGTAAAGATCCTAAGTTTTCGGGCAGACAGGCCAGTACAAACGGTGGACACCGAGATTTCACTGCTCCTTCGGAACCAGCCTGATCAAGGTCTACACAGTTGCTATTCCAACTGTGCATTAATATAGGCATTACTTTATCATTACTTAATCGATTCCGCCGATTTTCGCTTCCTGCAGAGACTGTCCGTCGTATATTGCTTCCGCCGAGCCTGTACGCTATACTTTGCGTCCTGCAGAAAACTACGGTCTCCGCAGAGACAGAAATGACATCTTCCGGTAAGAAAATTGCTTTAATTTTTTCATATATGTTTATTCTTGCCATCTAGCTATTTCGTTTACCTTATGAAACAAAACCCTTGAAATTTCATCCGACAAAAATGCAGAAGAAGGTCGTATTTTAGACTTACGTGTTAGCATAGCGATATTTTTACCCACAGTATTTAATGAGCTATTCTGTTGAAGTATGCAGTATTTTTCTGTGCAAAATATGTAAGCTGAATTCTGTTTTGAGAAGCCGTAGGACTTCACTTCTGAAAGACTGCCAGTTGTTAACAAAAAGAGAAAAACAGATGCTGTGTACGGTTTCCGCCTTTCAACATTTACCTTACGTACGGCGTCCGCTTTGCTCCTGTACTGTTTCCGCCTGAGACATACATGTTAGTTTGTGCTATCCTGTAACTTTATCAGAATGTGTGGCCTGTCCTAGTTCGTTACATAAACGGTGACAACTCCAACATTTTAACAAGGGCTTTAACTCAAATCAAACTGGCTCAGAATGGCGTATTTGAACAGTTTATTCAAGTTTTTGTAAATTGACTTTGCACAAATACTATACATGTACTCGTATATATCAGATAAATAAATTTTGGCTCCACAGGTGATAAATCAGTAGCATAGCCCTAATTATCAATTATCTGTAAACAGAGGATCTTACATGAGTGCTCATGTATTATTGAATTTATTAAACGAGTTGGGGAAAAAGATAAGATGCGAGGCTATGCCGAGCATCTTGTCGGTTTTCCCAACGAGTTTAATAAATTCAATAATACAGGAATAGCCTCGCATCTTATATTTTTCCCCAAATCGTTTAATAAATTCAATAATACAGCACGAATGCAAGATTCTTTTTATCATATGACACTAAAATCGCACTTTATTAGCAAATTTTGCACTAAAACGTCACGATTTTGCCATTAGACAACGCGACATTTTATGGACGCCAACGCATAACGCTACGACGTAATTTGCATATTTGATCCACTAGTGGAATATCGTTTTTAATGCATGGCTTTATTACACTCTCATATGCGACGTCATATGATAAAGTCTCTCTCTCTCTCTCTCTCTCTCTCTCTCTCTCTAGCTTTGGTATGTATATGCAGGAGCATGCGCATAAATGACTTTTTCTTGTCCTCTTAGAACTGCTTACTGTGTACAGTGTCCTGTGTACAGTTTTCTGCTTACTATATTTAGACCCCTTACTGCACATGCGCAAGACCATACTCACACTGTAGAACGTGTACTTTCTAATGCATATCATGACTATGGTTTTCATTATGCAAACACGTGCACATACTAAATGCCACCTGTATGCTGTCTACTGTTAACTGTCCTACTTTTACTGCCAACTGCATTTGTCCACCTGACTCAGCTTGAGTTCTATCCTGGCCATTGACTTCTTCTAGGAAGACTTCCGCCCATGACGCTGTGTTCACAGGTTTTGTTTAATAGGTTTTGATTAGACACCTAGCAATGAACTCCTAGGTGGACTGCCTGCCAAGGCTAAGAGCTCCAGCTACCCTCTCTAGTTTTGGTTAGAGACTAGTAACTCTAAGATAGGACACCTTCCAAGGTTGATGAGCTCCATCTGCCCACGTGCAACAGGTATTACTGGACTACCTGGTACCAGTAGCAGATTTTGCCTGACCTGACCATTTTTGTTAGTCTCAATAAAATCTTCTGTTGTGACCAATCATTAGAGCCATCTTCCAAAGGCATATCTGAGTTTGGAGAGTTAAGACAAATTATCCCAAAATTATCATCAAAAATCCCACTTAGCTAGAATTCTTGGTGACTGATACACCGCCATGCTTTTCGGGCATTATTACAGGGGGGGGAGGAGGGGGGGGGGCATTATGTGACTTCCTGTTGGCTTCCCTATTTGACTAAACTCTTACAAAAATCTAGTGGAGCAAACTCTTTCCTTCAAGAGTTGACCTTCATTGAGAAGGGAAGCAAACAAGAAAATAGTACAGTTGCTTCCCCTGAAAGTGTACCCATTTGCCCGAAAGTATAATCGCTGAAGAAGAGGCTGGGTTCAGAGCTGGAAGGAGCACCACCGAACAGATCTGCAACCTTAGAATCCTTTGTGAAAAGTGTCTCCAGCATCAGCAAAATCTGCACCATGTCGTCACTGATTTCTAAAAAGCCTTTGACAGGGTTTGGCATGCAGCCCTACGGACTGACATGCGGAAGTACAATATCAGTGCAAATCTAGTTCGCACCATTGAGCGGCTCTACGACAAGGCTGCTGGTGCAGTCCTGATGAATGGCAGCATGGGAGAATAATTCAGAACAACAGTTTTAGTAAGGCAAGGATGTCTTCTGTCACCCACCCTCTTCAACATTTTTCTCGAACGGATCATGTCTGATAATCTGGAAGAACATGACGATTGGTTAGCATAGGCGGCAGAAATATTACCAATCTGCGGTTTGCCGATGATATAGACGCTCTAGCGGAGGAAGAGCAGGAACAAGAAGCCCTAGTTGACAGTATCGACAAAACCTGCACAAGGTATAAGATGGAGATCAGTGCTGATGACAAACAGCGCCAATGGCATCCAGAGGGAGATCAAGGTAAAAGGACAGAAGCTAGGTACGACAAGAAGCTTCAAATATCTTAGAGCAATTGTCCCAGATGATGGCTCTAAAACGGAAGTTCTCTCAAGGATTGGACAAGCCACTGCAGCTCTAACAAAACTGAAGCCCATTTGGAGAGATAACAACATATCTCTTGGATCAAAGGTGAATCGTGACCTTGACAACAGAGTTAGAGAAAAGAAAGCAGGCCTCTGACATGAGATGCTACCGAAGGTTACTGAACATTTCGTACAAGGACCATATAACCCATGAGGAGGTTCGCAGAAAGATCCAAACAGCCATTGCAGAGTCCGATGAACTCCTGAACCTGGTAAAAAACGGACACTAAGGTGGTTTGGCCACGTCTCACGTCTTCTGGTTTAGCAAAGACGATTCTAATGGGCACAGTGAAAGGAAAAAAGAAGAAGAGGTAGATAGAAAAAGAGGTGGAGAGCCAATATTAAAGAGTGGAAAGGAATGGACTTTGCCAGCTCAACTATGGCAGCTGAAACAGGACAAGGTGGAAAGGGAATGTTTCGAAGTCATCTGTGGTGCACCAATAACCTTGTAAGGTTATGGGATAGAATAGAATAAAATTTGTCCACTGTTTACTAAATGTTTACTGTGCACTGTTTACCACGACATTAACTTGGCGCATACAAAATCAGTGTTGAAGTAAACAGTGCACAGCAGACAGAAAAATGTCGTTTATGGTGTTCAACAGGTAGAACCCGGATAGGTTAAAAAAGAGAAAAAAACGAAACGTAATATATACTCCGAAATATACACTATTTAAACCAAAGCAAAGGAGAACAGAGTTTGGGGAGGTGTGGGTGAGCTATCGATGGGTGGTATTTATATTTGAACGTGATTATTATGTGTGCCTCTGAAGGTTTACTTGAGTAGCTTAGGGTGCGGCCCCTCTTAAACATGTTAAAAAAAGGTGGGGCTCTTGCAGCAGACCACCTCTGAAAAACAAAGGATTTTTGAACTAAAACCTACTAATAAAATACATTCTTGTGAAAGATGGGTCTTTCGGGTGGCAGACTACCGAAACAAATGTACACATGTACATCTATGATATTTTCATCTCTCGGCTGCATTTAAACCATGTATGCAACATCAACAAATGGTGTTCTAGTCTCCCTCAGGCTGGTGCATTATAAAATGCATAGTTTCCATGAAACTTTTCTAGAAAACAACAGCTGCCAGGAACACAGCTCTACATATCATTGAAAGACCAAAAAAGTAGTAGATTTAATTATATTTAGGGAAAAAACATTGATTTATCTGATATTTTGCCTGCGGAAACCGTACAGTGCTTCTTTGTAATAGCAAGGAAGCCGTACTTAATAGGATCGGACGCCGTACAGTGCAGTTTTTATTGCCGTTTTATGCAGTAAATTAGTAACTCTCACATTTAATGGAACTAGCACATGATTTGGTAACAATATATGATAGTTATATAGGAAAATAATTGTATTTTAACCAATTATTTACAAATAAAAAAACAAATGCATTGTTTTTGTTTTTTCTGAAAACAAATTCAAAATACAGGATGAGAGGCCAACATAGAAAATATTTTTTTGATTAGTTTGATTACAAAAAAATTTGCAACCTTAAATTTATGACTGTTGCAGGTCTCTGATTGCTACTGAATGTTTTAGACAAATTTTTACCTCACAACCCCTTCAGAATTGGCCTGGTGGAAACCGTTGTTCTCTGCAGGAAGCCAAATATAGCGTACAGGCTCGTCGGAAGCAATATACGACGGACAGTCTCTGCAGGAAGCGAAAATTAGCGGAATCGATTATACCCTGTGTTTATGGTA
The DNA here is from genome assembly GCA_963989385.1 of Ctena decussata. Lineage (NCBI taxonomy): Eukaryota > Metazoa > Mollusca > Bivalvia > Lucinida > Lucinidae > Ctena > Ctena decussata. Next base: position 26,450,986 of record OZ022510.1, read on the forward strand.
GAACCGAATTAACAGGGGAATAAATATGAGGCAATGGCCGGCTGTGCTTGCAGGAGATGCAGAACAGGGGTTGTCTTTTTAATGGTCTCTATCCTCTGTATACATATTCTTTTCTTTCTCTCTCTGACTGGATGGCGGTCGATGTAGACTGAAATTCTCATACAGCCGTTAAATCTAACACAACCAACCAACCAACCGCTCAAGGGAATTACCTTCAACATAACTAAACCTGACAGTTTTTTTTAGATTTTGTGATGGTTTTCAACTTAAACAGTAAAAGTATGTAGAAGTACATGTATATTTAGTATATATTTTTGTCATGTGTGTGTGTGCGGGGTGGGACGATAGCGGGGTTTGGGGAGAGAACCGTGATCGTCTTTACTTATCCAGATGTTTTATAGCCCTATAGGTTATTTAGCTGGTATAATGGTTTGCATGCCCCGACAATATAGTCCAGGGGCATATGAAGCCCAAAAGCTCACCCCCTGGATCCGGGGTTGAATATCACGATGGAACTTCACAAAAATGATCAAAGTAACAACAGTTTTACTTTACCATCGAAATTTTGTTATCAGCGGTTACTTGCTCCTTCCCTGGCACTATATGTACATGCATAAAATCATAAAAAATGGATATAAAAACAGAAAGTTTTTTTTGTCTAAAACTTTCAGCAAACAATCAGGGTAAGTAAAGCATCCTGTGGTGCTCAAAATTTTCCATATGTGTTTTTGTCGCCCTCTACCCCGATACTTTATTCTTGCATAATATGATGATAAAAGCTATGTAAATTCATATTAGATTTTTTTAAAACTAGCAACAAATGATAGAAGTAATAAAAGCTTCTTGTTGTGATCAAGATTTGGTCCTAGGCTTTATCTGCCCCTACCCTGTGGCCAAAAGATGTATAAAATCATTCAAATGGATATTTTCTGACTGCAAAGGTACCTTTTCTGAAGGTAAATTCTTTGAAGTAAGAGAAACACGTGAAGGGAACAGCCTTTATTATTTTTTTTTTATTTATCATTAGGAAGGGACTTCACCTCGGGTGATGCAAATAGGAAGTCGCGAAAGCAGTTTTCCTTTGCTAAAATGTCTGAAAACATGAGAGGTGTTCTCATATTCGAGCAGCGAAGGCGCATGAAAAGTCACATTGCCGTGTACGCACAGCAAGTAAGCATCTGCACAAGACAATCAGAATCATACCGTTGCACTTCAAATACCAAATGATCATAACGTTGCACTTCAAATAGCAAACGGCGGAAGACTCTAACTTAATACACGAATGCGCAGTCTGGGCTGAGTCTTCACTGTTTGAACGTTGTGTAATGTTGTGTAATAAGGTATATTCGGAAATGGTCTAGTGCATCCCATACGCTTGCAAGTACAGCTAACTGATGACTTTATAACAATACCCTCTGCGGAGTCCTATCTTTGCTGCCCTAGCTGAGCTGGCAAAGTCTATCCTGGTCCACTCTTTAATATTGTCTTCCCATTTCTTCTTTTGCCTTCGGAAAGAAAGAAAAAAAACAGAACTCAGAGACTAGGACGCATTCGAGAACTCTATGCTGGCCAGCAGTTGTAGAAAGCCAAGGAAGAAGGTGAGCTGCGAGTACAAGTGAATCCGCGAAAACATGTCTTCGTCCGCGACCGTGATGGTATGCTAACATTTAGTTCGAATATGGCTTGCCTGTAGCCCATTTTGCCATAAATATCAAATATTTGGTTAATTCCCGAAGGACCATATTTCGAAACGGATTATATTACCCCAAATTGCTCCAACACAGAAAGCAGGATTACTGTCTTGGACAACTCTTCGCGTCTGTTCTTTAAAGTACATCTGCCACTGCATTGCTTCTCATATAAACAAACTTATTTGATCAGCCATCTGAAACCAGGCACTATGTCAGAACTCAGATGAGGATACTATTCTGTATATCATGTCCTCTTGTAAACGGGTGAAATAGGAGCTGTAGTAAGCAGAAGAAAATGGCAAATTGTAAAATTTTTCGCCTTGTACAGATATTTCTACAAACGAGGTGAAAACCCTCAAACGCACAGGATCTTAACGCACATTAATACGTGATAGCTCGTAGTACTGTTAAAAACAACGACAATAGATATAGCAAATACATGCAAAGAAGGTTGCAGCAAATGCTCACCAAAGCTCTGGATAAAAAAGAGTATCATTGACATTTGTGATAGTTAACATTTTTATCTGTTAAATCGGCATAAAATAAACACAATTGCACAAAATTTGTCAAATGGAAACAATATTATAAAAAATCCAAATTGATTTTCCCACGGGAAAAAATTCCCATGGGAAAAATTTCCTGCGGGAAAAAAATCCTGTGGGAAAAATTAAAAAACTATTTAGTCGAAAATAGATTATTATGACACTTAAACATAATCATCGACATCATTTTTATACAGTACCGGTGTCAAATTAGTGTCAGGGTGTCAAATTAGTGTCAGATAAAAAAAAAAAAAATTCCCGTGGGAATTTTTTCCCATTTTCTAAAATGGGAAAAAAATCCCACGGGAAAAAATTCCCACGGGAAAATATAAATATTAAAATATAGGCATTATTTCAGCATTATAATACAGATATATGTATATTGATTTGTTCAGTAGACATTTTTTCATAAATAAACTATTTTTAAAAAATCGGAAAATCCCATGGGATTTTTTTCCCACATGGCAAAATGGGAAAAAAATCCCACGGGAAAAATTAAACTTTTGAATTAAGCCGTGATATTTTTTTTCGACAAGATTTATGACTTAATATGAGAGTTAAAGACATAAAACAAACATTTTATTTTTTCTCATTTTTCCCGTGGGAAAATATTCCCATTTGATAATATGGGAAAATTTTCCCATGGGAATTTTAAAAAATCCCACGGGAAAATTTTTTTCCCGTGGGATTTTTAAAATTCCCATGGGATTTTTAAGTTCGAGTCGTTATTTCAACCCCAAGACTAAATATTTTTTGGCTCAAAACATATAGAAATTAATGTCTATGACATATATTTATGTATTTAAGTGGTTTTAAGTGTCTAGGAAGACAAGAAAGACAAGTGAAGTTTGCAAAAAACCGGTGTTGCAAAAAAAAAACCGGTGGCTGTTATTATTATATTCAAACACATATACAATGGCATTCGAGCCATGTCACAGCAATTCCTTAATTTACATGTGCGCCCATCGAAGACTCGATATATCCGCGCAGTCTGATCAGAGTCTTTGCTGTGCGCTCTATAGATAACTAAGGATCCATGCCTCTTCGTGTGGTCGGTGAAGACTCTGACCCGAATGTGATGATGCACAGGCTGGTCTGAGTCTTTGCTGTGGGCACTAGTATGTAAACTGTACAACTGCTGGGCCGCGACTTATTCAATATAGCATCTATGACAATGAAATGATATTTTCCTTTTTAAAATGTTCTAAAGTTTCAGAAATAAAAAGTATAGAATGTTTTGATCATTTTATCGTACAGTTATTCATACACAAACACCCCTTCTAGAGATCTTTTACTGCATGGAGATGCATGTAACTTCAATGGCTAAAATAAATTTGATAAATGCATCTAACTAGAAAGCAAGGAAACCCCCATTTGTCCACAAAAACGGTCAATTTAGTGTAGTCCTTGTTGGATGGATTTATAAAGGCAAGAAAAATGTCTGTATCAACTTGCCCCAAGCGTTGCATCAACATGCCCTACTACTGGGGCAAGTTGATGCATTTGACTTCCTAAGAAAATCAACTTAAACGGAGGAAAAATATACCAAAATTGAAGGATTACTATTTGATTTTAAATGCAGAAAAGACAGAACTTTTAGTATATACAAAGATGATCAATATTGGGCAGTCCGGTCACGAGATATACCAAAAAGTCTAGAAAGTGCATCAACTATCCCCGGTCTCCCCTACATGTGACGTTATTGGAATTTAAAAAAAAATAAGATTTACAAACTTACGGCGTTTTCGACACCGACAATTTTAAGGTTAGGCCTAAATATCGGGTAGCAACTTTGTGTAATCAAACGCTCCCCCAGTTTTCAGCCAATGAATTTGAAACGATGCTCTGAGCTTACGGGCAAATTGCAATGAAGATGGGCATGTGACTTTTTGCAGACGAAAAAATAATTCTTGACAAATAACTGCCATGATTTTCGACTTGGACATTTTAGACTAGTCTTCAATATAGGGTAGCAAGTTTGTGGACTCATCTACAGGTTTCAAGCAATCGATTTGAAACCATGCAAAGATGTCACAAGCATATTGAAGATGTACATGTGAGTTTTTCCAGATTCAAAAAAAAAAAAAAAAAAAAAAAAGGAAAAGAAAGAAAGAAAGAAAGAAAATAGCCTGCTGCATTTTCGGCTGTCATTTCAGACATCAGTCTGGTATGGGATGAGTTTTTTTAAAACGTATGTTGTGCCCTCTTGAGAATCATCTGGCGATGTTGAAGCGACTCACCAGTCGGTTCTGGTTGGTTCTGATTGGTATTGTAAGATCTTATGGGCTAAGACAAAAGAAACATGACGTTCTATCCAATGACTCGCGGCGCGAAACTACTATTTGTACCGACCATTTCATGAAGAAATAAGGGGAGTATTACAAGAACATATGAGCCGCTACACGAAAAAAACAACAACCCAAAAATCAATAAAGTGGTTGTGCGCCCAGCGCAGACTCAGATCAGCCTATGTATCCGCCAAGTCTGATCACAGTCTTCGCTGTCCGTGATTGTGCGTCCAGCACAGACTCAGATCAGCCTGGGTATCAGAGTATTCGCTGTCCGTATGGAAGTAGATTAGACCCTTAGCTACCCTTTAAGAGTTTAACAAAGACTTTGATCAGTCTTGGTGAATACCCAGGCTGATCTTAGTCTCCGCTGGGCGCATAACCACTTTGTTTGTTTTCTCGTGTCGCGGCTCATATTATTTATGAAAAAAAAAAAAAAAAAAAAAAAAAAAAAACAATACATGCAGTAAATAAATCATGGTGCACATTAAAGTGTTTGCTATAGCATCGACTCACCTACATATTCGTTCTTTCTTCCGAAACAAGTTTCCAAACTACATGTACCCATGCAGAAGACAATGGATTTGTGAACTGATCCCGAAATAAAATATTTTGGTAAATTTATTCTGTTGTCGAAAAATCGCTTTTATTAAAGTATAGCATGCAGACCAAGCCCTAGCCTCCGATTTCAGAGTCCGCATCCGATGACAGATAAAAATATGAAAAATTAATCCAAGCCAGGTTTGACGATGAAAAGATTGGAAACGAGTTTTGCTGATGTATCATTAACCATTTACAGTGTGTATTTCTGGTATATTTTGCCCTCTACATGAAAAAGAAAAAAAAAAGGTAAAGAAAAACAAGACCTGCCCGCGGTACAGGATAGCTCGCCTGACAGCGCCTTGCCCATCACATAAAAACTTAAACATTTTGCTAACGCCGTCGCCGGGGGTAGTGCAATAGCTCTTCCTGTATCGTACAGGCGAGCTAAAAAAAGATCTAGACCTTCTGCTTAAAATCGTAAATAAATTACTGGTATGCTGTCGTTTAGATCACCTAATTCATATGACGTAAATCTGTTTCGTCATAAATAGAACCGAGTGATCACTAGCAGGGGAGGCAACTTTTATATCTTCCTTTTTTCCTCAGCTGGCAATGGCTCTTTTGGATGGGGCCTTTAGAGTAAAGCAGTTTCTGTTTTTCGCTCTTTCCTTTGGGAGTTGGTCCCGGTTTGGAGTGGCGACAGGTTGATAGGGGGTGTTTATGTTGCTTCCCCTGAAGGTGTACCCATTCACCTTAATGTAATATACTTGAAATTTACTTAGTTATTTATTTAGGGGTGGCCGGGTAAGGCGATGGTGCTGTGTAACTTTCAGTGCCGGGGCGTCCTACACATGTAGATAAGAGTAGGGCAAGGGCCAACTGTGCTTGCTCGATATAGACTGAAATACGGTCTTAAAGAGCCGTTAAACCCCAAACAACCCACCAACAAACTTATTTAACCCTGCAACTGTTTCTGATTTGATTTGATCGTTTCGAGGAAGGGAGAACGTTGCGATGAAATTGGGAGATAGTCTTGTATTTTTTTTTATTTCTAATTATTTAATATTATTATTTTCTATTTGTTAAATATTTTAACCAATATTAAATGTTGTTAAATCTGCGGTGCGAACAAATGCAGAAAAAGATCAAGCACTCAAGAATAACTAGATAATACTGGTGTGAAAAGATTTTAATTGCTTAACCAGTGCGCGAAAATCCAATTAAATAGCACGGAGTCTTAATAACGTTACGTTATGATGTTCCAGTGACGTCAGATTTAATGACAAACTCGTCATTAGCGCATCATTAACTTATGACGGTTTAATGAACGTTTGATACAACCGGACTTAATGCCGTCATTAACTAATTTGTCGTTAGGACTTTAATGATAGATTAGCGGTTAATTTGTCATTAGTTTAATGATGGTTTGATACAACCGGATCCTGAACTATTCAGATACAAAGACATGGACCCAAAACAGATGTGTGAGAAGTGCTCGCGAGGAGTAAGTATCACATGCTTATTATAATACGCCCGCCATAAACAGTTCATAAAAGATAAAATTCTGTTTTAGAACGACACATGCAATCAATGCGATCGCTTAACTCCTCCTGCGCTGAAAATCATAATACACATGTATCTGCTTGTTCATTACAACTTTTTATATCATTTATGAAATATATCAGGCTTATGTATTTATGTAGATAAGAAAACAAGAGGGTCAGCTGGTCCTGAATCGCTCATCGAGCCAATTGTGATAACCTACTCAGTCTGCAAAGAACCATTAGGCAATGTTACAATTCAGGGTGCTCACAATTTGAGTAAAGCGAATTTCCCTGACTTATCCCTGACTTTTCCCTGACTAAAATCAAATTTCCCTGACTAACGTTTTTGTATTTTGCATGTAAAGTTCTGACATCTGTTGGCCTCCTTCTCTCCTACAGCCAACACTTTCCACCTTTTACTTTACCAACCGTTATTGTATTACTCTTTATACATGTATTTTAGTTGCATTTTTTTCTCTAAATTTATTTTCTATTTTTCTTTTTAGCTCGCCTGAAGGAAGTTCAGGAAGAGTAAATGTACAACCCCCAGCGTCGGCGTTAGCAAAATGTTTATGTTTTACGTTAAAGTTTTTTATGTGATGGGCAAGGCACTGTCCCGGTGACAGGTCTTGTTCTACATACATGCATGTACATGTATTTTTCAAGTTATTTATACTGTTGGATGAGTGCTTGAAATTAAATGCATGTCATAATACAGGGAAATCTGTTGGCCTCCTCCTCCTCTACAGCCAAACCTTACAACCTTTTTGTACTACCAGTTGTTATTTATATAACTCATGGTATTTTTGATTTTGTTTTTTAGTTGTCTTTCTTTGATTTTGTTTTATCTGTTTCTTTTTCTACATACATACATGTGCATGTATTTACAAAAGTAATCTATACTGTTAGAAGTGGTGCTTGAAATTAGATGCATTCCAAATTGGACAAAAATACAAGCTAACCAAATAAGATTTATATCTCTTCATAAGTATGTACTTCAAAATGTAATTGATAGAAGTCTTTTTAGGCACATAACAATTTAATGATAAAACTCTTTTTTATATAATTAAATTTTGAAGTGCCTAAAAGACATATCAATTTCATTTTGAAGTGCACACTTATGAAGAGATATAAATCTTATTAGGTTAGCTTGTATTTTGTCCATTTTGGTATGATATTCCACAATGTCCTTATCCACAGAGTTAAATAGAATAACTGGTCAATCATAGAAAACAGAGAATACAAACAAATAAGAATGTTTTAGTTGCCACATATTAAAACATACATGTATATGTTCTCAGCATATCTAAAATATTAAGCAATGCATATGATACTAAATTATATCAGTGAGAGATGTTGACTACTAATAATTTGTAGACATTCAGTGAGTAGAGTCAAAGTGAAAGACTAAATAAACACGACATAAGATGAAGTGTTACAAAGCAAACAAGAAACCACAGCCAACAATATTGAAAATGAGAAAAATAACACAGTTTTCATAAGGGACTTATAGCTTAAGCACAGGTAATACAATCACCACCATGTCCAATTCATATTGCATTAAAAGGTATGGTACAGAAGTAGGGTATATAGTATGGTACAAAATTTTGCACATACCACATACCATACCAGATGCACAAACTTGATAAACGATACTAAAACTATCAAGCTTTGTTTGGAGAACCCTTCTCAATACAGTCCAGTCATTTTAATTATTATTATAATTATTATTGTTATAATAGACAAACACGAAGAAACTGCCTTAGCATTTATTCTTGATGAATTTATCGTTCATAGACTTGTTACTTCAAAATTTCCTGACTTTTCTCTGGCTCATGGAACCATCATTCCCAGACAAAGTTAAAAATTCCCTGACAATTACCTGACCTTGAAAAAATATTTTTTCCCTGACATTTTCCCTGACCGTGGACACCCTGTACATACCAAATTTCAAGCATCTGAGCCAAGTGGTTCTGAAAAAGATTGGTAAAGAACCACTTGGCAATACTTCATACAAAACTTCATGGATCTGAGCCTAGTGGTTCTGAAAAAGATTTTTGAATATTTGCTTTTGTATTTCTTTGCTTTTTAACCCAGGACCAAATGGAGCGGGGGCATTATGTGGAGGCCACCATTTGAAGACACTTGTTAAAGGAATACTTAACAATGTTACATACCAAAGGCCAATCACCTATGTCTGGTGGTTCTGGAGAAAGTGGCTGTAAAATTTATTTCATTTTCGACCCCCCCTCATCCCCGCTGCAGGGCTTTTTTCGACACTAGGACCACTGTAGGAGCAAACTTGATTCAAGTCTACTAGGCAATGCTACATATCAAATCTCAAGCATCTAGGTTAAGTTTTTGTAAAGAAAAAGATTTTTCAGTATTTTCCTATGTTTTTGTATGGTTCAACCCCAGAACCTCCTTAAGTGGGGTCTTTCTGGCTCATGGAACCATCATTTGAACAAACTCCGTAAAGGTCTACTAGCCAATATTACATACCAAATGTCATGTATCTGGTCAGTGCCATGTGATTCCGGAGACGAAAAATTTTAAGTATTTTTTTTTTATTTTCGAACATAATCCCCCCACCTCACCACCGCCACAGGGCCGTTTGGACCCAGGGGCTGTCATTTGAACAACATTGGTAGAGCTCAACTGGGTAATTTTACATATCAATTTCAAGCATCTGCACCGAGTGGTTATACAAAGAAGATTTTTGAATATTTTCCTATGTATCTCTATGGCTGATATCCAGGACCACTAGGAGGAGGAAAGGACCACAAGGCAATGCTACATACCAAATTTCAAGCATCTGAATCACGTGGTTTTGAAAAAGATTTTTTTAAATATTTCCTATGTATGTCTATGGTATTAAACCAGGACCCCCTTGAACGGGGCCATTTTAGACCCTCGTGCCACCATTTGAATAAACCCGGCGAAGGAACACTAGGAAATGCTTCGTACCGAATTTCATGTATCAGCGCCTAGTGGTGATGAAGAACAAGGATTTTAACTTTAATTATTTGTAACGCCATCCACGCCTCTCGCCATGGGGCCGTTTTGGATTCCGGGATAACAATTCGAACAAACTAGGTATACGTCTACTAAGCAATGCTACATATCAAGATTCATGCATCTGAACCGAGTGGTTCTTGAGAAGATTTTTAAATATTTTCCTATGCACTGCAAAAAAAACCCACATATATTTGGTGGTAACTTTATTTTGGCGACATTTGCGACAAAGAAGAAAATCGCTAAATTTGAAAGTAAAATGCCTCCAATGTAAACTGAATTTTGAAAGCAAAGACTAATATATTATCAATGTTTTATTTCAGTTCTCGAAACGATGTTCTTCAGGTGGCTCTGCAAATGTATACAAAGTTGCTTACACCTGGCCCCGTGTGCCCGTCCGTTAATATATTATCAAAGCAAGCACACATCATGTATATGAGTACAAAAGAAGATTCCAATCATCTAACAAGCGGGAGGAAACGGAGTCTGCTAATGTTTATTAAACACTCCTTACAAATTAGTACCTACATGTAGACAAAGTTGATTTAATCAGGAGGAACAGGAAGAATCCAATATTATTGTTTTATTCGGCAAAAGGACCTGGCATGATAATGGCCGTTTTTTGGCCTCATTCCAATTCTCTTCAAATTGCATGGTTTCTTTTGCTAATCATTCGTGTGTATGGGAGCCAAAAGAAATAATATGTCCCGTCTGTGTGAATGTTTAGAATAACATGATTTCAAATATGCCTATTTTGTTCCAATAATACTAATTTAAAGAAAAATTGCCAGAAAATTTGTTAATTGCTTTTACTTTAAAGAAATGTGACAGATATATTAGGTTTTGAAAGCTCTTGATAACAGGCGTTTGGCGCAATGCTTATACTTTGCATAGCACTGATTACCACCTATGCACTTCACAAAGATTGTCCAGGTATCCCACCCATTGAAGTTTGGAAGTCAAGAGACGCCTATAAAAATCAAACAACAGATAAAAGTAAAATGTGTACCAAATTATTCCTGATGTCCTGATTAAGAAAATGAACACCCAGAACATGTTTATTTTGTCTATGAGCAGAGGTATGGGCGTACTTCTGTTAATAAAATCGATTTTTTTTCAAAAGTTGCCAGTTGGATAACAAAATTGTAAATAAATATAGAGCCCTGTCTCTAGCACACTTAATGTTTCGGAACACTGTCTTTCTACAAAATATAAAAAGTGCTAGAGGCTGGGCACATATACTTTGAAGAGCCGCAAAGGAAATCAAATTCGTCATTCTCGTCAAAATCCGCTGAGGGTATGGCGATGTTCAAGAAAAAACACAAGTATTTAAAGGGAGAATTGAAAAGAGAATTTATAAGAGTTCCTTCATGAGCAGAAAACACATTCAAAAGGAACATGGGCCATACTTCGAAGTTTCGGCTATTCACACCTCATCAGTGACTCATGACACTGGTTAATTTTGTGGTAGTTGTTACATTCTTGGTTGGAACTTTCCTACGTAGACATTCTTATTATTAAAAAATAATTTTCGAAAATAATTTACTTGGGCTAAATATGAGTCTTGTGTTATGAATATAGTGTTTAATTTAGAGTAAATATTTTCTTTTACCATGATTTTGCAGTTTTTAGATGTTTACTTAAGAGGACTCCAGTTCTCTTAGCACCAGACTTCAACAAAACATTTAAAATGGCGGTAGGTGCTAGTGACGTTGGTACAGGCAGTGTTTTGATTCAAGAGGATAATGATGGTGTGGATCACCCTGTTTGTTACTTTTCTAAGCAGTTTAACAGACATCAGAGAAATTACTTTACTACTGAAAAAGAGTGTTTATCTCTCATTCTTACTCTTCAACAATTTGAAGTGTACTTATCTTCTTCAGCCACACCGATTGTTGTCTTCAGTGATCACAACCTACTAACCTTCATTCATAAAATGAAGAACAAAAATCAGCGGTTACTCAGGTGGAGTCTCTTGTTGCAGGAGTACAATCTTGACATCAGACATATCAGAGGAAAAGATAATATTATCCCAGATGCACTTTTAAGAGCCTAAATTTGGCTATTGCTACATGATGTCTGGATTGGTACTGATATATGTACAGTGTATAAGCATTAAACTTAATTTTGTTTCATAATAATTGGTCATATGGCAAAAGAAAGCTTTATTTCATAAAACTTTCTTTTCCTTGAAGAGGGGAAGTGTTATAAATATGGTGTTTAATTTGGAGTAAATATTTTCTTTTACCATGATTTTGCAGTTTTTAGATATTTACTTGGTTTGAAATAAACTAGTTGTTTACATTGTACTTTAAAACATTCTGGAATAACTATTTTTAGTACTGAGAAAATATTAGAACTTTCTGTTGTAAACATTAAGAATCTTCTGGTATAAAATTATGTCAGAATTGAGTACTTTCCAATAATATCTATTTCTGGTTAATTCCTGAATGTTCCTAGATAATATATAAAGAGCTCAGGTTTTCATTTAATTTATATTTGTAAACTTCACCAGTCTATAGTTAAATAAGTTATACTGGAATGATAATATATTGGATTACTTTTGTGACTTTCATTCTGTGATTATTGGAAATATTCATGTGCTCATACAGACTTTATTTTCTTGGATCAGAAATTGTTTAAGGACTTGTGTTGTAAATTCTGAGGGACATTCAGACTGAAATAAGGTATCGTAAATTACATATTTTCTTGATTAACAAATGACTGTTTTATTTTGAGGTACATGTAAATAAATTTTGTTAAGTTTTAAAATAGGCTTGTTTTTGGTTTACTTCCATCTTTTTTTTTGTTACCTCCGCCAGGTCGTAATAAATTGGGGGCTCGTCCGGGATTGAAATTTCTTGTGCACCAAACAATTTAGAATTTGAAAAAATAAAAAAATAAAAAAATAAGTTTTCACTGTTTGCTATTCAAATAAGTAAAGCCAGCAAAAAGCTAACATGTCTTTTGATCTCAATAAGTTCATTGCTGCGCCTTCTCAGGAGCTGTTGAATTTGGCAAAAAAGACAGATTTATTGGATATTGCAGCACATTATGAATAAACATCAGTCAAAAGGTCTATGTTGAAACATGAAATTAAGAATATTTTGATTCAGTTCTTTGTTGAGTAGGAAATTTTTGATTCCTCTGCAACCTCTCACATTCTCGTCACTCAAACTGATTTGCAGATGCGAGAATTAGAAATTCAGAGACAAATTGTAATGGAAAAGCTTAGATTGGAACATGAAGAAAGGATTAAGCTTGAAAATGCTGAGCGTGGGGAAAGAATTAGACTCTATGATAGCCCCTACATAAAGCTATATATTAGTTGGTTGGGGCCGGATGTTTGTCTGTTTCTTGGCCCACCGGGGTTCAACTGGTGGTCTTCTTTTGCTCCAGTGCTCCAGCGGTGTTGCTGACGCCCCAGGGATCTCCTGGTGTCTCAACACGTTTTGGCTGTCGAGTCCTCATTCTTGATTCATCGCGGTCTTTTCTTGATCTTAATTGTTGACCGTGATGACTCTCTGATGAGTTAGGGGACCTCCATACCAACCGAACTACCAACTTATTGTGTGCACCGCAGCGGAGGGTGAGGGTGAAGGTTTGGGCCCAGTAAAACCGGTTTAAACCCCCCAGTAGTTATTACTGACCGTCCCAAGGCGGTACTTTCGTTGTGGTTGCATTTGTTTTATGTTCGGTGTTGTTTAATTTATTGTGTTCTCATTTTAACCCTTCTATAATAAAAATAGAAAATAGGTAAAAATAATTGTTAAATGTTTTTCATATAATTTGCTTAGTCTGTTGTAACCCTGCTGTTGGTCTAGATTATTTAGTTCAATAAAGATAGCTGAGTTGCCACCTATTTGGGAAAGAGCTGCTGACTCGGCTTATCACTTGTAATTTATTGTTTGTTGGGATGTCTTTGTCAGTCTTTCCCTTTGATGTTGGGGATAGGGTTTGGGATCTGATTCAGTCAGTTCCTGAAGTGTAGTTACTCTTTAAATTTGAATCATTAGAAAAAGAGAAATTAAGGTTATAAATGGAAGAACGAGAAAAAGAAAAAGAAAGAGAAATGCAAAAAGAAAGAGAAAGAATTGAAATAGAAAAGGAGAAATTGAAATTTGAAAAAAAAGAAAAAGAAAGAGAAAGACAATTTCAACTAGAATGAAAGAAATTGAAATGCAAGACAAGAGCAAATCAAAATCTGTACCTTTGGACTCTTCAAAAGTTACTAAACACATCAGACTCGTTCCTCCATTTCAAGAAAAAGAGGTTGACAAATATTTTCTTCACTTTGAAAAAGTTGCAGAAAATTTGAAATGGCCAAAAGAGCATTGGACTTTGCTTCTACAGAGCTTTGTGATTAGCAAGGCTCGCGAAATTTATACTCAAATTTCTCTTGAGCAGAGCTCAGATTATGATAAAGTAAAAGAGCTTATTCTTAAGGCTTATGAGTTTGTCCCTGAGGCTTACAGGCAGAAATTTAGGAACTGTAGAAAAGACAATGACCAAACTTATGTTGAATTTGCTGCGACAAAAGAGCAATTATTTGATAGGTGGAGCTCATCAAAGAAAGTGGGCTCTGATCATGGTAAACTGAGACAGCTCATGCTTGTTGAAGAATTTAAAAGGTGCTTAAATTCTGACATCAAATCTTTCTTAGACGAAAAGCAAGTCGAAACTTTAGAGGCAGCAGCTCGTTTGGCTGATGATAATGCCTTAACTCATAAGATTTCTTTTGTGCACAAGCCTTTTCCTAAAAAGACATTTTCCCCTCAATCAGGTACAAAATCCAGTCCCAGTAACCCATCTGGCAAGTCCAGTCCCTCATATACTCCAAAGCCCAACCCCCTGGTGAAAACAAAGGTCAAAATCCCTTATCTCAGCCTATTTGTAACTATTGTAAGCAAACAGGACATATAATTTGTGAATGTTTACTTTTAAAGAGGAAGAGAGAAAAACAAGAGGGCCCAAAACCCACAGGTCTTACCTCTTTACGGTCAATCAAAATCAAAAAAAGTTCCTTCAAGAGCAGAGAATACATACAGAAGTAGGAACATGGGCCAGACTAAGTAGTTTCGGCTAATAAAGCCTCGTCAGTGACTCTGACAATATCTGGTGACGAAACCAGAAAAAAACATACTGTAATTTCTTAATTTTAATTGGGCAGTCGATTCAAAGACTGATTAATTTCAAAAGGATCCAAACAGTATAAAAGACAATGATCTAGAATAATAGTCTAAAACGATCTCATATTTAAGATTTCTCAGAATCTATCCTCTGATCTCAAAGGATGTAAATAAAATATAATCTGCACTATGGATGATGTACGGGGAGACTTTTTACGGCCGCCACACGGCACAACACCAGCTGCAGTGAGGTACAATTAAAATCTAAAAAAGTTCCTTCAAGAGCAGAGAATACATACAGAAGTAGGAACATGGGCCAGACTACATAGTTTCGGCTAATAAAGCCTCGTCAGTGACCCTGACAATATCTGGTGACGAAACCAGAAAAACGCATACTGTAATTTCTTAATTTCAATAGGGCAGTCGATTCAAAGACTGATTAATTTCAAAAGGATCCAAACAGTATAAAAGACGATGATCTAGAATAATAGTCTAAATCAATCTCAAATTTTAGATTTCTCAGAATCTATCCTCTGATCTCAGAGGATGTAAATAAAATACAATCTGCACTATGGATGATGTACTGGGAGACTTTTTACGGCCACCACACGGCACAACACCAGCTGCAGTGAGGTACAATTAAAATCTAAAAAAGTTCCTTCAACACCACAGTCTTGTGTTCAGGATCAAATTCCTATTCAGGCCAAATTTTCTGAGACTGATTCTGTTTTGGAGATTTATGAACCATTCTTATCAGAAGTTTTTGTGTCACTTAAAAGTGACGTTGCCCAGTCTACCCCTATTTCTATCTTACGAGATACCGGAGCTTCTCAATCCCTTATTTTGGCAGGTATCCTGCCATTTTCCGATAAGACTTCTTCTGGGACAAGTGTCCTTATTCAGGGTGTAGAATATGGATTTGTTAATGTGCCGCTTCATAACATTTATTTGTCCTCAGACTCAATTTCGGGTCCAGTGGCTGTTGGTATTAGACCTTCAATACCTTTTAAAGGTGTTCACTTATTGTTAGGCA
Source organism: Ctena decussata (assembly GCA_963989385.1). Taxonomy (NCBI): domain Eukaryota; kingdom Metazoa; phylum Mollusca; class Bivalvia; order Lucinida; family Lucinidae; genus Ctena; species Ctena decussata. The sequence continues at coordinate 26,466,771 of OZ022510.1, forward strand.
ATGACCTAGCAGGAGATAAGGTTGTGGTTAATCCACTTTTGACCAACATTCCTTGTGTTGATCAACCACCTGACGCCATTGAGCAGGAAATTCCTGACCTTTACCCCTCGTGTACTGTCACTAGGGCTATGGCAAAGAAAGCCAGGTTAAATGATGGGAAGCAGGGCATTGATTTAACTGATACTTTTATAGGTCAGTCTTATAATGACAAGATTTCAAAATCTCTTTTATCCAGCCTGTCTGACATGCAGACAGACTTTACCCTCAACTCATCAGTGTCCAACAAGGACAACTCTCCTTCATTTTCAAATGACCAAGGTCATGACTTGCTGTCAAGGTCACAGCTTTGCCAAGAACAGCACAGTGATCCTGAAATCTCACATATATTTGAAAAGGTTTTAGATGAAAATGAAATTTCCCAGGTTCCTATTTGCTATTATCTCAAAAATAACATTCTGATGAGAAAATGGCGTCCTTCTGATGTCTCAGCACAAGACGAGTGGACTGTTAATCACCAAATTGTGGTTCCAAGGGTTTATCGCCCTGAAATTTTAAACTTATCCCATGAAACTCCCTTGAAACTCCCTTGGCAGGTCATTTAGGTGTAAACAAGACCTATCACAAGATTCTTAATCATTTCTACTGGCCAGGGTTAGAATCTGATGTTTCTAAACATTGCAAATCTTGCCATACATGTCAAATGGTAGGAAAACCTAATCAAACCATCCCTAAAGCCCATTTGCAGCCAATTCCTGCATTTGAGGAACCTTTTAGCAGAATAATTATTGATTGTGTAGGTCCTTTACCCAAAACAAAGTCAAGCTGTTATCTTTTGACAATAATGTGTGCTTCCACAAGTTTCCCAGAAGCAATTCCACTTAGGAATATTAAGACAAAGACCATAGTTAAGGCTCTTGTGAAGTTTTACACATGTGTAGGCCTCCCTAAATCTGATCAGTCAGATCAAGGCTCTAATCTTATGTCAGGAATATTTCAGCAAGTGATGCATGAATTAAGCAATATCGGTCATCAGCATATCATCCTGAAAGTCAAGGTGCCTTAGAACGATTTCATCAAATGTTGAAAAACATGATAAGATCTTACTGCTTTGACACTGAAAAGGATTGGGATGAAGGCATTCATTTGCTGTTATTTGGTGCTAGGGAATCTGTACAAGAATCTCTTGGTTTCAGCCCATTTGAGCTTGTATCTGGTCACACAGTGCGTGGACCACTGAAACTTTTGAAGGAGAAATTTCTTTCTGATGATAACACGTCTTTGAATTTGCTTCAGTATGTCTCTGACTTCAATAACAGATTGTCAAAGGCCTGTGAAGCTGCTCGGTCTAATCTCAAATCAGCCCAAAACAAAATGAAATTTCACTATGATGAAAATGCCAGGGAAAGAAATTTTAAACCTGGAGAGAAGGTACTTGCTCTTTTGCCAATTCCTGGCAGACCTCTGCAGGCCAGATATTATGGCCCTTACACTGTTGACAAAAAGCTCAGTGATGTAAATTTACATTATCAACACACATTGGAGGCGCAAGCAAAAACAATTATGTCATATAAATATGTTGAAAAAGTACATTGATAGGGATGATTCAGTTGTTTCACCAATAAGTGTAGTAAATTCTGTCCCTCAAGAGCAATCTGAAATGGACTCTGAGGACATGAACTTTATAAAATCTGATCCCTCATTATCAAAACTCCAAAATTCTGACATCTTAAAGGATCTCGACCAGAAACTGTCACACCTGGATCTAGTCAAGAGACTTGAACTGAAACAGTTAATTCTTGAATATGAGCACTAATTTCCGGACATTCCAACCAGGACTGACAAAATGTTTCATGATGTTGACATTGATGGCGCAAAGCCTGTGAAGCAAAATCCATATAGAATGAACCCTGTGGAACTACAATATCTCAGGGAAGAGATTCAATATTTGCTGGACAATGACTTTATTGAACCAAGTTAAAGTGACTGGAGTTCTCCTTGTATTCTTGCGCCAAAACCTGATAGAACTTTTCGCATGTGTACAGACTATCGAAAAGTAAATTCTGTGACTAAAACGGATACATTTCCAATCCCACGTATTGATGACTGTATTGATCAAATTGAACAAGCAAAATATGATACTAAATTTGATATGCCATTTGGTATGAAAAACTCTCCAGCAACATTTCAGAGACTTATAAATAGCTTGACATCTGATCTGGATGGCTGTAAAGCATACATCGACGATGCAATCATCTTCAACGATGAATGGAAACTGCATCTACAGACTATCAGAGAATTCTTTCAAAGACTTAGTGATGCAAAATTGACAATCAATTGAGCAAAAATTGAATTCTATCATGCAAATGTGACAATTCTAGGCCATGTTGTGGGTCAAGGTCAGGTAAAGCCTGTAGAAGTTAAAGTGGAGGCTATCTCAGATTTTCCTGTACCTACATGCAAAAGACAACTGATGCGCTTTCTTGGTATGGCAAGATATTATAGGAAGTTCTGTAATAACTTCTCTGTAATTGCAGAACCCTTGCCAAATTTGCTAGGTAAAGGAAAGAAATATATTTGGAATGAAGACTGTCAAAAGTCCTTTGATAAGCTTAAGGCCATACTTAAGAGGGCTCCAGTTCTCTTAGCACCAGACTTCAACAAAGCATTTAAAATGGCGGTAGATGCTAGTCACGTTGGTGCAGGCAGTGTTTTGATTCAAGAGGATAATGATGGTGTGGATCACCCTGTTTGTTACTTTTCTAAGCAGTTTAACAGACATCAGAGAAATTACTTTACTACTGAAAAAGAGTGTTTATCTCTCATTCTTACTCTTCAACAATTTGAAGTGTACTTATCTTCTTCAGCCACACCGATTGTTGTCTTCAGTGATCACAACCTACTAACCTTCATTCATAAAATGAAGAACAAAAATCAGCGGTTACTCAGGTGGAGTCTCTTGTTGCAGGAGTACAATCTTGACATCAGACATATCAGAGGAAAAGATAATATCATCCCAGATGCACTTTTAAGAGCCTAAATTTGGCTATTACTACATGATGTCTGGATTTGTACTGATATATGTACAGTGCATAAGCATTAAACTTAACTTTGTTTCATAATAATTGGTCATATGGCAAAAAAAAGCTTTATTTCATAAAACGTTCTTTTCCTTGAAGAGGGGAAGTGTTATAAATATGGTGTTTAATTTGGAGTAAATATATTCTTTTACCATGCTTTTGCAGTTTTTAGATGTTTACTTGGTTTGAAATAAACAAGTTGTTTACATTGTACTTTAGAACACTCTGGAATAACTATTTTTAGTACTGAGAAAATATTAGAACTTTCTGTTGTAAACATTAAGAATCTTCTGGTATAAAATTATGTCAGAATTGAGTACTTTCCAATAATATCTATTTCTGGTTAATTCCTGAATGTTCCTAGATAATATATAAAGAGCTCAGGTTTTCATTTAATTCATATTTGTAAACTTCACCAGTCTATAGTTAAATAAGTTATACTGGAATTTAAATATATTGGATTACTTTTGTGACTTTCATTCTGTGATTACTGGAAATATTCATGTGCTCATACAGACTTTATTTTCTTGGATCAGAAATTGTTTAAGGACTTGTGTTTTAAATTCTGAGGGACATTCAGGCTGAAATAAGGTATCGTAAATTACATATTTTCTTGATTAAGAAATGACTGTTTTATTTTGAGGTACATGTAAATAAATTTTGTGAAGTTTTAAAACAGGCTTGTTGCTGGTTTACTTCCATCTTTTTTTTTGTTACCTCCGCCAGGTCGTAACACTTATCATACCAGGTCCTTTAATGTAATTGTAGAAATCATTGTTATTTATGTATACACCATGGTAATGTAGACCTCGAACTAAAGTGACCTATATAAAGTCAGTAGAAAACACTATTTTATGAAGACAGTAACAAATCCACCGAAACGTCCATCTCTTGAACCGCCAAATTTGGCTACCGCCAGAATAGTTGTTTACAGTATTTCTATGGTTCAAACACAGGAACCCCAGGAGGAGGAACATTCTGGACCCTGAGATCACCATTTAAATAAACTTGGTAGAGGACCACCAGGTGCTGCTAAATACCAAATTGAACCCTTAGACTGCTGAAAAAATAATTCACCTGACCATAAAATGGGGGTAGGGGTATCTCAGAGGCCAGAACTTGCACACACTCTGGTCGATTTGCTTGAAATGTTCACTCAATATGGCCGATGTGTGAGCTGCCATTTTCCGGAAGTTACCAAGGTCACGTGACCTGCCATATTTGGGTGTCACATGATACCAGCGGGAACCGACGTAGACACTTAAAAAAATAGTACAAGATATTAGCGCCAGTGATATGCTTTGTATGACAAAAGTAATTACTTGTCTGAGGGCCGGAGTTATTGCTTAATATTTATCAAGAGAGAAAGTTTGGAAGGACGAAGTCTAAATGTCAAAAAATCGGGATCAAGTAAGTAGGGGTAGCCACCTGAAAAGCTGATGTTGAAAATATCATAAATTTTTGACGTTTTCTCCGAGTTTTACAGGTCAACAAATCAATTAGGTGGGTAAAACCTTGCTGTAGTAGAAAGCAGATTCCCTCCTGCATAGGACAACCGCAAATGATGGGGAGTACTTGATGTCTAGTGTGCCTGACTCCTTGAATGGGGAAATTTTGCACCCTAATGCCATCATTTGATCAAAAATGGTAAAGGGCTACTTGGCAATGCAACGTACTGACTTTTAAGCATCTGAGCCTAGCAATTCTGGATAAGAAGATTTGTCCGTATTTTTTTTTGTGTGTTTGTGTGATCCCAAAAAATCCCTGCCTAAGGGCCGTTTTGAATCCTGTGACAACCTTTTGAACAAACCTGGTAAGGTTCTACTAGGCAATGCTACATATCAAATTACATGCAGCTGAGCTAAGTGGTTCTGAAGAAGATTTTTGAATATTTTCCTACGCATTTCTATGGTGCAAACCAAGAACGCCCGGGGCGGGTCCATTTGGGACCATGCGACCACCTTTAGAACAACACTTTGTAAAGGACTTCTTGGAAATGCTGCGTACCGAATTTCAAGCATTTGAGGAGAGAGGTTCTGAAGAAGAAGATTCTTGAATATTTCCTTTGTATTTCTGTTATTCAAATCCTGGACCTTCTGGACCGGGGACAGTTTGGACCCTGGGACCTTTTTTACTAAACTTGGTAAAAAGACTACTTGGCAATGGTACATACCTAATGCGGGGCATCTGGGACTAGGAATTCTGAAGAAGCAGATGATATTAAGGTATATTTTTGTGAAACCATACCCTCGACTCAAAACCCAACGCCGAAGGGCCATTTCGGATCCAGGGGCCACCATTTGAGCAAACTTTGTTTAAGTCAAATAGGCAATGCTACATATCTGAAGAAGATTTTTTTTTATAATTTTCTTATACTGTATATTTCCATTAAAACCCAGGAGCCCCATTGGGCAGGCATGCTATGTACATGCTCTTAGAGAATTGACCCCGACGGACCCGACTTACTGCTATATAAACTCGGGTTTCTCCTGGTATCGATTTCAGATGTGTTTCTGATGAAACCGGTCGTAAAATCAATAAATGATTTAGATTTATGCAATTTCGCAGCAGTGCCCCAGATGGTGAAGATAACGCTGTTACATGTAATCGATTTTCTCTAGTTAAAAGTAAAACATAAATATCCCGCATTCTTATCTTGATATAAATTAGAAAATCGAAATTCTCGTTAAAAGGTATGTTGTTTAGGCGTTTTGAACGAATTTCTCCATTAAAATTTAAGCATTTTGAAATATAACAATTTTATAATGGGACGGGAACCGGTGAAACAACAAGCGAATACCAATACTCCATGGACACAGCCTTTATAAAAAAACAGTTCCAGTTGTATGTCAAATTTATTTTGTGTGGCACTTCAAAAATATGTCTTCATATACACTCATTGTATTTAGAATAAAAGTAGACAAGGTTTTATTATTTGATATGCGATTTTCTAGCGTATTTTATGAGAGCGTTCTGTAAGCGGCGCACTAATACCGTGAATCAGATTTCAGTAGCACTGCTGATAAAATACTATAAGCCTGAATTAGAATTACCTGTATAATCAACAGGGAACCAGATTTATCGGGAAAAGTAGTTCACAGAGCATCTATAGCTACCATCTGCAGTGAAAAGATAATTAGGGAATGGCTAAAACATCTGGTCTGATTATCAGTTAGGCATAAATGTTAGGTTATTTTTCTCTAAGAGGATGTACACATCATGGCTAGTTTGGACCCCCATTTAAACAAACTTGGTAAAGGATCACTTTGACAGTATATTTATTTTTTAGAACATAAAACCACTCGCCACAGGGCCGTTTTTGATGCAGGGGCTGCCATTTTAACAAACTTTGTAGACCATGCTGCAGGCCAAATATCAAAACCCTCGGCATTGCGGTTTGAGAGAAGAAGTCAATTAAAGAAAAATGTTTAATGTACGGACGACGGACGAGAAGTGATCACAAAATCTCGTCTCGATCACAAGAACTTCGTCTCGGTAAGCTAAAAATATATGCTGTCACCTACCGGTGCTTTTTAGAGCATCTACAAATTCTCTCCATTTTCCTATACCATTACTTGCAGTAATTTGCTTCAGCATGACAGATACCGCTTTCCGTGGTGAGCTTTTTTGCAGGGCTAATATGGCATCCTTGTCTTCTGCAAAGTTTGATATATATGTACAGGTAGAAATATTGATCAGTCAGACTCGAAGATCTGAAGACACTTGTATAAAATAACTTCAATAACTTCTTGTATTTGTGTTATTCTTTAAACCTTCGATAACAGGTTATGATCGAACTAACCTATGACGATCGCAATGGCTTCCTTAGCCTAAGTCTGACTAAACAATAAAAATTGCCATTTCCATCACAACACTGCATATAATGTTTTCCTTATTATCCGTATAGAAGCCCTTCAGTTTCCATTCGGTATCAAGCATCACAATTGTAATTACTATAATACACATTGCCCTTTCTTCTTGTTGTTTTGTGATGTTGCTTTACGTCCACGATTAACAGCTATAGTCATTTTGGGACGGTCAGTTACATGTAACCTAATCATATTTTTCCAGGGCAGGCTAAGACCTCCAAAGCGCTTAACCAGCACTAATGTCCCAGGCAGACAATTATAATACGGATTGGGCGGATAGTTGCGGACTTTAAATCCACAGAATTTGTGGGCGCGGTCTTCCTCCGTATGGTATCCGTATCGTATCCGTATGGTATCCGCAAGGTCTGCAGGACATGCCACCAAATTTTGAAATGTTTAAATATTCAGGCGCGGACGATTTTACCATAATGATCCGTCCCTGAAAGCATTTATCCGCATATATCCGTGTCTAATCTGTATCTCGACCTATCATTCCGCGGTCTACCCGAAATTTGTGGACAGATACGGTTTCATGCGGATTGTTACGGTCAGTTACGGGTCTCGTACTGCGTATTGTTACGGACTAGTGCCCCAGTCAGATAAGCCATTTGCAATTATCCTCATCAGTACGTATCTGTGAGTATTGGAATGTAAGTTATCCTTAAAGAACCGTATCTGAAGGTAAAAGTCCTTAACAACACTCCGGACGAGACCCGTAACTAACCGTAATTGAAGGTATCAATCTGGGAGGGGCTGCGGAATGATAAGTTTATATACGGATTAGGTACGGATAAGATACGGATAAGATACGGATTATATACGGATAAATGCGGATGAATGCCTTCAGCTACCTTTAGTTACGGATCATTACGTTTACTCGTCCGCGCCTGAATTTTGAAAAATTTAAAAAAATTGGAATCGGATCCTGCAAACCCTACGGATACGATACGGAAAGTTACAGATTCTGCGGATGGGATGCGGACCTTTACGAACAAAATCGGTCAGATACGGATGGGTCATCTGTAGACGCGATACGGACCATTTCGAATAAACCCGGACATATACGACCGTAGCATCAACAACATCTTTCCGCATCTAAAAGTAACAGAATGTAATGGAAGCCTAGGTAAGTAGTACGTATATATTCGTATCATCCCTCATCGTATCGATTCAAATGGAAAATATCTGACCGCAGACATCCGCATTTATCCTTAACCATACGCATCTATAGGTAACTGTATCAGTAAATTTGTAAAGAAAATAGGTCGCGCCCACAAATTCTGAGAAGTACTGTGGATTTTTATCCGCAACTATCCGCACAATCCGTAATGTGTATGTGTGACTGGGGCATAAGTTTACATACTTTCGTCAGTAGCGGACAACTCACGTAGACAAATATACATAATCAAAAGATAGAAAATATGTCTCCCCGTCCTCTGTTATAGTGCAGAATATATATTTTTGGACGTTCGGGATCTGAGTATTTTTGGAAATCAAATGCGCACTTGTCGTATTCAGTTCGGCGTGGGTACATGTATTTGAAAAAAATAGAGACCTGATTAAGCCGGTAATAGGGGCCGTGACCAGAGTAGCACATTTCTTTACAGGCCAAGAGAAGACTCCGATAATCCGAGCTTTCTTTACTTTTGTGTAAACCTTGCTCCAGTAGGGTCTTATTTTCAGAACTTACTGTTTAAACTCAATGGAGTCGTGAATGTGTGCGCTAGTGCCGATGCACGCGCCGTAGAAAATGTCATTTCTTGCCAGAACTGTTATTACATATATACTAGCGTAATTTTGATTGAGTAGGTTTTTACATGAAAACAAAACAGTGATTGGTTTACCTAGATTAGTCAAATATGGTATAATTTCATTTGCTATTATTTTCTGTTCAATCATTGGCTTGTAGCGTTCAATTTCTTGTTTCAATATTGTTTCCGATTGGCTGTGCTCCTGTTCGTTGGTAGAGGGTGGTGGAGTGGATCTGGGTGATTCGCTGATGTTATCGACCACGATCTTCAATACAGTTTCTTCTTCAGAGCTATCGTCTTCTGTGTACTGTAAATATGAAATCATTTTTTCGTCATTTCATGCATATATCAGCACTTACGCTATATGAGGTAAACATACAAATTTCAAGCTTTATAAATAGCTATATACGCTAAATAAAAGGGTTGGAGATAATGCGTGGGCAATTTGTCTATGAATGTTTATGTCTGGCAGCGTTTAAGTTTCCTTTATCATAATTGTAAATAGAATGAATTACATTCGTAAAGATAAGCGATTCCATAAGGAAAGGTAATCTCAATATTTTACTTCATCGGCGAGTTATTTTGTTATGTATAACTGCAAGCATTATATGCGGCAACGAGCTAAGGTAAAATCAGACACATTATTAAGGCAGTTAAACTAGCATATTTGGACATTCCTCCAACACTTTCTATCATATGGACTTGAAGGACATTGATTTGGGTAAAAAATACAGATTGTTTTCTATATAAACATGGGGAAGAAAGTCTTTGATTGTTTTCTATATAAACATGGGGAAGAAAGTCTTGGTTAAAAAATTTGGGGTACCATTCTTTTCCTGTGAAAAACATGACAGCAGATATGAAATCATTATAACCGTTGGTCATGGGTGTATCAGAAGCTTTCTTCTAACCATAGTACCGTTTATAGCCTAGATGATTCAACGACATTCATCCGCTGGTTTCAAAATGAGTGAAACCTTGAAAATCTACAGTAACGTGATATCAATTTTTGTCTTTTTCGCACTTCTCTCAAGCAAAACTGGCAGTGACAGGGCTTTTATGAACAACAGTACATTGTCTTCATAGTACGAATTCATTTTAAATTGAGTCACAGTCAACAGTATTTAGATTGCTTTTGTTTCGTTACTATCATCATTTCGTCTGCTTTAATTCGTATCCGTTTCGCTGACAACAAGACGCTTGCAACGCGACGTTATTGGCGCCAAAACGGTACACCATCGTTAAAAGAAAACAAGTTAAATGCAGTTAAGCGCAGAGAAAATCTTTTATATCTAAAATAAAAAAAAGAAAAAGCTGAACACCAGATGCCTTATGAATAAACTTCCAGCAGCATTCTGGCATTTTCAGTTTAGTAGAGCAGTTATAATTACCCTATGTTAAACATATAAACATATACGATATTGAGACTGGCTTCTTCCTAGGAGAGTTGGTCAGTAAAGCCTGTTTCACATCAGCCTTACGGCAGCCGTACGGCCCTCTGCGATCACATTTCTGGCAAAAATCGCTGGGTTTCGTGCGGCAGCCGCAAGATCGTCGTACAAATTTTAGACGTCGCAAAGACGTCGCAACGTCGCAAACTGAATTCATAACATGCACATTATTTCTGCGATCTTTTGGCAATCTGTGGACGCCGCAAGGCTGCCGCACGACAGTCTTGAGACAACCGCACGATTGACTCACGATTTTGCAGGAGTTCGCAAGTTTGCAGGCGGGGCTGCTGTCAATCATTTCTTGCATTTGTCTGGCGACGGTCGCGAGACTGCCGCACGATCACCTTACGGCAGTCGTGCGTCCTGACAGAATGCTATCGCAAGAACGTTGCGAATTGTAAGACAATCGCGCAAGTCGCACGGCAGTTGCACGACAGCCGCACGGCAGGCGCACGACAGTCCTACGATTGTTGCGTCACTTGCGTCTCCCTTAAAAGTAGATCGGTACTCATAGTCTAGACTCCAGAGAAGAAGCATGCCCCCAGCGAAACAGATCCAGGGTTTGCCCCACCAACGCCTCTCTCGTCCTCTTCTACCTTGCCGAGCTCGGATGAACAGCGCCAGGATGGCGGCATGACGCTCCTCTTCATCATGGAGCCTTCTTCTTAGAAGGACAATACGCTGCTGTGGGATAGCCATCAGGATCCAGTGTGGTGTCGACAATCGATGGTGAAACTATTAGGTTTGCGGGTGGTGCTCTTGCATTTTATTCGTCACTCGAGGCGAATTCGTACGATGAACGCACGGTCATCGTAAGACATTCGTGAGACAGCCTTGCGAATTATTGTTTGTCTTACGGTGCCCGCAAAATTTTGGATAAATTCTTACGACCGTCTCACGGCAGTCTTGCGGCAGTCTTACGGCAGCTGCACGGCCATCTTGCGGCAGCCGTACGAAATGTTGTTTATTTTTTCCTACTTTCAAGCTGCAAAATCGTGCGACCCGTGAGACAGACGTACGAACATCGTATGGCTGCCTTGCGATCTCTGAGACCACGGTGGACCCACCCAGATGCTCTGCGAATTTGTCTGCGATCTGTCTACGGCACCCATGACCTCCAAAATCGTACGAACAAAAAATCGCACGGCTGATGTGAAACAGGCTTAAGTGATAAAGCCAAACTTGTCTTGAAACTTATTTATGCATCAAAGCGTGACTGGTCAAATGTACTTGCAAATGAGTTTCAAAAACAGGTTGGTAAGATATATCACGTGTCCTTAAGTCTTTCCTTTAACGCTAAATGTCTATGTCCACGAGTGCAGTGAACCAACCAAAACCACTTGAATTAATTTTATGTTATATTTTCGAAAACAAAGAAAAAACGCTATAATTAATATAATGAAAATGTTTTTAAAGTACTATATGCATATATAACATTGCATGTAAATTTGCAAAAATGAGAATTTTTTAAATCTATTTGTCGATTGGATGGATTGGTAAATATTAACGCAGTTCTTTAGTAAAAGAAGAAGAAACGTTAGCGTGTGACAGAACATTATAGCATATTTGTGATAACAGGCAACATACAAAAGCAAATGAGGAACTGTAACGGCATACCTTTGAATTCGCCACTACAAAGAGGACAGGCCCATTAATGGGGTAGTTAAAATAGCAATAAAGATAACCAAACAATGACAAGATCAGAGTTATAAAAAAAAAAAAAAAAAAAAACGTAAATGAGTTTACGAGCAATAAACATTCATAATTAAAACTCAGTCAATATGTAGTTTACGCTAATACAGCCTCATTGGAGGCCCCCTTTCTTTTCCTGGCAACAAAAGCCAGTGGAAGCATACTATAATTTTGAAAATTCCAACTGTGAAGTCGATTCAATGATTAGTTTATAACAAAAGGTGTCCATAAGATAAAATATCTGTATAGAATATTAGTCTAAACCAATTGTTAATTAGGATTTTAATTCCGATTTCTCAGATCTCAAAGGACCAGAGGATATATATATAAACTGCACTAAGGTTGATGTACGACGAGAAGTTTAACGGCCACCATGCGGCACAGCACAAAACGTGGCTCAGACTAGTACGTAGTTTTCGCTCAAGTTAGAAAGTTAGGTCAAATCCGCCCAGTGTCGCCTTGAGAAAAAGCAATACACAATATTCAATACAACGAAGAGATATAATAATAACAATAGTAAAAATAAAAATTGTGTCTGTAAGACACGAATAATGACCCCCATGCAGCGTCTGTCACAGGACAATGTACATTCCTAAAAGACCTTTAAAGCACAAATCATCTCTCAAAATGGCTGAGTTCCAAATCCTGTATTATCTACAATCAATGTTGTACAGTCTGTGATGAATGCACATTTACATAATAATTAACAAAATGATTAAGGTGAATAGATCCTGACCTTTTAAAAAAATCTATAATGTAAAATCGCATGCTTAATTGGTTATCCCCTCGGGGATAACCATATTAAGATAGGAATTCGTACTCGATTTGTACGCCGTTTCCTTCTGGTAAAATACAGGTCCCATTATTTCCCGGTACTTCTACATTTGGCACACCCTGCTATAGGGTTCTCGCCAGGATCGCTAATGCATGATCTTTATAGCTTATATCTTAAAACACTTTCTCTCACCATATACAAACAGTTACCTGAAAGTTCAGTTATCACTTAACAGTACAGATGAATAACAAGTTCTGATTGATTAACGCGAAATACAGGTTCCACTATTTACCGCTATTTGCTCCCATAGTTTGGCGCACCATGCTGCAGGGTCCCTTCCAGCATTGCTAAGACATGAACTGTAAAACTTATCCTGAACACTTCATCTCGCCTAATACAAGAATCCCACCTAATACAAGCACTTACATGTACCAGAGAGTACAGTCCACTTACGAAGAACCATTACTAAGCAGTACAGGTCATCTAACAAAAGTTAAAAGCACTGAAGCTCACTTGATACAAGCGATCAGCAGACAAAAAGAAAAAGCCGTCAAACTCGCCACTAACCTACAGCTTCAACAAATCTAAGAATACAATAAAATTAACTTGTATTGCCGCCAATTTTCTGCTTTACCGCTTGCATCCTATAGATTCATTTGCTAAGGGATAACCTCTCAAGCTTTTTCAAAAGCTAAACTTGTATCTTTATTATGTTGAAAAGTTTTAAATGCAAAGCTGAAGAGATAATCGCCAAAGAATATGCTTGTTTCCGAGCCCCACAACGCAGATCTTCAACCTCAGATTCTTACGTAAAAATCACTTCATCAAGCAACAATAATGTTTTCATAGGTTTCGACAAAGCCTTTAACAGGTTATTACGTGCAGTCCTATGGGCCACAATGTGGAAGCATACAATCGATGCAAATTTATTTTGTGTCATCCAATAACTCTATGGCAAGGTTAGCTACAAGTGTAGTTCACATGAATAGCGGATCACGAAAATGGTTCAGTTAGGCAAAGACACATTCTGACATCCACCACTTGATTAGCTGGAAGAGTATGAAAGAAGGTTTGCATAAGCGACGAAATTATTACCAATTTGCAGTTTGCTAATTTTCGCCGAGGAGGATCATGAACTAAGACTACATGTTGAAAGGCATCGACTATACCATCCAGTCATTTAAAATAATTATTTTCTAGATACTTACGCAATTAGCTATAGATGTCGTTTTGAGCTTGACTTCATCTGTGCTGGCAATGCTGGGTGTGTCGCACATCGCATACGTTGAGTCAGACAAACTCCAGGTGTGGTAACTCAAATCTGATGTACCTGAGAAAGCGTATTTAACATAGTAGTGCATTTACACGTCATTAACCTGACGGCCTACAAATTAACAGTCTCTCAAACACATAAAACATAAAAAAACACAAGCATTCTATAACGCCCTTATGCATTTACCATCGAATACCATTTGTTGATTGTCCAAAAATACCGAATAAAGGAATTTTAACTGAACGCATACGGTAAAATTTTATGCGCGTAATACAGGAAATTATACAATTAAGATTAGAATCTTCATACATAAGTGAAAGTCACCATAAATCAATCTCGACAAAATTTAGGAGGAAAAATACCCTTCCAACACCAACAAACAAAAGCTGACAGACACATAAAGCTAATAAAAGTATACCGGTACAAGCTTGCATTTGGTGTTTTACACAGTTAAAGTCCTGTAACGTAATTTTTTCATCAATTTGATCACTATACAATTGCTTTTTTCTCATTTGAGCTTTTGCATTTCGATAAAGACAGTACAGGCTACAGTCAAACCTGCTTATGTGGTCTCCTCTATTAAGGGATCACCTGTCTTTAACAGCCAGCTTTTTAGGTCCCTTGAACCAAAATACAATGTAATTGAACCTGCATTAAGGGGTCACCTGTCTTAAGCAGCCGCTTTTTGTCCATCCCTTGGCTGACCCCTTAAGACAGGTTTGACTGTATATGCAACATGCGAAACTAGAGCAAGTGCCCAGTGAGACACGAATACCCCCGGCCAGCAGCATTTCTTATTATCCAAAGCCATCAGGTGGAAACATCGAACAACTCTTCAAGAAATGAGATACTGTACCAAGACCTTGAAATATAGGTCACAATGACATACTTTAATTTTGATGTCAACATATGGGCCATACTGAATCAATATCGGAGGCTATTATGTTCAAACATCAAATGTCTTCAGGGCGTAAGGCAAAATACTACACCATGAAATAAAGATCACTGTGATCTATTCATAAATTGATGTCAACGGGTCATACTGGCTCATTCCCAGCTATCATAGTCATACATCAAATAGTCGTCAAGATTCAAGACACTATCACTGGGCCATGAAGTATAGGTCACTGTGACTACTTTTATGCTTCTGCCACTTTTAATGAGGACATATAGTATTACCTCTGTCCGTCCGTACGGTCGTACGTCCATCCGGTAAGGTCCGCATGTTTGTACGTCCCATATGCAGGAAAATGGTTTTCGTTCGTTATCTTTTGCAAAGATTATAGTTAAGATTTATATTGGATTCATATTTTATACACAAGTATATAATCATAAAATACAGGTCAAATTCGAATAATGGTAACAATTATTATGGGAGTTATGGCCCTGTTTCGACTTCATTTTGTATGAAAAATGGTTTCCCATCGCTATCTTTTAAAAATATGGTGGTAGTGCATTCATATTTTATACACAATTATATAATCATAGAATACAGGCAAATTGTATATAATCATAAAATACAAGTCAAATTCGAATAATGGTAACAATTATTATGGGAGTTATGGCCCTGTTTCGACTTCATTTTGTATGACAAATGGTTTCCCTTCGCTATCTTTTAAAAATATGGTGGTAGTGCATTCATATTTTATACACAATTATATAATCATAGAATACAGGTAAAGTTTGAATTATGGTAAAATCCAACAATTATTTTAGGATTTTTTGCCCTTTTTCGACTTCATTTTGTATGACAAAATCCATTTGGTTTCCTTCATTATCTTTTGAAAAGATTAATGTATTAGATTCATATACTATACACAGGTATATAATCATAAAATACAAGTCAAGTTCGATGTAAGGTAAAATCCGTTAATTATGATGGGAGTTATGGCCCTTTTTCGACTGTATTATTTACGACAAAATGGTTTCTGTTCATTATTTTTTCAAAAGATTAGTGTATTGAATTCAAATTTTCTACACAGGTATTTAATCATAAAATACAGGTTAAGTTTGATTTAACAGCCAGTCTCCCATAGAGTCATGCAATGACCCATAATAGGGGTCCACAAGCAAGGTTGTCCGATTTTTATGAAACTTTGCATACATATTGGGTATGTCAGCCCTTTACAAGAAACGAATTATTTCGGAATTCGTATGACCACTTCCGGTTTTACAGCGCCATCTGTTTTCAAAACCTCATTTTTAAGTTTCTGGGGAGAAAATTGCTGAAAAATGATCACTTTTGAGCTAATGTAATCTATGAAAGACATGGGATTCTAAAATAAAATATTATGTATTAAAAGCATATATGCTAGAACATACTAAAACATGCATAAAAGAAAATATTTGGTATTGTGGTACCAGTTTCTAAGGGAGACAATTCTAGTGGTGAAGACAAAGTTTGAAAACCTAAAAAAATGACCATTTTTAGTATGCAACCATAAGAGTTCCAGCGCCTGATATGAGACAAACTATATTGTTTCATCATACATAACATCTAATGTCTACTCATCGACAAGAAAACTCATGGGCTTTCTTTCGCCCTTAGCTCCACAAGGGAGATAACTCTTGTAGTGACGACAAAAAATGAAAATCTGAAAAAAAAAAACTGACCAATTTTAGCATATATCCGTAGGAGTTCCAGTGCCTGATATGAGACAAACTATATTGTTTCATAATATATAACATCTAATTATTACTCATCAACAAGAAAACTTATGGGCAGTTTTTCGCCCTTGACTCCGCAAGGGAAATAACTCTTGTAGTTACAACAAAATTTAAAAAACCTGGAAAATTGACCAACTTTAGCATATATCCATACGAGTTACAGTGCCTCATATAAGACAAATAATATTATTTCATCATATTTAACATCTAAAGTCTCCACATCAATAAGAAAACTCTTGGGCACTCTTTTCCCCTTAGCTTCACAAGGGAGATAACTCTTGTAGTGACGACAAAAGTTGAAAATCTGAAAAACTGACCAATTTTAGCATATATCCGTAGAAGTTCCAGCGCCTGATATGAGACAAACTATATTGTTTCTTACTGTATAACAGCTAATGTTTACTCATCAACAAAAAAAACTTATGGGCACTCTTTCGTCCTTGGCTCCACAAGGGAGATAACTCTTGTAGCAATGACCAAAGTTAAAAAAATCTGAAAAAAATTGACCAACTTGACCAATTTAGCATTATATCCATACAAGTTACAGAGCCTCATATCATGCAAATAATATTTATTCATCATATATAACATCTAAAATCTCCACATCAATAAGAAAACTCGTGGGCACTCTTTTACCCTAAGCTTCACAAGGGAGATAACTCTTGTAGTGACGACAAAACTTGAAAACCTGACAAACTGAACAATTTTAACATATATCCGTAGGAGTTCCAGCGCCTGATATGAGACAAATTACATTGTTTCATAATGGTTAACATCTAATTTTTACACATCAATTAGAAAACTTATGGGCACTTTTTCGCCCTTGACTCCACTAGGGAGATAACTTTTGTAGTGACGACAAAGTTTAAAACCTAAAAAAATGACCAACTTAAGCATATACCCATACGAGCACCTCATAATAGACAAATAAATTAATGTTGTTATATCATATTTACATCTAGTGTCTCCACATCAGTAAGAAAACTCGTGGGCACTCTTTTGCCCTTAGCCTCAAAAGGGGGATAACTCTTGTAGTGACGACAAAGATTGAAAATTTGAAAAAAATGACAAATATAGCATAAACCATAGGAGTTCCAGGGCCTGATATGAGACAAAATATACTGTTTCATACTTAATATTATACATTGTCTACACATCAGTCAGAAATTTTGTGGGCACTCTTCGCTCTTGACTCCACAATGGAGATAACTCTTACAGTGACGACAAAGTTTTCAAAATCTGAAAAACTGACCAATTTCAGCATATATCCATAGGAGTTCCAGCGCCTGATATGAGGCAAACTATATTGTTTCATCATTATAATTTCTAATGCTTCCACATCAACAAGAAAATATGTGGGAACTCGTTTGCTTTTAGTTTCACAAGGGAGACAACTCTTGTAGTTTGGAAATCTGGTATATTGACCAGCTTTAGCGCCAGATATTGTCAGGGTCACTGAAGAAGCTTTATTAGCTAAAGCTACGTATCTGGCCATTGTTCCTTCTTCTGAATATATTCTCTGCCCTTGAAGGAACTCTTTAAGATTTTAATTTTAGCATATTTACTGAACAAAAAAAAATGACGGGTTTTATTTATTTATTCCGGCCAACCTAGCAAGTGTTATATGTATACTGTATATGGATGTTTTTTGCGCAAGACAGACGTCTGGTTACTTCAATTATGAACAATTATTGGCTATATGTGCCCTTTCCAGAGTTATCTAACTTATTCCTATCTTAACAATTTAGACCAGAACATTAATTTGCGCATGTGCGGAAGAAAGTTTTCTTGTATACAATAAACAGTACGCACAGAAAACACTTTAAACGCTTATGTTAATTGTTGTCACAACCTGAAAATAACGTTTAAAGATTCAAAACTTTCGGATTATCTCCCTTTGAATTAAAAATAAAGAGATTTTTGAGATGCCGTATTTTCTATACCAGTGCGTCTTTTTTATTGTTTTCTTCGCATTTTGTTTGGATGTCTTGCAAACTCAATGTTTCTATTACTAAATTCATTTGAAAGCCATTTGTTAAACTATCACAAAGACTTTAATGTGTAATGGGAATGGCACTGAAACTGAGTATCTGACTTCATAATGACATGGACTGAGGTTTTTCGTCTGGTCTTCATGGCTTTCTAGTCAACGAAGCATTGACATAATTTTAGCTAATGTGTCTATACAGATTGGGTTTGATAATGGTAAGCCAACAGAGTTTTTATCATTTAAGAAGACTCAAACAATTTTCAATTTGGTAATTGTTTGGTTTTGAGCATAGAAAACAGAAAAGATAGCCTCAATATTGCTGTATCTAAAGAATCTTAAATTTTATGTGACTACGATATCACAAAATGATTACTTTTTCTTGGATTAAAAAAAGCTCATGTCTCCACTATTAATTTTTGGATATCACAAAAAATATTGGGTATCGATAACTATTAATGGTTATCCACAAATCAATTTATGGATATTCAAAAATTGAATTATGGGACATCCAAAAATAGAACCATGGTAATCCGAAAATATAAAAAAAATGTATATATGCTTTTGGATATCCATTATTCGATTTTTGGATATCCATAATTCAATTTTTGGATGTCCGTAAACTGATTTTTGGATATCCATAATTAAGCCTGAATATTTGATATCCATATTACGATATAAGGATACCGAAAATTAGAACTGTGGACATCTGTAAATCGAATAATGGCTATCAAACTATAATAAATGTTTTGGATATTCATTATATGTTTGATGGATATCTAAAATTCGGCTTTTTGGACATCCATAATTCGATTTTTAGATTTTTATAAAAAGATGTATTCGATATCCAAAAACACATTATTTTGTGATATCCAAATTTTGGATATTCATAAACGGGATTATGGATATCCATAAATCTAATTGATTTTAGGATATCCATATTTCTCCAGTATGTTTGGTTATCCATAAACTGAATTATGTATATCCATAATTCAATTAATAGATATTGACAATTTGACTTACGGATATCCAAAAATACAGCAGATTTTAGCTCACCTGGCCCGAAGGGCCATAGTGAGCTATTGTCATACCAATGCGTCCGGCGGGCGTCGTGCGTCGTCCCGAAATGTGTCCGTCAAGACCTAAAAACAAATATTCAAACATCTTTTTCTGTAAAACTACTGGTCCCATGGTTCTCAAATTTTACATGGAGCATGACTTGACTCCAGGGTCTTAGAATTGTAAAATTGGGTCAGGTTGAAAATCCAAGATGTCCGCCGTTACTAAAAAATAGCAAAAACAACAAAATAAACTTCTTCTCTAGAACCACTGGGTATATTTGTCTGAATTTTGGCAAGGAACATCAATGAAACCTTGGTATATAAAATTGTAAAAATAAAAAAAATCTGTAGCGGAGTTTTGTAACAGTGCCCTACTTTCTGTTAACGAGTGTAATTTTGCTCAAATGCCAATGTCAAAAAACGACTTATTCATCCACTTCAAACAACTTCTTCTCTTAAACCACTGCACCCATGGGTCTCAAATTTAACATGGAGCATGACCAGACTGCAGGGTTTCAAAATTGTAAAATTAGGTCAGGTCAAGAATCCAAAATGACCGCCGTTACTAAAAATAGCGAAAACAAGAAAATCAACTTCTTCTCTAGAACCATTTGGTATATTTGGCCGAAAGTTTGCGTGGAACATTAATGGGACCTTGGAATTAAAAATTGTAAAAATGAAAAAAAATCTATAGCGGAATTAGGTCACAGTGACCTACTGCGCGTTTCCAAGACCAATTTGTTCAAATGTCAGTATCTCAAGAACACGCAATCGATTGTGGTCAGATTTGGTCAGAAATGGTCCTTGAAAGGAATTATTTCAATTATGTGCCAGTTCACTATCCAAGATGGCCACCATGGGGACCGTTACTAAAAATAGCACAAACATAAAAATGACAATTACTAAAGAACCCTTGAATGGAATTCGACCAATTTTGTGTCAGAATGTTCCTTGCTTGAAGCCGTTTAGATTAATTGCAATTTGGCTTTACAAGATGGCCGACATCTGCCGTAACTTAAAATAGCACAAACATAAAAATGACAATTACTCAAGAACCCTTGAATGGAATTCGACCAATTTTGTGTCAGAATGTTCCTTGCATGAAGTCGTTTCGATTAATTGCAATTTGGCTTTCCAAGATGGCCGACATCTGTCGTTACTAAAAAATAGCACAAGCATATAATGACAATTACTCAAGAACCCTTGAATGGAATCGGACCAATTTTGTGTCAGAATGTTCCTTACATGAAGCCATTTCGATTAATTGCAATTTGGCATTCCAAGATGGCCACCATCTGCCGTTACTAAAATAGCACAAAACATGAAAATGACAATATCTCATTAGCCGCTGAATAGATTTTGACTAAATTTGTGTCAAAATGATTTTTGCATTGAGATGTTTCAAAAGTGGCTAAATATCGACAAGTCATAATTGCCTTTGTTACTAAAAATAGAAAAATGTGAAAATAAGAAAATCTCAGTGGAATAGGACTAATTTTCTGTCAGAATGGTCCTTTCATTAAGCTTTTTCGATTTTCTGCATTTTGGCATTCCAAGATAGCCGCCATCTGTTGTTACTAAAATAGCACAAAACATGAAAATGACATCTCATTAACCGCTGAAGCGATTGAGACGAAATGTGTGGCAAAATGATTCTTGCTTTGACGTGTTTGACAAATTAACAAATATTGACCCGTCAAGTTGGCCTCTGTTACTTAAAATGGCAAAATTTGAAAATTAGAAAATGGAACTGGACCAGTTTTGTGTCAAAATGGTCCTTGCATGAAAGCTTTTCAATTTTTTGCATTTTGGCATTCTAAGATGGCCGCCATCTGCCGTTACTAAAACTAGCACAAAACATGAAACTGACAATATCTCAGTAACCCCAGAATGGATTTTGATGAAATTTGTAGCAAAATGATTCTTGCCCTGAGATGTTTCTAAAGTAGATATATAAAGACCAGACAAATTGGCCTTTGTTACTAAAAATAGCAAAATCTGAAATTGAGAAAATCTCTGGAATTGGACCAATTTTGTATCAGAATGGTCCCGTTGCACAAAAGCCAGGTGAGCGATATCAGGCCCATTTGGGCCTCTTGTTACATATCCAAAAAATCAAATTATGGATATCTAAAAATCTAATTTTGGATATCCAACATTATGTGGTATTTTTGGGTATCCACAACTTGAATTATGGATATCTAAAATCCATAAATGGATATCCATAAATAGGGAATAAATAGTAAAATAGTTATGGGTCTACCCTGTTTCTCTGATCCTTCACCAGCTGGTATGCTTTCTTGCTGTTATTTTATTCTATTTTTTTTCAGACAAGTTTCGATCTCCTCGCCCTAAATACCTGTCTAGTCCTCCATAACTTTCTTCACTGCCTTCTGAAGCCTCTAGTTAGCTTCCCTGTATTATTTTGCTCCTCCTGCTTCACACTGCCACTTCTTCAAATCTCTTATCGCAGAGGTTGAGAATATCTCTGGTGACCCAGGGTCTTTTCCTGAAATGTTTCTTCCCAGGTATCTCACTGGCTGCATCAGTCACTGCTGTATTGTAGGTGGTAATCATGATATCTATGCCCATGTCATCATCCCTCAGATCAATGAGTGGTGCGAATTTCCAACCTATTGTTGCTTGAAAAGTGCATGCCACATCTGAGTCCCTTAACTTCTTAACATCAAACTACATTTATAAGTTCATTCATACTAAGTACATACAGCTCCTTATGCCTTGCTTTAGTTTATTTCCATGGCATCAGTGAATTGAGTTTTCTTAAATGTTAAATAGTACTTTTTGTTCGTTTTTGTAATTTTGATGACATTACCAGATTAATTTCTCTTGTTTAATCATCATCCATATTGAATATTGAGTCTAATAAATGTGTGTGCTCATATACTATAAGTTAAGTTCTCATTGAATTAAACCAGTTTTTCTCCTTGGGTTGGGTGCAAAGAACATAGTTAACTATGAAAATTATAAGTTTTATATCAGTTTCCAAAATCTGTGTATAGTGTAACATTTATTTCCTTTTACAGGCTAGAAAATATGCACTACCGAAAGATTTTGGTAAACATTTACAGAGTTCAAGTAATGCTAATGATAAACTATTCAATCATGTCTGATTTTTTTTTTGGTTGCATTCAGTAGAATTAGATACCAAATTGTACCAAATTTGAGGATTTTGTCATTTTGCTGTCAGCGTAGGAGTTAACTGCCTTGTAAGGCAAGAGCACAAAAAGTGTCCACCGATTTTCTTGTTGATGTTTAAGCAGTAAATATCATACATGTATATTGTGCAACGACAAAGTTTGTTTCATATCAGTCGCCGGAACTCTTATGGTTATATTCTAACATTGATCAAGTTTTCAGATTTTCAAACATTGTCGTCACTAATAGTTATCTCCCTTGTTGAGCCACGGGCAAAAAAGTGCCCACAAGTAAGCTTGTTAATATATAGACATAAGATATTATATGTATTATGAAACAAAAAGTTTGTCTCATATCAAGCGCTGGAACTGCTATAGATGTAAGCATAAATGGGTCAGTTTTTCAAACTTTGTCATAACCTCAAGAGTAACCCCCTTGTTGAGCCAAAGGTGAAAGAGTGCCCACGAGTTTTCTTGTTGGTGTACAGCCACTAAATAATATACTATGGAACAACATAATTTGTCTCATGTCAATGTTGGAACTCCTATGGATATATGCTAAAGTTGGTCTAGTTTTTTTCAGATTTTCAAACTTTGTCTTTACTGCAAAAGTTGTCTCCCGTTTGGAGCCAAAGGCG
This sequence comes from Ctena decussata, assembly GCA_963989385.1. Lineage (NCBI taxonomy): Eukaryota > Metazoa > Mollusca > Bivalvia > Lucinida > Lucinidae > Ctena > Ctena decussata. The sequence continues at coordinate 26,490,167 of OZ022510.1, forward strand.
AAAGAGTTTCCTCAAGTCTTCTAATTTATGCACAGACATTAGGTACAACATATTATGAAAAAAACATAGTTTGTCTCATTTCAGGTACCGGAACTCCTATGGATGGGTGTTAAAGTTGGTCGATTTTTTTCAGATTTTTTATACCCCGCCACACGTTAGTGTGTGTGTGTGTGTGTGGGGGGGGTATTATGTTTTCCTGCTGGCTGTCCGTGTGTCTGTCCGTCCGTCGTACGTACGTCTGTCTGTCTGTCCGTTCGTCCGTGAGCACTTCGTTTCCGTATGATAACTTGAGTATTTATTAACGGAATTTCTTCAAACTTGGCATATGAATTGGTCTTGGGAATATCTCGGTTGGGATCGTTAATGGGCCAATTTCGATATCTTGTGACAGAGTTATTGCCCTTGTCAGTGTCGCAAAAATGGTTTTTGGTCTGTCATTTGTCCTGGGTTCGAATCCCGGTCTGGCCACATACTTTCGTTTCTCCTTCCGCTGATTCAAGAAGGGCAGTTGCCAGTTACTGGCGAAAGTATGTGCACTTAGTACTGGTTAACCGCTTAGGAGGTCTAAGCCTGCCCAGGAATAGTGTGGTTAGGTTAACTGACCGTCCCGACATGACCTTAGTTGTTTACCGTGGACGTTAAGCATCAAATCAACCAACCAAATTGGTCTGTTATTCCTTTACACTTTGAAATATCATAAAGAAATTTCACAGAAATGATTGAAATGATATATTTTTTTTGTTGTTATCAGAAGTTTGTCCACCCGGGTTATATGCCCCTGACCCGGGGCTATATACATGTATAAAATCATGAAAAATTCCGTATAAAATCAGGGTTGAAAGTGATTTTCCTGAAACTTGCTACAGCTTATCGAAGCGATATAAGCTTTCTGTTATGATCAAAATTTTGTTCCCAGTGGTTATCTGCCCCTGCCCCTAGGGCTATATACATGTATAAAGTCATGAAAAATTCTGTATAAAATCAGTGTTGAAAATAATTTTCCTGAAACTTGCTACAGCTTATCGAAGCAATATAAGCTTTCTGTCATGATCAATATCTTGTCCCCAGGGGTTATCTGCCCCTGGCACAGGGCTATATACATGTATAAAGTCATGAAACAATCCATATAAAATCAGATTTTTTGTATATCTTTATGAAATTTTACAGAAATGATATAAGTAACATTAGCTTTATTTTACAACCAGAATCTAGTCCAGCAGGGTTATCTGCCCCTGCCACGGGCATATATACATGTATAAAATCATAAAATCAGAACTGAAAGGAATTTTTATGAAACGTAACAAATGATCAAAGCAATAATAGCTTCTAATGATGATTAAAATTTTATCAAAAGGAAGTTAATTATCTGCCCCAGTCCTGTAGCTATATACAAGTATGAAATCATGAAAAAAAAACACTATGAAAGGTTTGCAGTGGCGGGGTATATTGCAGTCGTTTACGATGCTTTTATTAAACTGTCGTCACCACAAGAGTTTCCTCCCTTGAGGAGCGAAGGGCAAAAGAGTGCCCATGAGTTTTCTTGTTGATGTACAGACATTAGATATAACATAGTATGAAGCAACATACTTTGTCTCATTTCAGGTGCCGGAACTCTTTAGATATGTGCCAAATTTGGTCAATTTTTTCAGATTTTCAAACTTCGTTTTCACTACTAGAGTTGTCTTCCTTGTGGATCCAAGCGTGAAAGAGTGCTCACGAGTTTTCTTGTTGATGTAAAACATTAGATATACAATATTATGAAACAACATAGTTTATCTCAGTGCAGGCGCTGGAACTCAAAATAGATATGTGCTAAATTTGGTCAATATTTCAGATTTTCAAACTTTTGTCTTCACTACTAGGGTTGTCTCCCTTTTGGAGCCAAGGTTGTAGGAATGTCCACATGTTTGCTTGTTGATATAGAGACATTAGATATTATACATTATGAAACAGCATAGTTTGTCTCATATGAGGCGCTGTAACTCATAGGAATATATGCTAAAATCGGTCTTTTTTTCAGATTCTTTAAACTTTGTCGTCACCACAAGAGTTAAATCCCTTGTCGAACAAAGGGCGAAAGAGAGCCCATGAGTTTTTTTGTTGATGTATAGACATTAGATATCATGCATCATTAAACAACATAGTTTGTCTCATATCAGGCGCTGGAACTCTTATGGATACATGCTAAAGTTGGACAATTTTTCGGATTTTCGAACTTTGTTGTTACTACAAGAGTTGTCGCCCTTGGCAGCGGGTTTCACACAACCTATTATTTTTATTCACGTTTATTTTTGCATGTACTAGTATTGCTTATTTCAATTAAGTATAAATTGTTTTGTTATTCCATAGTCCTTGATATTAAAAATACAGTTGAAACTGAGCATTTTTTCAGCAAAATGTCTCACAGAAACTGAAAAATGTGGTTTTGACGATAGATGGCGCTGTAAAACAGGAAGTGGTGACACAAATTCCGAAATACTTCATATACTGCATAGGGCTCACATACCCATCATGCATGCAAAGTTTCATCAAAATCTGACAACCTTGCTTGTGGACCATTTTGCATGGTTTTCTTAGAGATTGGCTGTTAAGGTTACGTGCGAGAATTATTATAGTATTGGATTCATATTGGATTCATATTTTATACACAAGTATATATTTATAAATTACAGGTCAAACTCAAATTAAGGTTAAAACCGCCAATGTTATGGGAGTTATGGCCCTGTTTCGACTTCAGTTTGTACGAAAAACTGGTTTCCGTTCGTTATCTTTTGAAAAGATTATTGTATTGAATTAATTTTATACACACGCATATAATCATAAAATGTAGGTTAAGTTCGAATCATGGTAAATAATAATTATAGGAGTTGTGGCCCTTCTTCGACTCCATTTGCATGAAAAAAATATTTCCTTTGATGACCTTTTGAAAAGATTAATTTATTAGAATCATATATTATACACTGGTATATAATCATAAAATACAAGTCAATTTCGATGAACGGTAAAATCAGTCATTTATCATGGGAGTTATGGCCATTGTTCGACTGTAATTTTTACGACTAAATGGTTTCCGGTCATTATCTTGTCAAAAGATCAGTGTATTGAATTCAAAATTTATTAACATGTAGTAAATTATAAAACACAGGTTAAGTTCGATGTAGGGTTAAATCCGCTTATAATTTCTGGAGTTATTGCATCCATTTCAATGGTAAGGTACAGAACGTTATTACATATCGTAGACGCCCCCTCCTTTACCCCCCAGCCACCATTCTCTCGATCCAAGAAGAACAATAAATTTGCCTAAGGAAAACAATAAACCATGTACCATACAAGTCAGCCTCTGTGAATTGAGTTATCCTATAAGTGCCAGTTATCCTATAAGTGTCGATAACTTTAATAAGCCGCCATCTTACGTGAGGCACTAGGCGGGGGGGGGGGGATCCGTGTCCAGTGGACACATTTCTAGTATTTTTCAGGTCAACACTTGGCCATACTGACTCATTATCCCAAGCCATTATGCTCCTACACTAAAAAGTTTTCAAGGTCTAAGCCAATTCTACTTGACTATTTAATATAGAATACTGTGAGCTACTCTTATTTTGAGGTCAAGCATCGGGTCATACTGACTCATTATCCAAAGCTATCATGCTCATACAGCAAAATGTCGTCAATTTATAAGGCGAAATCACCGATGCATGAAATAAAGGTCATTGTGACAAACATTTATTTTGAGTGCAAATATTGGGTCATACCGACTCATAATCAAAAGATTTCATATTCAGTTCATAAATCAAATAGTTTACAAGAAGGCAAATCACTAATTAATACAAACTGTACATGATTATCTTCACTTCGTGTCCTTAAACGTGATGCTTAAAGGTGGAGCCATGTCTGACAAATTATCTGTATTTGTGTGTTCTAAAACAGATCGTCGAAAAACACATTTTAACAGTGCTCTAGGTTTCGACCTCCAACCAAACCTCATGGCTGTAACCCTGGAGCCAAAACCCATTGCGTGAAGGTAAACGCCCTTAGGTACACATGGCAAAGTGTAAATGCTTTCTGATGAGTGGTTGGATATACCCATTTAGAGAAATTTAATCGAAATGTTTAGGTTAATTCCACTAACAAGACGGAGAGTAACGAACGAACGTACGAACAGACAGACGAACATTTAAACAAACGAACAGCCAGACGAAAATTAAATGCCGGGTATAATGAGTCAGTTCGGTTCAAAGAGTATTAAAGGCTATGTGCAAAACTACGAAAGATTTCAAACGTTAACAGTCCCTTCATTATGTCTATCATGCGCATGCCAAAAAAAGTAAAAAATAAAAAACAACAATAATTAAATAAATAAATAAATAAATAATACATAATATAATTTAAAGATAGACACAGGACTATATATAGACAAGTAGGTGGTATCTGTCATTCTGTCACTATACTATATCTAGTAAACATCAGTATTCCGCCATGCAGATATGTGTGTTTATTATAGAAGTAAAATATAATTCAAACGTTTTCTGACAACAGTGTGTTAAGTGACCAATGTCACTGGACATGCGTAGATGTAAAATCGTTTTAATTTCACCCACCGCACGCACCGTTCTAGCAGCAATTTATTATTTAACGTTCCAAGAAAGTGCTTCTGTGGTGGTTTGATATTTTGTCAGTGTGTCTTTGATTAATCTTTAACCGTTAGTACTTTATTTGAAGTAGCCCCATGGCCATCTGCTGGAAAAGCTGACTCCCGGGGGTTTCATTTTTGTCGTTGTGTTTTATGTGCCGTTCTATAATTCTCCTTTTTCAATGGGTCACATATACACGAAAGTCCCACACCATTACACCTATCCTGTTTGTCATCTGTATCGCATCTTTTATTAGTCACAACTTTGTTAATCTAGACTGACTTTCACTCCTCTGACGTACATTAGTTCTGTATATCCCTAACCTTTACCTATTCACCAGACAGCAACAGGATTCTAATCTCATTAATTATTTACTGAATTCGTTCAAATATTATTCGATATTTAACACCTCAGACTGTTCTACTTTATTTGCAGGCTATATTATAACCAAGTGAGGTATCTTAAAATGGTTGCACTCGAAAATGATTCTGAAATTATTTAAAAAAAAAAAAAAATGAAAACTGTACGCACTTCGCAAAACAAATCTCGTTTACGATACTCTTGTTAAGAAACTAGCATACATAAAACCCGTTTTTGATATGTGTACGTTGAAACTGAATAAGTTAACCATTCCAAGCTTTGCAATGGCATAAGAAGTTCGTCTTAAGGTGGTGATTTGTGGTAAATGTAAAAATCTGCATAAAACCATTAAAAAGTGATGTATCTCCCTGAAAGTTAGCAGACTTCTTATTTCTGTTGTTCTTTACAGTTTAGAATACAAAATAGACGTACATACTGCTTAAAAAAGTGTTTTTATAAGGAAAGATCAAAGGGTAATTTTCTGCGAATAAATCTGCAAAAAATAATATCGTTGAAAATTTACGTAGTGCTGAAGGTGCTTTATTGCATAATGAAGAGCGCCCTAGCAATTATTTATTCCAACTCTTTCTCAACTTGTAATGTAGACCAGATGAAAACGGTAGCTTTTTCTCAAATGTTCAACCATGTACAAAGTAAATGTACACTGGACGCATTTATTAAATATAGGGTAGGCAAGCATACCTATGTTAACACCTACAGTATAAATAATGCATTACTGACATGATCAGTGGTGTGTAGATGAAATTGTCCAACCTTGTTATAATAGTCTCACCTGTCTCACCTGTGTGTTTTGACCAAAAAATTTGGACACAGACTGCATCTTTTTTCATCTGCTCAGCCTGATAATGTGTGAAAGAGTTTGAAAAAAATAATTGCTAGGACGCTCTCCATTATGCAACAAGGTACTCTAAGCACTAAGTATATTTTCAATAACGATATTATTTTTTCAGATTTATTTGCAGAAAATTACCCTTTGATCTTTCCTTATAAAAACACTTTTTAACATAAACAAATGCGGCATTTTTGGATTCTAAATTATGAGAAACAACATAAAGAAGGCATCTGATAAGTTTTGGAAAGATCAGTGTTATTTTGAGTATTTTATGCAGATTTTTTTCTTTGTCGCAAATCAGTGATTATCACCACCTTAAATGATGATGATGCACTTTTATTTGTCTCCATCGATACTCGCATGCCCGACACAATTATCGTGTGCTACATGTAATGTAACGACCAAACGAAAATGGATAGTTCTCCTTTATTTCATATGGTCATTCAATCAAAGATTTTCGCATTATCAACAACACAGCCAAAATGAAACAGTAGTTTTTTCAATCCGAAAGCAGAAACGCATGCGTTATTTGAAATAAAGGCCCAAAAGACGTTGGTTGGGAGGTTTGGATTGAGTTTGTATACATCGGCTTTCAGCGTATTTATATACAAACCGACACATGTACTGGATCAACATTACTTATCGCTTTCTTCGTGACAAAATTGAATAGCAAAATTGATCGCAAGCACCTATTCGAGTAGCAAGGTCATAGTTGACAATTCCAATTTAATCGGATTCGGATTCGCATTCTGAATATGCACAAAATAATATGCTTTGGGGGATTTTCTCAAACGTACAGCTTGGTACATATACATAAAAAAACTGCGAGTGCTCAAGTTATTGAACAGGCCTCCCAGCGGGCACATGAAGTCGAAATGACATCGCACAGACGTTGGTGCGAAGTGATGACATCCCATCGACGTCAGTATGAGGTTATTTCAACTAAATGTGCCTGTTGGGATTAGTCTTAAATGTCGGGGCCCAGCTGGTACATAACGCCGAGGAGCAGTGGGGGTTAGATGCCCACTCACCACTGTGTCCTAGGCATAGCATATGAAAGGCGGAATTCATCCCTCTCATTTCGTTGTCTTATTCATCCCTGATTCGGAGCAGATACTCATTTATTGCTTGGTTGACAGAGAAAGTTTTCGAGTCGCCGAATGGCTAAGCCCGGGTTCGATCTCACAACCTTCCAGTGACTTTCTGTACTATAACCGAGCGTATTTAACCACTCGACCACAGTGCATCTCTAGACGATGTAACCCTTTAAAGTTTCAACCGCATGTTCTACGCTCAGTCTATAGAAGGGTTGCAACGGGACCCGAGCAGGGGACTCAGGTACCCGGATCGGACCTCTCGACCCGCATTCGGCTTCCGCAGTGGGAGCGTTGTGGGGAAAAGGGAGTAGGGTCCTTTAAATTAGGGATCCAATGGTCGAAGTCTTCAGTAGGGAATTCAAGGGACAAAGTCTACTCCGTCCGTCTCCCTCGTTGTTCTTGGAATGACAGCTACTGATTTTGAAGATTATAAGATTTTAAATATTCTAAGTTCAATATGATATTTTTTGTTACTCGGCCCTGCATAGGTTTACAAAGTGCATGCTTTTTTTCCTATACGCCTGACATAGAATAATGATTCACATCCAAAATCCAAATGCTGTTTTTCTCTCCTGGAGGTGCCCATACATAAGTGCCGTATGCCAAAGCTATCCCCATTGATTCTCCAAATCGAGTATCCACGACTTTCTGGCTACAAAACTATATATTGTATTTACTTGCAAGTAATTTTTTGTGCTACACCGACCTTGCGCTGCGAGAATATTTTTCAAATTTAGCAGCTGTGATTTTTTTACATTATTTTTCTTCGGTTATACTAACATATTTTAATTTTTATAACAATATATAAATCCTAAAGATTAATTACGGCCACAAGAATGTTTGAAAAGTTTTACCAGCAAAATGGATCTAGCAAAAGAAGCAAAGGTCAGTGAACAGTAGGCACTTCAATGTCTAAACAAACAAGGAGCATGGCAAATATATTTACCCGCACTGAAGAAAATAGTGATGCCGTTGCACCAAATAAGCTTAAACATACTGATTTATTATTTCTGTCGCATGATAATGTTGACCGCTAGACTTACATGTATACATTCACAGTCGGTTATGACGAGGGCATATAAAAAGAAGTTGAGCCACTGTCTTCAAACGACAGCGAAGAAGTTGCAAAGGTGTTTGAAAACATATACAAAAGAAAACTGAAGTATCTTAAGATACTACAGGTGAAGCGTGGCAGAGAATAGACCTTTTTCACATTGTAATCTCCCCTAGTCTCGCAGCCCGTTATTTAGCGAGATTTCGCGTTATGTCACACGCGTGGGGCATAACCTTTAATGCAGCAACACATATCAATAGGCGTTTTGATTTTAATCGAATAATATATAAATTAAATGATTAAAAACGAGATTTATTATTACATTTGATTTCAAAACCTAACTTGAAAGGAAAAGAATATAATTACAGTTACAATAACATAGAAAATATTTGAAATTCACAAAAAAAAAAAAAAAAAAAAAAATGTTCCAATCAGCGTGTCATGCACCGGTAATCATTTTACAAATCTGTGATCTATTATTTCTAGCATTCTTTCTTTTCCTCGAAATTTCTTACACATTTTGATATTCATTCATAGTTTTATTTTCGTATAATCTTCTGCGATTTTACTCATTTAATTTCAGAAGTAATTTCATTACTTATATTTAACGTAAAGAAAAATCATGCAGCTAGGCATTTCGTAATTATTACAACAGTTATGAATGTTAAACAGATATTTTGTATTTATTTATAAATATATTTATTCATTTATTTATTTTTTTTCTTTTTTGAAATCAAATTAGTTTTGAGGAAATAAGTTCGGCTGATTTCGATTTTCTGAAGATGAAGCAAATAGCCAGTTTCACTTTTCGGTTTCTCGAAATGCGAAATTAAATGTTTTATGTATCCTTTGCATTTATAATAATAATCATAAAGATGATGATAATAGTAAAAATATTATTATTTTTTATTTTTATTACTTTTATTCCTGCCCTTATGACATTTACTGGCTAAAACGTGAAAATTGGTAGCTTTTAAATGTGTCTATAGTATCATTAATAATTATAGTAAAATTATCATTGCTATCGTTAGTATTATTAGTATTGCATTATCAACTGACTTGCAAGTAAATTTGTTCTGGATAATGAGTATGATTTGCTTACCGATATGCAATGAAATAAATGGATGGTTGTTCAAAAGGGTTCAACGGCCCTTTGAGACAGTATTTCAGTCTATATCGGGCCATCTCCCAGAGAGGGGGAGAAAGAAAAAGATAGAAAATGATAACAACACAACCACGGCCGCACCTACTGCAAGCACAGTAGGCCCTTGTCCTATTTTTATCCAAATAAGTAGCATGCCCCGTCACTGGAAGTTATAACCAGCACCAAGTGACAGCCATTTAGTGTGTGATCTATGTCACAGGTATCATACCGTTTTCTGGGATCGGCTGATTTCATGCTAATCCTGGCTCGGCGCAGCTAATAATGGTGAAACTGTTGAGGGGTGCTGTTGACAAATGGTAAATTTTAGATAATCAGGCTGTTTTTGAAAATAAAAGGTTCATGCAAACAGAACAGTTTTGAATCACCTTTGCACTCGAACGATCACTATCTTAGCAAAAGGTTCTGTTCATTTGCCAAACGAATAGTAATAAGAAGGGAGTGGATCAAAACGGCAAACAAATGTGTTCAGTCGACTCAAGCGTTGTTAATAGTTTGTCAGCATTATGGAATCTGTTGTAGTTTGAAAGTTAAATTTAATTTAGTGGTGGATATTTTGTCAAAATGTCAGACTGATCTGGCCGAGCATTCTGTAGTAATCGCCACTAAAACAGGATGCCTAAAACTACAAATGTTGGTCTGTACCGCGGAGGTGTGTTTTACAGACCGCGGTGCATGTATTGTTTATGCTAATCCTGACCTTGGCTAAAATGCTAATAATGACGTCGGTTAATCGCATGTTAAATGCTTATACTGTTCCTCGGAGCGGCTGTTTAGAATTGATGTCATTCACAAAATCAGATTTTAGTTTACAAGGTTGCATTGGAAATGGTGAACGTTTTCTATACACAATGAATGCAATTATCTTCTATACACAGTAAATGCAACCATCAACATAACTTCCACAAGTGAGAGGAGCGGCTGTAGTGTAGTGGATAGCACTCCGGACTACCAATCCAGGGGTCGCAAGATCGATCCCTAGCTTCTCCGCTCTTTCGGATGAGACTTTAAACCGAGGTCTCGTCTCCATCTGACCTCGTTGTTGGTGGGACGTTAAACCCGAGTTCACACACTTACTCACTCACTCACTCACAAGTGAGTCATGCCCGAGGCAAGCACTTCAATAAGACATTATAGCAGACTGTAGCTAATTAAGTTAATTAATAATCCCTTTCGCTGCCGTAGGCGACTGGAGTCGACTACCTGGCCGACTGCCATAGGCGACTTGCGTCGACAAAGCTAGTACTTGTTTTTAACCAATCATAAGTAAGTTTCACGATGTGGTGAAATTCACAAAACACCGGAAATCAATCTAAATGTCGTATACGGTGTGTAAACACACCAAACAATGCACAAAAACGAAAGCAGATTTACAGTGAAAACGTTTTTTTCAAAAAGGAAATATGTTGCGTTTTTGCCTTTCAAAATGGCGTCTGAAGCTAAATCTTGGTTGCCTAAGGGAGCAGATGTTGAAGATATATGGTTAAATAACACTGAAGGCTATGGATAATGTGAGTAAATAAACTATTATTTACAAAATTTTGTTGACTCTAGCGTAATATATGCTGAGGTATCATGACATTTTGGCCCACATCTGAATTTCTGTACTTGGCGCTGCTTTTTTTTTGGGGGGGGGGGATAGTAGCACCTTTGCATGAAACTGTTGGACTTAAATGGGTACATTGACAATTTTATACACATTGCCATAGTATCTTGGCATCTTACAAAATATGTGTTGAGGTTCAAATATGTTAGAAAACTGTAAAAGGAGGTACTTGAAATGCTATGCACTTTGTGACTTTCTAATATAACGGGTGCTAGAATATAGACATGACCCAAGAACTATGCCTCCTAAGGAGAAATCAGGGTCCAAGACATGGACAGCTTTAAATACAATGTTTCAGTAGGGTTTGTAATAAAATTGCTATTTTTCAAAGTTGTATTCTTTAAAAAAATACGGTTGTAGCCTCTAGAATATATATATCTGCTCCTGATCACTTATTATTTGTTAAATAGCAAGAAATTAGAAATAATATTATTGCAAACTGTTGGAAAACAATTAAACTGGTTGTGCTCAAAGTTTGAGCTTCATACCATCTTTAATTCATGAGAAATATGATTTAACAGCTGAACACTGTGATAGCAAAATATGAAAAAAATATTTGGCGCTGAGGAGAACTTTTCACTATATATTTGGCAGCGAAAAACTTCAAGTCAGTTTTATACTTTGCAGGGGTGGGGTCGTGAAGTGTTTGTGTATTGAGTATATCAGAATCAGAATTAGAACTGCTTACTGGTGATACGTCTAAGGACACTCATTCACCAGGACCTGTGATCAGGGAAGCTAGTCTCCAGCCCTTACAAGAGAAGTAAACTTAGTAACTGAATCCTCTGCACACAGCAGCAGAAGTAAGGAAATTCCAATCTCTAATAGTCTGGGGGAAGAAACTAGACTTGTAAATCCAGTCCCGGCCAGTGGGGTTGAAATGCCAGGGAATGATGATTCCTGGTATGCCTACTTGGGGGAACAAGGTCATTTATGGGTATACTGGCTGCACCCTTCAGACCTTTGTAAAGCATCATGAGCCTACCATCTTTCCATCACTTTTTCAGGGAGTCCCACTTAAGTTTCTCCAGTCCGCCAGTCATACTCCCAGTTTTATATGTGTAGTTTCCCGTTATAAATCTAGCTACCCGTTTCAAGTTCATTTTGAAGAAGTATACTTTGTGGGTCCCATTCCCTTGTATGCTAACTCTTTAACGTCCTGTGGACATACCACCAATTTACATCTGCCAAGTTACGTCGGGGGAAGCCAAGGGTCCTATTAGCCTTTGTGCAAATATGGCTGACATGTGTGTTCCATTTTAAAATCATTGGTAATGGTTATGCCGAGATACTTGATAGTTTCTACGTTATTAAGGACCGTTCCCTCTATTATATTCTTGATCCGTTTCATTGTTATTTGCATTATATTGCATTTGGCCGGTTGAAATCTCATGCCCCAACTCCTTGCACAACACCCTAAACGATTTTTACCCTCCTGAAGTTTTACCGTGTCTTCACTATCTCTGATTTCACGATAGCTAACACAGTCGTCAGCAAAAAGTCTTAATTCCGAGTCTATGTTTTCTGTTATATCGTTAATGTACAACGAGAACAACAGTGGTCCAAGCACGGCGCCATGGGGGGACACCTGACAACACTGGGGCCCAATCTGATTTAACTCCATTTACTACTTCACGTTGCTGCCTGTAACAGAGAAAAATCTATCTATTTCAGAGTCTTCCAACCAATACCATAGCCGTAAATACATTTAAGTAATTCATGAGGGGGAGTGTCAAAAGCTTTCTTGAAGTCCAAGATAAAAGTGTCAACCTGACCGCCCTTATCCAAGATTTTAGCCCAGTCGTTTATAACCGTGATCAACTGAGTTTCACAACAATGTCTCTTTGTTGCTTCTGAAACGCATGTTATCTGTCTGACAAAAGTTAATGTGGAGTTGCATGGGGGTGGGATTGGGATGGGAGCGGGGTTCTGTTGTGCACGACTATTTATTTTACGTAAAGGACTTCAAAAAGAAATTCTAGCAGACATATCATGTGTGTGTGTGTATGTTTGTGTGTGTGTTTGTATGTGTGTTCTCTCTCTCTCTCTCTCTCTCTCTCTCTCTCTCTGATAGTCCTTTTCGCAGAACGGACTTCGTTTTTGTCGCACCTGCTTTGGCAAGGTGCGATAAAGGAGTTCACTTTTCCGTCCGTCCGTCAGTCATTCCACAATAACATCGACCCTAGCGTTTAAATCAATTTCTGAGCAATCTGATCAGAGGTTTTGCCTGCTCTGTTAGTGCAGTATGTTGGTAGTTTGGTTTGTTCGATGGGTTATATTGGTTCCTTCTGGATAAGATCGGTTTAAGTTGTTACTTTATTCAAAGGGTATCGGTAAATGAAACCATTCTGTTTCATTTAAAATCTGCATTCAATCAGAAGCAATATAAACCATTGACACAAGTGGAAGGAATGATAGAGATCAATTGCACGTTAGAAACAGAAGAAAAAGGAAAGCATTTCACTTCTTTCTCTTTAGTCAACAATTAACATTACTGTTTTAGACATTTGTGTATCTACATGGTAGAGCTTCCGATACCGTGAATGCAATAAAAGCTGAATATTTGACGATGTGTTATTGTATTACATGTAACTGCGGTTCGTCACATTGATTGGTCCCGGGTATATATTTGAAAGTGAAAGTTTGCATAGTTTAGTATTAAATTTTTGGACAAGGTAAAGATGTTTCCTGCTCATATCGAATCAGAGCACGTCAAATTCAGAAATCAACTAGTAACAGAGTTGTTATCTGGAATAGCCATGGCCGGAAAACATATACATAACAAGAAATGTTACAGTGTGTAACAAATGCCCAGGAAGGCCCCTTAAACTGACCTTTGAGCCCTAGTTGTGACCTTGACCTTGGGCATAGAACCTGAGTCTTGCACTTGATAAACATTCTCATTTCGGTTTGCTTTTCTGTAATGTTTAAATGCACTTTGGAAGTTTAAGAAGATTCAAGGGGACTTAATTCAACCATTAACCAAACTGTGTTGTGTCCTTGACATTGGGTGTGGGAACCTAAATGTCACACCTTACAAAACTTATACTTTACTTTCCTTTACGTTACCATTTTATCATGATCCTGACTTCGGGCAACAGAACCATAATTTGTTTGAGGCATATTTGCTATTTTATACCTTTTCATGAAGTTAAATGAAGTTTACTTCAGAAGTTTTTAGGTAATTGAGGATGTATGACATTTGACCTCTGGCTATGACCTTGACCTTGGGTGTGGGAACCTATGTCTTGTGCATGGTAAATTATCTCATTAGGCTTTTTCTTTCTTTAAAGTTTGCTTTGGTACTTTTCTGAGTAATTGCCGAGACATTATTTGACCCTTGACCCCAGATTGTGACATTGACCTTGGATTTTGGGATCATAAATATAGTGTGTAACATACCTTCTCATTATGGTTTACCTTTCTGTGAAGTTTGATGACATTAGCTTCAGCAGGTTTTAAGCTATTATAGAGGCAAGATTTGACCTTTGACCCCCAATTGTGACCTTGACCTTGAACCTGGCAATCCAAATTGATGTGCAACACAACTTCTCATTAAGTTTCATCTTTCTGTGGAGTTTCATTAAATTTGCTTCAGTAGTTTATAAGTAATCGCTGAGAGCCAATTTTGAGACTTTTGACCCAACTGTGGCCTTGACCTTGGGCGTAGGGACTTAAGTCTTGTGCGTGACACACCTTCTATGCTCTATCTTTCTATGAAGTTTCATCAAATTTGTTTCAGTACTTTTGCAATTATTGCTGAGACACGATTTTGAGACACAATTTGACCTTTGACCCAACTGTGACCTTGACCTTTGGTGTAGGGACCTAAGTATTTTTCGCGACACACCTTTTCATAGTGCTTTATCTTTCTGTTAAGTTTCAACAAATTTGCTTCAGTAGTTTTAAAATTATCGCTGAGACACGATTCTGAGACACAATTTGACCTTTGACCCATTGTGGCCTTGACCTTGGGCGTAGAGACCTAAATCTTGCACGCGACAAGCCTTCTCATTATGTTTTATCTTTCTGTGAAGTTTCATCAAATTTGCTTCAGTAGTTTTAAAGTTATCGCTGAGACACGATTTGTAACAGACGGACGGACTGACGGACGGACAGATGGACGGACGGACGGTCGGACGGACGGACGGTGCGATTTTAATATGCCACCCGAAGTTCCTTCGGGTGCATAAAAATTAACTGCTATTGTAATGAAATGGAAACATTGAATGGGAAATTACGATTGGTTATCAAAAGAATTGAGGAACAGAATACTTTTGCCTAAGAAATGAAATTGGATGTTGAGCTTATGGATGTGGCAACAGGCATTTCTAATGAATCATATTATCTGGACAACTCTGTATGCAAAAAAAAAAAAAAAAAAAAAAAAAAAAAAAAAAAAAAAGAGGAAGCTTCATGGATAAAATTAGCTGAGACACTTTTTGAAAACATCGACAAAATACGATCAAAACACAAAGGTAATCTCTTTGAATGCAGATTTTAAATGAAACAGAATGGCTTCATTTACCGATACCCTTTGAATAAAGTAACAACTTAAACCGATCTTATCCAGAAGGAACCAATATAACCCATCGAGCAAACCAAACTACAACATACCAGAACAATGGCAGCATGGCAAATGTAACAATTAAGACTACAAACCAAAATAAATGAGGCATTAGTTTGAAAAAGGGTGGGAAAAACGACGTAGAAATACAAAAAAAAAGCCGGCACAACCAACAGAAAGATAACAACATTACTCTAACTCAAAAGCCCCAAAAATTACAAGAAATGAACAAGGTGCCAAAGAGGGAAAGGAAGCATATGACAAGGAAGCATAGTTACCATAAGCGAAGGCTTAATTCAAAGGGGTAAAGGAAAATAAGAAAAACAGGAGACGAAATCGGAAATGGTGAAGTTTTTTAGAGAAGAAAAACAGCTCTGGAGGAAGTGTAAAACGAAAGAATTTTATACTGATTGGAAACGGGAAGAAGCTTTACTTCAGGGATAGTTCAGTTCTACATGTCGGTTATTGTAATTGAAAAAAAAATGTACAAACTGATAAATTAACAGATTTATCAAGAGAAACAGGCGAAAGGAAAGGAAATAAGAAATATAAACCTAAAAAGACAAATGAGAAACAGAAAAAATACTGCAGTTGGTAAGTTAAATTTAATAATTAAAACGCCGCAAACTATTTCTGCCATATCATGTAATTATGACGTTAAGATTATTTGATGTAAACTTTGATGACGTCGTCGTTAGGGTTAGCAACTACATGCACAGACTAATTTTAATCAGGATAATAAACAGAATTTTGAAATATTGAAAATCTTTGGCCTTGGTAGTGTCGTGGATTCATGACGATAAACATTATTGTTTTCTGTTTGTGGATTATTCATAACTAAATTCTTGCAATGCGTAATTTGGTTAATATAGTTGTAAAATTTTTTGGTGTAATTATAACTTCGAGATTATTTCACGTTGATTAAGCTGATGGAACTGATCAATCAGAATCAATTTAAACCATTTACAAAAGTAGAAGGAATGATAGAGGTCAATAATAAGTTAGAAACAGAGGAAGGAAAGTGTTTAACTTATTTCTATGTTGCCAACAATTAACATTACTGCTTTGTGTATTTTTATATCTATATGGTACAATTTACGATGTGGTGAACGCAATTAAAGCTGAATATTTGAAAATGTGAAGTTGTAGTAACTTGGGTTTGCCACAATCATATTGTTCTGCAGGGCGGGCATCAGATGTATTATCTGGCGCTTTCAGCATCCAAAACAGGTTTCGTTATAGAAAAGCTGCTAATCGTTCTTGATGATACCTTAGCGCGTATGTCGTGATTCCTTCTGGAGATCGTCTAGCAGCACGAGTTTTGTCTACTGTGTGGCCGAAGAACTGGTGTTTTGGGCCTTTCAGAATATCATTACAGGGTTTTTTTTGGTAATCAGGGCATCTTAGTATATTTTAAAGTTTGTATATTTTTTTATATTATAAGCTTACAGTTTACACCTTTTGCTCTCTTGATTACCTTTTATCAGCTCTTAGAATTTTCTATTATATTTTTACACTTTTTGCTTTTTTGATTACTTTTAACCAGCTCTTAGAAAAAAGTACATATGTGGCCTCGACCCAACATACTCAGCTTTGAAGTTCCGACACATGTATTCTGAAACTTGCCGATGACTTTTAGTACTTCTTCGCTACAGAATGGGTGATCCTTGGAATTATCTGAGAAGTCAAAGTCATCTTTTATGGTTCCCATGTCTTAATGTTTCCATGTCTGAATGTGCCTCTCGGACTTTTATATCTACCAGTAACTTGTTAGTGTCGCTGAACAGCGAGATGTCAGGGTCACTGAAGAGGCTTTATTAGCCGAAACTACGTAGTCTGGCCCATGTTCCTTCTCCTGAATGTATTCTCTGCTCTTGAAGGAACTCTTTCAGATTTTAATTCGTACTTCTTTTCAGCGTATTTTAGTACCGGTCCAACATGCGATTCTTTGATAAATTCAATACGCACATGCGAAATTAAACAGGTTGTTGGTCTCAGGCGAGATAGTGGACAGGCAGTACTGATATTACCTTAGAGAATATCACTGCACGGTTGCAATTTGGCTTGGCTATGATCATTCTTATCAATTGATTCTGTTCTGTTTCCTTATCGACGCCATCGGTTCAAACAAGTTTTATAGCAGCTCGCTTTTGGAGATCCTCACAAGTTTTTACGAAAACTAAGTTATTCATGTGTTTGATAAAGTGCTTTCAAAGAGACATGTAGCTTCCTTTCTAAATATAGTTTAATGGATCTCCTTCTACGGTTTCTCATTGGACTTTTATTTTCTTGAGTTTCATTCGGTGGGGCTTTGGGACTAGCTTTTCGATGGTTTTTCATGTTATCATTTCAATAAGATTTGACTGGTAGTAAGACAGCCATTCATGCTTGACAGTCAGAGCGGATAGTCAATGTGAGAGTCATGGAGTTCTGTTGGATATTACAGGTCAATTTCAAAGATATTACTTTTTCTTTTGAATTCTCCGGCAGTGATTCCACCACTTTAAAACCGGGATATGGTAGAGACCGTCTCATTGCCTAGCCAAAGAGATTGTAAGCGTCATAATAAATAATAAAACAGTATTCTTTGTTCGGATTGTAGTCTACAACGTGCAGTTGTTTGCCTTTGAGTCTCCTTTCGAGACCATACTGGTTTCGCCTCTCGTGTCTCTTTCGATGAATACATGCTGGTTATAGTCAGTCATCAGCTCAAGTCCAATACCTATGCGTTTGAGAAAAGCGCCGCTAGATAATCCGGGAGCAGTATAGAAATGCAAAGGACCAGGCCTGCAGGCATTCATGCATGTTTATCCGAATGTTCGGAATACATGAGATAGAGTGACATCAGATTTAAGATACAGGTTATGATAGTCGCCAAGTTTTACAACTGAATTCCTTCCATACTTTCTTGGTATGTTCATAGTCGCGGATGCTTATTCATTCATCTTTGAGGCTGCTGTAAAATTTGTCAATAAGCGGCTATAGCCTACTGCGGAAATCTCAAATTTTAAAAGCTTTATTGTTTTGGGGACGAATTCAAAATTGTAAACATGGCAGCATACAGGGGTGTCCATTTGTCGCATTTTTGCATTTTTTGCGAATTGAATTCCAAAACATGCGAATGGTGTTTTTGCGAATTGAATGCGATTTTCCCGTAAAATTGCGAAAATTTTGCAATTTTTCCACCTGGCCTCAGATTATTTTGCCCCGTAGCGAGTCTCTATTTATTTGTGTGAATAATCAATAAGCTAGTACTGTTCCTACAAAGAGCACATATATTTGGGTGATTGTGACTCGGGTACCAGTACACAGCATTGAAATCACTCAACCAGAGCTTGACAACATGTTGGAAAGTAATTATCATGCTCCTGTCTTTGAAGAAATGCCGACAAGAGCATACATGATATGTCTCCCGAATCATCCGGGAGTCTCCCGGAAATGAAGCCCATCTCCCACGATCCCGGAAAGTATTCAGAATCTCCCGGATGCTTAATTTTCCTGTCATGATTTTTTCTGTATTTCCATTTTGCGATAACTACTTACCCGGCGGCTAGTCAAAAGGATTAACTGTCCGTGACCTAATAACCTAACAGGGTGCAATATTGGTCATGTCATTCGGAGGGGTATTCGGTGATAAGACCGAGCAAGGTGTTAAATTGGCTAGCGCATCAGTGGAGGTACCTGTTCTAACTGTAATAACAGGTAACTTTTACTGAGAGTAAGTGACTTTTATTGCGTCACGGCTGTAAGCATCGGTCATTGTTTCTGTTATGGATTTGCACGAATGCAATAGATATAGATGCGAGTGCCGCCAATGGACAATTATTCCTTACCGATTTTTTTCAGTAAACATGTCAGATACGTAATGTACAGTCATCATAAATATCGATATGCAAAATTTGCGCAGGCTGATCAGATAATACTTTCATGAAATCATCACGGGTGACAGCAATTTTCTTTTCTTTTTTTGTTTTATGAAAGTCGGTTTGTTTAATTTAAGAATAATTTCCCGCATTTTTCTATCCAGTTTCCGCCAATTCAGACGCATTGTATGTGAAACGAGAACCGTTGAATTTATAAATAAAACATGGGAAATCCCGACTGACACAGAAATACGCCATTTTACAAATTTACTGAGCCAAATATGCAGCTATATTTGTTCTTAACCTAATATTCAACGAAAAAAGACATGTCTAATGACAGGTATGAAGGGCTGGCCTTTTTGTGTAAAGAAATGATGGCAGGTAATTAGTTAAGGTTACGACATAATTTGTTTTGTCGGATTGTTCAATCAAATACCTGATTAAGAAAATATATCTGGTTCAGTTTCACTCGAGCCTTTGTGAGATTATCATTAAATGTACTAAAGTGTTAGCTTAATAAACGGTGAAAATCCAAGATGCCTGAAAGAAAAGTAACAGATGCAAAACCAATGAAAGCAAAAGCTGCTAGAACAATATCTTCACACTGCAGCATTCCACTTTCTTTCTTTCTTAGACTCCTTGAGAATAAAGCAATATGCAAAGAGCAGCTTTTTTGAGGTGAGATAATAGTGCAGTGACTTTTAAACGGCCAAATTTGGCCTAGGGTCGATATGGTGTGTTTTTGGCCCCATGTCCAAAATAAGTTTTACGCTGTAAAATTATTGTATAGTCATTTGGGATTACTATTACGGGCATTGTTTTGTAATCTAAGGCATGTTGCCATTGCAACGAGTTTTACAAGAGCATAGGCTATTTCCTTCATTTTTATACGGTTGTTTACCGTTGTGATTACATGAAACCCTCTTTTGATTTGCTTGAAGTGATTTCAGTTGCATATCACTGTATTATGGTGAATCGACATTATAAAGTGGCGAACGGTAATTATCGCTCCTTAGTAACACGTGGACATGGTTAGCAACGATCTGAAAAGTTGGTTTAGTTGAGTTTTTTCCCTTTTCTATCCTTTTACCCTTATGTTTGTTTAGATTTGAAAAAAATAGAAATAACTGCAAATATAATACCGTCATGGTTCAGCTGACACAAACAAATTTTTATATTATTTTAACATTTTGTCCTTTTTATACGTTGTTTGTGAATAAAAATCTCTGTGACGTCATGTACGCGAACAAAGGTTGATTTCTGACGTCATCGACGCCAAAGGAAAAAGACAATGCGTAAGGATGATCTCATAGAAGCTTAGCTTTGGACGAATCTCGGATCGAGCTTGTCTGATCAAATCTGTCACACAACTGCCCATATCACGGAGCGAAAATTACACTAGCTGGTTCATACTAGTTTGCGAACAATCTATTAAATATATTATTCAAATGATTCTTTTAACTCATTTTTATTGCTTTTACCTTTTTAAATGAAACACCTACTATTCATTCTGTATTTTGCATCCTTAAAGAAACAAATACGACATTCATCAGTTGCCCTCAGTATATAAGGCTAGCGCATGTTGAAGTCAAATATAAACCGCAAAAGCAGTCATAAAACGATCCACCACGAGTGGTGTAAATATATAAATATGAAAATATATCATCATAAACGACGAAAAGCACGGTAATTTTCTTTGCAAAGCCCGTATATTGGCTAATATACATACAAAGAAACACGCTTGTGTGTGGTGTATATGTGTGTGAATGGGGTGGGGTGGCGGGAGGGCAGGTGGTCAAAATGTTTGAAACCGGGAAAAGCTGTCCTCAAAAAACGATTTTGTTCTTGTTGTTGAATGGGGGGGGGGGATTTGAGGGGAAGTGGTCAGAATGTTTGAAACCTGACAAATATATTCTCAAAAAACGATTTTCGCCTGGTTCTCCTTCGAATACTAAAATATAGACAAAAGCGAAACAAGGAGCGGGATCCTCGTCCTGTACATTGTATTCATACTATATATTAAAGTTTATAATAATTGGGCATGAGTTTTCCAACAGAAAATATTCAGGTAATTTTTTAACCTATTTTATCAGGCAATAGTTTCCATCTTGTATTAAAGCTTCATCCATAATGACGAAGGAGTGGTTGGGTGGTGCAGTGGTGCTGGGTATAACTTCCAGTGCCCGGGAGTCCTACTCATTTGGATAATAGTAGGGCAAGGGCATACTGTGCTTGCAGTAAGTGTGGGTGGGGGTTGTTTGGACAATTTTCTCTCGTCTTTCATTTCTCTCTTCTTTCCCCCTCTCTTTGGGAGACGGCATAGACTGACATACTGTTTCAAAGGACCGTCAAACCCAAAACAGCCAACCAATCATAATGACGGAAGGGTAATGAAAGCTGGCAGAAATAGAAAAGAATACTAGCGAACTTACACTTTAACGTCAGGCCCGGGAGGGGTTAAAAAATCATTTAAAAAATCGTGATTAAAGATAAAAATAATATTAATAGTGCCATCATAATACAACATTAGCGTTGCAATGGCAACCAGTTCTGAAGAAGACATTTGTTAAACTTCAGTTGGTGCAGTGACCTATGAATACAGTGACTCGCGTCTTCACCTTTCGGTCAAAAGAGGAGCGCCATTGTTAAAACAAGCTGAAAAAGCTTGAATTTCTGTCAAAAGTTAACGGTGTGCATCGTCCATTTTATCGGTGTTTTCTTAGTGAAATTGTTATTCAACGATAAGGTAAGCTTTGAATTTTATAATGATGTATTAGAAAATAAGTTTTGTGATGTTTTGCTTGGTTTTGGAGTTCATTTTTAACGATGTAAATTGAGAAACTTTGGTCACTCGAAACAAAATGGCGACGACGCCGTGAAAACCATCACTTCTTTTTTTATGTACTCCGTCGTTAATAAGATTTGGGTAAATATTTAAGCATAAGAAAATGAAAGGGGAAGGACCAAAAATTGTTTGATATCATTTTCATGACAATTATTTACTATTTGATGGTTTTATGACAGTATAGAAATAGGCGTTTTGTGAAAGTAGCGAAAACCGGTAAATCAGGATGTTCAAAACCCCACTCCCCCGTTTTTGAATAAGGCTCCTAAAATAACTACTTTTGAGCCCCGCAATGATATTTTTCATAAAGTTGAATGCCTTACAAATAGTTTGATTGCTATTTTATGCAATTTCGTACAGATTTAATGGGTCAAAATAATCATGATATCAATCTTGTTTTTCACAGTTTTTGCCATACAACAATGAGTTCAGAGGGTTGTTTAGTTATGCATTGAAGAATCCGTCAGCGACCAAAGTTTCGTATTTCACATCAAGAAAATTAACTGTAAAACCAAACAAAATCATCACAACACTTATATTCTAATATATCATCATAAAATTCAAAGCTTACCTTAACGTTGAATAATACTTTGATTACGTAAACATTAATGAAATGGGCTGACAGAAATTCCAACTTCCTCAGCTTGTTTAATTTTAAGTCACTGACTTACTTCAATTTTCACTGCATGCATATTCTCCTAAGTGAGAGAGAGTCAAGATCAAAATCCTCATCCAAATGCAAAATAGAAAAAAAAGGTTCCCGTATTAACATTGAAAAGCCGGCCAGCCCGTTTTTTTTTTATTTTTGTTTTTGTTCTTTTTTTTTTTTTTTCCTTCTACGTAAAGTAAAACTAGCGTATAAAAACTCGGCAAGTTTGGTATCAAAATTTCGGAAATTAAATACACAATTTTTTACGCAAATGTTTCTAAGAACACATTATTTATACAGATAAAATAAAATAATGAAAATATTAAAATAATAAGCGGTCGATAGAATTATTGATCTTTTTCAGCCACTAACCTGCCCAGCGGCGCGCCAAGCATCAACTAGAAAAATACCTATATTTAACTGGAGATGCGAGTCACTCTATATATAGGTCATTGGTTGGTGGTAGTTGGATACGCTAGGATTCCATGAAACGTTCGGTTTTGGGACATTCTACAGGTATTGGCTTAAAGTACACTGCTCTATCAGTGGTATAACTACATAAAATATTTTATCGCGAGGTATCGCTGGAAGATTCTCACCACGGATCAGTGATTACCACCGCCTTAATAATACTTGGCTCTAGAAAAAGAGGTTTTCTTAAGATACTAGCGAAAGAATAAAGTTTGGGTACAGAATAATCATTTGAAACGATTAGCACTGAAGTTGATGCAGTACGCATAAGCGGAAATATGTGTGTCTCTCTCTCTGGTCGATAGCTCATTGGGTTAAGCGCTAGCTTGCTGATCTACCTGTCCCGGGTTCGACTCCCGATGGAGGCTGGAAGCGGCAATCTTTTAAACTGTAAACGGGAATCCATTGAACACCACCGCTTTTCATTATCACGCTCCCATAGTTCTGGTATGACGGTGACTGAAATGCTGTTGAAAAGGACGTAAATTTGCAAACAAGTCATTCATTAATTCTCTCTCTCTCTCTCTCTCTCTCTCTCTCTCTCTCTCTCTCTCTCTCAACGTGTACAAAATACATGCACGGTTACGACAGAAAGATCCAATGTTTACATCATACACGAGAGGTAAGAAAATGGTTCATGTTGACAATTAAACATCATAAGCCTCTCTCTGCTCATTCTTTCAAGTGAAATATGTATACTTTTATGTAAATAGTTGATTTATTAAATTATGGTGGAGCCCCGACGGAATAATACTTTTACCAGTGAGAAAATGTATGCAAAAGAAGACAGATGATGATATTAACCCTCATGTCTCGAGCAAGAAGAAAGAACATGAAAGCTAAAAATAAACACTGAAAGGTTTATAACTGACAATATTGGTCAAAAAAGCGATAGATTTCTCTTGGTTACCATGGCAACAGCATAAAAGCAATAGAAGTGGATCCATTTTATTTGTTTCAATTCAGCAGCAAGAAGAAACAACATAAAACCTTGAGAAGTAGCCATACTCAAAGGTGTTTCATTGGTTTTGCTGACCAAGAAACGAGGATTTGTCCTTGGTTTCCATGACAACGACATTAGTGCAAGAGGAATACGCTTTGCTATTTGATTTTTCAATCCTCAGTTCTCCAAAAACAAGAAACAAATTAAGACATTCAAAAAGGCCATTTTTGAATGTTCTACATGTAAATTAAACTGATTGCTTAAACACAAGTGGAATGATCACGGTTGCCATGACAACGGCACAATTGCTGTTACAATGGAAACGAACTTTATTATAGGAGTGACTCACATAAATAAAATTATATACTGTCTTACTTCATCGGACTCTCTGAGTTATGTCAAGCTCAAACGGCTTTTGCCAGCCTTAGATACATTATCCAGGTTGCAAGGCGCACGTAGCTGGAGGACATATGCTATTTAAAAAAAACACCTCCACATGCAACAAACAACAAGAATTTTTTGTCAAAGTTTCTTTTTGGTAACAAAATCGTTTGCTAAAGTATGAAGTTGTTTGTCGCATGTGGAGGCATTAGAATTATTGTCCGTATACATTAAAATTGGCTAAAAAGTGCAAAAAAGCAAAATTGTAGCATTTGGGGAGCGTTACCATGGCAACGTCATGAACAGAACTTAAAAATAGACATTTGATTTGAAAATAACGTACCATAACATATTCATATAAAAGAATTTTAAGTCAAATATTCAAATTTTATTTTCTGTGAAATTTTGAGGCCGAAATTGATGCTTATCGACCTTAGGCCTTTTCTGAAAAAAAAAGGAAGCCAAAGACTGTTGATGAAACTTTGAAGAAATCATGTGTATTTGTATTGCTTAGTTCTTGCAGAAGGAAGCAAACTAGTGGTAGGATTAATATTGGATAAGGTCTTAATGAGAAGTCACCAATTTTCTGCAAATTTTAAAGAACAAAAAAAGAATTTTGCCTAATTTTTCACAGCTAAAGACATGAGTAATGTGATATGTGTTACAATTTAAAGAAAAATTAAAATTGGCAATCATTGTAGACCCTGATTAGAATGCTCCTAAAGAAGCAATTTGATCTGGGTCTATGCTTTTTGTCTAGTACTGTTTGGATGAACACATAGAATTGAGATATTATAATGATGCACAATGGGGAAACTTCTAGCTGCCTGTCTTTATGTTCATGCTATACAAGATTGTTATTCAGTACGAGTTTAATGATAAATAGATACATGTGTTTCTTGTCATTTTATCATCTCTAGTGGACCACAAAAACAAACACTTCCAATTGAGAATTCCAAGAGCTAGCCTTTTGGAATAAGTAGTTTTATAATGGTGCCGCGCGCCAATATGACTGACCTTAAATTGTGGTTTTGCTACAAGAAATTTTACTTTTGCTACAAAACAAAATGATTTGCATATCCCTGAGCATAGTCATATAGATAAACTATCAAAGTACAAAAAAAATCTAGAATAGTTCCTTTAAGACCAGAGAACATGTTCGAAAGAAAACACATGGGCCATACTTACAATTTTGCCGAATATCAAAGTATTTGGAAAAAAATAATCATTTTATAACTTAAAAAGGGATTTTACAATATCGTACTCTTTTCGGGTCATTTTTGGCTGCTTTGAAGGGGTTAAAACGCTATAAAAACGGTGTTTATATTTAGCTTATAAAAAATCCTAGACAAATTGCCCTGAAAATTGACTTTCACAAGAGTAGTACATGTACAATTTTTGCCGTTTTCTAACTGTCTTTGTGTTCGTATTCTCCATTCATAAGCTAAGTGCTTCATGTAACAAAACCTCAATCATCTTCATAATCATCTTAAATCATGTTTGAAGCAATGTCTCCGAGCCTGCCATTACGGATGGAGCGAGGAGTGGTACAAGTACCACTTTTTCTGAATATTAATACTTTCTCATAAATTGCGTTTTGGTCAGAGTGGTACATGCACCACCCTTACAATCGGAGGTTTTCATTTTATCTACAAATTTGGTCAGAGTGGTACCTGTACCACCCCTATAACAAAAGATGCTTGCTACAACGTATCTGAACAGATAATTGGAAATGGGCAAGAGTGACACATGTTCCATACCTCAATCATCTTCATAATCATCTTAAATCCTGTTGGCAACAACGTCTCCGAGTCAGCCATTAGTGATGGAGCGAGGAGTGGTGGTAGTACCCCTTTTTCAGAATATTCATACTGTCTCATATTTGCGTCTTTGGTCAGAGTGGTACATGTACCACACCTATAAACAGAGGTGTTCTAATTTTCTAAAAATTTGGTCTGGGGGGGGGGGGGGGTACATGAATCATCCCCAAAACCAAAGATACTTGTTACAGCGTATCTGAACAAATAATTAGATATGAGCCAGAGTTGTACATGTGCCACACCTCAATCATCTCCATAATTATCTTAAATCATGTTTGCAACAACGTCTTCGCGCCAGTCATTAGGGGTGGTGCGAGGAGTGGCACAAATACTACTTTTTCAGAACATTTATACTTTCTCAAAAAATGCGTCTTTGGTCAGAGTGGTACATGTACTACCCTTTCAATCAGAGGTGTTCAATTTTTTACTACAAATTTCGTCAGATTGGTACATGTACCACCCCTATACTCAAAGCTGCGTTCTACAACGTATCTGAACAAATAACTGGAAATGAGCAAGAGTGGTACATGTACCACACCTCCATCATCTTCATAATTATCTTAAATCATGTTTGCAACAACGTCTCCGAGCCAGTCATTAGGGGTGTTGCGAGGAGTGGTACAAATAGCACTTTTTCAGAACATTTATACTTTCTCAAAAATTACGTCTTTGGTAAGAGTGGTACATGTACCACCCCTACAATCAGAGGTATTCAATTTTACTACAAATTTCGTCAGAGTGGTACATGTACCACCCCTATAATCAAAGATGCTTGCTACAACGTATCTGAACAGATAACTGGAAATGAGCAAGAGTGGTACATGTATCACACCTACAGATGTGTTTGTCACAACGACTTCAGCAGGGACACTTAGAACGGAATAAGAGTGGTACACGTGCTACAACGTATCTGAACAGATAACTGGAAATGAGCAAGAGTGGTACATGTATCACACCTACAAACAGATGTGTTTGTCACAACGACTTCAGCAGGGACACTTAGAACGGAATAAGAGTGGTACACGTACACAGGTACCATCCGTTACATCAAACTTAAGGTGTTTTCTATAATCTGTCTGAGAAATGAGCAAGAGTGGTACATGTACCACACCTCAATCATCTTCATAATTATCTTAAATCATGTTTGCAACGTCTCCGAGCCAGTCATTAGGGGTGTTGCAAGGAGTGGCACAAATAGTTTTTTTTCAGAATATCTATACTTTCTCAAAAGTCTTTGGTCTTTACGTCTTTGGTAAGAGTGGTACATGTACCACCCCTACAATCAGAGGTATTCAAGTTTACTACAAATTTCGTCAGAGTGGTACATGTACCACCCCTATAATCAAAGATGCTTGCTACAACGTATCTGAACAGATAACTGGAAATGAGCAAGAGTGGTACATGTATCACACCTACAAACAGATGTTTTTGTCACAACGACTTCAGCAGGGACACTTAGAACGGAATAAGAGTGGTACACGTACACAGGTACCATCCGTTACATCAAACTTAAGGCGTTTTCTATAGTGTGTCTGAGAAGGTAATATGGCATGCAAATATGATCAAGTATGAGAAAATTGCTCATTTGTACATTCCTAGCATTTCGTTATAACTGTATATATTTTGTATTTGTTTTATACATTTTCAAGTCGCTATAACTCCAGAACTGTTAAAGGCATCCAGTTCAAATTTTCAACATTTCTTACCTACACAGATACATGTGTCACAAAATGTGTGAAATTTCAAAGTGCTAGGTGCCCAGGCTTTAAAGTTGGCATTTTCCGGAGAAACCGTTTTCACTCTATTGGATCTATCCGAAATGCAAATATATTCATACTGAGTCTCTCTCTTTCATTCGAGATTTTTTTTGGAAGATTCAATGATGTCATGGTTGCGTAAAAATAAAATTACTCCGAATGACTAATGGGTACGTGAGCTGGGCAATTTAACTGAAATGGAATAGATGAATCATAATTGTGTAATCAAATCGAAGTAACATCAAAAGGCTTCCGATATATGATAATCAATAAAATTTTAATCACAAAATCATTTTTGTACAAAATAAACCAAGTTGGTGAAAAATGTTGCTCATATTCTGGAGAACAACCAGAAACAATGCCTCATTTATTAGGTGCATAAAGATCAAGCACTCACGTTTATCACTGAATCTAGAAGAAACCATATTTTGATATCAAAATGAGAGTGAAATAAAGTTGCACGAAATTATTTGAATTTAAACAGATGCATACATTAATAAAACAGAAATTTCAAAATGAAAAATAAATTGCCTATCTAAATAATAATACCGCAAAATTCTGTAAGAAATGGTAAGCTTTATATAATTACTATAACAAATCAAGACTATCTTAAAGGCCAGGATCGGGCACATCGGGGGTCCATATTATCACTAATTTAATAGGCTATCATTCATAATTGTTTCATTATTTCCTGCTAAGGTGAACCATCTGCTACTGATGATAGTATGTTGTCTGTGCAACAAAGAACTCAGTGGAAATAATCAGAAGTGCATTATACATATTTTATATTTTGTACATAATTATTTTTGTCAAGTAGTTTTTTCATTCTTCCCATTATGAAAATTAAAATTCTAACTTTCTGCTTTTATGAAGCAGTTGCAGCTCAAACTGCATAAAAAATTATGATGTCATAGTTTGACAATTTATTTTAGCATCAAATCTTCTACATGTATACTCGTACAAAAAAAAATAGGGCATGTAGTTACACTTCCATATAGATGGATCTATCTATTCTTGTACAATTTTTAACAGTACATGGATTTGCAAGTTTTAAGGTTGTAAAAATGGCAGTCAAACTTTAATTAAAAATTCAGCATGTATCCACATTTATGAAATATTCAAGCATCACCCATGGTAAGATACCCCATGTGTTTTAGGACCATAGTCTAATAATTTGCATGTGTATTATGATTAAATGAAAGGCATATAATTGAACATTGTCATGAGAAACGGAGTTTCCGACCAGGCCACAGGTCAGCCACAAACAAGCCTGTGCAGTGACAAAGACTAGCTCGAGTCTTACAATTAAGGATTTACAAAGTTCAGATATTAGACAACGCAGGCAGCGATAACATAAATAAAGGCACTGATCAGACTGTAGGGGTACGTTACATATAATTTAATTGTGCAAGTGCCAACTAAAATAGGAAACAAAAACTATAAAAAGAAGTTTGCACTCCATTTTCATAAGAAACGTTGCATGGACGAGGAGACAGTCAGAATTCTGTCATTTACTGAAGAGATGCAATATTATACATACCATAATGATTTGATGCATTTCTGGCCCAAATGTCATTCCTCTGGTAATGAGGAAACCAAGTACAGCAGTATGCATAGTTTTCTTATTGTTTTTGAATATATGATTTTGAAAATTTATCTGTGTATATCACTTACTACCGTACCATTAAACAATATTGCAAGGAATTAGCACATAGTCTTGATATTTGAAACACATGCCAAGACCAGCATGAGAAGTTTCAAGTATCTATTAGACACATCCTGCTGAAGTTGGTCCTTTTAGTTTTCAGTTTTGATAATTGATAAAATATTTACCAGGGCTTGCATGTCCGCCTGCTGTTTGCCTTCTAATTATTAAAACCATTTAGGTGTAACTCGAAGTGGTTTGCTTAGAATATGTATCCTTGTAACACGTGTGTGTGTGTGTGTGTGTGTGTGTGTGTGTGTGTGTGTGTGAGACTTCTTAACAAAGTCCGACAAAATACCTTGTGCAAGATTTGTATGAGTTGTCAGTGTAAGCCAGTCAAATTCTATCATTTCCTTATCTGGCTCAAAATGAACTGAATAATCTTGAAGGGCCATGGATTCCAAGTATAAAATAAAAAAATGCCACTGAACGTGGAATTTCCATTTTGTGACAGTGTAATACAAGACAATGTAATAGCAGTTTTGTTGCATTCCTGCATCGTCTTTATTTATAAGGTGCTTGTTGCATCAGAAAAAGCAAATTAGTTTTCCGTCTCAAGTTTATTACTATAACTATACGTCGAATTGTGAATGGCTAGGTAGTGATTTCCTCGGTAGCCCTTTGTCTTGCTCACCTGTTTACTAGGCTCTTTTATAGTTTACTAATGGAGAAATCTTGACATTTTGACACAGTTGGAATCTATTTCGTTTCAGTTCAGACTACTATAGTTTAATGATGTTTCAGATGTGACTTTGTTAGTCCAAGACTTATCATTTTAAGTTTAAACAACTATTGCAATGATGAAAACTTGCAGTTCTCTTCTGTCAATCAGTAAATAAAGTGCAGATACAGTGAAAAGATATAATTGTTTCTTGATTTTAACCTTTCTTCACCCGTGTACGCACACATGCATAAGTACTCTCCAAGCACCTACATGTCACATTCAGACAGGCAGGCAAGTATATTGGTTACCATATTTTGAGTAAGTACCAAACTCTCAATGAAATCCCTTTTCTAATTATTATCAGACAAGCAGAGAGTTCCATTCAGAAAATGTGTTATCATGTTTCTTCTCTGGACAAGGATACTGGGCTGGTAATAGATAATAATTGTAGGCCAATTATCTAATTATGGACCCAATATGTGTTTCCCTGGAGACGTGATCCTGGCCTTTAAACAAAAACATACAATTACTAAGAATATTTACATCAAGTTATCATTTACCCTAATGTCTCATCAAAGTTTGTATTTCAATGTAAAATGGAGTAGACGATTTATATAAAACAGTTTTGAATAGTGTTTCAAATTTGAAACAATTTCTTTTTTCAACCATTTTTATCTGATAGTTAATACAAAAATGTCAGGTTGGAAATCTAATGAAAGTATCCACACATCACGCTGACATTATCAGACAACCTTCATCCACTAGCCACTATGCTAGTGAGACAGTGGGCGCATACCGGGACATACTGTTTACGCTATGTTCCATTATATACTAGACTATTTTTTTCCTTTTATATTTTTACCTCACCTGAGCCAGAGGCTCCGGGGAAGCTTATAGGATACGAAGCTCAATCGTCCGTTCTTCGTCGTCCGTCCACAATTTCAAATGACTTCTTCTCTAAACCACTGGGCCTATTGTACCCAAATAATTATTTCATATAACTAAGGAACGTAAAATTGTTCAAACGGTCCTGGTCACATGGTCGTCACGCCCATATACGATGAAAACCGTAAAACTCTTCTTCTCCGGAAGCAATAGGCTGATGGCCTTGAAGCTTGGTATGAAGCATCGAGTACGCGAGCACTACCAAGAATGTTCAAATGCTTTTATATAGGAAATTGCTAGAACATGAGATTCCTTGGAAAGTATAGAAGATTTTGGTCAAAACGTTGGTATATACAGTCATCTTAATGATAAAATGAAGATTTGTGAGTACAAGAGGTCAAGGTCATTCTTTTTACCTTTGACCCAGGACTCTTTTATTTCAACAATTTCAAACATCTCCTCAAAAGCCACAGGGCAAACTGTAACCAAATTTTATTTAGAGCTTCCAAGGGCTAAGGGAACAAAAATAGTTTTATCAGTCCTGGTCACATGACCAACATGGCCGCCATGCCCATATTATTATGGTGAAAACCTTTAAAAGTTTTCTTTTTCAGAACCCATTGATCGATGGCCTTGAAACTTGGTAAGTAGCACTGGGTACATGAGTACTACCAAGATTGTTCATATTATGACCTTGGGTTGACCTAGACCTTTTAACGGCAAGGTCAAATATGCTTTCTGGTGCTTTTATGTAGGCAAATGCTAAAACATAGAATTTCATGGAAAGTTTTAAAGATTTTTGCCTAAAATTGGTATATACAGGCATCTGAAGGAGTATATGGAGATTTGTGATTACCTGAGGACGAGGTTATTCTTTGACCATAGACACAGTGCTCTCATATTTCAACAATTCAAACAACTCCTCAAAAGCCTCAGGGCAAAATGTAACCAAATTCCAGGGGCTAAGGGAACAAAAATATGTTCTAACGGTCCATGTCACATGACCAACATGGCCGCCATGCCCATATATGGTGAATACATTTAATACATTTAATTTTTTTCTTTTCTAGAACCAAGTGGCCGATGGCCTTGAATCTTGGTATGTAGCACTTGGTACATGAGTACTACCAAGAATGTTCAAATGATGAACTTTGGTTGACACTGACCTTTATTAACGGCAAGGTCAAATTTGCTTTCTGGCGCTTTTATATGGGAAAATGTAAGAACATAGGATTTTATGGAAAGTTTTGAGGATTTTGCCTTGGTATATACAGTCATCTGAAGGAGTACATTAAGACGTGTAAGTTCCAGAGGTCGAGGTCATTCTTTGACCCTTGACCCGGGTCTCTCATATTCGAACAATTTCAAACATTTCCACAAAAGCCACAGGGTAAAATGTAGCCAAATTTTATGTACAGCCTCCGGGGGCTAAGGGAACAAAATTTGTTCTAACGGTCCAGGTCACATGACCCACAAGGTCGCAATGCCCATATATGGTGAAAACCTTTAATTTTTTTCTTCTCCAGAACAAAGTGGCCGATGGCCTTGAAACTTGGTATGTAGAATTAGGTACATGAGTACTACCAAGAATGTTAATATGATGAAGTTTGGTTGACCCTGACCTTTATTTACGGCAAGTTCAAATTTGTTTTCTGGTGCTAGAACATAGCATTTCATGGAAAGTTTTTAAGATTTTTGCCTAAAATTGGTATATACAGTCATATGAAGGAGTACATTTGTGAGTACCAGAGGTCGAGGTCATTGTTTGACCATTGACCTAGGTTTCTCATATACCAACAATTTCAAACATCTCCTCAAAAGCCACAGGATAAAATGTAGTTAAATTTTATGTAGAACCTCCAGGGGCTAAGGGAATAAAATTTGTTAAAACGGTCTAGATCACATGACCAACATGGCCGTCATGCCCATATATTGTGAAAATCTTTAAAATTTTTCTTCTCCAGAACCAAGTGGCTGATGGCCTTGAAACTTGATATAAAGCATTGGGTACATGAGTACTACCAAGAATGTGCAAATGACGAACTTTGGTTGACCCTGACCTTTATTTACGGCCAGGTCAAATTTGCTTTCTGATGCTTTTGTATGCGAAAATGTTAGAACATAGGATTTCATGGAAAGTTTTGAAGATTTTTGCCTAAAAATTGGTATATACTGCCATATGAAGGAGTACATTTGTGATTACCAGAGGTCGAGGTCATTCTTTGACCCTTGGCCCAGGTCTCTCATATTCGAACAATTTCAAGCATCTCCTCAAAAGCCACAGGGCAAAATGTAGCCTAATATTATTTACAGCCTCCAGGAGCTAAGGGAACAAAATTTGTTCTATCGGTCCTGGTCATATGACCAACATGGCCGTCATGCCCATATATGGTAAAAACGCTTTAAAGATCTTCTTCTGCAGAAAAAATTGACCGATGGCCTTTAAACTTGGTATGTAGCATTGGGTACATAGGTAATACAAAAATTGTTCCAATGATGAACTTTGGTTGACCTTGACCTTTATTTACGACAAGGTCAAATATGGGAATATGCTATAACACAAGTTTTTATAGAAATTTTCGAAGATTTTTGCCTAATAATTAGGGTATATAGTCATCTGTAGGCGTACATGAAGACTTGTAAGTACAAGAGGCCAAGGTCTTTCTTTTGACCTTTGATCAAGGACTTTCGTATTTTGACATTTTCAAACATCTTCTCAAAAGCCACAGGGCCAATTGTAAACAATTTTCATACAGAGACTCCAAGGGCCGAGTGAACAAATAAATAAACAGCCTAGGTCACATGACCAACGTGGCCGCCATAGCCATATATGGTAAAAAACCTTTAAAAATCATTTTCACCAGTTGACCGATGGCCTTGAAACTTAGTATGTAGCACTTGGTACATGAGTACTAACAAGATAGTTCAAATGATGATCTTGGGTTTACCTTGACCTTTTTACGCAGGGTCAAATAACAGAAAATGTGAGACCATAAGATTTCATGGAAAGATTTGAAGATTTTGGCACAAGATTGTTCAAATGATGACCTTGGGTTGAGCTGGACATTTTTATGATAATGTCAAATTTGATGTCTGGTGTTTTTAAATGGAAAAATGCTTAAATAAAAAAGTTCCTGGAACTTGTATAAGATTTCGGTCTAAAATTTAATAAATACAGTCAAATAAATGAGTACATGAACAATTTTAGCAACAGAGGTCAAGTCATTGTTTGACCTTTAACCAAATTGAATGTCTCTC
Organism: Ctena decussata; assembly: GCA_963989385.1. Lineage (NCBI taxonomy): Eukaryota > Metazoa > Mollusca > Bivalvia > Lucinida > Lucinidae > Ctena > Ctena decussata. The sequence goes on from OZ022510.1 coordinate 26,524,738, forward strand.
ATATTTTGATAGTTTCTAACTATTAGGTTTGTTCAACTGATGGTCCTAGTTTGCCATTTGACCTTTTTATTCAGGTGAGCTCTTTGGAGCCTCATGGCCCTCTCGTTTAATGTTTCGTGGATAAAATGTTAGGTACGGGAAATATTCCCTTATTTATGTTTATATTACTACATATGCGTGTATAAGGGTTCTCCTACTCTATAGGTAATTGTAAAAAATGAATTACATCGTTATAGTATGTATTTCAGAGAAGCTAGTATGCATGATACATGTACATGTAATAGTCGTATGTTTTGAGATTATGAAATTAAAGTTAGGAAAGAAAATAATTTACATATAATTATTCACAAACTAAATATAAAGGACTTTAATTGGCAAAATACATGTTGCCAAAGGATCCTCATTATAGATAAAGTAGAAAAATTACAAAACTTAAACGATGTTATCTCAAATGTCAGTAGAAATGCTTTCTAAATCAATAAATAGAAGAGAAGGATTTACCTCAAAATTTATTCCACCACCCCAAAGCTTCTGCGGTGTACTCGGAATCCTTTCGATCAGTCGTGTCCTTTGGCGTAGGTAAAAATCGGTTTTGGTATTCATTGTTTGTAGATGATATGACAAGCATAATGAACATTTAGTCGTTTTTTATTGAAAGAGGAATACGCTTTACATTAAATAATAAAAATCCAGTGGTTCTTGAATGTCACTCGTTAGTCTATCTATGTAACAAAAACGGACAAAATTTTTTAATAAACTTTATTAAGGAATGTTTCGTCTTAACTTCAAATAACGTACATTAGTAAAGGAAATCTAAAACTTAGATACTTAAATACCTATTTTATCAACCTACCATCTCTCTTACCTGTTTTCTGCGTACAATCATGAGCCGGGAGCTCATAAGTCATATCGTTTTGCAAGTGGTGTTCGCCAAAGCTCTGCCTAAATGCTTCTTCAGCTGGTATTGATGGTAGTGGTGGTAATTCCCTAACTGGACGCCGTTTATCTGTCATGATATTGTCTATTTGCATGTGCGCAGGAAGGTCTATAGATGAAAGCAATGATAACATCGGCAATGGGATTCCATTAAACTGGTCTATCGTCTCCGGTGTCACCAATCTGCTTAACTCTGAGCATACTGTGTGAATCAAGTCATAGATTTCTTTGCTTTCAGTTGAATTACAACAAATGATACCTTGTCCTAGCGGACATTCTGGACCAGTTTTGAAGAAAAATGCCCCATTTGTTCTTCCACATTTTATTATCCAGGAATAGCGGAAAGAACACTTAGCTTTTCTGCTATTTCTTTTCGAAATTTCTAATCGAAAGTATCTTACACGAAGGATACGATTCCCAACGATTTTGCCTTTTCTTGTCAAGAAATCTTTCAGGATAGTAACATGGAATTCACCAGCTGAAAATTATAAGAGTTAAATCAGTGGAAAGATTTTAAAGCAGCTAAAAACAAACTAGAATGCCTTGTGCGTCAAAGCAGTGTCGGAGGATAATGTGGAAAAGAGATGGAAGAATGAATATCATATATTTCTATTGCTTTCAGTTTCTTAAACTCTTTCGCATTTCGATTTTGTCAGAGGCAACTGGATGGACTTCCGGATACCTCGACAGCTTTACGTCCCTTTTCAAAAGTATTTCATTGATATGAGGAGGTTGCATCCATTAGGAAGTGAAAATTCTTATAGACCTTTGCTCTTAAGTGCTAACAGGGTTTTGCTTATTTTATCGAAAACGATGAAAATTCCATTAACTATTTTAATGCCCTTATAATTCCTTTAACTATATATTACAGAATACAAAAGATCAAAATTTTGGATGCTTTTGTGCAATATGTTCCATCAACAGTAATGCAGAAACAGAGCAGCTTCACTGAAGGGCGTCGTATGCTTGTTAGAACAGCCAAAATATTGTTAATAGACAATAGCGTAAACTCGTTGTTTACTGCAGTTGTGGGCGCATATGATTGAAATAGTAAAATAAGTTCACGTGTCTGCACGTGTATCGCATGGTATCACTAGTCAGGTGATACTATGTTGTAAATAAACATTGAACTATTATATAGTTTTGCGAGTAAAATTTGATAATATATGAGTTAAACAAAAAGTAAAAAAAATAGATTCACAATGAAATTTCAATTAATTATGCAAATGTTGTTCCGAGGAAAGCATACATTGGTTATATGCTGTAATACGTAAGACTCAACGGGAATTCGAACAGCCAAACTTTACGCTCTTGTAATTAAGAGGCGAAAATGACATATTTTAGGTCCCTTTTTTGCAAAGAAACTTTTTTATGCAAAGCCTCATATTTCTACAAAATTATGACTTTTTTTATGTATAGGATGAAAATGAAGAATGAGCAATTCGAAAATCTTCTACCTTTCACCAATTTTGAGAAAAAATTGGGGATGCCGTTTGTATTTTGGAGCAAACGGACTATAGTTACAGAGTCTATTTATTAGTTTTTAACGACCGATATTAGGAAGCGTTGATGTGATGGATTTGTAAGTTTGAGGTTGGGCCTGTAAAATCGATTTAAGCCCCCCAGTAATTCATTACTGACCGTTCCAAGGCGGTAGTTCTGCTGTGGTTCTTTGTTGCCTGTTTTTGGTGTCAGAGTTTCTGTGATGTTTTACCTTATGTATGTTATTATTATTTTTGGTTCGGTTTGGGTTGCTGAGTGGCCACCTTTTGGGAACAAGCTGCTCACTCGGTTGGCCATATGTTCTCTGTATCTTGATTATTTGTAATCTTAGTTGTTTCCAACTATGGTTTGAGGGCTGGATTTGGATTTTGATTGTTTCAGTTCCTGGTCTTTGCATACTTTTTACTTTTACTAGTTGAATCCTAAAATACAGTTACCTGAACTAAAGCAGTCATCACTGAAAAGATCAACTGACAACAACATTCATGAACAGGAGATGAAATGTTAATGAAGATCACACCAGAATATATACTCAATCGAATTAAAAATGCAACACCTACTTTTTCCAATCTTTCAAAGCTCTTGTCATATGCAGATCTTTTTCAGTTTAATATCTTTACTCAACAGGGATTAACGAATATTGTCCCAGAAATTCAGTTATGTTGATGAAATGGATGACGCTTGAGAGAGCACTCGATTTTCAAAAGTCTCAATTAGGGATATGTCTACCAAGGTACTTGGAATGTTGCATGCTTATGTGATCCTGCGTTTGTAAGCCAAACATTTTCATCAATGATTGTAGACTTGTAAAAAGAGTTAGACGCACCTAGGACATCATATGTTATCTTAGACCCTGTTCAAGGCCGTGAGGTCACTTTTCAGGGAGTAGTCATCAGACACTTTTTCACACCTGTCACAGGGCAGAAAAGTTAACTATTGATAAACAGTTACAAGACAGTGCAGAGTTCCTTACTACAAAAGCCGTAACCAAGCAGTTCAGCTCACCTATATAAACTGACACAAAATTTGTCACTGCACAAAGTACGTCTTTTCCCTTCACTTGGAGGGAAGCTGCTCACCAGTTCGTTTTTGCCACAGGCTTATTAGAGAGCGAAATTTGTGTTATGAGAGACATCATGACCACGTTTGTCTCTACAATGTGGCCGTGTCTAAACTTATTTCCGACCTGATGGCCACGCCAAACCATAGTACGGCTCTCAGTTACCCGACATTCATTTCTAATGACTTTGTGATCAGATATGTAAACATATCGGATGTGCTAAGCCCATGATACACGGTAAACCAAGTAATATATTCCTTGAAACATATTACAAGGTTTACCGTCTATACAATGCTAAACCACCATGACCAGCATTTACATTTGATATGGTAGGTCTGGTTCTTTTTTTTTCAAAGTGCATGACCCCTCTAAGAATGATTCCAACCCCTATGTATTCACGTGACATCATACATGTATATCATGCAGTCCAGTCACTTTTAATAGTCTAACAAGTGAAAAGGCAGATAAAAAGGGCCTAATGACGAGACATTACCTGGGAAGGTATATGTTTCAAGCTGCACCGTGTATCAGCACAAGGAATAAGAAACAAAAGTTTCATACTACAAGGAACATATTACTTGGTTTATCATGTATCATGGGCTTTATAATAGGCAGGTGATGCTTACTACTCGCTAAAAACCTGATCACACTTCGTTTTTGGGGTCTATGTCTGTGTATCAAAATATTTCGGATTTGTCGGTGCTATATTGTTTATGAGTCCGGACTTATGATTTAGTACTTTGACTGCTCTATTTCAAACAATGTCTAAATGTGCATTAAAGATAACTGGCAAGGTAGTGTTTTCCCCATAAATGAAAAGCTAACGGTTAGCTTTTCAAGCCTTTTTGAAAGCTGAACTTGTTCAGATTTATGATAATAATTTGTCATATCCTAACTCAAATGTAGATTCGGTAAAATATAAATTGATCCTCAGGATTAGAATTGCCTCAATAAAATAAGTAAAATAAGTAACAGAGATCATATATGTATCTTACCTAACAGACCTGTGTGTGAAAAACTATTCAGCTTTAAATTCATTGCTGTAGTCGCTTTCTTTCAATTTCAAATATATACATAAAAAAGCAAGTCTAATGATATGAAAAATTTGGTATATCTTTTCTTGCTTCTATAATGAGGTCACTGGGAAATATTGATAGATGAGGCTTGCGAAATTCCGGTGTGTGAGTTTGTTAGATTGCGAAGCACGATATATTCTAATGAACTATCCGTAGGTCTGCCTTAGGGTGGCTGCGGACGGGCGAGGGTGTTGTGTTATTTTCAGTGCCGGGGCGCCATTCTAATCTAAATAATAGTAGGACAAAGGCCTACTGTGTTTGCAGTAGGTGCGGGTTGGGTTTGTTTGGATTTTTTTCTCGCCCCTATCACTTCTCTTTACTTTCTATCTCTCTCTTGGAGACGGCTTGATATAGACTGAAATACTGTCTCAAAGAGACTTTAAACAACAACAGAAAAAAGAACAAAAAACAACCGTAGGTCAGCCCATGGAGCAGGGGGAAACTAAGAGTGTGAAAAAATGTAAAAAAATAAAAAATAAAATAAATAAAAACAACAGATAAAGGTTCGCATTCATTCACAAATGCTGTAGTTTGTTGGTGATATGTCAGGAAATGACATTTATAAGCTCTAGCTTACAGCCAGATCCTGGAATGCATAAAATTGTAAATTGATGTACTTATGTTGTAATTGATAATATATTGTTTAAACCAACTCAGTTGAAAGAGATTGGTTAAAGTACCAATGGAGGGCTCGCTTGGAAACTGAGCAAAAGCCTCTAAAACATATAGTCTGTATACATGAACTACTGTTATAACATATTCACTTTAGAATAGAAAAAGTCATAAAATCAAAAAGAAATATAAACAAAATTAAATAGATAAATAAATAAATAGTAAGATAAAAATAAATAATAATAATAATAATAATAAAAATAATAATAAGCAAAAAAAGGCTGAATGCGTAAATGCAATTTTTATCCCCCTCCGTCCCTCCCCCAACCTCTGTCCGGCACAAAGGGCTAGGCCCAATGCATTTGGGATGATTTAATGAATTTGCATTGAAACTCGGTAAATTGTCATGAAGATACAATCTGTATACTTCTTCTAGCAGTTTGCTGCTAAGAAGGCATCCCTCACTGATCGGTCTCAACCACATGGTTAGGGAAATATGACAGACAAGGTACCAGGAACTGACCTTTGACTATCGGGGTAATCTGCCGCAAGGCCGGGGCATAATACATTTATGAAACCACGAAAAAAGAAGACATGACGTTGTTGTCGACAAGTGACACAATGCACTGTAAATTACCAGAAAGTATTATCTAACAAAGTTGGCACAGTGCATGGTCTACACTGTTCTTGAAAACATGCAACTTTACTTACCAATTTCATTATTTAACAATCCACATAAAGTTTCATCCATCTTGCGATGTTTCATTTCTGTTTTCAAATCTTCTGCATCGTTTCTCTGAAACACAAAAGGGTATTGATGGCCGTAAATCGCCTAACCGGGAAAAAGTTTGTGAAGCTCTGCTACAACTACAGAGTGGTTACTCAAAATGTGGCGTTTCATAAATGAAATATTTTCTCTTGATAACACATGGTTCAGAATATGTGTATGAATTAATACGCATAGGATGCACATAGATACGTTTACTTATAAGATGTAAAGGCAAGACCATGGGAACAGAAGTGTACATTTATGTATTTTTTTATTTTTTACTTGGGCTCTGTATATAAAGCTGCTGCATGAGAATATACTTGACAGGTCCCCTCATCGACTTCTTTGACATAAACTATGTATCAAAATATATGTTTGTTTTCTAGTAAGAGGCCTCCATCATTATAAAATTATTTTAGGTGGTTCAGCATGTTAACAGGAGTTTCCTTTTTAGCTCGCCTGAGCCTTTGGATCAGGGTGAGCTATTGTAATCGCCAAGTGTCCGTCGTCCGACGTCCGTCGTGCGTCGTCAACCATTTGCTTTAAAGGACATCTTCTCTAAAACCGCTAGGCCTAGGGCTTTGATATTTGGTATGAAGCATTGTCTAGTAGACCTCTACCATGTCTGTTCAAATGGTGGCGCCAGGGTCCAAAATGGCCCTGGGGCAGGGGGTCTTGGGTTCAAAACTAAAATATACTTAAAAATCTTCTTCTCCAGAACTGCTTTGCTCAGATGCTTGAAATTTAATATGTAACATTGCGTAGTGGTCTTCTACCATATTTGTTCAAATGGTGGCCCCAGGGTCCAAAATGGCTCCATGGCAGGGAGTTCTAAGTTTTAACCATAGAAATACATAGAAAAATATTCAAAAATCTTTTTCTTCAGAACTGCTTTGCTTAGATGCTTGAAATTTGGTATGTAGCATTGCCTAGTAGTCCTGTACCAAGATTATTCAAATGATGGTCCCAGGGTCCAAAATGGCCCCGTTCCAGGGGGCTCGGTGTTTGAACCATAGAAATACATAAAAAATATTCAAAAATCTTCTTCTTTAGAACCGCAAAGCTCAGATGCTTGAAATTTGGTATGTAGCATTGCCTAATAGTTCTTAATCAGGTTTGTTCAAATGGTGACCCGAGGGTCCAAAATGGCTACTTCGCATGGAGTCCAAGGCTTGAACCATAGAAATGCAAAGAAAAATATTCAAAAATCTTCTTCTTCAGAACTGCAAGGCTTAGATGCCTGAAATTTGGAATGGTGCCTCGCCTAGTAGTCCTTTAGCAAGTTTGTTCAAATGGTAGCCCCAGGTTTGAACCATAGAAATACATAGCAAAATATTCAAAAATCTTTTTTTTCAGAACCACTTGGCTCAGATGCTTGAAATTTGGTATGTAGCATTGCCTAGTGGTCCTTTATCAAGTTTGTTCCATTGATGGCCCCGGATTTAAAATGGCCCTGCGACAGGCAGTCCTGAGTTTGAACCATAGAAAATCATAGTAAAATATTCAAAATCTTCTTCTTCAGAACCACTCAGCTCAGATGCTTGAAAATTGATAATTATGTAGCATTGCCGGGTGGTCCTTTGCCAAGTTTTTTCAAATGATGACCCCAGGGTCAAAAATAGCCCCACCTCAGAGGGTCATGGGTTTGAACCGTTGAAATTCATAGAAAAACATTCAAAATTTAAAGAGTAACTACACTTCAGGAACTGACAGAATCAGATCCCAAACCCTATCCACAATTTCAAAGGGAAAGATTGACAAAGACATCCCAACAAACAATAAATTACAAGTGATAAGCCGAGTCAGCAGCTCTTTCCCAAATAGGTGGCAACTCATCTATCTTTATTGAACTAAATAATTAAGACCAACAGAAGAATTAAACAGCACCGAACATAAAACAAAAGCAAACGCAACGAAAATACCGCCTTGGGACGGTCAGTAATAATACTGGGGGTTTTAAACCGGTTTTACTGGGCCCAAACTTTCATTCTCACTCTCCGCCGCGGTGCACACAATTAGCTGGTAGTTCGGTTCGTATGGAGGTCCCCTAACTCATCAAAGGGTCATCACGGTCAACAATTAAAATCAAGAAAAGACCGTGATGAAGCAAGGATGAGGACTCGACAGCCAAAACGTGTTTAGACACCTGGAGATCCCTGGGGCGTCAGCAAAACCACTTGAGCACTGGAGCAAAAGAAGACCACCAGTTAAACCCCGGTGGGCCAAAAAACAGACAAACATCCGGCCCCAACCAACTCCGTCAGAACCACTTGGCTCAGATGCTTGAAATTTAGTATGTTACATTGCCTAATAGTCCTTTACCAAGATTATTCAAATGATGGTCCCAGGGTCCAAAATGGCCCCGTCCCAGGGGGTTCGGTGTTTGAACCATAGCAATCCATAAAAAATATAAAAAAATCTTCTTCATACCTATTTGAAAATCGTTGCAAACTATAAGGTTTCATCAAATGATGACCTAGTTTGACCTTTAACCTTTTAGCCCAGTAGAGCGATTCAGGGCGTCTTGGCTCTCTTGTGTTATGTTAATGATTAAATTTCTCAACTACAATACATAAAATACAATAAAACATGCTCATGTGGTCACCTCTATCAAGGGATCACCTTTCTTTACCAGCCACATTTTCTGGGACCCGTGAGCCAAACTATAGTGTGAATGAGCCTGTATTAAGGGCTCAATTGTCTTAAGAAGCCAATTTTTATCTTTCCCTTGGATGAACCCTTAAGACAAATTTGACTGTTGTTATAGAAAACACGCTTTGTTGCATATTTGGTATTCATATTATCCTATGTATAAAGGTATCTGCAGCAGAACAGTGCCTTTAGGGATACGTTGGCTGTCTGACATGCCAAATCTAATTATATGTATAGAGCATTCTTAAGGATATTCGAGAAAAGTAATAACTTATTTCTGAGTGTTGAGGGGTGATTGTAAGCATGCTTAAATGACGATTCTTCGTCGTCATTCATTAAATTAATTTTCTGTGATTCTCATACAGAGGTGCATGATTAGATACTTCTCTGTAGGATTTTATAAAGAAGTTACAAGTCAGAGACAACATGACTGACTGGTGGATGTATAGATATTTATTCTTTCTTTGCATTATATTTTTCTGTGAATTATTATGTATTAAAGCAGGGCATCAGCCCGGCGTATCTATTTGAGGCTGACTCTGTTAAATGTCGATGTATTTGATACATCTTAGTTTTCTTCTACATTTCTTTTAGATATTTAGGGTTACAATCGGGTTAACAATGTTATATATGTTTTGAATGAAAGTGATGTAAAACTATGTATCTTATGCTGTCATGGTAAGGAACAGGAATTACTTTGATGAGTTAGTTAATATGATTGTGATAAACCGAGTTTCGCTGTATTTAAAAAACAACAACATAAGATAGTTCCCCTCATGGGCTCCTTTTTGCAACTACAGAAAACATTAGGAAACGCCAGATTAACTATAAAAGACTTTTTCTCGTCTTTATCCTGCTGAATTGCGGTTAAATAAAGCAAACTTCTGATACCGAGGCCCCATTTTTGATATACATTTATCAATTTTAGACGGTTTTGATTCATCCAAAATTTATGACAAACGCGATTAATTTGATTTCGACATTGTTAATTTTCCGTTTTTGGATGGTGATATTCCCTGAACCACTTCTTATGGTTAATTTCTCAGCTTATTCGCTTCGCTAGGGTGTCTCATCATTTGGCTGGTTTCAAAGTCGTAATAAAAGTTTGTCTGCCAAGCTTTTACAGCAGGGGTATCGGTATCATAAACTTCGGAAAGCTTTTCTAAATTTTATCGTAGACACTTTGAATTGGTTTCTAAATATAATACAAGGTTGAGGTCACTTTTTTGCAACAAGGCCTATCGGAACCTGAATTTTATGGTGACTTAGTATATAAATTTGGCAAAATCGTAGGGAAAACAGAATTTCCAGATCAATTTAAGAAAATTATCATGCGATTTAAACGCATTGGCTATAACATAGATGTAATGCGACAGTCTGCATGCTTAGTGGTTAACCCAATCACGGTTGACAACTTTTCTGTCCTCTTTAATTGCACGCCGGTGGGTCGGGGTTCAGACTCTATGACAGACCCAACATAAAGCTATATATTAGTTGGTTGGGGCCGGATGTTTGTCTGTTTCTTACCCCACCGGGGTTCAACTGGTTAGATCTTGAGCTGACAATAGACCCCCCCTCCCCCCCCCCCCCCAGGGGGAGTTTTGTACACTATAATTTTCTGAAACTACATTATATAAGAAACAAAATGACACATGTTAGCCCTCTGTACGTTGGGGCGTTAACGTAAAACGTCAACGTCAATTACACTACCTAAATTTACATATTCACGTTATAATCGAAAATACGCATTGTTATACACATCTTAGTATTGGCTCTAAAAAATGTCAAGTTTTGTCTGCTAGCACATAAATCGCTGTTTCAAGGTAATTGACAGTGTCAAGGATAAGTTGACTAATCCATATATCGTAATTTACGTTATATTTGACGTTTTCCCCCTTCAGTGTGTATATACACGTTCATGTAATATAAGGAGCAAATTGTAAGAATTGAAGTGTAGAGAAAAGTTAATGTCATATATATGACTATCTAAATATTCTAGAACATTAAAAGCAATCTGAAGGCTTACAAAACTCGTCAGCAGTTACGATAAATATGTAACGTATGTAACCACAAAAAAAAAAAAAAAAAAAAAAAAAAAACAGAATCAGACTAAATCGCTGAATAGGTGGACTGAAGTTTATATGTTCTCCATCAATCTTCTTCGATTCATGCCCAGCTTAGATAAGTAGCAGTTAGCAGTGGATATATTAAATGGGGACAGAAAATATCTTATTTTTTGTAGAATTTAACCAACAAAATAATGAGAAAAGCTAATAAAGTCAACATCAGCTGCATTTTATCTTTCAATGTTTTCTGTATTATGTCTTAAAGGCCCCATTGCTCTATCAGCATGAAAATTTTCATCATGAGGTAACGCTGCAAGCTTCTCACTATAGCCTCGTAATTGTAAATGATCATGGTTAGCCAGCTTTAAAATAATAAAACGTCCTTCAGTTTCACATAAAAAGGATTTTAAAACTTATTTGGGTCATTTTAGTTGGCAACTAAAATGACCTACTTTCGATTTCATAAAATGGTAAAAATACAATGTACAGGCGTGGAGTCTCAATAACTAGCCCGCCTATGTTTATATTGAATTGCTAGACGGGAAACCAGTACAGAAAATTGTATTTTGTGTATCGTTTTGTTATTTTTCAAAAACTTGTTTTCTCTACTTTTTGCCAGTTATATGACTCAATAGATGCACACGAACCCACATTTTCTTACCAAACGTGAAGGTTGAATAGCTTTTTACAATGATTTGAGTTTAGGCGGTTTTACCGCTGATAGGACTATGGAGACTTTAAGCAGACACTGTTGTATATGTTAATATGAAAAAACGCCAATGGTATGTGTCTTCAAACTGAAAAAGAACATCGGATAGTGTATATTTGAAAAGCAAACTAACAGTAACGTTACGTTACATAATTGTAATATATCTGGGGATAAGATTTGTAAGTCATCTGTTCTCAAAATTTTAGTTCCCAGGCGGCTTGAATTATTCATTGATGTTGTTTTGGCTTACCACTGGTAGTCAGATGGCAAATTTAGCTCTTTAAAATACACAAGAACTCAGCAAGACGCAGATAGATTGTTACAGCTGAAGGAGTTCGACCTTGCCTTTAATTCAGTCTCACTTAAAAGTGAGTTCATGAAAATGATTTTTCTATTCTGAATTTTATGCATGGAATGAAGTAGGTATAAGTTGATATATTCTGCAACTTATTAATATTTAGGTTTGGTCATGATGGGGATAAAACCAATTTCGCTACCTGTGCTGTTGGCTGAGCAATTCAACTGCCCTAGATACAAATATGAAACTGTGACTGCTAGCTGAGGCAATCAAAAGAAGTATCAACTCGACTGATAGGCTTTAACACCATTTTTGCTATGCTGTCAGTCGAATTGTCAGCCAAGAGCCTCTTTGCACAGTAACGGCTTTACATAGGTTAGCAAATATGTGTGGCTCCAGTGATCATAAGTTAATTTGTAAACTACGTGAGCAGCTCCCATCAAATACATTACAGAATATTAACATTGTGAAAATTCAAGGATTAAAGAAAGTGAGATACGCATACAACATTCTGTCATCAGCCTGTTCAGGAGTTCTATTTTTCATTTTGTTGTTACAAATAATTAACTGGTCAGGTAATTTTGAAACCCCATGGTTTTATTCCCACTTCTTGTTACTATCAAGGACTATAGGTCTTACGAAAGATAAATTTTGGTCAGTCAATTTTTCAATATGTAAGCAACTAAAATTGGTGTTTGGATATTGCCAAAATGCTGTATTCTCTAACAGTAATCAAAAAATTTGGACAAGGATGATTTGATGAGCAGTAAGATATCATGAATAAGCAGATTACAAGCGTATTTATTGCTAAATAATATGGTACATGTAATACAAGGTCACGGAGATCAAATGCAGAAAGTTATTTAGGTTAGCCCTCCCTTGGCATGTACAGGTATGCACCATTTCTATTACTTGATTATTTGCTTGTACCATTTCTATTACTTGATTATTTGCTCTTCAGAAGTACTGTATTGCTGGTTAAGGATAATGGAAATGAAGAATTTATAAACTCTCAATGAATAGTTGTATACGTTACTTGTTCAGTCTTTCTTTTCTTTTTTCTCAGCATAATTACAATGTAGGTGAATACATTTTGAAGGAGAACAACTAAGATTTGCTCATAAATATCTGAACAATGATGATCAACATTAATATATTCTGCCATTTGCATACACCACTCCATTATGTGGGAAGAGCTTACTGGAACACTGTCCCTCGAAAAACAAAACAATAAAATCATTTTTATCCAACTAAACATATCTATATGTCCTTTGCTGAATTGATTCCTTAAGAAATGATTGAATGTAACTAGTTAGATTCTTTAAGAGATGAATGTAGTTAGAATTGAAAGAGCAAGAAACAAAAGCATAGAAATATAGATCATTTTAAACATAGCATTTATAGATTGCTACAGTATCGCTAGTAACTGCCCGTGCCTCTTTTTCTGTATTAAACGTTTCTGATACTATTCTCCCAAAATCCTGGTTGACACATTATTGTTAGTTACATAAATGAACTGAATAAAGCAACGCATTAACACTACCATTAAACATTTTCAAAAGTATGTTTGTTTCTTAACTGTCACTGAGCAATATTGTTCCTCTTGGTAACGTAACATATACGATAGTCTTACAAAAGTAAGTATAGTCTGCCAGCAAATATCTATTTAGCTTTGATGCAGAACTGTATTGGATGAAGTCTTCATACTTTAGGTTTACTGTTCTGCTTTATAGGTTATCAGTGTGCATGTAAGAACTAATCAAATCCTGTCAATGAACAAGGTTGTACCATATTTTGTATTGTTGATTACTGATAATTTTATAGTTTTAAACTAAACAGGTCAAAATTGCTTAGGTTTTAACATTATCAAACTGATTGGATATCATTTTGTTTGAGGCCAATATCCAAAACCGACTCTGGCTTTTAATAGCTGTCGTTTTATTTTATCTTTTCTGAAGTTGTATGTTTTTTTTTTAGTTTTTTGGTTTATTTTCAGCTGTATGTAACAAATTTCACGTCTGTCACTGTCTTTAAAACTCAAATGTACAAATTGTAAAAGAAACAAACTTGGCAATGCCATAATGAAATACTTTGATTTTTGATATAATAACAAAGTAAACAGCATATCCTGTTTTACTTGTGCAGAATATGTCAATGCCCTTAATATTACAATTTAAAGTATACTGTGTTTAATCACGTATAAAACACCACTCACGAATCCCTCAAAGTAATAATTGAGAGAGAAGTGTTGATAGGTCCAGGTAAACAATATATCATAAGAAAACCCAGTCTTATATGTGGTATTGTTACATGTGGCAGTGAAAAAAACTGATTAACAGTATTGTAATGAAATATCTTAAATGCTAAATGTTATTTACGTTACTACTAGTAATAGCTAATGATAATAAATGAACCAAAATGCATTTTTCTCTTATATTAAAAGATTCTTTAATGAAGAAACTGCTACCAAAGAAAACAAAATGGTTCTAGGTTCAAATTATATGATTTTAACAAAAAATAGCCCTAGGTAACGTATATAATCGATCATTATGGGCGACTAAAATGCGTTCAAAATATTGTGGAACTGTTCCTTGCTGTTTAAATAGACTGGCATATTCAATTTTAACATTTACAGTTGTTTTCGATTCCAACGGTGTAGTTCAAGCACTTAAATTATACGGAAAGTGATATCTGTAATATAGAACATTTATAAGGGGCTGCTGTGTTCAACACCACATTTCTCCCAAAGTATACAAGATAGGATAATAATTTTTGCGGATCTGAAAAGACCGATAAATTGTCTTTATCACAATAACAAATATATGGTCTAATATTGAAGGAATAACTTACAAAAAGAAAGTATTCTGGATGGAAATAGCAATTTTACTGGGGTGTAAAGTTAAATGTCACGTATATTACACCATGTAGGCTAAAGTGTTTTTCAAACATCATGACTTTTAGTTCTTGGATTGTTCTATTAGATTATATTATAATTTTAAACATAGGAAAGTGACTTATATATATATATATTTTTTTTTTTGATATTTTTTATGTTATGTTTGTTTTTTTAATGGGTAACGTTTGTAACAGGCTGTTACAGCTTAACGCCCCACTCGCCAGAGGACTAACATGCTGCAAAATACTTCTAAGATGCTGGACTTTAAGAAGACTATGGTCTACAAAACTCCTCCTGGGGCGGGAGGTAAACCATATCTGGCTCATTGCCTAGGTGGTCTTCTTTTGCTCCGGTGTTCCAGTGGTGTTTCTGACGCCCCAGGGATCTCCAGGTGTCTGAACACGTTTTGGCTGTCGAGTCCTCATCCTTGCTTCATCACGGTCTTTTTTTTATTTTAATTGTTGCCCGTGATGACCCTCTGATGAGTTAGGGGACCTCCATACGAACCGAACTACCAACTAATTGTGTGCACCGCGGCGGAGGGTGAGTACGAAGGTTTGGGCTTAGTAAAACCGGCTTAAACACCCCAGTAGTTATTACTGACCGTCCCAAGGCGGTATTTTCGTTGCGGTTGCAATTGTTTTATGTCCGGTGCTGTTTAATTCATTGTGTTCTCATTTTAACCCTTCTATAATTAAAATAGAAAATAGGTAACAATAGTTGTTAAATGTTTTTCGTGTTATTTGCTTAGTCTGTTATAACCCTTCTGTTGGTCTAAATTATTTAGTTCAGATAGCTGAGTTGCCACCTATTTCGGAAAGAGCTGCTGACTCGGCTTATCACTTGTAATTTATTGTTTTTTGGGATGTCTTTGTCAATCTTTCTCTTTGATGTTGGGGATAGGGTTTGGGATTTGATTCAGTCAGTTCCTGAAGTGTAGTTACTCTTTAAATTTTCTTATTTATTAGATATCACCGTTTTGAGTCTTGTTTCTTGCTCTTTGGATAGAAATACAAATTACTATGAACCAACAAACCTAGGGTGAAATGAAATATTTAACTAGAATTATATTTCAGAGAAAAACTGATGTCCCCCCCCCCCCACCAGCCCATTTCCAATCACCTCTGATGAATAAAAAGCCTGTACAAATAAAATATCTACGCAAATTTGGAGAAAATCCATCCACTTGTTCTAAAGACATCCTACTTTAAAGAGTCGGATGACTGGAAGAACATTTTCATTGTGTAAATTCTGAACCCTTTCCGTTCGAAACTGCGTCAGGACAACGCGGAAGTTCGCTATACCAGTGATAGAAAATGAATTGCTCGTTTGCGTGATCAGTTCAGAATTGCAATAGAGATCTCTTCAAGTTGGGCCGAAGGAAGTTGAACATGCCGCCCTAGACCTTGTGCAGTTGTATGGGTTGGGGGAGGGCTATATTTATCAGCAGCTTGGATTTCGGAGCATCACCAGTTTATGAAAACTTACCGCAATATCAAACATCAAAGTATTAGCTAGTCACGTTAAGTTAGTAACCTTACACCGTGAGCTGGCAGTATGCTTTTAATCTAATGTATAGCTGATCACGTGAACACATGCAGGTAATGGTATTACTGACAATGATGAACAAGTAAAAACAGTAAAAATATAAAAATATTGTTTTAGGATATACTCCACACCAGCATGTATGTAATCATATAATAACTATTAATGATAATAATGAAATATAACAATGCTATTTTAAACTATCCACGCCAAGTACATAGTAAGTTTTTGTTGCTATACAAGGCGCATCGATGAAACCATGCTGATAAAGACAGTGCTTCTACAGTAAAACTAACTTACAACTAAAGCAGGCCTGGAAGGACAGTTACCAGGCCAAACAGTTTGAGGAAGATGGTTGTGTATCAAGCAAAATATGTGCAACTTTACTAAACTATATACCGTATTAATCATAATAAATACCCCTGCTCTGATACCCCAAACCCTTCTGCTTCTTTTCCAAAATTAATGTTATGGTTACTTGCATGAATTCCTCTGGAAACATTGATATTGATTTGAAAGACAACAAGTTTCACTCGCTAAAACTGCTGTCATCTCATGCTTAGCATCTTCGCTACTGAAAAAGTACCTAAGCACTCAACATGCCGTTAATTATTCGTAAAGTTTTAACATTTAACGGCAAAGAAAAGACTAAGAATAGCTATTAATCAACTTGTTTGGCTATCAAGCTCAACAGCAGTCACTATAGCAGGAGGTCGATTGAACCTTACATCAGTCAATCGGATATTTGAATTATCTGTGGCGTCGAAACTTGGTTTGTAGCTGTGAAGTTAAATTTCAGCTGCCACCTAAATTAACGCACACATGTTGGCTTTTCGCACACCATACTTAAAATGATCAGACACACAGGACCTAGACCGCTTGAATAAATTTTCGTTCCTTAAGCCCATGGAGGCTGTGTATAAAAGTTGGTTACAATTAGCATTAAGGCTTTTGAGGAGATGTCTTAAGTGTTAAAATTTGAGAGACATGGATCAGATGTCAAACAATGACAGTGACCTCTTGTACCCGCATATTTAACATGTACTAACTAAGACAACTGCATATACCAATTTTTAGGCCAAAATCTTCTAAACTTGCCATGAAATAATAAGTTCTAGCATTTTCCCATAATTAACTTTGCCTTAAAAATGATCAAGGTAAGCCAAAGGTCATCATTTGAAAAGTCTTGATAGTACTTGAGTACCTAATGCTATATACCAAGTTTCAAGGCCAGCGATCATTTGGTTCTTGAGAAGAGGATTTGTAAAGGTTTTCTGCATGTATGGGCATGGCGGCCATGTTGGTCATGTTACTGGGACCGTTTGAACAAATTTTCTTTCCCTCAGCCCCTAAAGGCTCAACTGGTGACCTTCTTTTGCTTCAGATTTCCAGTGGGGTTGTTTGGCAGGACAGGGATCTCCACCTGTCAGACGGCCCGTTGTATCTGTTGAGTCCTCGTCTTTGCTTCTTCATGGTGTTGAAATTTGATTTATGTGTTTACCGTGA
Source organism: Ctena decussata (assembly GCA_963989385.1). Classification (NCBI taxonomy): domain Eukaryota; kingdom Metazoa; phylum Mollusca; class Bivalvia; order Lucinida; family Lucinidae; genus Ctena; species Ctena decussata. The sequence goes on from OZ022510.1 coordinate 26,542,366, forward strand.
TGATTCATTGACGAGTTAGAGGGTTATCATGCGAACCGAACAACCAACTAAATGTTTTGTACCACTTCAGAAACTGAGGGTGAGGTTGGGCCTGTAAAATCGATTTAAGCCCCCCCAGTAATTCATTACTGACTGTTCCAAGGCGGTAGTTCTGTTGTGGTTCTTTGTTGCCTGTTTTTGGTGTCAGAGTTTCTGTGATGTTTTACCTTATGTATGTTATTATTATTTTTGGTTCGGTTTGGGTTGCTGAGTGGCCACCTTTTGGGAACAAGCTGCTCACTCGGTTGGCCATATGTTCTCTGTATCTTGATTATTTGTAATCTTAGTTGTTTCCAACTATGGTTTGAGGGCTGGATTTGGATTTTGATTGTTTCAGTTCCTGGTCTTTGCATACTTTTTACTTCTATATGAAATTTGGTTACAATTGGCCCAGGGCTTTGGAGAAGATGTGTGATATTGTCACAATCTGAGAGATAAGGGTCACGAGTCTAAGACCTTGACCTCTTTTACATATCTTTTTTCATGTACTCATTAAGATGACTATATATACCAATTTTCAGGTCAAAGTCTTCAATAGTTTCCAAGAGATCGTATGTTTTAGCAGTTTCCCATATAAAAGTTACAGAAAGCAAATTTGACCTTACCGAAAAAGAGTCAAGGTCAGCCCAAGATTATAAAATCTTGGTAGTACTTATGTACCTGATGCTACATACAAAGTTTCAAGACAATCCGCCTGTTGGCTCTGGAGAAGAAAATTTGTAAAGTTTTTTTTTTCATATAATGGGCGTGGCGGCCATGTTAGTCATGTTAGGGGACCTCCATACGAACCGAATTAACAACTAATTGTGTGCACCGCGGCGGAGGGTGAGGATGAAGGTGTTTGGGCCCAAAAAAAACCGGTGTTAACACCCCCAGTAGTTATTACTGACCGTCCAAAGGCGGTACTTTCGTTGTGTTTGCATTTGTTTTATGTACGATGCTGTTTAATTTAGTGTGTTATCATTTAAACCCTTCTATAATAAAAATTGAAAATAGGTAAAAATAGTTGTTAAGTGTTTTTCTTATAATTTGCTTAGTCTGTTGTAACCCTTCTGTTGGCCTTAATTATTAAGTTCAGTGAAGGTAACTGAGTTGCCACCTATTTCGGAAAGAGCTGCTGTGTGACACGGCTTATCACTTGTAATTTATTGTTTGTTGGGATGTCTTTGTCAATCTTTCCCTTTGATGTTGGGGATAAGGTTTTGGATCTGATTCAGTCAGTTCCTGAGGTGTAGTTACTCTTTAAATGTGACTAGGACCGTTTGAACAAATTTTCGTTCCCCCTCCCCCTAGAGGCTCTATGTGAAATTTTGGTTACGATTGGCCCAGTGGCTTTCAAGGAGATTTGCGAAATTGTCAAACTATGAGAGACCAGGGTCAAAGGTCAAAGAATGACCTTAACCTCTTTATGTATTCGTACACTTTTCAGGTCAAAATCTTCAATAGCTTCTAAGAAATCTTATGTTCTAGCATTTTCCCATATAAAAGCTTAAAAAGTTAATTTAACCATACCTTAAAAAAGGTCAAGGTCAACCCAAGGTCATGATTTGAATGATCTTGGCAGTTTCTGCATACCCAATGCCCCATACCGAATTTCAAGACCGTCGGCCTATTGGTTCTGGAGAAGAGTTTTTAAAGATTTTTACCATATGTGGGCCTGGCGGCCATGTTAGTCATGTGACCAGGTCCGTTAAAACAACTATGTTCCTACGCCCCATAGTGGCTCTAGATGAAATTTCGTTACTATCGACCCAGCGGTTTCAGAGGAGGTCATTTGAAAATGTTGACGGACGACGACGGACGGACGGACGCCGGAGGGACGGACGGACGACGGACGGACGACGGAGCCTGCCTATCCTATAAGCTCCCCGGGAGTGAGCTAAAATGTAAATTAACATAAAACTTATACCGCAAAGAGTATACAAATTTGAAAGTATTTGACCTTGAAATTAGGTCAGCAGCAGCATCTAGATGATGTCAACTGATCCATTTCAACCTAGAAGTAAACCTAGTAGCATAATAAAAGGTTTCGTTAGGGTATATCTAAACTATAAGCATAAAATACATCTTAACACCAAACTTAAAGGCACATGGTATACAAATTTTTAAGTCTGTGACCTTGACCTTACATCAGCAGCAGCATCCAGATGATGCAAGCTAATATGTATCTCTCCTGTACAAACACTTTGCACATTTGAACAAATCACAATTCAGTCTTTAACAAAAGCAGAGTAAAAGCAGAAACTTAACGCAAAACTTACCGCAGCTATTATACAAATTCCAAAGTCTGTGAATTTGACCTTAGGCCAGCAGCAGCATCTAAATGGTGCAAATAATCAGTTTCCGTCCTCTACTAAAAACATAAGCATCTATGAACAAGCTCTGGTTAACAGAAGCAAAATAAATAACTTAACGCGAAACTTTAACGCAAATGTTAACTAACGTACGGAACGACTAACGGATGGATAGACGGAACCAGAGGGCCAATGGCCCTATATCGCTCACCTGAGCACTGAGGTTAGGTTGGAAAAACCAAGTTGCCACAGCAACTAAACAACATGCACAACAGCAATAAAACACACCATTTATATAGAGGATAATATCACAAACATTTATGCAAAAAATAAGCTTTATCCTTCCTCTTCTGAGAAGAAGATCTTTGGCACAAAAAAAAATTAAAAAAAAATTGAAAATTTGGCCTTTCAGTTGCAATGGCAACTAGTCAAAATAAGGTCCTTGGGCAAAATTCATATGGCTGATAGAGGACTACTCTAGGAACATTTCTGTAAAGTTTTTGTCAAAATATCTGCTGTAACACATAAATAAATACCAAAAGTCCACTTTCCCCATTGTAAGTCTGTGGAAACTTTAAGTTGCCATAGCAAAACCAGTTCACATGGGCAATGATAATATGGAACATACTTTAGGTAGAGGCTAATGTTATTAATATGTATGCAAAGTATCAACTTCATCCTCCTCATGGCTTCACTTTTCCCATTATAAGTCAATGGAAACTGTAAGTTGCCATAGCAACCAAAGTTCTTATGGGATTGGAAGAAAAAAACAAAATTCATGTAGAGGCTTCTGTCATCAACATGTTTGCACAATATCAGCATCATCCCTGCATATGGCTTCTCAGCAGAAGATTTTTTTATTTTTTCTTCTTTTTTTCGAAAATTTACCCTATATTTTTCCATGGCAACCAATGAAATTCAGCGATTTGGAGAAAATTCATCAGAAACATAGAAGACTATTCAAGAAACATTTCTGTAGAAAGAAAATCTAAATAAATACAGTGAGACAAGCAAAAATTGCCAATTTCCATTTTCCCCATTATAAGTCAACGGAAACTCTTAGTTGCCATAGCAACCAAACTGCTGGAGTAATTGCCATGAAAAACAGTAATTCTATAAGAGGCTAGTTCTAAGGTTCTTTCTGTAAAGTTTGAGCTTTATTGGCCACACAGTTTCTGCGAAGATGATTATTTTTAAAAATTTTTTTTCAACAATTCGGTTGCAATAGCAACCAGCCAAACTGCGCAATTTGCATACATTTAACAAGGCTGGTTAAAGACTACTCAAGATACATTTCTATGAAAGTTATGTCCAAATGTCTGCAGTGGCATAGCAATAAATGCAAATTTTCTATTTTGCCATTATAAGTCAATGGCAAATTTAAGTTCCGATAGCAACCAAACTGCTAGAGCAATTGCCAAGAAAAACAGTTATTTTATAGAGGCCAGTACCAAGATCCTTTCTGTGAAGTTTAAGCTTTATTGGTTGCATAGTTTTTGAATATTTTTTTTCTATTTTTAACCATTCGGTTGCCATGGCAACCAGCCAAATTGTGCAATTTACATAAATTCCATGTGGTTGATGGAGGACTACTCAAGGAACATTTCTGTACAAGTTTTGTCAAAATATCTGCAGTGACATAGCATTAAATGCAAATTTTCAATTTTTCCCATACAAGTCAATGGAAACTTAAAGTTGCCATAGCAACCAAAGTTCCGAAGCAATTTGGATAAAAAACATTATTATTGGTTCCCCCTGCCTATAGATGCTATATATGAAATTTGTTCACAATGGGCCTTGTAGTTTCTGAGGAGATTTCGTTTGAAAATGTTGACGGACGGACGACGTACGACGGACGACGGATGCCTGCCTATACTATAAGCTCACCTGTGAGCCTTCGGCTCAGGTGAGCTAAAAACGGACGAACAGACGAACGAATGGACAGACGATAACTATATACCCCTCGACATTTTTCGTATGCCGGGGTTATAAAGAACACACTTAGACTTTGGACCTTGGTTTGTTTCGATGTCCCCAGCAAGGATAATCAAGATAGCTAGGTAAGTGACTTTAGATGAGGAGAGGCATCTTAATCTCTCATAAGTTCTACGATTTCCAAGTTTCCTTATATAAGTAAAACACTGCTAAGATCTGTCCGCAGATACTTCGCTACTAATTCTACTTTCCAAGGTTTGGTCTTCTGACATGCATTTTAGACATTTACTTCTGTTAAAAGACCAGCAACAATCCTGATTCTGAACTTGCAAGACAACAGAGCACTGACAGTTACAATAGGCTAGTCACATACTCTGTCCTATTTTCGTTACACACCTAATTCTGAACCTACTACAAAGCACTGACAACTACAGGGAGCTAGTCAATACTTTGCCTTAATTTTCCATAAATACTATGGGGTTAAGTAGCCTAACACCTTATCCCACACACTGGATGTTGTGAATGGCAGGGAAAATGTAAACAAAGTTTTTCGGGAAACAAAAGCAAAATACACAAAATTACAAAAAAACCTTAAATGATGTTGTTTTGACCTTGTCTGATAAGAAGTTCAGATAAGACCACAAAGGAAAAAGTATGAAAAATGACTACTATTTAAGGTCTTTTTGAGAGGCATCCGTCCAGGTCCATCGGAACACCGAAAACTTTGAGCCTATCGGTTAAAAATTACTTTTCCTGAGCCCCATATGCTCTACGAATGGAGCGTATCCGCTAAAAAATAGACATTATGAAAGATCGAGGGGGGTGGGTAGGGGGGGGGGGGGGGGGGGGCGAAATTCGCACTGACATCAGATAACTGACGATGTAAATTGCAAAAACTCGAATGCTACAGAACTAAGAATCAATGAATGATAAGCTTGTCAATTGTAATATGATTAATTTCTATCCGAGACCTCAATTCAATATTTAGCCGAAAATGAATGCAATGTGTTTGGGCAACTGACTAATGTTCAAAACGAAGAAAAAACGTACCCTTTGGTCATTTTTATGTATTTATTTTGCAGCAGAAAAAATATATATATTCCCTTACGACCTCGTTTTATTTGTCTCATAAAAATTCCACAAGATAGAAATAAAAAGAAAACAAAAATGAAAAAGTGATGGCCCATGAGCCTGTCCGTACAGAGAAAAGTGATTATTATGTAAAAGGGATAATGTTTCGTACCCGTGGCATATGAGCTTATATATGCTTGCAATATTAGCGATACAGGAGCCCGTTTGTTGTAATAGGTAACGATCATGCATTGATATTCATATAGGATCCATAGCCACAAACCATATAGGCTCCCAAACCCAAGAAAAATAGGATCACTGGGCAGATGTGTTGTTGATTTTGCACGCTGTTTTTGGAAAGTAAAGTAATGTTATTTCTGTGAAATGCATGTACAGCCCTTTCTTCTTTCCATGTTATAAAAAATAAAACAAAATAACAATTACAATAGCGACAAAAGCCAAAGCGGCTCATACTTCTGCTTTTCCAAATAGTCTGGCTTTGTTGACACCACCGATATAAAGATAACGGTTTTCACGAATCTGCAGGAATGACATAATTGCTGTTGCTTTACTTAAGTAGTGTAACTTCACCGTAGTTCCGTGACATTGCCATATTTTTCATACAAACGACTTTTTTTGTCTTATCTTCTGACAGCACCACCTCGAATCGAAAATTGTTTTTAGCGGATACTCTCCGTTTCTGGACCAGATAGGGATCAAGAAAATTTATTCCAAACTGACAGACACCTTTACGTCTCTGAAATGCGGCCGTGGGTTGATATATGGAGTATTACATTGAACATGCAAGCATGTTATTGTCTACGCCCCTGGGCGAGGTCTAATTAGTTATTGCTTTCGGCACGGAAGTACAGTCATTAGTTACCCACAATGCAGCTTGACCTTTATGCAACTGTTCGCACATATGGCGCAAGTGCTATTCGCATAGATGTCGTGAGCAGTCATAAGTCTTTCGCATCTCGTAACCGCTATTATCGTAGTTGGCGTGAGTGGTCATATAAAATACTGCAGAATCGCATATGATAGCACAAGGTAGCAGAATATATCGAAAGGTACAGATGAATACATGACTTGCGATTTTACGGTTTTTAAACTGTATTTCAACCATAGAATAGTAGGAAACCCAGAACTCGCACCGTGCGTGAAATTTACCAATGGAGATTTTAGTGTCGGCTTTTGAAATATAAGGATAAGTTTTATTGTGGTCGCAATGATCTATTTGATAAGCACCAACTATTAATGGTTGCTAAGCGTAGACCAGCTTTTTGTGAAAACTATCCTTGTAACATCTATATAGTAGCTTATGACATGTTTGCGTCCATACTAGTCTAAGAGCAAAACTCTGTAAATAAAGTCATTCTTTTAACTCCTTCTACATTGCATCGCTTTCAAAACGACTCACCAGTGCCTCGTCTATTTCATCATAGATAGGGTTTCTTCGAGGAATCTGAACTGTTCTATTCTGCATTATTGCGTTGTTTTGAGTTTGTAGGCTATGGTCCTATAAAAGAAATTAAATTAGATATTGATAATTATTTATATTTTCAAATTCAGATATTTACACTTGCCACTGACTTCCCATAGATGAACCGTATAGAGCAACTGGCTTCATACACCGATGAAGGACAGTTGAAATTAACAGTTAATCTATTTTTTAAGGGACAGAGTTCAACAGAGTTCTAAGCCACATATCATAATGGCAAGTAAAGATGACAAAGTATTTTGATGTAGGATATTGCTGTTCTGTTATATCTTGGCGAATCTCAGTTTTTCCGAATAATTTATCGAACCATAATTTTACGATGCAGCGAGATAACAAAACAAAGGAAAACGGAACGAGTAACGAAAACAACAAGTTACTGAGTAGTTTGTATAGTTCTCATACCTTACAGGCTCAAACAGTAGTATATTAGTTCTGAATAGCAATAAGGAAATGGTACAAGTGATGCATACTGTAGATATCATGTAAATAACCTTAATTCCTGATTTTCAAATGATTTCATCCAGATATTTAATATACCGTATCATGATGCCGGTAATATCAATACAACAACTGAAGGAATATATATAATAACAGTTGAATGATCAAAGTTAAATTAGACTTTTGTTATATTTACCTGTGTGTGATAATGTATCCGAACACAGACAGGGGTGTACAGTATTACTTGACCAAATAAATTTTAGTAATGTTACACTGAGCGATACATGATGGGCACAGACCGATAATAAGACACTCTGTGTGTTCATAAAAAAACATAGTTTTTCATTGTCACAGTGATAATAATATGTAGCAGTGTAACCGATGGGTGCAATACAAACGGGTAACGTTGTTTACAATTCAGCATGTAAGTTATAATAGTGGGATTGTTGATTAAGTTGATGCTTAATGTCCTCGGAAAACAGCTATGGTCATGTCGGGACGGTCAGTTGCCCTAACCACACTATTCCTGGGCAGGCTTAGACCTCCTAAGCAGTTAACCAGTACTAAGTGCACATACTTTCGCCAGTAACTGACAACTGCCCTTCTTGAATCAGCGGAAGGAGAAACGAAAGCAAGTACCAGACCGGGTTTCGAACCCAGGACCTCTGACTTATGAGTCAGGTGCCCTACCGATTGCGCTACGCGGCCCGGCATAGAGGGATTAACACAATCTTCCTTTTAAAGGTGTTATTGTGCAAAGGGCTGTTGAATGAGAATAAAATCGACATCATAGCAATAAGGGTATTATTAACAGTCACCTGAGCCAATACTTCTGTCAGTTGCCTTAGCTGACAGGCTCTTTTGCGTGTAAGTTGTCTGATTGGTTCGGTCGACAGCACAGGTAGGGAAATAGGTATCACCTCTGTGACAGTTCTAAACCAAGACATAAATAACTTATGTCTAATATCAACTTATATATACATAATTTCCTGGTCGCATGTAATCTTAAATGATGGGTTTTGTGATGTTGTTACAAGTCAGATTAAATGTTAAGAAAACTCTACATGCTTCAGATGAAAAGATCTATATGTGTCCTGATGAGCTCTTGTGTGAATTAAATAGCGAACTTTGCCATCTTAGTAGTGGTAAGTTAGCTTTTCTTTGACATCTGAGAATGAAGCCTTCGAAAACAGCTTTCTCAATAATAATAATAATAGTAATAATAATAATAATAATAATTTTAATAATGATAATAATAATAATAATAATTATCCCTGATAGATTACAAACATGTAACGTTACGTTACTGTTACATTGCGTTTCAAGTACAGGACAACCCCATATAATTATAGTTCAAAAACATATAACTTGGTGTTTCTTCACGGTTTGATGTACATCTGCTAACTTAAGACATAAAATATAATACTGAAGGGCTACATCATCTACAGTTAGCAATGTTTTTTTTCAATTTAAGGGAGATTCTTCAGAAAAAAGTAGCATTTTCTCTTAATCTGTCAATGCCACTGGTAACTGATACCTAACTAATTCAAAATATACAAGCATTTCTTTCAAAGACTGGTACGATTCAATCAGATGAGACAGGGTGTCTTTATTAAAAACAACACATCCTCACTTCATTCAGCCGATTCATTCAGATTATGATTGTTTATTTTATTATTTATTTTTAGTTATAGTGATATACGTTACAGGTATTGCGTGATGGATAAGTCATCTTTTTAAAATAGTTCAGTTTGTTTTTTATATATCAAGATATTTAAAAAAGTCATGTTTATAAATTTATTTGCTCTCTACACTTCATATGTAACAGCCGGCTGCTGTAAAGGCTAATGTTACCCCGCCCTCTACGTTGACCAGTTTCTAGGTAAAACACAGAAATATAATGTGATAACAACGATTTTTGACCTTCAAAGAGCCTGCTCTTGATAACTATGATAAAGGCATAAAATTAACAGATATGCCCACAGGGCCCCATTTGTATTGCATATGACCCTGGATTATTATCCCTCGGACAGTTGTGTAATGTAATGTTACTGTTACGATGCCTTTGAAATGAAACACCATGTTATTATAGTAGAGCTAACATAAGAATGGCGTTTTTAATACTTACTAGTACACTTTTCATCTCAAGACATAATACAAACATCAACAGCCGTTAGTTCTTCTTACTAGTGTTTTGGGAATTCTGAAGAAATATGTTACATTCTGTCTTCAGTTGATTTTTCCACTACTGACTGCATCCTAACTGATTCAAAGTATATAAGAAATTATTTCAAAGATAAGAGGAGCACGATTCAAAGACAAGTGATATCATATGTTCATTAAGAACCACATGTATTAACTTCATTCCACCGATTTGGTATAATTCTCATAGTTCATTCAAATTTTCGGTTACAGTTATATACGTTACAAATATATCATGACAGTTGACCTATATTTAAAGACTACCTTTTGCGTTTTATGTCGTAGAATATTCAAAAAGACATATTTATGACATAGAACACTTTCTATAACTCATTTGTTACAACTGGGTGTTGTATTGGGCCAATGTTACCCCATCCACTACTTTGGCCATTTTCTAGGTCAAATGATGAAAGAAAAACTGGCAACAACCATTTTTCAACTTCTGAGAGACTGTCCTAAGTGACTATGATAAGGGCATAAAATTTACATTCATGTTCACGGGACCCCTTTTTTACGACATATGCCCCCGGACTAATTCTGAGTCAGTTTGGGAGAAAAAAAAGAATTTAGCTGAAGCTGGTGCTTGGGGGTATTGGCAGTGTTGTAACATTACATCGCTGGACATACAATCAGCTAAATCGAGGTTACTGTTTTGTTTTCTCTGATGATGTATTACTTGCTTTTGGAGAAACTTCCTTCAGAATTTAGTTCAGCTTTTTTTCACCCCACCAGACTTAAAGATGAAGGGCAGACTGTGTCGTGAAATAACTCTGCCAATTCCATCTTGGTCTCCCCTCTTAATGGGGGTAACTCCTAAAGGAAAGCACTTGCTTTTGTATGAGAAAAATGCTTCCTTTAAAAGTAGGTCATTTATGGAAGTGTTTCATTAGAGAAGCAAACAAGAAGTCACAAATGTTGTCTTCCTTCGAGCAAATAGCAATAAAATATAGAAGTGTGCGCATTCACATTAATACTGAATTATTTGCATGGCATGCTAGAAGATGATCTGGAAGCAAGGAACACATGCGAGAAAGAGCATAGAATACTTAGTTTAATTGACTGTTCGACTGCAGACGATATTGTCTAGGCATGGATAATATGATTATGATACATTGTTATTACTTTGAAATCACTATCAAAATGACTTTTGACCCGATTCAGTGACTCACTTCGACTCCTTGGTTTGGTAGTCATAAAGGTAACGTATACAGCATTCACCAGAAAAAGAGTTGTCAGACTACTATTTTACTGTAAAGTTTTCTCGAGTAACATGGTGCAAAAAGTAACCATCCTCAAGTAAAACTCGACTGTTGAAAACAAACATTAGGAAGGTTAACCTAACAGCAATATCGCCATACATCTCTGAAGAGATTTAAATATAAAAGACACCTATTTCATTGCTTCAAATTGTCATAGCTAGAAAACTGCACAAAGGCAGTAACAAGATTACACATAACATTTCTTTATAGTGCATAGTTTGCGTTGGTGTTATGTCTGTTTAAGCTGTTTTACTTGAATGGTTGTTTCCTGCACCTGGTAACCGGAGCATTAGTACGAAAACTTCTTTTGAGTAGTATATATTGCTGTTATCAACACAGACAAAGTAGTGTAAAAAAAGGGCAACGATCAGGAATTGATTCAAATAGCGCCGCAAACCTCCCATGACACCAAACTAGAAATACATGTAGTAACATAAAATAATAAGACAAGTACTAAAACGGTTCTAGCGGGTAGCAAAACAAACGTGCATGCCATTCCATGCAAATGACCACATAGCAAACATAATTAGGCACACAAAACATCTATTTTGACATATTGTCTTTCTATTTCTATATACATTCGAATAATGGTGAACAAACAGGCGAAACAAATCAATTTTTCGAAGACTACAGATATATGGACAACACAAACTATAACATCGACATACCACAATGGTTGTACCGCCTGCCACCGATAGATTACATTTGATAGATTTAAACCGATCAAATAGTTTTCCATATACTGATTAATTCATAAAGGCTTTCTTTCAATTTAAGGACAATTTCAGCTTTGCATATAAGCGACTAAACTAAATTACATTTTATAATAACATATTTATCACAGTTGCGTTGTTTAAAACCCAGAATTTTAAAATAGTGTATTACTGGCGGGAATGATAGATGCTTAACTCTAACATTTAATCTGTTGTGTACGTTATTTTGATTACAATTTATGTTTTGTAACGTCAAAAACATTTTTAAACTGTTGTTTTATACCATGTTATACAAGGGTTGATCCATAAGTAATGTCACTGCGTCCACTGCGCGCTTATTCATCGTAGCATTATTATAAAAATCATATCAAGCTGCACTGTAATTCAGTTCTGATTTACAGAATAAATATATAATTGGAATATTTTTTCTTTCCAATTATATAGATGTTCAAAGTATGCCACCGACGCCATCACGCCGCACGTCAGAATAACGTTAATTACATGATCATAATTTTCAAAGGCAATCACATATCAAAATCAAAATAACGCGCCAAATCAGATAAGACTTTGATACGATGACGAAATATATTTCTGTCACCCACTGTTGAAATTCTAATATCGTCACTGCAGTTTGAAGTTTGCTAGCTAGCGTTAATGCTTGTTACTGCCGAGAGTAAAAATGCTGATTTCTGACAAAAACGCGTCAGCTGATATGTGCGGTTTTGCCTCGAATTTTGAATATCACCATTGAGACTCTTGGGTTGTTTAGTTAGACTTGTGATGAAATAGCAGTTATTATGAGGCTTGTTTAAAGCTGCAATCAGCGCGATACGCGTGCAGCTGAGTCGCTAGAGGAGAGTCCTGAAAACGGGAAGACCTTTATGTGCAATGTCAGACAAAAACGTCACTCTTGTTTGGACCCATATATGAAGATCAATGCTCTGAAATTCGAATATTGTGTAAAATTCTTAAAATTGAGTTGCGGGGCCCTTTAAGTAATATTAAAAATGAGATAAACATGGGTGAAGAGACATTAGTACTATGCTGGAAGAGCAAATATGCTACTTTGGACATGACACAATATCGAAATTTCGTCTGGTGCGTCAACAACGTCAATGACGTGCGGCGCGTTTCGTTACCATGCCTACTGTCTATCTCGATAACTCAGTTACTGTGCACTGTATTTCTATGACATTTTCAGCCCATAATGCAAATAGATTAAGGTACCTGGATACGAAATTTTATTGGTCTCCCTTAATTCTACATGATTTTATAGCTGCTGTGACATTACTTCTGGATCAACCCTCGTACATAGAGGATCTTACACGAGTGGTCATTTCATTCGGCGAGTTTCATAAGTTTCATATGATATGACCACGAGTGTAAGATTCTGTTTATTATATGACCCTTTAAAATGGGGTTTTAACATGGACGTTGTCAATGACGTTACATGTACGCGCCAAAGTGTTATTGCACGTGTGGTCATACGATTTTTATGACATGACGTTATCCACTGAATAACAGCGACGTCATGTGATAAATGATCTTATTGCGAAAGGTCTACTTTGTCAGTCTTGAATAGATTATTAGCCATTTTGTACGCTTGTCTAAAAATGACTTTGCAGCCACCAACAGGGAATAGGTGAAGTACATGGTTAGCTAAGTATAAAAGCTAGAGGTCTCAAACTTGTTTTGTTAGAAAGGTATTAAAAGGAGCATCTGAGACGGTAAATTGAACATTTCGGACCATTTGCTCACGGAGTCTTTGTAAAATGCAACAACTTATTGATTTTCAAGGGGTACATGCTATGTTGTAACGAAAAGAACAGCACCACGGTTCTAAACTCTTTTCTAAGCAGCCTAATTTATAGCATATTAACCTTTCTTACAGTAAATATTGACATCTGATACATTTATATTGTTTTAGCATATTTCTTATCGACTTAAATATTTTGATATCCAAAATTTAACAGGATAACGTAAATAACTGGCCACTACAGAGTTATGCAAGGTTTGACAAAGTGGCAAATACTGAATTTGATAACTACAGTCCTAGACGATCATTTTGGTATATGATATTTTTGCTGCTTAAATTGCAAGTATAGCAAATCTGAACAATATATTGACTTTGTGCACACTTATACTAAAATGCAAACGTTCACCTTTCTGGAACTTCGAACTAGAAAATTATTTATTCAAAAAACTTAAAAAAGACTAAAAATGTTCATCAATGACGTCATCGAAGACGTTAGGAATATCAAACAGGCAGCTCAAAATGTAGGTCAACTGACACAAAAGTTACAAATGCAATTCTTTATTTCTCCAAAAGTATTTATGATAATTTGATACAGTTTTCGATACCCAGTCGCTTAGAACAAAACTTTCATTTCTGCAAAAAAAGAGGAAAATAGCATGTTCATAATTGCCCTTTAAGTGTTAAGAGTTTGTACAACCAAATCAATATCAGTTAATATATTCATGATAATGAAACTGGTCAGCAAACGTAGATGCAAACGGAGAGTTCAAACCGACAAAGTCACAGTCACAGCGTTGATTAACCTATTTAACATGGCCCCAAATTTAGCCAAGCTCAATAGGTACTGTCCCGATTCTAGGCACACTTTTTTTGTTCTTATATTTCCTCTTTTCTCATATTCACCATAATGATCCTAGATATTGTGACAGAAGTGCGGGAGTAATTAGTGCAGACCCAGATCAGTGTTTATCCTCCAGTTTCCTGACTGCTTCCTTTTCCAAAATAGGGTTTACTCGTAAAATTGGTATTTTGCGGAACCGAACGGAACAGAAACATTTTACGGAATTTATCGCATTGTTAATATATAAGATTGACAAGAGAGGTAATCAATGCATTTTATTCCGTAGAATTATATGCAATTTTAGCAAACTTTATTATAATAATCAATAATTACTAATTTATGAAACCATGCTCAGACCGGAATTTGGGGCCAGGTGTATGCAACTATGGTTACGTACCGCTGAGTCACTCGGGGAGGTCATTATGAGAATTGAAACAGAACAGAACGGACCATTGGGGAAACAGAAAGAACTGACACACGGTGCCAGGTGTGTGCAACTATGGATACGTTCCGTTGAGCCACCTGGGGAACATCGTTACGAGAACAGAAACAACAAAAAGGTGGGAGGGGAAGGTGGAGGAGGTGGCACTTCCGTTCTCTTAGAAACCAGGAGGCCGAGGGTAACAAAACAGAACAGAAGAAACCAGGAGGCCGTGGATACGTTCCGCTGAGCCACCTCGGGAACATCGTTACGAGAACTGAAACAACAAAAAGGTTGGAGAAAGCGGAGGAGGTGGCCGCTCCGTTCTCTTGGAGGAGCAAATATTTTCTTTAAGAGTTGACCCCACTGAGAAGGAATAGAAAACTTGTATCTCTGAAAATGTACTAATTCATCTTTAAATAGTGCTCAGCGTCTGCACCGTTTGCTGGCTTTTTCGTAAATCATTTTCTCCCCATTACGCTAATTGCGTTCATTGGTTAAAAGTGCCTCAATACAATGTCCAGAATCTGGGAACGCACCTCTCTTTTTCTCCCCCTTTTCTTCTTTTTTATAATAAGACTATATTAAAGTGCTGAATGATGAAATCATTGCATTTCAGCGATGCATCAATCATCAAAGAAAGTAATGATAACGAGTAATCATAGACTGCAATCTTAACCTTGGCGTGAGAAAACGTAACTTCAAGCACGAGAACTGCACGTGCACGTATCAGCATGCGCACAAAACATTCAGGTGTGTGTATGTATATTTCGTTACTCATGGTTTGGGAAGCAGCGCATTTCCCGACCACATTGTGCACGTGCACAATGTGGTCGGGACATGCACAGTTCGCATGTTCATTTAGACAGGTTGTTAAGGAGGTGGCGCATTTATCATAAAATTGCTTTTTTGTAATAGTGCATAACCACACCTGATCAAACCGCACTTTCAACTTGATCAAACTATTTAGTCATATGAAACTAATGTTTGAAATAAATTCTTTTGCAAATAAACTTGGCAATTATGTTTATATGTGTGACTGTCTGCATAACAACAAAGCCTGGCGCGCCAGTTTTATGTCACAACCGTGCCTATCGACATAAGTATTATGCTTTTAGAGTCAGTAATTTTAATACCAATATAAAAGGGAAATTATTCTCAACCCATTCTGACTGGCTGCATGTAAAGTGTTAGTAGTATAGAGCGTCACTTTGGGGGCGAATGAGGCCAAAGTGACGCCCTTTACTGCTAGTGTTGTACTGGAATTTAATCATGCGACTAGCAACGGTGCTAGGCAGGCCATGTTTTGACAGTTCAAGGTGGCCATTTTGAAATTAATGCTTGTAAACTTGCTTGTAAATTTGACAAATATTTACTGACGTTGACTGATAAGTAAATATCTGCCGCGTTAGTTGTTCTAGAAATACTGATATTAACACCCAAAATCCGGATAAAATATATCAAAAGCCCCGATCTGCAAATACTTTCAGCGTTGGAAATATATTTTGAGGAAACACAATCATAATTCGTTTAAATATGTCTCTGTTACTCTGCCGGACATAAAAATGCGTCAAAATTAACAGAAATCAAGAAGTTCAGTGTTACCGTGTTATGCAGCCATGACCACAGTATCAGCCGTAACATAAACACAAGCCGTTTCTCACGAAGCCAGTCTGCTGAGGCTGATCCTTGGGATATACAATATACTTAACAAGTTACTTAAATATCCTAAGTTTGAAACAAGAGCTGTCGCCTGACAGCATAGCTCGCCTGAACAGGTGCTTGCCCATCTCACAGGCACTTGTCGGTATGGCTAGTACTACATAAAACTTCATGCAAGCATGTCCAAGTATTGTCAACCTATCTATAAAATCAATGACCTTGACTTAAGAGTCACCTAGTGGGGTGGAGGTAGTATTCTGTGAAAACTCAAGCCAATGTCTAACATCAGTTTAAGTATGAATTAAATCCATCCCAAGCACTATGGAACAGTATGCTATAAGAATACTTTAACAAAATGCCAAATTTCTAAGTCCATGACCTTGACCTCAAGTTGTGGGGGTGGGGGTGGGGTACTCTGTAAAAATAATGATTCTTTGGCCTTAACGATCGATAATATACGTTACATGTATGTATTTGTGTTAAAATAAGGTAATGTCTAGGTAGCTCCTTATGTTTTATTTTTATTCTTGTTTTTTTTTTTCTATAGAATCATTTGTAAGTATTAGAAAATACAGCTAAATTTTTTTTTTCATCATTAACTACCACAAGTAGTAACGTAAATAACTTTAATTCATAATATAGTCCATTATGTTTCAACTTCCAGTATTACGTCATTATCTCTCACAGAACATTTATGAAAATAATATTCTGGTAGTTCTTATGGAATACTGTTTATTTGGAGCTACCGGCCTTATTACCAAGTGGTTTAAGGACTTCATGAGGTGTGTTTTATACGTGACGAAACTAAAATATTTCATACCATAATAAATAAGACTTAACAGATTCAGAACAGGCACACCAGATTTTGCTGTTTGCTAATTTGTTATTGCATAAACCAAAAGTTTTGTTTTGATGCTATTTCCCAGCTACTCAAATTTACGATTCTTGATGCAGTAACATACATGACATTTTTGTATATAAAGCAAAAACTGCTAAAACAGACTTATTACTTTAAAGAAAAAAATATCTGAAATCATAAACAAGCATTTGATTTGTATAAAAGTGCCAAATAAGTGATATAGTCAGTTTGAGGAAGTTAAAACCTGATCGGCGATTTTCCTGGTCATGGTAAGTCAAACATTATCAGTAATCAGAAATTCATAATATTATTGAAAATATCTGGTTCATTTAACATACAAGTTGTAAGAATCTAAAACAGAAAACATAACCTGGCCCTTAAAGAGTTAAGCCACACTGTTTCCTAAAAAAGCTAACGCGAATATTTGCTGACAGAGAATACTTAGGTTCGTAAGACTTTCACGTATTTTACGTGACCAAGGGGAACATTATTGTTCAGCTTAAGTCGAGAAACGAAACTAACCCCGGGTTAAAACATTGCAGGGTAGTTTATTACATAGGTATATCTAGTCTACGGTTATAGTTCACAACGGTAATGTACTAGTTGGGACCTTAAGAGTACAATGTTAGACACAATTATTATATGTAGAAGGACAAGAATAAAAGAAGGTTGTTTCACGGGCTATCACAGCAATAAAAAATACATGTATACATATACTGTTTTAAAGACTATCTTTACTTTCATGCTATTTTCTCCCCTTTTTCATACTAGTATGGTTATATACAACAGTCTCTTAAAAGAATTGATTCAGCATGGAACCTATGCTTACTTTTGATTTAACAGTTAATTTATTTTTTAAGGGACAGAGTTCAACAGAGTTCTAAGCCACATATCATAATGGCAAGTAAAGATGACAAAGTATTTTGATGTAGGATATTGCTGTTCTGTTATATCTTGGCGAATCTCAGTTTTTTTTCCGAATAATTTATCGAACCATAATTTTACTATGCAGCGAGATAACAAAACAAAGGAAAACAGAACGAGTAACGAAAACAACAAGTTACTGAGTAGTTTATATAGTTCTCATACCTTACAAGCTCAAACAGTAGTATATTAGTTCTGAATAGCAATAAGGAAATGGTACAAGTGATGCATACTGTAAATATCATGTAATTAACCTTAATTCCTGATTTTCAAATGATTTCATTTCTAGATCATATCACCATATATTATTGCAGCTTAGCAATAATCACAGAAATAAACTTAGTATTTATTAAATGTTACTGTTATTCTGAATGATCCTTGTCCAGATATTTAATATACCGTATTATGATGCCGGTAATATCAATACAACAACTGAAGGAATATATATAATAACAGTTGAATGATCAAAGTTAAATTAGACTTTTGTTATATTTACCTGTGTGTGATAATGTATCCGAACACAGACAGGGGTGTACAGTATTACTTGACCAAATAAATTTTAGTAATGTTACACTGAGCGATACATGATGGGCACAGACCGATAATAAGACACTCTGTGTGTTCATAAAAAAACATAGTTTTTCATTGTCACAGTGATAATAATATGTAGCAGTGTAACCGATGGGTGCAATACAAACGGGTAACGTTGTTTACAATTCAGCATGTAAGTTATAATAGTGGTATTGTTGATTGAGTTGATGCTTAATGTCCTCGGAAAACAGCTATGGTCATGTCGGGACGGTCAGCTGCCCTAACCACACTATTCCTGGGCAGGCTTAGTCCTCCTAAGCAGTTAACCAGTACTAAGTGCACATACTTTCGCCAGTAACTGACAACTGCCCTTCTTGAATCAGCGGAAGGAGAAACGAAAGTAAGTGGCCAGACCGGTTTTCGAACCCAGGACCTCTGACTTATGAGTCAGGTGCCCTACCGATTGCCCTACACGGCCCGGCATAGTGGGATTAGCACGATCTTCCTTTTAAAGGTAGTACTGTGCAAAGGGCTGTTGAATGAGAATAAAATCGACATCATAGCAATAAGGGTATTATTAACAGTCACCTGAGCCCATACTTCTGTCAGTTGCCTTAGCTGACAGGCTCTTTTGCGTGTAAGTTGTCTGATTGGTTCGGTCGACAGCACAGGTAGGGAAATAGGTATCACCTCTGTGACAGTTCTTAACCAAGACATAAATAACTTATGTCTAATATCAACTTATATATACATAATTTCCTGGTCGCATGTAATTTTAAATGATGGGTTTTGTGATGTTGTTACAAGTCAGATTAAGGTGAGGTGGGAATAATTGACAAAACACATGATTTTATTCATACTTCCTTATATTGGACATTTTCAATCCTTCTTTCAGAAAATGTAATATAAAAGGGGGGTCGCCGATGTCGTTTTCAAGATATCTGACCTCGAAAACGTCAAATTGTCCACTTTTTCGAGACGACGTTATAATGGCGTTCTATGGAAAACGCACTTTTTTGCTCGTCACTCTTGGATAAAAATCGTCATTCTGAGAAAACAAAACACATTTTTTTCTTCAACAACTGACATAGTTTGGCTCAATGATAGAAATTTACATTAAAGCAATAAAAATAGTAGGTCGCCGACTTAACTTTCGAGATAATGTGCATAAAATGCTTGGCTTGTCGTCTCTTTTGACTGAAATGTAAACGTTGCGCATGGTGACGTTAGCGTTACTTAACATTTCGCGCCACATATCAACTATCGCTTTTTGTAGGCTATTGGCAAAATTCGTCTGGGACTTTCTTCACTCCTGATTGTCATTGTCGGGAAAGTGCAGGATGAAGGCAGATGTAATACTTTCTCTCAATCTCTGCATAAGCCTTCTTAACTAACCATTTTTTAATTAAAAAAATCGAAAACATTGCCATTATGCGCTCCCATACAGTCAACGCGCACCCGAGTTGACAGACTCTCAGAAGCTACTACTTTTGGGCGGGCTCCCACGTGTTATGACATTTGAAAAATTCCCTTGTTCACTTGTCGTTTGTATAGTGTAAGCGAGTCAAGTTTTCCAGTTCCTGACCCGACCCAAGCAAGAACCTATAATATTACGCACACTATAACCTAGCTAACCTAGCGTTCCAAAGACTGGACCTTTCTCTCTGTAAAAGTGATAGGCAGCTTGGATTCACTTTAGTGTCTAGGAGATACAATAAAACCCTATTTTATATACACTTGAAACAGAAATAAGAAAATGAAAGACAGAAAATGAAAGAAAGGCAAAGAAAAAGAAACGCCACATTGTTTTTAGCTTACTGACAGAACAGGTCGTTGAATTATCGTATCAACGTCGATGAAAGATTCGACATTGCATCGACGTTGATACGGCTGTCTTGCGTTGTTCAAATGCTAGGGACAGTCTAAGAATTTTTAATATAACTGAAATTTGGCATACTTTTTGCTGATTAGTATTTTAAGTGTGAGTGGTATGAAAACGACTGTCTATGGCTGCTACCATGTTAACTGTAAAGTGCGTGGTCGAAGTGTAGACATTCATCTGACTATTCATTGTACGATTCTGGGTTCAATTTCTCGAGGCTTTGTTGTCGTATGAAAAGTTGTAATAAAATTATTGCAACTCAAAAGCTGCGAACTCCGTCTAACAAACTGATAAGAAATTGTCAGCTAACCCACAAGTAGTCTTCAGCACGGAAAACTAACTATACTTTTTTCAGTTTCTTTTTCTTCGGCACATTCTATTTCCTTTAAATTTCACCCAGCGTTCAGCCTCCTTGCATTTTGTAAGCAGAAAATGTAGTGATCGCAGAAGGGCTAATGTTGACACCATCTTGTTTTTATCAAACGGAACGAGGAGCGGCTGTAGTGTAGTGGATAACACTCCAGACTACCAATCCAGGGGTCGCAAGATCGATCCCCCGCTTCTCCGGTCTTTCGGATGAGACTTTAAACCGAGGTCCCGTCTCCATATGACCTTGTTGTTGGTGGGACGTTAAACCCGAGTTCACTCACTCACTCACTCAAACGGAACGTTTGACGTCATTACGTAACGTTGCGACAGAAGCTGCCGCACGGCGGCGCTGAATTACTCCCACCTCACCTTAAATGTTAAGAAAGCTCTACATGCTTCAGATGAAAAGATCTATTTGTGTCCTGATGAGCTCTTGTATGAATTAAATAGCGAACTTTGCCATCTTAGTAGTGGTAAGTTAAATTTTCTCTGACATCTGAGAATGAAGCCTTCGAAAACAGCTTTCTCAATAACAATAATAATAATAATAATAATAATAATAATGATAATAATAATAATAAAAATAATAATAATCCTTGATAGATTACAAACATGTAACGTTACGTTACTGTTACATTGCGTTTCAAGTACAGGACAACCCCATATAATTATAGTTCAAAGACATATAGCTTGGTGTTTCTTCACGGTTTGATGTACATCTGCTAACTTAAGACATAAATATAATACTGAAGGGCTACATCATCTACAGTTAGCAATGTTTTTTTTTCAATTTAAGGGAGATTCTTCAGAAAAAAAGGAGCATTTCCTCTTAATCTGTCAATGCCACTGGTAACTGATACCTAACTAATTGAAAATATACAGGCATTTCTTTCAAAGATGGGTACGATTCAATCAGATGAGACAGGGTGTCTTTATTAAAAACAACACATCCTCACTTCATTCAACCGATTCATTCAGATTATGATTGTTTATTTTATTATTTATGTTTAGTTATAGTGATATACGTTACAGGTCTTGCGCGATGGATAAGTCATCTTTTTAAAATAGTTCAGTTTGTTTTTTATATATCAAGATATTTAAAAAAGTCATGTTTATAAATTTATTTGCTCTCTACATTTCATATGTAACAGCCGGTTGCTGTAAAGGCTAATGTTACCCCGCCCTCTACGTTGACCAGTTTCTAGGTAAAACACAGAAATATAATGTGGCAACAACGATTTTTGAGCTTCAAAGAGCTTGCTCTTGATAACTATGATAAAGGCATAAAATTAACAGATATGCCTACAGGGCCCCAATTGTATTGCATATGACCCTGGATTATTATCCCTCGGACAGTTGTGTAACGTAATGTTACTGTTACGATGCCTTTCAAATGAAACACCATGTTATTATAGTAGAGCTAACATAAGAATGGCGTTTTTCATGCTTACTAGTACACTTTTCATCTCAAGACATAATACAAACATCAACAGCCGTTAGTTCTTCTTACTAGTGTTTTGGGAATTCTGAAGAAATATGTTACATTCTGTCTTCAATTGATTTTGCCACTACTAACTGCATCCTAACTGATTCAAAGTATATAAGAAATTATTTCAAAGATAAAGGAACACATTCAAAGACAAGTGATATCATATGCTCATTAAGGACCACATGTATTCACTTCATTCCACCGATTTGGTATAATTCTCATAGTTCATTCAAATTTTCGGTTACAGTTATATACGTTACAAATATATCATGACAGTTGACCAGTATTTAAAGACTACTTTTTGCGTTTTATGTCGTAGAATATTCAAATAGACATATTTATGACATAGAACACTTTCTATAACTCATTTGTTACAACTGGGTGTTGTATTGGGCCAATGTTACCCCATCCACTACTTTGGCCATTTTCTAGGTCAAAGGATGAAAGAAAAAATGGCAACAACCATTTTTCAACTTCTTAAAGACTATCCTAAGTGACTATGATAAGGGCATAAAATTAACATTCATGTTCACGGGACCCCTTTTTTACGACATATGCCCCCGGACTACATCAAACAGTTTTCAATCGAAAATTAACGTTTAAAGGGCCTGCCACAATCACAGTATTTTGTATTTCAAGGGAATTTAGATGACCCATTCATTTCATGATCAATTCATGTGCAGCAGTCACTTTCTCTGGGAATAGTACATATAAGCCTGAAAGAAATCGGAAGATTAAATATTTTTTTAAAAAAATGGGAGTATGGACAAACTTTGCATTGTTCTTAAGAGTTGATAAGCTGAAAATAATAGAAAATGGTAACACAACAGCGAGGGTACTTTAGCAAATTGAAAAAGTTTGCATTCGAAGTAAAAATTTATTTTTAAGAAAGAATAAAGGGAGATAACTCATGATTTCATTGAAACTGTATAGCAATTAATGGTAATGAACACATATAGTTCTATAACTGCTGACTTGTTTGGCAAACAAAGGCCAGATTTTTATGAGCTTCCCTTTACATATATATACTTTGTTAATTAAACAAAATAAAAATTAACTATTTTACCCTATCCGTTTCCAGGGCAACGATTTAAAAAAAAATAGATGGAGAGATACAAGACACTAGACAACTTTCATACTTAATTTTATAATGCAGCTCGTTATTTTCGCACATTCTTTAAAGTTATTTATATGTCCACCATATATGTAATAAAAAACTCTTAATTGCAGATAATCGACAGATTAAGTCGTGTATGCCATATATGAGAGTGGGTGGGGTAACTAAGACACTGAGTTATTCATACGGTAATACTGGGTAACTGGTTATTCACAGTCTAGTCATATTATATAAACAGCCGTAGGTATTGGAAACAAAGGGCAATGAATATTTTTATTAAATTATGCATTGCTCATACTTTGCCATAGTCGGAAAATGGAGTATTACACAAGTTTTTTAAAGCCATGGCAAAGTCTAAAAAAAAAGAAAACATATAAGAGGACCATAAAAATATGTTTTTTTAGACTTTGCTATAGCTCTAAAAAACTTGCGTAGTACTCCATTTTCTGGCACCCGGTAGTGCGTTTTTCTCGTGGCTAGCAGCATACCAAGATCGCGCGAGTGAGAATATCGCATGACAAATAACTATTCTAAATTTCTGCCACTGTTAGATCAAAATGACTCTGTGCTACAGTTGGTTGACCTATTCTGACGCACTCGTCTGTTGGGAAGTATTTCGATTTTATCTCCGGCGGAAAACAATATTTCGGCGAAATATGTTTATGGACATTTTTTTTCAACACTCACTGGTCAAAGCCACATATAGGCCTAGCAATGGGTTCGTTTCTGTATTTGAGGCACCGAAAACTTGGTTTGAAACTAGTAAACACTGCATATTTAGCAAGACAATTTAAACGCGTTTTCAGACCAATTGTGAAAAACGGTCAGGACAATATCTGTGTAAACGGATGTGTGGTGAAAACAAAGATATGTCCATTTCCCACTCTGCAAGGAATCTCTGCTGATAAATGCTCCATTTGACTCTGATCCTGACTTTTCTATGGGGATTATCTCTTCAGCTTTGGGTTTAAGGCTGTTCAAGATGACCATTTGCATGAGGCTAATGGTACTGTAGTTCTGGCAAAGCTGTAGCTTGCCCTTCTTAGGAAGTGCATTAATCAGCGACTTT
Organism: Ctena decussata; assembly: GCA_963989385.1. Lineage (NCBI taxonomy): Eukaryota > Metazoa > Mollusca > Bivalvia > Lucinida > Lucinidae > Ctena > Ctena decussata. The sequence continues at coordinate 26,566,738 of OZ022510.1, forward strand.
GTCTACGGGGTTAGCCAGTCTCCTGTTCTCCAGATCTATATCAGTCTTTATCAAATCTTTGTAAAAACAATCATTTCTCCTTGTCTGCGTAAACAAAGTCCGCTGGTCTTTTATCAACTACGGCGGACTTTGAAAAGTGCTAAGTACTACTGCAATCTTAACTTTCCCATAAAGATCTTTATGACGCTGAATGCAGTCCAGAACTGCATTGTCGCCATAACACTCATGACTGTATAGCTCAGAGCAATAGTCTATCTATCTGTTGAGAGTTTATCGTGCTTTTGTTAGACTTGTCCCAGACTTGTTCTGGATAATTAGGATCTACCCCGTTCTCTGAAGTTTAATCCACACCAGCTGAGGTGCTCACTTGCAGTTGTATTAGTTAAGGTAGGTTCCAATCTCTTTGTATCGAGTATACCTTCTGAATCAGTCCTCCTTTGCTCTCTTCAGTGCTTCTGAACCGTTTTGTAAACATCCCTGCATTCTTTAGCCCCTTCTGCTTCATACCGCCTCCTCTTCAAATCCGTCCTCTCATTTTAGAGGTCGAGAACATCCAGTGCCCAGTGCCTTTACCTGCGATTTTCGTTTCCAATATTTCTTTGGCTGTGCCACTAGCTGCTGTATTGTAGGGCGCAGAAAAATATGAGGAAGTCGCACTAGTTTAAATCGTCCCGTCCGGGCACGATTTCGAATAATGTTTGATTGATTTTATTTTTTTAGCGGGTTGACACTTTCATAGAATATCTGCTAGTAAAGTACATCCGACAGAATATTGAAAAACAAGCGTGGCCCCGTCTTTTCTCAGTCAGACAATACCCAATTTGATAATATTTTGATTTCATTTTATGAAATGGGAGCAATTTTAACATGCATTTTAAAGAGAATCTTACAAGTGATAAGCATAACAAATACTGTTTGATGATTTGAGGTCTGAAGCCTGTTTCTGCACCCAACCCCTACCCCTCCCTACACACACACACCACCACCACCACCACCACCACCACTTTATGGATTTATGAGTACCGTCTTTCGGTCCCATCTTTTATGCGCTGTCCAAACTGCAACAATATTGCAGTTGCATGTATCCTTCAGAATCAAGAGTTTTGTTCTGACAGCAGGTGAAGCGTCGTCATGAATGACGATGCGAAAAACTATATTTTGCATCATTTGGCCTAATAATACCTAGCAAAAAGAAGGTAAAGCGGTCTGTTTTCGTTGTTTTATTTAGTAATTATATCTTGGCGATCCGTAAATTGTCTACCTTCACTGCCAAACGAGTTTCGGTTGCACGCGCGGCCTTGTAAGTCAACCGTTGTCAATGACGTTATTTTATTTAGAAAAATTTAAAATTAGGTGCGAGCGCAGGCAAGTGCACAGCTAAATTTTTCACACATTGTTGGTGTTCTTAAAATGCATTATTATGCAAAAAATCAGCTGTGCACTTGCCTGCGCTAAGGTAGCTTTTGGCCCAAATGCAAGACGAAAAATGGCCAAATTGCTAAAATCAGCTGAGGAGGGGTACAGTTAGAGGCTCATAGGAAGTTAAATATCATTAAAATATAGATTATTTTCATCAGGACTGATGGTTAAAGGTTTAAACTAATACATTGAGTGAACAGAAGTGAAGAAAGTGCAATTTTGAAAATTCATAAATGAGGGGGCCAAATATGGCCCAAAATATACCAGGTCCTTATTAGAGAGCTGAATTTTAGATTTGTTGGGCTTGTACTTAAAAAGTTACTGATACATTTTGAAAATTTTGAGTGTATCATATGCTATACATTGTGTTTATGGTGGCTGTTTGAGATTTTACCTCTTTTTAGCGGCCTTGGCAGCTTGTTTTGGTCTGAGTGTTAGATAATCATGCATTTGTGAAACAGATAATGTCAATCAGAAGCATAAAATAATGACAATATATTACTTATGAAGAGCACCCTGTTTACCAAAGCGCAAGGGGCTTTCATTCGGGGGATTCGCCACCTCCTCCGATGGCTATTAAATATCTTAAAGCTTTTGGTTTAAAATTTTCTTAAGACATAATTTTTACAATGCGAAGATGGATTCAGTTGATACTTGGAGTGTTGTAAGATATTGGTATAAAGTTTTACTGAGTCATAAATCATCAAAACCAGTAACATATATATGGGCACACTAGATTAAGCTGCATTTAGACTGGCAAAGTTTCTGTGACGAAGACGCTTTGCCACAGAAAAATGTGCTCATGCAAATGCCAAAATATGACAATGTTTCTTTGACAAATATATATTGTAAAGTTACTTCTATAAATTAATTTTGTCGGTTTAAACTGAGAACTTTGCTAAGGATTATGTAATAAAGAACTTTGCTGTAAGCGTGGAAAATGTGACAAAGATTTTGTTGCAATGCTGCAGGTAACTTTGAAGAATAATAGTTGGTCGTGTGAACCCTGCAGCAAATATTTCATTGCCAAAGTCTATTTGACAAAGATTCTATGTCACATTTCCTTTAACAAATAATATGCTCCATGTAAAGGCGAAATGTTTGGCATACTTTCTTTGTTAAAGTTTCTGTGACTTTTCTCGTGTGAACCCGGCCGTAATCAACTTACTATTCTGTTTCTTTTTTCTAGGCTATTACAGCTGGTGCCGAAGATGAGACTGGTCAACAACCTATTGATAGTGAGTACTATGAGGAGGAGCCTAGGAATTAACTCCATTTTCGTTGTCATTTTAATGGCCAATATATAAAATGTTGATTCTTTAACTAGTTTTCACATTGATTTGTCCTTAAACTCATGCGTTTCATGAGTGTCACTAGACCTGTAAAAAAAGGAAAGCTTGAAGTTTGTCAGAACCTTTCAGCAGCTGTAATAGAATTTTAAGGTAGACGAATACTGAAGAGAAATATTGGCGGGGCATTCAAACCATTATACCGTCTAAATAACCCAAAGAGCTATAAAACATTTGCATAAGAATAAAACAATTTTCACCGTTTTGTTTTCCTAAAAAAAACAACAATATTTTGTATTTCTACATACTTTTTACATATTTTCCATTAAAATTCATATCTCGAGCACATGAACGCACTTTCATTTCAGCAAATCACAATCTGTAATACAGGATATTTGAAACAAACTGGTAACAAAAAATTGCAGTTATCTTATTAATAAGTATATTAGGCCCTATTGCTCTATAAACATGAAAATTTTCATCAAGAGGTATCGCTGCAAGCTTCTCACCATAGTTTTTTCATTGTAAATGACCGCGATCGGCCTACCCAAAAACAAATAAAACATCCATGAGTTTCACATAAAAAGGGTTTGAAAACTTATTTTGGGTCATTTTAGTTGGCAACAAAAATGACCTACTTTCGATTTCATGCCCTTGAATAAAATGGTAAAAATACAGTGTACAAGGGTGAGGCCTCATTCACTGTGGGCTTTTGTTTATCTTGCATCACTCAACCGAAAACCAGAAAAGGAAATTCACAGTTTGCTGAGCGATTTGTAGTTTTTCAAAAACCTGTTTCCATACTTTTTGCCAGCTATTTGGACCAATTTATGCACATCAGCCTATATTAATTTTATCATCGAACGTGAAGGTTGAAAGGGTTTTCGTAATGATTTGTGTTTGGGCGTTTTTTACACTGATAGGACTATGGAACCTTTAAAACAAAAAACAAAAACACAAAAAAACAAGAAAATTGAATTTAATGAAAAACGTTATGATAATTATATTCAGTCGATGGGGCAAGCTTATGCATATTATTTTAGTAAAACTTACATTGTATGATAAGGAATAAAAAAAAAACACACACAAAAAAACATTTCACCGTTTCGTTTCCAAAAAAACAATGTTTAAGTTCACAAATATCCCCAAAACAGACTGCCCAAATTCTGCACCTGCTGCAAGCACAGCCGGTCCTTGCCCTACTATTTATTTTCCTGTTATTCGGTTCTACCATAGAGTTATGTCGACAAAAATGCGCAGATGGAATAGAAACTGTGAAGATCTTGATCATTCAGGTTCCGAAGGAACAGTCTGATATCGGTTTCCACTGTCTGTACAGACCTATGTGCCCGAAATCTTAGGATCTTTACGGTAGATATTGTTAGTGTGTGTTATAACTGTATATACTCCACAGTTCATCGATTTGATGATGAACAATAACTCTGTTTTGTTTTTTAAAAAAAGTAAGAACATCGGTTAGCCCCGGTCCCACAGAGCTTGCGACCGCGCCGCGACCTATCCGCGCCTTAAAAAACTAACAGTCGCAGAGAGGTTGCAGAGGTCGTGGAGAGGTTTTATAATGGTCGCAACAAGGTCGCCGAGCAGTCGCCGATCAAAATTAGTCGCATCCAGTCTTTTGAGCAAGCACAAAAGACAAGCCGCGACTGATTTTGATCGCCGACTGGTTGCATTGGTTTTCTGGAAGTCGCCGATCGTATTATTTCAGTCGCCGACCAGTCGCCGATCGGTTTCAGCAACACTTTGGCTCTGAAATGTTTCAACCTTGCTGCAACCTATCGGCGATCTTTTCGCGACTGATCGGCGACATATCGGCGACTGACCACTGGTGAGACGGCGACTGATCGGCGACCGATCGGCGACTGGTCGCCGACAGGTTTGCAGCGTGCTCCGATAGATCGCCGAACGATCGGCGACTGGTCGCCGACTGGTTTCAGCGTGCGCCAATAGATTGTCGAAGGTTTGCAGTGCCAGCTTTAAAACGAAAAGATGTCTTCGCATCCTGGCATCATTTTATTATCATTTTTCTTACCCGCGATAATAATTATTTCAAATTGAACGGATAAATATTATTACATGCGAACGTGTACAACTGTAAGTAGTACAACCGTGTCAGCCACATGGCTCCTGGTGTGAACAAACAAGTAATAACTGCTTAACAGCATTTTCCCTTCCGACTTCATCTTTGACAAATCTGCATTTTTGAAATTTCTCATTGAAATTCATGATAAAGAGCAAAATTTGTATTGTGACGACTACAGCAAGCGCATATATGACGCTAATTGTGACGTAACGTCAACGTTATTTCAAACGTCAGTTGGTAACGTCTTCAAAATGACGACACCCTCGACATCGTTTGTGTGAAACATTGCCTATTTCGGATTGTGGTTGACGTTAAGACATAGAAACAGATAATGATGGAATTATAAAGAATGAATTTCTTTCTTGGGATTAATTGCTTTAAAAAATATGGAATCGCCGAGCCGGGATTATCGCATTTCATTGAGCGAGTAGTGATACACGGAATTCAAGCGCGTGTGAGCAGTGCCAGCCCATGGGCATGATAGAATTTTCCAGCACCGCTAAAAATAGAACAAACTTTGTCTCGTAGGTAAGAAATAGAGATCATTACACGATTGTTTTGATCCCAGCCCTGATCTCAGCCCGAGTTGACGGTATCGGCCTGAGCCCGAATCTCAGCCCGAGTTGACGGTATCGGTCCGAGCCCGAAGGGCGAGGGCCGATACCGTCAACTCGGGCTGAGATCAGGGCTGGGATCAAAACAACCGTGTAATGATCTTTTTATCATGTAGGCCTATTTTTTTTAAAGAATTAAACTTTTGTAAGAAAACGTGCATTTTTGTTCCAATAAAATATGTCTGTTTTTTTTTATTGGATGAAATAACATGGATCAAGTCGGAAGAGAATGGTTGGTGAGCGCCATTTTTCTTTCAGCTGGAAATACAACTGAGTATAAAATCAAGAAAACACATCACAATCATTAGGTATTTTAATCGTAAATGGCTCAAATTACAAAATAAAACTTACCGAGAATGATTTTTTAGTATCAGAACAAGCTACACAGCCTCTGCATGTCCACTTCCAACCAGTCGACGTGCGGCAATAAAACATGGCGGCAGACGTCATTTTGCCGGCTGAGTTGTTTTGATGACGTCAGCGACAGCACTTGACGTTAGCGCCAAATTTGAGAGCTGATACAATGGCTGAGATTATAAGTATCTTTCATGGATGTGAGGTGTGGCTAGAAAAATCTGTCATGAGGGTCACTGATCGGCATCACGAGGCTTGCCGAGTGATGCCGAACAGTAATCCCGAGTGACGGATTTTTCTATCCGCACCTCACACCCATGAAAGATACTTTTTCTTGCACATCACGTTTTGTTTTAACTTGAGAACTTGTTAGAATGCCTAATTTTAGTGCTTGAGATGTTTCTATTTGATTTTGAAAGAAGGCGCCGCTTTCAATGATCGCCATTCGGTTCTTTATGTCAACGTCTGGCGTGCATAAACTGACGTCATTTCTGTCGTCTTCGTTACGTCATGTAAAAAGCCAACGTCACTTGACGACGCATATACGTGACTTCCATTACAACCTATGCATTGAATGCTTGTGATTTTTATACGGTCCTGGGTGAGATAACATGGGTGAGATAAGATCTGTAGGTACAGGGGAAACACACGGGTATCTTTATCCACTGTGCCATAATTTCTGTCCCGCCATGCACGTGATGTGATCTCGGCCCTACACGTGGTCTTTGGACAACAGGGCTGGACAGCGCTTTCTGACTGGGCTATTTTGGTTTAGCCAAATATCTAGTATCAAGGGCAATACTAGTAAAAGTATATGATAAACGTTTCTCCATTAGAAATAAGTTTTGCAGTAACGTTGCAGAAAGGTTTAGGAAACGTTTCTCCAGTCTAAATCTTAATTATGAACTTTAATTAAAACAAAGTTGGCAATAAACAATTTTAATTTTCAGATCTTTTTAGAAAATTAAGAAAAGAAAATGTGTGGAACTTCCGATGATGGGGCTCCTCTGTATCCCGTGGATTTGGAATGCTGGCATGCACGCAATAAATGGTCGCGGAAATATGCGACAATATTAAATGATGTTAGATGAAAACGTTAGAATCGGCATTGCAGCTAAAATTACCTTACAAACAAACAGGTCGATCGGGAAATATGCTTATTCATAACCTACAATCTACTAAAGTACATGGTACTGAAAAGAATATACTTGCATAAAATAGCTAATTGTGTACCTGATTTGAATTCCAATTTCAAAATTTGAAATTTGGAAAGAAGGAAGTCGGTAGTTTTGTATCATTAATTTCGGTTTCAAAAGTATATTTTCTGGATACGCTTGCATTAAAATAAGCATTATTAAACGCACTTGATTTATCTTAGTAATTAAATTCGATTAATCAAAATTCAATTTGAAATTGAGAAAGTTTTGAAATACGAAACTGTGGTGAAATTATCTACCACTTGCTCTAAAGGATTTAGCCTCGTGCTCTAAAGGATTTAGCCAACGTTTAAAAATCGTTACGAAAACGTTGTGTCCAGAGAGATTGTATTCAAATAAAATCACGGATAAGAGCTGTCCTTTACCTTCTCTGTCTCTTTCAAGACTTTTGTTATCTTAACCAGACACCTTTAGATTACCTATATTTACATAGTTAAGAAGGCTCGTGCAGCTTATTTGGAATAAGTTGGTACCCATCGAGATCAAGGAAATACACATTTCAGAATAAAAAGGGGCATTAATTATGCAATAGTCATCAAAATGGCATGAAATGTGGCCCACACATTACATCACATATTCATGATATCGCCAATGGGATACGATTATTAGGACGGAAAAATATAACGTTGGAGCAATGTTCATAAAACGTTGACTGCAACTATACCGTAGAGCGTGGAACATGTTCAAACGTTGAAATAATGTTTACTAAACGTTGGTCTCAAACAAACCTTCATACAACCAAACACAAACGTTGCGGAAACGTTTCTTGTTAGCTGGGTTGGTTAAGTGGATTAAAGCAGCCCAGTGAAATATAGAGTTATACCCTGATAAGATTCGAAACTGTGTTTATTTAAATTACATTTCTGTATTATTGTCCGAATGTCTGTTATGCCAAAGTTTTCTGATTGTCTAGTCATAACCTTTATGCCAAAGTTTTCTGATTGTCTAGTCATAACCACAGGCACTCGACGAAAAATTTGTGAAATTCTCAAATATTATGAAATGTTAGTCTGTCTCCCACCTCTCTATCAAATTTCAAGTCAATCGGTTGCGATATAGGAAAGTTACTGAATATCCCACTTCGTAGTAAATAGAGTCAAGATGCGACACTACCGCTGTTTTGAAAATATGTTTACCTTTTCCAGTCACCTTATTCTCACCTATATAATAAGCATTTCACTTCCATACTTCCATATTGGAAAACAATGTACATATCTACACTTACCTGCAATCAAATCATTTCCTGCCATTTACGGATAATGCAAAATTTACATCAAAATTCTAAATCACGACGAGAAACAGAGCAAAATGACGGAAGTAAACAAATCAGGGCTTGCGCATTGCAGTCCCTATTGGAAAATCCACAAATGCGAGCTCGTTGATTGGTCAACGAACGAACAAGTTTAAATTCAGCGTGATTTTGAACACTTCCAGTTCGGGAAAACTACGTCATTAAAGCACGCGCTACTGGAAATTCCGTGGAAAATCCCCCGATTTCATCACTTCCGTCAATGAGTATATTTTCAAAATGGCGGTAGTGTCGCACCTTGACTCTATTTACTACGAAGTGGGATATTTAGTAACTTTCTTATATCGCAACCGATCGACTTGAAATTTGATAGAGAGGTGGGAGACAGACTAACATTTCATAATATACGAGAATTTCACAAAATTTTCGACGAGTGCCTGTGGTCATAACCCTGTTTCTAAATGTATGTATTTATGTCGGGCCACGTAGCACGGGCGGCAGCGCGTTTTACTCGAGAGCCAAAGATCCCGAGTTTGATACCCTCTTACTTTCGTTTCTCCTTCCGCCGATTCAAGAAGGACAGCTGTCTGATAATGGCGAAAGTATGTGCATTTAGTACTGGTTAACTGCTTAAGAATTCTAAGCCTGCCCAGAAATCGTGTGGTTAATTAAAATGACTGTCCCGGCATGACCATAGCTGTTTACCGTGGACGTCAAGTGACAGAACAACAACAAACAAATCCGTTTAAGGTATATTTTTGTTCTGTGTCAGAAAGAATTAAATCAAAATAATAATAATAATGCTTGCCTGTTTATTTTTCCGAGTCCAACGCACCTGCTTAGATGCATATCCACCCATAATTATTATTATGAAAAAATCTGAAGTTTCGAATAATTTGAATAGATTTCTCAATACCCGTTTAACTTTCCGTGTTTCTAAAAATAACTGAATTGGGATTTTAATTTGAATGGATTTCCCAATACCCGTTTAACTTTCCGTGTTTCTAAAAATAACTGAATTGGGATTTTATCAATACTGTATATCTGTATGGGGTTCTAAAATCATTTAACGGTGTATTGATTAGTGATATCAAAGGCTGAGTCACATCAAGTATATTGTTCGTGTAAACTATGAATAAGTTATGAATGGCAGAAGCATATAATTAACTTGGCTATGTGGGATCTACGTGATTATTTTGGAGTATCTCGTCTCGGTTCTTTATTGTTTTCCTTTCTCATTTTGGTGTTAAGAGCAGGATGCCGTAATCGGCGCTCGCGTAGTGTACAACCTGAACTTCCACAAGAGAAGAGGCCGAACCCCACAATAGTGAACAAGAGGACCATTGGTCCTGTAGCTCACCTAAGTCCATTCAGCCTCAGTACTCTAGGGTACGTTACTCTAAGGCCATCAGTCAATTGGTTCTGGTGAAAAAGATTTTTAAAGGTTTTAACCAAAAATGGGCATGGAGGCCATGTTGGTCATGTGACCTGGAAGTTTTAACAAATTTTCATTCCCTTACACGCATGGAGGCTCTATATGAAATTTGGTTTCAAAACTGGCCCAGGAGCTTTTGAGGAGACGATTTGAAATTGTGAAAATGACAGAGTTCTGGGTCAAAAGTCAAAGAATGACACTGACCTCTTGTACTCATAAATCTTCATGTGCCCATTAAGATGACTGTTGATACCAATTTTTAAGCATAAATCTCAAAAACTTTTGATAAAATCTTATGCTGTAGCATTTTCCCATATTTGACTGTGCCGTAAAATGGTCAAGGTCAACCTAAGATCATCATTCTGGACATTCTTGATAGCACTGGAGTTCCCAATGCTACATATCAAGTTTCAAGGCCATCGGTCAATTGGTTCTAGAGAAGAAAAATTTTAAAGGTTTTTCCCATATATGGACATGGCGGCCATGTTGGTCATGTGACCTGGACCGTTTGAACAAATTTTCATTCCCTCAACCCATGGAGGCTCTAGATGAAATTTGGTTGCAACTGGCCGAGTGGTTTTTGAGGAGGTTGTTTGAAATTTTCAAAATATGAGAGTTCTGGGTCAAAGGTCAAAGAATGACCTTGACCTCTTGTACCAGTAAATGTTCATGTACTCATAAAGATGACTGCACATACCAATTTTTTGGCCTTTATCTTCAAAATGTTCCATGAAATCTTATGTTGTAGCATTTTCCCATATTTGACCTTGCTGTAAAAACGGTCAAGGTCAACCCAAGGACATAATTTGAACCATCTTGATAGTATTTTAGTGCCCGATGCTACATACCAAGTTTCAAGGCCATGGGTCAAGTGGCTCTGGAGAAGAAGATTTTTAAAGGTTTTTACCATATATGGGCGTGGCGGCCATGTTGGTCATGTGACCCAGACGGTATAAATAAATTTTCATTCCCTCAACCCCTGTAGGCTCTATATGGAATTTGGTTTCAATTGGCCTAGTGACTTTTGAGGTGATTGTTTGAAATTGTCAAAATACCAGAGTTCTGGCTCAAAGGTCAAAGAATGACCTTGACCTCTTGTACTCTTAAATCTTCATGAAATCATTAAGATGACTGTAGATACCAATTTTTAGCCTCAAATCTTCTACAGTTTCCAAGATATCTTATGTTCTAGCATTTTGCCATTTAAAACAACAAGGAAGCAAATTTGACCTTACCGTAATAAAAGGTCAAGGTCAACCCAAGGTCATAATTTGAACAATCTTGGTAGCACTCGCGTACTTGATGCTACATACCAAGTTTCAAGGCCATCGGCCTATTGGTTCTGGACAAGAAGATTTTTTTTAGGTTTTTACCATATATGGGCATGGCATCATGTTGGTAATGTGACCAAGACCGTTTGAACAACATTTCGTTCCTATGGCCCCAGTAGGCTACATATGAAATTTGGTTACAATCGGCCTAGCGGTTTCAGAGAAAAATTCATTTGAAAGTGTGGACGGACGGACGGACGGACGGACGACGGACGACGACGGACGACGGAGCCTGCCTATACTATAAGCTCCCCCGGAGCCTCTGGCTCAGTTGAGCTAAAAACCTGATGTTTAAAAGAGTCTGCAGTCTTCCCCACTAGATCACAAAGTCTCATTCGCAGCGCTGGACAAGTGAGGAGTAAAGTGATACACAATGTGTATGTGTGTGTCGGTACGGGTAGTTAACTGAGAACTGTCCGTGTCTTTCCATCTATCTGGGAAAACAATGGGCTCCGAACACACTTCAGCTTCAGCATATTCAGAGCAAACTGTCAGTGTGTGGTGTTTTAAGACATTTACCAGACCCTCTTTGGTACTTGTCTGTATGGTTACAGTTGACCGAAAATGTCGTCACCAAATTGTTGAACAACCTGAACATACATAAGGCATCTGGGCCCGATGGCCTGAGTGCTTGGGTGTTTAAAAAATGTAGTTCTGAAATTGCTATGATTCTGCTGACTATAGACCGGTATCGCTAATATGCCTCTGTTGCAAAACTCTAGAGCATATAAATGTGAGCAACAGTAACAAACACCTAGCTTTTGAAAGCATTCTTGCTGACTGTCAGCATGGTTTCCGAAGTCAAAGGTCTTGCAAAACCCAACTTGTTCAGTCCTACCACGACTTGGTAAGCAACCTGATGTTGCCCTAAATCGTGGCAATAAGCAGACTGATGTGATAATCATGGATGTTGCATGGGCCTTTGACAAGGTACGACACAGGAGGCTATTGTACAAATAAGATTTTTACGATATTAGCGGGTCTACTCATAAGTAGTTCAACTCATGGCTCTCTGAGCGCTCTCGAAAAATGGTATTAGACGGCCAAGCTCAGATCTAGCCCCGGTTCTAGCTGGTGTCCCTCAAGGATCGGTCTTAGAACCCGTCCTTTCCCTTATTTTCCTTAACGACCTTCCAGATAACATCAGGTCATCTGTTCGTCTTTTTCTGATGACTTTGTTTAGTAAAGGAATATCTTCTCTCCCATGGATTGCCAGATCTTGCAAGATGACCTAGACAACCTCGCACAATTGGAGACCGATTGGCAGATGAAATTTATTGTTGCCGAATGTCATTCTATGAGGGTGACTCGGCACCTCCCAAGCAAGCAAATTCACTGTAATTACTCTCTGCATCAGCAAAAATTGGATCAGTTTCAGTGACTTCAGTCTTCCAAATATCTTGGAATAAGAATTCCAGACAACTTGGATTGGGCTCAAAATGTTTCAGAAATATCAAGCAAGGCAACTAAGAGAATAAGTTTTCTTCGGCGCAATTTGGCACTGGCACATCGGCAAGCTAAGGAAGCTGCATATAAAACATTAGTTCGCCCTCAGCTGGAGTATTCAACACCCATTTGGAATTCCTATCATAAAACTCAGATTCAGCAGGTTGAGAAGGTGCAGAGAACAGCTGCCAGGTGGACCTGCAGGCAATGGCGGAACCAAAGTAGTGTCGGCGATATGCTAGACGACCTTGAGGGCCATAGCTGGAGGCCTGCCGGGAGCAGTCCCCCTTAGCCTTCGTTTGTAAGATTCATTCTGGTATAGTGCCTCTCGAGAAAGATAAGTATTTGACCCCAGCATCAAATTCGAGAAGAATTAGGGCATCTCATGATTCACAATAAACTAGATACCATGCATATAGTGAGGCCCTGCAAAAGTCATTCTTCCCCATTCTTCCTGCCTTCGGCGATTTCTGCCGAAATCGCTGAGGAGTTTAAGGCTCTTATCAAGATTATCGGTCCAGAGGCAAGTGTTTTAGCATGCCTCTGATCTGCTCCCTGTAAATAGTTTAAATGGCCCACCCTGAACATTTGTCATCCCTCTAAGCTAAATTCTAAATTTAGCCGCCCACCACACATGTGATGATGATCAGAAAATGATCGTCTCAGTATCGAAAGATACATAAAAATAGTTCAAGGTAGTTAATTCGAATCGATTGCTCCAAGTTATACACTGTAATATAGTCCGGTATAAACTAATTCGGCTTTTTTGTTTTAATTTCCTTTACTTTTATCCCATAATCCCATATTTTCTTGCCAGATTTTTTCAGAATGTGTAATTTAGGTCCATTTTTTTTATAGATTTCATTAATAATTTGATGTACCTTTGCAATGATTCTCTTCCGTGGATAAGAATTTTAATTTACTACCTTGCATATTGTGATGCCCTGAAAAAATTCCTTCTTCCCAAGGACTATTCCTATGTGGAATAGTCTCCCCTCTTCGGCGGTTTCTGCCAAAACCGCTGAGGAGTTTGAGGCCTTTATCTAGATTAGCGGTCTCGAGGCATGTGTTTTAGCGTGCCTCTGATCTGCTCCTTGTAAATAATTTTAATGGCCCGGCCTGAAAATTTGTTATCCATCTGTGCTTAATCTCTAAATTCAGCCGCCGACCACACTTGAGGTAATGATCAGAAAATGATCGTCTCAGTATCGAGAGATACATGTAGATAGTCAAATAGTTCCAGTAACCTAATTCGAATAGATTGCTCCCAGTTATATACTTTAATATAGTCCGGTATAAGGCAGTTCGGCTTTCTTTTTTCTTAATTTAATTTACTTTTATTCCATTTCCATATTTTCTTGCCAGATTTTGTCAGAATGTGTAATTTAGGTCCTCTTTTTATAGGTTTCATTAATAATTTGATCTTCCTTTGCAATGATTCTCTTCCGTGGATAAGAATTTTACTTTACCACCTTACGAAAAGTAATGCCCTGAAAAATTCATTCTTCCCAAGGACTATTCCTATGTGGAATAATCTCCCCTCTTTGGCGGTTTCTGCCAAAACCGCTGAGGAGTTTGAGGCCTTTATCTAGATTAGCGGTCTCGAGGCATGTGTTTTAGCATGCCCCAGATCTTCTTCTTGTAAATAGTTTTAATGGCCCACCCTGAAAGTTTGTTATCCATCAGAGCTAAATTCTAAATTTAGCCGCCTACCACACCTGAGATAATGATCAGAAAATGATCGTCTCAGTATCGAGAGATACATGTAGATAGTTCAATAGTTCCAGGAACCTAATTCGAATCGATTGCTCCCAGTTACATGTATATACTTTAATATAGTCAGGTATAAGGCAGTTCGGCTTTTTTCTTAATTTCCTTTACTTTTATCCCATATTTTCTTGCCAGATTTTGTCAGAATGTGTAATTTAGGTCTTTTTTTAAAGGTTTCATTAAAAATTTGATCTTCCTTTGCAATGATGCTCTTCCGTGGATAAGAATTTTACTTTACCACCTTACGAAAAGTAATGCCCTGAAAAATTCATTCTTCCCAAGGACTATTCCTATGTGGAATAGTCTCCCCTCTTCGGCGGTTTCTGCCAAAACCGCTGAGGAGTTTGAGGCCTTTATCTAGATTAGCGGTCTCGAGGCATGTGTTTTAGCATTCCTCAGATCTGCTCCTTGTAAATAGTTTTAATGGCCCACTCTGAAAGTTTGTTATCCATCTGCCTAAATTTTAAATTGAGCCGCCGACCACACCTGAGATAATGATCAGAAAATCGTCTCAGTATCGAGAGATACATGTAGATAGTTCAATAGTTCCAGGAACCTAATTCGAATAGATTGCTCCCAGTTATATACTTAATATAGTCATGTATAAGGCAGTTCGGCTTTTTTCTTAATTTCCTTTACTTTTATCCCATATTTTCTTGCCAGATTTTGTCAGAATGTGTAATTAAGGTCCCCTTTTTATAGGTTTCATTAATAATTTGATCTTCCTTTGCAATGATTCTCTTCCATGGATAAGAATTTTACTTTACTACCTTGCATATAGTGATGCCCTGAAAAATTCAATCTTCCCAAGGACTACCTATGTGGAAAAGTCTCCCCTCTTCGGCGGTTTCTGCCAAAACCGCTGAGGATTTTAAGTCCTTCATCTAGATTATCGGTCTCGAGGCATGTGTTTTAGCATGCCTCTGATCTGCTCCTTGTAAATAGTTTTAATAGCCCACCCTGAAAGTTTGTTATCCATCTGAGCTAAATTCTAAATTTAGCCGCCGACCACACTTGAGGTAATGATCAGAAAATGATCGTCTCAGTATCGACAGATACATGTAGATAGTCAAATAGTTCCAGGAACCTAATTCGAATAGATTGCTCCCAGTTATATACTTTAATATAGTCCGGTATAAGGCAGTTCGGCTTTTTTTCTTAATTTCCTTTACTTTTATCCCATATTTTCTTGCCAGATTTTGTCAGAATGTGTAATTCAGGTCCTCTATTGATTCCTATGTAGAACAGTCTCCCCTGATTAATAATTTGATGTTCCTTTAATAATGTTCCTTTAATATATGATTCTCTTCCAGGGATAAGAATTCGAATTCACTTTTTGAGTAGCTTCCTTCGGACTAATAGTCGAAATTCCTTCGAATGTATTATCAAAAGTGCTAACCTTCCGAAATATGACACGCAACATAAGTCTAGCTTGGCATATTTGAATTTACCAAAGGCAGTGATATAAGACAGTCGTAGGTGCTCATGATGCCAATGAAGTCGAATACTTCTTCCAGCAAGTAGAGGAAATCATGGATCAAACACCAAATAAGGACATTTGGGTTGTTAAAGGAGACTGAAAAGCTAAAATTGTGGACTCTACTGCAATATCGACACAAATGAGAGAAGTCTCAGACTTCTAGAATTTGAAATCTTAAAATAACCTAGTACTATCTAACACCCTTGGCCATCATAAACCATCTAGATGATCGACGTGGCACAGCCCAGTACATCTTGGTTCGGAAGGCTTCGGATAAGGTGTAAGGACAATGAGCTTTCCTGGAGCAAACACAGGAATTGACCATGACCTAGTGATGATGACCTTCCTAGTTCAAGAAGGCAAGAAAGCCAATCCAGCCAAGACGGTTGTTTGATTTTGAGCAGTTAAGGGACCTGGATGTGACATGTACTTTTCAAACAACAACAGGGGGGAATTCGCACAAATCATTGGTCGGAGGGTTTATGACATGTACATATTTATCATTATTACCACCTACAATACAGCAGTGACTGATGTAGCCAATGAGATACGTGGATAGGAACATCGCAGGAAAAAAGCCCTGGATCACCAGACATGTTCTTGACCTCTGTGATGATAGGAGAAATTTGAAGATGAGGGCTATGAAGCAGAAGGAGCAACAGGATATAGGAAAGCTAGCAAGAGGATTCCGCAGGCAGTAAAGAAAGTTAAGGAAGACTGGATTAGGTATTCAGCTTGAGGAGATCAAAACTTGCCTGAACAAAGAATAACAGCAAGAGAGCATTCCAGCTGGTGAACGAGTACCCTCAAAGAACAGGATAGGTTCACAACTGTCCAGGACAGGTCTGGGAACTGTCTTATAGAAAAACAAGAGCTTTTCAGCAGATGTACAGAATATTGCTCAGAACTATACAACCGTTATGGTGACAATGCAGTTCTGGACTGCAATCAGACCCCAAAAGATCTACAAAATCTGTACCATGTCTTCATTGATTTTAAAAAAGCCTTTGACAGGGATGGCATACAACCATGTGGGTCACTATGCGGAAGTATAATATCAGTGAAAATCTAGTTCCCACCATTAAACAGCTCTACGACAAGGCTACAAGTGCAGTCTAAATGAATGGCAGCACGAGAGATTGGTTCAAACCAACAGGTGGAGTAAGGCAAAGATATCTTCTGGCTCCCACCGTCTTTAACAGTTTTCTCGAACGGATCATGTCTGGTGCTCTGGAAGAACATGACGGAAAAGATAACTTAAGCGGAAGAAATGTTACCAGTCTGTGGTTTGCCGACAACATAGTTGCTCTAGCTGAGGAAGAGCAGGAGCTAGAAGGCATTGTAAACGGTCTCGACAAAACATGCACAAGGTATAAGATGGAGATCAGTACTGAGTAGACCAAACTAACGACAAACCGCGTCAGTGGCATCCAGAGAGAGACATCAAGGTAAAAGGGCAAAGACTGGGTACAGTAACGATTTTCAAATACCTCGGAGAAGTTGTCTCAGATGCCTCAAAACCGGAGGGTCTCTCGAGGGCTGTAGAAGCCAGTTCAGCTCTTACAAAGCTGAAGCCAATTTAGAAAGATAATACGTGTATATCTCTTGGATCAAAAGTAAAACTGGTGCTCCCTCTTGTCATTTCCATATTTCTGTATTCAAATATTTAACATTTTGAATAGAAGATGAATTCATGAAGAACTAAAATTTAGGAAACTGTAATTTCAGTACTATACCAAACAAAAGAAGAAACGCACACTGTAAGATTTTCCCGTTTGATTTACCTTTTATAGCATGATTAGAAAATGTATAAAAATGCGTATTTCTGATCAAATCTTGCTCAAACTTTATCATGGCATAGACGAGTATGTGTACCCTCCATATACATGAAAAACACGCATTAATGAAATTGTTGCCATTGGTCTCTTATTGAAAATTGTGACATTGACAACTTACCCCTGCCTTGTTCAGAGATGCGACACAAAGTACTGAATCAACACAGTTAAATGAAATTTTCGGGTTGAACTGTCCCATTGTCTACCTCTAACACTATATGAGTTATTTTTTTAAATTGTTTGTAATTTCCAAGTGACTACCAAAATATTACCTTGTGCGTTTCTTTTTTTGTTTGGTATATATTTTAATACACAAGAGCGAATATCACAGTCTTACCACTCGTAATTGGGTATGGGAACCCTGCTTTGCGAAATGGCAAAAGTGCACACACCGTTGTTATATAGATTCTTAGAAGTCGGTAGTTTTACCATCAATCGTTGGAATTGTTGCTGGAAGAAAGTTGTCAGATGTGTATCTTGGGTAATGGTACAAAGTTACATCAAAACGATGTGACTTTTGGCCGTAACAAAGCGAGAAATATTGGCGACAGGGTATTTTCATATTAGTACCCTTTTTTCAAGAGTCACTGTAAAGCGGACAAACTTCGTGCGTTCGCTGTCATTCTTATTTTTGTACAAAACATATGTGTAAAGGTTCATTTAGAAGAAGTAATACTTATAAATTTCCACTTTACAAATTGATATTTTGACGAATTTAAACATATACTTCCACTTTTTCCTATTTCCATTATATACTCCTCCTCAAAGGAAAGCATATTTTCAAAGTAACTTTACCAGGATTATTAGAAATAAAAAAAACAACTTTAGTCCAACTTTCAGTATGAAGATAAAATGCATTCCTTTATCAACAACAATGCTTAAGCATTGTAAAAACACACATTGAAATTGAGTAAACAGTGCAGAAAGCGAGCACAGTAACAGATGCCCCAAAAATTCACAATTTCGAAAGAAAATAATTTCAGGTTTTAACGATTATAAAAGCAGTAATTTCGTATTCGCCAAAAACATTTACCGTTACAAAACATTAAATTGGTGTCAAAAAGTCACTCACAGCGCATTACAACGATATTTTTTCTTCCCAAAATTTGTTTTTTGGGTATATACGTCTGTTCGCGCTGTTAGAAGTGCTTACATGTACTCATATTCAAATCAAAGTTGCTAATTTTACGATGATTAACCATCGGTGTTGATAATGGACAACATTTACTTCCAAAGAAAGTTAGAATAGTTTTGTTATTATAATATCCAAGAATTTTGTTATATTCGTTTTAACATTATGCTAAACTTTTGGCGAGGAGTATATAATGCGTGTGTGTTTTACGGCCCTTTCAACAATAAATTACTTCAGTTTAGTCGTTCGTTTAGCTGAGATGCGGAAAAACCCGATCTCCCGGGGAAAAAACCTATCCTTCCGCAAGCAGAACGTGGCTTTCTCATTTGGGCGCCGAGCCAGGTTTGAACCCACAGAGTTAGAGGCCTAATGCTTTAAAAGCGAAAGCGCTCGTATCCACTTGGCTATGGAAGCCTGTCATATTGACGAGAAGTAGACATCTTGCCTTATATTTTGGCGTATCTGAACCCTTAAAACAGGATGGTGTTGCTTGTTTTGTCTAAATATTGTAAGACGTGTGATTCTATGTAAATTACTTGAAAATAAGTATACATGTAGTATATTTGAAATAAAAGTGATTTGAGCAAATCCTCAGATCCGCTTGGGGGTATTTTAGTCGCAATTCAGTTTTTCAGAGGCAGTTGGTTAGATCAAAAATGTGCACTAGTTATTTTATAGTTGGCTGGGTCAGAAAGGTTTTTAGCCAATACTGTATTAATATAACATGTATTCGAAATAAATTAAAAATTTCAGTGCATTGGCAGGCGTATATCAAAGAAGCCAGTGTAGGCAGCACATCTGATCTTTATTAATTTTATGAATTAAATCACATGCTACCTCTTCGCCTGCAGTAAGTTAAACTGGAATCATCTTGAAAATGCACAGACTGGCTGACATTAAAATATTTTCATAAAACAGTATTCTAGTCACATAGGTTATGTTTGTGGATTGTTCAGTTCGTAACTCTACGGAACCCGGGAAAAATGTTGCGTTTTTAAATGTACTTACTATATTTCAAAAGTTTATACCTGCCATTTTTCGTCCCATGGTATTATATATTTGCGAAATGGAGAAATATTCGGACCAAGAATAATATGCACATTTATATATAGGCAACTGTAGCTTTATGAAGCCTTACATGTACCCGTATTGCAATGGATAATCACTCAAGTATGAAAATCATATTTTTGCCCGTGCACGTATTATGAGAACACTTAGGAATTTGCGATTAACTCTACTGGATAGTCAGTACATCAGCAAAAAATGAAAAACAGCAAGAAATAAAAAAATTGCAACAAACCAAACTTTTTCACTCGATTTAACTTGAAATAAATTCGCATCCAGAGTGCAATTCTCAAAGCTTGGCCTAACAGGGTATCGCAGCTTCCATATGGTGACGAATTCTACACACTATATACTCTTTCTACTGACTGGAACCTAAAAAGGGCGGTAAAGACAGGTTTTGTCAGGAGTATGCATCCATAGACAAGTCAGATAAATCGTTGTCACCAATTAAAACTCAGTACTTAAAAATTGTACAGCAGGGTAATGCTATAATTTACCCTTTCGACAGAATCAGTATTTAGTTGGGCAAGTGTAAATAGTCGAACCTTTTGTATTTTAAATTCCCATTTTCGTTGTACTAGCCTCCAAACAAAGTGACATTCCAGCCTGACTGAATGCATAAATCATTCTTTCTTCTTTTTGAATGAGCTACCTCAAAAGAAAACTGAAACGCGCAATACTCTGAACCATTTTATTTCTTTAGTCGGTCAGTGTTGAGGAATCCAAAACATGTTTTCTAACTGCCTCACAAGAAAACTGAAAATCCATGATGGCCCTTTATGTTTGCACTCCACAGTTTTTTTGATAGCTCAGTGACTCCACATGGGGTCAGCCAAACAAAGTGACATTCCAGCCTGACTGAATGCATAAATCATTCTTTCTTCTCTTTGAATGAGCTGTACATATGCCTAAATACACTTTATAGCCATTTATAACCCCTATAAGCTCCTTATATGAATATTGTTGCAGACAAAATGACACACGACCCACTTTTTTGGGCCAGAAAATTTCTTCAAAAATGGCAATATTACCCATGCTGTACTCAAGAGGAGGACAATTGTTGACACCTTAAGCTTACAGATTTACCTAGAAGGCTTACAGATGATCACTGTCAACTGCAACTGAATACCTGCCAGCCGTTTAGATTTTCTGCTATTCTTAATTGAAAATGAGCACTATCTTTTTCACAACTGTATTTCGTGCTTTATCAGTGCAGCCATAGTTTCGCATCCGTGCCGCACAGCGATTGGATGGTTTTCAAGGTTGGAAATAAATTTAGTTTTTATTATCCTGACACATGCTCACTCAAAGGGAGGAAAAGTTTCCTGCATATAAGGAGCCAAAAAGAATTTATAGCCCAAAATACAAGCCTATCCCCAAATATATGCATTTTTGTCCCGAAAGTGCGAAACTGTGAATGGCAACCTTAAAGCATAGATTTTCTATTCAATCCAGGCAAAATTTGCTTCAGATTAATAATTTAGCATGTTTCTGAACAAAGAGAATGAAAGAAAGTGTGCTGAGATGCAATCTGGCAAAATTATATCTGATTTTAAACTGTACCCTTTTTTGAAGTCTGAAAAAGCGTCGCTTTCAAGAAATGGACCCTCGCTGTAGCGCGTTCACAACTGTGTGACACTGAAATGCGTAATACTCTGAACCATTTTATTTCTTTAGTCAGTCAGTGTTGAGGAATCCAAAACATGTTTTCTAACTGCCTCAAAAGAAAACTGAAAATCCATGATGGCCCTTTATAGCATAGATTTTCTATTCAATCCTGGCAGAATTTGGTTCAGATTAATAATTTAGCATGTTTCTGAGCTAAGAGAACGAAAAAAAAGTGTGCTGAGATGCAATCTGGCAAAATTATTGCTGATTTTAAACTGTACCCTTTTTCGAAGTCTGAAAAAGCGTCGCTTTCAAGAAATGGACCCTCGCTGTAGCGCATTCACAACTGTGTGACACTGAAATGCGTAATACTCTGAACCATTTCATTTCTTTAGTCGGTCAGTGTTGAGGAATCCAAAACATGTTTTCTAACTGCCTCAAAAGAAAACTGAAAATCCATGATGGCCCTTTATGGTTGCACTCCACAGTTCTTTTGATATAGTACTGGTTTCATGGATTACTCTATTTCCTCGTTACACGGTGGGCTACAACTTGCGTGGATACACGGATTATCACTGTACACGGTGGGCAATTACATAACCGTCCACGAGCCGTATTTGCTTCCACGATCGGATCGTGAATCAAGGCAAAACACGGTACACGGTGTATCTAATTAAGTCGGTCCTAATTAAATACACCGTGTATCGTGTTTCTTTCCTGGATCAAATCAACACGCTACACGGTGTATATAATCAATAGCTTCTGTGCATGCACGGCCCACGAAGAGATGCGTATTGTCAGCTTCTCTCTCTATATATACATTGTTTTCGTTTCTAGCATATAATTCATTTGTTCATATCCACCATTCGTTGCTCGAACCAGAAATGAATTAGCTTCGCCTTACATTACATGAGCATATATGCATTTGCGTATGCAGCAGTTTTGAAGAAAATGCTATTGTTTCTACAAATAATCAAATGTTGACTTGAAACACTGGAAAAATGCTGCTACGTGCAAGAGTGGGTAGAGTAGAGCTTATTGCGGAGTTTGTTTGTCTAAACATCGCTTTCTAATTTACTGAAAGGATTTAAAAACTTCCACCCATTAATTTTGAATATCTCAAAAATGAATGCAGCTACGTCTACCGAAATTTTACAACATATATATACTCTTATACCTGATTATGTCTATATCCCAAACTTGAAATCGTTCAACCGTATCGGTCAGGAATAAAGCACGTGCTCATCGTGTTCTTAGTGCAGTTTACATACAGATGGATAATTTCATGTATACAATTTTCTGATGACATATTGCTCTTACAATATCAAATTGAATTTTAAAAAGTTAAACATGGTCTATGGCTTCATTTGGCCTACCGCGCCTAAATATCGCTAACAGCTGCAGAGTTTTTGGTCTGTTAAATGCTGGAATTTCAAAACCTGGCGTCGCGCGATAATTTTATGCCTTAATTACGGCAATTTACAATCTCAGACGACGTGCACGGTCTACAGGAACCTCAAAAGACCGCCAGAAAAGCAACTACCGGAAATTAACAGCCAGAGATCGTGACGTTAACTTACGTCGACGCCGTCCCCGTAGGAGGTATGCGTGACAGCATCAACTGCAATGATAATTGCAAATTAACGTGAATGACGTGACAATATTTACACAGTAATAAATTATCCAAAAGAGTGTTGCATAAGATAACGCCGTCATCGCCTTATGCGTTTCAGAGGCGTAACGCTCTTTTTCTGACGTCATTTAAGTAGATGATACAAATAAACTGCGTAATCTTTAAATTTGAGAAGTTCCAAGCATTTTGACGTAAAATATTTAACACTGTCAAATGTGAAAGAATCAGCAGCCAGCTATGAAAAGGGGAAGTTTTTAAATCCTTTCAGTACATATAAAATCGGCTGTATAACGACGTCGTATGGATGTGCAGTGATCGTTTGATAGTGACTCCTCGCCGCCGTTCATGTCAAACGTCCGTCCTCAACCCCTAAGTCAATGTTTATGAAATCCGCAAAGATTCAGAGAATGATTCATAAAAAACTGTAGAAGCAGTTGTGCACACAAGGCACACACTCAACAGGTCTTCTGATGCAAAAAAAAGCCTGATTGAATTCGCAAAGGGGGAAAAGTGGTAAAATTTACCGACCCAAGTGTTATGTACGGTACTTCAGATACAACAACAAGAGGCTAGCTGAACAAGGACTACGTTTATTTGCATAAAGCTGGCTCTTATATAGCTACTAAGAATATACACATTAAAGTATGATAAGCCCTAACAGTGTATAACTTTCTGTAAGATGGTTAACCTAAAATACATTACATCTTCCCTTTTTTCAAAGGAAAGAAACCATGAAACTAATCTATCTTTAAATTCGGCCTAATTCAATGTTGAAATAAACATATCAGCTGATAACACCTTACAGAAAACATTATTGGTGTAATAACTGTCATTCCACTAATTTCTGTTATCTAAACAATAAACCATGAAGGCGTTGCAGTTAATGGTCACTTAAGAAGCATCAAATGTAACTGATAGCAGACTTGATATCTGTAATAATAACAGTTCCCAGGGATAAGTTTCAATTTATGAAGTACAGTCCCGATAAGAGTCTATCAACTTCAGATAATTGTCTTAGCGGAGTTCTCTTTACCATATTATTCCAGATTAACCTGTTAAAATCTCAAAATGTTCTATTTTAGATTTGACTTATTAAAAGTATTTTAAATCATATTTAAGCATATAAGATTTAAGCACATAAGCTAAGAAACACACAAAACATTTAGCACACAAAATATATGAAATATATTGCTAAAATGTAAATGAAAATTTCTCATCAGTTTAAAATTTCGGTAATCGTCTGCAAGTCTACGATTTTCTGAGCCATACTTTCAAGCGGTATTTGTACTATAATCCAATTTTTACTGAATATCACAGAATAGAAATAGAAAATATTATTATTCCAAAACACTTTGAATTAATTTTAAGCACTTAGTAAATCCAAACTTTAGAATCCCTGTATGTTGGAACGATTATTTCCCCTTCACTTTCCTCCTGTAAGGGTACCGATTTTGTTGGTTTGAAATGCTTTCGATTTCTCCGGTATTTCCGTCCGTCCGGCGTTTGTACAACATACGATCTTGGAGACTCATGTTTTTGCTCAACTGTCCCGTGTTTCCATTTATTTTCATGTCTCATTACAACATTTTCACACGATTTTAACGGCTTAAGGTCTTCTTTGCTAGCATGTTTATCATAATAATGATTTTGCTTTAATTGTCTTTGTTTGAGACTTTTCTTGATCTCATCAGAATGATGAGATTTCAACAGCGGCGTTGCTGTTGGCAAACTGGTTTTCAAACGACGACCCAGAAACATCTGCGCTGGCGATAAGCCTGTGTCATCTATCGGAGAATTTCGATAGTCTAGTATCGCCATATCAGGATCATTGGCTTTCTTTAGTAGATTTTTAATGGTCCTTATTGTTCTTTCAATTTGGCCATTGCTCGAAGCAAACCCTGGTGATGAGGTAACTCTTGAAAAGTCATATTCATGTGCGAACTTTCGAAATTCTGCACTGGCAAATTGTGGTCCATTGTCACTCATAACCTCATCAGGTATTCCAAATTTAGAAAAAAAGTAAAAAGTATGCAAAGACCAGGAACTGAAACAATCAAAATCCAAATCCAGCCCTCAAACCATAGTTGGAAACAACTAAGATTACAAATAATCAAGATACAGAGAACATATGGCCAACCGAGTGAGCAGCTTGTTCCCAAAAGGTGGCCACTCAGCAACCCAAACCGAACCAAAAATAATAAGAACATACATAAGGTAAAACATCACAGAAACTCTGACACCAAAAACAGGCAACAGAGAACCACAACAGAACTACCGCCTTGGAACGGTCAGTAATGAATTACTGGGGGGCTTAAATCGATTTTACAGGCCCAACCTCACCCTCAGTTTCTGAAGTGGTACAAAACATTTAGTTGGTTGTTCGGTTCGCATGATAACCCTCTAACTCGTCAATGAATCATCACGGTAAACACATAAATCAAATTTCAACACCATGAAGAAGCAAAGACAAGGACTCAACAGATACAACGGGCCGTCTGACAGGTGGAGATCCCTGTCCTGCCAAACAACCCCACTGGAAATCTGAAGCAAAAGAAGGTCACCAGTTGAGCCCCGGTGGACCAAGCAACAGACAAAAAGGCTCCGGTCCCAACCAACTCCGGTCCCAACCCAGAAAACTGACCTTTCATGTACTGTATGACATTTCTAGATGATAAATTGTCAAGTTTATTGATTTCTGGCCATTTCGAAAAATAGTCCACAGATATATGAGCTGAGAGCCTATCTTATATAGGCAAAGGTGGGAGAAAATGTTGTCCTTTGAACTCGAATAAATCTACCCCTATCTTACTCCATGGCCTGTCTGGAATTTCAGTGGGTATTAACGGTTCTTTCGGATTTTGTGGCTGATTTACTGCACAAATTGCACATTGCGAAACTTTTTCTTCAATGTCGCTGTTCATTGACGGCCAAAACAACACTTCACGTGCTCTGGATTTGCATTTCACCATTCCAAGGTGTGAAGCATGTATTTTTTCAAGCATTTCATTTCGTAACGCTTTAGGAATTATTAGTTTTAATCCCTTGAACATTATCGATACTGCTAATTTCATCTCTATAGTTCCAGTATGTTTTTAGCTCAGGATGTAGTTGGTCTTTTGTTTCAGGCCAACCTCTAATCGTGACATCTTGTAACAATGTCATTTCTCTGTCTTCCATTGTCGCGCGTTTTATTTCTTCACGTTTTTGTGGTGAAACGGACAAATATGATAGTAAGTGAATTTCGTTTACAGTCATGTCCTCCACTAGCTCATCATTTGCCTCTTCTAAATAGAATCTAGACAGATAATTGGCCAAAAACATTGATTTTCCAGGCTTGAACATAATTTCCAAATCATATTTCTGTACCTGGAACATGAAATTTTGTAGTCTAGCCGGCATTTCGTGTATTCCTTTCTTGAATATCGATTGTAGCGGCTTGTGATCCGATTCTACGACGACTTTTTGTCCATATATGTACTGATGAAACTTTTTACATCCAAACACAATAGCCAACGTTTCTTTCTCGATTTGCGAATATCTCTGCTGTGTTTCCGTTAAAGCAGATGATGCATACGCGATCGGTTTGCCCTCTTGCACGATGGCTGCGCCAAGTCCTTTGGAGCTACTGTCCACCGTAAGCACTATTGGCTTTGTTTCATCAAAATACGCGAGCACTGGCGCATTTGTACACATTTTTCTCAATGTTTGGAAACCTTTTTCCTGTTCATTTTCCCAATGCCACTCTACTTCCTTATGAAGAAGTTGTCTCATTGGAGCTGATACGTCCGACATATTTGGTAGAAATTTTGCTAGGTACTGGACAAAACCAAGAAATGTCTGTTACTCTTTCTTGTTTGTAGGTGCTTTCATTTGCTCTACGGCTCTCAATTTTTCAGGATCAGGTTTGAGCCCCTCTGCACTTAATGTATGTCCTACATACGTAATTTCTGATTTCCTGAATTCACACTTACTTGGAGAAAGCTTCAAATTATATTCCCTAGCTTTGTCTAAAACTCTTTTGAGCCTTTGGTCATGCTCAACCATCGTTCTGCCCCAAATTAAGATATCATCCATGATGACTTCTGTACCTTCTATATCTTCAATCATTTCGACATAATTGACTGATACAATTCACTTGCGCATTTTACTCCAAATGGTAATCTGAGGTAGCGATATCTCCCGAATGGAGTATTGAAGGTACATAACTTCGAACTTTGGTCATCCAACTGGAGTTGCCAAAACCCTGACGTAGCATCGAGCTTTGAAAATATTTTGGCATTCGGGATTCTTGATACGACTTCATCAATTGTTAATAACGGAAAATGTTGTCGCTTGATTGCCTTATTCAGATCTCTTGGATCAATACAAATTCTTATGGACCCATTTGGCTTAGTTACAACAACCATACTGTTGACCCAGCTTGTAGGCTTTTTCACACGTTTGATGATCCCTTCTTTGACCATTCGTGACAGCTCATGTTTTACTTTTTCTCTCATGGAAAGCGGTATGCGCCTAGGTGTATGTATGACTGGTGTATAGAAGAGTCAATATGAATTTTATGTTTACCTGGTAAGCATCCGATACCTTTGAATACATCCGAATATTCCCTTTTTATGTCACTGTTATCAAAGTTTGTCACTGGAGAATCCAATTTATACATACGCTGAATAAGTCCTACCTGTTTGCTAGTCTCTGAGCATAGAATTGTTGGAGCACTCTGTTCAATAACTTGAAATTCAATGTCAAACAAGTCATTTTTGAATTTACATGGTAATTTCACGGATCCTACTGGCTTGATTGAATGTCCACTGTATGATCTTAGTTTTGATTGAGTCTTTTTCAGTGCTGTCTTAATTTTCAATTTGTTAAGAATACTTTGACTTATTACATTGCATCTGGCTCCTGTGTCGATTTGCATATGAACGTCCTGGTCAAAAATTGAACTGCTTACCCTCCACTCATCTGATATTTTGTTAATTTCCATTTCATCGAAAAGCATAGACACATACAGATCATTTTCGTAAAACCTGTCATCATCACTCTCCTCACTGCTGGAATAGCCATAATTATCCAATTGATTGACACCTCTCTGTTGCGTTTTACTTTTGTCTTTTCGCGACAAACACGTTCGCGCAAAATGATTCATCTTGTGGCAAAAGTTACATTCTTTTCCTTGTGCAGGACACTGCTGACTGTCTGTGTGATCATATCTACATTTTTTTACATTTTATTTCCTTCTTTCTAGCTTTATATTTGTCAGATTTTGACTTATCACTCTGCTGTTTCTGTCCGAATTTAGACTTGCTTTGTTTTGATGGACGCTGCTTTTTGAGGTTTTCTGTTTGACCACCCACACATTTGGATCTTCAACAGAATTCATGGTCTTTAATTGTTTTTTTGAAAGTTCATAGGTTCTCGCAATATCCATACATTTTTCTAATGTTAACTCGTTTCCTTCATTTATTAATTTTTCTCTGACTTTTGTTGATTTTACACCAAACACGATATGGTCCCTGATCATTTCATCCTCGATTCCTGCCTGATATCCGCATTCTTTAAATAACACTTTTAAGTCAGTCACAAAATGTTCAAACGATTCTTCCGATTCCTGAACTCTGGATTTAAATTGATACCTTGAATAGATATTGTTGGATTTTGGTTTGCAATAATTTTCAAACTTCTCAAAATGTACAGCAAGTTGTTTCTTTTGATCGGCTGTTAAATCCCATGTTGAATAAATATTTCTTCTTTGCTCACCAGACCAAATCATTAAATAGTTGCACTTTTCTTCTTCTGATTTTCCTTTAAGAGGTCCGCCAAACATAAATTCACAATGTCCCTTGAATGATTTAAAAGCGGCTGGTAAATCCTTTGCCTCCCAGTCAATTTTCGGATATTTCACTGTTTTGTCATCCATTTTTATCCTTTACTTTTCTTTTTACAAAAAGAAAGTTGACAATTTCAATCTATCTTTTCACAATAGACTAACTGTCATTTTATTTATCGTGGACGCAAGTGCGCTCTATCTGACACCATGTTATGTACGGTACTTCAGATACAACAACAAGAGGGTAGCTGAACAAGGACTACGTTTATTTGCATAAAGCAGGCTCTTATATAGCTACTAAGAATATGTACACATTAAAGTATGATAAGCCCTAACAGTCACAGAAATATTTGTCTCATAGCCTTGAATCAAAATTGCTAAAACGGTTCAACTCCGCTGAACAAAATGGCCGCCAGAGCTAAAAATAGAAATAAATTTTAGAATGGCACAGAGGGCACAGTTTTGATCCAATCATCATGAAACTTTGTCAGAATGTTTATCTTAATAAAACCTAGACCAAGATTGAAATTGAAAAATATGGGGTCAAAAACGAGGTCACTAGGTCAAATCTTAGAAAAACGTGTACACTTTAGAGGGCACAGTTATAATCCAATCTTCATAAATCTCTGTCAAAATGTTTATTCTTAAACAATCTAGGCCAAGCTTGAAATTGAGTTATGTGGGGTCCAAAACTAGGTCACTAGGTCAAATCTTAGAAAAACCTTGTGTACACTCTAGAAGGCACAGTTATGATCCAATCGTCATGAAACTTTGTCAGAATGCTTATCTTTATAAAATCTAGACCAAATTTGAAACTTGGCTATGTCAGGCAAAAAACTAGGTCACGAGGTCAGGTCTATTAGTAAGAAAAACCATGTGAATGCTCTAGAGGGCACACTTTTGTTCCAATGTTCATGAAACTTTGTCAAAATGTTTATCGGCAAAAAATCTAGACTAAGGGTGCAACTGCGTCATGTTGGATCAAAAACTAGATTACTAGGTCAAACCTTAGAAAAACATTGTTGATACTCTAGAGGGCACAGTTTTGGTTCAATCTTCATGAAATTTGTCAAAATTATTATCTTAATGAAATCTAGGCCAAGTTAAAACTGGGTAACTTGACTGGGTCTTATCAGGTCAAACACTAGGTCACTAAGTCAAATCATAGAAAAACCTTGTGTACACAATTGTGGCTTTATTTTGCATTGAATCTTTATGAAACTTTGTCAGAATGTTTGTCTTCATGAAATGTAGGTCAAGTTATAAGTATATTTGGGTGGGTCAGCCAACCAATCCTCATTGTTATTTGCAACACGGACAGACCCCAATCAAAATTCAACATGGAAATGGAAGCCCCAACACCAACAACAAATACACTGCTAAAAATATTTAAAGGAACATCTAATATTTTTCCATAGACGACAGTGCAATATGCATCCCCACTTTGAGGTTATATACTTTCGATCGATAAAGACACAGGAGTTCGATTTAATTTGCTAAGTTTTTAAAGAGGGGCGAGGTTACTGACTGCACAATTTTTGATCCAATATTTGTCATGCCCTTGTCCATGGACAGATTTATGTAAAACTGGAATTTTGCTAAATATTTACAATTTTTCAGAACAGATATAAAGCGTGAAACTTTCAACCAAAATCAAGAGAACCATTTTGTCTATGAAAATTAATGTCTTTCAAGGTGATCCTTTTTGAGAAGATCATTTTGAACTGAAGTTTATGAGATTTTATAGACTTCAGCAAAATAACTCAATTTCAGAAACTTAGAAAATTGCAAAACGTGTACAATGGAAATGAGCAGGGCATCTGTTGTGTTGAAATTCTGGTTGTCTTAAACTTAGATTCTTCTTAAAAGAGCTGCAAAAAGATGGAAATTCTTGCCCCCTGACGGGCAAATTTATAGGTCGTTGAACTTGGTATAAGTTATAGTAACATCTATTCGAAAAAACCTACTGCTCCTTTAAATATTTTGAGCAGTGTATGTATATCAACATTCGCATACGTACAATCTGATATCTTACATGTACCTGACCCATACATGTTAAAATACACACTTATATTTAATCTAAGCCGATTATCTTTTTTTTTAAAGATTTTTCTTGTTTAAGTGTATACTTTAGTTTCCATAAAAACGTAAGAGGTCTGCTAATGGCCCGTTCACTTGATGACAGCCCAACTGAGGTTTTAACGGAGACCGATATGTCCAATTAATCCTTAAAGTTTTATTCTACAAAACACTGTCGTAAGCATTGCAAAAGGGTCACGATGAGGGGGTGTTTAAGCTGAAACCAAATACTTACACTTGTGACTGATTATCCATTAAAGGAGTCTGTTCGAAGTGAAAATTTTTTGTCTTCATTCATTGTAAACATAATTGAGCCGTGACACGAGAAAACCAACAAAGTGGTTGTGCGCCCAGTGCAGACTCAAATCAGCCTGGGCACCTGCCCAGTCTAATCAGACTCTTCGCTAAGCACTTAAACGATCAAAGGGTAGCAAAGTGTCTAAGCTACCTCCATGCGGACAGCGAAGTCTCTGATCAGACTGGGCGGATGCCCAGGCTGATTTGAGTCTGCGCATGGCGCACAACAACTTTGTTGGTTTTGTCATGTTGCGGCTCATATACAGTCTGGAGAAGGATTCGCTCCGTCACCCTAAATTCTGCCCATGAAACACCATGATAGAGACATTTGAGCCGCGACACGACAAGACCAACAAAGTGACATGTGCGCCTAGTGAAAACTAAGATCAGCCTGAATATCAGCCCAGGCTGATTAGAGACTTCACTGTCCGCATGGAGCTAGCTTAGACCCTTAGATACCCTTTAAGCGGCGCACGGCAAAGACTTGATCAGACTGGGCGGCTGCCCTGGCTAATAAGAGTCTTTGCTGGGCGCCCATGCCACCTTGTTGGTTTTGTCGTGTCGCGGCTAATTTGTCAGTTATTCCAACCCAACTTCCTAATACTAATTTAGCGCAATTTAATTGGTCAAGAGCGAACATAAACGGCGTTTATACTTCGATAAACTCCCTGAGCCAGAAATCTGGAACTACTTGGAACTATTTTCTTGGTGGCGATTTCTAAGATACTCAATATAGCTGACAATTTTGATTAAAAGATGGCCGAGTTGGAATTATAAGAAATAAATTTTATTTTTGTGGATTTTTATGGGTGTGGTAACGCCGGCGAATCACTCACAAACTAAACATGAAGCCCTTCGGGCTTTATTCAGTTTGTGAGTGATTGTACAGCGTTAACACATCGATAAAATCCACAAAAATAAAATTCTTTCCTATAATGAAGCCAAATACGGGATCCGTCGAAGCTCGGAGTAAATTTTGGACGTCAGGACGGAGATGATAAGTATGCCACTGGTGATACTATGGTCACGAAGAGTAGAGGGAGGGAAAACTTTCTGTGTGTACAAAGAGGATCTTACATGAGTGCTCATGTATTATTGAATCTATTAAACGAGTTGGGGAAAAAGATAAGATGCGAGGCTTTGCCGAGCATCTTATCAATTTTCTCCAACGAGTTTAATAAATTCAATAATACAGGAGCACGAATGCAAGATTCTATTTATCATATGACACTAAAATAGCGTTTAATTAGCAAAATTTGCACCAACAACGTCGCGATTTCGCCATTAGAAAACGCGACTTTTTAATTGACGTCAACGTATATACGGTACGACGTAATTTGCATGTTTAATCCACTAGTGGATTATCGTTTTTAATGCATGGCTTTAATACACTCTCAGATGCGACGTCATATGATAAATGTAATATAAGGACTCTGAGGTCAGCTGGAAAACTTGAAGAGCTGACTCATAATGAACATATATCACTGGAAACATAGTTAGGGATCTGTGAGATGCACTGGAAGGAGTTAAGTTAAATGTTAAAAGATGACAGACACAAGGTTTACTTCAGTGGAGAAGAGGAAAGACACAAGCATGGGGTTGGATTTCTAGTGCATAAAGACATGGCTGACTGCCGTCTTGGGTCGCCGACCAGTTTTGAGCGCAGTAGTCGTGAACCGCCTTGGAGCGTTGTGACTGGGAAAGCGATAAACGTTGACTGTGTTTCTACCGTAAATAAAAAAAGGAAGGAAAATAAAAAGAGTAAAAAACTTGGGACATCTTAACTAGCTACGATAATGAAAAAGATTAAAAACTTTGGTTTTTAACGTTTTGTTGCAACAATGTATGCCCACAGTCATTACATTTTTTGGCGCAAATTCTAGATCCAGTTGACCTTTCTGAAACAAGTATTCGCAAAATAAAGAACCCTGGCCAAAATGTAGTGATTTACGGTATGACATAAAAACTATGAACACTATTAGGCTAACGATGCGTTTTTTTGTATTCATAAGATAAAATTAATGTAAATCGCATCAGCGATCACGTCTTATACACCTATGTAAAATACAAATAGGCCAACTTTTAAACAAATATAACCCAGGAGGGATTCCCCTTGACTTGAAAGCGACAAAAATAGAAACAAGTAGCTTCCCTAATTCATATTTCAATATGGGTGGTTGTTATTCACGGAGGGGGTATTCTAATAAGAAAAGACAGGTAATTGTGTCATTTCTATTTAGTACTACTATTGCAACTCTTCGCTGAAAGTTAAGTATAATTTTATAGGAAATGGAACAAGATAATTAAGAACATCATAACTTAAGTCTAAGTTTTTGTTTGAAGACAAGTATATTCTATCACCAATAACAACGATTAAGCATCATAAAGCTGTAGTCAACCCTACACGAGAAGAACACAGAAGCTAATGTCCGAAAATGTACCATTTTGAAAGAAAAATACTGTTTCGTTTAAGGTTTATAAAATCAGTAACTTTGCATTCGCCAAAATTAGAGTTACAAACTGTTACATTGATGTAACGGCGCATTACGATTTTTTTTCCCTCCGAATGAACATTTTCGAAATTGACGTAGGCTAATTGATCGCTTTGCGCAGTAATTCAAATTTCATATTTAAGATTTAATCATTGACGTTAATGATGGAATGAATTAACCTTCACAGGAAGTCAAAATTGAATTGCCATTCTCTGAATCTTGCTACATTTACTCTAATGCCATGTAAAAATTTTAGGCGAAGGGTATTTGTACTTTTAGTCAGAAAGATCAATGATCCAAACGAAAGTAAATGCTATTAAGTTTTCTCCTTTGTAATGTACAGATTTATTGGACGCCATTTTATTATAAAATTATTTCGTAATTCTACGTTATTATGTTGCGGGACGCATTGACAATAAATTCGACGTTGCGGCAAAATGTCACATTTCAGATTTAAATTTTATTTAAAGTCAGCTTAAACAAGTTGGCTTCTTTAACAAGAATCCATATGAAAGGTCTGTTGTGCAATGTAACGCATAGGTGATGTACAATGTACAGATAGATTTATTGGACGCGGTTTATTATTCATTCTCTATTAAGGATACCCATAATTCAACTTGTGATACCCATCTTAGTCGATTTATGGATAACCAATATTCATCAGGATTTTTGGATATCCATAATTCGATTTTAATTTTTCACATTCGATTTATGGATATCCATAACTCAGACCGTAAACTGTATATTTAAAAATCGAATTATGGATATCCAAAAATAATGTAGGATATGCAATATCGTTAGTTTATGTTATCTTATGGGATATCCAAAAATAAAAAAAATGGATATCCCATAAAGAATTATCGATATCCAAACACCGAAATGCGATTAAATCCAAATATATAGAATGGAATATAGTTAGTAAGCTCTCAAAGTTAAGGCCTAGTGGAACTCCTGGGAAGTGAGCTGGCTTTGTCCTGAGATACCAGATTATTTTTATTTATCTCGTTTAAAGAGAAATTGCAGTTCATCATCCTCAAATGGTGAGTACTGTTGCAGCCGTCGTATGTAGTATGCAAGAGAGAGAGAGAGAGAGAGAGAGAGAGAACATAATAAGATGAACTTGTTTGAGATTAAGCAATGGAATCGCTTGTTGAATATAAATTACATGTTGATGGCACAAATGAGCCGCCCCGACACGACACATTCAAAAAGTGGCATGTGCGCCCAGCAAAGACTCAGATCAGCCTGTGCAACCGTCCAGCCTGATCAGTGTCTTCACTGTCCGCATGGAGGTAGCTCAGGGCCTGAGCTACCCTTCAAGCGCTTAGCAAAGAGTCTGATCAGACCGGGCAAATGCCTAGGCTGATCTAAGTCTGCGCTGGGCGCACAACCACTTGGCTAGTTTTCACGTGCCACGACTCAAATTGTTTCCAAACAAGCAAACGATGCTTGCTTAAGAGTTATATCAATATTTTTCAGCTCAAATGTGTTCACGCTCAGAGGAGCGGCGGTAGTGTAGTGGATAACATGCTGGACTACCAATCCAGGGCTTGCAGGGGCGCTCTCCCGCTTCTCCGGTCTTTTGGATTAGACTTTCAACCAAGGTCCTGTCTCCGATAGATCTAGTTGTTGGTGGGGTGTTAAACCCGAGTTCTTTCACTCACTCAATGGCTACGCTCAGATGCTAATCCTGTTTCGAACAACTTATAGAATACAGGAGCCTTTTAACGAAATCTTAAGAGCAAATTCTTCGTAAAATATGGCGGTGTAACCTTGAAGTAGCCATAGTCCTATCAGTGGTGAAAACATCTAAACTCACATGATTGTAAAAAGCGGCTCATCCTTTACGTTTGGTAATAAAATGTGGGTTTATGTGCATAAATTGAGTCATACAACTCTCAAAAAGTAGAGAAAACAAGTTTTTGAAAAATAATAAATCACTCCACAAAATACAATTTCCTGTGCGGGTTTCCTGTCTAGCAATGCTATTTCAACACGAGCGGGATAGTGATTGGGGCTCCACGCCTGTAAATTGTGTTTTTACCACTTTATTCAACAAATGAAATCGAAAGTAGGCCTAGGTCATTTTAATTGCCAACTAAAATGACCCAATTAAGTTTTCAAACCATGTTTATGTGAAACTCAAGGATGTTTTATTTCTTTAAAGCTCGCAAATCACGGTCATTTACAATGACGAAACTATAGTGAGAAGCTTGTAGCGATACTTCATGATAACAATTTGTCATGCTGATAGAGCAATGGGTCCTTTAAACCTGAAGATATGTTTATATCCAAGAGCTGACTGTCAGCTGTTTTTTTTCTCGAATATTTTGAAAGAGCATAGTCTCAGCTCAGTGTGCTCAACAATCATCTAGGCGTTTTTGCAAATATTTTTAGAAATTCGAATAAATGCAAGTTCACAAACATTGTATATAACGGTTTTGCAGAATTAAACCGAAGTTGTCATACACAGGTATATTTCATTAGTTTTCTTGAATCCATATTCAGAGTGCTACGCTTTTTGAAGACCTGTGCAAAAATCAACCAGTTCCCACCCAAACACAAGTACAAGACGAAGAAAGAGAATCAACAGAATCGTCACAGTACTCTTATGCGGGAGCGGAAGACTCAGCTGAGGATGGTATTGCATGCCCTGTACAACGTGCATCGAGTGATGATGCTGCCTTATCGACAGAGAATTCCGGCATAGACCACGACGATGATATTTATGAAGATGTTGCAAACCCAACAAAGAATGAAACGACGCAAAGTACAAAGGTATGGAATAGATTCTAACCTGCACTTCATTAAAACAAAGAATACACACACACAAGAAAGATAAGGATCAGTAGTTTTATGATTTCGGCCAGATACCAGTTTCGTTGTACATCGTTTTTAAACGCCAGCGTAAGACGTGTCATATTATGTTGTGCCCTCCGTCCGTCCGTCCGTCGTTCCGTTTGTCCGTCCGTTAACTTTTCAGGTCCGCTCCATATCTCCTCAGCCCCTTTAAATTTACTTTTTGAAACTGTGGTCAACTGCTTTTCTTATCGACACGCAAAACACATATTTCAACAATATCTGACAAATGTCAAGATCACACTTAGAGGTCGAAGTTCAAAAGATTACATTTGGTGTCCGCTCCATATCTCGAAAACTTTTAAAATATCTTCATGAAAGAGTAAACAAATACAAAGTATCATCGGATGATGTGCAGCGTCCTACTTTCAATTTTGACGGAATTGTGCTTCTTTGTATTTGCTGTATAGGTATTTCATATAACTTCGTGTCCGCCCCATACCCTTTCATTCGTTTAAGATTTCGTCACAAAAGTATGTAAAAAATAAACACTATCTGAGAATGTGCACAGAAAATGAACCATAAACCTACTTTCTGTTCTGACAGAATAATGCCCCTTCTTATTTTTCATACAGCAATTTTTTGTTTTGTTTCTGCTTCATATCTCCTTAACCCCGCGAAAGATTTTTTCTAAAACTTAAATCAAATGATTTTTTTGTTGAGACAATGCGCAGATCTCATATTTCAACAATGCTCGACAAAGGTCAAGGTCACATACAGAGGTCGAAGTTGCAAATTGTAACATTTTGTGTCCGTTCCATATCTCGAAAACCTTTTAAGAATCTTCTTGAAAGTTTGTACAAATATAGAGCACTAAAGGACGATGTGCAGAGAAGAAAAACCATAACCCTACTTTCAGTTTAGATGGAATTGTGCTACTTTGTACTTTTCGTTATTTCATATCAGCTTTGTGTCCCAATCCATATCTTTTCAACCGTTGAGATTTCTTCATAAAATTGTATAAATATAAATCACCATCAGGCGATGAGCAGAGAAAACGGTCAATAACCTTACTTTCATTTCTAATGGAATCATGCCCCGAATTTTGCCCCTTCGTATTTTCGTAAAGTAATTTTGTAACAGCTTCATATCTGTACCATATCTTTTAAACTGTTCCAGATATCTTCATGGAAGTTCGCACAAAAATAAAACAATATCAGAGAATATGTAGAGAAAAGACCATAACACTATACTCTCAGTTTTGATGGAAGCATCTCTCTGTGTATATTTCTCGCAGTATGTTTGCCTTTCTCGCAGTAACTTTGCCTTATGTTTGTACAAAGTTTCAAATCAAATTGATCGTTTATGAATCTCTTATATATAGAAACATTTTAAATTGCTGACGTTTAGACGCTATATGCCCTTACCAGGGTTGAGCGTCTATAAATAACTTAAACATTCATTCATTCATTCAAATCAAACTCTTACACAGTGTAAAATCTGGGTAGCTGATATATTTATCAGCTACCTAGCTTTTACACTGTGTATGATTTTGATTGGAAACTCTGTACAAACATAAGGCACTATCGGACGATTGCAATGTGCTGAGACTACATGAAGTTTTGACAGAATTATGACCTTTTTTTTTATAAATTTTATTGTGTTTTTATATCTGCCTCACTATTGAAGATTTCAGTTGATGACAAGTTTCTGTCATATCTTGTTTCTTTTCCTACTTTAAACCCCAACGGATGTATACTGCCCGGCTCACCGGAGCTCTTGTCATAAAAAGCGCCTTAAATGAAAAAAAAAAAAAAAAACAACAACAACAAAAAACAAACAAACAAAAAAAAACCAAAAAAAATTAACAAACAAACAAACAAACAACAACCAAAAAAAAAAAAAAAAAAAAAAAAATAACAACAACAAAAAAAAGGGTTAAATCTTGCCGTCTAAAATGTTAAAGATATAAAAGCAAATATCATTGTTAAATGCGTCATGTGAAACCAAATACTTCAAGTGTGTGAATGACTGTAAACGGCCTTTGTGCGCAATAGTTTTATCTTGTGAAATTATTACGTTTATTTGCAAGTGTTTTGTAATCAATTTAAATAACCATTGTCAAAATAGCAATTCAAAACTTCCGGGATGCATGTTTCCTGTGACTATTACATTAGGCGTATTCGACTGGGCGTTTCGTGCTTCACGATTCCTAGCCATCTGGCAGAATATTCGTATTTGATACTGACCATTGATTCTTACAGCTTTTCAGGTAGAGTCTCCGGATAACCTCCGGCAGTTCTCCGAAATTAGACGACAACAGGCGATAATCGCAGGTGTCAAATTAATCCCCAAGGCTAAATACTCTTATCTCCGTCAAGATAAAAAATTGAACTTTATGGCTTTAACTGAATTTCATTCCCGAGTCAGTTGATGAAAAATCTAATTTCGGTAGAATGGGTAGGTATAATACATGAGTCAGTCTTGCAACTCAACTTCTTTTTTTTTGGAGATAATTCTAAAACTATACGACAGAAGACAACTTATATACTGTGATTAAAGGATTACTTCATTATTTGAGTCTTTATTTCGTATCGTAGGTGAAATTTCAAACCGACCGAACAAACATTTAAGTTTGTACTTCGGTGAAAAATTAAATAAAGAAATAAAGAAATACATGTAAGTCGAAGAGTATATGAAAGTAACCAGGTGATAAAAATGCCTGGCGACCCATATATAGAGCATAGGCAAACAGTGCAGACCAATATCAGACGCAGGAAAACACGGCGTCTTAACAGGCTCTACACTGTTTGCATTACACAAATGGGTATTTCTCCTATTCAAATGATATGAATAAACTAAACCAGACACCCCTTAACTGACAT
Source organism: Ctena decussata (assembly GCA_963989385.1). Lineage (NCBI taxonomy): Eukaryota > Metazoa > Mollusca > Bivalvia > Lucinida > Lucinidae > Ctena > Ctena decussata. Next base: position 26,606,095 of record OZ022510.1, read on the forward strand.
ATGGACCCATTCATTTGATAGGGATAGAACATTCCACTGGGGAAAAATGGGTTAATCAATGAAATAAACAAATGTTCTATATTTGATGTCTTAATTTCAAAGTAAATAGATAAAAAGTCTGTTTTTTAATTTCTTCATTTTAACTTAAAACAGTTATTTCAGAGTAGTCCCGGTTGCTCAGTGGGTTAGGCGCTGGCTTACTGATCAAGCGGACCCAGGTTCGAGCCCCGCTAGAGGCGAGAATATTTTCTACCGTAAAAGGGGGTTCCATTGCACACAGCCTTTCATAATCACTCTGCCGTCGTCTTGATATGACTGAAATACTGTTGAACAGGACGTAAAATCACAAATCGTCATCCATCATCAGTTATTTCATGATTTTTTTCTACGCGCTCTGACATATAGTTTGAGTATTATATATTGGTCTCAAGCCATTCACACTATTAATTTAAATGTAATAATAAGAAAATAAAAGGTAAATTATCATTCGTTTCATTTACCCCATGTTTGTAAAATCTCGCCATTTATCGAGATAAGACGCGTTATTTGAGCGTTAGGCGTATGGGCGGAAACAATGTGAAAAAAGTGTTCCCAAATTGCCTTCGTCGTCTTTAGACAATATATATTTGACCGCGGCAAAACACAATATACAAAGTGGCATGTGCGCTAAGCGAAGACTCAGATCAGTCTGTGCATCCGCCAAGTACGATGAGTCTTCGCTGTCGGCATGTAGGTAGCTTAGACCCTAAGCTACCTTTTAAGCGCATAGCGGAGACTCTAATCAGAATGGGCGAAGGTCCAGGCGGATCTGAGTCTTCGCTGGTCGCACATGTCACTTTGTTTGTTTTGTCATGTCATGGCTCATTTATTGCCACACTGTACTGTGTACGCGTGCCGTGTCATTTGTTTTGTTTATTTAACGATGAATACCCAAGTTACATAAATCGACAAAGAGTAATAATCGAGTTTGAGACTTGTTGAAGTAGTTTCACTTTAAACATATGAGAAAACAAAAACGTGTTAACATGAAGACCGTCTGTAAAAAAAAGCCAACAAACAAAAATAATTTAACGCTACAAAAGTATACAGTTTTCTGGTTCTTACGAAGAAAACTATACTACATCTAAAGTCCGCCGAATGTTTATTTTCAAACCCATACAACAAAAAAGCAAAAATTAAGTTCTTCTTATGTACCAAAGCAGGCATCCTTTGCAAAGAAATTGAGAAATAAAAATAAATTTAAAAAAAAAAGATACTGAAAAATAACATTACAAAAATAAAAAATAAGAAAAGAAAAAAATGACAATAAATAAATTGTTAGCTTGTTAATGTAAAGACAACTAGATAACACAATGTCATAAAGTTCATAATAAACAGAAGTAGTAAAACTGTTTTGCTAACATACTACTGATTTTAAGGCGAATTCAGACAAATGATTACAGATACATGGAGAGAGAGAGAGATGGAATGAAACAGCGAGAGAGAGAGAGAGAGAGAGATACTTAGTGTGGCTTTTTGCCTCGGAAAAACAATCATTAATGAGCAACTACTGAGCAAATGCTAAATTTCGAAACACACCGAAATTAATTTACTAATTGGCATTATACAATAATAAGATAATTGTCTTTCAATTCGGCACCAGTGATATAATGTATTTTACAAGTTAAAAGAAGTTTGCCGATCGACTTTAGTCTTCATGTAAAGCTTATTAGACCGGATCAAAGACTGAAAGTTGAAAATGTTTGCATCAATTATTTTTCAGACGCACGGCTTCAATTTCATTCTTACATCAGAAAACTTTGGTCTACATTATAGGGCAGCTCTGGACCAGAAAAAAATATTCTTTCACCTTTTAGTTTCAAGCAGGCTGGATGAACCTACATTTGCATAATTTAGCTACTTGAAAATTCATTACTTCAATATCCAATCATAAATTGTGTATCATACTCTTCATACAATCTTCGCCCAAGGCTATATTACTTAAAGCCGCTTCGTCTATCGCCGAAGTATTGACGGAAACGCACGGAAACGACCGGCATACAAAAATCATTAATTAAAATTTGAACAAATAATGAAAAAAGACCATTTTATCATTTAGCTAGACTAATAAAAATTACATCAGATAAAAATATATTCTTTCTTCTTATCTGATCCATTTGTGATGCATAACATTTTGTATCAATTTGATTCTTAATAAGTGCTCGAATTCGTGTGCCCTAGTTGTTTTGCGGAGATTTTGTTATTTGTTTAATTAAATAATATACCTCTAGATAATCACCCAAAAAAGACCATTTTGTACTAGTGCCAAAATCAAAATTAAAACACGATATTAAAGATGAAGAATTTTACTTTCTGATACCGTTTGTGATGTAAAAATATGTTAAGAATAGTAAAAGTTATTAAGTGATTATGAAATTTCCCCATATTACCCGTGTATACCAAATTGGTTCACACCTGTAGAAGTACAAGTACGCAGTTTCTTCACTATGGTGTAGCACTTTTTCTATAGAAAAAGTGCTCCACGCTAAGAGTCGTGAAGCACAAAGAGAAAGTGCTTCACGCTAAGAAAAGCTGGAGAAGTCCAGTCGAATACGATTGCCACAAACCATCGGTACTTCCCGCATCGATCTGCCAATTTCTCGCGGGCTAGGCTGGGTAAGTCCATTCGGAAACGTTTGACAGCTAAACGATCAAGCTTCGTTTGTCATCTTTATCTAAAACTGGATAATACCCATAATAAGCCCATATGCCAAATACGAAAATTAACAACGAGTTATCGTTCATCTCGAGGTGACTATTATATATTGAATTCATCTCCGTGTTTTTCCGCCTTTTTACAAATGGAAATATATTTGTGACCACAATTTTATCTCCCTAGAGGACGAAGAGCTTAAGCATTTATGATACCTTTTTCCTTCATGGTGTCTTTGGTGCTAGCTGAGATTGAATTGTGTCAGTTGCCGAGAATGTTCCCATTTACTTCTACCCTAAAAGGAAAGCATCAACCATAGCGCTTTATATTTGACATCAGCGGGAGTATTCAGAGAAACCAAAATTAACAATGGGGTTAGAGTCATGTTCTAGACATGTTTATATCAATCTGAACCCCTTTTCGGTATATACAAGTCTTTGAATCGACTCCGTATTTGAAGTGTCAGAGTATGTTTTCCTCTGTGCTTTCTGTATCAGGCTATTACAGGGCCAGTGATGAGACTTAATTACCCGAGTCTGATCCGCATTCAATCCTGTGGATATTTTCATCCCAGCGGGCACATGACGTCGAAATGACGTCGTATAAACGTCGATGCGACGTCATTACGTCGCATCGACGTTAGAACGACGTCGTTTCAACGCCATGTGCCTGCTGGGATTGGTCTTAAAGGAAAGCATTTCTGTTTTTTATTTGCTGTGAGTTTTTTTTTCCTTTAAGTGTTGACCCCTTCGAGAAGGGAGGATAAGGTGAAAATGACAGGTGCTTTATTTGAAAGTGTACATATTCTTCTTTAAGTGGATGTTCCTAATTTCAGGTAGCGACTCTAAACAGTAAACCAATACCAGTTATCAGGAAAATTCCCTCGGCTGACTCCGCTTTCAGTGATGAACTAAGTACGTCCTCGAAATCAGAATCAGAACAGGATTCTGTGAACCATATTCAAATTGGCCGTCACAGAGATAGGAGGAAGAAGACCAAAATGAAAGCGAGCCCAAAAGAAAAAGGAAAGGGATTTGTGCCTGGCGTGATGTTTCCACATATGATAGAAGCTTACAGACCACTGATAGAGGGCAGTGTGCGAGTAAATGAAATACTGCCACACCTGACGTTTTTAGGTCATGTTTTTCTATCTTTTACTTTCGTCACGAGCTTTTCAGTTCTTTAAATTGATGGTTTTCTTTCATTTTGGTAATTTTACTGGTATTAAGCATATAAAGGGTTTTGTTTTGTTCTGAATGAGTAATGACGTGACTTACAACTTGATTTACATAAGTGACTTACAAGTAAGATATAAAAAATTGATTGATCATAATAAGTATTAGAGTAAGAGTATGCATAAATTCAAATCTGGGACCCGTTTCACTAAACAGCATAACCCTGAGATTTTCGTAGTTCCATCCAGTCTGTGTAGAACTTTTAAAATCTTCAGCTTGTGACGTTTAATGAAACGAGCATGAGAAAATTATCTTATCGTCAACATGACCAAGATCAAATTTGTCTGGCAATTGTTCCTCACTAATTCGAGAGAATGACTGCTTTTGGTGTCTGCCGCTTTGACAAATAAATATGTCTTAGCCGAATTTAGCTCAACAAATATGCATTTCTGCATTTGAATTCCTTATTGTCGGTAAACCCGAAAAGTTTGAAACGAAATGGTAATGGGGCAGGTATTAGGAAGCAACCGGCGAATCACTCATAAACTTGACCTAGAGGTATTCGTTATTCAGTTTGTGATGAGTGAATCGCCAGCGTTTACACATCGATAAAATCCACAAAAAAATAAAGAACAAACAAACAAAGAACACCAGGGGCCGTATTTATAAAACGACTTAAGTCGTTGTTAAGCTGTTGCTAAGGCTACATTTCTATGAAGGAGATTTCCTATAACTATGAAATTTGCTCTGGAGGACTGTTCCTCCAGAGCAAATTTCGTAGTTGTATGGAATCTCCTTCGCAGAAATTCAGTCTTAGCAACAGCAAAACAACCTAAGTCGTTTAATAAATACGGCCCAGATCTATAATATTGTTATTATCCTGCTTCTGTTGTCTTGTTACTTGAAACTGACATTATTTGAATCATTCAGATGATAGAGAAGCGATCCAAATGAAAGAAAGAGAGTCGCCAAGGAAAAGTGTGAGTTTATTACTAGATCAGCTAATTGCCAGCGAAGAGTTAGGAAAATGGACAGCGTTTTTAGATGCCCTCAGTGCTGCAGGTAGGTCTAAGGTTTCTTCGAGCGTCACAATAATAAAAGCCCGGTTAGGGGCACTCTCAAGAATCCCATATACCTAAAAATATATAAATGTAATCCTTTAATAAATATATAGTGTTTATGCCAATTTTAAGGGGTAACTACACTTCAGGAACTGACTGAATCAGATCCCAAACCCTATCCCCAACATCAAAGGATAAGATTGACAAAGACATCCCAACAAACAATAAATTACAAGTGATAAGCCAAGTCAGCAGCTCTTTCCAAAATAGGTGGCAACTCAGCTATCTTCACTGAACTAAATAATTTAGACCAACAGAACGGTTACAATAGACTAAGCAAATTAAACGAAAAACATTTAACAACTATTTTAACCTTTTTTCTATTTTTATTATAGAAGGGTTAAAATAAGAACACAATAAATTAAAGTATCCCTACATTCTGGGATCCCTTGTATCCCAATATCCCTGAAATTCTGTCGATATTCTTCAAAAGTATCCAATATCCAATTAAATATTTCATGCTGTATTCCTGTATCCCAAAATACCCTTCCAGGGCCTCAGTAGATGATGTCAAAAAGGATTTTATCATTTCGTTACGTATGCACAATATATGTCACTGTTTATTCTACCTCTTTGTAGTCTATGGCGTATGATTGTACCACTTCAATAGGATTTAGCCTAGATACAAATGTTTTGAATGTTATGATTACATCATGAAAAGATGGATAAAAATCTTTATTTGATAAGTGAATTTGAGATTAATACGAAAAATAGAGGACTCGGTAACCCGATGTCTTTAAAACCTGTATTTCAGCTGAGTATATAAATGATACAATGTACAATATTTAGAATTCGAAAGATTCTATATAATTCCATAGTGCAGGTTATATTTTATTTTTGTCCTTTAAGGTCAGAGAATATATTCTGAGAAATCAGAAATTTTCAATTGGTTTAGACTTTTATTCTAAATCATTGCTTTTCAACCATTTGGGCCCTTTATGATACTAATCAGTCTGCTACTGTGCTCCTCTTGTAGCAGATTTGTTTCTATTTTGCTATGAAAGAGACTTTATGATGTCTCTTTCTTACGATACTCAAGTTCATGTCATTGAAGCATTCATCTCAACGTCTAGATACTTGGACGACCTTTTAAATATTGACAATCCTTATTTTGAAGTAATGGTTAGTCAAATTTATCCTGCTGAATTGCAGTTAAATAGAGCAAATACTTCTGATACCGAGGCCCCATTTTTGGATTTACATTTATCAATTTTAGACGGATTTGTTTTATCTAAAATTTATGACAAACGCGATGATTTTGATTTCTACATTGTTAATTTTCCGATTTTGGATGGTGATGTTCCTCGCACCACTTCTTATGGTGTTTACATTTCTCAGCTTATTCGCTTCGCTAGGGTGTCTAGTCATTTGGCTGATTTCAATGCTCGTAATAAAAGTTTGACTGCCAAGCTTTTACAGCAGGGGTATCGGTATCATAAATTTCGAGAAGCTTTTTCTAAATTTTATCGTAGACACTTTGAATTGGTTTCTAACTACAATACCGGGTTAAGGTCACTTTTGCAACAAGGCCTATCGGACTCTGAATTTTATGGTTACTTAGTATATAAATTACGCAAATTCGTAGGGAAAACAGAATCCTGATCAATTTAAGAAAATTATCATGCGATTTAACGCATAGGCTATAACATAGATCTAATGCGACAGTCTGCATGCTCAGTGGTTAACCCAATCACGGTTGGCAACTTTGCTGTCCTCTTTAATTGCACGCCGGTGGGTCGGGGTTCAGACTCTTTGATAGCCCTACATAAAGCTATATATTAGTTGGTTGGGGCCGGATGTTTGTCTGTTTCTTGGCCGACCGGGGTTCAACTGGTGGTCTTCTTTTGCTCCAGTGTTCCAGTGGTGTTGATGACGCCCCAGGGATCTCCAGGTGTCTCAACACGTTTTGGCTGTCGAGTCCTCATCCTTGCTTCATCACGGTCTGTTCTTGATTTTAATTCTCTCTGATAAGTTAGGGGACCTCCATACGAACCGAACTACCAACTAATTGTGTGCACCGCGGCGGAGGGTGAGGGTGAAGGTTTGGGCCCAGTAAAACCGGTTTAACCCCCCCCCCCAGTAGTTATTACTGACCGTCCCAAGGCGGTATTTTCGTTGCGGTTGCATTTGTTTTATGTTCGGTGCTATTTAATTTATTGTGTTCTCATTTTAACCCTTCTATAATAAAAATAGAAAATAGGTAAAAATAATTGTTAAATTTGCTTAGTCTGTTGTAACCTTCTGTTGGTCTAAATTATTTAGTATAATAAAAATAGCTGAGTTGCCACCTGTTTGGGAAAGAGCTGCTAACTCGGCTTATCACCTGTAATTTATTGTTTGTTGGGATGTCTTTGTCAATCTTTCCCTTTGATGTTGGGGATAGCGTTTGGGATCTGATTCAGTCAGTTCCTGAAGTGTAGTTACTCTTTGAATTTTGATATTGACTGCCTTATTAGAATTAAGAAATCACAGAATGCGTCTCTCTGGTTTTCATAACAAGGTGTGGTAACTGATGAGGCTTGAATAGCCAAAATTTCGAAGCAGGATCCATGTTCCTTCTTTTGACTGTGTGCTCCTCCCGTGAAATAACTCTTAAAGGCTTTAATTTTAATCATAAAGTTTTTTAAGCTACACTTTTGGAATAAAATGCTAGCTTAAATCATTTTAAAGGTTATAGATATATTGTGAATATCTTGCGTGGCGACACAGAGGTTGACCACTCTATACAAAGAGAAATTCTTCAGAAACTGAGTGCTAAGATAGCGGGTGAGCTAGAACCAGGTGATCTCATTGATCATTTATATGCCAAGGACGTCATAAGTGTAACCGATAAAGAAGAAGTTGGATGTGAGCTGAGAAACAGAGGTCCGTCTGCAGCATCACTAATGCTACTAGACCGAATTCCGAGACGGAATCAAAATTGGTACCAGGAGTTTATAGATGTTCTGAGGGCTTGTAAGTTCGATCACGTGGTTGATGAGCTTGAAATGCAAAACACAAATTTAAATTTCATGGGTAAGTGTAAAATTGGTCAGTCTGAAATGTCCGCTTACTGGCACCTAATCTCACTTCAAGCCTCGTTTCTTATGGTCTGTCTTTTCATTGTTTATATTCGTCTCAGTATTGCTTCTCTCAGATTATATTTGAGCCGCTACACGAGAAATCCAACAATGTGGTTGTGCACCCTACGCAGACTCAGATCAGCCTGGACATCCGCCCAGTCTGATCAGAGTCTTTGCTAAGCGCTTAAAGGGTGGCTAAGGGTCTAAGCTATCTCCATGCGGACAGCGAAGACTGATCAGACTGGGCGGATGCCCAGGCTGATCTGAGTCTGCGCTGGGCGCACAACCACATTGTTGGTGTTGTCGTGTCGCGGCTCATATTATTAATTTTTAAATTCTAAAATTTTGCACAAGAGTCTCGACTTCAAGAATTTATGTTAAATTTTAAATATGCATTACCAAGTTTTTCATTGCAGCAAACGTCTCTGTGCTAATGTTGCTGGAGTACATAGCCTCTGGCCAGATCTCGCCAAAATGCTTAAGACATTTTATGACTTTGTGCGTACTGCAGCGAATATCAAATTCAAAAAAAAAAAAAAAAAACAAGTCGGTGCATGTATTGACACATGCATGTATTGACATACATGTACCTCATTTTTGAGCTACATCAGAAGTGCATGTGAGATTTCGCCCACAAGCCTAGTTAAGGCAACCAGTCATTATGTTTCTGCCTGTTCCAATGCTAAATGCATTTAAAGCATCATAGTTACCTCAACTTATCTGAATACATGTCTATTTTAATTCCTGGTTTTTTTATATAATAAGTAAAATATATAAGTATTGTGTTTTATGTATATCGTAGGGCGTTTGATATTTTTTAACTGATTTACATTTTCTTTCTATTTCACTGAGTGTGTCGGAGAATGTCGAATATGTTCTGTTCTGTTCCGTTTGTCATTTGCGTTTTTCCCTTCTTCGGTCTATGTCTTGGTGGGCTGTACTTTGTGGCTGTGTTCCTTTCTGTGTACTTCATTTCCTTATCAAGGAAACGAGACTAAAATCACAAATTAAAACATTTAAGATTATGCTCATAATATTTTCGCAGGTTGCACAACGCCAAACGACCATAAGGCTCAAACAGAAATAACTACGAACTTACTAAATGATGGGTACATTACGGTTAATTTCTTACCGTCTGACGATCTAACAAGGAAAGGTAAGCACTATATTTTCGCTTCTTGTTTTAATATTTGAGCCGCGACGCGACAAAACCAACAGTGTGGTTGTGCGCCCAGTGCAGACTCAGACCAGCCTGGGCATCCGCTCAGTCCGATCAGACTCCTCATTAAGCGCTTAAAGGGTAGCTAAGGGTCTAAGCTACCTCCATGCGGACAGCGAAGACTCTGATCAGACTGGGCGGATGCCCAGGCTGATCTGAGTCTGCGCTGGGCGCACAACCACATTGTTGGTTTTGTCGTGTCGCGGCTCATTTGTCAGCTGGCTTCCTTATCGTTGCAGTGCGTTCTGTTTTTAAAACCTTAAACCCGGTACAATTTTGAAGCGACTTGATTATTTTGTCTTTTCTTTTCTGAGTTTTCAAACCACCAAATTTCGGGTTTATTTTTGTTTATTTTCTGTTTTTAAATCAAGTATCTTTTTCAGAATGGCTGGATGGGCTTTGCTTCTCATGTTCTGAATTATTGCTTTAATTTTACCTGTATATCAACATAGTAAAAGAATAGTTTTCATTTTCTTTTGTCCAAAAGGATTGCGTCTCCTAAAATCCTACTCACATATAAAATTGTATTGATTGATGTAAGACATACTAACATTTACATCATACTGATAATAATGATGGTCCACTTCTTTATTTAAAGATCGTGATGCGTCGATGCAAAGAGAAGTTGCTCTTTCTAGCACCCTTCCTCTTGATTCAGACAAGTCAACGGTAGAAAGTCCTGAGACAGAGATAAAAACATTAGAAATGAAAAAAGTTGGCCTAGTAAAACAACTTGACGAACTTAAAGAGAAACAGCAGATAAAGCGAGAAATAAAGAAATTAGAACAAGAAATTCAAGCATTGCTTAATGGTAAGTCAAGTTTGAGAGGATAGTATGCTGGTTTTATCCTAGCTCTACCTCCTAATAGCTAATTTGGCGTCATTTGCGTGGCCCAAAACAAATGAAAAACGGCTTTTATACAGTGATAAATCTCCTGAGTCAGAAACTTGGAACCATTTGGAACTTGACTTTCAGGTGAGTATAATTTAGGTAAGACGATTGAACCTGCATGCGCTAGACATTGCTTGGCCGGCATTACCCTTAACCCCATTGCTCAGCTCAGGAAAGGGCATGACATGTGAGAAATGGAGTTATGCATGTATTCTTTGTATCAATTTATTTTGGTTATAGAATTATCAATCATTTGCAGTTCATTACTTATTGGGGTGTGTATTAAAGCAAAAAATGATCTGACCATAATTATATATTGAAACATGTGGTATTAACTAATGTAACTTGTCCTTTTTTTTAGCGGAAAGCGATACAGATGTTGATGTTTCCGATGAAAAAACCGGGACGACTTCAACACAGAACCAATTAAATTATTCAGACTTTTCAATGCAAACTGATCACGTGATAACTATTGTGGAAGATGCAGTTACATTTTGCAAGGAGACAACAGAAACACTCATACCAAGTACAAGCGTCAGGCACAACGAAAACAACTGTTCTGCTTGCGACTACAAAGTAAACGAGAGAGTGTTAAAAGAGCTTCTGTCAGTTACGAAGGCTTATTTGGCAGAGGAGTTTCGATCTCTCAAAGAGGAGAATGAGAAAACCTTAAAAACAATGGCGACACAATGTGGCAATCATTGCTGTTCCCTGCCCGCCGCCCATCTTCCACGAAAACACCTGCATACGTTTGTGAGAAACAAATCTACTGATTCGGGAGTATTTTCTGGGGTTTGCGAATAGCCTACGGTGATATACGGAATTTCATAAGTAGGCATCTCAGCTAGTACATAACTGTAACAGGGAAAGGTAGAATCTTGGCCCGATCATAAGTCTAACCAAGGACCTATCGCCTATCATGCTCTCTAGCATTCTATCAACTGAGCTCCTCGAGAAACATGGTATACCTTTGACATTTTCCCCTGCTTAATTAGATTCATTGATGGGCATTTTGCTACTAGACGGTCTGGATTGACCAGCCGGTGTTTCGACCTGCATATGGCGTTTTATAGAAGCTGCTACTTCCTGTTGGGTTTTTGCTCAGGTAGCATGCATAGTCAATTTGATTGTATCTCAAACAATGTTTTGTTGAAATTGATAGATTTCCAAGGCGTCTCTATGGTGTTCAAGCCATTGTTTTGCATGACTTATCTCAAGTTTTTAACAAATACGGCACATGTCATATGATACAGTTTAGGATAATAGTTATGCAAAGGTTGTGTATATTTACAGGGCTGAATAGACGGCGGATTGATCTTTTTACATAGTATGTATTATATCTATCGGAAATATACTAGTTAAAGTATTGCTATTTCATAGAAGGTCCATGAAATAACATTACCATTGTATGCATTGCACAATTTGCTCTTTTAAAACTCTGTATAGACGTACAAATAAATATCTGTAAGTCGTACAGAAACAAAAATGTATAGCCATACAGATAAAAGATGTACAGTCGAACATGTAAAACAACGTCTAATTCTGAACAGAACATATCCTTTATTCTCTCAGGTCATTCAATATGACATATGAGGTACTGACAAATATACATATCAGGTGATTGGCAAGTTATCAATTGAATTACATGTAATTCTTATTAATAGAAAGAGAGCAGAGGCCGAGCACAGAGGAGTAGAAACTAATAACTATAGCTACATCTTTTTCAAGTTTTTCGCACGCTGAACCAATCTATAGTTTTGAATGCTAACAGATAGACTTCCTACCAGCCAAGGTAAGACCCACGACAGCCCGTCCCAAACTCCCGGGATTGACTGGCGCGGGTCGCACCACGTCCGACGCTGATACGATCCGTGAACCGCATTCGGACCTATAGGGTGAGAAATCCAGTGGACAGATATTATGTCAACACATCTTGTTTCAGTTTATCATCTACAAACTTTTGAAGAGCCAAAGTATTTAACTATTGTAGCGACCGTACTACGACGTAATACTTTACATAGGCATTTTACAATTACAAATTGACAATGTAAGCAAAATCGTTGTCAAAGTGAACTGCATCTTGTAAAGATACTACCGATTTTCCTTGATATACTTCGAAATTCCCTTGATTTACTAAAAAGGATAGGTCGATCGATCGATCAATCGACCGACCAATCATTGATAGATCAACACATCGATCGATCGATATAAATAACCGTCTACGCCACAGCCACCAAGTCGTTCAGACTGGTGGAGAGACGGACAGACAAGACACTTATGCAGAGACAGGCACATAGGCAGAAAAAAGAAAAGACGGTCATGTATATCATCGATTCTTTACACTATCCAAATATTTACATATAATCACTTTTTAAGGGAAAACGTTTACGATATGCTCTGATAAACATGAATAGAAAGGCGTTGTACTCGTAAGTGTTTCCCTTCAGAAAAGCATCTAGCATTATGCTGTTATAGGCCACATTTCATCAGCTCGGCTTAAATCTGTTATTGTAGCATGCAAAGGGTACAGCTTTATCAAAGTCTCATTTAAGTGACATAAGGTTGACCATTTTTAGATTTTTCTAGAAATGCACCAGGCATGATGCTCTTTATAGGCACTTTCCATAATTTTTGCTAAAATCTGCCATTGTAGCATATAATTCATCAAAGGATAACTGACCATTGTTCATTCATGCAGTAGTTTGCTGCGCTGGGTATATTTTTACACTCATCCAGACAAAATGTTGGCAGGTATCCTCCGAGTATCCTTTTTCACGCTACACAATAATCACGCACCAGTGTTGGTCGACCTCTCGCGCTGTTTACACCATAAATTCGTGACGTCACACGGGTGTTTTTGGGACTCCCTAGGCTCTTCTTTCGCTCTTCTGCATCATGTGGAAAATAAGAATCTTCCGGTTTAAGATCTTGATCAAATTATGTAAACAGTGTCTTATCTGTCATATTTTTCTTATATCCAAAAGTTTGATACCAAAAGTAGGCTAAGAAATTATGTTTCATTCAACTAATTTTGTTGACAGTTTGTCTGCTGCGGTAGCTGTCATCCGGGCTGGAAGTCACATGACTGTCACGTGGTCAGTTGGCCGTATTTAAAATGTATGGGCAGACATACCTGCCTTAGTTGTTATATCAAAATAAGTGAATAACACAATATTTACTTAATATTATTTCACCAAATGGGGTCAATGCATGTTTGAGAACTGCTTGCACTGGACTCATCTGCAGTGCAGTTGTAGTGTTTACAGGCTTAGGGCAAAATATATATTTTATTGCCCTTGCCATGGTGTGCCTTGTGCACCCATTGAAGATTTGATGGCACACCTGTAAATATGTTTAGTTAATGATTTGGGATATCTACCTTTAAAACCTTTGATTATGTTTCAAATCCAATTAATTAGAAGTTCTGCAGTATTATTAACAGTACATTACGTTTGTACTGGACCCAGATATGCTTCTTTCATTGAATGGTACTTTTAGAGCTGTTGCATGTCTGGCTTCCCATAAACACTGTTGTTAGTGAAGTGCGTGATTATTGATGACGTAGACAGTAAGCCGCCATATTTTGTTTGGGATTTTCTGAGACAGGTGGAGCATGTGAAAAGAAACTTTTCATCTTTGTCATTGGTTATGGGGTAAGGATTTACATAGATGAAGGTAAAAATATACATGAATATATTGTTTGATCTAACTGAATGACATAAATATACCACAAAGCTTTATCTGCGTGATTATTGCTTACACTAGGATATCTGATCCTTCCGGAGATTCTATATATAAGTGGTATTTTGGTAGCACCAGCTGTTCGGAGATCAGACACCGAATAAGGATTTTATACAAAGAAAAGGTGCGTACTGACGCCATAGATAGATACAGACGAATAAAGAGGTTGAATAACGTGTGCAAAACTGGGGCGCACTTAAAAAAATCAAATGAATAAAATAAAAAAAAATCATGCCTGTATTAAGTAGGGTTTGGTGAATTACAGAATAGTTCGTAGTAATGTCAGTAGGGATGACTCCACGTGTTTTAAAAGTAAACAAATACTCTGATGTTCATATAGAATGAACAAAAAGTTAATTTCAATTATCTCTTTACATAAAATGGTTTATATGGAATCATAAAACTGTGGATTCATCCCTATACAGAAATGTAACCACATTTAAGGTATTCAAATACTCTGATGTTTATATGGAATTAACAGAAATTTAATTTTAACTTTTAGCCCAAATAAAATGCATTATATCTTTCATACAGAAACCTTAAACATCTGGATTCATGCCCATGTAGAGATGATTTCACATTTTAAGAAATACCCCCTCGAGCTTTTAAGTGAAACTTGCGTAATCAATAGTGCTCTTTGTTTGGTCAACACATTTAACTGTGTTACGAGCCGGCTTCTTCGAGAAACCAAGCATGTTAAAAGTATTCATGTTCAAGACATCACTAATCTGTAAATTAAGGGATTTCAGGATCATTGAATATCGCAAGAGGTAGATAAAAGATGAGGTTTGCTACCAAAATATACAGTTACGGATATCGAACCGTTATAGAGTTCCAAGGGCGGTGCCTGTTGCTACCTGGTTCGTCCAGATAAAAAACATTTAAAAAATGAACAAAGCACATAATGATTATTTTGGACCAAAGAAAAAACCTCATTTACATTCGTAACCACACAACATGCCCTTGCCCTCTCATCCCGCTACCCTTCCAGCCACATCTTCTTGACACACACACACACACACACACACACACACACACACACACACACACAAAGCGATTGTTGTAAGACACCCATAATACAAGAGATGGTAAAAATGCATAGAATTTTGAGGTAATAACAAAGATCTTGCTCTTGTAGGTGCGTGAAGGGCCGATTCTAGCATAACATCAGGAATAAATTGTACTGTAATAAAAACTTGTTGGGCAACCATAATTATAAGAATACAGTTTTTATTCCTGTAATTTTCATTCCAAGTTTGTACTGAAATCTGTTATTTATTATGTATGGTAGCAAGCAAGAGACTGTTGAAAAAGGGGAGTAGGGAAGAAATTTTTTGAAGGGTTTTTACCCGATGGCTGCACATCAACTATTTTTGAAGTAAGACTATAACAAGATTAGTTTCTGTTTCTGCTCGTGCACATTTTGACACTTATGACGTCATAAAACTGAGTGCAAAAGGTTGATAACTTAGCATCTTGTGGTTAAAAAGACGAAAAAATAATCAGAGTAATATTATTATAAAACAGATATACATTAGTTTTGGCATGTAAAAGTTAATTTTAATAACTTTTATTAGATATATAAATGAGGTAGCTACAGAAAAAAGATAACGTAAGCGTTGCCATACCAACAACTTCAAATTTACAAAAAATTAAAGCAGTTTTTAAGTATTATTCTGTTTTCATGCCGGATATATTCTGTGGACAAATGATATTCCCATGGGCATGCATGCTTATACTTGGAAACACATATAAACCTAAGTGGCGTGTACACAATGGAACAACACTTTTTTGTCATTTTTTTCTGAAGGCCCTTTGACTATAACGATCGATTATATACGTTAATCAAAAATATTTTCGTTAAAATCATATCATTTGAAGTAAAATCTTTCTTTATTATTTCATTAAAAGTCGCTCCATAACTCCTTTAAATATTAAAAAAAACCCTTACAATCTTGGTTTGTTTGTTTTCATAATCACGTAAATAGCATTTGTTAAGAAGCTAGACCATTACACTTACCACTTATCTAGTTCCTTTACTGTCTCCCTCAGAGAACAGTTATGACAGTTTTGAAAAATATAGTTTTCTTTACACACGAGCATTTTAGCAGTTAGCTTAAGGGTTTCATGAGGTAAGTTTTATACGTGACAAACTCGGAACACCTCGAACTGCAATGTTGAAGGTTTTACTTAGTTCAGTAAAGATAGCTGAGTTGCCACCTATTTGGGAAAGAGCTGCTAACTCGGCTTATCACTTGTAATTTATTGTTTGTTGGGATGTTTTTCGTATAATTTGCTTAGTCTGTTGTAACCCTTCTGTTGGTCTAAAGTATTTAGTTCAATGAAGATAGCTGAGTTGCCACCTATTTGGGAAAGAGCTGCTGACTCGGCTTGTCACTTGTAATTTATTGTTTGTTGGGATGTCAAACTTTCTCTTTGATGTTGGGGTTTGGGATCTGATTCAGTCAGTTCCTGAAGTGTAATTACTCTTTAAATTTGAAGTATTCTGAAGAAGCATAGCAGCATTTTTGTTTGGTTGATTATGTTTATATTATAGCATAAATCAAAATAACATATTGTTGTATAAAGCAGAATAAGAAAAAAAATCCATTTGTTCTTTCAAAATAAAACCACTGCTATCATATGTTTGCATTTTATCCCCCGCAGGCGGGGGATATTGTTTAGTCCATGTCCGTCAGTTCGCCCGTCCGTCCGTCCGTCCGGAGCCATAACTAGGTAACCACTAAATGGAATTTCATGAAACTTAATTTAAATATATATCACTATAATGCGCTGATGCACGTCCAGTTTTATCAGACTGGCTTCAGTAATGCAAGAGTTGTTGCCCTTGACCTGATTAAAATCTATAGATTAAGCTATAATTAAGGAACCAATCACTGGAATTTCATGAAACTTAAAATAAATATGTATCACTATAACACAGCTGTGCACATAAAGTTTCATTAGGATGGCATAATTAGTTCATGAGTTATTGCCCTTGGATCAATTTGAAATTGATAAAATCAGCTGTGACTAAGAAAACAATGAATGGAATTCTATGAAACTTAAAATGAATATGGCTCACCATAACACGGTGGTGCTTGTGAAATTTTGTCTAAATCACTATAGTAATGCATGAGTTATTGTCCTTGAATCGCTCTAAAATCAACAAATTGAGTCATTACTAAGTACCCGATGAATGAAATTTAATGAAACTTGAAAAACAGTGTATTGTCATAAAATGACAGCACACATCAAGTTTTGTTTCAATGGCATCAGAAATGAATGAGTTATTGTCCTTTAATTGAGTTAAAATACCACAAATTAGCCATAACTAAGGTACCAGTGAATTAATTTTTTGAATCTGGATATAAATTTGATTTATCATCATGGAGTGATGCTGAGGCAAATCTATTTAGAATGATCTCACACATGAGTTATTGCCTTTGATTCGAAATTCATATGTGTAACCAGTGAACAACTTTTAAAGAAACTTAAAATAAACCATACACAGCTTGAAGCTACTTCGGCGGGGGATATAGATTCATAGAATTTGCTTGTTGTATATAGGCATCCAAAAAAGTAAGTGACAAGAGCCGGGTTGTTAATTTTAAAACATGAAATAAGTACGGCTAAATCATGTTTCGTATAAATCTGTAATATTACCAGCTATCACAGATTACCCTCATATTGAAAAAAATCTGGCACAGTTTTTAACGTAAAAACATAATTAAAAAGAAAACTTTAAACAATGTAATCTGAAGTTTTACGAATAAAGCCACACAAAATTGCAAATCAAATTACGTAAATCATTGCAAGTTATACTTACTTTGTACGACTTTCATGTATTTGACGCTGTCAAGCATTTCTCACTTGCAAATTACAGCTAAATTCAAGAATCCTCCTTCCAACAAGTTAAACTGTAACTTGGCTTTATTTATTATATCGCTTTATCTGATTCATATATATTTTGACATAAAAATAACTTATTAACCAGGACCTTTGGGATGCAGAATCGGAAATATTTAATATATATAAAAAAACATGGGAAGTCAAGATATGCGTTGTTCCACCAATAGAGAAGATGGCACTTTTTTCAATGGTGTTGGTCTTTGCTGTTTTTTTTAAACAAAAAAAAAAACAACAACAAAACTTGACTAACAGAGTTTTACAAAGTATCGACCGCAAATAAAATTTACAAAATGTACTGATATAAGCTATTGCTGCTGTTTTTATTCAAAAGTTACTATTGCCTTACAATAGAAGAACAATAATCGTTTGATAAGAAAAATAGTACCTGAGCATTTATAACGAAACTTGTTAAATGAATACATTGGATTGAGAGGAGCCCCTATAGCTCTTTGGGCTGGACTGCTGAACTAGCGGTCCCGGATTCGATTCCAGCTGGAAGCGGAACTCTTTTTATCCGTAAATGGAGTTCCATGGCACACAGCATATTCCCAATAAGCCTAGATCACTCATCTTTTTACATTTTTTCAGAAGCATGCGGCCTTCTCCCAAGTTCTTATTCTGGCTTCTTTGTATAAAACGGGCCAAAATAAACGCGCTCACATTCTAAAAAATATATTAATAAAACAAGAGCTTAAATAATAAAAAAAAATATGTATCTGTTAAACAGAGTTGTAGATCTGTTAAACAGAGTTGTAGACGAACCAGTGCCATGCCTGTTGCCTCCTCCCCCACCTCCACCTCTAATATCCTCCTCCGTCCCCATTCCCACCCAAATATCCTTTTCTTCTTCATCTTCTTAAAAAAAGAACGTCTTCATTTGTCTGTAAAAATGTTTATTATTGGAGCTTAAATTCTGTGAGATGTTGATTATACACCAGATTGACCAGATAAAACACAACGCCTCCCTGACCATCATCACGGGGGCATACAACATATGAATATTAAAATGTGCACGGTTTCTCTTAATCGATTAAATAGTGCAGTGTAGCTATACCGTTTTGATTTGTGAAGAGCTGTCTTATGTATGTTTGAGATTTCATAACAGAATATTCTTTGATGTTTTTTCCCTCGCAATTCGACATGTCAAATATATGTCTATAGGTCCGGTAACCTATGGAAAAATCCCTTTACAGTCAGAAATGAACATGGTCTAGTCTAAGATCAACACATTGTATTCGTCAAGGTAAGGCGGAAAACTCATAATCAATAATCAATTGCCATGCAATTTTGAGATTTTTCTTTCGTAAAAGTGAATCCCAGGCAGGCATTACCCAAGAAGAAGATATTTTCTCTAAAAGTGTATAATACAATACGACACATTTTTCAAAAGTTAGTTTGGTCATGCCTGCGCTGATACTTTTCACTAATGTTGAACTTCAAAAATTGGTGACGTTTTGCTGTTTTGCAATTTCTGGGGTAGTTTGTAGTAAAAAAGTCGCAATTGTAGATTAAGTGCCAAAAATAGAAAACCTTATCTCCATGATATAAGTATTGGCTTATTAATAACTGTCTTGTTTTCGATTACTCTATTTTGAATTTTCGCGTTATATAATTGGGCCGTTATCTCACCTTAACACAACTCGTCCTTTGCTTATACCACTTAAAAATTCAAACTTTCATAAGTTTTTTTGTGAAATTTGGAAAGAATTGCAATGGAAATAATTTACATATGTTTGTACCATCTTAAATGGCCCTTTGCGTCATGTTTAATTTAAGGTTTGCAACAAATTCTTGTTTTGTTTTTTTCCACAAGCAATAACGCTCTTCTTGCAGATTTCACGTATTTTTTTAAGAAAATGTAACTGCATGCAAAATGGCAAAATGCATGTCACCAACCATCTGAAAAGTCACATCCTTAAATCACACTAACATACTAGATATATTCAACTAACTATTGTTTGGTCCCATTTTTAGCTCACCTGAGCCTTTAGGCTCATAGGTGAGCTTATAGTAAAGCCAGGCATCCGTCGTCCGTCCGTCCGTCCGTCCGTCGTCCGTCGTCAACATTTTCAAACATCTTCTCCTCTGAAACCACTGGGTCGATTGTAGCCATATTTCATATAGAGCCTACCTAGGTCGGGGGAACAAAAGTTTGTTCCGGGTATCTTGGTCACATGACCAAGATGGTCGCCACGCCCATATATGGTAAAAACCCTTCAAAAATCTTCTTCTCCAGAACCAAAAGGCCTATGACCTTGAACCTTGGTATGTAGCATTGGGCATGCGGGCCCATCATAGTTTGTACAAATGATGACCGTGGGGTGACCTTGACCTAATTTATGACACGGTCAACTTTGGTACGTTAGGCTTTTATATGGGAAAATGCTTAAAAAGTGTTTTTCCCAGAAACTGTTTAAGTCTAAGGTACAATACTTGGTATACATGGTCAACTAAATGAGCAAATGAAGATATTATGTCACTTAAGGTCAAGGTCATTCCGTCGGCCCATCCGTCGTCAAGATTTTCAAACATCTTCTTCTCTGAAACCACCGGGCCGATTGAAGCCAAATTTCATATGGAGTCTTAGTGGGATGGCGGAACGAAAGTTTATACCCCGGGTCTGGGTCACTTAACCAAGATGGCCGCCACGCCCATATATGATAAAAACCCTTCAAAAATCTTCTTCTCCAGAATCAAAAGGCCTATGACGTTGAAACTTGGTATGTAGCATTGGGCATGCGAGCCCATCATAGTTTATACAAATGATGACCGTTGGGTGACCTTGACCTAATTTATGACACGGTCCACTTCGGTACCTTAGGCTTTTACATGGGAAAACGCCTAAACAGTGGATTTCTCAGAAATTATTTAAGTCTTAGGTACAATATTTGGTATGTATGGTCAACTAAATGAACAGCTGAGGATATTATGTCCTTTAAGGTCAAGGTCATTCTGTCATCCCGTCCGTCGTCAAGATTTTCAAACATCTTCTTCTCCGAAATTACTGGGCCGAGTGAAGCTTAATTTCATATAGAGCCTACCTAGGTTGGGAAAACAAAAGATTGTTGGGAGTATCTGGGTCACATGACCAAGATGGCCGCCACGCCCATATATGGTAAAAACCCTTCAAAAATCTTCTTCTCCAGAACCAAAAGGCCTATGACCTTGAAACTTGGTATGTAGCATTGGGCATTCCGGCTCATCATAGTTTATACAAATGATAACCGTGCGGTGACCTTGACCTAATTTATGACACAGTCAACTTCGGTACCTTAGGCTTTTATATGGGAAAATGCCTAAACAGTAGTTTTTCAGAAATTATTTAAGTCTAAGGCACAATATTTGGTATATATGGTCAACTAAATGAACATCTGAAGATATTATGTCACTAAAGATCAAGGTCATTCTGTCAGCCCGTCCGTCGTCAAGATTTTCAAACATCTTCTCTGAAACCACCGGGCCGATTTAAGTCAAATTTCATATGGAGCCTACCTAGGTTAGGGGAACGAAAGTTTGTTCGGGGTATCCAGGTCACATGACCAAGATGGCCGCCATGCCCATATATGGTAAAAACCCTTCAAAAATCTTCTTTTCCAGAACCAAAAGGCCTATGAACTTGAAACTTGGTATGTAGCCTCGGGCATTCAGGCCCATCATACTATGTACAAATGATGACAGTGCGGTGACCTTGACCTAATTTATGACAAGGTCCACTTCAGTACCTTAGGCTTTTATATGGGAAAACGCCTACATGTAAACAGTGGATTTCTCAGAAACTATTAAAGTCTAAGGTACAATATTTGGTATGTATGGTCAACTAAATGAACAGCTGAAGATATTATGTCATTAAAGGTCAAGGTCATTCTGTCAGCCCGTCCGTCATCAAGATTTTCAATCATAATTTATATAAATTAAGACTGTGCATTGACTGTGACCTAATTTATGGCAAGGTCGATTTTGATGCATTGGAAAATGTTGAAGCAATGGATTTCTCAGAAACCATTCAAGTCTACGACATGCCCATATATGGTAAAACTCCTTCGAAAATCTACTTCTTCACAAGCAAAGGCACAATGACCTTGTGGCATGGTATGTAGCATTGAGGACCCGGACCCATTATAGTTTTTTCAAAACATGACGGTGCATTGACCTTGACCTAATTTATGGCAAGGTCAACTTTGGTATGTTATGCTTTTATGTGGGAAAATGCTGAAACAGTTGATGTTACGGATTTTTTTAAGCCTAGATATAATAATTGGAAAATATGGTTAACTAAATGAATACATTAAGACAAGGTCATCTAAGGTCTTTTTTGAACTTTGCTCAAGGTCACTGAGATTTTAAAACTAAAATATGCACACCTTTTAAGCTACTGGTTTCAAATTTGTAAAAATGAGCGAAATGACAAATTGTGTCTGTTGACAGAAGGTGCCAGGTGAGCTACAGGACCATTGGTCCTCAGGTTTTGATATGGGTTTCGATTTCTTCACAGGTGCATGGTTACAAAATACGGTATTTGCTTAACATAAAGTTTTACGTCTGACGTCATTTTTATAACCATGATCTACTCACATCTCTTAACTTTAGCTCCTTTTGCATGCATTTAGTATTGCTGATTACATGTACAACAATTTCTTTGTCAACGAAAGACTGAAATCTTAACAAACGAACGTTTCAAGTATTATATGTTTTACTCCGCTGCAAACATTAGGGTAATTGCCAAAGTTAAAGCAACAACTCCAAAGTAATACGTCAGTTTTCTCGTGCTGTGCAGTACAATCATTATGCTCAGTATAACAACGCATATATGACACTTGAATATGTTCCAGTGGCAAATTAATTATATCAGTGGATAAAAGTGATGTAATTTTTTTATTTACGGCGATTTAACGGGTTTAACATTATTCATAAAAATCTATAGCAAAAGCCCCTTACTATTTTATCATCTTCCGTAGATGTTCACGTATCTTAATAGTGAAATGCTTTATATAAACATGATAAACTAATCGGTATTCGATGGAGACAAGGCTCACTGTTTTGCGAGATGCGCCATTTAGTGTGATACATGTCGTTTGCCGAAACCTGCAATTATTTATTTTCTTCAGGCATTTGGGGATTACAGTGAAGGATCAAACTACAGAAACGCAGATCTGCTGGCCTAAATTTGGAATGGTTACTATCTTATAAAAACCATCAGGGCGATATCTGCGATGGTGTAAATAATGATAAAAGTTTAGATTCTTTAAGAGCAAAGAAAACATTCATAAGTAAGAACTTGTCCACGAGGACATCATCAACCAAGTAGTCAGAACTTTGGTTCTGATTCTGGTAGTTTGGTGTTGTGGCCAGTACTTCAATACAGTTTTAAAAATTACATTTGAAAGAGATGAAAAACCATTAAGGTAAATTTGTCTTAAATTTTCTAAAACTAAGACGATCTTGTCTTCAGAGATGTTAAATCTTAACAGAAGCTTTCAAATGTTTAGCATATTTTTAAAATATTTAAGGAATGAATTCCATTTTTCTGGTGTTTATCGAAGTATAAACTACATGGGGTCGCGTGCAAATTAAGTGAGCCCCAAAAGGGTTTATGTAAACTTTGCTAGCGACCCAATGCAGTTTATACTTCGATAAACACTAGAAAATTAAGTTCATTGCTATATTTACATTCTTTTCTATCTATTAATTGACCATAAATTTGCATTAGAGGCTACAGTTGAAGCAGAAAAAAACGTTTAAATGCAGTTTTTCTTCTAACAACGGAACAGCGTCAACTACGTCATTACGTCGCCTATGTCCAATCACATTGCAGAGAACCATGGTTTATTTTGACGTCACTTAACCTAATGTAACGTCGCTGAACCAATGCAGCAATTGAAGTATAAACTACATTACGTTCTAATTGTTTACCATAGGGCTTTAAAATAAATGCACATAGAATGTAAATATTTTGGCACATCGCAGTTATCTCTGCTTCTGTGACCCGCTCTTTCTTCATGCCAGTTTGTAAAGCCTTTCAGGCGGGGTGGCTTGTTGGGACACTAAAGAAGTTCAATGCCGAAAAGCATGTTTTCGCTCTTGAATGCCTTTTTTAAATATAATTAAGATATAAAGATTTAATTTCGTTTTTATTTGTTAAAACAAAACAGGCTTATTGTTCATGATGAAATCAGTCAACTGTGGAGTAAACATACACTAACAATGTCTACCGTGCCGGGATTTTCGTAATCAGGATTTTATAAGCATTTAAAGTAGTCTTAAAAGCGTAATTAGCTCACAAAATTTACATAGAGCTTCTTTTGACTCTTAATGATTTCCCTTTATAGGTGCTGAGATAAATATTTTACCCTTCTTGCGTTTTTTGTTCATCTTCAGGTAGTTTTTTTTTTTGCTTTGTAGTTGTTTCATTGGTTAATAAATTATTTGTCAAAAGGCTTGCATCGTTTGATTGTCCTGATTTAAAATGGTTCAGGACCCAGTTCTTGTTTGAATATGAGGTTGCCTGTCGTTTCGGCTATCCCTGTTTCCCATTTGCCATTATCCATATTAGTATTGTCCGTCTTGTCTCTCATTTTTTGTATATAATTGAGCCGCGACACGAGAAAACCAACAAAGTGGCTGTGCGCCCATCGAAGAATCAGATCAGCCTGGGCATGGAGGTAGCTAAGATCCTTACCCACCTTTTAAGCACTAAGCGAAAAGTCTGATCGGACTGGCCGGATGCCCAGGCTGGGCTGAGCGCACAACCATTTAATTGTTTTTTCTCTTTTTTTTTCTGCTTAGCGTCTTCTGTACAAAGGGGGTGAATTTTGTTTGAGCCTTTGTCCAGTGTATGTGTTTCTGTTTTCTGTGTTTCTCCCTTCGCCTGGTAGAACTTTTGAAACATAAAGTTCTTGCTGTTATTTGTTCCTGTGAACAAAAGCGGAATATGAAGGTCTTGAGTGTTTAGGGTTTTGTGTCATTGTCTGCTAGGATTACAAATTTGGATAGGTATTTCTTGGTCTGTTATGGCCTACTAAACTAGTGCTTTTTGTTTTCATTTTGTTGCACACGATTTCGTTCTAGGCGTCTTGGTTAATAAGTTTGTTTGAGAAACTGTGTTTCTTTTTAATCTTTCATAAAAGGAATCTTATCATTATACTTGGTAGGGAATTCTGTTTCCTAATTCTACAACTAGACATCATTTTGGATCGTCATCGCTTTGCTGAGACCTTTACTTCTCTTTTTGTGTCCTCATACCATTGTGTAAAAATCTTTATCATATGACGTCGCTGTTATTCAGTGGATAACGTCATGTCATAAAATCGTATGATCACACGTGTAATAACACTTTGGCGCGTACACGTAACGTCATTGACAACGTCCATGTCAACAATGCATTTTCTTACTGAAATAATGTTCAGTTTGAAGGCGTTAAAATCCCATTTTAAAGGGTCATATGAAAACAGAATTTTTCACTCGTGGTCATTTCATATGAAATTTATGAAACTCGCCGAAGGCTCGTTTCATAAATTTCATATGAGACGACCGCTCGTATAAAATCCTTTATATAAATAACGTTGTTGAAAAAGGAATGGAGAACGCTAATAAAGGAAGAATTTAATAGACTGTAGGAAAAAAGACAAATAATAATTGTGATGATATAATCCAAAAATCCGTACGACAGTAGTAATTAATAATATACAACAAAATCTGCCAATTCCAGATGCATATGAACCAATGTATGAACTGCAAGAATATCAGATTATAAAAAGTAAACATTAACATTGGAATTTAAAATGGCTATAATAAACACGTGCAAAGTTTACTGAAACTTTGAGTGAAAATGGACAGAATGTAACAGACCTAAATGTAACCATTAATTACAGAGAACAAATTTCCCTTTTTACGCAAAAAAAAATAAGGAGAGAAACAGATGCGACATGTAATGGTAAAAAAGTCTCAATTACGTAATCAGGTACTGTGGATGCCTGAACAAAGAAACAAGCATATAAAATTTTTAATGTCACATCTTTATCAATAGTGGATCTTTAATAAAAAAGATTTTATTAATAAGTAACGTCTTTAACTGAAATTGAATAACCATTTTGAAATAGCATTGTTTTATCGACAACAATATGTATGGCGCCAGTTTCTGTTTTAAATATAACGTTGTTACTATCGACGCTGATGATCTACATTGTATAGTAGTGAACGCGTTAGATTTGGACACAAATCAAGACAATCTTCTGTTTAATTTAGTGTATATCGTTACCTCCATTGTGCACTTTCTTCTTTAGAATATTCATACGAAGCGCTACAAAAACCAACAAAGTGGTTGTGCGCCCAACGCAGACTCGGAGCAGCCTGGGCATCCACCCAGTCTGATCAGGGTCTTCGCTGTCCGCATGGAGATAACTTAGACCCTCAGCTACCCTTCAAATGCTTAGTGAAGAGTCTGATTAGACTGGGCAGATGCCTAGGCTGATCTGAGTTTGCGCCGGGCGCACAACCACTTTGTTGGTTTTTGTGTCGCGGCTCAATTATAGTTCGCAAAGAGTGAGCCATAACAGAGGAATAATAAAGAAATAAATATGAAAACGGGGATAAGCCTTTAATCGCATTATTATTCTCAACGTGTTTCATAACTACATGTAGAGCTTCAAGAGACTGAAAAATAGCCAGGGTTCCCGGGTTCGATACCCGGTCTGGCCACACTTTCGTTCCTCATTTTCCCTGATTAAAGAAGGGCAGTTGTCATTTACTGGCGAAAGTATGTGCGCTTAGTACTGGTTAACCGCTTAGGAGGTCTAAGCCTGCCCAGGAATAGTGTGGTTATATAAACTGACCGTCCCGACATGACCACAGCTATTTACCGTGGACATAAAGCTATAAAACAACAACAACAACAACTGAGTAAATAGAGAATGAATCTAAGCAATGAACTTAAAAACTTGACATTTTTACCAGTTAAAATAAGGAAGTCATGTAGCGTGTATATGTACATTTTGACTCTCCATTATGTCTTACACCATTTCAAGGGTTCGGATTCGGATCTTTCTGTTTAGAGTGACCTACAGGGTTTTTGTAACCATTTTTTATTCTAGTTTATCTTTGTGCAACATCACAGGCATTTGCGTCGCTTCACTGCCAAACTAGGTTCGGTATCGACTATTCGTCGGAACTACACCATTTCAGGTAGACATGTCTTACACAGTGACTCTAATTCCACAGTAATTTCAGATCCTCCGATTGTTGTTCTCGTATTTGTTCTTTATTCCCAAGGGCAACCATTTAATGATTTTTATTCGACTACTGCAACTGATGTCTGTGAAATGCTCACCTCCCTCGTTTATCAAAGTGTAGATTATATTTTTAGGGGTTTTGAGCTTATGCTATTAGGCTTCAAATTGACTACTGCTTAAGCCAGCGTTGGGCGGTGTATGCAGCATCGCAAAAGTCATTGCTGTTATTTAAAGTCTCGGTGAAACGGAATCTCTGACTTCCGTTCCTGTATGTTTTCTTTTGTACCAAGGGTAGCCTTGAAAGTTTTGTATAGCAAAATGCACACTTTTTAGCAGTTTCACCAAGAACCTATTATCAGTTATTTAAAAAAAAAACGTTTCTGTTTTTAAAAGCTATTGAAACAATACAGACACAGCCACAACTCATGTTATTCTGAAGGTAGACATTGAATATATCATATCTTTGCTGTATGTTCTGTTTCCTCAGTTGGTAAAACAACAGGGCCCATGCCATTTTAAGTGAGTTTTATTGTGGCTAAAACAGCGCTTATTATTTCAGCTCCGACTACATTTAGAGAAAAGTAACATCGAAATGGGAACCTGGAAATCATTGGCTAAGCCTTCATAAACATATCCGTGCAAAGCATCTCCAGTTTTTGGCACTACAGAAGTTTTAAGTGCAAACTAAAATTATTGACGGCTTTTGACAGTTATTTGTACTTTTGTTCTTTTTATGAGCAGTCTCTCATTCCGCACACAGGATAAACTATGGTGATAAAAAGGTATAACGTTCGCATTCCCAACAAGACCGTCCAGCTTATCAGTAATTAGCAGTTAAAGGTAGGTTCCTGGACTAGCAATAACAATTATGCCCACAAAATAATTTCGTCTTTTTCTGAGCAGTATTGAATTCTCTTATTGTTCTGAATTTGTTGCTACTGAGAAACTCGTCAGATGTTGAAGAAAATAGTCATTTCCCTTTTGGTTTATTTTTTTTTCGTTGGATTTCCAGTTCTAAAATAACTATGTTTATTATGTCTATAAGTGCGCGATTTCTGATGCCATTCTCCAAAAGTCAATTTTCCCTTGCGTGAGCTCTCCTAGAGGTCCTGGCATGGCGGATGGGTTAAAACTATACCAAAATGCATTGCAGCATGACGTCAGCTGCGTTATCTATTTTTGGCGCGAACTCAAAATAGCGCTAACTGGTGTGCGAAGCAGAGTTAGGAAATCCCTTGCAAAACAACTTTTCTAATATATTTTTGATTTACACTTTTTAGTGAAACTTATTCATTCCCTTTTATAGGTGTTTTCCAACAACTTGGATGAAAGATCATCAAAATTATGATGCATTCCAAAGTACAGGAACCTACCTTTAAGACCTGTGTAAGCTGTCCCACTAGATATACACTTCATTAATGGCTTAGAATGTGTTTTGTTACTCCACTGTCATAACAAGAAACTCATCACTATCGAAACAAGAAAATCGGTGGAACCGATGGATGCTCCCCGAAGGCTTGGAATAGGACAATGGGGATCCTGGTGAAGGAGTGATTTTCTGTGTAAACTAAATGCAATTCAAAATGGAAAAAAAACAAAACAATTCTCTTCAATACTTTTTAGAGCAATGTTATAGACATGCATACAACTGAGAAAATATAAGAAGGGAAGTAACTCCAAAATAACTTGGGATACAGCTTTGGTTCTTCTGCTCTGCACTTCTTGTCATTGTCCTTGTCATTGCCCTCTATTATCAATAAAATATGTATAGAGATATACACCGGACAAGCTAATAACTGAAAAAATTAGAAAAAATAGGAAGGGCACTAACTTTGTAATTACTAAAAGTAATCTTATAGTTCTTATTATCTGCACTTCCTTTCATTACCCACTATCAATGTATGAAATGTCATTTAGCTTCCTTCAATACTTCCTAAGATATGCTCCATACAAGCAAAATAAAGCAAAAAATTAGAAGGGAGTTAACTTCATAAATACTTATGAAAGAGTTATGGTTCTTGTGTTCTGCACTTTCATTTATTGCCCTCTATTAGTGTGTGAAGTTTCATTAAGTTCCCATTTATACTTTTGGAGATATGCACCAGACAAACTTTATATTGAAAAAAAAAAAACTGGAAAAGGAGCTTACTTCGTAAGTACTTGTGACAGGGCTACGGTTCTTGTGCACTGCACTTCCTCTAATTGTCCTCTATCAATGTGTGAAGTTTCATTTAGTCCCCCCTTATAGTTTCAGTTTTGTCAGCAGAAGCTATCCGGACATGCAAAATACTGAAAAAAAAAACTGGAAAGGGAGCTAACTTTGTAAGTTCTTGTGAGAAGGTTACCGTTCTTCTGCACTGCACTTCCTTTATTTGTCCTCTATCAGTGTGTGAAGTCTCATTTAGTTCCCCCTTATAGCTTCAGAGATATGCTCAAGACAAGCAAAATATTGGTAAAACTGGGAAGGCAGCTAACTTTGTAAATACTTGTGACAGGGTTACGGTCTTGTGCACTGCACTTTCTCTGATTGTCCTCTATCAATGTGTGAAGTTTCATTTAGTTCCCCTTTATAGGTTTAGAGATATGCTCCATACAAGCAAAAAATTGGTAAAACTGGGAAGGGAGCTAACTTTGTAAATACTTGTGACAGGGTTACGGTTCTTGTGCACTGCACTTTCCCTCGTCGTCCTCTATCAATGTGTGAAGCTTCATTTAGTTCCCCTTTATAGTTTCAGAGATATGCTCCGGACAAGCAAAATATTGAATAAACTGGGAAGGCAGCTAACTTCGTAAATACTTGTGACAGGCCTACGGTTCTTGTGCACTGCACTTCCTCTACTTGTCCTCTATCAATGTGTGAAGTTTAATTTAGTCCCCCCTTATAGTTTCAGTTTTGTCAGCAGAAGCTATCCGGACATGCAAAATACTGAAAAAAAAAACTGGAAAGGGAGCTAACTTTGTAAGTTCTTGTGAGAAGGTTACCGTTCTTCTGCACTGCACTTCCTTTATTTGTCCTCTATCAGTGTGTGAAGTCTCATTTAGTTCCCCCTTATAGCTTCAGAGATATGCTCAAGACAAGCAAAATATTGGTAAAACTGGGAAGGCAGCTAACTTTGTAAATACTTGTGACAGGGTTACGGTCTTGTGCACTGCACTTTCTCTGATTGTCCTCTATCAATGTGTGAAGTTTCATTTAGTTCCCCTTTATAGGTTTAGAGATATGCTCCATACAAGCAAAAAATTGGTAAAACTGGGAAGGGAGCTAACTTTGTAAATACTTGTGACAGGGTTACGGTTCTTGTGCACTGCACTTTCCCTCGTCGTCCTCTATCAATGTGTGAAGCTTCATTTAGTTCCCCTTTATAGTTTCAGAGATATGCTCCGGACAAGCAAAATATTGAATAAACTGGGAAGGCAGCTAACTTCGTAAATACTTGTGACAGGCCTACGGTTCTTGTGCACTGCACTTCCTCTACTTGTCCTCTATCAATGTGTGAAGTTTAATTTAGTTCCCCCTTACAGTTTCAGAGATATGCTCCGGACAAGCAAAATATTGAAAACTAGACAATCACTAAAGGTGATGAATGCCCCCGCCATATGCCTTACTAGAAAAGTAATGTGTTAAAACATATTTGTGTGAAGTTACATCAAAATCTGTCAATAAATAAAGGTGCTAGAGGGATGACTGAGTTTTTCTTAAAAATAGCAACTGTGACCTTGACCTTGGAACTACAAACCTGAAAGGTTTACTTGTCGAAGATATTGTCATACTTAATAGATGTGTGAAGTTCTATCAAAATCAGTTAAAAATAAAAGCGCTTGAACCATGACAAAGATTTACATTTACCTATAATAGCATCTGCGACCTTGACCTTGGACCTACAATGATGAAACGTAAATTTGTCCCAGATATTGTCAAGCTAAATATTTGTGTCAAGTTATGCCAAAATCATTCCAGAGGGATGACAGCATATTTTCTAAAATAGCAAATATGACCTTGACCTTTACCCTGAAATTCTGGATCACGAACTTGTCCAAGATATTGTCACACTAAACATTTGAGTGAGGTTACATCAAAATTGTCAATGAATAGAGGAGTAGAGGAATGATAAAGTTTTTTTTCTAAAAATAGCAACTGTGACCTTGACCTTAGACCTGCGGTGCTGAAACAGTAATTTATTCAAGATATTGTTATACTTAACATTTATGTGAAGTTACATCAAAATCGATCTATAAATGAAAGCGCTGGAGCAATGCCCTAGTTTTTCTGAAAATAGCAACTGTGACCTTGACCTTCATCCTACAAACCTGAAACGCAAAGTTGTTCGAGGTTCTGTCATACCCAATAAAGCTGTGATGTAATATCAAAATCTGTTAATAAATGAGGCCGCTAGAGCGACGATAAAAGGTGAGATTGTATTTAAGCTATGGAAATATGGTCAAAATATGTATGTTATTCCAGGGGACATAATTCTGCAATAAAGACCTGACTGAAAGTTATGTTTCCTTTATGCACATGTTCAATGCATGTCTGAACTGTGTTGCAAGTTTCAAATCCCTACATCAAATACTATTGGAGGAGTTGCAGAGACAAGAACAGTACTACAAAGTGTGAAATATGGTCAAAATGTGCATGTCATTCAAGGGGATATAATTCTGCCATAATGACATGAATCAAAGTTTTGTTTCCTTTAAGCACATGTTCAATGCATGTCTGAACTGTGTTACAAGTTTCAAATGCCTACATTAAATACAGTTGGAGGAGTTGCAGAGACAAGAACAGTACTACAAATGTGAAATATGGTCAAAATATTTATGTTATTCAAGGGGACATAATTCTGCAATAAAGACCTGACTGAAAGTTATGTTTCCTTTATGCACATGTTCAATGCATGTCTGAACTGTGTTGCAAGTTTCAACTCCCTACATTAAATACTGTAGGAGGAGTTGCGGAGACAAGAACAGTACTCAAATGTGAAATATGGTTATAATATGTATATTATTGAAGGGGACATAATTCTGCCAAAATGACCTGGATCAAAGTTTTGTTTCCTTTATGCACATGTTCAATGCATGTCTGAACTGTGTTGCAAGTTTCAACTCCGTACATTAAATACTGTAGGAGGAGTTGCGGAGACAAGAACAGTACTACAAATGTGAAATATGGTCAAAATATTTATGTTATTCAAGGGGACATAATTCTGCAATAAAGACCTTAATCAAAGTTCTGTTTCCTTTATGCACATGTTCAATGCATGTCTGAACTGTGTTGCAAGTTTCAACTCCCTATATCAAATACTGAAGGAGAGGTTGCGGAGACAAGAACAGTACTCAAATGTGAAATATGGTTATAATATGTATATTATTCAAGGGGACATAATTCTGCCATAATGACCTGGATCAAAATTTTGTTTCCTTTATGCACATGTTCAATGCATGTCTGAACTGTGTTGCAAGTTTCAACTCCCTACATTAAATACTGTAGGAGGAGTTGCGGAGACAAGAACAGTACTACAAATGTGAAATATGGTCAAAATATTTATGTTATTCAAGGGGACATAATTCTGCAATAAAGACCTTAATCAAAGTTCTGTTTCCTTTATGCACATGTTGAATGCATGTCTGAACTGTATTGCAAGTTTCAACTCCCTACATCAAATACTGTAGGAGAGGTTGCAGAGACAAGAACAGTACTCAAATGTGAAATATGGTTATAATATGTATATTATTCAAGGGGACATAATTCTGCAAAAAGATCTTAATCAAAGTTCTGTTTCCTTTATGCACATGTTCAATGCATGTCTGAACTGTGTTACAAGTTGCAAATCCCTACATCAAATACAATTGGAGGAGTTGCAGAGACAAGAACAGTACTACAAATGTGAAATATGGTCAAAATATTTATGTTATTCAAGGGGACATAATTCTGCAATAAAGACCTTAATCAAAGTTCTGTTTCCTTTATGCACATGTTCAATGCATGTCTGAACTGTGTTGCAAGTTTCAACTCCCTACATTAAATACTGTAGGAGGAGTTGCGGAGACAAGAACAGTACTCAAATGTGAAATATGGTTATAATATGTATATTATTGAAGGGGACATAATTCTGCCATAATGACCTGGATCAAAGTTTTGTTTCCTTTATGCACATGTTCAATGCATGTCTGAACTGTGTTGCAAGTTTCAACTCCGTACATTAAATACTGTAGGAGGAGTTGCGGAGACAAGAACAGTACTACAAATGTGAAATATGGTCAAAATATTTATGTTATTCAAGGGGACATAATTCTGCAATAAAGACCTTAATCAAAGTTCTGTTTCCTTAATGCACATGTTAAATGCATGTCTGAACTGTGTTGCAAGTTTCAACTCCCTATATCAAATACTGTAGGAGAGGTTGCAGAGACAAGAACAGTACTCAAATGTGAAATATGGTTATAATATGTATATTATTCAAGGGGACATAATTCTGCAAAAAGATCTTAATCAAAGTTCTGTTTCCTTTATGCACATGTTCAATGCATGTCTGAACTGTGTTGCAAGTTTCAAATCCCTACATCAAATACTATTGGAGGAGTTGCAGAGACAAGAACAGTACTACAAAGTGTGAAATATGGTCAAAATATGCATGTCATTCAAGGGGACATAATTCTGCAACCAAGAACTTAATCAAAGTTTTGTTTCCTTTATGCACATGTTCAATGCATGTCTGAACTGTGTTACAAGTTTCAAATCCCTACATCAAATACAATTGGAGGAGTTGCAGAGACAAGAACAGTACTACAAATGTGAAATATGATCAAAATATTTATGTTATTCAAGGGGACATAATTCTGCAATAAAGACCTTAATCAAAGTTCTGTTTCCTTTATGCACATGTTCAATGCATGTCTGAACTGTGTTGCAAGTTTCAACTCCCTACATTAAATACTGTAGGAGGAGTTGCGGAGACAAGAACAGTACTCAAATGTGAAATATGGTTATAATATATATATTATTGAGGGGACATAATTCTGCAACCAAGACCTTAATCAAAGTTTTGTTTCCTTTATGCACATGTTCGATGCATGTTTGAACTGTGTTGCAAGTTTCAACTCCCTATATCAAATACTGTAGGAGGAGTTGCGGAGACAAGAACAGTACTCAAATGTGAAATATGGTTATAATATGTTTATTTTTCAAGGGGACATAATTCTGCAATAAAGATCTTAATCAAAGTTTTGTTTCCTTTATGCACATGTTCAATGCATGTCTGAACTGTGTTTTAAGTTTCAGCTCCCTGCATCGAATACTGTAGGAGGAGTTGCGGAGACAAGAACAGTACTACAAAGTGTGACGGACGTGTGCACGGACGTATGCACGGACGGACAAGGGCAAAACTATATGACCCTCCCCACTTCGTGGCGGGGGCATAAAAAACTGGAAAGGACGCCAACTATGTAAATACTCGTGACAGGGTTACGGTTTTTGTGCACTGCTCTTCCCCTGGTCGTCCTATATCAATGTGGGTTTTCATTTAGTTCCCCCTGATACTTTCATAGATATGCTCCGGACTAAAGTGTGACGGACGGACGGACGGACGGAAGGACGGACGGACAGACGGACGGACAAAGCGGCAACTATATGCTCACCCTTCGGGGAGCTAAAAAACAATTTAATTCTTAAAGTAAAAGTTATCTTTTTCGGAGATGTAAATAAAAGTAGATACTAGTAAAAGTTTTATTTCTTCTCTTCTAGACCACATTAAAACAACCTGGGCAAAGACAACTTACAGATACTTACAAAACAAAAGTCGATGCAGTCTATCAACATATGAAAATACTAAAATAGCTTATCATACACACACAGAACGTTTCATTAATTACATTTATATAATGTCAATGTACAAACGTAGTAATACGTAAGGGAAGTTTATGTATGTGAACTCTTTAACACACATTATAACTAGAAAGTGTGTTCATAAAACACTATGCCCCCAACCATATGCTTGCCAATAAAAGTGTCAAACTTAAGATGTCTTAGCCTGAAAAGCGCAACTTTTCTGTCAAGTTTATGTGAAAAGGGTTATAACTCTGTTAAAAGTTGATGTTTAATGACACAACCAACATCAGAATGATCAGCACATCAAATACTAATAGTATACCAAATATTAGGGTTCTAGGTCAAACGGTTCAAAAGTTTGAAAAATGCCAATTCGACAAAGGGGAATAATTCAGTCATTTTTTGAGGGAATTCGCCCAAAAGTTAATTAGGTGATTTACACCTTAGCCCCTAGCAGTATGCCAAATATGAGCATCCTATCTCAAACGACATTTCCAGGATTTCGGGAACAAACTTTCATGTAATTTTTCGAAAAAGGGGCATAATTCTGCAACTACATGGCAGACAGAAAGAAAGAAATTACCGGTCTGCTTATTTTCATGCTCTATCCGCCTTTTAAATATTAAGGCAGTTTTTGTTCTTGTCAAACAGACCACCTATAATTATGTTTTATACAGATGAGAAAAGGGAAATAACTCTTTTGTCAATACTCAATAATGAATGCATCAACCCGCAACCAACATCAGAATGATCAGCACATCAAATGTTAATAGTCTACCAAAAATTAGATTTATAGCTCAAACGGTCCAAAAGTTGGAAAAATACAAAATTCAACAAAGGGGCATAATTCAGTCAATTTTTGACGGAATTCGCCCAAAAGTTAATCAAGTAATCTACTCCTTAGCCCCTAGCGGTATGCAGAATTCGCCCAAAAGTTAATTAGGTGATTAACACCTTAGCCCCTAGCAGTATGCCAAATATGAGCTTTCTAGCTCAAATGGTATTTCCAAGATTATGGGAACAAACTTTCATGTAATTATTCGAAAGTAGGGCATAATCTTGTAAGTATATGGCAGGAGGACAAGAAAAGAAATACAGGTCTGCTTAGTTTTCATGCTCTATCCACCATTGAAATGTCAAGCACCCAGCAGTTATTGCTCTAGAGAAACAGACCACCCATAATAATGTTTTATACAGATGAGAAAAAGGGAAATTACTCTGTCAGTAATGAAGCATCATACTGCAACCAACATCAAAATAAACATCACATCAAATACTAAAAGTATACCAAAAATTAGGGTTCTAGGTCAAACGGTTCAAAAGTTGAAAAAATGCCAAATTCAACAAAGGGGCATAATTCAGTCAATTTATGACGGAATTTCCTCAAAACTTTTAATCAGTGATCTACACCTTAGCCCCTAGCAGTATGCCAAATATGAGCGTCCAAGCTCAAACGGCATTTCCAGGATTTTGGGATCAAACTCTCTTGTAATTTTTCGAAAAAGTGGCATAATTCTGTAAGTACATGGCAGACAGAAAAGAAAGAAAATACCAGTCTGCTTATTTTTCATGCTCTATCCGCCTATTAAATACCAAGGCCCCAGCAGTCATTGCTCTTGAGAAACAGACCACCCATAATTATGTTTTATACAGATGAGAAAAGAGAAATAACTCTGTCAATAATGAATGCATCATAACGCATCTAACATCAGAATGATCAGCATATCAATATTAATAGTATACAAAAAATTAGGGTTCTGGGTCAAATGGTTCAAAAGTTGGAAAAATACCAAAAACAACAAAGGGCATAATTCAGTCAATTTTCTGGCGGAATTCGCCCAAAATTAAATCAGGTGATATAAAATTTAGCCCCTTGCAGTATGCCAAATATGAGCATCCTAGTTTAAATGGTATTCCAGGATTTTGGGAACAAACTTTCGTGTAATTTTTCGAAAAAGGGGCATAATTCTGTAAGTACATGGCAGAAGAACAAGAAAAAAAATACAGGTCTGCTTATTTATCATGCTCTATCCACCATTGAAATGTCAAGGCCCTAACAGTTATTGTTCTTGAGAAACATACCACCCATAATAATGTTTTATACAGATGAGAAAAGGGAAATAACTCTGCCAATAATGAACATCATAACGCAACCAACATCAGAATGATCAGCACATCAAGTATTATAGTATACTAAAAATCAGATTTATAGGTCAAACGGTTCAAAAGTTGGCAAAATGCCAAATTCAACAAAGGGGCATAATTCAGTCATTTTTTGACGGAATTCGCCCAAAAGTTTATCAGCCGTTCTACACATTAGCCCCTAGCATATGCCAATTATGAGCATTCTAGCTCAAATGGTATTCCCAGGATTTTGAGAACAAACTTTAATGTAACTTTTTGAAAAAGGGGCATAATTCTATAAGTACATGGCAGACAGAAAAGAAAAAAATAGGGGTCTGCTTATTTTTCACGCCCTATCCGCTTTTTAAATATCAAGGCTCCAGCAGTTATTGCTCTTGAGAAACAGACCACCCATAATTGTTTTATACAGATGAGAAAAGGGAAATAACTATGTCAATAATGAATGCATCATAACGCAATTAACATCAGAATGATCAGCACATCAAATATTATTATTATATACAAAAAATTAGGGTTCTGGGTCAAATGGTTCAAAAGTTGGAAAAATGCCAAATTCAACAAAGGGGCATAATTCAGTCATTTTTCGCAGGAATTCACCCAACAGTTAATCAGGTAATCTACACTTTAGCTCCTAGCAGTATGCAAAATATGAGCTTCCTACCTTAAACAGTATTCCCAGGATTTTGGAAACAAACTTTTCTTTTTTTTCATTTAAAAAAGGGGCATAACTCTGTAAGTTCAGGGCTGATGGACAAGAAAAAAAATACGCGTCCTCTAGATTTTGAATCTACCCACCTATGAAATATCAAGGCCCCATCAGTTACGGTTTTGAGAAAATCAATCGTTACGTACGTACGGACGGACGGACGGACGGTCAGGCCCAAACCAATATGCGCCCTCAACTTCTTCGAAGTTGGGGGCATAAAAAGATACAGTTATTTTCATATCCATTAACAAGCCATTTAAACGACCGTTTTTCATACAGGCATATGTATGGGACGCCAATGCTATATCATTAGAACGCTCTGCATGCTAATCTCTTCCTGCGATTGTGAAGTACTGCTTTCCCATAACAGCATTTAACAACACTTGGTGTTATGATACCATACTATTTAGTCATGCTATCATTACATCTGAACATACCAACAATGCACTTTAAAACGCTATCCATTTACTGACATGTTACCATTAAAATGCTTTGACATACTGCAAGAATACAGCTGCCTAACTTGTCTTCAGTGTCATTGCATTAAGAAATCATCTGTCTTAAGCAGCCATTTGTTTGGGGTCCCTTTAAACAAAAACAGCACAGACGTGCCCGTATTAAAGGATCACCAGTTTTATGTGCTCCCTTAAGTAGCCCTTTAAGACAGGCTTGGCTGTATTCTGACACACTATCATTTAACTTTTACACACTGTCATTATACTTCAAACTCTATCATTACACTTTGACCTGTCATCATTAAACTTTGACACGCTATCACTATACTCTGTCACGCTATCATTATACTTTAAAATGCTGTCATTATACTTTGAAATGCTTTTACTTTACTTAACATTATATCATTATAATTTGACATCTCATCAGTTTACTCTGACATTCTACCATTACATCTTCTTGTCATCCGTGCTTCAAGAAGTCAAATTAGCCTTTACGTTTCGGACAGGAAATCAGTCCTGATTATGGAAGACACATATCAAAAACACGAGGGTCAATGCAATCCAGACTTTTGACTTCGTAACAGAACTATATGAACCAAGCAGACAACGTCGATGAGAAAACCAATAGAACTTATTTATCATGCATCTGCTGCAAAATTCACCTGATATCTGGGGTACGATAACATGATGTGATACATGTATCATGCCACTTTAGAACTGCGCTTGCGCCAATGTTACCAGGCGATGCCTTTAGAAGTTACCTCTGAAGACAATTTGCTACATACTGACGTTGGCCGTGATATCAATGTTTGATTAGTTAATTGACGTCACTGACTTACGTCAAACCGCATTCCCGACGTCAGCAAGTTCAAACTAAATGCGTTTGCATATCTTTTGTTTACCGCTCTTTACGCCTCGCCATTCCTACGCTGTTTCTGGTCTCGCCTGATAAACTTGATATCAAAAGACATTAACATGGTTTTCTCTATGTAAGACCCCAAAAATATAAATGAAGAGATACAGGAAAGGCCATGAATACAAAACTCAACCAACCCATACACCACAAAAAGAAGAAGTGAGAAACATAAAGGGCGAATGGAAATATTTATTTTGATTACAGACAAATTTTTCATAATAAAAAAGAACCACAGCAACAGAACCACCATCTCACGTTCAGTAGTTAAACTACTGCGGATTTATATGAATTTATTGCATAATCATCTTTCTGGAGCCCCATACCAAAATTAATATTTACAAGACAATCAGCAGCTAGATTGGTGTCAAACGATTACTGTGACTCAGGTGTGATACCCTACCTGAACCACGTGCCGTGATATTCTACAAGATTGTCTATGGTCTTGTCGATATAACCGTGCCAACATTTGTCTGTGATCCGAAAGACATTTAAGAAGTTTTTCCCATTGACGATTGTGCAACAGAACAGTTTCCTGTCACATGTTGTCTTGTGTACACACCTGGCTTATTTAAAGTCGGCTTTGTTCAGCCTTGTCCACCGAACGCCATTGACTATGAACAAGTGCTTTCGTTTAAGTAAGGCTTTACTTTTAAACATCTTACAGTCTACCACTGGTCCATTCGTGATTTCTGTTTCGGAGCCGCACAGCTGCACATTACCCTCACGGACTGATGCTACAGGTTGGATCGATAATAAAAGAGTTGAAGCAATTTCTTGGGCTTGAGCTGATGGCCATTTTGATCTATGACAAACCCACCTATACTGAAGCAAAAGCAAGGTAAACTAGAGACCCCACGGATAAGGATTCTAGTGTTGAATGATAGTTCACTTTGGATTATGTTTTTGTTAGATGAAATGCTGTACCAAAGACCTGGTATCGGGATATGCAAAAAGTGCGACCGTCTCGGAATACCAAGTTAGAATGACCACAATCAATGTTTGTGCGAAGTCTGTCTCTCTGACAGTCTCTTTTCCTATCCACGGTGTATCTGCTCATAGCTAGAAGGGCGCAATTTCTGCAGAACCCATTACCAGGTCTCCGGTAAAAGGTTGTATTCGATACAGCATCATAAATACGACGCGTACTATAAAAAGCTGTCAAGGTATAATGACAGGATTACAAAATTAAATGGTACAGATAGCATATTGGAGCATAAAAGCATACTGATAGCATATCAAAATTTCATGTCTACATTATTTAATAGTGTGCTAAAACAGGTAAAGCATGATGCATATCAGCAAAACAGTCTAAAGTTTCTGTTGAAAGAATTTGCGTTTGTAATGTCACTGAAAAACTGGCGGAGCATGGCATACATTGTTTGCTATGCTCCGGAACCAATGACGACATATATCTACTACTTTGGCAATTAAAGGCCTCATTGCTCTATCAGCATAGAATATTTTATTAAGAAGTATCGCTGCAAGCTTCTCACTACAGTTTCTTCATTGTATATAATCGTGATTGGCCGGCTTCAAAACATTGAAACGTCCTTGAGTTTCTCATAAAAACGATTTGAAAAATATCTAGGTCATTTTAGTTGGCAACTAAAATGACCTACTTTCGATTTCACACGTTTCATAACATGGTAAAAATACAAGGTACAAGAGGTAACAATACAAGGTACAGGAGATAAAAATACAATGTACATTTGTTTAATAGTTGATAAAAATACAATGTAAGGCATGGATCTCATTCTTTGTCTCGCTGTTGTGTGAGTTAATTGCCCAGCGGGGAACCAGAAACAAAAACCGTATTTTTACGAAGAGATCTGTCAGGTTTTATTCAAAATACCTTATTCCTTCTTTTTTGCCAGTTATAGGATACAAAAAGCACAGCAACCGACATTTTATCATCAGTTCTGTAGGCTGTACCAATTTTATAAGGATTTGTGCTTCGACGATTTTACCACTAATAGGACTATGGGGACTTTAAGAGTTCTTATTGATGTCTAAGTGACGTCATTATGACGTCATTTTTCCAAAGTACTAAGCACAACAGTTGGTAATTCCATAGTTGCCATGGTAATAGATCTATGAACATGGCATACAACATATGTATGTCATGCTTCTCTCGAATTATAAGTGAGATGTTACCTGAAATTCACATAATGGAAAAGAGGAATTTTTCGGAGTTAGCGGTTTAATGTGCGTGGAATCCAGTTATTTACTGCACAGTTTAGCCTCAACTTAAGTACCTTTTAACTTAAAGTCTCTGGAAGCAGCCGCTTTTAGGGAGCACTATCGATGGCACAAATCTTAACTGAGAGGCTAGCCAAGGGGTAATTGTTAAAATGTGTAATTCTCTATATAGACATGAATCCACATTTTTTTGGTTTGTTCAACGTAAAATTTATTTTTTCACCGTTTTGTTCTTCTAAAAAACACTATTTTGTATTTCTGCATACTTTTTTTTACACATTTTCCATTAATTTTCATATCTCAAGCACATGAATGCACTTTCATTTCAGCAAATCATATAATCTGTAATACAGGATATTCGAAACAAACTGGTAACAATAAATTGCAGTTATCTTGTTAGTGAGTATTTTTTTTTACATTCTTTAAAAATGCAAGAAAATTGAATTTAATGAAAAACGTCATGAAAAATATATTCAATCGATGGGGCATGCTTATGCATATTATTTGAGGAAAACTTTCATTGTATGTTATCGAATAAAACTAAAAAAAAACCCAAACATTTCGCCGTTTCGTTTCCTAGAAAAACAATCTTAAAGTTAAAAAATATCCCCCAAAACAGACTGCCCAAATTCTGAACCTGCTGCAAGCATAGCCGGTCCTTGCCCTACTATTTATTTCCTGTTATTTGGTTCTACCATAGAGTAATGTCGACAAAAATGCGCAGATAGGATGGCAACTATGAAGACTTTGGTCATTCTGGTTCCTAAGAAACAGTCTGGTCTCGGTTACCACTGTTTGTACAGACCTATGTGCCCGAAAACTTACGATCTTTACGGCAGACAGTATTGGTTTATGTTATAAATGTAAATACTCCACAGTTGATCGATTTGATCATGCACAATAACTCTGTTTTATTTTTTAAAAAAGTAAGAACAGAGTAGTTCCGTATACGTCTACCTTAACATAGGCGTATCGTATGAATTTCAAGATTTTTCGTTAGTGATGCATTTAGAAATGGTCCGTAGACAGTGGATGGATGATTTACAATATAGAAGACTTTTAAAAACTGACAGAATAATCAAGACAGAACCTATCCTGTGGATACCTATAATGACACAGAGCTACATAAACGGTTTTGTTTCACGCTATCCTGTGGATACCTATAATGACACAGAGCTACATAGACGGTTTTGTTTCACGCTATCCTGTGGATACCTATAATGACACAGAGCTACATAAACGGTTTTGTTTCCACGCTATAGGTCGCTGGAACTGATTCATGAGCTGCGACTAGACTTAGATAGTCAAATTCTGTTATTCCTTCCATGTGTGTGTGTGTGTGGGGGGGGGGGGGGGGGGGGGGGGGGGCGGATGGAGCGGGGATGGGGGGTATTTGGAGTATTTTTCGGGTTTGTCGCAGAAACATGGACGTTAGAAAAAGATTATAAATAGGCCGTAACATGCAAAATAGGAACGTAAGGCATATGCGAAGAGCAAAAGCGCAGACCAGCTTGCGCCTCTCTGCAGTTGGAAAATACTTGCATGAACCCTGAGGATTCTGCAGGTACAAAAATAAGGAACTACCTCAATTCATGGAGTCACAGACTGGTTTCGGATGCAACATTCAGGACTGACGCGCCTCTTATCACATAAGATAATCATTCATAAAACACATGTGCTAATCTTATTTGAGACAACTCCGATAGTCGTACTCCAGTCTCAACTACGCCTGACGCACGCACTTGGATTTTAATACAGTCGTATGATGGACTTAGTTGCGCCGACGTTCGTAATCTACGCCGGCGTAGTTAACGCTTCATTTGTGCACTCAGCCACAGAATATTTGGATACCTTTAAATTGCGGGTTCTTGTCTTTTAGGAATGAATCCCTATTTTTTAGTTTTCAAAATAAACCAAATAAACTTTCTTGCTAAATTTTGGGGTGGAGAATAAACCTGAACTTCTAGGTCTATTCCCTTTATGATATAATTTTAATCCCACCATTTCGAAACATCACAATTTCGTTTTATCCAAATTAAATTTATTGTCATCGTTTTACATAAATTTTCAAATTAGATAAATCAGTCTCTGAACGTACAAATCGTTAGCAAACAGCAAAGCTAACAGCTCTTTGATATCATTAGATTCAAATGTACAAATATTCTGATATTACAAATATACGAATCATTAACTGATAAAACGAGATAATCAGTGAACTCATACACTCTTGAATCTAAAGGGTTATTAGTGTCGCCAAGGATGAAATATAAATCCTGTAAGAAAATGAAATCTTGTAAATGTCCGATTCGAGAGTTTAAATCTGCAGCTAGTATCAAACTGCTTTTGGATAGTCTAACAGTATTTCATCGATATTACTCAATATCCCTCTATATTACTAGCCTTTTCCTCTCATATATATATAGTAGTGTGTTTTCTGATGAAATGTATTTGTAAATATCATGATCAGATTGTTTTTTTTTTTCTGGAGGAGATATAGATTTTAAAAGTAATATGGCACGTTCAAGGAGTTGTTCAAACAACGGCTGCGTACATTTGATTAACGGCGATGAAATAAGCTAGGACTCTAATATGAGGACCGTGATCAGTATTATAATGGGCATTCTCAGTGTCTTCAATAATGGTTAGGAATATAGAAATTTATGCCACCTGAGCCAAATCCTGAATCTGATCTACTGCTCCTCGCAAACATATGAGCTGTTGGAGTTTGTTGCACTGGAAATGTAGGATATATGTTTGTTCGACCAGTCGGGACATAGCCTGTTGAAGCAAAGCCTGGCTCCAATATGTTCCTGTTAAACATTTGAGCATTGGGAGTTTGCTGCAGAAGGACGGGCTGGTTTACGGCTGGAGGGGCTCTTAAGCTGGATATCGCGTTAGCTTGAGGAACAGCCGTGTGCTGCAAGTATACATGCGGTCTTGGATTTACGAGTTCAGTTCCAACATGATTGAAAAAATTAGGAGGAACCAAACCGTTTACTTGCGCATGGTCAGAAAAAGTGT
This sequence comes from Ctena decussata, assembly GCA_963989385.1. Taxonomy (NCBI): domain Eukaryota; kingdom Metazoa; phylum Mollusca; class Bivalvia; order Lucinida; family Lucinidae; genus Ctena; species Ctena decussata. The sequence continues at coordinate 26,650,397 of OZ022510.1, forward strand.
TGTAGGGAGGTGGGTGAACCATTGGCAGTACTAAATTAGTGGTACATGCAAAATGTAAAGGTTGGTTGGTTTGAGTGCAGTTCCTTTCTGAATTTTGATAAGGAACAGACTGAGTAGCTACACAGCTATATGGTGGAGGTGAAGGCTTAGGAACATCCAGTTGCACACATTGTTCTGATAGTTCATTTGCATTTTGGAAGTTTGACGCAAATGATCCTGCCCCGCTTGCTCGTGGTGTACCGTTCGTAATCTGCAGTGACGGTTCAACACTATGTTCTTGGTTTTCGACTGTAAAATTTCTTGTTGAAACGTTTTCTTGGCTATTGGTTGACTCCAGCGTTTCTTTCAAGCTCGTACTGGCTTCACTGGTGACCAAGGTGATTACATTTTTATCACTACTTACTTCCTGTCCTGAAATAATATACATCGTCATAAAGAACAGAATAAAAGGCACAACAAATTCTATGGCCTCTTTCGGGCGACCAAAAAGTAGTAAGTCTCATTATTAACCTTTAGTCTCCTATGGGTTTTATAGGCCTGATCCTTTTTTTATACGCCCGTCGAAGACGCATCGTATTATGTAGTGGCTTCCGTCCGTCCTTCCGTCCGTCCTTCTGTTCGTCTGACCGTCTGTTCACTTTCTGTGTCCGCTCCATATCTCCTTAACCCCTTGAAAGAATTTTTGAAACTTGGGTCAAATGTTTGCCTTATCGAGACGATGTGCACAGCTTATATTTAAATGAAGATCGACAAAGATCAAGGTCACACTCAGAGGACAAATGTCAAATGGTAACATTTCGTGTCCGCTCCATATCTCAAAAACCGTTTAAGATTTGTTCATGAAAAATTACACAAATAACAAATATAAAGCACCGTCAGACGATGTGCAGACAAACGAATCTTAACCCTACCTTCAGTTTTGACGGAATAATGTCCCTTTGTATTTTTTGTAAAGTAATTTCATATAAGCTTCGTGTCCGCTCCATATCTTGAAAACCGTTTAAGATTTCTTCATGAAAGTTTGCACAAATATAAAGCACCATCAGGCGATGTGCAGAAAAAAAAAACATAACCCTACTTTCAGCTTTGACGGAATTAGTTTCATTTATAATTTTTATAGTAATTTCATTTTAGCTTCGTTTCCGCTCCTTATCTCAAAACATTTAAGATGTCTTCTTAAAAGTTTGTATAAATATAAAGCATCATCAGAAAATGTGCAGAGAAAAGATCCATAACCCTACTTTCACTTTTAACAAAATTACGCCCCTTTGTATTTTTGTGTTGTAATTTGTATTAAATTTGTGTCCGCTCCATATCTCCTTAACCCTTTGAAAGATTTTTTGAAACTTGATTCAAATGTTCAGCTTATCAAGGCAACATACAGAACTTGTATTTCAACAATTTCCGACAAACGTCAAGGTAACACTTAGAGGTCAAAGTTCAAAATGTAACATTATTTGTTAGCTCCATATCTCGAAAACCGTATAAGATGTCTTAATAAAAGTGTATACAAATATAAAGCATCATCCTTCGACAATTTGTGCAGAGAAAACGAACCATAACCCTACTTACAGTTTTGACGGAATTATGCACCTCTGTATTTTGCATATAGTACTTTCATATTAGCTTTGTGTTTGCTCCATAACTTGAAGACCGTTTGAGATTTCTTCATGAAAGTTTGTACAAATATCAGATGATATGCAGAGAAAGAGAACCATAAACTACTTGCAGTTCTGATGGAATTATGTCCCTTGGTAATTTTTGTCTAGGAATTTCATATTTATATCTGCCTTATCATTGAAGATTTAATCTACTGACAAAGTTCTGTAATCTCTTGTTTTCTTTCCAATTTAAGCCCCAACGCGCGTATATTACCCCGCTCAGCGGAGCTCTTGTATCTATATGTGCAATAAACATTTCCCGTCATTGCACGGAAATGAAACTTTGCGGCACGCTGTACAGTTTTCAGTTCAGAACCCACAATTCAAATTAAACTTATTAAAGTAAAAACATACTCACGCAATTGAAACAAGAGGACCATGATATTGTTACTGCTCGAATGCGAACTACTTTCATAATTAATGATTATGGAATAGACAATTTATGTTAAGATGTGTCAGTCCATGATACAATTATTTATCATCAGTTTCAAACTTCTCGGGAAACCTTTAGCGTGTAGGGTTGTTTCTGTCGAGTCCTCATCTCTGATTCATCATGGGTGTTATCCGTGATTTGTTTGTTTCCTTTTATGATTCATTGATGGGTTATGAAAACTTCATGCGGACCAAACAGCTAACTAAATGTTTCGAACCGCTGCAGACGCCGAGGGCGATGTTTGGATCCAGTAAAACTACTTTAAACCCTGCAGTTTTTTTGTTGCTGACCATTCCAATGCGGTACTTCCATTATAGTCCTTCACTGTTGCTCTTGCGTCTAGTGGTCTGTGGTCTGCTAGCATTATAGCCACCTGTATAGCTGCCTATTTTGATTCATGTAATGCTTTGTAATAACAATAATAACAATAATAATAATAATAATAATAATAATAACTAGAAAATGTGTTATGAAACACTATGCCCCCAACCTTATGCTTACGTCTAAAGAGGGTTCATCCCATAATTTATAAGTCATAGGGGATTTTTAACCGGTTCATTTACATCTTAGTCGGATATTTTGTTCGCAAGCTCGGCTTATTTTTGATGAACATGCTACCCATAGAATTTCAAGTTCCTTTCTCTAACCGTTCTTGACTGTATGTAAGGGTACTTTTGTACCATAGGCTTCAATGCACTAAGTCGAAAAAGGGGCTTAACGCAATCAAAAATTAACAATTGTTTTCAAAAGTTAATCAGGTCATCTGCACCTTTGACAATGTCTTCCTGCAAAAAATCATGATCCTAGCATCAGGGGCTCTTGAGATATTTTGTTAACAAGGTTCCATAGGCTTAAATGCACTAAGTTGAAAAAGGGGCATAACTCGGTCAAAAATTCACATTTTTTTCAAAAGTTGATCAGGTCATCTACACCTTAGGCAATGTATTCCCGCTAAAAATCATGTTCATAGCATCAGGGGTTCTCAAGATATTTTGCTAACAAGGTTCCATAGGCTTACAATGCACTAAGTTGAAAAAAGGGGCATAACTCGGTCAAAAATTCACGATTTGTTTTCAATCCTTGATCAGGTCAGCTACACCTTAGGCAATGTCTTCCTCCAAAAGATCATGTTCCTAGCATCTGGGGTTCTCAATATATTTTGCTAACAAGGTACCATACTCTATAAGCAATGCTTTTCAGCAAAAAATCATGTATAACGCTAAAAATACATCACCAGCGGAAGAAAGAAAAAATATCTGTCTGCTTATTTTTCATGTACATGCCACATGTAAAATTTCAAGATCCTAGCATTAGCGGTTCTTGAGTTTCCTAGCTGCTTAATAGCGTTACGGACGGACAGACGGACGGACGGACGGTCGGACGGACAGGCCCAAACCAATATGCCCCCTCAAACTACTCCGAATATGGGGGCATAATAACAATAATAAAAAAAAAGAAGATAGGTGAAAAAAGATGTTACATGTAATTATGTTTTGCTTAATTATTTTTATCGTTAAAATTGATGCCTTTCTTGGTATTTTTATGCATTGTATTTGTTTTTCTTGGGCTGAACCATTGCAGAGCAATTGGGGAGGTTTGTAGCTGACTTGCTGTCTTTCTGCGTGTCTTGTTAAGCTTGAATGCCGTCTTTATTGTGTTCCTTCCGAATTTGGTGTTAAGGCCAGGGTGAGGTAAACGATCGTGTCGATTCCTGGTAAAGCTTTCTCATTTATATTGCTAGTGTTTTTTGTTGCAAACCATTATAGATTTTAATCATATGAGGTCGCAATTGAGAGTGAAATAAAGCCATGCATTTAAAACGATAATCCACTAGTGGATTAAATATGCTAGTTACGTCGTAACGTAATGCGTTGACGTCCATAAAACGTCGCTTTTTCTAATGGCGAAAAAGTGACGTATTAATGCAAAATTTGGTAATAAAATGCAATTTTAATGTTATAACATAAATAGAATATTATTAAACTCGTTGGGAAAACCGATAAGATCCTCGGCATAGCCTTGCATTTTATCTTTTTTCCCAACTCGTTTAATAGATTCAATAACACAAGAGCGTTCATGTAAGATCCTCTGTTAATTTGCTTCAATATAGCTGATGTTAAATGCCGTGTGGCTGTGAGAAGTCTTCCCGTACTTCAGCGTATTGCAGATTTAATTATAATTTCCTTTAAGATAACTGCTATACGTATGAGACGAGAAAACCAACAAAGTGGTTTTTCGCCAAGCGCTGACTCAGATCAGCCTGGGCATCCTCTTAATCCAATAAGACTCTTTGCTAAGCGCTTAAAGGGCAGCTAAAGGTCAAAGCTACTTCCATGCGGACAACACAGACTCTGACCAGACTGAGCGGATGCTGGACGCACAACCTCTTTGTTGGTTTTCTCGTGTCGCGGCTTATATAACTATATTTGAAACTCAGTCTCACATAAGTTGTTTTCCAAGTAAAACGTCTTGATAAGTGCACAGAGTATGCCAATATTACCGATAAATCGAAAGCAACTTTACAGGATTATGCGTTCGTACAGCACAATGTATTTGAGTTTAAAGTTTGATTTAGATACGAAGTAAAATATTTAAAAATACTTATATGAAATTCTTGTTGGGTCATGAATCATTTCAAAATCTAATATAGATCTAGTAGATCGTTACAACATTACAGTGGATGCGAATAACGACGAAATGAGTGATACACAGACAGTAATAGAGCAGGCGCTTGTACTTACTTGCCCATTAATGCATTAAATCTTATATAGCTTGGCCCCAGTTTGAAGCACCAGACCGTCGTAATCACCAACACAGAAAGGGAAATGAAATTAATATACACCTGCTATAAGTATCTAAAAAGAAAGTCTGGAAAAGACATGTGCTACACTACCATTTATGTTATCCTGTACTTGTAGCCGAACGTTTACATTAACATCCTGCTGACAGAATCTATGCGATTTTGAATGACGTTTATTTTCCTTCTTTCGTGCCTGAGTAGAACGGATTGATTTTCCGGCAGTTCTTGACGGCCGTCCCGGCACAAGCGGTGGTACATCAGATGACGGGAGAGCTTGCAATGGTCGTCTTGATCTTTCTTGTTCGAGATCACATTCTACAAGTAAATAGATTTTCTGACTTTGAAAGCTATCCATTGTCCGTTGTTTAAATTAGGTTCTGATGAATGATCCCATTGATAGGATGACCGGGTTTTTGACCACTAAGATTAAAGGTAGCAATCACTGCATTCAGTTTGTCCGAACGGTATATAAACAGATCAAGAACAAGAGAAGACAATGTTTTTGTAATTTTCAAGGTCCAGAGCCAGCTTACAATTGATTTTTTTCTTAAAATGAGATTTTCTTAATCCAACGGATGGATATTCATTAGACTTGTGTGGATATGTCATTGTGACAGGTTATACACATTTTTAGTTTTTGGTAGCCTCGACCAATAGGGAAAGAAGCACACATGCAGCGAAAAATTGACAAAAGTTCACGAAAGACCCGCACGGTAAACCGAACCAGAAGCTCTTTCCAAAGCAGGTGGTCATTCAGCTTACCTTATCAAAAACATCATCAACATCTATATATATTTATTTTATTTCAACTTACAAAACAAAACAAAAAAAAAACAACAGAAGGCAGATTGGGTAGTAAAACAGGTGATCAAACCGCCAAAGAATGCCACACCAATGAAAACACTTTACATCAGATGTTTTTTTTTAAAAAAAGGAATCATTGCTTCCAAAAAAGAAAACAAAATATTTAGAGATGTCGTTTTAACTAGAGTGCACTTGGTAGACAGATGTCTTCAGACTACGTTCAGACTTTTCAGAAGAATGGAACGCACTTGTTTGCCCTGGACTATCAGTATTGAATAATGTAGACACTGATAAATACATGTTTCTTTTTTCATTTATTATTGGTCATAAAATCATCATTATAAGACGTCGGGGGTTACACGTTTGGGGGTATTATCAATAGAAACCGCTGGCGATGAACGAGCTGTATATTTCATTGTTCCTATTCCACAACTTCTTTAAGCATATACACTTCTTCATTAACTGTAAAGTAAAATTGTGTTCAGTTTTGTTTTTGGAACTATGTCATATGCAAAGTTGTCGTTGCATTAATCATACACTATCGGGCTTTAAGTGTTCGCAATACTAAAATGTTGGTCCATCGTAACAGATGAGATTGCTATGGTGCCATTCTTAAAATGGAGACATCTTTTTCTAAAATGGGAAACTATGAATAAATAAAATTAAAATTATACTTACGCCATCCGAGATGTTGCCCTGTGACGACAGATCTCCACGCATGCGCACATGTTCTAGAGGTTATTTAGTCCGTTGTTTGTATATACATTATCACACACAGCAGAAGCCAACCTCTTTTTAAAACAGGTATTTAAAATCAACATTTGCAAAATTGTTGTGCGTACGTTTTCGTGTTAAAAGCCATATTCAGTGTTTGTTTGTCATCAACTTTATATGCCACATACGGTGTAAACAAATGTTCCTCTTACTTGTTAAATTGGTAGTTTCAAACACTCTTCTAGATTATATTCTCTTTATTGTTTAAATGCCCATATTAACTTTAGACAAAGAATGTTTGCATTGTGCGGACAGTTAAATGTAAAGGCTGACATACTTAAATCTTAGCATGCTAAATCAAATCAAAATCTGACCCCTTGGACGACCTCGGAAGCTGAAAATTGCTTATCCTTCCGCCGATTTATCTAATATTTTCACATGTTGTAGGCAATTTTGTCGCCATTTTAAGGTAAGGGTACGGGTCACTTGACTTCTTGATATGGCGGCCACGTGATTTGCCCGGAAACCATTGAAAATACTTACGTGTATAAAAAAGAATTAAGAGATTAGTGCTTAGTATATGCTCTGCAGGCAATAGGCAATTGGTTTCCTAATTACCTCTGTTATCGGTGCTTAGAAATGATTTACATCGATCGCGTCTAGTTTTTAAGAAAATATTGATTTACCAGGGAAGGGTGACTCTCGGAAAACCGGTATGTTTTGAGTATAAAATCCAGCACCTGGCAACGATGGTAAAACGTGTGCTCTTGGTAGAAGTGCATTTCCTTCGGTATCGGAGAATTTTCACGTATAGTATTACTTGAATTCTTATGACTCTGATAAGCTCTTAAGCTGGCCTACCCCTTATTGGCGACTGGAGTCGCCTATAGCAGGTTAAAGATTAACATTTTCAGCATACCATTACCTTGAGAAGCTGAACTCTGGTAGTCTGGTGTTAAATATCTTCGATATTGAGTATCTGCACTGGTTTCATTAACGTAATCATATGCTTCATCACTGTCTTCATTTGTTTCATCGACGTCTTTATTTCTTTTATTCATGACTTCATCAGGTAATTCATCGAATGCATGCTCATGCTGCTCTTTACCTGTAAATATTATTTTAACATGAAAGGGTTTGAAGAAAAAATTCAAATGTAACAATTACACTAAAATGTTGGCTTTTTCAAATAATTTTACCTTTTCTCGAGGACTCGAAGTACCCTTTATTTAAAAAAAAGTAAATGAGATGTTTTATATTAAGATCATTTCAATTGCTATAGGATCGTTGAACTATAATGCCAGGTCATATTGCACATGTCTCGACGTTATCGGAGGCTTATAAATATGAACATAAATTTGCTATCTTAAGACATTTAAAATGGTTACAAGTTTAGCCTTTGAAAAAGCTTGAGAGGTCATCCCTTAGCAAGAAATCTATAGGATGCAAGTAGTACAGTAGAAAATTGGCAGCAATACAAAATAATTTTATTGTATTCTTGGACTTTGTTGAAGTAAAGGGCGAGTTTGACAGCTTTTTCCTTATGTATAGTGATTGCTTGTAACAGGTGAGCTTCAGTGTTATTAACGTTTATTAGGTGACCTGTACTGTTTAGTGGCAGCTCTTCCTAAGTGGACTGTACTTTCTAGTAATTGCTTGTATTAAGTGAGATGCTTGTATTATGTGAGACAAAGTGTTGACACAAGTTTTACAGCTCATGCCTCAGCGATGCTGGGAGGGACCCTGCAGCTGGGTGCGCAACAATATGGGAACAAAATACCGGGAAATAGTGGGACCCGCATTTAGCGAAACGAAATGGCACATAATCGAGAACAGCTTGTTATTGATCTGTACCCTTTAGTGACCACTTTTGGAAGCTGTACTGAACTGTCGGGTAATTGCTTGTATAGGGCGAGATAACGTGTTCAAGATAAGCTATAAAGATCATGCATTTGCATTGCTGGCGAGAATCTTGCAGTGGGATGCGCCAAATGTAGAAGTACCGGGATATAGTGGGACCCTATTTCAGCAAGAGGAAACGGTGTACAGTCGCATATACAATCGAGTACGAATTCCTAACTTAATATGGTTATCCCCGAGGGGATAACCAAATAGAGTGCAAGAATTTTAAGAAATATTTGAAAAGCTAGTGTCACTACCTTTTTAAGACAGACAATCAAAACCAAAGTTGTCGTGGGAACTAACATACTGGTGGAAAACAGAAGCACTGTGTATTACTTGAACACATAGCATAAAGTAGGTATGTGAAGGGTAAAGGCTGCATTTACCTAAGAGGGCGAAGAGGCAGAGGGGGAGGAGTTAAAGGTTCTATGATGGCCCCGACCTAAAGCTATATATTTTAGTTGGTTTGGACCGGAGCCTTTTTGTCTGTTGCTTGGTCCACCGGGGCTCAACTGGTGACCTTCTTTTGCTTCAGATTTCCAGTGGGGTTGTTTGGCAGGACAGGGACCTCCACCTGTCAGACGGCCCGTTGTATCTGTTGAGTCCTCGTCTTTGCTTCTTCATGGTGTTGAAATTTGATTTATGTGTTTACCGTGATAATTCATTGACGAGTTAGAGGGTTATCATGCGAACCGAACAACCAACTAAATGTTTTGTACCACTTCAGAAACTGAGGGTGAGGTTGGGCCTGTAAAATCGATTTAAGCCCCCCAGTAATTCATTACTGACCGTTCCAAGGCGGTAGTTCTGTTGTGGTTCTCTGCTGCCTGTTTTTGGTGTCAGAGTTTCTGTGATGTTTTACCTTATGTATGTTCTTATTATTTTTGGTTCGGTTTGGGTTGCTGAGTGGCCACCTTTTGGGAACAAGCTGCTCACTCGGTTGGCCATATGTTCTCCGTATCTTGATTATTTGTAATCTTAGTTGTTTCCAACTATGGTTTGAGGGCTGGATTTGGATTTTGATTGTTTCAGTTCCTGGTCTTTGCATACTTTTTACTCCTTGTATCTTGAGCAAAGCATGTAAAATACGGAGCCAATCCCTCTCCTTAAACTGCCTTATCCTTCCCTGATTCGAAAAAATTGCACAATTACTGCCGAGTTGACAAAGAGAGTTTTCCAGTTGCCGGCTGGCACAACACGGATTCAAATACGCGACACTTTGCACAATAACCGAGTCGCCACGTCATAGGTGCATCGTAAAACAGAAACTGGTTTTCTCAAGACAGTACTTTCAATTGTGTTTTTGTTGTGTTGGTTGTTTTTCTGTTCTCAGTAGAGTGTTATATGCTCTTTTGAATTCCATCTATCAGGAATAGATGTTCTCTTAGCTATAAATTTTCTTTTTGGTTTTCTTACATGTAGCGTCGTTAATTGCTGCTTTCATTTTTTACTATTTGAAGTCGAGGGCGGGGTATAATATGACAGTACCAGTTGTTGGACGTTTTCGAATTAACTCCATACTAAGACAAAGACAGTGTACATTTAAGCGAAGTCGTTTAACTGTGTTCCATTTTCTTCACGAATACTTTTGAAACAAAAACATGTTATAGAGTGTCCACAAAAAACTTAAGACTGACCTAAGTAAGATCCTTGACTTTGACCTTAAACGAGGCCTGGGAACCTTAATTTGGCCATATTGTTTTATTCTTATTTGAAGTTGAAGAATTCGGACAATTAGGACCCTTATCAAAACAGACATATTTGAGACGTTTTATATATACATCTTTTATATCTTTTCATACTGTTTTGCTGTAAAACATAGTTATATTGCACGTGACCCTACGTCATCAAATTTAACCCGAATGGATTGCACATTTCAAATGCCTCAGTCACATACACATATACGAATTCTGCGGATGGTACGGACGGGCCGTCCCTTTGAATCTATCCTTATCTATCTGGTATATCCATAATGCGTCTGTATCGCATCTACAGAGTCTGTAACTGTCCGTATAGTATCCGCACGTCCGGATGATCTGCGTCAAAATTTTGAAGTTTCAAAATTCAGGCGCAGATGAGTAAGCCATAACGGTCCGTAGCTGAATGTATCCACATTTATCCGTTTCTAATCCGTATCTACTCCGTATCTGAACTCATTATTCCGCAGTTCACCTCAAGTTGAGTACTTTAGGTTAACTGCAAATACGGTTTCATGCGGATCGTTACCTTTAATGACGGGTCTCGTTCGGCTCATTGTAACGGACTGTTACATACAGAAAAGTTTTAATACGGATAGCTTGCGTTCCAATAATGACATACCTACATGATGATTTGAAGAGGCGGCTGTACGGAAACAACACCAAGGAAGAGACTTAGACTGAATCTCAAGCACTGCCACAACGGAGAGACAAGGTCGCTGCCATAGCAGCGGCGTATGATACAGTTATGGTGCGTCATAATGCTTGTTATTTATAGCAGTAGATTCACCTTTTCATAAACGTGTCAAAGGCGAAAGTGGAGTCACCGTTAAATAAATCTAATTTACCTTTTTTAATTCTTAAAGCTTCGTTCCAACGGGCAAAGTTTAAACGACAAAGTAGGATTGGTATGGAAAATATGCTTGTGCGAATGAAAATATAAGCCATATTTTTATTGCTAAATTTATGTGAAAAAGATTCTTTGACAAACAAAATTTGTCCGTGTGAAAATTCGCCAAAGAATATGTACAAAGTAACCAGCTACGGAGATGAACCCAGAAAACTTTGCTCATAATTAAAACAGTTTGATTTTCAACAAAGCATATTTAACAAAGAAAATGTGAATGGTTTGCCATTCACACGAGCAAAATTTATTTGGTTTAAACAATATTTTATTCAAAGATTTTATACATAAATATGAATAATAGAGTGAAGCAATACAGGATCTGACAGTAAGCATAACGCTTATAGCCTATGTAAGTCATCTCCTGATAATTTTATGTAAGACTTAAAGTCATCTCCTGACAAAATTTATTTGTCCATCGAACATTATTTGTCAAAGCGAACTTCAACAAGAATTCTTTGTTCGTGTGAAGACCACTTCAAATATTTCATTATTAAGGTTTATCTGACATTTTCGTTGTTGCAAATTTCTGTGACAAATAATTTGTTCCATGTGAATGCAAATTTTCCTTTCTAAAGTTTCTGTGACAGAAAAACTTTGCTCGTGTGAACCTAACTTAATTAATAAATATATCTCGGACGTAAATGTTTAAACCTTGGACCCACCTATGAAAAGGGTAAAAGTAAAACTTCCCAATAGCCTATTGGCCGTACAGGCAGAGGCGGGGCGTGGGGTTGAGGAGGGTAATGACCCATTCTATCTTCGTCATACCATATAAACCGCGAAGATCTTGCCCTGATTTGAGAAGGTTCCATTTACTGCTAGGTTGACAGAGTGTTTAAGTTACCAGTTGAACCAAGCCGGCATTCAAACCTGCGACCTTTTGCATCATAACCCTGTCGCTTTTACCACTTGACCGCGGCACCTCTCTACCCAGTGGGAACGCGTATCAATGGCCGAGTGATATTTTTAAACATATAGCAACCACAAAACATTCGAAAATTCTTAGATTCAGATTCAATCGACGGAATTGTCGGAATTTCAACGCGGCTGTGGCGGCGAATCAAACGACACACGGCCAAACTTTATACCTTGCACCTTAATTTCATCATTTATTCCCCTCAGAGCAGAAATGAACATCGAAATATTCGGCAATCGGACATTTTATATGACTGTGTATGAACGATTCTCAACTGTCAACTTAAATAGCAATTTTCAGAATAAATCGTCTTTCTCCCGTCGGCGGACATATGACATAAAAAACGATGACGACTGACCTTTCTCTATATTAAAAATCAAATAATTCGGTGTGTGGGACAATTTTCTTTGCAAAATAATGTTCAGGTACCCTGTAAAAATTTCTTCAACAAATGGCGGACAACAGCTGGGTAATCAGTGTCCGAGCTTTACATTTCAACATTTTCAACAAGATCAGAGGAATCGTTATCCCATGCATTGCTAGACTATCAAGAGCAATTAAATGAAATGTGTTTACTTACAGTACAATGCATGACAAAAGTCTATTTTTTTTATATTTTATTGAGAAATGAAAGCCATTCCATACCCACCTGCACAGAATGTTTACAAAGGAAACTACAGTAGTCTACTGGACACGTCATGACACTGTGACGTGAACAGTATATAAATTGATTTTAATATGTACTTGTAAGTCGGCTTTTAGCTTGTATTCCAGTATTTCAAATAGTATCATGACGCTGTATGAAAATTAAAGCAAGAAATACTGGTCACTTATTCAATTAACACATACGTGCTTTTTTGCTTCGAGATAGAAAATTTAATGGGCCCCATTCTGAAGACAAAATCAATTAGTCAGATTGGGGTCTGTGAAAGGGCTGGGTGTGGGTATGTACGTAGGTGTTGGTGGGTGGTGGTGGTGGTGGGGGGGGGGGGGGGGTGAGGAGTATATGAAAGAAGCTGAAGGCAAAATCAGTCAGATAGGGGTCTGTGAAAAGGCTGGGTGTGCGTTGGTGGTGGTGGTGGGGGGGGGGGGGGGGGCGGCAGGGATGGAGGGAGTATGAAAAACATTATTATTTATAATACTTTCTATAGAGCTGATGCCGATGTTGTGTATATTGCTAGTCACAAGTTTGGGCAAGTTTCACATCTTTCTCCAGATCATAAAATAATTAAATATAAATAGATAAAACAGACAAAATGAAAATAAAAAAGTGTGTTTCTGGAATCCATAAAGTGCCAATATATACAGTCATTTACACTCGAAATCTCAAAGTCCATGGTCATCTGAAGGAACGAATATCTCAAAGTGAATTTTCACGTCCCAGAAAATTTACTTTGAGATACAAGTAGTTTGAGATAACAGGAGTTGAAATGTGAAGAAATTAGGAGATACTTGTATGTCCAAACTGTATTCTTTGAATACAAGAGGGTATTTGAGCTATCACTGGTTAAGATAACAAGAGTCGACTGTATAGCTATTGGTGTTCATATAGTTTTTTCCATTGAGGACATAATTCTCTTTCTCTCTTTCAAAAATGCAAAATAATAACATATATCATTTTAGATTCTCAATGAGAATTATAGCGAATTTCTTACAAATTTCGGCTAACTGAGATATGTTTCTCTCTGACATGTAACTCTGAGCTAAAGTTGGAGTATCAGAACGAGGGTCCCTGGACAATGTCCACTCAGGCCCTGGATGTTTTTCCCCTACATTTTATTTAGCAATTAATTTATATAATATATATTATAATACAACCAAACTAAATGCATACATCCCGTTCTCAATGCACGTCATTTATATTTTATGACATAGTATGCCAAAAGTGTCCATCTGTAAAGATAGACAGAATGTTTCTAAGCCCTCTGCCATAGCCCATATAAACAAACTATATTCTTTTGATGGTGTTTATTGTTTTCTTGTCTACTTAAATATTTTGAATAATTAATTGTTTGGAAGTAATTAATTCAAATAACTAGAATTTTGTACTTAAATTGAAAAGGAGGCTACTTTAAATTCAGTTCTAATAGAGTTCCAGAACCAGGGTTTTCAGAGCTTCCAGTCAGGTGCAGAAGATTGAACATTAATTTTAGATTTTTATAATAGGACAACAGTTATCGAACCCACAAGTCAGTTAAAAAACTATGGTAGTTCTAGATTTTTTGTTCTTTCACTTTCTGATTTTGTGACAACTGTTCAAGAACCATTTGAATGTTGGCAAACAGTTCTAGAACTTTCAAATGAGTTCAAGAACTGGTTTAGTTCTAGAATAAATGTTTTTCAGATCTCATAGTCTTAGAACCAGTGTTCAAGAACTATTCGGGTTCCAGAACCACAGTTCAAGAACTGTTTTATCAATTCAAGAACCGTTCTAAGGGTTCAACAAAAGTTCTTAAGCGTTCAAGACCTTTATGTTAGTTCTACAAAATATTTCGCAGGGTTGAAGCACTCAACTGCAAAGGTAAAAATACATTTTGGCATCCATATATAGATTTTTATGAACCGTGTAAGAAGTGTGCTTTCCTTACTGTGCTTCCCCTCCCCACCCCGGCTCTCCCCAAATCCCCTGACCCTTTCAATCCATCAAATAATTGACATAAGAAGAAGAAAACTTGCAACAGAAGGGCTTTAACCTGTCAAGATGTGACAGGAGAAGGAGGGTCTGTCAGTTTTTAGCCATTTTTTATGTTTGTGGCTAATAACCCATTTTATTATATTATTTTTTATTATTCTAACTTTTTGTTTATTTATTTTCTCATTGTATATGAGGGTCTTATCTTTTGGCACATATTTGTTATAAAGCTGGCATGGCAAATAGAAGTGGAAAAATCAGATTTTGTCTTTAAGTTTGTAATATTTTCACTTATTTCCTGGCATATATCTTATGAGTATATTTAAACCCAGCAGAAAAACCGAACGACCAAAATACTGTTTTATTGTTGATACAATTATTTATTATCAGTTTCAAACTTCTCGGGAAACCTTTAGCGTGTAGGGTTGTTTCTGTCGAATCCTCATCTCTGATTCATCATGGGTGTTATCCGTGATTTGTTTGTTTCCTTTTATGATTCATTGATGGGTCATGAAAACTTCATGCGGACCAAACAGCTAACTAAATGTTTCGAACTGCTGCAGACGCCGAGGGCGATGTTTGGATCCAGTAAAACTAATTTAAACCCTGCAGTTTTTTTGTTGCTGACCGTTCCAATGCGGTACTTCCATTATAGTCCTTCACTGTTGCTCTTGCGTCTAGTGGTCTGTGGTCTGCTAGCATTATAGCCACCTGTATAGCTGCCTATTTTGATTCATGTAATGCTTTGTAATAACAACAACAACAATAATAATGATAATAATAATAATAACTAGGAAATGTGTTTATGAAACACTATGCCCCCAACCTTATGCTTGCGTCTAAAGAGGGTTCATCCCATAATTTATAAGTCATAGGGAATTTTTAACCGGTTCATTTACATCCTAGTCGGATATTTTGTTCGCAAGCTCGGCTTATTTTTGATGAACATGCTACCCATAAAATTTCAAGTTCCTTTCTCTAACGGTTCTTGACTGTATGTAAGGGTACTTTTGTACCATAGGCTTCAATGCACTAAGTCGAAAAAGGGGCTTAACGCAATCAAAAATTAACAATTGTTTTCAAAAGTTAATCAGGTCATCTGCACCTTTGACAATGTCTGCTGCAAAAAAATCATTATCCTAGCATCAGGGGCTTTTGAGATATTTTGTTAATAAGGTTCCATAGGCTTAAATGCACTAAGTTGAAAAAGGGGCATAACTCGGTCGTAAAAATTCACATTTTTTTCAAAAGTTGATCAGGTCATCTACACCTTAGGCATTGTCTTCCTGTTCAAAATCATATTCCTAGCATCAGGGGTTCTCAAGATATTTTGCTAACAAGGTTCCATAGGCTTAAAATGCACTAAGTTGAAAAAGGGGCATAACTCGGTCAAAAATTCACGATTTTTTTTCAAAACTTGATCAGGTCATTCACACCTTAGGCAATGTCTTCCTTCAAAAAATCATGTTCCTAGCATCTGGGGTTCTCGATATATTTTGCTAACAAGGTACCATACTCTATAAGCAATGCCTTTCAGCAAAAATCATGTTTAACGCTAAAAATACATGACCAGCGGAAGAAAGAAAAAATATGTGTCTGCTTATTTTTCATGTACATGCCAGATATAAAATTTCAAGATTCTAGCATTAGCGGTTCTTGAGTTTCCTAGCTGCTTAAAAGCGTTACGGACGGACAGACGGACGGACGGACGGACGGTCGGACGGACGGACGGACAGGCCCAAACCAATATGCCCCCTCAACTTCTCCGAATATGGGGGCATAATAACAAAAAAAAGAAGATAGGTGAAAAAAGATGTTACATGCAATTATGTTTCGCGTAATTATTTTTATCGTTAAAATTGATGCCTTTCTTGGTACTTTTATGCATTGTATTTGTTTTTCTTGGGCTGAACCATTGCAGAGCAATTGGGGAGGTTTGTAGCTGACCTGCTGTCTTTCTGCGTGTCTTGTTAAGCTTGTATGCCGTCTTTATTGTGTTCCTTCCGAATTTGGTGTTAAGGCCAGGGTGAGGTAAGCGATCGTGTCGATTCCTGGTAAAGCTTTCTCATTTATATTGCTAGTGTTTTTTGTTTAAAACGATAATCAACTAGTGGATTAAATATGCTAGTTACGTCGTAACGTTATGCGTTGACGTCTATAAAACGTCGCTTTTTCTAATGGCGAAAAAGTGACGTATTAATGCAAAATTCGGTAATAAAATGCAATTTTAATGTCATAAAATAAATAGAATTTTATTAAACTCGTTGGGAAAACCGATAAGATCCTCGGCATAGCCGAGACTTCAACTATTGGAGTCCGACAAGGGGATACCCTAAGTCCTGATTTATTCAAGATATTTATAAATGATTTACCCGACGTGTTTGACAATGACTGTTGTGGCGTTTATGTTGGTACGTATCATTTGAATTGTTTGTTATATGCTGATGATGTTATTTTGTTATCAAGAACAGAAGCAGGTTTACAGAGGTGTATTACAAAACTGGAACAGTACTGTGATGAATGGTGTCTAGAGGTAAATTTGGACAAATCAAAAGTTCTGATTTTCAATAAAGCGGAAAAATATATAATACTAGTTTTACATATAAAGGTAGAAAATTAGATTGTGTCAAAGAGTATAAATATTTAGGTGTAACATTCTGTGCGTCTGGACCATTTTCGTCAGCTTCATCAGAACTGTATAAAAAGGCGCTAAAAGGAGTTTTCAAACTTAAAAGTATATTTGGTACAGATTATCCAAACGTTAATGTAGCTCTGCATATATTTGATCACACCATAAAACCTATTCTTACTTATGGATGTGAAATTTGGGCCGCAAACGCTAAAAAATTTCGCACCTCCGACCAAACACTCGAAAATCTTTACAAAGATCTATATGCCGAGAAATTACATCTGAAATATTGTAAATACATCCTAGGGGTACATGCTAAAGCATCTAACTTGGCGTCCGTTGGTGAATTAGGACAATTTCCTTTATATAATGACATTCGTGAAAATATTACTAAGTATTATTCTCGCCTGTTGCAAACGAATTCGGATACATTACTTGGTCAAACACTACAAACTAGTATAGATTTACACAATAAAGGTTTTAAGTCTTGGTATAGTGGTGTAAAACTTATTATAAATGAAGTAAATTTGGAAGACTACAATCTTGATCAAGTTAAAAATAATCTGAAGAATAGATATAAAAATGTTTGGTTCTTAAATTTTCACAAGGAGGCAGTGCAAAATCAGGGTAAATTGAGAACACTGTATTTATTTAAGTCTTCCTTTCAAAGAGAACAATATTTAGATACAGTTACTGATGCAAGCAGGCGAAAATGTTTGACTTCGCTGAGAATTAGTTCTCACAAGCTAGAAGTAGAATCTGGCAGATATATAAAGAAACCATTTTCAGAAAGAATTTGTAAATGTTGCTGTTTAAATCAAGTTGAAGACGAGAAACACTTCCTATGCAGTTGTCCCTTCTACGATTCCGAAAGATATATGTTTTTCAAATACATAATAGATTTAGTTCCATCTTTCAACACTCTTGATGATTCTGCAAAAATGATTTGGCTGATGACATGCGAAGATACTGATATTATACAAAAACTAGCTGATTTTGTCTATAAATGTTTTAGCTTGCGTAATGTACGATAGTTACTGTGTTATGGAATGTTTGGTTTATCGGCATATATACATTCTCATTTGTCGCATACCATCTGTCTATGATGGGAACCTTTTATTTGCTCAACATTTTGTGATTTCATATTGGACGAGTTCAACAATTTGTATTTTGCGAACCTTGCCGAGCAAAGTATGTGTTTTGTACTGGTTTAATGGATTTCATGAAAGGGGCACTCGACTTCGATGATCTGCTTATCATAGACAGCTGTGTTACATTTTAAAATAAGCATCGACATATGTTTCAATGATGTTATTTTCATACTGGACTGAGCATTATTGTGCAGATGTCCTGTGATTATAAGGTGTGAGTGGTTATGTGTATTGGTTAAGTCTATAATTCGTTATTGTGTGTTTACATGTTTTATCCAAAATTAACAAAATATTTGTTATTGTAATATGTATGTTCATGCAATTTATAGTTGATTCTATACCATGAAAATGGTCCATAATTGGCTAATAAATATCTTATCTTATCTTATCTTATCTTAGCCTTGCATTTTATCTTTTTTCCCAACTCGTTTAATAAATTCAATAACACAAGAGCATTCATGTAAGATCCTCTGTTAATTTGCTTCAATATAGCTGGTGTTAAATGCCGTGTGGCTGTGAGAAGTCTTCCCGTACTTCAGCGTATTGCAGATTTAATTATAATATCTTTTTAAGATAACTGCTATACGTATGAGACGAGAAAACCAACAAAGTGGTTTTTCGCCAAGCGCTGACTCAGATCAGCCTGGGCATCCTCTTAATCCAATAAGACTCTTTGCTAAGCGCTTAAAGGGCAGCTAAAGGTCACAGCTACTTCCATGCGGACAACATAGACTCTGACCAGACTGAGCGGATGCTGGACGTACAACCACTTTGTTGGTTTTCTCGTGTCGCGGCTCATATAACTATATTTGAAACTCAGTCTCACATAAGTTGTTTTCCAAGTAAAACGTCTTGATAAGTGCACAGAGTATGCCAATATTACAGATAAATCGAAAGCAACTTTACAGGATTATGCGTTCGTATAGCACAATATATTTGAGTTTAAAGTTTGATTTAGATACGAAGTAAAATACTCAAAAATACTTATATGAAATGCTTGTTGGTCATGAATCATTTCAAAATCTAATATAGATCTAGTAGATCGTTACAACATTACAGTGGATGCGAATAACGACGAAATGAGTGATACACAGACAGTAATAGAGCAGGCGCTTGTACTTACTTGCCCATTAATGCATTAAATCTTATATAGCTTGGCCTCAGTTTGAAGCACCAGACCGTCGTAATCACCAACACAGAAAGAGAAATGAAATTAATATACACCTGCTATAAGTATCTAAAAAGAAAGTCTGGAAAAGAAATGTGCTACACTACCATTTCTGTTATCCTGTAGTTGTCGCCAAACGTTTACATTAACATACTCCTGACAGAATCTATGCGATTTTGAATGACGTTTATTTTCCCTCTTTCGTGCCTGAGTAGAATGGATTGATTTTCCGGCAGTTCTTGACGGCCGTCGCGGCACAAGCGGTGGTACATCAGATGACCGGGGAGCTGGCAATGGTCGTCTTGATCTTTCTTGTTCGAGATCACATTCTACAAGTAAATAGATTTTCTGACTTTGAAAGCTATCCATTGTCCGTTGTTTAAATTAGGTACTGGTAAATGATCCCATTGATAGGATGGCCGGGTTTTTGACCACTAAGATTAAAGTTAGCAATCACTGCATTCAGTTTGTCCGAACGGTATATGAACAGATCAAGAACAAGAGTAGACAATGTTTTTTTTTTGTAATTTTCAAGGTCCAAAGCCAGCTAACAGTTGATTTTTTTCTTAAAATGAGATTTTCTTAATCCAACGGATGGATATTCATTAGATTTGTGTGGATATGTCATTGTGACAGGTTATACACATTTTTAGTTTTTGGTAGCCTCGACCAATAGGGAAAGAAGCACACATGCAGCGAAAAATTGACAAATTTCGCGAAAGACCCGAACGGTAAACCGAATCAGAAGCTCTTTCCAAAGCAGGTGATCATTCAGCTTACCTAATCAAAAACATCATCAAAATCTATATATATTTATTTTATTTTCAACTTACAAAACAAAACAAAAAAAAAAACAACAGAAGGCAGATTGGGTAGTAAAACAGGTGATCAAACCGCCAAAGAATGCCACACCAATGAAAACACTTTACATCAGATGTTTTTTTTTTAAAAAAGGAATCATTGCTTCCAAAAAAGAAAACAAAATATTTAGAGATGTCGTTTTAACTAGAGAGCACTTGGTAGACAGATGTCTTCAGACTACGTTCAGACTTTTCAGAAGAATTGCCCTGGACTATCAGTATTGAGAACTGTAGACACTGATAAATACATGTGAGCCGCGATACGAGAAAACAAACAATGAGGTTGTGCGCCCACTGCAGACTCAGATCAGACTGGGTATCCACTCAGTCTGGTCAGAATCTTCCCTAAGCGCTTAAAGGGTGACTTAGGGTCTAAGCTACCTCCATGCGGACAGCGAAGACTCTGATCAGACTGGGCAGATGCCCAGGCTGATCTGAGTCTGCGCTTGGCGCACCACCACATTGTTGGTTTTGTCGTGTCATGTTTCTTTTTTCATTTATTATTGGTCATAAAATCATCATTATAAGACGTCGGGGGTTACACGTTTGGGGGTATTATCAATAGAGACCGCTGGCGATGAACGAGCTGTATATTTCATTGTTCCTATGCCACAGCTTCTTTAAGCATATGCACCTCTTCATAAACCGTAAAGTAAAATTGTGTTCAGTTTTATTTTAGGAACTATGTCATATGCAAAGTTGTCGTTGCATTAATCATTTATACACTATCGGGCTTTAAGTGTTCGCAATACTAAAATGTTGGTCCATCGTAACAGATGAGATTGCTATGGTGCCATTCTTAAAATGGAGACCTCTTTTTCAACTTTGATGAAAATGGGAAACTATAAATAAATAAAATTAGAATTATACTTACGCCATCGGAGATGTCGCCCTGTGACGACAGATCTCCACGCATGCGCACATGTTCTAGAGGTTATTTAGTCCGTTGTTTTGTATATACATTATCACACACAGCAGAAGCCAACCTCCATGCCGTGTACATGCTCTTAGAGAATTGACCCCGACCGACCCGATTTACTGCTATATAAACTCGGGTTACTCGGGGTATCGATTTCACATGTGTTTCTAATGAAACCGGTCGTATAATCCTCCGGTATACCAATAAATGATACAGAATTATGCAACTTTGCAGCGGTGCTCCAGGTGGTGAAGATAACGCTGTTAACCGATTTTCTCTGGTTAAAAGTAAAACATAAATATCCCGCATCCTAATCTTGATATAAACTAGAAAATCGAAATCCTCGTTAAAAGTTATGTTGTTTAGGCGTTTTGAACGGATTTGTACGTCAAAATTTAAGCGTTTTGTAATATAGCAATTTTTTAATGGCACGGGAACCAGCGAAACAGTATTCCCTGTTTTACAGCCTTTATAAAAAAATAGTTCCAGTTGTTTTGCAAACTAATTTTCGTGTGATACTTCAAAAATATGTCTTCAAACGCGCTGACTGTATTTAGAATAAAAGTAGACAAAACTTTATCATTTAATATGCGATTTTCTAGAGTATTTTATGAGAGCGTTCTTTAATCGGCGCACTAATACCGTGAATCAGGTTTCAGTAGCACCGCTGATAAAATACTATATGCTTGAATTACCTGTATTATTAACCGGGAGCCAGAGAAATGGCAAAAGTAGTTCACAGAGCATGTTTAGCTGATACCTGCAGTGTCCAGATAATTAGGGGATGGCGAAAACATCTGGTCTGATTATCAGTTAGGCATAAAGTTTAGGTTATTTTTCTCTAAGAGGACGTACACATCATGTTTTTAAAACAAGTATTTAAAATCAACATTTGCAAAATTGTTGTGCGTACGTTTTCGTCAAACACTCTTCTAGATTATATTCTCTTAATTGTTTAAATGCCCATATTAACTTTAGACAAAGATTGTTTGCATTGTGCGGACAGTTACATGTAAATGCTCACATACTTAAATCTTAGCATGCTAAATCAATTCAAAATCTGACCCCTTGGAGGACCTCGGAAGCTGAAAATTGCTGATCCTTCCGCCGATTTACCTAATATTTTCACACGTTGTAGGCAATTTTGTCGCCATTTTAAGGTAAGGGTACGGGTCACTTGACTTCTTGATATGGCGGCCACGTGATTTGCCCGGAAACCATTGAAAATACTTACGTGTATAAAAAAGAATTAAGAGATTAGTGCTTAGTATATGCTCTGCAGGAAATAGGCAATTGCTTTCCTAATTACCTCTGTTATCGGTGCTTAGAAATGATTTACATCGACCGCGTCTAGTTTTTAAGAAAATATTGATTTACCAGGGAACGGTGACTCTCGGAAAACCGGTATGTTTTGAGTATAAAATCCGGCACCTGGCAACGAGGGTAAAACGTGTACTCTTGGTAGAAATGCATTTCCTCCTGTATCGGAGAATTTTCACGTATAGTATTACTTGAATTCTTATGACTCTGATAAGCTCTTAAGCTGGCCTACCCCTCTTGGGCGGCTGGAGTCGCCTATAGCAGGTTAAAGATTAACATTTTCAACATATCATTACCTTGAGAAGCTGAACTCTGGTAGTCTGGTGTTAAATACCTTCGATATCGAGTACCTGCACTGGTTTCATCAACGTATTCATATGCTTCATCACTGTCTTCATTTGTTTCATCGACGTCTTTATTTCTTTTATCTATGACTTCATCATCGAATGCATGCTCAGGCTGCTCTTTACCTGTAAATATATTATTTCAACATGAAAGTGTTTGAAGAAAAAAATCAAATGTAACAATTACACTTAAATGTTGGCTTTTTCAAATAATTTTACCTTTTCTCGAGGACTCAATGTACCCTTTATTTAAAAAAGTAAAAAAAGTAAATAAGATGTTTTATATTAAGATCATTTCAATTGCTATAGGATCGTTGAACTATAATGCCAGGTCACATTGCACATGTCTCGACGTTATCGGAGGCTTATAAATATGAACATAAATTTGCTATCTTAAGCCATTTAAAATGGTTACAAGTTTAGCTTTTGAAAAAGCTTGAGAGGTCATCCCTTAGCAATAAATCTATAGGATGCAAGTAGTACAGTAGAAAATTGGCAGCAATACAAGTTAATTTTATTGTATTCTTGGACTTTGTTGAAGTAAAGGGCGAGTTTGACAGCTTTTTCCTTATGTATAGTGATTGCTTGTAACAGGTGAGCTTCAGTGTTATTAACGTTTATTAGGTGACCTGTACTGTTTAGTGGCAGCTCTTCCTAAGTGGACTGTACTTTTTGGTAATTGCTTGTATTATGTGAGATGCTTGTATTATGTGAGACAAAGTGTCAACACAAGTTTTACAGCTCATGCCTCAGCGATGCTGGGAGGGACCCTGCAGCTGGGTGCGCAACAATATGGGAACAAAATACCGGGAAATAGTGGGACCCGCATTTAGCGAAACGAAATGGCACATAATCGAGAGCAGCTTGTTATTGATCTGTACCCTTTAGTGACCACTTTTGGAAGCTGTACTGAACTGTCGGGTAATTGCTTGTATAGGGCGAGATAACGTGTTCAAGATAAGCTATAAAGATCATGCATTTGCATTGCTGGCGAGAATCTTGCAGTGGGGTGCGCCAAATGTAGAAGTACCGGGATATAGTGGGACCCTATTTCAGCAAGAGGAAACGGCGTACAGTCGAATATAATCGAGTACGAATTCCTTACTTAATATGGTTATCCCCGAGGGGATAACCAAATAGAGTGCAAGAATTTTAAGAAATATTTGAAAAACTAGTGTCACTACCTTTTTAAGACAGACAATCAAAACCAAAGTTGTCGTGGGAACTAACATACTGGTGGAAAACAGAAGCACTGTGTATTACAGGTCCTGGGTTCGAATCCCGGTCTGGCCACATACTTTCGTTTCTCCTTCCGCTGATTCAAGAAGGGCAGTTGTCAGTTACTGGCGAAAGTATGTGCACTTAGTACTGGTTAACCGCTTAGGAGGTCTAAGCCTGTCCAGGAATAGTGTGGTTAGGTTAACTGACCGTCCCGACATGACCTTAGTTGTTTACCGTGGACGTTAAGCATCAAATCAACCAACCAACCAACTGTGTATTACTTGAACACATAGCATAAAGTAGGTATGTGAAGGGTAAAGGCTGCATTTACCTAAGTGGGCGAAGAGGCAGAGGGGGAGGAGTTAAAGGTCACTTGTATCTTGAGCAAAGCATGTAAAATACGGAGCCAATCCCTCTCCTTAAACTGCCTTATCCTTCCCTGATTCGAAACAATTGCACAATTACTGCCGAGTTGACAAAGAGAGTTTTCCAGTTGCCGGCTGGCACAACACGGATTCAAATACGCGACACTTTGCACCATAACCGAGTCGCCACGTCATAGGTGCATCGTAAAACAGAAACTGGTTTTCTCAAGACAGTACTTTCAATTGTGTTTTTGTTGTTTTGGTTGCTTTTCTGTTCTCAGTAGAGTGTTATATGCTCTTTTGAATTCCATCTATCGAGAATAGATGTTCTCTTAGCTATAAATTTTCTTTTTGGTTTTCTTACATGTAGGGTCGTTAACTGCTGCTTTCATTTTTTACTATTTGAAGTCGAGGGCGGGGTATAATATGACAGTACCAGTTGTTGGACGTTTTCGAATTAACTCCATACTAAGACAAAGACAGTGTACATTTAAGCGAAGTCGTTTAACTGTGTTCCATTTTCTTCACGAATACTTTTGAAACAAAAACATGTTATAGAGTGTCCACAAAAAACTTAAGACTGACCTAAGTATGATCCTTGACTTTGACCTTAAACGAGGCCTGGGAACCTTAATTTGGCCATATTGTTTTAGTCTTATTTGAAGCTGAAGAATTCGGACAATTAGGACCCTTATCAAACAGACATATTTGAGACGTTTTATATATATTCATCTTTTATATCTTTCCATACTGTTTTGCTGTAAAACATAGTTATATTGCACGTGACCCTATGTCATCAAATGTAACCCGAATGGATTGCACATTTCAAATGCCTCAGTCACATACACATATACGAATTCTGCGGATGCTACGGACGGGCCGTCCCTTTGAATCTACCCGTATCTATCTGGTCTATCCATAATGCGTCCGTATCGCATCTACAGAGTCTGTAACTGTCCGTATAGTATCCGCACGTCCGGAGGATCTGCGTCAAAATTTTGAAGTTTCAAAATTCAGGTGCAGATGAGTAAGCCGTAACGGTCCGTAGCTGAACGTATCCACATTTATCCGTTTCTAATCCGTATCTAGTCCGTATCTGAACTTATTATTCCGCAGTTCACCTCAAGTTGAGTACTTTAGGTTAACTGCAGATACGGTTTCATGCGGACCGTTACCTTTAGTGACGGGTCTCGTTCGGCTCATTGTAACGGACTGTTACATACAGAAACGTTTTAATACGGATAGCTTGCGTTCCAATAATGACTTACCTACATGATGATTTGAAGAGGCGGCTGTACGGAAACAACACCAACAGGGCGGCGAAGAGACTTAGACTGTATCTCAAGCACTGCCACAACGGAGAGGCAGGGTCGTTGCCATAGCAGCGGCGTATGGTACAGTTATGGTGCGTCACAATGCTTGTTATTTATAGCAGTAGATTCACCTTTTCAAAAACGTGTCAAAGGCGAAAGTGTAGTCACCGTTAAATAAATCTATTTTACCTTTTTTTAATTCTTAAAGCTTCGTTCCAACGGGCAAAGTTTATACGACAAAGTAGGACTGGTATGGAAAAATATGCTTGTGCGATTGAAAATATAAGCCATATTTTTATTGCTAAATTTATGTGAAAAAGATTCTTTGACAAACAAAATTTGTCCGTGTGAAAATTCGCCAAAGAATATGTACAAAGTAACCAGCTACGGAGATGAACCCAGAAAACTTTGCTCATAATTAAAACAGTTTGATTTTCAACAAAGCATATTTAACAAAGAAAATGTGAATGGATTGCCATTCACACGAGCAAAATTTATTTGGTTTAAACAATATTTTATTCAAAGATTTTATACATACATATGAATAATAGAGTGAAGCAATACAGGATCTGACAGTAAGCATAACGCTTATAGCCTATGTAAGTCATCTCCTGATAATTTTATGTAAGACTAAAAGTCTTCTCCTGACAAAATTTATTTGTCCATCGAACTTTATTTGTCAAAGCGAACTTCAACAAGAATTCTTTGTTCGTGTGAACACCACTGCAAATATTTCATTATTAAGGTTTATCTGACATTTTCGTTGTTGCAAATTTCTGTGACAAATAATTTGTTCCATGTGAATGCAATATCTTTGGCAAATTTTCCTTTCTAAAGTTTCTGTGACAGAAAAACTTTGCTCGTGTGAACCTAACTTAATTAATAAATATATCTCGGACGTAAATGTTTAAACCTTGGACCCACCTATGAAAAGGGTAAAAGTAAAACTTCCCAATAGCCTATTGGCCGTACAGGCAGAGGCGGGGCGTGGGGAGGAGGAGGGTAATGACCCATTCTATCTTCGTCATACCATATAAAACGCGAAGATCTTGCCCTGATTTGACAAGGTTCCATTTACTGCTAGGTTGACGGAGTGTTTAAGTTACCAGTTGAACCAAGCCGGCATTCAAACCTGCGACCTTTTGCATCATAACCCTGTCGCTTTTACCACTTGACCGCGGCACCTCTCTACCCAGTGGGAACGCGTATCTATGGCGGAGTGATATTTTTAAACATATAGCAACCACAAAACATTCGAAAATTCTTAAATTCAGATTCAATCGACGGAATTGTCGGAATTTCAACGCGGCTTTGGCGGCGAATCAAACGACACACGGCCAAACTTTATACCTTGCACCTTAATTTCATCATTTATTCCCCTGAGAGCAGAAATGAACATCGAAATATTCGGCAATCGGACATTTTATATGACTGTGTATGAACGATTCTTAACCGTCAACTTAAATAGCAATTTTCAGAATAAATCGTCTTTCTCCCGTCGGCGGACATATGACATGAAAAACGATGACGACTGACCTTCCTCTATGTTAAAAATCAAATAATTCGGTGTGTGGGACAATTTTCTTTGCAAAATAATGTTCAGGTACCCTGTAAATATTTCTTCAACAAATGGCGGACAACAGCTGGGTAATCAGTGCCCGAGCCTTACATTTCAACATTTTCAACAAGATCAGGGGAGTCATTATCCCATTCATTGCTAGACTATCAAGAGCAATTAAATGAAGTGTGTTTACTTACAGTACAATGCATGACAAAAGTCTATTTTTAATATTTTATTCAGAAATGAAAGCCATTCCATACCCACCTGCACAGAATGTTTACAAAGGAAACTACAGTAGTGTACTGGACACGTCATGACACTGTGACGTGAACAGTATATAAATTGATTTTAATATGTACTTGTAAGTCGGCTTTTAGCTTGTGTTCCAGTATTTCAAATAGTATCATGACGCTGTATGAAAATTAAAGCAAGAAATACTGGTCACTTATTCGATTAACACATACGTGCTTTTTTGCTTCGAGATAGAAAATTTTAATGGGCCCCATTCTGAATACAAAATCAATTTGTCAGATTGGGGTCTATGAAAGGTCTGGGTGTGGGTATGTACGTTGGTGGTGGTGGTGGTGGTGGGGGGGGGTGAGGAGTATATGAAAGAAGCTGAAGGCAAAATCAGTCAGATAGGGGTCTGTGAAAAGGCTGGGTGTGCGTTGGTGGTGGTGGTGGTGAGGGGGGGGGGGGGGGCAGGGAGGGAGGGAGTATGAAAAAAAAACATTATAATTTATAATACTTTCTATAGAGCTGATGCCGGTGTTGTGTATATTGCAAGCCACCCAGTTTGGCAAGTTTCACATCTTTCTCCAGATCATAAAATAATTAAACATAAATAGATAAAACAGACAAAATGAAAATTATAAAAAAAAATGTGTTGCTGGAATCTCTAAAGTGCCAATATATACAGTCATTTACACTCGAAATCTCAAAGTCCATGGTCATCTGAAGGAACGAATATCTCAAAGTGAATTTTCACGTCCCAGAAAATTTACTTTCAGATACAAGTAGTTTGAGATAACAGGAGTTGAAATGTGAAGAAAATAGGAGAAACTTGTATGTCCAAACTATATACTTTGATATAAGAGGGTATTTGAGACATCACTGGTTAAGATAACAAGAGTCGACTGTATAGCTATTAGTGTTCATATTTTTTTACAAAATGAGGACATAATTCTCTTTCTCTCTTTCAAAAATGCAAAATAATAACATATCATTTTAGATTCTCAATGAGAATTATAGCGAATTTCTTACAAATTTCGGCTAACTGAGATATGTTTCTCTCTGACATGTAACTCTGAGCTACAGTTATCCCTGCTTCTACTGAGTACCAGAATAAAAATATACAGCTTCCAACACACTTGATTTTAGTCCTGCAAAATCTGTGGGCTGACGACTATATAATTAAAATAACAAAATCAAATAAATAAATCAGACGAACTAATAAACTCATATAATTTATGCACCAAAATTAGCTTTATTGTCATTATAAGTGATTTCAAATTAAAACGTCATTATAGTACTCTACTTTTTTAACAAAATGTTCAAAGTGTATGTCTCACCACTTTTGTTGTTAATTAGAGAGATGATGAATTGTGAATTCTAACTCCTAAAATTTCAAACAATTAAATTTTTATAGGTATTGTATTTGTATCTGGCTGTCATTATGTTCCTCACATGCAGTCTAACGTCTTCTTTTTCTTGAGTTTTCACAGTGTTTTCCATCTGGAAAAGTAGGGGGCATTTGTCCCTAATGAGAAATCTAAGGGTATTTACTTTTTAACATATTAACTCCTTGTCAGAGGTGTATTGCTTTCTATTTCATATTCAGCCATAAATATTTATCCAGCCTTTTAATTCTTTGTTTACGAAACTGTCCCTTTGAGGAATTCAAGAAATCACTCTTTAACAGTTCTTGAACTAGTTCTAGAATTGTTCTTGAACATTAAATGGCCGTTCTGGAACAAGGTTCTAGAATGTATTCTAGAAAAAATTCATGAACAATTCTTGAATTTGCTTTAGAACATTTTTTTCTGAAGTTCTGAACTTCAAGTTCTAGAACAATCTTCCCATCTGTAGAAAGTCCATGGACTCAATGGGCATTGTCCGGCTGAAGTATTAGAACGAGGGTCCCTGGACAATGTCCACTCAGGCCCTGGATGTTTTTCCCCTACATTTTATTTAGCAATTAATTTATATAATATATATTATAATACAACCAAACTGAATACATACATCCCGTTCTCAATGCATGTCATTTATATTTTATGACATAGTATGCCAAAAGTGTCCATCTGTAATGATAGACAGAATGTTTCTAAGCCCTCTGCCTTAGCCCATATAAACAAACTATATTGTTTTGATGGTGTTTATTGTTTTCGTGTCTACTTAGATATTTTGAATAATTAATTGTTTGGAGGTAATTAATTCAAATAACTTGAATTTTTGTACTTAAATTTAAAAAGAGGCTTGTTTAAATTCAGTTCTAGTAGAGTTCCAGAATCAGGTTTTTCAGAGCTTCCAGTCAGGTGCAGAATATTGAACATTAATTTTAGATTTTTATAATAGATCTAGTACAACAGTTCTCGAACCCACAAGTCAGTTCAAAAACTATGGTATTTCTAAATTGTTTGTTCTTTCACTTTGTGATTTTGTGACAACTGTTCAAGAACCATTTGAATGTTGGAAAACAGTTCTAGAACTTGCAAATGAGTTCAAGAACTGGTTTAGTTCTAGAATAAATGTTTTTCAGATCTCATAGTTTTAGAACCAGTTTTCAAGAACTATTCGCGTTCCAGAACCACAGTTCAAGAACTGTTTTATCAATTCAAGAACAGTTCTAAGGGTTCAACAAAAGTCCTTAAACGTTCAAGACCTTTATGTTAGTTCTAGAACATATTTCGCAGGGGTGAAGCACTCAGCTGCAAAGGTAAAAATACATTTTGGCATCCATATATAAATTTTTATGAACCGTGTAAGAAGTGTGCTTTCCTTACTGTGCTTCCCCCTCCCCAACCCGGCTCTCCCCAAATCCCCTGTCCCTTTCAATCCATCAAATAATTGACATAAGAAGAAGAAAACTTGCAACAGAAGGGTTTTAACCTGTCAAGATGTGACAGGAGAAGGAGGGTCTGTCAGTTTTTAGCCATTTTTTTATGTTTGTGGCTAATAACCCCTTTTATTATATTATTTTTTTATTATTCTATTTTTTTTATTTATTTATTTTCTCATTGTATATGAGGGTCTTATCTTTTGGCACATATTTGTTATAAACCTGGCATGGCAAATAGAAGTGGAAAAATCAGATTTTGTCTGTAAATTTGTAATATTTTCACTTATTTCCTGGCATATATCTTATGAGTATATTTAAACCCAGCAGAAAAACCCAAAGACCATAATACTGTTTTACTGAAATTCACTAAAACTTGTTCATATTGCAGTCTGGAGCTTTGTAGCATGTCTGTAGTTGGCATTAGGCTCGGACTCTTTGGACAAACAGCTGTTCTCACCTGATGCACAGCGTAAGTCAGTTCTGAATATATAGGGCGTGGTGGGGGGGGGGGGGGGGGGGGGAGGAACCAATGTAGCGCAGAACAGAATAGAATATATTCATCTGTGATAGAGTTGCTCCTCACTTGACGCATAGCAAAAATCATATGAGGTAAGGGAGTTCTGACTAGCGGGCTTGCGCGTTCCTTATGTGGTTATGTAAGTTTGTGCGTGGTTGATTGGTATGTGGGTTGATGGGTGGGGGTGGGAAGGGGGGGGGGGGTGACAGCCCTCTGAATCTGGTGCAAACAACAAGTAGGAAACTTACATTTTACACTGTCACTTATTTTATCCTTTCTTCTTCAAAGCTTCAACATTCCAGGTATGCAGAATTCATGTTCAAGCCAAAGTTCACTACTTGTTTTAAGTTCATAAAACAGTCAACACTAGCTCGCGTGCAGCTGACCTTCGAAAATTGCACTTACATCATTCATCGACTTCTACGTCACAATGGCTTCTCCCACCATAGTACTACACTTGAATGTAGGACTAGGATCCTGACTATGAACTTTTATCAATATTTCCGAAATCGGTTTGTGGGACAATTTTCTTTGCAAAATAATTTGTGGCAGGGTTTGGGATTTTTCCGGTTCTTCGAACTGGGTGCATCAGATTGTGGTCATTATTTTCTACTTTAGGATGTCTATTTGGGTCTTAAAATGAGTTCATGCTCATAATGAAAATCAAAATGTAATTCTCATGCTGTATTTCAGTAGAATTAGTCATTTTGGTAACTATGACAGGTGGCATAATCAGGGGCAATTTTGGTGAAAATTTGTCGCCATTTTTTCAGGGATTACTTTTTTGTGCGTAGACGACCGTTCAGAAAATGATTTACTCAAATGTGATGAGTCTGCGTTCCAAATGACCTATAAATAGAGTAGACACCGACGTGGACGTCACAGGTAATTGTTTCTATGCGCTAGATAAGAGCAACAGTTCGTATCTGAAGGTATTTATCCGCATCTAACGGTAACAGAAGGTAAAAGAAGGTAAATAGTTCGTACCTATTCGTATCCATCCGCATCATGCCAATCCAAAGGGAACAAACCGCTGACATTTGCATTTATCCTCAACCACCTGTATCCCTCTGTTGGTAACTTTATCCGTACATTTACCAATAAAAAAGTGCCATGCCCACAGAATCCGCAACTATCCGCCCTAGCCGAAATGTGTGCGTGTGTGTAACTAGTGCATTAAACGATGATTGATGAATTACTTTGCGGTGTAACGGGTATTTCAAAATTATTTCAGTCATAATTTATCTAAACGATTGAAAGGTGATTTACAAAGGGTTCTGCACATTGAAGTGCTGGTTAAGTTAAGACAGAATCTCGCCCAAACAGGAAGCGAACCCGCAGCCATATGATCTTAACCCAGGATAGCTAACCACTCGGACTCGTCGACGCTACAAGAAACTTGAGGGGCATTCGAAAAGTTGTGCAAGTGGCCTTATTACTTTGTTCAGGTGACCACTAGGGAAAAGTGCTATGCATGTATCAAATGCACTATATTTTGCCATAACAATGATGCCAAAAACTATACAAAGACACTTTCCTGTATTGAGTAAGAATGCATTTTGTTAGACTCCAGTTATTCCAGTGGGCTTATTTCAAATAGTATTTTTTCAGTGCGAGTTTTTCAAGTCCAAAAATCATTGTAAGTACGAGGGTTGATCCAAACGTAATGTCACTGCAGCTTTAAAATCGTGTAGAATAAAGAGAAAGCAACAAAATTTCGTATCCAAGTACCTTAATCTATTTGCATTCTGGTCCAAAATGTCATAAAAATATGGTGCACAGTAATCGAGATATCGAGATAGCCAGAAGGCATGGTAACGATACGCGCCGCACGTCAATGGCGTTGTTGGTGTTCCAGACGAAGTTTCGATATTGTGTCATGTCCAAAGTAGCATATTCGTTTTCCAGCCTAGCACTAATGTCTGTTCATCCATGTTTATCTCATCTTTTAATATTATTTGAACACTATCGCTGCTCATGTTCAAGAATTTAAACAATGTTCGAATCGTAGAGCATCGATCTTCATATATGGGGTCCAAACAAAAGCGACGTTATTGACTGACATTGCACATAAAGGTCCTCCGGTTTTCGACGATCCTCTAGCGACTCATCTGCACCCCCACAGCACTCATTTCACCTTTATACAAGCCTCATAATCACTGATATATCATCAATGTCTAACTAAACAGCTCCAGAGTCTCTAATGGTGATATTCCTATTTTGTGGCAAAACCGCATATATATCTGCTGACGCGTTTGTCAGAAATCAACATTTTTTACTCGTCAGTAACAAGCATTGGCACTAGCTATCGAACTTCAAACTGCAGTGACGATATTAATTTTTCAACAGTAGACGGCAGAAATACATTTCGTTATCGGTATCAAATTTTCATTTGATTCGGCGCGTCATTTTGATTTTGAATTCTGATTGTCTTTGAAAATTGTGTAAATGTAATTAAGTTATTTTAACGTGCGGCGAAGTGGCAGCGGTGTCATACTTTGAACGTCTATATAATTGGAACGGAAAAAGTTTTAACTTTATTACGTAAATCATGACTGAATTACAGTGTTGCTTGACACAATTTTTATAATAATGCTACGATGCATAAGCGCGCAATGAACACAATGACATTATTTCTGGATCAACCCTCGTACATGCACAAAAGAAATCTTTGTAAGCTGATTGTCCATCATTGCCTACAATTTCCATTCAAAAGTTAATAGTATTGCAACTGTAATCGATTCACTTCTTGCCAAGCAATGCACACTTCTTATGATGATATTAAAATCGACGTCAACGTCATTTTCGAAAGATGATAGCGGCTTCGATTCTTGCATCAATTTTAACTTTTTGACAGGTTTCCATTTACCAATGCAAAAGCTCTTGCTGACAAGATTTCCAATGCTAAGACACTTGTTTTTCATTAAAATCATTAAAATATTAGTAGAAAGTGATATTTAGCTACTACAGAAAATGCGCATAATCTAAATTCATAGAACATAGACTAAATATCATTTTTGATATATTTACAGGAAATCATTGCCTGGGGATTGTCTTCAATTAGCGATGAAAAAATAAAAAATTGCTCATATATAAATTATGGCCTTCTAGAAATAAAATCTGTAGTGCCTGTGAATATAGCTCTTTCAAAGCAGTTCATAAATGTGTCCGTTAAGCAAAAAACATTGAGTTTGCAACTTTGTTTTGGAATGTCATAGCTTTATGATTATTTGCTCTCAGAAGAAGTGCTGCTTTTATAGTGGCTACCGAGATATTACGTCACTTGCAAAACTTTTCGAACGCCCTAGTATTTGTAAAAGCAAGTTTCACTATATAATTAGTTAGGCAATGATAAAAATACGGTTTGATGATAAAATATGTCTTAATATGTAGTTAAACATTTACAGTGAAATGACAAATTAATGAATTCGGTTTTCAGAATTTTCAAGAATGGTGGTTTGTCCGATATAGAACGTTATAAGAAATACAATCTGTGAAAATACTGTTTGGCCGATGATTCGCCCTCGACTGATACATAAAAGAATGGCATTTAGTATGAATCTTCATTAAAAAGGCCAAATGTAGATATCATGGTAAGCAATTTCATAACTTCACATTAGATACCCTAAAACAGTTATAAGTAAAACGTAAGAAGCTGAGCAGAATTTAATCATTTCAAGATGACGTTTGAGCCATTCTCAAGGGAGCTCTTTCACAGAACACGAAACGTGGGAAGAAGCATGCAGTTATGACTTGCGAAGAAAAATTTAGTCGTATGAACAACTTTAGGCCAAATATAACCATATATCATGAGAGGAATGAATTGAAAGAGGTTATGGAAACGAGTAGAGACAATAACGTAACACAGTTATTTAACTTTATAATGAATCTTGCTCTTGCACTTTTACCACGACTGTGGGCAAACCATGGGCTAGGGAAGCATAACTGATTAAAGTCTTCGATATGACTCTAACATAAACGTATCAACACCAATTTTAGTGCGACAGACGCGCGCTTCTATATTTAACTTCTTCAGTGTCGCTACACCCCAAACGTTTGAAAGAAAAGAGATGACAGGAAAGTCTCAGCAGGCAACGAGCATCCCTCTCCAAGCCACACTTACTGCCGTATTCCACGGGACACAATAGCTGCAGTCATCAGGTTTCTGACGGAGATGTTGTGGGATGCAAATCCAAATCCATGAAAATCACCAAAATCTGAAGTTTAGTTCCACTGTTTTTTTTTTCAGACTAAGACTTTTACAACTTTAATCAGAAGGATTCTCAATCAGGATTTCTTTTGTTATGCTCAAGGTTATGGGTCTATTTACTAAAATGCTTGTCATAATGGCTGTTACTAAAAAAAAACGCTTCCAACTATCTAACCAAAAATGTAAATGAAGATACCCAGAAATCTCCGCAATTACAATGCACAGACCACCTAGTATACCACAAGAAGACAGTAAAACAGGAAAAAAAGATAACCAAACGATAAAGCACATCTTTGACAGACTAAAATTCTCTCTGAAATTTGTTCACATTGTTAAAAGCGGGTAAAGCGGCCGAATCAATAAAACATTTGATTGATCGCTACTCATATACTCATAAACAGTCTTGTTCGACAAACTTGGTCTGATGACTCACGGCATCGTTTGCCCTCCATTAATATAAACATTTCGGGAATTAAGGCTCCAACTTAAATTCATTCTGTATAGCTTGTTGGTGTTTTCTTTAAAACATGCTGTGTACATGCTCTTAGAGAATTGACCCCGACAGACCCGACTTACTGCTATATAAACTCGGGTTACTCGGGGTATCGATTTCACATGTGTTTCTAATGAAACTGTTCGTATAACCCTCCGGTATAACAATAAATGATACAGAATTATACAATTTCGCAGCAGTGCCCCAGGTGGTGAGGATAACGCTGTTAACCGAATTTCTCTAGTTAAAAGTAAAACATAAATATCCCGCATCCTAATCTTGTTATAAACTAGATAATCAAAATCCTCGTTTAAAGTTATGTTGTTTATGGGTTTTGAACGGATTTCTACGTTAAAATTTAAGCGTTTTGTAATATAACAATTTTGTAATGGCACGGGAACCAACGAAACAGTATTCCCTCTTTTTCGGCCTTTATAAAAATAATTCAAGTTGTATTGCAAACTTATTTCCGTGTGATACTTCAAAAATATGTCTTCAAACACATTGACTGTATTTAGAATAAAAGTAGACAAAACTTAATCATTGGATATGCGATTTGCTAGAGTTTTTTATGAGAGCGTTTTTTAAGTGGCACACTAATACCGTGAATCAGGTTTCAGTATCACCACTGATAAAAATACCATATGCTTGAATTACCTGTGTTATTAACCGGGAACCAGACTTAATGGCAAAAGTAGTTGACAGAGCATGTTTAGCTGATACCTTCAGTGTCCAGGTAATTAGGAGATGGCAAAAACATCTGGTCTGATTATCAGTTAGGCATATAGACATAAATTTTAGGTTATTTTTCTCTAAGAGGATGTACACATCATGGAAAAATAAATTAAAGTAAAGGGAAGCAACACTTCATGTACACAAAATACAAGAACAAGCTTTTACAGAAGCAACATACAGTGTTTAAATAATGAATGTTATAAATCTATTTCAGCAAGCAGAAATGCGACAGAGCTATGAGGTATACGTTTGGGTGTATGCGGTGGAGTTTTGCTGATTGGTCAGGTCTAGGTTAGATAATATAACACTTATTTGAGATAATTAAAACGTGTGGTCGGACTGACAAGCTAAAAGTCATTTATCTCTTGTTGTTTCAGCATCCAGGTATTTATTCTCTTAAATTAAAATGTGCCCTGACAAACAGTATAAACCCAGATACAGCACTGCAGCATTTGGCATCTGATCTTCAGACCCAAGTAACGTTATCCAATATTCAGTGTATTATTTACGCATGCATGATTTGCATTTACAACTATTTTGTTAATAAAACACCCCT
Organism: Ctena decussata; assembly: GCA_963989385.1. Taxonomy (NCBI): domain Eukaryota; kingdom Metazoa; phylum Mollusca; class Bivalvia; order Lucinida; family Lucinidae; genus Ctena; species Ctena decussata. Next base: position 26,687,286 of record OZ022510.1, read on the forward strand.
AAAATAGTAAATTGACTGGTCCATTGACGAGATGGATTGGCCGACTTTAGAACACTAGACACGAATAAATCAGTGCACAAATGCCCCTCCGTTCATTTTTCAGATGTTGCAACTGCATCATATTTGCATTTTTCCACAGCAATAATGTCTTTATTTACCTTAGAAATGTTCTTAAAATATGCATTTTCTATCACATTTACAAAATATATGATACAGAAAACAAAGTATCATTTAGAGACAAATTATGTACTTATTCACTTGTTTTATTGTTTAAACATTAAAACTGTTTGGATTTATATATCTGATAAGGCTGTTGCGGTAATAAAACAAGGCCGGTTCTCAGCATCTGAAACGAATTTGGCCATATGTTCTCTGTATCTTGATTATTTGTAATCTTAGTTGTTTCCAACTATGGTTTGAGGGCTGGATTTGGATTTTGATTGTTTCAGTTCCTGGTCTTTGCATACTTTTTACTTTTTTTGGAAGTAAGAGTTAAACCATCTGCTGTCTAGCCAACCAAATTAAACTGTCCGCATACAGCTGAATGTATAAGGATATATAGGAAGCTGGCAGCTCTTGTCTATCGAGATTTTGATATCAGTGCATATCAAATGCTATACTAGCCTTGAAAACTTGCTCCGAAATGATAAAAAGAAGGAACAAGTTAAAATCAAAATCGTATCGGACAAAATTACCTTCCCTGTCGTGAGGCTAAAAAAGGCAGAAAGAAAAGATTATAAAGGAAAAGACGAAAAATTGTCTATGAGTTATGAGTGGGATTATCATGCACGATTTTGCGCTGCCTTTATCATAGCCATTTTATGTGACAAGGAACGCAAGCAGATACATGTAGGTTTTACATATTTAATTCATATTAGGGTACATATACTGAATTTAGTGCAACAGGCACTACTGCAGACATGAGCCATTGAAATCCAACAAATCACCATAAAAAAACATAAAATCCCTGGCAATCATAAATCATTAAAAGCAGTCATAATTCTTTTGAGGAAAAAAAAGCAAAGTTTATTTTCAGCCAATTTAACTCTTTATTAACGACAATTATTGCAGATTCATTTGAATTAAGTATTGTGGATTTCTTATGCCGTTAAAATTTTCATAGGCCGGCCGTTTCTTCTTGTTTTAGTTTTTTACGCCGATCATTGCTTAAAATAATTTTTATAGCCATTACAGATTACGCAGCATATAAAACGGCCATTAAGTAGGACTTTTAAATCAATGATCTTTAAATGTAGAAAACTTGTAATATTTTACCACACATTATTAGATAATGGCCATTAATTGTGCATCTAATGAGCATTAGCAAAAAAGCCGCTTAAAACATGGCAAAGATAAATAGCATAACAAATAATGGTCATTTATGTAATAAAAACATCAATATAAACGTTAGGAACATGACCAAGATAAATAGCATAACAATTAATGGTCATTTATGTAATAAAAAGCATCAATATAAACGTAAGGACCATCGATATTGCATCTAATTGTCATTAACAAAACAAGTATCACTTAAACCGATGTAATTTTCCTTCATACCCATGATAAACATGGTGTAAAAATATATGGCCATTCATGTAACCATTAATACATAAATAAAGAAAATCATGACCTTGAAAGTAATCATTTAAACATCAATATTAACAGTAATGATCATTAACATTGCATCTTATGGGAATCAACAAAACAAGAACCGCTAAAACTAATGCGACTTTATTTCATGCCCATGATAAACATGATTTTAAAAGTTTGCCTATTAATATTACAATAAATATATACGCAATATTTGTTATGTTCATAAAATATTTATATTATAGACATTAACAAGAAGAAGCAATTACTTCTTAAACTAAAAACTGATGTAATTTCATTCATGGTTATGATTAACATGATATAAAAATCAATGGGCATTATCTTTTTTAATTAATGACTATTAAGATAGAAGTAAATGGGGTTGAGCATTTCACCGCCACTCGTTTTTTCGTAAAATGTATAAGAGCTATTTAATTCATGGCCAGTTTCAAATTTATGTTTTAAATCATTTTACAGACAAAGTTAATGACAGGTATGCCGTAAAGTTGATATAAAGGCTTTGTGTAGATGCAGTTTTATCATGAATAATGCAAGCATTTTTGTACTTTGATTTTAAAGGTTCTAAACTTCATTCAGAAAATGTTTCCTTACTTTAATGATATATTGATTCAGTATATATTGGTGCAATGCATGGTTGTATAATTATACTTTGCTGCTGACAGACAAAAATCTTTTTATTGTTAGAATTGTTTATTTTCTGAAGATTTTTGTGTTCTCTGAAGGAGGTGGCCTGCGCAAGTCCTATATATGATTTTTTTCATTTAAAATGTCTTATTAAATATATAAATAATTCTAGAAATTTTAGTAGTTTAACTTTTGTGATTTATTATTTCACAACCATTATTCATGAAAGTGATTGCCGTAATGGCATATAGTCCATGAAATAAATTTCATTTGTTCATAGGTCAAGCTGATTCTAAAGTGTTAAGTTGACAAAATGAGACAAGCGATGATAAGTTTTCAAAACAACCATACTTAAGGTTACACTGAGATAGAGTTTGATACTGCACTCTTAAATTGCACACCGGGGAATCGGTCGTCAGACTCTATGATGGCCCCGACCTAAAGCTATATATTTTAGTTGGTTGGGACCGGAGCCTTTTTGTCTGTTGCTTGGTCCACCGGGGCTCAACTGGTGACCTTCTTTTGCTTCAGATTTCCAGTGGGGTTGTTTGGCAGGACAGGGATCTCCACCTGTCAGACGGCCCGTTGTATCTGTTGAGTCCTCGTCTTTGCTTCTTCATGGTGTTGAAATTTGATTTATGTGTTTACCGTGATGATTCATTGACGAGTTAGAGGGTTATCATGCGAACCGAACAACCAACTAAATGTTTTGTACCACTTCAGAAACTGAGGGTGAGGTTGGGCCTGTAAAATCGATTTAAGCCCCCCAGTAATTCATTACTGACCGTTCCAAGGCGGTAGTTCTGTTGTGGTTCTCTGTTGCCTGTTTTTGGTGTCAGAGTTTCTGTGATGTTTTACCTTATGTATGTTCTTATTATTTTTGGTTCGGTTTGGGTTGCTGAGTGGCCACCTTTTGGGAACAAGCTGCTCACTCGGTTGGCCATATGTTCTCTGTATCTTGATTATTTGTAATCTTAGTTGTTTCCAACTATGGTTTGAGGGCTGGATTTGGATTTTGATTGTTTCAGTTCCTGGTCTTAGCATACTTTTTATTTTTAAGGTGATACGTATGAGATTCCCATGTTACAAATGTCACTGAAATGAGCGAAATGCCATACTTTATGTATACCACTACCTCAGAAAAGAATCATTTTGCTTACATGGTATGCCATTTTTGAACTTGCCGGTTGAAGAATAATAATCAAAACATGCAATAATTCTATGTGACCAAATAATGGTTAATGGCCATTATAATCACATTTTAACAGTTATCAAAAAATAAAGTGGCTTACCTTCAATAAGTTATATTTTTGTCCAGTTTAATAAACAAAAATGAATCAACACTTTTCTTTTTTCTGACATATTCTAACTGATGAATTAGCACAATTTCTGACCTGTTTTATAAACACAGAGACTAAGTGCGGTTATGGTCTGTGTTTACCAAAACTTCATGCATGTTGCATTCGCCAGTTTGTGATAATTTTTTCTGCAATAAATATATATGTATATGATGTAGCAATGAGTAGTTAACATTTATTGGATCTGTTACTCTCTTAAGATAACAGGGGAGGAAGGGGGGGGGGGGGGGGGGGGGCGAGCTAATGATAGTTCGGCAAGAGTCTTGCTGGTGATTACTGCTTCTAAAGGAAAACAGGATAAAGCATGAGCCACTGAATCTTGAAATAGTGGTGGACAAAAAAACTGTTACAAAATGTAAAATTAATGACCATTAAAACTAAGTAATCAATGTCTTTTCAAATGACTAATGGCCATTGATTTGGAATCATTGCTTAAAACAATGGCCATGAAAGTTTATATTCTAATAACGTAATGCCTTCTAGAATTAACGGTCATCAGCTCCTTATGTATTTATGGCATTTAAAGTCAAGAGTGGTACTATATAAGGAGGATTAACTTCAACAGTGTCATGCTGTCTCTTGAACATATATTGTCAACACCTCCAGTCAGCCTATAAAATATGCATTACTGGTAATTCTGGTCCACTGATTGGTTGAATAAATTTTCAAACCGTTACCTGTACAGGTAAATCTGCTGTGAGATGGGAACCGGACCTCCCCCCCCCCCACACACACACACGCAGAGAAGTCCTCTCTTTAAAAAAGCGAAATCTGCTAACTACTCAGTTATGAAAACTACTTATGCTCATAAAATTAATCAAATTTATTGGTAATCTTTCTCTACTATGAAAATGCATCTAATTTAATAAGTAATGGGCATGATTTGTCAGTTAAAATGGTTATTTTAAGCTAATGGGTGTGAATAATTAATGGTCGATAAATTTTGTAGTTTTTCAGGGTCAGCTACCCATAAAATACTGCCACGAAAATTGTAAATGGGTTTTATAATGGTCATTTAAAAGAAATGGGCGAAACCATAAAATTTTTAATGCTCAGGTATTGCTGTTTTAAATGGCCAACATTTGGCAGTCATGACGAAGTAATGACCTGTTAATGGCCATTAACTATATCGCTTTTCATGGGTGGCATTGTCGTAAGTTGTTCATGGTTCATACATGGTTCTAATTTGCCAATTCAGCAGGAGTGAGATGCGAATTTCATGTTGTTTTGCTTGATTGATTGTTTTGAGTTTAACGGCCCTTTGTGACAGTATCGGGCCGTCTCCCAGAGAGAGGGAGAGTGAAGAGAAAAACGATAGACGAGAAAAAATAAAAAGATAAAAGATATCCAAACAACCCCCACCCGCACCTAGTGCAAGCACAGTAGGCCTTGCCCTTCTATCATCCAAATTAGTAGGACGCCCCGGCACTGGAAGTTACACGCAGCAGCATCGCACTACCCGACCATCCCTCAAATTTCATATTATTGGCGATCTCAGTGTCGCTAAAACACTAAGAACTAGAAATGTTTTTCAAAGAAAACTGATGTCCCCCCACCAGCCCATTTCCAATGACTCCTTATGAATAAAAACCCTGTACAATCAGAATACTAGGCAAATTTGGAGAAAATCCATCCACTGGTTCTAAAGATATCCATCATAAATGACTATTTCCTTGCAAATGAAGTCAAAATCTAATCGGCTCTTAAAGTTGACCCAATGATGTATTCATGCAAGTTTGGTGAAATTCCAACCATTGGTTCAAGAGATATAGTGAGTACAAGAAATTGTCATCTAAGTCTGCCAGTGACCTTGAAAATGAGGGAGGTCAAGGTCACCAAAATCTAATCAGCTCTTAAACTTGTCCCAATGATGTATTCAGGCAAGTTTGGTTAAATTCCATCCATTGGTTCAGGAGATATAGTGGGTACAAGAAACTGTCATCTAAGCCCTCCAGTGACCTTGCAAATGAGGTCAAGGTAACAAAACTGAAATAGGCTCTTAAACTTGTCCCAATAATGTATTCATGCAAGTTTGGTGAAATTTTATCAATTGGTTCAAGAGATATCATAGGTACAAGAAACTGTCATCTAAGTCCTCCAGTGACCATAAAAATGAGGCCAAGGTCACCAAAATCTAATCAGCTCTTAAACTTGTCCCAATAATGTATTTATGCAAGTTTGGTGAAATTCCATCCGTTGGTCCAGGAGATATAGTGGTTACAAGAAATTGTCATCTAAGTCCTCAAGTGACCTTGAAAATGAGGTCAAGGTCACCAAAATCTTCTCAGCTCTTAAACCTGTCTAAATGATGTATCCATGCAAGTTTGGTGAAATTCCATCCATTGGTTCAAGAGATAACGTGGGTACAATAAATTGTCATCTAATTCCTGCAGTGACCTTGAAAATCAGGTTAAGGTCTTGAAAATCTATACAGCTCTTAAACTTGTCCCAAAGATATATCCATGAAAGTTTGGTGAAATTCCACACATTGGTTCAGGAGATATTGTGCATACAAGAAATTTTCACGCCATTTAAGACTCCTGTGACCTTGAAAATAAGGTCAAGGTCACCAAAATCTAATCAGCTTTTAAGCTTGTCCCTATGATATATCCATGCAAGTTTGGTCAAATTCCATCCATTGGTTCCGGAGATATTGTGCATACAAGAAATTTTCACTCCATATAAGTCCTCCTGTGACCTTGAAAATGAGGTCAAGGTCACCAAAATCTTATCAGCTCTTAAGCTTGTCCCAATGATATATCCATGCAAGTTTGGTGAAATTCCATCTATTTGTTCCGGAGATATTGTGCATACAAGAAATTTTCGTGCCATTTAAGTTCTCCTGTGACCTTGAAAATAAGGTCAGGGTCACCAAAATCTAATAACCTCTTAAGCTTGCCCCAATAATATATCCATGCAAGTTTGGTGAAATTCCATTAATTGGTTCAAGAGATATCGTGCATACAAGAGTGTGACGCCGACGCTGACGCCGACGCACCGGGAACCGCACTGAAAACAATATGTCCCCCCTCACCTTTGGTGGGGGACATAATTAGCTTCGCTAAAACACTGAGAATTCGCTAAAACTCTGAGAATTTAGCTCTTTGAGAACGTATCAATAACGAATCATTCTAGACTGTATTCAAATTGACATAATAAAGAACGGTCTTGGAGGGACTAGCACTGCTAATAATACCCATTACAAAACGGATAATTTCAAATAAAGGGTGACAGTTTTACAAATTTATAGACTTTTGGAGATGCAAGTAAGGGATAAAGAAATTTGGAGGCCATTTCGATGACATTTTAAGCGTGGCTGAAACATTTTCAACATGTCCAGAAAAACAAATCCCGTTTGTGGATATACTTCGTATTTTTTATCCGGTAATTCAAGGGCGAATAGGCAGATCCTTTAGAGGCAAGAAATACATTAAAGAGACTTAAATGGCATACTTGGGTTAAGTGATTAAGTTGAGGCCAGTAATGAAATGTGCGATTTGGCTACGTCCCCTTGCACCGCCTTTGGCAGAAGTTTATTTTCAAAATGACTCTGAATATACTCAGTGACCCCAAAAGACCAGAAAATATATTATATGTACTACCATGACGTATGAAGAGACTTTTTGCTGCCGCCGCACGTCACAACACCAGCTGCAGTGAAGCTATATAAGTTCTGAATAGTTAGATCCTTTGAAAGCAAGGGATACATGAAAGAAACAAAATTTAGACCCGGTTTAATCGAGTCTGTTCATGACCAGTTATAAAACATGCGACACTGGCCACGCCCCTAACACAAGCCTAATCAAAACTCTATTTTCAAAATACCCGTAAATGAACTAATTAATCCCAAAACCTTTTCTAATGTCTTTCTCGTAAATTCTGATATCATTTTGGAATAATGAACATAAGAAACAAAGAAGCTGACTCGAATTTGATTAGTCTCTTTAATAACCTAGTTTTATCATACGACGTCGCATCTGAGAGTGTAATAAAGCCATGCATTAAAAACGATAATCCACTAGTGGTTTAAATATGCAAATTACGTCGTAACGTCATGTGTTAACGTCTATGCATACGTCGCATTTTCTAATAGCGAAATCGTGACGCTTTTGTGCAAAATTTGCTCAGAAAATGCGATTTTAGTGGCATATGATAAATAGAATCTTGCATTCGTGCTGTTGTATTATTGAATTTATTAAACTCGTTGGTGAAAACGATAAGATGCTCGGCAGAGCCTCGCATCTTATCTTTTTCCCCAACTCGTTTAATAAATTCAATAATACATGAGCACTCATGTAAGATCCTCTATACTGTGCACTGCTGCACATGGCACCATGTACATCAGCTAATATGATTTTAGTTTTATGAGAATGGAATCCCTGATCTAAAATGGCCAAGAACTTTAATCTGCACATTAATGAAGTACGAAAAGAAATTTTTGAAGTGAGCGACTTGCTTTTGTAGCATCTCTTCATGAGCAGCCTCATTATGACAAACGCTCGTACAGTGTAAACTCAGAAAGTTCTATTCATTTAAATACTTTTTTTCAAATGTATAACGGTTCGCCTTACCACTATAATAGTATGCTGTACTATCATCTATGATGTCCGCTTCGTTAATATGTCCAGTTGCCCTCAGTGCTGTTACAAATCCAGGTAAAAACTTGCAGTGTTTGCGAGGAATTCTGTCGAGTAACATCCGCGAAGCAGCAGTTGGTCCTTTTGTTTTCTCCTCGCATTCTATTTCTTCTTTATCGTTCTGACTTATAACCTCTTCTGCATACAAGTAATCAACCAGCACTTGTGGCTGCAAATTGTCGATAATAAGCGGCGTGAATGTCTGCAAAAGCTTTTCCTGGCCACTGCGGTCCTGCTCCATTGCCTCATTGGATTTACCTTCCAGAATGTTGGCGACGAATGAATAGCCTATATCGACGATAAGTAACAGAATTAGTTATCAGAAAAAGAAAGTTAAGCCTCTTTTTATCGTCTGAGGTACATATATATAGCTGATATATAGCTGGAGATTAAAAGAAAAGGCTCCACAATACCGGTGGATATATAATTTAAAAGAGAAAATAAAAAATACCACAACAAATCACTTATTTTTATTCCTCAAGCGCTTCCAGTAGTGAAACCCAATATCTTAATGTTGTACTACTGAAAGCGCTTTAGGATTAAAAAATGTGACGTGTTTTGGTGTTTCCGATTTTATTCTATCTCTAGGAGATCGACAAGTCAACAAGTCCGATTAAGCTAAATAAGTGGGAATAAATAAGTGCTCGCTTACCTTGAGCATTCTTGTGTGAGGGTCCGTATTCGTTGATTTTGTACGGTGACCCTCTTTCTCGGAAGATTGCCAGTTTTTCCGATATATTCCATAACATAAACTACATTCTATTACGCCGCATGACATGCTTTCATGGACTTTCAGATTTATACCGCAAAAGAAATCCTACTGATTTATCTTCTAACAGATGAATGCGGGGGCCGTAGTTCGGTTACGGCAAGTTCACTGAAATTTCGCGTAAATTTCGCTTTAGTATGAAAACGTTTTAGGTTAATTGTTGTCGTTCACTTTTTAAAACCTCATGCTTTATCAAAATATCTCTCTTTTTATCATCTCGTTCCAAAACTGGTAGATTGTTGGTAATAATATTTAACATTTTTGTGTCATCGGGGTTGTACGTTCATGCGTAAGGAATCATGCTTTCGACCTGTCTTTCATTACCGTCCCCAGTAATTTTTTATCTAGTGTCATTGCTCTATTGAAAAGTAAATAGAAAAAAATTCAGGAACTGGCACAATTCAACGAACAACACGTAAAACAACCAAGAAGAGTCAAAACAGAAGTACCGCCTTGGTACAGTCAGTAATGAAATTACTGGAGGCTTAACTGGTTTGCGGTCGCAACCAACCTTCGCCCTTAGGTTTGCTCTGGTCAATCAGGACTGAGTTGTTCAACCCAACCAAAACAATCACCACCCATAATAACGATTAACGAAGCATCAGTCCTGACGATATAATTAATTGAAGCCGAAGTCGATTGTTGGTTAAGGGTAGTTTTGTCTAATTAGAAAAGATTTTAGTTTTTGCATACGAATTTGTAAGGTTTGTTCATCTGATACTATAGTTCTTATACGTCGTGCTAAATTGAAAGCGAAATTAATTTTAGTATGTCGGTGGCAAGAGTAGAACAGTAAATATTGATTGCTATCTGTTTCTTTAAAGTAGATATCTGTTTCTATTTTCACATATTTATTTTTCACAAGAACATCTAAGAAGGGTTGTACTACATTGCTATATTCCAGTGTGAAATTGAAATCTTTATGTTGATTATATAAGATATTGTGCAATATTCCCCGATACTTACTAGAGTTTGTCCATTGCAGGAAGAAGTCGTCCAGGAACCTCTTCCCATTTTTGATAAAATAGTTCCAAAATCGTTACCGAAACGTGCTTCGACTCCATACATTTTCCCTCTATGTAGCCTATGGTTAGTGTAGCATAGACTGGGGCAAACTTTGTGCCCATGGCTGCGCCTTTAACTTTTTTGAAGTTATCACTGACAAAGCAGATGGTGTTGTTTTCGATTATCAATTTGATACTGATACCATCGAGAATGAAGTATTACTTTTTAGTTCTTCTGCATTTTCAAGCCAGTAACTGATTGCCTCAATTATGTATTTCTTTCACTTTTTATGTTTAAGGGCGGGATGTGGGCTTTGATTGTATTAATTCCTGGTCATTGCCCATTTTTTACTTTTATCAAAACAGGCTTATTAAGGTCAGTAGATGGGCAAACAAGAAGTGTCTTTTAAAAAGATACACGACGAAGGTACAGAACGAAATAATACTTAAATGAAATGAACTTAGACATATCTTCACTAGGAAGAATGGCAAAACCCCCTAAGATAAGTCTCCAGAGACCTCCCAGTGGTGAAAGCGTCGAAACATAATGCCCTATAAAAACGTTTCTTCCTCTATGTTTGACGGAAATATGTCGGTTGATATGCATCCATTGTCTCATTTGACTGGCGCAGAGCCCTGGCTCAGTGGGTTAAGCGCTGGCCTGCTAAGCTAGCGGTCCTGTGTTCGAGTTCCGCTGGCGGCGGGTTTTTATCCAACCATAAACGGGAATCCATTGCACACAGCCTTTCATTATCATCCTAGTACCATTGTCACGATATGACTGAAATGCTGTTAAAAGGGACGTAAAACTCAATATTATCCATCCATCCATCATCTGACTGGCAAAAAGCGGAAGAACAGGTTTTTGAAAAGTGACAAATTTTCCCACAAAACCCTATTTGCTTGTTCCCCAGTTAGGAATAAACAAAAGCGAGACAACAGATGGGATCTCACTTTTTACATTGTAGTTTTACCATCTATTAAAATTGGTGATATCGGAAGTATTTCTTTTTTTTTAACCAGCTAAAATGAACGAAAAACTTTTTCAACTCATTTTATGAGAAACTCATTGATATTTTAGTTGTTTTAAAGCTAACCCATTCAAAGCAGAGGACGTATTCAGTATTTCAGTATTCTTCCGGTCTACTTATGTATGCAAATGTAGCCTCGATATATCCCCGAACAATGTTATTTGTCCATCCGAGTTTCTTCAGCATTTCTGCTATATGTACAAATTTCGTTCTGTGAAAAACAATCTTTATTCAATCAAGATACAACTTCCGTGCAGACATACGGACAAACGCTAAAGTTTGCGGACAGATGGCCAGACAGACATACGAATGAACACCAAGGTGTAGGCAGCGTACATTTTCCGCTAATTTGCATTTGAGCTTGTTCGAGATTCGTTAAGTAAATGAAAATTGGCATATTGCGAAAAAGAGTTGTTACAAGCAAACTACGTAAAACCTCCAGGCGTTATTATTCTTCAAATTTCTATCAATATATCAAAGACTTTAAAAAAAAACTATCACAGTCGACCTTCTAAACACATTACAAGTCAAAAGCAACAAAAATGTGTTTCTTTGAAAAACGAGTGTATTTTTGTATTTCTATAGAAACAACATTATGCGTTATATTGGATCACTAAATTTTGAATATAAGGGAGAATACTCTAAATAAAAAAGAGGGCTCATCAGTATGCATATCTTAAAAACTACACTTGTCTAACGTGGAAGCTGATCTTGCCAGGCGCAGTTTGTATGTGCCTTCCGATAGATTTTCTCATGGTAAGGGTGAAACTTCGGATCGGCCATGTCAATGCTAAGAACAATGATTGGACAGGCCTTGGGAAGCAGTAATTTCTTGCTTGTTAGATCACTGCAGAGCACGGGTGTAGTTGCCTATACGCGAATACGCCGGTCAGTATTTGTCAAATACAATGTATATTGTATATACAATGGCTATTTGCATCTGCGTATATGACGCATCTGCGTATATGCATATTGAAATTTTGCTTGTTGCACATACAGTTAACAAGATATTGTCTTTAAAGCATGTTTTTTTAATTAACAAAGTTCGCACTTCAAGGGCAAGTAAATAGTGGAAATGCACTTGTCCGAAAAATATTTAATCACCAAGAAAACAAGAGGGCCATGAGGCCCTGAATCGCTCACCTGTGTTGACATTATCACAATAAATATATTCTAAGCTTATGTGGGACTAATTGAGCAGGCTGCCATCTTGGATCCTGGACGAAAGATCTTACCATATATTGGCTAGAAGGCCATCTTAGTGACGCGGTCCAGTTAATGTCTGACTACCAATAGATATATTCAATTTTGGCTGGATATCTAATACAGGATGGATGATAATGTGATTTTTACATCAAATGCAAGAATTCCCAGCAAAAAGACTGATTCTTGTTTTCTTTCCAGACAACTTCTTTATTTACAAATGCATTCATAAAGAATATAATGCACTGAATGCGTTCTCCAGAGTCCTTTCAGATGAGTGACATATTAAAGGTTATTCTAGAAGGGAAGCCATTCATCTTACAAGTGGATAAGAACGATAGTTGCGCACTAGGTAAACAGAAGGAAAACAGAAGAATTAAAATGTTTTTTTAATTTATTCATTAATGTTATGACTTTCCTTGGTTATTTTGTACCTGTATTTGGGCAGAATGGGTAAGAAAGGCATTATTTCCTTAATACTCAACATGTTTTCATGCGGTAAAGTGGAAATTCCTTGGGCTTCATTTGCAACAAACAACTATTTTTGTTTTTATGCGACAGGCAATAATTGTCAATAATTCAAACTCAAGGTTTTCTGACTTACTCTTTAGCTAGTTGGATGGCTCTTAGATAATGGCTTGTTGCAAAAGTGACAAGGTATCTGCATTTAACTGCATAAAAATATATTGTGTTTTATTATAATGATAAATTTTCTTACCCGTTTTGTCCGAATATAGGTAGAAAATATCACTTGACTCCCCAATGTATGATTTTATTAATTAAAATTTACAAATTAAGACATCCATTGCTAATTTTCCTCCTGTTAAGCTGATGTATCAAATTCATGATTCAAAACTTAGAACACGAAATCATCATGGGCATACAACACTGAATAAACATTGAATTAACACTGATTCAACATGCAATTGAATCAATGTTGATTTAATGTTGTGTGCCTGCTATGAGGACAATAAAACAATTAAGTTTACAGAGACACTTCTACATAACATATTCATTGAATCATAGATCAAATAAGATATAATAATTTTTATACTGGTAGTATACCGCCTCAGAAAAGAAATGGTACCTAATAACAGCTGTCAAGTGTCAACAGATTCATGATAATTCAGTCCATTTCTATCCCATTTGTATCCAGTAGCTTAGATACTCTGATTTATCAGAGTCAAGTTCAAACCATATATGTACATATATATAGTGAGATTTTGTTAACAAGGCTCAAGAGATAATAAGACAGTCAAAATGAAACTAGTATACCAGGTCTGTGAGTGTGCTTCATTTCCATTGCCATAGTGGTAACACAAGAAGAAGTTATGAATGTCCCCTCCTTATATGGCATTTCAGCACTAAATCAGGACCTGCTATGAATTAATATCTCTATCTATATCTATCAGAATGTCACAAATATTCCACATGGAAGAACATTCACATGATGTTGGTAGAAGTAGGTACTGCTGACAATAATTGTATCATAACAAGCATTGTTGGAATAGCAGTCACATGTCTTGTCACCAGCATGTTGTATGTTGTGACAATTTGATAAAATGGCATTTATCTTAACAGTTGTGAAAATGTGGAATGCAATACAAAGACATCTTCATAAATTTCATATCCTGTAGTATGCATAGGGGTCAGAGAAGCATTCACTGCGTTTTCTGCATTACCTGTTGAGTATGTCAATACTTTCAAAAGGAGAATGTTGTTTCAGCATTAAACAGCACTGGCCTTCCCCTGCTTTGAGTCTTTTGAATGTGCAGCTATGCCATCTGAGCCCTGTCATAATTACTTAAATAAAATATGTTTATGTAACAGTTTTGAGCATAGCCTTCTTACTGGCAATGGTTATGAATTGTTCTGTGAAGTGTGTATAATCCTCATAGAAAATCTAGTACCTCACTACGACCAATGTTAGATTCCAACAGTTTAACAGCCAGAAGTGTCTGATTTTGATTCCATCAAGCTAGGATTCTTCACAATCCACCTTTGTTGGTGTATTATCCAAGTTCTGTACTTCACACTGGTGTTCTACATGTTCATTATCAAATGCTTTCCTTCTCGGTTAAAGACAGATAGCTGGCCAATTATCAAATTTCTGGTCCACAGGTCAGTTAATTAGGAACAGGTGCTTGATACTGGTATATCAATGGTTTAACCTTGTTATTTTTAAAAGTGTCATTACACTGTAACCCTGTATCATTTCTTTCTTTGAGCGAGTATACTACAGTCTATTAATATTAGGGGCAAAGTCTAAGACAGACATACCACTGGCCTGAGATAAGGAATATATGTAAAAAATGTTTCATCTGTTTGATTAGGTGCACAACTTTGAAATTTTATAGAAAATGCCATTCTCATAAAAGTCAATATGATACTTGAACAGCTGGACAGATACAGTCAAACTTGTCTTAAGCAATTAAGTACCTAAGGGAAGGTCGAAAGTGCTTGATTACAACTGATGCTTGCTAAATACAGTTCAATTTACACCATAAGTATTAATCCCAGATAAGAGATTTTGGCTTCTTAAGACAGGTCTTTGCTTAATAGAGGTGGCCTTAAAGACATGTTTGCTGTATTCCTTAACAAATGATTCTGAAAAATACCATACCTACAAGAAATGAAAATAGTTTACAGTAGAAATATATACTGTTCACAAAAAGTAGGGGATATTAAGCTAATAAAAATTGTATAAATTAGAAAAAATATCAAATCTATCTGAAAAGGCAAGTGTCCATCAAACAAATATTCGATAAAACTTGTTGCATTACAGTTTTGATGGTTTATCCTGCCACGTGATGTGCATGCAATTCATTTTAGACAGGGGGTTGACACCCAAATTTCATATGAATCTAGTATTGTAACAGATCTTTTTCAGATTACAAAATTTACACAGAAACACTTGCCATGATTCATTTAACAAGCTGAAAATTTGTTTCACACAATTTTTTCGTCCATATAAAGAAGGCATGCCGTAAACATCTATTTTCTTCGGGACTCGATGTACCTGTTTGACTTTTGTTTTCTTCATTTCTTCATAAAATGACAGTCTTGAAGAAGAAAAAAAATCTTTTAGTATACGAAACCTAACAATGCATTAAAAGGTTAGCTTAAGTTAAAATTTGAATGAATTTTTGTTCGAACTTGCTACATTTTAGTCCTGACCCCCTCTATGAAACGAAGTGTATGCAGATCACGTGACAGGATATATCGTCGAAACTTTCATGAAAAATGTCTTATCAGATATTTATCTTATCGACACTTACTTAATGGTATGGATATCACATTTGTTGTACATGCTACAATTTTTCATAGCTTAATATTCCCTACTTTTTGTGAACAGTATATAAACTTGTTCCTGGTTCAACAGAAATCAGTGCATCTACTCTTACTTCATGAAAATTCAGCAGGGTGCCGTGTAGATCTCACTTATCTGCTCATTGTCACTAGACAGAGCTAAACCAGAAAACCTAAACTAAAGTTAATGCTGCAACTATCACCACTTGAAAAGTAATACCCAAGTCTCAATTTCTAATACTTGCAGGTGTGACAAAGACAGAGTTCTGTATTAATCCTAATAAATGACCCTGCTCTAACAAACGCCCCCTGCCTCTTTTATGGAAATACTGTTGTATTAATTCGCATGAATTCCTGTTAGCTTCTTTGGATACAGTAGCTTTTGAAATTGCATCTACTCTTAAAGGGAAGAATTTCCTCCTTTAAGAGTTGTCCCCTACTGAAAATGGAGTCAAAAATAAAAGAGTTGCTTCCTCTGTAAGTATATCCATTCACCTTAATACTGTTTATAAGAGGTAACTGTTAGTAATTGATTGACTACACTTTAGACTCTAATTAATGCCCCTACCCCTTTCATAAAATGCAATGCCCCTGGGGCATTTAGTAGGACTAATATGGTAGCAAAAACAGTGGAGAAATTTTATGCTTATCCTAATATTGGATTGGGTATTATTCAGGAGCTATACTCAGATATTACTGCACTGTTAAAGAAGATAAAAATCCTAGTCATACTTGCTAATCACTTGTGCAGTATCTTGAAAAATTGTATTATCATATTCTGTGTTTAAATACAACAACAAATGCACAACACAGAAGGAAATTAATATGCACATCAATTCTGGTATGAAGTATATATGGGCTAAAATGCCCTTCAACAATGTAACTAAATCTTGTAACTTAACATAATAGGTAACATATATATTTGGTTATAAAATGTTTATTTTCCCTACTGTAAAATGACCACAAATATGTAAATCAGTCATATGAAACTCTGTTATTAGATGGGTTTTACCATCAAAAACAAACTAAAAAAATGTAGACCATTCTTCTAAGCTTGATCTAAATTTTTGGGACTGTTTTGGAAGGGAAAACTCTCTCTTATAACCGTAGAACAACCTAGCAAATTAGGAATGAGTCCAGAAATGTAAAATGTTAATTGAATGATGAAAAGATGAGCTGATTAATTTACATTCTATGCATACATACTTATAATAGTAAAGGTTTCCAGTAACCTCCTGCCCATATGTGCAGTAGCGGTTAGAGGCACATTGTACCTTGGTTACTTAAATAATGGATGACTTGCAATTTTGACGTCTGTTTTCAGTCATATCAGGACAGTGCAAGGGTGCTTATGAAAAGCTGCATACAATGTAACCTCATTTACGGGTTGGAAAGAATTCTGCCTCCAGCCAGGTTAGTTTAAACATATTTTATTGCCTCTTAATATGTCAAGCAATTGGGTCGGACCACAAGTTCTTCAACATTAGTTACGGCCCTCCCCATGGAGGTTCAAAATCCTAATCTGCTGGACCCACTGAGCTAAGGAGCTTCTGTATCTTGGATATAGCATATGAAAGGCAAAGTCCACCTGCTTTATCCTTCACCCAGCCTTCTCATAGATTTTTTTAAAAAAGTACCCACTTACTGCTTTTAACCCACTGAGCTAAGGAGCTTCTGTATCTTGGATATAGCATATGAAAGGCAAAGTCCACCTGCTTTATCCTTCACCCAGCCTTCTCATAGATTTTTAAGACAAAGTACCCACTTAGTGCTGGACTGACACAGACAGTTTTCCAGTGACAAGCTTGCCAAATCTGGATTCTAACCTATAACCTTATGTACCTTAACTGACCATCTCTAACCACTTCACCATGGCACCTCTCTTAATAGGTTTCTCTCCTAAACAATCCCAAAAGTTAGATCCATCTTGTGGGATGGATCTACGATTTTGAGACTGTTTTGAAATGGAAAACCTCATTTCCGAACCTGGATTATAACCTATAACCTTCTGTATTTTAGATGACCATATCTAACCACTTAACCATGACACCTCCTTAAATACGTTTTCTCTCCTAAAACAACCTAAAAAATCTAGATTCAATTGTAAGAATCTAGGGTTTTGGGATTGATTGGAAAGGAAAAACCTGTGCCTTATAAACAACAAATATGGTAAGGATAAAAGCACTGAACATGTCTTGTATACTGCAAATAACAGCAATGATGGCAAATATGGCAAATGACAGAATTTAAGTTGGTGACGGAATTTAAGTTGGTGGCCAACAATCCTTGCTATAACCACCAGCAATACCAACCTCTGACTGGAGGCTGGTATTGCTTATTACTTTGTGGGTGAATTCTATGTGTTCTCTGACATGGATAATTCTATCAATCTAGTGCACAATAAACAAGTTTGTGGTCACTCCAGTAAGCCTCAATAACATCACTGGATGCTGGACAGTTTGTAAAAATCAGATCTATCACTGATCCAGAATCAGTAGTTGACTGATTAATATGTTGCTCACATTTAAATTGTTTCATCATACAATCTACAAAATTTGAAGTGTTGTCATTTGCTTGTATATTAAAATCACCAATTATCACTAATTTGGTATTCATATCTACCAACGGGATGAGATGATGCTGAATTTTTTAAATCCCTTTGCGCACTTTTAGGGAATTTGTAGAAGTATACAACTTGAAAACATTTCTTTACATTGCTGTACAAGGTAGCAAACATAAGTTCACATATGTCAGAACAGATTTTTTCTGTTCTCTGAATTTCAAAACAGTCCTTAATGTACAAAGCAAGCCCATGGTATGGCCTGTTTCCAGAATTATGCCCTGTTTCATCCAATCTCAACAGTTTGAAATGCTTCAGAGCAAAGTGATTACTATCATCTCTTGAACGCAGCCTTGATTCTGCAAACCCAATTACATCTGCAGACAAAACATTTGGCTCAAATTCAATGTCCTTAAAGTGCTTATGTAAGGACCTTGCATTATTAAATGCAATTTTGATCTTGGATGAATCAGCTTTATATAAAGGAACATAACAGAGTTCAAGAAGTGCTTCTGTTTTTAACCGCTGCATCTCAATCTTTACTTGTTCATCTACAGCCATGGCAGATTCATTTAAATTCAAAATATATAAATTCTCTAGTTTTCTTACTCTTCTAAGAGAAACATAGTGAATATGTGGTTGTTTCCTGACTCTTGTCTGAGACAAGTCTACGACAATTTCATCAACTGTAGACCCCTGAGCCTTATGGACAGTCTTACCTGCTGATGGTTTTAAAGGAAATTGAATTCTCTGGTATGTTTTGAAGTTGTATATAAATGTTCGTTCTATATCAAATATTGGAGTCCAGGCTTTATCTATGTTTGTACTGTACAGACCACTATTAGAAAATTTCTCACGAGTTGACTGGCCAATCTGAGAACCTTGAAACAAAACCCATATAATACTGGGACGATCTGTGCCTTCCATCTTGTACTCAATAAATTTGACAACACACGTCGACCCGTTTGTCAAACCATCCTCTACATTGACATTGACTGTAATATCATAAATCATCCCAACTGCTATTGTCAACAGCTTTTGTAAGTTAGCAGTTTTGTTTGAATCATCTGAAAGTGCTTCAATGAGTTTCCCGCATTTTCTCATGGAAATATTTGCAGAAACAACCGTATCACGACATGGGATAACTTTTTCTTCTGACAACCTATTCAAATAATTCTCATTGTGTCTATCTACAAACTTGTTTTCAGTGAATAAATGAAGAGCCTCTTTTGGATAATTTGTCATATGGGGGCTGACAGTATGTTTCTTTAACTCGTTTTTGTCATCTTCTGTTAGCCTATTCTGTCGAAGCCGATTTAGCATCTGAGCAAAGTCAACATCATCTTTCTGTCTCATGATATCAACCAGTTCGTACAATTTAAAATAATCCTTCCATAAATTATATGCTAGAGCTGAAGCACCCTTTGATGAGTCACTGAATATCCACTTGTCACACACTGGCATAAGCTGGTACAAGTCTCCCACAGCAATAATGCTTAAACCACCAAAACTTGCTTTTGTTCCAGTGAGCTGTTGCAAACGGGTATCTAGAAAGGTCATTGTATTTGTTCCTACCATGGAGATTTCATCTATAATAATCACTTTTAAGTGTCTGTATTTCACTCTAAACGTGTTCAGTTCATCAGCTGACAAAAGGTCATTACCTTGTTTGAACTTTTTTAGAAAAGCTGAGGCAATAGTGACACCATTGATATTATATGCAGCTTTCCCTGTGTAAGCACAAAGAAGAACTCTTATATCATCAGGGTTTTCTCCTTCTCTCAAATTTAGAAATCTATACAGACTTTGATACAGTGCCTTAATTAGCACCGATTTGCCCACACCGGCTCCACCTGACAAAAATGCATAAAGTGGTTCTTCTTTGCATTTCATCCAATACAGAACATGATTGAAAAATTCTCTTTGTCTCAAATTTAAACTCCTAAGCAAATTTAAGTACTGATCATCAGGTAACATGACTCCATTTATTTCTACAGATGGCACTGAACAAGCGGACTGTATCTCTATACCAATATCATATTGTCGATGTTCTACTGCTCTATCTGGATTGAAATATACAAAATGTTCGGCTTCTCTTTCACCTTCTTCTTCGGCTTCCCTGTTTTCGTGTTCTGCATTTGGTGCTATCTCATCATAAGCATCTTCTTCTTCTGCCATTTGCCTCGCAAGCTCAAGTTCTTCAATATGATGTTCATACTGACTGCGTTTAGATTCAAGAGTGCTTTTCAAGGCATTGTAATGAGCTTCATATGTTTCAAATGGACCTAACAAATCTTTTGCCTCATTTCTCCAAGGCATAAACAGCATAAGTCGTTCTCTGTAGTAATTTTCTGAGTCTTTCTTTACATCATACCTCACATAACGTATTATTCTAGGATTTCTTCTCTGTTTATACTTTGTCCCATTCTTTGCCACATTTAACAAGTCTGATCCATGATATTCAGATTCAGTACTCTCATCATTATCATCTTCATCATTTTCATCACTAGAATCACATGAATTGGCATCATCTTCATTTACACCGTCAGTCCTCTCAGGTAATCTATTCCCTTTAGGATAAACAACATCAACTGTAGAGACATAATCTGCCAAACAGAATTTCTGAAGCTGTCTAGGTCGTTTTGCACATCTATGAATTATATTGTCAGCTTCTATGTCAGTAGATTCAGCAGGAAGTTCATCAAGCACAGATTTAGATTTCAGTAAAAACACTCTTTCTTCAGGGATGGAGGTATTGACGAAGACAATGTCCCTTGTAGCTTTTGTTAAAGGAATCTGCAATGCAAGATATACTGCTTCTTGTGCACTTACTTCAACACAGTTTGAAAACACATTTCCAATATGTCTTACTTGTTTCTTTATACCAAAATTTCCTTTGCGAGCTTCTCTTGCAGCTGCATCAAGCTGTGCACTCATGCCTCTTTGAGATTTGCTTATATAACCAACAACATATGCTGCACAACCATATGGTTCAAGAACTATCTGAATATCAAGATTTGCCTTCCAGCCAAGAAGAACTGTTTTGTTAAACAAATTAATTCTCATTTCATTTGGATTCCGCTTCAGAAAAATTTTGGGAGCACTAAGTGAACTTCTTATACATTTGATGTAACTTTCAAAGTCCATCTTGGCAACTTTCTCCAAAAACTCATGAAATGCAATTTCAGAGACAGCTTTGTATTCATTCATTGATTTTTGAAGTTCTGAGTGTTTCTTTTTGTATTTCGCTATGTCTTCATCCAGAGGATGCAATAACATTGTTCTTGGCAGGGGAGGCAAAGGAAATCCAAATCTACAGATTGCATTTCCTTTCTTTCTGCAAGACTTTGAATGCTTATGAGACTGAAGTTCAACAAGGTCCCCAATTTCTTCATCATCAGTACTGCATGTTAGGTAGTTATCGACAAACTGAATTATTTCTTCCTCCGTGTTTTTCCCAAACTTAGGAGCATTTTCAATCCAAATAAGCATGTGGATATGAGGAGACCCACGTTGCTGAAATTCTACTCTATAGAAGAAATCTATCACTTTCCCAATGGGTTCTATCTGACTTTTAAGGACAGTGTTCAAGAATTCTTGTACTCTGTGATCAAAATATCTTGAACAAGTTACTGGGTCTTTCTGAACAAGTCTTGTTTTCTCTTGCCAAGTTAAAGCCTCAACATTCTTGTCTGAATATTCATTTTCATCATTCAACTTTGCTAACATCTTCAGAAGATCATTCCATCTGGTATCAGCTGCTGACAAAGATACAAACCAAGTAGGTAAAGACAGTTGCCTGATCATTGCAAATATGTCTTTCTTCCTTTTTTGTAAATAAGCTGGAGAATTTCTTAGCTGACGAAATATACAATAACCTTCATCAAGCTTCACAAGTCTCTCCAAATATGCTGGATCTCTTGCCTCAGCTGCAGTAATTTTCTTGGCTTTACTTTTACATCTTCTTACAGCTAAGTTAACTTTATTCTAGATCATCGTCTTTTATACTATTTGGATCCTTTTGAAATTAATCAGTCTTTGAATCGACTGCCCAATTAAAATTAAGAAATTACAGTATGCCTTTTTCTGGTTTCGTCACCAGATGTTGTCAGGGTCACTGACGAGGCTTTATTAGCCGAAACTACGTAGTCTGGCCCATGTTCCTACTTCTGTATGTATTCTCTGCTCTTGAAGGAACTTTTTTTAGATTTTAATTGTACCTCACTGCAGCTGGTGTTGTGCCGTGTTGAAGCCGTAAAAAGTCTCCCCGTACATCATCCATATAGCAGATTATATTTCATTTACATCCTTTGAGATCAGAGGATAGATTCTGAGAAATCTAGAATTTGAGATCGATTTGGACTATTATTCTAGATCATCGTCTTTTATACTATTTGGATCCTTTTGAAATTAATCAGTCTTTGAATCGACTGCCCAATTAAAATTAAGAAATTACAGTATGCTTTTTTCTGATTTCGTCACCAGATGTTGTCAGGGTCACTGACGAGGCTTTATTAGCCGAAACTACGTAGTCTGGCCCATGTTCCTACTTCTGTATGTATTCTCTGCTCTTGAAGGAACTTTTTTTTAGATTTTTATTTGTCACTTATTTGTTTCATTTGCAGCTTTTTATGCTTAAAGAAAATGTTTGGAACAGACTGAGCAGCTCTTCTATCAACACTTCGTAGCTCCCATTTAACAATATCACTGTAATGAACTAAAGTTACTCTCTCCGTCTTATCAGGACGCCTCTGACCACAAAATATAGTAGGAAAACATAAATACTCTGCATCTGTATCTTGATACAAGCTAAGGGGATGTCGTCCTTCTCCAGGAGCAAAGGTCAACACTTGATCAAACTTATTTTCAATATTAGCACTATATCCACTAAGGTATCAACATTTCCAACATGCTCATTATTATCTACCTCACTGAACCCATCTGATTCATATCCATCACCTTTTTCCCTATCTTTAGGTACTGAAGGGACTGTTGTATCTTCGTCCAGCACTGGATTATTTATGTCAGTTTCAGGAATTGTATTTTGTACGGACACATCTAGAAACTCTCTAACAGCATCATCAGGACTTTCAGTTACTGATTGAAACCAGTTGTTGTCAACTGTAATGCCTGAATTTTTGTACATATCACTATTAGTTAGAAGCCAGTGTAATGCTGTCAGAACTCTCATTGGTCTTACATTTTCTTTGAAATCTACTTTCTTATATGATAGTTTTTTCTTCAATTGGATGGCAATTGTAAAATTTTCATCCATGGGTCTTGGAAGAGAGTTCACAGTTGGCTGAATATCAATAGGTACATTGATTACATTTCCTTTAAGTGGATACTGACCACCTCGTGGCAGTTCCCTAATTTGCATGAATGGAATACGCAGTGCTATTAATCTTTCTTCAAGCTTGTGCAAATCTAACTCTGAAGGCTTGTTTGGCCATTTCATGCCATTGGCGAATGACAGTTTTGGAACTTTACCATCTTTTAATGCTGACAAACAAGTGTGACATATCCACTCTTCATTATTGACTGATTTTAATTTTGTGCAGTAATTCAAACTGCAAGTCATAATGTTAGTGTTTTTCAGCACTGATACACTTTTTCGAAACCATGTTTGGTGACAACAAGTACATACAAACAGAGGTCCTACTGCAATGTTTTCATGAAACTGTTTAAGACACTCTTCTACACTTTCATGTCTTTTTCTCTCAAAAACTTCACATGGCTCAATTTTATGCACTTTCTGATCAGCAATTTTATGCCTTTTGTTTTCCCTGTTCAGCTTATGAGTATCTTCCAATTTTCTTTTCTCTTGCCTACGCTGCTGCTGAGCAATCCTTTCACATTCCACAACAAAGGGGTTTTGCCTTTGCTTCCTTTTACTAGCAAGTTGATATATCTTCTCTTTTTCTTTAAAATCTGGGTCTTGTCTGTCTGCCCGTTTCTGTGCGAATTCTTTTGCTAATGCACCTGGTACCTTTCTTGCAGACTGCTTTTTAGCACGTTCTTTAGCTAACACATCCACATTTTTTCTAGCACACTGTTTTTAGCACGTTCTTTTGCTAACACATTCACATTTTTTCTAGCAGCCTGTTTTGATTCACACTGATTTATCCTTTCTTTTTCTGTAAATTCTGGATTCTTTCTAGCAGACTGCTTTTTAGCACACCCTTTTGCTAACACATCCACATTTTTTCTAGCAGACTGTTTTTTAGCACGTTCTTTAGCTAATACATCCACATTTTTTCTAGCAGCCTATTTTGATGCACGCTGATTTATCCTTTCTTTTTCTGTAAATACTGGATTCTTTCTAGCAGACTGTTTTATAGCACATTCTTTTGCTAACACATCCACATTTTTTCTAGCAGCCTGTTTGGCTGCAAGCTGACTTGCCCTTTCTTTTTCTTTAAAAGCTGGCTTCTTTCTAGCAGACTGTTTTGATGCAAGCTGATCTATTTTTTCTTTTTCTTTAAAAGCTAATTTACCTCTTTGTTTACTTTTGAATGCAGCATAGTACTCAATGCGTTTTTCTTTCTTTTCTTACCACAGGTTTTCTTCTGCATGCTCATTTAAACAGCAATATCTTGTACTTTTTTCTGTTGTCTAATATTTTGATCCTCAAAATAATTTTCAAGAAGACTTTCTGAATGATCAGTAACCCTGTATTCAAGCTCACCTCCACTTATTGTTTCAGGTGAAAAAATCTGACCCATGCCAACATGAAAATTTTCAGTACATGTCAGAGCAATTGGCAGCAAATCATACTGTGTTGACATGTTTATTTGCATGCTTTCATATAATGCATACATGTAAGTGATCAAATCATCTAAGGAACCGAATCTTATCAAAACTGAATATCCATTGCATGATGAAAGACCATTTTGACCATGAGAATGCGAATCAAAAAAATTGTACTAGCCATCTTTTTTGTATACTGCAGCACATATTGCACCAATTACAACCAGAACATATGAAGAAGATTGAAATGCTGTGTGCATTGACTGGTGAAGAGTTGGAGAAGATGTTGTGCTAAACTGCTGTACCGCAATGCCAGAAACAACATCTGACTTTATGATACATATATGTCTTTTGAAGACATTTACATTTTCTGGAATTTCATCAAAAGTTAACAATTTACTGGTGTATTTCCCTGTAGCTTTCAATGAGAATAAGATTTTTTTATAGAGAATATCTCCTTCAATAAGTATTTGGTCCACCTCAGTACTTGAACAAGTATTTAAGAGAAGCTGACTGTAAGGATCGAGCATTGGATGGAAACTCAAAATTTTGTATTTTGCTAAAAATGTCATGGTTTTAAAGCTCTCGACGAAAGATGAAGATTAGTGAAAAAATTACTGAAATATGTCAAACGGTTCTCGAGATATCTAAGCAATTACTGTTGCCATGGCAACCATTTTTAGGCCGCTCAAATATTACATATTTTCATGAATTTCAAAGGGAAAACGTGTCTGTCCTGAAGCAAGTATCAAATAGTTAACTGGTGTTTAGGACTAAATGTAATTGTCAGTCTCTGCACCTTCAGAGCACTGGCTACTGCACGTTGTTGAAGCCATGGCAACTGGAAGTACATATAGTCGGAGAAAAAATAAAATGTGTGAAAATAGCTCTTTTTCAAATCGAGGTTATTGAAAATGGCAGCCTGACCTGAATATATCATAAACATGTCTTCAAACAGCAACATAAGTATGGTACATAGCAAAAACAATTAGTTGTAAACTTTCACTGACTACAGAATAAATGCACTTGCAAAGGGTGTCCCTGTCGCATTTACAATATTACAGAAACAACAGTTTTTTAGATTTCTTTACCCTAATTTCCACAATTTCAGTTTGAATTTGCTTATTAAACAAATAAAGAGTCGCATTTTTATCCCATCTTTGCAAATAACGGCGTAGAAATGTAGTGTTTGATATTGTTTCTATGGTTACGATCCATAAAAATGTGTTACATCAGTTCAAAACGACCCTTAAACCATGTAACTAATATACAACTCTTAATTTGCAGTAGAATCGATATGGTTTTAATGTAGTTCAGTACTTGGTTTCCGTATCTCTAATGGTTTTCATTTTATTTTTCTAATAAACAGATTTAAAGTTGCTGCTTAGATACCCCACCCACTGTAAATGCAATAGCAATACCACGGTTTTGTGAAGAGAAAGTGTGTACAAATGTGAATAAATACGTGATATAGAAAACACGATTAAGAACATTTTTTTTATCTTACCAGTGAATTGTCGCTGATGTATACATGGTGTTGAGCGAGAATCGTAGTTTATATCTCGACGGCGCAGCCGGAGTGAGTTAAGTAAGCTAAATGTAAGAAACAAACTGAAAAATCACACGCTCAACCAATAATAATTTCATAACAAAATGGACATTTCAAACATTTTTCTGGCACCACAAATTAACATTTAAGTGGCAGACTGGAAAACGAAGAGAGTTAATGACAGGTTTGTAGTTTTATGGCCCTTTCGACAGTACTTAGGTCATGCAACGAGGCATGGGTGATTTTTAAAGACTGTGTGCAATGGCACCCCGTGATTGAAAAAAAGAGATTCGAACAAGGACTGCTAGCTTAGCACGCAGGCGCTTCCCTCGCTCAGCTACAGAAAAGTGGATGAAATTAGATGGGATGAATAAATCACTTATGAGTATTCGTATACTTAAGATGGCACCCCTATCAGTATTACCTAAATTACATGACTTTCTTGGCTATTCTAGAAGCCCCGGGTAGCACAGTAGGTTAAGGTCTGGCCTGCTGATCAAGTGGTTCAGAGTTCGAGATCTGCTTGATGCATTAATCTTTCCAACCGCAAATTTGGCTCCACTGCACAGCTTTTCGTAATCATCCCCCCAACACACACACACACACACACACACACACACACACACACACACACACACACACTTCCCACCATTTCCCCAACCACATTCCCAATCGTCCTGATATGACTGAAATACTGTTAAAAAGGACATAAAAATAATACCCAAAGTCATTCATCCATCCATTTTTAGCTGTTCTATGTAGTATGACGATCATAGGTAACAGAACATTGCTTAAAATTTCAGTATCCCTCGGTGAATAGACGCTGTAGGCCTTAGTCTACACCACTTTCTGTCCTGAAAAACGCCTCCTCTTGCGTAATTACCTGCTTAACAGAAGCAATTCATTCAAAAACATTTGTAAATTTATTTATTTCAACATAAAATAAAGATATGGCAAAAATATTGCTGCAAATAAAACGGTTTTACTCTGTTCTTCTATTCCGTGATTTCTGCAGACGTTTTGCTCGAGACAACTCTTGTCATCAAATGTACCGAATACAACTGCAACTGCAGTCTTGGTAAATGGACCTATTTCATAGATAAAAAAAGGTCATGGTGAGCATTGTTGACAGTAATCTTATTCTTTCAAAGATACCATCTTTTATTTTTAAAGATCATGGATACTACCTGTAGTGTTCGCAGATTTGTAATCGTCAAGGGAGGTCTATAATGCCAGTTTGACTTATCTCCCTTCCTACTATTTTACAGTATTGACACATTTCAAAGATGGATAACTTTTAAATTTTTGCGAGTTTACACCTAATTTTTTGACTTTCTTTTACTTCAAACCTTACTCTATCATGCATATATTGCATTATTGTCAAACGTGACTGCCATTTTTAGTTATCAGGCGAATAAAACACCTATTTTTCACTCAAAATTGGGTCGATTTTTTCCAGTAAAAGCTCTCCCGTTGATAATAAGGGACAGAAAACATTCATATCATGTTATCTTATTACATACGTATGTATTTTCAAACTATAAAAGCAAATAAGAATGGGATAATATTTGTTGTTTGATTTTTATCGCGGAATTATTAGATACATGTCTCAATATTGATATTTTCAAAATGGATTCCTGGTTACCATGGAAACGGCCGACCGTTGACCTCTAAAAACTTGTGAAATACAAACAAGCATGGTATAAATCAATTTCCCAAAATTTGAGCCAAATCCGTAATTTTCGACTTTCCACGTTATTATGGACCAATGCTCGATGTTTACAGTCAGCCTCTCTTAAAAACTGAGCATGAATAAGGGCACAAAGAGCATTTGACACACACTGGCTTCCCCGAGATTCCACACTGAATCTGTCACTTCCTTAATGAAATGAGCCACAGATCAAAGAGTGTGAATGAAATGGTTTTAAGCTCTCAAAACAATGATTGCAAGGGCCAGGTAGAATACTATCAGTCACCCCTGTGGCAATACATGTGTTCTTAGAAGTATCTAACTGGAACGATGTTGAAAATAAAATGTCCTGAAAAGGTTGACTTCCATTATCATATTCAGTTGAAAAAGGACCTTTAGATTTGGTCAATAAATTTGGAAAAGTACTGGTACCAGAATTGTATAGAAAGTATTATGATCTGTATTTTGTGAGTCTATTTGACAATGCTTCTCTTCAATACTTGTTATATAATCTTTGGTCAACTGACATTGTTCATTTCTTTGATTATGATCTCTACTTTGTGAGTCTATTTTATAATCATTGGTCAAAAGACATTGTTTATTCCTTTGATGTGCCTGCACGCTGACAGGTCTTGCCTCTATGAGGCCCTTGGTCATGACAGACTCGGAAGTCTGCACGAATTTAGGAGTCGACTCAGGAGTCAACCCGAATTTAGGAGTCGACTCAGGAGTCAACCCGAATTTAGGAGTCGACTCAGGAGTCAACCCAGTCTGGTAGTTGCAGCTTCTATCCAAAACTGTCCTTCGGGCTGCTGACCGTCTCCAGTTCTTTGTTCGAGGCATCCTGCACTATCACTGTCCTCTCTCTCAGTAACAGAAAAAAACAGTTCACTATTGAAAAGCCAATCTATATCCAGAAAAGATAACTTATACACCATCCAATCACAGAATATAACACAATCCAATAATATCTCACACTTTTATAGTAGTTTGTTGAAAACAATAGTTCCTATAAAGCTTGATGTGATACCTATAAAAGAAACAGATATTATCAAACAGAACAACCTATTCATGCCATGGTCTTGAAGGTCAGAATCTATCATACTTATTTCAATTTGTTGAAAAGAACAACTCATGTTAAGCTTGAATTAACTACAAAAAATATGAAACTGTATGAAATTATTCATGCTGTGCTATTCAATATTAATAACATATATGTATTTGACCATGTGTTTGTTGTAATGTAATGACAAATTTAGAGCACAAGAGCCAATTTTACAGAAAAAATAAGTATAATAAATTTTTCATGAAAAATATAAACTGCAACAACAGCAGTGTCAAAAGCATTATGACTGTTATTGTTTCTATGATTAGTATCATTATCATGTATACTGTAAGCTCTTACAGTTTAAAGAAAGTAAATAGTAATAGTATTCTGCATGATCAACAAGGCGATTAGACCCATAGACTGCACTGGTGGAAGTATCATCTCTATTATTCAGCAACACTAATTTACAACTGTTTTAAACATTAAAATCAGTTGCTGCTGATGTAATAAAGAGAAATAGTTTAAAATAATGTCAGAATCATGTATATTTTTACACCAGTGTCACTTTGTTACCTGGTACATGTTTGCATTATAACAGTATCTTTGTACACATTATATTGTGGCAGATGCAATAAAATTTCAAATATTTTGAATTGTGGATGTCAAAAAAAAAAAAAAAAAAAAAAAGAAAAAAGAAAAAAAATCTGCAATAATGACTGCTGGCAAAGGCATCCCTAAAATGATACTGATATATGGATAACTCCATGGGCACGCTTTTAAATCAGCCATTGCAAGACATTGATGACTTCCAAAGGCTTCGACAAGACGTATTCTTGAAATCGTTTTCTGCCAACAATGTTTTAAGTTGATTTGGGTTTTGCAGTCCAGTTATTAGCACTCTTGACATCAGACGATTGGATCTCTGAAAGCATAAAAGGGAATGAATAAAATTTCACATATTAATAGAGAGCTTTTAGAGAAAGAGCAGTGACCTAGAACCATAATACTATCACAATTAGTTTTGGAGCTATAAGGACTCCCCAATAATTCTAATAAAAAAATAAAATAAAATAAAGAACTTATGAAAATAAAGCATTGTATAGTGTAAGAAAGTTCTGTTAACTGGAAAAAATCAGCGAAAGTTATTTGAGTATAATTTGCAAATGCCAGTTTCATAAATATATCAAGAACAGCTGATTGCTCTTTCTCTGTCAGCGCATTGTCACAAAACAGGGCTTAACTGAACCAGAACATTCAACAGAAGTTTACAATCCAAACACTAATTTTGGAAAAGCTATACCTATATCCCACTTTCAACTAGTTGCTGGTTGCCTTATATGAGCATAGCAGCCATTTTAATCATGTGCTTTGGTCTGTTTGAACAAACTTTTAATCATGTGGTTGAAACTGGTCCAGAAGCTTTGAGGCAACATTTGAAACTGTCAAAATATGACACACCTTAGTCAAAGGTCAGAGAATGTCCTTGACCTCTTGTACTCAGAAATCTTCATGTACTGATTTTGATGACTGTATACACCAATTTTTATCCTCTTTAATTTCCATGAACTCATATGTTCTAGTGTTCTCGCATATTAAAGTAACAGAAAGCATATTTGACATAACAGAATAAAGGTCAAGGTCAACCATGAAAATTATCAAGGTCAACCCAAGGCCACCATCCGAACTATCTTGGGCCAAAACTTTCAAAAATTTCCATGAAATCTTGTGTTCTAACATTCTCATATTTGACCATGCCATAAAAATGTCTTGAGGTCAACCCAATGTCTTTCAATTATCTTGGTATAATTGGAGTACCCAATGTTACATACCAAGTTTCAAGACCATAAGTCAATTGGTTCTGCAGAAGATTTTTAAAGCTTTTTACCATAACTGGGCATAGCAGCCATGTAGGTCATGTGACCTGGACCAGTTGAAAACAAAACTGTTCCCTCAACCCCTCGAGGCTTTATATGAAATCTGCTTACAATTGGCCCTGTGGCTTTTGAAAAGAAGTTTGAAATTGTCAATATATGAGAGTTCTGGGTCAAAGAATGACCTTGACTTCTTGTATAAATCTTCATAAACTCATTAAGATGAATGTATGTACTGATATCTTCAAATCTTTCCATGAAATCTTATGAGCTAGCCTTTTCCCGTATTTGACCTTGCCGTAAAATGGTCAAGGTCATCCAAAGGTCATCATTTGAACAATCTTTATAGTACTCACGTACCCAATGCTTCTTACCAAGTTTCAAGGCCATCTGCCTATTGGTTCTGGAGAAGAAGATTTTTTAAAGCTTTTAGCCATGTATGGGCAAGGCAGCCGTGTTGGTCATGTTACCTGGACCCTTTGAACAAATTTTCATTCCCTCAACCCTTGGAGGCTCTATATGAAATTTGGTTTCATCTGGCCCAGAGGCTTTTGAGGAGATTGTTAGAAATTGTCAAAATATGAGAGTTCAGGGTCAAAGGTCAAAGAATGACCTTGACCTCTTGTACTCATAACTATAACTTCATGTATTCATTAAGATGAATGTATATATCGGGCCCAAATCTTCAAAACTTTCAATGAAATCTTATGTTCTAGCATTTTCCCATATTTGACCTTGCCATAAAAAAGGCCAACCCAAGGTAAAAATTTGGAACACTCTTGATAGTACTCGAGTACCCAATGTTACATACCAAGTTTCAAGGCCATTGGTCAATTGGTTCTGGAGAAGATCTTTTAAAGCTTTTTACCAAATACATGTATGGGGTGGCGGCCATGTTGGTACTGTGACCTGCACCGTTTGAACAAATTTTTGTACCCTCAACCTCTAGAGGTGCTATATGAAATTTGGTTTCAATTGGCCCTGTGGCTTTTCAGGAGATTATTTGATATGGTCTAAATATGACAATATGAAGATTTATGAGTACAGGTCAAAGAATGACCTTGACCTCATGTACTCACAAATCTTCATGTACTCATTAAATTGAATGTATATACCAATTTTTAGGCCTTAATCTTCAAAACTTCCATGAAATCTTATGTTCTAGCATTTTCCCATATCCGACCTTGGAATAAAAAATGTCAAGGTCAACCCAAGGTCATAATTTGAACAATCTTGAAAGTACTTACACATCTATTGCTACATACCAAGTTTTAAGGCCATCGGTCAATTGGTTCTGGAATAGAAGTGCAGATTATATTTTCCTTTTGGTCCTTTGAGATCATGGAATATATTCTGAGAAGTCAGAAATGATCATACGTTTAGATTCATTTTCTAAACAAATTTGAAATATTTTGGTATTTTTCGACTTATATCAGTCTTTGAGACGACTGCCATGTTAAAACTGCAAATTTACTGTTTTTTTTCCTCTGGCTCCTTGTGCCAGATTTAAAGGGTCACTGATGAGGCTTGAATAGCCGAAACCGCGGTATGGCCCAACTTCTTACTTATGAATGTTTTCTTTGCTCTTAAAGGATCTAAACTTTTATCATTATTTTAAAGTTTTATACCATATATGCGCATGGGAGGCATGTTGGTCATGTGACCTGGACTGTTTGAACAAATTTTCATTCCCTCAACCCTTGAAGGCTTTATATGAAATTAAGCTACAATCGGCCCGGTGGTTTTTGAGGAGATTGTTTGAAATTGTCAAAATATAAGAGTTCAGGGTCAAAGGTCAAAGAATGACTTTGACCTCTTGTACTCACAAATCTTCATGTAGGCATTTAGATAAATGTATATACTAATTTTTAGGCCTAAATCTTCAAAACTTTCCATGATATCTTATGTTCTA
Organism: Ctena decussata; assembly: GCA_963989385.1. NCBI lineage: Eukaryota > Metazoa > Mollusca > Bivalvia > Lucinida > Lucinidae > Ctena > Ctena decussata. The sequence goes on from OZ022510.1 coordinate 26,720,212, forward strand.
GCATTTTCCCATATTTGACCTTGCCGTAAAAAGGTCAAGGTCAACCCAAGTCCATAATTTGAACAATCTTAATAGTACTCTAGTATCCAATGCTACATACCAAATTTCAAGGCCACTGGTCAATTGATTCTGGAGAGCAAGATTTTTAAAACTGTTTACCACTTATGGGCGTGGTAGCCATGTTGGTCATGTGACCTGGACCGTTTGAACAGCTGTTCGTTCTCTCAACCTCTGGAGGCTCTTTATGAAATTTGGTTTCAATTGCCCCAGTGGCTTTTGAGCAGATTGTTTGAAATTGGCACAATATGAGAAGTCTAGGTCAAAGGTCAAAGAATGACCTTGACCTCTTATACTCACAAATCTTCATGTACTCATTAAGATGACTGTAGATACCAATTTTTAGCCCAAAATCTTCAACAGTTTCCAAGATATTTTATGTTGTAGCATTTTGCAATATAAAAGCACAAGGAAGCAAATTTGACCTTGCCGTAAAAAAGGTCAAGGTCAACCCAAGTTCAGAATTTGAACAATCTTAGTAGTTCTTGTGTACCTGATGCTACATACCAGGTTCAAGGCCATCGGCCTATTGGTTCTGGAGAAGAAGATTTTTTTAGGTTTTTACCATATATGGGCGTGGCGACCATGTTGGTCATGTGACCAGGACCGTTTGAACAACTTTTCGTTCCTCCTTCCTCTGGAGGTCACATCTGAAGTTTGGTTACAATTGGCCCTGTGGTTTCAGAGGAGAGGTCGTTTGAAATTGTGGACGGACGGACGACGGACGATGACGGACGACGACGACGGACGACGGAGCCTTACCATCCTATAAGCTCCCCCGGAGCCGCTGGCTCAGGTGAGCTAAAAATTATAAAAGCTAAGAGTAAATTCTTCAAATTCTTAACTCAAAATGAATGTTGTGTTCACTTGTTAGAATCGCCTCAGTGTACATGTACATATGTTTTCATGGATCAATAAGAAAATATTCTCAGAACTAGCCTCCTTCTCTTTGATTAAGCATTTACAGGCTTGTCCCAGGGCAAGTAACTTGAAATTCCCACTTGTCCTGAGTCAAATGGGAAAAAGAGGACAAGTCGGGCATATTATTTCCACAATTCTGCTTTAAGCAGATATTCTTGCAGTAAAAATAGAGACCAGACTGCATGAATGCAAATATACGGGTGCAAATTAAATTTTATTTATACATTTGATGAGATTGTAGGTCTGACTATAAGATTTCGGTACTAACATTGTGAATTTCTAAGAGTATATTCTTCAAATTCTTAACTCAAAATGTATGTTGTGTTTCAATTGTTAGAATCGCCTCAGTGTAATGTACATATGTTTTCATGGAACAATAAGAAAATTTTTTCAGAACTAGCCTCCTTCTCTTTGATAAAGCATTTACAGGCTTGTCCCAGGGCAAGTAACTTGAATTTTCTCACTTGTCCTGAGTCAAATGGGAAAAGGAGGACAAGTCGGGCATAGTATTTCCACAGCCCTGATTAAAGCAGATATTCTTGCAGTAAAACTAAACACCAGACTCCATGAATGCAAATACACGAGTGCGAATTAAATTTCATCTATATATTTTTTGAAATTGTAGTTCTGACCATAAGATTTCGATACTAACATTGTGAATTTTCTTGGTTTGATAAAGCGGACGACTCCGCCAGTTTAAAAAAGAAACAAAAACAAAACAAAACGGTCATGATACATGCACCTTTATTTTCAGGTGTGGCAAATGTGTTACAGATTTTCTTTTCAAATTATAAAGGTGCTTTGAGTACAAGAAACGGTTATTACTGTCAATCTTCTGAATGTATCATTTTTCAAACGCATTAAAATTTATCACCTTTATAAACACGTATAACGACAAGTCTCTGCAGAATCAAAATTATGTACAGACTTAAAAACTACTAATTACTTATTTAATAAATATCCAATATAGCTTTAAATTCAAGAAAGAAGACTCAATCAAGAGAAAGATACGGAGGCCTGGTCATAACATACATTCATATTGGGAACCGAAAAAACTAAACTGATAGTTTTCTTTTGATTCAATGCCTTTTTCTATCGTCATATTTAAACCTCATATTCGATATTCGTTAATTACTAACATTTGTTAAGTATGCTATAATTTTGCAGGATTGTCAAGAAAATTTTTTATTAAGTGAGATGCTGAAATTATGACAAACATATTTTCCATAGAAGACCTCGTCTAAAAAGATAATTATTTACATTTGTCCGTGGTATGTGAAGTTATACATTACCTGTATTATTTGTTATGTTGGAGTTATTAGCGAATTGCAAAGTAAAATGGTTACTTTTTCGTTTTGCTGACCGAATTTTCTTATCATGCTTAAAAATACATTCCGAAAGATTAGGACATAGTTTTGTCAAAGCAGCAGTCTTCTAAAATTAATAAATTCTGTCTTTCTTCATTTGCCGATGCATTTTGTATGGTTGGAACACTGTTGGTTATTATTACTTAACAAATAAAACGTCTGTCAGTAATAATAGCAATAATTCCAAGTTCCGTGCTGATGCAACTCTTAAAAACATTGGTATAAGTCAGACCAGACAAAACATAAAGAAGAAACAAAACTTACATAAAGAAAATAAAGATTATCATATACTTTTTTTCAAAACCCATCCCAAGCTCTGCAATGCTAATTGATTGACTCCTCATACAACTTGTCTTCAATTCATGTTATTACACTCTAAATGTCCTGGGCATGTCGAAAAAAATCATGTCCGATAATTTCAATAAGGCATTATTATTGATAGATTGTGATGTGATGTTAAGGCTAGCACGGTGACCATTAACATGGGAATGCCGGATCAATGGCTGCCGCTGCTGATGTCTTTAATGGTGAGTAATTTTGTGTTGTCTTTTTTTTTCACATGGATTCTGGGGTGGGATCTGGTGTTGAATTGTGTTAGTTCCTGAGAATTGTCATACTTACTTTTGTCAAAATTAGTGATACTTGTCATAGCGTAATAATAAATGATAAAAAAGAGAGAATATTTTAAAGTAAACAAGCAAATTCGACGAATTTATGTCCCCCGCCTTGGAAACTAGGTCTCCACTGAATATACACTTAGTGTTTGAGCTGGAAAAGCGGCTAAGTAAAAAATGTGAAAACAGTAATAAAAAAATAATGTGAGGATTATATACAAACCACATGCATATCTTCAGACCATGATCAAAACACCTGTGAAGTTTCAAAGGAATGGGCATAAAACTGTAGGAGAAGTTGAACACACAAGGTACCCACTTTCTATTCACTTTGATAGTAAAAATGTATGAAAAATGGCTAAGTTCAATTTGCAAAAAAAGTGATAAGAAATAATGTGAGGATTATATCCAAACCACATGCATATTTTCAGACCATGACCAAACTACCTGTGAAGTTTCAAAGGAATCGGCATAAAACTGTAGGAGGAGTTGCGCACACAAGGTACCCACTATCTACTTACTATGATAGTGAAAACGCCTAAAAAATGACTAAGTTCAACTTGTAGAAAAAGTGACAAAAAATAATCTAAGGATTATATCCAAACCACATACATATCCTCAGATCATGACCAAAACACCTGTGAAGTTTCGAAGGAATCGGCATAAAACTGTAGGAGGAGTTGCGCACACAAGGTACCCACTTTGATATGAAAAACGCCTAAAAAATGACTAAGTTCAACTTGTGGAAAAAGTGACAAAAAATAATCTCAGGATTACGTCCAAACCACATGCGTATCTTCAGACCATGACAAAAACATCTGTAAAGTTTCGAAAGAATCGGCATAAAACTGTAGGAGGAGTTGCGCACACAAGGTACCTACTACTTTAGGGGGACGGAAAGACAGAAGGACGGACGGACGGACGGAAGGACGGATGGACGGAAGGACGGAAGGACGAAATGTCGAAAACTATGTCCCTCCGCTTTTCTTCGAAAAGGCGGGGGACAATAAAGCTGCTGCTGATTTAGCAGTGCTTGTTTATTTTCGTTTGTACATTCAAATTAATGCGATTACTTGTATATGCTGAATACCCCGTGTTTCAGTTTACATTGACTCGCAACGGCTTAGAATAGTTACACGTATATTTTAGTACTAGTCTAGGATAATCTCACAAAACGAAGCAAAAATGATGCTTCATGCATATATGTCGGAATCTTTTGTCTAATTGAAATCATATTTTTTATACGCTTTTAAATCAGTCGAACGAGGTCTGTTGCTTGTTCAGTTTATGAGGAACTCACGTAAGTAGAATTGAGCCCCGAACTCGTTAACCATAGAAACAATATCAGATCTGAACTATTTAGATACAAAGACATGGACCCAAAACAAATGTGTAAAAGTGCTCGCGAGGAGTAAGTATCACATGCTTATTATAATACGCCCGCCATAAACAGTTCATAAAAGATAAAATTCTGTTTTAGAACGACACATGAAATCAATGCGATCGCTTACCTGCTCCTGCGCTGAAAATCTTAATACACATGTATCTGCTTGTTCATTACAACTTTTTATATCATTTATGAAATATTTCTGGCTTATGTATTGATGTAGATAAGAAAACAAGAGGGTCAGCTGGTCCTGAATCGCTCATCGAGCCAATTGTGATAACCTACGCAGGCTGCAAAGAACCATTAGGCAATAATACAATTCAGGGTGTCCACAATTTGAGTAAAGTGAATTTCCCTGACTTTTCCCTGACTAAAATCAAATTTCCCTGACTAACGTTTTTGTATTTTGCACGTAAAGTTCTGACATCTGTTGGCCTCCTTCTCTCCTACAGCCAACACTTTCCACATTTTACTTTACCAACTGTTATTGTATTACTCTTTATACATGTATTTTAGTTGCATTTTTTCTCTCTAAATGTCTTTTCTATTTTTCATTTTAGCTCACCTGAAGAAAGTTCAGGAAGAACAAATGTACTACCCCCAGCGTCAGCGTTAGCAAAATGTTTAAGTTTTACGTTAAAGTTTTTTATGTGATGGGAAAGGTACTGTCAGGCGAGCTATCCTGTCCCGGTGACAGGTCTTGTTCTACACATACATGCATGTACATGTATTTTCAAAAGTTATTTATACTGTTGGATGAGTGCTTGAAATTAAATGCATGTCATAATACAGGGAAATCTGTTGGTCTCCTCCTCCTCTACAGCCAACCCTTACAACCTTTTTAACAACCAATTGTTATTTATATTACTCACTGTATTTTTGCTTTTGTTTTGAATTGTTTTTTTTTTTATTTTGTTTTCTCTTTTTCTTTTTCTACATACATACATGTGCATGTATTTACAAAAGTAATCTATACTGTTGGAAGTGGTGCTTGAAATTAGATGCATTCCAAATTAGACAAAAATACAAGCTAACCAAACAAGATTTATATCTCTTCATAAGTATGCACTTCAAAATGTAATTGATATAAGTCTTTTTAGGCACATAAAAATTTAGTGATACAAGTCTTTTTTATATCATTATAGTTTGAAGTGCCTAAAAAGACATATCAATTTCATTTTGAAGCGCACACTTATGAAGAGATATAAATCATATTAGGTTAGCTTGTATTTTGACCATTTTGGTATGATAATCCATAATGTCCTTATCCACAAAGTTAAATAGAATAACTGGTCAATCATAGAAAAGAGAGAATGAAACTTAACTAATACAAACAAATAAGAATGTTTTAGCTGCCACATATTAAAACATACATGTATATGTTCTCAACATATCTAAAATATTAAGCAATGCATATGATACTAAATTATATCAGTGAGAGATGTTGACTACTAATAATTTGTAGACATTTAGTGAGTAGAGTCAAAGTGAAAGACTAAATAAACAAGACATAAGATGAAGTGTTACAAAGCAAACAAGAAACCACAGCCAACAGTATTGAAAATGAGAAAAATAACACAGTTTTCATAAGGGACTTATAGCTTAAGCACAGGTAACATAATCACCACCATGTCCAATTCATATTGCATTAAAAGGTATGGTACAGAAGTAGGGTATATAGTATGGTATAAAATTTTGCACATACCACATACCATACCAGATGCACAAACTTTATAAAATATACTAAAACTATCAAGCTTTGTTTGAAGAACCCTTCTCAATACAGTCCAGTCATTTTAATTATTATTGTTATAAAAGCCAAACACGAAGAAACTGCCTTAGCTTTTATTCTTGATGATTTTATCGTTCATTGACTTGTAACTTCAAAATTTCCTGACTTTTCCCTGACTTTTTGCTTAAATTCCAAAATTCCCTGACAAAGTTCAAAATTCCCTGACAATTCCCTGACCTTGAAAAAATATTTTTCCCTGACCGTGGACACCCTGTACATACCAAATTTCAAGCATCTTAGCCAAGTGGTTCTGAAAAAGATTGGTAAAGAACCACTAGGCAATACTATATACAAAACTTCATGGAGCTGAGCCCAGTGGTTCTGAAAAAGATTTTTGAATATTTTGCTTTTGTATTTCTTTGCTTTTTTACCCAGGACCCAATGGAGCTGGGTCATTTTTTGGACCCTGTGGTCACCATTTGAAGACACTTGTTAAAGGAACACTTGACAATGTTACATACCAAAGGTCAAGCACCTATGTCTGGTGGTTCTGGAGAAAGTGGCTGTAAAATGTATTTCATTTTCGACCCCCTCCCTCCTCCCCGCAGCAGGGCTTTTTTCGACACTACGACCACTGTAGGAACAAACTTGATTCAGGTCTACTAGGCAATGCTACATATCAAATTTCAAGCACCTAGGCTGTTTTTCTAAAGAAAAAGAGTTTTCAGTATTTTCCTAAGTATTTGTATGGATCAAACCCAGAACCTCCTTAAGTGGGGGTCTTTCTGGCTCATGGAACCATCATTTGAACAAACTCCGTAAAGGTCGACTAGCCAATATTACATACCAAATGTCATGCATCTGATCAGTGCCATGTGATTCCGGAGAAGAAAAATTTTAAGTATTTTTTTTTATTTTCGAACATAATCCCCCACCCCACCAGCGCCACAGGGCCGTTTTGGACCCAGGGGCTGTCATTTGAACAAAACTGGTAGAGCTCCACTGGGTAATTTTATATATCAATTTCAAGCTACATACCAAATTTCAAGCATCTGAATCACGTGGTTTTGAAAAAGATTTTTTTAAATATTTTCCTGTATGTCTATGGTATTAAACCAGGACCCCCTTGAACGGGGCCATTTTAGACCCTCGTGCCACCATTTGAATAAATCCGGCGAAGAAACACTAGGAAATGCTTCGTACCGAATTTCAAGTATCAGAGCCTAGTGGTGATGAAGAACAAGAATTTTAACTTTAATTATTTGTAACGCCATCCACGCCTCTCGCCATGGGGCCGTTTTGAATTCCGGGATAACAATTCGAACAAACTAGGTATACGTCTACTAAGCAATGCTACATATCAAGATTCATGCATCTGAACCGAGTGGTTCTTGAGAAGATTTTTAAATATTTTCCTATGCACTGCAAAAAACCCCACTTATATTTGGTGGTAATTTTATTTTGGCGACATTTGCGACAAAGAAGAAAATCGCCAAATTTGAAAGTAAAATGCTTCCAATGTAAACTGAATATTGAAAGCAAAGACTAATATATTATCAATGTTTTATTTCAATTCTCGAAACGATGTTCTTCAGGTGGCTCTGCAAAAATGTATACAAAGTTGCTTACACCTGGCCCCGTGTGCCCGTCCATTAATATATTATCAAAGCAAGCACACATCATGTATATGAGTACAAAAGAAGATTCCAATCATCTAACAAGCGGGAGGAAACGGAGTCTGCTAATGTTTATTAAACACTCCTTACAAATTAGTACCTACATGTAGACAAAGTTGATTTAATCAGGAGAAACAGGAAGAATCCAATATTATTGTTTTATTCGGCAAAAGGACCTGGCATGATAATGGCCGTTTTTTGGCCTCATACCTATTCTCTTCAAATTGCATGGTTTCTTTTGCTAATCATTCGTGTGTATGGGAGCCAAAAGAAATAATTTGTCCCGTCTGTGTGAATTTTTAGAATGACATGATTTCGAATATGCCTATTTTGTTCCAATAATACTAATTTAAAGAAAAATTGCCAGAAAATTTTTAATTGCTTTTACTTTAAAGAAATGTGACAGATATATTAGGTTTTGAAAGCTCTTGATAACAGGCGTTTGGCGCAATGCTTATACTTTGCATAGCACTGCTTACCACCTGTACACTTCACAAAGATTGTCCAGGTATCCCACCCATTGAAGTTTGGAAGTCCAGAGACGCCTATAAAAATCAAACAACAGATAAAAGTAAAATGTGTACCAAATTATTCCTGATGTCCTGATTAAGAAAATGAACACCCAGAACATGTTTATTTTGTCTATGAGCAGAGGTATGGGCGTACTTCTGTTAATAAAATCGATCTTTTTCAAAAGTTGCCAGTTGGATAACAAAATTGTAAATAAATATAGAGCCCGGTCTCTAGCACACTTAATGTTTCGGAACACTGTCTTTCTACAAAATATAAAAAGTGCTAGAGGCTGGGCTCATATACTTTGACGAGCCGCAAAGGAAATCAAATTCGTCATTTTCGTCAAAATCCGCTGAGGGTATGGCGATGTTCAAGAAAAAACACAAGTATTTAAAGGGAGAATTGAAAAGAGAATTTATAAGAGTTTCCTTCATGAGCAGAAAACACATTCAAAAGGAACATGGGCCATACTTCGAAGTTTGGGCTATTCACACCTCATCAGTGACTCATGACACTGGTTAATTTTGTGGTAGTTGTTACATTCTTGGTTGGAACTTTCCTACGTAGAAATTCTTATTATTAAAAAAGAATTTTCGAAAATAATTTACTTGGGCTAAATATGAGTCTTGTGTTATGAATATAGTGTTTAATTTAGAGTAAAAATATCTTTTACCATGATTTTGCAGTTTTTAGATGTTTACTTAAGAGGGCTCCAGTTCTCTTAGCACCAGACTTCAACAAAGCATTTGAAATGGCGGTAGATGCTAGTGACGTTGGTGCAGGCAGTGTTTTGATTCAAGAGGATAATGATGGTGTGGATCACCCTGTTTGTTACTTTTCTAAGCAGTTTAACAGACATCAGAGAAATTACTTTACTACTGAAAATGAGTGTTTATCTCTCATTCTTACTCTTCAACAATTTGAAGTGTACTTATCTTCTTCAGCCACACCGATTGTTGTCTTCAGTGATCACAACCCACTGACCTTCATTCATAAAATAAAGAACAAAAATCAGCGGTTACTCAGGTGGAGTCTCTTGTTGCAGGAGTACAATCTTGACATCAGGCATATCAGAGGAAAAGATAATATTATCCCAGATGCACTTTTAAGAGCCTAAATTTGGCTATTACTACATGATGTCTGGATTGGTACTGATATATGTACAGTGTATAAGCATCAAACTTAATTTTGTTTCATAATAATTGGTCATATGGCAAAAGAAAGCTTTAGTTCATAAAACTTTCTTTTCCTTGAAGAGGGGAAGTGTTATAAATATGGTGTTTAATTTGGAGTAAATATTTTCTCTTACCATGATTTTGCAGTTTTTAGATGTTTACTTGGTTTGAAATAAACTAGGTGTTTACATTGTACTTTAAAACATTCTGGAATAACTATTTTTAGTACTGAGAAAATATTAGAACTTTCTGTTGTAAACATTAAGAATCTTCTGGTATACAATTATGTCAGAATTGAGTACTTTCCAATAATATCTATTTCTGGTTAATTCCTGAATGTTCCTAGATAATATATAAAGAGCTCAGGTTTTCAGTTAATATTTTTGTAAACTTCACCAGTCTAAAGTTAAATAAGTTATACTGGAATTTAAATATATTGGATTACTTTTGTGACTTTCATTCTGTGATTATTGGAGATATTCATGTGCTCATACAGACTTTATTTTCTGGGATCAGAAATTGTTTACGGACTTGTGTTATAAATTCTGAGGGACATTCAGACTGAAATAAGGTATCGTAAATTACATATTTTCTTGATTAACAAATGACTGTTTTATTTTGAGGTACATGTAAATAAATTTTGTTAAGTTTTAAAACAGGCTTGTTGTTGATTTACTTCCATCTTTTTTTTTGTTACTTCCGCCAGGTCGTAACAAATTGGAGGCTCGTCCGGGATTGAAATTTCTTGTGCACCAAACGATTTAGAATTTGAAAAAAAAAAAAAAAAAAAAAAGTGTTCACTGTTTGCTTTTCAAATAAGTAACGCCAGCAAAAAGCTAACATGTCTTTTGATCTCAATAAGTTCATTGCTGCGCTTTCTCAGGAGCTGTTGAATTTGGCAAAAAAGACAGATTTATTGGATATTGCAGCACATTATGAATAAACATCAGTCAAAAGGTCTATTTTGAAACATGAAATTAAGAATATTTTGATTCAGTTCTTTGTTGAGTAGGAAATTTTGATTCCTCTGCAACCTCTCACATTCTCGTCACTCAAACTGATTTGCAGATGCAAGAATTAGAAATTCAGAGACAAATTGTAATGGAAAAGCTTAGATTGGAACATGAAAAAAGGATTAAACTTGAAAATGCTGAGCGTGAGGAAAGAATTAGACTCTATGATAGCCCCTATATAAAGCTATATATTAGTTGGTTCGGGCCGGATGTTTGCCTGTTTCTTGGCCCACCGGGGTTCAACTGGTGGTCTTCTTTCGCTCCAGTGCTCCAGTGGTGTTGCTGACGCCCCAGGGATCTCCTGGTGTCTCAACACGTTTTGGCTGTCGAGTCCTCATCCTTGATTCATCGCGGTCTTTTCTTGATCTTAATTGTTGACCGTGATGACTCTCTAATGAGTTAGGGGACCTCCATACGAACCGAACTACCAACTTATTGTGTGCACCGCAGCGGAGGGTGAGGGTGAAGGTTTGGGCCCAGTAAAACCGGTTTAAACCCCCCAGTAGTTATTACTGACCGTCCCAAGGCGGTACTTTCGTTGTGGTTGCATTTGTTTTATGTTCGGTGTTGTTTAATTTATTGTGTTCTCATTTTAACCCATCTATAATAAAAAATAGAAAATATGTAAAAATAATTGTTAAATGTTTTTCATATAATTTGCTTAGTCTGTTGTAACCCTTCTGTTTGTCTAGATTATTTAGTTCAATAAAGATAGCTGAGTTGCCACCTATTTGGGAAAGAGCTGCTGACTCGGCTTATCACTTGTAATTTATTGTTTGTTGGGATGTCTTTGTCAGTCTTTCCCTTTGATGTTGGGGATAGGGTTTGGGATCTGATTCAGTCAGTTCCTGAAGTGTAGTTACTCTTTAAATTTGAATCATTAGAAAAAGAGAAATTAAGTTTAGAAATGGAAGAACGAGAAAAAGAAAAAGAAAGAGAAATGCAAAAAGAAAGAGAAAGAATTGAAATAGAAAAGGAGAAATTGTAATTTGAAAAAAAAAAGAAAAAGAAAGAGAAAGACAATTTCAACTAGAATGAAAGAAATTGAAATGAAGGACAAGAGCAAATCAAAATCTGTACCTTTGGACTCTTCAAAATTTATAGACGTTACTAAACACATCAGACTCGTTCCTCCATTTCAAGAAAAAGAGGTTGACATATATTTTCTTCACTTTGAAAAAGTTGCAGAATTTTGAAATGGCCAAAAGAGCATTGGACTTTGCTTCTACAGAGCTTTGTGATCGGCAAGGCTCGCGAAATTTATACTCAAATTTCTCTTGAGCAGAGCTCAGATTATGATAAAGTAAAAGAGCTTATTCTTAAGGCTTATGAGTTGGTCCCTGAGGCTTACAGGCAGAAATTTAGGAACTGTAGAAAAGAAAATGACCAAACTTATGTTGAATTTGCTAGGACAAAAGAGCAATTATTTGATAGGTGGAGCTCGTCAATGAAAGTGGGCTCTGATCATAGTAAATTGAGACAGCTCATGCTTGTTGAAGAATTTAAAAGGTGCTTAAATTCTGACAACAAATCTTTCTTAGACGAAAAGCAAGTCGAAACTTTAGAGGCAGCAGCTCGTTTGGCTGATGATTATGCCTTAACTCATAAGACTTCTTTTGTGCACAAGCCTTTTCCTAAAAAGACATTTCCCTTCAATCAGGTCCAAAATCCAGTCCCAGTAATCCATTTGGCAAGTCCAGTCCCTCATATACTCCAAAACCCAACCCCCTGGTGAAAACAAAGGTCAAAATCCCTTATCTCAGCCTATTTGTAATTATTGTAAGCAATTAGGACATATAATTTCTGAATGTTTACTTTTAAAGAGGAAGAGAGAAAAACAAGAGGGCCCAAAACCCACAGGTCTTACCTCTTTACGGTCAATTAAAATCTAAAAAAGTTCCTTCAAGAGCAGAGAATACATACAGAAGTAGGAACATGGGCCAGACTAAGTAGTTTCGGCTAATAAAGCCTCGTCAGTGACTCTGACAATATCTGGTGACGAAACCAGGAAAAAACATACTTTAATTTCTTAATTTTAATTGGGCAGTCGATTCAAAGACTGATTAATTTCAAAAGGATCCAAACAGTATAAAAGACAATGATCTAGAATAATAGTCTAAATCGATCTCAAATTTTAGATTTCTCAGAATCTATCCTCTGATCTCAGAGGATGTAAATGAAATACAATCTGCACTATGGATGATGTACGGGGAGACTTTTTACGGCCGCCACACGGCACAACACGAGCTGCAGTGATGTACAATTAAAATCACAAAAAGTTCCTTCAACACCACAGTCTTGTGTTCAGGATCAAATTCCTATTCAGGCCAAATTTTCTGAGACTGATTCTATTATGGAGATTTATGAACCATTCTTATCAGAAGTTTTTGTGTCACTAAAAAGTGACTCTGCCCAGTCTACCCCTATTACTATCTTACGAGATACCGGAGCTTCTCAATCCCTTATTTTGGCAGGTACCCTGCCATTTTCTGAGAAGACTTCTTCTGGGACAAGTGTCCTTATTCAGGGTGTAGAATGTGGATTTGTTAATGTGCCGCTTCGTAACATTTATTTGTCCTCAGACTCAATTTCCGGTCCAGTGGCTGTTGGTATTAGACCTTCATTACCTTTTAAAGGTGTTCACTTATTGTTAGGCAATGACCTAACAGGAGATAAGGTTGTGGTTAATCCACTTTTGACCAACATTCCTTGTGTTGATCAACCACCTGACCCCATTGGGCAGGAAATTCCTGACCTTTACCCCTCGTGTACTGTCACTAGGGCTATGGCAAAGAAAGCCATGTTAAATGATGGGAAGCAGGGCATTGATTTAACTGATACTTTTATAGGTCAGTCTTTTAATGACAAGATTTCAAAATCTCTTTTATCCAGCCTGTCTGACATGCAGACAGACTTTACCCCCAACTCATCGGTGTCCAACAAGGACAACTCTCCTTCATTTTCAAATGACCAAGGTCATGACTTGCTGTCAAGGTCACAGCTTTTCAAAGAACAGCACAGTGATCCTGAGATCTCACATATATTTGAAAAGGTTTTAGATGAAAATGAAATGTTCCAGGTTCCTGTTTGCTATTATGTCAAAAATGACATTCTGATGAGAAAATGGCGTCCTTCTGATGTCTCAGCACAAGACGAGTGGACTGTTAATCACCAAATTGTGGTTCCAAGGGTTTATCGCCCTGAAATTTTAAACTTATCCCATGAAACTCCCTTGGCAGGTCATTTAGGTGTAAACAAGACCTATCACAAGATTCTTAATCATTTCTACTGGCCAGGGTTCAAATCTGATGTTTCTAAACATTACAAATCTTGCCATACATGTCAAATGGTAGGAAAACCTAATCAAACCATCCCTAAAGCCCATTTGCAGCCAATTCCTGCATTTGAGGAACCTTTTAGCAGAATAATTATTGATTGTGTAGATCCTTTACCCAAAACAAAGTCAGGCTGTGAATATCTTTTGACAATAATGTGTGCTTCCACAAGTTTCCCAGAAGCAATTCCACTTAGGAATATTAAGACAAAGACCATAGTTAAGGCTCTTGTGAAGTTTTACACATTTGTAGGCCTCCCTAAATCTGTTCAGTCAGATCAAGGCTCTAATCTTATGTCAGGAATATTTCAGCAAGTGATGCATGAATTAGGCATTAAGCAATATCGGTCATCAGCATATCATCCTTCCTGAAAGTCAAGGTGCCTTAGAACGATTTCATCAAACGTTGAAAAACATGATAAGATCTTACTGCTGTGACACTGAAAAAGATTGGGATGAAGGCATTCATTTGCTGTTATTTGGTGCTAGGGAATCTGTACAAGAATCTCTTTGTTTCAGCCCATTTGAGCTTGTATCTGGTCACACAGTGCGTGGACCACTGAAACTTTTGAAGGAGAAATTTCTTTCTGGTGATAAGTCTTTGAATTTGCTTCAGTATGTCTCTGACTTCAATAACAGATTGTCAAAGGCCTGTGAAGCTGCTCGGTCCAATCTCAAATCAGCTCAAAACAAAATGGAATTTCACTATGATGAAAATGCCAGGGAAAGAAATTTTAAACCTGGAGAGAAGGTACTTGCTCTTTTGCCAATTTCTGGCAGACCTCTGCAGGCCAGATATTACGGCCCTTACACTGTTGACAAAAAGCTCAGTGATGTAAATTACATTACCAACACACATTGGAGGCGCAAGCAAAAACAATTATGTCATATAAATATTTTGAAAAAGTACATTGATAGGGATGATTCAGTTGTTTCACCAAAACATGTAAGTGTAGTAAATTCTGACCCTCAAGAGCAATCTGAAATGGACTCTGAGGATATGAACTTTATAAAATCTGATCCCTCATTATCAAAACTCCAAAATTCTGACATCTTAAAGGATCTCGACCAGAAACTGTCACACCTGGATCCAGTCAAGAGACTTGAACTGAAACAGTTAATTCTTGAATATGAGCACTTATTTCCGGACATTCCAACCAGGACTGACAAAATCTTTCATGATGTTGACATTGATGGCGCAAAGCCTGTGAAGCAACATCCATGTAGAATGAACCCTGTGAAACTACAATATCTCAGGGAAGAGATTCAATATTTGCTGGACAATGACTTTATTGAACCAAGTTAAAGTGACTGGAGTTCTCCTTGTATTCTTGTGCCAAAACCTGATGGAACTTTTCGCATGTGTACAGACTATCGAAAAGTAAATTCTGTGACTAAAACGGATACATTTCCAATCCCACGTTTTGATGACTGTATTGATCAAATTGGACAAGCAAAATATGTTACTAAATTTGATATGCCATTTGGTATGAAAAACTCTCCAGCAACATTTCAGAGACTTATAAATAGCTTGACATCTGATGTGGATGGCTGTAAAGCATACATCGACGATGCAATCATCTTCATCGATGAATGGAAACTACATCTACAGTCTATCAGAGAATTCTTTCAAAGACTTAGTGATGCAAAATTGACAATCAATTGAGCAAAAATTGAATTCTATCATGCAAATTTGACAATTCTAGGCCATGTTGTGGGTCAAGGTCAGGTAAAGCCTGTAGAAGCTAAAGTGGAGGCTATCTCAGATTTTCCTGTACCTACATGCAAAAGACAACTGATGCGCTTTCTTGGTATGGCAGGATATTATAGGAAGTTCTGTAATAACTTCTCTGTAATTGCAGAACCCTTGCCAAATTTGCTAGGTAAAGGAAAGAAATATATTCGGAATGAAGACTGTCAAAAGTCCTTTTATAAGCTTAAGGCCATACTTAAGAGGGCTCCAGTTCTCTTAGCACAAGACTTCAACAAAGCATTTAAAATGGCGGTAGATGCTAGTGACGTTGGTGCAGGCAGTGTTTTGATTCATGAGGATAATGATGGTGTGGATCACCCTGTTTGTTACTTTTCTTAGCAGTTTAACAGACATCAGAGAAATTACTTTACTACTGAAAAAGAGTGTTTATCTCTCATTCTTACTCTTCAACAATTTGAAGTGTACTTATCTTCTTCAGCCACACCGATTGTTGTCTTCAGTGATCACAACCCACTGACCTTCATTCATAAAATGAAGAACAAAAATCAGCGGTTACTCAGGTGGAGTCTCTTGTTGCAGGAGTACAATCTTGACATCAGACATATCAGAGGAAAAGATAATATTATCCCAGATGCACTTTTAAGAGCCTAAATTTGGCTATTACTACATGATGTCTGGATTGGTACTGATATATGTACAGTGTATAAGCATTAAACTTAACTTTGTTTCATAATAATTGGTCATATGGCAAAAGAAAGCTTTAGTTCATAAAACTTTCTTTTCCTTGAAGAGGCGAAGTGTTATAAATATGGTGTTTAATTTGGAGTAAATATATTCTTTTACCATGATTTTGCAGTTTTTAGATGTTTACTTGGTTTGAAATAAACAAGTTGTTTACATTGTACTTTAGAACATTCTGGAATAACTATTTTTAGTACTGAGAAAATATTAGAACTTTCTGTTGTAAACATTAAGAATCTTCTGGTATAAAATTATGTCAGAATTGAGTACTTTCCGACAATATCTATTTCTGGTTAATTCCTGAATGTTCCTATATAATATATAAAGAGCTCAAGTTTTCATTTAATTCATCTTTGTAAACTTCACCAGTCTATAGTTAAATAAGTTATACTGGAATTTAAATATATTGGATTACTTTTGTGACTTTCATTCTGTGACTATTGGAAATATTCATGTACTCATACAGACTTTATTTTCTTAGATCAGAAATTGTTTAAGGACTTGTGTTTTAAATTCTGAGGGACATTCAGGCTGAAATAAGGAATCGTAAATTACATTTTTTCTTGATTAACAAATGACTTTTTTATTTTGAGGTACATGTAAATAAATTTTATGAAGTTTTAAAACAGGCTTGTTGCTGGTTTACTTCCATCTTTTTCTTGTTACCTCCGCCAGGTCGTAACACTTATCATACCAGGTCCTTTAATGTGATTGTAGAAATCATTGTAATTTATGTTTACACCATGGTAATGTAGACCTCGAACTAAAGTGACCTATATAAAGTCAGTAGAAAACACTATTTCATGAAAACAGTAACAAATCCACCGAAACGTCCATCTCTTGAACCGCCAAATTTGGCTACCGCCAGAATAGTTGTTTACAGTATTTCTACGGTTCAAACACATGAAC
Organism: Ctena decussata; assembly: GCA_963989385.1. Classification (NCBI taxonomy): domain Eukaryota; kingdom Metazoa; phylum Mollusca; class Bivalvia; order Lucinida; family Lucinidae; genus Ctena; species Ctena decussata. The sequence continues at coordinate 26,737,365 of OZ022510.1, forward strand.
CACAGGAGGAGGGGCATTCTTGACCCTGAGATCACCATTTAAATAAACTTGGTAGAGGACCACCAGGTGCTGCTACATACCAAATTTAACCCTTAGACTGCTGAAAAAATAATTTACCTGACCCTAAAATGGGGGTAGGGGTATCTCAGAGGCCATAACTTGCACACACTCTGGTCGATTTGCTTGAAATTTTCACTCAATATGGCCGGTGTGTGAGCTGCTATTTTCCGGAAGTTACCAAGGTCACGTGACCTGCCATATTTGGGTGTCACATGATACCAGCAGGAACCGACGTAGACACTTAAAAAAAAAAAATAGTACAAGATATTAGCGCCAGTGATATGCTTTGTATGACAAAAGTAATTGCTTGGTTGAGGGCCAGAGTTATTGCTTAATATTTATCAAGAGAGAAAGTTTGGAAGGATGAAGTCTAAATGTCAAAAAATCGGGATCACGTAAGTAGGGGTAGCCACCTGAAAAGTTGATGTTGAAAAAATCATAAATTTTTGACGTTTTCTCCGAGTTTTACAGGTCAACAAATCAATTAGGTGGGTAAAACCTTGCTCTAGTAGAAAGCGGATTCCCTCTTGCATAGAACAACCGCAAATGATGGGGAGTACTTGATGTCTAGTGTGCCTGACATGCTCTCAAAGTGACCTACCCCTCGAGAACGACTATAGTCGCGCTTAGCAGTCTAAGGATTAAAGCATCTGTGCAAAGAGTTCTGAAAAAAAGAAAGATTTGCTATATAATTTTATGGTTAAACCCAGGACTCCTTGAATTGGGAAATTTTGCACCCTAATGCCATCATTTGAACAAACTTGGTAAAGGGCTACTTAAAATGCAACGTACTGACTTTTAAGCATCTGAGCCTAGCAATTCTGGATAAGAAGATTTGTCCGTATTTTTTTGTGTTTGTGTGATCCCAAAAAATCCCTGCCAAAGGGCCGTTTTGAATCCTGTGACAACCTTTTGAACAAACCTGGTAAGGTTCTACTAGGCAATGCTACATATCAAATTACATGCAGCTGAGCTAAGTGGTTCTGAAGAAGATTTTTGAATATTTTCCTATGTATTTCTATGGTGCAAACCAAGAACGCCCGGGGCGGGTCCATTTGGGACAATGAGACCACCTTTAGAACAACACTTTGTAAAGGACTTCTTGGAAATGCTGAGTACCGAATTTCAAGCATTTGAGAAGAGAGGTTCTGAAGAAGAAGATTCTTGAATATTTCCTTTGTATTTCTGTAATCAAATCCTGGACCTTCTGGACCGGGGACAGTTTGGACCCTGGGACCTTTTTTTACTAAACTTGGTAAAAAGACTACTTGGCAATGGTACATACTTGATTCGGGGCATCTGGGACTAGGAATTCTGAAGAAGATGATATTAAGGTATATTTTTGTGAAACCATACCATCGACTCAAACCCCAACGCCGAAGGGCCATTTCGGATCCAGGGGCCACCATTTGAGCAAACTTTGTTTAGGTCAAATAGGCAATGCTACATATCAAATTTCAAGCATCTGAGGCTAGTGGTTCTGAAGAAGAATTTTTTTATAATTTTCTTATACTGTATATTTCCATTACAACACAGAGCCCCTTGGGAAGGCATGCTATGTACATGCTATTAGAGAATTGACCCCGACCGACCCGACTTACTGCTATATAAACTCGGGTTTCTCGTGGTATCGATTTCACATGTGTTTCTGATGAAACCGGTCGTGAAATCAATAAATGATTTAGATTTATGCAATTTCGCAGCAGTGCCCCAGATGGTGAAGATAACGCTGTTACATGTAATCGATTTTCTCTAGTTAAAATTAAAACATAAATATCCCGCATCCTTATCTTGATATAAGCTAGAAAATCGAAATCCTCGTTAAAAGGTATGTTGTTTAGGCGTTTTGAACGAATTTCTCCATTAAAATTTAAGCATTTTGAAATATAACAATTTTATAATGGGACGGAATACCTATACTCCATGGACACAGCCTTTATAAAAAACAGTTCCAGTTGTATGTCAAATTTATTTTGTGTGGCATTTCAAAAATATGTCTTCATATACACTTATTGTATTTAGAATAAAAGTAGACAAAGTTTTATTATTTGATATGCGATTTTCTACCGTATTTTATGAGAGCGTTCTGTAAGCGGCGCACTAATACCGTGAATCAGGTTTCAGTAGCACTGCTGATAAAATACTATAAGCCTGAATTACCTGACAGGTATAATCAACAGGGAACCAGATTTATCGGGAAAGTAGTTCACAGAGCATCTATAGCTACCATCTGCAGTGAAAAGATAATTAGGGAATAGCTAAAACATCTGGTCTGATTATCAGTTAGGCATAAATTTTAGGTTATTTTTCTCTAAGAGGATGTACACATCATGGCTATTTTGGACCCCCATTTAAACAAACTTGGTAAAGGAGCACTTTGACACTATATTTATTTTTTAGAACATAAAACCACTCGCCACAGGGCCGTTTTTGATGCAGGGGCTGCCATTTTAACAAACTTTGTAGACCATGCTGCAGGCCAAATATCAAAACCCTCGGCATTGCGGTTTGAGAGAAGAAGTCAATTAAAGAAAAATGTTTAATGTACGGACGACGGACGAGAAGTGATCACAAAATCTCTATAGAGACTTCGTCTCGGTAAGCTAAAAATATATGCTGTCACCTACCGGTGCTTTTTAGAGCATCTACAAATTCTCTCCATTTTCCTAATCCATTACTTGCAGTAATTTGCTTCAGCATGACAGATACCGCATTCCGTGGTGAGCTGTTTTGCAGGGCTAATATGGCATCCTTGTCTTCTGCAAAGTTTGATATATATGTACAGGAAGAATTATTGATCAGTCAGACTCGAAGATCTGAGGACACTTGTATAAAATAACTTCCATAACTTTTTTTATTTGTGTTATTCTTTAAACCTTCGATAACAGGTTATGATCGAACTTACCTATGACGATCGCCATGACTTTCTTAGCCTAAGTCTGAGTAAACAATAAAAATTGCCATTTCCATCACAACACTGCATATAATGTTTTCCTTATTATCCGTATAGGAGCCCTTCAGTTTCCGTTCGGTATCAAGCATCACAGTTGTAATTACTATAATACACATTGCCGTTTCTTCTTGTTGTTTTGTGCTGTTGCTTTACGTCCACGATTAACAGCTATAATCATTTTTGGACGGTAAACTAATCATACTTTTCCTGGGCAGGCTAAGATCTCCAAAGCGATTAACCCGTACTAATGTCCCAGTCAGACAAACACAATACGGATTGGGCGGATAGTAGCGGACTTTAAATCCACAGAGTTTGTGGGCGCGGTCTTCCTCCGTATGGTATCCGTATCGTATCCGTATGATATCCGCAAGGTCCGCAGGACATGCCACCAAATTTTGAAAAGTTTAACTATTCAGGCGCGGACGATTTTACCATAATGATCCGTCCCTGAAAGCATTTATCCGCATATATCCGTATCTAATCTGTATCTCGACCTATCATTCCGCGGTCTTCCCGAAATTTGCGGACAGATACGGTTTCATGTGGATTGTTACGGTCAGTTACGGGTCTCGTACTGCGTATTGTTACGGACTAATGCCCCAGTCAGATAAGCTATTCGCAATTTTCCTCATCAATACGTATCTGTGAGTATTGGAATGTAAGTTATCCGTATAGAAACGTATCTGAAGGTAAAATGCCTTAATAACACTCCGGACGAGACCCGTAACTAGCCGTAATTGAAGGTATCGATCTGGGAGGGGCTGCGGAATGATAAGTTTATGTACGGATTAGGTACGGATAAGATACGGATAAGATTCGGATTATAGACGGATAAATGCGGATGAATGCCTTCAGTTACCTTTAAATACGGGTCATTGCGTTTACTCGTCCGCGCCTGAATTTTGAAAATTTTCAAAAATTGGAATCGGATCCTGCGAACCCTTTGGATACGATACGGAAAGTTACAGATTCTGCGGATGCGATGCGGATCTTTACGAACAAAAACCTCCAGATACGGATGGGCCATCTGTAGACGCGATACGGACCATTTCGAATAAAACCGGACATATACGACCGTAGCATCAACATATTGCCGCATCTAGGAGTAACAGAATGTAATGGAAGCCTAGTTAAGTAGTACGCATATATTCGTATCATCCCTCATCGTATCGATTCAAATGGAAAATATCTGACCGCCGACATCCGCATTTATCCTTAACCATGCGCATCTATTGGTAACTGTATCAGTAAATTTGTAAAGAAAATAGGTCGCACCCACAAATTCTGCGGAGTACTGTGGATTTTTATCCGCAACTATCCGCACAATCCGTAATGTGTATGTGTGACTGTGGCATAAGTTTACATACTTTCGTCAGCAGCGGACAACTCACGTAGACAAATATACATAATCAAAAGATAGAAAATATGTCTCCCCGTCCTCTGTTATAGTGCGGTATATTTATTTTTGGACGTTCGGGATCTGAGTATTTTTGGTTATCAAATGCGCACTTGTCGTATTCAGTTCGGCGTGGGTAAATGTATTTGAAAAAATAAAGACCTGATTAAGCCGGTAATAGGGGGCGTGACCAGAGTAGCACATTTCTTTACAGGCCAAGAGAAGACTCCGATAATCCAAGCTTTCTTTACTTTATGTGTAAACCTTGCTCATGAAGGATCCTATTTTCAGAACTTACTGTTTAAACTCAATGGAGTCGCGAATGTGTGCGCTAGCGCCGATGCACGCGCCATAGAAAATGTCATTTCTTGCCAGAACTGTTATTACATGTACATATATACTAGCGTAATTTTGATTGAGTAAGTTTTTACATGAAAACAAAGCGTTGGTTGTAAAATTGGTTTACCTAGATTAGTCAAATATGGTATAATTTCATTTGCTATTATTTTCTGTTCAATCATTGCCTTGTAGCGTTCGATTTGTTGTTTCAATATTGTTTCCGATTGGCTGTGCTCCTGTTCGTTGGTTGAGGTAGGTGGAGTGGATCTGGGTGATTCGCTGATGTTATCGACCACGATCTTCAGTAGTGTTTCTTCTTCAGAGCTATCGTCTTCTGTGTACTGTAAATATGAAATCATTTTTTCGTCATTTCATGCATATATCAGCACTTACGCTATATGAGGTAAACATACAAATTTCCAGCTTGATAAATAGCTATATACGCTTAATAAAAGGGTTGGAGATTAAGTGTTGGCAATTTGGCTATAAATGTTTATGTCTGGCAGTGTTTAAGTTTCCTTTATCATAATTGTAAATAGAATGAATTACATCCGTAAAGATAAGCGATTCCATAAGGAAAGGTAAACTCAATATTTTACTTCACGGCGAGTTATCTTGTTAGGTATAACTGCAAGCATTATATGCGGCAACGGGCTAAGGTAAAAAGCAGACACATTATTAAGGCAGTTAAACTAGCATATTTTGACATTCCTCCAATACTTTCTATCATATGGACTTGAAGGATATTGATTTGGGTAAAAAAATACAGATTGTTTTATATATAAACAGGGGAAGAAAGTCTTGGTTAAAAAAATTGGGGTGCCATTATTTTCCTGTGAAAAATATGACAGCAGATATGAAATCATTATAAGCGTTGGTCATGTGTGTATCAGAAGTTTTCTTCTAACCATTGTACCGTTTATAGCCTGGATGATTCAACGACATTCATCCGCTGGTTTCAAAATGAGTGAAACCTTGAAAATCTACAGTAACTTGATATCAGTTTTTGTCTTTTTCGCACTTCTCTCAAGCAAATCTGGCAGTGACAGGGCTTTTATGGACAACAGTACATTGTCTTCATAGTATGAATTCATTTTAAATCCAGTCACAGTCAACAGTATTTAGATTGCTTTTGTTTCGTTACTATCATCATTTCGCCTGCTTTAATTCGTATCCGTTTTGCTGACAACAAGACGCTTGCAACGCGACGTTATTGGGGCCAAAACGGTACGCCATCGTTGAAAGAAAACAAGTTAAATGCAGTAAAGCGCGCAGAACAACAAAAAAAAAAAAAAGAAAAAGCAGAACACCAGATGCCTTATGAATAAACTTCCAGCAGCACTCTTGCATTTTCAGTTTAGTAGAGCAGTTATAATTACCCTATGTTAAATATATAAACTTATACGATATTGAGACTTGCTTCTTCCTAGGAGAGTTGTTCAGTAAGTGATATAGGCAAATTGTCCTGAAACTTATTTGTGCATCAAAGCGTGACTGGGGAAATATACTTGCAAATGAGTTTCAATAAGAGGTTGGTAAATATCTTTGTCTCCGACTCGCAGTGAATAAACCAAATTAAAAACTAAATCTATTTCTCGATTTGTTGGGTTGGTATATATTAACGAAATAAAAGAAAAAGAAACGTAAGCATGTGACAGAACATTATAGCATATTTGTGATAACAGACAACATAAAATAGCAACTGAGGAACTGCAACAGCATGACCTTGCATTCGCCACTACAAAGAGGACAGGCCCATTATTGGGGCTACCGTAGGTAAAATAGTAATCAAGATAACCAAACAATGACTAGATCAGAGTTGAAAAAACATAATTGAGTTCAGGAACAATGATAACATCATAATAAAGACTCAGTCAACGTAGCTTAGGGCTAATAAAGCCCCATTGGTGGCCCTCTATTCGCCTGGCAACAAAAGCCAATAGAAGGCGTACTGTAATTTTGAAAACTCTAAATGTGCAGTCGATTCAAAAATTAGTTATGTCCACCAAAATGGTGTCCATAAGATGAAATATCTGTCTAGAATATAAGTCTAAACCAATTTTTAATTGGGATTCTAATTTCGATTTCTCAAAATATTCCCGCTGATTTCAAAGGACAGATTGCTACATATAAACTGCACTACGGTTGATGCACGACAAGATTTAACGGCCGCCATGCGGAACAACACTAGCTGCCGCGATTGCAAATGAAAACACATGAGCTCCTTCAAGAGTACTGAAAACATTCATAAGAAAACACGTGGCTGAGACTAATACGTAGTTTTGGCTCAAGTTAGAAAGTTAGTCGAAGCCGCCTAATGACACCCTGAGGAAAAGCAATACACACTTTCAAAAATAGTAATAAGAGGGCCATGAGGCCCTGAATCGCTCATCTGAGCAATTGGCAAAGAGGCTTTTTCTTATGTCTGAAATTGTCAAAATATGAGTGTTGGGTCAAAAGTCAAAGAATGCCCATGACCTCTTTTACTCATAAATTTTCATGTACTCATTAAGACAACCATATATATCATTTTTAGGCCAAAATCTTCAAAGCTGTTCGTGAAATCTTATCTTCTAGCATTTTCCCGTATTTGACCATGCCGTAAAAAAGGTAGAGGTAAACCTAAGGTCATCATTTGAACAGTCTTGTTAGTAGTACTCTAGTACCACATGCTACCTACCAAGTTTCATTGCCATATATGTATTGGTTTTGGAGAAGAAAAATATTAAAGGTTTATACCATAAATGGGTATGGCGGCCATGTTGGTCATTTGACCTGGACCGTCTGAACAATTTTTTGTTCTATCAACCCCTAGGGCTCTATATGACATTTCCCCAAAAGCCAATGTTGCATTGGCTTTTGGGGAAATGTTTGAAAATGTCAAAATTCGAGAGATCTGGGTCAAAGGTCAAAGAATGACCTTGACCTCTTGTACACATAATTCCTATGACCTCATTAAGACGACTGTATATACCAATTCTTCAAAACTTCTCATGAAATCTTATGTTCTAGCATTTTCCCATTTTTGACCTTGACGTAAAAAGGTCAAGGACAACCCAGTGTCATAATTTGAACAATCTTGCTAGTACTCGAGTACCCAATGCTACATACATAGTTTCAAGGCCATCGGTCAATTGGTCCTGGAGAAGATTTTTAAAGATCTTACAGATATGGGCGTGAAGGCCATGCTGGTCATGTGACCTGTTTTTAACAAACTTTCATTCCCTCAAGCCCTGGAGGCTCTATATGAAATTTGGTTTCAATTGGCCCTTTGGCGTTTGAGGAGATTGGATGATATTGTCAAACTGAGAGAGTCTGGGTCGAAAGTCTAAGAATGACCTTGACCTAATGTACTCATAAACCTTCATGTATTCATTAAGATGACTGTGTATACCAATTTTTAGGCCTGAATCTTCAAAACTTCCCATGAAATCCAATGTTTTAGCATTTTCCCTTGCCATAAAATGGTCAAGGTCAAACCGAGGTCATCATTTTAAACACGCTCGATAGTACTGGAGTACCCAATGCTACATACCAAATTCCAAGGTCATCGGTCAACTGGTACAGGAGTAGATGGGAATAATTATATTTACAGTTTATACACAAGAATTTGTTAATCCTCATTTTCATGTGCAGTTTTATTTATAATTGCTTGGGGGTAGAATCAATATTTGAGGCGTCTTCTTTATATGTGTGTAAAGTTTTACATGCACCCTGATAGGTCAGTTAGTTGTGTATTCAACTTCAAATATCAGTCTTATGTGACATTTATATATCTGTCTGGAGTGCAGGTACCAATTTAATTCTACAGCTGTTTTGTTTTTACACTTATCAGTGGTCATCCTATTGGGTGAGTGTCTGCTTATGCCAGGATGAGTGACCAATCAAATAATTTTTGTTACAGAGTCTGGAAGAGTAATTCTCTGTTCAGTTGTCACTTGGAAATTGTTATGTGCACATGTTGTTTTCTAAGCTATTATTATGGAATTTATGAGTCTTTTAGTTGTTTAATTTACTCTTACTGCATCCTGTATTGAACAAGTTCTCAGTCTTGGAAGTTTCAGCAGATGTCTGATTTTTCTTTGCCAGATCATTATATACACTGTTGTGATCTGTCAGAAAACTTGTTTTTCTGTCTTACCATCAGAGTGGTGATGGTGGAGACCGAGAAGCGTTCTTTTTTCTATTGCAGAGATTGTCCCCAGATCTGAAGGGAATGTGTAACATTATGGCATCAATGCTTTAGATTGTGATAGCTCAGAAAGTGAAATAAATCATTGTCTGAGGAAAAGAGATATTTGTTAAACTGTCATGTGAATCCAATTTACAGAAGTTTCTAAATCTTTCACAATTGGAAGACTTTCGATTTTTAACCCGAATTCAACTGACATTTAGTGTATAGAGAGGTTGTTTAGCATGTGTACTTTCTTCACTTTGGAATAACTTATTACATAAATTTGAAAGAAAACTCTGGAATAAAATATCACATTAATTTGAACAAAATTGTGTTCAAGCTTCATTTTACAGTAGGAAGACTTTCAAGCTCAAACTTGTTTCAAAGCCACTGACAATCCCTACTGACAGATATTATTTTCAGAGGTTTTGACATGAGTACTTTCTTCGATCAGGAATATCGTATCATATAAACTTGGATGAAATAGTGTTCAACTTCATATTTATCCTTTGGAATGTATACAGTGTCTTCAGCAGTAGTGTGAGCTGCATGTTTTCTCTATTCCTGCAGTTTATTCAAACTTAGTTCAGTTAATTACTTTGTGCTGCACTTATGATGCACTAACTGTGGATGTTTTATACATAAATGTTTGAGAACATTTTGTCCCGAAAACCTGCCAACTACCCATATAATCTTTGAGATGGAGTGCATTTATAAAACTGAATGACAGTTATAGTACATCCCAAACAAAACTGGAAATAGTTTGTATTCTAACAAGTTCAAATACCCTTTCTGGTGCTCAGAACATATTCAGATGGAACCAGGCAATTTAACATGTACATTTAAACTCAAGAAACAAGGCCCATGAGGGAATTAGATTGCTCTAAAATGTGTTAACAAGATAATCGTACAAGTGGAAACTTCCCATGGTGCATGTATCATAATCCTGTCACAAACGAACTTACTGATTAAACATAAAATCAAACATAAATCAGCCTACACTATACCGCATATGCAAGGAAGCTTGTCATAGACATTGTTTGTTTCGGCCTGTGATAAGGATGCAGTGACAATAATCAAATAAGTCCAGCTGTGTATACTACCACTTCAGATGGGGAAACTCCAGAGGGTTATACCTGTTAACAAAGTTTATTTTTCTGAACTCACTTCTGTGACTCCTTGTATGGGGTTCATCATCATCCTCATCGACCTGATTGGCACCTGCCTCGACACCATGGCAATGTATGAGGCGTAGGACTATAAATGCAAATGTTTTTTTCCCAAGAGCTGAATATGCTATGGACAACTTGGCATTTTTCAGTTGTAAGCTTCTTTTGGCTTTTTGTGACAATAAACAGCTTTTCTCTGCTGCTTTAGCCTTTAAATTTGTTCCTTCAATGTCAAATGTCAATGTTCAATTTGTTGAAATGTGCACTTAAAGAAAGAAGTTTACTACTAGTAGTTACCACCATTTTGAAATGGTCGTATTAGAATGCCGTGTTCTGCACTAACGGTCACTTAGCGCAATTCTACTAGTACAGTCAACCCTCTTTATAACGGCGTTCATTACAACAGCAAATGCTTAGATCGTCATTTTTGATATGCTTGGAATGGCTATTGTGCAGAGTATATGTATTCTTCATAATAGCTATTCAGTCCACTATCAAGTTGTTTGGGAACAAATGCCTTCATGGTCAGGAGGGTGCACGTTACAGAAGTCAAATGTCAGCATTATAAGTTAGCTAGAAACTGTCTTTATGGTAAGAATATATATTCATCATGTGATCAGCAGTTTTTGTGTCAGGTGACAGAATCGATTCATTCCGTGGTCCATTAGTTCTTTCGAAGTGTTAACAACTTTCACTTCAAATTCATTACTTGTTATAAAGTAGAGTTTTAATATTGTTGTGTGTATGAATACTGTTGGCGCAGTAAACAGATGAGGTAAATTTTGGATGAGGTCGACATCCTGTCCTGAGGTATGCTTTAGCATGGCTTCCACTCACGTTCCAGAGCATTTTTTCCTAAAATGTTTTTTATCTCTGGTTTTCGTGACCGGATAGTGTACTTTAAGAGGCTCAACATACCCAGTGCGAGTAAATGAAGCGTTTCTTTCAGTTCCATACGACATAGAAATGTTAGTTGTGCCAGACAACGTTTCATTTACAACGCACATGTAATTCTGTTATTAGAGTGACTATTTCCCTGAACATGATTATCCTTGCTTTGTCCAGTGTGCCTGCCATCATAACTAAAATTTACTGGTTTATGATGACAGAAGTATAGTTAAGGCCATAGTTTTATGTTGCATAATGCTTCAGCTTTACAGGCACCAGAACTCTTTCTAATATTGAACAATAATTAAATGTTTCTTGTGCCTTGTGGTTATGGAAACGGTAGTCTTTAGAGGCCACCATACCTTCAGCATAGCATATGGGGGAATATGGTGTTGCCTCTAACCTTCGTTAATTCATACAGATACCAAATTTACCAATTTACTGCTGGGTTGAAATTATTTACATCATTTTCCTCTGATTGGGAGTCAAACATATGACTGTCTGTGACACTGCCTAAGGCTCTAACCACTCGACTACAGTTTGGGTGGCATCCTTGCAGTTGCTATCTAAAGACAAATTCTGCTACTCTAGGTGTTTGGACGTATGTAAAAGTTATTAAGTATGTCCAGCTGGTATCAATAACAGAAGCAACTTACCTAAATAGTTTATATAATTTATTGCTGCAATATTACTCAAGAATACTACTAGTGCTGCATGCATTATGAAGGTCACCTGGAATAATTAGGATTCTGACCCAAAGATACTATTCCAAGATGTATATACATGCTTAAAATTCATGATAGACAGTTGCAGCTTGTTGATCTATAACATTCTATTCAATATAAGTTCCAATAATTTAATTTTAGTGGGTAGAAATGTGTCAGAACTGTGAGCTGTGAGAATTTCATCACCCTGCTTCCGGAGGATGGTCTGATCTGTGTTTTGCTCATTGTGCGGTTATGATACTTTGGACTTTTAGTATGTAACATTCTCAGATATTTGTTAATTATGCATAAACGGTATGTACATGTGTGCCGTCTGATTCAAGTTTGACTTATTCACATGCATATACAATCTATATCTATTCAGGTGAGGTCATTGATCTATTTGTGTGGTTGCAGCAGGCCTTATATAGACTGGTATTATAGGTGCACCTGACCAGCATCTAGTAGATATTTTCTTCAGCGATCCTATTTTCAATTGCAATATTTATATGTATGTATTAAACTCTGCAGTAGTTTTCAAATTTAATAGAAATATATCTACTGCAGCCTGTCGGTTTGTGTGCAATTATTCACTCCATAAGCACCCATGCCCCGTGCCCACCCAACTCTTTCAGAACTCAATAGAATAAGCCCCTGTCTGCCTACTTCAAACTACAGTCTGAAAGTCATCGATCATCTAAATTTGACCCTAGAATGTAGCCCGACAAGGTATTTGTAAGCCTCTGGCAATTTCAAAAGTTACTGTGCACTTGATTTTATCAGCACCTTGGCACCATGTGTCATAGAAGAGCTGTCTGTTCTAAGAATTCCATGTGGTATAGGTCTCTGTGTATGGGTACCAGCTATTATGACTATGTCAGTAAATGCCTACACATTTACAATAGCATGCAGTCTAAGCCGTGTTCTAAGTGCCCTTTGCGCTTAAGGGACATATGTTACAGGGATTCCAATATTACTTTCATTCCAAAGTCGTGGCCTTAATCGTAACGTCCACTTTGATCATACATGGTTTGTATTGGCTTTATACACTGTAACTGTATTTTTTGTCAATAATGCGGTTTTAACTCACTTGCCCTGGCCTTGCTATGTGCCAGTGCATTCGCCTTTTCACCATTGTGGTATAAAGTTTATACTTTGTACGATGTTAAAAAGTAGCTAAAATATATTTATATATTTGCAGGTATGGGTTTTGGGATATATGAAATATATGTTTATATGGCACATTAAAATATGTCTCAAAGTACTTGTTTTTTGTGTATAAAAAGAGTTTTAAAGGTTTTTACTTTATATGGGCGTGGCGGCCATGTTGGTCATGAGACCTGGACTGTTAGAATTTTTTTCATTCCCTCAACGCTTGGAGGCTCTATATGAAATTTGGTTACAGCTAGCCCAGTGGTTTATGAGGAGATTATTTGAAATTGTCAAAATATGAGAGTTCAAGGTCAAACGTCATAGAATGACCTTGATCTCTTGTACTCACAAATCATCATGTACTCATTAAGATGACTGTAGATACCAATTTTTAGGCCTAAATCTTCAAACCTTCCCATGAAATGTTATGTTCCAGCATTTTCCTATATTTGACCTTGCCGTAAATAGGTCAATGTCTACCCAAGGTCATAACTTGAACAGTCTTAATAGTACTTGAGTATTCAATGCTACATACCAAGTTTCAAGGCCATCGGTCCATTGGTTCTGGAGAAGAAGATTTTTTAAAGCTTTTTTACCATATATGGGCGTCACGTCCATGTTGGTCATGTTACCTGGACCTTTAGAATAAATTTCCATTCCCATAACCCCTGCAGGCTCTATATTATATTTGGTTACAATTGGCTCAGTGGCTTTTGAGGAGATTGTTTGAAATTGTCAAAATATGAGAGTTCTGGGTCAAAGGTCAAAGAATGACCTTGCCCGCTTGTACTCATAAATCTTCATGTACTCATTAAGATGACTGTAGATACCAATTTTTAGCTCAAAATCTTCGAGATTTTTCAAGATATCTTATGTTCTAGCATTTTGCCATATAAAAGCACAAGGAGGCAAATTTGACCTTACCGTAAAAAAAGGTCATGGTCCACTTAAGGTCATAATTTGAATAATCTTGGTTGTACTTATGTACCCAATGCTACATACCAAGGGTCAAGGCCATCGGCCTATTGATTCTGCAGGAGAAGATTTCTTTTAGATTTTTACCATAATATAGGAATGGCAGCAATGTTGGTCATGTGACCAGTACCCTTTGAACAAATTTTCGTTCCAAGTACCCAAGGAGGCTACATATAAAATTTTGTTAAAATCGACTCAGCAGTTTCAGAGGAGAAGTCGTTTGAAATTGAGGACGGACGGACAGGCGACGGACAACGAAGCCTTACCTTCCTATCAGCTCCCCCGGAGCCGCTGGCTCAGGTAAGCTAAAAATTGAAAATTGCGTCTGTAAGACACGAATAATGCCCCCGTGCAGCGTCTGTCACAGGACAATGTACATTCTTAAAACATCTTTAAAGCACAAATCATCTCTCAAAATGGCTGAATTCCAAATGCTGTATTATGTACAATCAATGCTGTACAGTCTGTGATGAATGCACATTTACAGAATTTAAAAAAATGATTGAAGTGGATAGGTCATGACCTTGTAAAAAATCTATATCTAAAATCGCATGCTTTATATCTTTATTATGTTGAAAAGGCTTACATGCAAAACTGAAGAGATATCGACAAAGAATATGCTTCTTTTTTGAGTCGGAAGGAGCGCCACAACACAGATCTTCAACCTTAGAATCTTACGTAAAAATAACTTCACCAATCAGCAATAATGTTTTCATAGGGGTCGATTAAGCCATAAACAGGTTATTACATGCAGTCATATGGGCCACAATGTTGAAGCATAAAATCGATGCAAATCTATTTTGTGTCACCCAGTATCTCTATGGCAAGGCTACAAGTGTAGTGCACATGAATAGCGGCACATGAAAATGGTTCAGAACAACAGATGAAGTTGGGTCAAGATACATTCTGACGTCCACCACTTGATATGCGGAAGAATATGAAAGAAGGTTTGCATAAGCGGCGAAATTTTTACCAATTTGCAATCGCTTATTTCGCCGAGGAGGATCAGGAACTAGGACTACATATTGAAAGGCATCGACAATACCAGTCATTCATTTAAAATAATCATTTCCTAGATACTTACGCAATTAGATAGAGATGTCGCTTTGAGATTCTTGATTCCACCTACAGGCACATCATAATGAAATGGTGCTCTGCCGACGTAATTGTTTGTCATTCTATCGGATGGAACAGTATTCATATCAACAGTCTCGCCACAACATAAAATGATGTCGTCGTATTCGCTTGTGTCGTTTTGCCCACAAACTCTATCGTTACTTATTATATCTTGATGGTACGTTTCGTCTTGTGAGCAATGTGTGTCTTTATTGGCCATATCATTGTCTTTGTGATATGTTTCTCTATCGCCCGCCGCACCGTTATTGTGGCATGTCCTTTGTGGTAGGTAGTACGTCTCATCCTTTATAAACATATCTATCTCATATGTCGCACAATCATATGTGCTGGCAATGCCGCTGGGTGTTTCGACGGTATCACACGTTGGTTCGCACAAACTCCAGGTGTCTGAAGCACCTAAGAAAACGGATTTTACATAATAGTGCATTTACACGTGATGGACCTGACGGCCTACAGATGAACAACCTCTCCAAGCACATCAAACATTCAATTACGCCCTTTATGTATTTACCATCAAATACAATTTCTTGATTGTCCAAAAATAGCAGAAAAATGCATTTTAACTGAATGCATACTGTAAAATTTTATGCATGTAGTACAGGAAAATAAACATCTAAGTAAAAATCTTCGTACATACGTGACAGTCACCAGGTAATAATCTTGACAACATTTAGCGACAAAGAAATACCCTTCCAACACCAACAGACAAAAACTGACAGAAACATAAAGCTTATAAAAGTATTCTGCTACAAGCTTGCGCTTGGTGATTAAACCTCGCTTGGTCATTTACACAGTTTAATTTCTCTAACGTACAATTGCCATCAATGTGTTCACTATATAATTGCTTTTTTCTCATTTGACCTTTTGATATCTGTAAAGGGAATATCTGTAAAGGGAATACAGGCTATATGATATAAATGTTTACATTATTTGAAGTAGATGTTTCTCTTTTTTAATTGAACTTTGAGTAACAGATATGATTGCTTTGACTCTAAGTATTATTGTTTCTAAAGATTGAAATATTAATAAACAGGACTATGTCCAGAAACTAAATTGCCACCTCTGACTAATAAGTAAACATCCTGAGTAAATTGAACAATATTTTGGCTATAGTGAATAGGCATTTTGACTAACTAGGGCATTTATGTTTATTACTATGTCATGAAAGGACGTTCTTGTAGATACCTTTGGTGAGAAGTGATGGCCATTACTTGATAGAGGTGTTGACAGTCTTTGAAATTGTTTTAAGATTGAAGTTAAAAAAGTTTTCTAGATAAAATAGTAAGAAAGCAATAATGTGATTGAAACATGGATTAAACAATTTGATAATAGAAAATGCTTCTTTTTTTCATATACATACAACTATTTCATTGCCATTTGATAATTATTTGTGCATCTTCAATCTGATAATTATATGTGCATTATTATAGATGTAGAAAAAAATCATATTTTGAGAAATAGTTATTTTACTGTGGTTCAGCGTATGATTGTTTCAAAAAATTGAAATCTTCCAATTTCTGATATGTAAACATTTTGAGTAAATTAGATGGTCTCCGGCTACGAAGCTATTTTACTGGATTATGATAATTCTGCTTATCACTCTCTCATCAGAGGATATTTTGTAAGGTATGTATGGTTAGAAGTTAATCATTTACACTCACTGAAATAATTTTTGAATAAAATTTAGGAAAGACTTTCTAAAAATCAGTTAGAAAAAATCTTTAATGTGAATGAAGCAGTTGCCTTAATAAGAATTTGACAATATTAATATGGCCCTTTTTATATTGACCGAGATTATGGCAATCTTATAACTATTATACATCTTATATCTATAAAATTGCAATCCGAGACTATATGTGCAACGTTATAGGTGTAGAAACAACCTTATCTTGAGTAACAGTTATTTTACTGTGGCTCAAGATAGGGTTGTTCCAAAGGTTGAAATGTCAGTAGTAATGAACTTGTTCATCAGCGAAATTGCCCCCACTCACTTATTTGAAAACATTGTTAGTAGATAAGATGGTCTTTTTGCTTTAGTACAAAGCATTTTTTTTCTTGTTTGCCAATTCTGCTTAACATAATCTTATCATTGTATATTTTGTAGCTATCTCTGATGAGAAGTGATGGTCACATATTTCATAGATATATTACACTCTTAGAAATAGTTTTGTAACAGAAGTTAGGAAAACATTTTGAATAAATGTCAAAAAAATCTACAATGTGACTGAAGCAGTTGCCTTGAATTGAATTTGATAATAAAAAATGAATTTTTATATTCACCAAGATAACGGCAAACGTTAGTGCATCTCTAGGATTGCGATGTGGTGGCTATATGTGCAACTTTATGAATGTAGAATTCTTACTGTAACTCAAAGTAAGATTGTTTTTAAAGATTGAAAACATGTTATTTGCTATTAATATATTCATAAACTAAATTGCCACCACTATTTGATATGTAAACATTTTAAGTAAATTAGTTGATTTTTAGCTTTAGTATGTAGCTTTTTTTACTATGACAAGTCTGCTTATCACTATCTCATCATTGGATATTTTGTAAATATCTTAGGTGAAAAGTGATGGCTATTTATTTGTCCATAAGCAAAATTGCCACCAATGTCTGATCTGTAAACATTTTGAGTAAACTAGATGTATTTTTACCTTTAGTTCATAACTGTCTTTCTGGCGTATGACAATTCTGCTTACCACCATCTCATCACAGGATATTTTGCAGATGTCTTTGGTGAGAAGTGATGGCAATCTATTCGATAGAAATATTTACACTCTTGAATATAGTTTTTGATTAGATTTCTGGAAAGAATTTCTGAATAAAAATTAAAAATATTTACAAGATGTCTGAAGCAGTCGTCTTGCATTGGAAATCGACAACAAAACTGAGCATTATTTTATATACATCTAGACCATGGCAATCTTATTACTATTTGTACATTTGAAGGATTGTAGTCTGATGACTATATGTGCAACTTTATGGCTGTAGAAACAATAATAGCTTGAGTAGCAGGTATTTTTACTGTGACTCAAAGTATGATTGTTTCCAAGCATTGCAATGTTAATAGTTTTGAATATGCCCATAAAAAAATTGCCATCACTGTCTGACATTAAAACGTTTTTTTCGGAGATTAGATGGTCTTTTAGTTTCAGAACATAGCTACTTCTCTCAATGATGACAATTCTGCTTATTTTTATCTCATCATGGGATATTTTGTAATTATATTTTGCGAGAGATGACGGTCATTTGACTGACAAAAAGGTTTACACTCTTTAAACAAAGAGCAGTTTTGAATAAAATTAGGTTGAAAAACTTTCTTATTAGAAGGTAGGAAATCTTTAATGTGACAGTATCTTAAGGGTGCTAGTAGTATATATAAGAGTAGGACATTTAATTGATTCTTATACTTTATTGTTAATCTAAAAGCTAGAAAAGGGCCTTACTTTTGTGAAAATGAATATACTGTGTTAAATAAACGGAGAGTAAAAATATTCTTTGACTTAATAGGTAATAAATGAACTTATACCTAGTTAAACAAGTGACCCTTTAATCAAAATGATGCTGTAATTCAATGTGTCTGACTTATAAGGATATAGTCTTAGTTCAAAATGACTATGTATGGATATGAGCATGATATAAAGATATCATTACATGTGTCAATAGTCTTATGTATATACATCTTTGTAAAAGGCAGATATCATTTGAATCGACAGAAGAGGTCTGTATAGCAGCCCATACTGCCTTTATTTTGATGGGGGTCGTTACAAGTATTTGTTGTCAGATTCTATTGTATTTACCAAAATGCGATGCTAATATTTTGGCATGATGCAAGGGCCTCTTCGTATAGGGATACCTATAGTCACTGAGCAATTCTTGAATCCAAGTTTAGCAAAACTTCCATGTGATTTCCCTATACTTTAGAAGGTACTAGTATGTGTTAGAAATGGTAAACAACTGAAGAACTTATAAAAGTTTGAATCAAAGTTTAAATGTGATGCCTCGTATAAGCAGGATAATCACCATTAAAACATTATAAATAAAATAGCAAGTCAATAATATTACTAAAATATATTATGTATCAGTAGTGAGTTTGAAGTTTGTTGAAGTGACTTGCTTGAATTTTCACAAAAGTCAGACCACTTCTTTTTGTATATAGTCACTATAATCAGTTTAATTATATACATGTACTTATATTTTACTAAAGCATGTCTTCTCTATTAGATTTCATGCTGGGTCATTAGTTCCATTATAGACCCTTAAGGGTAACTGATAAATTAAAATGATGTGAAAGCTTTTATGCTTATCACTATACAGGCATGCACTGTTTTATGACGTAAGATAAGGCTGACTATTACCCTGCCTGAACTTCAGTACTTAGGTAGCATGCATATATATGAGTATGTAATCACAATATATGTTCATATCCAAATGTTTAAGCATCTTTGTCAGAGGTAGGTGTTCCTTGATTTGTAAAGATGGATGCACTGTTCGATAACTTATTATGGAAAGGTTTATTTGTAAGACAAGCCATTAAGGTATTAGGTTCATCAAGTGTCCTTAAAGATTGATATGTTAACTCTATACTACCTTGACTGGTCCTGTATCTGAAAAGGATGCCTATATTAAATGAACAATTTTTGAAGGAAATGTGGTAAAAAATAACTAATTTCGTTTTTTTTATATTTACGAAGGTACTAGTATGGATTAGAAAACTCTATTACAGAAACCCCATTAGGTTCTTGATCTTAATATGTGATTTGTTATTTCATAGAAATAAAGAGTATGAGCGTTTAGGTTACATAAGATATAAGATGAATAATTTGTATTAAATTACTGTATGTTATAAGCTGGAGAGAAAAATGTTGTGTGAAAAAACGTCTAAAATTTGACGAAGATAGAGCTTTCCCAGGCTACAGTTTGGTGTAAAACACTAAGTAGGAGCTGTCTGATCCAGCATGCGATTTTGGGACTTGTCATAATTAAGTGGGTCATCTTGGTTTTATGAGACGCCTAGATTATGTAAGAATTTTGAGCTCAAATAGACAAAGAGAATAGAGTTAGCTTATAAGTAAATAACGATGTTTATTAATACCTAGTTTTGGGTAATTAATATTGCCTTGGTTAATTTTTAAATAATATAATACAGGGGCAATAAGTTAAAAAGGGATACTGTTTGTAACCGGAGAAAATGTTTCAAGTTTTTCAATACTTCTTAGTATTTGCAGGATAATACAGATGTTAAAATCGTTGAAATGATAAAGAACTCACATTCTGAGATAGAGAACTACAATACACAATATGTTAGAGTAAATCCAAAAACAGCATAATAGAAAAATCATATATTCTCTTCCTAAAATTAACCAGTGAAATGGTCGTAGTACAGATCTTTCAGGAATTTTTGATAATCCATACAGCGAAGCCGGAAAATGATGCGTTTTAAGGTGAGCTGCATAAGCTTTTCGTTATTTCAAATAATTCTATCCCAACTCTATTCAGATTTTATTTGTTCACATAAGGATTTTATAGGATTGTCACACGTGTCCTTTTAGTTTGTTCTGATTTATTGGTACTCCAACTTTAGTGGAAATATGTTTGAAAAATGCCTACACCTGTCATTTAGTTCTCAGTATAGAATTTGCATTGGTAAATATGAAGAAAATGGCTGATCAGTTGACAATTTTCTCACAAAACTGTAGAGGAGGGCTTTCGCTGGCTACAAAGCGGCGTGATTTATTTCATTATGTCAGGGCGAAAAAGTTTAATATTATTTGTCTTCAGAACGTGCACATAAATAGTAAAATGGAATCATTTATTAAAGCTGAATGGGGTTTTGATGTATATTTCAGTTCATATACAACCAATAGTCGGGGTGTTATGATTTTAATTAATAATAATTTCGAGCATAAAGTCAACAGAGTTAAAACTGACAACAATGGAAATTTTATAATACTAGATATGATTATTGAGAACAAAGAAATAACACTGGTAAATCTTTATGGTCCAAATGATGATAGTCGACAATTTTATGAAAATTTACTGTATAAAGTTGCAGCATTCGAAAATGAAGACGTTATAATGTGTGGTGACTGGAATTTAGTCATAAACAGTGAAATAGATAGTAATAATTATTCGCGTATAAATAATCCAAAAGCACGGCAAATCGTTCTAAACTTATTAGAAGTAGAAAATTTTGTTGATCCGTGGCGCGTCATGCATGAGGAAGTTCAAAAGTACACCTGGCGTAGATTAAATCCTGTTAAAAAAACAGGCAAGGTTAGATTTCTTCTTAGTTAGCGACACGATTTTTCAATATGTAACCGATTCGGAAATTATCCCCGGCTACAGAACTGATCATTCTGGCATAACTTTAAAATTGAAACTACAAAATAATGAGCGCGGCAGGGGTTATTGGAAGTTTAATAACACCTTACTTAAAGAAAAAACATATGTGGATAAAATTAAAAACGTAATACAACAAGTAAAAAATACATACCTCATAAATGAAAATTCACCAACAAATAACGATATTCCAAATCAAGATTTGACCTTTAATGTAAACGATCAACTGTTTTTAGAAACATTATTAATGTCTATAAGAGCTGAAACAATAAAGTATAGTTCCCTTAAAAAAAAAGAAAAACATGGAAGAAGAAAAACAACTTGAAGATGATATAAAAAGCCTAGAGAACGATATCAATAATAATGTTCAAAATATTAACGAAGAGATATTAGAAAGATTATCATAAAGGCAGGCAAGATTAACTGAAATAAGGCAACAGAAACTTGATGGAGTTATGTTGCGTTCGAGATGCAGGTATCAAGATTTAGGGGAAAAGCCAACTAAATATTTTCTTAATTTAGAGAATAGACAGTACACTAATAAGGTAATGAATAAAATAATTGAAGACGGTGGGTCGGAGCATACCCGTTCAAACGATGTTTTGAACAGTCAAAAACGTTTTTATGAAAAGTTGTAAGATAATAATGATATAATTGATGATAGACCGATCAGGTCAATAATAGGAGAAAATTATAATAAGTTATCAAATGCGGATGCTGCAAAATTAGAAGGGGAACTTTCATATAGTGAACTAACGCATGCATTAAAACTATGAAAAATGACAAGAGCCCTGGACTTGATTGGTTTACGGTAGAATTTTTTAAGTTCTTTTGGATCGACTTGGGCTTTTTTGTTTTAAGGTCACTAAACTATGGATACAAAAATGGAAGTTTATCAGTCACACAACGGCAAGGGATTATCACATGTTTACCGAAGCCGGGTAAAAACAGACACTTTTTAAAAAATTGGAGGCCTATTTCTCTTTTAAATGTCATTTATAAGCTTGCCTCTTCTGTTATAGCATGTAGAATTAAATCAGTACTTAAAAATCTTATTCACGATGATCAAAAAGGGTTCATTTCAGGCCGATTTATTGGAAAAAATGTTAGACTTATTTACGACATTCTATTTGAAACAAAAAGTCAAGAAATACCCGGTTTAATTTTATCGATAGATTTTGAAAAAAGCTTTCGATACTGTTTCCTGGAAGTTCATAGAAAAAGTTTTAAATTACTTTAATTTCGGACCATCCCTTATATCTTGGCTTCATCTTTTCCAAAAAGGCCCAGAATCATGTATTATCCAGAATGGCTTTATATCGGATTTTTTTTTAATCTAAAACGGGGATGCCGACAAGGAGACCCTATTTCTCCATATATTTTTATTCTTTGCGCGGAAATATTAGGACAAATGATAAGAAAAGATGAAACAATAGAAGGAGTTAGGATTAATGGGGAAGAATTTAAACTTAGTCAATATGCAGATGATACACAGCTTTTTCTTGATGGGAGTGAAGGCTCATTAACATGTTCTGTGCCAAATGGACCATTTATGGTCCATTTTCAGTGTGAGTGATTCGGTCCCAAAATTCCGTAAAAATAATTGAAAACATAATGTTTTTTTATAAAATAGTCTGTCGTTTCATAAATATATAAATTGTTGCTTTTATAGACGCTAAATGGACTTTTGAAGGGTTGTTATTTTTGATTACGTCATGTGAGGAGAGTAAAATGAAACGTTTGGCGCCACTAACGTCACGTAACGTCGCGCCAAACGCGGGGGGATGTTCAAACGTTGACACTGCAACGGTGTAATTGTTTTAATTGCATTGTTTCGCCGTTTCATTTGTTTATCCTTTATGTTATCTGGTAAAATTTCTAAATTCTTCTAAAACTAAGACAAACTTGTCATAGCGACAAGAATCTTAGCTGAGTTTAGCTTCCATTCTTTTGAACTGTTTTGGCTTTTTGCGGGTTCTTGCTGCATCGAACATTTCTTTCCTGATGCCCTTGTCTGTCGCTTTTCTCGAGACACAGGGGCTGATGTGGCTCGATGGGGACGCCTGCGATTGCGAGTTAATACGTAGGCGTCTACTACCTGGTGTCTGCAGCTAATGTGTCCTACGAAATGTGACAATAGGGGGATGCTCGTTGCCTGCCGAGACCTGCCCATCATCTCTTTTCTTTCAAACTTTAGTTTAGCGACACATGCCTGACAGAGGGGCTGCTCCAGTGGCTTACTTTTACCTTACTAGAAAAGAGCCCGCGCAAGCGCGGAAATATTTCATGATGGTCAGGTTTATATAAAAAAAGCGAGTTTTAATTTTTCAATGTAAATGGCCTTAGGCCCAGGTGAAGATATGACCTTTACCATGAATACTCACTAAAGCTTCATTTAACTAATTAGTTGTCTGCATCTACAAACTTTCAGGTAGCAGACTGCATTGTTTCTAAAAAAATCAACTTTTTTCACTTTTTCCTATAGAAAAACCTAAGTGACTCAAAAGTTGACCTTGCCGTAAAACAGATCAAGGTCATCCCAGGGTCATCATTTATATAAATTTTGTTGAGCTTTTGAGTCCTTGATGCAACATGCTAAGTTTCAAGATCATAGGATTTGTGGTTCTGGGGGAGAATTGGTTGATTTGATGCTTAACGTCCACGGTAAACAGCTAAGGTCATGTCGGGACGGTCAGTTAACCTAACCACACTATTTCTGTGCAGGCTTAGACCTCCTAAGCGGTTAACCAGTATTAAGTGCACATACTTTCGCCAGTCATTACTGACAACTGCCCTTCTTGAATCAGCGGAAGGAGAAACGAAAGTATGTGGCCAGACCGGGTTTCGAACCCAGGACCTCTGACTTATGAGTCAGGTGCCCTACCGATTGCGCTACGCGTGGTTCTGGGGGAGAAGATTTTTGAAATTTTTTACCATAATAAATATTTGCCATCTTGGTTATGTGACCTGTCCTGGGTTTTTTTTTCTGGAAAAATTGGGTCCTGGAACGTTTTGAGGGAAAATATTCCAACCCTCTGAAGACAAAAGGCTTATTTAGCTTCGTTGAATCATTGAAATTGATTTGTCTGCTTCGCTGGAAAAATGCCCTTTCTTACCTGGCGCATGTGTGTTAACCTTAGACATTTTTAATTTTTGTCTTTTCGAAAGTTCAGTTCAGTTTGAATTCTCCTAACGACGTTCCCCTAGTGGCTCAGCGGTACGTAACCATAGCTGCACACACTTGGCGCCGTGTGTCCGTCCAACTTTTTGAAAGACCATGTGCGTTGAGCTTTATTCTTCAATGGGCGAATTCGATTGGCTACTCGTATTGCCTATCGTTCTGGAAGAAAGTGGGTCGTTTCGAGCCAGGGCCGTCGGGACTATGACCATTTAGTTCTTCATCTGTTTAGACATATGAGCAAAAATACAAAAATAAATCGTTATTTATGGGGAATGACGTACGTTCATGGGTCGGATTTTTGCATTAGAACCTGCTAAAGATGGACCTGGTAAGTAGCGCGCCGATATAACGACGCAGAACCGAAACGACCGGATTAATTTAAAACGTGTATTCGAGTACACGATAATTTCACTCGAACGCCCACATTGTTGACAAAAAAAAATCGACCAATAGTCGAAGTTTCTAGAAAAATACTTGGGAGAATGACACTGACTATAACTGATAGGAGGTAATATCGGATTTTATGATCGTTAATCGATTAATGTACGCGTAATAAACATGTTACTTATACTGTATACATGGCGTATTATCAACGTATTCCGATCAGCTTGCGCAAACCGTTCAGACTCTGTTTGGTCTTATCATTTTGCACGTATCAGACGCTGATAACATTGCACAGATGCACAAGCTTATTACGTAAGTACTCATTTTAGCAGAAATACCAAAAATAGCACAAAATTTTTATCTTTAAATAATCAACTAGCTTCACTTAAAACAGTCATATATTAAAGGGACACAGTTTCATTATGGAAAGAAATATTACTAATAAAGTGAAACATAAAAAAATATTACTATTGCCTTGCAAGAAAAATGTTTCATAGCATTTTTTCCTTAGCTATTCGTACTATGCTATAGTAAGCGTTCCTTACACAACGTTACGAGGATATCTTCATCATGATTTAGTTTCTTACAGTCAACAGGTTTTCGACAATACTGTAATATCTAAAGTGAGCAATACATGTCTCCTAATAATAAATGAGCAAATCTGCCAGCTAGCTAGTCAATAAAAATCTAAGATCCTACCCTGTGATAGACAAAACATATTTCGGTTTCTTTGTTAAATACGCCCCACCACACTCGAATAAATTTCAATCAAAACTGCTAGCACAAACACTAGAAATTATATAATAACTGATATTAAATTAACATTACCATAAGATATGTAACTATTTGTTTTCATAGTTGATTTCTTTTAGCTTCCTAAGAATTAAAAAAACAACAACCTACAATTAGTCGATTAACCTTTTTTTTTTTTTTTTTTTTTTTTTTTTTTTCACGTCTGCTTGTCACGTTTAAGAGTTTATTGACTTCTTTCTCTTTTTTCCTTTCTTGCGTTCTTCTTTCATTTGATCTTTCTTTCTTTCTTAATCAGACCATATAAATATTGTTCCTTTCTTAATTACATGTAGATCATAAAAAGCACACACGAAATATATAAACAACACACGAGTACCAAGAAAGGATGTGGTGTTAGCCTTTACGCAATATAGGCGGATTTGGACTTAGACTATTTGAGGCGTAATTATGAGCAAGGTTTTATCGAAACACGACTTTTTGTATGTTTAGAGATCAATGGAAGATATTTATAGTGTACTTATTTTATAATGAATTACAGCAATGTAAACCTTATAAAAATCTCTCGATGGTGATAACTTATAAAAGTTTTATAGAAAATTCGATCATTTTCAAATTTTAGGCTGAACGTAGCTTCTTGGGCATTTTGACATGATTCGTATATAATTTCAAGTGACTGAAGCTTCAAACTTCAAATGCCGATGGAAAAATCAAAACATGAAGTTATTTTATATATTTTTACATATATTAACGGACAAAGACTGAAGTTTATGTTCATAACTTATAAAAAATTGTCGTACTATCATATATGTTTTTAATTTAACATTTTACATTGTATTCCTATGTAATTGCATATAGCACTGGACAGAATTTCAACAGGAAACCGTAAGTCGCTATCGGTAATTTCCGCCGTATTGAAGCATAAAGTTCCCTATGAGCCTAGGCAACCGACCAGACTGAGAAGAGTCTTCGCTGTTGGCATGGATACAGTTTAGATCCTTAGCTGCCCTTTTAGCCGACAGCAAAGTCTCTGATCAGACTGGGTGGGCAGATGCCCAGGCTGATCTGAGTCTTCGCTGGGCGCACATGTCACTTTGTTTGTTTTGCCGTGTCGCGGCTCAAATGCTGAAAGCTGGTGCGTTTTCAGTATAACCTACTGTATTTGGGGTTCCATATTTGTGTGCCATTTTGGTTAAGCGCTTCTTCAGTTGAGTCGTGACTGTCAGAGATACCCCACCCCACCCCTACCTGCAACCTTCCAAGGATTCTTAATCCTCGGAACAATAGCGATGTGCTTTCATAGTAAAAAATGGCAATGCTTCATCCTCAGTCTTCGTACATCGGAGGGATGTATTCGTAGACCCGAGGAAGTCTGTGCGTTTGACAGTAGAACGGTAAGTGATATCAAGATCATTTCTAGGGCGACTTTGCGAAGCACGAGCTTTCGTGTGCGTGCGCGTGTGTGTGTGTTTGTGTGTGCGTTTGGCCTGCGAATTACCGGCCTATTTCTCTCACATGTGTTTTATGCAAAGTGCTCGAACACATAGTCGCATCCAACTTGACTAAGCATTTGGCTAATTCCAACACACTACTTGAGCTGCAACATGGGTTCAGGGAGAAAAGTTCCTGCAAGACTCAGTTGGTAATGCTAGTCGATATATTTGCTGAGACCATGCAGATGGGGAAGCAGACTGATTTGATACTTTGAGATGTTGGTAAGGTCTTTGCAAAGTTGGACACGAGAAACTTGTTTCCAAATTGCACTTTTACGGAATTCGGGGCAAAACTATAAGTTGGGTTAAAGACTTCTCAAGCCGTTGTTTTAAACGGAGTTAAATCAGACAAAAAGGGTAATGATCAGAAATTAATACAATCAAATCTCACATTCTGCTCTCAAAACCAAACGGGAAAGAAACACACATGCAACAACTGACAAAAGTGCACGAAAGAGACGAGACGTAATCAGAAACAGCTGTCTAAGTATTTAGAGACATAACTGTAAAAAGTATGGGATATTAACACATCTTGATCTAAAACTGTGAGGCAAAAAGACGCCATGCGAAAAGCCGCTACGCCAAAAGACAAAAACCAAACCGCAATGCGAAAAGACGAATAACGAAATAACGCCATGCTAAAAGACTAAAAGAACAAACAACGCCATGCACTTGAGTCAAATAATAATTTTATTATACGCTCCAGGCCAGGGTCGTTGCATTCTACAATAAGAGGGCGTTATTTAGAGCATACAGAGAAATAAATCAGCCACCGCAAAATACTTCTGGTAAATAGTATTAATGTAAACGGATATACTTTACCCCCCCCCTTCCCAGCCCACCACAAACACACACAGCCCACCCCGCATTTTCGATAGGGATCAGCTCTTACAGGAAAAAGGGTTTTGCTCCTGTAGGAGGAAATTCCTTCTTTGAAGAGTGGACCCAATTCGGAAGAGCCAGAGAAACAAATAGGAACGCATGTTGTTCCCCTTTGTAAAACGGATGGAAAACTCGAAGGCTGGCTGGTCAATTTACCATTAGTTTTGAAAAAAAAGGCGGGGTGGGGTGCGGGGGGGGTGCGGTAAGCAATGACGTAGGAAAAAGCATACACGGTAAAAAAATCCTTAGATTTTACGGTAGAATACCTGGCAACCAACTGCCAGTCCATTTCCCGTTATTTCTACTGGCGTCTGCCTGTAAAACATTTTTTAGAAATCTCGATTTAGTAGACTTATGCTAACTGACCGCACGCGAAAATACCTTTATAGTGTTGAAGGCCTATGTGACCAAAACAATACCTGTCTTATTCTTCCTTTCTCTGCGTGATGATTCCGCCAATGTTTACGGGCGCCCGTAAAAATAACGGGAAATGGTCTGGCAGCTGGTTCCCGGTACTCTACCGTAAAATCTTCGGATTTTTTTACGGTGCAACTCTTTTCTTTGACAAGCTCATCTTTGCCCATCTGTCCTCTACGAAACGGTGATAACTTTCCCGTCTCATCTGTTACAGGATCTTGACCGAAAATCTTTCAAGGTTTCCATGTCTTAATGTTTCCGTGTATTGTATGCCTCTTGGACTTTTATATCCAAAAGTAAACTGCCAGTGTCGCTGAGCAGAGCTCCAGATTTATGTAGTGCAAAACATACATCCCTTTGTCTTTTAGATTGGGACCAGCTTTTCGCTATTTATCATGTTGATAGTTCAAGAAGATTTGACCGGTAGTAACACAGCCATTCTTTCTTTTCAATCAGTTGCTTCATACCCAGCGGATAGTCAATGTGAGCGTCATGGGGTGCTGTTGGATAATACAGGTCAATTTCAAGGATGTAACATTTTACCTGTGGATTCTTGGCAGTGATTCTAGGCACTTAAAACCGAAATATGATAGCGACTGTGTCATTGCCCAACAATAGAGATTGTTGGCATCATAATAAATGATTGATAAGGCAGTGTTCTTTTTTATGTAGTTCGCAACGTGCGGGTTGTTTGCCTTAGAGTGCACTTATTCCACCTCCTGTCTTTTGCGATGAATACATACTGGTTATAGTCAGTCATCAGCTCAAGTCCAATAATTATGCATTTGAGATAAGCGTCATAAGATTATGCGGTAGCGGTATAGAAATGTAAGGGATCAAGATTGCAGGCATCAATACATGTTTATCTGAATGTTTAAAATACAGGAGCTGATAGAACGACATCAGATTCAAAAGCAGGTCATAATAGTCGGTCGCAAAACGTTATACTATAATTGAACCATCTATATTTTCTTGGCATGTTCATAGTCGTTGATTCTTATGCCTTCTTCTGTGAGTCTGCTGTAAAATTTGTCAATGAGCGGCAATAGGCCTACTGCGGAAATCGCACATCTGACAGCTTTACAGTTTTGGTAACGAATTCAAAAATGTAAATATGACAGCATAGTCATATAGATAAGCTATCATAATCAAAATCTGAAAGAGTTCCTTCAAGAGCAGAGAACACATTAAAAAGAAAGAACGTGGACACAACTTTGAAAGTTCGGCTTATTAAGTAAAAAGATGAGCAATGATCAGGAATTAATACAATCAAATCCCACATTCCGCTCTCAAAACCATTAGGGAAAGAAGCACATACAAACAGAAAGTGGCACAAGTTTACGAAAGACACACACAGTAAACCGAATAAGCAACTCTTTCCCAAACAGATGGTCATTCAGCTACCCCAATAACAACATCAACATCTATTTTTACTTATTTTTTATTTTAGTTACAAAACAAAGCAAAATTTAAGGCAGATTGGGCAGCAATACGGGTGACCAAACCGCCAGAGCCCATAGACAAGCGGACACAGCACAATATAACATCAAGGAACCGCAACAGAAGTACCGCCTTGGAACGGTCAGCAAAAGATTACTGGTGGCATTTAACATGTTTTACTGGGCCCAAACCTCGCCCTTTGCGTCTGCAGTGGTTTAGAACATTAAGTTAGGTGTTTGGTCCGCATGAATTTTTCCTAACTCATCAATGAATCATTACCGGAAACAAACTAATCACGGATAAGTCCTATAATGAATCAGAGATGAGGACTCAACGCAAAGAAGGTATGGCGACACCAAGAGACCCCTGGGAAGTCAGACAATACCACTGACATACCTAAGCAAAAACCTAAGCAGTTGAACCCCGAATAACCAAGCAACAGACAAGGCAAACTCTGGCCCCAACCAACAGAAATTAGTAGCTTTATGTCGGGCCCATCATTGTGTCTGATGCCGGACCAACCGGCGTGCAATTAAAAGGGAAGCAAAGTAATTAACTATAATTGGGTTAACCACTAAACATGCAGACTGTAGCATTACATTTATATTGTATCCAATACGTTTGTAACGAACGATAATTTTCCTGAACTGATCAGAAAAATCGGACTATCGAATTTTTTTGAATTGATAGACTAAGTCACCATAAAATTCTGGTTCCGATAGGCCCTATTACAAAAGTCTTTTTAATTCGACACTGAATTTAGAAACCAATTCATAGTGTCGGCGAAAGAATCTTGAATATGCTTTTCGAAGTTTATGATATCTATAGCCCTGTTGGAGAAGCTTAGAAGTTAATTTTTTATTACGAGCATTGAAGTCAGTCACTTGAGTAGACACTCCAGCAAACCGAATAAGATGCGAAATGTAAACCCCGTAAGAGGTAGAACCGGGAGCATCACCATCCAAAAATGGAAAATTTACTATGTCAAAATCAAAGTCATCGCGTTTATCATAAAATTTGGATGAAACAAATCCATTTTAAACAGATAAATGTAAATCCACAAATGAGGCTTCAGTATCGGCTGCACTAGCTTTGTTTAACTGTAGCTCAGGTGGATAAATTTGATTCTCAATGCCTTCAAAGTAAGGATTGTCAATATTTAAAAGGTTATCTAGATATGTAGATGTAGAATTAAAAGCTTCAACAATTTCAGAATCTTTATCATTAGAAAGAGAAGCCATGAAATCTCTTTTGTAGCAAAATAAAAACAAATCCGCTACAAAAGGAGCACAATTGGTACCTATCGGAATACCAACAATTTGTCTGTATAACTTAGTTCCAAATCTAATGTAATCTAAAAGGTATGTTAACGCTTCACACATATTTTGACATGGCCAAAAGTTTATATCGGTTTTGGTGTTCAGAAGTAAAGAAAGCGCTTCTTTCGTTACATGCAAGAAAAGTTGGACCTCCCCTTTGGAAGGTCCACTCAATTAAATCTATAAGTTTTTCCTTGATCAAATTGTGTGGCAAAGTCGTATAGAGTGTAGAAAAATCATAAGTTGACAAACTGGTCGCACGGAAACCTTTCAACTTCAATTTATTAATTACCTCACCAGAATTTTTAATAGACCAAAACAAATTTTTACCTGACCTTTCATAAACTTTTTCACAGTACCTTATGACATGATTTTGACAGCAGTGAGGCAGGAGGTTAATATTTTAGAAAGTTCAGTAGTAGAACAAGAACTAGAATTGGCAATAAATCGTGCTTTTTACGTTTTTAATGAAGCTTTGGTAACCGTAGGAAGCCTATCTTGGCGTTCCTTAACATTAACAGAAAACTTCAGGGGTGAATGGCTACAATGTCCTTTTACTACAGAACTCTGTTCTGCAAATGTCTCTTTTTACGCCCTTGTACCGCCAAGTTCCTGGTTTAAAGTGTTGATGTTATATAGCCGTCAAACAACAACAGCGTTGTTTACAGCCTTGTCTGCAGGAACCTAAACATACTTTCTTTGAAATTCTTGGATACCTCGCCGTAGATGTCGAAAAGTAGATTTAGGTTTAGGCGGTAAAAGGTGATTGTTTTGCGAATAAAATTTTATATGTTTATCTACTATATTGAAGCTGCTTACTTTCCATGCCTTTAAGGCATGAGGTTCAACATACCCTCGTTTACATCATCGATCACCGAACTCATTTTTTTGCAGATACTATTTCTTCCCTACATTTTTTTCAAATCTATGCGGGAATACCAGATTATACCAGGGTCACTGATGAGGCTTATCATCCGTGAATGGTAGGAAATTTTCAGTGTTAAATGATTCGGTACTAGACTGAAAATCTATGAACCTGATATATGTTTTGACCTGAAACTTGATATAACCAATTTCTCAGAATATTTGTCGCTCTCAAAGGACATCCATAAAATTTAATCTGCACTATGGATGATGTTCGGGGAGACGTTTTACGGCCGCTACACGGCACAACACCAGCTGCAGTTCCTTCAAGAGAAGAAAACACATTCAAAAGAAAGAACATGGGCAATACTTTGAACGTTCGGCAAATTAAGCCTCATCTGTGACCCTGGTTGATTGACTGAGTGATTGTTTTGGGTTTAACGGCCCTTTGAGACAGTACTTCAGTCTATATCGGGCCATCTCCAAGAGAAAGCGAGACAGAGGAGAAATATACACGAGAGAAAAAATGTCCAAACAACCCCCTCCCGCACCCACTGAAAGCGCAGTAGGCCCTTGCCCTACTATGTTCCAAATCAATAGGATGCCCCGGCACTGGAAGTTACTCACAGCACCTTCGCACCACCCAACCACCCCCTGTGACCCTGGTATAATCTGGTGACGAAAGCCAGGGAATAATACTGCACTTTCTAAATTTAATAAGGCAGTCCATCCAAATACTGACTAGTGTCGAAATTAATAAAAAGACTGCCGAATATCAAAGTATTTGGATAACAATGATGATGTAATGCATCATTTAACATGGTTTTGATTGATTGATTTGATGCTTAACGTTCGCGGTAAACAGCTTGGTCATGTCGGGACGGTCAGTTAACCTAACCACACTATTCCTGGGCAGGCTTAGACCTCCTAAGCGGTTAACCAGTACTAAGTGCACATACTTTCGCCAGTAACTGACAACTGCCCTTCTTGAATCAGCGGAAGGAGAAATGAAAGTATGTGGCCAGACCGGGATTCGAACCCAGGACCTCTGACTTACGAGTCAGGTGCCCTACCGATTGCGCTACCCGGCCCGGCAATCGGCTAAGATTAAATAGAAGTGTGTATTGTAATATGTACGAGTTAGGGACATGTAAGATATCTTTGTTGTATGTCAATAATTTCTTAACATTTTAGATAATCAATTACCATGAAAACAGAAAGGTTCAAAATAATATCGTGACTGGAGCAGCCTAAATATAGCTTTCTGTTTGTAATGTTTGGATATGGTCTTTTATTTCAAGATACGGGACAGTGGGTGGGGGAAGGATTTTGATTGATTGATTTGTTGCTTAACGTCCAAGGTAAACAGCTAAGGTCATGTCGGGACGGACAGTTAACCTAACCACACTATTCCTGGGCATGCTTAGACCTCCTAAGCGGTTAACCAGTACTAAGTGTACATACTTTCGCCAGTAACTGACAACTGCCCTTCTTGAATCAGCGGAAGGAGAAACGAAAGTATGTGGCCACATCGGGTTTCGAACCCAGGACCTCCGACTTATGAGTCAGGTGCCCTACCGATTGCGCTACGCGGCCCGGCTTAACATGGTTTGCCGGTAGGATAAAGTATGTGAAAATTGCTCATTTGTACCCACCTAGGTACATTCTCAGCATTTCGTTATATATATTTCGTATATATGGCAAGTCGCTTTAACTCCATAACTGTTCAATATATATCTAGTTTTCAAATTTTTAGCATTTCCTAGCTACTCAGATCACAAACGTGTGAAATTTCAAAGTGCTAGGTGCGTATGTATTAAAATTGGCATTTTCGGAGAAGTAAAAGTAAGGAGGAACATCCTCAGGAACTGACACAATTCGGTTCCAGATCCAACCCAAGACACCATGTGGGAAAGAGACACCACAAAACTAGTTATTACAAAAGTTACAGACTGTAGCAACAGCGGCAGCCATGTGAACAGCCATTTCTCATGTAAGTGGTCAACGGGCTAGCCTGAACATCACAAACAATATATAAATAACAGACATAGCAACTAATAACACATAAAACACCCAAGAAGAACCAAAACAGAACTGCCGCCCTCGGACGGCCAGTTATGAAATTACTGGGGGGTTGAATGGGGGACGAAGTGGGGTGGGGGGCGGCGTAAGACCTATTCTGTTTCTTGGATCTGTCCAAAATGCCAATATACACATATTGTACTCTTTCATACGAGAATTTCTTTTTCAGATGTTTTAAGGATGTTATGGTTGCATGAAAACAAAATTGCTCCGAATGACAAATGGATACGTGAGCTTGGCAATATAACTGAAATGCAATGGACGAATTATAATCGTGTAATCAAATCAATAAAATTCAGTTATATAAAATATGCGATAATCAATAAAATTCTAGCCATAAAATCAAAATAAATGAAAGCGATGAAAACGGGCGCTTGTTTTGTGGAGAACAACCAGAACAATACATCATTTTTTCATTAAGTGCATGAAGATCAAGCAATTCTGCAGCATACTAAAAACATGATTTTTTGCCAACTCACATTTATCATTAAACCTAGAAGGAAACATATTAAAATGAGAGAAATAATTAGTTACTTATTTCATGTGATAAAATATTATATCAATAGTAATAAAATTTCAGGAAAGTATTTTAATCTAAACATATGTATAGCATTAACAGAACACATTTTTTAAAAAAGAAAAGAAAAATATATTGCCTATCTAAATAATAATGCCGCTTAATTCTTTAAGAAGTGGTCTCTTTTATATAATTACACCATCTTAAAGGAAAATATACAATCATCTAGCCAATCTATATCAAGTTATCATTAATCCTAATGTTTTATCAAATTTTATGTTTCAAGGTAAAATGGATATTTTTCAGAGATATGTAAGACCGTTTATATACAATATTTTCCCTACAAAAACGTTAAAGAAAATAATGACCGTGGTAAATAGATTTTAGTGCCATAAGGAAAAATGAATGGGAAGTGTATCTGATACTTACATCTGTTCGTGTGGAATTAAAAAAAATGAAACGTATCTGAAGTCTGAAACAGCTTCTTTTTCAACCATTATAATCTGATTGTTAATACAAATAATAATCAATTTCGGAATCTAATGAATGTATCCACACATTGCGAGGACAGGATCAGGCAACCGTCATCCACTAGCCACTATGTCGGAGAGAGAGTGGGCGCATACCGTGTCATACTGTTTATGCTATTTATAGAATATTTTTTTCTTTTATTTTTTTAATGTTTCGTAGATAAAATGTCGGTACGGTACACTTGATCCCCCACTGTCTTCCCCGGTATGGTGGTGCGTGTGATGCCGATTTCTTGATAGTGTCAATATAGTTTTATGTCCTCTACATGTTTCCTTAAATGTTCCCTGATTTATATTCATATTAATACATATACATGTATAAGAGTTCCCCGACTCTATAAATAAATTGTAAATAAAAAGCCATCGGACAAGTGTCACCCGACGTTTGAAATGTGACACAAAATGCAGCCCTATATTCAGTTTCAGAGTAACCATGTGGCCAAATACAGAAAATATGTGTAATACAGAACCTGGTAAGCAAATAATAACTGAAGCATAAGCAAGGACATATACCCAACCAATTACTGGGCCTCTATGAAGTTATACAGTCAACCCTCTTTACAACGACATTCTTTACAAAAGCAAAATTCTTTATAACGTCATTTTGTTACGCACATAATGGCTAAATTGTTCTAAATAGGCATACTTTACAACAGCAAATTTAGTTTAACGTCCGAACTTTGGGAAAAAAATGCTGTCGTTGTAAAGAGGGTCCACTGTAAATGGTTAAGTTTAGAAAGAGGCATTTATAAGTGAAATTAGGTGACTGAAAGTATAGACCCTTACAGAATGCCCAAAACATCAAGACTATACCCAATAACAAAATAACAAGGGCCATTATCCTGCTAATATGCATCTGGTGAAAAAAAAAAGAACAACGTATTTATGAAAATTCACCCCTTAAATATGAATTGTTCTGGAGTTATCCTTTTACCTTTAAGTGAATGTCTATTACCTATGAAAGGGAATAACTCTATCATTAATCAATTTAGCACATCCTTACAATAATCAGAATAATCAATTCGCCAAATACTAATAGCATGCCAAATTTCAGCTCTCTCAGTCAAACGGTTCAAAAGTTGAAAAAATGCCAAAAACCATAAAGGGCTATAACTCTGTAAAATAGGACAATTGAAATTCAAAAATCACATGCACATCTTCAGATCACGATGAAACATTTTGCATAATTTCAAGCCAATCTGATACAATATGTGGTAGGAGTTGCAGGGACAAGGTCTGAGTTAGCATGGGCTGTAACTCCACCAAAAAATGGCAAAGACAAAAATAAAAAAAAAAAAACACATGCACATCTTCATATCATTAGATACATTCTGTAAACTTTCAAATCCATCCGATGAAAGACATAGGAGGAGTTGCGGGGACAAGATTTCGGACGGTCTGAGTCAGAAAGGGTTGTAACTCTATCAAAAATGGACGAAACAAAAATAAAAAACAACATGCACATCTTCATAACATAAGAATATACTCTGTAAAATTTCAAATCAATCTGATAAAAGACATAGGAGGCGTTGCGGGGACAAGATTTCGGAGGGACGGACGGACGCACACACGGACGGACGAGGGTAGTAGTCTCCCTCCGCCTACGTCGATTGACAAAAAATGGAGTACATAGTCATATTAAATATTTCAGACAAGGTATTATGCATGATACATTTACATGTATGTTTTGAGATCTTAAATGAAAGTTAGAAAAAAAAACAAAGAAAATAATTTACATAATTCACGAACTAAGTATGTATGACTTTAATCGGCAAAACACGTGTGACAAAAGACTCTTCAGAATTTTTAATTAATCTATACAAAAAGCAGAAAAATTACAAAACCTTAAAGATGTTATCTCAAACTTCATTTAAAATGCTCTCATAACCAATAAACAGAAGAGAAGGATTTCAACGCAAAATTTATCCTACCACCACAAAGTTTTTTCTGCGTACTTGGAATCCTTACTATCAATCGTGTCCTCTGGCGTAGGTAAAAATATCGATTTTGGTATCCATTGTTAGTAGATGATACGTCAAGCGTAATAAGCATTATTTAGTCGTTTTTATTGGAAGAGCAGTACCCTTTACAAATGATTAATGGAATCTCAGTGAGTCTTGAATGCCCCTCGTTAGTCTACGTAACAAAAACTGAAAAAAAAACTTTTAATAAACTTTATTAAGGAATGTTTCGTCTTAACTTCTAATAACGTACATTAGGTAAACGCCGGATATAAAAGTAAAGAAAATCAGACCCTCAAATACCTAGTTTAATCCACCTACCATCTCTCTTACCTTTTTTCTGCTTACAATCATAAGCCGGGGACTGCTTCTCATCGTTTCGCAAGTGGTCTACGCCAAAGTGGTCTACGCCAAAGCTCTGTTTTGTTGCTTCTGCAGCGGGTAGTGATGGTAATTGCCTAGATGGACGCCCTTCATCTAATATCATATTGCCTGTGTTTATGTGGGCTGGTAGTTCCATAGATGGACCCAGTGTTAACGTCGGCAATGGGAGTCTATCAAGTAGGTCTATCGACTGAGGTGTCAGCATTCTGCTTAACTGTAAGCATCTTGTGTTAACCAAGTCATAGATATCTTTGTTTTTAGTTGATTCACAACAAATAATACCTTTTCCTAGCGGACATTCTGGACCAGTTTCGAAGAAAAATGCCCTATTTGTTGTTCCACATTTCATTATCCAGGTATATCGGAAAGAATACTTGGCTTTTCCGCTGTTGCTTTTCAAAATTTCTAATCGAAGGTATCTGACACGAAGGATACTGTTCCCAGCGATTTTGCCTTTCCTTGTTAAGAAATCTTTCAGGACTGTAACATGGAATTCACCAACTGAAAATCATGATAGGAAGTAAATCAGAGGAAAGATTTCAAAGTAAAATGATAGGCAAAGATCAGGAAATTATACATTCAAATCCCACATCCCGCTTAAAAAATCAATAGGAAAAGAAGCCCCCCCCCCCCCACACACACGGAAAAATTGACACAAGTTCACGAAAGACACACACAGTAAACCGAATGAGCAGCTCTTTCCCGAACAGGTGATCATTCAGCTACCCTAATCAAAAACAGCATCAACATCTATTTTTATTTATATTATTTTTAAATTACAAATCTAAACAAAACAAAGACAGATTGGGTAGCAAAACAGATGACGAAACCAACAAGGAACATAGACAAACAGACATATCACAATGTAACATCAAGGAACCACAACAGAAGTACAGCCTTGGAACGGTCAGCAAAAGATTACTGGGGCGCTTTGATATGTTTAACTGGATTCAAACCTCACCCTTAGTCTCCATAGTGGTTCGACCCGACCAGAACAATTGCATTTCACTGAATAAACCAATGAATGCAACAATGAGAACAATAAGAACAAACACTACGAAAAACTTTTAACATCTATATTTATCTAGTTTCTATTAGAGTTCTTTCGGATAAGACTGTATAAGTAGCTGTATCGTGACGCATCGGGACGTATCGGAGAGGGAGAAATCATTATTTCAATTTTGAAACGCATCTATATAATACCGTCAAATGTTGGTTTGCAGAAGATAGATGCATTTGATTTACATACGATTATGGCTTTTAGTTTTGTTTAAGAGATTTGGTGTATGTCTGTCCAATAGTTCATTGTCCTCAGCCGCTTAATAATTGGATGATTTTGGAAATAGTGCAAGTCCGTCCGTCTTTTCGTTCGACTGTCACACTTTCGTTTCCATACTCTTTGAAGTTATTGTTATTAGCCCATATTCGGCGAACAATGATTTCCTCCCTTGACTACAATAATATCCTCCCTTGTACTCAGTTATATTGAACAGCTTCAACAGGCAATGTCCTAATGTTTTGTTTAGTATTTCTTCGGCTAGTCCTTTGCTTTATAGGGTGTAAAATGCCTTTGGGGTAGTATTTCAGTCTATAACGAGTTGCCTGCCAGTGATAGTGGACAAGACAGACGAGAGAGAGAGAGAGAAAAAAAAGTCAAACAGTCCTCACCCGCACCTACTGCAAGCACGGTAGACCTTGTCCTGCTTTAAGCCAGTTTACCAATGATTTCTTTTTTACCGTTTGGAGTTTTGTAAAAAGGACAGAGGAATGGGTTGCAAGTAATAATTGTCTCTGTAAGTTAGGTTCCGGGCTAACATCTTTAGAGTCTCCATAGTCCTATCAGTGGTAAATATATCTAAAAATAAATCCTTTGATAAAAAAACTAGGCTAATGTACATATATTGAGTCATATAACTGGCTGAAAGTAGAGGTAACATGTTTTTGGAACAATGAAAAAAAAGCTTCCTGGTTGCCCGTCGAGATTTTCAATATAAACGAAAGTGGGACAATGAAAGGGGACCCAAATTTTTACATTGTATTTTTACCATTTTCTTCAAGCTTGTGACAGCGAAAATATTTCCGTTTAAGAACAGCGTAACCGCGACTAAACTCAAATCCTTATGCAAAGCGAATTAACCTTCACGTTTGGTGGTAAAATTTGGGTTCATGTGTATCAATTGAGTCAAATAATTTGCAAACACAAGGAGAACATGTTTTTGAAAAAAAAAAAAAAAACTGCTCCACAAAACACAGTTTTCAATTTCCGGATCCACGTCGAGCAATGTAGTATAAACAAAAACAGGACAACGAAAGGAGTCTCATGTCTATACATAGTATTTTCATTTATTTATTTATTTATTTTTGTCAGGTGTATGATATCGAAAGTCGGTCATTTCAGTTGCCTTCTAAAATGACATTTTATATTAACTCTCACAAGTGTATTATGTGAAACTAAAGAAAAAACTTTATTTACAACTTCGAAACCGTAGTAAAAAGGGTTGCAGCGGTACCTCGCTATAAATATTTAACGACAGAGCAAATGAACCTTCAACCGCTAGTTATATTCCAATACAGAAAGAAAAATCAATGACTATTGGGTAACTCTCAGTGCATACTACTTATTTGGATAGCCCTTCTGTGCTTGCAGAAGATGCGGGTCGGGGATGCTTGGCTATTTTGTTCTCCCGTCTATCTCTATTTTCTATCACCCTCTCTCTGGGAGAAGAAGGCTCGACATAGTCTGAAATAATGTCTCAAAGAGCCATTAAACCCAAACCAAACCAACCAATCATTTTCTGATTCCCTTTCGACAGATGCAAAAAGCGGGACATTTAATGGGTCCCATGCCTGTACATTGTATTTTTACCATTTGAATCATGCTTATGATATCGAAAGTGTGACCAAAATCAATTTTCAAATCCGTTCTATGTGGAACTCAAGCTTGTTTTATTTGTTTAAAGTTAGCACTGTGAACCTTGCAGCGATACCTCATGATAAAATATTTCATGAATGTTTATCATGATACTGCAATGTGGCCTTTAAGCTTTAAGAGTTTCATGGTGTAGTTTAAACAAGAATTACAATGCCTTGCTTATTAGAGCCCATACGTAAAACAAGAGTTCCGCGAAAAACTATGTCGCACCTGCTTTGCACCTTCACATTAAAAACTCAATTAAAGCATCATTGTGTCACACGTGTAAATTTGGTCAAAATCCATTCAGAAGTATTTGAGATATCGTTTTCATGTTTTTGGCTATTTTTAGTAGCGGTGGATGGCGGCTGTTTTGGATGGTCAATTTGAAACATCTTGAAGTAGCTTCATGCAAGGATCATTTTGGAATAGATTTGATGCAATTTCATTCAGTGGTTCTAGAAAAAATGACATTTTCATGTTTTTCTATTTTTAGTAACGGTGGCTGGCGGCCATCTTAGATGGTTTCGAATCACTTAATTTGACAGAACTTTATTAATGGACAATTCTGACCAAATCTGACCAAAATCCGTTCATATTTACTTGAGATATTAGAGTTTTAGCAAAATAAGGCTTGTTAACAGAAAGTATGTCACTGTGACCTAATTCCGCTTCATTTTTTTTTATTTTAAAGATTTACTCCCTTGGTAATAATAACAAAAAAAACGTGATGACATATTTCATGCAATACCTCCGACACAATGTAACTATACATTTGAAATAGAGTTTAGATAATAATATTTGCTAAAACTGACTTTAAACAAAAAATAAGATAATTTTTTAAACTATGGCGGACCGCGCTCGAAATCGCATTATTGGACAAAAATAATTTATTCATACGTTACAATCACTTGCATAAATAAGAAAAATACCTGTACATGATCACATGACACATGAGGTCAAAATCGATACTCTTACAGGCCGTGAGGAAGTAGGTAACTTGCATTTTAATTTGAAGATTATTTTTCATTTCACATTTTTCGAAAAAAAAAACCCCATGCATTTCTCCAAAGCTTGCAAGGTTAATTATGAGATTATTACATATTGTTTAACGAAATTTTGTAAAAATATTTGTTTCTGAAAACATAAAATAAACTAGGGAGACAATCTTAAATAAAACCAAGGCCCAACTGATGCTCCTCGCAAAATTTCAACCAAATATACCAAGTGGTTCTGGATAAAAAGTTGGTTTTATTGTTTTTGCTATTTTTAGTAACAACAGCTATCTTTGAAACTGGATTAACCTGACTTTAACCATGCTAAAGCCCTGCAATCTGGTCATGCAGCATGTGAAATTTGAGAACCATGGATGCATTGGTTTTGGAGAAAATGTCGTTTGAATGGACTTAAATGCAAGGGTCGACGTAACTGTGAACGGACGGACGGACGGGTTGACGGACGGACGGAAAACCAGACGCCTATATCGCACCTTGCTAAAGCAGGTACAACAATTATCCCGTGACCCCTCACCCACCCAAAATATCCACCTTTCACCCCTATGGCCCAGGTATTTTGTTCAAGCTACTTCTTGTAAGAGCACACTATGAACATTATTACTTCCCTTGAATAAATAATATGTAAGTGTTGTAATGAATTAAGAAACGCATAATTTCATCAGCTTAGTCTTCCTGTTCGCTGAAATTATATATTGTAAAACATATGAGGTATTGTAAGAAAATGATTTATAATCGGAAGGTTTCTAAAATAGTTTCTCTTTATCAATTTATTTCATATGCAAACTTAGTTAGTCAACTGTCTATGAAAATGATTTATTATTTGAACGGAAACTCAGTGTATAAAAACAAAACTTATTTACGTGCGTATAGTAGAGTAAAAAGCAAACAACAGCAATAAGAATTACTATCTATAATTGGCGGATATTCAATGGATACCATTATAAGTAATATTTAAAAATGCAGGACTAGAAAGCCCACCAATTACATCCAATGGATTATTGTACAAAAACATAAACATAAGTGTTTATACTTAAATCTTAATCTCACAAGTTCAACAAGATATATCGGGCGGGTTGGGTTGAGTTGTTTTTTTTGTAAGAAAATAATAATCGACTGAATATGTCGAAAGAATATCTCGGCTGACGTTGCCGATGTAGATTCGACTGAAAATTGTCGATGACTGAGCCGTGCGCGTTTTTTCGCGCCACAGTAGGGACAAAATTTAAAGAACCAATCGAAACAGTCATGTGATATCTCAAAAATGCATTAAAGCAATCTCATGACTTCTCAAAAGGAACTCTTTGCAAAAGGCACACGTGACCAAAACTGAATGAGAACAATCAACCCAACCAACCTACGACATCCTTACTAGAATAATTAATAGTAATGTATACATTACAAATAAATTATTTACGTGCGTATAGTAGAGTAAAAAGCAAACAACAGCAATAAGAATTACTATCTATAATTGGCGGATATTCAATGGATACCATTATAAGTAATATTAAAAAATGCAGGACTAGAAAGCCCACCAAAACCGCAGGTTCCGCCAAAAAAAAAAAAAAAAATAATACGCACGAAAAGAAAAAAAAATGTCAAGAAATATCAATAAATAATATCTCT
Source organism: Ctena decussata (assembly GCA_963989385.1). Taxonomy (NCBI): domain Eukaryota; kingdom Metazoa; phylum Mollusca; class Bivalvia; order Lucinida; family Lucinidae; genus Ctena; species Ctena decussata. The sequence goes on from OZ022510.1 coordinate 26,780,412, forward strand.
GCAAATATATTATTCCAGTAAGGACAAAGGCAATAATTGCCTAAATGTTAACTGACAATAACAGTTTTAAAATTTGACGACACACTGTAAACAGCATTATTGAGGATTGTCACAACACAAGGTTGGCACGATGATCATAACAATAGTCACACGCTGAAACATTTTTAGTCACTGTCTGAATTCTGACAATATTTGACACTGATATCAAATTGTTTTTTTTTGTAAGAAAATAATAATCGACTGAATATGTCGAAAGAATATCTCGGCTGACGTTGCCGATGTAGATTCGACTGAAAATTGTCGATGACTGAGCCGTGCGCGTTTTTTCGCGCCACAGTAGGGACAAAATTTAAAGGACCAATCGAAACAGTCATGTGATATCTCAAAAATGCATTAAAGCAATCTCATGACTTCTCAAAAGGAACTCTTTGCAAAAGGCACACGTGACCAAAACTGAATGAGAACAATCAACCCAACCAACCTACGACATCCTTACTAGAATAATTAATAGTAATGTATACATTACAAATAAATGGACGGACGCTCGGCGCCCCGTTACTGCGGCTATGGATACGTTCCGCTGAGGTGCGGGGGTAACGTCGATATGAGAATTGAAATATGATGATTAAAACAAAACAGTCGGGCAGATTGGTTACATAATTGCAACAACAACGATTTCTCCTCTTCGACTTGGAAAGGGGACAGATATACAGACTCGGTACCAGGAGTGTGCACATATGATTTGTTCCGCTGAGCCTCCTGGGGAACATTCGTATGAGAATTCAAAAAAATAAATAAATAAATAAATAAGTTACTGCAAAACGAAATAAATTCCCAAAGAATAAATCAGTCAATGGCTGAGACGGTAGAAGAATCTCTTTGTAACGATACAGGTGGGCTCGAGTACCAACGGATCCACTAGCGCATCGACGACCCATGTGCTAGCTATGACATAATAGGAATCGTTACACCACCAGCGGCTGATTATCTATCCTCGGGATGGCTACCCAAGGTCGGATGAGGAAGAGAGGCTGTGGATCACCATGCTCACTTACACGTCAACCATCAGTACCCCCGGGGAACCTTGGAAGTTGGACCGTCGGCATGATGGGGGGTTGAGGCTCCTATGGCTCTGAAGAGGACCGCCGAAACTACGTCATCAGCAGTTCACCAAACCAATCTGCAGACAGACAGCGGTCAGGAGGCAGGCCCTTTGTCTCTGACTCTTGGCCATTTTCAGGGCCTTCCGGCCGAGCACTGGTGCCTGGGACATTGTGCAATAGTCGAAATCGACTTAAAACTATAGAAGACTGTTGGCAGCTCACTTTATGCCGTTATTCTAACTTACAACAACTTACTTAACTCACATCATTCGTCCGGGCTTAAAGATTGGCCTGGAATTCAGGTCAGTTCTTCATCCTGATAGCCACCTCTGAGTTAAACAACTAATCTGGATTGTCCTGGGTAGCCCCCATGTGCCTCTGGTGTCCAGCTAGCTTAAAAATCCTGGAATGGAAATTGGATTTAAGACAACTGATCGATCTCTTTTCGATACGTCCCGATACGTTCAGATACGGCTACGTTTACAGAATACGTATTATCCGAAAAAACTCTATTTATTACTACAAAACACGACTGGAAGCAAAGTGGGCAGCTATACAGGTGGCCAGCTGGCTAGCGTACCAAACAAATAGCCTCAAGAACAACAGTGAAAACCACAACAGAAGTACCGCCTTGTAACGATCAGTAATAAATTACTTTGGGGGGGGGGGGGGGGAGGGGGCGCTTAAACATGTTTTACTGGTTCCAAACCTCGGCTCCTGCTTCTGCAGCGGTTTGAAACATGAGTTAGCTGTTTGGTCCGCATGACAGTTTCCTAACCCATGAATGAAACATCATCGGAAACAAACGAATCACGTATAAGACCGATGATGAATTAGAGATAAGGCCTCAACGGAAATAACGTATTGCGACACCAGGAGACCCTTAGGAAGTCAAACAACACCACTGAAATTTCGGAGCAAAACAAAACTAACAGTTAGACCCCGAATAACCGAGCAATCCGGCACCAACCAACTAAACTAAGTAGCGTTATGTCGTGCCCATCATTGAGTCTGATATCTGACTCAAAGCAGGTTTAAACAAACTAGTATGCCTTGTGCGTTTAAGCAGTGAAGGAGGGCAATGTGGTAAAGGAATGGAAGAATGAATATTATATATTTGAATTGCTTTGAGTTGCTGAAACCCTTTCTCATTTCGACTTTGGCAGAGGCAGAGGATTGATTCCCGGATAAGTCGGCAGCTTTACTTTTTCTCAAAAGTATTGCATTTATATTAGGACGGGCGGCCATTAGGACGTGATAAGTCTTAGTTACAATGTTCTTTTTTTTAAGGCCGATATTAGGAAGCGCTGATGTGCTGGATAAGTAAGTTTGACTAGTTGAATCCCCTTTAATACAGCTCACTGAACAAAAGCAGTCATCAGACTGCTAAGTCCAACTTACAATAACATTCATAAACAGCAGATGCAATGCTGATAAAGATCACCTGAATATATCTCACGTAACAACAACTATTACCAGACAGCATAGCTCATATATAAACAGAGTCATCTGAAGTAAAGCTAATTTACGAATAGCTGCCTTGGGACACTACAGTCTAGCTAACAAGCACTAACTGACACTCGAAATTATAGTATACTGACAAGAAGTAGTCATCAGACTGTAGTTCACCTAACAATTAAAGTATTACCAGGCAGTGTAGGTCAGTTATCAGGGAGTAGTCAACAGACACTTTTTTACACCTGTCACTGGGCAGAAATGTTAATCGTTGATAAACAGTCACAAGACAGTTCAGAGTCCTGTGCTTTAAAAGCCGTAACCAGGCAGTTCAGCTCACCTATAAAAACACGAAAGCTGTCACTGTACATAGTACGTCACTTCCCTACACTTAGAAGGAAGCTACTCACCAGTACATTGTTGTCACAGGCTTATTAGAGAGCAAAACTTGTGTTAATTTTCAAAAAATTCTATGGGAGACACCATGAACACGTTGGTCTCTATAGCGTGGTCGTGTCTCAACTCATTTCCGACCTGATGGCCACGGCCGAAACATAGCACGGCTTTCGGTTACCAGACTTCCATTTTCACTTACTTTGTCTTCAGATATAGTAGGTCAGAAAGTAAGTAAGTAAGTAAGTAAAGACTTTAATGAACGAGAGTGACAACATTTAGCATAACTACCTAACCTTCCATGAGTCTCTCAAGAAGTATTACACACAAAATGTACTGGAATATACAAGTAGATTCACAGAGAGATACAGGAATACAACAACAATACCGTATATAAAACATTTTTAAACAACAATAATGACAAAAAAAACTTCCAGTGATGAAATCATTCTGTGAACCAAAATATCAATATAGAAGGTATTAATATAAGGAATGACAGAATTCAAAAAAACACACCCTACTTTAAGTGATGAAAGTTAAGTTAGAACACTAAGTCAGTAACAGTCTACAACATGAGAGAGAAAGAAAAGAAGAAGAATATACATATATAAACAAATGAAAGGGAAGGCTACAGTAAATAAAGATTCTTTCTGGAATGAAAGTGAGAAAAGCAAATTATGATAAATATATATAACACATATGATAAAGTAAAAAGAACTTAATGAAAAGAACTCTTGTGCGATATAAACATAGCGGGTCTATAATAATAGCCAGGTGATGCTTACTCCTCGCGAGAACCTGATCACACTTCGTTTTTTGGGGTCAATGTCTGTGTATCAAAATATTTCGGATTTGTGAATGTTGATATGGTTTATGAGTTCGGACGTATAATTTAGAATTATGAATGTTCTACTTCAAACAATGTCCAAGTGTGCAGTAAGGTAAGGTAGTTTTTTTACTCCTAAAGCTGCAACGGCAAGGGTGTTTCGTAATGTTCAGTGTCGGGTCGCCCTTGTTATTTAGATAGTAGTAGGACAAGGGCCTTCCGTGCTTGCAGTAGGTGCGGTTGGGGTTTGCTTGTACATTTTTCTCGCTCCTATCACTTCACTCTAATTTCTCCCTCTCTCTCTCTGGGAGAAGACTTGATATAGACACTGTCTCAAAGATACGTTAAACCCGAAAGCAACCAACCGTAAGTAAGCCAATGGGGCAGGAAAACTAAGAGTGTGAACAAATGTAATGGCGTTACAAAGAAAACTATTAAGAAAAATATTACATTTAATATATCAAAGCAGTCAACTGAGTAAAACCTATTAAGTCATGAAATTAAATCATGAAATAAGGTAAAATTAAAAAGAAGCAGACTATCTTGCGTCAATAATAAAAGATGAAATACTTGATGATTCCTTATGGACATTACACTGTTGAAAGAGATTGGATAAAGGGCAAATGGATAACTTGCATTGAAACTGAGCAAAAGACTCCAAAAATACAGTCTGTGTACTACAAATTATAATACAATCAATTTAGAACAGAAAAAGACATAAAATCGAAAAACAAAGATTGCAAACGCTTGAATATGTATTTTTTATATCATCCTCCCTCCCTCCCCCAACCCCTGCACGGCACAAAGAGCTAAGCCCAATGAATTTGGGATGAAGTTCATGACTTTGCATTGAAACTTGTTAATTGTCATGAAAATTTAGTCTGTATATTTCTCCTGGCAAGTCGCTACTAGGAAAGCATTTATCACTATCGGTCTCAACCACATGGTTAGGGAAATACGACAGACAAGGGTACCAGAAACTGACTTTCGACTATCGGGGTAATCTGCCGCTAGACCGGAGCAACATACACTTATGAAACCTTAAAGAAGAAGACATGACGTTGCTTTCGACAAATGACACAATGCACCGTAAAGTTACCGAGTAGTATTATCTAGAAAAGCAGGCACAGTGAATGGTCACACAGTTCTTAAAAACATGCAACTGAACTTACCAATTTCATTATTAACCAAACCAGATATATTTACATCCATCTCGCGATGTTTCATTTCTGTTTCCAAGTCATCTGCATTGTTTATCTGAAACACAAAAGGGTATTGATGGTCGTAAATCGCTTAACTGGGAAAATGTTTGTGAAGCTTTGCAACAACTCCAGAGTGGTTACTCAAAATGTGGCGTTTCATTAATAAGAAATTTTCTCTTGAAAACAGATGTTTCAGAATATGTGTATGAATAAAGACACATAGGATGCACATAGATACGTTTACTTATCAAATGTAAAAGCAAGACCATGGGAACAGTAGTGTACATTTATGTATTTTTATTTTTTACTTGGGCTCTGTACATATAGCTGCTGCATGAGGATATACTTGACATCGACTTCTTTGACATAAACTATCTAATCAGCTCATCTTCCGGTGGTTCTGCATGTATACAGGAGTTTCCTGCTGTATGGTTAATGAATATCTACTCAACTGCTAAACATAAATTACAGTTAAACCTGCTCATATGGCCACCTTTATTGAGGGATCATCTGTCTGAACCAGCCACATTTTTCTGGGTCCCGTGAATGAACCTATATTTTTATTTTTCCCTTGGATGACCACTTAAGACATGTTTGACTGCAGACGTAACGTCATATGTTGGTGACAATAAGCGTAACGTCGGAAAGCGTCAGAGCATCAGAGTTTGAGCTCTGTTGCCAGTTCACTGCAACGGCCTCATCGAATTTCTTCAAATTTTCTTAAATAAATATACTCATTAAATGTGAATTTAATTGCTAACTGCAACTGCTAGCAGAATATATTCGGAAGATAATAACTTTCGGGACAACTTACGATTTTGCTCGATTTCATTGGGGAACCCCGGTAGCTCAGTGGTATAAACGCTGGTCTGCTGACCTAGCGGTCCTAGGTTCGATCCCCACTTGAGACGAGAATCTTTTCAAATGAAACGGGGTTTCATAGCAAACAACCTTTCATTATCAACCTTTCATCGTCCTGATATGACTGGAATACTGTTGAAATGAACGTACAATCGCAATTCATCCATCCTTCCAATGATTTCAATAAAATGTAACCAACGTACAAATACAGTTGCGAACAAAACCGCTAGATTTGCTTTTTCGTAAATTACGTCGGCTCTCCGAAGTAAATTCCAAAACCATTCCTGGTAAAGAACTATTCGGAATAGGTATTTCATGTCCGCCTGATTTAAATTTGCTTTATATAAAAGTTCGATGTGATCTATATGCTCAGAAAATGCCTCCCAGTATGCAAAATAAGAAATCTGGCGTTGCGCACAAAACCGCTAGATTTGGAAAATTTGGTATTACTTTAAATCGGACCATACATTCCGAAGTCTGACTTCACAGTTCAAAAATCCAAATAGGTATTGTTTGCTAGTATTGTTTTTTACTCTTCTTCTGCTGCGTATTGTTCTTTGGTGGTCCTTTGAGCTTCGTCGGGTGCTGTTATTAGTGCCAAAATTCTAAAGTTTACGTTTTTCTTGAATCGCTAACTCTTAAGTTTTCTTCTAGACGGAAAGGCTTACATTACTCCACTCGCATCGACGGTTACAATTTTGTTGGTTTTTGAGCTCTGGTTTTCAATTTAAGCTGACATAACTAATTTGCATTGCAAGTGCGTTGCAACGTCTTACAGCGTAAAACTGACGTTGTTTGGTATTTCAAGACGATGTATTTATTTTTATGTCTCATGAATGAAGATGTTCTTTTTATCTTCCAAATACTCAATAAATAAGCTTTTAAATGGTATAAAAGGACGAGTTACACTTTACTATTGCAATGTGCCCACTGAACAGGCCGATTTGCGAAGGTAGGCAGATAACCACAAAAACATGCAGAAATGTTAGCTATATGTTTCTAGTTTATTATGTACGATTTCATTTTCCTGTATTTTAATGCCTTTTAGGTTAATTTTGCGGTTGAATACATGTACTGTCTGCAGCAGTTAACATTGAGCCTATGGGAATTTGACCTACCCACGTCCACTATGCATCCAAACTTCACTTCATCCTACCCTCGTAACCACTACAATATTTATATATAATTATTCCTCATATACATATTCATCATAATCGGGTTATATTAGAGTGGTTACGAGGGTAGGAGTAAACGAAAAATAAACTTTTTGGGTAAATTTTCATGTATCCAACACTAGGATTTAAGGATTTATATCAAAATCGCAGCAGTATATTTTGTAACTGATAGAAAATAGTGGCATTATTCGACACAACACATCTTTCTCAAAGTGTTCATTTATGTAGTATGTGTTCCTAATGCCTCCACCAAGGATGACGTGTATGTGTGTGGGGGGGGGGGGGGAGGGGGCGGGGGGCGCAGCGCTGGGCATACGTATCGGTATGGACAATATGCGTATGTAAGGCGTTAGACTGAATGTCCTCCATCATCATGCTGTGATATAACGTCTGATGTTATAATGTTGCGACGTGGTCAGATGATGTATCCCTCTGCCGAAAGCTGATGCATTGTAAAATTCTGTGACCTTGAACTTTGGTCCACTAACTTTGTATGAAAAGTTACTTGGATGAGCTGTTTCCTTACCTCTTTTGATATCTTTGCATTGGGGTAAGATGGCAAATATTTGATCAGATCATATCCATTAAAATGTACGAACTGCAAAGCATCCATGCACACTGAGTCTTTAAACTTTATGCATTGACCAAGATTTTCACTTATTTCTCAACACGGATTTTGGATTCGCAACATAATTACAAATAGTTGGTCAGTCAAACGATCCAAAAAAATCCTCATACTATTTGTAGGTTACTGTGACATATATTTAAAAGTTCACAGTTCTTTTCTGATATATTCAACATTATATATGCATCAAACTTAAGGCAATGATTCAGTCAGACATTGCAAATGACGTCATTGACGTCATACTATGTGTAGGTCATTGTGACTTGTATTTCAGGAGCCATTGAATAAATGTTTTATTTCAAACAAATATTTAATTGAATCTTCGTCGGACTCGGAATAGTAAGTCACTTCAGCGCTGCGTCTCATTTGGTACTACATGTAGGTCCCTGTGACCTGAATTTCTTGGTTCACTGATTTTGTCTAATATTTTAAACATCTGTACCTGTGTAGCATCCATAAATACGTAATATTTCATACGTGTTTATTAATATTTGATATGATGAAGCTTTCATTATATATATAAGTGGTGAATATGCTTAAGAAAAGAAGATGGTTGATGACCTTTTCATGCACTCGCCAGAGCACAAGCGTGCAAAGCTTTTCGCCAAGAATACATTTTCTTAACCTTATCGGTCGGTTATAATCGACTTCCTGTTCATTTGTTTCATTATTTTTCACAAAACAAACGCTTTACATGCTTATTATTGTGTTAATAAACACTTGTAAAATCTACTGTTCTGAGGTTTCGTAAAATTCAAATAAAATTTCTCCTTACTAGATGTTTTGAACGAAAACATCTCTTTTAGACTGTGGATAAGAACCAATAGTATTATAGTATTATATCTGTCATGTTGGAGGGCTGATATGTCAGCGGAAACGCTGATTATATCGAAAAACCGCAGGTAGTTAGTGTACCCTGTTCAGCACCCCATATGCAATAAACCGGAAGTCACGTGATTATTTATGAAACCGCAAACTTAAAAATGTGCTTATATAAACTGCCACATGCCAAGCTTTTATTAACATAAATCTTATCAAGATCGGTCGTGGGCACAAAAACGGCCAAAGTGTAACCCGTCCTTTATAATATTTGCTCGTCCGTTAGATATATTGTATTGGGGGAAAATAATTTGACAATGAAATTCTCACAAACACCTGACGTTACGTCTGTAGTTATAGAAAACACGTTTACTAGCATAGTTTGTATTCATGTTATCGCATGTGTAAAGGTGTCTCCAACAGAACAGTGGCTTTAGGGCTACAATTCAGACATGCCAAATCTAACAATATATGTAGAGCATTCTTTGGGATTTTCAGGAAAGGCAATAACTTATTTTTGAGTGTTGATGGGTGATTGTGAGCACGCTAAAGTGACGCAGTCTCGTCATTCATTTGTTTAATTTCCTGTGATTCCCTTACAGAAGGGCATGATTAGATACTTCTCTGTAGGATTTTATAAAGTAGGTACCACCCAGAAACAACATGATTGACCTGGTGGATGTAAACATATTTGATCTTTCTTTGCATTACATTTTTCTGTTAATGCTTTTAAAATTAAAACCGGGCATCAGCACGGCGTGTCTATTTGAGGTTGACTTTGTGAAGTGTCGATGTATTTGATACACCTTTGCTTTCTTCCAGATTTCTTCTAGATTTTTAGGGTTACAAAATTTGGTTAACAATGTTATAAGTTTTCTTTATTGAAAGCAATGAAAAAATACGTATCCTTTGCTGTCATGGTGAGGAACAGGATTTATTTTGATGAGTTAGTTAATATAATTGTAATAATCCGAGCTTCGCTGAAATTAAAAAAAAATAGAAAAAAGATACATGTCACGGACTCTTAAAAAATCTCATGTCCCGGCCGAGGATCGAACCGGGGACCCTTCGATCTAAAGTCGAACACTCTACCACGTCGCTCTCTTTCTCTCGCTCTCTCTCTCTCTCTCTCTCTCTCTCTCTCCCTCTCTCTCTCTCTCTCCTAATAGAATAAGCTTACGAATGATCCTTGCCACATATTTCTGTTTTTAAAACCAACTTGGAAAGCATCTAAGTATCTTAGTATTCGCACGACGCTGAGCGACGTAGTATCGCGGTCGTTGCGATATCATCGACGTCGATACGACGTTGCTGCAGCAAATTGTGCTTGCTGCGAGGTTGGAACTGATTTTGCCGGATCGCTAGCAAACAATACGTTAATTAACAGGTACCTTAATATTAGAATAGCGATACTATTAGTGTACTTATTTTTAAACGTCTCAACTTGCTTTTGTAATTGTGATAGACATTGTTGCTTTTGAATATTGAATAGTCAGTTTGCTCTTATTTGCCAGTTCCGATGGGATTGTGCACAAGGCTACACGAACACCTGGAGCATTTGCAGTATCCCTGATGGGGGCAGTCACTTTTGCTATGCCCCTTGGGTGTTTTGGACCAAGGTTTGCCTCACATGCTTATGTTCACCCAGCAGGCACGCGATGTTGAGTCGACGTTTAGCCGACGTTGATTCAACGTCACACAACGCTGAATCGACGCTGATTCTGCGTTGATTCGGCGTTGTGAGTCTGGTGGGCAATAAATTTGGGATCCTGCTGATGCTAGTGCAGGAAGACACGTCTAGTCTCTAGATTCGGTTATATAACTCTACAAGAACAACAATTGGTATATTTACGTTCTCAAATTCCAGGACAAGCCAGGACTCTGAGGTGCAACTTTTTTTTTTCAATTTTCAATCTTTACTTCTAGTCATCTGATGTATTTACTTATTTATATACTTATTATCTCCTTTCTTCTGAAATGTATTTCCTCGAATCTGAAAAACTTAGTCGCGTTATCCTCCGGGTGTGGAGACAGAAGGGCCCCGTTCGTACTAAGAGTACTGTCTTGTATGCGGCATTGCTAGATCTTGAAATACTAGTATCTTAAGAATACCTGTTCATTTTCCTGATTGTTTTCCTTTCTTGGAGCTTAGTGTGTTTTGTGTTATCCGTTCAACAAGTATGAATGAAGCAGATTATAAACTGCACGATTTCTTAATGCATCGGCTTGGACGGACCCATTGGACGTCGTTACCTGCCATTCATTATAACTGCAACCTGGTTTACCTATTTTCAATAGAGACGTCTAATCCGCTCGCAGCTGATATTGCTCTACAGTAAACTCCCAAACATTCATACTGGATGAATCATTTAACGCGTTAATATACTAATTTATCTATTATTATTATTATTATTATTATTATTATTATTTCTACATATATACAAATTTTAAATGTAGGAATGTACATGACACATTAGAGCAGTTATTCTTATTTTTCTCTTCCGTCCTGCTCTGCCACGTTTGCCTGTCTCCCCGGCAAAGTTGGCAAAACAGGAAGGATATGCCATTCCTAATCTCTGCTTGTCGCCCTTACATTTCGTTTCGGTAAGGATGGCAGGCAGGGACAGGTACCAGTAAAATTGAATTTGTTAAGCCACATTTGCTGTTAACCCATCTGATTTTCTAAGCACCAATCGAATATTTACATTGCTGTTATTCATAAAAATAATGTTTAAAAAAGACTACACTGTTTCTTGTTCTCACTCATTCTCTATCTCTCTCTTTTCACCAGGTGGCATCCGGACGGCGTCACGCCGAAGTCGAGGCGATGTTATGATGACAAGATGTCGCATCGACGTCGGTATGACATCGTCTCGCGGTCACTGTACCTGCGGGTTTTCTCTCTCTCTCTCTCTCTCTCTCTCTCTCTCACGAAATTCCTTGTAAGATGTTTTGGTTTTGAGAAGCTCTGTACTTTATAGCTTGCTGTAACGGCTAGCCTTATGCGTTCTGCTGTCCTGTACTGTAAATACAAATTTTATGGTTACTATTATTATAATTTTGGAGATTTAATTTTTCTGAAAATTCGCTTATTTAGGATGCCTTGCCCTTTATTTTTGGCAGCAGAAAGTATGCGGCGAACCGTTTAGTGAAATATAGTGTAATATTTTGTTTTCTTCCTTTCTTTCAGTTTCTCGCTTTATGCTCTGTGTTTTCCTCCCCTTGCATTTAAATTTTCAAATCATTTACTGTTACCATTGCTAGTATTAGTACATGATCCACCGTCCGTTTGCCATGTTGATTAGTATGTTAGAAATTCCTCATTATGTCATGATTACATGTACTTTGAGTGAATAAAGTTATTGTCTGTCTGCCTGTCTGTCTGTCTGTACCGCAAGGCAGTACAAGTGTATAATATACCTAACCTATACCCTGTGACATTCTCCCCTTCCCTATTGAATTGTCCTCGAATTCTCAGGAGTTACAAGAGAATTACTTGAAATGAGACTTAAGGAGTTCTAATGCACTAGTGGGTCATTTTCATTAGGCGCCATTTGTCACGGACTCTTAAAAAATCATCCCTGTGACATAAATACTAAGATAGTTCCCTTCATGGGCTTCATTTTTACAACTTAAGAAAGCATTAGGAAACGCCAAATTAACTCATAGTCTGGCTTTGTGTACACCACCGATATAAAGATAATGTTGCGTTTTCAAGAATCAACTGTTACAGCAGTGACACATTTGCTGTTGCTTTTCTTAAGTAGTGTAACTTAACCGTAGTTCCGTCACAATGCCATATTTTTCATACAAACGACTAAATTTGTTTTGTTGTCATACTTTCTGGCAGTAGAACCTCGAAAATTGTTTGTTTCTAGCGGAGAGTCTCCGTTTCTGGACCGGATAGAGATCAAGAAAAGATATTTCGAACCAACAGGCACCTTTACGTCTCTGAAACGTGGTCGTGGATTGATATGGAGTATTACGTTAAACAATCAGTCATGTCAAAGTCTACGCCCCAAAGTCTACGCCAATTGGGCGTAGACTATCTAGTAATTTCTTTCGACACGGAGGTACAGCTATTAGTTACCTTCAATACAGCTTGACTTTTATGAGACTGTTAGCACATATGGCGTGAGCGCTTTTCGCATAGATGACGTGAGCAGTCATAAGCTTTTCACATCTCGTAAGCGCTATTCTCATAGATGTCGTGAGTGGTCATATGAAATACTGCAGAATCGCATATGATATCACAAGGTAGCAGAATGTATTGCAAGGTACAGGTGAATAAATGACTTGTGATTTTACGGTTTTTAAACTGTATTTTAACCATAGAAAGATATAAAACCCAATACTTGCACCCATGCGTCAAATCCACCAATGAAACCTCAAGTGTCGGCTTTTAAAATATAAACAAATGTTTTATTGTGGTTGCAATGATGTATTTGATAAGCATCTACTTTTAATGGTTGCTAAGCGTAGACCAAGCTTTTCGTGAAAACTATACTTGTAACATCTATATAGAAGTTTATGACATAGTTGCATTCGTACTAGTCTAAGAGCAAATACAGTCATTCTGTTAACTCCTTGTATATTGATTCGCTCTCATAACGACTCACCAGTGCTCTATCGTCAATATCATCATAGATTTGGTTTCTTTGAGGAGTTTCGTAACTGTCATCCTGCGTTGTTGCATTGACCTGTATTTGTCGGCTACGGTTCTGTAACAGAAATGAATAAAACTCTAATTTACGCCGTGAAACAGCGTATCTCATTGAGATTGACTTTGTAAAGTGAAACGGGGTTTGCGGGTTACCAGCGGGATTAACTAATGCTATTTGTGTAGTTTTAGTTGAAAAAAATGAAAATATGTATTAGCTGCTCCCATGGTAGATGGTAAGGAACAGGAAATATCAGTAGTTAGTGTCTAATTTTTGTTGTCGTTTCCCGCATGGTGTCTTGGTTGGAATTTGGGATTGAATTATGTCGGTTGCTAAAATTTTCCTTGATACTTTTGTAGAAATCTGGCCCCGAGGTTATAAAACTTTTTGAGAACATTCTCAGACTCAAGAGAGCACAATTCCTGAGTTTGAGCATAACCCCGAGGTTATAAAACTTTTGAGAACGTTTTCATGCTCAACGTTGAGCACGATGTTGAGCATGAAACGTCCAAATCTGGAGCAAGCACTGGACCATTCTCAGAATCATGCTCAAGCAAAAACATGGCGGCTAATTTACGCGGGACACGTTGTTAAACACGGAATTTGGCCGGATGACCGGGCGTGTTCGCACATAGAACGAATCCGCTGGAGGATTTAAGAGAGGACCAAGTATTTGCATTATACCGCTTTAGGCAGCAGACTGTTATGAGGGTAGTGGGCTACCTTTCCACCCAAAAACTGAAAAAGAAAAACCCTAACCTTTGCTTCAGCTGTCAAGCTTCTTATAAATGCATCTCTTTTTCGTGAATCGCCGAATTTCGAGTAGGTCAGCATGCAGGACGTACATGTTATGTGGCATGCAGCTTTGCAAACTAACTTTCTAGAAACGACATGAAGTTTCCATTTTGCAAGACGGTTGACGAAGAAAATGTATCTTTCTCCAAATCAGTGACCTTCGATTTTCAGTATCGATCGGTTTTCCCCCTGTTATATAAATAATCTAACAAGCTATTGGTACAGCTCCAATGTGACGTTGCAGTTATAAAGTGTGAGGTCAAAATAACACTGTCATAAGCAAAGGTTGCACACCACCAAGGATATTTATCGACATTACAGCCAATTGGGATTAAGCTACAACCACCCAACCTACCTACGCTTATTTATTTCTTCGCTTTCATCATGTAGCGTCTTTGTATACCCTTGCGCCCGCACATCTGGTAAATAAACTTATTTAGTTCAGTAAAGATAGCTGAGTTGCCACCTATCTGGGAAAGAGCTGCTGACTCGCTTATCACTTGTTATTTATTGTTTGTTGGGATGTCTTTGTCAATCTTTCCCTTTGATGTTGGGGATAGGGTTTGGAATCTGATTCAGTCAGTTCCTGAAGTGTAGTTACTCTTTAAATTTGTACGTCAAAACTATAGACATCAACTCGCCCACTCTCTCTCTCTCTCTCTCTCTCTCTCTCTCTCTCTCTCTTATTTCTAATCACTTTTCCTGTCAAGTAGGGACGAATCATTTATTATCGAGGGGAGGGGGGGGGGGGGTACATTTTCATATGGTTCACCAAATTTTTTCCGACCCCCCCCCCCTCCAGTCTCAACGGAATTATTTTTCCGACCCCTCCCCCCCCCCTCCAGATAGGTGACAAAAAGCTTTATGACCCCCCCAGTCCCCAAATCCCAGCTACCCACTCACGCCATATTACCTATTTTATGTCAGTCTGGCCTCAATCAAAAACCTGCATGAATCACAAAGTTCTAACAGGTTAATTGATCATGGTCTGTGTTAACTTTGTCTGGATTTCTTGCAGTTTCTTCTGCTTATGGGCATCCAGAAATTATTTTGTCGAATGCTTAATAATTACAACTATTGATAATACTAATTGGGACTCTGGGTGGCAGGGGTCAAGGGTGCAGCCCCCAGAAGCCACAGTAGTTTTGCTGATGAAGAGGCACCTGGAAAGCTGATATCACAAACGCAGGCATTAAATTTAATTGAGAACAATATTATCTACTTGATATGATTTTATAGACATTTTCATACTGTTCTTGGATACCGGTGAGAAGCAGCCCCGAGTTTTTTTTTGTGTATCATTACCATAAATGTCTTTAAGTTTTGAGATTGAAAGAAAATAGTCTGAAATTTGAGGAGTAATGTGAGGTCTGGGGATCTCGCCCCCCAGAAGCTAACACATTTTTAAAAATGAAGACTGATTTAAGAATACTGATTCCCAATCCCCCACCCCCAATATGCATAATAAAATATATGACCCCCCCCCCTGCTCCGAGGCTTATTGATTTCCGACCCCCCCCCCCCCCAGTACATCAACAATAAAAATTCCGACCACACCTGCCCCCCCCCCCCCCCAACCTGAAAATAAATGAATCGTCCCAATATTAGCTTTAGCAGTGAGTTTTTGAGTAATACTTCACTGTTTGTGTGTGTCAGCTGTAAAGCAGATAAAATCACGAGCACGGATTGCGAGTGATATATCAACCTATAACTGGCTGACAAGCTGTGAATTATTACTCAATGATGTACTGCTGGTGCCAACCTCTTTCGATTGACTCTCATTTAACGCTGAAAATAGTGCTTTGATATGGGAAAATGCTAGAACGTAAGAATTTATGGAAGCTATATTTTAAGATTTGGTCTAAAATTGGCATTGTATATACAGTTACCTAAATGTATATTGTATACTACACAAAGAGTACAAGAGGACAAGGTCATTCTTTATATAACCTTCGACCAAAGTCTCTTAAATATTTTGACAACTACAAACAAGTCTTCAAAAGCAACTAGGTCAGTTGTAGCGAAATATCATACAGTGCCTCCAGGGCCTGCAGGAATGAACAAAATGTTCAAGCGGTCCTGGTCACATGACTATGGCCATATAGGGTAAAACACCTTTTAACACCTTCTTCTCCAGAACCAGCTGACGGATGGCCTTGAAAGTTAGTATGCGGAATTGAAGACCCGATTACTACCAAGACTGTAAAAATGATGACCTTGTGGTGGCATTGACTATTTTCAGACAATGTCAAATTTGCTTTCTGATGCTTTTATATGGGAAAATGCTTAAGCATAAGAGTTATGGAAAACTTTGCTGTAAAAGTTGATATATACATCAGTCAAATAAATGAGTACATGAATATTTTTGAGTAATAGCGGCCAAGGTCATTCTGTGGCCCTCAGCTAATATCTCTCATATTTGACAGTTTCAGTCTTTGAGGTTTGTTCAAATAATGATCCTAGTTTGACTTCTGACCTTTTTCTCAGGTGAGCGATTCAGGGCCTTATGACCCTCTTGTTGACAATGCAGTAAAATGCCCCAAAGAATCAAACAAAATGGCAAACGGTGCACACAGTGGAATAGCCTTATCTGGATTTGAACTGGTTACTCAGACCTATGTGTCCCAAGTATTAGAACTTTTAGAATCGTAGAGGGCAAGAAGAAGCACATCTATACTCAAAAGCTTTTTTAAGACCTCGTGTTTTCATCTTTTCAGTTTTTTGGTTGGTTGTTTTGTATTTAACGGCTCTTTCAGACAGTATATAAATCGAGCCGTCTCCCAGAGAGAGGGAGAAGGAAAATAGATATGATAGGCGAAGAAAAATGCCTAAATGTCACCACCAACACCTACCGCAAGAACAGTAGGCCCCTTACCCCACTATTACCAAATTAGTTGGACCGTGTTTTCATGTTTTCAAAGAATAATTGCTTCATAATTTTTACATGTCCAATGTTTGAGGTTTTTTACCTTAGAATCGCTTATAAGGCAGTACCCTTAGATAAAAAACTCAACTCTGTGCACGTGTGTGTTGTTCCTTTCATAGCCAGTCGAAACAAATATGTCACTGAAAGATTCAGCTATTGTCGCACTAACAAAACAAGAAAGTTGACTGCAGTCTGACTGACTGTTCTATCTCCAGTTTTTTTATTAAGAAATAAACGAGTATTTTATACCCTTAGAATAAGAATCAAATGTTCTGTCTTCACCGAAGTTAGGAATTTGTGTGCATTTCTAAGCTGTTAATTTGGCTTCTTTGCCCCAAAATAACTTTTCGTTAGAGCTGTATTGTTCTATGGCCATTTTCAACCACTGAAATGAAAGTACTAAGAAATATTTGATTACGTGACTTTTGGTGTCACATGAGCAAATCATTTCACGCCATTGGTTCAATACCATTATTTAGCGACCATTTGAGACAGAGGAGACAGATAGTAGAGAAAAGGATGCTACACAAGAGCTCCGCTGAGCGGGGCAATATACCCCCGAATGGGCTTAAAGTTGGAAAGAAAACAAGAGATGACAGAACTTTGTCAGTAGCTTAAATCTTCAATAATAAGGCAAATATTAAACTACAAAACAAACGAAGCTCATGTGAAATTCCTAGACAAAAATACAAAGGGGCATAATTCCATCAGAACTGTAAGTAGGGTTATGGTTCTTTTTCTCTGCGTATCATCTTTTATTTGTACAAACTTTCATGAAGAAATCTCAATTAGTTTTCAAGATATGGAGCACACACAAAGCTAATAAGAAATTACTGTATGAAAAATACAAACGTGCATAATTCCGCCAAAACTAAAAGTAGGGTTATGGTTCTTTTTCTCTGCATATTGTCTAATGATGCTTCATATTTACTAATAACTTTTATGAACAAAATCTTACGGTTTTCGAGATAGGCAGCGGACAAATAATGACCTCTAAGTAAGTGTGAACTTGACTTCTGTCGGACATTGTTGAAACATGAATTCTGCATGTTGCCTCGATAAGGTAAACATTTGACTCAAGTTTAAAAAAAAATCTCTCAAAGGGTTAAGGAGATATGGAGCGGACACGAATTTAATACAAAAGTACAATAAGAAAAGTACAAAGGGGCGTAATTTTAAAAGCTGTTTACACTTTATGGATGACTACCGTAGGCTATCATGCTCGTTTAGGAACTAAAGACAGCCCAAGAATTAAACTAATTACTGATTTATGCTTATTTTCTTCCGATAAAGGGATACCCAGTCGCAGATAAGTCTTGATTCCCAAAGATTCTGCATTTGAGAATGTAACTACTTAAATATTGCAAACATTTAATTTGAACTCATACCGTTAGTGTTGGTTCTGATTGTGTGGGTTGTTTGGTTGGTTGGTTTGGGTTTAACAGCTCTTTAAGACAGTATTTCAGACTATATCGGACCGTCTCCCAGAGAGAGAGAGAGAGAGAGAGAGAGAGAGAAAACATCCAAACAACCCGCCCTTACCTACTGCAATCACAGTAGGTCCTTGCCCTGTTTTATCCAAATAAGTAGGACGCCCCGGCACTGGTAGTTATAACCTGCACCATCGCCCGACCACCGCCCCCGATAGTGTGGGACTTCCTATAAGTGTTTGTATACGGATGTGCCACCGGAAGAGACCTGTATACTTTTCTGCTCTGAGATTACATGATAAGGTGTCTTTCCAGCATCAGATTATTTGATAAACCCCACTTTAATATCTGCCTATTTCACAATTGAGAATCGTCATAATCGGAGCCAATGGTTCTGATAAGGAAAGCTTGTGATGGTCTTCCGTAGCACGTGCGGCTCCGCCGATATCAGCTAAAAATAGACACAAAAAGCAAAGTTTCGCATTCATAGTATAAATTCGTTTTTACAGCGTGGAATCTCTAAAAAATGTATTTAGTTCAACGCTATGGTCTTCTTTCCTAGGCTAAGGTAAGTTGTCATGTGCGTTCGATTTTGTCTGAATCATTGGCTCCGGTTATGAACAGCACCACCCGTGTATTATAATATCAATAGCCTACTATTTTCTCAATTCCGGTAGCAGACTAGTAGAATAAGCAACGGAAAAGTGTCTTTTATTAGCTCACCAGAGCGGAAGGCTCCGGGGGAGCTTATAGTATAGGCAGTTGTCCGTCGTCGTCGTCGTCTGTCGTATGTCGTATGTCGTCTGTCCGTCAACACTTTTAAACGACATCTCCTCTGAAGCCACTAGGCCTATTGGGCCCAAATTTCATCCGTAGCATTCTTGGGCTTGGGGATTGAAAGTTTGTGTTTTTTATGAAAATCTGCCTGTTAGTTTGGTTGCCATGGCAACTTAGACTTCCCATAGACTTATAATGGGGAAAATTGAAAAATGGCATTTACTGCCAAGCCATTGCAGGTATGTTGACAAAACTTATATAGAAATGTTCCTTGAGAAGTCTTCTATCAGCTATATGTTTTTTGGCGCACTGCTCCTTTTATTGGTTGCTTTGGAAACCAAAATGCAAAAAAATGAAAAAAAATACTTAAAAATTATCTCCTCTGAAGCCACTGGGCTGATAAGGCCCAGATTTCATCTGTAGTATCCTTAGGCTAGGATATTGGAAGTTTGTGTTTTTTATGAAAATCGGCTCTTTAGTTTTGTTGCTTTGGCAACTTAGAGTTGCATTGACTTATAATGGGGAAAATTGAAAAATGGCATTTACTGCCAAGCCATTGCAGCTATGTTGACAAAACGTTTATAGAAATGTCCCTTGAGAAGTATCTATCAGCTATATGTTTTTTGACCAACTGCTCCTTTTATTGGTTGCCATGGAAACCAAAATGCAAAAAAATGGAAACAAAATACTTAAAAAATTATCTCCTATGAAGTCACTGGGCTGATAAGGCCCAGATTTCATCTGTAGTATCCTTAGGCTAGGGGATTGATAGTTTGTGCTTTTTATGAAAATCGGCTCTTTAGTCTGGTTGCTTTGGCAACTTAGAGTTGCATTGACTTATAATGGGGAAAATTGAAAAATGGCATTTACTGCCAAGCCATTGCAGATATGTTGACAAAACTTTTATAGAACTGTTCTTTGAGAAGTCTTCTATCAGCTGTATGTTTTTTGGCCCACTGCTCCTTTTATTGGTTGCCATGGAAACCAAAATGCAAAAAAAAAAAAAAAAAAAAATAAAAAAAAAAAAACTTAAAAAACTATCTACTATGAAGCCACTGGGCCGTTAAGGCCCAGATTTCATCTGTCGTATCCGTAGGCTTCTTTCCTTTGGTTGCTATGGCAAATTAGAGTTGCATTGACTTACGATGAGGAAAATTAAAAAATGGCATTTATTGCAATCAAAATATGGAAAATAGTTACATACATGTATTTTGTTATCAACTCAACAGACTCACTGTCAGACTGAGACTTTGTAGATGTATATTTTGTATTAGCCTGTACAAATGTGACAGCAATTTTGAGCCCATACAAATTTGATAGCAATTTTGAGCTAAAGATCTGGTGAGCTTTGTGGCCCGTGGGCCTCTTGTTTTTTTGATTTTCATTCTTTTTGTCGATCCCGTTGCTGCGTGTTAAAGTGAATGATCATGAAAGTTGCGATTGCATAAGTTACCACCCCCCTCCCCCTCGGTATTATCCACATCAAGTAACAGTAATCGGGACAGCTACAAATCAATTCTAATTCCGCAAGTTTCTTTTACATGATATTTATACAGAAAGTTTCTTTAAATAATAAGCGTCATCAAACTGTTTCAATGACTCTATTTACACCTTTTTTCATAAAAAAGGTTTTAGCAACGACAATGGTGATATGCTGTAACAGTTATAGTTGTGTAATAGACCAGACCACATTATTGTTTCACCTCTCTTGGGGCCATACTGTTTTGTCATGTCTGTCCGTCTGCCTGTCTGTCTTTCCATCTGTCTGTCCATCCATCCGTCTGTCAAAAATCATGTCAGCCCCATAACCCTGAAACAGATGAAGTATTTTCTCGAAACTTGGTACAAATATAAAGCATCAGCAGATGTTATGATGAAGAGAATGGCATTTTAGCTGAAACTTACCCTAAATGATTATGCCCCCCCCCCCTCCGCCCATCATGAGGGACATACTGTGTTTGGTTCGGATCCCGTCGGCATAGCTTCTTTTTCTGCACTCTATCTTCTGAAGGGGTAGATGGATTTTATACAAGCTGGCACAGATATATTACTATGTAAGGAGAAAGAACTGATTAGAGTTTGGGGACATTGACTCCATTTTCAAGGTCACAGTAGGACAAAGATTGTTGAAAAATGCCTTATCTGCACTCTATCTCCCGAATGAATGGATGGATTTTAACCAAGCTTGCACAGATATATTACTAGCAGCTGTAAAGAATTTATTTTGGTGATATTGACCCCATTTTCAAGGTCACAGGATCTCAAAGAGTGTTGAAAAAAAACTTTGTCTGTACGCTGGCTCCTGAATGGTTAAATGGATTTTAACCAATCTTGCACAGCTATATCACTGGGAGATGTAAAGGAACCGATTATATTTTGGTGCCCTTGGCCTAATTTTCAAGGTCACAAGAGGGCAAAGAGTGTTGAAAAATGCTTCGACTGCACACTATCTCCTGAATAAGTGACAGGATTTAAATTAAATTTGCACAGGTATATCATTGGGAGACGCAAAAGAAGTGCTTGTACTTTAGTGACCTTGACCCTATTTTGGAGATCGCAGGAGGTCAAGCAATGTTGAAAAATGGCTTCTCTATACCATATCTCCTGAAGGGATTAATGGATTATGACCAAACACAGACAGGTGTATAATCAGGAGGTGCAAAAGAACTACTAAGTTATGGTGACATTGGACCTATTTTCGAGGTCAAAGGAGATCTTAACTTGGCAGATTAGGAAAAATGATACTGCTATGAAAGCGCAGGTGCGGTGCGTCTGTTTTTTTTTGTGTGTGTTTTTTGTCAAAAACATTTCTAGTTGACATTACATTACCAAACCTAGGATAATGACATGGGTTATGACTGGAATGACTGGAATGACAATGGAGGTTCAAATTAAGTGGGAGAGGAACAGAGAGAGATTTAATTAGGAAACGATGAAATGGCATGCAAGTATAGCTTTAAAGGCGAGGGACACAATATCGACACGTTGCTTGTTAGTTTATTAATTGATTTAATTACTTATTTAATTACTTATTTATTACTTATTTATCGTTTTAGATTCTCCAACATACATAGATTGTATAAACGAAAAGGGAAGACTCAGATCAAAATATGCAGAGCCGCAGGCTAATCTGAGCATTCCTGTTTGTGCATGCCGTAAAGAATCTCTTTGCATGACATTAATAACTTTCTAGGAGCGCAGCTTTTGTATAAGTGCCGTCGTCCTCGTCCGTCAGCTTTTGTATAAGTGCCGTCGTCCTCGTCCGTCAACACATCCAAACGACATCTTCAGAAGCAATGAGCATAATGGTACCAAAGTTCTTACGAAGCCTACTTGAGATTGGGCGACGATATTTGCACAAATGGCCGCGTACCTTGATCGCCCAATTTAAGCCAACTAGACATTTGTTTTTTGCAGGGAACACTCGATACACTTATCCACTCAAGTTTGTATAAATCATAATGTTCAAATCACCGGTTCCCAAGAAGGGGTAATCGGTTTTGTAAAACGTCGTCATCCTCAAAATTAAGTAAACTAGCATCTATCAGTCCCTGCTATGGGGCTATGTACATTCATCAAATCAGGAATGAATATATAACAAAACCAGAAAAAACAGGGACCTTTACAAAGCTTGGAACTGTCATTCTAGTATAACAATGGTTCCCGTCAGGAAAATTTTGTCATTTCTAGTAAGAAAACACCCTAAACAAAAAGAACTAAAAATAAATCATAAAAGAAAAAGAATAAATAAAAAATAAAAGCAAAGGAGGCTACACTCACAAACATGTTAGGGTAAAAAAAGAGAAACACCCTCCCCACTCCCCCCCGCCCCGCCCCTCCCCCCACCACACACACACAAAATAAAAAAGGAATAATAAAAAAACTAAAACCTAAAAAGAAAACGGTTTTCTACCCAAAAAACATCTGATATCATACATGCACGACTGAAAATCCAGTTTCTGGTCATGTAAGACCAGTGGCTTTTGAGACCTAACAGAAATAAAATAAGAAAACTAATTACAGATTTCTCTTACAGTGTATTCCGTTAAACAAAACCAAGAGCTTAAAAGATCTAACAAACAAAAACAGAATTAAATGCGCAACATTTACCCCCTATGTGCAGAGAGAGAGAAAGAGAGAGTGAGGAGATTTTACTACACGCATTCTCTTTATTCTAAATTTATTTGTAGTTAGTCCTGGTACCTCAGGTGGTTAAGCACTGGCTTAGGCCTACTGATTTAGCGGTCCGAGTTTGAGCCCCGCTGTAGGCGAAAACCTTGCCAACCGTAAACAGGGTTTCATCGCACTCTGCCTTTCATTATCATCCTCCCATCGTCATGATATGACTGAAATACTGTTGAAAATGATGTAAATTGCAAATCATCCATCATCATCTAGTTTTGTGGCGTGAAAAGAGATCTAATTTAGGCTATACATGCACTCAATGAACATACTCAAGTCGGCCAGCGCATCTGAGCAAACGGTTTTCGAGACTTTGCTTTTCATGATCAAGAGTTCCTAAATTCCAGAGTTTGCACAAGGGAACGGGAAAAACTGTGATAAGACTGTGCTGATATCCGCGGATGTTTATCTGAGAATTCCGTTCGTAGATACCATAAGATATCCTTTCATAAGACGCCACTCAGTATTACAGAATATAGTGGTATGCGACCTCTTCTAATAATTACGTCACGAGTTGATCAAAATCGTGCCATAGTCTGTGTTGATATCGACAAATAGCTTTCTGTCTCTGGATTCTCACATCTTTCTGGGACTTTTAATTCGCTTATGTAAGAAGAGGGTAATTTCTTCTTTTTCTTTTCATGCTTTCCTTTGTTTTGCTAGCAAGTTGTTCTGCTACACAACTGGACATCGCTTCTGGCCATAATTGAAATGAAATCAGAAGGTTTAGAAGGTTTATTCAACAACCGGCACCCCTAACCGGAGTATAAGTCAAAATGTAACATGTTAACACAAACAAATAATTAACAACAAAAGCAATTCGAAGAAAGCTTCAAAGCAGACTAGTAAAACTGACTGACGACACTCGGAGAGTGGAGAAAAAGGCTAATGTAGCCAGGACTCCAGATAACGCATAAAATATCCCACTGGTCACAATAACCACCCCAATTACTTGTTCAAACTTCCATGTTTCCAACAATTTACAAAGGCTGAAGACCTCCTGTATGCCTCTCTGGAAAACATTTTAAATGAGGTTATATAACCCAAGATAAGAATTTGCTCCCAGAGGAGCAAAGTTCCCAACAAGGGTCAACCCCCTCAAGAAGGGAGGAAACTGACGGGTCAACATCTGGGTTTTCCACATCCCACAAAGGTGAATACATGTATTATAAACTCCTGATTGCCTCCCTGAAGGACACATCTCTACAAATTAAGTCTACTCATCAACAAGTTCAGAAATGCCCAAAGTTTTGAGTTATTCAAATGATTATGCTATACTGACCAGTCAATCTATGTAGCTTCTGTCAGATTTACAAAGGGGAGCAACAAGAACTGTTTTCTGGTTTGCTTTCCTGAAGGACACGTCTCTGCATGAATTCCCGTATGCCTCTCTGGAAAATGAAGCCCCTTAAATAAGGAAATTGCTCCCAGAGGAGCAAATTCCCCGACAATGGCCGACCCACCAAGAAGGGCAGGCAACTGATGAATCAACATCAGTGTTTTCCACCAGCCCCACAAAGATGACCATCATGAGATCCTGTTTGCCTCCCTGGAGGACAGAACTCCTCAAACAAAGTCTACTCTTCGGGAAATTCAGAGACGCCAAAAGCGATTATGCTATACTGACCAGTCAACATGTATCTTCTATCAGGTTTACAAAGGGGAGCCACACAAACTCCTGATTTTCTGTATGCCTCCCTGGATAACGCAGCACTTCAAACTAGGTCCGTCCCCCGATGAGGGAATGCACTCCAGAGGAGTAAACTCGCCCAATAAGAGCTGACCCAACGTGAAGGAAGGTAACTGACCAGACTTCCCCAGAGTTTTACCTCAGATTACATTAGGGAACATCATGGATTCCTGTTAGCCTCTCTGGAGGACAATGCTCTTCAAGTGGAGGCCCACACCCCAAAAGAATTTGCCACCAAAGGAAAGAATTTGCCCTCAGAGAAGCAAATTCCCACCACAAGACCCAACCCCCTTAAGAATGGGGGTGTAAAATAGGGAAAACAGTAGGACTGCTTCGAACAAAAGTATATATGGCTCAACTTATTAATTATAAGAAACCTGGCAGTGGCGACTTAGTACCCCGCATATCCCAAATAATAATCCTTGTTGCAAAATACAACACACCTGAGATGCCCAGTGGGACCAGTGGGATATGCATATCTGGACACCAACACTATTTCTCAAACGTAAATATCTGACTAAAATGAAGTAGGTAAATCACTGGGACCAGTCAATGAAGCATTCCAATCACTGATTCCAACAGAACCAGTCAATATAACATACCATCCACTGGCCCAGCAGTACTCAATGTCCTACTAAAAAGAGCATACAAGTGTCCAAACTGCGTAAAGTCATCCGGAGCTCTGTACTGGTTCACTTAAGAAGATGAAAGTCCATGAAATCATGTGCGGCTATATATTACCTTAAAAGTACTTAAAATTTCTTTACAAAACTTCCCTAGCTTAAACAAAGTTGGCAACTCTTTAGAATTCATCGCTTTCTCAAAGTTAACAGTGTTGGGGCACCTCAACAACTCACTGGGAAGATACATTGCTCGCTGATCCTCAAAATAACTACATTCAAATCAATAATGGAATTCGTCACCAAGTCTGTTCAAAAAACAAAGTTCACAAACTCGATCATCTCTCTCAGCACCCCAGAATCTGCCGTATTCAATTGGTAATTTATGGTTTAGGCATCTGAAGTGACATAGTGCTGTTGCAAAGTCATATGGAAGTAAGTTAAAATACTGCTCAAAGAGTAACTCAGTCTTAAATATTCTGTAATAAAGACACTTAGAGGAATTAAAGACAGATTCACTCCATTCTCGTTTGAAAGTTTCAATAAGCCGCAACTTAACTAATTTTGCAATACCATGCGAGACACTTGCTTGCAAATGCCAAACATTCTGATTGCCAGTTAGGATGAGGCAATTTTTTATACTTATTAACCATTTTGAATGGAAAAAATCCCCTTCATGCATTGACAGTAAAATTTTATACAATCTACAAGAAATCTTGTCTTGTTTACCATTATCAATTCTTTGCCAAAAGCCTACCATTCTAGATCTTATTAAAATAGTTATAGGATACCGTCCAAGCTCACCATACAAAATAATGTTGGGTGTAGTTTTTTTTAACATTCAGAATAATCTTATAAAACTGTAAACATAACCTTTCAAGAATATCAGAGTTCTCAAAGCTCGATATTTCAGAGCCATATGGCAAAATTGGTACAACCATACTGTCAAACAGCTGCAACTGCAAATCTATTGGGAGCTGTAATTTACGTGACTTCCTTAAAATAGCAAACATTGCTTTCCGTGCTTGGTCAGCCATTCTTTGATTATTCTTCAAAAAACGACCATTATATGCAAACATTGTTCCTAAATAAATAATATTATCATCAATATCCATAAGTAAATGTATAATTGTGCTCAAACTTCCTATTGCAAAATATTGTAACCTTAGTCTTAGATGGATTAACTTCTAAATCCCAGGATTTACAATAAAGGTACATGGCATTTAGAGCAGACTGTAATTCTTCTTCAGATTCAGCAAATATCATAGTATCATCGGCATAAAGTAGTATATACAGCTTAAAAAATACTCCAATTTCATCATTACTGAGTAGAATTCTGGACATTTCAGATATATCATCCAGACCATTATAGGCATGCGAAATAAATTCTGTCAAGTCATTTAGAAACAATGAAAATAAAATAGGAGACAAATTCTCACCCTGACGGACTCCAATATTACTTATCAAACAACAAAGTTTCCCGTACTAAATATTTTTTTAACATCAAAGAGCTCCAAACTACCGCTTGCGTATTTAAAAAAATATGTTTGAGAACGTTCTCAAGATGCATCTCAGACTCAACGTCATGCTGACCAGAGAATGTACTCAACGGCTTTTATAACCTCCAACTGAACTCAAATCTCAACTGAGAATAAACTCAGACGCTTGAGTATGACTTTGAGTTGAGCACGAACAAATGTTTTATAACCTCGGGGCCTGAGTTCCGAAGGGTGGAATAGTAATAATAATATATTAAAAAGATACTTCCCTTTACGATCTTGTTCTAAGCTAGTATGTATCGGACAATATTTACATTCTCAGTGCACTAATTGAAAAGCCCTGTAGTAATCCATTGGAACATTCCAATGATTACATTGAGCCACGCGACGTCAATGACGTCAAAATACACAATGGATCTCTACAATCTGATTGGACGTCCGCGACGTCATGACTTCATTCACGCTGTTCCACCGTTAGCAGAAAAACTGCATGTACATGTTTTACTGTAAAAAAGTTTCAATCTTAGCGCTTACATAAGATTTTGCATCAAGGTTTTGATTGAACGAATGTAAATATAAGCAAAGAACTTAATTTTTCTGAGGTTTATCGAAGTGTAAACTACATTGGGTCACGTGCAAAGTGAATGAACCCCGAAGGGGTTCATGTAAACTTTGCTAGTGACCCAAAGTAGTTTACACTTCGACAAACCTCAGAAAAATAAAATTCATTCATTAATTAAATGTTCGCATACGATTCGCAGTTGATATAAATAAAAAGTTAGATGTGAAGTTCGAAGAACAAGATAAATGTCATATCCAGACTTAATTTTGATGTCTCTGCCCATTTTAAACATTATTCATTGTAGCAAATTGCTCCCTTCTTTTCCCATATATTTCCGTCGAATTTCTGAGCAAAGCAGAAATAAGGGAAAATCTTATTGTAAATTTTATATTACTCACATGGTACAGGTAATTTTTTAAACAGCGTTTAATATTTACTAAAACTTAAAACGTGTGTACATGTCTTATAAATAAGCAGCAGAATATATGCTTTGAAGGCACGACGTAATACTGTAAAGTGACCCTCTTCTTGTCAAAATAAACTGATTCAAATATACTGAGAGGGAAAGAAAGTATACAGATAATGCAGTCTTGATTTTCCTTCAGATGTCTTCACGTCTAATAATACCATGGCATTGTTGATAAATACAATCAATTTCACATATTTTGCGACAATTTTCAGTACAATCGGCAAAAGGATAAGGAAATAACATGGTTTAAACAGACGAGGGGTCTAAGTCAACATTGTCGCTGGAGTGGCTCCCCTTTAAACATACACTTAAGACAATAAAGATTAATTTTGTGCATTTTTATGTATTACACCGATAAAGGGATGAGAGGTTTGTAAGGACATATCAAACTCTCATATGAAAAACGGGGTAAAGTATCAAATTTTCGTACCAGGAAATGATGCATTTGGCGTCTTCTGGTAACATGCATTGAATATGCATTGAGTTCTTATGGGAAGTTTATTTGCAATTTTCTTTCAAACAAACAAGTCAATGAGGTTCCTTTTAAGTGCACACAAAAGCAAGAAGCCAAACAACAATTTTCCGAAAATTTCAAGTGAAAACTTCTAATACCAGGTAAGATAGAGAATCATTTAATTCTCTATACTTTTAATTAAAAGGGAGATAATTTGAGACATGTAGCATTTCTTACAATAGTTGAAGAAGTTTGGTGGGGGTTTCAATTTAAATGACGATGTGGTTTTACTTACAGACATTAACGCTAGTCATTCGTAAAGTGCAAAATGCTATTTATCATGTACAAAGCGAGTTTTAATCGGAACTGCCAAATTTGAATAAAGGACCTTAACTCCATTATTAGTGACTGCAAACCAATTTGTGTTTGTGTTTTGCACAGCTAGACGTTTGCCCAAAATGGCATTATTTATATTTCAATGCAGCCATTTACACGAGACCTAGTATTCAAAATCAAAAACTGTATACTTTCTATTGCCTCTGAGTATAAATTTTGTATCTGCATCGAGGTAGTTTGAATGAAAACGGAGTTTTCTCAGAAACTGAACGAAAAAGAGAAATATTTGTTGACCGAAAAAGCTCAGCGACATGTGGAAGAGTCATGAGTGACACATGTTCACCAGTCAGTTAATGTAACATGTATAAATTAAAACGTCAAATGGACAGTGCCTGCGCACTTGACAGTTATCTTTACACGGAGCGTGTTTGTTCACCTTAGCGGTCGATTAAGCCGACCTAGATATTAAGTTTCATGTAAAGGGACCGTAGCACTTACCGTATAAATAAATGATTAAGAGAAGTAGTTAAGCTAACAAGGTAGGGTTGTGTGGTGCAGAAAGGTAGAAGTGGTCACTGCGTAGAAATACAGATTCAACTTACTACATTTATGGTCAAAAATAACTATTTTAGCTGTTGTCACATGAACAAAAACAACATCATTGCTATCCGCGCGCTTAATTCTACATGCCTTAAGACATTTCATGGGAGAGTCCTAAATGTATTGTCTCAAACTGGCATATGTTATGGCAACCAACGAGTTGTTAACGCCACGGGCGGCAAACAACGAGTGTTTGTTGCTTTACGGTATTAAGCGTATATCTGCTCTATTCTATTCTGTCCCATACATCTAAGGCTTTGCTCTTTGCTGCCAATCATTTCAATGAAGTTCCGGTTGGGTGTTGTATGGTTAGGAGAAACTGGGGTGCTGGCATAAGCAAAGAATATAAAGGAAATAAAGGATATAAAGGAAAAAGATCACCGAAAGCAAATTTTCTTGGTCTGCGTTTGATTCTTTCGGAGTTACCTTTGAAAATTTTTGTTTACTATTTTTTCCTTTTTTTTACCTTTTGCTGTCTAAATTATTCAACCAATCTACAATGCCGTTAGACTTGCACGCTCGGAAATAAAAACAGGAAAAAACCCTATTTTGCCTTCTCATCCCTAGAGCAACACGAGAAAGTCTTCTAAAATACCTAGGACGGCGAATAATTGGGTTTGAAACCCGATAATAAGAAAAGCTGTTAAACCAGTAAAACATCATCTATCCCTCCAGAGCAACAATCACCAAATTTCGGGAATTTATCTTAAATATCAAATGGATGACACTTCACCTTTTATAGCTACCCCACGAGTGCACTGTATAACTTTTTGACCGACCATAACTTTAGCAGAGTCAAACACTTTGCAATTGTTTTTCCAAATATATGTCCTACAGCATCCCGGTAATTGATGATATATGCAAACATAAATTTATTCCATTCCAGAATAAAACGCAAAATTTTTAATTTTCAGGAAGTGTCTGTTTTGAGAGTTTCTGCAGATAGTGCATAATCGGAGTCGCATGTTCTGCGTGCACAGAAGTGGATATCTTTTAACTTTTTTGACGAAAATCATGTAAGATGTCAGTGTTCATTTGTGTGTAAACATTGTTTGGTTTTGCCCACAAGGTTCTTAACAAACACGAATTTAGTGTATGTGTCTATAAATTTTGGGGTTGCAATATTTAAGGGTTTACGGTAAAGCCATCAGAGGCCAAAATATTTTGCATTTCCATCAAACCATTGACCACTCATTATACCTGCATGTATTTAAACAAGAACCGTTTAAATCTGTAGAATGTGAAGAATGTTTTTTCAAAGAAATGCAAGGCAAATAGATTGTAATTGTTATTTTAAAAACATGGCACCACTCTTGTGTTTAAGGTGCTGTAAAAATAAACTTTTTGCAAAAATTTTGAAACTTCCAACGAAAGCTAGTGAATGACAACTAATTACTTTCGCGGTAAGCATCAATGCGCAGAATCACCAGAAGTATCTTAGGCTCAGAACTTATCAATCATCCCTCGTAAACACCAAGATATAAATACTGCCACCTTAACACGTTTGCACTACAATAGTAATATGGCTCAATATTGAAAAATGACTCTATAGTCAAATTTCCATCCGCTCCTCCGCCGCAACCCCCACCCCTATCCCCCCACCAAAAGTATGACTATATAGCTATTGTATATCCGAGAACATTTTATATTTTGGATTCCTGGATCATCGCTGTTTTATAATTTGGACCCTTTTTGATACTAATCAGTCTTTGACCCGACTGCCCTATTAAAAATTAAGAAACATGTCAAGGTCACTGATGAGCCTAAAAAAATCGAAAATTCGATTCATGGCCCATGCTCCATTTCTCTGCTCCCAAAAGAATTCTTTCAGATAATATTGTACTTTGCTGCAGCTAGTGTTGTGTCGTGTGGCGGCCGTATAACGTCTCCCCACGTACATCATACATAGTGCAGATAATATTTTTTTTTGTCATTTGAGATCAGAGGATGCATTCTGAGAAATAGGATTCTTTTTTATCCCCCGCCGAAGGCGGAGGGATATAGTTTTCCCCATGTCCGTCCATCCGTCTGTCTGTCCGTCCGTCCTTCCTTCCATCCGTCCGTCCTTCCGTCCGTCCGTCCGGAGCCATAACTAAGTAACCACTTGACGGAATCTTATGAAACTTAAAATGAGTATATATGACTATATCGCGCTGCGGCACATGAAGTTTCATCAGACTGGTTTCAGTAATGCATGAGTTATCCCCCTTTAATTTACTTAAAATCAGTGAGATGAGCCATAGCTAAGTAACCACTGGACGGAATATCATGAAACTTAAGGGACCGACCATTTGATATTCTGGGGGGGCATGGTATATTTATCAAAAAAATCCCTGTCTTTGGATATGCAAGAAAAAAATAACCTGGCTCATAAGGGGGTTCAAAACATTAATCTGGCCTCAAAAGTAAGAGAAAAAAATAACCTGTCTCCACCCAAAATTTTCAAAAAAAAAATATATAGTCTGCAGATAATTCCATTGGAATTGAGTATAAATAATGTCTCTGGCTTCTGGGGGCTGCGCCCCCAGACCCCCATAGTTATAGTAATATTTTAATATTATCTACAATTGGTTTACACCAGCGGTCCCGAATGAGCATACATTTACAAAAACATCCTATACAATGCAGCATTCGCATACATGTATTAATGATCTGCCACATTACTAAGTAAATGTTTTCACTAAAACTGAATTGCAAAAGAGTCACTAGCTTATGGGAGACAAAACCATTATGGCAAAATAAACACTCTAAAAGGCAAAAGTCCTAATATAAAAACCCTTATTTTTATCATCATTCCTAGTTTTTCTCTATTGTTTCCAGTCTTAAAATTGCCATTGAAATTGGGAAATTGCTTTAGCTTCTGGGGGGCATTGCCCCACAGACCCCCCTTTGTTAACTTCTTAGCTCATAACTTTCAGCCATTTTATTAATTGCCATTCATGTATAATGTGACTCTATCAGTAAGTATTTATCAAACTTTCTCAAGTACGAAAAAAGCATGTTTGGGCATATATTGGGATAGAAAAAAAAACTTAAATTCCTAATGTTAGCCCTAGAACTTTGCCAAAATAGCCCTAAATTTTGGCCAAAATATCCCTAATTTAAGACCTAATTTCTTGCCAAACTCATACACGGATGTTTGTATCTGTACCTTAGAGGAAAAGAGTAACATGCTCCAGGCACTGGTTTGCAAAAGCAAGCTAAGCCATGCCCTTGGCCTGGTTAAAGACAGCACCATGTTCTTTTTGTGAGAAAAAAAAAGGTGTAAAAAATACTGATGTGGGTAAGATAAAAGGATATTAAGGTCAAGTAAACAAGGAATTGATAGTTCACTTCAGCTATAAAATAATAAAAAAATAACCTGTTTGAGTTAGTTTGTAAAAAAAATAAATTAGCTCCCACAAGGTGAAAAAAAGAAATTGTTTCCAGAGGCCAGTGAAATAAAATGTCGTGTCTCCATCAAGAATACCAGGCCCCCCCCCCCCACCACCCAGAATATCAAATGGTCGGTCCCTAAAGGCCAAGATACAAAAGGAGCAGTTTGTAGTTAAATTTTTTAGCACCTAGTTGATAATGGCAATAGCCCTCTCTCTGTCTTAGCATGATTCCAGTTCAAAGGTGGGGGATTCATTATCATCTTACACATGTAGAATCTCACACCTGTATCTGGACCCACTAACTATTCAGTAGGTAATCACCACTGTTGCTGCTGATAAGTATTATGTATACATATTAAACTGATACTGGTATAACCAATAGATGTAATGCTAGGTGTCCCATATTGCAAACAGTAAAGACCCAGATCAGTTGGACGCAACGTAGTTTATACCCTCCCTATACTGGCAAAGAATGGACTTGTCCGAACTGTGAAAGAAAATATTATTTCGGATTTTTTTTCTTCTGTTCTTTAGTTGTGGCACTTACTGATCAGATGCTTCCCTGTTTGTATATTGCCAGTCGAATAATTTCGCATTTACTGATTTTAAAACAACTAATATGATGTTCTGGCATTTTTAATAATGCATTTTCAATGAGATTTACTTTGTTTGAATTGGAAAAACGGGGGGAAAAAGAGAAGAAGGAGCTACCATGGAATGATTTATAAATTTTTGGAATGTTTCAAACTATGATTCTTAGACAATTAAGCTGTTACAACATTACAGATTTTGATCAGCCTGCATATCTTTGTAGTTTTGCATTCAAAAGCTGCAGATAGTGTAGACCACAATAGGAGCAGTCTGATCTGGGTCTGTACTGTTCGCTCCAGCCTGTCTGTCCCAATATTTAGAATATTTACAGTATTATGAAAATTTGGAATAAAATCATACAAGCACCTGTAACATGGAGTCAGAATACAGACTAGTGAAGGAGCAGAGGGCCTTTCAAGTTCAGTACATTACAGTACTGGTTTCATGGATTACTCTATTTCCTCGTTACACGGTGGGCTACAACTTGCGTGGATACACGGATTATCACTGTACACGGTGGGCAATTACATAACCGTCCACGAGCCGTATTTGCTTCCACGATCGGATCGTGAATCAAGGCAAAACACGGTACACGGTGTATCTAATTAAGTCGGTCCTAATTAAATACACCGTGTATCGTGTTTCTTTCCTGGATCAAATCAACACGCTACACGGTGTATATAATCAATAGCTTCTATGCATGCACGGCCCACGAGGTGATGCGTATTGTCAGTTTCTCTCTATATATAAACATTGTTTTCGTTTCTAGCATATAATTCATTTGTTCATATCCACCATTCGTTGCTCGAACCAGAAATGAATTAGCTTCGCCTTACATTACATGAGCATATATGCATTTGCGTATGCAGCAGTTTTGAAGAAAATGCTATTGTTTCGACAAATAATCAAATGTTGACTTGAAACCCGGGAAAAATGCTGCTACGTGGAAGAGTGGGTAGAGGAGGGCTTATTGCGGAGTTGGAGCGCTCATGTACTAATATATAAAATCGGCTGTATAACGACGTCGTATGGATGTATAGTGATCGTTTGATAGTGACTCCTCGCCGCCGTTCATGTCAAACGTCCGTCCTAACCCCTAAGTCAATGTTTATGAAATCCGCAAAGATTCAGAGAATGATTCATAAAAGAACTGTAGAAGCAGTTGCGCACACAAGGCACACACTCAACAGGTCTTCTGATGCAAAAAAAAAAACTAATTGAATTCGCAAAGGAGGAAAAGTGGTAAAATTTACGGACCCAAGCACATACAGTAAGCCATGCGCATAATTAATACAGACCATGTACAAGAAGTATGCAAACTGTAGAATAATTCATGGAAACCTGCAGGAGGAGATGCGATCATGAAGGCCAACTCAATAGGTTCCTTAGTCGCAGTTATGAAAACTGTAAGAGGGGTTGCGCACACAAGGTTATCTACTGAAAGGGTCTTCGGATGCAGAAAAAGTGACTAAATTCGCAAAGAGAAAGAATACAAAATATTCGATCATAACCCCTGACTAAGCCATGTGCGTATTTACACGCCATGAAAAAAGAAGCTCGTAAAGTTTCAGAATAAGTTATAAAAAATACTACACATAAGACTTCGACTGTCAAGGTGGGCGGAACCACGGACTACGGAAAGCCAAATACTATGTCCCCTTGCTTTTCTTCGAAAAGGCGGGAGACAGTAATCTTTTATTTTGTTAGAATAAAAAAATCCTCCCACTTGCGCTTAATCTCATTCATTGTAGGCTCTTTGTTTGAAAAGGCGTTAGCATCACATTATCTGTCCTGACGTGAAAACATTTGGTAATTCCGTGTTCTAAATCTCCAAATTGTTGTTAGGGCCAACAGATATGGGATGCTGTTTTACTATTTAATTCCTATTTAAAGATATCCATAATTATTCAAAAGAGCTTTATAATTCGAATTAGTGAATTTCATTATTATCTACGGATTCCCGAAATTATTGATGGTTATCCATAATTCGAATTATAGATATCACTTTTTCGAATTATGAATAGGAAATTCGAAAAATGGACATCACTTTATTCGATTTATGTATCACGCTTTCTAATTTTTGGTTTCCATAATTCTGCCCTTTTATGTATATCGAATTATGGATATCAAGCAATCGAATAAGTGATATCCACCACAGTCCGAACTGGATATGTCAATTAAACATATCCATTCTTCAAATTAGTGATATTCGTAAGCGAATTTTGGATGTCAGTGATTCGGCCTATTTATATACATTAATAATTCGTCTTTGCAAATAATAATTTTATTTACCGGAGATTTATGGATATCCGTAACTTAAATCATGGATATCAATAATACTGCCCTATTTAATGTTATCACTTATTGAAATTATGTGTGTCTATATCTCGAATGATACATTCGAATAACGGATATCCATAATTCGAAACGGGATATCACTTATTCGAATTATGTAAATTCGTTATTCGAATTCACTTAGTAATATCAATAAATGTGCTGAATTATGGATATCACTAATTCGACGTATGTTTATTAATAAATTATGGATATCTATAATAAGGGAAGAAATAGTAAAACTGCACCCCATAAGTAATATGTCAGACTTGCGTTATCTTCAAAGTTCTCTTTCTTATAGATGCTTTTTAATTCATACGTACAGGTACATGTATGTTACAGAGTATTGTAATGGACAGTTATTTCACGTAAATATAAACGAAAGATTGTAAAATGCATAATTCATGGTTCCGAAATGCCACTCAAAGCAAATTGGCACCTACTTCACAATTACTCACTGGCCAGTAGGAAGTGCCACTGACTGAGCATGCTGTGAAAGATAAGATCAAATTCAGCCGTTTGGGGGACAAGTCAAGTAAACTCTTACCTAAATAACTATAAAAGGTATATTTCTGAAATTTGCGGAAGAACTTTTACATGTTATAAGAAAAATATATTCTACATTTGACGAAAATTGGTTCGAAAATAATTCTTTTCTTATGCAAATGAGGGTAGGCGGAGCTTAAGGGAACTCACGGAACTATGAATAGAGCCGCAACACACAAAAGAAGTGTTATGACATATGCGAACCGCAGAGGGTGCGACTAGCTTGCGGATCTGTGCAGTCTAGAAAGACCAGGCACGGACTCTCAGGAATTTACATGGAATTTACATGGAAGCTCTCATTAAAATTCACTGATTCGCAGACTGGTTTCGGGCTTGGTTGTTTGTGGATACATTGTATGGCGCATATATGTTCTACGGTGTAAACCCAAAACTTCCGAATTATCTTTCACTCGACTTTCTTATATCTGACCCTTTCCGGCTTAGTGGACACGAAATCTCCTGGTATCTATCTCAAACAGCCAAAGGAGTTTCTCTTCGTAACTTTACTGCAATTACGATGTATGATTTTAATTGTTTTGGTTTTTTTAGTCCAGAATGATATGTTAAAGTTATTAAATACATAATATTTTCCTTGTATCAGAAAAATTATCTTGCAAAACTATGAAATCAGCTCCAACTCCTGTTAACGTCATTCTCAAGTGTTTATCATTTTTTTTTCTTAAGAAATGTGTCTCCGTACTTGGTAAATTAATTTCAAACTTCGACACTTCTTTCTGTTTGCAACGGTATATTACATTACGTCATCACCTAAGAGCGCGCAGTTGGTAGTTTCCATTTTAGGAACAAACATGTAAAAATTAAGGGATAAGAAAACACATTCTTCCAATTCATCAAGAAAGTGTTAAGATATTCCGTAACGGATAATAACTGGGTTCACTGTAAACGAACCGAGACAAGACAAAACAACAATGTGGCATGCATGCCAAGCGAAGACTACGATCAGCCTGGACATCCACCCAGTCTGATCAGAGTCTTCACTTACCCATGCCGACAGGCAGAAGCTCACCAGTCTCGGAGGATGCCTAGGCTGATCTGAGTTTTTGCGTGGCGCACATGCCACTTGGTTGTTTTTTTCATGCCGAGACTCAAATATTAAGACCACCGGTAGATCATACATGTTTCACCAGGATAATTAGCAATTTTTCGCCTAAGGCGGCCTGTATCATCCAAGTAAATCCTTTTGGATGGCTGAGACATGAAACACACGCGCTAATGAAAAAGCCAAGGTGCCAAACGCAATTTTGCCTGATGTTCGCCCGTTTATGCTTTTTGGCTTTAATACAGCTATTAGAGAGGCACGGTAGTCGAGTGGTTAGAGTGACTCGGCTATTGTGCAGAAAGTCACCGTAGAGACATGAAACACACGCGCTAATAAAAAAAGC
Organism: Ctena decussata; assembly: GCA_963989385.1. Lineage (NCBI taxonomy): Eukaryota > Metazoa > Mollusca > Bivalvia > Lucinida > Lucinidae > Ctena > Ctena decussata. The sequence continues at coordinate 26,818,123 of OZ022510.1, forward strand.
AAGTACGCAAGGTGCCAAACGCAATTTTGCCTGATGTTCGCCCGTTTATGCTTTTTGGCTTTAATACAGCTATTAGAGAGGCGCGGTAGTCGAGTGGTTAGAGTGGCTCGGCTATTGTGCAGAAAGTCACCGTAAGGTCGTGAGTTCGCGGCTCACTGTCGCAATACGATGACTGGAAAACTCTCTCTGTCAACCCAGCAGTAAATGGGTACCTTTTTCGAATCGGGGAGGGATAAGGCAGCGAAAGTAGAGGGATGGGCTCCGCCTTTCATCAGCTGTGCCCAAGATACAGTGGGTCTCTAACCCCCACTGCCCCTACGGCTATTAGGCTATGGGAAACCTTTACCTTTTTTCACAGCTATTATACATGTAAGTCGCATTAGTGAAAGTTTCATGTCCAGAATATCGAGTATTTCAGCCATTCGTTTTGTCTAAACTCATGGCGCTTATAAAACTAACAAGGATAAAACTCGTAGGAGCTCACTACTTTTAAAATTTTATTATTCATACTTTGTTGACGATTCTTTTTTGCCTGGCCGCGCAGCGCAGTGGACAGCGAGTCTGCCTCAAGAGCTGGAGGTCCGGGTTCGATACGTCGTCCAGCCACTTACTTTCGTTTCTCCTACCGCTGATTCAAGAAAGGCATTTGTCAGTTACTGGCGAAAGTATGTGCACTTAGTACTGGTTAACCGCTGAGTAGATCTAAGCCTGCCCAGGAATAGTGTGGCTAGGTTAAAGGCCAAGATACAAAAGGAGCAGTTTGTAGTTAAACTTTTTAGCACCTAGTTGATAATGACAATAGCCCTCTCTCTGTCTTAGCATGGTTCCAGTTCAAAGGTGGTGGATTCATTATCATCTTACACATGTAGAATCTCACACCTGTATCTGGACCCACTAACTATTCAGTAGATAATCACCACTGTTGCTGCTGCTAAGTATTATGCATACATATTAAACTGATACCGGTAAAACCAATAGATGTAATGCTAAGTGTCCCATATTGCAAACAGTAAAGACCCAGATCAGTTGGATGCAACGTCGTTTATACCCTTCTTATACTGGCAAAGAATGGACTTGTCCGAACTATGAAAGAAAATATTATTTCGGAAAGTTTTTTTTCTACTGCTATTTAGTTGTGACACTCACTGATCAGATGCTTCCCTGTTTGTATATAGCCTGTCGAATAGTTTAGCATTTACTGATTTTAAAACAACTAATATGATGTTCTGGCATTTTTAATAATGAATTTTCAATGAGGTTTTACTTTGTTTGAGTTGGAAAAACTGGGGAATAAAAAGAGAAGAAGGAGCTATCATGGAATAATTCTGAAATTTTTGGAATGTTTCAAACTATGATTCTTAGACAATTAAGCTGTTAAAACATTACAGATTTCGATCAGCCTGAATACCTTTGTAGTTTTGCATTCAAAAGCCGCAGATAGTGTAGACCACAATAGGAGCAGTCTGATCTGGGTATGTACTGTTTGCTCCAGCCTGTCTGTCCCAATATTTAGAATATTTACAGTATTATGAAAATTTGGAATAAAATCATACAAGCACCTGTAACATGGAGTCAGACTACAGACTAGTGAAGGAGCAGAGGGCCTTTAAAGTTCAGTACATTATGCAAGAGTATACATGTATCTAAACCAGGAGGTCAAGTAGCTCAGTGGGTTTAGCATTGGTCTGCTGATCCAGTGGTTCTAGGTTTGATTCCCAAAATCTTCTCATTTGTACACAGTGTTCCCTTGTGCACAGCCTTTCATTAATCCTGATATGACTGAGTCACAGTAAAGCCCAGGACATCAGATTCATCCATCCATATAGCTAAACCAATGGATAGAATTCACTCCTTTTCTTTTTTTTTTTTTTTTTTTTTTTTCTTTTTGACAAGAACGTTTACGGCATCGGATTAAAATTTGATATTATCGAGCCAGGAAGATTTTTTGGGGCCTCTTGTTTTTTTTTCTATTTTATAAGGAGCCGGGGTAGCTCAGTAGGTTAGGCGCTGGCCTGCTGATCTAGCCAATCCGGGGTTGGAGACTATAGGAATGTCGCAACATGACCCATTTACATTTGCGAAATTAGACTTGTATGATACCAGTGGGTTCAAATATTAGACACAATTTCACATGCCTTCCCTCACTGAGCTCACGAATAGCTTAATTGTAATTGGTAAAAGCTATTAAAACATCACGAGAGAGAGATTGAGAGAAAGAGATTTATAAATAAAATAAAAATAAAAGTAAAGTGTCCGATTCCCTGGTGGGTTTAAAGTTAGAGTTTTAAGCGGCCAACGCATTTCAAAGACGAAGCCTATCTCTGTTTGTTTGTATTTTCTAAACAGGTACAAATGTACCCATTTGCTTCCGGACTGACAGAAACATTTTAGTCGTTGTTTCGTATCGGTCTCGAACCTGCGACCTCTGTACCATAGCCAATCATTAAAGTCGCTTGACCTTGAAATGAAGCATTAAATGTATGTTGGTCAAATTTCTAGGACAATGTCATTACCGAATTCCTTTTTTTTCTGGGGGGGGGGGGGGGGGGGGCGGGGGGGGGGGGGGGCAGATAAATTCAATAACAGAATAGCAGAAGACTGTCTTTATCCCACCACCTGATTCCGTATTTAGAACCATTCGGTTCCTGAACTAAGCCGCCTCAGAACAATGGCTTTTACGCTACAGCGTCTTTCCGGTCGACTTTGAGCATTATATATGAGCCGCGACACGAGAAAACAAAGTGGTTGTGCGCTCTGCGCAGACTCAGATCAGGCTGGGCATCCACCCAGTCAGATCAGACTCTTCGCTAAGCGCTTAAAGGGTAGCTAAGGGTCTAGGCTACCTTCATGCGGACAGCGAAGACTCTGATCAGACTAGGCGGATGCCTACGCTGATCTGAGTCTGCGCTGGGCGCACAACCACATTGTTTGTTATCTTGTGTCGCGGCTCATATACTATGTTTTATTGATTGCAGGAACATTATTTCTTGCAATATACATGTATATGATTAACAGAGTTTGTTGCTAATAACCGATTGAAAACTTAAGTGTAATTATTTTAGAAACATGTCGAGTCTATTGTTTTGGAGGATGGATGGATGACTAACTTGAAATTTACGTCCATTTCAACAGTATTTCAGCCATATCAGGACGATGGGAGGGTGATTAGTGAAAGGTGTTGTGCGACTGGAACGATTTCAGCCTCCCGCGGTCTCCAACCAAAGAACTTTTCATAAACGGGCCAGTGCTTATCCCACCGAGCTACCTGGGCTTCTCTTTTGAGGAACTGGGCGTGTTACAGTCGTGATATAGTATTTGATCATGGTTTTAAATGACAGGGTTTATACAAAATATCATCGATACATGTATCCGCAAATATTATTTCAGAAAACACGTCAAATTATCATGTTCAAGTCATTGGCGGTATATATTCCGCTCTTGTGTGAAGCATATCTAGTAAGACAACTAATTATAGATTCCAACTTATATGCTAAATCTGTCAAATGCTTTTAAACTATTGTGATCTCACAACTCCAAGAGTATAAATGCCTAAGCAAAGTATGCAGGCCAGATCAGACATGTTCTCGAAACAGTTGTCCTATCAATGTCTACGCAGTTTTGCATTCAGTCCCTGCGTCTAGACAGGGGGTGGTGGGTACCTGTATAATCTGGTAACCGTTTAAAGTAAGGAATCTACTTTGAAATTGTCAAATTTCCCAATGTAATCCATTAACCGTAAACGGAACTAAAACTTCCCGCATCCGCATGGTCTCCATGCGGATGCGGGATTAGCCTAAATCTCTCTCTCTCTCTCTCTCTCTCTCTAATCTCTCTCTAATCTATCAAACTTACCTAAATCTCTTTCTCTCTCTCTCTCTTGCACTTAGAACGTTACTGTGTTCTCTATTCAACAACAACAACAAAAATACAAGTTTCACTTTTAGTGATTTATATGATATTTCTTTTAAATCCTGTTTTAGAAGAGGAATAGATGCTGCTTTCGTTCAAATCCTATAAATTGTAACATTGTGTTTAATGTGTACATGCATGTCGATCTTGGAAATACGTAATGTTTGAATCAAATTTCCAACCGCATTCCTCCAAAATATTCGGCCAATCTGTCTCCGCAAAAACTACAGACCCATATTATACTAACATACTGCTTGTAAAAACAATACAAAAAGGGCCTACATTCTCGTTCAAAGGTTTACAAAACATCACTAGAGGTTAATTCTTATAGGAAAGAATTAGCTCCCTTATGAGCAAATTCTTTCATTTAAGGGTAAACACCTTGTTTGAATGCTTTTATCGTCCAGGAAAACAGAAAGGAAGTTTCAAAAGTTGTCTCCCTTTGTAAAATTGACGGAAAATGAGGTTTACCCATATAAATGATTCCTAGTCCACAGGGAAAAACTTTAAAAGATTCATTTTTAAATGGATTTTTGTACCGAAAAATATTGATTTGCTTTTCGCCTCAAATAAATTTCACGGTGAGGTTTATCAGAAAGTTCACAAAGTTGTGGCCTTTGAAAGTTCCCAAGACTCACAAAGCGCAAAAAAGGCTTTCAATGTGCTAGAAGCTATTTTAGCTCAGTCTAAACTGCTGTAAATAATTCCCATAATAATACACTGACATACAGTGGGCCAACGATAATGTGTTATTGACAAACATTGGTGTAAACATGGCACGCACCATTGAAAGGGGTGACAGGTACTTACCTGTAGTAAGTTAGGACGCCTGACCATATCATAATGGTTAAAATGCCACAGAATAAATCACGAATCAGAGTAGCTCAGTGGACCAGATTACCAACATCTAGCTTGGTTTGTCTACGGTCATAGGTTGGAATCACACGTGTATGTTTTTTGTTGTTGTTTTTGTTTTTTTTGTTGTTGTTGTTGTGTGTGTTTGTTTGATATTCTTGCTTTTGAGGTTATTTTTTCTAGGTTGAAACAATGTCGACTCAACGTTGATTCAACGTCGACGCAACGTTGATTCAACGTAAGTTCAATGTTAATTCAACATGATGTGGCTGCTGGGTAATCTTATTTTTTCGCAATTGATGTTGAGATTTCAATCTGACGCTTTCGAAATTCCAGTAGGCTTACGCTGTCTAGTTGGAAAATTAATTTTAATGTCTCTTAATGCCGTGACGGCATGTCTGATTGAATCTTGAGTTCGAAACAGTGACACCCGCGGAATAGAATATTTACCGGCCATTATACCACCGCGTTATATCTATTCAAATTTGTAACGATAGAAAATAAAACTGACAAAGAAAAAAAATGATAATACAAAATAAAAAGAAAAAAAATGCAAAAAGAAAAAAAAATGAACATGAATGAAAATAACAGCGTAACAATATTAAATACGAAGGAAGTAAGAACTCTTGAGAAAAAGTCTTTGAAAAAAAATGTCACTGCCTGAGTTTCGAACTCGCACTAAACTGCTTATTGTCAGATAAATTCGCTACTGCTGCCATTAAGGTGGTGATTTATGGTAAATGTAAAAAATCTGTATAAAACCATAAAAAAGTAACGTATCTCCCTGAAAGTTAGCAGACTTCTTATTTTTGTTGTTCTTTACAGTTTAGAATACAAAATAGACGTACATGCTTCTTGAAAAAGTGTTTTTATAAGGAAAGATCAAAGGGTAATTTTCTGCGCAATAATAAAAAAAATTAACATCGTTATTGAAAATTTAGGTAGTTCTGAAGGTGCATTATTGCATAATGAAGAGCGAGCTAGCAATTATTTATTCCAACTCTTTCTCAAATTGTAATGTAGACCAGATGAAAATGGTAGCTTTTTTCTCAAATGTTCAACACGTACAAGGTAATGTACACTGGATGCATTTATTAAAGATAGGGTAGGCAAGCATACCTATGTAACACCTACAGTATAAATAATACATTACTTACATGATCACTGGTGTGTAGATGAAATTGTTCAACCTTGTTAAAATAGTCTCACCTGTTTCACCTGTGTGTTTTGACAAAAAAAATTGGACACAGACCTCATCTTTTTTCATCTGCTCAGCCTGCTAATGTGTGAAAGAGTTTGAAAAAATAATTGCTAGCTCGCTCTCCATTATGCAACAAGGAACTCTCAGCACTAAGTATATTTTCAATAACAATATTATTTTTTCAGATTATTGCGCACAAAATTACCCTTTGATCTTTCCTTATAAAAACAATTTTTAACTTTAAAAAATGCTGCATTTTGGGAGTCTGAATTGTCAGAAACAACATAAAGAAGGAATATGCTAAGTTTTGGAAAGATCAGTGGTATTTTGAGTGTTTTATGCAGATTTTTGTCTTTGCCCCAAATCAGTGATTATCACCACCTTAACCTACTCGACCACGTACCAACTATTTGAATGATGAAATATTAAGAAATATACTCATGGAAATATTGCAAAAGCTGAGGATAATTGCCCGAGGCTACTCACAACCTGTTTTACCTGTTATCCTTAAATGGGCATGCTAGACTATTTGCGCGGGAAACAAATTATCTTTGGGCGACAGTACCTCTTTAAGTCCTTACATGTACATGTGTAACGTGAGAAATAGATGAATTATGTTCAAACCTTGCTTTCCATTCCGCACTGATTATTAGTTGGTTTACCTGTGCTATCTCGTATTGATGCTCTCGACTGAGAAACGGTCGGCAGCAATACAAGGATTGGTAAATGATACTTTTGTTAATGGCCGTCGACCGAGTTGATTCTGCTGCCAATTGTCTAGGCCGACGGCTACTTTTGTTTGTACAGTAACTGATTGGCTCGGCCGCCAGCACATGTACAGATATTGGTATTGCCCCCACGCTCCTGTACTGGCCTATAACAGTTGCCATGTCTTTTTCCAAAAATGTTCCAGATGATCTACATTGCACACCTTCCAAGCCTTGTTAGTGAACGCATCAGGCTGCTCCAGGGCACTTTGTATTAAACAATGGCACAGGGGCCTGCTATTGTGAAAAACAACATCCTGGACTAAGTCGCTTTTGTCGGAATCAACCTTGTGAACAAAGTATATGAAGAACCACTCCAGCTAGGATGTCACGTGTCTTTATTTCCCTAAGCCTCAGGCCTTTCAAACTTCATCAGTTATTAAGATCTCAGGGATCAAAGTTCTTTAAATTACTAATTTATTTCAGGGGATTGCCTCTATTAAGATTTTCTATATATGTGTTAATTTTTTCTGTTCACACTTAAATGACATTACAAAAGAAAGGAACGTTACACTGAACAATTGTTTTGGGTTTAGCAGCTCTTTGAGATAGTACTTCATTTAATATCAAGCCGTCTCGCAGAGAAAAAGGGAGAAAGAAAAGAGAAATGATAGGCGAGAGAGGAAATATCTAAACAACCCCACCCGTATCTACTGCAAGCACAGTAGGCCCTTGCCCTACTCTAATCCAAATTAGAAGGACGCCTCGTCACTGAAAGTTACATAGCATCATCGCCCGACCGCACCACCCCCACCCTATGTAAGCACAGGGTATACTCAAATCAGCTTGCATTTACGCATAATCAAATATGATCTGAGTTTCCCTGTTCTGAACGTTTATGCAGAATCTAAAATATAGAAGGGGAACATTTGTTTGTTTGCGCAGGCTGGTTTGAGCTTTTTTCAGCCGGCGCATTGCCGAAAGATCCTTTAAAGTAGATCAAGCACAACACGCAAAACCAGCCATTAATTAAAGATAATCAGTCGCCAGTATATGTTAATGATAACCCAGGCTTGTCCAAACCATGAAAGTCTAATTGATATGGCAAACACAGAGCTGTAACTTATATATTACCAGTCGCTATAAGCATAGAGGAGCGTCTGATCTAGTGCCTTCAAGCAAGGGACCGTGGGTTTGATACGCACAGGCTGCTCATGTCCGATCAATTTCTTTCTTTCTACCCGAAAGAATTATGCTGCCTCTTCTCACCTTAAAGGAAATAGTTTCTCTTGGGGAGCAAATTCTTTCCTTCGAAAGTTGACAGCATATAGCAAAGAGGGGGAAGTGAAAATGGCGGAGTTGCTTACCATAGAAGTGTACCTATTCACCTTAAAGTCTCCGTAGTCCTGGCAGTGGTAAATTGTCGAAGCACATATCATTATGAAAGCTCTGCAGCCTTCAAGACTTAAAGATTTACTCCCTTGATAATAATAACAAAAATGATTTGATGAAATTTTTTCATGCAATACCTCCGACATGGTCTAGCTATACATTTGAAATAGGGTTTAGATAATATTTGTTAAAAGTGACTTTAAACAAAAAATTAGATATATTTTTAAACGTTCGCGGACCGCGCTCGAAATTGCATTATTGGACAGAAATAATTTATTCATACGTCATAATCACGTGCACGAATAAAAAAAAATACCTGTACACGATCACATGACACACGTGGTCAAAATCGATACTCTTACAGGCCGTGAGGAAATAGGTAATTTGCATTTTAATTTGAAGATCATTTTTCATTCCACATTTATCGATAAAACATGCATTTTCTCAAAACTTGTACGGTTAATTATGAGACTTTTACATATTGTCTAACGAAATTTTGTTAAAATATTTGTTCCTTAAAACATGAAATAAACGAGGGAGACAATCTTTAATGACAATATGCCGGTTGGTGTGCTTTTCTTGCGCCATATAACTGGCGGGCAGAAGGAGAAAGTATTTTTTTTATTATTATTTTTTTGTTTGTTTGAAATGACACAAGTCTCTTCATAACAACTTGTTTCCGGTTCCCCGTTGAGCAATGAAATATGAAAAAAACCGACTTGTTCGGGAAAGAGCTGCTGACTCGGCTTATCACTTGTAATTTATTGTTTGTTGGGATGCCTTTGTCAGTCTTTCCCTTTCATGTTGAGGATAGGGTTAGGGATCTGATTCGGTCAGTTCCTGAAGTGTAGCTACTCTTTAAATTTGTGGTGTTGTGCCGAGTGGCGACCGTAAAACGCCTCCCGCACATCATCCTTCGTCAAGGATGATCTCCCTAACAACTGAATAACTACACAAGTACCAAAACACTATCGACATGGACACATTCTTGTAGAGTCACTAAATGCCGAAACATTTTAAAACAAGGCCCAGCCGGCACACAACGTTGAATCAACGTTGATTCAATTCAACGTTGATTTAAATTTGTGTACCCAGAGTGAGGTCAAATCCTATTTGGTGACCACACCTCCCAGCTGATAGTGGACGTCCTGCCTTAGCGCTCATACTGGTTCAAACGCCATGTCGATCCAGAAAATGAGTGATAAGCTTACCATATTGTTAGGGTCCTCAGTGAAATTTGTTTTTAACGGTGAGGCAAGCTTTTTTTGCGGGATCTAATACTTGTAATTGTTAAAGGCTGGTAATCGCGCTCGTATTACAATGACAAAACGTAGTGAGAGGCTTGCAGCGATACCCCGTGCTATCATACCGTATTTCGTGATTTTGTGGCACTGATAGAGCATTCGTATGCAAATAAAATTTTAAATTTAATCGATGGCCGTCATTTTAAAGATAAGTTAGTAGACATATCCTTTACATACACAAATGCTTAGATCTTGAAAACTAAGATTGGTGGAAACATTCTTAATAAAATAAAAAAGTAAAGGTAGGGGTTTCCCTTCGTTAGTAGCCGTAGGGGCAGTTGGGGTTAGAGGCACGGCATATGAAAGGCGGAGCCTATCCCTCTCCTTTAGCTGCCTTATCCTTCCCTGATTCGAAGCAGGTACCCATTTACTGCTGGGTTGACAGAGAGAAGTTGCCAGTCGTCGGATGGCGAAACCCGGGCGCGATCTCACGACCTCCGGCGACTTTCTGCACCGTAACCGAGTGCCTCTAACCACTCCACCACGGCGCCTCTCAATGAAATATAAGAGACTACAAAATTATCTAATGCATTAAAATTTACAGCTCATCATTAATTCTTATCTATATTTTAAATGTTTCGCCATGTTATGGGCTTGAAGGCACGAGTACTCCCGCAATAATCACAAAACAAAAGTAAGCCTTGAATTTCAAGTGAGCGTATTAATAAAGCGGGAACTCTTTTTTACGGAGACAGAGAAATATATAAGTGTATCTGCTTCTTGAATATTGACGAGAATGTTGTCGTCATAGATTTACTGACTAAAGCTACGTCCACATGTCCACATGAGTTAATGAAAATATGATCGTGTAAATGAAAAGTAATTTGACATTTTCATTGCCAATTTTACATGGTAAAGTTTTATTCAAACAGCGCGCCTATAGAGGCAATTGAGAACTAAACTGCAGTGAATTATTCTGCAACAGATCTCTATTTCGTCGGGCATGAGCTCATCACCTACGTCGTCGTTACAAATGACGTCAAACAGCTATACCTTAACGTTTGACGGTGCGGAGGAAAAGCATGGAAAAGAAATATATAGACGCTAGCCTACATTGTTGGCGGACATATTCGCACACTAGAATGATAGTTGAGAGAATTTGAGGAAAATGAACATTTGTCTGTGATTTTGTGTGCTAGAATCGAAATAGTTTCGCTTTAACAGTCATTTGCTGAATAATAAATCACTGTTTGTGTGTCAGTTGTAAGTAGATATATCACTCGTGCTTCCGCACTCGTGATATGATTCATTGACCAATTGACCTCCAAACCAAGATTTATTACTCAACAAACCACTGTTCGAGCGGGGAATATAAATTTAACGAATTAGCTTGTTTGGCATAGACTATGTGTTACACCTTTTTCTGGGACAAATAGTTTGCAAAGTGTACATACCGTAGTTACCGTAGTTTCGACCTTTGACTACTAGCCTATTGGATCTCAAAAAGATAAATTCTAATTTGCATTTTAGGGCAGTAGGTTAAGTGCGTTCTTACTGTGCTAGCGGTCCGTGCTTCGAATTTTGCGGGCAGCAGAATACTTTAGCTTACAACATTTCATTATCATCAACCATCGTCTTTATATGACTGAAATCATATTGAGAGGAATGTGAAAATTACATCCATCCACCCATCTGTCCGTCCGTCCGTTCTTCCGTTCATCTATCCATCCATCCATCCATCCATCCGAGTTTCAAGAGATCGGAACGCTATAAATCTATCAGTATCGCTAAAATATCAATTGTTTTTATTGTGTCAGTGCATATAATTGTTAACAAAACTGTTCGTCTAATTAATGTTTAAATGTTTCACAGCTGCATAGCTTAATTAACCATTACCGTGTTGACAGGAAATAAATTTATTATAATATGCACAATGTACCTTTGATTGCCACGATTTCAAACACACCGAGTTGAAAGGAAGTCCACGAATTTTTGAAATCACGGTGGAACGTTGATTGTCACGCTTGGACACCGTGTTTAGAGGAAATCCACGAATTATTACATCCACGGTGGAGCGTTGATCGACACGGTTATCTGTGAATTCCCACAGATGCACACGCTTCCACGCGTTTTACCACGATACACACACGAAGGACCGTTCGTGGATTAATTAAATTCTTACACCGTGTAGCGTGGAAAACGAGTAATCCATGAAACCAGTACTGTATGCAAGAGTATACATGTATCTAAACCATGAGTTCAAGTAGCTCAGTGGGTTTAGCATCGGTCTGCTGATCTAGTGGTCCAAGGTTTGATTCCCAAAATTTTCTCATTTGTACACAGTGTTCCCTTGTGCACAGCCTTTTATTAATCCTGATATGACTGAGTCACAGTAAAGCCCAGGACATCGGATTCATCCATCCATATAGCTAAACCAATGGATGGAAATCACTCCTTTTCTTTTTTTTTTTTTTTCTTTGACAAGAATATTTATGTGATCGGATTAAAATTTGATATTATCGAGCCAGGAAGATCTTTTGGGGCCTCTTGATTTTTTCTTTTCTATTTCATAAGGAGCCGGGGTAGCTCAGTAGGTTAGGCGCTGGCCTGCTGATCTAGCCACCCCGGGTTGGAGACCCACACCGCTGAAGGCGGGAATATTTTCAATGGTAAACGAGGCTGCACGCAGCCTTTTATTATCACTGCCTTATACTGCCTGAATGACGCAGGCTGGTGATTGTCAGTTATATGCTGCAAACTATGAAGACGGAAATTCCTAAAACAATGAAACTGTGAAACTTATCAAAGTTTCAGGTCTACAGCAAAAAAGGAGGATAAAATCACAAGTTTTGGCATAAAAAAAAAGTAAAGTTACAGAGATGTAGATGTTCAATCTAGTTTGAGTTAGGCTTCTGCTGCTTGGATTATGGTTTCGATTTAAAAATTTCAACATTCAAAATAAGAAGAAAACAAGAGGGTCAAGAGGCCCTGAATCGCTCACCTGAGCAAAAAGCTTAAAAGTCAAACTAGGGTCATAATTTGAACAAACCTGATAGTTTGCAACCATTTCCAAATGGTTCTGAAGAAGAAAATTTTTGAATGTTTTTCTCTATGTATTGCTATGGATGGTTCAAACCCTGGACCCCCTGGGGCCGGGCCATTTTGGACCCTGGGGCCATCATTTGAATAATCTTGGTAAAGGACCACTAGGCAATGCTAAATGCTAAATTTCAAGCCTCTGAGCCAAGAGGTTCTGAAGAAGAAGATGTTTGAATATTTTTCTATGTATTTCTATGGTTCAAACCCAGGACCCCCTGGGGCGGGGCCATTTTTGACCCTGGCACCATCATTTGAACAAACTTGGTAAGGGACCATTAGGCAATGCATCATACAAAATTTCAAGCATCTGCACTAAGGAATTCTGGAGAAGAAGGTTTATAAGTACATTTTAATTTCGAACCCAAGACTCCCCGCCCCAGAGCCATTTTGAATCCCATGGCCACCATTAACACAAACTTTGTAGGAGTCCACCAGGCAATGCATCATACCAAATTTCAAGCATCTGAGCTAAGTGGATCTGAAGAAGAAATTTTTTAATTGTTTCCTATGTATTTCTATGGCTCAAACTCAGGACTGCCTGCCGCAGGGCCATTTTGGACCCTGTGGCCATCATTTGAATAAACTTGATAAAGGACAACAAGGTAATGCATCATACCAATTTTCAAGCATCTGAACAAAGTGGTTCTGAAGAGGAAGATTTTTGTATATTTTTCTATGTAGTTCTATGGTTCAAACCCAGCCCCCCCCCCCCTGGGGCGGGGTCATTTAGACCCTGGGTCATCATTTGAACAAACTTGGTAAAATACTACTAGGCAAAGCTACATAACAAAGTTCAAGCATCTGAGCCAAGTGGTTCTGAAGAGAAGATTTTTGAATATTTTTCTAAATATTTCTATGGTTCAAACCTAGGCCTCCCTGTTGCTTGGCCATTTTGGACCCTCGGGCTACCATTTGAACACACTTGGTAAAGGACTACTAAGCAATGCTACATACCAAATTTCAAGCATCTGAGCCTTGCGGTTTTGAAGGATAAGATTTTAAATATTTTTCTATGTATTTCTATGGTTCAAACCTAGGACTCCCTGCCCTGGGGCCATTTTAGACCCTGGGGCCACCATTTGAACAAACTTGGTAGAGGACCACTAGGCAATGTTACATACCAATTTTCAAGCATCTGAGGCAAGCAGTTCTGGTGAAGAGGATTTTTAAGTATTTTTATTTTCGAACCCATGACCCCCAGCCCCAGGGCCATTTTGGACCATGGGGCCACCATTTGAACAAACTTGGTAGAGGATCACTAGGCAATATTACATACCAAATTTCAAGCATCTGAGCCAAGTAGTTCTGGTGAAGAAGATTTTAAGTATTTTTTTCAGTTTTGAACCCAAGACCCCCTGCCCCAGGGCCATTTTGGACGCTGGGGACAACATTTGAAAAAACTTGGTAGAGGACCACTAGGCAATGCTACATACCAAATTTCAAGCATCTGCGCCGTGCAGTTCTGGAGAAGAAGAGTTTTAAGTATTTTTTAATTTCGAACCCAAGACCCCTTGCCCCAGTGCCATTTTGCACCCTGGGGCTATCATTTGAACAAACTTGGTAGAGTACAACTTGGCAATGCTACATACCAAATTACAAGCATCTGAGCCAAGCAGTTCTGGAGAAGAAGATTTTTAAGTATTTTTAGTTTCGAACCCATGACCCCCTGCCCCAGGGCCATTTTGGAACCTGGGGCCACCATTTGAACAAACTTGATGGAGGACCACTAGGCAATGCTACAAATCAAATTTCAAGCTTCTAAGCCATGCAGTTCTGGAGAAGAAGATTTTTAAGTATTTTTTAGTTTTGAACCCATGACCCCCTACCCCAGGGCCATTTTGGACCCTGGGGCCAACATTTGAACAAACTTGGCAGAGGACCATTAGGCAATGCTACATACCAAATTTCAAGCATCTGAGCCAAGTAGTTCTGGTGAAGAAGATTTTTAAGTATTTTTAGTTTCGAACCAAAGACCCCCTGCCCCAGGGCCATTTTGGACCCTGGGGCCACCATTTTAACAAACTTGGTAGAGGACCTCTAGGCAATGCTACATACCAAATTTCATGCACCTGAGCCAAGCAGTTCTGGAGAAGAAGAGTTTTAAGTATTTTTAGTTTCAAACCCAAGACTTCCTGTCCCAGGGCCATTTTGGACCCTGGAGCCACCATTTGAACAAATTTGGTAGAGGACCACTAGACAATGCTTCATACCAAATATCAAAGCCATAGGCCTAGCGGTTTCAGAGAAGATGTCATTTAAAGCAAATTGTTGACGACGCACGACGGACGATGGACGACGCACGACGTACACTGGGTGATCACAATAGCTCACCCTGAGCCTATGGCTCAAATGACCTAAAAAAAAGGAATTCAATTTTAACCATACTTTTAGGTCTTGGAAATCGTACATACACCTTATATATTTTAGGGCAATAAATAAACTTTTAAAATTAGCTATGTAGTAAAAAAAGCTATGTATTGGCTTCGTCAGTAAGTTGTTATGATGTTAGCTCTGGATCTGATTATCTGTTCATGTGTGTTCTTGTTCCTTTGTCTAAAATGGAGATAATTTATGCATATACCTGCAACCAAGATTGTCTGTTAATTTGGCCACGTTAGGTCCCAATTAATGAACTTATCCCTATTATGCTACATTATTAACACCTATTAGCCAACTACAAATTGCTCCTGGTGTATCTTGGCCTTTAAAATAAGTATATATCACTATAACGCGCGAATGCACATGAAGTTTCGTTAGACTGCCTTCAGTAATGCATGAGTAATCCCCCTTTAATTGACGTAAAATCAATATAACGAGCCATAACTAAGTAACCACTGGACGGAATTTCGTGAAACTTAAAACAAGTATATATCATTATAACGTGCTGATGCAAATGAAGTTTCGTTAGACTGGCAATTGTAATGCATGAGTGATTGCCCTTTAATTGACTTAAAATCAATGAAATGACCCATAACTAAGTGACCAATTGCCAAAACTTCATGGAATTTAAATTGAATATGTATCACTATAACGTGGATATGCACATAAAGTTTTATCAGAATGACATCACTAGTGCATGAGTTATTGCCCTTGAATCAGTGAAAAATTGCCAATTTCAGCCATAACTAAGTTATCAATGAATTGAATTCTATGGAACTTATATTAAATATGTATCACCATAACACATTGGTCCATCTTACTTTTTGTCAGAATTTCTTTAGTAAGCAATGTGTTATTGCCCTTGAATTCATTTAAAATTACAAATTGAGTCATAACTAAGTAACCAATGAATGGAATTTCATGAAACGTATAATAATTATGTATTGTCATGACACAGCAGTGCACATTAAGTTTTGTCATAATCGCTTCAGAAGTGCATGTTTTAATGCCCTTGAATTGATTTAAAATCCACAAATTAGCCATAAGTAAGGTACTGATGAACAAAATTTCTTGTAACTGAATTGAAAATGTATCATCATAGTGCAGTGATACTGAGGCAAGTGTTTAAGAAGAACAGTTTCAGCATATGCCTTACTTACCCCAGAGTTATTGCCCTTAATTTTATGTACAATCCACAAGTTCAGCCTTAACTAAGTAACAAGTGAACACAATTTTATGAAACTTAAAATCACCAATAAACAAATCGGGGCCACATCGGCGGGGGTTATAAATTCACCGAATTTGCTTGTTATTTATAAACTATTTAGACTCTTATTTTAGATCATCGCTGTTTTATCATTTGGACCCTTTTTGATACTAATCATTCTGAGAACTCATATTATTTATTGGTTTAGATTCATATACTTGACCATCACGTTTGATTCTTTGGACCTCTTTTAGATACTTATCAGTCTTTTAATCGACTGCCTTTTCAAAATTAAAAGAGGCTGACTGTAAGCATTGAGAATTTTATTGAAAGTCAAAATTTATAATTTTGTTCATATTTTGTCAGTAAATAGGCTTTGGTATAAGAAGAAACTTGGTATTTTTTTTTTCGAATATGTCAATCAATAGGCGAGATATTGAGGAAAAAACTGTTGCCATGGCAACAAGGTTTAGACGGCTGAAATTTTCTAATTTTGTATGTTTTCAACAGCCATTTGCTTATTTATAAGTAGGACTATCAAATGTCCATGCATTGTATGGTTTCACTCAACTTATCCTTTACTCCACTGATATATAATTTGCACGTGCATGTATTTCGTTTTGTAACCCCGACAACAAAGACTGGATGTGTATCCGGTGGTTGATTGTTTTGACAAAATAGCAGGTTTTCAAATGCATCATTTTTTCGGGGGCAACGGCACTGAAACAAACTGATTGTAAGGTAGTAATAACTCATATTTGCACTTTCAATAACAATAAAGAAAAGGTGTATACCTCTTCAAATACTTGCAAAATGTCGTGTAGACTCTGGTAAGGTACTCGATATTTTATTAGGAATATAGGTTGATCATATAAAAGATTCTGTAGTCTCACTTAATTACTGTATTCTTGGCCTTTTATACTGTTGAATGTTATTCACTGACAGTTTGCCAAGTCCTAATACAAATAATTGAGTATTATTTCCTGAAAATCGGGTTTCCTTACTAGGATAAGACAGCAAAGTTGACAGAAAATATATGAGTTATTGCATACTTTGTTTTATTTCTTGCTATCATTAATATTTATTTGTACTTATGAAAACGGTTACTTTATTAACAGTTTTCCACTGTATAACTGACAATCGAAATGAAGTCTCGAAAAGAAGTGTTTGCTATATGTGAAAGGAAAGGGGGTTGAAATACCCCACCCACAATTCCATAATCCTTAAAGAAAGTGTAATTGTGACATCTATGCATCGCTCCTAGTATGTAGACTTATCAAAGTCAATTTTATATATGATTTCACTTAAAAAGTTACAATATCTGCTTTTTACTAGCCTTGGTGAGGATTTTGCGACGCATGTGATCTTTTTGTCAAAACATGCATTCAAATGCACTTCCAAATATAACGCGATGTCCGATTGGATAATATAAAAAATCCGCGACTGCAAATTCTGCAATATACTGTCGGAAACCCTAAGTCATGAGTAAGGTTGCTTGCGATTGGTCAACGTCACGGTTTTGCGTCGCTAATGTAGATTACATTTGGTGCAGATTACTACAGTTTTGGTGACAAAATGATAAAAGGTGCATTAGAATGGGCATAAACATTTTAAAATTTTCATTTGGGGTGGTATATCGTTGGTTTTACAGCTGGAAATTGCGTTTTACGGCTCCACTAACGCTTTGCCATAAAACGAAATTTCCGACTGTAAAACTGATGATATACCTCCCCATATGAAAACTTTGAATACAGTTATCCCCTAATTATATCAGTACTTTACGTTCACATGGGTATGAACCAGAGGGCCAATGGCCTGTAGCTCACCTGACACCTTCTGTCAACAGACACAATTTGTCATTTCGCTCATTTGTTACAAATTTTAAACCATTGTGTTATAAGAAGTGCATATTTTAATTTTAAAATCTCAGTGACCTTTAGGAAAAATAAACAAGAGGCCGTCGGGCCACAAAGCTTACCAGATCTCTAGCTCAAAATTACTTTCACATATTTGTACTGGATCAAAATTGATGTCACATTTGTATAGCTAAAAACAAAATATACTACAGCACAGTCTCATTCTAACAGTCCGCTGACTTGATAACAAAATATATAACTATTTTCCACATTTTGATTGGCAACAAAAAAAGGATAACTTTCAAAGGATTTTTGCTTTTGTTCCTTTTGGTTGCTATGGCAACTCATCCAAATGAGCAGTGTGCAGAAAGAATATACGGCTGATAGAAGACCATTCCAGGAATATTTCTGAAAATGTTAGGTCAGAATATCTACAATAGCTTAGCAATAAACCCCATTTTTTTGTTTTATTTCCATCATAAGTTGCCATACCAACCATGTCCTTTGAACAATGACAATGGAAAAAAAATCTGTAAAGGCTAATATGATTAATATGTCTATGAAGTCTCTGTTTCATACAGCATATGGTTACTGAGGAGATAATTTCAGGTATTTTTCTGTTTTTGCATTTTGATTTCCATGGCAGCAAATAGAAACGAACAGTGAGCATAAAATCATATAACCGATAGAAGACTACTAAGGAAAATTTCTATAAAAATTTGTCAAAATATCTGCAATGACTTGGCAAGAGGTGCCAGTATCCCCATTATAAGTTTATGTAAACTCTAAGTTGCCACAGCTACCAAACTAAAGTGCTGATTTTCATTAAAACATAAATTCTCATATGATGAATATTTCTATAAAGTCTCAGCATCAAAGAGCTTTTTTTTTAAAAAGATAATTTTAAGCTTATTTTTTTCCAGTTTTTGCATTTAGGTTTAACCAATAAAAAAGCATATGGCCAAAAACATATGGCTGATAGAAGACTTCTCAAGAAATATTTCTATTTAAGTTTTGTCAAAATATCTGCAATGGCTTAGCTGTAAATGCCATTTTTCAATTTTTCCCAATATAAGTGAATGCAACTCGAAGTTGCCTCAGTAACCAAACTAAAAAGCGGATTTTCATACAAAACACCATAGATTTTCAATCTCCCGGCACAAGGATGCTACAGATGAAATCTGAGCCCAAGCTGCCCAGTGGCTTAAGAGGAAATTATTTTTAAGTATTCTTTTCCTCATTTTATTGCAGTTGGTTTCCATAGCAACCAATATAAAGAGCAGTGGGCAAAAAACATATAGCTGATAGAAGACTTCTCAAGTAACATTTCTGTAAAAAACGTCAAAGTATTTGCACTGGCTTAGTAGTACACGCCATTTTTCAATTTGCCCCATTATAAGTCTATGGGAAGTCTCAGTTGCCATAGCAATCAAACTGAAGAGCCAATTTTCATATAAAACATAAATTTTCAATTCGCCAGCCCAAGGATGCTACAGATGAAATCTGGGCCCAAGCGCGGACCAGTGGCATCAGAGGAGATAATTTTTTTAAGTATTTTTTTCCCCATTTTTTGACATTTTGGTTACCATGGCAACCAATATAAAGAACAGTGAGCCAAAAATCATACAGTTGATAAAATATCTCTCAAGAAACAAGTCTACAAAAGTTTTGTCAAAGTATCTCCAATGGCTTGACAAAAGATGCCATTTTTTCAATTTTCCCCATTATAAGTCTATGGGAAGTCTAAGTTGCCAAAGCAACCAAACTAGATAGTCGATTTTCATATAAAAAAACAACATAAACTTTCAATCCTCCAGCCGAAGGATGCTACAGATAAAATTTGGGCCCAATCGGCCCAGTGGCTTCAGAGGAGATGTTGTTTGAAAGTGTTGACTAGTTTCTGAGAAATCCACTGTTTAAGCATTTTCCCATATAAAAGCATAACACACTAAAATTGACCTTGCCACAAATTAGGTCAAGGTCAACGCACTGTCATAATTTATACTTGACGTTTATTTAAGGTCACTGAGATTCTGGCCCTCTTTAAAATTT
Source organism: Ctena decussata (assembly GCA_963989385.1). NCBI lineage: Eukaryota > Metazoa > Mollusca > Bivalvia > Lucinida > Lucinidae > Ctena > Ctena decussata. Next base: position 26,838,024 of record OZ022510.1, read on the forward strand.
TCAAACATTTTCTCCTCTAAAGGCACTGGGCCGATTTGAAGCCGTATTTTATATGGAGCTGCACTTGGTCAAAGGAATAAAAATTTGTTCAGATGGTCTTGGTAACGTGACCAAGATGGCCACCATGCCCATATATAGTAAACATCCTTCAAACATCTTCTTCTCTAGAACCAATGGCCCAATGACCATTTGGCTTAATATGTAGCATTGGGGACTCAGTGCCATCATAATTTATACTAACCATGACCGTACTTTAACCTTTACCTTATTTACAGTAAGGTCTAAATTGGTACATTATGCTTTTATATGGGAAAATGCATGAACAGCTGATTTCTCAGAAGCTATTTAAGTCTAAGGTATAGTATTTGGTATATATGGTTAACTATATGGCCGCCATGCCCATATAAAGTATCAACCTTTCAAAATTCTTCTCCAGAACCAAAAGCCCAATGATAATGTAGCTTGGCATGTAGCATTGGGGACTCGGGCCCTTCATAGTTAGACTGTGCGATGACCTTGACCTAATTTATGGCAAGGTCAAATTTGGTGCCTTATGCTTTTATATGGGAAAATGCTTAAACAGGGGATGTCATTGAAACTTTTAAGCCTAAATATAATAATTGGAAGATATGGTTAACTAAATGAATACATGAAGACATATGGTCATTAAAGGTCAAGGTCATTTCTTTATCTTTTCTCAAGGTCACTGAAATGTTAAAATAAAAAAATGCACTGATTTTAAGACACTGGTTGAAAATTTGTAATAAATGAGCGAAATGACAAATTGTCTGTTGACAGAAGGTGTCAGATGAACTACAGGACCATTGGTCCTATGGTTCTTACCCATGTGGACGTAAAGTACTGACCCAGCTAACAAGAAACGTTTCCGCAACGTTTGTGTTTAGTTGTATGAGGGTTTGTTTGAGACCAACGTTTAGTAAACGTTGTATAAACGTTTGAACATGTTCCACGCTCCACGGTATAGCTGGAGTCAACGTTTTATGAACGTTGCTCTAACGTTATACTTTTCCGTCCTAATAATAGTATCCCATTTGCGAAGTCATGAATATGTGATATAATGTGTGGGCCACATTTCATGCCATTTTAAAGAATATTGCATAATTAATGTCTCTTTTACTTCTGAAATGTGTATTTCATTGATTTCGATGGGCGCCACAACGTATTCCAAATAAGGTACATGAGCAATCCGAATTATGTAAATATAGGCAATCTGAAGGTGTCTGGTAAGGATAACAAGTGTATGGAGGAGATAGAGAGGGAAAAGGACAGCTCTTATCCGCGATTTCACTTTGAATATGATCTCTCTGGACACAACGTTTTCGCAACGTTTTTAAAACGTTCGCTACATTCTTTAGTGCACGTGGTGAGTTAAATTCACCACAGTTTCGTATTTCAAAATTTCTCAGCCCCAATATGAATTTCAATTTATTGAATATAATTACAAAGATAAATCACGTACGTTTTCATTCGTGCTTATTTTAACGCAAGCGAACCAAAACATCTCGTTTTAAATGCAAACTCCATTATAAGAAATTACCTTCATTCGACCCTTCTTTCCGCCAAATTTAACTTTTACAACGATTCAAATCTGATTCGAAATCATGTAAATAATTAAATATTTATGCGAGTATTTGTTTCCAGTTATAGCATGTAGGTTATAACAATGTATTTTTCCCGATCGATCTGTTTGCTTGTTATGTAATTTTAAATGCAATGCAGATTCAAACTTTTTCACCCATATCATTCAATTGTCACATATTTCTGTGACTTGAGAGACTTGCGAGTTCATACCGAGCCTACTTACCACTGAAGAAATCGACCAGAGTGTTTGTACGGCCTAAAGGCTCATATACAGACACAACAAAACGTGACCCTTCATAATTGCTGGTTATGTTTTTTGATTGGAGATTTATTCTGTTTCAAACCTTCTTTTGGCCATGGTATCTCAAGGTATCATCAGTCTAGGTATGGAGATGTATATACATACGGTATTTTTACGCAGGTGTGAAGATCAGTTTACTAGTATTTTAAAATCTTTTTGTGGAGTCATTGTAAGTGTCAAAAAGGTCTAGGATGTTTTGCTGCATAAATTGTTGTAATCGTTGTAATCATAGCCCTATAATGGCTGCAGTATCACGCGGGTAAAACGTCTTCTGAAGTATAAAACTTGGTACTTTCTCGTCGGTACTTAATCTTAATTCGTCTATTTTTTCTCTTCCAGGAATATCTCCACATATAAAACTTACTAGTCCAAATCTCAGGAACAACTCTTATTTACATTTTCCCTATCTATCTTATAATTATGGCATTCCAGGACAAAATGGAGGTGTCTCCGGGTACGGTACCATTCCCCGAGATCCTGGGTCACCAGGTACGGAACCGTATCCCGAGAATCAGGGTCTCCACGTTCGGGAATCTGGGTTTCCAGGTATAATGTGTGGGCCACATTTCATGCCATTTTAAAGAATATTGCGTAATTAATGCCCCTTTTACTTCTGAAATGTGTATTTCATCGATTTCGATGGTTTCCAGGTACGGAACCAATCGGGAGATAGTCCTGTGAGGGTTGGCTCCAGGTAGGGACATAAGTTATGCTCTATACATGCAAATTACTGAAAAATAGGAAGGGTGCTAACTTTGTAGATACTTAAAAGTAAAAAGTATGCAAAGACCAGGAACTGAAACAATCAAAATCCAAATCCAGCCCTCAAACCATAGTTTAAGACTGGGTTATAGTTTATGTTCTCTGCACTTTCTCTTATTGCCCTCTTTCAATGTGCGAAGTTTCATAAAGCTCCTTGTAATACGTTTGGAGATGTTCACCGGACAATGTTAATATTGATAAAACCTGAAAGGGAGCTAACTAAATACTGGCGATAGGCTGACGGTTTTTGTGCACTGCACTTCCTCTAATTGTCCTCTATCAACTCGCGACGTTTTCTTTAGTTCCCCCTTATACTTTCAGAGGTATGCTCCGGACAAGCAAAATATTGAAAAAAAACTAGAAAGGGAGCTAACTTCATAAATACTTGTGACAGGATTACGATTCATGTGCACTGTACTTTCTCTCATTGTTATCTATCAATGTGTGAAGTTTCATTTAGTTCCCCTTCATACTTTCAGAGATATGTCACGGACAAGCAAAATATTGAAAAAATTGGAAAGTGAGCTAATTTCGTAAATACTTGTGACAGGGCTACGGTTCTTGTGCACTGCACTCTTATTGTCCTCTATCAATATTTGAAGTTTTATTTAGTTCCCTCTTTATACTTTCAGAGATATGCTCCTTACAAGCAAAATGTAGAAAAACTGGAAAGGGAGCTAACTTCATAAATACTTGTGACAGGGTTATGGTTCTTTTGCACTGCACTTCCCCTCCATCAATTCGTGAAGTTTCATTTAGTTCCCCTTTATACTTTCAGAGATATGCTCTGGACATAAGTGTGACCGACGGAAGTACGACAGACAGACAGACGGACGGACAAAGCGGCAATTATAGGCTCACCCTTCGGGGAGCATAAAAAGTCATAAAAACGTACATAAAACCAAAAAATCAAAACACTTTTGTAACCAAAACGCAACGTTACACAAACGTTGGTGCAACGTTTTTTGCCACGTTTTATGAAAATGTTTAGAAAACCCAAATAAAACCATCCAAAAAAGCCTGCACAAAACCAAAAATCAAAACGTTTTCATAACCAAAATATAACGTTGCACCAACGTGCAACAACGGTATTTTGTTAGCTGGGGATATAAGTAGGATATAACTGTATTCAACATATTCATTTTGGGAGGTATATCATCAGTTTTACAGTCAGAAATTTCGTTCTATGGCGAAGCGTAACCAACGATATAACTCCCCAAATGAAAACTTTAAGATGGTTATCCCCATTCTAATGCACCTTTTATCATTTTGTAGCCAAAACTGTAGTTAGTTGCGCCAAATGTAATATACGTCAGCGACGCAAAACTTTAACGTCAACCAATCGCAAGCGACGTCACTCATGATGTCGGGTTTCGGACAGTATATTGCAGAATTTACAGTTCTGATTTTTGACGTTATCCAATCAGGCATCGCGTTATATTCGGAAATTTTGGAGTTTATCACCAGATCATTTCAGGGTCATTGATGAGGCTTGTTCGAAGTTTGGCCTTTGTTCCTTCTTTCGTGTCAAGTTGTCAAGTGGCGGCCGTAAAACGTCTTCCCGTACACCATTAATAGTGCCGATTAATTTGTATTTTTGATCTTTGAGATAAAGGGATATTTTCTGAGAAATCAGAAAAATTTTATTGATTTAGACTCTTATTCTAGATAAACGCTGTTGTATCATTTGGACCCTGTTTGATCCAATTAATCTTTGACTCGACTGCCCTATTAAAAATTAAGAAGTCACGGTATGCTTTCTCTGGCCTTTAGTTAACGGATATTGTCAGGGTCTCTGCTGAGGCTTGAGTATCCTTAACTTTGAAGTATGATCCATGTTTCTTCCTGTGAAAGTGTGTTGTCTGCTCCTGGATGAAGTCTAAAGATTTTATTTTCTACTCTTTCTGTTGTGGGGTTGGGTCTTTTACGGTGCAGATGAAAACCAATGTAAAACCGAGAGGAGATAATCCAGAAGGACCATGTACATCCCAGATAGCCAAGTAAATTTGATTATGTGCTTTTGGTGTACACTTATTCATAGTTTATTAAGAATAATGTACTTGATGTGAAACAACCTTTGCCATCACTAATCAATACACCGTCAAATAATTTTAGATATTTTCAATATCTAAGTTTATCACACTCCCGGCTAACAATAAACGTTTCCGCAACGTTTGTGTTTGGTTGTATGAAGGTTTGATTGAGACCAACGTTTAGTGAACTTGTATAAACGTTTAAACACGTTCCACGCTCCAGGGTATAGTTGGAGTCACGTTTTATGAACATTGCTCTAACGTTATATATTTCCGCCCTATTAATCGTGTCCCATCGGCGATACCATTAATATGTGATATAATGTGTGGGCCACATTTCATGCCATTTTGAAGAATATTGCGTTATTAATGCCCCTTTTTACTTCTGAAATGTGTATTTCATTGATTTCGATGAGAGCCAACTTATTCCAAATAAGGTACATGAGCAATCCGAATTATGTAAATATAGGTTATCTAAAGGTGTCTGGTTAGGATAACAAGAGTATGGAGAGCGGTAGAGAGGGAAAAGGACAGCTCTTATGCGCGATTTTATTTTGAATATGATCTCTCTGGACACAACGTTTTCGCAACTTTTTAGAAACGTTCGCAACATTCTTTAGTGCTCGTGGTGACCTAAATTCACCACGCTTTCGTATTTCAAAATTTCTCGGTCCCTAATGAATTTTAATTTATCGAATATAATTGTACAAAGATAAATCACGTACGTTTTCATTTTAACGCAAGCGAACCAAAACATCTACTTTTAAATCCAAAATTCATTATACGAAACTACCTTCATTCGATCTTTCTTTCCGCCAAATTTAACGGTTACAACGATTCAAATCTGGTTTGAAATGAGGTAAATAATTCAATATTTTTATGCGAGTATTTCTTTCCAGTTATAGCATGTAGGTTATAACAATGCATATTTTGCCGATCGATCTGTTAACTCGTTATTTAATTTTAATGAAATGCAGATTCGAGGGTTGTTCAGAAAGTTCTGATTCTCACCGCATAACTTTGTTTAGCGGCATGCTGGGGGTAAATGAAAGCTCTATATTTTGCCTTTACAGTCATACCCAACACTATACAAAGATACATTTTCTTATAGAGGTACAATGCTTTTTATTAGGCCCGAGTCATACCACTGGCTTAAGGTCGTATGTGAATTTATTTTTAGTGTGTCATTCAAGTCAAAAATCATCGTAAATACAAAATTAATTTTTGTCAGCTGTTTGTCAATCGTTGCCGTCAATATCCGTTTAAAAGTTAGAAGGGTAGAGAACGTTTCCGATTCATTCATTGCAAAGCTATGCGCCGTTCTAATGACGTTATTGAAATCGACGTCAACGTCATTTTCTAAGGCTGTGACAACTTCGTTATTTACATTAATTTTAATATTTCGACAATTTCGAACTGAATTATGCAAAAGCTTTTCCTGACAATTTTCTGAATGCTAAGACATTAATTTTTGTTACAAAATCATGATAACTTTAGTAGACAGGGGGAGGGGGGAATTCGCTACTACATAAAATGCAGATAATCCAAATTCACGGGACAGTATAGAACTTAGATTAAATATAATTTCCGCGATATTTACAGGAAACAGTTGCCTAGGGTTTGTGTTTAAGTAGCAATGACGAATAAAATAAAAAATAAAGACTGCTTATATATGAACTACGACCTTCTAAAGTAAAAATTTGCAGTGGTTGTAGGGTATACCTCTTTCAAAAACGTTCAAAAATATGTCCTTTAGAAAATATACACTGCGTTTGCAGAGTTGTCTTAACATATCACAGCTCTATATAGTTTCGCTATCAGAAGTTCTGTCTTTATGATGCTAATCAAAATATGACGTCGTGATCAGAACTTTCTTTACATCCCTCGTATTTCCGTGACTTGAGAGACTTGCGATTTTATACCGAGCCTACTTACCACTGACGAAATATACCGGAGTGTTTCTACAGCCTAAAGGCTCAGATACAGATACAACAACAAAAATGTGGCCCTGTATAATTGCTGGTTATATTTTTTTAATTGGAGTTTTGTTCCGTTTCAAATCCTTCTTCTGGCCAAGGTATCTCAAGGTATCATCAGCCTTGTTATGGTCATCTATGTATAGACATACGGTGTTTTTAGCGCAGATGTGAAGTTCAGTTTACTACTATTTTAAAATCTTTTTGTCGAGTCAAGGTAAGTGTCAACAAGAGCTCCGCTGAGCGGAGCAATATACGCCCATTGAGGCTTAAAGTTGGAAAGCACCAAGAGATGACAGAACTTTTATCTATGACTAATCTTGAAATGTATGACATAAAATCCTATTTGATGCACAGATAGCAGCAAGTATCATTTAAAAATTGCATATCTGACTTTTAGCCAGTTTCATGCGGGGTACCACAAGGGTCCGTTTTAGGACCTCTGTTATGTTTGCTTTTCATAAATGATCTTCCTTTATATATAAACAGTGTAAGTAAAGACTTGTATGCTGATGATTCAACTTTATATAATATTCATACTTCTCAAGATACAATTGAACAGAATCTGCAGCTTGCATTAAATGAATTACACATCTGGTGTAGAAGTTATAGTATGGTTCTAAACTCAGCGATGACTAAATTTATGTTTGTAAAAAATAACCAGAAACGACAAAGACTAAACACCGATAGTCTTAACCTCAACTACAATAAATACACTTTGCAAACAATATCAAGCGATAAGATCTTAGGTGTATTTGTGGATAGCAATTTAATGTGGTCAGATCATATTAAACATTTATCAAAGAAAATTGCATCCAGTATATGGCTTCTTTCAAAAATCAAGGCTTTCTTATCTCTAGAACATCGCATACAGTTTTATAAATCATATATCCAGCCACATATTGATTTCTGCAATATTGTGTGGGGAAGTACTGCAGATTCTAATAAACTAAAGATTTTCAGACTATAAAAACGTACATGCGGTGTCATTCTTGATTACAATGTTGATGACTCCCATGAAGCTATGAAATATTTAAAAATCCAGTCTCTTTATGATCGCTTGTTTGTAAGAAAAGCCAAATTCATGTTTAAGGTGTATCATGATATTACACCTACATATATTGGTGAAAACTTTAAGTTATGTAACAATCAAAATACAACAATTAATCTAAGATCAGCAAGATCAGGATGTTTTGTACCACCAAAGCCAAGAACAGAACGCTTTAAGCGGAGCATGAGATACTCAGGATGTTTAATTTGTAACAGCTTGCCATCTGAAGTTAAGAGCTCTCATACCCTTGAAATATTTAATAAAAGATGCGGCTAATTGCTTAAATTGATTGGTACTGAAATCTCTTCAAAATAAGGAAATAATCACTCAGGCAGTCGTAGACTTTTTTCTTCTTCTTCTTCTCTTGTAATATTTCAATTTCATTATTTTACTTGCAACTGGCTTTTAATCTTCTATTCTTGGAATATGTCTTTTTTGTATTATATATATCTTTATATTTATTTGTGAGTATTCATCATATTGTGTGTTCTAACTTGAATTCTTCTTTCATGCTTGCAGTGTTGTGCAATGTTGCAGGGTTTATATCTTCTTGTATATGGGTATAATGCATGCATGCATGCATTTACACAGATACATGCTTTATTCATCTCTGCAAACACATTTTGAGTTGGCTGTACATACATATTGATTTGTGACATTTTAATTGTTTTATTTTTCTTTTCCTTTTTACCATATTATTTTTGTCCTGTGTATTTTGTATATATTTTTGAAGGCCTCATGGAAGATTAGTTAACTTGCTAAATGTTGTCACCCTCGTTAAATAAAGTCTTTACTTACTGACTTACTTAGTAGCTTAAATCTTCAATAATAAGGCAGATTTTAAACTACAAAACAAATGAAGCTAATATGAAATTCCTAGACAAAATTACAAAGGGGCATAATTCCAAAAAAACTTAAAATAGGTTATGGTACTTGTTCTCTGCATATCGTCTGATATGTGTACAAACTTTCATGAAGAAATCTTAAACGGTCTTCAAGATATGGAGCAGACACGAAATTACTATATGAAAAATACAAAGGTGCATAATTCTGTCAAAACTGAAAGTAGGGTTATGGTTCTGTTCTCTGCACATTGTCTGATGATGCTTCATATTTGTATAAACTTTTATAAAATTTTATGAGGAAATCTTATACGGTTTTTGAAATATGGAGCAGACAAATAATGTTACCGTTTGAACTTTGACCTCTAAGTGTGACCCTGACCTTTGTTGGACATTGTTGTAATACGAATTCTGCAAGCTGTCTCGATAAGGCGATCATTGAACTCAAGACCCGAGTCATCAGTCACTACTTTCCAAAACATTGGACACAAGTTTCAATTTTTTTTTCAAGAGATTAAGGAGATATGGAGTGGATACGCATTTAATACAAAATTACAATACGAAAAATACAAAGGGGGTACAATTTTGTTAAAAGTGAAAGTAGGGTTATGGTCCATTTTCCTTCACATCATCTGATGGTGCTTTATAATTACACAAACGTTCATGAAGAAATCTTAAACGGTTTTCGAGATATGGAGTGGACACGAAGCTTATGTGAAATTACTATACGAAAAATACAAAGGGACATAATTCCGTCAAAACAGAATAGGGTTATGGTTCTTTTTCTCCGCACATCATTATTATGTGCTTTCTATTTAACAAACTTTCATGAAGAAATCTTAAACGGTTTTCGAGATATGGAGCGGACACAAAGCTTATATGAAATTACTATACGAAAAGTACAAAGGGGCGTAATTTTGTTAAAACTGAAAGTAGGGTTATGCATCTTTTTCTCTGCACATCGTCTGATGGTGCTTTATAATTATACAATCGAGATATGGAGCGGGAACAAATTTTATATGAAATTACTATACAAAAATACAAAGGGGCATAATTTTGTTAAAAATGAAAGTGGGGTTATGGTCCTTTTTCTCTGCACATTGTCTGATGGTGCTTTATAAATATACAAACTTTCATGAAGAAATCTTAAATAGTTTTTAGATATGGAGCGGACACGAAGCTTATATGAAATTGCTATATGAAAAATACAAAGGGACATAATTCCGTCAAAAATGAAAATATGGTTATGGTTCTTTTTCTCTGAGCATCGTCTAATGGTGCTTTATAATTATACAAACTTTCATGAAGAAATCTTAAAGTAGACGATTACAGGAGAACTCTGTATTGCTTTTGTCCAAACAAAACAGAGTGATTGTTCGCTCAACTTAGGGTAGCTTACCACTACTTATTCATGAACCACCTCTTTAGGAGAAAAGTTGGTTGGTTGATTTGATGCTTAACGTCCACGATCGATCTGTTTGCTCGTTATTTAATTTTAATGAAATGCAGATTCGAGGGTTGTTCAGAAAGTTCTGATTCTCACCGCATAACTTTGTTTAGCGGCATGCTGGGGGTAAATGAAAGCTCTATATTTTGCCTTTACAGTCATACCCAACACTATACAAAGATACATTTTCTTATAGAGGTACAATGCATTTTATTAGGCCCGAGTCATACCACTGGCTTAAGGTCGTATGTGATTTTATTTTTAGTGTGTCATTCAAGTCAAAAATCATCGTAAATACAAAATTAATTTTTGTCAGCTGTTTGTCAATCGTTGCCGTCAATATCCGTTTAAAAGTTAGAAGGGTAGAGAACGTTTCCGATTCATTCATTGCAAAGCTATGCGCCGTTCTAATGACGTTATTGAAATCGACGTCAACGTCATTTTCTAAGGCTGTGACAACTTCGTTATTTACATTAATTTTAATATTTCGACAATTTCGAACTGAATTATGCAAAAGCTTTTCCTGACAATTTTCTGAATGCTAAGACATTAATTTTTGTTACAAAATCATGATAACTTTAGTAGACAGGGGGAGGGGGGAATTCGCTACTACATAAAATGCAGATAATCCAAATTCACGGGACAGTATAGAACTTAGATTAAATATAATTTCCGCGATATTTACAGGAAACAGTTGCCTAGGGTTTGTGTTTAAGTAGCAATGACGAATAAAATAAAAAATAAAGACTGCTTATATATGAACTACGACCTTCTAAAGTAAAAATTTGCAGTGGTTGTAGGGTATACCTCTTTCAAAAACGTTCAAAAATATGTCCTTTAGAAAATATACACTGCGTTTGCAGAGTTGTCTTAACATATCACAGCTCTATATAGTTTCGCTATCAGAAGTTCTGTCTTTATGATGCTAATCAAAATATGACGTCGTGATCAGAACTTTCTTTACATCCCTCGTATTTCCGTGACTTGAGAGACTTGCGATTTTATACCGAGCCTACTTACCACTGACGAAATATACCGGAGTGTTTCTACAGCCTAAAGGCTCAGATACAGATACAACAACAAAAATGTGGCCCTGTATAATTGCTGGTTATATTTTTTTAATTGGAGTTTTGTTCCGTTTCAAATCCTTCTTCTGGCCAAGGTATCTCAAGGTATCATCAGCCTTGTTATGGTCATCTATGTATAGACATACGGTGTTTTTAGCGCAGATGTGAAGTTCAGTTTACTACTATTTTAAAATCTTTTTGTCGAGTCAAGGTAAGTGTCAACAAGAGCTCCGCTGAGCGGAGCAATATACGCCCATTGAGGCTTAAAGTTGGAAAGCACCAAGAGATGACAGAACTTTTATCTATGACTAATCTTGAAATGTATGACATAAAATCCTATTTGATGCACAGATAGCAGCAAGTATCATTTAAAAATTGCATATCTGACTTTTAGCCAGTTTCATGCGGGGTACCACAAGGGTCCGTTTTAGGACCTCTGTTATGTTTGCTTTTCATAAATGATCTTCCTTTATATATAAACAGTGTAAGTAAAGACTTGTATGCTGATGATTCAACTTTATATAATATTCATACTTCTCAAGATACAATTGAACAGAATCTGCAGCTTGCATTAAATGAATTACACATCTGGTGTAGAAGTTATAGTATGGTTCTAAACTCAGCGATGACTAAATTTATGTTTGTAAAAAATAACCAGAAACGACAAAGACTAAACACCGATAGTCTTAACCTCAACTACAATAAATACACTTTGCAAACAATATCAAGCGATAAGATCTTAGGTGTATTTGTGGATAGCAATTTAATGTGGTCAGATCATATTAAACATTTATCAAAGAAAATTGCATCCAGTATATGGCTTCTTTCAAAAATCAAGGCTTTCTTATCTCTAGAACATCGCATACAGTTTTATAAATCATATATCCAGCCACATATTGATTTCTGCAATATTGTGTGGGGAAGTACTGCAGATTCTAATAAACTAAAGATTTTCAGACTATAAAAATGTACATGCGGTGTCATTCTTGATTACAATGTTGATGACTCCCATGAAGCTATGAAATATTTAAAAATCCAGTCTCTTTATGATCGCTTGTTTGTAAGAAAAGCCAAATTCGTGTTTAAGGTGTATCATGATATTACACCTACATATATTGGTGAAAACTTTAAGTTATGTAACAATCAAAATACAACAATTAATCTAAGATCAGCAAGATCAGGATGTTTTGTACCACCAAAGCCAAGAACAGAACGCTTTAAGCGGAGCATGAGATACTCAGGATGTTTAATTTGAAACAGCTTGCCATCTGAAGTTAAGAGCTCTCATACCCTTGAAATATTTAATAAAAGATGCGGCTAATTGCTTAAATTGATTGGTACTGAAATCTCTTCAAAATAAGGAAATAATCACTCAGGCAGTCGTAGACTTTTTTCTTCTTCTTCTTCTCTTGTAATATTTCAATTTCATTATTTTACTTGCAACTGGCTTTTAATCTTCTATTCTTGGAATATGTCTTTTTTGTATTATATATATCTTTATATTTATTTGTGAGTATTCATCATATTGTGTGTTCTAACTTGAATTCTTCTTTCATGCTTGCAGTGTTGTGCAATGTTGCAGGGTTTATATCTTCTTGTATATGGGTATAATGCATGCATGCATGCATTTACACAGATACATGCTTTATTCATCTCTGCAAACACATTTTGAGTTGGCTGTACATACATATTGATTTGTGACATTTTAATTGTTTTATTTTTCTTTTCCTTTTTACCATATTATTTTTGTCCTGTGTATTTTGTATATATTTTTGAAGGCCTCATGGAAGATTAGTTAACTTGCTAAATGTTGTCACCCTCGTTAAATAAAGTCTTTACTTACTGACTTACTTAGTAGCTTAAATCTTCAATAATAAGGCAGATTTTAAACTACAAAACAAATGAAGCTAATATGAAATTCCTAGACAAAATTACAAAGGGGCATAATTCCAAAAAAACTTAAAATAGGTTATGGTACTTGTTCTCTGCATATCGTCTGATATGTGTACAAACTTTCATGAAGAAATCTTAAACGGTCTTCAAGATATGGAGCAGACACGAAATTACTATATGAAAAATACAAAGGTGCATAATTCTGTCACAACTGAAAGTAGGGTTATGGTTCTGTTCTCTGCACATTGTCTGATGATGCTTCATATTTGTATAAACTTTTATAAAATTTTATGAGGAAATCTTATACGGTTTTTGAAATATGGAGCAGACAAATAATGTTACCGTTTGAACTTTGACCTCTAAGTGTGACCCTGACCTTTGTTGGACATTGTTGTAATACGAATTCTGCAAGCTGTCTCGATAAGGCGATCATTGAACTCAAGACCCGAGTCATCAGTCACTACTTTCCAAAACATTGGACACAAGTTTCAATTTTTTTTTCAAGAGATTAAGGAGATATGGAGTGGATACGCATTTAATACAAAATTACAATACGAAAAATACAAAGGGGGTACAATTTTGTTAAAAGTGAAAGTAGGGTTATGGTCCTTTTTTCCTTCACATCATCTGATGGTGCTTTATAATTACACAAACGTTCATGAAGAAATCTTAAACGGTTTTCGAGATATGGAGTGGACACGAAGCTTATGTGAAATTACTATACGAAAAATACAAAGGGACATAATTCCGTCAAAACAGAATAGGGTTATGGTTCTTTTTCTCCGCACATCATTATTATGTGCTTTCTATTTAACAAACTTTCATGAAGAAATCTTAAACGGTTTTCGAGATATGGAGCGGACACAAAGCTTATATGAAATTACTATACGAAAAGTACAAAGGGGCGTAATTTTGTTAAAACTGAAAGTAGGGTTATGCATCTTTTTCTCTGCACATCGTCTGATGGTGCTTTATAATTATACAATCGAGATATGGAGCGGGAACAAATTTTATATGAAATTACTATACAAAAATACAAAGGGGCATAATTTTGTTAAAAATGAAAGTGGGGTTATGGTCCTTTTTCTCTGCACATTGTCTGATGGTGCTTTATAAATATACAAACTTTCATGAAGAAATCTTAAATAGTTTTTAGATATGGAGCGGACACGAAGCTTATATGAAATTGCTATATGAAAAATACAAAGGGACATAATTCCGTCAAAAATGAAAATATGGTTATGGTTCTTTTTCTCTGAGCATCGTCTAATGGTGCTTTATAATTATACAAACTTTCATGAAGAAATCTTAAAGTAGACGATTACAGGAGAACTCTGTATTGCTTTTGTCCAAACAAAACAGAGTGATTGTTCGCTCAACTTAGGGTAGCTTACCACTACTTATTCATGAACCACCTCTTTAGGAGAAAAGTTGGTTGGTTGATTTGATGCTTAACGTCCACGGTAAACAACTAAGGTCATGTCGGGACGGTCAGTTAACCTAACCACACTATTCCTGGGCAGGCTTAGACCTCCTAAGCGGTTAACCAGTACTAAGTGCACATACTTTCGCCAGTAACTGACAACTGCCCTTCTTGAATCAGCGGAAGGAGAAACGAAAGTATGTGGCCAGACCGGGATTCGAACCCAGGACCTCTGACTTACGAGTCAGGTGCCCTTCCGATTGCGCTACCCGGCATGGCTTAGGAGAAAAGCTTCAGTCAAAGCTTCAGTCAAGAAGAGAATGGTAAGAATGGCCACCATTAGTCAGGTAAATAATGTAAACAATCGCTAAATAAAATAACAGACCTCGATGAAAAAATATTAGATGGTAACATTGATTTTTTTTGCTGTAGACCACTGAAGTATCAGACCGCTTTATAACTTTACCTAGTACTAAACTGACGCGCCAAATTTACTGCACGCGCTGGGGTTAAGTGTTATAGCTGAAATATCGGCCTCCAGAGCAGGGAACATGTGCTTTTTTTCTTCTTTAAACCACCGGCTAGAGTCGTTCTTCAAAATGCGGTATTAATTTCGAGTTTTCTAGTGACTAGCTGAAACGTTATTTCTGTTGCTTATGTGAAATAACTGGTGGTAAGCTACGTATACAATGACACTAACTACCGTAAAGATCCTAGGTTTTTGAGCAGATAGGTTTGTACAAATAGTAGAAACTGAGATCAGACTGCTCCTTAGGAACGTTTCTGATTTGCCATTCCGTCTGCACATTTTTGGTGGCATTACTTTATGGTACACCAAAATAACAGTGGAATAAATAGTAGGGCAAGGGCCTACTTTGGTTGCAGCAGGTGCGGAATGGGGGTTGTCTATTTTTTTCGGTTTCTCAGATTTTGGGATATTTTTAACTTTAACATAGTTTTGCAAGGAAACGAAATGGTGAAAATTTTGTGTTTTTGTCTTATTCTGTAACAAACAATGTAAGTTTTTCTGACATGATATGCATGAGCATGCCCCATCGATCAAATATATTTTTCATGATTTTTTTCATGAAATTAAATTTTCTTGCATTTTTAAAAAAAAATGTAAAAAAATACTTTTTATCAGTATAAGTGCATTCTTTTTTTTACCAGTTTGTTTTAAACATCCTATAGTATAGATTATATGAATCGCAGGTATGAAAGTGCATCCATATGCTAGAAATTTGAATTTAAATAGAAACTGTGTAAAAAAAGTGTGTAGAAATACAAAATTTTGATTTTTTGGAAAACGAAACGGTAAAAATATTTTTTTGCTTATTCAAATGTTTTGTATCCCTGTGGGTAAATGGGCTCGTAAAGTGGTTTGAATGCCCCACCATTATTCTTATTTAGTATCCAACTACAATAAACGGTTTTCAAGCTGTAGAGCGGACACGAAATTTTACCATTTGACCTTTGACCTCTAAGCATGACCTTGACCTTTGTCAGACATCATTGAAGTAAAAGCTCTGCTCATTGTCTTGATACGGCGAACATTTGACCCAAGTTTCAATATATTCTTTCAAGGGGTTAACGAGATATGAAGCGGACACGAAAAGTTAACGAGATATGAAGCGGACACGAAAAGTTAACGGTCAGACGGACAGGCGAACGGAGGTCACGACATAATACGACCCGTTTCATGAAATCTTAACCGGTTTTCGAGATGCGGAGCGGACACAAAGCTTATATGAAATTATTAAACGAAAAATACAAAGGGGCGTAATTTTGTTCAAATGAAAGTAGGATTATGGTCCTTTTCCTCCGCAAATCGTCTGATCGTGCTGTTATAGTTATACAATCGAGATATGGAGCGGGATCAAACCTTATATGAAATTACTATAGGAAAAATACAAAGGAGCATTATTTTGATAAAAGTGAAAGTAGTGTTATGGTCCTTTTTCTCTGCACATCGTCGGATGGTGCTTTATAATTATACAAACTTTCACGAAGAAATCTTAATCGGTTTTCGAGATATGGAGCGGACACGAAATTTATATGAAATTGCTTAATGAAAAATACAAAGGGGCATAATTCCTTCTAAACTGAATAGGGTTATGGTTCTTTTTCTCTGCACATCGTCTGACGGTGCTTTATATTTATACAAACTGTCATGAATAAATCTTAAACGGTTTTCAAGCTTTGGAGCGGACACAAAATATCACCATTTGACCTTTTACCTCCAAGTGTGACCTTAACCTTTGACACACATCATTGAAGTATACGTTCTGCACATTGTCTCGTTAAGGCAAACATTTGACTCAAGTTTCAAAAAATTCTTTGAAGGGGTTAAGGAGATATGGAGCGGACACGAAAAGTTAACAGACAGACGGACGGACGGACAGACAGACGGACGGACGGAGGTCACGACATAATACGACCCGTCTTCGACGCGCGTATAAAAAGGTCTAGGCTGTTTTGCTGCATAAATTGTTGTTATCATAGCCCTATAATGGCTGCAGTATCTCGCGGGTAAAACATGTCTTCTCAAGTATAAAACCCGGTACTTTCTCGCCGGTACTTAATTTTAATTCTTTTATCTTTTCTCTTCCAGGAACAGCTCCACATCAAACTTACTTACTCCAAATCTCAGGAACGACTCTTCTTTTAGTTTCCTCTATCTACCTTATAAATATGACATTCCATGACAAAATGGAGGTGTACAAAGGTACGGTACCGTTCCCCAAGATCCTTGGTCACCAGGTACGGATCGGTATCCCGAGAATCTGTTTTTTTCCCAGATTTGGATTGTTTGTCCAAATTTACTTATTAGAGAGCTCAATAATAAAATGTGTCGGGCTTGTACTTAAAAAGTTACTGATACATTTTGAAAATTTTGAGTGTATCATATGCTATACATTGTGTTTATGGTGGCTGTTTGAGATTTTACCTCTTTTTAGCGGCCTTGGCAGCTTGTTTTGGTCTGAGTGTTAGATAATCATGCATTTGTTAAACAGATAATGTCAATCAGAAGCATAAAATAATGACAATATATTACTTATGAAGTGCACCCTGTTTAGCAAAGCGCAAGGGGCTTTCATTCAGGGGATTCGCCATCTCCTCCGATGGCTATTAAATATCTTAAAGCTTTTGGTTTAAAATTTTCTTAAGACATAATTTTTACAATGCGAAGATGGATTCAGTTGATACTTGGAGTGTTGTAAGATATTGGTATAAAGTTTTATTGAGTCATAAATCATTAAAAACCAGTAACATATATATGGGCACACTAGATTAAGCTGCATTTAGACTGGCAAAGTTTCTGTGACGAAGACGCTTTGCCACAGAAAAATGAGCTCGTGTAAATGCCAAAATATGACAATGTTTCTTTGACAAATATATATGGTAAAGTTACTTCTATAAATTAATTTTGTCGGTTTAAACTGAGAACTTTGCTAAGGATTATGTAACAAAGAACTTTGCTGTAAGCGTGGAAATGTGACAAAGATTTTGTTTCATTGCTGCAGGTAACTTTGAAGAATAATAGTTGGTCGTGTGAACACTGCAGCAAATATTTCATTGCCAAAGTCTATTTGACAAAGATTCTATCTCACATTTCCTTTAACAAATAATATGCTCCATGTGAAGGCAAAATGTTTGGCATACTTTCTTTGTTAAAGTTTCTGTGACTTTGTCTCGTGTGAACCCGGCCGTAATCAACATACTATTCTGTTTTTTTTTCTAGGCTATTACAGCTGGTGCCGGAGATGAGACTGGTCAACAACCTATTGATAGTGAGTACAATGAGGAGGAGCCTAGGAATTAACTCCATTTTCGTTGTCATTTTAATGGCCAATATATAAAATGTTGATTCTTTAACTAGTTTTCACATTGATTTGTCCCCAAACTCATGCGTTTCATGAGTGTCACTAGACCTGTTAAAAAGGAAAGCTTGAAGTTTGTCAGAACCTTTCAGCAGCTGTAATAGAATTTTAAGGTAGACGAATACTGTATAGAAATATTGGCGGGGCATTCAAACCATTATACCGTCTAAATAACCCAAAGAGCTATAAAACATTTGGATAAGAATAAAACTATTTTCACCGTTTTGTTTTCCTAAAACGAAAAAACAATATTTTGTATTTCTACATACTTTTTACACATTTTCCATTAAAATTCATATCTCTAGCACATGAACGCACTTTCATTTCAGCAAATCATACAATCTGTAATACAGGATATTTGAAACAAACTGGTAACAAAAAATTGCAGTTATCTTATTAATTAGTATATTAGGCCCTATTGCTCTATAAACATGAAAATTTTCATCAAGAGGTATCGCTGCAAGCTTCTCACCATAGTTTCTTCATTGTAAATGACCGCGATCGGCCTACCCAAAAACAGATAAAACATCCATGAGTTTCACATAAAAAGGGTTTGAAAACTTATTTTGGGTCATTTAAATTGGCAACTAAAATGACCTACTTTCGATTTCATGCCCTTGAACAAAATGGTAAAAATACAGTGTACAAGGGTGAGGCCTCATTCACTGTGGGGCTTTTGTTTATCTTGCATCACTCAACAGGAAACCAGAAAAGGAAATTCACAGTTTGCTGAGCGATTTGTAGTTTTTCAAAAACCTGTTTTCCATACTTTTTGCCAGCTATTTGGACCAATTTATGCACATCAACCTTCATTTTATCATCAAACGTGAAGGTTGAAAGGGTTTTCGTAATGATTTGTGTTTGGGCATTTGTTACACTGATAGGACTATGGAGACTTTAAACAAAAAACAACAAAAAAAAAACAACAACAAGAAAATTGAATTTAATGAAAAACGTTATGATAATTATATTCAGTCGATGGGGCAAGCTTATGCATATTATTTTAGTAAAACCTACATTGTATGTTAAGGAGTTAAACAAACAAATCAAACATTTCACCGTTTCGTTTCCTAGAAAAACAATGTTTAAGTTAAAAAATATCCCCAAAACAGACTGCCCAAATTCTGCACCTGCTGCAAGCACAGCCGGTCCTTGCCCTACTATTTGTTTTCCTGTTATTCGGTTCTACCATAGAGTAATGTCGACAAAAATGCGCAGATGGAATAGAAACTGTGAAGATCTTGATCATTCAGGTTCCTATGGAACAGTCTGATATCGGTTTCCACTGTCTGTACAGACCTATGTGCCCGAAATCTTAGGATCTTTACGGTAGATATTGTTAGTGTGTGTTATAACTGTATATACTCCACAGTTCATCGATTTGATGATGAACAATAACTCTGTTTTGTTCTTTAAAAAAGTAAGAACAGAGTCGTTTCCTATACGTCCACCTTATTCAACTATTTCATGTTTAGAAAAGATAATGCATCAGCGGTACAGTGCAGTCCTCATTCTAATTGATTTGGAGAGGTTGTGCAGATCACACCTAACCATGCCTAAAGCTGTTCTACAAATAACAATATTACAGCTGCTCGACAAATAATAATGTTACAGACTAAACCATAATGCAGTCAAATCAATCTTGAGCATGCATCCAAGGGAAGGGCCAAACCTGCTTGCTTAAGGCAGGCAATGCTTAATACAGGTTCATTTACACTGAAACTGCTTCGTTGGATGTGAGATTTTTGGCTTTCAGGACAAGTTTTTTTTTTAATAAAGATGGCCTTTAAGATAGATTTGACAGAGATTAATCTAGTGTGCCCATATATATGTTACTGGTTGTGATGACTCAGTAAAACTTTAAAAAGCCTTTGACATGTATGGCATGCAGCCTTATAGGCCATCCATGCGTAAGTACAATATTAGTGCAAATCTAGTTCGCACCATTGAGCAGCTATACGACAAGGCTACAAGTGCAGTCCTGATAAATGGCAGCACAGAATAATGGTTTAAAAAAAAGTTGAAGTAAGACAAGGATGTCTGTCACCCACCCTTTTCAACATTTTCTCGAACGGATCATGTCTGATGCTCTGATAGAACATCACGGAAAGGTTAGCATAGGCGGCAGAAACATTACCAATCTGCGGTTTGCCGATGACATAGACGTCTAGCTGAAGAAGAACAGGAACTAGAAGCTCTAGTTGTGAGTCTCGGCCAAACCTGCATAAGGTATAAGATGGAGATCAGTGCTGAGAAGACCAAACTGATGACTAACAGCGCAGATGGCATCCAGAGGGAGATAAAAGGTAAAAGGGCAGAAGCTGGGTACCGTTACAAGCTTCAAATACCTTGGAGCATTTGTCTCAGATGATGGCTCAAAACAGGAGGTTCTCTTAAGGATTACACAAGCCATTTCAGCTCTTAGCTGAAACGAATTTGGAGAGATAACAACATATCTCTTGGATCAAAGGATCAAACTTATGCGCTCCTTTCTCATTTCCACATTTCTGTATGCCTGTGAATCGTTGACATTAACAGCAGAGTTAGAGAAAAGAGCGCAGGCCTTTGAGATGAGATGCTACCGAAGATAACTTAACATTTCGTACAAGGACCATATAACCAATGAGGAGGTTCGCAGAAAGATCCAAGCAGCCATTGGAGAGCATGATGAACACCTGACGCTGGTCAGGAAACGGAAACTAAGGTGGTTCGGCCAAAAGGAAAAAGAAGAAGAGGTGGACAGAAGAAGAGGTGGGAAGACAATATTAAAGAGTGGACAGGGATGGACTTTGCCAGCTCAACTAGGTGAGCTGAAAACAGGACAAGGTGAAAAGGGATGGTTTCAAAGTCATCTGTTGTGCCCCAACGACCTAGTAAGGTTATGGGATAGAATAAATAGAAGATAGATTTGACTAATTTTTAAGGTCCCAACGTGTTTTTAGTTGTGGAAAGGTACCTCAGAGGGTGTTTAAAGGTGGCAAGGTGCAAAAGAGGTTGTCAAAAGGGTGTGGCAAGGTACCTGAGACGTTGCAAAAAGGCTGAGGGAAGTTTTTGCAACGTTTGATGAAAACGTTTAGAATTTCCCTCCCCCTCCTCCACCCCTCCACCCCCACAAAAAAATAATAATAAATAGTAGGGTAATAGTTCTTAAGCTCTGCACTGTCTCTCATTACCCTCTATCAATTGGTGAAATCTCATTTAGTTTTCCTTCAATACTTCCTAAGATATGCTCCATACAAGCAAAATAAAGCAAAAATTAAGAAGGGAGCTAACACTGTAATTGCTTATGACACAGTTATAGTTCTTGTGTTCTGCACTTCATGGCCCTCTATTACTATGTGAAATTTTATTAAGTTTCCTTTTATACTTTCAGAGATATGCTCTGGACATGCAAAATACTGAAAAAATAGGAAGGGTGCTAACTTTGTAAATACTTAAGACTGGGTTATGGTTTTTGTTCTCTGCACTTTCTCCTATTACCCTCTTTCAATGTATAAAGTTTTATAAAGTTCCCTTTAATACTTTTGGAGATATTCACCGGACAAGCCTAATATTGATAAAATCTGAAAGGGAGCTAACTTCTTAATTACTAGCGATAGGGTTACGGTTCTTGTACACTGCACTTTATCTAATTATCTACTATCTATGTGCGAAGTTTCATTTAGTTCCCCCTTCAGTTCTTCCTAAGATATGCTCCATACAAGCAAAATAAAGCAAAAATTAAAAGGGGAGCTAACTCTGTAATTACTTGTGACACGGTTATGGTTCTTGTGGTCTGCACTTTAATTCATGACCTCTATTGGTGTGTGAAATTTCACTTTTATACTTTCAGAGATATGCTCTGGACATGCAAAATACTGAAAAAATAGGAAGGGTGCTTACTTTGTAAATACTAAAGACAGGGTTATGGTTCTGGTACTTTGCACTTTTTCTTATTGCCCTCTTTCAATGTATAAAGTTTCACAAAGTTCCCTTTGATACTTTTGGAGATATGCACCGGACAAGCTTCATATTGATAAAACCTGAAAGGGAGCTAACTTCGTAAATACTAGGATAGGGCTACGGTTCCTGTGCACTGCACTTCCTCTAATTGTCTTCTATCAATGTGTGAAGTTTCGTTTAGTTCGCCTTTATACCTTCAGAGATATGTTCCGGACAAGCAAAATATTGAAAAAAGCTGGAAAGGGGGCTTACTTCATAAATACTTGTGACAGGATTACGGTTCTTGTGCACTGCACTTTCTCTCATTGTCCTCTATCAATGTATGAAGTTTTATTTAGGTCCCCTTAACACATTCAGTTATATACTCCGGACAAGCAAAATATTGAAAAAAAACTGGTAAGTAAGCTAACTTCGTAAATACTTGTGACAGGTTACGGTTCTTCTGCACTGCACTTCCTCTCGTAGTCCTCTATCAAATTGTGACGTTTCATTTAGTCCCTCCTTATATTTTTCAGAGATATGCTCCGGACAAGCAAAATATTGAAAAAAAACTGGAAAGGGAGCTAACTTCGTAAATACTTGTGACTAGATACTGTTCTTACACTGCACTTCCCCTCGTGCCAGCTATCAATGTCTGAAGTTTCATTTTGTTAACCCTTATACTTTCAATGATATGCTCCGGACCAAAGTGTGACGGAATGACGGACAGACAGACGGACGGACAAAGCGGACCCTATATGCTCAACCTTCGGGGTGCATAAAAAGTCATAAAAAACGTACATAAAACCAAAAATCAAATCATATTTGCAACCAAAACACAACGTTACACCAACGTTGCAACAACGTTTTTGCAACGTTTTATGAAAACGTTTAGAATCCCCCCCCCCCCCCCAAACAAAAAAAAAATCCAAAAAAGCCTGCACAAAACAAAAAATCAAAACGTTTTCATAACCAAAATAAAACGTTGCACCGACGTTGCAACAACGTTATTTTGTTAGCTGGGCAGTTCTATGTTCATACATCACGATAGCAAAAAACAAAACGCAGAAACAAATTTAGACATTTTTTTAACAGACTGAAGATTAAACTATACCTTAACATTTCTGCTTTGTAAGTCGCTTGAAGAACTATAATGCTTTGGTGTCTTTCTTATTCCATCAACTCTGCTTGTTTTGCGGGAGTCGCCTACTAGCAACTTGGTTAAGTGGATTAAAGCAGCCCAGTGAAATATAGAGTTATACCCTTATAAGATTCGAAACTGTGTTTATTTAAATTACATTTCTGTATTATTGTACGAATGTCTGTTATGCCAAAGTTTTCTGATTGTCTAGTCATAACCTTTATGCCAAAGTTTTCTGATTGTCATAACCCTGTTTCTAAATGTATGTATTTATGTCGGGCCGCGTAGCACGGGCGGCAGCGCGTTTAACTCGAGAGCCAAAGATCCCGAGTTCGATACCCTCTTACTTTCGTTTCTCCTTCCGCTGATTCAAGAAGGACAGCTGTCTGATAATAGCGAAAGTATGTGCATTTAGTACTGGTTAACTGCTTAGGGATTTTAAGCCTGCCCAGAAATCGTGTGGTTAATTAGAATGACTGTCCCGGCATGACCATAGCTGTTTACGGTGGACGTCAAGTGACAAAACAACTACAAACAAATCCGTTTAAGGTATATTTTTGTTCTGTGTCAGAAAGAAGTAAATCAAAATAATAATAATAATGCTTGCCTGTTTATTTTTCCGAGTCCAACGCACCTGCTTAGATGCATATCCACCCATAATTATTATTATGAAAAAAAATCTGAAGTTTCGAATAATTTGAATAGATTTCTCAATACCCGTTTAACAATCCGTGTTTCTAAAAATAACTGAATTGGGATTTTAATTTGAATAGATTTCCAAATACCCGTTTAACAATATCTGTATGGGGCTCAAAAATCATTTGACGGTGTATTGATTAGTGATATCAAAGGCTGAGTCACATCAAGTATATTATTCTTGTAAACTATGAATAAGTTATGAATGTCAGAGGCATATAATTAACTTGGCTATGTGGGATCTACGTGATTATTTTGGAGTATCTCCTCTCGGTTCTTTATTGTTTTCCTTTCTCATTTTGGTGTTAAGAGCAGGATGCCGTAATCGGCGTTCTCGTAGTGTACAACCTGAACTTCCACAAGAGAAGAGGCCGAACCCCACAATAGTGAACAAGAGGACCATTGGTCCTGTAGCTCACCTGAGTCCATTCAGCCTCAGTAGTCCAGGATAAGTTACTCTAAGGCCATCGGTCAATTGGTTCTGGTGAAAAAGATTTTTAAAGGTTTTAACCAAAAATGGGCATGGAGGCCATGTTGGTCATGTGACCTGGAAGTTTTAACAAATTTTCATTCCCTTACACGCATGGAGGCTCTATATGAAATTTGGTTTCAAAACTGGCCCAGGAGCTTTTGAGGAGACGATTTGATATTGTGAAAATGACAGAGTTCTGGGTCAAAAGTCAAAGAATGACACTGACCTCTTGTACTCATAAATCTTCATGTGCTCATTAAGATGATTGTTGATACCAATTTTTAGGCATAAATCTCCAAAACTTTTGATGAAATCTTATGCTGTAGCATTTTCCCATATTTAACTTTGCCGTAAAATGGTCAGGGTCAACCTAAGGTCATCATTCTGGACATTCTTGATAGCACTTGAGTTCCCAATGCTACATATCAAGTTTCAAGGCCATCGGTCAATTGGTTTTAGAGAAGAAAATTTTTAAAGGTTTTTCCCATATATGGACATGGCGGCCATGTTGGTCATGTGACCTGGACCGTTTGAACAAATTTTCATTCCCTCGACCCCTGTAGGCTCTAGATGAAATTTGGTTGCAACTGGCCAAGTGATTTTTGAGGAGGTTGTTTGAAATTTTCATAATATGAGAGTTCTGGATCAAAGGTCAAAGAATGACCTCGACCTCTTGTACCCATAAATGTTCATGTACTCATTAAGATGACTGCACATACCAATTTTATGGCCTTAATCTTCAAAATTTTCCATGAAATCTTATGTTGTAGCATTTTCCCATATTTGACCTTGCTGTAAAAACGGTCAAGGTCAACCCAAGGACATAATTTGAACCATCTTGATAGTATTTTAGTACCCGATGCTACATACCAAGTTTCAAGGCCATGGGTCAAGTGGTTCTGGAGAAGAAGATTTTTAAAGGTATTTACCATATATGGGCGTGGCGGCATTGTTGGTCATGTGACCCAGACGGTATAAATAAATTTTCATTCCCTCAACCCCTGTAGGCTCTATATGGAATTTGGTTTCAATTGGCCCAGTGACTTTTGAGGTGATTGTTTGGAATTCTCAAAATACCAGAGTTCTGGGTCAAAGGTCAAAGAATGACCTTGACCTCTTGTACCCATAAATGTTCATGAACTCATTAAGATGACTGCACATACCAATTTTATGGCCTTAATCTTCAAAATTTTCCATGAAATCTTATGTTGTAGCATTTTCCCATATTTGACCTTGCTGTAAAAACGGTCAAGGTCAACCCAAGGACATAATTTGAACCATCTTGATAGTATTTTAGTACCCGATGCTACATACCAAGTTTCAAGGCCATGGATCAAGTGGTTCTGGCGAAGAAGATTT
Source organism: Ctena decussata (assembly GCA_963989385.1). Lineage (NCBI taxonomy): Eukaryota > Metazoa > Mollusca > Bivalvia > Lucinida > Lucinidae > Ctena > Ctena decussata. The sequence continues at coordinate 26,863,891 of OZ022510.1, forward strand.
TTAAAGGTTTTTAGCATATATGGGCTCGGCGGCCATGTTGGTCATGTGACCAAGACGGTATAAATAAATTTTCATTCCCTCAACCCCTGTAGGCTCTAGATGGAATTTGGTTTCAATTGGCCCAGTGACTTTTGAGGTGATTGTTTGAAATTGTCAAAATACCAGAGTTCTGGGTCAAAGGTCAAAGAATGACCTTGACCTCTTGTACTCTTATATCTTCATGAACTCATTAAGATGACTGTAGATACCAATTTTTAGCCTCAAATCTTCTACAGTTTCAAAGATATCTTATGTTCTAGCATTTTGCCATTTAAAACAACAAGGAAGCAAATTTAACCTTACCGTAAAATAGGTCAAGGTCAACCAAAGGTCATAATTTGAACAATCTTGGTAGCACTCGCGTACCTGATGCTACATACCAAGTTTCAAGGCCATCGGCCTATTGGTTCTGGACAAGAAGATTTTTTTAGGTTTTTACCATATATGGGCATGGCGGCCATGTTGGTCATGTGACTAAGACCGTTTGAACAAATTTTCGTTCCTAAGGCCCCAGTAGGCTACATATGAAATTTGGTTACAATCGCCCCAGCGGTTTCAGAGAAGAAGTCATTTGAAAGTGTGGACGGACGACGGACGGACGGACGGACGGACGACGACGGACGACGGAGCCTGCCTGTACTATAAGCTTCCCCGGAGCCTCTGGCTCAGTTGAGCTAAAACCTGACGTTTAAAAGAGTCTACAGTCTTAACCACTAGATCACAAAGGCTCATTCGCAGCGCTGGACAAGTGAGGAGTAAAGTGATACACAATGTGTATGTGTGTGTCGGTACGGGTAGTTAACTGAGAAATGTCCGTGTCTTTCCATCTATCTGGGAAAACAATGGGCTCCGAACACACTTCAGCTTCAGCATATTCAGAGCGAACTGTCAGTGTGTGGTGCTTTAAGACATTTACCAGACCCTCTTTGGTACTTGTCTGTATGGTTACAGTTGACCGAAAATGTCGTCACCAAATTGTTGAACAACCTGAACATACATAAGGCATCTGGGCCCGATGGCCTGAGTGCTTGGGTGTTTAAAGAATGTAGTTCTGAAATTGCTCCTGTCCTGGCCTTCATTTACAATGAGTCGTTTGCTCAGGGCGCTGTACCAGTTGATTGGCGACAAGCAAATGTAGCTCAGGTATTTAAGAAAGGGGAAAAGTATGATTCTGCTGACTATAGACCGGTATCGCTTAATATATGTCTCTGTTGCAAAACTCTAGAGCATATAAATGTGAGCAACAGTAACAAACACCTAGCTTTTGAAAGCATTCTTGCTGACTGTCAGCATGGTTTCCGAAGTCAAAGGTCTTGCAAAACCCAACTTGTTCAGTCCTACCACGACTTGGTAAGCAACCTGATGGTGCCCTAAACCGTGGCCACAAGCAGACTGATGTGATTATCATGGATGTTGCATGGGCCTTTGACAAGGTACGACACAGGAGGCTTTTGTACAAATTAGATTTTTACGATATTAGCGGGTCTACTCATAAGTAGTTCAACCCATGGCTCTCTGAGAGCTCTCAAAAATGGTATTAGACGGCCAAGCTCAGATCTAGCCCAGGTCCTAGCTGGTGTCCCTCAAGAATCGGTATTAGAACACGTCCTTTCCCTTATTTTCCTTAATGACCTTCCAGATAACATCAGGTCATCTGTTCGTCTTTTTCTGATGAATTTGTTTAGTAAAGGAATATCTTCTCTCCCATGGATTGCCAGATCTTGCAAGATGACTTAGACAACCTCGCACAATTGGAGACCGATTGGCAGATTAAATTTATTGTTGCCGAATGTCATTCTATGAGGGTGACTCGGCACCTCCCTAGCAAGCAAATTCACTGTAATTACTCTCTGCATCAGCAAAAATTGGATCAGTTTCAGTGACTTCAGTCTTCCAAATATCTTGGAATAAGAATTACAGACAACTTGGATTGGGCTCAAAATGTTTCAGAAATATCAAGTAAGGCAACTAAGAGAATAAGTTTTCTTCGGCGCAATTTGGCACTGGCACCTCGGCAAACTAAGGAAGCTGCATATAAAACATTAGTTCGCCCTCAGCTGGAGTATTCAACACCCATTTGGAATTCCTATCATAAAACTCAGATTCAGCAGGTTGAGAAGGTGCAGAGAACAGCTGCCAGGTGGACCTGCAGGCGATGGCGGAGCCAAAGTAGTGTCGGCGATATGCTAGACGACCTTGAGGGCCATAGCTGGAGGCCTGCCCGGAGCAGTCCTCTAAATGTTTTGTACCACTTCAGAAACTGAGGGTGAGGTTGGGCCTGTAAAATCGATTTAAGCCCCCAGTAATTCATTACTGACCGTTCCAAGGCGGTAGTTCTGTTGTGGTTCTCTGTTGCCTGTTTTTGGTGTCAGAGTTTCTGTGATGTTTTACCTTATGTATGTTCTTATTATTTTTGGTTCGGTTTGGGTTGCTGAGTGGCCACCTTTCGGCAACAAGCTGCTCACTCGGTTGGCCATATATTCTCTGTATCTTGATTATTTGTAATCTTAGTTGTTTCCAACTATGGTTTGAGGGCTTGATTTGGATTTTGATTGTTTCAGTTCCTGGTCTTTGCATACTTTTTACTCCTTAGCCTTCGTTTGTAAGATTCATTCTGGTATAGTGCCTCTCGAGAAAGATAAGTATTTGACCCCAGCATCAAATTCGAGAAGAACAAAGGCATCTCATGATTCACAATAAACTAGATACCATGCATATAGTGAGGCCCTGCAAAATTCATTCTTCCCCATTCTTCCTGCCTTCGGCGATTTCTGCCGAAATCGCTGAGGAGTTTAAGGCTCTTATCAAGATTATCGGTACAGAGGCATGTGTTTTAGCATGCCTCTGATCTGCTCCCTGTAAATAGTTTCAATGGCCCACCCTGAACGTTTGTCATCCCTCTAAGCTTAATTCTAAATTTAGCCGCCCACCACACATGAGATAATGATCAGAAAATGATCGTCTCAGTATCGAGAGATACATGTAGATAGTTCAAGGTAGTTAATTCGAATCGATTGCTCCCAGTTATACACTGTAATATAGTCCGGTATAAACTAGTTCGGCTTTTTTGTCTTAATTTCCTTTACTTTTATCCCATAATCCCATATTTTCTTGCCAGATTTTTTCAGAATGTGTAATTTAGGTCCTCTATTTATAGATTTCATTAATAATTTGCTCTTCCTTTGCAATGATTCTCTTCCGTGGATAAGATTTTTACTTTACTACCTTGCATATAGTGATGCTCTGAAAAAATTCTTTCTTCCCAAGGACTATTCCTATGTGGAATAGTCTCCCCTCTTCGGCGGTTTCTGCCAAAACCGCCGAGGAGTTTGAGGCCTTTATCTAGATTATCGGTCTCGAGGCATGTGTTTTAGCATGCCTCTGATCTGCTCCTTGTAAATAATTTTAATGACCCACCCTGAAAATTTGTTATCCATCTGTGCTAAATCTCTACATTTAGCCGCCGACCACACCTGAGGTGATGATCAGAAAATGATCGTCTCAGTATCGAGAGATACATGTAGATAGTCCAATACATGTAGTTCCAGTAACCTAATTCGAATAGATTGCTCCCAGTTATATACTTTAATATAGTCCGGTATAAGGCAGTTCGGCTTTCTTTTTTCTTAATTTCCTTTACTTTTTTTCCATATTTTCTTGCCAGATTTTGTCAGAATGTGTAATTTAGGTCCTCTTTTTATAGGTTTCATTAATAATTTGATCTTCCTTTGCAATGATTCTCTTCCGTGGATAAGAATTTTACTTTACCACCTTACGAAAAGTAATGCCCTGAAAAATTCATTCTTCCCAAGGACTATTCCTATGTGGAATAATCTCCCCTCTTCGGCGGTTTCTGCCAAAACCGCTGTGGAGTTAAGGCTTTATCTAGATTATCGGTCTCGAGGCATGTGTTTTAGCATACTTCAGATCTTCTTCTTGTAAATAGATTAATGGCCCACCCTGAAAGTTTGTTATCCATCTGAGCTTAATTTTAAATTTAGCCGCCTACCACACCTTGAGATAATAATCAGAAAATGATCGTCTCAGTATCGAGAGATACATGTAGATAGTTCAATAGTTCCAGGAACCTTATTCGAATCGATTGCTCCCAGTTACATGTATATATTTTAATATAGTCAGGTATAAGGCAGTTCGGCATTTTTCTTAATTTCCTTTACTTTTATCCCATATTTTCTTGCCAGATTTTGTCAGAATGTGTAATTTAGGTCCTCTTTTTATAGGTTTCATTAATAATTTGATCTTCCTTTGCAATGATTCTCTTCCGTGGATAAGAATTTTACTTTACCACCTTACGAAAAGTAATGCCCTGAAAAATTCAATCTTCCCAAGGACTATTCCTTTGTGGAATAGTCTCCCCTCTTCGGCGGTTTCTGCCAAAACCGCTGAGGAGTTTGAGGCCTTTATCTAGATTATCGGTCTCGAGGCATGTGTTTTAGCATTCCTCAGATCTGCTCCATGTAAATAGTTTTATTGGCCCACCCTGAAAGTTTGTTATCCATCTGAGCTAAATTTTAAATTTAGCCGCCGACCACACCTGAGATAATGGTCAGAAAATGATCATCTCAGTATCGAGAGATACATGTAGATAGTTCAATAGTTCCAGGAACCTAATTCGAATCGATTGCTCCCAGTTATATACTTTAATATAGTCATGTATAAGGTAGTTCGGCTTTTTTTCTTAATTTCCTTTACTTTTATCCCTTATTTTCTTGCCAGATTTTGTCAGAATGTGTAATTTAGGTCCTCTTTTTATAGGTTTCATTAATAATTTGATCTTCCTTTGCAATGATTCTCTTCCGTGGATAAGAATTTTACTTTACTACCTTGCATATAGTGATGCCCTGAAAAATTCAATCTTCCCAAGGACTATTCCTATGTGGAAAAGTCTCCCCTCTTCGGCGGAATTTCGACTATTAGTCCGAAGGAAGCTACTCAAAAAGTGAATTCGAATTCTTATCCCTGGAAGAGAATCATATATTAAAGGAACATTATTAAAGGAACATCAAATTATTAATCAGGGGAAGGTATCTTCTGGCTCCCACCGTCTTTAACAGTTTTCTCGAACGGATCATGTCTGGTGCTCTGGAAGAACATGACGGAAAAGATAACATAAGCGGAAGAAATGTTACCAGTCTGTGGTTTGCCGACAACATAGTTGCTCTAGCTGAGGAAGAGCAGGAGCTAGAAGGCATTGTAAACGGTCTCGACAAAACATGCACAAGGTATAAGATGGAGATCAGTACTGAGTAGACCAAACTAACGACAAACAGCGTCAGTGGCATCCAGAGAGAGACATCAAGGTAAAAGGGCAAAGGCTGGGTACAGTAACGATTTTCAAATACCTCGGAGAAGTTGTCTCAGATGCCTCAAAACCGGAGGGTCTCTCGAGGGCTGTAGAAGCCAGTTAAGCTCTTACAAAGCTGAAGCCAATTTAGAAAGATAATACGTGTATATCTCTTGGATCAAAAGTAAAACTGATGCTCCCTCTTGTCATTTCCATATTTCTGTATTCAAATATTTAACATTTTGAATAGAAGATGAATTCATGAAGAACTAAAATTTAGGAAACTGTAATTTCAGTACTATACCAAACAAAAAAAGAAACGCACACTGTAAGATTTTCCCGTCGTTTGATTTACCTTTTATAGCATGATTAGAAAATGTCTAAAAATGCGTATTTCTGATCAAATCTTGCTCAAACTTTATCATGGCATAGACGAGTATGTGTACCCTCCATATACATGAAAAACACGCATTAATGAAATTGTTGAGTATGGTCTCTTACTGAAAATTGTGACATTGACAACTTACCCCTGCCTTGTTCAGAGATGCGTCACAAAGTACTGAATCGACACAGTTAAATGAAATTTTCGGGTTGAACTGTCCCATTGTCTACCTCTAACACTACATGAGTTATTTTTTAAATTGTTTGTAAATTCCAAGTAACTACCAAAATATTACCTTGTGCGTTTCTTTTTTTTGTTTGGTATATATTTTAATACACAAGAGCGAATATCACAGTCTTACCACTCGTAATTGGGTATGGGAACCCTGCTTTGCGAAATGGCAAAAGTGCACACACCGTTGTTATATAGATTCTTAGAAGTCGGTAGTTTTACCATCAATCGTTTGAATTGTTGCTGGAAGAAAGTTGTCAGATGTGTATCTTGGGTAATGGAACAAAGTTACATCAAAACGATGTGACTTTTGGCCGTAGCAAAGCGAGAAATATTGGCGACAGGGTATTTTCATATTAGTACCCTTTTTTCAAGAGTCAGTGTAATGCGGACAAACTTCGTGCGTTCACTGTCATTCTTATTTTTGTACAAAACATATGTGTAAAGCTTCATTTAGAAGAAGCAATACTTATAAATTTCCACTTTACAATTTTATATTATGACGAATTTAAACATATACTTCCACTTTTTCCATTTTCCATTATATACTCCTCCCCAAAGGAAAGCATATTTTCAAAGTAAATTTACCAGGATTATTAGAAATAAAAAAAAAACAACTTTAGTCCAACTTTCAGTATGAAGATAAAATGCATTCCTTTATCAACAACAATGCTTAAGCATTGTAAAAACACACATTGAAATTGAGTAAACAGTGCAGAAAGCGAGTACAGTAACAAATGCCCCAAAAATTCACAATTTCGAAAGAAAATAATTTCTGGTTTTAATGATTATAAAAGCAGTAATTTCGTATTCGCCTAAAACATTTACCGTTACAAAACATTAAATTGGTGTCAAAAAGTAACTCACAGCGCATTACAACGATATTTTTTCTTCCCAAAATGTGTTTTTTGGGTATATACGTCTGTTCGCGCTGTTCGAAGTGCTTACATGTACTCATATTCAAATCAAAGTTGCTAATTTTACGATGATTAATCATCGGTGTTGATAATGGACAACATTTACTTCCAAAGAAAGTTAGAATAGTTTTGTTATTATAATATCCAAGGATTTCGTTATATTCGTTTTAACATAATGCTAAACTTTTGGCGAGGAGTATATAATGCGTGTGCGTTTTACGGCCCTTTCAACAATAAATTACTTCAGTTTAGTCGTTCGTTTAGCTGAGATGTGGAAAAACCCGATCTCCCGGGGAAAAAACCTTACCTTTCGCAAGCAGAACGTGGCTTTCTCATTTGGGCGCCGAGCCAGGTTTGAACCCACAGAGTTAGAGGCCTAATGCTTTAAAAGCGAAAGCGCTCGTATCCACTTGGCTATGGAAGCCTGTCATATTGACGAGAAGTAGACATCTTGCCTTATATTTTGGCGTATCTGAACCCTTAAAACAGGATGGTGTTGCTTGTTTTGCCTAAATATTGTAAAACGTGTGATTCTATGTAAATTACTTGAAAATGAGTATACATGTAGTATATTTGAAATAAAAGTGATTTGAGCAAATCCTCAGATCCGCTTGGGGGTATTTTAGTCGCAATTCAGTTTTTCAGAGGCAGTTGGTTAGATCAAAAATGTGCACTAGTTATTTTATAGTTGGCTGGGTCAGAAAGGTTTTAGCCAATACTGTATTAATATAACATGTATTCGAAATAAATTAAAAATTCCAGTGCATTGGCAGGCGTATATCAAAGAAGCCAGTGTAAGCTTCATGCTGTCCGACCTAATTTTGATTCCGCAGACGCAGCACATCTGATCTTTATTAATTTTATGAATTAAATCACATGCTACCTCTTCGCCTGCAGTACTAAACTGGAATCATCTTGAAAATGCACAGACTGGCTGACATTAAAATATTTTCATAAAACAGTATTCTAGTCACATAGTTTATGTTTGTGGATTGTTCAGTTCGTAACTCTACGGAACCCGGGAAAAATGTTGCGTTTTTAAATGTACTGAGCATATTTCAAAAGTTTATACCTGCCATTTTTCGTCCCTTGGTATTATATATTTGCGAAATGGAGAAATATTTGGAACAAGAATAATATGCACATTTATATATAGGCAACTGTAGCTTTATGAAGCCTTACATGTACCCGTATTGCAATGGATAATCACTCAAGTATGAAAATCATATTTTTGCTCGTGCACGTATTACATGTATGAGAAATATTTAAAAATTTGCGATTAACTCTACTGGATAGTCAGTAGATCAGCAAAAAATGAAAAACAGCTAGAAATAAAGAAATTGCAACAAACCAAACTTTTTCACTCGATTTAACTTGAAATAAATTCGCATCCAGAGTGCAATTCTCAAAGCTTGGCCTAACGGGGTATCGCAGCTTCCATATGGTGACGAAGTCTACACACTATATACTCTTTCTACTGACTGGCACCTAAAAAGGGCGATAAAGACAGGTTTTGTCAGGAGTATGCATCCATAGACAAGTCAGATAAATCGTTGTCACCAATTAAAACACAGTATTTAAAAATTGTACAGCAGGGTAATGCTATAATTTACCCTTTCGACAGAATCATTATTTAGTTGGTTCAGTGTCAATCGTCGAACCTTTTGTATGCTCTAAATTCCCATTTTCGTTGTACAAGCTGCACTACAGTGAAACATTGCCTTTCTGTAACGTATAACGTATAAGTCTTATCTCGAATTTGTCTATTACTATCTTCCTTGGGTTGCACTCCACAGTAATTTTGATAGCTCAGTGACTCCACAGGGGTCAGCTAAACAAAGTAACATTCCAGCCTGACTGAATGCATAAATCATTCTTTCTTCTCTTTGAATGAGCTGTACATATGCCTAAATACACTTTATAGCCATTTATAACCCCTATAAGCTCCTTATATGAATATTGTTGCAGACAAAATGACACCCCACCCACATTTTGGGGCCAGAAAATTTCTTCAAAAATGGCAATATTACCCATGCTGTACTCAAGAGCAGGACAATTGTTGACACCTAAAGCTTACAGATTTACCTAGAGGGCTTACAGATGATCACTGTCAACTGCAACTGAATACCTGCCAGCCGTTTAGATTTTCTGCTATTCTTAATTGAAAATGAGCACTATCTTTTTCACAATTGTATTTCGTGCTTTATCAGTGCAGCCATAGTTTCGCATCCATGCCGCACAGCGATTGGATGGTTTTGAAGGTTGGAAATAAATTCAGTTTTTACTTTCCTGACACATGCTCACTTAAAGGGAGGAAAGTTTCCTGCATATAAGGAGCCAAAAAGTATTTATAGCCCAAAATACAAGCCTACCCCCAAATATTAGCATTTTTGTCCCCGGCCGAAAGTGCGTTACTGTGAATGGCAACCTTAAAGCATAGATTTTCTATTCAGTCCAGGCAGAATTTGGTTCAGATTAATAATTTAGCATGTTTCTGATCAAAGAGAATGAAAGAAAGTGTGCTGTGAATGGCAACCTTAAAGCATAGATTTTCTATTCAATCCAGGCAGAATTTGGTTCAGATTAATAATTTAGCATGTTTCTGATCAAAGAGAATGAAAGAAAGTGTGCTGAGATGAAATCTGGCAAAATTATTGCTGATTTTAAACTGTACCCTTTTTCGAAGTCTGAAAAAGCATCGCTTTCAAGAAATCGACCCTCGCTGTAGCGCGTTCACAACTGTGCGACACTGAAACGCACAATGCTCTGAACCATTTTATTTCTTTAGTCGGTCAGTGTTGAGGAATCCAAAAGATGTTTTCTAACTGCCTCAAAAGAAAACTGAAAATCTATGATCGCCCTTTAAAGCATAGATTTTCTATTCAATCCAGGCAGAATTTGGTTCAGATTAATAATTTAGCATGTTTCTGATCAAAGAGAATGAAAGAAAGTGTGCTGAGATGCAATCTGGCAAAATTATTGCTGATTTTAAACTGTACCCTTTTTCGAAGTCTGAAATAACGTCGCTTTCAAGAAATCGACCCTCGCTGTAGCGGGTTCACAACTGTGTGACACTAGTACGCGCAATACTCTGAACCATTTTATTTCTTTAGTCGGTCAGTGTTGAGGAATCCTAAACATGTTTTCTAACTGCCTCAAAAGAAAACTGAAAATCCATGATGGCCTTTTATGGTTGCACTCCACAGTTTTTTTTGATAGCTCAGTGACTCCACAGGGGGTCAGCCAATCAAAGTGACATTCCAGCCTGACTGAATGCATAAATCATTCTTTCTTCTCTTTGAATGAGCTGTACATATGCCTAAATACACTTTATAGCCATGTATAACCCCTATAAGCTCCTTATATGAATATTGTTGCAGAGAAAATGACACCCCACCCACATTTTGGGGCCAGAAAATTTCTTCAAAAATGGCAATATTACCCATGCTGTACTCAAGAGCAGGACAATTGTTGACACCTAAAGCTTACAGATTTACCTGGAGGGGTTACAGATGATCACTGTCAACTGCAACTGAATACCTGCCAGCCATTTAGATTTTCTGCTATTCTTAATTGAAAATGAGCACTATCTTTTTCACAATTGTATTTCGTGCTTTATCAGTGGGGTTACCCTTATTAGCGAAATGGTCCTTTTTTTGCGAAATGGACGAAAACGAGATTTTTTTACGAAATGGAGTCAGAAAAAACCTAATTTTGTATTTAAGATTTTATTTTCTTGTTTTAATACTAGAGTCAGACAATAACAAATACTGAATGCAATTTCTGAAGCGAATGCAAGCGTATTTTGTATGTAAATGCACCTGAATAATTATATTTTGTCTACGAAATGGAGTTTTTCTTGCGAAATGGAGTTTTGTCTTTACAAAATGGACACACAGAATCAAAATTTATAATTATATTATTCAGTAAAGCAATGGTTAGAAAAAAAATCTAAGAAAAGAACATGCAATACTTTTTACCAATAAGGAGTTGAATAAAGAGTTTTTGAATACCAAATAGTTTTCTCTCACGAAGTGGAGTTTCTTTGCTATGAAATGCGCTCACAAAATCAGAAGTTTATTTCTCATTTAAAATAACTGAGTTAAACATAAATGGAGAAGGCATGGATTATGGAACCTTTGAGCTATTTAAAAGATTGTTTTGTGCTCATATTTAAATGAATAAAGATATTTTGCAAACGAAATGGAGAATTCTCTAACGAAATGGAGTTTTGTTTCAACGAAATGGAGTCACAGACTCAACATTTGTAGATCCGATGTTCGTTTCTCTGTTTGAATTATGACGTTGGACAGAATTAGATAGTATTTAAGCATTTATGAGTATACTTTGAAGAAAGAAAGAAAGGAAGAAAAGAGGAAAAAAGAAGAAATAAAGTATAGAAATATATAAAGATAGTTAAGAAATGTATAGATATATTAATATATACTAGTCAAAAGTTCTAACCGACCTCTTAGTTTTTATTGTTTTTCCGCAATGCTATTCGCAATCTGACAATTCAGTTTACAGCCACAGATAGGCAAATATGTCGGTAAATCATACCACTAAAAGGTTCAGCATTATTCAGTGCGCTGTATCCAGGAGTCACAGATGAACGGGGTACCCCCATTTTCAAAATTAACAAGAATTTACATTGAGTGGTGGGGTAAGTTTTAACATTTTGGCCCAAAGCGGCCACTGTCATGCAGGAAGAGTGTTCATTTCTGCAAACATTTGTTTATTCAGTCATTTGCTTTAGTAATGAAGTGGTTTTGCTCACGTAAAATGGATATTTCAAAATTGATCTTTCGCAAATTGTAACGAAATGCTTAATTTTGTGAATTTTAAAAATGGGGGTACATCTGTTCATCGGCACATCCTGGATTTAATGTTAAGAATTTTGTAAAACCTTTTAATGGCTGAGTTGACTGACATATCTGCCTATTTGGGGATATAATTAGAATTGTAAGATTGTTTTGAGCTTTGAAGAAAATCGATAAAATGTAAGTGGTCGGTTAGAACTTTTGGCTAGTATAGCATCATACCGTAGTCACAGCGTATCATTGAAAAGTAATATAGTGTCATTCTGAAAACAAACTTCAAATATAACTTCAATGTAACATTACAAAAATTTTAAAATTATGCAAAATTACACCGTTTTCTGAATCTGTGACCTTGATCCTAGCTTAGCAGCATCCAGATCATTTTAACATAAGAATAAGCCTTTTCACATATCACACGGTTCCATCTGGATGTTCAGACTTTGATATTATACACTGTAACAGAGAAATGAACTACATGTTAGAAAAAAAGAGAGATTATGACTCCATGTTGTAAAATGAAACACCATTTCGTGACGAAAATAATCCCATTATTTCCTTGAACATGAAAAAAATCTTAAAAGTTTTCTTTAAACAGTTTAGATAAGTTTTATTTGTGTCTTACTTTAATATTATAGTAAAACAGTAAACTGAATTTTAGGGAAAACATATATTTTGACTCCATTTCGTAAACTGAAACCCCATTTCGTAAAGAAAAACAGCCCCTAATTTCTTAAATATGGAGATAAAAATGCTTGAAATGCTTTAAATAGCTCATAGAAATGTTATGTAAGAGTAACTTTGATATTCCAGCCTGACTGAATGCATAAATCATTCTTTCTTCTCTTTGAATGAGCTGTACATATGCCTAAATACACTTTATAGCCATGTATAACCCTTATAAGCTCCTTATATGAATATTGTTGCAGAGAAAATGACACCCCACCCACTTTTTTGGGCCAGAAAATTTCTTCAAAACATGGCAATATTACCCATGCTGTACTCAAGAGCAGGACAATTGTTGACACCTAAAGCTTACAGATTTACATAGAGGGCTTACAGATGACCACTGTCAACTGCAACTGAATACCTGCCAGCCGTTCAGATTTTCTGCTATTCTTAATTGAAAATGAGCACTATCTTTTTCACAATTGTATTTCGTGCTTTATCAGTGCAGCCATATCTTGTCTTGTCTTGTCTTCTATATAAATTCTGCCTTTATAGGCACACCTGGCACATAGCCAGTAAAATAGAAATCTTCTTGAGTAAAAGTCACAACTTTGATAGTTAAATGTTACAACTTTGGTTGTAAGAATCTTCTTGAGTAAAAGTCACAACTTTGGAATTAAAAAGCCACAGAATGTTTATTTACACTGTACACCATCTGATGCCCATCACCACAAGATATAAAACTAATGTCTCAGGATTGTTTTCTATAATCATGGTGCTCCAGTTTGCTTAGGCTGCTGCACCCTAGCCCTTTTCTTGATACGTTTTGATTCTAACTCAAGTTTACAGTATCTGGCTGTATGTAGCGCGTATATTAAACGTCTACTGTGATAGTGGAGCAATTCTATGGAATTTCACATCCATGCCGCACAGCGATTGGATGGTTTTCAAGCTTGGAAATAAATTCAGTTTTTACTTTCCTGACACATGCTCACTCAAAGGGAGGAAAAGTTTCCTGCATATAAGGAGCCAAAAAGAATTTATAGCCCAAAATACAAGCCTACCCCCAAATATTAGCATTGTCGCGGATCCCGCGAATATAATACTGAATTACTGATCTGCTAATTTGTTATATTATTTTGTATTATATGTTTTTCTTAAATGTTTACAAGTTTCATTATTTTAACTATTTTAACTATTTTTAACCCTATAAATACTTTTATGACAGTAAGGCTAATCAAGCAAAGTACTTAACGTCATTAGACGTTGTGTTTAATGACGCTGACGTCAAGAGGTTTTTGTGACCTTAGTAACAGTGAAAGACAGTAGTGCAAAGGCACATTATCAGTATATTAATAAAAAGGGACAGTTTATAGACAGTCTGCTGAGAAGAAAATTCTCAACACAGAGTTTGGAGACTAGAAGTCATCATTTGAGTATATTAGACTGAAAATAGTTTGATAAATGTATTTAATTTGACAATATTGATGTGACACTGTATAAATATGGCAAACTTTTCTGTGTTCTTATGTGCTTCACCACATAAACTGGTGCCGGAACCCGGGAACCGTTAGAAACATTGGAATACACAGAAAGGGAACACAATAGCTGGAAAGATGACGTCCTCGTTTTTAAAGGGAAATAGAACCAGGTACAGAAACTTGCTCGAGAAGGAACTGGAGAAGGGAAAGAACCTCATCAGTGAAGCTGAGCTGGAAGAGTATGAGGTAAAGATTTTCAGCAAGAATGTAAGAAATTGTTTAAGAAGATTAAATGACTTTATTGAAAAGCTGGAGAAGACAAATGAAAGATTGTCTGTGGCTATTGAAGGGCAAGAAGGAGCACAAGAAATGGAAGCATTGATGAACGATGATTGGTCATGCATCGCTGAGGTGACAGACTGCCGTGATGAACTCGTAGATGTTCAGCAGTCACTTCAAGATCAGAAGGCTCCATCAGAAAACTGGTCATCAATTACTGTGGCAGAGGATAGGTTCAATCAAATTATTCAGATGACAGCACAGATGCAGCAGGTGATGATTGGGCAACAACAAATGCAACAACAACAACAGCAGTCACAAATGGAACAGTCAAGTTGCAAGCACTCTTCAACAGGTAATTCAGTAAAGCTACCGAAACTGGAAATTCCATCTTTTAGCGGAGAAAAGTTAAACTGGGCAGAATTTTGGGACTCTTTTGAAGCAGCAGTCCATTTAAATAACATCTCTCACTGAAGTTGAGAAACTGAATTATCTAATGAGCAAGCTTAGTGGCGAAGCAAAAAACTCTGTATCAGGTATCCAACTCTCGAATGAAAATTACCAAGTAGCAGTAGAATTATTGAAAGAAAGATATGGAGATAAACAGGCAGTAGTTACGTCACATTATACTGAGCTGATAAATTTGAAACCAGCTTCAAACAATTCAAAGGGACTGCGTAAAATGTACAATGACGTAGAGAAGCATTTAAGGAGCTTGCAAGCACTTGAACAATACACTGACCAAGACCTTTTTATCTCAATGATAACGTCTAAATTACCAAAGGATGTTGTAATACAGCTTGAGATTCAAAAGGGAGCTAGGACCCCATGGACAGTTAGGGAGCTTAGGGAACGTTTTAATGATTACATTGTGGCCAGGGAGAGAGCCGAGTTGCATGTAAGCGCCACAAAATCTGAGAGTGCTGAGAACCAAGAGAGACCTCTGGTGTCATCTGCTGAAGCTCTGGTAGCAGGTGTGCAAGCAACAGGCAATAGAAACGAAAGAATGAGGACACGTCCGAAATGCAGATACTGCAGCGAGAACCACTGGAGTGATGAGTGCGAGAAATATGCAACAATAGAGGAAAGAAAACAGAAGATAAAGGGAAGCTGTTATATCTGTTTGAATCCTACCCATCAGTCAAGTAGTTGCCGACAAAGGGTACATTGTTATCATTGTAAGCAATCACCGAAGTTTTTGTCCACAGCAGTTTGGAACAGTCCAAAGAGAAAACTCAAGTCTAGCTGAAGAGCTACCTGAAGAGAACGAAGTTCTAAACACTGAAAATAGCCTCATTTCATCTGGAGAGATGGTTTTGATGCAAACAGCAAAAGCTGATGTACAAAATCCAGTTAATGGTCTAAGGCAAAATGCAAGAATCCTCCTTGACTCGGGCAGTCAGCGAACCTATATTACGGAATCCTTAGCTAAAAGGTTAAATTTAAAGTTGGGAGACAAGGATGAATTCATGTTGGTCACCTTCGGTTCAGAGAAACCAAAAAGGACAGAATCTCGAAACACCAAGCTAGATATAGTTTTAAAAGATGGAAGTATATTAACAATTAGAGCAAATGTAGTGCCACAAATTGCCGAGTCAATACAGAGACGTCCTGTGAATCTTAAGAGTCTAGATAACTGGGATTGCCTGTGGAATGAATTCTCACTGGCAGATGATATACCAACTGAAAGAGAGACATCCTCTGTAGAGCTGCTCATCGGAAATGATTACTACTTGGACATAATACTTCCACAAAAGGTTGAGGTTCAGTCTGGACTTTACATGCTTGGTTCAAAACTTGGATGGATTCTATCAGGGCGAACTTCTGAAATAGTTGAAAATTCCACAGAATCAAGTATGCTGATAATGACCCATGGCAAGGGAATAGACAATGAAACAAGCTTTCTGACATGTCTGGACAAATCACTACCTATGAAACCAAATTTAGAGGATTTTTGGAAATTAGAATCCATAGGTATAAATGACTCTCCAGTAGAATCTGACAATGATGTAGCACTGAAGAAGTTTAGTGAAACTCTGAAGTATGATGAAGGAAGGTATACCGTAACATGGCCATGGAAGGAGGAACAACCAGACCTACCAGATAACAGAGCATTGGCACTTGGAAGATTGAAATCTCTTGTCAGCAGAATGAGGAATAATCCTGAACTGATACAGAAATATGATGACATCATCACAGATCAGCGAGAAAAGGGTATCATAGAGAAGGTAGGATCTGAATCAAACAGTCTGATTAAACACTACATACCGCATCACGCAGTTGTCAATCCTACAAAAGCAACCACAAAGGTCAGGGTAGTTTATGATGCGTCAGCAAAATGTAGGTCAGAAAACAGAAGTCTTAATGAGTGTTTGCACAGAGGGCCCATCCTGTTACAGAACTTGACAGGTATTTTACTTAGGTTCCGCCTCAATAAGATTGCCATGGTGCAGACATTGAGAAGGCATTTTTGCAGATCAGGCTACAAGATGATGCAAAGGATGTTACTAGATTCTTCTGGTTGAAGGACAGAGACAAATTAGAAGTAGAGAACAATATTCAAATGTATAGGTTCTGTAGGGTACCATTTGGGATCATATCTAGCCCATTTTTACTGGCAGCCACTATTGACCATCACTTGAAGAACTGTAACAATGATGTGAGTGAAACAATCAGAAAGAATATATACGTGGACAATGTAATCACAGGGACCCAATCATGTCAAGAAGCAGTGCATCTCTACAATGTATCTAAGCAGGTTTTCAAAGGGGCAGCCATGAATCTTCGGGACTGGATGACAAACAGCCAGGAGGTCCTGAATGAGATACCAACTCATGACAGGGCAAACAGAGAAAATATGAAGGTGCTTGGATTAACATGGTTTGTCAAAAAGGACTGTTTAGCTATTAACAGCCAGATCAAAGATGAACATACTGTCTCAAAACGAACAGTTCTGAGGCAAATAGCCTCTGTATATGATCCTCTTGGTTTACATAGTCCAGTGACTTTACGAGGAAAATTATTTTTACAAGGTCTATGGAACCAGAAAATTGCATGGGACAAGCATCTGTCAGAGCAAGATAGAATCCAGTGGTATGGCATTCATGAAGATTTAAAGCTTTTAGCAAACTGCCAGTTTCCAAGACACATAGGTTTGGATAAAAAGGGAAGTACCAAATACCAGTTACTTGTTTTCTGCGATGCCTCAAGATATGCATTCGCAGCAGCAGTCTACTTACTCCAAGAATGTCAAGATCAGCGCAGAACTGACCTCATCTTCTCAAAAACAAGGCTTGTACCAAATAAGAAAATCACAATTCCACGTCTAGAGTTACTTGCTGCACTAATAGGGACACGGTGCATGAAATTTGTTGAGAATGAATTAAAGGTAGAAATATGTCAAAAGCACATTTGGTTAGATTCACAGTGTGTGTTGAACTGGATACAAAGTGAAAGACCTCTAGGGGCATTCGTAGAAAACAGAGTGAAAGAGATAAAGACAGATAAAGACATAAACTTTCACTACATTTCTACCACAGAAAACCCAGCAGATAAAGCAAGTCGTGGAACATCTACTCGCGAGCTTAGAGATGATAGAATATGGTGGCATGGCCCAGAATGGCTCTTACAACCACAGCAGACATGGCCAGAGTGGAAGACAGCTTCTACTGACCAAGAAGAGACTGAGATACAACCACAGACTGAATCCGAGTTTAGGAAAACAAAGGTGTTCTTGAAGCTAAACTTGTTGCTGGGGAGGGTTCTCCAGAATTGAAAGAAAAACCATTCAATATAGATGTCGAACGATTCTCGTCATTTTCAAAGCTTTGTCGGGCAACAGCATGGGTTATAAGGTTCATTGAAAAGCTGAGAAAGAGGACAAACCTTTCGGGTCCACTGAAATCTACTGAGATAAGCAAGGCTGAGACAATGTGGACAGCATATGTACAGCATACAGAATATAGTAATGCCATAGACAGTATTAGTAAGGAAAAGTCTAATAATCTTAGAACTCAGCTAGGACTCTACATAGACAATAATGGGCTCATAAGGTGTAAAGGTAGACTTGAGAATGCAGAAATATGTGAAGGTTCTAGATACCCGTTACTACTGCCAAAATACCATAGGTATACAGATCTTGTAATTCAGTACTATCACGAACGGGCTTTTCACACGGGTTGTGCACAAACATTAAGTTTAATAAGACAGAAATTCTGGATTCCACAAGGACGCGCAGCCGTAAATAGGGTACTGAAAAGATGTGCTGTATGCCGTTGTCATGAAGGGGGGCCATATAAGATGCCACTTATGCCACCTATTCCAACTGAGAGAGTGTCAGCATCAGCACCATTTACCTATGTCGGAGTCGACTATTTTGGGCCACTTTTCGTGAAAGTGAACAGACAAACATAGAAGGTGTGGGTTTGCCTTTATACATGCTTGGCTACGCGGGCAATCCACCTTGAACTGATGAATGATATGACAACCCAACAGTTCTTACTCGGATTTCGTAGATTCATAGCTCGACATGGTAAGCCGAACAAAATCATTTCAGACAATACAGCCCAGTTCAAGCTAGCTTCGGACACTATAAGCAGGTTATGGGGACGACAGATTCTTACAGAGAAAGACACAGTGTCATATGCTGCCAATGAAAACATTCAATGGACATTTACAATAGAGTTGGCACCCTGGATGGGTGGCTTTTATGAGAGACTTGTTGGTATTGTCAAGAGATCTCTTCGTAAAGCTATAGGTAAAGTGTGCCTCACTTCTGAACAACTTCTAACTATTCTAAAAGAAGCTTAGGCAGTTATAAACTCAAGGCCACTAGTGTACGTTGGAGAAGACATTAACTCTTATATGACGCTTACACCAGCCCATTTTCTGACATTAAACCCCAAAATAGGATTACCTGTCAGCACAAGAGATGACACAGATGATATAGATTACAATCCAGAAATCTCCTCTGCTGACAAATTATTAGCTACATGGAAGAAGGGGCTTAAATATTTAGGCTCTTTCTGGAAAATATGGAGTCATGAATACTTGCTAAGCCTAAGAGAACGCCAACAGACCAAACTGAAAGGACCAAGGGTACAGTCGCCATACACAGCTAATGTTGGAGATGTTGTCCTAATAAAGGACGACTTACCGAGAGGTAGCTGGAGACTAGGTCGGATACAGGAGAAGATCAAGAGCAGGGATGGACAATGTCGGTCAGCTAGGGTGTTGCTGGCATCGAATAAAGTAATAGGTAGACCCTTAAATCTATTATATCCAATAGAATGTCAGGCAACAGAAATGAACAGAGATTCTCAGAATCAAAGTAAGCAGCAGACAGCTGACAAGCAGAATGTTGCTGAGGTACAGATAGACAGAGTGGACAGTGGCGATAGAGACTCAGGAAGGCCTAAGAGACTTGCGGCAAGCACCGCTAGAGAGAGAATCAGAGAACAATTAAGTAACGAGCAAAATCATTGAAGCGGGAGTGTCGCGGATCCCGCGAATATAATACTGAATTACTGATCTGCTAATTTGTTATATTATTTTGTATTATATGTTTTTCTTAAATGTTTACAAGTTGCATTATTTTAACTATTTTAACTATTTTTAACACTATAAATACTTTTATGACAGTAAGGCTAATCAAGCAAAGTACTTAACGTCATTAGACGTTGTGTTTAATGACGCTGACGTCAAGAGGTTTTTGTGACCTTAGTAACAGTGAAAGACAGTAGTGCAAAGGCACATTATCAGTATATTAATAAAAAGGGACAGTTTATAGACAGTCTGCTGAGAAGAAAATTCTCAACACAGAGTTTGGAGACTAGAAGTCATCATTTGAGTATATTAGACTGAAAATAGTTTGATAAATGTATTTAATTTGACAATATTGATGTGACACTGTATAAATATGGCAAACTTTTTTGTGTTCTTATGTGCTTCACCACAAGCATTTTTGTCCCCGGCCGAAAAGGCGTTACTATGAATGGCAACCTTTAGGCATAGATTTTCTATTCAGTCCAGGCAGAATTTGGTTCAGATTAATAATTTAGCATGTTTCTGATCAAAGAGAATGAAAGAAAGTGTGCTGAGATGAATCTGGCAAAATTATTGCTGATTTTAAACTGTACCTTTTTTCGAAGTCTGAAAAAGCATCGCTTTCAAGAAATGGACCCTCGCTATAGCGCGTTCACAACTGTGCGACACTGAAACGCGCAATACTCTGAACCATTTTATTTGTTTAGTCGGTCAGTGTTGAGGAATGAAAAAGATGTTTTCTAACTGCCTCAAAAGAAAACTGAAAATCCATGATGGCCCTTTATGCATAGATTTTCTATACAGTCCAGGCAGAATTTGGTTCAGATTAATAATTTAGCATGTTTCTGATCACAGAGAAAGAAAGAAAGTGTGCTGAAATGCAATCTGGCAAAATTATTGCAGATTTTAAACTGTTCCCTTTTCCGAAGTCTGAAAAAGCGTCACTTTAGAAGAAATGGACCCTCGCTGTAGCACGTTCACAACTGTGCGACACTGAAACGCGCAATACTCTGAACCATTTTATTTCTTTAGTCGGTCAGTGTTGAGGAATCCAAAACATGTTTTCTAACTGCCTCAAAAGAAAACTGAAAATCCATGATGGCCCTTTATGTTTGCACTCCACAGTTTTTTTGATAGCTCAGTGACTCCACAGGGGGTCAGCCAAACAAAGTGACATTCCAGCCTGACTGAATGCATAAATCATTCTTTCTTCTCTTTGAATGAGCTGTACATATGCCTAAATACACTTTATAGCCATGTATAACCCTTATAAGCTCCTTATATGAATATTGTTGCAGAGAAAATGACACCCCACCCACTTTTTTGGGCCAGAAAATTTTTCAAAAATGGCAATATTACCCATGCTGTACTCAAGAGCAGGACAATTGTTGACACCTAAAGCTTACAGATTTATATAGAGGGCTTACAGATGATCACTGACAACTGCAACTGAATACCTGCCAGCCGTTCAGATTTTCTGCTATTCTTAATTGAAAATGAGCACTATCTTTTTTCACAATTGTATTTCGTGCTTTATCAGTGCAGCCATATCTTGTCTTGTCTTGTCTTCTATATAAATTCTGCCTTAATAGGCACACCTGGCACATAGCCAGTAAAAAAGAAATCTTCTTGAGTAAAAGTCACAACTTTGATAGTTAAATGTTACAACTTTGGTAGTAAGAATCTTCTTGAGTAAAAGTCACAACTTTGGAATTTAAAAGCCACAGAATGTTTATTTACACTGTACACCATCTGATGCCCATCACCACAAGATATAAAACTAATGTCTAATAAATAGAGTTTATTAATCGTCCCATTTAAGATATGGGATTTATAAACCTCGGGAGGTTTGAAGATCCGATAAAGAAACTCGTCCTTCGGACTCGTTTCTTTATCGGATCTTCAAACCTCCCGAGGTTTCGGACTCGTTTCTTTATCGGATCTTCAAACCTCCCGAGGTTTATAAATCCCATATCTTAAATGGGATGAATGGGATTTATAAACCGAGGGAGGTTTGAAGATCCGATTAAGAAACGAGTCCGAAGGCCTGTATCAAAGGCATGTTGCATACGTTACACGCGCGTTTGATGCACGTTAGAAGCATGCTACAATCGCAATCCGCAGACGTCCGATCTAAAGCCCTTGGAAGCCGGGACGAATGTGTAGCGTACACGACGTGTCTCTAACTTGCACTAAACACTCCGTAACGTACGCGACGCACTCGTAACGCATGTGTAACGTATGCATCACATATGAGGCATATGCCCGAGCTCCGGAGAACTTTATACATTTTTTCTGAGTCTTAACGCATACCGGTGCAGAGCGACTTATACGCGACGCCCGAGTTTAGCGTCTGCAACGAGCGTCCGACTTACTTTAAACGTTTTCAAAATTGTCATTTTTGTCAAACGCCTAGGGCGAACGTGCGTTTGGCTTATACGTCTTTATGTGACAGCCCTTGAAGCTGTGGAAGGTAGGCGGAAGGGAAAAAACAGCTAGTCTATATACTGTCAATATAAAGTTTTAGTGAATCCACAAGACTAGTATAGCATAATAACGCTCATGGATAATTTTACATGTAACGCATTGGGGTCCATCATAGGGTATTGTCTTTCCCTTTTACTTCTTGCTTTATACTTGAACTAAGATGAGTTTGTTCTGAATGGAGTAAATGGTATTCATCAGTCTAAAGCAACTTGTTTTTACTGTTAGATGCTGATGGTATCGTCATATATGATAAAATGTTCGAAGAGTTACAGAGGTCTTTGAATATTTCAGAAAGATATTGTAAGAAGTAGAAACTTACATGTACAGTCAGTACAAATAAAACAAAATTGTATTTTAAGGGCGGGGGTAGACTTCCAAACTACTTAGAATTTTCTTACAACGGCAGAAGCAAAGTGGTTGAAATTGTGAACAGATTCTCTTATTTAGATGTAATATTTACCCCTGATGGTTCTTCTTTCGAAACACAAAACAAACTTAACAAAAATAAATAAATAGAAAAAAAATAAATAAAGATAAAATAAAATAAAACATCCGGTCAGGCACTGAGAAGAGTTTTGCTTTAAACAAGTTTTTGTATATTTTGTCTGACCCTCTCCGTGAAATATTCGATAAATTGCTTTATCATATGACGTAGCTGTTATTCAATGGATAACGTCGTGTCATAAAAATCGTATGACCACACGTGTAACACTTTGCGCGTACACGTAATGTCATTGACAACGTCCGTGTCAACAATGCGTTTTCTTATTGAAATTGTATTCATTTTGAAGGCGATGAAATCCCATTTTAAAGCGTCATACAATAAACAGAATCTTACACTCGTGGTCATTTCATATGAAATTTATGAAACTCGCCGAAGGCTCGTAACATAAATTTCATATGAAATGACCAGATTTACTGTATCGTCAATTTTAAGCTTTCGCAGCGAAATCTAAGGCTTCTTTAATGCCCCTATTCCACACAAATCAATGTGTTCAACATCCTATTTCTCCTAAAGTATACAAGATAGGATAATAATTTTTGCGGATTTGAAAAGATAAATAAAATGCCTTTGATAAGTCATAAATATAAGGCCTAATATGGAAGGAATAATTACCAAAAGAAAATATTTTGGCTGGAAATAGCAATTTTAATGGAGTGTAAAGAGAAATTTCACGTATGTTCCACCATGTAAGCTAATGTGACCCTTCAAATATCATATCTTATAGCTACCGGATTGTTCTATTTGAATCTGGTATGATTTTAAACATGGGATAGTGACTTTTTTGTTGAAATTTTCAATATTTTTATGTTAAATTTATTTATTTATTTTTTCAATAAGTAACGTTTATAACAGGCTGTAACAGCGTAACGCTCCACTCGGCAGCTGGCTAACATTCTGCAAAACACTTTTAAGGTATTGGGCTTTCAGAAAATCATGGTCTACCAAACTCCCCCTTGGGGTGGGGGAGGGTTGGGGGGAGGAGGCAAACCATATTTGGCTCATGGCCTATAACCTTTATAACAGCTCTGATCATGTAGTTAACGATTACTTCGAGAACCGCGACGACATTTTAACGATATCATTCATTGTAACGAAAGCTTCGAGCACATAGGCGGTGCTGGTTTGTATGGCACAATGCGATGTTGGTTAAACTACGCGATGCTGTTATTTGCTGGCATGAATGGGGATTCCTGAATAATTGATACTCATGTTTAGTATCTTCCGTGAAATGAGAAGGACATTTATTTTGGCT